>OZ024933.1:13750534-18550534 GCA_964017235.1 Sabellastarte sp. h YS-2021
TCAAGGTCAAACAAGGATTAGCCATACCTAAACTGCTTATAACTGGCTTATTATCGGTCCTAGAGGTTTGGGATGGTAAACCAACATATAGGAACTCATGGGCTGGAAAATCTTCTGGTTTGGTTGGATTTGACCTTGGACCCCTCCTTCAAGGTCAGTTGAGTATAGCCCAACTTAAAACTGCTTATAACTCACTTGTTATTGGTCGTAGAGGTTTGGGATGGTAAACCAACCTACAGAAACTCATGGGCTGGAAATCTTTTTGTGTGGTCAGATTTGACCGTGGGCCCCTTGTTCAAGGTCAAACGAGGATAGCCAAACGTAAAATTGCTTATAACTCGCTTATTATCGGTCCTAGAGGTTTGGGATGGTAAACCAACATATAGGAAATCATAGGCTGGGAATCTTCTGGTGTGGTAAGATTTGACCTTGGACCCCTCCTTCAGGGTCAAACAAGGATAGCCATACTTAAACTGCTTATAACTGGCTTATTATCGGTCCTAGAGGTTTGGGATGGTAAACCAACATATAGGAAATCATGGGCTGGAAAATCTTCTGGTTTGGTCGGATTTGACCTTGGACCCCTCCTTCAAGGTCAATTGAGGATAGCCCAACTTAAAACTGCTTATAACTCACTTGTTATTGGTCGTAGAGGTTTGGGATGGTAAACCAACCTATAGAAACTCGTGGGCTGGGAATCTTTTTGTGTGGTCAGATTTGACCTTGGGCCCCTTGTTCAATTTCAAACGAGGATAGCCAAAAGTTAAAAGTGCTTATAGCTAATTTTCTGGGATAGGTGTTGATACAAACATTTTCTAAACTGCATATACAATAACCAGAAAATTGAATGTCTAATTATGACATTCAGAAATAAACTAAAAATAACTAAAATGATGATACAAGTAATATTTCAGTATACTGTAAATGACCTATTCAGTGCGCTAAGCAAAGTCTATTTTTATTCAATATTTGTTGGGAAAAAATGTCCCTTTTAGCGCACCCATCATGAAACACTTTCCGGGATGAAGTATAGGTCAATCCGGTAGAAAAACGGTGTTTTGATATTTAGAAATACCCACTTCCTGTAAATAAGGCGGTAGATGAAAACAAACTCGAAAGTCATGACAAAAATGTCAATTTATTAAGTAAAAATATGTAAATTATATAAAAAAATATGTGGATATTGAGAAAAATTAAGAAAGGTAAGATTTAAGCTGAATAATCGATCATTAGTAACCTTTTGTAACCAACCGCGATTGTGCACTGTCTAATCGTTCACCCACTAGAAGTTGTCAAGTATATTGCTTTGAAAAGAGATAGGGTGCTGTTACAAGGGCGGATTTGCTAAATAGGTCATTTATGGTAAATACACCAGCCTTTCCACCAGAAAAATAACACAAGACATTATACAGTAAAAAAAAACGGTTTGAATATCTTTAACTACAATATCTAAAATTTCAGCAGCAGTGTAACTGTATATTCATTCATTTGCTTCTAAAAAATAATATTTGACAAATTCAAAATTATAATAACTTATCTTACCTCTGTAATCCCTGCAAGGTTTTTGGTGGCCTTTTGTCATTTATATTAAATCCATTATTTTCTTTTTATATTTCTCAACTCCATTTTTTTGGTTCATTTGTTTCTCCTATTCATAGACACACACACAAAAAAAACAGACATGCTTTGAACTGCAGTTTGATAAAACAGATAATACTGGATACTGAAAGAGCTTTACATGAGTGGGGATAAGTCATTAGTACTTGTGGTGTGGCCTCTCAAATGGGTGATGGCCCTTAGAGGGCTATTCCATTGTGGCAATTCAGTGATAAACCTACCTCCAGATTGGCAAAAATTAAGTTATTCAATATCTATAGGGGTAATTTGAGATACATTTAAGATAGGTAAAGATATGTTTAAGATTTCTTCCTGATAACTTAAAAGTAATGTTGAGATTACCAAACATAGGTTCCCAAAAGTTTATGATAGTTTATGATAGGTTTATGAACATTAAAGGTAGATTTAAGATGGAAAAGAGAGGTTGAAGATCATTGTAAGATTGAAAAGGCTGCTTTGCGACTGTTGAGATATTTTAAGATCACTGTTAGGTCAAAAAGGTGAGTTTACAAGTGGAAAGGTAGGTATAAGATGGGTTTAAGGTGATATAAATCTGATAAGGATCTGTTTGCGATAATTTCTAACAGTTTAATATTGTCACACACTACTCCCGATGGACTTATGACGCATCCAATCAGGCAGACTTAGGAAGTTCTGTAACTTCCTATATAATGCCGTTATGATGGCTTTAAGATCATTATGATTGAAAAGCTCTACCTCCAGTACTGAAAATCTAAATTGTTGTAAACCTATGTAAAACATTACCGCCAAGGTGGAACAGCCCTATTAAAACTTCACCCATCTAGTTTACCACATGCACACACTACCATACAGTCCTTGGAATTATACCATCCAAGTCCCACAAATCTGAGGGAAGGTCTATCTGCTCCCCCTCTGTGTTTATTTTAACTAGGTAGGGTGCTGATAATGAATTACCACAGACTACAAAAGATTTCACATCTGGGGTTTCTTGTCTAACTCTAATCCAGTATATCATATAGTACACCACACAAATTAGCCTTTTTATAAAATTGTGTAAGAGTATTTAATGTATCATTTTACTTGATTTTTGTGCAACCATGCAAGTTTTTTAAAGCTTTATTAAACAAAGTAGTACATTTGGGTCAATTTTTAATTTAAGGAATATATTCATTGGTGCAATGTTTAAGGATGTAATATTTTCTTTACTTATTTGTTTTTTTTTAGTATGCAAATTTACACTTAAGAAAATATACCTAGTCAGGAAGATTAATTTATGACTATGAAAACTTTTTGTCCTAAAAGTGAATTTCCTTTGTGATCATAGGAATGTATCATGTTATACACAGATATAGCAATGTTGGTCCATTTGTCACTAGCATCTAGTAATGTATATAACAGCACTTAGACAACACAAACCTCTGCCAAGTAACTGTTTACAGAAACTTATAGACCATTATCACTTCACCTGGGCAGAAATGGGGTCTTTGTGGACATTTAATGGCTGGGTTCGATTCCCATGCGTACTGTGACTGTTATAGACACAAAGGAAAAGGCACTGACCCCTGTCTTAAGAATGAAGCCTGTCAGTTTTGCAACTTTGTAACCCAGCAAGAGAAATCATGTTTGGCTACACCTTCTCATCAGAAGAAAAAGCAGAAATATGATAACAAAGCCACCCTAGAAGAGTTGAGTAGCACCCTAGTGGATCCAGCTTTAGTTTCAGTGCTTGGGGTAGCAAAAGACAGACAAGATTTGAACTCAGACGAGGCGAGTAGTACCCCTGGTGCATAAGCCAAGAAAACACAGATTGCAGAAATATCGAGTGGCAGAAGTGCAAAAGACAAGAAGACTGATTCCAAAGACAAGGGCAAGGCTGTGAGAAAACATGTTTTATTGGCTAGGGTTCCAAAACCTGCAACAGACAGTAAGCTATAGGCATTGGACCAGAAATGGTCCAAACGTTTTAGCTGACTGGAGGCAATGCTGTTATCCAAATCGTTCAACCAGCAAAAGCCGGTTTTCCAGCCAGTGGTCGTCTCTCCAGCCAAGCCTCCATCAGCCGGTGCTGTTGCTTGCCGTTGGTCGGCAGTTTACAGTACAGAACCCTAGCGAACTATATGTACTGGTTTCCTCTGCCCTTCCAACTACCCGTCGTGATATGACCTGTACAGTGTTGAAAGCGACGTAAAACCCCAAATAAAAAAAAAAAAAAAAAAAAAAAAAAACACTCAGTCCTTCTTTGAGCCTCAACCGATAGACCGACCGACCACTACTCAACAGCAACCAACCATTGTTCATCAACAACAGGAACCGACCAACCGACCGCTCAATCGTCATCAGCAGCCTGCTCACCAGCCTTAGTCTGATACCTGGCCTAGTACTACAATCACTCACCAGAAACTGACCAACCTACCGGCCACTCTTTATCAGCAGCCTGATCATCGGCCTAAGACTGATAACTGGTCTAGTGCTACTGACCCATCATGAACCGAACAGGTCTCTAAGCTTGCACCCAGTACTGCATCTGTGGAGGCCCAGCAAACACCAGAGACTGATATGGATACTAGTTCTGACTCTGACTCAGAGTCTGCAGTGCATGAGCTCCCTACTTGTCCAGGCAGAGGAAGGCGAATTGTTGGATCTAGACAAGGACGTCTCTATAACTGACACCAACCAGGACTCCTCTGAGGAGCAAAACTACAGAAAAATCATGTATGGTGTATGATCATACATGGGTCGGACACATATACTGGACATTGACTCAACTGCATTCAGTGCTGAGGATAACCCCTTTGCTGCATATATTTTTTTGTGTTGTAAAGTAGTGAGTTACAGTAAAACAGGCAACTACTAACCAAGGCATTTGCCACCTTTACAGCTGTTTCATGATTTAAGTACCTACGGACCCTTCGTAGTTCCTGGAGATGGTAGTAACTTATGTGACAAAGATTAGCCATGTGTCTTTGCATTGATTTTCCTCATCCTGGACGACACCAAGGTTTTTGACTGATTCAGCTGGTTCCATGCTGTTGCCAAGCAAACTCACTGGGAAAGATGACTTCAGGTAGCTTCTAATTTGATCATCACCAATCACTATAAATTCCGTCTTCTCGGGATTTAATTAAAGTTTATTATTTCCCATCCAAGCCCGGACCGCCTCAAGGCAATTTGTCAGTTCAGTGATACTGGAGTCAAAGTTCCTAGAGTCAAGTTCCAAGTAAATTTGTGTGTCATCTGCATATAAGTGATGGGTCACGTTGAATTGAGATATAACTGAACTGAGAGGGGTTGTATATAGGGTAAAAAGGAGTGGTCCCAGGACTGAGCCCTGGAGAACCCCATAGGGGAGTTGAAAGGCATCTGAAAGATGTCCATCTATTTTAATCCGCTGTTTCCTTGAATTGAGGTATGACTGAACCCACTTACGCACTACCCCATCAATGCCATACCAGTGCTGAAGGCAGTTGAATAGGATTGTGTGGTCTATTGTATCGAAGGCTGCAGATAAGTCCAAAAGGACTAATCCAACAGCTTTACCCTTGTCCATTGAGATGGCAATGTCATATTGTATTTTTAACAATGCCGTTTCAGTTGAGTGAAAGACTCTATATGCTGACTGATTTTCATTGGATATACCCTCTTGAGCAATGTGCTCATTTATCTGCCTGGCCACAGCTTTCTCTATGGGTTTGGAGATGTAGCTGAGGTTTGACACTGGTCGATAATTCTAGAGAATGTTTCTGTCAAGACCAGCTTTTTTCAACAAGGGTGTAACATGTGCAGTCTTAAAACAGGATGGGAAACTGCCCTCCTGTAGGGAGTAGTTCACAATATTTGTAATAGGAGTTAAGAGCACACTGATACAATCAAGGACCAATGATGTTGGGATTGGATCCAAGTTGCATGATTTATTTGGTGTGGACTTAATTATTATAAGGACTTCTTCCTCTGACATGGTCCGGACAGAAACAAACTTATTTTAGTAGGAACGTGAGACGGGGGGGGTCGACATCAGTAGATAATAATCCAGATCTTAGTTTAGCAATTTTGTCTATGAAATACCTGCCAAAAGTGTTAATTAGACTATTGATGGTAGTATGATCTGGAAGCACAATTTTTGGTGATCTATGGAGGACTTTGTTTATGGAATTCCACAAGGCCTTGGGGTCATCCTCATTTTTCCTAACCATATTGCTATAGTATTTGGTTTTCGCACATTCCAAGAGGCGGTTGAAATGGTTCACTGCGGCTCTATACCTACTGCAATTAATGGCAGAGTTGTCCCTTTGCCACTCCCTTTCGAGTTTGCGCTTGCGTCTCTTTGCTGCCAAAATCACGCTGTCTATGAACCCTTTTAAGTCCTTATAAAAGATGGAGGGATGCTAAGTTAGGCCATGTTAGGTGTGTGACAATATCTGTAGACACAACACAGCCAGAAGTTTATAAATTGAAAGGGCGTGTAATCACCAGTATTATAAAAGGGACACTGGTCAAGGCCTTTTATTGTAATAAGATTAAATCCATAGGAGGGTGGAGAAATGTACTGTGGGGTATTAGCTTTTTAATTACATTTATGATTATTTGAACTATTCTATTTGCTTTCACTCTAGTTAAAATATTTTGTCAATATACTGAGAACTGCTGGAAAAATGGCCCAAATGTGCAAGGTAAAGAAAATCTGCTCAGTATGCAGTACAAATCGTACCGCGCCGCGTGTATTTACAAGGGCCTTTAATCAGACCGTGACCCAGCTTATGACTTTTTAAAGAAAGATCCAAGCAGTAGTATTTGTGTAATCCTGCTAACAAACAAACGGTCATGAAAACAATACCTCTTTGGTGGAGATAATAAATGTGTGTACCAATAAAATCCAACTCTTTCGTTACATTCTAGTGAATGAAATATAGAAACAGTATACACATGCTTCTTTTTACAAGAATATATTCAACAACTAAATATGGTTTGGGTTTGATAAGTATACTTGCTTTCTTCCAGTACTGGCAACATATTTTAAGTGAGAGAGTAGTCCTACAACCACAAGATACATGCAGATGATGGGCTATTAATTACATGATCTTCCGATAACATAAACACTTGCAGTGGGGGAGCAGATAAGAACCCCCTCAGATTTCAGGGATAGTATAATTCCTAGGACTGCATACAAACTCTGGTGTTCAAGTCTGAAGATGATTCACTTTATCCTTGGTCCTGTATATATCACAATCTTTGTTGTGTAGAGTAATGTTATTGTAAGGAACAGTGAATTCTATCTCAGTGTTATTTAGTGGTAAAAAAAAGTTTATTTACCAAACTATATGATTGAGCATCTGAATCCAGATCTATTGAAAGATATGAACCAGATCAATTCACACACAACTGAACAACTTTGTGATGAACCAATATTAATCAGTTAACTAGTCTAAGTTAACTATAAAAGGTTATGCACAATTTTTAACCTGACTTAAACGTCAAAAGATACTGACATGTTCTCCATGTAATTTATCCACCAATGCCATTTAAAGAATCAAACAGTGTTTAATTATGATTGTCTTTTTAGCAATAAAACCTATCTAATTTAGTGATTAGACTATTGAATCATACAGATTTTTGAAGTCCCAATTAGACTTTGATGAATATAAACTCAAGTCAACATTTAACTGATCTTTGGGCATCACAGTAGTGGATTATTTGTGAGAGTAAATTCACTTATTTTTAATTAATGGAATACAGTCTAGACATAATTTTTTTTCCACCAGTAATTTTGAGGATTAGTTAAGAGTAGAAAAATTATGTCTAAAGTATAGACAAAATAAATTTATGAATTTAGATTTATTTGTTGTTTTACGTTGCGTTCAACAGCCAGGGTCATATTGCGACAGGTAGTTTACAGGTGGAGGAAACCAGTGCATACTGCATTGTAAACCACCGGGCATCGTCAAGTAACTACCAACTTTCCAACATGAAGCGCCCGGCCCGAGATTCGAACCAGTGGCCTCAGAGGTTGGAGGCGAGAACTCTAACCGCTACACCACCGAGCCCCCTAAAATTTATGAATGTGGATCCATCATCTGTACCAGTAGTTCTGCTACCAGATCTAGATTCAACTTCTGTGAATTTACCTTAAAACTATATGACATTCTGTAAATATGTTGTTTATATCCATGAATAAGGTTGTAGAAACCACCAGTCCCACCTTCAGTAACCTGTAAAAAAGAGCATCTGGTGCATGGGTATCTATTGCCAACAGATAACCCTGTGAAATTACCTGTTCTAAACTGTTACTTAATACCTACACAGCTGTGTTAAATGTGTCTTACTGTGCAAATGAGACTGCTTAAATGCAGTCTAAGGAAAATCTGCAACTGGTTCCTTTAACTGCTTCTCCCACTCCATCTCTCCCAGCATTGCCCTGCCCCCACTGTTTAATATGTTTGCTGATGCTACTGTTACCAGTGTCTGTGCATACTTTTCAGAAAAGTAAAAGTTTTGGAATATTCATTAACCACTTGTACATGTTGTATACATTTAGTATGTAACAAAGGAAACTGTCCTTTATTTTTTTGTCCTGAAGAGTAGAACATTACTTGCCACTGATTGAGTACGTTAATACAAAGAAAAACATTTATTGCACAAAATTCCTCATATTACCTAGATGGTACAAAACATATTTTATGATCTTCATTGTATAAAAAGCACTCATAGAGCACAGCCCTCCACCAGGGATTTATTGTTTACTGTGTATCTGTATTCATTCGCAATTACTCCAAAATTCATGAGCTGATCTTTATAACATTTTTGTGTGGGTAGGGTTCAGAAAAGGAAAACAATTGTTAATATTTTAGCAAAGATCAGATCATATTCTGGATAAAAATGTCCTGAAGTTTCATAAATGCATACCTGGTGGAGGTTGGCACTCTGTGAGTGCTTTTTATGTTAATTTTATCCTGTGCACTGACATTACATTGATATAAATTCATAAAACTTTTCCAGACTACTGTAACCAGATTCATTTGGAATATTTCATCTTTTACTCAAATTGATTCTTTCTTTATTCACTTCTGCCTCTGGCCGAAGGCTGTGGTCAGGAGATTATAAAACGCTTTCCGTATGTGCGTGCGTCCGTGAGTTTGTCCGTCTGTTATCACGTTTTAACATAAACCTTAATATCTCATTCATTTATAAAGATATCTTCACCAAATTTGCAGAGAATGTTTATGGCTATGAAAACCTGTCTGTGCAAAATTTTAGCCTCATTTTGAAAAACAAAATTGAAAATTTTAATTACTTAAATGTAGCTTTTATAAGCTACACAAGCTTACCGTGTGGAACTGAACTGAATGCTATCTCGGGAGGCCAAAGGCATCCGGCCAATGTCCAAGAAAACTAGACCTATCGCATCAGAGAACCAATGCAAATTGTATCCACCAGAAAGAAAACTCACCAAAGCCATTCAACCATTGCTTAACCTTGAAAGAGGAGCTGAAGGTGAAATCTGATCATATCAAAAGATCCCTTTTTTCCTTTCTGTGAAAAGAACATGTCACTTCTCCTAGGTCACTCCTGCAGAGTATCTGCAGAAGTTTTTGGTGGGCTTCTTGAATTTCTGCATGAAATCAACAATGCATTTATCTTGGAATTTGGAAATGGTATAAAATAGAACAATTTGGACCAAATTTGTGGTCTGCAGGGTATACCGTGAATCTCCTGCCACTTTTTTCCATTTTTGGATGGCTTCCTTTAATTTCTGCATAAAATTCAAAAATGCACTTATCTTGGAAACAGTGCCAGATGTCTGGCCTGCAAGGTATACAGTCATTTGTCCCTTTTTGCCAAAAACCATTTCCTGCCATTTTTGGCAGCTATGTTGAATTTCTGTGTGAAACACAAAAAATAGCATCAGAGATGACCATACCCCACAGCCTGGGGAAATAGTTTTCAATGCCATGAGATACAGAAGCAGTGAAACAGTATAAAGGTCAGGATACTTTCACAGCAGTGTCAGTTTTATAAAGGTCCTAATAATGTTTAAGTAAGGAAGATAGCATCTAAGAGAAAGAAAATATATATAAAGTAACAAGACAATTCGATAGCAAGATTAATCAACATTAGCAACATTAATCAGTAAACTAAAAATTATGAAGTTGTAAAATTTATTAACTGGTGAATAGCAGTCAATCAAAATAGCACAACTATGTAAAAGTAGTTATAACTAGACCTAGCGCATCAGAGAACCGATGCAAATTGTATCCACCGTAAAGACAATGCACCAAAACCTCTGGTACCAATAACAAGCGAGTTATAAGCACTTTTAAGTTTGGCTATCCTCATTTGACCTTGAAGGGGGGCCCAAGGTCAAATCAGACCACACCAGAAGATTCCCAGTGCATGATTTCCTATGTGTTGGTTTACCATCCCAAAACTCTAGGACCAATAATAAGCGAGTTATAAGCACTTTTAAGTCTGGCTGTCCTCATTTGACCTTGAAGGAGGGGCCCAAGGTTAAATCCGACCTCACCAGAAGATTCCCAGCCATTGATTTTCTATATGTTGGTTTACCATCCCAAACCTCTACGACCAATAATAAGCGAGTAAAAGGCACTTTTACCTTTGGCTATCCTCGTTTGACCTTGAAGGAGGGGCCCAAGGACAAATCCAAACACACCAGAAGATTCCCAGGCCATGATTTTCTATATGCTGGTTTACCATCCCAAACCTCTAGGACCAATAATAAGCGAGTTATAGGCACTTTTAAGTTTGGCTGTCCTCGTTTGACCTTGAAGGAGGGGCCCAAGGTCAAATCCGACTACGCCAGAAGATTCCCAGCCTATGATTTCCCATAGGTTGTTTTACCATTCCAAACCTCTAGGACCAATAATAAGCAAGTTATAAGCACTTTTACCTTTGCCTATCCTCATTTGACCTTGAAGGAGGGGCCCAAGGTCAAATCCGACCACAACAAAAGATTCCCAGCCCATGATTTCCTGTATGCTGGTTTACCATCGCAAACCTCTAGGACCAATAATAAGCGAGTTATAACCACTTTTAAGTTTGGCTGTCCTCGTTTGACCTTGAATGAGGGGCCCAAGGTCAAATCCGACCTCACCAAAAGATTCCCAGCCCATGATTTTCCATATGTTGCTTTACCGTCCCAAACCTCTAGGAGCAATAATAAGCGAGTTATAGGCACTTTTACCTTTCGCCATCATCGTTTGACCTTGAAGGAGGGGCCCAAGGTCAAATCCGACCTCACCAGAAGATTCCCAGCCCATGATTTTCTATATGTTGGTTTACTGTCCCAAACCTCTAGGACCAATAATAAACGAGTTATAGGCACTTTTACCTTTGGCTATCCTCGTTTGACCTTGAAGGAGGGGCCCAAGGTCAAATCCGACCACACCAAAAGATTCCCAGCCCATGATTTCCTATAGGTTGGTTTACCATCCCAAACCTCTAGGACCAATAATAAGCGAGTTATAAGCACTTTTAAGTTTGGCTGTCCTCGTTTGACCTTGAAGGAGGGGCCCAAGGTCAAATCCGACCACGCCAGAAGATTCCCAGCCCATGATTTCCTATATGTTGGTTTACCATCCCAAACCACTAGGATCGATAATAAGCGAGTTATAAGCACTTATAAGTTTGGCTATCCTCGTTTGACCTTGAAGGAGGGGTCCAAGGTCAAATGTGACCACATCAGAAGATTTGCAGCACATGATTTCCTATAGGTTGGCTTGACATTGCAAACCTCTAGGACCAATAATAAGGGAGATATAGGCACTTTTAAAGTCCGCTATGTGGGTTACTTCGGCACTCCGTGGATGACCTTGAATTAGGAGCTTCAAGGTCAAATGTGTGCAACGTTATAGAGGACATCTATATGTGTCATACATATCACCTATGAAGAGATTCAACCTTCTACCTATGAGGAACAGCCAGTAGAAAAATGTAGATTATTTTCAAAGAAATGCCCGTGGCGGCCATCTTGTTTTACAGAATGAGGCTATTTTCCTTCCCAGAGAAGCTTACCCCCCAATGAAGATATCCTGCAAATTTGGTGAACCTAGCTGTTGATGTTTTCCTCTTAGAGCGTTAACGCCGAAAATCTCTCTAAGCGCGGCGGCGGCGTAGCGGACGCTAAACCAAAGTATCCACCGGATGCTTCCAGTGGATACAATAATTAGTTGCAACAATCCATAGGTCATAAAAGAAACATGTCTCAAATATGGCAGGTGAACACACTTTGGCAGAGCCAAAGTTAAAGGTCATACCATGACGTTGCACACCTACACCCCCTATTCAATGACCCAAACAAGTGTATACATTCTACACCTTACCCAATCCAAGAATTAGACCTAAGCATTGGAGAACCGATGTAAATTTGTATCCACTGAAAAGACAACTCACAAAAGTCAGTAAACCATCGCTTGAACTTGAACGAGGGGTCCAAGGTAAAATCTGAAAACATCAGAAGATTCCCAGGCCATGACCTCCTATAAGTTGGTTTCATATTGCAAACCTCTAGGACCAATAATAAGCAAGTTATCAGCACTTTTAAGTTTGGCTATTGTCGTTTGACCTTAAAGGAGGGGCCCAAGGTCAAATCTGACCACATCAAAAGATTCCCAGCCCATGATTTCCAATAGGTTGGTTTCACATTACAAACCTCTAGGACCAATAATAAGCGAGCTATAAGCACTTCTAAGTTTGGGTATCCTCATTTGACCTTGAAGGAGGGGTCCAAGATCAAATCTGAGCACACCAAAAGATTCCTAGCCCATGATTTCATGTAGGCTGGTTTCACATTGCAAACCTCTAGGACCAATCATAGGCAAGTTATAAGCACTTTTAGGTTTGGATATCCTCCTTTGACCACACTAAAAGATTCCCAGCCCGTGATTTCCTATAGATTGGTTTACCATCCCAAACCTCTAGGACCAGTAATCAGCGAGTTATAAGCACTTTTATTTTGACTATCCTCGATTGACCTTGAAGGAGGGGTCCAAGGTCAAATCTGACCACACCAGAAAATTCCCAGCCTATGATTTCCTACAATTTGGTTTACCATCCCAAACCTGCAAGACCAATAATAAGCAAGTTAGCACTTTTAAGCTTGGCTTTCCTCGTTTGACCTTGAAGGAGGGTCCAAGGTCAAATCAGACCACACCAAAAGATTCCCAGCCCATAATTTCCTATAGGTTGATTGACCTTAAGGAGGGGTCCAAGGTCAAATCTGACCACACCAGAAGATTCCCAGCCTATGATTTCCTATAAGTTGGTTTACCATCCCAAACCTGTACGACCAATAATAAGTGAGTTATAAGCACTTTTAAGTTTGGCTATCCTCATTTGACCTTGAAGGAGAGGTCCAAGGTCAAATCTGACAGCATCAAAAGATTCCCAACCCATGATTTCCTATAGGTTGGTTTAGCATCCCAAACCTGCACGACCAATAATAAGCAAGTTATAAGCACTTTTAAGTTTGGCTATCCTCGTTTGAACTTGAAGGAGGGGTTCAAGGTCAAATCCGACCACACCAAAAGATTCCCAGCCCATGATTTCCTATAGGTTGGTTTACCATCCCAAACCTGTACGACCAATAATAAGCAAGTTATAAGCACTTTTAAGTTTGGCTATCCTCATTTGACCTTGAAGGAGGGGTCCAAGGTCAAATGAGACCACACCAAAAGATTCCCAGCCCATGATTTCCTATAGGTTAGTTTACCATCCCAAACCTGTACGACCAATAATAAGCAAGTTATAAGCACTTTTAAGTTTGGCTATCTTTGATTGACCTAGAAGGAGGTGTCCAAGGTCAAATCTGACCACACCAAAAGATTCTCAGCCTATGATTTACTATAAGCTGGTTTGACATCCCAAACCTGTGCGACCAATAATAAGCAAGTTATAAGCTCTTTTGAGTTTGGTGAAAGTAAAAAAAAAACCCGCCCGATTCTTGGATAGAAAGCTATTTGAGGGGTACAAGGACACCTTGGACCAGTCTGACTGGTGTCTGATGTTCCTATGTTACCAAGCATGGATCTCACTCCTTCGTTTGCCAGAACCTAACACCAGTAAGAAAACAGTCTTGAAGGTCAAGTGTTTTAAGGAGGCCTGTTTCAGGGGTTCAAAGGGAGCCTTTGTCAGCTATTGTAGCACCAGAGAGAGGTTCCAGGAGGGGATGCCCCTCCTGCCCTTGGGTCTGTCTATGGAAACTATCCAGGAGACGAGTGAGATTCTCATCCTTGCTGACATAAATGGGGACATTGCCCAGTTTGTCAGCAATGGCTGATCTATAGCCATCAGTAGTGCCTGGTTGCAACTTCTTGTCCTGAAATGAGGGCAGGAGGAAGTCAACAATGGCTTTCAGAGGTCTTGCCCTGAAGTCCACCTGATTACTGAGGCACCACTTTGTAAAAATGGACAACTTTGTTTCATAGACAGATCTGGTTGATCCTCTTTGAGGAGCCTCAATTCGTGCTGCCACTGCCTCAGAGAAGCCCTGCTTTGACTACTTTTTGACTCGAACCCAGAGCTTCCCACTTCTCCCAACACTTGTGTAACCTTGCCCGTACAGGTGGATCCATGACAACAGGTGGGGCATTTGTGACAAGATTTACAGAACTCAAGTGGCCTACACAGGAAACATTTTTCACATATTTTATTTCTGTGCATATTTGACAATTGGGATTTACGCCTTTCTTTTGTGGCAACCCGGTGACAATATGAGCATTTGCAACACAAAAGTCTACATTTAAATTTAAAGTCACTTTGCTGTTCGCGGCTACCACTGGTGCTGGGTCCAAGTCTCCCTGACCGGTAACACATACAGAGTTCTTCTGACCAGTCACAGAATTTACACGATTGTCATTTACGTGACTTTGAACCCTTAGCTTCTGGGAGAATGTTGAGGCCTTGCCACGACCTTTTCTTGACTGTTGCTTGTCCCTTATCTGTTTCCATGCGGGGACACAGGACTTCTGGTCCAGATGGCTAGCAGACTTGTCATTAGAAGCATAAGGGTGGAAACGTCCTTGACATCTGTGCGACTGGCCAGCAGAACACCTCTCCTCATTTCTGCAGATTTCCTCTTCAGCCTTGGTGATAAGCTGATCCGGGAACAGTGAGTTGAGATGGACTGGAGATGTTCTCAAGGCATTCCGAGTGTCTTGCTTCACACCAGCATGTAAGTGCTCTAAGTAGCTGTCCCTGCACACCAATGTGAAGTTGGCCATACTTATAAACGTACCGTCTGACAAATCTTGCATAGTTCTGGCCATGGCTTGAGAGATTGACCGGTTGAAGGTCACTAGGTAGTTCAGTTCATCAATTGCCTGCTTCGTTCTTTCAGACGACTTGCCCTTCTTGTCTAGATGTAGGATTTTCAGCTGATCAGACAGCATCCTGAACCCTGGTCAAACACCTTGATAAACCAGCAGCCTGATTGCACATCACAGTTTGTTCGCATGCTGCTATCCCCCAAAACCTGAGCATGTCCTGGCTGAAGGCCCGGGAGGGTGGGGCAGAAGGAAAACTTCGTCTTCCAACTCGACTGAAGGCATGGTTGAGTTTGGCCGGTTCCGGTGACCAGGTGCATACTATGTTGCTCTCACAGTCCTTCTCGGCATGCATCCCATACCATCTGGACGACCTGGGTAGCTTGATGAACTGGTCCTCGAGGGGGCCAGCAGTGTCAGTATTTCTTGCAGGGAACCCTTCTGTGATGGTGAGGCTAAGCTTGTTCATCTTTCTGCATGACCAGTCATCCACCGGGAGCTTGACTGACACTTTACTGGTTGACTGAGCATGTGCACCGGCAAAAGGGGTGTCATCAGAAGAGGACACAGTTTCGAACTCAGGAACCTTGTGCCAACCCATAAAGGCTCTCACTTTTCTGATTGTCTCTCTATAACTGGCCTCTTCTGATACTTCTTGATCTGCAGACTCTTCCCTGATGAGATCTCTGGTGATCGGTCTCGGAAGTTTCCATCTGACAAGGAACAGGCAAAACTGCGCTGATCATCTTCACTATTAGATGCTACACTGAGATCTACACCACCGGTACCAGATGGCTGACCGTAATGGACTGAACCGGGGGTCTGAACAGGCTGGGTTGCTGTCCCAGCACTGGGAGGCTCAAGAGGCTTGGTGGCAGTCTGCATCTCATCTACAGCCTCACCAGTGGCCTGAACAACTAGAGGAATGCTTTTGCTAACAAAAGCGAAGCATCCCTGAGAGTTTAAAATGCCTTGTGGTTTTAATAAGCATGCTGTAAAGCTAAAAATGCACAAAGCTGCACCGTACTGTTTCATAAACCAACCCACTTAATGATATCATGAGAAGGAAAATCCTACAAAGGTCTTCTTTAATTAACATAAACAAGCGTTGTAGACATAGACAAGCTGGAGAAAGTATTGTAGATTGGAAAAAGCATATATTATGCTTTTTTGAGGAAATGTCCTATTCTAATTAAAACATTAAGCCAAGCCTACTAAATATGTTTGTAGTAATATTCTGATTTCACACTGTTTAAGTATTAAGGATAACTTAAGTAAATTTTGTGTAAATGCTACAAAGTATTTTTGTAACGAGTATTGATAACTTCATATATAATCATGTTTGCAAGTATGTATTGCTATTTAGATTGTCCACAGGGTTTTGCAATAGGCTTTAATACATTGTGAAAGCATAAAAGCAACAATAACGGCAAAAGCTATTTGATGACCCCAGTTTGATACATGGGGGTCAGGAGGTAAAACTAACCGGCAATTTCGACTGTCCAGATATGGTTTCCCAATATCTCTTAATACATTCCGAAGCCATAAAAGCAACAATGAAGGAGATATCAGGTAAAAACAACTATTTTTTTACCCCAGTCTGACCCATAAGGGGGTCGGGTGGTAAAACTGACCGTCTACTTAGACTCTCCACATATGCTTTCCCAATACCTCTTAATACATTCTCAATCTATAAAAGCAACATTAAAGGAGATATAAGGCAAAAACTCAAAATCAGCTATTTTACGACCCCAGTTTGACCCATAAGGGAAGTCAGGGGTAAAACGGACTGGCTATTTAGACTCTCCACATATGCTTTCCCAATACCTCTTAATACATTCTGAAGCTATAAAACCAACAAAGAAGGAGATATAAGGCAAAAACTCCAAAGCAGCTATTTATGACCGCAGTTTCAGCCATAAAGAGAGGGACCGACTGGCTATTTAGATTCTCCACATATGCTTTCCCAATAACTCTTAATACATTCTGAAGCTATAAAAGCAACAATAAAGGAGATATAAGGCAAAAACTCCAAATCACCTATTTATGACCCACGTTTGGCCCATAAGGGGGGGGGGGGAGGTCATGGGGATAAACTGACCGGCTATTTAGACTCTCCACATAAGCTTTCCCAATACCTCGTAATACATTCTGCAGCTATAAAAGCAACAATAAAGGAGATATAAGGCAAAAACTCAAAATCAGCTATTTTATGACCCCAGTTTGACCCATAAGGGGGGGGCCGGAGGGTAAAACTGACCGGCTATTTAGACTCTCCACATATGCTTTCCCAATACCTGTTAATACATTCTCAATCTATAAAAGCAACATTCAGCTATTTTGCGACCCCAGTTTGACCCATAAGGGGGGTCAGTCGTAAAACGGACAGACTATTTAGACTCTCCACATATGTTTTCCCAATACCTCTTAATAAGCTATAAAACCAACAATGAAGGAGATATAAGGCAAAAACTCCAGATGAGCTATTTTATGACTCCAGTTTCAGCCATAAAGGGGGGGAACCGACTGGCTATTTAGATTCTCCACATATGCTTTCCCAATAACTCTTAATACATTCTGAAGGTATAAAATCAACAATAAAGGAGATATAAGGCAAAAACTCCAAATCACCTATTTATGACCCAAGTTTGGCCCATAAGGGGGGGTCATGGGGGTAAACTGACCAGCTATTTAGACTCTCCACATAAGCTTTCCCAATACCTCGTAATACATTCTGCAGCTATAAAAGCAACAATAAAGGAGATATAAGGCAAAAACTCAAAATCACCTATTTTATGATCCCAGTTTGACCCATAAGGGGGGGGCCTGGGGGTAAAACTGACCGGCTATTTAGACTCTCCACATATGCTTTCCCAATACCTCTTAATACATTCTGAAGCTATAAAAGCAACAATAAAGGAGATATAAGGTAAAACTCCAAAGCAACTATTTTATGACCCCAGTTTGACCCATAAGGGGGGGGTCGGGGGATAAAACTGACCGGCTATTTAGATTCTCAACATATGCTTTCCCAATACCTCTTAATACATTCTGAAGCTATAAAAGCAACAATAAAGGAGATATAAGGCAAAAACTCCAAATCACCTATTTTATGACCCCAGGTTGACCCATAAGAGGGGGTCGTGGGGTCAAACTGACCGGCTATTTAGACTCTCCACATATGCTTTCCCAATACCTCTTAATCCATTCTGAAGCTATAAAAGCAACGATAAAGGAGATATAAGGCAAAACTCAAAATCAGCTATTTTATGGCCCCAGTTTGACCCATAAGGGGGGCGGTGGGGTAAAACTGACCGGCTATTTCGACTCTCCACATATGGTTTCCTATTACCTCCCAATACATTTTATGGCTCTACATGCAATACTTAAGAAGATAATAGGGGGGTTGAATTAAATTTAAGGCTTTCAGATTGGAAGGTGTCAGAAAATCACCCATAAATGAGACATTTTTCAAGGGATTTCTCCCAAAATCTAATCAGCTCGCGTTTTCGATAGTATGAACAGGTGTGTCAAATTATAAGGCTGTGTAGCAAGTAGTTTTTCCTGAACTGCGATGACGGGGTGTACTTCAAAATATCAAATAAAAAAGGTCAAATTTAAGCATGCAGAAAAATTTTCCCACGCCTAAGGTATATAACTGCCAAATATGGTTTGAAACCTTCTAATAATAAGGGAGGTATTTAAGGGAGACCATAATGCGGCGGCGACAGTGGCGAGGAAACTGAGGCAAAAACAAATAAGCGCCCTTTCATGGACGCTTAATTAAGGACTTTTTGTATCCAGAATATGACCTGGTCTTTCCTAGAACATAAACACTTCTTTCCTTTGGTCAAGCCCTACTCATGTAAAAATTTATAGAAATATGGTCAGTACTTTTGGAGTAATTTCAAATACACAGGAAACTATAATTCCCATAATTATGGAAAAAAAAACCTGGTTGAGGTTTGTGCTCTATGAGTGCTTTCCAGTTTCCAGAAAAAAAAACAATGAACAGTTGTGTCAAATAATCCTAAAAATATGTTAAGTTAGATAATGAAAGAATTTTTGTGCAATAAATGTTCCTCTTGGTATTAATACTTTCAGTGGTTGGCAAGTGATTTTCTGCTCTTCTGCTTTTGTTACATGCTAAATAAATGCAACCTGTACAAGTGAATGAATCTTCCAAAACTTTCACTTTTCTGATAACAGTCTGATAAAGTGTGCACACACATTGGTAACAGTAACCTCAGTAATACATGTATATACCCTGGGAACTTGGATAATCAACTTGATAGAAACCACAAGATATAAATTTCACTCTCTTGACAGTTGTAAAATATACAAAACAGTGTGGGGTAATGCTGGAAGGTGGGTGGGGGAAGCAGTTAAAGGAACCAGTTGCAGATTTTCCTTAGACTGATTTGTCACTAGCATCTAATAATGTAATGTTTTGTTTTCCTGTTTTGTTTTTATATATTATGTATATCTTATATATTTTTCTCTGCTATTATGCAAATGAACCAATTACATGAAGCAGTTAGTTCTATATCAGTAAATATGTGTACCTGTAAAATGGTACATGCTTCTGTTATAAACATATATTTAACAGCTAAATGTGGTTTGACAATAGTACTTGCTTTCTTCCAGTACTGGCAAAATATCTTGTGTGAAAGGGTCAGTTACAACCACAAAACACATATGCAGATGATGGGCTATGAAAAAGATGGTTTTCAGATAATATAAACACTTTCAGTGGGGGAGTAGATAACAGTGGATAAGCCTTCCTGCAGATTTGGGGTGTTGAGATGTATATTTTCTAGGACAGAGTTGAGAGTCTTATGATTAAAGATGAGTATTTGATTAAACAGTGTATGTGTGCACTTTTGGGTACTTTTTGTTGTTGGTAGTTGAGACACATATCAACATACTATTGCAGTGGAGTTTAGATGAGTTGATGGTTTTCTTTATTGCAAGATATAATTATCAAGTATTATTGTTCACTCTCTAATGGAACAAAATTGAACATATAAAATATGGTTTTAATATAAGTTTAATGTGTCTTATCAGAATTGCTGTATCCTGTTGCTTTTGAATATATTGTTTTGGAATCAAACAAATTATGAGGTGAGTTTTAATTATTAACTTTCTAATATATATGTTTTCTTTTTTTCAAAAACATTTTCCTTATTTTTGAATGTAACAAAAACAAATAGTACTGTAAAATTATTTTCAATAGTATATGTGTGTGGACATATTATACTTATGGCTGATATATTCTTCTAGAAACCATTATATTCAGAGGATTGCACAAAAAACAAACTGGATAAGAGAAAATGGACCAAATGATACTGAACAAAAAGACATCAAAAAGTTTTAATACAAGGACAACTGTTTTATTGAAACAATTCTAATATTTTTAAAGTTATCGTGTCTGACATGGTGGACCAGTTCACGCCTGTGTACCTATTCATGCCCACCCTCAGTTTTCTTCAAGATTTATACTTTTTAATAGAAAATATATTTACCACATCATAGATAATTATAAAATTGATCATATACATTGGTAATTTATTGTGTAACAGTAATTGTCTTAATTAATGTAGGGGTGGACGTGAATTGGTAAATGGGCGTGAACTGGTCCAACACCACTAGTAGTGTCAAATCAAACATACTAATATTTTAGGCTTATATAAAACATTGAACTAAACATTGAGTTTGCATAAATACCACTCTTTTGAAAAACAATCCAGTATTTATGATTCTACAGCTGATTTTTTTACTTGAAATTAGCTATTTCACTTGTCAAAACTGTTCACTCTAAGTATACTGAGAATGCTCTATGTGTGTATAGAAACATACATTTTCAGTGTACAGAGTTATTTTCCTTTGCATATGTAGATGACTTAGATTATTCTGATGATAAAGGTATACCAAGTAGCAAAAATGATGGGGATAACAAAGAACTTACCACATTAGGAATGTACAGGAATAAAACCTTATAACTTTGATCCCTGTGTGTCTGATTAGGAAAGTAGCAATTTACAAGAAGGATAAATTGGAGTAATAATGATCTAAATTTAAATCTAAATTTCATTTATAAGACACTATATTGACAACATATGCAAGTGTAACAGTGAAATATATATTGCATTATCATATTGGACAATAATAAAGTTTTTATCTCCTGCCTGGCTTGCCGGAGGGAGATTATAATTTGCACCATGCGTGCGTGTTTGCGTGCGTGAGTGTGTCACACAGTTTTCTCTGAAACTTATGGTTACACATTTTTGGTAAATTACTTGTCCTAATAATTTTTCACACTCTTCGGTATTTTGGGGGTTTGGTGAACTTTGGCCTACATTTGAGTGAGTAATAGCACTTTTACCTATAATATAATTATATGACTTATAACTCTCAAACTATTGCATTTAGAGTATTTTGTTCTAATATGTTGTTCAGGTACTTTCTCCACAGCTATAACATGGTCAGTAGTTTGGAAGTGTATCTCCATAACTAAGTGAGTAATAGCTACTTTGTCAATTTTTAATGGTAACCATAATGAGTAAATGGCTTGTATCTTCAAAAATATTGCAGCTACACAATTCCTCTCAACTATGTTGTTCATCTACTTTTTTGTGAACTGTAACATATTTAAGTTTCACACTTGTTGCTCAAAGTACAAGTGAGTAATTGCTACTTTATTGCTAGTTTTAGTGAAAATGTGAAATATCTCGAAAACCGTAAGAGATAGAGGGATTTCGAGTAAATTTTTTACCCATAGTGTAGTACAAGAGTATTCTATGTAGAGGGGAAAAATTTCAATTTTCGCCATTTTTGGCGGCCATCTTGGATTTTAGTGGAAAATGAAAAAGTGTGAATGTCACAAAAACCATAAGAGATAGAGCGATTTCGAGCGAATCCTGTCCGTAGATTCAATTTTCCCCACTTTTGGCGGCCATCGTGGATTTTCGTGGGACATGAAAAAAATGTGAATATCTTGAAAACCATAAGAGAGTGATATTGAGCGGATTTTAGACCTGCAGGGTAGTACATGCATAGTACATGCATAGTATCCTATGCAAAGGGGTAAAATTTCAATTTTCGCCACTTTTGGTGGCCATCTTGGATTTTAGCCCAAAATGGAAAAAATGTTAATAAAGGGGAAAATAACACATTGCAGGGCAGTACAGGAGTGTCCTGTGGCTAGGGGAAAAATTTCAATTTTTGCCACTTTTGGCGGCCATCTTGGAGTTTCGTGCAAAATGAAAAGTGTGAACATGTCAAAAACCATAAGAGATAGAGCGATTTTGAGCGAATTTTTTACCAACAGGTTAGTACAAGAGTATCCTGTGCCTAGGAGAAAACTTTCAATTTTCGCCACTTCTTGCATTTTAGCGGAAAATAAAAAATTGTGAATATCTAAGTATTTCTTCCCCTTTAATGCTTGGCGGGAGATACACACAGTGGCAGTGGTCTTGTTATATCTGGATCCAGAATCTTAAAAATGTCAATGTCAATGCAAGTGGCTTGCTGTGGCAGAGATCTGGGCAACCTGTTGTTTTGGTAGCCCAGGAGTCAAAATTATGCTCTGGGGAGTCAAAAGCATCAAAAAGTTTGACTATTGTTTGTGTTCAACCTGTCACAGTTTCAGATTTATTTTAAATTATTGCATAAATTGGTGGGTATGAGCTAAGTCTCACAACCCTATCCTTTTTGTAGGACTGGGGTCAAAATCAAGTGAGTAATAGCTATTTTAAGCCCAGGAGTCAAAATTATGCTCTGGGGAGTCAAAAACATCAGAAATTTTTACCTGTAACTTGAAAATTACTGCATTTAGAGAATTTTGTTTAAATATGTTATTCAGCTATCTTTGGGTCAGCTATAACATATTTAAATTGCAGACCTGTAACTCATTGCATAGCCGAGTAATAGCTACTTTGAGTCTTTCACTGTTGAGTAAATCAGTTGTAACTTGAAAACTATTGCAAAAGTGCTTATAATTCACTTATTATTGGTCCTAGAGGTTTGAAATGTGAAACCAATCTATAGGAAATCATGGGCTAGGAATCTTTTGATGTTGTCAGATTTTACCTTGGGCCCCCTCCTTCAAAGTCAAACAAGGATAGCCAAATTTAAAAGTGCTTATAACTCGCTTTTTATTGGTCCTAGAGGTTTACAATGTGCAAAACAACCAAAAGGAAAATATGGGCTAGGAATCTTCTGATGTAGTCAGATTTGACCTTTGGCCCCTCCTTCAAGGTCAAACGCAGATAGCCAAATTTGAAATTGCTTATAACTTGCTTATTATTGGTCCTAGAGGTTTGAAATGTGAAAGCAATCTATAGGAAATTATGGGCTAGGAACCTTTTGATGTTGTCAGATTTTACCTTGGGCCCCCTCCTTCAAGGTCAGATGACGATACCCAAACTTTTAAATGTTTATAACTTGCTTATTATTGGTCCTAAAGGTTTGCAATGTGGAACCAACCTGTAGGAAATTATGGGCTGGGAATCTCCTGGTGTGGTCAGATTTGACTTTGGGCCTCTCCTTCAAGGTTAAAAGAGCATAGCCAAACTTAAAAGTGGTTATAACTCCCTTATTATTGGTCCTAGAGATTTGCAATGTGAAACCAACGTATAGGAAATCATGGACAAATAATCTTCTGATGTGGTAAGATTTGACCTTGGGCCCCTCCTTTAAGGTCAAACCAGTTCAGGTGCTTATAACTCGCTTCTTATTGATCCTAGAAGTTTGCAATGTTAAACCAACTTATAGAAAATCATGGGCTTGGAATCTTCTGATGTGGTCAAATTTGACCTTGTGCCCCTCCTTCAAGGTCAAATGAGGACAGTGAAAAAGTGCTTATAACTTCAGGAATCTTCAGCCTCTATGTCTTTTATTATTGCTTCTACAGGTTTGCTATGTTCAGGGATACACTGCCGGCTCGCAATAAAGCGAGCGGCATAAGTCTAGTTAAATTAACAATATTAGTTAATTGTTAACTGAGGGAACATTATCTAAGTAAAGTATATTTACCTTTTAGAAAAAAGGATGCATCCTTTTTAGAAGAGTAAGGATTTGCAGTTTCTGTGAAAACGACTGGTCCTTTTAGAAAAAAATGAAAATTTGCAATTTCTGTGAATAGTACACGTCCTGTTTTCAAAAAAAATGAAGACGCGTCCTTTTCACAAAAGTGTGGATTTGCAGTTTCTATGGAAAGGATGCGTCCTTTTTACAAAAGTGGGGATTTGCAGTTTCTGGGAAAAAGGATGCGTCCTTTTCCAAAAAATGAAGATTTGCAATTTCTGTGAATAGGACATGTCCTGTTTTAAAAAAAAACAAGGCCACTGCCGCAGCGGTTATCTCCCGCCTTAGAATCAGTAAAAGTGGAGACCTAAAGGAGATTTAAGGCCTTTGAAGTAAGATGACCCCACTTGACATTGAAGAAGGGGTCAAAGGTAAAAGTCAGCAATTTCAAAATAGTCTCAGGCCTTCACAGACTTGGTATAAGTTGTTTTCACATTTGGAACCCCTAGTAGCAATGATAAGGGAGATATAAGGTCTTTTAATAGGATAATCTCCTCTAACATGTGATATGACGGCCATTTTGTTTTTGAAACTACGCTAAATTACTATCAGGCTAACTTTCCTAGCCATATATATTCTGCGCATATTTGATGAAGCTAGCTGCAATATTTCAAGTTTTAGAGCATCTTAATGATTTTTAAATAATTGGCTATGGCGGCCATTTTGTTTTTCAAAATAAGGCAAAAAATTTTCTCAGGCTAAACATTTGAAGGCCAGGACTTTTGATGGTCTGTCTTTATATTCCGAAGCCATAGCACCAATAATAAGGGAGAAATAAGGATGTTTTAGTGTGGCAACCTCATTTAACCTTGAAGCATGGGTCAAAAGTCAAATTCAACACCTGGAAAAGATTCCCTGTCCATGTCTTCCTACAAGTTGTTTTCATATTCCAAACCTCTTGGAGCAATATTTGGGGAGACATAAGGCCTTTTTAATAGAATAACCTGTCATTAAACATGTGATATGGTGGCCATTTTGTTTTTTGAACTAGGCCAAAATTACTATCAGGCTAGTTTTTCTAGCCATATAGCTTTTGTGGAAATTTGATGAAGCTAGCTGGAATATTTCAAGATTTAGAGCACCTTTATGATTTTCAAACATTTAGCTATGGCGGCCATTTTGTTTTTCAAAATGAGGCTAAAATTTTGCAGAGACAGGTTTTCATAGCCATAAACATCCCCTGCAAATTTGGTGAAGATATCTGTATAAATGAATGAGATATTAAGGTTTATGCAAAAACGTGACAAACTTTAAACATGTGATATGGTGGCCATTTTGTTTTTTTGAACTAGTGCCAAAATTACTATCAGGGTAGCTTTTCTAGCCATATAGCTTTTGTGCAAATTTGAAGAAGCTAGCTGGAATATTTCAAGATTTAGAACACCTTTATGATTTTCAAATAATTAGCTATGGCGGCCATTATGTTTTTCAAAATGAGGCTAAAATTTTGCAGAGACAGGTTTTCATAGCCATAAACATTCCCAGCAAATTTGGTGAAGGTATCTTTATAAATGAATGAGATATTAAGGTTTATGCAAAAACGTGACGAACAGATGGACGGACGGAAGGCATTTTATAATCTCCCGACCTCGGCCTTCGGCCGCAGGCAGGACGTAAAAATGAAGATTTGCAGTTTCTGTGAAAAGGACATGTCCTGTTTTCAAAAAAAAAAAAAAATGAAGATTTGCACTTTCTGTGAAAAGGACGCGTCCTTTTCAGAAAAGTGAAGATTTGCACTTTCTGTGAAAAGGACGCGTCCTTTTTAGAAAAGTGAAGATTTGCCATTTCTATAAAAAGGACGCGTCCTTTTCAGAGAAGTGAAGATTTGCAGTTTCTGTGAAAAGGACGCGTCCTTTTCAGAGAAGTAAAGATTTGCACTTTCTGTGAAAAGGACGCGTCCTTTTCAGAAAAGTGAAGATTTGCACTTTCTGTGAAAAGGACGCGTCCTTTTCAGAAAAGTGAGGATTTGCAGGTTCTGTCCTTTTCAGAGAAGTAAAGATTTGCCATTTCTGTGAAAAGGACGTGTCCTTTTCAGAAAAGTCAAGATTTGCACTTTCTGTGAAAAGGACGCGTCCTTTTTAGAAAAGTGAAGATTTGCAGGTTCTGTGAAAAGGACGCGTCCTTTTCAGAAAAGTGAGGATTTGCAATTTCTGTGAAAAGGACACTTCCTTTTTAGAAAACTGAGGATTTGTAGTATCTGTGAAAAGGACGCGTCCTTTTTAGAAAAGTGAAGATTTGCCATTTCTGTGAAAAGGACGCGTCCTTTTTCGAAAAGTAACAATTTGCAGTTTCTGTGAAAAGGACGCGTCCTTTTCAGAAAAGTGAAGATTTGCATTTTCTGTGAAAAGGACGCGTCCTTTTCAGAAAAGTGAGGATTTGCCATTTCTGTGAAAAGGACGCGTCCTTTTTAGAAAAGTGAGGATTTGTAGTTTCTGTGAAAAGGACGCGTCCTTTTTAGAAAAGTGAAGATTTGCCATTTCTGTAAAAAGGACGCGTCCTTTTCAGAAAAGTGAAGATTTGCAGTTTCTGTGAAAAGGACGCGTCCTTTTCAGAGAAGTAAAGATTTGCCATTTCTGTGAAAAGGACGCGTCCTTTTTAGAAAAGTGACGATTTGCAGTTTCTGTGAAAAGGACGCGTCCTTTTCAGAAAAGTGAGGATTTGCCATTTCTGTGAAAAGGACGCGTCCTTTTTAGAAAAGTGAGGATTTGCAGTTTCTGTGAAAAGGACGCGTCCTTTTCAGAAAAGTGAGGATTTGCAGTTTCTGTAAAAAGGACGCGTCCTTTTCAGAAAAGTGAGGATTTGCAGTTTCTGTGAAAAGGACGCGTCCTTTTCAGAAAAGTGAGGATTTGCAGGTTCTGTGAAAAGGACGCGTCCTTTTTAGCAAAGTGAAGATTTGCCATTTCTGTGAAAAGGACGCGTCCTTTTCAGAAAAGTGAAAATTTGCAGTTTCTGTGAAAAAGACGCGTCCTTTTCAGAGAAGTAAAGATTTACAGTTTCTGTGAAAAGGACGCATCCTTTTCAGAAAAGTGAGGATTTGCCATTTCTGTGAAAAGGACTCGTCCTTTTTAGAAAGTAAAAATTTGCAGTTTTAAGGAAGCGTACTTTTCACAAAAGTGAATATTTGCAGTTTTTGTGCATTCTTATGCACCAAACTAGGGTAAATGTATGAAACATTTATAGCCTTTTGCAGCAAAAGTATCAAAATGCTGAATTTTTATGCCTAAAAGGGACACTCTGATTTTTCCCTTTTAAATCTGAGAGCAGTTTTTTTAACTATCACCTCTACAGGGCCACCCATTTTTGATGTAATTTTTTTTTACTTTGTCCATACCTGCAGTTTCCTGGAAAGCCTAAAGTTCCTGCAACCCAGCGTCAAATTTCTTTTAATTTTTAATGGAATCTCTCAGTGCAGACAAACTTGGAACATTTGTGGCCCTTTCTGCATCACTGTCACTTTCTGACAAATCATTATATCTACTGTTACATGAATTAGATACAACTGGTTTATAAGAATTTGGTCTACTTGACCTTGACAGTTCGTATACTCCTCTGTGCTGTTTCCCTGGTCCCTTGCTTGTTCCTGCCACCTGGTCTTCAACTGCAGCCAGACGTGCATTCACCCTCTGTAACTCTCTGAGGATCTGCATCTGCACTCTGTCTTCTTTGCCTGCTGATGCTGCTGCAGCTACTGCTGTGTTACCATTTAAAGACAAGTCCTTACTGCCCTTATGGCCACTCACATTTATAGATTGTTCACTAATATCAGCATTATCAAAGATTTTGTCCATATCAAGAAATCTTTTGCCTTTTCTCTGTAGGAGGAGCGTCCCATTTTTTTCTATTTTGTGCATTTATTTTTATTATCTGGCAAACGGAATGTCCATTCTAGCTGTTTTTACACAACTTCTATGTTTAAAACAGGTACACTAAGAATATTTTCTGGATATTTTATTTTACTTTTTGCGCTTTCAAATTTTAAAACAGTATTCATATTTTTCTAGTTCCTTTTTCATCATCGTATATTTACAGTATTTTATTTTTTTAGTATACCTAGAGATTTTAAAATTTGTTTACAATTGCACGATTCTGTAATATTTCAATATGGCAACCGTATTTCCCGGAAGCCAGATGCTGATGTCCATTCTAGGTTTTTAGCTATTTCTATTGCTTTGACACCAAGTAGTAAGCTAGAGATATTTGAACTGAGAGAAAAGGATTTTAAATACATATGTGAATTTTCACATACAGTCAAAATGGTACATGTGCTTAATCACAAATGGAGACCAGTAGCTAGTTGTGACCACCATTATTCCACACAAAGAAATTTAGATACAAAACATATCCCAAACATTGATTGATCCTTAGTTGTGACTAAAGACCAATAAAATCACTCCCAGAGACACAAAAATCTCTTTTTTCGATGCCACAATGGAGAATTAGGGCTAGCATGAGCATATATAATCAATGGATGGGCCATACAAGGTGAATTTCCTTATTGCCCACTTCCACATACATGTTTATTTCAAATCTTGCAATTTATAATAAATGCAGATTTGAAGTACCTGCCCCTTTGTTTTGACGATTAAAACAAGTGACTTCTATATCATTTTAAGGGTGAGTTTTTGAGGTATAGATCATACCACTGTGGATATATCAAAAATTTAGCTCACCAAGAGACATTTTCTATGTGAATGAGAAACCAACTTAAATAAGTCAGCTTTCAACAGGAATCAAAATGAAGGGGGGATTTAAGCAGAATTAGCAATAGCCAGTTTTATTATTATTCTTTTATTTGTTTCATTATTATTGTTCTGTAACATTTTAATATGTTTTAACCATAGGTTACAGTGTATAACGAATTAAGGGGAAACTTCTGTGAAAGGAAAAAAAATCATTCAAAGGTTTCATTTTAAGACTGACTGGTATGAAAGATTGGGTTTAGCATTTCCCTTTGGCAATCTTTAAACACAAATTTGGCTGTTATAATTTGCTCAGACCAAACACTTCAGACTCTTTTGTGTATTTCTAGTGGGTTATACATGTGAGCCTCATGCTGAGTGTGTGCTTCCATTTAAGTACGAGGGAGTTGAATATACAGCATGTACTGCTGCAAACTCAGTAAGAAAATGGTGCTCATTTGACAGTGAATTCTCCGGAAGATGGGATTACTGCCCATGTAAGTCAGTTTCTGCATCATAATTATTGCTAAGAGTTGCAGGATGTAAGTTCTACAGATAATTTAGGGACCTGGGGATAGTTTTACAAATGGTTTTAGACTTAGCCTGAACTTGGGACGAAATAGGGATTTAAATCTGAGCTTTTTATCTTACCTAAGTCTGGGAACGTAGACAGATTTCACAAAGGCTGACTTAGCTAAGAACAAGCTTATCAAATAACCATAGTGGTCATGTGACCCTTCATTTCTAGTCAAAATATTTTACTGGTAAAATATATCCTTTGTTTATCTCATTTTATTTTAGTAAAATGCTTTTTTTCAAAGTGAATCATAAAAAGTACCATATATTTATTCTTTATTTTAGGCATTTCAAATTTTGAAATTGTGAAATATATATAGCGGCTATATATAAGTCCTTGTTGACAAATATTTAATCTACTCAAGTTTTGACTAAGCTAAAAACTTTCTCTTTGCAGCTTTGTCAAACCCTCTAAGACCCCATATTTAGCCAGATTTTAAGACAAAAGTTTTAGGTCTGGGCTAAGTCCCAATTCAAACCATATTATCTGACTAAAATATGTTTAACTGCTTCTGAATGTCCAAATGATATTTACTATGGAGTAACTGTGATGACAAAACCTCAGTTTA
The DNA here is from genome assembly GCA_964017235.1 of Sabellastarte sp. h YS-2021. NCBI lineage: Eukaryota > Metazoa > Annelida > Polychaeta > Sabellida > Sabellidae > Sabellastarte > Sabellastarte sp. h YS-2021. The sequence goes on from OZ024933.1 coordinate 13,780,316, forward strand.
GCCACTCTTGCAAGAGAAGTATTAAAGAAGAGAGAGGTTGCAAACAGCTTTTCTTAAGTGCAACGCTGGATGCAACATAAATTAAAAGAACACTTTGGAGACTTTGATGTGGCAAGGCCATTTTCTGTATAATATCAAGTGTGTTGATATTATAAAAATGATGAATGTTTTTAAAAAAAATGTGATGCAGTGGGAAACAGTTACAAGCTTTAAAAACATTTTCACAACCTGTCTATCCTTTTTATTGGAAATCTACTTTTTGCGACTTGTGCACCTGTTAGAGGCATAAAGTATGTTGAAACACAAGCATCACCCATTCATTATAAATGTGTTATTTAAAGAAAACACTAATAAATACTATCAGATCACCGAAACACACCTTGGGTTACATGGATACAGGTGTTACATGGTTTAAAATTAATGGCAGTAATTTACAATTAAAGGCAAGTTATACATGTGTTCCACTGGAGCCGACTGGTTGGTAACTAGGTACGGTCGGGACCAATGTTTATGTAGTCGGTTAGGGTTGGTTGTAAGTTCCCGGCCTGTCGGAAAGAGTCGGTGAAATATCAAACATGTTTGATATTTCTATAACCTTTACCAACCCTTGTATCTGACCCTAATTTCAGTCCCCAGCAACAGGCCTGTTGGTTAACTTAAGGGCATGTTAGTTACACTTCCAGGCTTGTCTGTAACCCTTCCAGGCTTGTCGTTATCACTTGCAGGCCTGTCGTAATATGTAGCCGCTTGTGTTTTGTAACTTAGGTACTGCTCATTTGCAGTACATTTCCAGTATGATATGAGGTAAAAATATGATCAGAAATTATGTCAAGAAGGACAAAGAAACAGTGCAAGTGATCATAATTTCAAAGCTAAAGATCTTACTAGGTCACTAGTAAATATTTGGATCCCATCATGTGACCAAAACTACAGCAAGTTATTTCCTTCACGAGAATAGGGTCTTTCCCAGAGGCTCAAAATTGGAGTATAAAAGGCAGCATAAAGCAGGTTTTCATTGTCATGTGAGAGATTGTTAGAAGCACATCTCTCCCTGCTTCTTTCCACTGGATATAACTTTTTAATGAAAATTTTATATTTTAAATGACTTTTTCGTTCATAAATTGAAGCAGACATACATTGATTTTATTTTTAATGTATATTAAAGCAAAAACTTGGAAATTGTAATTAAAGTAACAAAAGAAATAAAGTTTGACATTTTAGTCACGCGATGGGATCCAAATATTTACCAGTGACCTAGTTTAAGAATTGTTTATTGGTCAACACTTTATCCTCTTTTTTCCCAAAAATTCATCAAAAACTGTTATTACAATACCGACTTCAAGTCTGGTCGTGGGGTTCTGTATGTTTCTCCAGGCCTGTGTGTTTGTCAATACGGTTTGTCGGGACCTGGTACAGCTTGTCTGTGAGAGCTTTAGGGCTTGTCCTGGTAGTTTCCAGACCAGTCTGTACAAAACATCCCCATCCCACAGCAGGTTGGCCTCTAGATCCAGACAAGGCTGAATGTTTGACATCCTGTCAGGGAGTTGAAGCCGACCCAAAAATTTCCCGCCTTTTTGTGGATTTTTGTCCCCGACCTCCCGACTTTTGCAGCTGACCGTATAATAATATAGAGTCATAGGGTCAGCCTCCAGTGGAACACCTGCACTACCTTCCAGTGAATAATTAGTAATCAAAATTGGCTGACATCAAAAGATCAACTGGTCTCTCTGTATATGGAAAAACTAGACTTTTGTCAGATCAAATTTAATTTCTGGCCAAATTGGCCCTCTGGTGCTCTGACTTGTTTTTATCAAACAACACTTAGAAAATGTACTCTCCTTTCTGGGGCTATATACATCAAAGTTATCAGCCAAGTTTTCCATGTAGTAATATTTTTTGCTCGAATTTTTATGTGCAAGTTATTTTATACTGTATTACAAATTAAAATCATGTGTTTCATTACTAAAATCTTGTTTGGGGGATAAAACTGGTCATTTAATCCACCAATGCAATTCCTATATCTTGAAGGAGTTGCAATTGTGAGGACTATGATATAAGTATGTCATTGTGCTATTATGTTAAATGCTTATATAATTTTGAACAGGCTATTCTACTGTTGATGGTCATTATTCTGCCATGTATGGGTATCTACCGTACAACATTAAATATAGAGGTATGTACATATTGTTTTAAATTTTCTATTTAAGCTTTAAACAAAACTTGACAATCCCTGTGTTAAGGATGCAAATTGTTTGTGGGCCCTGATTAAGAAATAAACATGCAATTTTGCTCAAGGAACCACCTACAAAGAACAACCACGTACAAGAAGCAACCACTTTTGAAAAAAATCATGACATTTTATATATATTTGAACCTGCAAAGCGTAACCGGTTAGCTGCATCCAATAAGCAGTGTCATACAGTCATGTCAGCAGTATTATGAAAGCAACTATCCCCTGCCATTTCAAAATGCAGATGTATATATTATAATTAAGTAGTAATATAAATGTTTACTGCTGCCCCCGTTAACTTTACCCCCAATTAACTTTAACTCCCACCAGTAACTGAGGGCAGGAGTAATGTCTTCTTTAACTCTTTTATTTAACTTTTAGTCACAGTCTTGTAGGACTCAAAAATTAATGTTGTGGTCTAAACAGCAAAGGCTGGTGGAGGCTGGACTAACATAACTCTATCCAACTGAAAGATAGGTTATGGCTGGTTAAAGGTCTTGGAGAACAACATAGAGTCAGGTTCACTGTCTTGTGTTATCTGAGTCTTCTTGTCTTTCATAAGGTTGCTACTTGACTCTTCTGAGTTCTTCACTATCTTCTTGTCTTTTGTTACCCCAAGGGTACTACTTTAGTCTTCGGAACTCTTTACTGCTTTACTTCCAGTTTTCAGGCCTGATACATGCACGGGGTCTACAAGGGTGCTACTCAACTATTTTACATCTATTTTATATCTGAAGATTTGCTAGACTGTGAGTACATTGAAATGTGGACAGTCTTCATAATACAATGATCGGTGGTGAGGAGAGTAAAATGTTTGTCAAAAGCTGCCATTATATGTAGAACAGGTTTAACTTTAATAACTATAGACAGATTTCTTGTAGTAGCTTTATTATGGTAACAAATGTTGTGACCTCTGTAGTAGAAAAACATGTAACCACATTGGTAATTAATCTTCTCTCACAGTTACTGATTGAAATATGGTAAAGGCTGAATGTGTACAAAGTAATAAATTTTAACTCTGTAACAAGCAATATATGGGTGTACTGTACATATCCAGGCAGTATGATTAAACCATGAAAATTTTAAGAATTCCTGATATGGTATTTCTCTCTCATGCACAGCTACTGGCTCACTCAAAAATCCAGTACAGGCTTAATGTGTAAAAGGTAATAATTTTTAACTGGCAATATATCTGTGTACTACATATAACCATACAATATTATTAAGCCATGAAGTGTGCAGATGAAATGTTCTACTCTTTTAGTGTTTAATTATCTTGTAGTGTTTACCCTTGGTGGATTTTCCATGTGAATTCATTTTATAAATAACTGAATATTTTCTGTAAAAGCATTGTAAAAAAGAAAACAAATATCTTATCATTTTTAAGAAATGCCCTTCTACTACAAGTTAGAATCCTCCAGAAGGCACCCACTTTTTTATTCATCACACAGTGGTATCCTGCAAAAGTTGCAGCTCACATTTCAGTCCTGCATCATTATCATCTTTTGACATCTTATTGAGCAATGTGTCTTTAATGGATTTGGTTGAGAGATTTATTTGAACATGAAGCAATTAACCTTGAAAGTTGTACAAAGTAAACATGCAATCACTGCCTATGAACGGGCTCTGTGTCAGCTGACTGTGTAGCTGTCACAGTGACAGTTAGCTGTTATGGTGTAAAAAGTAGGTGAAAACCATATTTTATCAAAATAGTGTAAATGCAATAGTTTTCAAGTTACCACTGATTTATGGAACAGTGAGAACCTGGGAGAAGCTATTGCTACTCCAACAGTGTATACTTCAAAGTAGCTATTGTTTAGTTTTCCAATTACCTACATGTCTATTTTTTTTACTGTGTCATTGCTGACCTAAAAGTAGAGGAATAACATATTTAGAGAAAATTTTCTAATTGTAATAGTTCAAGTTATAAGTGATTTACTCAACAGTAAAAACGTGAAAATAGCAATTGCTCACTTATGTAATGAGCTACAGGTATGCCATTCCACTATATTATAGCTGACTGAAGAGTAGGTGAATAACATATCTAAAATACTGTAAATACAATAATTTTTGATTTAGAACGGATATACTCAACAGTGCGAACCTAAATTAGCTGTTGCTGAGCTCTGTAATGAGCTACAGATCTACAATTTTAAAATGTTATAGCTCTGTAATGAGTTACACATCTGCAATTTTACTATGTTATAGCTCACTGAAAAGTAGGTGAATAACATATTTAAACAAAATATTATAAATGCAATTGTTTTCAAGTTACAATTGATTTACTCAACAGTGAGAACCTCAACGTGACCATTGCTCAGCTATGCAGGTCTCCAATTGTACAATGTTATAGCTGACCCAAAAATAGATAAACAACGTATTGAATAAGGTACTCTAATTGCTATAGTTTTCAAATTACAGTTGATTTAATCACCAGTGAGAACCTTAAAGTAGTTATTGTTCAGCTATGTTACAAGCTACAGGGCAACTTTACTATGTTAAAGCTGACTCAAAAGTAGATGAATGACATATTTAGAGAAAGTTGTTATGGTCATGGGCAAGTGCAGTAGCAATTACCGGTTGCCTTTAAGTTACAACGGGAAAAGACAAAAAGTTTAACTTAACAAATTCATTTAACAATTAAAAATAATGATTACAGCCAACTGGTATGCTCTCAATAGTACACACAATGATACAATAATTAAACCAATCTGACCTGGCCACTGTAACTCATAGTTAAGTTTGTTCACTGTTTCCAGCAATCTGTCCTGTGATCTGTCCTGTGATCCATTCAATGTTCACTAACACAGATATCTGTATCCTGTAATCCGTAATGCTTTATCCTGTAATGATTTTGATATCCAATCACACAAAATGTTTGTATAGAGATATTCAGAAAGTTTACACAACTGTGCTGTCTGCTCCAAGATATGGGCAATGTCCAAAATGCAGTAAATCCAATCTCTTGTAGAACCACACGCTGCATGCAGACAAAAAACAGCATATCCAAAATAAAGCAAATCTAGACAGACACTGTAGCCAGTTCACTTCAGCAACAGTTCACAACAATACAAGTACTTTATATCCACTTCATTCTTGCTCTAAGACACAAGTAGCCTTCCTTATAGCCAGCAAATGTTATGTTCATCTGTGGTCAGGTGTACAGTCCTTTTATATGGTTATGGCAATGACAAGAAGCTTATAGAAGCTAACAGAATGTTATAGAACTAACTTGAAAGCAACACCTTTCACCTGATTCACCAAGGAAGTTCTAGAACCTAAGGTAGTCTTGAGGGATTCCCTCAGTATATAAATAGATCAAAAGTACATAGCACACAAAAAGAATCAAAAACTCACTTAGCTTATATGGTAATACATAGATATAAAGCTTAGATGAAACAATGCACTGGCACATTGCCCATATATGTAAGCTCTCCCTCTTAAAGAAAAGTTTTGGAAGCCAGGGGGGTTACAAAATTTTACAAAAAATAAACATATGCACAGGTAATAATCTTTCTCAAAGCATATTTCTCTAAATACAAAGAGTAGTTCGGTTGATGTACATTAATATTTTTTTTAAAATAGCAAACGGAATGTTTAATATCTTCAACATCAGATTGCAGTAAAACTGCACCTGCACCCACATCACTAGTGTCCGCAGCCAGCTGGAAAGGCTTACTGAAATCCAAAACAGTAAGTACAGGCTTCAAACAGAGAAGGTTTTTTTTTAATTTGTTAAATGATTTTTGACAAGCCTCTGACCATTGATATTTTATACCTTTTTCAGTAGCTTAGTCAGTGGAGCATTGCAAAATCTTCTATAATACCCCACCATTCCAAGGAAGCTCATTAAACTCTTCTTATTTTCGGGAATGGGGTAGTCAATGATGCTTTTGACTTTTGTCTTGATTGGTGTCACAACTCCATAACCTACAACATGCCCTAGGTAAATAGCATTTGCTTTTACAAAGTCATACTTTGACATATTTACAATAAGGGTTGCCCGTTTGAGACAAAACAAACCTTGCTCAAGCCTTTTCAAATGTTCTTCCAAAGTATCACTAAAGATGTCAATATCATCAATAATATCATGAACATATACCTCAACACTTTCTAAGTCCTTCAAACACATGTTCAACAGTCTTTGAAAAGTGGCTTGGGAATTTTTTATACCAAAGGGCATTACCTTGTATTGATATAGACCATCTGGCGTCACAAAGGTTGATATTTCTTTAGCCCGCTCAGGAAGAATTACACACCAGCATCCTTTCAGTAGATCACACTTTGTGATATATTTTGCATTGCCAATTGGATCAATACAGTCTTCCATCCTTGGGATAGGAAACAAATCCATTTTACTCAAAACATTGACTTTCCTGTAGTCGGTGCAATACCACCTGGTTTCGGGACCACAACACATGGAGATGCCCAACTACTTTGACATGGTTAAATTATATCTTTGTCCAACATGCATTGCACTTCCTGCCTTAATTTTTTTACTTTTATAGGGTTTACCCAATACAGTGCTGTTTGAATGGGCGAGCATTGCCAACGTCCACATCATTCATGAGTACATTGGTCCTGTTAGGGACAGCTGGAAACACTGACTTATACTTCAAGAGCAACTTAATAAGTGGGACCCTCTTATCTGGTGATACATGATTCAGTTTGGTTTCCAAATCATCAAGAATCAGAATTACTCAACCTGATTTTAAATTCAACATCAAGATCAGGAGTGTCACCCCATGCTTCATCCTCCTGATTATTGTCATTTTCTACATTGCAATCAGTAGCCATGACAGGCTTTTTCACACCTATTTCTAAGTATGATTTTACCAGATTTACATGACACAGTTGGGTTGACTTCTGTCAGGGGTCTCAATGACATGGACACCTACTCTAATTAACACCTTGTATGGTCCATGATATCTGGCCTGTAATGTAATGCAGATTTTGCTGCACCAGCTCACAAGCCTTTTTCAACCTATTTCTAAACTTTGAAAAATAATCAGATTTAGGCTCTCAGTGTTCTCAGATAACCAATTCTCTTTCAACTGCTTGAGAGGATCACAGGCTGAATGACCAAAGACCAACTCAAAAGGGACTAAAGCCTAAGAACTTTTGAACTGATTCCCTAACTGCAAACAATAATAAGCTGATGCCTTCATCCCAGTCTTTTTCATTTCCCAAACAATATGTCCTAATCATATTCTTCAAAGTTGAATGGAACCTCTCAGGTGCTCCTTGTGATTCTGGGTGATAAGCACTAGATTTGATCTGTTTGGCACCTAATTGAAATACAAGCTGTTGAAATAATCCTGACTTAAAATTTGACCCTTGACCTGACTGGATCTCTTTTGGTAAGCCAACTAAAGTAAAGAAATTAACTGAAGCTTTGGAAATCTTGAGTTCTGTAATGTTGGTCAAATGTATGGCTTCTGGGAATCTGGTAGAGGCACACATAATGGTCAAATGATATTGGTTTCTGGATTTAGTCGTTGGCAAGTGTGCTACACAGTCAATTATCATTAAATAATTCCTCAAATGCTGGAATGGGTTTAAGAGGAGCTACAGGATTTTTTTGGTTTGGCTTCCCTATCATTTGACAGTGACAAATTTGAGGGAAACAGAAATGTTTGGCTATCTTGCTGTAGGTTTTATTGAAGTCTAAATGACCACCCATTGATTATTCATGAGCCAATTTCAATATTTCATTTTGGTATACTTTTGGCACAAAAATGTGGTTTATTATCGACCATTCCCTAGATGCAGGGACATTTGGTGGCCTCCACTTTCGAATAAGCACACCAGTTCTGACATAATAGCCTACAGGGACCTTATGTAGCTCTACTGGTAGCAGTACCAATTTGAATAAAGGAGCTAATTCACAGTCACTTTCCTGCTCTGAAATCATTTTTGATTTTGAAAGTGATGCATCTTGACAATTAATTAAGTCTTGTTTTTTTAAAATCTACTCTAGCCTTGGGATTAGTATCACCATGATTTTGCACATCATGGTCATAGTTTTTCAAGAATGTATCTGGCAAATCAACACATCTGTAGATTGTTTACAATTGTTTGGCTATTCTTGTGCTTTCTTAGCCATATCTCGAGTCTCTGCACAGGAGGGAAAAATACCAGGAATAACCTCTTTTAATTTATCAGTGCTAACCAAAGTGATTGGGTTAGATATAACTTTAGGATCAGCAACCACCTTTCCACCTGCCAGATCATTTACCAATAACAAAGGTAACCTTTTAATGGGCAAAGTGGGCCTGGTACCCACAACTACAGAACCAGTAACTAAGTCTGATACTTAATTGACCTCATGTAAGGGAACATTCACACAGCCTCCTTTAATACCTTCAGTAACAACACTCTCACCAGCAGAAGTGCTGACACTCAATGGCAATACACCTTATAAAAATAAAGACTGAGTAGCTCCAGTGTCTCTTAAAATCTTGATGGTAACCTAGCTGGAACTACTTTCCAAGGATACAAAACCCTCAGATACAAAAGGTTTGAACTCTTCCCTAATAACCTCAGAATTATTTAAGCCAATACTGCATTCTGCTCTGTTGGGATTTGAACGCCAGTTACAGTTGTTAAACACAAAGAGTTGGGCATTGCCTCCTTTTCTCTTTTTTTTCCTTTTCTTTAAGAGCCAACAGTCAGACATGACATGCCAAGATTTCTTACAATAATGACACACAGGAGCAAAGGATCTGGGTTTTCTATCCTTACTCATAGCCTGATTTGAAATTTGACCCTTATCTGAACTCTTTTCTGGAGCTATATTTTCAGATTTCCTGCCGAGATCAGGATAGGACTTTTTAGTGGAACCGAAGGATCTACTCTTGGTAAAGGTGGATTTGTGAGTCAGTGCATAGTCATCGGCATAAGCTGCTGCTTTTGCCGCATTTTAAACTTTCTGTTCATTTAGATAGGTTTAAATATCATCACAAACACACTTTTTGAACTCTTCAATCAAAATAACTTGCCTGAACTTTTCAAAGTCTGTACCCACTTCCCTAGAATACACACCATCTGTCATTTTACATTTTTTCTGATGGGCAAATTCAACATGAAATTGACTTTCTTGTTTACGATAGTTTCTGAATTTTTGACAGTATGTTTCTGGTACCAACTCATATGCTTTTAATGTAGCATTTTTCACACAATCATAGCTCACACATTCAGAATTTGGCAAAGCTGTATATGCCTCTTTGGCTTTCCCTTTCAAAACTCTTTGCCTCAACAAAGGCCACTGGTCTATGGGCCATCTCAAATTTGTAAACTAATTGGCCTCCATCTCATTAAAAGTTGGTACCCGTCGCACATTTTTACACAAATCAAATTTGGTAGCAATGGACTCTTCATGGGCAATTCAAGCATTTAGTTCTAAAGCTTTCATTTCTCTCACATTTTTAAGTGAAAGCTCTTCTTTTCATTGTTGAGCTTCAAGCTCTTCTTTTCTTTGTTGCGCTTTGAACTCTCTTTATCTAGCTTCAAATTAGTTCGCTTTCAATTTCCAATCACCTTATCTCAAGTTGCCCAGAAGGTTCCATTGGTAGAGGTTTATACACATCCAAACAACTATCATGTAAAACATCTTTATCAACTAACTGTTCAACAATAAGCCTTTTAAATTCATGTTTACATGTTGACCTTTTCACCTCTAACTGTAAATTGTGCTTTTTGCATTAACATATCCTTTTTAAAAGTTTCTAGAACTTCCAAAGATGGTGATTGTACAAACTCTTTAGCACTAGCCATTTTGAGCAATGTTGACTGCAACAAACTGTTAATCAAATAAATTTTTAAAATGTTAACTGAATGGTATGATAAAATGGTTAGACTAAATGGTTGGATCCTGGATGAACCCCCAATTTTTCTGATACGATCACAGGCAAGCAAGGTAGGAATTACCTGTTGCCTTTAAGTTGCAAACAAGAAAAGACAAAAAGTTTTACTTAACAAATTTATTTAACAATTAAATATAATGATTACAGTCAATTGGTATGCTCTCAATAGTACACACAATGATAAATTAATTAAACCAGTCTAACCTGGCCAATGTAGCTGACAGTTTAGTTTGTCCACTGTATCCAGCAATCTGTCCTGTGATCTCTCCTGTGATCAGTCCAATGTCCACTAACACAGATATCTGTATGCTGTAATCCATTCGATATCCAATAACACAAAATGTCTTGTGATGAATTTGATATCTGATCACACAAAATGTCTGTGTAGAGATATTCAGTGAGTTTCACAACTGTACTCTCTGCTCCAAGATATGTCCAAAATACAGTAAATCCACTGTCTTGTGGAACCACACACTGTATGCAGATGAAAAAGTATCCAAAATACAGCAAATCTATCCAGACACTGTAGCCAGTTCACTCCAGCAAAAGTTCCCAACAATACAAGTATGTTATATCCACTTGGTATTAGCTCTAAGACACAAGTAGCCTTCCTTATAGCCAGCGAATACTATGTCCATCTGTGGTAAGGTGTACATTGCTTATGTATGGTTATGGGAACGGCTAGAAGCTTATAGAATATTATAAATATAACTTGAAAGCAACACATGTCACCAGATCCACCAAGGAAGTTCTAGAACCTACACGTAGTTAGTCTATAGGCTTCCCCCAAATCTATTAATAGAATCACTGAGGTTAGCCTAGAGGGATTCCCCCAGTCTATAAATACATCAATACTACATAACACACAAAAGGAATCAATAACTCACTGACCGTATATGGTGATATATAGACTTATAGCTTAGATTAAACAATGTACTGACGCAGTGTCCATATATTTAACAAGTTCTCTAAATGCAAAAGTTTTCCAGTTATAAGTGATTTACTCAACAGAGAAACCTGAAAACAGCAAGTGTTCACCTATGTAATGAGCTACATGTATGCCATTCCACTAAATTATAGCTGACTGACAAGTAGGTGAACATCATATTTTTAAAAATGCTGTAAACGCAATAGTTTTAGATTTACAACTGATTTACTCACCAGTGCTAACTTAAAGTAGGTATTGCTCATCTATGCAATGGGTTACAGGTCTACAATATTACAATGTTATGGCTGACCAAAAGGTAGGTGAATAACATATTTAAACAAAATTTTCTTAATGTAATAGTTTTCAAGTTTAAAGTGATTTACTCAACAGTGAAAACTTAACAATGACAACTGCTCAACTATGTAATGAGCTACAGGTCTACCATTCCACTCTTTTATAGCTGACTAAAAAGTAGGTGAATAACCTAAAATACTGTAAATGCAATAGTTTTCGAGTTACAAGTAATTTACTCAACAGTGGGATGATCTATTGCTCATCTATGAACGGAGTTACAGGTCTTCAATTTTACTATGTTATAGCTGACCAAAAGTAGTTGAACAGCATATTTAAAAAAATAGTCTAAATGAAATTGAAGTACTTATTAATTAGCTATGCAAGGAGCTACAGGTCTGCCATTCCACTATGTTGTAGCTGACCCCAAAGTAGGTGAACAACATATTTGAAGAAACACTCTAAAAGTAATAGGTTTTAAGTTACAACTGATTTGCTCAATAGTGTTTTCGAGAACTAATTTATACAACAGTGAGAATCTCAAAGATGCTATTGCTCAACTATGCAATGAGTTACACATCTGCAGTTTTACCATGTTATAGCTGACTCTATACCTATTCTACATAGAAACAAATAATGTTTAATGGGGCACACCCATCTTGGATATATTTTATTTTGTGGAACTTTTCAGATTAATTACTTCAGGTTCAAATAAATCTCTCAATAAAAGCCATTAAAGACACATTGTTCTATGAGGAGTCAAATGATGATAATGATGCAAGGTTGAATTATGAGGGGCAACTTTTGCAGAATACCACTGTGTGACGACTAAAAAAGTGGGTGCCTTCCGAAGGATTATAAGTTCTGTTCTTAAGGGTATTTCTTTAACAGGATAAGATATTCATTTAAGATATTCCGAAGGCATTTTTGTTATGTTTTACATTAAAGATTCAGTTAAATATAAAATGAATTGACATGTAAAATCTACCAAGAGTAAACACTAAAAGATAATTAAACCCTAAAAGAGTATAACAGAACCCTGATCAGTGCTTAAATTATGCCCAAGATCATCTGCACATTTCATGAGTTAATAATACTGCTTGGGTATGTGCAATACACAGATATATTGTCAGTTACAGATATAAAAATTATTACTTTGTACATATTCAGCCTGTACTGGATTTTTGAGTCAGCCAGTGACTGTATGTGAGAGAGAAATGCAATATTAGGAACTCTTTAAAATTTTCATGGTTTAATTATACTGCCTGCATATGTGCAGTACACACATATATTGCTTGTTACACAGTTATAAATTATTACTGTGTACACATGCAGCCTGTATCAGATTTTTGATGTACCATATTTAGTACAGAGAGGATACAGCATTTGTTACGATGATAAGCTACCACAAGAAAACTGTCTATAGTTATTAAGTTAAACATGTTCTACATGCAATGGCAGCTTTTGCACTGATCCTTGTACTATGAAGACAGAAGATTGTCCACATTGCAATATACTCAGAGAATAGCTGAAACTACGCTTTGTCATCTTAACAATAGAAATAGGAAAAACGTGAACTAAAACACAAATCTGGCAAATCTTCAGAGTCGAGTACTACCCTTGCGCATGCATCAGTCCTGAAAAGTGGATAGTAAAGAGTTTAGAAGAGTCAAGTAGCACTCTTGAGGTAGTGAAAGACCAGAAGATGGTGAAGAACTCAGAAGAGTTGAGTAGAAACCTTGGAAAAGACAAGAAGACTCAGAAAACACCAGACACACCTGTCACTCAAGATAAGGGCAAGAGCAGTAAGAGATATTCCTCACTGCCCAAGTCATCAAAGCCCTGTACAGGTAGCAAACTAGAAGCTATGGACTAAAAATCGTCAGAAAGGTACAGTAGACTTGGGGCTATGATGCTCTCCAAGACCTTTAACCAGCCAGAACCTATATTTTAGTCGGATAGAGTTATGTCAGTCAAGCCTCTTCCAGCCTTTGTTGTTGAGACCACAGAATCAATTTTTGAATCAGACAAGACTGACTGAAAGTTAATATTGTACTTATTTTTTGCCAACAGTGGCTGCGAGTTATCTGTGTGTGATAAAGACTGTCCATGGATATATACAAACTTGAGGGTTTAAGAAAAGCTTACTCCTGCCCTCAGTTACTGGTGGGGATTAAAGGTAACTGGGGTTAATGTTAATAGGGACAGAAATAAGCTTTTATACTACATTTTACTTATTAACAGCATTATCCACTTCCACGTATATGTTTAATTAAATCATAACAATTTATAATAAACACATATTTAAAATGCCTGAGTCTTTGCTTTTACCATTTAAACATGGGACTTCTATAATCATTTCATTTGAAAAAAATGTGACCTTGGATAAGCTAGGGAGGAACTGAAGGGTGGGAGTCATAGATCGGTACACTATGGAGATATAAAAAAATTAATTTGCAGAATTTGCTAGGACTACTCACCAAGACACATTCTCAATATGAGTAAGAAAACAGCTAAAATAATAAGCTTTAAAGGGGAATTAAAATGAAGAAGCAATTTAATCAGATAAAGCAATTTTCAGTCTTTTGTTGGTGAGTCATCATGTACGGTCTGGAAGTCCATATCTGGGACAAGCCAGATACTTGGCACAGACAGGCCTGTTTGATTAACCAACAAGCTGGGAAGTGTAACCGACAGGCAGTTAAGTTAACCAACACGCCTGTTGCTAGGGGGCTGAAATTAGGGTCGGATACATGGGTCGGCAATGGTCGTAGAAATATCAAACATGTTTGATATTTCACCAACTCTCCCCGACAGGCAGGGAAATTGCAACCAACCCTTACTGACCATGTAAACATTGGTCCCAACTCTCGAAAAATGCATGGTTACCAGCCTGTCGGTTACAGTGGAAACACTGCATTAGACCGACCCCTTTGAAAGATAATTTTAGTATTTCTCTTTGGCAGTCTTTACAGACAAAGTTTACTCTTATTATTTGCTCACCCTAGACAGTTCAGACTGTTTTGTGTTTTCCTGGCAGAATATCCATGCACGCCTCATGCTGAGTGTGTGTTTCCATTCACTTATGAGGGAGTTGAATATACAATATGCACTGCTGCAGCCTCCAAGTATAGATGGTGCTCATTTGACAGTGAATACTCTGGAAGATGGGATTACTGCACATGTAAGGCTGTGTCTGCATCATAAATAAGTCAAGAATTGAGTCATAACAATCAAATTTTATATATATGAATCTACTGTGTTTATCCCCAGTGCAGTATGACACATTTCTCTATTTGCATTGAAATTTTAACTCCCCATCTATATATCTATCTCCCCATCTAACTATCCATCTCCCCATCTCTCTATCTCCCCATCTATCTATCGATTCTACTGAGCAATAGTAATTGTTGCATACAGAGTTGCAGAATATAAGTTCTACACATGGTTTGGGGGCCTGAGGATGGTTTTAGAAAAGTCTTAGACTTATTATGGACACTGGCAATGTCAGTGACTTAAATCGGTGCCTTTTTCCCACAACTAAGTCTAGGAACTTAAACAGATTTCACAAAGGGTGACTTAGCTAAGACCAAGCTTGTGAAATAACCATAGTGGTTTCCTATGTCCTATGACCCTTTATTTCCAGTCAAAATGTTTTATCACCAATCAATCAATCAGTGCTTAATCTCTGTATCTACGGATTGTAAGGTACACCATCCAGTTCGTAAGGCAATAAATCATCAAGACATTAGACATGTTCCAAGTCGTACCCAAGGAGGTGAAATGTCTAATTTAGGAAGGTGTCCCAAATATCCATTCTGTATTTTAGGCTTTTGAGATTTTGAATTGTTTGATATGTACAGCCAAATTTAAGTCCTTGCTGACAAAAGTTGAGCTCTCTCAAGGATAGACTTAGGAAAAACATTCTATTTGTAGCTTTGTGAAACCCCGTAAGACCACAGATGAGGTCTGACTTTCAGACCAAAGGTTTATGTTTAAGTGTATGTCTGGGCTAAGTTCCGCTGTGAAACCGGCCATGTCATGAATTTAGTTTTAAAACTTTTAAACAGCTTACATAGTGGTTACCATATATCATATTATCTGATCCAGATATGTTAAACTTTTTCAATGTCCAAAAAATATATAATATGCAGTAACTGTGATGACAAAACTTCAGTTGAAAGTTTGGTCACTCTTGCAAGGGAAATGTTACGTATGAGAGAGGTTGCAAACAGCTTTTCTAATTGTAAAGCTGAACACAGCATAAATTAAAAGAACACTGATAGCTACTTTGTTGTTGCAAGGCAATTTCTGAAAAACCCATGTGAGACTGAGTGTGTTGGTATTATAAAAATGATAAAAATTTATGAATAATCGGGGATGCAGTCGAAAACAGATACAGGCATCAAAAACATTGTTCACAACCCATATATTTTTTCTTATTGGAAATCTACTTGTACACTTGTAAGAGAACTAATGCATGTTGAAACACAGGTATCATCCAATCATTAGAATTGCTGGGAAAACAAACATTACTAAATACTACCAGATTACCAAAAACCCCTTCTGTTACATGAATACAGGTGTTACTAGAGGGCATGTTGCCTTCCACTGAATAATTAGCAATCAAAAATGACTAACATCAAATAATGAACAGGTCTCTCTTTGTATGGAAAAAGTACTTTCACCATATTTTTGTTAAATAAAAACTAATTTCTGCTAGCATCGGTTAGGTTATCAATTTATCTGACCCTCAGACTTTTTTCTCAAGCAACAATTAGAAAATGTACCCCCTTTCATGATGTTATATACAGGAAAGTTGTCAGTCAAGTTTTTCATATAGTTATATTTTCTGATCAAGTTTTTATGTGAAAATTATTTTATACTGTATTACAAATTAAAATCATGAATTTTATTATTAAAATCTTATTTTTGGGTGATAAAACTGGCCGATTGATCCACCAATGCAGCTCTTATATCTTGAAACAGTTGTAATTTCTATAAACTATGATGTAAATGAAATCATTTTGATATTGTGTTAAGTGCTTGTATGATTTTTTCCAGGCCCTTAGCATATTGTTTAGAACTGAATCCGCTTGGGGTATCTATTACATTTGTTTGATTTTAAAGGTATGTACATATTGTCTTACATTTTCTTTATGTGGTAAGCATACAAATTCTTCATTGGTCCTGATTAAGAAGTACACATTCAAATTTACTGAAGCAAATGCAAAAATGCAACCGCTTTTGGAAACACATAAGCATTTTATATTTATTTGAACCTGCAACCTGCAACCATCTGTTGGCTGTATCTGTCTTGGGTCCTTTATTATTTTCTCTGTATCCAATCCTCCTTGGTTTGGTTATTGGTAAACACAAATGAGTAAAGTTTCATTGTT
Organism: Sabellastarte sp. h YS-2021; assembly: GCA_964017235.1. Taxonomy (NCBI): domain Eukaryota; kingdom Metazoa; phylum Annelida; class Polychaeta; order Sabellida; family Sabellidae; genus Sabellastarte; species Sabellastarte sp. h YS-2021. The sequence continues at coordinate 13,797,029 of OZ024933.1, forward strand.
TCATTGTTATGCAGATGACACTCAAGTCTATATCCATCTATCCCAGAAGAATTCATCTGCTGCCTTTAAAAAGTTAAACAGGTGCCTGGATGATATAAAGGAGAAAATGTCAGCCAGAAAACTCAAACTTAATCCAGATAAAACTGAGTTTATTGTATTTGGTTCAAAAAGGCAGAGGAAAATATTGAAATCATATTTTCCATCTACTATCTTGGGTAGTCCTCTCTGCCCTACTTAGTGGGTCAAGAATCTGGGTGTGTGGTTCGATTCTGATTTTCCTTGTCCAAACATGTTCAGAATGTCTGCAAATGTTGTTTTGTGCAACTCCGGGATTTTAGACTGTCTGACGGTTTCTTACTCATGATGCTTCTGTACTTGTGGCCAATGCTCTTGTTAGTAGTCAGTTGGATTACTGTAACTCAGGAGTCTGTTTAAGTTTAACCTTTGTAAATTACAGTGCATCCAAAACAGTGCTGCTAGAGTTGTATCAAATACCAGTAGATACACTAGTATAACTCCTGTTCTTAAGAAACTACATTGGCTTCCTGTTGAGCATCGCTCAGTCTTTAAAACAGGTACCCTTGTTTATAAGTTTCTGCACGCTGGTTTTCGCAAGTATTTTGCTCTATACATCTCTTCCTACAGCAGTTGCTACAGTACCAGGTGCAACTAGAGTGGTGGTAATTCCTTGTTATTCAAGTTTCAACCCTCAGTCCATAAATTTGTCAAACAGTTTGGTTATAGTTTTGCTTTTGATGCTCCCATTGTTTTGAATGCTCTCCCTGAGGAGATTCATGGGTCCCCCTATCTTGATTCCTTCAACAAATGGCTCAAAACCTACCTTTACACCAAGGCATACCCTCCTTAGTCTCACTCACCCTGGCATTCTCTGTGGTGCTTGAACTCCTTTCTGTCCCTGGATATTGAGATTGGTTGACTGTTTTTGTTTTGGTGCGCCTTAGAATTCCCTTCGAATTGGGGAGATTAAGTGCTATAAAAGTCCAATTAGAATTAGAATTATCCACTAAGCACTTTTTATCTCAATAGAGTATTATGAAGGCAACCATCACCTTCTGTTTGAAAAAAAATGCAAATGTATATATTATACTTTTTAGTAGCAGGTCTTTACAAGCACTTATTCTTTAAATATATAATTTTTAAATGGTGTAAATATGTGTATGTATCGTGAAAAGCTTCAGCAAATTCACTACCCCATCATTCCTGTGCCTTCCCCGTTAAGACCTGGCTGTCAACAAACCCATAACTATTCAAATTGTTTGATTGACGGAGAATGATATAAAAGTGCACTTTAAATTAGATGTTTTTGTTTTTCTATAGGATAGCATCTAATTTTAATAAGCAAAGGACAGATCGACTCCTAACATATAGATACATAGAAGTATATTTGTAATCACATAATTACATAACTTTAAGCACTCAATAAACATAAAACATACAATTACATCATGTGAAATTGATTTATAATATTGATATGTCATTAAACAAGCTTACATGCCATTTATGAAACATTTTGTCAGTGTAAGAGTTATTCCTTTAGTAACTTGTACTTTAATCTGATTTTCATTTTTATGCAGAGGCTCTACAAAGATGCAAAGGAGTGAATTTAATGGATTTTCATCTGACTTCGAAGATTTACATGATTGAAAGCTTTTCCATGTTCAAAAAAATCTATATAATGTAGTTGTTTGTAAACATTACATGGTAAAAATAAAAAAATCAAAGCCTGTGTGACAGCCTGTGATTAGATGCTAACCTTACTAACTACTATGACACTGAGAACACAGTCATTAAATATATTATATTATAATTTAATAAGAAATTTTCTCTGTTTATGAGACACATTTGAAAACAGGTGAAATTTAGTATTTGCGTCTAATTCAGGAGCCAATATCATGCCAAGGTCGACCTGTCTAACCTGCCAACACAGAGGTGAGAATCCAAGTGATGAAATGCCACACATGATGTTTTAAGTTCCCAGTTTGTGCTGATTCCATATAAATACTCTTTGCAATTTATTCCATCTGTTCATAAGTCAACAAAGTAGGTTGGCTTTATATTTGCCGATTATGCTTCCAAGGCATGAGTTGTCTAATGACAACTGCTCTGCCTCTTTCCTCTTCTAACATTCAGAAAAACTGAAATGCTTATTGTTTCATAAAAGCCTACCCACCCTTGGTTTATCATAATCTTCCAATTAACTCTGGGCTATGCATCTCCTGAAGACAAGAATCATATAGCTCAATTTTGGCTATGGATTTAAATCTACATGTAAAAATGTAACCAAATTATTTATGGACTTTCAATGGTCGAGATACTATGTGGTGCATATTTGATAGTGAAACACCTTCTTTAAATAATTCATTTAAACCAGCAACTTCAAAATTGGAATGGGAATGTATTACTGTGGTGTCAATAGTGCGGCAATTACCCTCGGCACTGACTGGTTTCACAAAGGGAATTAGCCCAGGCTTAAGGTAAAAATTTTGTCTTAGAATTAGGCAGAGTTTGTGGTCTTAGACTTTTTGGATTTCACAAATTAGGTTAGCTTAAATGTTGGCTAAACTTGGACTTAAATTTAAGTCTGCATAGGAATTACATGAGTAATAATGTTTGTAAACAAACAGTTTGGAATGGCTGAAAATAAAGTATTAGTATATAGAACATGTCTCTGAAGTAGTAATTGGAAACTTTAAGTGATCGCAAGGTTTTCCATTCCAAAACAGCATTTTTATTAAATGGAATACGGCAAACAAATGAAATATGTCAGCTTAAGAATAATTTGAGTACTAATAAAAGGTTGTATGACACAGAAAACTTATGGCGAGTGATATATTACACAGAGTACCAGTGACGTTATTTCCATCTTTAAACCTTTTCAGTTTGTGGCTGATGTTTTGCTGTTATTTTAAAAAACACCAAAATTCATTCAACCTTATGTCACATTATTCATGGCACTTCGGTTCTGTTTATCCCCCTATGTTTTCTACTTTATCCAGTGTCACGGAGGACCAAGTTGCCAAAATCATCACAAATTCCCCAGACAAACATACTTTCTGGCCCCTTTTCCTTGACTATTGATATCATTATTACGTCTTTCACTTGATTTATTTATTTGGGGTTTTATGTCGCTTTCAACACTGTACAGGTCATATCACGACGGGTAGTTGGAAGGGCAGAGGAAACCAGTACATATAGTTCGCTAGGGTTGTGTACTGTAAACTGACGACCAACAGCAAGTAACTACCAGCTTTCCCACTTAAGGCCGTCACAGGGATCGAACCCCGGCCTCAGAGGTGAGAGGCGAGAGTGTTACCACTCTGCCACCATGGCCCCATCTTTCACTTGAATGGTAAACACATCATTAGACCAAGTTAAGTGCCAATTATATTCTAAACAGGCGCACATTACTCCAGTAATCATTCTTAGATGGAAACATTCCATATAAGAGGCCTTTTCAGTATTCATCACTGCAGTCTGAACTGCAGTAATTTTCCTGTCTACATCAATTTTTGATTTTGAATTCAGAAGATTGCAGCAGATTGCAGCAAATTCTCATTATTGAAATACTCATATTCCTATAGATTTGTTCCAAGTCTTTGTATTTCTCTTCCCATCAAATCTGACATAAATGAAATCATTATACATCCACTTGAAGAGGGAAATCCTTCTCTATGCTGAAATACAAAAATTTGCCAGGGGGGGTTTTCCCTGTAATGAGTTTTACCACATTTAAATTAATGCACACATCCCAGAGGATTCCCCCAACACATTAGCATACTTGTGTTTACATCTGAGATGAGCTGGCTTCAAGTGTTTGTTGATAGAGCTAGGCAGATGAATCCACTGTGTAGTGTGCATTGTGAAATTTACCACAGTTATGCTCAAGTGATTTATGGTACTCATTATTTCTTTCTCCATTTAGGTGTACATGATCAGACATTTCTCAGCTCTGGATGTTCTTCCCATCTAGGTAGTTACTTACATTTGTCTTATTTGTATACACTGTTCATGATATAAAACAGAGACTTTCCTGGTCCTGGTCACTTTGTGAAACAACCAGAGACAACTTATGCTACTTTACCAGAACATGTGGAAGTTAAATTAAATTGAGTTTTTCTGTTTATACAGACAGGTATACAAAATGTTTTCATCCAAATTATGCTGTGTAACTTTACCTGTTAAGTGCTTATGTACACAAAAAATAAATAAATCAAAAGCCAACCTCATCACCCTAAACTGTTCTGTGCTTTTCTCATTAAAAAGAACCATATTTCCTTATTGTATATGGATTATTATCATTTGAAATACAGCATTAGTTTCTTGTAACATTAAGCTAAAGTTTTAAACAAAAGCAACAGTTTTATTAAAAGAAATTGTACTTCATAAGGTTGCTGACTCCAAAGCCCATAAATGATAGATGATTGACACAGTAGAGTAACATTTTATGTAGGCAAAACCAATGTAAATTTATCTAAATCTTTGTCATAAGCAGGTACACAATCTTGATAAACAATATCTGATGTTGCACTTGACTTTAATCTCTAATGGGGGTGTTCTACTTGAGCTGACCTTATAACTGACTATGACTCTTGGGTTGGTTGCAAAGTCGGGGACATAAATCCAGAAAAAAGTGCACAAAAATGTTTGGTCAGTTTCATCTCCTCGACAGGATGTAGTACATTCTGACTAGTCTGGATCATGATCCTGACTTGACTTGAGATGATGTTCTCTCCTAAAAGATGGGAAACTACCATGACAAACCATAAATCCTTAACAGACAAGCTATAGCAAGCCCCGACAAGCCATACTGATAATCAGACAGCACTGGAACATTTTCCGACCCACCACAACTGGACTGATTAATTCCTAGAGTCACACTACATAAACCCCCTGTTTTCAAGTATGGTCTGTTTGTGTGTACGGTCTGTCAGGAGGTGTTGTCCTGGTATTTAACCATGAAGGGGCTGGGAATTTCTTCCAGACAAGAAGGCTAGAGTATAGGACAAGACGGGAAGTGTGACCAAGAACCTGTAGAGATCCACAACAGGAAAGTTTTAAGGTGGGTAGAGCCAAAGTCCTGACCATGGATGGTCAGTTAAATATCAAACATATTTGATATTTTGCCAATCCACTACAAGCCAGGAAACTACAACCAATCTCCAGACCCTCAAAAAATACCTAATTACTTACAAGTCGGCTCCAGTGGAACAACCCCATAATTATAGAGGTTTGAAAAAATTCGCAGTTTTAAGTCCTGTTAACATCCAGAGCCATATGTGGACAGGTCTCCCAGCATGGACACTTGTGAGACTCAACCCCAAACAGATGTGACAGCCTGTGATTATATGTCAAACCTGCTAACCCACTAGGTCACTGTGGACCTCAGGGAGGGGGTTTGAATCATTGATTGATTTTATCAGACTGTTTTTTTTTACTACAGGATCTTGGATAGGTAAAATGGACTGCTTTCCTGTATCCTGGAATTTTTTTGAAGTTATATGAGATGTACAGTATACTTAAAGTGATATTAAACCTCCGCAACATCAAATCTAAACAAATTACATGTGCAGTGTGCATAGATTATAGTCACACATTAGTGGCCACAGTGGTACATCTATCTTCAAAACCATATTAGTTGTCATTTTCTGGTGGATACATCTTGTATCTTGTCACAGTTTTAAATTCTTAGGGGTCTAGCGTTCAAGCCCTTTAACTTTCAAATTTGGCGATTATTTTCTTGTAACCCTGTAAGTTCTACTTGTTGGAGGTTTAAGAATCAAGCCCTTTAACTTGTAATTGTTGCTGGTCTTGGGTTTAATCCCTTAAAAACTTTGGGTGTTTATGGTTCAACCTCTTTGACTCTAACTTTAAAAAATTGGGGGTTTAAGGGGTGTGTTGAAATATTCTGCTAATTTTATGACCCACGTTTGATCAGTGAGGGCCAGGGAGAGGAATATAACCCAATTCCTAGATACCATATACATGGTTTCATATTACCTACAACTACATAATAAATTTTAAAAGTAATAATAAAGGAGATATTTATAAGCCAAAAACATAAATATGCTACATGACAACCCCAGTTTGCCTCATACATTCGAAAATGGAGCCTTTAAAATTCCATATTTTTTCAGTCCAGAATATGTTCTGGGTCTTTCAAAAAAATTAATCACTGATCAGGTGCCTTACACATAAAAAATGAAAATCATAAAGAATTATTCATTACTGTTAGAGTAATCTGAAACACAGACAAACACTCCGAAAAACATAACCTTATATAGGTAATTACCTTCTGCAGGTAATTATTTCAACACATTTAATTTCCTGCACATCTTTTCATCCAACATAATATGACTGGTTAACTGATTTCAGGTGTGTTCAGACAAAACCTTTATATATTACTGCTTAAACTTGCACATGCCCTTGATCATTTACTGAATAAAATAACTTTGTGGAAACACAAACAGTATATGTCAGTACACCACTGGCTTTTACTGCAGCACAAATGTGAATGCTTGATAATATACAAAAACAAGAGGCAGAACCACATAAACACATACATTTAGAACAGCAGTACAGCACACTGAGCCATTGTTATTTTATGGAGGGCTGATCTGCCAGTGGGGATATAAACCACATGGACTATGTCAGTGTATTTATAGTGTTGTAGTTTGGATACAAATACAGTTAGTTCTATTGGCTGACAGTCTTGTGAGATTCTTTTTGTAATTTGTAGTGAGTGTTTTTCTCAGTCTGTGGGCAGACACTTCCTGTGACCTATGAGGAAAGTCCTTCTGTCAGCTCCACATCCTGGCAAAAAATCATACAGTGCTCTAAAATACCTAAGACAGAAGGACTTGAAGAAAGTCTAATATTCCCATATTTTCTTTGAAAAAAAATATTAGTCTGGAAAAAATATCTCTCATTATTAAAATACAGATATTCTCATACTTTAAAAACATATTAGTCTAGAAACTAAATCTGTCTTTTACAAAGAAGCTATGAAGTTGGCATTTCAAAGGAGTTCTGAACGGATAGTTCAAAGGGATTAAATTTAATATAACTTAGAATCATATAAATATATATCAGATACATCTATATATATATATATGGTCATTTTTACTATTGTAATTCTGTTACCACTTGAGATTAATACAGAATGCTGAGAGCCACCATGCTTTAAACTCTCCTTGAGTTTAGCAATACTGTTACTACTTAAGATGATACCTAACATAAAAATCCCTCATCCAGGGTGAATAAGTGGTTAAGTAGAGATCCAAGGTCAGAGGTTAGAAGGTCACAGAAAGTAAAAGCATGAAGATTTGTATACATTTCAGTCATGAATATACAGTGTAAAACACAATGTGCCAAACAGATTTACAGAAATGTGTTATAATACCACCGCAACATTATCAATGCAATTCTATAAAATATACATCTACGGTAAATAAGATACTAAAATTGGCAATTCCATAACATACTTACTCAGATGCTGAAACTAGTAGCACAAATACCAAAACATTTCAACAATAAACTATTGATAATACGTACAGTTATTTAATGTTGGGCTTGAGCGGTATGGAGTATAGCAGTTCTGTGTTCATCGTAATTAGGGAGGTTATAAGCAACAAATATTCAATTCTGAAAAAGCCCCAAACAAATTACAGAGTATTAGATATTAAATTTGGTTTTATACTGATTTGACAAATCATACAAAAATAAAATGACCGTTCTTGTTAGTAGATAAAAGTAGTAGTAACAGAACAGAAAACAACTGAATTTATCGACTGACATCACTCACAGGAAAAAAGGAAATATATGAATCCAGAAACAAAGTTAATACTGAATTTCTTTCACATCATTACACGTGAATACATTCTTTAATTTTCGAAACCAACCATATATATTTGTAACCTTTTAACTGTCATGTCTCACATGTGATGTCACAATTAAGTGACATTTAGGGAAGCTTATTTTTTATGAATACACCATATTTTCCATGAGTCCATTTCATCTTTACCCCACATTTCCTTGACCACTGGTTTGTCTTCATATTTTCAGTAGCTGTACTTTGTTTCTGTTAGCCCTTTATTTCTGTATAACACAAGGAATGATGCTTTCTTTCAATATAGTAACATTTGTTTGTTTTTGATACTCAGACAATATTACTGGTTTAGAACTATGATAATTATTATTTGAATCGGGATTATGGTCAACATTACAACACTAATATTTTAGCCAAGAATGCTTTTAAAGAAAATTTTTGTACTGAAAAAGAAAAAAAACGAAAAAAAAACAGCAGAAAAACCTGCTCTGAATATTTTGGTGTAAAATAATTGGATATAGGCTGCATTAAATATCTTAACTCACCATTGACATTGCTGAAGCTGCTTACAGGCTGAAGATACTCTGAAATATAGACATATTTTATTACATTCAAGTGCTGTAAACTTTCTGTTATAAAGATGAATAATTTCTTTATCTAATCTTTAACAGTAAAATTTAAATTGCATGGAATAGCCCAAATCATGGATTGTCACTACTTAACACAGGGTCGGACAGTATAAAATATGTATCTCACAATATCTCGAAACTTTGATTCAATAGAAGGTACAAAAATTGAATTATTTTTGTAAATATATACCATAATATTGTAGAAGAGAAATCTCTAATGACTAATAGGAGATAAATCACATAACTTGACAGACAGAAAAATCAATGCCTTCTCTGTAAAATGAATCACAGCATATGATTTGCTGTGATTATCTTTTGAAAAATACTACACTTGTCAGAGCAATGATAAGTCTAAAAAGGCCAAAAGTTTCATTAACATCTGAAACTACTAGGGGCAATAATATATGAGAGATGAACAAATATACTTAATTACAACAATACAGGTTTCTGAATTTGCCAGATTCCTTAATTTGATCTTTAGCAGTAACATTTTAAAAATAAGGTATAGTTCACCCAAAAGAAGGTGAATAACAAATTTAAACAAAATTATCTAAGATAATATATTAGTTTTCAAGTTACAACTAATTTACTCAACTGTCATGATCTGAAAGTAACTATTACTCAGCTATGCAATGAACTACAGGTCTGCAATTTCATTATGTTATGGCTAACTGTAATGTAGGTGAATAACATACCTAAAGAAAATACTGCAAATGCAACAGTTTTCAGGTTACAACTGATATACTCAACAGTGAGAACCTGAAGGTAGCTATTGCTCAGTTATCCTATAAGCTATAGGTCTGCAATTTTACCATGTTACAGCTGACCCAAAAGTAGGCGAAAATCACATTTAAGGAAAATACTCTAAATGCAATAGTTTTCATGCTATAACTGATTCACTCAACAGTGAGAACGTCATAGTAGCTAATGTTTGCTATATAAAGAGCCACAGGTCTGCAATTTCACTATGTTATAGCTGATCCCAAGTGGGTAAATAACTTATTTCACAAAAATATTCTAAGTGCAAAAGTTTTCAAGTTAAAACTGATTTACTCAACAGTGATAACCTTAAAAAGTAGCTATTTCTCAGCTATACAATAAGACACAGGTCTGAAATTTTACTATGTTATAGCTGACCCACAAAATCGCTGAAAAACATATTTAGACAAAATTCTCTGAATGCAATAGTTTTAAAATTACAAGTGATTTTACTCATTATGGAAGTTACTGAAAAATATGAAAGTAGCTATTACTCACTTAGCTATTAGGATAGACTCCCAATTTACTCACCATGTTGTAGCTATGGAAAAAGTAGGTGAATAACATATTTTAACAAAATTCTCTAAATGCATCACTTTTCAAGTTATAAGTGATTTAGTGCATAATTTCAGGAATTTAAATGAGTAAAACAATTTTTAAAAATCATAAAAATACATATATGCATACATACATACATATGTGCTAGAGAAGAGAGAAATCCCTGCAGTAGTCAATGAGAAAGTTGTGATAAATTGTTGAAATTTTGCTACTTAGGGTGGGGTACCTCACTTGTGAAGGCTGTGGGGAACAAACGAACAAACAAATCTGCATGCCTTGAATAAATTTTCATCCATGATAGATAAGGTAACTATACAAAAAAACAGTATGTCTCTGGGCCTTCTAACTTTTGAGAAGTTGTTCACACAGACACCAACACGGTCACGTATGCGGTTGCCACAGAGTGATGCCACAGTGTCTGCTGAATGACAAAATTAATGAACCAAGAAATTAAGTCATATATTATAACAATGTTAGAACCTGAAAATATACTACAGAACACTACAGTAAAGGAGCATTACAAGCATATGCATCCCCTTCAGGGATTTTAAGAAAAACTTCTCATGGAATAAGTTAGACATGCTATCCAGGAATAATATAAACACGGATGCAATCTTGTCTTTACAAAAGTTGCCCAGATATACTGTCTCTGGGGACCAAAGATTAATTAAGTGTACTGGTACCATAAATGTCTAACACACTTTGCAGTTAGGAATTTTGGTCTAATTACTTCACATTTTAGCTATTTTGCCAAATTCCCAGGTTAAACAGTGATTTGACCCTGGAATTTTCGTGGGGCAGGTCAAATTCAACATATATGCAACATACAAACTACCTCTGTAAAACTGACCCCGCTTTGAATAAGTTTAATCCAAAATGTTTCAGCCGGAATTCGCTCCAATATGATTGTCCATATAACCAATACTCACCATTGACATTTTCAACAGTGCTTACTGGATGAAGATACCCTGAAAGATAGAGACATTTTATAATCCAGATTTGCGATAGACTTTCTGTCATAAAAGTATATGAGTCATAAATTTCATCTCAGCATACAATAACATTTAATGTACTGACACTGATCATTTGTCCTCAGTTTATTTTCTTTTATTTATGGATAATTTTTTACATAACTGTTGTTCAATATGGCCTAGCATTTATATTTCATGTGGGGCATGGCATTCTAAAGAACAGCACCACAACAAAGCCTGATACTCTGAGGCAACACACCTCAGTACCACATGCAATGGCCAATATATTGACGTCATATGAATCAACTTAGATTACTTTTACTAAAACAGATATTGATAACACATCACAATACTGTAGTCTAATGAATGTTTCTAGGCTCTAACTTGTTCTGAGGTCTAAAATTTAGATGGTTTGGTAAAACTAATTTTTGGTTAAATGTATCTCAGATTAGCCTTAGCTTTTGTAAACAAAGACTTGCATATATCCAGCACAAGATTTTTTCCCACTACAGGTGTAGAAGGTCTAGAAATTAAGAATTAATATATAGGATCCCTCCCAAAGTTAGTCTTTTGACATTGTTACGTCATTACAAGGTTTTCCATTAAAACATCATTTACTAGATAAAATGTGCATACAAAGGATATATGTCACCAGTGAAATATTTTGAAAATAAATAAAAGGTCACATGGCATATAACGCCATTTTATTTGATACGCTTGTTCTTTGTGAAATCCATTTAAGTTCCAGACTTCACCTGGACTAAAGGCTCAGTTTGAATTCCATCACTTAGCACAAGCCCAGGCAACGTCTAAGACCCCAGAGATATAACCTTTCAATATTTTGAAAAACAATACTTACAATAAAAAATAGCACAAGCACAGCAGTAAAATAACATCATTTATGTATACTCACAAGTTCCATTGCTTTGGGGAAAACAAGATCAATATTATTGAATCAACTGATCCATGAAATATACCTCGTATGTATTACTTGAAGACATTACAGGAAACGATTTTATAAAATGATGAAAGGCAGTTAGTTCTCTTATTGTGGACAAAAAGACTTAAATAAAAAAATAAAAAATCCTCACATGCTTTTTACAGTGATATCTCTAGTCAATATCAACGCAATTAACAATTACTCTACAAATGACATTTTCTTTCAGAAAAAAAATAACATAATTGTTTTTGACACCCCCTAGCTTGGAGCAGTGCCAAAAGGGGAGAAGTATTGAATATAGAGCAAAATATTTATCACAATATAATAAGGACAGTAATCTGTTAAATGTCAAATGGGAACCTCTTTTTGTGCATTTGTTACAGACTATTAGTCTGAAAAAAAATGAAAAATAACAATTTCAAATAAACATTTTAGTCAGAGAACTTAGAGGTTTTATAATTGCGACTCTGTAACATAGCATAGACCACAGAGTCAACAGTATCACCACTCATATTTGGAGGATGAAAATAGACTTTTTTATCCTTTTTGCCATATAATGTTTTAACTGCAACATGAATCAACTTCATATGTAAATGCTCTCGCTATCTGGTTATGGCTGGCTTTTGTTCATTCCTGATGGAGGGATGTTACCCACCCTTGCCTCCCCTAGGTAAATTCTGTGCAGAAAGAGTGAATAAAGTTGAATTAAGCTTGCAATACAATAAATCACTCACTGTCAACAATGCACTATATACTCCTAGTCAAAAGCCAAATAGAAATTCTGAATTCAAACAACATACCTGAATCAACCATTGCTGGGAGTGACATAACTGATTCAGAGATGTAGTAATATTTTCCACCTACAAATTAACATATTGTTATTGTATATTTATACTAAGCACAATATCTGCATATACTATAGGACTCAAAGCGCTATTTAACCCAACTGACTGCGCAAGTACAGCCCAACCTCTCAAGTAATTGCTATTCTCCTAACTAAAAGACAGAGGCTCAAGGATGACCATTTATCAAGGTCCTTGAGGTAATTTGAAAACATTAGACAGTCTGTTAAAACTAATGTAAACCTGGTGTTTCTTCCAGAGTTTCTGCCAAAACCCCTGTTCATTAGTATGTAAATTAATCATGTGCCACAAATGGGGAAGATGATTCTTTAAATTGGTCAGGGATGTGGGGTGATTAGACAATTTTTAGTTTATGTTCACTAATGAAATGACCAACAACTTAAAGTGAAAATTATATTGTAATAAACAATTTTACATGCTTGTTTATAAATACTAAAAATGTATGTCATTTGTTATAATTCACTAAATTTTAATCACTCTTTTTTTTAAATACAATACAAAATATTATGAAATTGTTCCATGTGATACATAATATCAATTCTTAATTTAATAGGTAGAACCTATTTTGAACAAATTTGACATATTGCCAAAATTAACTCAGTTTGGTTGAATCAATTTTATTACCTGAGGCAAATTTAAAACTTAAAATTTAAAAACCTTCATTTTATAGCCTCCAAATAAATATATGTTATTTGTATGTGAAATAAGTATGCAGTAATAAAAATAAACAAACTTCTTATTGCCATAACCTTGCAAAAATAATATATTTAATAGTTAAGATTCGAGTGCTTGCTACCTTTTCGTTCATCATATACTTTTTCAATACTGAACTATATTTGAAGTTGAATACTGACCATTACATATACTGTAAATTCTGTAATAAATGCTTGCTCTATATAAAGGCTCGATCCTTACATTTTATGACAATTTTATAACTGAAACAATCATTAATTAAAACATAGGTCCAAAATGGTGTTTTACATCCTGGTCAATAGCAGAGTCATATTGGGACAGGGTCTCAGCATTTGAAACTTGTGGTAATTGAATCCATACGGAGATGACAGCCTATGATTAGAAGTCAAGCTTGCTAACTCACTAGCACATGGCCCAACTTGACCCTGGCAGTTAAACAGGATGTAAAAACCCCAACTTTGTGCTTTGCTAATCTCAAGAAAACCAAGGACTTGTAATTAGAACAAAGACAATCTGCGTGAATTTGAAGTTTACTCTGGCAAGTTGCAAATGCGAGCCTGTCCCAATATGACCCTGGCTGTTGATTGATACATAGAAACCCCAGCTTTGATCTTAGAAATTTGCTATTTTCATATATTATGGAACTTAGGTTCAGTGAAAAATTGGGTGTTTATGGGATAAAATATGCTATATTCACAGTCCCAAAGCTTGATGTAGACATACATGGGTGGATTAGATTGGAACAGTCTATTTCCGGAATTGGAAGATATGTTTTCAAAAAATATGTTTTGAATCAAATGTTTCTAAACCTGAAAATAGGAGAAATACTAAACCAACAGATAGGGATACTTACAGTCTTATTTTGGACATATGTCTAGCAAAAGAGATTTAAGAAAAAATTCCACGTTTGAAGAAGTAAACACAGACTCAGTATTCATTTAATTTAATATTCAGATAATGAATCATGGAACTGGTGTAAACGGAAAAAATATGACCTCAAAATAGCTTTCTTTTATGATTTTGTTGATAAAAGTAAAAGTTATTCACCTTTTAGGAATCAATATTTTAATTTTTGTAATCCATTTTTTCCAAGAAAATGGATGATGTATGCAAACTCCCAAGTCTCTTGAATATTTGAGAAATTAAATTTATCCACTGGTTTTTATAATATCTGTAACGTTGAAAAGCCTTTTGACCACTGCTTCTATTCATTTTCATTGCATTAAAATCGATCCATAAACAAGAATATAAAATATTTGAAAGGTAATTTAAATTTTAAAAGTATATTCTTTTCTTCGGTGTGCAAAACATTTGATCTAATATCTTAGTAAACAGACAAGTATATTCCACCAACTAAATGTATAAATTTATCTACACTAAAAACTGCTTTCAAGATCATAGTATGCTTTATCTTCAATGAGTACTTACCTATTAACATTTAATCTGTGCTACTTTTTTGTAAAAAAAAAAAGTTTTTTATAACACCTAATTTCTTCTCAATATTTTTTTCAAATTTACCATTTCACACTATTGGCAGTTACCCCGTGACAACAGGTGTTGGCTGAAATGCCTATCATCCGAGGTTCGTGTGGCACCTTGTGACACAGTGGTGAACTGGGCGTTACCTAGCAAGTCCCAAAGTTGTTTTGAAAAGTTTAATTTCAATTTTGCCAAATGCCTGTTACTGCAAATTACACCGCCTTTAGTGTGAACAACTCAGATGAAATGGGGCAATCTGGGAGGTAAAACTTCTAAATGGGAGATGTACTATCTGTAATTTGAAAGGGGCATTGCTGGCCAAAACACTTTCGATTTTTCTCAAAAAGTATCTCAAAAAGTTGCAGTAATTTCCTCTGGCTGTTGAATAGGGCATAAAACGTCAACTTTGAGTTACAGTAATTTTCTTTCAAATCAAAGATACGATTTAAATATGCAATCAAAAATAGTCTAAAAATAACAGCACATGTTCGTAAGCCCCATTTTGTCCACATAAAAACACACACACAAAATTTAAAACATCTTGTCAGGTAAAAGATCTCTAGTTTGTACATCCATGCATATGTTTTTTTCACAAAATTAAGCTTACTGTGTGCTATCTGACACATATTTTGTAAATTTTTAACTTCCTAGTTATCTTTCATCAATATTGCTTTTATCACGTGACATGCAATTTCCAAAGCTTTCCTTCAGAACATGGAGAGCTTTAGATCTTTCCTGAAAAGAAAATGTGTTCAAAAACTGGACACTAATTGGAAATCAAACATTTCCAAAAATTACTTCCCTAAATCTAAACTGCTCTATGATGAATTAATTTGTAAAATGGCATGCACTGTGCATTAGACCATAAAGCTTTTGTAACCTCTGATGAAAATTGCCTTGTCCAAATATGCAAATTTTTGGTGTTTCACCCGGTGGTTTGAATAAGCACCAAAAGCAGAGTAAAACACCAGTTATTGAATAATGTCTAATGGCAGAGGACCGCCATTTTAAGTGATTATCCCAGTCACTATGTATCTGCCTGTACTTTGGTTTGAACCACCGTCCTTTGTGTTCCCAGGCAAGTGTGTTACACGCTTGGCCACAGTGGCAGATATGACAAGTGAAACCTTATCTTGACAAATTTTCTGTTTCAGTATACCTCATTGTAATTCTTCACACAAAATCTGCTTTATTGTGTTAAAGGACACTTGAATTAGCATCCATGTGTTATTTCTATTCACTTTCATCTCAAAGTCAATTAAGTTTTATTGCATGGCATGAATCATTTGATATTTTCAAAGAAGCCACCTAGCTACGAAGAAATACTGTAAAACAATATTTGTATTCTTGCAATAATGTATATCTAACATTATTTTAAGTGAAAAATGCACTAATAGGTTTACCATGTTGTGGCTATGTGGTAGAAAATTAGATTCAAATTTGTAAACAACCGAAGTTACAATTGCAACTAAGGAACAAAATTGGTTTCTGTAGGTACTGAACCTAGACATCAGGATAAACCCTTCTTATCTAAAGTTTCTTTTACATAATTTAAGATAGTACTCATTTAAATCAAAATACAAAATAACTCAACTGATTTAATTAATCTGTTACTACATTACTTTTTCTGACAAACTTATATGATTCTTCTCTAAGGCTTTCAGAAAAGACACAGAAGTCAGAAAAAAACATCTTATAGATACCTCAAGAACTTGTTAAGAAATATTGTCAACATATTTCAACTGGATATAGATTACATTTCAAATGTCATAAAAGCATGCCTCGCCTTTAATATGGCCATATATTCTTGATGGCTGAATATACCCTGAAATAAATTAGTTTACTATCCTGAGAAAGTTTATTTATTATTATTATATGGCTAAGTTTAAGTCACATGAACCAAGAAATCAAGATAAATGTTAGAACCTGAAAACACCCCAAATTATGAATTATCAGTATTAAATATCATTATCATTATTTTGTGCCTTTGGTAATATTATGGATTATTAAGCTCAAAGATTCATCACATCACTTGACAAAGAGGTCACCTAAAACCCTGTTACATCAATTGTAGGCCATGATTTCCAGTAGTGCATTAAGAAAACAATCTATTCTTGGAAGAGCAAAAGTTAGTCAAAAAGGTCCAAAGTTACATTGAAAGCACAGGCTTTTAGGGGTGATAATAAGAGTGACATAAATAAGTACATTAAATCATAATACCCACAAGTCTGTTGATTTGCCAGAGACTTATTGTGCTACACAATAATGCAACAATTATTTGCTAGAAATATCACCTAAGAGGATAAGGTAGGTTAGTCATAAAATGTCTTATAATAAGGTAAATCGACCCTTGGCAAATCGGTCCCCAATACTTGACCCTCAGCAAATCAATCCATGCAAACTTGAAATAAAACATAATGCAATAGTAATAATTTTATAGTCCTTAACCTGCATCATATGACAGAATATAAGGCTAACATACATTTGTTTTTTTACAAAATACATTGGGTAAGCATATGTTAGGTTGTTGATGACAAACAATAGCGGATACTTTTTTGTGATCATATTATGTTTGTTTTCAATAAGTTCAGGTCCTTCAAATCCAAGTCCAGATAAAACATATCAATGATTTTTGGATGTTCTAATCAATACGTCTCATTTTCTGTCCATGCCTCACTCTTTTGTGTTAGAACCATAATAAGTGCAATTGATTTCATGCAGATTAAGTACTATAAAATTTTCCATTAGATTAGGTATTTGAGAGTGCTGTAAGTTCACCAAGATATTTTTCTGGTGACTAATTTGCCTGAGTATTTTATCTTGGAGCCGATTTGTTAATAATAAATATAATTAACGTGATTGTTGTTTTTAAATCCTAAATCTACAAGATCAATATTATGTTAAGTATAATTGCATTTCAGTTCAATAATGATGTATGAACTTGCTAGATATGTTTAAATGTTAATACTTTAAAAACGGTCCATGAACTGGAAAATAATATTTTTACGTCAACAGATGTCTGACAAATATGTTACATGTTATGGGCAGATGTTTCTGCAAACAAAGAATTTTCATTAGCCAAACTCTAAAAATTGGCTCAGCTAAGATTTTATTTTTGCATGTTAATAATCTTACCATAGCTTTTCAAACAGTTATTCAGATTCATGCAACCCTAATCCCAGATGTGCTATGTAAAATCATTGGGCTTAAATGTAACAAAATGTATAACATTTCAATCTTATTCTCTGATACTATGAAGACTGATAGGCTCCATTGTACCAATGTAGTGTTGTTATAAAGACAGTCGCAAGGTCATGTTTTGAGGTCAAATCAAGAGGTCATATTTTGCTTGAGGTTTTTATTTTACAAGTTAGTTTGTATGTACAAAGGATCAAAAACAGCAAAAGATTTGAAAAGTTAGGTAAAACTTTGAAAAAGCACCAGCAGCAGAAACAAAAGGGGCATAACATGCAGGCAATCAAAGGCAACTAGCACCAAAATACATACAACTCGTGATAAAAACATACTGATACTAAAACTCATATTCTAGAGGGAACTACCAGGAATTCCTGGTCCTGTCTTGATCTACAATATCACCATTTTTCATGCTATATCTGAGAGGAGAGGGTCTGCCTGGCCCAACCATTACTCTAAATCCGGATCCATTGGTATTACTGTTTACCTAAGTATCTGTATTAGGGCGGGTAGGTTTGGGAAATAAAATAATCTTATGTGTCCTTTGACTTCATGAATCAATATGAAAACCCCTATCGACACAGACGTTTAATGAGGCATGATCTACTTTGTGATTAGATGTACCCAACAACAAGAATAATCTTTTAAATTTAAAGTATTTATGGTAGAATGGAAACTGTGGCAGCAGACCCATATGCAGGTCATGCTGGACACAGTTGCAACAATCCATATATCTTTGTCATAAGAGAAACATGTCTCAAATATGGCAGGTTCTAATTCTTATTCAACTTTTATAGCGATTAATCTCCACTAAGTAGTGGACTCTAAGGTGCAACAAGACAATAGCTATATGCAACTTCAAAGGCCAGGGACAGAAGTGGGTCGGCACCACGGAGAAGCCATAAGAGAAAGTGAGCTAAGGAGGATAAGCCTTTGTGTAGAGATAGGTTTTGAGCTTCTTTCTAAAAGAGGCAATAGTGGGTGATGCACAAATGTCTTCTGGAAGGGAATTCCAAACGGTGGAAGCATCAAAGACGAAATTGAAACCAAACTGCTTACTGAACTTGTGAATTTTAGGTTGAAATTTTGGTACATTAAAGAAATTGGCAACACTCTGACTGGATCTTGTATTGGAAGTATTGTGGTATGTGGATAGATATCGAGCAAAATATTTAGGGAAGCCAGTATGAATAAACGTGTACACCAGAGTAGCCAGTTTGAACTCTGAGCGAAACTGAACAGGGAGCCAATGAAGTTTCTGGAGTACCAGAGTTATCGGAGTATATTTACTGGAATTTGCAACAATTCTAGCTGCACTATTTTGGATAATAGTGAATCTGTGAAGAATGAATTTGAGAGACTCCTGAAAAGTGAGTTATAGTACTCCAACCGACTACTAAAAAAAGCATTGGCAACTGACACAGCTGCATCATGAGTCAAGAACTGCCTAATATTTCTAAAATCCCTCAGTTGAATAAAGCAGCTTTTACAAACATTCTGGACATGTTTAGAAAAAGAAAAATCAGAGTCAAACCACACACCCAGGTTCCTGACTGACTTGGTGGGGTGAAGGGGGTTACCCAAGATGTCAATTGGGAAACATACATTTAACCTTTCTCTCAGTTTGTTGGAGCCAAAAAGTATAAACTCAGTTTTGTCTGAATTAAGTTTAGGTTTGCTAGCCAACATCCATTCCTTAACATCTTGAAGGCATCTGTTCAACTTATCAAAAGCAGCTGAGGCATTCATGTGTGACAGATGGACATATCGTTGTGAATCGTCAGCATAGAAATGAAATTTTACGCTTTTGTGTTTACCAATCAAAGTACTAAGGGGAGATGTGTAAAGAGAGAATAGCAGAGGACCTAGGACAGTACCCTGAGGTACACCGAACAGCAGTTTTTGTAAATCAGACAAAGTGGAACCAATCTGAACAGATTGAAAGTGTTCCGACAAATAGGAAGAGAACCATTTGAGAGTGGAGCCACCAACACCGAACCAATCCAGAAGACAGCTGAGGAGAGTGGAATGATCAATAGTATCAAAGGCCGCCAGCAGATCTAGAAGTACCAAGGCAGTGGCTTCGGCCTGAGATAGTTACAATTGAATATCATTTTTGATGGAAAGCAGAGCCGTTTCCGTTGAGTGACGTGACTTATATGCTGATTGGTATGAGTTATCCCAACCATGTCGATGGATATGGTCAACAAGCTGTTTAGCAACTACACGTTCTACCAGTTTGGAAATCAAGCTGAGTCCAGATACTGGGCAGTAGTTTTTCAAATCCTCAACAGGAAGAGAAACCTTCTTTATAAGTGGAGTTACTACAGCTTTTTTTAACCCATCTGGAACCAGTCCCTCTTGGAGTGAACAATTAACCAATTTGGTTATAGATGGTAGAAGGATGTCAATACATTCTGTAATAAGGAATATGGGCAATGGGTCCAACAGGCATGATTTGGTGGGTGATTTGCTGATTATTTTACCAATTTCATCTTGAGTGACTTCTTAGAATCATGGCTGTTGTCGGAGATAAGACAGTCTTGTCCCTGTTGGCTAGACAATTACACGAGGTGATTTGACGCTGAAGATGACTCCTCTTGTATTCTTTCATGTTTTCCTCCTACTGTAAAACAGAGTGGGCTTAGGCTATTGCTTCTTATGTGTGGTGATGTTGAATCCTGGACTGGTTATGCTTGGCTCAGTGAACGCGAGGTCAATCCGAAATAGGGGCCCTGCATCTCATGTCTTTGATTTCCTCTGTCTCACAGAAACACACATTCGTACCACTGATTCTGATAGTTTCCTATGTTACCTCACCCCTGATGGGTTCTCGTTGATACACAGGCCATGTTCAACAGGTATTGGTGTTTGGTGTTGGTTTCTTCATTCGTTAATCATACAAATATACCAAGGTGGATACTCCAATTATAGAAACTATAATTCACAAGTGGGCACAGTAGCTGCACCAGCTGAATGGAGCAAGCTGCCACAAACTGTCAGATCTCAGCAAACAATACATGGTTTCAGAAGCCAGCTAAAGACTCACTTGTTTAGGCTAGCATACCCCCACTTTAGTTATACCCTGGCGGGTGCTTTTTAGACATATGCCTGTCCCTGGACTCAATCAAATCCAGGTAAAATCAAAGTAAAGAATCAAAAGAATCAAAGTAAAGAATGAACTTAACTACATTGTTTATTTAGTGCTTCATATCTTGCCTAGGTCATATCGTGATTTGTAGTAGGAAGGGCAGAGCAAACCAGTACATACAATTAGTCAGGGTTCTATACTGTAAACTGCCGACCAACAGCAAGTAACTAGCAGCTTCCCCACACTAGGTCAGAATGTGATTAGAACTGTGATCTCAGAGGTGGGACGCGATTGTGTCACCACTGTGTCACAATAGTCCCCTACTTTATAAACCTGTAAAATACTCTGTATCAGTAAGTCACAGTGTATATACTGTAATTTTTAGACGTACAGAAGCTAATCAAAATTTCATGTGTCAAAAGTGCTGCATGAAATAAAATATCACAATGAAAGTTAAGAGACATACCTGCATCGACAGCTGGTGGAGGTGGGAGATCTACTTCAGTGATGTATTCATAAGTTCCACCTGCAAGCAATAGTAAGACTATAAAAAATTCATTCTAATCTTCAACTTTTCAAAACTTTGTTCTGTTGCCTTATGATTTTATATAAGCATCTATGCATTATACCTGTCCATTAAAGTCTGAAACTTAATTTTCTGTCAGATCTGTAATTTGATGCTTCATACATTTTGGCAGAAACTAGTGTTTGTTCCATCCTTAAAGTGAAATAGCAACACATCTTATGAGTTTGTTCTCACTTTTGGTGCTTACATAATTCACAAATTAAAAGGAAAAAAGGAACATGTTGATAAAGATTTATGCGTAATGTTTGGTGTTAATATGTTGTTCTATTATTTCATTTGTATCATAATTTGACATGTATAATCAAAATAATTTCATTTTACAAAATATTGGTTATAGCAAATTTAACGATTTTTTCATTTTGATTAAATGTGCACATCAAGGTTAATCAGGTATCTTCATAATACCCATTTGTGACAGTTTTTGCTTAGTTTTAATTGAGTCATATAATAACTATGTACTAAGGTCTGCATCAGACAGTCTTTCAAAGATCATGACCTGGTGTGACCTAGCAAGATTAAGTTTTTATGTCACTGTTAACTTTTCAGTATGTTAGGTCAATCTAACAATTCTAACAATAATCCATGCACAAGTTCTTTCCCCACTTTGGGTCTCCAATTTGACCCCAATCACATTTTAGAATTTCAGAATTGGAATTTAGAATTAGTATTTCAGAAGTCCTCCAGCCTCCCCTGAGTGAGTGCCCAAGCCTCATCAAGGTTGATGTATTAATATACATTCTATAATTATGCTAATTATTTATTCACCAGAAATAATTTATGACTTATGAGTACAAGCATTGCCAGGAATCCATTTTAATGTTGGTAATAATCTATAGTAATTTCATTGGTACTTCTACATTTGAATATTGCTATATCTTATACCCAGTTTTTCTGGTCAATTAAACAAAACATTATCAAGATTTTTGTTTTAAGCTTTCAAAAATTGGCTTCTTTAAAAGTTATATGTATAAATTGTCTGAACATATTATTCTTTAATCTCATAATCCTGGCCCCTACATGGCATATAAATCCAAAACTTCCAACTGACATTGACTTAACTTAATTTCCATTCAAATGTGTTTACTTTTCACACATTTTTACTGAGCCAACATCCTGATCAACTTAGATCATGACTTCTCTTCCTATCTTATTATTTTAGTGGTTGCTTCATGGCAATCTTATTTCAGGATGTTGTGCAGTGAAGCTGAAACTTTATCAGTAATAGTTTATAAAAGTAGCAGGTCACTCATGTTAAATATTGCCTTGCACAGGGGACAAAATATGTTTCAGTAACAACTGATTAATTTGCCATCAAGAACTACGTAATTACCAGTTGTCAAAGATTTAATTTGCCATCAAGAACTACGTCATTACCAGTTGTTAAAGATTTAAAATTAATGTTAGGCAAATAGCTTTAGATTTAAATTTAGCTTTAGATCAACTTAACCTGTAATGCTTTACCTATATTATGATAACCATATTTAGGATCCGTACATGATCACAAGGTCACCACAACTGGCTTACTTTGGTATACAACAGTTTGAAATTTTATATCATAAATAGATCTTTAAATCTAGGTAGGGATCAAATGATTTCAGACAATTTTAAAACTCCACTTCTTTACCCACTATTATGTATTATTTTAAGCTGACATACATGGTATTTAAAACTTAGATTACAATATAACAGACATAATTGAGTCTAAAAAAATTATTGAAAGTTGTTAGATTCATCAGATTTCATTTTCAATGAATGTGACAAACAGATGGAGTGACATAATTTTATACAAGTTAACAAATTTATTCAGACAAAATAGGCTTATCATTTGACAAGTGGTTAAGGCAAACATTAATAGAGGTACTCAGTCAATATGTGCCACTCATACAAAATAGATCAACAGATTGCTGGACGTTCAGCAATTAGAGACACAAATAGTTATGTTCATAAATTTTGAAGAAAAAAGTCTGTCTAGTAAGCCTTAGCTCATTGATGGAAAGCTTCACTGTCTGCGAAAAGATTTGAATGTCATTGTATGCATCTTCTAATAAATCAATATTGTTAAACTGATAGTAAGGGACATAAATGACACAGCACCAGATGTTCAGACAATGTGTTTTCTAAAACCCTTTTAAATTAATGTTTCAGATTTAAAAAAAAATAAGTACCACTTTAGGAAATCATGTTTTTTGTTTTGTTTTGGCCAATTCATCATATTCATTGTGATGTCACTTTATACACGAGGCTGGACTGGTAAGGCTTCTTTATCGTGTGATTCGTGCTATCTGCAGAACCTACATATTAAGAAAACTTGTAATTGATGTTCTCTATTAGCTCAGAGAAATCGACCAAAGTATACTATCTGACTTAACTTCATGTTTTCACTCAAAATCATTTCATACATCTACTTGAACTTGGACACACATTTAGCTTTTGATAAATATACCTGAAGTTTTCTTGGTGTACGTTTGCAAATTATGGGACGTTCCCTCAGCAGTTGACGTCTTCACTCTGGCATCCACATTAAACATGGAATTTTGTGCATTGTTATTCTGTACTTGCATTTTACCTATAAAACAATAAAATATTAGTTGTATGATTCGCCACAGTAACACTTGACAGTTCTTATTTAAAGCAAAATATAAATATGTTCCTATTCTGAATATATTTTCCAAAATATTTCTGTACACTGATTTTTGGACTGTGATATGATACCTCATCATTGTAATATCTGCATCAGTATCCGCCAACAAAATACATTTGATTATGGCAAATTAACTTTACAATGTATATACAATTATATGAATCAGAATGGAAAATTAAGAAATTGTATTGTACCTTTACCAGATTTATACAACCAAGCAGATCCAATAATAATAAGGATGACCACTAAGGCAGCCAATGCACCTATGGCAATATGGATTGGATCAAGTGTTCTGTTATCTGCGTGAAATAATAAATAAACAATAATAAAAACTAAAAAAAGTGGACATTTTGGGGTAACCGCCATACTATTTAAGCTGGTGTTACCAGAAGCTACCTTGGATCACTTGATAATATGGATAGCAAACTGATGTGCTTTTTTCAGGCAAATAAATGACATAAAAGCTAAGTTGCGCACAAAAAATCAACAGTCCTAATTAGCAAAAAGTTGTGGTGAAGTTTATATTACGGCAAAGTGATATGCACTGAAAATCAAAACTAATTTCATAATGGTATGTTTTACCAAGAAAGGGAAGATGAGGCAGGGATATGAAGAGAAAGACCAAATGGATATGTTCCGATACAATAAACATTCTGCTGAGATAGATCTAGGTATCTGAGCGCTCATTCCTTTGGTTGCACTTTTAACTTTGTTTTAGGTTTTGTTATTGACATTATTTGTCACCTGTTTTTTTATTGGTCTATTGGGCCTAGTCGTGGCCACCACCAGTCCATGCTCCAACATAAATTTGGACAGTGGACCAGTGCACATCCTCTTTTACACCTCTTCTTTTTTCAATGTCATACTAGCCTTCAGTGTTCATTTTCAGGAGCTGACCTTGTTTTGGGGATTGAATGTGGGATGTGCCAATCTCCTGGTCTTGCCTTGCTTGCTGGACAGAGGCTTTGTTGGCTTCCACACCTATCCGCTAGGTCCACCTTAACCACCTCCTGCCTGAAGGATATTGATTCCAGTGTTGCCAGTGGTTCTTGTGTAAACCTGTAGAGGTATGGTAAAGTAACTAGCATGATTAACTGATGTCTGTTTGCTTTGCTGCTGTTATTTCACTGAAGTGCTTCAGAACATCACATTAGACTCACCAGCTGTAGACTGGATGGTTGCCTGTTTGTGGAGGTGTATGGAATGGTCTTGTTAACTTGGCGCACAGGACACTGCTTGGCTGTCCTCTTCCCTTGGTGGTTAAGTCAAGGCTTGGCAACCATCTTGTTACTAGTCGTACTACAAGATATCACCATCGGTACTCAGAAGACATGCAACAAAGTGCTGATGTTCATGTGATGCAGGATTCTCCTGTAGACTGAAGTTATTTGGACAATAGAAACACTGTAGAATTTTGGACCTTCTCCCTTGGCTTAAGTAGCAGGAAGTCAGAATGTATAGGAGAGTACCTGCTTGTGACTGTTCTATTGGTGTATAACAAGCAGCATATGGGCTGGTAGAGACTGAGCTCAAGAGGGCTCTTGTGTTTCACTTTGTCATCTCATTTAAAATGTTTTGTCATAACTTACCACTGCAGCTTCAAGTCATAGACGATGGCACTGAAGCTACAAAGTTCACAAGGGTTCATAGTGTTTATGTCTGGTGTGGAGCCACTTGTTTGGTCAAATGCTGTACTGATGCTATGTAATGTTCAAGGGCTGTGCCAAAGGGAGGACTTTGAACTCTCGTTATTTCTAAGTGCTATCTTATGAGATTTATATTATCAATTTTCTGTTTTACATGATTTTGGTATTATCTGTTATTGGTTATGCATTGGTATGTTTCTCTCTCCTAATAACATAATAATTTATGTTGCTGGTTTATTTTGTTATAGACCTGAAAGCATCTACTTTATTCTACTCCCTCTGGGCAGTCTAATTTACAAGACCATTCACAAGACACAGTCTTTGTATTTTCATGATATTATCCTAGGCATAGAATTAAGTTGCATTAATAGCATGGGGATATTGTAGGGAGTATTTTCCATGCATATTATGGACTACTATAAGTCCCAAGGATTTTATAAGTGTGCCTTATGGTCTAGCTTTATTATCTATATTATGTACTTTGTGCTACAAGTAACTTATTTCACTCTTTAATCTAATCACAGATTTGTTAAGACTTGGGACCTTGATTTGCCTCTATCTCAGAATAATTACACAAAACTCTTTATCAAATTAGTCCAATTAGTCCAATCTCAGCTAAGCACTGCTTTGTCAAAACAAACTTGAGGCTTGGCTTTAATAAGGGTAAGTATAATTTTTGGTCCCGACTGAAACTTGGGAATATGAGCTATTGAGAAATGTTGTAACACATATCCTATGAAAAAAATATAATGGATTTTTCAACATGTCTCAACCTTAGTGTTTAATAAATCGATTGTGTCTGAAATAGTCCCTGAAGCTTTAAAGAGTTTGAAACCAGAGTAAATAAACTATGTCAATAGAACTGATTTTGCAATTTCTACTTCTGTAACCTTATTCCAAAGCCTACCTTCAATTTTCACTGTTAGCACAGGAGCTTCTGTTTCAGATCTTCCCTCAAATAAATTGATGGCGACAACAATAATTTCATACTCCTTCTTTGAATGAAGTCCTTTTAATGTATAATTCATGCTCTGTCCTGTTTCTAGGCCAATGATGCTGTCCAAACTTTCCTGGTAAATTTTCTGGCCCTTTTCCCGGTAGTGGACTTTAAAGTGTTGTTCAGAGCCTCCATTAAGCCCTGCCTCCCAGCTAACTATTAGGCTATTGTGAGACTTTGCCAGAAGAGCAACATTCTTTGGTTTTTCTGGTGGACCTAAAATGCAGCAGACATTAACAGAATATGTATCATGTTTTAAAGTCAAAGTTTAGGTTTGATGTCCCATTCAACAGTCAGGGTCATATTGGGACAGGTCCACATGAGTCACTTGTGAGAGTGAAACCCACACAGAGGTGACATCCTGATTAGATGCCAAGCCTGCTGACCTGTAGGTTATCGAGTACCTCAAAATAATTTTTCTGTTGAATATATATGCTGATGTTATAGTTTAGATTAGGATTATTATATTATTTATCTTGTATGACAGCAAAGCCTGGTGTTGCTGTTCTAGGACTTCCATGCCCATCAAATCTTTCAAAAATACTGTGTGAACACTCATTCAATGTAATATACAAGGTTAAACTTTCTTTCAATGGCTGGCATGTACCATGCAATGTACAATATAAGCTTTCTTTCAGCGACTTATATTTACCATTTAATGTACAAGTTAATCTTTCTTTTAATGAATGACATATACCATGTAATGTACAAGTGACACTTTATTTCATTGTCAAGGGGAACATGGTCACATAGTGGTAACACACTAGCCTCCAATCTCTAAGGTCTGCAGTTCTAACCCCAGACCCTGTGTAGCAAAGTTGGTGGTTGTTTGCTGATATTTGCCATTTTGCAGTGCAGAACCTTGACCAACTGTATGTACTTGTTTCCTCTGCCCTCAAAACTACCCATCATGATATGACCTGTACAGATCTAAAAGCGATGTTAAGACCAAAATAAAAATAATCGAACAATAACTGACATATATACCATGTAATATACTACTTAAGCTTTATTTTAATAGCTGGTATCTACCATATAAAGTACCAGTTAAGCTTTCTATAACTGTGCAATAGTGGGCAAATCTATGACAAGGGTTTTCCTGGATTGATTACAAAATTACTTGAATTGTAGCACTCCCAGAAAGCTTTTTATACTCATCTGACATATTGACAGTGATTATGTTTTATTAATAGTTCATGAAATAAAACAATAATCACTTGTCATAAGAATAGTTATATATTGTATAACTGTATATTTATATTGTATAAATGTGCATTTTATGAGATTGTATCAGTTTATAATGTTGACGTGTGATATATGCTTGTATGTAGTAGTTCTCAATTTGTGCAACTTATCAATTTAGTGATAATTTATTATACTGAGTTATGAGTTAGTATTTTGCAATTTATGGACCTATCTTTTTATTCTTACATGATTTTGTGTTCTTATCTATTTTATATAATTTTGCCACTTATTTTGTAATGTAGTCTTATCTGCCGTCTTTTTATGATATCTATACATATTTATTTTGTCATTTATCTTGCATACTGTGTGTGCTCGTAACTTTTTTTATACTAGTGATTGTTAAATATGACTTTGGTATGCTTTTTACTTCATCAAGTTATTTAGAGTTTTACAATTTTTGTATGTATATTTGCATTCGTACAGCATGACATGTTTGTATCAAGGCACCTTCATTATAATTACTGACTTCAATACTTGCCACCATTTTATCATGATTAAATGGCCAGCCTTATCTAGAAATTATTTTTCTTAGTATATAAATGTTACTCAACACAGACATTAACCCACTCAGCAGATAACAACATATAAAATCACAAAATATAAAACCGTGGTACTTCCTCTTATTTGTCTTCCCTTCAGAAATCCCCTATACTGAACATTTGATCATCCTCAACTACCAGAAAAACAACAACAAATCTCTGGAACTTTACAAAAGAAGCTCAAGTGTGCAACACAACCGTGATTATGTGAATTAAAAGTTCACAATGTCAGAGCATACTGAAGGCTTTTGCATAAAAAAATGTACTAGTCATCTGTTACAAATTTAGAGTGAGTGCCAAAAAAGGTAGCGAGTAACAGTACAATATTGTTTAAACAAAACAGAGTATTTTCTCGTGCAGTGGCTGGAGATTTGTTGCACAGAAATGTCAGTTGAAGCTACATAATTTCTACTACATTAACATAAAACAGGTTTGATACGTCTTCAGAGAGAT
Source organism: Sabellastarte sp. h YS-2021 (assembly GCA_964017235.1). Classification (NCBI taxonomy): domain Eukaryota; kingdom Metazoa; phylum Annelida; class Polychaeta; order Sabellida; family Sabellidae; genus Sabellastarte; species Sabellastarte sp. h YS-2021. The sequence continues at coordinate 13,826,160 of OZ024933.1, forward strand.
AACAAAATAAAAACTCATCACAAAAAAGTATGATACTTTATATTATGAAGAAAGCATGAGGAGAATTGAGAAGAAATGCTGATGAAAGAAAGGCCAGTAATATTCATAGAATTTACTAAAAATGTCACTAAGAACAACCTAGTCACCATTCATTGATTGTTTGTCTGTCTGTACTCCAAAAGTAATCTTTATAACAAATCTTTATAACATTTTATATGGCCAAATCCTGACAGATAAAACTGATTAAAGTTTGAAGTTAGTCATATTCTAAATATGTGTTGTGGATACAGAAAATTGATAAAGGTATTAAGAATAAACTAGGGAAATTAGGAATCACACCTAAACCTGATCCTATTTCTATCCTATGATTCCACACATCTATGTTACGAATGAGGACCATAAGGAGATAAGAGGAATACAGTTTTTTTCTGACTTAAAGTCCCTTTCAAACAAAATCAGTGTCAACAAGAACACAACTTTTGTCTACATGTACACGTAAAACGACAGCACCTACAAGTGTTCATCTACACAATAAATGTCTACCAAATGGATACATATAGACAACAGACAGCACCTCTCAGCCAATGAGAGACAAGAAACAGTTTTACATCTGGACAAAATGTAAACAAAGTGCCATCAGTGTTTGTATGTTGTTATCTGGCATTGCGTGACAGTCTGTCTGCCTTCTCTGATGCTGCAGTGCCAAAGCAATGCCTACCTCTGGCCTTTTTGGGACAGTCTAATCTGAGATAACAAATAAGGGGGTTGAGACCCATTTATGGCTTTAAAAATGAGGATCTTGAAGTTGAAAAGGATACCATATGAAATAGAAAGACAATGAAGTTTTTATAGACAGGGAGTGAGATTAGACAAGGAATTTGTTTCAATTTTGATTTTTTTGTGATTGATTTATGAGATAAGACCCATTTTAGGGTAATACTATTTATACTGTACCAACCAGATATGTAAGCAAACAGCAATGTGTGGTCAGTGGCATCAAATACTGATTGAAGATAAATAAGGGTGAGGCAAACACCATAACCACTCTCAACTACAACAACAATCGCATTTTAATAAACTTACCAGGTAATTTTAGTGTCACATTGAATCTGGATATATTTTGTTCACCTATAATGGCCGAATTGATGACACGGACATTGTAAGTTCCCAGATGCTCATGGGTTACATTGTAGATAAAGTAGGTGGTCTGAACATGGTGCTCTTCAATGATATCTCTGATGTTGCTATCTTGTACTAATACGTTACCCATGGACCAGTAAACTGTGTAGTTGCTGGTAGGATTTATATGGAATTTCACAGTAAGATTGGCAGCTGATTCCAGGACAGCATACACAGCCAGTTCCCCAGGTGTGTTTTCCAATTTTGCAGCATCTGTGACAAGAACAACAATATTGATATTATGATGGATCATGTCTGACACAGGATTATACCTTGCTGACAAGATGCAAAGTAAGAGTTTAAGTATTTCCCACCTGCCTAATGACTAGCAAATTTCCAATTTGTTTTCGTTTTTGCACCTTATTGTCTTTCAGGTGATGGGGATTTTTTAGATAATAATTCAAAATGGCTGTGATAAAAAACTTCATGGGAGGAAGAATTTATATTGAGACTTCATTGCAAGTCCAACCATGTTGAACACCAATTACTAAAACAGTTTCAATGCTTGCAACCATAGAAATCGATATCAGATACATGGTAGATAAGTTCTTTTACCTATATATATATATTTTATTTATTTGTTTATTTAGGATTTAACTCACTTTCAGACACATTGTATAGGTCATATCACAATGGGTAGTTTTATGGGCAGAGGAAACCAGTACATACAGTTGGTCATTGTTCTGTACTGTAAACTGCCGACCAACAGCAAGCAACTACCAGCATTCCTACTTGAGGTCAAACCAGGGATAAAACTTCAATCTCAGAGATGGGAAGTGAGAATGTTACCACTCTGCCGTGGTGGCCCCATTTACCTATATATAAGACATAATTATGACTGTGTATTATTTTATGGATTTATCAAGTTCATTTAAGATAAGCTTCTTTACCCAAATGTAAGACATAATTATGATTGTGTATTACTTCTTCAAGCTAGGGCCCGAAAACAAAATGTCAAGCCAGTGTTCATGGGGGTCATCTTGTTTTCAAAGTGGCACAAATTTCATAATGAGTCTAGTCTATGTGATGCCTGCCATCCTGTCAAGTTTTAATTTGATTGGCTGACGCATCTTTGAGTTAGAGTCCAGAAACAGAATTTCAAGATGGCGGTCATGACGGCTATGGTGGCCATCTTGTTTTTCTAAATGACACCAATTTAAAAAACAACCTAGCCTAGTCCAGAAACCAAAATGTTGACAGATAGACAGACAAGAGACACATCAATCTGATAGGTGGGTTGGTTAGATCCCAATAACTAATTTATTGAAAATGGAATAGATTTATAGCAGCTGTGTTGCATGGAGACATTTAACTCTGAGGCTCTGAATTCTTGGTTTATCATCCAGTACCATAAACGATCAACAGGAGGTGGGGATCAGCAGGTTTGAATCACCTCCTTGAGAAATGTAAAGGGGGTTCAACATTGAACCCAAAGCAAAGGCCACAAATGCCAAAGGTGAACATCCTACACTGGATCAAGATTAATCCAGAATTATAATAATAAATGTACTAATTCACAACCTTGTTTTATGTTTTTAATATTGATAATGTCCATCCAGGCTTCAAAACCCACAAAATATGTCCAGAAAAAAACATATGAAACCAACTCTGAAAGTTATGCTTTGCAAACAAAAATAGATGATAAAAATATCTATCCAGGAATAGAAACTTGTTCACAAAATAAACAATCTTTGTTTTAGTGAAAGATTGTGCATATTGTATTAGCATTTGATTTATTATGGGGCTATTGCACTAAAAATAATAGCACATGCAATACCAGATGTTTTTATTAAGAGCAGGGTTGGGGTCAAGTACATTGAAATGTACTTAAGTACAAGTACAAGTACTTTGTTAATTTTCAAGTACAAGTACAAATACAAGTCCTTTTTTCATCAAAGTACTTAATTACAAGTACAAGTACTTTTCAAAGTACTTAAGTACAAGTACAACTACTTTTCATCTGTGAATGACAAAGTAAATTTAAAAAAAAAAAAAACCACCAAGTTTTTTCAAACATTTATACAAAAATTACAATTATACACTAATTGGTTGTTATCCACTTATTACTGTCTTTATAATATTAAAAGGCCCACTATTATTATTGTTTATTCTATTTTAGTGACTACCAATATTTCACAAAACAACAGATACAACATATAAAAAAATACCCAGCCTGCTATTGGGCTTATAAGTCACTTTAAGTTCGAAATTAATTAAGTGTTGTGATGATGGAAAATTAGTTAACCTAATACAATAATACTATACATAATAAGTTTTATGTTAACTAGTCTTTGTAAATTGAAGTATTAGAGAGAAAGCAGAAAGGTTGCTGTGTATTATATTCTCCTTTAAGAAATATATATGTGTCTTTGGAATACAATGTTATCACCCAAAATTGCTATTCAATAAAAGTGACAAGTAAACAATGAACTTATCCTCACCTTCAAATGTTTGACAGAAATTGAAGTGACTTTTGTGCTTCCTGCAATAACCTGAGTACATTGTTTACACTTTGATGTGACACTCCCTTCAGTATTAGCTGGAATCTCAAAATGCTTTAAAACAGCAGCCATTGTGCTAACACAATGTGATTACCATAAAGTAAGTGGTTTGTCAATCCCCCTGTCCTAGTATTTATAGTGGTCAGACAAGATCATGGCCAGTGAGAGAAATAATCTTTTTTCTGTAATCAACAGTCTTACCTAATCCAACAATCTTCTGATCTGTGTTCATGCATTGAAAAAAAAACTCATTTCTGAGCAATTACATCACAGAGACTGTGATTGACTTGGACCAATTGAAAGCTCTTAAAGGCCCAGGTGCAATTTACAAAGAATACTCATACCAGGGTAGATATTATTAACTGAGATCAGGCAAGTTCAAAGTAGACAGTTATAAGAGGATTAAAGAAGGGGAGTAATATGCAATCTTGGAACAATTGTCCCTCCTTTGAAGATGTGATTGGCTTATTGAATTGAAACTTAAATAATTGAATTCATTATTATTATCAATTATACTAAACTTTTTAAAAGAAACACTATTATCAAATTGCATCAGATATATCATTGAAACTTTTATGAAAATTTAATCTAAATGAATGTTTATCAATAAAGATATGGAAAAAGCTCAATTCAGTTGTAATAATTATATAATACACAAACTTTTGAAAAATTAGTAAAAATTTACTTAAACTAAAAGTACTTAAAAAGGACTTAAATGTACTTGTAAGTACATCAAATTTAAAATGTACTTAAGTACAATTCAAGTACATGTACTTGGAATTTGAAAATGTACTTAAGTACATTTTAGTACTTTGAAAAATGTACTTAAGTACAAATGTACTTAAGTACAAAGTACTTTCACCCCAACCCTGATTAAGAGAGAGAGTGTTTCACTTCTACTGTAACAAAAACTGTTAAGGTCGGGAGTAAAAATATAACATCACCCTTTCTCCGAAGTTAAAATTGTATACTTTTGTTTTAGTTACATTAATTAGACAATGTTACTTTGATTTCCCATTATTATTAGATAGGCAGGCATTCCCTAGCTCATTAATGTTTTTTTAAAGGTCCATAAAACACCATATTTGCGCAGGTTCTTTCATTATCCGCCCGCTATTTTGGGAATAATAATATTAATGCATGGTTTTATGTGTTTCGTAAGTTTGTTTACAAATGGTATGCTCCCACTTGAAATTTTCAAAGTGCCATATCTGTCTTATTATTTGATGGATTTTGATCAAATAAAAAGGAGAATAAAGAGCTTAAAGGTATTTTGAAAATGATATAAGGACAGAATCATCAAACATTAAATAGGCGTGCAATACTAGTGCCTTAACAGCACAAAGTGTTTGTTTATAAATATATTCCACTCTTCATTTCAAATGTTCATCTTGCGATATCTCTCTTATTTCTGCATCGATTTTCCAGTAATTATTATATAGTTATTTTAAGTTAAAGTTAAGAAGTAAAAAATCGCTAGAAATTAGAGAATGTTTTGAATGAGTGCATTATTGATGAAGAAATAAATAACATTTTACAAATCTGTAGCATATGAAACTCTGTGGCCGTGAGCGTAAAGTGCTTCACTTGGTAATCTTGAAGTTGGGGATCGAATCCCGTGAGGGCTGTTAATTTTTTTTTCATTCAGCTTTCTTTTAAGCAATCTCTTTTAAAGGTTTTTCACATTAAAAAGGTTATGTTATCTATGGAAGAGTTGAAGTATTAAAGTTTTAGTTAAAACATTGTTTTAAGTGTGTTTACAGTAACAGATACACAATTGAATCAAAATATATGGTTTCCTTTGAAGTACTCCAGTTTTACAAGAAAATGTTAGCAATATTATCATTTATGAGAATTTAGGTGAATAATAATGACAAATGCAGATCTAATAATAATAGTAATAATGTAATTTTGCACGGGCATTATAGGTTTTTACAGGCACTTCATGAATCATTACTGCCCTCGGGCCTAACGGCCCTTGGGCTGTAATGATTCATGGCGTGCCTGTAAAAACCTATAATGCCCTACAAAATCACATTATTGTACTATTATAACCATTTAAGCTGTCTAGTTTGATTTAGTTTAGCATGTGCAATTCTGAGCCATTATGAAGTTACATTTTACAGAATTTTTTAAACATTTCTTCACATTATTGATAAACTTCTGACTTTGAGATAGTAATGTAGATTAAAAGCTAATATCATACACTTTGATTACAAGATTGATTATACAGTACTTTTTAAACACACTCCAATATGCACATAGTACCATCTCAGCCTTTGCCGTTCATATCACGCAAATGTTCAGGATCTCTTTGTTTCAAATTATTTACTATTTTAGAGAGTTTGTTGAATACATGTGCATGTATTAAATTGTTCATATCATAATTGTCAATTAGCATTCATTAATGAGACTTTTTGTTGGTCTGGTCTCGCGTGGTGATCTTCTGGGTTCACACAATCCAGGTTGACTGCTGTCTTCAATCTAAACACTTTTGTGACAGGTATTTCAGTTTGTCTTTGTGGTTCGATGTGACAATCAGTGGTGTCACTTGTCTGTACATACACTTTTGTTTGGCATTTTGCGGATAAACCTTTTGTTTCTTCTGTAGCAAGCGCCTTCTGTGGTTTATGCTATGTATGAGCATGGTTCTTCTGTTGCTGAGACAATATTGCCAGGGGACCAATCTAGGTCATGTGATTGTACCATGACAGTGTCACCAGGTTTAAGTGGTGCTAATTCCTTGGTGCCATGGTAAAAAAGGCTTTCATGTTTGCTTGCATCTCAGCAAGCACAGACTTTGTACTTTTTAATTCTGGTATGTACTTTGTAGCAGACAGTAGTACAGATCTAACAGTCTCTTATACAACAGTTCTGCAGGTGATGGTAGAGAATTAGACACTGGTGTAGAACAAAGTAATAGAAAAGCTAGATCTGGGTCACTCTTTCCCAGGGTGCATTTCTTCAATGTAGCCTTAGCAGTGCGGACAAGTGATTCAGCAAATCCATTACTCTGAGGAAATTGAGAACTTGAGGTGACATGTTGGAACCCATATCCCACAGAGAATTGATAGAATTCCTCACTGCTGTAACATGGACCGTTATCAGAGTAGAGTATGCGGGGTATACCATGTTCTGAGAAGATTTGCTTCAAGTGTTGTACTATGAGCTTTGTACTTTCACCATTCAATCTCCTCAAGATAAGAAATTTATTGTAGTAGTCACTGACAATCAGATATTTCTGGCCATTGTAATCAAATAGATCAGTTCCAAGTATTCCCCAAGGGGAACTTGGCAGATCTGCTTAATATATTGGCTCTGTGGAAGACTGTTGGCATAGGTGTTGCAAATTGTCCAACAATGTCCAACCAGATTTTCAACGTCTTTGTCAATCTTGGGCCAGTAAACACATTTTTGTGCCAGGTATCTTGTTTTTATATACCTTGGTGTGAGTGGTTGAGCTGATTCAACATATCTCCTTGCAGTTTTGGTGGTATTATGATCCTGTTGCCTTCGAGTAGGATTCCATCTGAGAGTAGAGTCAGCACTTGTTTTCTGCTTGATTCATTGTATAGACTGTATGGTATGATCTAGTGGTATTTTCTTGTCACTCTTCTGTGAACAATGGCGGGACAGAAAGTCAGCAAGCTGTAGTTCTGAGCCTTTGCAGTATTTGAAACAGATATTGTATGGCTGAAGTCTGAGCATCATATGTTGTAGTTCTGGAGGAGCTTGTGCACTGCCTTTAAGGTGAATAGCCTCAAGTGGCTTATGGTAAGATTTGACAATGATTTCCTTGGACTCAAAGATGTATGAACAGAACTTTTCAGCCCCAAACACCACAACCAAGAATTCTCGTTCTATGTTCGCACAGTGTGTTTCTGTATCAATGAGGCTTTTGGATGCCAAGGAAGTTATGCGTTCTGTGTTAGGTTGCTGTGGTTTGATTTGGACCAATGCTGCTTTAAGGGCTTTGCGGCTTGCATCAACTTGAATTTTTGTGTCCTGTGTCGGGTTAAAATAATGGAGTGTCACCGGCTCGGTGATGCTGTCCTTCAGTGCTTGAAATGGCTCTGTGTGGGATGCACTCCACTTAAACTCTGCATCCCTTTTAAGCAGATTTTACAGGGCATCTGTCTGGTCAGAAAGTTGTTGAAGGAAACTGGCCAAGTATTAAATCACCCCCAATAAAGATTGTAGCTCCTGTTTTGTAGTAGGAGTAGGCAAGGCTTTTATTTTGTGTATGCGACTTTTGTCAGGACTAACACCATCTTTACTATATGTCATACCGAAGAAGTTTATTTGTGGTAGTTTCACAAAACACTTTTCTTTGTTCAAGACTAACTAACGTTCTGCTGCATTTTCCATGAATTTATGCATGTTCACATCATGATCTTTTTCATTTTCACCAAAAATGCATCTATCATCAGCTATACTAATGATGCCAAGGAGACAAGAGGTAATGTGATCCAGCTTTCTTGGTAAAGATCTTGGCTCACAATGATGCCAAAGGGCAATCTGGTGAATTAAATGTTGTGAGCACGGTGAATGATTCATCCAAGATAATGCTCCAGTAGCCATTCTTTGCATGAAGTTTGGAGAAGACAATTTGTGGGTGACTTCTTCAACAGTGGGAGCTCTATGGTTAGTGCGTTGAAGATAAGCATTCAGATCTCTTGGGTCAAGGCAGATACAGAGTTTGTTGTTTGCTTTTCTGGCAAAAACTAGACTTTTCAGCACTTGTTTTCTGCTTGATTCATTGTATAGACTGTATGGTATGATCTAGTGGTATTTTCTTGTCACTCTTCTGTGAACAATGGCTGGACAGAAAGTCAGCAAGCTGTAGTTCTGAGCCTTTGCAGTATTTGAAACAGATATTGTATGGCTGAAGTCTGAGCATCATATGTTGTAGTTCTGGAGGAGCTTGTGCACTGCCTTTAAGGTGAATAGCCTCAACTGGCTTATGGTAAGATTTGACAATGATTTCCTTGGACTCAAAGATGTATGAACAGAACTTTTCAGCCCCAAACACCACAACCAAGAATTCTCGTTCTATATTCGCACAGTGTGTTTCTGTATCAATGAGGCTTTTGGATGCCAAGGAAATTATGCGTTCTGTGTTAGGTTGCTGTGGTTTGATTTGGACCAATGCTGCTTTAAGGGCTTTGCGGCTTGCATCAACTTGAATTTTTGTGTCCCGTGTCGGGTTAAAATAATTGAGTGTCACCGGCTCGGTGATGCTGTCCTTCAGTGCTTGAAATGGCTCTGTGTGGGATGCAGTCCACTTAAACTCTGCATCCCTTTTAAGCAGAGTTTACAGGGCATCTGTCTGGTCAGAAAGTTGTTGAAGGAAACTGGCCAAGTATTAAATCATCCCCAATAAAGATTGTAGCTCCTGTTTTGTAGTAGGAGTAGGCAAGGCTTTTATTTTGGGTCAAGGCAGATACAGAGTTTCTTGTTTGCTTTTCTGGCAAAAACTAGACTTGACAGCCATGTAGTAGGGACACCTTGTAGGATTTTGCTCATTATGCCTTGCTTTCCATGTCATCCGGAGAGGATTACATTTCACTTTTTAGATTTCTTGGGCTTTGTACCACAGGTGTGTGATATTCTTTCAAGTGGGGGGTTGCTTTGTTTGGAAACATATACCAATGCTTTCAAAAGATTTAGGGTGTTTGGCAATTAAGTCTGTTTTGTTCTTGATTGGCTCTTGAGATTTGTTGACAACAAACACTGTGACTTCAGTTGCTGATTTATTGATATTGGTGAGCTTCAGTCTGCAACTATCCTCTAATCCAAAGATGATTGGACCATCGGATTCACAGCCATAGAACTGCAGTAGTGTATAATCTGTACCATTAACAGAGCATAAAATTTCAGTTGTCCCATACTGTGGTATTTTGTTCCCATCATATGCGTGTTAACTTAGAAAATGGTTATGAGCATAACACAGTAGAACTGGTATCAGGTTTTCCACTGGCTAAGGGGGCCACGGTGGCAGAGTGGTAACACTCTCGCCTCCCACCTCTGAGGTCGGGGGTTCGATCCCCGTAACGGCCTTAAGTGGGAAAGCTGGTAGTTGCTTACCGTTGGTCGGCAGTTTACAGTACACAACCCTAGCGAACTCTATGTACTGGTTTCCTCTGCCCTTCCAACTACCCGTCGTGATATGACCTGTACAGTGTTGAAAGCGACGTAAAACCCCAAATAAACAAATAAACAAACAAATCCACTGGCTAAGATATACTGTGTGAATATCTGTTTGAAGCAGCAGCTTGGAAGAAGTTTGGTGCCTCCCCCAGTATCAACCTGAGCAACCAGATGTTTTTTTTGAGTTTTTCAAGTTGAGTTTGACTTTAAGCTGAGTTGCTTTTTCTTGCTCAACTGCGAATATGGCAAGCTCTGTGTCATCTTCAGCTACCTCGCATGTTTGTTTTTGATGTCTTGTTTACGCCATGGACTTCTAGATCGCTTTTGTTAGTGGTTTTCTCTTGATTGCTGATGTTTCAGCACGACTTCACATTGTTTTGCCCAGTGATTTTTTTCCTTTACATTTCTTGCATGTTGATCCATATGCTGGACATTCATCCTTGTGGTGATCAAGGCCACAGAAGTAACAGTCCTTGTAAACTTTTACACTATGAACTTGAGAAATAGGAGGGTTTTCATGCTCAAATGCTGACATGTTACGCATTTGCGACTTGGAAAGTTCATGACAGTGGGCAATCTTAACTGTATGGACCAGGGTTAGGTCAGAACATTCAATGTTTCTCTCTATAGCTGGAGAATTGATGCTGAAGACTATCTTATCTACATTTCATCAGGTGCTTCATAGTTTCACTCTTGTACGAGTAGTTTAAGATCAGTTTCAAAGCTATCAATTAAAGAAAAAAGTTCCAGCAGTTCCTTGGACGCGGTTATGGAATTTGTACCGGGAGAACACAATGTTGGTCTTTGGCTGTACATATTGTTCAAAATTGTCACAGTAAGTTTTGAGTTTGTTCCTATTCAGATCTATGAACCCTTTTGGATTGCCTTGGAGTGCACCCACTCAGCCAATCTTGGTTAAAATTAAATGGCTATTCAGATAGCAAACCCTGTCATCTGCAGTAAAGCTATGAAATCATGACCTAATATTTGAAAGTTTAACTTTTGATCAATGCCTAGAGTTCAAAAAGCAAGATTTTATCAGTCTGTAAGTTTGTGGAAAATACTTACAGTACACTTCCAGAGTACTATTCCCACTGTTCTGGCCACCAATACCTGTTGCAATACACTTGTAGGTACCTGCCATCTCTTTATAGCCAATGCCTCTCAGTTGTAGTTGTTTACTGTTATTTATCACAGCACTACCTAAAATAACAACTGTAATAAACTTAATCTATGTATGAAAAATTGAAAAATACATTTTTTTTAAATCATGCTTTCCTCAAATTATAGTGTTGTATGGTTCTGCAAGATATCACTTTATAGTTTAACCCACATATTATTTGCCAAAATAATCCAAATATATTCAATTGGTACGCATATTCAAGATGTCAAATTTCAGAAATATTGTTTGATACATGAACAGGTGATATGTTGCAAGAATATAGCTAGGAATTGAGTCATAAATTATTTTGTATGTATTACATTTATCGATTAGGACTACATGCGTATTCCAATGAAAGATTACAAGTACATCACTATTCTTAAAAAAACATATTAATGTATATTTTAAACTATAATGGATAATCTAATCTAATCTACAGCTTTGCAAGCCCACAATGAGTAACTCAGTGTGCTAATTAAACAAAATCACTATCATATGGAAGTCGAGGGACGTTCAAATTCAATAATCCAGGATTGTGCGTGTGACCGAGAGGAAAGGAAGACTGAGTAGGGAAGCTAGAGCTGAAGAGGTGAGTTTCGAGGTGCTTCCTAAAAGATGCAACTGAGGGACTATTTCTTACATGTAGAGGAAAAGAATTCCAGAGGGAAGGGCCATAGTGACTGAAGGAATTAGAAAAGTGTTTAATTGATTTGTGAAAGTGGGGGTTTGAAGGAACTTGAGTTTGGGGGTACTTTGCCTTGTGTTTCTAAAAGAGGTGTAGGGGTGGATTAATCCTGTTAGGTAAACTGGTTGACCCTGGGTGAGAATTTTGTATGTAATAAGACCAATTTTAAATTGTAGCCTGTATCTAACTGGTAGCCAGTAGAGTTTTTTAGTTGAGGGATAATGTCAGAGAATTTAGAGGAACAGGTGAGTTTTGGACTAGTTGTAATCTCCTTAACTCAAAATCAGTGAGCAATATAAAGAGTGAATTGCAGTAGTCCAGCCTGCTGCTCACCAAAGCATTCCATCTATTAATTAAGTTTTAATTTATTTGTGAACATGAAATTTTGAATGTCCTTTAGGCAATTCTTCAGTTTTTGAACAGAGTGAGAGAAATTTTCTGGTGAAAGTGTTATGTATAACTGGGTATCATCAGCGTAAAAGTGGTAGTTGATGCTACTGTGGGAATGAATGATTGAGCCGATTGGGTTAGTGTAGAGAGAGAACAAGATTGGTCCAACGACAGAGCCCTGGGGTACTCCATAGTGGAGTGCAGCAGGATGCGAGAGAGTACTACCTACCTTGACCGAGTGTGTCCTGGTATGATTTGAACCAGTGAAGTGCTAGCTCATTGAGTCCACAATAAACATTGAGTCTGTCCAGGAGAATGGTGTGGTCAATGGTATCGAAAGCGGCGGATAGATCCAGAAGTGTAAGGGCAGTGACAGAACCCTTGGCCATGTTGAGAAGAATATCTTTTTGTATATTAAGGAGGGCACTTTCAGTAACGTGGTGTTTTCTGTAAGCCGATGGGAAGGCAGTCATAAGATCGGCTTCATCAAGATGAGCTTGTAGCTGTACGGCTACTACCCTTTCAAGAATCTTTGAGATAAAGTTTAAATTTGAGACAGGCCTGTAGTCTTTGTCTAGGGATGGTTTTTTTGAGGATAGGGGTAACATGGGCCTGCTTGAAAAAGTTTGGACACTTACCTTGCTCAAGAGAAGCATTGATTATTGCAGTGATGGGGGTAATCAGAATATCCAAATAATCTAGAACAAGGAAAGTAGGCCAAGGGTTTAGGGAACATGATTTACTAGGATAATTGGTAATAACTTTAGTAACTTGATCCTCTGTTACAGTCAAAAAAGTGGAGAACATAGGGGGAGGAGAGTCAGGGGTGATGTGTTGCTGATTGGCAGAAGCAGAGAATGTTGAGCATATTTTTTCATTTTTTTCCGTGAATAACTCCACAAACCTATCAGCCAAAAGCTGAGGGGGCTTTATTGATGGGAGGATCTTGGCTGGAAGTCTGTGCAACACATCGCCCAGGACACGCCATCATTTTCGTGGATTGTTGTGATTGTCCTAAATTTTCGCTTTAAGGAATTGAGATTTGGCTTGCATGCAGATTCTATTATATTTTCATGGATAGAATATGTAAAGAGTTCGAGTAAATATGTACCAAATATATCTTTAAGCAAATTAAATGAAACTGTGTCCATAAATTGCTCTCCATAAATATGCAAGAAATGGGGAAGCTGCACATTGTAACAGATTGCTGAGACATAAGTGTCATTTAAGCGTTATTTTCATTTATGTATATTTCAAATGAGTGTTGTATAAACATATTGGGATGAAGTTAAGGAACTAGTATTTTATACATAAATCATACCAGGTGGCACATGAATATCTGCACCTAAGGCACCATAAGTAGGCTTGTACACCCACTTATAGTCATAGCTCCTTGGATCTGATGGGTTTCCATCACTTGTTCTGCAGGTAATTTTTCTTGTTGTGTATTCCACAGCAGGTGTGGATGTACCTTCTACACTAATTTTAGGTGGATCTATGCAGTACAAAGATAAGCTAAAGATAATTAATATGTATATACAGTGACACATGTAACGATTTTTTTTACCCAACTTAATTCCATGAATTATGCATAAGAGAAAACAAGTCTGCAGTTCAGAACTAATGTATCGTAGGCAAAATTTGATAGATATTAGTGAAATGCTAAAAAATAATTATATCACCAAATTGGAGATCTACTTTTGATTATTACTATTTTTTTCAGAATCTTTGAAACAAAATTTTCTGTACAGTATTATTGAGAGCCTGTGTTGTAAATTAAAAAAAATTGCCCAGGGGCCAGTGTCAAAAAAGTACTCAGCCGAGACAGAGACTTAAATTCCAGAATTTTGTTTTAACTTCAGACAAACTCTGTGATCTTAGACTTAGAGGGTTTCACAGAGGTACTTAGCCTAATTTTGGTTCAGTCCACATAGGAGTAGGCTTAACTTTTGAAAACAAATACTTAAATATGGCTGCCGTATGTTTTTTCTTGATTTCAAAGTATCAAAAATGTCTAAAAGTAAAGAATAAACATATAAGACAACGCCCTAAATTAGTCTTAGGACATATTTTCAGTGTCTACAAGACATTCCATTAATAAAAACCGCATTTACCAAGGATGACTTAAACTGGATGTACATGTCATACGGTATTACATAAGTCAGCTTTGGCAATATCCACTTAAGTCCCCAGACTTAACTAAACAAAAGGCTCAGATTTAAGTCCCTGACTTAGCCTGTATCCAGGACAAGTGTAAGATCCTTTGTGAAAATGGCACCTGATGTGTTATCTGGAAATTGTGTCACTCACATGTAATATTGAGATTGGCTTCTGCTTTTGTAAGATATGTCCCATTCCACTTTAGAGAACACTTGGCAATCTTCCCATTTTGACTTCTGTCAGTTGTAAATGTGAAAGCAAAGGTTTTAACCAGACCACTGTTAGAACCATTTATTTTCTTTACTTGAGGTAATATGTGTGTTTGTTTGATCTCATCTATAAAAAATTCCATATCCACTAAACTGGCAGGATTGGAACTGCTGGCTTTACATTTCACTGATTTTTCTGTGTTTTCCTTCACTGCATTGCCGATGTCAACTTCTAGTCCATCAGGAGAAACTGGTACAACAAAAAAGAAACCTTTCAGCAATCTAAGTTGTTTTAAATTTAAATTTTAAAATGTTCAACATTCAGTTATACAATGGTAACTTAAAAAAATTACAACTTTTGAAAGCAAATACTTAAATATGGCTGCCGTATGTTTTTTCTTGATTTCAAAGTATCAAAAATGTCTAAAAGTAAAGAATAAACATATAAGACAATGCCCTAAATTAGTCTTAGGACATATTTTCAGTGTCTACAAGACATTCCATTAATAAAAACCTCATTTACCAAAGATGACTTAAACTGGATGTACATGTCATACGGTATTACATAAGTCAGCTTTGGCAATATCCACTTAAGTCCCCAGACTTAACTAAACAAAAGGCTCAGATTTAAGTCCCTGACTTAGCCTGTATCCAGGACAAGTGTAAGATCCTTTGTGAAAATGGCACCTGATGTGTTATCTGGAAATTGTGTCACTCACATGTAATATTGAGATTGACTTCTGCTTTTGTAAGATATGTCCCATTCCACTTTAGAGAACACTTGGCAATCTTCCCATTTTGACTTCTGTCAGTTGTAAATGTGAAAGCAAAGGTTTTAACCAGACCACTGTTAGAACCATTTATTTTATTTACTTGAGGTAATATGTATGTTTGTTTGATCTCATCTATAAAAAATTCCATATCCACTAAACTGGCAGGATTGGAACTGCTGGCTTTACATTTCACTGATTTTTCTGTGTTTTCCTTCACTGCATTGCCGATGTCAACTTCTAGTCCATCAGGAGAAACTGGTACAACAAAAAAGAAACCTTTCAGCAATCTAAGTTGCTTTAAATTTAAATTTTAAAATGTTCAACATTCAGTTATACAATGGTAACTTAAAAATTTCAACGGGGTTGAAGTATCTAGCATTAACAATCTATGAATGAGATCAGATATAATAAATATTCATAATTTTAAGCCAATTTATATTGGCAATTCACAACCAGGAAAGAAATACAAATGTTAAAGATTCTAAGTTAGGGTGTTAGGTTCCATTCAACAGCTAGGGTCACATTATTACAGGCCTGTAACAACTTATTTTGTATCAACGACTTATTTTGTAGTAAAATTGCCTTATTTTGTATTACTTGGTCGACTTATTTCGTACCAACAGCTGACTTAATATGTTACAAAACGGTGCGCAGAATTTTGGCAAGATTTCAGGGTGATACAAAATAAGTCGATAATACAAAATAAGCTGCTCTATAGACAACTTGTTTTGTATCACTGACTTATTTTGTAGTAATTTCAATTCACCTTTTATAGTGGCTTGTCTCCATCACAGGATGGACTCAAAGGAATATAATCCTTACTGGATTCAATCTTGTAGTCCATTTACCATTTGCCTGATAGTAGTTCTTATTTTCAGCAATGACATTATACAGATATATAATTAATTAGACTAGTCAGTAGTATATTGAAAATTATATCTGCATCTGTAAATGAACTTGAGTTTGGTGTTAAATCTTGGACTGGAATATATTTGTGGAAGTATAAAAGCCCTTGTTGAGTCAAATAAAGTTTACATAGAGCTCAGATTTGGTTTATTGGTAGTAACACTAGAATAAAAAGGTTAAGATGCTGCAATTGGTTACAACAAACATGTTGTTTCCCAATAAAAAATAGCATCAGAGATGGCCAGATCCCACAACCTTGAGAAAATCAATTAATGTAATGAGATTAGATGTTAAAATGTACACTTTGTACTCTTAAGAAACATCTGTCTAAATATTATATTCATGTTTAACATTAGAGAGTAAAAGTTATAGGGAGCATCAATGTAAGAATATGAAGTTGAACAATACACCTGCCCCCAGCCAATGTTCATGTGAAGTATCAATCTTTTAAAGACTATAAAGGTCAGCAGTGCTATGACAAGCACAAAGGTCAACATTTTACAATGCCCATTGCTAACCTATACTTCCTAACCAATATCCCTACCAAGTATCAACATCCTACACCTTATAGTTTGAAAGATATGGGCCGGATAAGATTTTAAAGATCAAAGTCACTACAGCAAGGTCAAAGGTCAAGTCAAGGTCATACTATGATGCTGCACACCTACACCCCTTAACCAATGTCTCTATCAAGATTCAACATCCTACCCCTTACGGTTTATAAGATACAACAGGGATGAGTTATTACTAAAGCCAGCCAGTCCACTTGGCCGAGAGACCGCCTGACACCAGTACCTGAGTGACAACAATACCTGCACAGCGTAAAAGCTACATATGTCCCAAACACTGTTTTGCACAATGTCCAGTTCTATAGACACCAGGCAAATGGTAATCACATGTCAGCTCAGCATTATTCAATAGAATATAGAGAAGGTGGCAAATGTGTTTATCCATTGGTAGCATTAAGCATTTTTTAATGTACCAGAAAGAAAACAAGAATGACTGTGTATCATTTTAATAACCAAAATCTTTACAATACTAAAATTTCAGGGATAGATGCAATTTTTCCAATTCTTATGTGCTAATTACCATTGTAAGAAGTCCTTGTTCTACAAAATTATCATGAAAATTATATGAAAAGAATGAAAAAATAAAGTCAAGTTTGGCACATTGATCATCATTGCAAAAGATTGCTATGTCTTTTTTAACATATTGTATTGTTTTTAACATATTTTGAGATGTCCAAGGATCTTCAATTTGCAATAGGAATGGCTACACATCTATGGGAAATTGGGTGGTCTTTCATGGAATGGCTAATAAGAGGCAAATATTTGAAAATTATAACAATTTGGATGTATTTTCTAACTTATGATCTATGTTTTAGTGTAATCTATGCCAAAGTGTTAATGTAACATTAAAATAATAAATAAACAAAGAGTTCCACAGTTTAAAAACAAAAATCCTTACACAGTTTGGAGTCTTATAACCTCATAATACAAAATAAGTCAGTGATACAAAATAAGTTGTCTATATTGTAGCTTATTTGGTATTATCAACTTATCTTGTATCAATGTCAGTGCTGAAAATAAGAATTACTATAAGGCGAATGGTAAACGGACTACAAGATTGAATCCAGTAAGGATTAAATTCCTTTGAGTCCATCCTGTGATGGAGACAAGCCACTATAAAAGGTGAATTGAAATTACTACAAAATAAGTCAGTGCTACAAAACAAGTTGTCTATAGAGCAGCTTATTATGTATTATCGACTTATTTTGTATCACCCTGAAATCTTGCCAAAATTCTGCGCACCATTTTGTAACATACTAAGTCAACTGTTAGTACGAAATAAGTCGGCCAAGTAATACAAAATAAGGCAATTTTACTACAAAATAAGTCGGTACTACAAAATAAGTCAAAAATTGATACAAAATAAGCCAGGTAATACAAAATAAGTCGTTGATACAAAAAAGTTGTTACACAGGCCTTTAATATTTTTCATGGAAGTGACAGCCTATAAGTAGATGCCAATACAAAAGTAAAAGGCAAGGGTTGTAGCATAACCAACTGTATGTGTTGGTTTCATCTGCCCTTCTATCTACACGTCAAACTCTGACCAATACAAAGGTACCAGGTGTGACATAATACAGTAAATAAACTGAAGTAGGAAGTAAATGAGTGTTTTAAAATGCTTTCTGCAAAAAAGGTACAAGTGTTCCACTTTTGGTATATATTAACCAGGAGATACTCACACATGACGTGAAGCCTATGTTCATGGCATTTGGTGCTGTTATTTCTCAAGACACATTTAACTATTCTGTTATTCATCTCCCTCTTTGCTGTAAGTCGCAGTGTACTGAGGATCATAGGTCTATCACCATTGTGTGATGGATAACGGTCATCAGTGTGTATTTCTCTTCCATCCACAGGTTCATCATCCAGATACCATAGTACAGCCGCAGGGTTAGGGTAGGCAGAGTCTGTCTCACACATATACTCTGCTACTGAACCTTCGTCAACAAGTAGTTGGGGCATCTTTATCATGTTTATTGCTGTAGCCTCAACTGAAATAATTGTTACAGCCTTTGTAAGTATTTGTTAATTATCCAACAGGAAGTGTATATAAGATTGAATTGGACAGGACACAATATAATTAGATGAATTTACCTCTAGTAAAACAAACAGCATATACATGCATATAATACAAAAACATTGTACTTCTCAAATCACTGTCAGATATAAAATGAAAGAGAAACATCTTATAGATACAGAAATTTTTGTGTGAAGTATGCAAATAATCTGCAAGGTTGATTTTGAAGTGTCATCAGCATTTGTGTTTGGGTGACTATTGATAACTCTATCTAAGTAGAACTTTGTACAAAGAAAACAGGATCGGCCCCCAGCACTGAAGCATACATGTCATCCTTATTTTATTTGTAATTTTATAAATTGTTAAATTTAAAAACTGAGAATTGGCATCTTGAATTCCACCCATGACAATTAATTATAACTAAATATCTATTACCTGAGAATATTAGAACAAAATATCAGTCTAAACCCTTCAATATATAACAGGCTTGTATAAAATAGAGGTATCTCTTGTACCAAAAAACGAGACTAGAGTTTCAGATACATAGTGTAGGTGTTTCAAAATAAAGACCCAATTAAGTGGTGTTACCCCAGTATGGTTTCAGCTGCATCACCATCTCTGATATTAAAGAAAAAGGTTGTTTTGGTTGCTGTTTTCACTCCTTTCAACATTATACTTTTGACCACATCATCGCTAAGATTATTTAGTCTAACCACTTGACAGTTCATAATTTGTACTACCACCCAAATACAGCCAAATTCAATTTTGTGAAGGTAATTCAAAATTCCTGCCTTATCACTAAACATTATCATCATTTAGAGTATGTTTCCATTTTAATCCCATTTAAGACTATAACATAGCTTTGAATTCACAAGGAATTATAGAATAATGCCTGTCACCACAACTTATTCCGTGCTCCAAATACGAAAAAAAACATTTGGGAGTGACAAGACCACTTGGAGGGTGTGGCCAAAAATCCTTAAACAATCCTAGATCCAGATGGCAATTTAAATCACCACCGAATATTTATTACCTGCTTCTGATGCCACAGTCGACACAATTTTTTGCAACCAACAAACAGACAAATGCACAGTGCCAAATTCAAAATCATCTTGATATAGGTAATTATTAAATAGCTAGGTTGAACTTGCTCCGGCAAAACTCACCAACAACCTTTATCATGGTAGTGTAGCTATAAGCCAGACCTCCACCTGCAGTTATACACCTGAACAAACTGTTTTCTGAGTGGTCAATATCTTTTAACACAAGAGAAGTGTTAACAGATTCAGAGATACCATAATTGTCTGCAGTGTAACCTCCATAGTACAATAAAGGTCTCTCCAGTGTGGTTGGGTAGAATCTCAGTATATTTCTCCACTCATGAGATTTGAATGTTGACCACTGTATGGCAACTGCATTCTTAGGAACCTCACCACATGGTAGCTCTACAGACTCTACACCATTTTCTATGAAAACTGTACCATTTGCATACTCCTCATGCTCTACGGCTGATGTTGTATGCATCATCCAAAGAGCCAAAAGAACAGCTAAAAGTAAAAGTGAACCAAAGAGTATATCTCTAAATAAATTTTCTTTAAATTATTATAAAATAAATTATAACAAGTTTTATTTTGGCATATTATTGTGAGTGTTAAACGGTGTCCATATCAAGGAAAGAATCATTTCATGACGATAAAAAGAGGGTTACTGGGTCAGCTAAAGCACAAATTTTGATGTATTGGATGGATCATGCTAGCAATGAAGTATTATTAAGACTGTAAGTAAACCCAATCCACCTCAGGCATAAGCAGGTACATTATCCAATCCAAATTATATCCATAATGACCGTGTGTTGGTGATATGACATGAAATTATGGAACTGAACAGGTCTTTAGTCAAAAGGCTTGATAAAGTAGAACAACAGAATTCGTTAAATTCAACTCCAGTCAGTCAGACATCACATTCGCATGAAAAACAATCTCCCACTGAACATATCTCAGATAGACCTGACTTCTCATAGCCATCTAATAGTGCCTCAAAATCAACTATACTCTATCATGACACATCAAATTAACATAAACGCTGGTCTTGCCAATGCTCACTGCTGTCTACGTCAGCATGGGTGGCGGGTCAACTGGCAAGCATTTACTCAATTTCTGATTCAATGGTAGTCACGAAAACTTTACTTCAGATCTTAATGACTATTAGAAAGGCTACAACTGTGCCACGTGTAAAAGTAAGAAGTACATATACAGGTGAATACACCAGATTGAGGGAGGGGTGATAACATGGGTTGACACCACATGCTGGGTGATCAACAAACTGATCACAGCTTGTGATGGTCCACAACCAGGTAGTACCAACGTGCTCTCATGAACAACGCCACATGCTGCACTCACACTGATATTCATTTTGTCATTCTCTCATCAAAAAAGTTGGTTCAACTTTACGCAAATCTAGCAATCTGTCAAACCAGCGGTCATTGCTGATACATATAAAAACACTTCTTACCCACCAGCCTCCGCTTTAGAAAATACATAAAACATACTTCAGATGCATTCCCCAATCAGATGTTCCCCAATGCTGAAACATTGCCTCCCCAGGCAAATGGCAGTCCTTTTTTCGATTAAAATCCCAGACTTATGTTGTTTTACCCTTTTTAGAGGGTCTCTCTGCATCGATGTAGCCCACTTTGATTCAGGTCTGATTGAAATTATCTTCACTGAGATTCAGATTTATTTTTGAATGAATGAGCCTGACCCTTGAAGGTTTAACCCACTTTCAGAGAGTTCCCTTCAGATCCCGTACAGATGTAAACTTTATTTGCAGTGTCAAATTATATACGACAGGGGTCAGCTGACCTGACTTCCCCTCTCAAACTTGATGCAGACTAAAACATAATTGATGCAATGACACAATGACAAAATGGAATAAAAGTAGTACCTAATCATAGCTCTGCCGACTGAATAATATAAGTAAAAATATATATGCCATCCCAGATGGATCCAAATTCAACTGATCCACCTTGATGTGCCCGAAGGCATGGTTTATCCATTTCATAGATATGAGGATGGACATGTCATTTTATTAATTGGCCAGTTATATGGTAAAGTGTGTGCACTAACAAAGTAAATGAGGCAAGACGTAGGTTTTTCAAAATGACAAATATTCAAGCAAAAGTTGATACCCTTCAAGGATGTGTAGCTGTGAGATACCTGATTTGAGATACCTGATGTGATTCCACATATTTAGTCTTATTACTTCTTATGATGCCTGATGATTTATGGAGACATTATTCCAAATAATGGCTACTGTTTTTAGTAGGAGCCCTTTGAATGTAATTACATTAATGCCTCCTGGAGTCTTGTTTGGTATTCACCTTCTGCAAGAGCTTATGCTGTTCAGAAATGTGGAGTGATTGACTTCGATGTTCATGACATTAACAAGGTGGAAGGTGACCTTAAACCTTATGGAGGCAGTAATAGTTTGATCAGTGTTTTTTCATCACTGTTTCACTCTCTATATATTAACATTTAAGTAGTAATTTTCTCACCTGAAAACACCGGTTTCACCACAGTATCTTTTTCTTTGCATTAATATTTTACTTATATAATAATTATGATATACCACTGACTATAAAACACATATTATTGCACCTGCGGAAGACAATTTCTCACCTGTTACTTTTGTCTCCATGTTACACCAATATTTATTTTGACTATATTTCAACATCGCTGATTTTAACTATAGTACTCGGATTCTCAGCTATCAAAAGTATGTATATAATACTATTACACTACTCTTCTCAATAATCTTGGATGTTTTTAAAAATTACCATCAAAACGCTTCCCCAAACTTCCCACGAAGTGATATGCTTATCAGATTGCTTGTATTGACACTCCCCCATTATAATATAGATAAAATACATTTGTTATAAATTACTCACTGATGTGTGTTTTAACTGCGCATATTCTTGTGTTCCTTTAATAGAAACCTCTATGTTTTAGTGCTTGTAAAATTTGGCATCAACAGTACTAGGTACAGTCACCCAGACCGACACTATAGGAATAACCCCTGACCAAACCATGGTATACGCAAAACTTTACCATGGTTTGAGGTTATAAACCCCAAAGGTGAAGCCTGAGGGCGTTTATTGCCTCAAACCATGGTCAAATTCTGCGCATACCGTGGTTTGGGAGGGGGTTATTCCTATTCTAACATGACAAATTATTTAAGCTGAATAATTATTGCAAATAATATTGCAAAACGTTCATTGTTAATGAGCGATAATAGGGAGTCACAGGGTTATGCTGTATTTTACTGGTGAAGTATTTCGTCGCTTAGGCAACCAGAATCGAGGACACATCCATGTGATGTAAGAATATCTGACAGTTCAACCTTTCATCTCTTCACCTCAGCTTGTCAGTTTAGTCTTGGTTCTGCCTTTGCTGTTTCTAAGATTTGGAATCCACGAAGCCAACAACATTAACAATGCAACCTACATTGCATCCTTAACAAGAACAGCTCATAACTTATTGTTTGCAAAAGAATATGTGTCTCATCACCCTGCCTCACCCTCTGTCAAATTATAAAGATTAAACGCTCTAAAATAGTTCTCTAAAATCATTCTGTTTGTACCTCTGTGAGTGTGAGAACAAAGCTAAATTGTAACAAACGTAGAAGGTACTAAATGCATAAGCTGTTAAAGAAACTAGAATCCCTTTCATCTAAACATCAGTTCAAAATTATTTACTTTCTCTTCCACTTTGAGTTGGAATAATTTATTTTAGAACACTTTCTCGAGCAGAATATAATACATTCAGATAAACCTTTGTGTTGTGTTCATTAAAGTATAACTTCAGAGGGCATTCTGATAGAAACTAATATCTTACATTTGAACCTTGGTCCTAAGTAAAATGAAATACAGCTCTGCCATAATAAATCTCTCCTAAACTGTCATGTGCGTTGAACCAGCATTCAAGGAAATTTTTATATAATTTGAACTGTCCTTGTTTTGTGTCATAACTTCCTATTTACCAATGTATTTAACCTATTTAAGTTTGCTTACTTTGTACACTTGTGGAGTGTTTGTCTATTAATCACTATTTTTTTTCCTGAATGCAGGGAAAACATGGCTTCTGTATTCACTGATCTGCACTAGTGAATGTCATACACCATAAATAACTTTAACTCATACAATGTGTTGACTGACATTAAACCCAAATCAGCCAAACTTAATATAAATATCAAATCTATTCACTCATTAAATTGTGGTATACTCCAGAAATACAGTTTTAGCAAGTATGAATGAGTGCAGATATCACTTATTTGACACAAATGTCTGTTAACAAAACAGTATATTTTTTTTTAAAAATCAAAAACATTTAGGATAGTCCTGGTTGCGTTGACCTAAAAATAAAGAAAAAAAAATACAAGTCAGCTTGGAAAACATTTCCATTTTTGAAAATGTTTAGCAAATAAGGCCTTTTGTCATTCATTCTTCATTATAATACAGTTATTCTTAAATTTCTCTGTATGAATGTTCTACAAACATCTATTTTATAATATATCTAATTAATTAATGTATCTTAACATGATGCAAACATATGTTCATACGTATCTATTTGTACATTAATAAAATACCATGGCCCATTACTTTTAAGGGGAAAAGTATGTGTGCATTATGTTTTATAGTGTAACATGATATGAAAAAACTGTCATCTGATAATTTGTGCTATTGTTGTACTTCAAACTAATTGCATACGCATTTTTGTTTGGCACAACACGGTACTGTTTCTGTTGGTTGTACTGACTGTCCATAGAGACATTAACTGACTACGTAATTTCAGTTATTGGTCTTGTTTGCTATATAACTCCATAATCTTCAAATGTTTCTTTGACACCCTATAATCACCGACATTGCCCATTATTGTAATATTTCCACAACCCCTTTGTTGATTTAATTCACTCTCCATTTTCGGCTGACAGTGTTGGTGATTATTTTAAGTTTTATATCTTTAGTAACTATTTCTGGGTGTATTTAACCTTTTTAACCTAGCTATTATCTGGTCATTAACTTTCGGTTTTGTGCTCTGAGGGTTTGTGCTTTGAGGCTCTTTGTTCAGTTTCAGGCTTCAGTGGATTCCTTGCTGTGTGTAACCCACATTATTTAGTTCTTTGGAGTTCCATTCTTTTATCAGTTTGTTTAGCCTAGTTCATGTTGTTCCGACATCCCCCTACTAATTTTATTGTGTCTCTGGTCATGTCAGTATTAAAAAAGCTATCCTAATTATGTACCCTTCTGCCCAAATTAGCTAACTGTTGATGAGAATCAAAATTGTAAATATGCAGACAAAAGTTTTCCATTAATTTTTATTCTTCTTGTTCTGGTATGTAAATGTTGTTACCTTGGGAAACAAAATGGGTTTCTCCTAAATTTAAAATATGAAAAACCCTACTCCTACCTCTGTTGCTCTACAGCAATGTTGCTTTAAACCCTGGCCCAAACAGTTTCATTTTGGAAATTGCAGGTCTGTTAAATAAAGGCCCTCTCATTCATGACCTCATAAATGCAGTGACTTGGGCATTCAGGGTCTGGGGGAGACTAATATTAGGCCCACTGACGGTACCTCACACCAGCCACTTATAACTCTATCCAAAACCATGATGTACTGGACAAGTTGGTGGTGTTGCCTTCTTGTTCAGTAAAACTTTCTCTCCTACTATTTCTTCTCACCATTTTTATATCATTCAAAAGCATTATACTAAATTTCAAGTCTGACCACAATATATTGCTGCTTGTCTGTACCATCCACCGGCTTCATGTACCACTGTGTTGTTTGAAGATTAGGTTTTCTGTCCTCAATTGGTTTCAATTTCACCATTTGTGGTGAAATATATGTTCATCTAGATGTTGAGTGTGATGATAGGTGCAGGTATAAGTACATAATTCAGTGTTGCAATATGGTTCAATGGGCTATCAGAACAACTCATATACTAGATCACACATTTTTACCCCACAGCCCTTAAGGGCTGTTGGGGTTTTGTTTTCACCCATGGTGTCCATATAGGTGGGCGGGAGGGGGCCTATGGGAAAAGTCTGGGCTGTATCTCAGAAACCGTAAGGTGTAGGAAGTTGATACTTGGTGGGGACATTAGTTAGGATGTGTAGGTGTGCATCGTCATGGTCTGATCTTGATTTAACCTTTGACCTTGCCCTAGTGACCTTGAGTCTGAAAATCTTGTCCGGGCTATATCTCGGAAACTGTAAGATGTAGGAAGTTGATTCTTGGTAGGGACATTGTTTAGGAGGTGTAGGTGTGCAAGTCATGGTAGGACCTTGATTTGACCTTGTCGTAGTCACCTTGAACTAAAAAAATCTTGTCCGGGCTATATCTTGGAAACCGTAAGGTGTAGGAAGTTGATGATTGGTAGGGACATTGGTTAGATGTTGTAGGTGTGCAGCATTATGGTGCGACCTTGACTTGAAGTTGATCTAGAAAATCGTGCTGTAACTTTGGGTCTGTCTTTTGATGCAGATTAAGCACGGTTAAACTTATATTAGAATTCATTAAGAATTTTACTTTTACAACTTTCCATTGTAACAGATGGAATTTCATCAAGTGAGCCACAGATTTTGCTCTTAACACCACACAAAAGCATTCATTGAATGTATTACCACTTCTGTATGCATGGTAATATTCAAAACATCTAAACCATAATTTGGCCATATAAGAAAACATAAGAATAGGTGGCACCTGGGTTAGGGGTGCATTAAGAGGACACTGCAGCTCACACAAACTTATTAATGCTTGCAGGGTGTATGGTGGGAAATGGCCAAATGTAAAGTAATAAACGGCCTCTACGGCCTACAGTGTAATTTGGCTCATTATCATTTCCCATCTAGGGTAGCACTAGGAACTCATACATATGAGAGGAGTCCCAGATGCAGGAGGGTCGAACGTGCTCCATTTTGTACTTCAAGATAGTTCATGGCAGTGATGAGGACTGTATCACTTACATTAGTGTTAACCCAGTGTAAAAGTAAAAAAAAGTCAATGTGAAAGTGAATTGACTCCTGCGCCTTATAATCTTTTTTTTTTCTTTTCATTGATTATTTTGAATATTTAGATTTAATATTCTCATCAGAGGCAATATTTCAAAAAATCACAAAATTTGGTTCTTAAGGTGCAAAATTAACTCCTCCGTGTATATAACGGACAGTGCTCTGAATCTATAAGGACAGTACTACACTGTGATTCTGAGACTATTCTGCCTGCTCACAACTCAGATAAAATCTTTGAAGACAAGTTAACTTCTGCGAGAAAATAACCAAAGTAGGGATGCATTCCCTGCTTCTGGCTCTTTTACTGGTGCCAAAATTCAGACTTCCTTGCATACAATGCCTCTCTGAGTGTAAGTAAAGATGAGGTAAACAAGATTATCAACCGTTGTCCCAAAAATCGGTTGTTATTGGACACTATACCCATATTCCCCCTTATGGATTGCCTTGATATTATATTGCCATCCATCATCAAGTTGGCAAATTAGTGTTAAATTAAAAAATATGTTCTTGAGTTTTATAGCCTCAAAGCTTGTAGCTTCAATCAACGTCCATATGTACGTACTGAAAAGCAATCAGTAGGGGACTATAAAACTGCTCTATTCATAAAAGGCTCTGGATGAAAATTGTTCTAGAGGTGCAAGCCTAAAAAGTGCAGTTAGGTTATCTCACAGTTGCCACTAAACAATTGAGAGACCCCTGTTCGATCCAGGAACAGTGGATATTGAGTGGATGCTAATAGTTGCCAATGTTCTTGTAAAGGTAATTCCTTTGTGCATTCTTTACAGCAAGAATAGATAAATTGTAAAGATCTCTACAAAGGTTCTTTATTCACTTTTTGTAAGTAACTTATATTTAAAAGTTATATCCTGAATGATAATCTGGGGTAAAACTGATTCTCCGTTTCTATTAATAACTATGCAAAACTGGGAAACCCGATTAATTTGGAATGGAAAAGCAATTAATAATTTATTTTGGTAAACATGAGGGGAAACGGATTGTCTTTTTAGTCTCTTAAGTCTCTTGGAATGATTTCACAATCAGCTAGATTAAATTAGATTTGTGCAGGTATTTTGAGTGCAAAAAGAGCACAGTGGGATACTTTCTCTCTCACATGACCAAGCCTACTGGAACATAAATGCAAATGAAAGCTAGTCTGATGACAAAAAAAATAAAAGTATCAAAATAAGGAAATATAGACTTCTACATTCAGCTAGTAAAGTTTTGACAAGACCAAACATTTCAGTTGATAAGAGGTATTGAACCAGTTATTGCAAATTTTCTCAATATAAAGTGGAACATTTGACACTGTAAAAAATCCTAATCTGGGAGCCCTCACAAAGAAGAAATAACATCCAAAAGTCAACACAGTACACATTATGCAGCCAAGTTCGCAACTGAAACAAGGCCAAAGAGTGTTTTGGTCCCCCTAGCGCGAGTGCAAACCCATCAGAGACACCAGTAGTGCACTAGAAATAATGAAAGTCTGGCAACACAAATATTTTCTAAGTCAAACACATCCCACAGCTGGTCTAGAACTCAGACAGTCAGCCATCCAAGTACTAACTTCAGTGAGCTGGCAAATACTCATGCTGCTCCACAATTTATGAATGTCTGGAGAGAAAAAATATGATGATTCCTAAAAGTGCGAGCTCTACCTAGGCTTGCGTTTAGAAATATGACAGTTTATAAATGTGGCCATAAATGCAAGGTCCCTACAGTTAATACCCTGTGTTCTCATCCCTAAGAACTACAAAATATTAGTCTTGTTGACACACTGAATAGATTGGAAACAAGGATGTTAAACATGCAAACTATGCTTGAGAGAGTTACTTCTGAGAATATGTCTTTCAGGGACAAGCTATTAGAAAATGATTTCAGATATAACATAAAAGCGCTGAGTACATGTTATTTGAGGTGACAGTTACAGTATCAAACTACACTAACTGCTTAATTTAGACCCCTGGCCAGAAGGTATTGATATTAGAAGACTCCATAATGCTAAGAAGGAATCTGGAGAATCAGAATACAGTACCTACCTGTTAAAGAATCCACACACTGTACATTAACAATCGGGTTATTATACTCTCTTTATGTATAAAAATTTCATATGGCAGGGGAGAAGAAGGTATAACAAACTTTTAATGGACTTTGGTATTGTATGAGTGCAAGGATATTGGTTACCTGAAAATTAACTCTATGTTAAATGCATGTAAATATCTCTGTAGGACACTCTGAAATATATAGTAAAGGTGTTAGACATGGTGCTTTATAGTAAAAAGCAAAAGACTTTAAAAATGCCAAGGTGAAAAGACTATAAGACTATGTTTGAGGCACTGTTGTATCAATGAATCTCTGTGCAAAATAACTTGGATATATGGTAGCATTAAAATGCATGTGTGGTATCTGGTGATTTATACATACCACAGAAAGTGGCAACACATGTGAACATTAAATGTTGTGAGAAATCAAAATATAGTTTCAGAAAAATTAGAATATTTAGATTTGATTAACAAATTCTAAATTACTTCGAGAAAAACGATATGTCACATATTCTCAAGTAGAATTCACAGTAGATAGATTTATTTAATATGTAAAGGTGTAAAAGTAAGTACAGCCGTATAAATAATCATTTACATTATAAATAAATCAATCAAATTTATGCATAGGATATTGAATTATGGCAATTCCTGTGTACAACTTGCTTTGATACTAGCAACTTCTTTCAGTAACTCAAATCTTGGTAAAAATATTAATTTCTAGATATCTATTGTGCAATATCTAGAGATAAGAATAGTAATTATTTTGTTGTAATTCAGGAGTAATAAAATGAATAACATTTTGGAAATTTTATGTACTTCATGACTTTTTACATGTACCGCTTGACACCATATCATTGCACAATTCTCAACTTTGCCCTAAACAGAAGATAGAACATTTAATAACATTAGCAAAATTCATGCAGTTTCGTATATCAATTGATGAAATGGAAGTAAGATCCATTAAAAATTTTTATATCTTCATGGATTTTTCAATTCAAATTGTGCAATTGTTATTGCTCCTTAAGAATAGCTGA
This sequence comes from Sabellastarte sp. h YS-2021, assembly GCA_964017235.1. Lineage (NCBI taxonomy): Eukaryota > Metazoa > Annelida > Polychaeta > Sabellida > Sabellidae > Sabellastarte > Sabellastarte sp. h YS-2021. The sequence goes on from OZ024933.1 coordinate 13,856,002, forward strand.
AAAGGATTATTGATTATATTTATTTTGATCAAAAGAAATCCAAGTCAATAATCTTAAAAGATACAAACATAATATTTTGTGCTCAGGTTGTGAAAGGTAATTATGGCGAGTAGTTTTTTAAGTAGAATATTCTAATTGTATCCAATTGTATTTATGTTTGAAGTCTACCATGTGTGTGAATGAATAAATCAAATACAGTGAAGCTAATTTTCTAATTGTGTAATTGGAAGAGGTTTGCAAGATTAAGTAAGAACTAAGATATTTACAACATCCCATGTGAATGCATTTGTAGACCAATGTTCCTGTTTTCTCTCTTTTGAGCAGTAAAACTTTGTAAAATATAAGAGATTTTTTATTGAACAGGTGAATAGAGATCAGTTAACAAGAGTAAGAAAAAGTGATCATGATCAAAATAAAGACACAGACATTTAACATTATTGGCATTATATTATGTAAACTATACACCAGATACTTTTTATGTTACAATTTTCACACATTTATATTTGTACTTTTAATGTACTGAGAAACAAAGTTGACTAAGGGCCATACTACATATAACTACTGCCACTACAGCTTGGTCAAGAGTCCATAATTTACACCTTCAATGTCACCCCAGAAAAACACATCAAAAGGATCATAAAGTCATACACATTACATCAATGATTATTAGCATTGGTCACGAAGACCTAGCAATTACACAAAATATACAAGTGCATTTTAGTACGGATATAGGACCCTGAATGCAAAATATGTTAAATATACAGTAACACATATAAATATACATATCATGATGAGTTAGTAGTGAGATGGAACTTCTAGAACAATAAAAGATCATATATAAGGTACTACTGATTATATAAATTTTTAAAAATAGAGTGTGTTTAGCTCAAAGATAGGGTTTTAGGTCCTGTTCAACAGCCATAGCCATTTTGTGACAGGCATAACCTTTTTAATTTTGCTGACAATTTTATGTGAGAAGTAAAAAAGAAATAATACAATTGGGAAAGATGATCACACTATTCTATCGTTCTATTAAGGTATGATAAACTAATGTTTCTAAAAGGTTGTGTTAATTTTTCTTGAGATGTTGCTGTAATGAATGTAGCAGTATACACACTGGGGGATCTGTGCAGCTTTTGTACTTGTTGACCTCAGGGTTCTCCCCATTTTTGTACCTGTTGGCCTAAAGGCCCACATTTGTACTTGTTGACCACCAAGCCCTACAGAACCTCCAAGCACCAGGAATACACCTTAGGGCTTTCCCCGCCACCTGAAGGGTCCCCAACCCAAGAATTATACTACCATACCAACTTGATCAAGCCAACTTATTTTATGAATAAACACCATAATTTGATATAATGTGTACTGTTGATAATGCTATTCTATAATATCTTCAAATTGCAATAAATCTATACTGGTATATTTTATGTTTGTTGATTTTATCATTTATTGATTTTTATCACATGTTTATGTAATAAAATACTACCCCTTTCAGATTAGCCACTCGAGTTCCTCAGGTTTATTTTCTAGCCAGGAAGTACACTAACAGCAAAAATAATATATGTTTCATGAGAATGTTTCCACCATGAGAATGTATTTTTGCTTACACAGATGTACTATGGCTCATTATTTATATTATTAAATAATACCTACCATATATGCATGGTACAGGAATCCCAGTATTTATCATAATGACCACAAAAAAGGTCCTAGTGGACTATATCGTATTTTTATTACATGTATCTAACTAACACTCTCTGTGTTCACTTCTTAAGTGTTTCTTACTATCCTTGTGAAAGCTTGACTTAGGGTATCTGTATACTTGTCAATGCCATCTGGGTTGTCATTCCAAAGCTTGACCTTGAAAGTCAGGTGAAACACCATTCATAGCCTTGGTCTCTTCCTCGAGCTTGTCATGGATTTTGGGTTTCCACTTCCTCAAAGAAGGCCTTACGATAGTCAGCCGGTGGATGCCCTTCAGGCACATACATTTCCCATTCCCCGATTACCCATGAGGTCTGCCTGAAGACTAGTTTTCTGGGCTTTATGCTAATGGCAGTGTTGGAACACCCCAAATAAATTTTGTAACCCTTTCCACACACCACACATGGCTACATGTTGGACCTTGTCATAGGCGAGTGAGGTGAATCTTGCAGTAAATCCCAAAACATCTGTTCACAGAAAGCTCTGTAATAGGCGATCGCCAAACTGCTGGCATCTGTTTTGACCTTCATGGTACCTTAGGTATATATGAGTACTTACATTTCTCAAATAGCAGGGTTGGTAATGATAATGCTATCTTACTAGATACCATATTGGGCTGAGGCTTGGTAGGGGGTACCAGTGGTAGTACACTTCTTGGGTTGGAGGCCCACCACGGGGTGGGGAGGGACCTAAGGTGTGCTACCTATGTGGGGCAGAGGCCCCAGAGTGTATACTACTAATGTACTGTCTCCAATGTGTGATTTCAATTACAATTGTTATACTTATGTATTATTTACACATTGTAACAATAAATTTACAATTAAACTTTACTGCATCAATCAATTTACATAATTATGAAATCAACATATTATAAGTTCAAAGCCATTGCAAAGAACTTATCAGATTTACTTTTAAACTCTGTATTAGTATATAGCATGCACACACTGTATATATAGTGTATAAAATATATATAGTATATAAAATTAAATTGTTAGAGTTGAGACCATAAAAATAATGTTTGGAGATATATTGCTGTTCAGACAGCAGAGGCAGATACAGAATTTTCCAAAAGGGGTGGTGTGGGCTGTCGTGGGTATGGACATTTCATGCTTTAACGTTTTGTATCAGGGCATATTGTACTAATGGTCAAGTAAACTGAAAGAGCCTTTAGCAGAAAAAAAACTCTTAAAGATACCCATTGTAGAAAATACCTCTAACTAAGTGATACATAGCACATTTACACAAGCACTCCCCTATAGTGCATACCAAGTAACACTGGGTTGGACATTTTTCCAACATCCCCAGGGTTTTTCTACTAGGTTATTTGTTGATTCCATAGTTTTCTATTTTACCTTTTTCACAAGTATTTTTTTCTCCCAGGGTATTTTTCTACCTGTAATTGTCAGACACGTACAGCAATTTACTGTTGTAAACAAACTAACATGAAATCATCAAATAAACTTCAAAGGTTCTTCCATAATGAAGGACTCTGTAGCTGTAAAGAAATGGTATGCATACTTTAATCTTAATTTTTATGCCACAATATTTTTTTTTCAACTTATTCTTTTAATAGATGAGGATGCTTTCACCAATTCTATTAAAACACATAAATCGATTGATTAAAATGAAACTTGTTCAGAATTTAACTGTTTTAATTTAACCTTATTAAAACACATAGATTAAAACTCATGAATTGATTGATTAGAATAAAACTTGTTCAGAATTTAACTTTTTTCAATTTAATCTTATCAGACCTATTGTAGCAATTTTTAAGTGAAACATACCAATGCAGTTATAAATAAATTATTAACTGGGGTAAGTCAATCCAGTTTTGACAATTGTATTTCTCTCATATAGACATAAACTGGTAAACTTGTAAGATTTACAAACACAACATTATCCACAAAAGATACAATCTCCAGTTTCTTTGAGGATGATTCCTAACATAGTACAGACACAAAAGAGTCTAATCCCCTTTAATGTTGAGTCTGTTTGATAACACACAGGTTTAATAGCGATTACTTTAAACAGGTATATTACCCTAGTAGAGTCAGATTTAAGGGTGGGGATTGGAGAGGGTATGGGATGCAATAGGGATGGAAAAGACCATGGCAAAGGTTTCATACTCTGAAAGGGGGGTCAGGAGCAGAGGGCGTGCACTTTCCATGCCCTACTAGATCTGCCTCAGGAGAGTACAGATTCTATTGTGTTTTAAATTCATTAGAGGACAAACAAAATAAAATGCATTGACTTCTGCATGGAAAAGTTTGCTCTAACAAAAGTACTGCCAATATGTCAACTAAATTTGAAAATTTGAACATTTACTTTTGCCATGTAAAAAGTTTTTGCTGCTGTTTAAACTACCCAATTACTTTCTGAACTTTTAAAGGGTTGATGTTTTCTCAAATAATGAATTTTATTATCTTTCCGGCATTCACAGTGACATAAGTATAAATATTGTACCCCAGTATATTTATTTTCAGTGTTAATTAAGGAACAACTCACGACTTTTGTGGGGTTATGCAGGGTTTAACAATGAATAGCGATATTAGTAACAGCTCAGCAAATGTGTCTTATTATCTGAAATTGTGTCGGACATTGGACGGAGTGGAATACGGCTGACTCATAAACTAGGCACCTTAGCAAACTGGATACCAACATATTGATGATCATTGTCACATTAAAGTTGTTAAATCCTCCGCACCTCTTTGTTGTCAAGCCTGAAAATATATCACATTTTCATTGCTTGTATCTTTATCTAAAACTTTATACCGTACTGACTTTGCCAATTACACAATTAAGTCACATATCACACCAAACTTGGCAAGGAATGAGCAAAGGGACATTTGTAGGTTATACATGTTACATATAATATCTCAAATAATGGATTTATATTTTATTTACACATATTTTCGTATCCAATATTTTGTTATATATTGTAAACTTTACATTTCACAATACTCAGACAATAATATTAGTAATGGGACACAGAATTTTCTTGATAACCACAGTAACTAATGTATTGATTATGGTGTCCTCTTTGAAGGTAATTGATTATTTAGAAAATGTAAGAACATCTCCCAGCTTTACATAGGTCATAGTGTTAATGCTGAGTTAATAAAGTATAAGTTATATGCTCAAAATCTACGCCAAAAGAAGTAAGAAATCTTCGAATTGCAATAGTTTTAAATTTACTTAGAGAAATGAGCAATTCATCAGACCTTTATTTCACACTACTTCTCAAACAATCCTTCGATTTATATGGTGCATTTTATATTTATAGAAATTATTTATTTTGTCAGCAAATAAATCATGATAAAATTGATTTCAAACATATATGCAGGAATAAAGAGGTGTTGAAATAAGCTGTTTAATTTTGTAAGTGAGAATCAATTTTATATTTTATACTAACATCTCGAAAATATATAACTTATTATTTTGACATTCCCACGGCGCTACTCTTTTAAAAATAAATTGTTGTGCTTACATTTCCGAAGTTCTTCAAATATCCACCTTTTTAAAATCTGTTTCTGTTGACTCTGATGTTGCTATGTCATTCTTTCTTGTATTCATCGTTAGATCTGGCATGCTATTACTTGCCCTAGTTATTTAAAAAGGCAATTATACAACAATTCATTTGCATCGAACACAATTTCTTGGATTTCAGTCAAGGAGGATGATTGTTCATTGTGGTGGCATGTAACAGTGTTGTTTTGTCGCCCATTTATATACATTTATAAAAACTAATCAAGTGAAATTCTTTTTGTGATAATTATATAAGCTGTCATTATGTTCTTAAATTTCTTATTTGCAAATCTGTAGGGAATCTGTGATTGATAAAATCGATGAGTAACAATTTTATTCACTTTAAATAATTTTCCCTAGTTTTTCTCTTTTAACAATTTATAAAACCCAGATGGCTGACCCTTCCATTGTCTCAACTCTCCATTATTTTGCATAATGGAGAGTTAACACTACATTATTTTTAAACAGTGGATTGTGATTTAGTTCATTGGCCAGTCTGCCAAGAACAAAAGGGTACTTATTATTTGACAGTCATCCTCAGAACAATGCATTCAATATTGAAATGTTTTCACAACTTCTTTCATATTAATTAGTTCAGTGGGTACATTTACAAAGTCTTTTCAGTTCTGAATGACATTCAGCATTCATAGAAAAATACCTCATGGAAAAATGCTACATTGAAAAAATACCTCCTGACAAATACAAAACAAGCAATTTAATTTGTAAAGTTGGATATTTTTAATTCTTTGCATTTGTTTTCCTGACTTTACAATAATCTTCTGTGAACTTAATCAAAGGAGCAGATAACAAACTCACTGTGAAAATCTAACCCGGCATACTATATGAAAAGGAGTATTTTCAATGGCTCAAAACTTACTCAAGTAAATTGAGAAAAAAATGCTGTGCAAAAATCCAGTTCTGAAATGCATTACTGCTGGGTTTAAATTTGATTTAAATTTTCAATGTTTTTAAGTTCAAAACAAAGATTTTAATTTATCTTATTACAGTTTGTTATATAACTCTAAAATGATACACTGTGGTTCAAATGAATTTTGTTCTTAATGTTGTGGATTAATTTTCTGTATTACTGAAATACAAAATGTGGAGTAGGCATTCTTTTTATGAGGCTTTTTTCCAGGAGACAATCTTTTCAGGAGGCATTTTCCCTTGATTCCAAATTAGGAGACAAACAAGCACAAAAAAATAAAAATCTTGAGAAATCCAAAAACTTTAACACAAAATAAAACAAGTATTACTAAGTAATTCTCCAGTTTCTAGTACTTTCAATGCCTTAAATGCAAAAATAATAGCTTAGTGTCTCAATATAAGCACAGATTAATGAAGTAACACAAAACACTCACCACAACAAATTATCCACAGCATTGTTAAATAAGCAGTCTAATTTGTTTCTGGAAAGTGATTTCTGTAAGTCACAGATCCATATTTTATCGATTATCATTATCCATGGTTACATTTTGTGGCAGTCAGATTATACTAAAAACTTTCAAGCTTTATCCAAAATTATATTTTTCCATAAAGGAAAACCAGTGGCACACATGGTGAAACAATGTTGATTGTGTATTGAGATAAAAAACCAACCATAGAACTAATTTAGAGAAAGCCCCATATGGTATGCACACCAACATTGCAAAGATTGTCTAGCTTGATCATTTGGTACAAGGTGTTGAATTGGTTTTATGTTACAGGGTTTTATAATAGATAATTGCCTCGTGGCACTTTCATTATGTAAACTTAATGACCCTTTGGCCCTCCAGGGCCTCAGGCCATTAAGTTTACATAATGGAGGGCCACTTGGCCATTATCTATATATGAATAGTTGTGTGTTGACTGTGTTTTATCAGTGTGGGTGCATTGGATTACCTCTTACATTGACCGAATTTCAATTCTGTAATGTGATCTTGTAACTGGGCTTGACCCGGCCTCTGCAGGCATTGGTTCCACCTAAATTCTTAGAGCTATATTAGGTTAGTGCCGCACAACATGCCAAAGCAGTGATCTCTGATATGACCTTGCAGCCTGCTGTACCCTGCCTCTTTGAGATCTTCGGTTCGATCTAGGCAACTATGAGAAGTACAGCACTGTGAGGTGCCTGATCTGTCAGTTGCCAAGCTTACATCTGTGGGTTACATGGCTGCCCAATTGTGGGTAATTGGCCTATGACCTTCCAATGGGAAATTGGGGCATGCCCCACTGATTAGCTATATGCAACCCCGTTGCCATTTTGAATTTGTAAAATCAAGGTGAGGCTTAAAAGTCATGAGAATTTTGAAATCTATTTTTATAACTGAATTAAGTTTTTGTAGTTTTAGTGTGTATTGTGTCCCATAATATTAAACAAGTCATCAAAAGGGAAGAAGACACCTAACAACAAGAGGAAGAAGGTGACAGCCTCTGCAAGACCATGCGTTTCAACAAGCAGGATTCGTAAGCATGTAAACTCAAACATTAATGAATCATTTATTTAGGCGGATCAGGCGCCAAATACTGTGGGTAATCAACATATACCACATTAATGACCATACTTTAGCTCCTCAAGCCCTGATGCAAGTAATCCACTCAGTGAGGGATGCCGTATCACTTTCGTGGACAGCTGTATGCAATGCCTACGCCACATCGATGCACAAAATCAAAAAAGGCACCCTGTCATGGGACAACTCCACACAGTGGGCCTTACACATTACAACCCAACAGTGCAGCCACAGAGGAGACCATGTCATTATTATAATGAGAACTGTTCCCATGACATGCACCATGGACATTATCATCATGTCTGCAGCTTTTGCAGTAAATCATGCAAGACATTTCAACACCTCCACATAGGATTCAGTCGGGCTGCCTGGATTCAGCCAACCAGGAATTTTATTGCTAATGTTAAGGGGGGGGGGGGGGTAGGTTTGCAACATTACCAGTATGAGGTCATAAGGTGTAGTTCAGACAAGATACTGACACATCAGGATCCAATGACTCTAGCTAGGAGGGGGTTGATAGGGATGAGACAAATGATAAGTTAAAATTGTTAGATGTGTATAATGAAAAGGTACATTCTTATGAAGAGACATTTAGAAACAGAAATAGAAATAATACAGTAAACTCATGTTATAGTTCTGTAGATGTTAAGTCCCAATACAGGTGTAAAGAAAAAGACCAGTGTGTAAAGCATTACAAAATTGCAGTTAACAAAGACAATAGTAAAATCAAGTCAGTGGGACAGGGGCTTAAATCCAATAGGTACCAGTATTTAAACCGTTTGTTGACAAAGAAAATGGGGAAAAACTAGGACATTTTTACTCTTGGGTTCAGTGTAACGACAACAGTATGCCAGTTTGTTTATATGCTTGTAATTATGTACCTGAGGATGGTTTGTATATTGTAGCTTCGTTTAACAGTGTTATTTCATTTGTAAATATGTGTGATAATATATTTCATAGTCAGTTGAAACATAGTAAAACTGTTGAAGCAAGAGATACATACAAACAGTATATGCAGAACTTGGAAGCTCGTTGTCGTTATGATTTGGCTTATGACGAATGAATAACAGCTATCGTAGATACACATGCTTTTAGAAATGACAACATGTTTGTCAATGGTTCACATAAAAACATATATGACCACAGGGGAGCCAGGGGCAACAGCTTGGTCGTTATGGATTCGCAACAGGCCCCTGGATCAGCCAGTGGTGATTATAACATTCCAGGCAAACATAAGGGTTTTATTACCCTATCTTACAGATCTTTTCAATTCATGGGTCCAGATAGACCTAAAGAACTTAACAGAGTGAAGGATTATATTCAGGCAGCCAAGATCATTAAAAGTACTGGGGTCCCCAATTACAGGCAAGCAAGAATCCCCATCAAATCACATTTGAAACTGGAAGCCTGGGAAAAATATCTCCAGGATTACCTGGATTACCTCCATTAATACAGTATTTGAGGTACGGCTTCCCTCTCTCAATTGCAAAAGACGCAGATTTACACCAAACAGAAATTAATAATCACTATTCAGCTAAACAGTGCCTCCAAGCGGTTACTTATTTATTTGGGGTTTTACATCGCTTTCAACACTGTACAGGTCATATCACGACGGGTAGTTGGAATGGCAGAGGAAACCAGTACATACAGTTCGTGAGGGTTTTGTACTGTAAACTGCCGACCAACAGCAAGCAACCAGCTTTCCCACTTGAGGCCATGACGGGGATCAAACCCCGGCCTCAGAGGTGAGAGGCGAGAATGTTACCACTCTGCCACCATGGCCCCTAGAAAATCATTTCAATCTTTGGTCATTTGACAGGCGAAAGTGTTTCCAGAGTCAAAAGTTACACCTTGGTTCTTAACACCATTGGTAGGGAGATAGAATTTCCAAGAAGCTGGGTGGGAAATTTTTGAATTACGGACTCTCTGGCACATTTACCAACAATGATGATGAATTCGGTATTCTCTGGGTTTCACATTATCCACCCACTTTTGAATATGAGTAAGACACTCAGCAGAAACTGGAATCATAGTTCCTATGGTCAAGTGCTAGATATATTTGGGTGTCATCAGGTGGGTGACATTAAAACTGGAAATGATGTTACTGGGGGTATACAGGGCGAAAGGTATAGTCCCCAGGCCAGAACCCATGGACTACACCATAGGGAAGTTGGAAGGCATCTGAAAAGCTATTAAACAGTTTGCTCTTCTGTTTCTCTTCTTGTAAGATAGGATTTAATCCACTTCAACACTGTACCATTAAAGTAAGATCCAGCAATGTAAGCACAACAGCTTGACCAGAGTCCATTGATGCAGCAATGAATTTCTGGATTTTAAAGAGTGCAGTTTCGTAGAAGACTGTAAGCAAACTGGTTGACATTGGACAACCCCTCCCTATTAATGAAACTATTTAACTATTTGGCCACTGCTTTTTAACAGTTTGGATATGAAGGTCTACTTGAGGGTTATCAAAGGGGAAAATAAGGTTGACCCCAATTGTGGGGGAGGGACGGTGCTCAAGTTGAAAATTAGAGTAGGAAGTCCAATTTTGCTGTTGCACATATACAGTTAACAATGTAGCCCGTTGTGAGCTAAGTCCTTCTGTGCAACTGGCCTCAAGTCCAGTCCTCATAAACCCTTTGAAAGAGAAGGACATTTTTAATTGTTATTGCAGCCCCCTCCCATTTTGTCTTTATCTCAGCACTATCCACTTCTGCCAACCAAAAAGTCACAGTTTGAAGTCTGAAGTTGGCTAATCTCTCTTCATCGAGGAGCCCAAATACAGTAAGGTTTTATCAGCCATGAAAAAAGAGAAAATGTATCATCCTTGATGAAAATATTAAAGAAACAAATAATCACCAATTGGAAATAGTTCAGGTGCTGGAATTGCCAAATTGCCATGTATGATGTCTTTGCTGAGATTTGAGTGGTTAAAAAGGTACGCCTCAGTACTAGAGTCATTGCTTTCCACATCGACCAACTTTAGATTTGGATAGCTCATTTTCACCTATTTGCTATCTCTTTCCCATATGGTGTAGTAAAAATTCTCTCTGGATTAAAAATTGGCTGCTATTTCTTTCTGCTGAATGCTCATCAAAAATGGTATCAAAGTACTGCCACACAGAAATCAGACTCCTGTGTTTCTCTCCAATAGCCAGGAATGTTAATAAAATGAACCAATTACCTCACATTTCGATAATATAAAGAGGGTTGAATACAGTACTATGAACATTTCCAGGAAGCTGCTCTTTATATTTTTTGTGTGTATAACTAACAATATTCTCAAAATGAGAGTCTTATATGCTTAAAAAAGACGCATGTGTTTTAAGATTAAATATTTAACCCTGAAAACTCTTAATAACCAGCAAATTCAAACATAAGCTCAAAATCAATTTTTCTCTTACCATTTCCGATATTTCTGCTATTTTTTACTGTAGTAAAGTTACAAAATTTGAGCCAAGATTAAAAAGTGACCCTTGGGACATAAAATTTTCTTCTTATATATAAGAATCTTTTATACTATGTGGTACTGATAATAATTTGAAGTGAATTAATTTATTTTAACATGAGAATGACAGTCGAACATTTATTGCAGGAATAATGAATTTTTTGTTTATTTAGTGTTTTACATCACACCTAGTACCTTAGTGTTATATCCTGATGGGTAGTTGGAAGAGCAGAGGAAACCAGTATATACAATTGATCAATGTTATTTCAGAGGTGGGGGCAAGTACGTTATCACTGCGTGGTTTTCTCACCTCCCATTTCAACCGATTCTATTCAGGTCACCCCATAAATTTGACCTTCCCAGCTCCCATCTTGGCCTTGGCCTACAAGGTCATATGGCTTAACATCCAGGGTCACTGCTGGTTCATCCCCAAACCTGCTTAATGTCAGGCATTTATATTACCATAACTGCTTTATGTAACTGATTTGTAATTTTAGGCTTGGGGGTTTTCTTTGGCTATGGTTTGTTTTCACCAGTAACCTTGGTTTGTGCGACTGATCAAGGTCAAACCATCATGACATTCTATAAACTGTCAGTTTATCATGTTAATAGCTTCCTTAAGGTTTTATCAGTGACCTAGCGGCTGTAATACCTCAAGGTCAGAGTTTAATACTAACTTGTAAATAAACAGATGAGTGTACTAGTAATGGTTTGTGTTATAACAAATCTGAAGTATTAAACTGTGAATGTAAATTATTGTTTTTACTAGAATTAAAATTACATTAATCCCAATATCTAGTGTTATTGCTTGCTTGTCCCCAGGGGGAATGACCACTGCACCACAGTGACCCTGAGAAGAAATAATGGAATTTAACAATTTTGCTATGAAACATAAAGATTAGGTTCAAATAAATTAATCTTGTGACAAAGAATAACTGCATTTATATATTGAATAGTAACCTCGGAAATGTGTAATTGCTTATCTGTTAAGCCCCTAACTCCAATGGCCTTAAAAATTGTTGTATTACCTTTGTTTATGTCTGTCATTTTCTTTCTTCAATTGGTCTATTTGTTGATTAAGACCTGAAATTGTCTGCTCTTTTTCGGCTGCCCTCTGTCTTTTTTCCTGCTCCAATCTGTTGCACTTTGACTGAAGGGTATTTTTTTCATCTTTCAACTTGTCTATTTCATCCTGCTTTCTTGACCAATACTGCTGCTCTGATTTGTGACTATATGAATTATATTAAATTGACCACCATCATTGTATCACATAAAGGCATACAAATGATATTGCATATTTTATTGGCAGCTTTTTAACAAAAACTCACTAGTTGATAAAATTAAACAAGTATATTTTATGTTGATAAGGTAAAACGCGTTGAATACAGTTCTATTTATCAAAGTAAGTGATACATAGTGAAACAAGAATAGTGGGACTCCCAACTGATATTTCCAGGAAGTATCTTATAGTAAATGAGCAGCTCAGAGTTATATAGCTAGGAAATTATCATATCATCAACTGGCCTTGTCCAACTTATTTTGAGAATTTCTTTCAAAGATACAAAAATCTGTCAAAAGTGAAAAAAAGATTAACAGTACCGTTCAGTATCCTGTAGGTTTTAAATGTGAGCCTAAAATCTTTTTTTGGTTTCTGTATATTTGCAGTTTCATAAATTGTAAAAGACAGGATAATCCAAGATCACTCACTAAAATAGAACATTTTTAAAATAAAATTTGTAAGCAAATCTTCAGTACCCAAAAAGCGTCAAAATTAGTTCAAAATGCATTTTAAAATACTTTTAAATTGAGATTTTTAAAATACAATAAAGGAACTGCAATTGAGCCAGAATTTAAAACAAATGGAGATTGATCAAAAACCAGACTGGCTAGGAACAATTAAATAGATTTAAACGAAAAAAAACGAATTCTGCCGATCAAAAATAGTATAATCATGGCAACATAGAACACACTTGATTTTTAAGCTGGTGATTGACAATAATTTTGAATTTCTTGGAAAATTCAAACTGATCTAAAAATTGGTCAGTGTCTTTCTGATTCAAGTGCATTTGTGATGACTGCCTTCATAAAAAATCTCTGCTCAGTTCCCCCCCCAGGTACTCAGGAAATATGTAACTACGGAAAAATGTTGTTATTAATATATGTATTTATTCATTATTAACTTCTTTCATTAAACATGATTATATAAATAGTACTTGTAACGTTTATGTACAGGCTATTTAACATCCTGTTAGTAATACATGAGTACTTTTATTTATTTATTTGGGGTTTTACATCACTTTCAACACTGTACAGGTAATATCACAATGGGTAGTTAGAAGGGTCGAGGAAACCAGTAAATACAGTTGGCCAAGGTTCTGTACTATAAACTTCCGACCAATGGCAAGCTGCTACAAGCTTTCCCACTTAAGTTAGGGCCGGGGAACCGAACCCCGACCTTAGAGGTGGGAGACGAGAGTGTTACCACTCTGCCACTGTGGCCCCTAATACATGAGTACATACAAACCTTAACTTCAACATTTTTATCATCAAAACCAGTTACTAGTAACCTCTCTGTTTGGACAACAAAATAAGTGAGAATATTTAAGGTTAGCTTAGACCACTTTTCAGGTTAAGGTGAGCCTTCGAGAAACATTAAGGTCACCCCAGACCCCCATTTGGGTTTAGGTGAGCTTAGATTAAGTTTTTAAGGAGGTATATAGGAGATTTAAGCAGAGTGAAGTTCACAATGAAAAATTAACACTTGGGTTTTGGCATGTAAAAATCTATACATGCGTCCCCATTTCATATAAGATGGACGAACATCCCAGTAATAATATGACCGATCAACAAAGAGAGCAGTACTGCTTCCCTTTACTTTATTGTTTCTCTGACTTTTGACATTTTGGGTGGTCTTACTCTGAAATTGAGTATGATATTCATGCAATTGGTCTCTATTAATTTGCCAGTCTTACCTGTTGATTAATTCATCAAGTATATTATGCATATAACAGCCATATAAACAACTATTCTCTCAAATGCATTAACAATATGGGTTTGAAAAACGTTGGTGATTGAATGTTTTTAAAACATTTGATTAAAAATGTTGTTTAAACATTATATGTGTAATGTTTATCAAACATTTAATAGTGAATATTTAAAAAAACATTGCCAGCATAACCTTCATTTTTCAGTTATTTTATACATGTTTAAAAAGTGTTTCCCGTCAAACTAGTTTCTTGAATTATTTTATAACCGTTAAATAAATGTTCTGTAAACATTGCAGTGTAAACATTTACTTGGAAACGTTTAGAAAACCATAACATAGAGTTTAAATAGGTTTTCAAATGTTTTGTAAATGTTTAAACCATTTAAAAACATTTCTTACATTTACTGGGCTGTGGTAAGGATAAATCGTCACAAGCCGATTTTTGCTTGTTGGCTTCACCGACTATCCCCTCTTTAGGCCATCTCACAGCAGGCTCACTAACACACGTGTCCTGTGTATTATAATGCCCTGACTTCTGTCAGGCAGTTGGAATCTTACCTTGAACCATACCTTCCTTAAACTGCTGGTCATATTGTGCTAAATTCTACGATACTGAAGTTGCTACATCTGGAGCCATCCATAATGTGTGAAAGGATGGAATTTTGTAAGGAATATTGTTGCATACTTCCATCTGTCTGTCTTTTGGGAGCGGATCTTCCTGTATTGCGTGAAAAGTGACTTGCTCACATATCCGTCTTAACAGTTGTGCAGGTATAGGAAGTCTGAATTCCATGCCATGTGTAACTGTTCATGGTGAAGTCCCTTCGGTCTTGATTATCAACTAGGGATGGGTCAGTAGCAAAAGATTCCCGGACTTCGCATTTTAGTACACACCAACCGAACATGAATGCTTCCTGTTTATTATATTGCAATAAAAGTCATCAAATATGCACAAAATATTAGATAATGTGTATAATTTCTTAAGATTTGAGGTTTGTTTCTAATATTTTAAGTTTTTCTTTCATTATATGTGTTCACAAACGAGATTCAGGTTATGAAGTGTCATAACCAAAACATGGCATTTTTGCTTGACATATCGTTTTTAAAGGCTGCAAATGCAGGAAAATATGGGATAAATCTTATAATTTATTCAGTTTTTTGGCATATTTCTAAAGCTTAAAACTCACTAGACTTGCGTATGCATACGCATTCAGAAAAACTCATCTGTTTTGATTCTACACAGATAAATTGTGGTGAAAGATTTCTTACGACATTTAGCCAGCACTATAAAACACTTCTCAAGTTTTAAAAAGGAGGGGAAACTTTAAAAAAAAACATTAGACATAAAATTATGTTTCACAATATGTACAAAAGAAAACTTTTAAGATTTCCTGTCAACTCTTGTGGGCTTATAAGTCACCTTTCATATTACATACAAGTAGAACTATATATACGTCACCTTGGTAGGATTTTAAGTGTCCATTACAAGACACATCAATAATTTACGCCATCTTCATTTTGTGGTCTGTATTCAAAACCACTGATTTTTAAAAAAGGGTTAATCAAAGAACTTTATTTCTGTGCTAAGGTAAAATTTTAACATCTGAGTTGTTTGGGCTTTACAACAAAAAGTAAATACAACAAACATGCAGCTGAGAAAGATTAACAATCTATAATGGAGGGGGGGATTTTTTAACTTGCATTTCTAAGTACATCAGTGTTTTCAGTGTATGTGACTACAATACTGGTAACCTTAGAAAAAATACCCTGGAAAGTACTCTGAAAAAAATTGCCTGAAAATCAATGCTATGCATTGCGTATGCGTAAAAAAAACCTGTAGTTTCATACGCAACGCAGTGCGTTGAGAATTAACGTAACGCAAGGCAATATACGCAATGCAGTCAGTGAGTTTATGTGCTTGCATTAAAATTGAAAGCTTTTCTTGCGTATACGCACACGCATATGCACATGCAAGTCTAGTGAGTTTAAAGCCTCTCTTACATCCCATCGTACGTGCACGTACGTCCTGGTTACAGAGAAAAATCTGCTGATTTGCAAGGGACACTTAAGGTACACTTGTGATTTTATAACAAAATATCAAGGTCGCACAGGCCCTGCAATGAAAACTGGCATGTACATTTCCTGTGCGTGCACGCAGGATGTCTACAAACGCATCCATGCCTCAAGGGTAACTTAAGGGAGACTTAGGCTCTTGCATTCACCTTGCAAGTGTTGTAGGTTCTCCCGAATTACTTACATTGTTTAGATATGTTGTGAGATACACTCACGTGTACCTTGCATGTATATAAACCCACTGTACGACCTGTAGCCAGTCGCAGTCTGTTCTTTGATCTTCAAGTTGTGAAACTTTTGTTGGGAGAATGCACCCTGTTTGCACTGCAAATCTCTGCTACCCCACTACCAGGTTGCGTTCATATTTTTCAACAATATTTGCAGCACACTTACGTGTCTATACACTTACGACGGGATGTAAGAGAGGCTTTAAGCTTAATACTTTTAAGTTTTCGTTGCATTATGTGTTGGCAAGCAAAGTGGCTGTTGTAAAATCACAGCACGGAATTTCAGTGAAGTGCTCTCTATACTGAGATACCTGGAGTACCTACCAGTCCCTATAATCAACCCATTAAAATCAGTCAGCACAGGCATGACCTTATCAAATTGTCCCATATCACCAGAAGCTGTTAGTTGAGTTGAAGGTGATGCTTGAGGCTCAGTAATATAAGAAGCACTGCATACCAGTTTCTTGGGATTAGTAGCATTCCTCGTCTTTGGTCCAGTAAAATTCTTTCCTTCCCCATGTGTCAATGGAGTATTTTTTATGTGGCATAATTCAGCTGACTCATCTATTACTTAATAAGATTAAAATAAAAACTAAAATCCCCAGTCGAAAATATATTGTCATAGAGTAAAAATAAAAAATAAAGTTCCTTTTGGCTTGATGGCAGGCTTACAAGTTATACCCTTGAATTGTACTTTCAACAACAACTTCAAAACAGGGTGTAATTATAAACAGTAAGAACGATAATTTTATTTACAGTTGAGGGCAAGCAAACAGTGAACCAGCAAATGACCTCCAACCCGTTGTGTCAACAATTTGCTGGTTCAAATAGTATTTCAAATAATATCCCAATCCTCTGATATATATATGGTTGTGCTTACCATTGTGTAAGATCTTCAATTTGCCTCTTCAGTTCATCTATTATGTGTTGACTTTGATCTGCCAATTTCTTCGCCTTTTCTTCTGCCTGATCTTTTGCTTCCTTTACTTCCTCTTCCAATTTGTCATTTTTTGTCTGAAGAGTTGTGGGATTGCTTTTTAACTTGTTCATCTCCATCCCCGTTTGTGACAGACACTGTTGCCCTGGGGTGTCACTGTATTAATTATATTAATATAAACATACTACAAATATTTAATAATGCTGAACTTTCTCTTGTAAATATTTTTAAAACTTTCCAATACTTAACCAACACTTCAATAAACCTGTCTAAAAAGCAAAAAGTTGAAATGGAAATAAAATTCAAATAATACCATTGTCTATTTCATGTAATAAATGGACAAAAAACACAAGCAAAATATTAAATATTTTATTAAACATTCAAAATACGATATGATATGTCAAAAACATTGCCATTCAGTTGTCTATGACATGGCACGGGGTTTGAAGATCTATTATCGTGTCATGTAATTATTTTTTCAAAAACTGTTTGAAATTCTGAAAAAAACTTGGATGTTCACCACTTCTGTTATTGTAAACTATATATTACTGGTATTACAGTGTACTTAAAACAATGCAAAGAAGGCATTGTTAAAACATGATTAGTTAGGCGTAATAAATTATTATTTACACTGCTGTTAATGCATAATGTTAGGGCGATGTTCATGCTTATTCAGGGTGCATCTTCAATTAATATTAAGCAAATTATACATACTCTTAATTTTGCTTACTACCTTGTTTAAGCCCGACGTGTTCCAGTGGTCAAATATGACATCACAAAAGGAATTCTTTTCGTTAGATAACCTGAGCAACTAGGACAAATAATAAATAAAGCTTGCTATAAGTTACCACTCTCCTTTTACCTTGAAGGAGGTAATCATATCGTATTTTACCTTGTGTCTAATATCAAACCTTGAACATCAAATTTTCTGTAGGTTGGAATGTGTAATAATCAATTTGTTGGCATTTTTGTTCACAATCCGGAACCAAAAATACGTAATTTATGAACACTTTAAAGTTTAGCCCTTGTTTAAACTTTTTGGGAGAATGCAAGGTCAAATCTTATCTCGTCACAAGATTGAAATCACTTAAGTTCTTGTACTTTGGTTGCACATCCAAAAACTGTATGCATAATAATAGTTGAGTTCTATGCACTTTCAAGTTTGGCCACACATGTTTGACCTGGATGGAAGGATTCCATAATCAATCTTACTACACCAAAAGAATCCCAGCATGTATGATTTATCAAAATATGATTTACGCCCAAAAACTCTAGTACCAACAGGAAAATGGTAACAATCACCTTTAAGCTTGACTATCCTTACTTGACATCGGCAAAGGAGCCCAAGGTCAACTGTAACCACATCACCAAATCAAAGATAGTGATTGACTAACGGTTGATACACAACTAAAAGGATTTAGGTCAATAGCTCTAACATTAATAAGATGAGGTTAAAAATAATTTTGTAATAAAAAGTAACTGCAACTGTATCTGGAGTAATAATACTTGTAAATAGTTAATCAATAATTATTAAAAATTCCCTGAATCAATCCTCTAAAATATATTGTTGTGCATACCATTGTTTCAGTTTTTCAATTTCCCTCTCCAATTCGTATATTTTGCGTTGACGTTGATCTGCTAATCTTTTTCCTTTTTCTTCTGCTGTAACTTTGGCTTCTCTTGCTGCCCTTTTCAGGTTTTTATGCTCTAATTGAAGAGTAGTAATGTCGTTTTTCAACTTGTTGATTTCATCCTCCGTCCTTGGCCTACAGGTTTCAATATATTAATTATTCATAACAAATGTGTCTAATAGTCATTAAAACGTGTCTAATATTATTTCATTTGCTAAAAGAAAATTTAGAAGTACCTTTAATTTAGACTAACTTGACTAGACCTTGCAAGAGGACCTCGAGGTCTGATTAAATCAGGAGATTCTAAGCCCATGACTTACAATATTTTCGTTTGCAAGTTAGTTAGGAACACTTTTAAGTTTCACTTTCTCTGTTTGACTTTGATGGAAGAGCCCAAAGTGCAATCTGATTTCATCTCAATATTCAAAGTATACCATTACTTAATATATTTTGTTTGCACATCACAAACCTCCACAATCAATAGTAAGTCACAGGCACTTTTTAAGTCTGGCTTTATTTGGCCATTATACATGCATCCAAGGTTAAATCTAACCATATTAGAAGAATTTGAGCATGATTTCCCATAGAATGGTTACAATACTAAAACCTGTGTCACTGGTAATAAAATCTCAATTTGATCATGATGGGCTACATGGTTTACTTCGTGACTCCACGGAAAACAATGTCAAATGACTCTATGTCTTAAGATTACATATTGATTCATTCACTGATCCATTGATCAATAAAACTTGATATAGCAGGAGAGCAGCCATAGTTTGTAAAGTTAAAAAAACTTTAAAAATCATAAGTATCAGAAATGTAGAAAATTAGCTAAGGAAAATAGCCCTGCAGTTTCCTTATACACTGCCTATTCAAAATATTGTCAAAATCACTTTCTCTTACCATCTGATAAGTAGTTCTAATTTTTAACTACTAGAAAGTTACAGAAAATAAGGTAGAATTAAAACAATTACTTTATGGGTCTAAAACTTTACGTTTCATATATGAATTTTTTTAAACCATGTAATGCTGATAACATATTAAGGCAAATTCATTTTTTTATCAGAAGCATGAGAGAAAAGTATCTGATATCCAACAAAATATTATACAACTTATATCAAACATAAAGGTGAGGTTCATATAAAATTTTTAATTTTGTAATTAAAAATAACTGTATTTATATATTTGATAATTTGATATTTTTAAATGTATAATCAACAATTTTTAAATCATGTAACCCCAATCCTCTAATAAAATTGTTGTTATTACCTTTGTTCAAGCCTTTCCACCACTGATTGATATTTGTTATCTTGATTTTCTAAACTCTTTTCGTTTTCTGCTGCCTTGTCTTTTGCTCCTTCTGCTTCCTTTTGCTGTTTGTCATTTTCTGACTGAAGAGTAGTGTTGTCGTTTTTCGACTTGTTTATTTTGATCTCTATCTTTGACGTACACTGTTGCTCTGAGGTGCCACTATATTATATCATATTACTCAATAATAATACAAACACAAGTGTCCAACAACATGAAGACATGATACTGTATTGATTACATATTTAATTTGCAATACACAAACTTTTATATTTGATTATTCTGATTAGACCTTGAAAGAAAGACTCAAGGCCAAATCTGATCATATCAGAAGATTTGAAGCCCATTTGACTTGCAATGCTTTGGCGACAGATTCGTTAGGGGAACATTTAAGCTTCGTTTTCTCTGTTTGACCTGGAGAGAAGCTTCCAGGTTGCAATCCGCTCTCATCAAAAGATTCAAAGTCCTTTGTTTGCAAATCACAAACCTCTATTATGATCATTAATGAATGAGTTACAAGGAGTTTTTAAGAGTTGGCTTTGACGTAGATCCAAGGTTAAATATGAGCACTTTAGATTTAGATTTATTTGTTATTTTACGTCTCGTTCAACAGCTAGGGTCATATTGCAACAGGTAGTTTACAGGTGGACGAAACCAGCGCATACTGCACTGTAAACCACCGGGCATTGGCATGTAACTACCAACTTTCCAACATGAAGCGCTCGGCCCGAGATTCGAACCGGCGGCCTCAAAGGTTGGAGGCAAGAACTCTAACCGCTACACCACCGAGCCCCCCCATGACCACTTTAGAGGAGCCTCAGCAAATACTATCCTGATTAAACATCCCAAACCTGTTGCAAATGTAATTAGAACTTTTAAATTTAACGAGAATAGGCTACATGGTATACTTTTGAACTTTTCGGATGCCCTTGAACCTCATTGTCAAATGTCAGATGAGTGTAAAGACAGCATAATAACTCATAAGCTAATTTTATGCATCTGATGAGCAGCCACAGCTTATAAATTTACAATATTTTTTCAAGATATCTTGATTATCAGCATATTTGTATCTTAATATTAAATAACTACCCTGTAGGTTACCCAAGCATTTTGCTTATGCTCTCAAATATATTTTGTTAGCCCTTTTACAAGATTTAACCAAACCCTGGAGGGGTGAGGGCAATGAACCTCCATCGAGGTTATACACATAGTTCATTACATTAAGTTCCACACAAAATAGATTAGATACAATAGATATATAAAGAAGAGATGCTTACACAATACAGAAAATTCTGCTTATACAGTAAAAAGGTTTCTAAATATGGTTACTCATTCAATGCATGTCATCACATCGTTTGAAGTCAGTTGTGCATTTGCCTAGATGTTACAGGTATCCCATGTCAAAAATCGCTCAAGTATTTCTCTATGCATTTCTATTTGAGCAAAGTAATTTTGTTCAATGTACATATTGTCTGAAAAATCTTTGTAAACCTGAAATACTCAAATTTATATGCTTTTGTGAACATTGGAAAATATAATATTTAGCTGTAATGCTAATTATACTGACAACATAATTGGGCATTTCTAACTGGCTATTCCCCAAAATAACTCTGATTGGACTTAATATTATTTCAACCTGAGACTTGTTTGATCCATACTTTGACATCTCTCCAAAAATGAGAGCTTTCTTTGCATGAAACAAACAAATGATAAATTGTTTCTTCATTCTCATGACAATGGCCACATAATAATTTTATTTTATGAAGATAATGTATTACACACATTTATCTATATATGATTTTATATTGAAACCAGATTAAGGAATTATCTTAATTTTGTGTATGTTTTTCATGGAATTCAGATCTAATGGTTTGTTTAAATCAGTTCGCCACTTGTAGAGACACCTTAGATCTTTGGTTTATTTATCAGTTTTCAAGAAATAATAAAAATCCTTACATCCTTTTGCAGATTTACAGAGCAATTTAGTATGATTGTGGTAATAGGGACATTAAATATTTTCTAGTGTGGCTGCATGGTTAAACAGGTATATTTTTAAACTTGAAATTATTTTGCAGGAAGAAGGAAAGTCTATATGGACAGTAAAATTCAAAGCAATGCTTTCTTTAGTCATAAGCTCTCCATTGGCACTTATAAGATCTATGGGTGAAATAATTCCTTTGGAACATAATTGTGGTATGATAGTTGTGTTAGCGATAAATGGATTATACCAAAGAGGCCCCAGGTTTCATTTGTAATGGCCATTATTTCCAGATGCAATTTTAATTATATAATGCAAAGCTAAAATAACATTTTGTAGAACTTGTTATTCATATTTTGAGCCACCAGGAGATTCCAACAGGGTCTAAAAATAATACTTTGTTAACAGAACCAACAAACAAGGGTACCAAGTGTATCCATGGAGTGCAAGTATTTTTATTTAACCAAAGAACTCAAAATATTTTTAAACCCTTGATAAAGCAAACAAGATCTAGAGTATTTAATTCTCCTTTTATACATACACCCCAGAAATGTTTTTCTGTAAATTTTATCAGGTTTATCTTCTAAAATAAATTTATAAAACATGTTATTCAGCTCTTTTATTAATATTATTCTGGGGTCCATAATAGACATAAATATATGGTTGAACTTTGGTTTCTAACTAAGACTTTCAAAACTGTTATTTTGCCAATAGGTGTTAAATATTGTCTCTTATATTTTTGGGCCCTTTTTTATTTTTACTGACTATATTACTATAGTTAAGATCAAACATTTTGTCTAAATCTACTGCAAATGTTATGCTCAAAATAAATCAAATTATGTCACATTCCAAGTCAGGCATTTTCCAATGACGAAGTTGTCCTTACAGTATTTTTCCCAATCCATATCAACGTTGTTTTGTCAATGTTTACTTTGAGTCCAGACATGCAACCATAAACTTCCATATACAACATACTTAATGCTGCCACAGGGCACTTCTTGTACCTTCCAGTATTATAGTGGTGTCGTCACCACCACGTCAAATTGTTTCAGTCTGAATTCAGTATTGCCCACATTTTTGCATCTTGTAGATTGATTGTATTTCAACATTAAATTTAATATTAATGCACATACAATAATGGATATGGTGCGATTGGATCACCTTGGTGACAATGTTTTCAATATTTGTGAAGCTAGACATCACCCCGCATTGCATGATAGTTGCTTTGATATTTTTGTTGACGATATGGATCAATTTTAAGATGCTTGGTCCAAAGCCAAAAATTTCCAAGAAATAGAATTGAAGGCTTTTTCAAAGTCTACGAGCATTAAAAGGCCTGCAATGATTTTTTTTTTTGTTCTGCAATGCTCATTAGGTCATATACCGTCCACTGATAAAACCTGATGGCTCTGGAGATATAACATTGCATAGGAACTTCTTAACACAGTTTGAAATTGCAGTGGCGCGAATTTTATATATGACAAATAATAAAGATATTGAACACTAATTCTTTAAAATTGCCTTGGTCTGTCTTCTTTGGGTTGACAGGTGATAATACCTAGACAGAGTGATAGAGACAGTTCTCCATATTCATAAGCATCGTTTATTGCCCTAAAAATAAAGAATTTGAGTTTTCCCCAAAAAGCTTTTAAATTATGCCAGATAAGCAGCAAAACCTAGAGTTTTTTCATTTTTTTATCGCTTTTAAAGCATTGTTCAACTCAATAATTTTAAGGGTCCTTCAAGTTCCTGAGATTGATTTTCTCCACACAAGATACATTATTACAAAAGAACATATCATTAAAATTTGCTTCCCATAAGGTATTATCTTTGTTCATGAATATATTTTAATAAAATTCTTTTACTGAAGTAGGAATTTCTTTTTAATCGGTAATATCTTCCCCTCTGGGTTTTTGTATGCGTTTCATTGTTTTATTAGTTGAGGATTCTACAACACAAAATACTTTGAGGGTTTTTCTTGTTCTTTCAGCCATTGAACCCTTGTTCTGACATAAGCCCGTTTGACCTTGTTTTCTCTGAGTCCTTGAAATTCAATTCCTTTTCCCTCTAGCCATTTTTCCATCTTCTTTCCCTCTTTTCATACAGATTATGACTCATGTTTTCTAGCATTTCAATGTCAAATATAAGTAGTTGTTCTCTGGTTTCTTGACCTTTCTAAATTTAGAATCATGTTTGATGTCTCCCCCTGATTTTGAGGAGTAACTTTCCCAGAAATTCATTATCATTAAACTTCATGTGAAGGTCGGTATCTGCTATTTGGTGTATGTTATCTAAATTGAACACAGGAACAGTATAATCTTTTTATTGACAAATTCTAAGTAGTTCTAATCTTTAAGGAGGGAACAATTGAACTTCCAAGCTCCTTTTCTTTTGTAAATTTACAGAGAACCATATTTATTTCAATAACGGAATGATCTGTATGGTATCCCGGTGTTATTTGGCAACTGTGGATGTAATCTTAAAGTCCCTTTGACACAATGATATAGTCTAAACAAGCTTGCTGCATAGGTCCTTTTTGATCAGTTTCATTAGAAATAATCAGGTCTGGTATCTGGCTAAAAATGTTGCCCAGTCCGAATTGGGTGCATAGATGTTTATTACTTCTAGGTACAATCATTTAATGACAAGTCCACAGAAATAAGATTGCTAAAGTTATCACTGAAATATTACAACATGCCGCACATTTAACTTTAAAACTGCCTATATTTGTTGAACAGTTAACAATGCTCATCTATGAAGTGATAATTTATGCACATAATGAGAGCACAGAAATAAAATAAAGAAAAAACTATATACAATATTTAAAAAGTAAATGAAAAAGAAAGAGAAGCATGTGGGAATTGTAAATGTTTTCTGAGCAAAAAAATGAAAAAGTAAAAATAGGAACATGTAGTTGTTGTAAATGTTTTCCTTGAGAAGATAGCCTGAGGGAAGCATGATAAATATCAAGTTTGTTAAAGTTTTATCATACTATATTTAGAATTCTAAAGAGATAAAATTCATTACTCCCTTACATTTTATGCATGTAAGATATGTGTAACATCAGTATTAGTCTTAATAGGAAGGTTTGTACCTAAATAATCCTGATGACTGAAAACTTCACCAAATAATAATGGTATGGATTGATAGTGCACTTTCATTTCTTTATAAACACACTATAATTACAAAGCTACTGATTCAGTATTTTTGTCAGGATAATAATATACACAATGACTCAACTAGTACAAAGCCATAACATGAAAATATTGTTAAGACAAGCTTATTATTAACAATGTCCTCATACAGCAGTCAGATGTTTTTTTCTATAATTTGCTCATTCACTTGTGTTAACCTGTCTGCACAGATATATCTGTAAGTGTTTTGAGTGCAATGCTATCTCGCTAGTTAATGAAACTCACATCTTGGGAAGAAATCACTACGTACTGTACAAATTCATACACAAAGAGCACACAGTAATCATTTTAGACATTCTTTCAAAATGATAAAAGATTGGCCTTAATGCAAATTGTTATATGATGTAGCTGTAATAAACTGGGTGAGTCACAGTATCTTCTCTGAAATTGGAATAGTTTTAATGAAATATTAATTTAAATCCAAAGTTCAAAGTTACTGATGCTAAAATCTATTTATATGCACTGTATCTTGGTTACAAAGTTATTCATATTGTATGCACTAATGGCTACAAAATTATTCATAATTTTTACATATTAATTATAAAATCTTAGTAATTAATTATTAAATATTAAATATATTCATACTGTAATCAATTAATATACTTAATGACAACTACAAAGCTATTGATACTGTAATCAATTTATATGTTTCCTAAAAATTACAAAGCTGTTTACTGTAATCAGTTTTATATCCAATAAATACTACAAAGCTATTCATACTTTAGTCAATTTGTATATACGATACCAACTACAAAGTTATTCATAATGTAATTACTTTATATACACATTTACAACTACAGAGCTATCCATTCTGCCCCATTTGTTATTATATGGCTATATATTTGTAATCTGTTAAAATACCCATCAACAACTACAAAATTGGCTCTACTTTAGTCAATTTGTGTGTGCAATAATAACAACAGAGTTATCCTTACTTTAATTAGTTCATATACACTTGAATAACTACAGAGCTATTCATACCGTCCATTTGTTATTGAATGGCTATGAATAAAAATAAGTCTCAAAATTTATTTAACCTAGTCTGAAGAGCAATGCATGATCTTGATTATCCTATTCAATGGCATTAAAATGACGTCAAACGTCATATTATTCTACTCGGGCATTGTTTCTGACATCTTAATGATATTAATATGATGTCGCTTTGTTAAGACATTTAAAGTGAAGTATCATCATATCATTTGAGATCAGATTGACATCAGTATTCTATAAAATTTTTTATGAATATTACCAATACATCGTATCGATGTCTAAATGATGTTTAAGTCAGAATTATTTATCTAGTCTGTGCTAAGTAAGAGTTGGGTTTTACCTCCTGTACAACAAAAACAACCTGGGTCATATTAGGACAAGCCCTCAGCTTTTTTACATGAGTAGGGGCAAACCCAGGCAGAGGTGACAACCTGTAATTAGATGCTGAACCTGCTAACCAACTTGGCCTCTAGTCTGTGTGATGTTGCTTTGACAGAGATAATTAATTTATCTGCAAGAAATATGTTAATTTCCAAACAAATGTACACTTTAGTGTTTGCAACCAAGCCAAAGATTGAGTAAATAAAAAAAGTTTAGTAAAAAGTGCTTCTAATATTCAAAGTTTTATACCCAGAATTTAAACCTTTGGAAGAGGTATAAATTTTTCCAACTTGTTCACAGATGACATTTATTATTTGCTCCCAGGGAATAATATGCATAGTACATGGAAATGAATTTAAACTGTGTCGGGTAAGTATACACAAATGGAAGTTGTCTATTGGGGTTTAAGCAATGTACACAATATTAACTAAAAACAAAACTTTTACAACCAAATTTACATTACTAAAAATTGGTTTAAGGACTTGCAAAATGATGTCAATCAGATATTTAAATCAGTACATTATATTGATGTCAGTTTCTGATGTCATGTAGACATGATGTCAAACCAATTTTCAAATTGGGTCATCATATTAATATCTTATGCTGATATCAAATGTATAATCATCTACTAGATATCATTTTAGTACTGGAGATGTCAAATAGGCTGGGTTACTAAAGATCAATTTGCTATTCAAATTATGATGTCATTTCGAATTTCAAATAAGCATGCGTTTTGGATGTCTTATCCAGTGTCTTTTTGATTTCTTTTTGATATCCTATTGCCTGTTGTACCTGTCTACTTGTCTGAAAGTGTTTTGTTGTTGTGAAATTGCTGTATGCTGGTACCGGCTTGTATATTGGTAGTTGTTGAGGTTTAATATTTACAATAAACTTGAATGCCATTATGTGACTCCATCCCTTTAGATCTAATTACAGCAATTTCTTATTTTTCAGCTCAAAAACATACAAAAATGAAATCATACAAAACTGCTGTGCACTTATTATTAGAATGTTCTTTCATCCATTTAAATGCTTGAACTAATTATTATTGTTATTAATCTATCGACTTCCTTTGATGAGACAGGAGAGAATGTATCAATTATATAAAAAAAGAGTAAATGTATCAAAAAACTATCTATACACACAAATCCCTCAGCCTGGAATGGTGAAAACAATCACAAATACAAAACATTCCTCAAAGATTAGAGGTACCAAGAGCTTTTTTCTTGCTGCCTTAATATGGTGCAATGAGAGTTATTCTAGGGTTTGTAGTTCAGAGGAAAACTAATGACAGTGTAGAGTGAGATCTCTGAACAGTAACATTCATCAGCGGTATCAGCTGACAAGAAAATATTAAAATCTACATTTTGTAAATTGCCCCAAAGAAAAATACAGCTAGAGTGTGTCTGAGGATAATCCTTAGTATTAATATCCCCAAACTATATCAGAATCCTTAGGTGGCCCTCCATTTTGGATCTGAGTCATTGTTTTTTTTCATTCAAATCAGCGTGTGGCAACTTACACACGAAAGGAATTTAAAATACTACAAAAAACAATGACACAACACAAGTACACCCTGATGAAAAACAACAAATATTAAATAAAATGACTTTCTATATCTTAGTTATTCTTATGATAGTTTTCCCAAACTGAAATAAATTTCTTTTTTCTCTGCTCTCCCCCCCCCCCCCCCCCCCCCCCCCCCCCCGTGTAATATTAGGTAATAAGTGTTACAACATGTTTGAATGACTCTAACCATGATTTGCCAAAGATGTATGAATTGCCTTGTGAAAGCATACTAATATAGAGACTATACAAAGTGAATGCATGCAGAAGCTGGACAAGTACATGTCTGAAACAATATGACTTAATGATATTCAGGTGAAAGATTAAATGATTTTAATCCTGAAATTAGAAAACTCTTATCTTAGAAGTCGAAGGATAACAATGTGTAGTACAGGTAGTGACCAACTAACCCTGAAAGATCGTTGTGCTGCATGTTGCTATTTGCCTTTGTACCGTTTTATCTTAGAAAGTTACATTCCGCTTATGAAAGAGGACATTCACTACTTTAAAAGTCTGCTTACATGATACTAGATTTGTCTAAAGGGCTTTAACCCCAATCCAAGTACTCATTAAATATAAGGTTATCTTGATCTGTATCTTAAAGTACCAACAGTCTACTATTGTTGTGCAAAATTCAGTAAATGGCTCGCTTAAAAACAGAAATGGTATAATTTGGCATTTAATTTAACTTGTGTCCATATTTGTTAGGTAGTCAGATTTACCATAGTTTACCATATCTAATATAATTATAGTAAGTGATTGGTGTTGGGTGCGTTCTGTTCATATAGAGCACTTGCTATACATGTGTAAAATGTGAGTAAATCTATAAAATACAAGAATTACACATGCTGACGGATCAAAAGGTTTATACAGTGTAAATTTAGGTGCTTTACCTCTCCAATAAATTTTTCATTGTTTCATTTCCAGCTTTAACTGCACTTTTGTACTCTGCTTTCTCTGTATCTTGATTCTTCCCTGTACATAAGAAATATAGTCTTGCATGAGTATGGACTTTAATACACAGTAGTTTGTTTCAATGTGAAAAAATGGAAAACCTAATTTCAATATTACATATATTTATTATGTATTTTACTGATAATACTTTATTTATTTATTCGGGGTGTTATGTCACTTTCAACACATTGTATAGGTCATATCACGATGGGTAATTTTATGGGCAGAGGAAACCGGTGCATACAGTTGGTCTAGGTTCTGTACTGTAAAATGGTGAACAACTACAAGCAACTACCAACTTTCCCATTTGAGATAAGGCTGGGAACCGAACTCCGATCTCAGAGGTGGGAGGTGAGAGCGCTATCACTCTGCCACCATGGCCCCTTTAATGGATAATACAGATACATTCCAAATTTGATGTTAACAAATTAATTAAAACTAAACCCTGACAAAACTGTATATACATGCTCCAAAAACAATCGTAAACAACTGATTTCACACTTTCTAAATGATATTCTGGGTAATCAGCTCTTACAAGCACAAAATGTCAAGAACCTTGGAGCAGTGTTTGACTCCAACTTATCACTCTCTGCCCATGTGTCACATGTCATGAATTCTAACAGAGTTCATGCAAGAGACCTTTAAAGAATTCGTCCCCTCAAGAACCTTAAACCATCAGCCCTTCTGATGCTTTGATGTGCAGCAGCTTGGGCTACTGCAATTCCCTCTTTGTATCACTCATTAATTTTGAGCTAAGAAGATTGCAGCGTCTCAAAAACTCACTCAACAGGGTTGGTATTCACTCCTGTAAGTTTTCCCACATCACCCCCAATTGAAAAAACGTCATTGCCTTCCAGTCACGTATATGGTGCAATTTAAAATAAGCCTTATCACATACCAAGTTCTAAATCATGGCCAATCGGCTCACCTAAGTGAATTAAATCACCCTATACGAAGTTCCTTCACACCCCCACCTTTGACCATAGAGTTCAAAAAGCGCAGAATCATTTTTTTCTTATTCCTTCTGTTATTATGCAGCTGCTCTATGAAACTCTCTACCGTTTCAAATAAGAATCAGCACTTCCGTCAGGAAAAATGAAATCTCACCTCTTTAACTCTAGTTTCCCCAGTCTGCTGCTGACCAAGGCATTGGCTAAAAGAACTGATGTTTTAAGGTCTAGAAGGGGGCGTATTCTGTAGAGGTCTCTTGCATGAGCTCTAGTGGACTTTATGACCTGTGACACATGGTCAGAGAAAGTGAAATTGGAGTCAAACACCACTCCGAGGTTCTTGACACTTTGTGCTGGTGAGACCTGATTACCAAGAATATTGATTGGAAAGTGAGGAAGGAGTTGTTTACGGTTGTTTTTCGAACCTATCAAAATGAACTCGGTTTTATCAGGGTTGAGTTTTAATTTATTTGTGAACATGAAGTTTTGGATGTCGTTTAGGCAATTTTTTAGTTTTTGTACAGAGTGAGAAAAATTTGCTGGAGAGAGTGACTATCCTATTGATCAATATTTTTGTTTACATAGCGCACTGAGTTCCTCACTGTGTGAAGATGTGGCGTTTGCAAAGCATTAGATTAGATGTACATTTCCCACAAACGGAAATTTACCACTTGAAAGAGCAATAACGAACATGTACCAATTTCCACATCACATGTTGTACATTTGTTTCACACATTTAATATACAACGCTTACACATTCAATAAGACATTGCAAGTGTATTATATAAAATAATAATATATAAATATAAATATATAAAATACCCTCTAGTGTAAATACGAGAACACAACAGTGTACATGCACTTTAGATGTGGTTTATTGGAACCATTGAGAACAGACGAATTCTGGATGTAAGAATTCACTTAATTTCACTTAATAAAGGCACTCATAAACTGAGTTTTTGAAGGATATTCAGGAATTAGAGACAAACAAAAGAGAAAAAAATGCTTTAATAAACACGGGGGTAATAAAATTGGGTACCATGATCAATATTTCAATCACCCATTATTTTAGCAATTGATTATTAAAAGCTTGGAAAAGCTACTCTAGCTGGGAACAGCAGTTCTCAATTTTTTTCGCTTGTGGTTCCAACATATCGCTGCTTGACGACCATCACAGGTGTTTTCTGACCTCCCTACTTTATTGTCAGCAATGTTAAAGCTGTACAGCTTGAGATAGCTGCAGAGATTGCTGTAAGGGATCATATATCCTACAAGACTGTAGAATTTTACGCATGTAATGATTTTAATAGGGACACCTCGAAGGAAATGAGCCTCGTATAAAGCCAACTCAGAGATGCTTTTGTTCAGTCAATTTTGCCAGTTTGCTACAAGTGTAGTCAATGTGTAATGGGATAGTTTATGACAGGTTTCAGCCTTGTCCAAGTGTGGTTTTAATTTATTGTCTTCCTTCTCCGCCACACGTCAACTCATTCAGAGTGGTTGTGTGAGAACTGACAGAAACAGCCTCCGTATTTAAGGCGTTACACACTCGCTGAAAAAAGAGGGCATCAATCCAGGTAAAGTGTAATAGTCTCTGGCATAATGGCTGTCATCGCTTCAAAAATTAATAATACATGAATCGGTCCTAAAAATCAATGTTTTCAAAGTGTGCTAGTAAGACCTTCTACAAATGGTAAGGACCACAACAGGCAGGTGATAAACACCAATACTAAGTCAGTATAAACAGTATCTGCTTGTTCAATAAGACAGATCTTGTCTCTCATAGGTATACTCACAGCCACAAAGAGCATCAGGTCTACCATATATGATACCCAATGAGTGGCATCTGAAAAACCATTTGTATGTGCAATAATCACCGGAGAACATCTGTCCTGATTTGTGTAAATGAAGCATATTTACTGCATGGCCAAACATTGTAGTATCCTCAAGGAGATATCCAAAACAGATATACCAAAGGAATGCTGGGGACTTAGGAAACTAAGTAAAATGCAGTAAAATGAATTTGATTTGTCCCAGAAAGTTACCTGCGTATAACATCTTGCAAGTAAAGGTTGGTTTGCTTTCTAAGAAAATGATATAGTACTTTGAAATGGCCAGGTCATTATGATTGCAAAGGAAAACACGGTGGTAGTATTTAATAAACATTGAGTGATTTGTTTGTGTCCTGCTTTGGAAACCTTTCTTCTGTTGCCACCTCAGGTCATCTTGAAAGCATGTTACAAACTGGGAATATTGAATGTGATAGAAGAGAAGCATTATGATCAGTCCTACAGGAGATCTTTATCACCTCTGCAAATGGTGGTTATAGTCCCAAGAAAGACTGTTTTCCACCCGGTAGAACTACTAGCTGCGCAAGTTTGTATCTTTCAAACCAGAAGAAAAAGCCTGGCCATTGGATGCTCTCAGGCATATCACAGGAGGGTTTTTACTTTCCCTTCCACCCCTCCTTTGTAAGGTGGTGAGCAAAATAGACCCTTCAGTTGGAGAAATGTAATTCTGTTGCCCCCACTCCATTTGTGTTTCATTGAGTGACAGTAAATTTAACTGCACACACTGAACAAATTTTAAAAACAAGAGAGACACAATTTGTAATTGACAAATAAAGTAAACAAAAGAGGTAATTCTGTATCAAATAGTACAAAAGTAATTTCTTAAGCACCGATTACTGCATCTGATACCTGTAAAGCAGCCAGAATAGTGTATTGGATAATAAAAATTTGGATGAAACATATTCACATTGTGCACTAAATGAGTTTCAATTAACTACTTATAACTACAATAAGGGGGCCATGGTGGCAGAGTTGTAACACTCTCGCCTCCCACCTCTGAGGCCAGGGTTCGGTTCCCAGCACAGCCTCAAGTGGGAAAGCTGGTACTTGCTTACCATTGGTTGGCTCTTTACAGTACAGAACCTTGACCAACTGTATGTACTGGTTTCCTCTGCCCTTCCTGATATGACCTGAACAGTGTTGAAAGTGATGCAAAACCCCAAATAAATAAATAAATATAACTACAATAAACAAACTGGAAATTTTTTTGTCATTTTTATACATTTGTTTCATGGTGCACAGAATTCCTGGGTGATAGGTGATGGCCCATAATAAGCAGCTTTATGGATGAAAGAATGTCTGGTATGAAGTGGTTTGATAGTCAAGGGTATAATCCATTGAGGAAGTTGGGAACTCTGAGAACCCTGATTTAAGACCTGAGAAATGGAAATTTTTGTAGGTGAGATGGTTCATGTAAGGGAGATTGACAAGCTGAAGAAGCTTTGGTCTGTATTGACTAAATCTCCCTTATTGCAAGGAACCATTAAAAAGAATGGATTTTCTTTTCTGCAGCTCCTACCTTTGTTTTGATATTCAATAAAAAGCGTAACTTTTGGCCTTAAATATTAAGGACTCCTTAAAAACTAAGGAAATCCTAACTTTCAAATGAATTTTCAACTTTGTGATCTTCGCTAACCTTCCTTCGGCCAGGAATCCCTTTATTTTTCCCTTACCATTGTTTAATCTAAGCGTTATATGTATGCATTAACATTTAAAGTAATGGAGTTAGTTAATGGAGTTTTTTGTCTGTTATGTGGTGATGATGTTTATTGTTAGATTGATCTGTTTGCAGACTGGGAAAATCCCTCTAATAACCTCAGTGATTTAAACTGGTTTCTAGAACTTCCTTACTTGATCTGGTGACAGATGTTACTTTCAAGTTAGTTCTATAATATTGTAGACATTTCTGTAACTAACTATATACGAGGATTGGCAAAAAGAAAAGGCACTTGTGTCTTAGAACTAATATCAAGTGCATATAAACTACTTGTGTTGTTGTGAACTTCTACTTGGGCGAACTGGATACAGTGTCTGGATAGATTTGCTGTAATTTGGATATTGTACATTGATATACCAGAGAGTGGATCCGCTGTATTGTGGACATTGCAACCTCTAAATATAGTGTGTGTATCTACCAGAGAGTAGATTTACTGCATTCTGGACATTGTCCATATTTTGGAGCCGACATGATAGTTATGCAAACTCTCTGAATATCTCTATCAAAAGGACCACAGGATCAGAACATTTTGTGTTATCGGATATTGAACGGATCACAGGATATAAATATCTGTGTTATAGGAATAAAAGACATATTCGAGTGCTTTATGATGATTTAAACTATCGATCGGCTGTTTTAAAGCCACGAAGCCCGAAGGAAATGGTTACAAATTATTTTAGTCAAAATAAGGGGTAAATCTTACGCAAAAATCTAAATAAATCCAACGCCATGTTGGCTGTTCCATCAATGCAACATACATGGTGATATGTAGGGTAAAAAACAAGTATTTTGTGTTACTCTATTTTCATAGAAGCTGTTATGAAATATTGACAGATTGTCATTGTAGATGATTTTATTTTGTTGTAAGCTTTAAAACGATATGTTAATTGTTAAAATCAAGCAAGAAATAACAATTTTATGAACATTTTAACCACTAATTCTACCGGGAGTTGTTTGTTTACATTTGTACGCAAAGGGACGATGTACGAGATTTCAACAGCGTGCTTTATTTACCGTTCTATATTCGCCGTTCAAGCATTGCGCAAAAGACGTGTCCAAGGTCACTGCGCAGCCTACCATTTTAGAATAGTGGACATCGGATGGATCACAGGACAGACACAGATTGCTGGATATATTGGACAAACTTTACTGTCAGTTACAGTGGCTAGGTCAGACTGGTTTTATTATTGTATCATTGTATATACTATTGAGAGCATACCAGTTGACTCTGATCATTATTTCAATTGCTAGATCAATTTGTTACGTTTTATCTTTTCTGTTGCAACTTAAAAAGAAGCCGGTAATTGCTACTGTGCTTGCCACGTGAATGTAACAAGTATGTACCATCATAACAATGAAAAGATGTTGATATTTTAAGTAAGAAATGACATAGCAAGTAAAATGTTGTGAATTTTGTAAAAACCACGAGAACAGTACTTAAACTTTATGTCATATTTTTTCATACTTTAAGTTTATGAAAAATCGAATTCACATGTAACAATTAAATTGAGTTACAAATTTTAAATTGCAAACAATTTATGTTAAGTATACATTGCATAAAAAGTTTCAAAAATAATGCTTTATAACTAATGCACAAATTACTTATGTAGGTGTTCAACTGCAGCCGACCCTAACAAATTCTGCAGTCGAGATGGCAAATCATGGATCTTAGCCATTTTACATGGGAAAACGAAGGATCAGTTTAACCTCTATGACAGATTAGATTCTGACTTGTCTGGATCCATCATCTGACCTAATCATGATATGCCATAGTGACAAACCAATAAGACTACAGGAGTGTCCCGATCCACCCAGATGGAATTGATTAATTTTTGGAGGGATAGCATCCTGAATTCAATTACCACTGTATAAATCCCTCGCTGTTATTTCTCATCATTGTCACTGCAAAAATGCCCAGCTATACATCAACACTTCCCACAAAAGTCTAGGGCCCTTTGTTTTTATTGAATTGAATATTTTTATTTTGATTTGCAGATACACCAGGAACATCTGAACCCAGGACCTGCACCTGCCCTACAACAAGCACAACAGCCCCACAAGCACCCCGGCGAGAAGAAAGCCTTTTCCCTGGATCTGTCGTAGTAATGAGGAAGGATGCTACAACAACCTCTCAGCTGAGTTATAACCAGAATATTTTGAGGATTACCGTAAAATTTTTGAATTGATTAAAGAGCACATACATCAACACCTGAAAAAGAAAGCTTCCAATTTCGGGTAGGCCTTAGAAGTGGGCTTAAAGCTAGCTATAACACTCAGATACACGGCCACTACTGGACCATTCTTGATGAATTCCAGTGTATTTGGCATGCCCTACAATTCCTGAAGAATGGAGACAGATCAAGGGGAAGATCAGAAACAGATAGAATGTACCCAATGCTATTGGCTCTATAGATGGGCAATATATTGCCTCAAAGAAGCCTGGCAGATCTGTGGGTGATTTTTCCAACTACTAGGGTTTCTGCGGCATTGTGTGCTAGCCCTGTTAAATACAGATTCCTTTAGGTAGATGTTGGCTCTAGTGGACTGTCATCAAACAAACATTTTTTAAACGTTGCAAGCTGAAAAAAAGATAGAAGATGGCAGCTTAAGACTTACACCACATGAACCCCTGGGGGACGAAGAGCCACCTCTGAACTATTTCTTGCTGGGTGACGATGCTTTCATCTTGAAGCCATGGCTAGGGAAACCATGCAGCAGAAGGCATATTAACTAACTACATGATCTCCAGAGGCAGAAGAAAGGTAGATAATGCATTTGGAATATTGGTGACTAGATTAAGGGTCCTACTCAGCACAATAGGGCAAAGGCCTAAGGTGTTGAGAGACATAGTATTGACATGTATTGATCCTCAGGACACACCAATGACACAGAATGACCTGCCAGCCATCAATGAGTGGTCAGTGTGTGGGACAGCTGAAATCCATGCCAAAGCAACAGAGAGACCTACTGAGAGATTACTCCACGTCAGTGCATTGCCTGGGCAGCAAAGGATCTGAAGATGCGACAGGGGAAAGACCTACCCTTGGGAAAGATGTAGCTGGCATCCATTAGTTCATTACAATACTAAGAAAACTTTGAAGAACTTTTATTTACGCTAGAATTGCAACAATTTCCAAAAACTTGCAAACAATCTCAAAAAAACTTCCAGCAAATTTCCAACAAGTTTCTCACAAATTTCTACCAAGTTAAAAAAAATTTAAAAATCCCAAAATAAGAGTGTCCTTCAAAAAGAAGTTCTTGCATTAACACACAAATATTTGAAAATATCCAGAAGCAATATAACCTATTTTGAAAATTAAAGTTATTAATTTAAAATGTTTTCAACTGCAAAAGCTTTTACAAGCATCAAAGTTTTCACAAATTTTCACCTATTACTCAGTGGCCTATTGCTATGACCTGGGAAGAGATACACAATCTTGGGGTAATATTAGTTTATTCTATATTATTTTTGATCTACATGTTATATACATACTGATAGTCTACTCTAAGGCCACCTTAACTCACTAATTACAATTGCATCCATATAAGGTGGCCTTAAACCGCAGTTTATGTTAGTATGATACTACAGATTGTTACTAAAAGTAAAGTTACACACATATTCACATTTATACTAAATACTAACATTGGTTACATAATGTTGTTATACAATTACCAAATAAGTACTGGACCTGATTAAGGTCACCTCAAGACATGTTTACGAGATCATGTGTTGATAGTTACTGAATGATATACTATAGTGAATACTTGAAGTACTGTATGAGTACTTTACTAAAATTACTTAAAGTTACTTTTACAATTGGGTTTACTCAATGAAAATTACCTAGTATGAGGACCCCAAACCCCAAGGTAGGAGTAGTTACGATGCAAGTTGGTGTTTGAAAGTAGTAGCAACCAGGTCTGTGGCCTGGTGATCTTGGGTGATGTAACCCCAGACTGCATCCGACGTCCAGGTGCCCTGGCTCTGGATGTGTTGCATAGGTATATTGGAGTTAAAAGCCAAAGTAGCACCTGAACGCCGGAAGGAGTAAAAAGTCAGATTTTTGGATTGCCATCCCAAAATTTTAACAATTTTTGAAAGGAATTTTCTAAGTCTGGTATCCGTCAAAGGAACCCAATTTCCATAACACTTGATTTGGAATAAGGGAGAGTTGTTGTCGCCTTTGTACAATTTTAACATTGATTTTATGGCTGAGACTGGGCACAATTTAGAAGACCCTAAAGAGGGAATTTTTAAAACCTTAACCTTATTGCGAAGCTGGAGGGTTTTAGACCATTTGATGATAAGATGGGCACCAGGAGGGGCAAAATAACATCAGCTCTTGCTAATTGTTTCATATGGTCAAAAGAAGCAATGGAGTGAGGAATTAAGTTAGATATTCTTAGAAAACTGAAAAACGAGGTGAGAAAAGCAGCTTTGAATATAGCTCCCATATACATTCTATCACACTGCAATACCAGTTGCAACAGCATATCTATGTCAATAATAGCTTTGATATGAGGGTTGAGAGGAGCTTGTCTCATGATAGCTTTATTGTAAATTTTTATACGATGATCATTAAAACTTGAAATATCGACTCCAAGATTGGAAAGGGAGGTTTTGACTGCAGACACATAGTTTAAGAGGCCTGAGTGAGAAATTCTGTTAAAAGTTAAGAATTCCAAGAATGCTAAAATAGAATCTACTGATAAGTTTGAGAGTGAAATGGAAGCAAAGCAACAGAAAGCCATAAAAATCCTGAATTTTTGTTGATATGACTTGTTTGTAGACTGAGAGTAAGCATCATGAAGCCTTGTCTTTGCTCGTGAAGCTAGTACTTGTGTCTCATAAGAGGAACCTGAAATTTAAAAATTATATTTTCCAATCTATTGCCAGGCCATTATGAGGTATTTGAACCCAAGTGTGATTTGGAAGGAGGCTACACAACCTTGAGTGGCAATCTTTTGCAATAAACCAACGAGACAGTATGTCAGCTATTTGGTTGTCTTTACCCCTTATATGCACCGTCCGCAAGCAAATATCTTTGTCTGCTGTTTCCATAAGGATATTGCGAGCTATACCAGCAAGGATACTGTCCCTTGTTTTACCCGTGGTTAACACACTGACTACTGCTTGATTGTCACAGTGAATTCTTACAGTTTTGCCAGTTCATGCGAGACCCCAGGTTCGAATAGCTACCAATATATTTAACATTTCCAAATGTACTATGGTCATGTTTTCATGACCCAATGGTATTTCGATTGAATAAATGTAATCACCCCACCTAGCTCCTAATCCTTGAAGACAGGCATCTAATTCTATTTCATGATGAATTTGTGGGTGTACAAAAAATGCTGAACCATTAAATTTTGGAACAAATTGACAAAACCAATTCAAATTCCTGAAATTCCTGAAATTCAGCAGTAAGATGAATGAATTCCTGTTTGTTACTATTTCTAAGTAATTCCAACATTCTATTCAAGAAAAATCGGGAGGATTTGACACATTTAGTTATGTACAGGAGTTTTCCTAGCAAGGATTGTAGTTCTCGTTTTGAACAGGTGTTTTTGCTTTTCCACATGTTACAAATTTTCAGAATTTCCTGTATCTTCTCTGCGGTAATTGCAACTGTGAATTCTTCAGTATTAATTTCCACCCCTAAGCAAGTAACTTTAGTGCTAGGAGTAACCATTTTCTTAGCACTTATGTCAAAACCTAACCGAGAGAGTAGTTTGTGAAGAGTATCGAACGATTTAGCAGCCTGGCTACTAACAGAATGCCCTATTATGTCATCAATATAGTTTGTTACTTGAAATCCTAATTGACTCATGATGTATCTTACAGCATCGCTGATTCTCTGAAAGATTCCAGAGCCATGTTTAAATCCAAATGGGAGACAAGAATCATAATAAATACCATCCAAAAATAATCCTAATAAATTGTAATCTTTGGGATCTAGCTTTATATGACGAAATGCCCTACTTAAATCTATTTTATAAAGTAAAGAACCTTTGCCATTTTCCTTAACTTTTTGTGTAATGTTATCTAAAGTGGGTAATGTAAGTAAGAAAGGAGTTTCAAGATAGGTGTCAGAATTTACACCAGCATTGACTGACATTCCTTCAGGGTAGCTTAGATCTACAATAACCCTTCTATGGGGGCCCCTGGTTTATCTCTCGTTAGGAGAGGGGAAAAGTGCATATCATTTAAAGGTTCACTGTCAAATGGCCCAAAAATGGCCCCAAATTGGCCCTCTTCTTGTAAATAAGCTTTGACATCTTCAGTGTGATTATTAGCCGTACTGTGATTTTTGAGTTCATGTTGAAGGGGAGAGCCCTTTTTAAAATCTAGGGGAAATCCGTATCGTATTAGAAAACACAATTGCTTATGAGTTGTGAAGGAACCTCAACTTGAGCTTGCATAAAATTAAATTTGTTTGATTTTTTGACGGTTTCATGCAAGACTTTCATATTTGGAATAGCTTTATTTTTATAATTTTTATCCGGGACTATTAAATCACCCAATGGAATAAATCCATATTTATCTCTAGTTTGACTGTCCCATAACTGAAAAGTGGAGTTACTTTTAGCTTCACTTATGTGTTGTCTTTGCCTGGGTTTGAACCTAAGTTCCAGGTCGTACTTTTCATCAGTTTCAATCAGTGTGACTGCATTT
Source organism: Sabellastarte sp. h YS-2021 (assembly GCA_964017235.1). NCBI lineage: Eukaryota > Metazoa > Annelida > Polychaeta > Sabellida > Sabellidae > Sabellastarte > Sabellastarte sp. h YS-2021. The sequence continues at coordinate 13,896,583 of OZ024933.1, forward strand.
TTTGCAGCCCTTTCACCCTTTGAATCGAACAACTGTTGACTACATGTTCGCTTACCTTTGTCACTGTCGATATATATGTTTTTACCTTTATTTTGTACATTCAACACCTTTGTATCCGTCAAATTTTTGTGTTTATTTTCATCAACCCATGCAACTTGATCCAAACTATGATATTTTTCATTTACATTATTTGAATCAATATTGGTCAACACCTGAAACCTATTATGCAAGCTAATATTGCCACGCAAAGTAGGTTTAATGACTTGGCATTTTTTAGTGTTGGAATTGTGATGTGTTATAATGTTACTGATCACATCTGACTTTTTGGTCATACATGCACCGGATTTAACCTTTGCTTTATTTTTACAACTTTGGGTGTGGGTACTAGTGTTAACATAACCTTCCGACACAGGCCTACCTGGGAGTACTTTCTGACTCACAATTTTTGTACTGTGTGAAAAATGATTATTACTTTTAAGCACACTAGCATACGATGCCCCAGCAAACCTTTTCCAGTCAGTTTTCCAACTTATGCTTTCACCATTGACAACATTCCTGTTTACAAACACTCTTGGGCTAAATGTATTTACTTTTTTATTTTCATTTTGAGGCACTGCAAAGCAGTGCCCTACTCATTTTTTGAGGTACGTCTACATTCTTTGACTGGGTGTGGATATTTTTTACCACTAGCAAAACAGTGACTGCAAACGTGAAGGTACATGTGTCCATTGGTTTTGTGATCTGTTTTGTGTGAACAAGATGACTTTTGAAAAAATTTGCAAGGTGTTGGTTGGCCTTTATCTGAAGTACGCCTTGTAGTATTGGTTCCAATGGCTGGGTTTTGAATTTTGTGGGCATGAGCCCTTCTAATTCTATCAATTTTGTTGGTTTCCTGCCAATTTAGCCTACCTTCTTCCATCTTGCACAGCAATACCGCATGTGCACCTTTAGCCGCCCCCCAGCCAAAATCATGGCTATCTTCCATGATGTCAGATAAGTACTCCAACATATTTTGTTTAGTATCTGGGTCTTGTTCATCTTTAATAATCATTGCAAATCCGGATACCCATTGAGAAATTGACAGACTATCATAGCTCACTCTTGCCTTACTTGCCCCACCTAAAATATAATTTTGGGGCCACGGTACCTCTTTTTTAATAAAAACAGTTTCTGAACCTCCCCTTTGGGACTTTAACTTGCCTTTGTCATTTGATGTCTGCAACTCCTTTATTCTGGCATCCACTTGTTGCTGTATCTGTCGAGAAGATCTGAGTTTGTCCAGTGATGGTAGTACCAATTCCGCCTCAGTGTCTTCACAGGATCTTCCACTTGTGGAGCTGGGTGCTGGCGATCGCCTCACGTCCAGTGACTGTACCTTTGCCTCCATATCAGTCATTCTTGAGCTTAATGTCTGTAGTTCTTTCAGGATCAAGGTATTAGCATCCATTGACTGATCAGCATCTTCAGTTTGTGACTGTTTACAGTTCCTATTTATTGGTCTGGGATGGTTCCCGCCACATTTCAAACAATCGTATGATTTAACCATTGTGTTTTTAGTTCACAATTGGTTTAAATAGTTAATGTCAATACTGAAAATATAAATATACCACTCTGCTGAGGCTTGTGATAAGGCAGCCTTATGCTTGTATGTCACAGAATTCGACCATGAACTGGCTATAAACGCAAGGAAATTAGGGTAGACCGTCCCTTCTGAGTGTGGCCAACAAGCATAAGGTTGTCTCGAAGACTGAGCACAGTGCAATCGTAGCAGAACTTCTGCAAACGTCCATCAAGGTAGCACACAATTCATATATATAATCCTGTTAGGGCAAGCGCCAGCAATACATCACATAAATATTTAAAATGTCCATGTAAAATTTAAAACAAAAACAATAAAGTTTTATATGCTTAAAATGGCGTCTTGCCCCTTCTATTTACAAAATTAAAGTGAGGTTTAAGCTGAAAACGCGGGAAACTTAAATGGAACTAGGACAGAGGTTACCAATCAGATTGTTAACTAGCATAACTGAACAAAAGCCACTGAATAAGGTGGCACCCAAGATGTCACCTTCCCATTTTGACAACATTTTTAGAAAACAAATTTTAAAAAAATTAAGAAAAACCTAAACAAAAATTTTAAAAATACAAAAAAAATTAACATTTACTCACTCACTTAGTTGATTACACGTCTCCTTGTGTCAATGAATGTTTAGCTTTCTCAGCTTACTAATTGTTTTTGGAATATTTGTGTGGTCATGAGAAGGGCCTTTATCAGCAGTGGTCCTGAAAAAGAACTTCTAAAGCATTGGTTATGAAAATGGTCTTTAAATAGCAGTGGTTTAAATTTCTTGCTGTTGGGTGGTGGATGGAGAACAGGATGTCTGTGGTTGCTGCTGATCGGCTATTGTGTATGGTTGTAGCGTGTCAATCTGCTGGTAGCTCTATTTTGCCGGAAAGGCTTGCCAGCCCTGAGATGTTATAAGCTGCTTCATCTGCCATGGCTTAGTTGGGCTGATCTGGAAATAGAACTATCTTAATGTGCCTGGATGAGCTTGTTCTGGTTAAAGATCCTTGTTGACATGAGTTGGCTGAATCATCTGTATTTCAGGGATTGTAAGTATGTACTCCCTTGGAACGGCTGCTGGTTGCTGCGGCTGTTGGATAAAGGTAGTCTTTGGCACATATATTTAAGTAGCATTGCTTGGTCTAGAGAATGTAGTTTCCTGTGGCTGGCAGGCCTTCCCCTTTTTCTTACACTTTATGCCACTTAGACGTTTCATAGTCTCATTCCTGAAAGTCTCTTTCTTCCAATTTCTCCACGTCTGTGGTCCAGTCACGGAGAACTAATGTGCGAAGTTCTGGTCAACTGATGATAGCTGAGAGACTGCACTGGTACTGGCAGTGCTGGCAATGGGAGGCTGGTGTGTTGTGTCAGACGCGATGATGGTCTACATGCTATCTTTGTCTGTAGAGGCCCAGGATAAGTCATGTATGGAGCCTGCACTGGCACCTCTGTGTGCTGACTTGTACCTTGAGGACTTGCAGATACCTTCCTGTTTGATGTGTGATTTGAGAAACTGAAACTTGCCATGTGTATTATACTGTCTGTCAGTCAGTGCTCTGGGACCTGGCCAGACATGGAATATGTGACTTGGATGTAAAGAGTCCTTTGGGAGTCGGACAACAACTTGCAGACCTGGACGGAGAGTTTGAGTGTCTTTATGAAGCTTTCCCAGAGGCTATACTTCCTTATCCTTATACTTGTCCTGATGTGTCCCATGGTATCCCCCTGTGGTGAAACAGACTCTGTGCACTAAGACTGGAAGACTTTCTGTCTTAACATGGAGCCACTAAGGCTGGTCTTATTTGATAAGAACAGGCCAGTTTCTTTGGAAATACAGTAGGAATTGTTCTACAGATTGTTGGTGAGTGAGGCAGGGTTATTTGAAAAGGATAGGAAAAGAAGTGTTTCACAATAAGGTGGTAACTCTATAAGACAGGTCTGGAAGTTACCAGAATAAACCATGAAGAAGAGACATTGACAAGCTGGTTCCTTATGAGTTGGGCCACAGGCAAACATGCTTCATATCTAGTCCACCCAACACGTAAAGCTGGGAGCCCCTAACTGACACCCTCTTCTAGTGAAACCTCCCGTTCTTTTGCTCTTTCTGTTCAACATAGTCCATGGGATCATATCCTTTTAAGAGGTGGTGTAATGCTAAAAATTGTATCCTGAGCACATACAGAGAGTGTCATAATATAGCTACCCCCTGCTACTGTCCAGACATCAAAGTCCAGAGATTTTTGAGCATATAACATACAAAACTACCAAGTAAAATGTTTGTAACAAATATGTAATTTTGATATGACTCTCCTAAGGGTAAACAGAATGATGAGATCATATGCCATCATATGAAATCATAAGCTCACCAACAGGCAAGTATTTGGGGTGATACCATTATCACCAGGACATAGCTCAATATGACACTTTTATAGCATTTGCAGGACTAGCCAACCGTAGAGACTAGACAAGGTTATTGTCTATTAATTAAGATATATTAGCACAATAACAAAAGATTTTATTTACAATGCAAACATGCATATATAACTATGGACGCATTTATATTAATATTTTTTTCAAGCTAACATAATTTTATTTTACACTGGGAAATTTTCCCCACCTTCCGCTTGACAAGACAGATAGATTTCTAGTTTTGGGGAAACCCATGTAATGATGGCACTGTTACAGGAAAGGGCATCATATGAATCAGCTGAGGTGTTCAACACATATTTCCCAAAGTCTTTCTTCAGTTTTACAGTTTCAAAACTGCCGGCAGGTTTGATGTTAACATCTTTTGGTGGATCTATGAAACACACAACAATATTTTTCATCACTTACCAGAGATTGGTCTAACTTGGAATACAAACAGAATATGAATGGATCAGTGAGTAAAACAAGATTCAGTGACTACTGCTTTCATCAAATTTAGACCATATTAAGAACTGGGTCTTATTTGATTCTTAAGTCCAAGAAAAATTTTAAGCTAAAAATTTTCTTATTCTTAGAATGAAAATCTATTCACAAAGCAAGTTTTAGACAGGAATAATTATAAGAATAGAAATAAAACAAAATGTGGACATAGGTTATAATTCTTTGTAGACTAAGTGTAATTCTAAGAAAGATTTTAAGAATCGTGTGTAATCACAAAGATTATTAGAATTTTTCTAAGTGTGGCAGCGAGTTCTATATATTTTTGGAAATCTGTTGAATGTTTAATTTTGAATTCGTATGACCTTAATAGTGTATGTACTTGATTGTTGGAAAGGTTAAAGGTCATATGACCACAGGCTTTCTGGTCAAAGAAAGCCATGGATTTGAGCAAAGATGATTGATTTGTGATTTGGGCAGAATGATATGAAGTTGGTTGCAGCTGTGTGGATGACGTGACAGGTGTTTTTCCCTCAAGTGTGGATTGCTCCGTTGTATTTCTGCCATTTTACTGTCAAGTCTGAGTAAACTGTGAGTAAATAAAGATAGTTAAGAACTCTTGCCATTTTCCTTCCTCACCCTAGTCAAGATCATCACCTTGAGTTAAGATTGGCCACAGTGACATTGGAGACCCGAATGACATCATTGGATGGAAGGGAACTGCATGCATGCATAATTCTACGCGCAAGTGCATTTGCAACATAAGCCTGCAGGCACACCCGATTCTATTTCTTCACTAACACAAGGAACACCTGTTTACCTCTGGCCACTTCAAATCTTGGATGTATTTCTGATCCTGTACATGTGAGCTTCTAGTTGTGTTTTATTTGATTTGGACCAGTAACTGTGTTTGTGCTTAGAGACAGGTTGGGAAATGAGGACAGATGAGGTGCAGTTAGGACGGTGTTGGAACTCTTCATTCTGTGCTGCAACAAGGACTCGGATGGACAAAAGTAATTCTGATATAACTGTGATACCCATTTTTTTGTGTTGATTGAGTATTGCCTTTTCTATAATTTTTTTCTGATAGTTATATTTATCTTACGCTGAAAATTCTATATAACAAGTGTGTAGTTATGATATTTCATATTTTCATGTAGTTTGAAGTTAACTTTATTCACTTGTTACATGTGCTGTCATGTATTCGAGTGTATTTGTTCTGAATGACTGGTGAGTTTCTGTTGCATAATTTACTGTTGATATTTTCGGGATATCATTTTATTGCATTTGAATAGCTTTCTGCTCAGCGTTTGATTTCAACATAAACAGTATTATTAGACATATAAACTGTTCCTATCTTCACATATACTTCATGAGTTACACTCAGTTTTGATTTTGAATGTAACTCATTTGAAAATTAATTAGTAGGACGTCTGTACTAGAAACTATCTATTGAATTTCTTTTAAAGAATTATTCATTTGAAACATTGATTGATAGTTGGCGTCTAATTTTAGTATTTTACTTGTTGATTATTGCAAGGAGCCTGGTGTACTTTGTAACTAATATTTGTCAAACAAATCACTATTGATACACTATTGATAATTAGTCAGTGTAGTATTACTTTACAGTTTGTGACCACTGATCAAACTGGTCAAAGTAATATTGCGGATATATATTGGCATTTGATCTGGGATAAGCGCATTCAAAACACATGGTCGCAAGGCATATAATTGCCATCAAGGGGTTACCCCATGGTTGTAATCTAGGGGAGGTGTGTAGAAATCTTAATGTGGATGCCAAACCAGAGGATGTTGTCCTCGATTGTATTCTAGGGGATGACGGCACTACATTGAGACACCTGGCAACAGTAGAAATCTACAAGTCATTACAGTATCAATGGATCTTTGACCAAAACACCATTTGTAAATTCATAACTATTGTCTTCAGGGACAACCTTGCTGAATTACAGAAAGAGTATTTGGCCTGCCCTGCCACTCTAGAAGACTGGAAAAAGATCAAGGAGAAGATCAGAACTAGATGAAATATCCCTCCTGCTCTTGGGGCACTAGATGAGAAACATATTGCATGAAGAACCCAAAGAGATCTAAAAGTGAATTTCTCAAGTGTAAGAGCCTCTTTTCTCTGTTCTGCTAGTTCTAGTTCAACCCTGAAAGATATTCTTTTGGGTAGATTTTGGGGTAAGTGTATCTCTTATGCAGAAATATTTAACTGCTGCAATTTGAAGAATAAGACAGAGAATGGCTTTGGGCAACTGTCACCTGAATCCCTTGGGGAGGGCAGGCCCACTTTGCCCAATTTTTGCAAGTTAATGACACCTTTGCCTTGACGCCATGGCTTGTGAAACTTTACAACAAAAGACAGCTCACTGTGGAATAGGGAATACAAATCACATGATCTGCAGTGGAAGGAAGGTTGTAGAGAATGCTTTTGAAATATTATTGACATATTTACAGCTCTACTAGTCACAATGGAGTAAAGGTAAAATTTTATTAGACACATTATTTTGTACAACGTGCTGAGGACACAACAAGGCAGAGTATCCAGGGCAACCAGCCTACTAGATGAATTAGCAACTACACTAAATGAACCAGTAGTTTTTGTGGCTGATGGAAATGTCAGGAGTCAATCGAGGGATGAACAATCAACAGCGAGACATTCTCAAAGATTACTTTAAACCAATTATTGTATTAGCTGGGGAGAGTAGGAGATGATCTAAGATGTGACAATGACATACCCTTGGGATAGAAGAAACTGCCATTTCAAACCAATTTTCAAACAAAGTAAATATTACAATTTTAAGATTTTCTTTATCTTTCAAAATGATCTCAAGTTGAAAAGTTTACAAAATTTCAAAGAGTTTTTAAATTTGTTTTTAAAATTTTGAAAATATTTCAAACTTTGAACGTTTGTGATGAAGCAAAATATTTCATAACTTTTAAAGTTCCTCAAAGGTCATAGGTCAAAAGTCAAAGGTCAAGATCCAAAGGTAAAAATAATTTTAAAAGTCTTTTTCAAAGTTGAGAAATTTCTCACAGGTCAAAATCAGTTCAAATTTTTCAAACAGGTTTCAAAAGGTTCAAGCTTTTTCTAAATTTAAGAAAATTAGTCCAAACACTTAAAGGTCAAAACTATTTTCAAAGTTTCCATATTCTTTCGAAGGTCAAAATGGTTCCAAGTTCCACCTAACATTCTTAAAGGTCATAGTGGGATACATAGCAGGAGAGAGAAAAAAACATCACACGCCACCTCAGGCCTACGTGGTCCTGAAAATTCCTGAGATGTTGCATGATGTGTTTTCTCATGAGACAAAAGCTACTGACAGTGGGATGAAATTCTTGGTAGGGTTTAATGGAGAAATATAGCTGTCTTAAAATCCCAAGTTATTGATCATTAACACCTAGGAATGAGGTAAGTATAACTTTGCTGCCCTGTGGTATGTTGTGCTAATGATGCACCCTGGCCTGGTTGAGCTGGTTGTATGATTTTTCTTCCTGGCATCAGGGTATCTTGGATAGTCCAGATGTATTCAATGGCAGCAGTTGCGGGCTGCTGCTGATAAGTCTGTGGCACATCTGTGGAAGTGGCACTGGGGTTAATAGCAAAATGTTGCTGTGACTGACTGTTCTTTTTCTCTCTCCTGCTCTGTATCCCACTTAAAATGTAAATACCTCATTTTAAAAAGTCTGAAAATCTCTTTCCTCCATGTTTCTACTTTGAATGGTCAGTAGTTGCAGAACGCTGTTCTGGTGGTCTCCTGTCTGGGCCCAAGGAATGATGACAGCATAGCCTTCATCTGGGCAAATTTATCTATGACCTGCTGATAAAGGCTGATACACTACACTACTACTGGCAGTGCTGACAAAGAATGACTGTTAGTCTCTTAGATGTTAGTCTCCATACTGACTGTATATATTGACTGTGCTAGAACTGCTTTCTCTATGGTGTGACTTAAATCTGAAAGACATGCTCAGGCCATTCCTTCTAATGTGGCTTTTCAAAAACTCAAACTTATCTTGAATCCATTTCTGCCTCTGTCATTTCCTTAGAAGCTTGGCTAGACTTCAATCAAACAATCAATCAATCAGTTGTCCAAGTGCTTAATCTCTGTATCTCCGGATTCTAAGGCACACCATCCAGTTTGTAAGGCATAAATCATAAGACATTAGACATGTTCCAAGTCATACTCAGGGAGGCGATCCGGTGTTCGGTAGTTAGAAGCTATTGTGGGAATGATTTCTTTTTAGTTGGCTTTTGAAACACGAGAGATTTGGAGCACTGCGGATATCATATGGAAGATCATTCCATAACTTAGGGGCATCATATGAGAAACTATTGTTGAAATGGACCTTAGATTTATGAATGGAAGCACAATAATGAGGAACCTGAAGGAACAAATTTTTGGGATTGGAACGTCTTGTATTCATGGCAGATTTGTACAAGGGAGGTATGGTGCAAAATACTTAGGCTGGCCAGTGGTGAGGTACTTATAAACCAAAACTAGGGTTTTGAAGATAATACATTGTCTAATAGGTAGCCAATGAAGTGTCTTAAGGGTGGATGTGATGTGAGTGTACTTTGAAGCACCAGTGACAAACCGTGCAAGAGCACTGAGTGAACTTTCCATAGCAAGTCATTTGGGATTCTATTCAAGTCTTGTATATCTTTTGCTGAGAGTTTACTGATCTTGGCGAATCTTTCCCACAGGCAATCCTTCTTTACCTTGCTTGTTGAATTTCTCAATGGTTTTGTTGTAAAGCTCCTTATGATCCATGATGAAGTCTACCATAGCCTCTTCATCTGCTAAATAAATGTTGGTAATATGTCCTGTCTTGCACCTGGATTGGTAGCTTTTTGGTTGGCTTATATATCCAGATTATTTCAAATCCTGTCAGTTCTTTGTTTTTTTCAGTCAATGAGTACATTGAGGATATTCCGACATTGTGACTTCCTCCCTCTCCTCCCTTTGTTGCTTCTGTGTCTCATACCTGTCTCTCTGTTACCACTCCCCCTTTCTCCTCTGGTTGTCAGCAGCTGTATCTCCCAACTTAAACTCTGTAGGTCCATTTGAGGGAACTTCTATCCTCCTGACATTCTTTGCCAATTTTAGGAACCATCTTATAAATCAAATCAAGGCAGCGTTTTAAAAAGTAAAACCAGCAAAAGTGACATGTGCGCTAAAACCTTATTACTAAATGTGCACTAAAACTAAAACATTATTTTCAAAAAACTATTTCTTGGTCCTGCACCACTGTAGCCAGCAAGCAGAGGAAACGGTTGGACAAGATTGCAAGTGTATACTCCAGCACATGTCTTGCTCAGGACAATATGTAGAGGAATATATGCTCCACATTTGTAAGATGGCGATACTTGTTTCATGAACCAGGATCTAAATTCAAAGGGGTCATCATCTATAAAATATGGCGTGTCCCTGTCATTCTCCGGTAATACATATGTGCCAGGAAATCCAATGGTGCCATGGAAAATTCTGTCTTTAGATGACTCTCATTGAAGACCTGGACATCACAGGATCACCCAATACTCCCAACGAGCTGACAGTGGCTCTTGAAATCTTGTCTTCTCAATTCATGGTCTGATTCTTTTTACAGGCTTTCTGCATAGATCTGGAGGCAATGTCATAACTTTGTCAGTATTTAACAACTCATCATCAGAAATTTATGCTGGACAAATATTGAAGAGCAATGTTTTGCCTAAGTTTATCATTTTTAAGTTGCAGAACAGCCCAAAGAAATTTCAATCAGTCAGCTGGCTGGACATTCATAGTGATCTGTAGCTCTCGAACTCCCAGGAAAAGATGTTGCATGCCACTGCGATGAAAGTGTTAAAGGCATTCGGTAACCATACTGCATCCTAGAGGAGGCTTCTAGTAACAGTAGGGAGAGAGTAGTACAAGCATGTATTATCAGATAACAACCTCCACTTTCTTCCACTCACATTATGTAGCCGTTGTACAAACCCCGGATACCAAAACTACAAATCACAACCAAACAACCAAACCAACCACAACAAACAAATCGCAACCTTCCACGGGTGCATCACCACCATCCTTCATCGATAACCACAAATGACAGTCACATGCTTTAAACAATTTTGTTTTTACTATCTATAAACTGCAGACATTACTTTGACACCACAGTAAGCACATCCTGGGTAAATCAAATCTAGCAAGATATAAGGCATCCTGACCGTTCTTTCTCCAAGTAAACTTCTAACTAGTAGCAGTAGTACTTCAAAACACTTATAAAGTGCTGAAATTGATGTAAACATCCTCTAGAGTGCTGATGTCCAAAAAGGGATAGTCCATCTCCAAAAGAGAGGTCAGTGTCCATTTTAGCATCTGATAGGGGAGATGGGCTATGGTGGAGGATACACTAATCTGAAAAAAAAATGTTTTCAACTGTTTTCTGAATCCAGAAATACTTCCCACGGTTTGAGAAAGCTTGTTCCAACCCTTGGCATTTATTGGGTTTACATGAGGAAATTGATAGGCGATTGCCCTGTGTGAGATCACTCCTCCTAATCAGAGAGGACAGACATGGAGGTTGGCTAAAATGTATTGCTTTATAAGTAAGGAAATTATATTTGAACAATATATGGCAATGAATGGGGAGCCAGTGTAGTTTGTGCAGGAAGGGTGCGACATGACTAAATTTATTTATTTACATGTATAAAATATTGGAGTTGAAATTAGGATGTCTGCTGAAAAATTAAACAGTAATGGAAACGAAACACACAAGATAAATGTACCTCCATATATTGTAAAGCATTTGTTATGTTTCACAAATGTTTCTGTCTCTGTATAATATATTTTAAATGAGTATGGATCCATATCGAAATTTGTTCGTAACATGATCTAACAAGTGATATTACAAAATACAGAGGCTTTTTTGGAGTAATTGAACAATAAAATCCCCTTCCTATTCACGTTTTTACAATGACTAATGACTGTACAGTTCTAATGTTAAAATCTACTACATTTATCACACAAAGATTGATCTTTACATTTTATTCTTATTCTCCTCAAGGTAATTAAGACACATAAATGACTTACCAAAAATCTTTTTAACTTCAATTTTTGTTTGGGCTTGGTTTAATTCTTTCGAGACATCTCCTTGATATTTGCCCAAGTCCATATTCTTGTCAAGATCTTTAATTGTGAGCTTAATGCCTGTATCTGTCCACTCATATGATTTCAGCCTTTTGTCTTTTATGAAAGCTTGGCCAGAAATGTTTTCATAGTCAAACATATGTCGACCTTTGACCACTTCATAGAGATGGAAACTCTGCAACTATATAAAAAGGACAAGTACAACTTTCTAATTGATGTGAAAATCTCCTTTTCTCGCCTATTGAAATTAATTGTAGTAATAAATACCGATTGTGAGGGTGTTTGTTACAGGATATACGTCCGGCAAAATTCCAAATAATGCCAGAGCACCGTCAGGTGCGAGGGCATTATTAAGTAATTTTTGCCTGGCATATATCCTGTAACAAACACCCGAGCATGAGGTATTTATTACTATTATAAAGACCGGCATACCCGATTGAAAGAAATATCCCTTTACTTTTACAAGGTGACACTAACAAGGGAGCCGCGATATTGTTTTGAATGTATGATCGCCCTCGTAAAAGTGGATGAATTTCCAAACAAGAAATTTGAAACATCACTTCCATTTTTCAAAGGGCCGTTATTGGAGGTTTTACTCCCAGCTGATTCTATGCGCAGTTCCGGTCTTTCCGGTCTACCAATATCTGTCAATTAGCTCTACAAACTAAAGTAAATAGAATCAAATCTGTAAGACCACATCAAAGCAATACAGTTAGATAAATCTTAAAGCTCAGTTAACAACCTTAGTTCACATATGTTTGTATTAAATGTTTTTTTAAAAAGTTTGAAATTCATGCATGCAATTGTTATGGTTTATACCATTCAGGGTAAAATTATTGTTCGAAAAGTTGGATATGTACAAGATATTGTTGAATTGCACAAAATATATGTCAGAAAACCAGTAACTCACTTTATACTCTGGACTTCAAATAAGATATTGCTACTCTGTATTATATCTTCAATATCAACAATCACTTACGGCAGAAATAAACTTTGAAATGTTTGCAAGTTTTACACACAAGTGGTTTTAGCTAATAGCTTGTAAAAAAGTCAGTATTCTTTTTTTCTACTTTTTTCCACTGTCATAATAAAGGTTTGAAGTGGTATCGAGAGTCCTCAGCTAGCTTTAAGTCCCTTATATTATACTTACAAGTCATTAGTATTCTTATCTTTTTCAATGTAAGGAGACAAAGAAGAATGAAAGAAAGTCATTAAAAACTGGCAAAACTGACTACACTGGAATATCTCAGATTTAAAGTAATCTGCTATTGATACTTATACTTTAATACCAAGGCATGTATCAGCATAAACTTATATATACGAAGTCTGAAAAGTAAAACTTAATTGCATTTTATAAAATGCTGTGTGAATACCAATAAGTTTTCAGTGAATACTACCAAAAGTTCACTATTGTTTGTGTATACTTTCACAGCCAATTTGTTAATTAAAACTGTTGTAGATCACAACTGTATTTAGTTAATTACATGTTGAATCCTTAGCAAAGGTAATCCCTACTCCAAAAGTGAAAAGATCCAAAATTTACTTCTACAGCTAGATAAAGTTTTTCACTGTTAATCAGTTGATTTTATTTTGTTTTATCAGTTTAAAATGTTGGAATGGTTCTGTGAAAAAGTGTCAATGGTTAAAACATCAATCAGACAGAGATAAGCGGTCACGAGCAAGGATTTAAGCATAAACAAATTAAAATATTGATAACTTTGAAAATTTGTATCATAATAGTTGATTTCTCACGCTTAAGTTTGATTTAAGGTGATGTATTATTTAATGTTTTCAAACACATAAATGCATATATATAAGCAGAATAGAATAGAATAGAAACATTTATACAGCGCAAAATTGACGCAAAATCCTCTAATGCACTTGAGGATTGTATACCTCAAATGCCCTTAATCTTCATTTTATCATTTTCAACCTTTTTCGGAGAATTTAATATTTTGACGGTATGTATTAAGTCCTTATTTCTTCTTGCTGAATTTATTTGAAAAGTTTAATAGACCAGACAGTTGAAAAGGGCTTTAACTTTCACTTTAATAAAACTTCATATTTTTTCATTCCCAAGATAATAAACTGAATTATTATTTTTAGTAATAGTTATCTCATTTGACCAACTTCCACCTATAATAGCACATATATACATTGACCCACACAATCTGAATTTGATCTGAGGTGAAGCACATTACTCTATATTTACATCTCAATTTAAACTAAATAACATAATGTGAATAAAAGTTATTTAAAATGCCGAATACTAGAAAGAATCTGAAAATTCAGTATTGTCGAATAAACAATAATATAATAGACCATCATTTCCACATAATATTAAACAGGACTACATCTATTTGATTGCAATAATCTGGAGAATTCATTGATTTTTGTATTCTTAGATTGCAAAACAGAAAATAAATATTTAACAAAATTTAGTCTCAGTTTTTTTATTTATTCAAGAGAAGAATTCTAGTTTTAACATAAAATAAAAGAACGATAGTCTACTGACAATCTACATATTACTTTGAAAGCAAGAGATGGATTTTGCAATTCATGGTAATACACATGTGTCCCACCTCTGATGTCAGAGTTCATATCGCAGTCTGGTCTCAAGTGGGAAAGCTAGTAGTTTCTTGATGTTGGGCGGCAGTTTTTTACAGTACAGAACCTTGACCAACTGTATGTACTGGTTTCCTCTGCCCTTCCAACTACCCATCACACAGTTGCCTAGATTCGAACCTTCATTAATTGGTATAGCTGAAGGTATTGCTGAAGCCATACTTGGAAAAGATTTGAACTTGAGGTCAGATTCAAGGATAAGAGAAATTTTTTATTTACATGTTAGTAAAATAGGTTAAAGATAGCTTTAAAATGTTACATGGTAAGATTTTAAAAGCCCCACACGAGGACATACAAAAGCCTTGTAATGAAATACTATAAGGCCTACACACACATACGTATAAATAAGAAGTTGTAAATTACCATAAAGTTACTTAAATACCCAAAAGGGTGAATGCAAACAAGGTTACAAAAACATACGTACAAATAAGAAGTTTTAAATTACCTTGATGTTACTACAATACCCTAAGGGTTGAATGATAACATATACATGTGAATGTATCATCTGGTTTCGCTACTTGTCACAATCAGTCAGATCAGTCAAGGTCAAGTTGTCACAATCAGTCACATCAGTCAAAGACAAGTTAGGCATGTGATCTATTTTAGCTAGGTCAAATTCATGTCACAATAGGTAGGGGGAGCCCCGGGTCAGCCAGGTCCAGCCTGTTGAGCTAAATAGATATCCAGCTCATGAATCAAAGCTTTTAACCCAAAATACTGGCAGAGCCACATCAATCCGAAGAGACCTCCCCCCAGATGGGTCAAGTCTGGAGGGGTCAAGCTCAACCTCAAAATAAAAAACCCAAGTTATAGCAGAGCCACGTCAATCCGAAGATACCTCTCTTCAGGTGGGTTAGTCCTGAAGGGGTCAAGCTCAGCGACGAAATCAAAACTAGGTTTCCTAGGTCAAAATTTGGTAGGGGGTGCCTGGGTCAGCCAGGTCCTGCCTTAAGAGTCAGTAATTTGACTATGAATTCTTCTGAGGTTGTTTCAGAATGAGTTGTAGTTTGCTCATCTTGCTTTCATGTATGCACAATGGCCGCCAATTTGAAAGTGACCCCTATGCTATACTAGTGGGTGAATGGTGGTGACCTAATTGCTTATTGGCTAGACAGGGTTATTGTTCCAAACATAGGCTATAAGGGTACATCAAGAAATCTTATGCCCCTGTTCCACCAAAAGATTAAGGCCCGATCCTGTCTGGACCCTTAATCGTGCACAGTCGGTGGAAAAAAAACAAAAATGGGCGGGAATACTGGGTCGGTACTGAAGTCTGGGATTAAGAACAGATCGTCCCCAGGATGCCTCAGGACGCCTCAGGCTGCCGCAGACAGTCCCCGACTGGTCTGGGACGAAGAACCGACAAGCCAGTTTTCAGGTCGGTTTCAACCACGATCCTGTCGTACACATACCGACTGGGTCCCAGGACGCCTCAGGCCTCCTGGGACTAAGAGCCGACTAACCCACGATTAACTACCGGCGTCCTCAGGCATCCTCAGGCCTCCTCAGTCTTCCCCAGACCAGGATCCCTGATTCTTGTTTTCCAAAGTTGCTGGATTTTCTGGGTATATATATATAAAATTCGCGATCTAATCACCATTGCTTTTCTAGGAACACAGCAGGATGCCACCTTTTAATGGGAGACAGATTCAACAACAACTTAGGGCTTTTATTGTTTTTATTTAGTTACAAATAATCATGTATTTCCATTTTTTACGTCAAGCTTTCTAGTTCTTGGGGAGAGCGATGATTGAAACTTATTTTTATGATTTTAGTGATTTTACTTGAACTTTTATTTACATGGACAGTGATATGCTTATGAACTGGAGTTGTGACCAGTGAAAGTGTGATCTGAAGCAGCTTGGCAGCTCTTGTTTGACAACATTCAGGCTTGATTCCATTTGCCCGACGTCAGGGCCCCTAAGGGACGGTCTAACCTATATTTTTGTTTGGGTCAATTATTTGGCTGAGAACCGTTGAATTTCTGTGAATCAAGTCCTGATAAAAGTCAGACCAGAGCACTGAGAGTGCTTGTTTATATATTTTCAGTGCAAAAACATAGACAAATTGATATTTTGTGGCGTATAAGTGAATTGTAATGGAAAAACAAAAGAAACTATGTTGGAAATGTGGGGGAAGACATCACCCCCCACAGGGAAAAAATGTGAAGCAGAACTGTATAAAACGAATGACGAATCTTTCAGTGGAGGGGGTGCTGGGTCTGAATCAGAGATGGACTCTCACGTGATTCCCAGTACCTCCCAGACTCAACCATCCAGCAGTGTTGAAGGACCTCAGGAAAAAATCCAGAAACAGATCCTGGAGCAGCTACAGAAGGTCAACAGCCGGCTGGACAAGGTAGAGGACAGAATGGCAAGGGATCAGCAGGAAGGCAAGGGACAGCCGACTACGTCAAGCAACAAGAAGTTAAGTAAACTCTCTAAAAAACATTTTACAGTGCTAAGTGATAGTTCACAGTCAAGTAGTGAGAGTTCTGATGAAGAACATTGTATCCCCACTTTGAATAAAATCAGAAAATCTGAAAAAATCCAACGTCAGGTGGATAAAAGAATTAGGGAGTTAGAGCGTCACAGTGAAGTTGCAGGTACTTTGGGAAAAATTAAGTCCAAACGTGGGGGGTCTGTAGAAGTGTTGGTAAAACATAAAGTGGCGTGGCCTCATGAGGCGATATTGGGTGGGGCCACCAGGTCTAGGCTATCATATGACCAGCTAACCATGTCACAGTGGGTACAAGGCTTCTGTAAGAATATGTTGGAGGAAAAAGACCATAAAATAAGGGAAAAAATGATACAATACATGGGTGAATTAATGGAGGATGCCACAGATTTCTCGTGGCAGGGAGCAAAGGCAGCCCACGCCGTACTGCTGTGTGAATTTGAGAGGGGTGGTTCCAATTGGGAAGACACAGCTCGCATCGACCGAATTCGACGGGCGCATGCGCAAAAACATAGTACTGGGACAAAAAGTTGGGTGAGAAGTGATAAATCACAGAAGCCTTGGTACTGCAAACAGTTTCAGACCGGGTCGTGTACACATAGTAGGGACCATGAGGTAAATGGAAGACTACACAAGCATCTGTGTTCTTTTTGTATATCACAAGGTCGTTACTTGGGCCATGCTGAGAAAGATTGTATATTCAGCAAAAAGTTCAATGCAAAAAACGAGTAAATAGCTGTCCTCCCATGGTTAGAGGGGAGGGCAGCAAGAAAAGTAGTGATATTCAGTGTAAAAAAGGTGTGTTTGGTAAATACCAAAGGGTCCAGAATGTTGAAAGACATACAACCAGTGAAGAGGTCAAGGTCATATTGGGAGAAGGCACCATCTCTCGTAGACAGGGCTCTCGTGTGTTCTATAGCAAGAATTGCAACCCTTCGGACATAGAAAGCCTATTGGTCCGTCCCTTGGAGCATTCAATATCAGTCTGTAAAGCTAGGGGGAGGCAAGGTGGGGCTAGATCTTATGCAGAAGTAGTCAAAGGTAATGAGTTTGGACCTAGAAATGATAGCAGATGTGACAAAAGCCGCGTTTTTTGGGCTCAGAAATATAACAAAACAAACATTCATTCACAGGTCAAACCATCTGAAGACAATGCACACCATGAAGTCATTAGAAATGACAATAAAACTGTGTTGACAAAGGGTGGGGTGAAGTGTAATGATACAAAGACGGCCAACAGGGCAGACAATGGCCCTATTCAAACAATGGGCCACACCTCACAGGTAATGGCAGGTGAGAACAAGGGCGGTGAGTCCCCAAAAAGTACGCCTCCAAGTGACGTGTTGCAAGGGGCAATAAATGAAAACCCAATATGTCAACAGAGGTTGTTGTTTGATATTAGCAATGTTGACAACGACAAGTTCATGAATTCTATCATTTATAATGACCAAAACAATGTGTCCAGGCCCACACAGTGTCTTGCATATGACCTCTGGAGTGCTCAATCCAAGGTCAAGTTTGGTTTCATACCCCTAACAGATCCCATAATGCCAAGTCGTGCGGACACCTCGCAGATTAAATGTCGGGATCCAATAGAGTTGCACAATGAGGTAAAGAAGTACGACCTCCCAAATTATTTGGGGGCGCGTATCCCTGTCGAGTCACAGTTGAACATTCACGCGTGGGAGTCGTTGTTGGAAGGATATTGGCACATTGGGACAAACAACTCTTAGAATGTTTGAAATTCGGATTCCCCTTGGGTTTCAATAGAACGTGTCCTTTAAGCCACGACAAAAATAATCACAAATCAGCAGTACTGTTCCCTGAACATGTCGAAAAATACATTGAAGATGAACAAAAATTTGGGGCCATAATTGGTCCATTCCAGAAATCCCCAATCGAAAATCTTCATTACTCACCTTTCATGACTAGGCACAAACCCAACTCAGATAACAGGAGGGTCATTTTGGATCTAAGCTGGCCCAGGGGTGCGTCTGTCAATGCTGGTGTGGAAAAAAATGGTTACATGGGGTCGGAATTCAAATTGACATTCCCTACTATCGATGATTTGACACAGGAGCTTGTAAAGATTGGTAGAGGGGATCATATCTTCAAAGTGGATGTTAGTAGGGCGTTCAGGCACTTAAATGTAGACCCTCGCGACTACGACCTCCTAGGCGTCAACTGGGGCGTCACGTTCATTGATACTAGAATTCCGTTCGGGAGTCGACACGGAAGTCAGTTCTTCCAGAGAACCAGCGACGCGGTGCGTCACGTCATGCGTTTGCGTGACGTCAACGTCATAAATTATATTGACGACTTCCTGGGATATGGGACACCAAGCGTCGCCAAAAATTCTTTTGACGCATTGATTGACGTCATGACGCAACTAGGTCTGACTATAAGTGAGAGTAAATTGGTTGAACCCACCACCAAGGCAGTTTGTCTCGGTATACTCGTGGATACCGTACAAGGAACTGTAGCGATTCCGCCTGAGAAGTTGGAAGTTGTTAAGCAAATGGTCAATGACTGGAAAGGTAGAAAATGATGCACGAAACGTCAGTTACAATCGCTTCTTGGTACACTACTGTATGTACATAAATGCGTCAAACCAGCCAGGTATTTCCTAAACAGGATGCTGACGACGTTGCGTAGCGTCAGCAATCCAGCCAGGGTTGACTTAGATCAAGACTTTCAAAGGGACCTTCGATGGTTCCACAGTTTTTTACCCCAGTACAATGGCGTGTCAATGTATAGCCACACCAAATCCAAATCGATTCTAGAACTTGACGCTTGCTTGACGGGTCTTCGGGGCAGATGGGGCAATATGGTATACCATTTACCCATAGAACGAGACTTTGCGAATCTAGACATTGTCCATTTGGAAATGGTGAATATTGTCATGGCCTTGTGTTTGTTTGCTCGTCTCTGGGCTGGTACCCGAATTTTAGTCAAATGTGATAATGAAGCAGTGGTCAAGGTATTGAAGGCTGGCAAGGCCAGAGACCCTTTTTTGGCCACATGTGCGAGAAATGTGTGGTATCTGTCAGCTTTGGCAGACATAGATTTACAGTATGAACACATATTGGGAAGAAACAACACAGTGGATGATTTGTTATCTAGGTGGCAGCTAATACCTAATAACATGGTCCAACTCCACCAGTTTATTCCCAATCCAGTGTGGCTTCCCGTTAGCATTAACATGCTGGAAGTCGATTACAATATCTGATACAGTTATTCTAGATACTATGCTTTGTATTTTCAGATAATGAAGCTTTGACAGAATATGCCAGAAGGGCCTCAGTACGTGCAAAGTCAGCTTTTCGACCTAGAACTGTCAAATGTTATGACATGTTGTTTAGATCCTTTGTGGCTTTTTGCTTGTTTACCAAGGTCAAGTTATCAAAAGTATCAGTGTCGACTGCATTATCGTACCTAGAATTTTTGGTCGAGAATGAAGTATCAGTCAACATGGTGAAAAACCATATTTCGGCCATTAGGGCTATATCCATTGTATTTGGATTGCAATACAAGTCATGGGATCACCCCAGAATTACTTATTTTGTGAAGGCATTAAAGTTGCATAGGCCTATGGCCATTACAAAGAGAAATATCATAGATGTCGCTACATTAAAACGTATGGTGGCCTTATGTCAGAGGTTCCCCAATGCAGAAGTTTACAAAGCGATTTTCTTCGCTGCGTTCTTCGGGTTCTTTCGGTTGTCCAACCTTGCCCCACATTCGAAAGCGGAATTTGATTGTACCAGACATTTTACTGGAGGGGATATTTTCTTTCAACACAATGAGGTGCACCTTCTTCTGAAATGGTCAAAGACAATCCAATTTAGAGATGAATGTAGACTAGTAACGCTTCCTAAGTTAGGGGCTTCACCAATATGTCCTTATGGGGCGTTAAAAACAATTATGGCCCTATATAAACCGGGTGCAAATTCTCCACTCTTTCAGATTAGAGTAGCTACAGGATGGCAAGTACTGACAGACACTCGAGTCAGAAAAAATTTGGCAACAATCAATCGATTATTAAATCTTCCATCCAACTACTATACATTTCACACCTTCAGGCGCTCAGGTGCTTCATTGGCCTATGATTTGGACATTCCAGTCAAAGAAATAAAAGAACATGGCACCTGGGCATCTGACTGCGTTTGGCGATACATTCGACCGACTGCTGCTGCAGGAAAGCAAGTTTCGCGAGTTTTCAAAAGAACGCTTCATGTGGATAGCCAGTAATGATATATTGCTCCTACGTCTACGATGGCTTGGGGTTTGGGGAATCTCATAGATATTGCAAGTTATAAGGTTTTTTGGTGAAGTTCACAGTAACTGGATCCATGTAGTATAATTTGGTAACAAAGAGATTACAAAGTAACTTTGGTGCTTAACACAGTAGATACATTCACATTCGATCAAATTTGATGACCTTGCTTTTCAAAACTTGGACCTTCAGAGGTCAACACGTCAGATAGCAATTGTGACCTTACAGGTCAAATTAATAAGTAGTGGGCAGTGACCTATGGGGTCACAGGATGACCTTGAGCAAGGTCAAATTAGGGTCAAAACCTTTGACCTTCAGAGGTCAAAATTTCCGTGTAAAGGTCAGCAGGTGACCTTTCAGCAAGGTCACAACTCTTGTTCAGTCTAGTCAATAAGTGAAGATTTGTTTTAAGGATTATATTTTATATTTGGGTTTTATATTATGTAATTTTACCATTAGAAATGTAAATATTCTTAGTTGTCAGTCTGTGTAAACCTCTTATATATTCATGTTATTGTATAATAAACTTTTAAATCCTCTGTTGTTATTTGTTGGAGTTGGGGACTGTCGGGGGCAGTGTCTAGGCATTGGCCCAGTCAGTCCTTGCTCCAACCTTAATATGAGCCTTTGGGTACCAGTCTAAAGAAAAATAAAAATGGGAAAGGGGTCATCAGGAGTTTCACCCTGTAAATCAGGGAGATTTTTGAACTGATTGGCTAGTGGAAATTTCCTGGCATTTTCCCACCAAATTCTAGGGACAGATTCATTATTCCACAAGAACTGGAACAGTCAAGAAGGACTTTTTTGCTCCCTCCCTCCCACCCTTAACCTGGAGTGTTCACTGGAAGGTGGTGTGTCTCTCTAACTTCACACCCCTTTGGCGCAGGGGGGGGGGGGGGGGGTTCAGCAGCGTGCACCAAAGCTAGTTACCAATGGTGTTCACGGGCTTGCACTCCTGTTAGGCTTCAGGCTGCCTTCCCCTGGCCTCCAGGTTAACATTTTCAAATTCTTCTCAAAATATTCTTTTCTTTTCCCTTTCTTTCTTCTGATGACCTGATGGGATAGGCATCACTTTGGCAAAGGGGGAATTGTATGGGGAATCTCATAGATATTGCAAGTTATAAGGTTTTTTGGTGAAGTTCACAGTAACTGGATCCATGTAGTATAATTTGGTAACAAAGAGATTACAAAGTAACTTTGGTGCTTAACACAGTAGATACATTCACATTGGATCAAATTTGATGACCTTGCTTTTCAAAACTTTGACCTTCAGAGGTCAACACGTCAGATAGCAATTGTGACCTTACAGGTCAAATTAATAAGTAGTGGGCAGTGACCTATGGGGTCACAGGATGACCTTGAGCAAGGTCAAATTAGGGTCAAAACCTTTGACCTTCAGAGGTCAAAATTTCCGTGTAAAGGTCAGCAGGTGACCTTTCAGCAAGGTCACAACTCTTGTTCAGTCTAGTCAATAAGTGAAGATTTGTTTTAAGGATTATATTTTATATTTGGGTTTTATATTATATAATTTTACCATTGGAAATGTAAATATTCTTAGTTGTCAGTCTGTGTAAACCTCTTATATATTCATGTTATTGTATAATAAACTTTTAAATCCTCTGTTGTTATTTGTTGGAGTTGGGGACTGTGAAATGTTTGCAAGTTTTACACACAAGTGGTTTTAGCTAATAGCTTGTAAAAAAGTCAGTATTCTTTTTTTCCACTTTTTTCCACTGTCATAATAAAGGTTTGAAGTGGTATCGAGAGTCCTCAGCTAGCTTTAAGTCCCTTATATTATACTTACAAGTCATTAGTATTCTTATCTTTTTCAATGTAAGGAGACAAAGAAGAATGAAAGAAAGTCATTAAAAACTGGCAAAACTGACTACACTGGAATATCTCAGATTTAAAGTAATCTGCTATTGATACTTATACTTTAATACCAAGGCATGTATCAGCATAAACTTATATATACGAAGTCTGAAAAGTAAAACTTAATTGCATTTTATAAAATGCTGTGTGAATACCAATAAGTTTTCAGTGAATACTACCAAAAGTTCACTATTGTTTGTGTATACTTTCACAGCCAATTTGTTAATTAAAACTGTTGTAGATCACAACTGTATTTAGTTAATTACATGTTGAATCCTTAGCAAAGGTAATCCCTACTCCAAAAGTGAAAAGATCCAAAATTTACTTCTACAGCTAGATAAAATTTTTCACTGTTAATCAGTTGATTTTATTTTGTTTTATCAGTTTAAAATGTTGGAATGGTTCTGTGAAAAAGTGTCAATGGTTAAAACATCAATCAGACAGAGATAAGCGGTCACGAGCAAGGATTTAAGCATAAACAAATTAAAATATTGATAACTTTGAAAATTTGTATCATAATAGTTGATTTCTCACGCTTAAGTTTGATTTAAGGTGATGTATTATTTAATGTTTTCAAACACATAAATGCATATATATAAGCAGAATAGAATAGAATAGAAACATTTATACAGCGCAAAATTGACGCAAAATCCTCTAATGCACTTGAGGATTGTATACCTCAAATGCCCTTAATCTTCATTTTATCATTTTCAACCTTTTTCGGAGAATTTAATATTTTGACGGTATGTATTAAGTCCTTATTTCTTCTTGCTGAATTTATTTGAAAAGTTTAATAGACCAGACAGTTGAAAAGGGCTTTAACTTTCACTTTAATAAAACTTCATATTTTTTCATTCCCAAGATAATAAACTGAATTATTATTTTTAGTAATAGTTATCTCATTTGACCAACTTCCACCTATAATAGCACATATATACATTGACCCACACAATCTGAATTTGATCTGAGGTGAAGCACATTACTCTATATTTACATCTCAATTTAAACTAAATAACATAATGTAAATAAAAGTTATTTAAAATGCCGAATACTAGAAAGAATATGAAAATTCAGTATTGTCGAATAAACAATAATATAATAGACCATCGTTTCCACATAATATTAAACAGGACTACATCTATTTGATTGCAATAATCTGGAGAATTCATTGATTTTTGTATTCTTAGATTGCAAAACAGAAAATATATATTTAACAAAATTTAGTCTCAGTTTTTTTATTTATTCAAGAGAAGAATTCTAGTTTTAACATAAAATAAAAGAACGATAGTCTACTGCCAATCTACATATTACTTTGAAAGCAAGAGATGGATTTTGCAATTCATGGTAATACACATGTGTCCCACCTCTGATGTCAGAGTTCATATCGCAGTCTGGTCTCAAGTGGGAAAGCTAGTAGTTTCTTGATGTTGGGCGGCAGTTTTTTACAGTACAGAACCTTGACCAACTGTATGTACTGGTTTCCTCTGCCCTTCCAACTACCCATCACACAGTTGCCTAGATTCGAACCTTCATTAATTGGTATAGCTGAAGGTATTGCTGAAGCCATACTTGGAAAAGATTTGAACTTGAGGTCAGATTCAAGGATAAGAGAAATTTTTTATTTACATGCTAGTAAAATAGGTTAAAGATAGCTTTAAAATGTTACATGGTAAGATTTTAAAAGCCCCACACGAGGACATACAAAAGCCTTGTAATGAAATACTATAAGGCCTACACACACATACGTATAAATAAGAAATTGTAAATTACCATAAAGTTACTTAAATACCCTAAAGGGTGAATGCAAACAAGGTTACAAAAACATACGTACAAATAAGAAGTTTTAAATTACCTTGAGGTTACTACAATACCCTAAGGGTTGAATGATAACATATACATGTGAATGTATCATCTGGTTTCGCTACTTGTCACAATCAGTCAGATCAGTCAAGGTCAAGTTGTCACAATCAGTCACATCAGTCAAAGACAAGTTAGGCATGTGATCTATTTTAGCTAGGTCAAATTCATGTCACAATAGGTAGGGGGAGCCCCGGGTCAGCCAGGTCCAGCCTGTTGAGCTAAATAGATATCCAGCTCATGAATCAAAGCTTTTAACCCAAAATACTGGCAGAGCCACATCAATCCGAAGAGACCTCCCCCCAGATGGGTCAAGTCTGGAGGGGTCAAGCTCAACCTCAAAAACCCAAGTTATAGCAGAGCCACGTCAATCCGAAGATACCTCTCTTCAGGTGGGTTAGTCCTGAAGGGGTCAAGCTCAGCGACGAAATCAAAACTAGGTTTCCTAGGTCAAAATTTGGTAGGGGGTGCCTGGGTCAGCCAGGTCCTGCCTTAAGAGTCAGTAATTTGACTATGAATTCTTCTGAGGTTGTTTCAGAATGAGTTGTAGTTTGCTCATCTTGCTTTCATGTATGCACAATGGCCGCCAATTTGAAAGTGACCCCTATGCTATACTAGTGGGTGAATGGTGGTGACCTAATTGCTTATTGGCTAGACAGGGTTATTGTTCCAAACATAGGCTATAAGGGTACATCAAGAAATCTTATGCCCCTGTTCCACCAAAAGATTAAGGCCCGATCCTGTCTGGACCCTTAATCGTGCACAGTCGGTGGAAAAAAACAAAAATGGGCGGGAATACTGGGTCGGTACTGAAGTCTGGGATTAAGAACAGATCGTCCCCAGGATGCCTCAGGACGCCTCAGGCTGCCGCAGACAGTCCCCGACTGGTCTGGGATGAAGAACCGACTAAGCCAGTTTTCAGGTCGGTTTCAACCATGATCCTGTCGTACACATACCGACTGGGTCCCAGGACGCCTCAGGCCTCCTGGGACTAAGAGCCGACTAACCCACGATTAACTACCGGCGTCCTCAGGCCTCCTCAGTCTTCCCCAGACCAGGATCCCTGATTCTTGTTTTCCAAAGTTGCTGGATTTTCTGGGTATATATATATAAAATTCGCGATCTAATCACCATTGCTTTTCTAGGAACACAGCAGGATGCCACCTTTTAATGGGAGACAGATTCAACAACAACTTAGGGCTTTTTTTGTTTTTATTTAGTTACAAATAATCATGTATTTCCATTTTTTACGTCAAGCACAGCAACCACCACCAGCACCACCAGCACCCATACAGAGACCTAGAAGAAGGCACAACATGTGGGTCAGGCCATGGCTACTGCAGAGAGAGGAGAAGGGGACCTACCACAACATTATGGCTGATCTGTATGCCACAGACATTCCAGGATTCACCAACTACATGAGGATGACCCCAGAATTTTTTGAAATGATAAAGACCAGACTGGAACCACACCTTGCCAGGCAGGCCACCAACTACAGAGCACCAATCAGTGTTGGGGAGAAGTTAGCCCTCACCATCAGATATCTGGCCACTGGAGAGTCATACACATCATTATCATGTCAGTTCAGGGTTGGAAGATCCACCATTTCCAAGTTTCTACCAGAGGTCTGCAGGGCCATCCAGGATGAGTTCTACTACCCCAGATGAGTGGAAAGAACTGGAGAGGGAATTCAGGATCAGGTGGAATGTTCCACATGCCCTGGGAGCCCTGGATGGGAAGCATGTGGCCCTGAAGAAATCCAAGAACACTGGAGCCCTCTACCACAACTACAAGGGGTTCTTTTCCATTGTGATGTTGGCCCTGGTAGATGGACAGTATAAGTTCAGATGGGTGGATGTGGGTACAGCTGGATCTTGCTCAGATGCCCAGATATTTAATGCCTCTCAGCTGAAGAGGAGGATTGAGCATGGCAGGATAGGCTTCCCTGACCCAGCTCCTATAACCCAGGGTGGTAGAGATGTCCCCTACTTCATTCTGGCAGACGATGCTTTTGCCCTGAAGACCTGGCTCATGAAACCCTATGGCAGAAGGCTGTTAACAAGGGAGGAAAGGATTGCCAACTATAGAATATCGAGGGGCAGGAGAGTTGTGGAGAACGCTTTTGGCATCCTGGTCTCAAGATTTAGAGTCATGAGGACCACCATTGAACTACCCCCAGAAACAGTTAGAGAAGTGGTCATGACCTGTGTGGTTCTGCACAACATACTCAGAAGTCAGTATCAAGGTCAACCTGCTGGCCAGCAGCCATGGGAGGATGATGATGATGATGTGCCTGGTGATTGTGGATTGATTGGTGGTGCTGCTGGTGGTGGCCAAGACAGAAACCCTGCTAGAGAGGCCAAAAGACAGAGGGATTACCTGAAGGACTACTTCAATAATGAGGGAGCAGTGGCCTGGCAAGATGGCAGAATATAAGTCCTGCTGCAGTAAACAGTCCTTTTCAGGACTAACTATAACAGTCCTTTTCAGGACTACCAATTATTCCAAAAACAATTAATCAGCTATGCTTGCTACAGACGGACAAACCCCATGCCAAACATAACTTTTTCAGACGGACAAACAGACAAAGCCCATGCCAAACATAACTTTTTCAGACGGACAAACAGACAAACCCCATGCCAAACATAACTTTTTCAGATGGACAAACAGACAAACCCCATGCCAAACATAACTTTTTTCAGACGGACAAACAGACAAACCCCATGCCAAACATAACTTTTTCAGACGGACAAACAGACAAACCCCATGCCAAACATAACTTTTTCAGACGGACAAACAGACAAACCCCATGCCAAACATAACATTTTCAGACGGACAAACAGACAAACCCCATGCCAAACATAACTTTTTCAGATGGACAAACAGACAAACACAAGTCACTCACCCAACAATCATACAAACCCAGTGTTAAACAAGAGCCAAACACAAAGTCACACATAATATCCTCAAATGAATTATTTTTTTATATATTTGGAAATCCACCTCTTAATTTCACCAATTTGATTTTGTTCATGGGTTGGAAATTTATTTGTAGCAGAAATGTTTCTATGGAAATCTTCAATTTTAAATATTCACCTCTAATCACAAAAATGTGGAAAATATAACCATAAAAGAAGTTTTGTTTTCAATAATGGGGGATTGTGTTTGCAAAATAGTTTGTCAGTTCGTTGGCATGGGTTCTATTTAATTTTGGGTTTTTGTGTTTCTTGGTTGGTGGCTACTGGGGTTGAGTTTTTTTTTTTGTAGTTGGGTGTTAGGTTTGGTACTGGGTTGGGTTTATTATTGGTAGTTTGATGTTGGGTTTCTTACTGTGTTTGTTATTTGGGGGTTATGTTTGGTATTGGGTTTGTCTGTTTGTGGGTTGGCAAGTATGTAATAATGCCTTTTAACTCTAGGGAAGGTGTAAGTGTTGGACTTTTCACTTACAGATTTTAAACTATCCCATGGATTTTATTCTAAAAATGGGCTGATTAATGGACATATTGGGAGTTATTTTTAATTTTTTTATGTGGCTTTTTTGTTATGTGTGGTACCATGGGTTATTTGTTTCATGTTTGGGGTGGTGTAAGTGTTGGACTTTAACTTTTTTTTCTTATGATAAGTATTTGTACTGAACTTTTTTGTTTTGGGAGGGGAATTGGAATAACATGTAGCTGAATAATTGTTTTTGGAAGATTTGGTGGCCCTGAAAAGGGCCTGGCAGGTCAAAGACCCGCCCTGACTGGATGGCTACTGAGGAGGCTGCTGCTGCTGTTGAGGCGGTGCTGGAGTGGTGATAGTAAAGAGCTGCTGCTGCGGTTGCTGCTGCTGCTGCTGCTGAGGCTGCTCGACGATCTGTGTTGATGTCAGATCTGGTAGCTGGCTTAAGATTCCACTCAGATTGTGTCTGCTCCCTTCGTCCTGTACAGTTAGGACATATGTCGGGTTGCTGAAGCCAATGGGGCTTGGTGTATAGTACACAAAACTGCTGCTAGCTGCTGCTTGAGTGGAACTAGACGCCTGTGGAGTGGTTGTTGGCAGTAGGCCGACCCTCTGGGACTCCGTGGTAACAGTGGCTGATCTTCTGGACAATGGCTGACGTCTGCGGTTACTCTTAATAGTTTTGATGTCTCTAAATATCTTGCCCTTTAATTCTTCAAATTCTTCTTGAGTCATCTTTTTGGCCTCTGATGCCACGTAGTCAAAGAAGGGCTGCCTGTCTGACTTCTGATGCAGAAAACCTGAGATAAGTGTCCTCATCTGCTCAAAGTGTTCGAGAATCTTGGAGTCTGTAGTTGAAACGGGCGTTGATGTAATGATGGACTGACTCCTCTCCCTCAGGACACTGGACTCGAGGTGTTCTGTGTCAGTAGTTGACCCACGTGATTCGTCCTGCCAGCTGGTATTTGGACTGGCCTCAAAACCTGAACTTCTGTTGGCCCCCTTTCTTCTGATGTGGGTTTTAAGAAAACCCATCTGTTGGTAGACCCAGGACTGTCTCTTGGTCATCTCCCTCGGGGCTTGGCCAGATTGGAGCTT
This sequence comes from Sabellastarte sp. h YS-2021, assembly GCA_964017235.1. Classification (NCBI taxonomy): domain Eukaryota; kingdom Metazoa; phylum Annelida; class Polychaeta; order Sabellida; family Sabellidae; genus Sabellastarte; species Sabellastarte sp. h YS-2021. The sequence continues at coordinate 13,925,786 of OZ024933.1, forward strand.
GGACAGCTTCCCATAACAGGTTCGCTGGGACTCGAACCAACGTCTCACATCAAAGGGCTGGAGCTTCAGTTCTGCAGATATTTCTGCCCAGAGAGCCTCTCTTCTGGTCCTGTCGTGGAAACGTGAATGTTCCTTGTCATACAGTTCAGGGTGCAGCTTTACAAATTCCACAATGGAAACTTCCTGGCTGTCTGTAAAAGTGGCACACACCCTGGCTCTCTTGGCTGAAGAATGGCACTCCGGATCTTCTTCACACCTCTCTTCTTCTTCTGCCACAGCTTCCCCAATAGCTGGACCTTCCTGAATCTCCTCCTCCTCTCTCCTCTCAGTTCCTTCTTCTGTAATAACTTCACTCCTCTCCTCTACTTGACTTTCCTTCTCCCTCTCATCCATCTTTTTCCTTCCTCTCTTCCCTCCTTTCTCTTTCCTCATAATCCAGTCGACAAAATAATAAAAAAAATAGTAAAATGTGTCTCCTAGCTGTGAAATTTGCCTTAAGCTCAAGTAAAATATATATAAAATAAAAACTGAAAACCCCTACAAATCAGTGACACACGTCTCTCAGTAGCCAAACAGTCAGTAACAACGAGAATGTGTGCGCGGTCGCTTATATAGTCCCAGACCCCCTCATTGCCTCGTTTTAATTTCCGACGCGCGAAAAACAGTCGGTTCTTAGTCCTAGGCCTCCTGGGGCGTCCTCAGACCGCCGCAGACTAAATTTGTGCTGTCCAAGGCGTCCTGGGGAGGCCGGTTTGGATCGGTTAGGTTTGGTTACCCTTAGTCGGGGCTTAGTCCCAGACCTTGATTTTTGGGTCCCAGGACACCGCAGACAATCTGAGGCTTCCGGGGACTAATGCAACCGACCCACTTTCACATGTATGAAATTCATACGCATCATATTTGAGTCTGGGAGTAACAACTGGCCCCCTGGGACTAAGCTACGGAGGTCTGGGACTAAGGGTCGCAGGCGGCCTAGGACAACACACGACTGCGTAAATTTGGGTCTGAGGAGGCCTGAGGATGCCTGGGACTGGACATTTTGTTGACGGCGGGAAATATGAATCAGTTTGAGTTGTGAGAAATATCAAACATGTTTGATTTTTCACACGGTCCCAACCGACAACAACCGACCCTTTCAGAAGGTCTGGGACTAAGCAAATATTTCAAACCGACCCTCAAAAACCTTTAATCGGGAGCCTTAGTCGTGTGGTGGACCACCCACATTAAGGTACCCAACAACTGATAGACCAGGGCCCTAACTGGGCCGTGCCCTGCAAAGTAACCACTATGATAATACTAAGTGTAGGTGTAAAACACTAAACGGATAAACAGTAAATAATAACATCTCGTTTTGACTTTTAGTACTTCACTGGGCAAAATACAATTTTTGATTTTTCAAGATTATGTTACACCCAAGATTGAGTTTTATTGAAAATATCTATTGGAGTGTTTAATAATCTGTTGAATGATTAATCTAACTTGTAAGGATAAGGGGTGGTATCTGGACAAAAATGCTAATAAGATGCCAATTGGTGCAATAGTGGGGACATCCCAAATGTATTTCAGTTCTAGCTTTCTACAGTTACTCATACATTCTGGTATTGTCTGATATCCCAACCATTGCACTATGCTGAATCTCATATGTTTGTGAGAATAATTTTCAGCAGTGAAGTGCCTTGATACTGGTGTAGATAAGGCTTTCTTAGGATTTTTAACACTTGATATATGTTCATAAATCCTATTTCTAAAAGGTCTCCCTGTTTCACCTATATATCGTTTGTTACATTTTGTGCACTGAATCAGATATATTATATTTTAAATCTCATGTGATTCGGTGTCTTTGTGGTAGGTTTGTACATTTGTGGGTTACTTTTGTGTTTGTGCTTGTAAATGAGGTGGTTTTATGTACTTTAGGGCACTAGGTGCATGTTGTCAGTCTATTACATATTAGTGGGAGGAAGGAAATATCTTGTTTGGCTTCATTATGTGGGTAGCTGATTTTATTGGAAGTCAGAATATCTCGTAGGTTGGGGAGTCTTCTGCATCCTATGAATGGTTTTTCCAGGGAATTTTTTTATGACTCTTCAGTATTTTCTATAATGTTCCAATTATCTCTGATAATTTGTGCAATATCAGGGTTCCTGGGATTAAATGTAGTTAAATGTGTTGTTTTTAATTTTCTGTTTTTAGTTTCTAGTAGGTCATTTTGTGAAAACCTAGCTGCTCTTTCATAATTATTTTCCAGAGCTTTCCGGGGTAGCCTCTATCTTGGTAATATTTGATCAATTTTTGGCCATTGGTTTGATAATCAATGTCCAGGGTGCAGATTCTTCTGATTCGTAAGAACTGGCCATATGGTCCATTTGCAGTCACACCGTGGGGGGTGTGCTGATTCGTAATGTAGGTATAGATGTGTATCTGTAGGTTTGTTGTATAAGGTGGTGTATACTGATCTGTTTGGTAGGATTCTTTCTGTGGTGTCTAAGAAGTTGATTTCTTCTAGGCTTATTTCATGAGTGAACTTGATGGTCGGGTGTATGCCATACAGATATTCAACAAACTTATTTAGTTGATCTTCCATACCATAAATATATCATCTATGAACATTTTCCAAAGTAATGGTCTGAGTTTGTAATTTTTAGTGCTTTTGTTTCAAACTTATCCATGAAAATATTGGCATAGTTTGGTGCTAGGGCAGTGCCCATTGCCGTTCCTCCTGTTTGTAGGAAGTAATCTCAATTAAATTGAAAGGACATATTGTGTAGTACTAGTTCTAGTAAATCAAGTATGTATGTACTGATTCCAGTTTTAGTTGGGTCATTTCTAAATTGATCTGCTACTGCTGTAATTCCCTCTTGGTTTGGGATATTTGTGTTAGTGAACTTACATCTAATGTCACTAAAAAGGCGCCTCCTGGAATGGGTCCAATTTCCTTGATTTTAGTGATGAAATCCTGAGTGTCCCTAATGTAGGACTTGGTAGTGGGTACATATTTTTTGTATATGTGCATCCACAAACTTGCTTAATCTGGCAGTGGGCTGAGTGACAGAACTGCAGATAGGTCTTCGTGGTATGTTCTTTTTGTGCATTTCAGGTAATAGATAGAAATGACCTATTGTGCATTTATCACGTGAGAGGTAATCTACATTTTCATCACTAATCAAACCTTTGTTTTAAATGGTGATTAATGTTTGTGTGATTTTTTCACTTACTGACCTTGTAGGGTAATCTTTGAGTGGTGTGTAATAGTTAGGATCACTCAATTCACAACCACACAAGGATGCACCACTATTGTTGATGGGATTCCCTCACATGAAAGCGATGACCAAAATACTACAGACACTACTGCTATATCTACCACATACAAACCTGACCAACTCAGGGTACAAAAGAGAATACAATGGAACAGCAGCACCATTAGCAAACTCCAACAAAACCAAATGAAGGAGAAATGCGATGTTACCATAACAAAATTACCTCGCAAAAACAGCTTCAAAACCAGTCAACACACACAAAAGACTCACCCAACTACCTCATAGGTATTATTCTTATGAGATAGAACAACACAGGACACCACCCACTCATGCACACAAAAACACTCTGACACTGACTGGGTCTCCTTGGTGAATGAAGCATATAACCCAGAAAAGCCAGAACTGATTAACATTGATGAAGATGAAACCATGGTAACACCATCAACATCAACAGATGACAACTCTATAATCTTAAACTAATATTTCAAGAATGGACTTAGTGACTTATTTGGGGAGGTTTCTAGTTCAGATGAATACTGATTAAAAACACTAATATGGTTTCATTATTTATTCTTCAAAGACAGCATCTGTCAAAACATATTAAATAAATATAATAGGAAAACTTCCCGAATGTCATATACAGAAAAAATATATCACGAATGAAGATAACAATATTATACGAGTGCGCAGCACGAGTATTATATTGTTAATCTTCATGAGTGATATACTTTTTCCGTATATGTCTGATGAGGGGTGTTTTATGGGCCTGTTCCACCAAAAGATTAAGCCTCGATCCTGTCTGCAACCCTTAATCGTGGACAGTCGGTGGGAAAATAACAAAAATGGGCGGGAATACTGGGTCGGTTTCAAAGTCTGGGATTAAGAACAGATCATCCCCAGGACGCCTCAGGACACCTCAGGATGCCTCAGGCTGCCGCAGACAGTCCCCGACTGGTCTGGGACGAAGAACCGACTAAGCCAGTTTTCTGGTTGGTTTCAACCACGATCCTGTCGTACACAAACCAACTGGGTCCCAGGACGCCTCAGGCCTCCTGGGACTAAGAGCCGACTAACCCACGATTAACTACCGGCGTCCTCAGGCCTCCTCAGGCCTCCTCAGTCTTCCCCATACCAGGATCCCCGATTATTGTTTTGCAAAGTTGCTGGATTTTCTGGGTATATATATATAAAATTCGCGATCTAATCACCATTGCTTTTCTAGGAACACAGCAGGATGCCACCTTTTAATGGAAGACAGATTCAACAACAACTTAGGGCTTTTTTGGTTATTATTCAGTTACAAATAATCATGTATTTCCATTTTTTACGTCAAGCACAGCAACCACCACCAGCACCACCAGCACCACCAGCACCCATACAGAGACCTAGAAGAAGGCACAACATGTGGGTCAGGCCATGGCTACTGCAGAGAGAGGAGAGGGGGGCCTACCACAACATTATGGCTGATCTGTATGCCACAGACATTCCAGGATTCACCAACTACATGAGGATGACCATGGAATTCTTTGAAATGATGAAGACCAGACTGGAACCATGTCTAGCCAGGCAGGCCACCAACTACAGAGCTCCTATCAGTGTTGGGGAGAAGTTAGCCCTCACCATCAGATATCTGGCCACTGGAGAGTCATACACATCATTATCCTCTCAGTTCAGGGTTGGAAGATCCACCATTTCCAAGTTTTTACCAGAGGTCTGCAGGGCCATCCAGGATGAGTTCACCAGAGAGTACCTCAAATGTCCTACTACCCCAGATGAGTGGAAAGAACTGGAGAGGGAATTCAGGATCAGGTGGAATGTTCCTCATGCCCTGCGAGCCCTGGATGGGAAGCATGTGGCCCTGAAGAAACCCAAGAACTCTGGAGCCTCTACCACAACTACAAGGGGTTCTTTTCCATTGTCATGTTGGCCTTGGTAGATGGGCAGTACAAATTCAGATGGGTGGATGTGGGTACAGAAGGATCTTGCTCAGATGCCCAGATATTTAATGCCTCTCAGTTGAAGAGGAGGATTGAAGATGGCAGGATAGGCTTCCCTGACCCAGCACCTATAACACAGGGTGGTACAGATGTCCCCTACTTCATTTTGGCAGATGATGCCTTTGCCCTGAAGACCTGGCTCATGAAACCCTATGGCAGAAGGCTGTTAACAAGGGAGGAAAGGATTGCCAACTATAGAATATCAAGGGGCAGGAGAGTTGTGGAGAACGCTTTTGGCATCCTGGTTTCAAGATTCAGAGTGATGAGGACCACCATTGAACTACCACCAGAAACAGTTAGAGAAGTGGTCATGACCTGTGTGGTTCTGCACAACATACTCAGAAGCCAGTATCAAGGTCAACCTGCTGGTCAGCAGCCTGGGGAGGATGATGATGATGATGTGCCTGGTGATTGTGGATTGATTGGTGGTGCTGCTGGTGGTGGCCAAGACAGAAACCCTGCTAGAGAAGCCAAAAGACAGAGGGATTACCTGAAGGACTACTTCAATAATGAGGGAGCAGTGGCCTGGCAAGATGGCAGAATATAAGTCCTGTTGCAGTAAACAGTCCTTTTCAAGACTAACTATAACAGTCCTTTTCAGGACTAACAAACAGTCCTTTTCAGGACTACCAAATATTCCAAAAACAATTAATCAGCTATGCTTGCTACAGACCCCGTGCCATACATAACTTGTTCAGACGGACAAACAGACAAACCCCATGCCAAACATAACTTGTACAGACGGACAAACAGACAAACCCCATGCCAAACATAACTTGTACAGACGGACAAACAGACAAACCCCATGCCAAACATAACTTGTACAGACGGACAAACAGACAAACCCCATGCCAAACATAACTTGTACAGACGGACAAACAGACAAACCCCGTGCCATACATAACTTGTTCAGACGGACAAACAGACAAACCCCATGCCAAACATAACTTGTTCAGACGGACAAACAGACAAACCCCATGCCAAACATAACTTGTTCAGGCGGACAAACAGACAAACCCCATGCCAAATATAACTTGTTCAGACGGACAAACAAACACAACTTACTCACCTAACAATCATACAAACCCAGTTTTAAATAAAAGCAAAACAGAAAGTCACACATAATATCCTAAATTGAATTATCTTTTTATATATTTGGAAATCCACCTCCTAATTTCAACAATTTTTTTTGTTCATGGGTTGGAAATTTATTTGTAGCAGAAAAGTTTGTATGGAAATCTTCAATTTTAAATCTTCACTTGTAATCACAAAAATGCAGAAAATATAGCCATAAAACTAGTTTTGCTTTCAATAATGGGGGATTGTGTTTGCAAAATAGTTTGTCAATTCGTTGGCATGGGTTCTATTTACTTTTGGGTTTGTGTGTTTCCTGGTTGGTGGTTACTGGTGTTGGGTTTAGTTTTGGTAGTTGGGTGTTAGGTTTGGTACTGGGTTTGTTATTTGGGGGTTATGTTTGGTATTGGGTTTGTCTGTTTGTGGGTTGGTAAGTATGTAATAATGCCTTTTAACTCTAGGGAAGGTGTAAGTGTTGGACTTTTTAATTACAGATTTTAAACTATCCCATGGATTTTAATCTAAAAATGGGCTGATTAATGGCTATATTGGGAGTTATTTTTAATTTTTTTATGTGGCCTTTTTTGTTATGTGTAGTACCATGGGTTATTTGTTTCATGTTTGGGGTGGTGTAAGTGTTGGACTTTAATTTTTTTTTTCTTGTGATAAGTATTTGTACTGAACTTTTTTGTTTTGGGAGGGGAATTGGAAGAACACGTAGCTGAATAATTGTTTTTTGGAAGATTTGGTGGCCCTGAAAAGGGCCTGGCAGGTCAAAGACCCGCCCTGACTGGATGGCTACTGAGGAGGCTGCTGCTGCTGTTGAGGCGGTGCTGAAGTGGTGATAGTAAAGAGCTGCTGCTGCGGTTGTTGCTGCTGCTGATGCTGAGGCTGCTCGACGATCTGTGTTGATGTCAGATCTGGTAGCTGGCTTAAGATTCCACTCAGATTGTGTCTGCTCCCTTCGTGCTGTACAGTTAGGACAGATGTCGGGTTGCTGAAGCCAATGGGGCTTGGTGTATAGTACACAAAACTGCTGCTAGCTGCTGCTTGAGTGGAACTAGACGCCTGTGGAGTGGTTGTTGGCAGTAGGCCGACCCTCTGGGACTCCGTGGTAACAGTGGCTGATCTTCTGGGCAATGGCCGACGTCTGCGGTTACTCTTAATAGTTTCGATGTCTCTAAATATCTTGCCCTTTAATTCTTCAAATTCTTCTTGAGTCATCTTTTCGGCCTCTGATGCAACGTAGTCAAAGAAGGGCTGCCTGTCTGACTTCTGATGCAGAAAACCTGAGATAAGTGTCCTCATCTGCTCAAAGTGTTCGAGAATCTTGGAGTCTGTAGTTGAAACGGATGTTGATGTAATGATGGACTGACTCCTCTCCCTCAGGACACTTGACTCGAGGTGTTCTGTGTCAGTAGTTGACCCACGTGATTCGTCCTGCTTGCTGGTATTTGGACTGGCCTCAAAACCTGAACTTCTGTTGGCCCCCTTTCTTCTGATGTGGGTTTTAAGAAAACCCATCTGTTGGTAGACCCAGGACTGTCTCTTGGTCATCTCCCTCGGGGCTTGGCCAGATTGGAGCTTAGACAGCTTTCCATAACGGGTTCGCAGGGACTCAAACCACCTTCTCACATCAAAGGGCTGGAGCTTAAGTTCTGCAGATATTTCTGCCCAGAGAGCCTCTCTTCTGTTCCTGTCGTGGAAACGTGAATGTTCCTTGTCATACAGTTCAGGGTGCAGCTTGACGAATTCTACAATGGAAACTTCATCACTGTCTGTAAAAGTGGCACACACCCTGGCTCTCTTGGCTGAAGAATGGCACTCCGGATCTTCTTCACACCTCTCTTCTTCTTCTGCCACAGCTTCCGCAATAGCTGGACCTTCCTCAATCTCATCCTCCTCTCTCCTCTCAGTTCCTTCTTCTGTGATAACTTCACTCCTCTCCTCTACTTGACTTTCCTTCTCCCTCTCATCCATCTTTTTCCTTCCTATCTTCCCTCCTTTCTCTTTTCTCATGATCCAGTCGATAAAATAATAAAAAAATAGTAAAATGTGTCTCCTAACTGTGAAATTTGCCTTAAGCTCAAGTAAAATATATGTAAAATAAAAATTGAAAACCCCTACAAATCAGTGACACACGTCTCTCAGTAGCCAAACAGTCAGTAACAATGACAAAGTGTGCGCGGTCGCTTATATAGTCCCAGACCTGCTCATTGCCTCGTTTTAATTTCCGACGCGCGGAAAACAGTAGGTTCTTAATTGGTTGTTAGTCCCAGGCCGCCTGGGGCGTCCTCAGGCCGCCGCAGACTGAAAATGCGTGGTCCCAGGCGTCCTGGGGAGGCCGGTTTAGATCGGTTAGGGTCGGTTACCCTTAGTCGGTTCTTAGTCCCAGACCTTGACTTTTGGGTCCCAGGACACCGCAGACGGTCTGAGGCTTCCGGGGACTAATGCAACTGATTCACTTTCAGACGCATGAAATTCATACGCATCATATTTGAGTCTGGAATTAACAATCGGCCTCCTGGGACTAAGCTACGGAGGTCTGGGACTAAGGGTCGCAGGCGGCCTGGGACAACACACGACTGTGTAAATTTGGGTCTGATGACGCCTGGGACTGGACATTTTGTTGAAGGCTTGAAATATGAATTGGTTGTAGCCGTGTGAAATATCAAACATGTTTGATTTTTCACACGGCCCCAACCGACCCTTACAGGAAGCCTGGGACTAAGCAAATATTTCAAACCGACCCCCCAAAACCCTTAATCGGGAGCCTTAGTCGTGTGGTGGAACACCCACATTACTTTTATTATCCACCATTTTGTATGATTTATGGGTGAAATAATACGAATATTTAATCAGAGAATGTGAATAGGCTGTCAAAAACCACAGGCACCAGTGAATATAAAAAGTTAAAACTTTAACTTGCAATAGAGCCTTTATTTCTGCATAGATTTTTATGCAACTCACACGATAAGAAGCGCTGTAAAATGACCTTTCTAATGATATATTATACATATCTATATGTAGCATAGTTTCCGAGATATTGTTGGAAAACCGGAAGTTATTAACGCTTATAATCCATGGTACCAGGGCGCTGGTGTATACAAAAAAAACACATCCCGCTCCGTATATCCCCATATACGGGTCAAATACGTTGCGTGGCGGATAATAAATATTATTTTTCAATACAATAGAAAGATAATCAATGTATTAATAAATTAATGAATAAATAAATGGTTGTTTAATCACAATAACTTGTTATATCTGTTGATTTAATCAACATATATAACCAATTATCATAATAGTCCTATCAAGACTGATGAAATGGTAATAGTAATCTTGGAAAAGCTTTGGTAATCACCTAACCTCCTTAAGGCACTAAGGGGCAATGGGTCACAGCGAATGCAAGTATTACCATGGCAACCGACCTGCTCTCATCTGATTTATAGAGTACTTACCTTCCAGACTCATACTAAACTGCTTAAAAGAGTCACAGTGTCAATTGAATCAAAATTGGCTTTATCCAATTCCGGGGCAACCGGCCAAAAACCAGAGCTAGCAGGAGCTAAAATTAGTACTTCAGGAGGTCAAGAATCAAAAGTTACCAAGCCTTTGATGAGACCATTCCTATAAGGAAAGTCGAAATATAAGCTAAAAGAATTGAGCTATATATCAGGCTAACTTACCCATTTAGCACAACAACAACTTCTCCTTTATATTAATCTAACTTGAGTAGATAGCTTTCTTCAAAGCTTCAATGTAGATATATATGTACAGTTTGTTTCTGTATATGCATTAATCCAGTTTTCATTACTTAAATATTTCTGAAACTGGTAGAAATGATATAAGGATTTTGTCTGACAGCAGCAGATCTTCTACAGTGATGTGGTAAAAACCATTGTCTATGGATCTACTGATGAGCAGATAGGGTTTTGCAATGGGTTTAGGCTGCTTAATGTGTAATTTTTATCGAAAGCTAGATAAGATGTCATTGAACTGTAACAAACTTTTTTTTTAATTTAGAAGCTTAACTGTACACATTATTGTGAAAGTCCTCAATTATGATTGTACCATGTAACATAAACACTCATCCTGGATTGAGATTAATATGGTTTAATAATTTTAACTCCCAATCTTTGTCAACTCTGATTTGTGCAAACAGGGTCCATGTGTGCTGTAAAATGGATATGGAATGTTGTGAAATGAGTTAACTATTACTAAAATATATTATTCCAGTTTATTTTCTTGGCGTTTTAAACCATCAATGATTTTAAAAAAATCAATATTGATATATTAAAATAACTCCTCAAGTAAAAAAATACCTTGTAAAATAAATTTATTACTTGTTGACAATCAGTTGTTATAATCCAGTCCTTAAAACAAGTGAGAAATGAAATGTATTAATAAGTGCTCAAAAAGTTTAAAAGAGATCTTCGAAAATGTGTCTTTGAAAATAAAAACTGAAAAGAGAAATTAAACATACATATTTTCACCAAATACATATTTGAATAATCTTTATCTGCACTTGTTAATAAGCAAAATGTAGGAGGAAAATATATTTTCAGTTGACTGGAAACAGTCAGTAGATAAAATTTTGTTAAAATAAATTATAAAATAAGATTATCTTATGCTGTGAAATCTGCACAAATCTTAACATTAAAAATCAGACTTAAAAGCAAACATTTAGTGTGATTTACCTACTATGGAGATTTTGATGTGCTAGTGAATAATATTGATCACTCAACAAGCACAAGGTAACTAATTATAACTTTGGAATATAATTGTAGGCTATGACATTCTTACTTCAGAGTAATGAAATCCATAGTCATACTCTAGGGTCAGGTCTGCTCCACCAATTAATGCATAGCTACCATCAAAACACAGAAAAGGGGTAGTATATGAAGCTCTTATCTCCAGTTGATACACAGCTTCTGCAAAAAAGACATAATTACAAAGAATAAGATTTAGATTGTCACTATCACACTTGTGACTCATTAATGTGTTTAGAAATGGTTTCATTGTAACAAATGGTCCATGTCCTTTAACAGTAAAAAATATGTAACAGTTAAATTGTTGGTGCTTGAAAAGTGTGTAATATGGCACCTAACACCGTAATTAATAAATAAATCAATATATTATAAAATTTTGCATGATATTTGAAAAAATATCAAAACATACATAATTGTAATAAAAAATAGATAACTGGTAAAGAATAATGCAAACTCATTTCTTTAAACATAAGAAATATAAGTATTTATATTACAATACACTTACAAAAAAGACTATTTGCAAACACCTAATAAATAAGAAACGTACTCTATAACAGATAAATAATTAAGTGAAACTTCATAGATGTAACAAATTATTGAGCTGATTTTTTTTTTCAATTGGCCACATTTTCTTTTAAAACTATTACATTAGAAACATTACAACATAACAAATATTTTAAACCAATACAGTTACAATATTTTACACTTTTGTCAGTTCGTTCAAAACTGTATAGTGTCTTATCATTTTAACAGATAATTTAGTAAATTAAGTGTGTTCTGTTTTTCCTACCTATGAGGTGATATGGTCCAAACGTCAAATCCCTGACAGTAGGGTTAATTTGACAAAGGTTCTATCCAGACAAACATTCCTTTGATCTCACAACTGTCGTTAAAACACTATTTTTATTTATATGTGGGGACTTTCATTTCTGAATCGTCAAAATGCATAACCTGTTTGGCAAGGTAATCTGTCGTTTTTGCTCATCTTGTCATTGGAACCCATACCAAATCTTTATTCATTGGAATGACTAACATCAATAAATTTCATAGTAATAGAGATGATCAAAGTTGTTGGCATCAACAATCAGTAAATACAATAAAATGATTCTCATCCCAATTTTTTTAAGATCATTGAATTCAGCTATAACTATACTAGTAGTTTCAACAACTCTGACCTGAGTCCATCATGTAAAGCGGATAAAGGTCCAGTTCTCACCAAATCTGGATAGACAAAATTTGGGGGATTGAAGCAGATAAATTCAAATTCATCTTATTACAAGTTTTACTAAAATTTAGAAAATATATTCCGTCCCGAATGACTTTATTTTTAAATTTAATTTGGTATTCAATAGTAGTCTTGTACAGTTTAGATTATTTTAAGAAGCTGTTTATACATATTATATATAGGTCTAATAATAATGGATAGTTGACAGACTGTATACCAGTTGATCTCTATTATACAATGAAATGCATTGATGAACAGTCAGGAACTTTTGATTTTACGGGCCGGTTTCATAAAGCCTTCTGCAGGTAAAAGTCACCTTAAATTTAAGGATTTCCTTGAATGTATCCCTCCTTTAAAAATTCTCACTTTAACAAAAACTGCTTCCTTAAAGGAGGTCTTGAAAAATCCCATAAATTTCAAGCAAGCCAAGGACCTAAATTTTTAAATTACAAAAAAAAAAATTAATTTAATTAAGTGTCCTTCAAAAAAGTTTTGATAATTTTAAAGGCCATTGGCTCTATCCTTTCGTTTCAGGGAAGACGCTTGGTCAGGAGAATTAAAGGAGGCTTTGTGAAACTGAAATTTAGGGTGGCGTTATCAAATGAAATAAAATGCTCCTCCTTTTCAACAAAAAGTTGGTTTAGAATTTTCTCAATGCTTATAAAATATATTGATTTTAGATGTCATTGTTTATTGGAGCCTAACCACTGCTGGGGTACTTACGAGTAAGAGACAGCAGAATTACAAGACAGGTATACATATTGCAAAGTCCTTCTGGAAGATCAGCTTCACTGAAAATATATAATAGATGAGATAATTAAAACAGAGTTATTTAAATGTGCCATTTCTATCTCATCAAGGGTCCATGGTGTCACAGTGGTAACACACTCGCCTCCCACCTGTTATTTATTAAGTGTGCCTTTCATTTCTAGCAATTATGGTTCAAAATAAAGGTTGCACATTTCTTCTAGTTTCAAAAAGTTCAAATTGTTTACTATGCCTCCTGGAAACATTTCACAAGCTTTCCTGGAGAAAAGTGTCGCATTCCAACCTACATAAATTTACCTTAATATTTCTTCATCTTCGGTGCAGACACTGATCCAAATACTACGAGTAATTAGAATTTGAGATATCAGACGTTTCAAAATTACAGCAGCAGTAATAAAAGAGAAGATATTTTTCTTCATATCTTTTTTGTGTAAAGTAGTTTTTATAACACCAGGCGCATTCAGAGTGTTAGTTATTTCCTTGTACCAAAGCATTGACTACCTACGCATAATTTGGCCAATAGTTTGGTTATTGCTTTGCTTTTACTTGCCCCCATTGAATGCTATTTCGGATGTTATTTAGGTAAAGATGCATTTTATTTAATTTACACTTGCCAATAATTTAATTTCACTGAGATGGATAATACATTCTTTATTGGATTAAATAATATTACAAAAAAATAAATAAATAAACAGAACCGTTTTACCAGGTTTGTAACTCTAGATATCAAAGATAGTATGTTCACAACATGTGAAATATGATAGATAAATATACATAACACAGTTTTACTGCAGTCAGTGACTTGGTCACATGATGTATTTTCTGACACAGTCTATTATCTAGTATACCCTTACACTGGTGAACATGTGTACCATTGATAAAATATTGTACTTTAGAAAGCACGACCGCTTTAGGGGTCTGGTAAGGCAGTAGGTGGACTTTAATCCTTTAGGTACATGTGCAACCATTTAGCTATGTTTTCTTCAAACTCACCTATCACATTGAAGCTTACATCTTCTAATAGGTAGCTATAGCTTTTGGGGTCACTTTGAACTTTGCAAGCAAATGGATGACATTGGAAAAGAAAATAATTTAAAAAGAAGTTTTATGTTTTGATATTTTAGGCTTTTATTTTGTTATATAAGGACATTGATACATGAACGTGTTAACATGGGGAAAAGGAAAACACCAGCCATGAAACAAAAGAAAGCATCTTCTGCTACTGCTAGGAATCTTCCAAGAAGGTGAGCCCCGGTCACACAGATCTGAATGGATCATTTATACAATCTGTTATCCCTGTATAACCGGATACGCCAGCTGCTTCTTCTTCTTCCCAGTTGCCTCATGCACAGGACAAGTCGGACTCAATCCTGACCATGCTGCAAGGCTGGAGGAATCTAACCAGGCAATTATGAAACGGGTGAGTGACTTACAATCACAGAAGTCAGTTAATTCAGCAGTGAGAAATCCCCAGTTACAGCCTGATGTAAATACTGACATTCCCCAAAACAATATGCATTCGCTCACCTCCACACTTCACAGTGGCACCCAGCTAACAGGCTCTGGCTTTCAAGCCAACATGCAAGCACAAGCATTACATGCCCCATCAACTTCAGCAGCAATTGATCCCTGCTGGCCTGCCCACACCACCAACAGAACGGCATGCAGCACACTTCACCTCGAACGACATTGTACGTAGGCAGCATCAGAACATTTCACAGCCGGTAGCACAAGTGTTAGCTTCATACGAAGCTCAAGCCAGACAGGACGTTGCTCAAGGTAAAGCCCCTACTAAGAAATGTGGTCGTTTGGGGGTGTATGACCTTAAGTTATACAACTCTCATTGCCTTAGTTGTTTTGTGTAGGATGTTCTTGTTAATGACCAGCAATGGGGATTGGTTAACCTTTGACCCAGGTCATGAACCTCTCCCGCCAAATGTTTAGTGGCTTCACTTTCAAAGTAAAAGTCAAAGAGGGCAGTCGCCATTTTATCAAAAATTGAAAAATTTCAGATTTCAATTATTTTACTTTGTGTTTACGGTTTATATACACATAACTTCAAGTTCATTTACACTTTGCTGGACTGTTATCACCATACTGGAATGCAAGCCTACATGCACGGGTAACAATTTACTTCAAGGTGAGTTGGCGGGTTATTTACTTATCTTTCATTACTTTTACAGTAAATTTATCATATTTTAGTATTTTAATATGTTATCCCGCTAACTTTACCTTGAAACATATTTGAACTATACTCAGTGCTTTCTTGATATAACGGTTTGCATTTCACACTTGTCAATTAATTAACGGGACAATGCCAAAGAACTTTCATTGTTCTGGCTGTGGTGGTCAACACAAGCGTCCAGTAGGTGTCAAGTGTCAATTTAAGGAAAATGTAGAATCTAATATTGATAGTGTTAGTGTCAATACTAATACCAATACTGATACTGTGAACCATGACATCTTAAATGCCCTTAATAGTGTGAGTTCTAGGTTGACTGTCATAGAACAATGCATACAAAACACTGAGGATCAGTTACAGAGAGGGGCCACGTCACCTTCTGACGGCGTCACCTCACCAACTTCTACCCTGGGGTCGCGTAGATCCAGATATGTGGACAGCGATGTGCTTCAAAAAGTAGGGTAACATATGATAGTCTTACTATCTTCCAATGGGTGTCAGGATTCTGTGCCATAATTCGAGATGAATCCAATGTCGATACAAAAAATTCCATGTTAGAATATTTGTCCAAATTGATGGATGACGCCCAGGATTTTGGGTGGACCTCGGCGAAAGGGGCCCATGCAGTCCTCCTCTGTAGAATGGAGGAGGGCAAGGTGAATTGGGCCATGACAGAAAAAATAGATAGGATCAGGCGGGCTCATGCTCAAAAAGTAGTGAACAACTCATCCAAAAAATCCAACTCTGAGCCAGGAGTTCCTTGCAAATTTTTTCAAAATCAAAAGTGCCCTCATAAAAGCGACCATCACACCTCTGGGCAGTGGTACAGACACATCTGTAGTTTCTGCAACACTTTGGGAAAACGGTTTCCCCATGCGCTCAAAGACTGCAGAAATTCGAAAAAATCCAACCCTGATTCAAAAAACGAATAAAGCACTACAGCAATGCAGTGCGAAACACAAGCTCCAACCGTCAGAATTGTAGTCATATCACAAGTGGTCGGGTAGGGCACACCCGCACAAGAATCATTAGTAGTAATACATGTGTCAATGGTGAGAGTGGTAACTGGAGACTCGATTATCACAAATTCTTATGTTTTAAAAAATGTGACAAAAAATTCCAGTCAGGTGCAGGAAAACTCAAGTAGCTCCAGATGCCATTTGCTCAGCAAAAAAAGTTGTAAAACATAATGTTCAAAATGTTCATAGTCAGAACCAAGTGGACCGCTATGCTGCTACCAGGGTAAGTGCCAGGTTCGAAACAAATGCACTACCAGGTGTAAGTAACAGTTCCAGCCAAAAAATGCAGGATGGAGATGGGGTCTGCCTGGGAGCTGGATGCAGGGTAGGTACACTGGCTAAATCGAGTTCAGTCAGCACTTACAACAGGTATGAGTTCTTACAACAAGACGACGGCGTCGTTTCGCGTAACTCCGACAGTACCTTGGTTGAAACCCCCTCTTACCTCAAGCTCACTGACAACCATGACCTCAGAGGCAGTAAAAATACTGCCAACAGACCAGATAGCCACATTGCATCATTTAGCGACGCCAGTGTAAAAAACAATGCTCGCACTCCTCCAATGGTAGGCGTCACTGGTCAAAATAACAACAATACTTCCACTGATAGTGATACTCAGAGTTCATGCAAATATGATCTACCACTGCGCCTCAAACACAAAAAACTCGACTATACAAACATTATGGCTTCGTGCCCCACCCTCCAGCTTTGGGACAAGCAAAATGCCCACAAATTTGGCTTCATTCCCCTGGGTGAATTAGATGTACCCCCCTCATCGTCCCCAGCAAATGTAAATACTGATCCCTTGACTCTTCATAAAACCATCAAGGCCTCTGGCAAGTACAATTTTAAAAAATGTCAAATTAATGTCAAATCTCAGCTAAACCCAGATGTTTGGGATACCCTACTCCAGGGATACTGGGACTCTCAACTCCCCTTTCTTATTAGATTTGGCTTCTCCTTAGACTTTGATAGGCAGTTCACTCTACAAAGTCATTCAGACAATCACACCTCTGCAAAAAATTACCCCCAAGATGTACAAGCTTACTTGAATGAGGAAATACAATACAATGCTATTCTTGGTCCTTTTGATAAACCCCCTTTAGATGATCTCCATACCTCACCCTTCATGACCAGGGAAAAATCAAATTCAACCAATAGAAGGGTCATAATTGATCTCAGTTTTCCCCAGGGTAAGTCTGTCAATGCAGGTTGTGCCAAAGATATATACCTAGGTACCCCTTTTGCACTGAAGCTCCCCACCATTGACCACATTACAAACAGAATCAGGAAACTGGGTACGGGTTGTATGATATACAAAATTGACATAAAACGCGCCTTCAGGCATGTCAAGCTTGACCCCAGGGACTATGACCTCTTGGGTTTGCGTCAAGATAAGTGGTTCCTGGACACCTGCCTGCCGTTCGGATTTCGGCACGGGAACGCCTTATATCAGCGCCTAAGTGACGCTGTGCATCATATGATGCGTCAACGCGGCCATGACGTCATAAACTATATTGATGATATCCTTGGTATTGAGCATTTGACGCCCTCTCCTTCCTTCTTGGACGTCTGGGCTTTGAAATATCCCAGAATAAGCTCATCAGGCCCTCCACATGCGTCAACTGCTTGGGTATATTAGTAAATACAGAAAATTTCACATTATCAGTCCCTCCTCAAAAATTGCAGGAAATAGTTCTCATGTGTCAAACATGGCGTCGCAAAAGAACTTGTACCAAGTGTCAGCTCCAGTCCTTGCTAGGAAGCCTTTTATTTATCAGCAAGTGTGTTCGCAGCTCCAGATTCTTTCTGAATCGCCTATTAGATGTCTTACGTTCAATGCATGATAAAGACCAAGTGGTCCTATCCCAAGAGGCCCAAAGGGACATTAGCTGGTTTCAGAAATTCCTCCCCACCTTTAATGGCATCACAATTTTTGATCACAGACCCATTGCTCATGATATTGAGCTGGATGCCTGCCTACAGGGGCTAGGTGCCAGATTCGCCTTCCCTCTGCCATTGGGATATCTCAACTATAACATTGCCCATCTGGAAATGCTCAACATACTTGTGGCTCTCAGGGTGTGGCAGAATTTTTGGGCCAAAACCAGGGTTCGCATTGCTTGTGACAATGAGGCAGTGGTTCAGGTCCTGGGTTCGGGTCGGACCAGTGATTTGACCCTAGCTGCCATTGGTAGGAATATTCAACTCCAAGTGGCCACCTGGGACATAAATCTCCAAGTTATTCATATCCCAGGTAAAGAAAATCAAATTGCTGATTTGCTATCCCATTGGTATTTAACTGAAAATCCCCAGGGCAAGCTTTTACATTTGCTCCCCCACCATCAATGGGTAACAGTACAGGAAGACCACTTACAAATTGATTGGTGTATTTGATAGGCTTACCACCCAGATTGGCTCCATTGGCAAAACTAGCTGCCAAGAAGAATCGAATGGCCTTCCGACTGGGTACACAGAGGAGCTATGGAAGTATGTTTAGGCTTTTTACAGCCTTTACAGTATTCATGCAAGTTTCTCTCATAGACCTCTGTCCTATGGTCCTGATTGCATATTTAAAATTTTTAACCACAAATGGCTCTTCACCCCCCACACTAGCCAATCACCTGTCGGCCATTAAGGCCAACTTGGCCATGTATGGTCTCCCCACGCAATTATTTCAGGATCCCAGAATCAAATACTTCCAAAAATCCATGACCCTTCACCGTCCCTTTAAAGCCTCCCTAAAATCAATCATTGACATTGATACCCTTCAACTAATTGTTAGGTTATGTGACTCAACATACATGGGCCAGGTATTTAATTCTTTCTAATTCTAATTCTAATAACACTTTTATAGCGCTTAAGCTCTGTCAAAAGACAGATTCTAAGGTGCACCACACAAAAACATTGTTCAATATTCAAAAACCAGAGACATAGCAGGGGTCAGCACCGCGGAGAAAGCAGAAGGAGATTGGAAATTTAGGGTGGGCATGCTTTTCCAAAGAGGTATGACTTCAACTTTGACCTGAAAGAGGCAAGTGAGTTTGCAGAGCAGACCTCATCAGGAAGGTCATTCTAAATCATAGGTGCGTCATACGCAAAACTGAGTCCAAAATGTTTTCGAGCCTTGAAAACTGAAGCAAAGTGGGGAACCTCAAGAAATATGCTATCAGATTGACTTCGACATGTGTTGTATGCACTATGTCTGGGAATCAGGAAGGGTTCAAAGTATTTGGGGTTACCACTGTGTAGGAACTTATATACCAGCATGGCAGTCTTAAAGATAGAACGGTACTTAATCGGCAACCAATGTAGTGCTTATCTAACTGGAGTGATGTGTGAGTACTTGGTGGTGTTGGCAACAATTCTGGCAAGGCTATTCTGAACACATTGAAGTTTGCGCAGATCTAGAACTGAGAGACCTCTGAACAGAGAGTTACAGTAATCAAGTCGGCTTCCGACCAGAGCATTGGCAGCCATAAGAGCCGCTTCATGTGTCAGATGTCCTCGGAGTCTCTTAAGATCCCGGACATGAGCAAAACAAGCCTTGCAGACCTTCATAACATGGCAAGAGAATGAGAAATCTGAATCAAACCAGACACCAAGGTTCCTAACTGCATCTATTGGTGATATAAGATTACCAAGTATGTTGACCGGGAAGGACTGATTAAATTTTTTTCGCTGAGACTTTGAGCCAAACACAATGAATTCGGTCTTATCAGGATTTAGCTTGAGCTTATTTGTAGAGAGCCATCTCTTTACGTCTTCAATGCAGTGTGACAGCTTATCAAGGGCCGAGGCAACATTTTTATGTGTGAGATGTACATACAATTGTGTGTCATCAGCGTAGAACTGGAAACTAATACCAGGATGATTCCGTATGACTTTACTCAGTGGAGTAGTATAGAGTGAAAAAAGGATTGGCCCCACGACAGAGCCTTGAGGCGCACCATACAACAGCTTTTTGGCATCAGATAAAATTGACCCAATCTTAATGCACTGAACACGGTCTGAGAGATAAGACTTAAACCAATCGAGGACAACCCCGCTCACACCAAACCAGGAGCTAAGAGAATTAAGTAGCGTATCATGATCAATAGTATTAAACGTTGCTGATTAATCCAAGAGAACGACAGCAGTAGCCTCACCTTTAGCAAAAGCCAAATGAACATCATTTTTAATTGAAAGCAATGCAGATTCAGTTGAGTGACCCAGTTTATAGGCAGATTGCCTGACATTCTCTAGTCCGTTCAAACTGACATGGTCATTCAATTGAGAAGCAACAACACATTCAACAAGTTTGGATATGAAGCCCAACCCAAAAACAGGTCTGTAGTTTTTTAAGTCATTGGGTGGTAGTGATGACTTTTTAATCAATGGGGTTACAATAGCCTTCTTGAACTCATCAGGTACAACACCTTCTGACAATGAGCAGTTAACAAGCCTGATGATAGAGGGCAGTAAAATATCAATACATTCCTTAACAAGAAATGTAGGCCATGGGTCTAACAAACAAGACTTAGTGGGTGACTTCATGATAATTTTTCTAATTTCCTCTTGAGAAACTTGTTTAAAGCAGCTGAAATTGGGTACATCAGGTGGAGGAGGCAGAGTGAATGAGTCACTAGAGGAAAATGAGTTTCTGATTTTAGTTATTTTGTCACTGAAGAAAGTGACAAACCGGTCAGCAAGACCTTTCTTAGATTCATGAGAAGGGAGTACTGCTTCAGGACTAGAATGCAGTGCAGAACGCAAGACCTGCCATAGCTTCTTGGAGTCGTTAGCATTTTCTCTGACCAGGTTTCTGAAGTAATTTGCCTTATCTTTGTTGACCAGTGAATTGCACCGGGCAATCTGTCTTCGAAGTCTAGCTCGATTATAGGCAGATTTATCTTTACGCCAGATTCGTTCCAGCTGTTGCCTGATGGTTTTTGCCAGGCTTAGGTGTCAGATAGCCAACCAGTAGCTTGCTTAGTAAAAGTATGAGTAACCAATGGTGCATGCTTGTCGAGCAATTTGCTCAAATCATCTAAGTATTGTTCACACAAACCACTGACTGTATCACCAGGGCGTTTTACAAATGCACTATTTCCCAAATCCTTACGGAAACTATCCATGTCAATTTTATGATACCTCCTAAAGGTGACAACTTTTGCCTTATGTGAAGGAGAATTAACTGAATCAAGCTGAGCAAGGACAAGAGCATGATCAGAAATAAATTCAGCAACTCGTACATTGGAGATGACACTGGCATCAGTAGGAGTGAGAACAAGGTCTAGGATATGACCATGAAGATGGGTAGCCATTTGAACATTTTGTGTTATATTGCATGATTCTAAACAGTTCTGGAATTTGATACTATCATTTGAAGAAGTATCCACATGAATATTGAAATCCCCACAAATTAGGAATGAGGGAGAAACTGAGGATAAGTATTCTAAAAGATTGAGAAATTGGTCCAGGAAACTTTCAGAGCATGAGCCAGGTGGACGATGAACACAAGTCAACACAAGCGGTTGAGCCGCAGACCCAATTGCAATGCTAATATTTTCAAAGGAACTGAAAGTAGGTGTATCCACAGATCTAAACTGTATAGCTTTGTTGATAAACAATCCAACACCACCACCTCGGCCATGAATACGGGGTTTGTGGCAGAATTTGAAACCTGTCGGGGTGATGGAATGTAGAAGGCTATCCGTTTCCTCCAGGCGAGTATGTGTTTCAGTGACAGCAAGAATGTCGACAGAATGTACTGTTACAGTATCATTGATGCAGGGTCCCTTGTTTCTTACAGATCGGCAATTTACCACCCCAAACGAGATTGGTCCAGGATTAAGGGAGATGTCACCACAAAGCAACAATAAGGTTGCAAGGCCATGACGCTTAGCCACACTAGGGAAATGATGTGTATTCAGGACATAGCTGTGGAGTCTGTAGGGGCGTGGTAATGAAGTAAGACCATGAGCAGACAACGGAATAAACACATTGGGATCACTGCATACTGACTTTCTCCAAAACAACAGTAAGAGGAACAACCAGCGGATGGTACTCATTGCACTCCAGTTCCCTAAACTAAGAACAGGACCGTGAGGAGTAACACCAGTATGCCTTAATTCTAAGTTAGTTACTATGTGACACAGTTTGTCCACTCTGAATTCCGTCCCGTGGGTGACTCACGGGCACCCTACACTCCTCACTGAGCCTCTAGAATAAACAATTTCCCTAAAGTGAATCAAAGAGGGGATGGCCTTAAGCTAAAGGAAAGTATTGGAGTGACTAAAAAGTACAAAATAGTCAATGGTATTTAATAGATATTGACAGCCACAACAGTGAAAAAACAACAATTGGAGTGACCAGAAACTGCAGAATGATAATGATATACAGGGGATATTGACAGCCACTACAGTGAAAAACAACAATGGACTAAAATATCAATAAAATAGAAATAACACAATAAATCTGGGTAGATAATTCCCGCTAAATGGGCGATAATACCCGTAATATCAATAAGCATGCAAATACTACAACATTGGTAATAGAAAAACAGATTACACATGTTGTGGATATTATTTAGTTTCCTTGCAATATGTGTTGAAAACTCCTTATATTCGCCTAGACTTATGTACCAAACAGGGTTTATACTATCATTTACAAAAAAGACGTCTCCGTGGTGCGTACTAAAAGAGTGAACAAAAAGGCCGTATACACAGTAGCATTTTTTTCCTTTTTGAGGCTCTCCAACTTGGTCCCCCATTCCACCAAGCTTTTTTCCCCCTGTATCATTTTTGCCGCCCCAGGTCTCCATATACTATAAAGTGGTCCAAAACTATCCAGGACAGGAAGACCGTCAAAATTCTTAAGCTCCCATCATTGGGTTCTAACCCCATCTGTCCTGTGTCTGCAATTAAAAGTCTCCTCCAAATTACACCTGGCTCCAACAATTCCCCCTTGTTTCAATATAAATTGGCCTCCAAATGGCTTCCTCTAACAGATAACCAAGTCAGGCGCCATTTCAAGGACCTTTTGACTAGGCTTCAATTGCAAAATTCAAATTTAACATTTCACGCCTTCCGGCGTTCAGGTGCCTCTTTCGCCTTCAACTCGAATGTTAGCTTGCAGGATATCCAAAGCCATGGCACCTGGACGTCGGAATGCATCTGGAAGTACATCACCCTTGATCACAACGCCTCAGATATGGTAGCAAAGAATTTCAAAAATCATCTTTATGTCTCTCCTACACCCTAGCTTGGGGTTTGGGGCTCTCATCTTTCAGTGTTAAATCTGTCTAGTTTTCATCTAGTATTTCAATTCCTAAACAAAATTCCGTATAAATCATTTAAAATCATCATTCATCTGACAAACTCACAGATGAACTCTAAATGTCAAGTTTCCACTATTATCATCAAATCCAGTTTAAGGCGACCTTAAACTCCATCAAGTTTTTTAAAATTTCATTTTACATCAACTTAGGGTGACCTTACCTTCCTGTAGGCCTGCAGCTAAGGCCACCTTAACTATTTAACAATTTGGCAATTAACAATTATATTTCATAAGGTGGCCTTAAGCCTTATATTCTCATCATCTATAATCATGAATATGTAAATTTTGTGCATATCCATTAACATTTAATGTTAAAGCTAAGTTAATGGATTATATTTCTTCATGTAAATTAGATGTAATAGAAAATATCAAATGTATATAGAATTTAGAATCTTAGTATTGTATATAACAATAAAAATTAAAAATCCCCATATGGGGTGTTTCACTGGCTTATATCCAACTGGAGGCAATGATAACACTACCGAAGCAGTGGCTAGCATTCTTGAGCTGAGATGGCCAAATAAAGGTTACTACGGGGTACAAGGCAAGAGGAAAGCAACGTATGATGAGGTCAATATCCCCGAGTGGGCAGTGGGTCAGCTAACCAACATATACCATATGCAGAATCCAGATACCAAGAAGAAGAGCGTTACTACAAACCATTCTGGCATTAAAGGACGCGACGTCCCTCTCATGGCCAGCAGTCAGAGCAGCTTACGGTACGTCCATGCATGAGGTCGAGTTCGGCATCTCAGATTGCCCTGGCCAACACCAGCATAACCGCTAACCAGCAGAACCAGAGGAAAAAAGTGTGCAATAATTAAAATGAAGGTATGTACTCATTTGACTCTCATCATGGACAGTATAAACATATATGTGCCTTCTGTGTAAAATTAGGCAAGACTTTCAATCACCAGGAACTCAAGTGCTTTAACAAACAAAGAGGACAGGAAAAACAGAAAAGTAAATAGGTAAATCAGCCACCAGCTGGACTTGGGCTCAGTGGGACCGAGCCACAACCTTGAGGGGAGGGTCCATTTGAAACATTTTAGTATCAGAAACATTATGTAAATAATTCAAATACATTGTGTAATAAAGCCATTCAGTGAATCAATCAATGTCAAAGTCACCGGGAAGTGTTAATTACTAACACGGGCAATGGCTTGGGTTCTCACCATTATGATTCAAGCTCCATGCAGCCGACTGGTAGCTCACATGAAGGTCATGAATCTGTTTACTATGATTTTATGAGGGGTGCACTTTCCACACCATTTAATCTTAATTGTGATGATTTGCATAGAACCCCAGTCATTGTCAGTGATGTAAATAGTGATGTTTTGTATGTAACTTATGATTTACATAATGTGTCAAGGAGCATTTGGGCTATGCAGCCTCAGTATGGGGACGAATCAACACAAGTCTCGAAGTCTAGTAATTGTTATCATATAAATAGTACTAACACTACTAATGTTTATCAGAATTTCAACAGCAATAAAGGTCAAGTTGACAGGGCTGCTGACCAGCTCTGGGGTTTCGGGCACAATCACCAGGCTTCTAGATTCCAATCTCTCGAAACTAATGCCATGACATAGGATGTTAGTATATTTAATACGAGTCCACATGTGGGGGGTTCACCCATTTTGCCATTTGTTCATCCAACAAACAACAGTCAGCTGAAGGGGTTCTATAATGTCTACACACAACATTCATTCAATGTGTGGTGCCCCTGTCCCGAACCCATGACTGGACCACTTGAGGTCAGTCATACTGTCCAAATTAAACCTGGCTGGATTTCAAATTATGTAAATACTCATTCTGATGAAGTAATGAAGTCAGCAAAACAGTCACATACAGATTTTTACTTAGACTTTAATTGTCAGAAGCTGTATAACTGATCTTATGAGCATCACATTGTGAACATTATTGACGAACTGTTGCCCAAACGTAGTGTTGAGCATGTAATATTGGACACAAATGTTCAGGGTGTTAATATTAATCATGTCAATATGGAGTTGCAGCCTTGTACTAACACCAATACTAACAGCAAGCAACTGAGCAGTATTCCACCTAACATTGGTGCTCACATTCCAGATGACACCCCAACCACTCAGCTTAGGTGTGACGTTAGTATTCCTGATAAAGAATTTAAATCCTGAACCACCAACCCCCGATAGGGAACCAGTGCATATCACAACCATTGAGCAACACTTACATAATCAGGCAGACTGGGGTGGCCAATTATGTCCAGGCAAGAATTCCAGTTGTTTCAGGTTTAAATCTGGAAGCATGGGAATGTGCCCTTGCAGATTACCCTGATAAATTCCTGATACAGTATATCAAATTCGGATTTCCACTTTCCATTACTTCCCCTGACAACCTTCATGTGTCTGATATTCAGAACCATGCCTCTGCTATTAATTTTCCTGAACACATACAGGAATACCTTGATAAAGAATGTGTCTTATGTGCCATATTAGGCCCAGTGGAAACAGTAAACTCACCCCATTTCCATAGCTCCCCACTATTCTCCAGGCCAAAAAACGAGAACAAGCGTCGAGTCATTCTAAACTTGTCCCACCCATATGGGGCGTCACTTAATGACACCGTCACGAGAAATGAATTTGATGGCCCCCCTTTACCCTTAGATTTCCTTCAATTGACAATATTGCTGATGCTATATGTCATGACGTCACAGGCCCTGTATTATTCAAAACCGATGTAGCACATTCCGTAACTTGAGGGTTGATCCGGTTGACGCCACCAAATTTGGCATCCAGTGGGGTGTTTAGTTTCACCTGGACCCCAGTGTCATGTTCGGCTGGACGCACGGCAGCGCGGCATTTCAAATGGTCTCCAATGCCATTGTATACATACTTCAGGCAACAGGTCGCCATATCTTCCCATACATCGACGACTACATCGGAGTTGCGTCACAGGCCGTCGCTGAGCGTCAATTTCAGTCATTGCATGATCTTTTGTCATCTATATACCTCCCCATAAATGAGGACAAGCTCCACCCTCCCTCCAGAGATGTCACAGCCCTAGGCATAAGGATAAACATCCCTGAGTCCTCTCTCAGTATAGAACCCCAGAAGCTAGCGAGAATCCATCAGGAGTGCATTCATGTAGGTCACAAAAAATTCCTCTCCAAGAAAAATGTTTAGTCCTTGCTAGGTAAACTAGTTTATATTTATAAATGTGTTGCACCAGCTAGGATCTTCATTAATCGCATGCTTGACCTATTCAGGAAAAATAGCCACAAGAAACGCATCCGGCTCACTCCACAATTTTTTCAAGACCTACAGTGGATCCAAAAGTTTTTGCCTCATTTCAATGGGGTCACACTGTTTAAGAAACCCATCCTTATTGACAGTGCCCCCGTTTACTTGGATTCCTGTCTATCAGGCATTAGGGGAATCTGGGAGGACAGGGTATACGCAGCCCCTATCCCAGTGGTACCTGATTTTAACCTAAAAATTATGCACTTAGAGATGATGAATTTAGTGGTGGCTTTCAGACTATGGGGAAATATTGGAGGCATTCCTCCATCCATATGTACTGTGATAACGAGGCAGTGATCCAGGTGGTGGCCTCTCATAAAACAAGAGATTTATTTTTGGCTGATTGCATTCACAACATTTGGTTGCTTAGAGCAATTTTTGATGTTGACCTTCACATTTTTTACATTAGGGGTTTTCATAATAATAAAGCGGATCTTTTGTCCAGATTGCATTCCACCAAAACGGTAGATAAGGATCTCTTACACCAGTTGAGGACTAGTTGTATTTGGGACAAAGTTACTCATGATCATACTGACCTAGATTTCCATATATAATTGCAGGTTTGAACCTCCAAACTTGGAAGCTTTTCCAGTCAGTCTACAGCAGAACTGAGTCAGCATACAGGCCTTCTACAGCTTCAGCACAGGATAGGCATTTCAGGACATTTTTGGAATTTTCTATATTTCTCAAACTTCCCATTTGCATCACAATTTACAACTTGCTGGTATTTTTGGAATACCTATACATGAACCACATTTCCCCTAAGGTAATTAAAAACTACTTATCTTCTATCTGCACGGTAACTACTAAGTACAACCTGGATGTTCAAGATACCTTCAGTCATATCCTTACTCCGTTCCTTAGAAGCATTTCCATAAATTCACAATTTGCTCCAACCCCAAGAGGTATTTTCGACATCAGCACCATGTACCATAACTCCAGAGCCTGCAATTCCTTGTCTGACCACCCCCCCTTATTCAGAGCCATATTTCTCATCTTCTTTTTCACATTCCTCAGAATGTTGAATATAACCCCTCATAGTGTCAAACATTTTGACCCTTACAAGCACTTCAATAGACAGAATGTAATTTTTGGCCATCCAGGTGCTCACCTAATTATTAAATGGACCAAAACCCTTCAAGATAACAAATCCCACCACATAATCCAACTTCCCCAACTCCAGAACTTCTATCTTTGTCCAGTAACTGTTCTTAGGGCCCTCCTGGCTTCTAGACCTCTCCCCCTCTGATCCTTTATTTGCTACCATTACCCCACCATACCCCCCTGTCATTAACAAACATACATAGTGCCCTCAAATCAAGTCTCCAGTCTCTCAAAATTCTCCCTGCAGGCTTTGGGTTCCATACATTTAGGCGTTCTGGGGCCACATTCACATTCAACCACAATGTGTCCCCACAAAATATCATGTCACATGGTTTGGCTGTCTGGATCTACCTTCAAAATGCGTTCCTGGCTCCCTCCATAATCCCTGCCACCTTTCAGTCCTTCATTCCCTCTTCTTTTTGATTTGGGTTTGGTAGCTTTTAAAATTTCATTCCTTTATATTTTAAAACTGCTCTGCTTGTACAGTACTAACATGTAAATAAAAATGAAGATACTAAAAACTTGGTAAACTCATGTGGTTTTACCTAGTGTTTTATCTATATATGTAATACCAAATACAAAAGACCCAATGGAGGGTTGGCTTAGTGAAAAAAGGGTAAATAAAATATATTCAAGTGAAAAGAAAACATGTAAATAAAAAATGCCAAACTTGTGTTTTCAATGTCTTCTTACATGGGAGATAATGCTACATATACTTCTGTTGGAGAGATTTGTGTAACGAGATCGCTATGACCTCAATATTGACCTTGGGTAACACCCCTGTGACCTATGATTTTAGCTGACCTCTTGAGCCAGGGTCACCGACTGGTACCATCATTCTTATTGACAAAAGGACCTTGTCCCCAGCCTAAGATGCAAGACCTTTTTATCTTAGACACTTAAGCCGTGTCTGTGGTCCAAGATTTTCATAAAACAGAAATTTGTGGTCCTCCACAGCCCCTCTGTGGATAACAAATCAAGTAATGTTTTTTTTTCATATTCTTGCACCAGCTTACTGTAATTCTCCTAATAATACAGGTTGTTAATAAAATCCCATCTATGTTTAATTTAGTCTACATACAGATAAGCAGTGTAATTTCACACTTTCCTAACAAGTAGGGCTGTCCTAAAAATAGAAACCACACTGGAGTCGTGTTACTCCTGTTAATCTTGGAGCAGGCAGACCCTGCATGTTTGTCAAGATACTCACTATTGGACCATATAAGCAGCCAATCAAAGGAAAGATGTTCTACAGAAGCTCAGAGCCACGGAGCTGAGCACACTGTCATTCTGACTTTCCTTTTGGCAATCCATCTGTTGAGACCTCTATTAAGTGGAACTTCGGTGCAGAGATTGGACTTGCGATTTTGTCACAGAGTGGTTAAACAAAGATAAATAACCTAACATCTGCCTCTTACTCTACCTAGTTACACCCCATTGCCCTTAGGGGTAACGGATATGTATGGTTAATCTAGGAACAATAACACTACTTGATTTAATATTCCCTGTGTAGATAGATATGTAACTGTAACACCGAATTCAGACAGTTCCTTTCTGGCTAAATAAGGTTCATACAAGGCATAAATATTTGAATCTTCCAGACTAATTTGTGGCCCTACATATTTTCATGTCTTCATAGTCTCCATAGAGTTTCATTATTTGGGATTCGTATTTGGACAAATGACAGTCATCAAAATAAGGACTGCAATTCCAGCACATAGCAGTTTTTTAATGTATAAACAACCTACAAGACAGGAAGTGAGGAAATAATATATCTGTCTAAAGAAACACTTCATATATGTAATTTCTATTTACGGAGCAGCTTGTGCATCAAAACTGAAATTTTAGGTTCTACAAGCCACATGGAACTGTATGAGCAGGCTTTAACATTTCCTATGTCACATTTGCCTGTCAATTTATTATCAACGACATTTACTACTTAGAATTCTATTGTGATATAAAAACTGGTAGCTCATACCTTTGAAAGTCCAAACACTCTCTTTAAATTGTGAGTTGTGTATCCAATTGTTTTACAAAATATAAACTGATATGTTTCATTAACTGCGACTTTTACACTGTTACATGTGCTATAAAACTGAACTACAAGTCTTACAAACTCCTATTTCCTTTCTGAATATTTATAGGTTAATATAGATTCAACATAGATAAGTGGATGGTGTATGTATGATATCAATTAACCTTTTTCGTACATTTTTTAAACATATGATATGTCATCGGAAACATGTTCAATAGATGTTCTTAACTTGTCAGTAAATTCAGGTAAAGTGGTGTAAAATAGACACTATTTAAGTTAACGTTACATGACCATTTTTACAGATAAAATTGAAATAAATAACATTGTATTACGCACGTAAATTATTGTAAAACACAATGTTTTATGTTAAAATGTCACTTAATATTAACTTACTTTGTACCCTTTGTTGACAAAATGATCTATTGTTTTTTTCTCAACGTACAGTTCTTTACTATACATTTAGCACTGCCATAACTTGGCTCATATTGAATGGAAAATCTTTATTTTAGCTTGTTTTAAGATACATCGAACAATTATATTTTGACTGTCACAAGCTTGAGTGTCACCAGCACCTACACAACCAATCAAAGCATAGGTTACAAATATAATCATTTGTGCCAGTGAGCGTGATTGGCTACATGGTAAGTTAATTGTGTTTATGCGATGTTGAGGTGTGTGCAAATTTACCAAACACAGTAGTTTACTGTACAGATTATCATTAGATTCAAATTTCTTTTGGGGGTCTAATTGCTATGTATCTATAGATTATAAAGTTCTACAATTCGCCATTTCTTATATAAGCTTGATGTTTTTGTAATTTTCATATCTACTTAGGTGGTATAGGTGGTCAAATATATTATAAAAATTACCGAAGGAAAAATCATCCAATATTGCGTTACAAAATTTTACATGATAGCTTTGATTTAAACTGATATAACCATATAAATGTCATTACAAAATGTCTTTTATTACAATGTATTCACTCTTGAAAATAAGCTGCATGTTAAAGTGACATATCACTGTTACGATATTAAGGATTACTTGTATATGTAGTGGCCACTCGAACATGCAAGACCTCGTAATAGTAAATAGTTAAGTTCATCTTACTGGTATTGATTGACCAAATATGGTTTCTTTTTCAAATTCTCAAGTTGTTATAAATGATAAGCTATGTTGCTCATTTCACTTTTATTTCAGTGTTATCATGACAGTATTTTGATCCATTTTAACATCATTTTAACATGACAAAAAATACACCAATAATTTTACTGATGTGGGTGTTCCACTGAAGCTGACAAGTCGGTAACTATGTCTTCTCAGGAGTCGAGACCTTGTTTATATAGTCTGTGAGAGTCAGTTGTAGTTTCCAGGCTTGTTAGGAAAAGTCAGTGAAATATGGAACATGTTTTTTACTCTTGCAACAGACCCTAAGTACATCCACCTGGCAACAGGCATGTCTGTTAAGTTAATTGCTTGTTGGTTACGTTTCCTACCTCATCAGATAATACAACAAGCCTGTCTGTATCATGCATGTGGGTTGTCCCAAATATGGTTCTCCAGACTGTAAGTGATGACAAACCAAATGTACCAGAAAGTAAACAGACTGTGTGGGATAATATACCGTACTCTTGGTAACTTTAGTCGACATGGCTGTAAATTTTCCAGACAAGCCTGTAACTTTTAAGGTCTGAGTCCTAAAGTCGCGAACATTTTTGTCAGACTGTGCCTGAAGTAAAACAGACAAGCCATAAACAATAACCTACAGGGATGTTACAGACAAGAGGGGAAATGTAACCGACAAGGCCACAACTTTGTGCCATCTTACGGCTTGTCTGTTTCAAATTCTATTTGTTATAAAAGGGTGAGTGGGTATGCCTACTTCATTAATTTGGGCTTTGAATCTGATGAGAGAGGAGGTGTGTAGCATTTTACTTTTAGAGATTTTGTCTTGTTTGTTTTTCAAATAAGCTTAAGTTTTAAAATAGGATATACTAGCTGGGAGTGAAACTTGTTCTCTGAGGTTTCACTTAGTTTAAGTTTTTCTTTTTTAACAAGCTACAATTATGCATATAATTTGACAGCATGCCAAGTGGTAGAAGGAGAAAGATTGAAGTGCTTACTGATACTCAACCACAGTTTGAGTTAAGGGACACAGCAGAAGATATTGAGAGGAGAAGAAGAGAGAGGGAGGGGAGAGAAGAGAGGGGGCTACAGGGGCATGAGAAGAGGGAGAAAGAGGTTGGAAAGGTTATAGGCAGAGAGGACAGAGGAGATGGAACGACAGAAGACTAAGGAGGGAAGAACAAGGAAAAGAGCTAGAACAGACACACACACACTGATGTAGAATCAACTCAATCCAGGAAAAAAAGGGGCTAATAAAGTCTATTTTTCTGAGCAATTCTGACAAAGAGGCCATCGTCGAGTTTGTGAAGCAGGATCCAGGACTGTATGACAAGACTCATGAGAAATTTAAAGAAAATCACAGGAAAGAGGGTCTGTGGGAAAGCCTAGCAGCTTCCAGGAATTTATCTGTCAATAAGTTGCTTGGGACTGAATCTACCTGATATGGCAAGCTCTCCACACGAAGTCAGGAGAAGCTACAATGAAGAGTACCTAAAGGCAAACATGGATACATGAGAGATTCAGCAATATCAGAAGGAGAGGACTGTCTAAGTATTCTGTGTTTTAGTCACCACTGAGACTGGGGCCACAGCCACAGCTTTAACTCCAGACACTTCACAGGACACTGAATCTGAGATGGAAATCAGCTTGATATCAGATGTCACTCAACAACCATGGACCACAAGTCCTTCACACCGACCAGCAGTTGTCACCCCCACCATTGCTGAAGATCCAGTTCTAGACCAGTTCAAGCAGATGAGGTCAATAATTTCAAGTTTCTTGTGTGCACGACAGGATTCTACTCTAAATTTGCGAGTCCTTCTGTAACTATCTCTACTCAGAGATTGAGCACCTGGAGGAGCGAGACTTTTTGACATTCAGGAATGAGACAGTAAAATGTCTTAGTGGAATAGGTCACAACAACTCAACAGGCACAAGTTACAACTTTCCAAGTTTCAAAAGCAACACATGCCACCGCACGATGTGAATACATCCTCACAATTCCAGATACTCAACAAGTTTCAACATAAGCTGTTTAGCCAAGCCAAGTAGCAGCATCACAACCTCCATCAGTGATTGCAAAACTCCAACCACAGAGATCATCATTATCACATTTTACTTTTTTTTACTTTTTCCCATTTTAAAATTCACAGTTACTGCAAATAAACATACACTAATCACCAGCACCTCACTAATTCGACAAAACCACGTTTGAAATGGTCACCAAAGGAAAATAATAATGAAATAGACAAATAGGTTAGACAGTCCCTTTGCGCTGGCCCTGGGGCCAAATCAAGCATGAGGTTGTCAAATTGGTGCATATCATAAAAGCTGGAATCATCACAGGTACAGTCACAATGGTAACAAAGTTTCAGTTCATTTGCAAAACATATAAAACACAGTACAAACTAAATGACTGTCCAGTTAAAGACTTCTCTAAAACAAATTATATACAACACAAAATCTCATAATCCAAATAAGCAAGCAAATAACGTCCATTTTGCTTAAATATTATTTTCAAACTGAATTCAGTTAGCTACTGTTGCTACCAAGCCCAATCAAGCGCATGCTGATTGGTTGGCCCAAGTTCAGTGATACCTGACTGACCAAAATACACTAGAATGATAGTTAAATTTTGGACCACCAGGGATTTAGGGTGCAGCCCAACATTTCTGGGGTGGAGGCCTGACATCACTGCCCAGACATCACTTTTGACACTGAAATTGTTGACAAAGATATATGAGAGTCAATCCACACCTGATTGAGTATCAGCTGGGTAGAGGTCTGATAAGGATTCACATTTTTATTAGTAAATCATTAAATTTAAAATAAATGTCCTGTCCTCTCTTATAAATATCTTTAAATAAAATAGGTTGGCAAAAGTATTCAAAAGGATAGTCAAAGAACAATACACGTCAGTAATCCAGGGTAGTGGGTGTGACTGAAGGGAAAACTACTAAATATGGAAGTTTTTTATTTCAAATTCATACCCATTACTAGTGAATACCACTAACATTGGATGTGATCTACCCCTCTTACAACATGTTTCCAATTTCTTTAGAGTAATGGTACTTCATTATATCAAGAAGGCCAGTAGTACTTGTTTTCCTTTTCATTCTCACTTTACTAAATTATTTTATGTGTAAACAAAGTTGGCTATGTATTTAAAGTTATATAGATTCAGCATCCCACGTACATCATTTTGCAATTTCAAAAAATTTAATGTTAACTAGCATGCACATTTCTTTTAGCAAACCCTAAAATTTATATTAATCAAATACAAGACAAACATATTAACAAATTGAAGTAATTGACTCGGAAATATTTCATACAGTTGCTTTTACATTTCAAATGTGCAAAATACAGTAGGAGAAAACATCTTCTAGCAGATGATGACACAAGAGCAGAAATATCATAAATGCATAAATCATGTCTTATTGTTAACAGAAGTGTTATTTAAAATGGTTTAAACTGACCAGATGAAAATATTGGCCATTATAAACAGTCAAATCTTATAAAACACTCCAAAAATGCTATTTATA
Organism: Sabellastarte sp. h YS-2021; assembly: GCA_964017235.1. Lineage (NCBI taxonomy): Eukaryota > Metazoa > Annelida > Polychaeta > Sabellida > Sabellidae > Sabellastarte > Sabellastarte sp. h YS-2021. The sequence goes on from OZ024933.1 coordinate 13,960,481, forward strand.
ACCATTGAGGTAAATTAATCTTTATTTTATTGAAAATAAATTGTTATTTAAAAGACCCAATTTAATATAAATATGAACACTGGACAAAAATACTAATAATATTTTTTAATATTTTTATGCTATAAACATATTGACAGTTACAAATGTATAAAAGAAACGCTGTTTAATCCTTAAAAAATTTATATCCCTTGTGTTTAATATATCTTTTCCTAACATCAATTTAACAATTTATTAATAATGCATTTAATTGTTGTTGAGACATAATCGGGCACATTGGCATTTCATACATGGATAGGTGAAATGTGTATCCAATTGACTACAATAGCATACAAAAGTATTCAGTAAGCATGAACTTTGCACCACCAAAGCTATCAGTGGACTGAAGTGTAGTTATCTGCCCCATTGCAAAGTTGAGTTTATTTGTAAAACCTAACAGATCAATTGAGTTTATAAGAGAGCCACTGGTGAGGCAAGCACATGATAAATGTGATATACATTCAATTTGTTCATGTTTTCAAAGCATATTTTGAAACAGTGTGGCACTTTTAATATGTATTTATTAGCTTATCAGTGAGTGGCAGTAAAGTTTCAGTTTAAATAAATACTATAAAAACAAACAGAAAAAGCATGACAGATGTGACAAAATCTACTAAATGAACCCATATTTTGACAACGAGGAAGGCTCTGGTTCTTTCAAGGTGCATAAGTCATTGTTAGTTAAACTGCTCTCAGATTTAAAAGGGAAAAATCAGAGTGTCCCTTTTAGGCATAAAAATTCAGCATTTTGATACTTTTGCTGCAAAAGGCTATAAATATTTGCTACATTTACCCTAGTTTGGTGCATCAGAATGCACAGAATCTGCAAATATTCACTTTTGTGAAAAGGACGCTTCTTTAAAACTGCAAAGTTTTGCTTTCTAAAAAGGACGCGTCCTTTTCACAGAAACTGCAAATCTTCACTTCTCTGAAAAGGACGCGTCCTTTTCACAGAAACTGCAAATAATCACTTTTCTGAAAAGGACACGTCCTTTTCACAGAAACTGCAAATCTTCACTTCTCTGAAAAGGACGCGTCCTTTTCACAGAAACTACAAATCCTCACTTTTCTGAAAAGGACACGTCCTTTTCACAGAAACTGCAAATCTTGAGTTTTCTAAAAAGGATGCGTCCTTTTCACAGAAACTGCAAATCTTTACTTCTCTGAAAAGGACGCATCCTTTTCACGGAAACTGCAAATCCTCACTTTTCTAAAAAGGACGCGTCCTTTTCACAGAAACTGCAAACCTTCACTTTTCTAAAAAGGACGCGTCCTTTTCACAGAAACTGCAAATCTTCACTTTTCTGAAAAGGACGCGTCCTTTTCACAGAAACTGCAAATCTTCACTTTTCTGAAAAGCACGCGTCCTTTTCACAGAAACTGCAAATCTTCACTTCTCTGAAAAGGACGCGTCCTTTTCCCAGACACTGCAAATTCTCACTTTTCACAGAAACTGCAAATCTTCACTTTTCTGAAAAGGCTGCATCGTTTTCGCAGAAACAGCAAATCTTCACTTTTGTCCTTTTTACAGAAACTGCAAATCTTCACTTTTGTGAAAAGGACTTGTCCTTTTCAAAGAAACTGTAAATCCTCACTTTTGAAAAAAAGGACGCATCAGACACTGCATATCTTCATTTTTCTGAAAAGGACGCATCCTTTTCAGGGACACTGCAGATCTTCACTTCTCTGAAAAGGATGCGTCCTTTTAACAGAAGCATGCAAATCTTAACTTTTCGGAAAAGGATGTGTCTTTTTCACAGAAACTGCAAATCCTCACTTTTGAAAAAAGGATGTTGTCCTTTTCACAGAAACTACAAATCTTCATTTTTTTTTGAAAAGGATGTGTCCTTTTTACAGAGACTGCAAATCTTCACTTTTGTGAAAATGACCCGTCGCTTTCACAGAAACTGGAAATCCTTTTCTAAAAACTGCAAATCTTCACTTTTGTGAAAAGGACTTGTCCTTTTCAAAGAAACTGTAAATCCTCACTTTTGAAAAAAAGGACGCATCAGACACTGCATATCTTCATTTTTCTGAAAAGGACGCATCCTTTTCAGGGACACTGCAGATCTTCACTTCTCTGAAAAGGATGCGTCCTTTTAACAGAAGCATGCAAATCTTAACTTTTCGGAAAAGGATGTGTCTTTTTCACAGAAACTGCAAATCCTCACTTTTGAAAAAAGGATGTTGTCCTTTTCACAGAAACTACAAATCTTCATTTTTTTTGAAAAGGATGTGTCCTTTTTACAGAGACTGCAAATCTTCACTTTTGTGAAAATGGCCCGTCGCTTTCACAGAAACTGCAAATCCTTTTCTAAAAAGGACGCATCTTTATTTCTAAAGGGTTAATATACTTTATTTAGATAATGTTCCCTCTGTTAACAATTCACTAATATTGTTAATTTAACTAGACTTATGCCACTCGCTTTATTGCAGAAGATTCCTGAAGTTATAAGCACTTTTCGGCTGTCCTCATTTGACCTTGAAGGAGAGGCACAAGGTCAAATTTGTCATCAGAAGATTCCAACCCCATGATTTCCTATAAGTTGGTTTCACATTGCAAACTTCTAGGACCAATAATAAGCGAGTTATAAGCACTTTAACTTGTTTGACCTTAAAGGAGGGGCCCAAGGTCAGATTTTACCACATCATCAGATTATTAGCCAATGATTTTCTATAGGTTGGTTTCACATTACAAACCTCTAGGACTAATAATAAGCGAGTTATAAGCACTTTTAAGTTTGGCTATGCTCTTTTGACCTTGAGAGGCCCAAGGTCAAATCTGACCACACCGGAAGATTCCCAGCCCATAATTTCCCACAGGTTGGTTTCAAATTTCAACCTCTAGGACCAATAATAAGCGAGTAATAAGCACTTTAAAGTTTGGGTATCGTGATTTGAACTTGATGGAGGGGCCCAATGTCAAATTTGACCACATCAGAAAATTCCTAGGCTGTCATTTCCTTTTGGTTGTTTTCACATTGCAAACCTATAGGACCAATAATAAGTGAGTTATAAGCAATGTTAAATTAGGCTATCCTCATTTGACCTTGAAGGAGGGGCCCAAGGTCAAATCTGACCACATCAGAAGATTCCTAGCCCATCATTTCCTTTTGGTTGTTTTGCACATTTCAAACCTCTAGGACCAATAAAAAGAGAGTTATAAGCACAATAGTTTTCAAGTTACAACTGATTTACTAAACAGTGAGAGCCTCATAGTAGCTATTACACGGCTCTGCAATGAGCTACAGGTCTGCAATTTTACTATGTTATAGCTAAGGCTGTGACCGGGTGGTCGATATTTGCGAGTGGGGTCGATTTGGGAAGATGTCAAATTTTTTTCAAACAAATTACACCAAATTTGGAAGAATCCGTCTGTACCCTATGAAGTACCTGCACACCAAATTTGAGATTGATTGATGTTATAATTTTTGAGTTATAAGGGCAAAACGGTGCACAGACAGACAGACAGAAACAAACTGATTACAATAAACCTCTCCTATCCTTGAGCGTTAAAAATTTTAGTGTTGTCCAATATGATAATGCAATATATATTTCACTGTTACACTTGCATATGTTGTCAATATACTGTCTTATAAATGAAATTTAGATGAATCATTTTTACTCCAATTTATCCTTCTTCGAATTATTGCTACTTTCATAATCAGATACACAGGGATCAAAGTTTTATTCCTGTACATTTCTAATGTGGTAGGTTCTGTGTTATCCCCATCATTTTTATGCAAATGCATGCAAATCTGTCTGTTCGTCTGTTTGCTAGAGCCATTACAGGGAGGTACCCCCACCAAAAGTGTGAAAATTTCAACACTTTATCACAATTTTCTCAGTGACTATTACTGGGATTTCTATCATATCTTGCATATATGTACTAGACCACAAGTAGATTCCCTTGTGTGAGTGTCAGACCTGGATCTTTCTTAATTAATTTTTTTATGAATTTTTAAAATAATTTTTAATGCATTAAAATTAATGAAATCATGTACTAAATCAATTATAACTTGAAAAGTATTGCATTTACAACATTTTGTTAAAATATGTTATTCAGCTACTTTTTCCATAGCTACAAAATGGTGAGTAACTTGGGTGTCTACCTCAATAGCTAAGTGAGTAATAGCTACTTTTGGACTTTTCTGTAACTTCCATCATGAGTAAAATCACTTGTAACTTGAAAAATATTGCATTTAGAAAATTTTGTTTAAATATGTTGTTTAGCTACTTTTGGGTCAGCTATAACATAGTAAAATTTCAGACCTGTAGCTCTTGGCATAGCTGAGTAATAGCTACTTTTAGGTCATCACTGTTGAGTAAATCACTTATAACTTGAAAAGTATTACATTTAGAGCATTTTTTAAAAATATGTTATTCAACTACTTTTTCCATAGCTACAAAATGGTGAGTAACTTTGGTGTCTATCTAAATAGCTAAGCGAGTAATAGCTACTTTTGGACTTTTCTGTAACTTCCATCATGAGTAAAATCACTTGTAACTTGAAAAATATTGCATTTAGAAAATTTTGTGTAAATATGTTGTTCAGCTACTTTTGGGTCAGCTATAACATAGTAAAATTTCAGACCTGTAGCTCATGGCATAGCTGAGTAATAGCTACTTTTAGGTTATCACTGTTGAGTAAATCACTTATAACTTGAAAACTATTGCATTTAGATTATTTAGTTGTATCCAACGGATAGCAGGATATCTTCCACATTATAAAATCTTGACTGGAAATATTTTTGGCCTCATTTTGAAAAAACAAGATGGCCGCCACAGGCGTTTCCTTGTCAGTCACGAAAAGTGCTTATATCTCCCTTATTATTGGACCTAGAGGTTTGGGATGGTAAACCAACCTATAGGAAATCATGGGCATGGAATCTTTTGGTGTGGTCGGATTTGACCTTGGACCCCTCCTTCAAGGTCAAACGAAGATAACCAAACTTAAAAGTGGTTATAACTCCCTTATTATTGGTCCTAGAGGTTTGGGATGGTAAACCAACCTATAGGAAATCATGGGTAGGGAATCTTTTGGTGTGGTTGGATTTGACCTTGGATCCCTCCTTCAAGGTCAAACGAGGATATCCAAACTTAAAAGTGCTTAAAACTCGCTTATTTTTGGTCGTAGAGGTTTGGGATAGTAAACCGACCTATAGGAAATCATGGGCATGGAATCAGATTTGACCTTGGACCCCTCTTTCAAGGTCAAACGAGGATAGCCAAACTTAAAAGTGGTTATAACTCCCTTATTATTGGTCCTAGAGGTTTGGGATGATAAACCAACCTATAGGAAATCATGGGCTGGGAATCTTTTGGTGTGGTCAGATTTGACCTTGGACCCCTTTTTCAAGGTCAAACGAGGATAGCCAAACTTAAAAGTGCTTATAGCTCACTTATTATTGGTCCTACAGGATTAGGATGGTAAACCAACCTATAGGAAATCATGGGCAGGGAATCTTTTGGTGTGGTCGGATTTGACCTTGGACCCCTCCCTCAAGGTCAAATGAGGATAGCCAAACTTAAAAGTGCTTATAACTCGCTTATTATTGGTCCTAGAGGTTTGGGATGGTAAACCAACCTCTAGGAAATCATGGGCTAAGAATCTTTTGATATGGTCAGATTTGACCTCGGGCTTCTCCAAGGTTAAGCATGTTTTAATAGCTTTGGTGGGTTTTCTTTATGGTGGATACAATTTGCATTGGTTCTGCGATGCGATAGGTCTAGTTTCAGTATGTTATTCACCTATTTTGAGGTCAGCTATAACATAGTAAAATTAAAACTATTGCATTTGCAATATGTTCTTTAAATATGTTTTTAACTTACTTTTTACACCTTAACAGTTACCTTCTTACCTTCCTTCTGAATACCATTTCCAGGGCACAACTTTTGTGTCCTTCTGTCACTTCTACTCTGAAACTCGAAACACACAGTCAGCTGACACAGAGCCCGTTCAAGGGCACTGATTGCTTGTTTTCTACTTGTTATATATTTATTATCATCAGGATTATCTAAATTATCTGCATATGCAAAGGAAAATAACTCTGCACACTGAAAATGTATGTTTCCATACACACATAGAGCATTCTCCGTTTACTTAGAGCAAACAGTTTTGAGGAATAGGTACTTTCAAGTAAACAAAATCAGCTGTAGAATTATAAATACTGGATTGTTTTTCAAAAGAGTGGTATTTATGCAAACTCAATGTTCAGTTCAATGTTTTATATAAGCCTAAAATATTAGTATGTTTGATTTGATGCTACTAGTGGTGTTGGACCAGGCCAATTTACCAATTCACACCCACCCCTACACTAATTTAAGACAATTACTGTTAAACAATAAATTACCAATGTATATGATCAATTTTATAATTATCTATGATGAGGTGAATCTATTTTCCTTTAAAAAGTATAAATCTTTGAGAAAACTGAGGGTGGGCATGAACTGGTCCACCACCACTAGGCCTTTCAGACATGATAACTTTAAAAATATTAGAATTGTTTCAACAAAACAGTTGTCCTTGTATTAAAACTTTTTGGTGTCTTTTTGTTCAGTATCATTTAGTCCATTTTCTTTTGTCCAGTTTTTTTTTGTGCAATCCTCTGAATGTAATGGTTTCTAGAAGAATATATCAGCCATAAGTATAATATGTCCATAACATATACTATTGAAAATAAGGGACAAAAATGTTTTTGAAAAAAAACCATATATATTAGAAAGTTAATAATTAAAACTCACCTCATAATTTGTTTGATTCCAAAACAATTTATTCAAAAGGAACAGGATACAGTAATTCTGATAAATCACATTAAACTTATATTAAAACCATATTTTATCTGTTCAATTTTGTTCCATTAAAGAGTGAACAATAATACTTGATAATTATATCATGCAATAAAGAAAACCATCAACTCATCAAAACTCCACTGCAGTAGTACGTTGATATATGTCTCAACTACCAGCAACAAAAAGTACCCAAAAGTGCACACACACACTGTTTAATCAAATACTCATCTTTAATCTTAAGACTCTCAACTTAGTCCTAGAAAATATACATCTCAACACCCCAAATCTGCAGGAAGGCTTATCCACTGTTATCTACTCCCCCACTGAAAGTGTTTATGTTATCTGAAAACCATCTATTTAATAGCCCATCATCTGCATCTGTATTTTGTGGTTGTAACTGACTCTTTCACACAAGATATTTTGCCAGTACTGGAAGAAAGCAATAACTATTGTCAAACCACATTTAGCTGTTGAATATATGTTTATAACAGAAGCATGTACCATTTTACAGGTACGCATATTTACTGATATAGAAATATCTGTTTCATGTAATTGGTTCATTTGCATAAAAGCAGAGAAAAATATATAAGATATACACAAGATATAAAAACAAAACAGGAAAACAAAACATTACATTATTAGATGCTAGTGATAAATCAGTCCAAGGAAAATCTGCAACTGGTTCCTTTAACTGCTTCCCCCACCCCACCTCCCAGCATTACCCCACACTGTTTTGTATACTCAAACTCAAACTATTTTATTTGCTGTACTTATACATTAAAGTATTTTGCAAATACACTACAAGCTAAACTAAGTTAAGTAACACCTAATTACAGGACTAGAACATAATCATAAGATCTCAAAATGGCAGGAGAGAGGCAGGTATTTTGATATATTTTTACATATTAATAACACCATAAGGTAGCACTGGCACTATAATTTTTGATGCACATACATACATATACATAATTAAAACATTAAAGTGTACCTCTTAGAAGTGACACTTGGTCTAACATTTTTGATAGTAGATTTGTACTTTCATAGTCACAACATTTCATTATAAATATAAACCTTTCTGCATCATTTAAGTCTTTTAGCCCTAGAAAGGTGTCGATAAGAGAATCCAACATATACTGTCTCGGTTGTTGATACTTTGGACATAACATTAGTACATGTTCTTCATCTTCTATTTTTTGCATGTCACAATTCTTGCATAACCTTTTATCTTTCCCAATTTTTTCTCTTTTTCCTTTACAGGCATATCTCCCTATTTCTATTTCCAGTCTATGTGAACTTATTCTGAATTTTGTTATGTTCCTTCTTTTAAAGAAATCGGATTCTGTATCTAGATATTTTTCGTACTCAAATTCCCTTTTGAATTTATAGTATGTTCTTAATTTATTTCCCTCCCCATCGCCCAGGTGAATATTTCTACTTAATTCGTTCAGCCACTGAAATTCAAAAATGTGTTTCATATGAGTCTCAACTTTATTTGCTTGAGCTTTGGTTCTACTTGTGTGGCCCTGGTTATCCCATATATGGGTGAGGCCAAGCCTACATTTAATAAAATTCTTTATGTGGGAGAGCCAGCACGATTTGTTTTCTGAGACCATTTGGAGATTGCAAAGGTAAGCATCGTAAAGTACGGTATCAAAGTCATAATTTACAATTCTAAGCCAGTTCTTCACTACTTGTTTTAAAATATATAAGGTGGTTGGGTATCTACCAAGTTCCCCTCTAACCGCAGCATTGCTGGATTTTCTATGGACACCCAATACTGTTTTTGAGAATTTAATGTCTAGTTTTTCGAAGCATGGTTCATCAAATAAACTATATTTTTCATGATTTATGTTAAATACTTTATCTTTTGTTCCCAAGAAAGCACCCCAGGTTTCACAACCATAAGTGCTGATAGGTCTTACTAGGGTGTCGAATAGGTAACAGCTTGTTGACGGAGGTAGGTTTAATTGATATAGTGAGTGACTCAGTTTGAACATTGCTTTTGATGCCTTTTGGCTCAACATATTCATGGCATCTGAAAAATTACCACTTGTTCTAAAGACAATTCCAAGATATGTATATGAGTTTACAGTGTCTATGGCGTCCAGGCCTATAGAATATTGACCCTTTATTAATTTTCCTGGTTTGTTGAATATCATAACTTTAGTTTTATCAGTGTTAATGTGTAAGAGCCACTGGTCACTATAAACTTTCAACCTATCTAGACATCTTTGAAGACCTTCAGCAGTCTCTGACATAATAATAACATCATCAGCAAATAAGAGACAATTTAGTGATTCCTTGTGGAGCGTTATAGGTTTGCATTTCTCATCAAAAATATCTGGAAGATCTTTTATAAAAATTTTGAAGAGAGTGGGGCTCAGAACACAGCCTTGCTTCACACCCACATTATCAGAGAAGGTTTCTGTCAGGCCTCCTTGAAGTTTAATTTGTATTTTAGAATCATGGTAGATGTTTTGGATCATTCTGCCAAAAGTGCCACCAATATCATTTTTCAAAAGTTTATAGAATAATGCATTTCGCCAGACACTGTCAAAGGCCTTTCGAAAATCGATGAAACATGTATAAAGTTTCTTTCCATTTTGATTGTATTTGTCAATTAGGGTTTTTACTGTAAGGATGTGGTCTGAGGTTCTACAATTTTCCTGAAACCCAATTTGTAATTTACTATTTTTTTTGTTCTTTTTTAGAAACAAGACTAATCTATTATTTAGGACTGCACAAAATAGTTTACCTAAACAACTCATGATAGATATCCCTCTGTACTTATTAGGGTCTGAGTGGTCACCTCCCTTGTGCAGTGGCTTCAACCAGCTGCCACTCCACAAAGTAGGGAACATCCCAAAAGTAAACACAAGATTGAATAATTTATTTAGGGCAGGTAACATGGTATCTCCACCAGCCTTCAACATTTCATTTGATATTAAGTCTGCTGCACAAGCTTTACCTTTTTTCAGGGCTTTGATTGCTTTCGTAATTTCTTCAGAATTGATTCTGTAGTTTAGTTCATTAAATATCGTCCAATTTTTGTCATTTTCAACAAAGTCCATAATTTTGTGTTGTGATTTATTGAGATCAATGTTACGCTTGTGCATCAGCGTTTTAAAATGGTGAAACCACTTATCTGCTGGTATATCATTTATTTCTTTACTTTTACCATGTGCACATTGCTGCAAGTTGTCTAATGTTTTCCAGAAGTCTTTTGGGTCAGAATAGGAAGATGTCAACTTACTCACAAGGTTTTCCTTCTCAACTCTTAATTTCTTTTTAGTTAATTTTTTGAATAGCTTTTTATTACTGTAATAGCTTTTTCTTAATTCAGAATCTTTCGGATTTCTTGAAAGTTTTCTACTCATGTTTTTCAGGTCTCTCAGCATTCTTGTACAATCTTTATCGAAATGCCGTCCTAAGTTGCTTTGTTTTTTGGTGTTCTTAAAGGAAGTTTTTACCTTTTTGAAGGTTTTACTTGCAGCAATGTTAAAAATATCAGTTACAGCCGAAGTAGCTTCATCAATGTTTGTTTTATTATTTTCAAAAGCCTTTGCAAGGAAACTGTTTATCTTTTCTCTGGACTCAGTGCTCTGTAGCTTTTCAATGAACATGTGCCTTTTCCGTTCGTCCCATATATACTTTTTTGGTATGTCATACAACATTATTGCATTATTTTCATTTTCATTTGGGCCAGGTAAGCATGGATCTACTGACAGACATGCATAAATAAGACAATGGTCAGATAAATGTGAAAAATGTTGTACTGTTGTATGTTGAATAGGATAATATCTTTATAATTTTCATTATGCACAAGACCATAGTCTATTAGGGTAGGTTGTTTGGACATAGGGCCAAAATAAGTACAGTTTCCAAACATATCCCCAATTTTCCTCCCATTAAGGATTCTAAACCCTGATGAAAAACATAGGTCTAACAGGGCTTTTCCATGCTCATTGATCTTGCTATGGTCACTATTTCTTCTTCTTAAAGGGATGTCGGGTTCATATGAGTCAGGTATCTGAAAGAGGTTATTATTTGAGTAATCTTGTACAACATAATCGGGTTCAATGCCCGTATGAGCATTTAGGTCTCCCATAATTAAACAGTTTCCTTTGGAGTTATAATTATCAATATCTTTCATAATTCGGTCATAGACATCAATACCAAAATCCTCTCTGCCTTGCGCGGGACTAGCATATACAAAACATACATAATAATCACTACTCATATTAAAAAAAGCCTTGTTTAATTTAATCCATACATATTCAGATTCGACCTTCGATCTCAAGACAGTAGTCCCAGCCATTATGTTATTTTTTATGGCAATACACAGGCCTCCATAATGTCTGCCATTTGCACTTTTTTTCCTCTCAATCTGTTCTGTAAAGTAGCCTTTAATGTTTATTTTTTCAGTTTTGCTCACTCTAGTCTCCAATAGACCAATAATATGGTGTTTTTTTATGTATTCAATAAAGGATGGATCGTCTGTCTTGAGCTCTCTGGTCACCAGGTCTGGTTTGTGTGTAATATCATTCACATTCCATGATGCAATTGAAATTTTCATGATGATGTATTGGATTGCTTTTAACCGAATATATGACAATGTTAATGCAAGCAAACAGATTACTAAAAGATATATTTTACAACTGTCAAGAGAGTGAAATTTATATCTTGTGGTTTCTATCAAGCTGATTATCCAAGTTCCCGGGGTATATACATGTAATACTTAGGTTACTGTTACCAATGTGTGTGCACACTTATCAGAAAAGTAAAAGTTTTGGAAGATTCATTCACTTGTACAGGTTGCATATATTTAGCATGTAACAAAAGCAGAAGAGCAGAAAATCACTTGCCACCCATTGAAAGTATTAATACCAAGAGGAACATTTATTGCACAAAAATTCTTTCATTATCTAACTCAGCATATTTTTAGGATTATTTGGTACAACTGTCCATTGTTTTTTTTTCATTCTGGAAACTGGAAAGCACTCATAGAGCACAAAACTCAACCAGTTTTTTTTCAATAACTATGGGAATATAGACCTTATGCATTCCCCTATATAAAAGAGTGTAAACACTCAATGTTATTGTAAACACACCTCACTGCAAGTGTTGTGGTAGTACCTTAATTGTGTTTGTGTGTGATGAGAGTTTTGTTCAATCTGTGTTGTGTAATGTATCACTACTGTTAATTTACAGAACATTTTAAGCTGTATTATAGACCTTATATTTTTTAAAAACTATACTTAGATAAATCTTAAAACTTCCATTGCAAACAACATACTTGGACAACAGTTGTTGCATGCACTAGGTAAAAGAAACATTCTTTGTAAAGAATTAGGGAAATTTAAAAACTGTCTTTAATTTTTTTTATGACAAGTGCAGAATAGATGAGAACTAGGCCAACACTTTATTGACGAAATGGAACTCTTGTTTGATTCTATTTATTTATTTATTTTTTTTAAATTGTCAAATTATGTCAAAGCTTACATCTTTATATATTTTAGAACAAAAGTGATTGCAAAGTTATCATGATTAAAACCATACATTCCGAGTGTAATAGATGTTCATTGTAAAAATGTTAATACATCCAATTGAAATGCAATTGAAGTGTATAACCCCAGTTGAATTAAGAAAGTTTTCTTATTGCAGTAATGGGTCGATTATTTAACTTATCTTTGAAAACTTTATTTGCTGTCTACCATTTAATGTTAATCTTGTGTGGAATGTTGAACATCAAATTGTTTGACAAGAAACAATATGTGTGTATAGTTTAATATTTGGTACAAAAACACAGTTCAGTAATGAGTGTATTTGAAGATTTTGGGTAGCTTATTCTTTGTATTTTCTTTTGTAATAAATGGATATATTACATAAGTACCTTGTATAGGACACTGGATATAACACCAGGACATGAATCATAATTGACGTTTCCATGTTACCACAAAGACAAAGCTACTTCTATCGCAAAATCTTGTTTTTTAAATTTTTTTTTACATCAAAGCTAATGTACATCAAAATTTGAACTATTTTTACTGCAAATTTAATGGATTGTTTTATCAATCAAAGTGAAATATTATCAATAATCATCTATGAACTTAAAAGGGCTAAAATTGGGTTTTCGTAAAAGTAAAATGTATTAAGTGTCTACAGATAGTTCAAATATGTTATTCGCCTACTTAGGGGGCCACAATGGTGCTGTGGTAACATACTGGCATCTCACCTATGAGGTCTGCAGTTCAAACCCCAGACCCTATGTAGCAAAGCTTGTAGTTGCTTACTGATAGTCGGCAGTTTACAGTACAGAATTTTGACCTATTGTATGAACTGGTTTCTTCTGTCCATAGAACTACCCATCAAGATATAACCTATACAGTGTTGGAAGTGGCAATAAAACTCAATTAAATAAATAAATCTACAGATACATTTATGGCTATGTCTATACATTATAATTTGAATTAGTGTCAAATACAGTGTTATATTGTATCTTTACCATAAATAATGAACAGTTTATTACACATTGAACAGTTTATTACACATTTCCAACCTTGAAGTTCATTCAAAATCACTGATATTGTTATAGGACTCATGCTTACCACATCAGTCCCCTAAATATGGGAAAATGATGCCTAATATAGTTAGAAAATAACTGATGTATCTCATTGTAACTACTTTTTATCTAATCAATCCTTATCTTCATCCGATAAATTCTAAGTTGCAACACTTCTCATTAACCCTCAGCATAAAGTCACAATGATGGAAAGGTCTTGCTACCTTCTGAGTTATACACTGGCCATATCCACTTTTATGTGTCAGGTGTCACCAAAGTGTGAGCAGCTAAACTTTTGTAATCTTCCATATCACCAAGTGTAAACAGTCCAGGATTTTAAAAATTTAAATTACTTACAGAATTTTAGTTGTTTCACAAAGATGAGCAGGTTTTGTACTAATATCGATTCATTAATTTTACATGGAACAATAACACTTGAAGACTATCTGCTAAGGCACAGCACCTCTAATATTGATTATGAATTTAATGACAAAATCCTTGAATTTATGTATCCAGAAGGTGATCCAAATCACCCTCAAAATTGAATTGTCTGTGCCATTCTCAACAGTTTTTTCAAAATGTGTTTTTTTTTCCAACAAAATATATCCACGCATAATAGTTTTAAGTTATTTTGCAAACATACAAAGTCATACTGCTACAGATATATCCTCAATGAATTCTTTAATTTTCTCTGGTGACAAGGATTTTAACAATATAACATAGCTTTATTTCTTTCCAAATTATCATAAATATTCCCCTAAACATGGTAGAACTTTTGGAAACTTTGAAGATACTTAATGTGCTATTATTTAAAATACATTTCTTTACATTTTCAAAGCACAAATTCCATTTTCAAGATTTATACAAAGAAACTTAAACTTCATATAATACATAACTAAAATCAACACACTAGGAGCTAGTAAACTGTTGAAGTAATAAATGTGGAGAAACACTCAAATCTAACAACACCTGACACTACAGAATACACAGAATAAAATACCTGCTGTACAAAACTGAGATTTTAATTACCTATGGATACTCTGGGATGATTATGTAAACAAGGGATGCTGGTGTGGTGTACTTAATTAAAACAGACAGAGATAATAAGTAGAGAAATGGACAAATACACGGAGACAGCTTTACTTGTGATGCTCACACTTGGCTTGTGTGTGTGTGAATACTACCAAACAGATCCCAGCAAGTGCGTGTTTTGTTTTGTTTACAAATGGGCTTGTATGCATAAGGTCTATAGTTTCCTGTGTATTTGAAATTACTCCAAAAGTAATGAGCATATTTCTGTAAATTTTTAGCGTGTAGGGCTTGATCAAAGGAAAGAAGTGTTTATGTTCTAGGAAAGACCAAGTCATATTCTGGATACAAAAAGTCCTTAATTTTTTGAAATGTCACCTGATTGACATTTTCGCTGTGAGTGCTTTTTATGTCAGTTGACATTACGTCGTCGCTCTGTGGTGTCCGTGTCCGCATCTGCATGAATATCTTCTCCTAAGACACTACAAGGCCCAGGGACATTAATTTTAAAAGATTCCTTATCTATTGTTGGGGATTTTTCTTCGAGTGAAAAGTTTCTTGTTTTGCGCCTTAGTCTACGTACATATGTATGCGGCTTACGACAGCCGATTTGCGATAGCGAATTTTGTTTCAGCCTTCCCAATATTCTGTTGACATTCACCTAAATTCACTTGTCATCCGATTTTTTCGCTCCCAGAGCGAAAAACCAACATAAATGAGAAGAAGGGAAAAAATGGCTGTCACAAATCAGCCATCGGATGTCGTAAGACGCATACATGTGTACATACACTTAGAACATGACAACACAATTTCAAAACAAAGACTAAAAGTTTCTAACTATCTTTTAATTATTCTTCTTTACACATATTTATTTACAAATATTTACAAGATGTTCTCACAACACTATATTTCACATTTCAACTCAGCCGACCTATTCTCTGCTCACACTCCTCTAGTCAGATACCCATTCTACACTCCTCTGTTCTCACTTCTAAAGTCAGAAACCCATTGTACACTCCTCTGTTCTCACTTCTAAAGTAAGAAACCCATTGTACACTCCTCTGTTCTCTACAGTGGAATGCTCTTCCTTATATAGGCAGATTTGACAGTCAGGCCGCATTTGGTATTTACGGCCTGGCCGCAACTTGCAGACACAACAATACCACCCAAGCTTTACAACCCTGTTGCTTTGAACTTAAATACCACACACACACCATACAATGTGGCTACGGCTGCTCTACGGTAACGGCCAGTCTACGGTTACGGCTAACGGTTGCGGTCAATCTACAGTTACGGCCATGCTACGGTTGCGGCCACTCTACGGTTGTGGCCAATCTACGGTTACGGCCAATCTACAGTTACGGCCAATCTATTTTGATACTACGGCCTCTCTCCCCATTACAGTTACAGTTCTGCTATATTTAGACATATGCACTATCAGAGTGCAACTTCAATAGTTTATCTTCAGTGAAATAGCCTGTCATAGTCTGTAATTACATTATTCTAAAATTAAAATTCACAACACTATCGAGGATGATAAATCGTAAAATGCATGCAGATCTGTCTGTTCGTCTGTTCTCCAGAGCCATTAGAAGTGAGGTAGCCCCAAGCAAAGTGTGAAAATTTCAACATTTTATCACAATTTTCTCATTGACTATTGAAGGGATTTCTCTCTTATCTTACATTTTTGTGCTAGGCCTCAGGTAGATTTCCTTTTTTGAGTATAAGACTTGGACTTTCTTAATTATGTTTTTATGAATTTTTAAAATAATTTTTCCTGCATTAAAATTCATGATTTTATTGCGTTAATACATCCTATCCAATGGACAATTGCTTTATGACCGGTCCCGCAAATGCTAGAAAAAGACATCCTGTATATAACATCGGCAGGACCGGTCTGGAGTGTGCATTCGCTAGGTGACGCATCATACTTCCTTCCTGTCTAGACAGCGTGACGTCATAGCATCTTTTTCCTTTGGCACGTGGAGTGTGTAGATGTGTTTTCAACGAGAGACGTTTTTTGAACTTTTCAATTAATTCACCCATTTTATTTTACTTCTACGTTTTCTACTGAAGTATCTACCATCATTTCGTCCCCAGGACAGAGACGAGATTCCTGTGGCCATGTTATGGCCAGCTTTGACGGCCACATGAAATGTGCAGGATGTCGGGACAAGGGGGTTGGAGAAGATGCCTGCATTCTCAAGAAAGATTGCAGTATTTGTAAAGGGTTCACCCCTGATAAAATTCTTCATTTGTCTACCCCACTTGTAGAAAACAGAAAAATAAAGACAAGAAGTTGGTTTCATCCTCCCCTGCTCCCACTCTCATGGACCCTTCACACGTGAGTGTGCTGGGTAAAGTGGAGGGGGACAAGGCTTCACAGCCTGAAACCTCACCAGCTGCAAAGAAAAAGAAATTCAGTGAGTCACCCAAGCTCTCTGCTAGCAAGAAGAAATCCAGTACCAGTAGCAGACCTTCAACTGAAGACTTGAAGAAACTGGGTGATAAATGGGCAGAGAGGTTTTCTGGCTGGAAGCTATGGTGTTAGCCAAGTCCTTCACAGTCCCGGTGGAACCAGTGTCGAAGCCAGCAGCAGAAGTCACCACCAGCCAGACACCATTCTTTGATCTTGGTGCCAGCACCAGTAGTTTGGCTAGACCTGCAAGTTCTTCCAGTCCCAGCCTTGTTCAGGCCACCGGTGAGGGTGTAGATGAGATGCAGACTGCCACCAAGCCTCTTGAGGCTCCCGGTGCTGGGACAGCAACCCAGCCTGTTCAGGCCCCCGGTTCAGTCCCTGATGGTCAGCCATCCAGTACCGGTGATGTAGATCTCAGTGCAGCATCTGATAGTGAAGATGATCAGCGCAGTTTTACCGGTTCCTTGTCAGATGGAAACTTCAGGGACCAGTCACCAGACAGAGATCTCACCAGGGAAGAGTCTGCAGATCAAGAAGTATCAGAAGAGGCCGGTTATAGTGAGAAAAGCAGAGGAGTGAGATCCTTTATGGGTTGGCACAAGGTTCCTGAGTTCAAGACTGTGTCCTCTTCTGATGACAACTTTTTGCCGGTGCACGTGCTCAGCCAACCGGTAAAGTGTCAGTCAAGCTCCCGGTGGATGACTGGTTATGCAGAAAGATGGACAAGCTTAACCTCACTATCACAGAAGGGTACCCTGCAAGAAATACTGACACTGCTGGCCTCCTCAAGGACTGGTTCATCAAGCGACCCAGGTCATCCAGATGGTATGGGATGCATGCTGAGAACTATGAGAGTAACACAGTACCCACCTGGTCACCTGAACCGGCCAAACTCAACCATGCCTTCAGTCGAGTTGCAAGACAAAGTCTTCCTACTGCCCCACCCTCCTGGGCCTTCAGCCAGGACATGCTCAGGTGTTAGGAGAGAGCAGCACGTGAACAAACTGTTATCTGCAATCAGGCTGCTGGTTTATCAAGGTGTTTGACCAGGGTTCAGGATGCTATGTCTGATCAGCTGAAAACCCTACATCTGGACATGAAGGGCAAGTCGTCTGAAAGAATGAAGCAGGTTTGGAATGGTAAACTCAATCTATAGGAAATGATGGGCTGGGAATCTTTTAGTGTGGTCGGATTCAACCTTGGGCAGAAGTGACCTAGGAGAAGTGACATGTGCTTTTCACAGAAAGGACAAAAAGGGATCTTTTGAGGTGATCAGATTTCACCTTGGGCTCCTCCTTCAAAGTTAAGCAATGGTTGAATGGCTTTGGTGAGTTTTCTTTCTGGTGGATACAATTTGCAGCGGTTCTCTGATGTGATAGGTCTAATTTTCTTGGACGTTGGCCGGATGCCTTTGGCCTCCAGAGATAGCATTCAGTTCCACATGGTAAGCTTGTTTAGCTTAAAAAAGCTACATTTAAGTAATTAAAATTTTCAATTTTGTTTTTCAAAATGAGGCTAAAATTTTGCACAGACAGGTTTTCATAGCTATAAACATTCCCTGCAAATTTGGTGAAGATATCTTTATAAATGAATGAGATATTGAGGTTTATGTAAAAATGTGATAATGGATGGACAGACTCACGGACGCACGCACATACGGATCTCCCGACCACAGCCTTCGGCCAGAGGCGGGAAACAATAAAGAAAGAATCAATTTGAGTAAAAGATGAAAAATTTATCCAAGTGAATCTGGTTACAGTAGTTTGAAAAAGTTTTATGAATTTATATCAATGTAATGTCGGTGCACAGGATAAAATTAACATAAAAAGCACTCATAGGGTGACAGCCTCAACCAGGTATACATATATGAAACTTCAGGACATTTTTATCCAGAATATGATCCGATCTTTGCTAAAATATTAACAATTATTTTCCTTTTGTGAACCCTACTCACATAAAAATGTTATAAAGATCAGCTCATGAATTTTGCAGTAATTGCGAATGAATACAGATACACAGTAAACAACTCCCTGGTGGAGGGCTGTGCTCTATGAGTGCTTTTTATAAAATGAAAATCATAAAATATGTTTTGTACCATCTAGGTAATATGAGGAATTTTGTGCAATAAATGTTTTTCTTTGTATTAACATTCTCAATCATTGGCAAGTAATGTTCTACTCTTCAGGATGAAAAAATAAAGGACAGTTTCCTTTTTTACATACTAAATGTGTACAACATGTACAAGTGGTTAATGAATATTCCAAAACTTTTCTGATAAGTATGCACAGACACTGGGTAACAGTAGCATCAGCAAACATATTAAACAGTGGGGGCAGGGCAATGCTGGGAGAGGTGGAGTGGGAGAAGCAGTAAAGGAACCAGTTGCAGATTTTCCTTGGACTGCATTTAATCAGTCTCATTGGCACAGTAAGACACATTTAACACAGCTGTGTAAGTATTAATTAACAGTTTAGAACATGTAACTTCACAGGGTTATCTGTTGGCAATAGATACCCATGTCTGGTGATTTCTACAACTTTACTCATGGATATAAACAACATATTTACAGAAGGTCATATAGTTTTAAGGCTAATTCACATAAGTTGAATCTAGATCTGGTAGCAGAACTCCTTGTACAGATGATGGATCCACATTCATAAATTCATTTTGTCTATACTTTAGACATAATTTTTCTACTTTTGACTAATCCTTTTAGCCGGATCTCTCAAATTACTGGCAGAAAAAAAATATGTCAAGACTATTCCATTAATTAAAAATAAGTGAATTTACTCTCACAAATAATCCACTACTGTGATGCCCAAAGATCAGTTAAATGTTGACTTGAGTTTATATTCATCAAAGTCTAATTGGGAC
Organism: Sabellastarte sp. h YS-2021; assembly: GCA_964017235.1. NCBI lineage: Eukaryota > Metazoa > Annelida > Polychaeta > Sabellida > Sabellidae > Sabellastarte > Sabellastarte sp. h YS-2021. Next base: position 13,980,193 of record OZ024933.1, read on the forward strand.
TTCAAAAAGCTGTATCATTCAATACTCTAATCACTAAATTAGATAGGTTTTATTGATAATAAAGACAATTTTAATTAAACGCGGTTTGATTCTTAAAATGGCATTGGTGGATAAATTACATGGGGAACATGAGTCAGTATCTTTTGACATTTAAGTCAGGTTAAAAATTGTTCATAACCTTTTATAGTTACACTTAGTCTAGTTAACTGATTAATATTGGTTTATCACACAGTTGTTCAGTTGTGTGTGAATTGATCTGGTTCATATATTTTCAATAGATCTTGATTCAGATGCTCAATCATATAGTTTGGTAAATGAACTTTTTTATCACTAAATAACACTCAGACAGAATTCACTGTTCCTTACAATAACATTACTCCACACACAACAAATATTGTGATATATACAAGACCAAGGATAAAGTGAATCATCTTCAGAATTGAACACCAGAGTTTGTATATCAAACCAGAGTTTTGTATATCAAATCTGAGGGAGGGCTTATCTGCTCCCCCACTGCAAGTGTTTATCTTATCTGAAGACCATGTAATTAATAGCCCATCATCTGCATATGTGTTGTGGTTGTATATGACTACTCTCTCACTTAAAATATGTTGCCAGTACTGGAAGAAAGCAAGTATACTTATCAAACCCAAACCATATTTAGTTCTTGAATATATTCTTGTAAAAAGAAGCATGTGTATACTGTTTCTATATTTTTCATTCACTAGAATGTAATGAAATAGTTGTATTTTATTGGTACACACATTTATTATCTCCACCAAAGAGGAATTGTTTTCATGACCGTTTGTCTGTTTGTTTGTCAGGATTACATAATTACTATTGCTTGGATCTTTCTTTAAAAAGTCATAAGCTGGGTCACGGTCTGACTAAAGGCCCTTGTAAATACACGCGGTGCGATTTTTACTGCATACTGAGCAGAAAATTTTCTTTACCTTGCACATTTGGGCGATTTTCCCAGCAGTTTTTACCCCACAGCCCTTAAGGGCTGTCAAGGTATTGTTTTCACCCATGGTGTCCGGATGGATGGGCGGGTGGGCGGGCGGCGGGAAAAAGTTTGTCCGGGCTGTATCTCAGAAACCGTAAGGTGTAGAAAGTTGATACTTGGTAGGGACATTGGTTAGGGGGTGTAGGTGTGCAACGTCATGGTATGACCTTGATTTGACCTTGCCGTAGTGACCTCGAGTTTGAAAATCTTGTCCGGGCTATATCTCAGAAACCGTAAGGTGTAGGAAGTTGATACTTGGTAGGGACATTGGTTAGGGGGTGTAGTTGTGCAACATCATGGTCTGACCAGTGATCAGGTTGCTGATAAAGAGTGGCTGGTGGGTTGGTCAGTTTCTGGTGAGTGATCGTAGTACTAGGCCAGGTATCAGACAAAGGCTGGTGAGCAGGCTGCTGATGAAGATTGACCGGTCGATTGGTTGGTTCCTGTTGGTGATGAACAATGAGTAGTGGTCGATTGGTTGAGGCTCAAAGAAGGACTGGGCATTGTCAACAGCACCGGCTGATGGAGGCTTGGCTGCAGAGACGACCACTGGCTAGAAAACCGGCTTTGGCTCGTTGAGCGATTTGGGTAACAGCATTGCCTCCAATCAGCTAAAATGTTCAATTCAATGCCTCCAGCTTACTGCCTGTTGCGGGTTTCGGAACACTAGCCAATGAAACATGCATTTTCACAGCCTTGCCCTTGTCTTTGGAATCACTCTTCTTGTCTTTCGCACTTCTGCCTCTCAACATTTCTGCAATCTGTGTTTTCTTGGCTTTTGCACCAGGGGTACTACTCACCTCTTCCGAGTTCAAATCTTGTCTGTCTTTTGCTACCCCCAGCACTGAAACTAAAGCTGGATCCACAAGGATGCTACTTGACTCTTCTAGGGTGGTTTTGTTATCATGTTTCTCCTTTTTCTCTAATGAGAAAGTGTAGCCAAACATGATTTCTCTTACTGGGTTACAAAGTTGCAAAACTGACATGCTTCATTCTTAAGATAAGGGTTAGTGCCTTTTCCTTTGTGTCTGCAACAGGCACAGTATGCATGGTAATCGAACCCAGCCATTAAATGTCCACAAAGACCCCATTTCTGCCCAGGTGAAGTGATAATGGTCTATAAGTGTCTGTAAATAGTTACTTGTAAGATAGACTGCAAATAAAGTAGCAATACAACACTAATCTTCATTTTGAAAACTTTTACAAAAATCCATCTGCACAGTGCGTGCGCCAAATGAAAAAAATGCTATGATGTTGTGCTGTCTAGATACCTGGCGAATATAGAGTGGGCCCAGTCAGGACAAACACAGGGTGAGTTTTTTCTTATATCGGGGGCCGGTTTGCATCGATCAGATTAGCAACTGTCCATTGGATAGGATGTATTAGCCCAATAAAACATTACATTTAGAGAATTTTGTTTAAATATGTTGTTCACCCACTTTTTCAGTCAGCCATCAAATACTCAATTTATCCGTATAAACGCCCCGGGGGCAATGCATTTTTTAAAAGGGGGGGCTACTATTACAGATAAAAAAAATCAACTCTCGAGTCCAGTGGCAATGGGCAATAATGGCCACTTACAGCCTTCATCTTGTTTCCCAGCATGTATAATGGCAGGAGAGCTTAAAACATTAGAAACTACCCTTAAATCTGAAGAAATTATAAACCTTTATCTCTTTTTTTACAGATTTTATTGCGTTGTTGATCAAAATTGCCATGTTTTGTTGTGATTTTCTTTATTTCTCATAAGCGGTATTCCATTGGGGAAGTACTAAAACATTTCTTTTTTCAGAATCCCGGAATTGCAGGCTGGTGGATGTAAAACCCAGAAATATGAACTTTGCAAAGGTTGAGAGGTTGGGCGATTAATAGGGAGGAAGCGTTTATACGGATAATTACGATAGTCAAATTCCAGGCATGTAGCTCATTGCATAACTGAGCAAAAGCTACTCTGAGTTTCTCACTGTTGAGTAAATCACTTGTAACTTGAAAACCATTGAATTTACAGTATTGTACTTAAATAGATTATTCATCTACTTTGGGGTCAGCATTAACATAGTAAAATTGCAGACCTGCAGCTGATTGCGTAGCTGAGCAATAGCTACTGTGAGTCTCTCACTGTTGAGTAAATCACTTGTAACTTGAAAACTATTGCATTTAAAATATTTTGTTTAAATATGTTATTCACCTACTTTTGGGTTAGCTGTAACAAATGAAATTGAAGAGCTGTAGTGCATTGTATAGCTGAGCAATAGCTACTTTCAGGTTCTCACTGTTGAGTTAATGTACTTAATGACTTCTAACTTAAAAGCTGTTGCATTTAAAATATTTTGTTTAAATATATTATTCACCTACTTTTGGGTCAGCTGAAATTACATGCCTTGGCAGAGGTTTGTGTTCTCTGAGTGCTCTTATTTACATTATTAGATACTAGTGACAAATGGACCAACATTGCTATATCTGTGTATAACATGATACATTCCTATGAGCACAAAGGAAATTCGGTTTTAGGACAAAAAGTTTTCATAGTCATAAATTAATCTTCCTGACCAGGTATATTTTCTTAAGTTTAAATTTGCATACTAAGATCTATGGATACATAAAAAAAACCCAAAAAAAACCAAATAAGTAAAGAAAATATTACATGCTTAAACATTGCACCAATTAATCTATTCCTTAAATTAAAAATTACCCCAAACATTTGTACTACTTTGTTTAATAATGCTTACAAAAAAACTTGCATGGTTGCACCAAAATCAAGTAAAATGATACATGAAATACTCTTACACAATTTTATAAAAAGGCTAATTTGTGTGGTCAGTCTAAGGAAAAAGTGTAAAGTTTTCCTTTAATTCATTCCCCTCCCCATGACCCTCCCTGTCATACCCCACTGAGTTTTATTGCTGTCAGTTGTCAGGTTGTCTTTTCTTTCATTTGATAACACAGATATGTTGGTGTATAAGGTACTTGCAGTAAACTGTCTTTTCAACTATTTTCTTGATTTGTCAGTGTTGGTGTACATACACTGATACACTGGAAAAAAGAAAAACATTCAATTTTGACTTGTTCTTTGAGTGTAGAGGACTATTAGGAAAAAAAGAAACAAGTGATTGTAAAACCTACATCAGTCAATATATCCAGAGTATATTTTTAGTAACCTTAATCATAGAATACCTAACATAATTAGCATGCCAATTTTACCCTTTTATTACAAATTGAACCAGAAGTGCTTGTATAGTGCAGACCTCCGCTTGGTAGAATTTCTGAAAATGTGGGATTTTTGGGGTATCTGGAACATGATTCAGATATTTCCCAATCTATTTCACACTGGAAACCAAATATGTATACAATCAAATTTATTGAGGGAAAAAATTAATTCATTCCTTACATCCATCAGGAGGTTATGTTTATGATGCATTTGTTTATCTGTTTGTGTTTGCAATTACTCCAAAAGTAGCTGGAGATTACGTTTCAATGCAATGCATCCCCAAACATGACATCCCCAGTCATTTTGTAGTCGTAAACACTTTACTCCAATCAGCTACTGGTGTTAATCTACTCAGCCATGGACTTAGATTTGCAATAGCAACCAAAACTAGAGTATTGCTTCACAAGAGAGAAAGAAATTGTTTTCCAACAGCAAAAACAAAGTGTCCCAATGGGTATTAATGATTTTGTAGAAATGAACATCTTCCTGTGTATAATATGTTTTTTCATTTATGCAAATAACTATATCCAAAATGCAAGGTTTCATAGATGAATGTTTTTTTCTTTTTTTGTGTGTGTGTTTTACATAGAAATTCAAGTAGAAAAATCGCCAGTTTTGTGTTTTACGCAGAAATTGAAGTAGAAAAATCACCAGTTGACTCTGCAGATAACCTGGGGGTCAAAAATTTCATAAAAATAGCTCTATCTCCAACCATATCTGAGATAAATACATTTTTGCAATACACTCAGAAATGCAAGATGACCGCGAAAAAAGGCAGGAAACTGATTTGTGCGAAAAGTCGCCAGTAGACCCTGCGGATACACTGGGGGTAAAATTTTTTGTCAAAATTGCTCTATTTTTCACAGTTTCTGAGATATTAAAGATTTTTTATTTTCAGTGTTAAGAAAATTCATGGCGTTTAGTTAATCGTTAATAAATAGGCCATTTTGTATTGGATCACTTCCAAAAGCTAATGATTTCCAGATATCTATAACTAACCTAATTGTCACATTTCATGTGAATAGATGAAGCGCTTTTTAAGGTATTATCTGGATAAGCACACCCCTTTCAAAAACATGTTTTTGGTCATGTGACTTCTCTGATTATTTGAAATGCTATGAAACCATATACAGAAATTTTTCCCAGGGCGACTTCATATATGTGCTAAATTTGAAGAGAATCCGACCAGTGGTTGCCGAGCTAAAAGCAATAGAAAATGCGGGAGCTGGCTAAGCTGGCAGACCCACTCTCTCTCCCCTCTCCCCTAAATATAAACAAGCGTCCCGCAAGGGACACTTAAATACAGAGGACCTTGGAGTAGTTGATCCTTCTAAAAATTCACAGCCCATGATTTCCTATAGGCTGTTTTCATTTTCCAAATTTCCAGAACCAATAATGGAGAAGATACAAAACCTTTTTGCAAACACACTTTGACCTTAAAGCAGGGGTCATAGGTTAAATCTGACCGTTCCATACGATTCCTAGTCCATGATTTCCAAAAGGTTTGTTTGACATTCTGAACCCATATGACCAGTAACAGTTATTAAATGTAAATATCCAACAATATGTCAAAAACACCAAAATTTGGATATTAGAACCAATGACCTCGAAGAAAAAGCTCAAGTCAAATTTAATATTTTTATGTATAAAATGACCTGACATGACAGAACTTCAAATTTGATTTTGTGTAGGTTAGTTTACCAACCCAAACCTCTAGGACCAATAATAAACGAGTTATTTATAAGCACTTTTAAGTTTGGCTATCCTCATTTGACCTTGAAGGAGGGGTCCAAGGTCAAATCCGACCACACCAAAATATTCCCAGCCCATGATTTCCTATGGGTTGGTTTACCATCCCAAACTTCTAGGACCAATAATAAGCAAGTTATAAGCACTTATAAGTTTGGCTATCCTTGTTTGACCTTGAAGGAAGGGTCCAAGGTCAAATCTGACCACACCAAAAGATTCCCAGCCCATGATTTTGTATAGGTTTGTTTACTATCCCAAACCTCTAGGACCAATAATAAGCGCGTTATAAGCACTTTTAAGTTTGGCTATCCTCATTTGACCTTGAAGGAGGGGTCCAAGGTCAAATCCGACCACACCAAAAGATCCCCAGCCCATGATTTCCTATAGGTTGGTTTACCATCCCAAACCTGTAGGACCAATAATAAGTGAGTTATAAGCACTTTTAAGTTTGGCTATCCTCGTTTGACCTTGAAGGAGGGTAAAAGGTCAAATCTGACCACGGCAATAGATTCCCAGCCCATGGTTTTGTGTAGGTTGGTTTACCATCCCAAACTTCTAGGACCAATAATAAGCGAGTTATAAGCACTTTTAAGTTTGGCTATCCTCATTTGACCTTGAAGGAGGGGTCCAAGGTCAAATCTGACCATACCAAAAGATCTCCAGCCCATGATTTCCTATAGGTTGGTTTACCATCCCAAACCTCTAGGACCAATAATAAGGGAGATATAAGCACTTTTCATGACTGACAAAGAAACGCCTATTCCCAGTCAAGACTTTATAATGAGGAACATATCCTGCGAATTTGAGATCTCTACCTATAATACCCTTTGCTCTAGAGGGCCAACAAAAGTCCTTGTTTAAAGTCTAATAAACGTCCCTGGCGGCCATCTTGTTTTTAAAAATGAGGCCAAAAATATTCCCAGGCAAGATTTTATGGTTATGAATATATCCTGCAAATTTGAGAAGGCTAGCTATAATATTTTTTTTCGTTAGAGCGGTAAAGGTGAAATCTCTCTACACACTGCGTCGGCGTAACAAAGTGAAATCCATAGTATCCACCGGATAGCATCCGGTGGATACAATTAGAAGTTCTATCCACAGAACTTCCAATTGGAAGTATTTTGACAGAATTTGAAATTCTGCTGACAGAATTTGAAATTCTGTAAAAATATGTTGACTCAACTTCCAATTGGAACTTCTGTCAACAGGGCTTGCAGTTGGAAGTTCTGTCGACAGAATTTGAAATTCTGTCAGATTTGAAGTTCTGTCACAACAAAAATATACAACATATATAAGCCAAAGGATATTCTGTCCTGTATAGAAACATAAAAATTTTCTGCTTTCCTTTCTACTCTGAAACTCAAAACTCAGTCAGCTGATACAGCGCTCATTCATGGGCACTGATTGTTTGTTTGTGTGAGTAAGGCCCCACCAAAGGAAGAAATGATTTAATTTGGGGAAAGATCTGGATAACATGCAGGATACAAAAAAAATCCATTATTTTCAGATATGCCGCCCCTGGTGGGGCTTTGCACTCTACAAGTGATTTCTAGTCTCTTTTATATTTACAGTATATCAATAGTACAACAAATACAATCCACCCTCGGTATGAGTGTAAGTATCATGTTTGTTTTGACAAGATCTGGAGGCATGCTTCAGAGTAATTTGAGTGACCCCTGTGGTTTTTAACTGTGGCTGAAATCCAGCCACTTTCCAGCACTTTTTCTCTAGACTGTGGTGTACTATGTGAAATATTGGATTACAGTTAGACAAGAAACCCCAGATGTGAAATCTTTTGTGATCTGTGGTAATTCATAATCAGCACCCTCACCTATCTAGTTAAAATAAACACAGAAGGGGGCAGATAGACCTTCCCTCAGATTTGTGGGACTTGGATGGTATAATTCCAAGGACTGTATGGTGGTGTGTGCATGTGGTAAACTAGATGGGTGAAGTTTTAATAGGGCTGTTCCACCTTGGCGGTAATGTTTTACGATAGGTTTACAACAGTTTAAATTTTCAGTTCAGGAGGTAGAGCTTTTCAATCATAATGATCTTAAAGACATCATAAAGCCACTATATAGGAAGTTACAGAACTTCCTAAGTCTGCCCGATTGGATGCGTTCATAAGTCCATCGAGAGTGGTGTATGACAATATTAAACTTAAAAATTATGGCAAACAGATCCTTATCAGATTTATATCACCTTAAACCCATCTTAAACCTACCTTTCCACTTGTAAACTCGCCTTTTTGACCTAACAGTGATCTTAAAATATCTAAACAGTCGCAAAGCAACCTTTTCAATCTTACAATGATCTTCAACCTCTCTTTTCCATCTTAAATCTATGTTTAATGTTCATAAACCTATCATAAACTATCATAAACTTTTGGGAACCTATGTGTGGTAATCTCAACATTACTTTTAAGTTTAAGGAAGAAATCTTAAACATATCTTTACCTATCTTAAATCTATCTCAAATTACCCTTATACATCTTGAATAACTTAATTTTTGCCAATCTGGAGGTAGTTTTATTATTGAATTGCCATAATGGAACAGCCCTCTAAATGCCATCACACATATGAGAGGCCACACCACAAGTACTAATGACTTATTCCCACTCATGTAAAGCTCTTTCAGTATCCAGTATTTTCTGGGTTATCAGATTGCAGTTCAAAACATGTCTGTTTTTTTTGTGTGTGTGTCTATGAATAGAAGAAACAAATGAACCCCAAAAAACGGAGTTGAGAAATATAAAAGAAAAAAAATGGATTTAATATAAATGACAAAAGGCCACCCAAAACCTTGCCAGGGATTACAGAGGTAAGATAAATTAATATAATTTTGAATTTGTCAAACATTATTGTTTAGAACTAAATGAACGGACATACAATCATTTACTCTGCTGCTGAAATTTTAGATATTGTAGTTAAAAATATTCAACCATTTTTTTACTGTATAATGTCTTGTGTTATTTTTCTGGTGGAAAGGCTGGTATATTTATACTGAAATATCACTTGTATCATCAGTTTAGTTATTTTTAGTTTATTTCTGAATGTCATAATTAGACATTCAATTTTCTGGTTATTGTATATGCATTTTAGAGAAATTCTCTGTGGTAGCTTCATGTTTGTATTATCACCTATCCCACAAAATATGTAAATTGTGCCTAAACCGCACTCATTCCACCAGATGTATGCTACAAATGTGTATGTCTATCTGGTGTGATAATTCTAAAGGTATAAAATGTATCATTCTGAACTTTCTATGTTGGTAGGGCTCTAACATATGGAATGTTAAATTGTAAACTAGATCAAGGATGCATCTGTGGCCAGATGCAACATGTATCCTCCAGGAAAGGACAACTAACATGGTTTTGAAGATAAACAGCATTTTTTAAATAAGAAGCATGTTGTAAGCACTTTACGTTTGGCTACCCTCATTTGACCTTGATGGAGGAATCCAAGTCAAATCTGACCACAACATAAGATTCCCAGCCCATGATTTTCTACAAGTAGGTTTAACATTGCAAAACTCGAGGACCAATAATAAACAAACTAGAAAAATGTTTTTGCTAACAAATACTAAGTGTCCCAAAACGGTTCACTGCAATATAATATACAGTAGAAAAAGGTTTTTGAAAATAAAAAACATGCAGTGCTGAGAGAAGAAGTGAAAATTAAGCAGACAGTGTGAGTGTGGAAGTTCATGCATTAACATGAAAGAAAAATTTAAGCTTTATTTTGTTTTCTACGATCATAAATTGCGAAAAGTTAATTGAATAAATGCTCTGGCTCAGAATGCATAAAGCATCAATACTTATAATAGGTTGAAAGTTAACACCATAAAACTACTTAATTAAAGAGTAACAGTGCTTTATAAATGCCATATATCTATTGACATTTTAGAAAAAGGCATAGTAAAATGTGAGCCTTTAGAAAGGCAAGAAGTTTATGACACAATGCTTTGAACACATCTATCTGGTAAATCAAACCAGCTATCTAGACTCATCACATAAGGTTTCCCAATACCTCTGAATACATTGTAAATCTCTAAAAGCAAGACTAAAATAGATATAAGGCAAAAACACAAAATCAGCTATTTGATGACTCCAGTTTGATCCATAAAAGGTGGAGGAGGAGGGGTGGGGGGTGGGCAGGGGGTAAATCTGACCAGCTATCTAGACTCTTCACATAAGGTTTCCCAATACCTCTCAATACATTCTAAAACTCTAAAAGAATAAAAGAGACAAAAGGCAAAAACACAAAATCTGCTATTTTATGACCCCAGTTTGACCCATAAGGGGGGATCCGGGGGTAAATCTGACCAGCTATCTAGACTCTTCACATAAGGTTTCCCAATACCTCTTAATACATTTTAAAACTCTAAAAGCAAGAATAAAGGAGATAAGAGGCAAAAACACAAAATCGGCTATTTTATGACCCCAGTTTGACCCATAAGGGGGGGTCCGGGGGTAAATCTGATAAGCTATCTAGACTCTTTACATATGTTTTCCCAATACCTGTTAATACATTCTAAAGCTCTAAAAGCAAGAATAAAGGAGAAAAAAAGGCAAAAACAGAAAATCGGCTATCTTATGACCCCAAGTTTGACCCATTACGGGGAGTCTGGGGGTAAATCTGACGAGCTATCTAGACTCTTCACATATGGTTTCCCAATACCTCTTAATACATTCTAAAGCTGTAAAAGCAAGAATAAAGGAGATAAAAGGCAAAAACACAAAAGCGGCTATTTTATGACCCTAGTTTGACCCATAAGGGGGGGTCAGGGGGTAAATCTGACTGGCTATCTAGACTCTTCACATATGGTTTCCCAATACCTCTTAATACATTCTCAAGCTCTAGAAGCAAGAATAAAGGAGATATAAGGGGAAAAGATGAAATTGGCTATTTTATGACTCCTGTTTGACTCCTACAGGGGGGGTCGGGGGCGAAATTTGACTTGCTTTCTAGACTATCCACATATGGTTTCCTACTACCTCCCAATACATTTTATGGCTCTAAATGCAATATTTAAGAAGATAATAGGGGGATTCATATGAATTTTAAGCTTTCTGATTGGTACCTGTGAGAAAATCACTCATAAATCGGTCAATTTTCATCGGATTGCTCCCAAAATCTAACCAGCTTGCGTTTTTGATAGTATAAATATGTGTATGAAGTTACAAGCCTCTGCGGTCAGTAGATTTTCCTGAACTGCGATGACGGGCGGGTGTACCCGAAAAAAACTATTTTTTGATCATGTGACCTTGATAAAGATCAAAGGTCAAATTTAAGCATGTGGAAAAATTTGCCATATATGGTTGAAAGTTCCAATAATAAGGGAGATATTCAAGGGAGACCATAATGCGGCAGCGGCGGTGAGGAAACTGACGCGAAACGAAATAAGCGACCTTTTCAGGGACGCTTAATTATAAGTGCTTTTAACTTAGGCTATCCTCGTTCGACCTAGAAGGAGGGGCCCAAGGTCAAACCTGACCACATTCAGAAGATTTCCAGCCCATGATTTCCTACAAGTATGTTTAACATTGCAAAACTCTTTGTGCAATCTTTTCATCCACAAACCTGTCCGTGCCGGTCCGTAGCAAATCCGTGGCAGTTCCGTAAATCTTTTACATGTCCCACCCTCATCCCTTGTGCATCCCTGTCAGTTACCATATATGGAACCAAGGGCTATATCCATGGGGTATCCTTGGAAGTGTAGCTGGCCCCTTATAGGTTGGTTTTGCATTGCACACCTGTAGGACCAATAATAAGCAAGTTATCGGCACTTTTAACCTTGGCTATCCTCATTTGACCTTGAAGCAGGGGCCCAAATTCAAATCTGACCACATCTGTGGTCGGGAGATTGTAAAACGCCTTCTGTTTGTATGTGTGTCCATCCATCCGTCTGTCCATCCATCACATTTTTACATAAACCTTAATATCTCATTAACTTATAAAGATAGCTTCACCAAATTTGCCGGGAATGTTTATTGCTATGAAAGTATGTCTGAGAAATATTTTGGTCTCTTTTTGAAAAACAAAATGGCCCACCACAGCAATTGTTTTAAAATCATAAAGATGCTCTAAATCTGGAAATATTGAAGCTAGCTTCATCAAATTTGCACAAAATTATATGCCTAGGAAAGCTAGTCTGATAGTATGTTAAAACATGTTTAATGTCAAATAGGGTTATCCTATTAAAATGCCTTATACAATTGCTCCTAGGGGTTTGGGATGTCAAACAATTTGTAGGAATTCAAGGCCTGGGAGTCTTTCCCAGGTGTTGAATTTGACCTTTGACCCCTGCTTCAAGGTTAAATGGGGTCATCATACTAAAACGTCCTTATACTAGTATCTCCCTTATTATTGGTGCTAGGGCTTCAGAATGTAAAAACAGCCGATGGGAAGTCCTGGTCTGCAAATGTTTTGCCTTTGATCAATTTTGGCCTCATTTTGAAAAGAAAATGGCTGCCATAGCCAGTAATTTGAAAATCATTAAGATGCTGTAAAACTTGAAATATTGCAGCTATAGGTTCATCAAATTTGCGCAAAAGATATATGGCTAGGAAAGTTAGCTAGATAGTAATTTTGGCATAGTTTTGAAAACAAAATGGCCGCCAAATCATATTTCATGTCAAATGGGATTATCCTATTAAAAAGGCCTTGTATCTGCCTTATTGTTGCTACTAGGAGCTTGGAATGTGAAAACAACTTATAGGAAGTCATGGCCTGAGAATCTTTTCCCATTACTGACTTTGACCTTTGACCCCTTCCTCAGTGTCAAATAGGGTTCATCTTACTAGAAAGGATTTATATCTCCCTTAGTTCTCATATACTACTGATTCTAAGGCGGGAGATAACTACTGCGGCAGTGGCCTTTTTACCGATAAGTTGGCTTGATATTGCCATCTTCTAGGGCCAATAAAAACTATTAAGTTTTGCTATCCTCGTTTGTCCTGATTTGCAGTTTCTGTGAAAAGGACGCATCCTTTTTACAAAAGTGAAGATTTGCAGTTTCTGTGAAAAGGACACATCTTTTCAGAAAAGTGAAGATTTGCAGTTTCTGTGAAAAGGACACATCCTTTTCAGAAAAGTGAGGATTTGCAGTTTCTGTGAAAAGGACGCGTCCTTTTCAGAAAAGTGACGATTTGCAGTTTCTGTGAAAAGGACGTGTCCTTTTAAAAAAAGTGAAGATTTGCAGTTTCTGTGAAAAGAATGCGTCCTTTTCAGAAAAGTGAAGATTTGCAGTTTCTGTGAAAAGGACACGTCCTTTTCAGAAAATGGGGGATTTGCAGTTTCTGTAAAAAGGACACGTCCTTTTCAGAGAAGTGAAGATTTGCAGTTTCTGTGAAAAGGAGTGTCCTTTTCACAAAGGTGAGGATTTACAGTTTCTGTGAAAAGGACGTGTCCTTTTTAGAAAAGTGAGGATTTGCAGTTTCTGTGAAAAGGACGCGTCCTTTTTAGAAAAGTGAGGATTTGCAGTTTCTGTGAAAAGGACCCGTCCTTTTTAGAAAAGTGAGGATTTGCAGTTTCTGTGAAAAGGACGCGTCCTTTTTACAAAAGTGAGGATTTGCAGAAAAATAAGCATTTGCAGCTTCTGTGAAAAGGACACGTCCTTTTCAGAAAAGTGAGGATTTGCAGTTTCCGTGAAAAGGACGCGTCCTTTTTAGAAAAGTGAGGATTTGTAGTTTCTGTGAAAAGGATGCGTCCTTTTTGCAAAAGTGAAGATTTGCAGTTTCTGTGAAAAGGACGTGTCCTTTTTAGAAAAGTGAGGATTTGCAGTTTCTGTGAAAAGGACGCTTCCTTTTTAGAAAAGTGAAGATTTGCAGAAAAATGAGGATTTGCAGTTTCTGTGAGGAGGACACGTCATTTTCAGAAAAGTGAGGATTTGTAGTTTCCGTGAAAAGGACACGTCATTTCAGAAAAGTGAGGATTTGTAATTTCTGTGAAAAGGACGCATCCCTTTTACAAAAGTGAAGAAAATGGGGGATTTGCAGTTTCTGTAAAAAGGACACGTCCTTTTCAGAGAAGTGAAGATTTGCAGTTTCTGTGAAAAGGACGTGTCCTTTTCACAAAAGTGAGGACTTGCAGTTTCTGTGAAAAGGACATGTCCTTTTTAGAAAAGTGAGGATTTGCAGTTTCTGTGAAAAGGACGCGTCCTTTTTAGAAAAGTGAGGATTTGCCGTTTCTGTGAAAAGGAGGCGTCCTTTTTAGAAAAGTGAGGATTTGCAGAAAAATAAGCATTTGCAGTTTCTGTGAAAAGGACACGTCCTTTTCAGAAAAGTGAGGATTTGCAGTTTCCGTGAAAAGGACGCGTCCTTTTTAGAAAAGTGAGGATTTGTAGTTTCTGTGAAAAGGACGCGTCCTTTTTAGAAAAGTGAGGATTTGCAGAAAAATGACCATTGGCAGTTTCTGTGAAAAGGACACGTCCTTTTCAGAAAAGTGAGGATTTGCAGTTTCCGTGAAAAGGACGCGTCCTTTTTAGAAAAGTGAGGATTTGTAGTTTCTGTGAAAAGGACGCGTCCTTTTTAGAAAAGTGAGGATTTGCAGAAAAATGACCATTGGCAGTTTCTGTGAAAAGGACACGTTCTTTTCAGAAAAGTGAGGATTTGCAGTTTCCGTGAAAAGGACGCGTCCTTTTTAGAAAAGTGAAGATTTGCAGTTTCTGTGAAAAGGACACGTCCTTTTCAGAAAATGGGGGATTTGCAGTTTCTGTAAAAAGGACACGTCCTTTTCAGAGAAGTGAAGATTTGCAGTTTCTGTGAAAAGGAGTGTCCTTTTCACAAAGGTGAGGATTTACAGTTTCTGTGAAAAGGACGTGTCCTTTTTAGAAAAGTGAGGATTTGCAGTTTCTGTGAAAAGGACGCGTCCTTTTTAGAAAAGTGAGGATTTGCAGTTTCTGTGAAAAGGACCCGTCCTTTTTAGAAAAGTGAGGATTTGCAGTTTCTGTGAAAAGGACGCGTCCTTTTTACAAAAGTGAGGATTTGCAGAAAAATAAGCATTTGCAGCTTCTGTGAAAAGGACACGTCCTTTTCAGAAAAGTGAGGATTTGCAGTTTCCGTGAAAAGGACGCGTCCTTTTTAGAAAAGTGAGGATTTGTAGTTTCTGTGAAAAGGATGCGTCCTTTTTGCAAAAGTGAAGATTTGCAGTTTCTGTGAAAAGGACGTGTCCTTTTTAGAAAAGTGAGGATTTGCAGTTTCTGTGAAAAGGACGCTTCCTTTTTAGAAAAGTGAAGATTTGCAGAAAAATGAGGATTTGCAGTTTCTGTGAGGAGGACATGTCCTTTTCAGAAAAGTGAGAATTTGCAGTTTCCGTGAAAAGGACATGTCCTTTTCAGAAAAGTGAGGATTTGTAGTTTCCGTGAAAAGGACACGTCATTTCAGAAAAGTGAGGATTTGTAATTTCTGTGAAAAGGACGCGTCCTTTTCAGAAAATGGGGGATTTGCAGTTTCTGTAAAACAGACACGTCCTTTTCAGAGAAGTGAAGATTTGCAGTTTCTGTGAAAAGGACGTGTCCTTTTCACAAAAGTGAGGACTTGCAGTTTCTGTGAAAAGGACATGTCCTTTTTAGAAAAGTGAGGATTTGCAGTTTCTGTGAAAAGGACGCGTCCTTTTTAGAAAAGTGAGGATTTGCCGTTTCTGTGAAAAGGAGGCGTCCTTTTTAGAAAAGTGAGGATTTGCAGAAAAATAAGCATTTGCAGTTTCTGTGAAAAGGACACGTCCTTTTCAGAAAAGTGAGGATTTGCAGTTTCCGTGAAAAGGACGCGTCCTTTTTAGAAAAGTGAGGATTTGTAGTTTCTGTGAAAAGGACGCGTCCTTTTTAGAAAAGTGAGGATTTGCAGAAAAATGACCATTGGCAGTTTCTGTGAAAAGGACACGTCCTTTTCAGAAAAGTGAGGATTTGCAGTTTCCGTGAAAAGGACGCGTCCTTTTTAGAAAAGTGAGGATTTGTAGTTTCTGTGAAAAGGACGCGTCCTTTTTAGAAAAGTGAGGATTTGCAGAAAAATGACCATTGGCAGTTTCTGTGAAAAGGACACGTTCTTTTCAGAAAAGTGAGGATTTGCAGTTTCCGTGAAAAGGACGCGTCCTTTTTAGAAAAGTGAGGATTTGTAGTTTCTGTGAAAAGGACGCGTCCTTTTTAGAAAAGAGAGGATTTGCAGAAAATGAGCATTGGCAGTTTCTGTGAAAAGGACACGTCCTTTTCAGAAAAGTGAGGATTTGCAGTTTCCGTGAAAAGGACGCGTCCTTTTCAGAAAAGTGAGGATTTGTAGTTTCCGTGAAAAGGACACGTCCTTTTCAGAAAATTGGAGATTTGCAGTTTCTGTGAAAAGGACGCGTCCTTTTCAGAAAAGTGAGGATTTGTAGTTTCCGTGGAAAGGACACGTCCTTTTCAGAAAATTGGAGATTGGCAGTTTCTGTGAAAAGGACGCGTCCTTTTCAGAGAAGTGAAGATTTGCAGTTTCTGTGAAAAGGACACATCCTTTTTAGAAAGCAAAAATTTGCAGTTTTAAAGAAGCGTCCTTTTCACAAAAGTGAATATTTGCAGATTCTGTGCATTCTGATGCACCAAACTAGGGTTAATGTAGCAAATATTTATAGCCTTTTGCAGCAAAAGTATCAAAATGCTGAATTTTTATGCCTAAAAGGGACACTCTGATTTTTCCCTTTTAAATCTGAGAGCAGTTGTTAGCACAGCAGAGTGAAGTAGCCTGCTTTTGTCAGTTGCCACCTAACTTAATTTTTATGGTATAACTGCTACTGAAACAGGTACTGACCTCTGACCTTACAATCAGAATTTGAGGCCCGTTCCGCTGAATTCAACATTTAGACCAGTGGGGCGTCCAGTCAGCTGTCCAACATCTATAACATACAAGGCCACACTTAGACCCGCAGGCACTGCTTTGAATGATCCATTCTACGCCATTTGGTTGTACTGGCTGCCATTCGCAATGCATACAATGCATGATGTCAAGGAAGGGATCTTAACTTCAGATAGCAATAGCCACTGATCACTGAACAGATTGAGTGCCCCAGTCGAGTGGTGGAAGTCAGACAAGCGTCCTTATAATAAGTACAATGATGGTTTGTGCTCAAATGATTCTCATCATGGGCAATATCACCACATTTGCAATTTCTGTGCCAGATCTGGTAAGACAGCCCTACACCCTGAGGCTAAATGTAATTTGAAGCTTAGAAGCCAAGACAGATCTGTCTTTGGATCTACACAGCGGTCAGATCAGCCACCAGGCACCACTGTCTTCTCAAGAAAACTGAAGATGAACACATTTGGGAGGGACAGATTTGAAATTCTATCACAGTATCAATAAATCTGATCTGGCTGCAAGTAATTCTTGTAAGGACAATAATGATTTGATTTACTAATATCAGTTTTAGAAGAAATATATCAAACTTCCTTGGCCTATAAACCTTTTTTTCTGAACCCTTATTCTGTTTAGGACCATATTTTAGTGTCTTGCATTGCCTTCCTGAGAATGAGCAATATAGAACCTCATAGTGCAAAGGTATTTCACCATCACAGGCTCTTTCTCATGCAAGACATCATGTATCAACACCCGGGAGTTAATTTGCTCATCAAATGGATTACGACTCTTCAAGACTATAAGTCTCATCATTTACACAAGTTGATAACTCTTCAAAAGTCTTGTTGAGTTCTTGACCCCTTCCCCCCAACTCTCCCTATTTGCCAACAAATATTTCCGTCATAGACACTCACATCAGGGATGTCCTCAAGATAATGCTACATAGTAGGGGAATTGTCCTGCAAGTCTATGGCATCCATATATTTAGAAGATCATGAGCCACCTTTGGGTTTGACAATAATGTTTTATTTTGAAACATTATGGCCTCATTGGCCCTGGAAGTGCTCCTTGGTATGGACATACCGCCAACATGCCTCTGTGAATCCCACCATCATTCCATCTACCTTTGCTTCCCTCATTACTCTAACAGACAATTATTTATTGAGTTTGATGGCTATATCTTTCTCTAATATTGCAATTAAACCCTATTCATACCGTGTGGAGTCTTTTGTGACCCTGCACACTAAAAATGCTTGATAAATTTTTAATACGTTCAATTTTCTTAATACTATTTCATAAATTTGTTACTCTTTTATCAATTTTTCACAAACCAAGACAAACGAATACATGTATGAGATGTGCACAAAAAAAATATGGTAATTACTCCAGGGGTCATAAATGACCCCGCTGAAATAGAGCATTTCATACAAACTATTGTCTGATAAAATATAGAAGAGATTTATTTTTGTCTTGCCTAATTGAAATGTGGCTAAAATACAATTAGTAGCTAGCAATGTAGAAGCTAGGAAAGTTTAGCTGAAAGGTGGACTGGGCATGTGGGAGGGGGCAAATGGATGTGGATAGGGAAATAGCATTTTGTCAGTGCCATAGAAATTTTATCCTAATATTCCTGTGCCCTATGAAAAGAGTTAGAAAAGGTAGTACCATTTGGATAAGCTTTATTATTTGAATTTTACTACTATAGAATCAAAGAGAAGTGAAAACAGTCATATTGACATTATCCTCCACTACTTTAGCAAAACCTCAAGTGACACTGATAAAGAAATCCTAAGCTAAAGAAATATTGAGGTAAAGGTACAAGTAAAACAGGCTATAAAATGGTGCAGAAAATATATTCTATGTTAAAACAGGGATGCAGTCTGTGGGTGCAGACCAGAGAAATGTCAAGGCAGACATTCTCAAAGCAGCTATCATTTAGTCTGTTGTGAATCTAACAGGGTAGTCAGCTGTCGATGTTCAGCTGCAGCAATCCACTATGTCCTGAACACAATATTCCAAAATGAAGTTCTTCATAATGTTTAAATTGATACATGAGTTCTCCGTAATGTGCAAAATGGTACATGATAGTAAATCCATTCTTTTTCCTTTGCCATTGAACAAATGAGTTTTCAAAAATAAATTCACCATTTTGATGTGTTATTTAAATAACAACTGGTCTTAGATTGGTTATATTTTCATATGTACTGTATTGCAGTAAAGTAAATGATTATTCTTAACGCAGTTACTTCATTTACCAGTAAGTATAGAAAAAGATAATACACAATAAATGTATTACTCAAAAATTTAACTTTTATTGGTAAATCCTCAAAAATATGCATGGGGTCATTTATGAATAGGGTTAAACAGATTCTGTGAATTGAATTACACATGCTAGAAAGTCTGCCATTTTAAGTTTCGCATCATACTTTATGAATTACACCATTTGTCTCTCAAGATGGACTTTGATAGGCTAATCATAACATATGGATAGTAAGATATCCGAGTAACTTTGATACAGCTTTATCCAAATTTTCATAATATATTTCTGTGGAGTATGAAAGTATTTCATACTTTGCTCACAAAACTTATATTATTATATTATTAAATATTATTTTTCCCCAGAAGTGCTTGCCTAACAGCAATAATGTTGTTTGACTAATCAACACACAGCTCACTGTTCCTAGTTTTTGAATCGATGATTCTGATTAGCTGTATGTTAATTAGGTCGTTTACCTTGTTTTTGCTTTTGTTGTGGTGTGCCAGCTTCCCCAATCAATAAATTGTCAGCTTATTTCTAAACTTAAATTGCCTTTTGGGTTTTCTTCATTTGTCAGTGGAATGATACTTAAATATAATGACCTTTTTACATTTCGAATTTGATGTTTTAAAAATTTTAAAACCTTATACACATAACCAAAAAGCTGTTCAATAATACCTTAAGAAAATTTTACATTACCTTAAAAATTTTAATTAAAAACAGTCATATGTGTTATGATGAAATATATTTTATTAGTACTCATTAAAAGGGAAAAATGAGCAATATTGTTGAAATGAAATGTTACCATTACAATGTCATGGTATACTGTGAATATCAGTTTTCACATTTGAATCAATTTAGAAAACTTTTTTATCAAAGTGACCAAGCACATTCAACTTATGTTGAATTACAATATAATATTATCTTTTATTTTAAAATGATTATATATAGTGACACTTATAATGCAAATATTATTGCTACGCCTGAGACTCAGTACTTTATATGTTGAATTCAATGTTTTTAAGACACGTCCTCAAAGTGAAAGTCTGTGTTTTATGGCCAATTAAACAGCCTGGGGTCATATTTGGCAATGTCTTCAACATTACCATTTGGAGTCAAACCCCTACAGAGATGAGAGCCTGTGATTAGGTGCCAAATTTGGTAACCACTAGGCCACTGAAAGTCTCTTAGGAATCGTCTGTTTGAAAGATTTGAAATCTTTATGAGGTCAAAATAATATTCCAATAGTTTTATGAAAACTATCTTCAAACCACCTGGTGTTATCATTTGTGAGAAGTTACTTGATGAACATGTGATACAGGTTGAACAAGGTTAAGAAATTCTTAAGTATTTGCAGTACCTGCACCATTAATATGATTCAACAGAAAAGTGACAGTTTCATAGCTTAAATCTTAATATTATTATCAAATGAAGTATAACAATTAGTTATTGCACTGAAAAGGAATAAAAACATAATGAACCGTTGTTATAGATTATTTGTACTTTTAAGTATTCTTTGGGTTTTACAAAACAGTATTTAAAATATATGACCAGAAGATACAAATGAAGCATGTTTTTATATTTTTGGTGGTTATTGTAAGTAGAAGCAATCATTTCTCCCCTCATAATATAAAATTTGAGTTAATCTTCTTACTTTCACTGTTTTGCCTTAAATTTGGTTGTGTTCTATACTATTTCTTTATTTGTGATTACATTGTGTGTAGTACCTTATACTTCTTATTCCTTTCTACATTTTTTTCATTATAGATTTTCATGGCATTCTATCTATGCGTTTAGTCAGACTCTAAGGAACATCTAAAACAGTACTATCATCAGCCCACTGATATAATAATGGTCGTTACTACAGAGACACTTGCTGAATAGTAAATTATGGTTGAAAGGCCTTGGAGAACAAATATGATTTGTATTTCTTCTTGCAGAAGGTGACAAAGACAGATGAAAGAACATCATCGGACAATTCATTACAGATTTAGGAACATCCAAAGTGAAACTTTGACCAATTTGCTTTCTTGATTAGGACAAGGACTGACTAAAGGGAAAAACCTCCATTAACCTTCCATCTAGTCTTCCTCGTCTTGTGTTGTAATTGTTGCTACAGGGGATCATAAATGATCTGAAGTTGCTGGGATGTTGACTGATCACAAAAGTGCATACAAAAGTAGCCACCATTAAGGTCACATGTCACATTTTTAACATTTCACAAGCAAGGTTTTGTTTCATGGACGAGTCAAAAAGTAAAAGATCTGGAATATTTATTGTGCGAAAATCTGTCCATGAACCATCGAAAGGTGTTTTTAAAAGCACATTTTTCCCTTGAAATTTTCCCTTGTCTCCAAGATTTAACCTAAATGACTGGAACAACAATCTGCGATCTTGACGATCTGTGCAAGAGTATTCTGGATGCACTGTAATTGATGTTTGTTGAAATACACAAACTTCTGAAAAGAGACACTGCAAACAAGAGAATTTACAGCAAGGACAGCCCTATCAACCATTAACTATCTTTAATATACCTGAGATCATGTAACTTGGCAACAGAATTCTTACAAATGCTGTAAATATCTACAAAAGAGAAGTCTGCATCAGACAAGACACCAATATTCTTCATTTATAGCTGGATGTAAAAGGTTACAAAGTCTGTTTACAGAGATAAAGTTTTACGCTAAACTGGAGACCTCAAAATAATGAACTAAGTTTAATTTTGGTTTGATTTTTATTGTGGGGATCCAGATACACTCCTGAAACATCATCGTGAATATCATTTTATTAAACAGTGTCGAGACAGGTGTACAAATAACTCGATGTTATCTGCATAAAAGTAAAATTTAACACCAGAGTGTAGTTCAATAACTTTTCTCGGAGGCATTGTGTACAAAACAATAGTTTACCTACCACTGAGCAGTGGAGTAACTCTATAAATGAGGTCACACACTTATGATAGTGTTGAGTAAATCTTAATGGCATGACATCAATTGTACAGATAAAAGATAAACCATTGTAATGCTGTACTATACAGCAAACTGGGAGGCGAGGCAATCAAGGAGAGTACGTCCTATATAGTTGAACAGTACCCTGGTTTATAGTATAGTTGCATTGCAATTTGAAATTAGAAACGCCAAGGAAACTAATACAGAAAGTTGGTCTGTAATCCCATGGGAACAAGTTTTTCAATTTTATGTCAAACTGGAGTTGACATTTTGGTCACTTCAGGAGGGAAGTTACTGTGCTGCCACTTTACCACAATGAAATTAGTACTTTACTTCAAGGAAAAGTTGGCACAACTGAAAGGGCAATTATGGGATGGAAGATTTAATATAAAACAAACCTCACACCCGATTCTGCAGAATTCAACCAGAATAATTAGTTTAAGGAAAGGTCCGAATGACTGAAGCTACATAGAAATGACTTTGAAGAGCAGGGCTGTTAGGGCCCTGATGTGGCAGTTGTCCCTTCGTTATAAATATCAGTACAACCTTAACTTAGTCTTGTTTTATTCTGTGACCTAAATTCTAGGAACGAATCAGATTCCTTCCCTAGTAATTCGAATTGCCTCCATCTTCACTTTGAATTTGCCACTCAAGGGCAACACTACATTTCGAATGCAAGAAGATTTTATTGAATATTTTAGTTTATGTGCCACAATATGGTGAAACGAAATAAGAAGAATACTAAGGACACTCCTAGAAAGAAAACAAAGACATCTACATCTATGGATGATAGCAGGAAGGACCTTAGCGCGGATTTTGACACTGCTGTTTCTTTGCCTCAAACTCCACAGGACTTTCAACCTGTAAGTACCAGTTTTCCGTCTACTTCTGAGGGGGTTCCTCTACAGCCAACACACAATCTGTTTGATTCCACCACCATACTAACTTACCTCAAGAAGATTGACGCATCCAATGAGGCCTTGGCTAAACGTGTCCAAGATTTAGAGGCGGATAGGTCAGGAAGTCAACCCCAAGCCATAGCTGGCAATTCAGCAATACCAGTAAACTCACAACTCCCCCTAGGTGGCCAGGCATCAGCCTTGGCGTCAATGGCGCGTCAACTTCAAGGGTTTCAGTCAGTTACAGCCCCTGCTCACGATATGGGGCGACAAGGAGTGCAAGACACTGCTCAACACTTCTCATGAGATGGGGTGATGCCAGATATTAGCGTACTATGTCAGAATCCTCACATTTTGCAGTCAGTGTCACAGATACTCGCGGCATATGACGTTCAGGCACGGCAGGACTCCTTCCAAGGTAAGGCTGCTACTAAGAAATCGGGAAGGTTTAACACTACAGATACAGTAACGTCTATTCCTGAGCTTAGGTGGCCTAATGAAGGGTATCTTGGGGTTAGTGCAAAGAAAATAATCCCATATGATGAGCTGTCAGTAACCGAATGGGCGGTAGGACAACTGTCGAATGTCTTCCATATACAGGACACTAACTTAGCCAGGCAGGCCCTACTCCAGGTGATTTTAGCTCTTAAAGACGCCACCTCCCTACCTTAGTAAGCTGTCAGATCAGCCTGGGGGAATTCTATGCATGAGATCGAACAAGGCACACTTTCATGGGAGGATAACGTCCAGTGGTCACTCAATAGGCTATCTGCATCCCAGATTGCATTAGCTAATGCTCACACCGTCAACCAACCGTCACTACAGAGAAAGGACAAGATTTGTAAGTTTTACAACCAAGGTTCTTGCTCTCATGAGTCAAGTCATGGCAACTTCAGGCACCACTGCTCATTCTGTGCAAAATTAGGCAGAATCTTGACTCACCCAGAGGTGAAATGTAATACGAAAATGAAACAGGAAGGACAGACAAATAAATAGGCCAAACAGCTATCTGAACGGCAGCCAAGTGACATTAGAGACAGTAAATTTCATTATAACTCTCATTGTGAGGATTTATTTATCAGGGACAGAACTTGTGATAATGGACATATGCTGCATAATTTGTTTCATACTTATTCTATATTGTGCAAGAGTTCCTGTGAAGGGGGTGGGGTTCATTATGTCCCTCTTACTAATGGGTACTTAAGGGATGATTTGTCCCACAGTTCGACTATAGGGAAACAGGCTTCTAGTCCTACACACAGGACCTCTGGCATCGGTGATACATGTTCTGACACTCAGTGTCAATATTTGTTTGTTGATAACACTCAGTTAATTGATAAATCAAGTAATCCTGTATTTAACCCTTATGCACAGAGTATTGTACAGAAGTCTCAGCGTGGGTTCAATAATTATTCATGCCAAGCTTACAATATGGGTTCATATTATTATAATGGTAACTCAGTGCAGAAAGGTAACGTGTGTTTTCAAACTATACTTGACAGTACTTGTGTATGTGACAGTGGTAGTGCTAATGCTGGCACGTTGGTTTACCAATTGGTGGATTTTGTTAACATATATAATGAATTTGATAACAGTTCACATCACCTAGTATATGTACATCATACTTCAGGTAGCGTATGTGCTGGTTTCTGTCACTTTCAGCATGTTGACTTAACAGCTATAAAATTTGTCGAATGCTGTCAGGTACCTAGTGGTCAGTTGAACATTGTGGGGTCAGGCTTAATCCCTATCCACATGGTACATGTATACAAGGAAGTATCTGATTTATCTTATAACCCCAAAGTAGCTCATGATAACTATTTGCAGGATTGTATGGCCTTTGAACGTCATGGTATACTTTATGACGAATATATGTACAAGATTATTGATAATCTGATTGATAAAGTCAATCATATTGACAAAACAAATCAGGTAGATGTTCCTGTCAGCTTATCATCACATGGCAGTGATGCCAGTGTCAAGTGTCAGGAAATTTGTCCTGTCCCCAATGGTATTGGGGGTCACTTAGTTGGCAGTGACCGTGATTCTGACCTCTCTATGTCTTATGATTTCAACATTGCCGACAAAGTTCGAGGTTTCCTTAACCACAGTTCGGGAGAATTTTCATTTACTGGTCCTGACAGGGATCTTGTTACCATTTCCACCATTCCACAATGTTTTCAGATTGCAGAAATCATTAGAGGCACTGGACTTCCCAATTACAGGCAGGCCAGGATACCCCTCAGGTCGGGTCTTAACCTCCAGGCCTAGGAGTATAGATTAAGGGATTATCCTGACAAATTTTTGCTCCAGTACCTCAAATTTGGATTTCCCCTTTCCTTAACTGAACCTGCTAGTCTTCACAATGTAGATATATCCAATCACCCCTCGGCCCTGGCTTACCCTGAGGCGGTTGACCAATATATAGCTAAGGACGTGGGACCATGTTGGGCCCCTCTGACCACAAGAATTTTCACCACTATCATTGCTCCCCCCTTCTTACCCGTCCAAAGGACACAGATAAGCGTCGTGTTATACTGAATCTCTCCTACTCGCATGGGGCTTCTGTCAATTATAGCGTCAGTAAGTCACATTTTGACAGTAGGCGTTTTACATTGAAATTTCCCATGATTGATGACATAGTTCAGGACATACTGTATACTGATGACCCTGTCATATTCAAGATTGACGTGGCTAGGGCGTTTCGTAACTTGCGCGTCGACCCGGTTGATGCCGTCAAATTTGGCATATCATGGGGTGATCAGTCGTACGTCAATCTTAGTGTCGCGTTCGGCTGGACGCACGGCAGTGCTGCATTCCAGATGGCTTCCGACGCCATTGGCTTCATCATGAAGGGTATGAGCTGTAAGATTCACGCTTATATTGATGATTACGTCATTGTGGCCCAGAGGGGCTTGGCTTTTGAACATTTCAACAATTTGGTTAACTTATTTCAAGAATTGGGCTTGCCCATGAATGAGGATAAGAAGACTCCCCCATCAGACCTTCTTACTTGCTTGGGCATTCAGATTGATATACCCAATGCCACTGTTAGCATTGATCCCTACAAGTTACATAGTATCTTCCAAGAATGCATTAAAACCAATTACAAAAAATTTATCACAAAGAAGGGCTTGCAGTCCCTCATTGGTAAACTCATTTATATTCACAAGTGTGTGGCCCCTGCCAGAGCTTTCATAAACCGTATGTTGGGCCTCTTGAGAAGTTCTAAAAATACCAAAAGAATCAGACTGACATCTGAATTTTTCTCAGATTTGGAATGGTTCTTAAAATTTCTCCCCCATTTCAATGGAATCACCATGTTTAAGAGGTTGACCATACCTTCCCAAGAAACCATTCACTTAGATGCTTGTTTGTCAGGTATGGGTGGCATATGGTCCAATAGGGTATATTCATGCCCAGCCCTTACAATTCCAGGTACAAAATTACACATAAACCATCTTGACATGTTCAACATAGTCCTGGCACTAAGACTTTGGGGTAGGCTCTGTGCAAATGCATCTGTATGCATCAGATGTGACAACTTGGCTGTTGTTCAGGTAGTACAGAACTTGAGAACTAAGGACAACATCTTAGCAGCATGTGTGCGTAACATTTGGTTCATATGTGCTATGTGGAACATAGACCTGAGGGTTAACCACATTAGGGGCACTCTGAATGTGGAGGCTGACCTTTTGTCAAGGTTATATTCTGGTAAACATGTGGATCACGTTTTATATAACAATCTCCGTATCAACTACATATGGGAATAAGTTGAAGCTAGGCACTTACAATTGGATCTTTCTCTATAATTTCAGATGCTTCACAGTCATCTCTTCACCTCCTCACTGGGGCTTGGACGAGAATTGACCAGGCATTTAGACCTTCTACTTCATCAGCTCACTGTACACACTTCAGAACATTTATAGCATTTTTAGTGTTTCTTAATCGCCCTGTTGTTATTTCAACACATAATATTCTTGTCTTCCTCGAGTACTTGGTGAAATCATCAATTTCACCTAAGGTAGTCAGGCACTACCTTTCTTCCATAGCTTCCATGGCTTCCCTTTACAGAATTCCTCACCAGGCCATTCAGAGTGAACCAGTAAAAAGATTTTTAAGAAATATTTCAATTAATTCCTCCTTCTCACCCACACACAGAGGAATTTTTGATATTCACACACTTTACCTTATATCCATCACTTGCGACCGTTTGCCAGATCCTCTGTTATTTACAGCAATCTTCCTTACTGCATTTTATGCATTTTTCAGAATGTCTAACATTGCCCCTCATAGCAAGAAAGCGTTTGATCCCACTATACACATACTTAGGCAGGACCTTATCTTTGCTCCCCCTGGCATTCATATCCTTGTGAAATTCTAACTTACCTCTCCATCCCACTATCTGGCCATGGCTTCCATACATTCAGGAGATCTGCAGCCACTTTCTGTTTCAATAACAATGTATCCCTGCAGAACATCATGTCCCATGGGTTGTGGCATAGCTCAGCCATTTGGACATGCTTGCAACACTCCACCCAGGCGGCATCCACCGTTCCCTTGACCTTTGCCTCCAAAATTCCTCCCACCTTTTAGTTTGATAATGTAATCTTTTAAAAATCTCTTCTTGTTGCTAACATGTAAATAAAATTCCTCAACCTTCAGAACTTTATCTTCTGACCTTTTGACCTCTCACTCTCACCTTCACTGACCTCAGTATCTACACCTCATGACCTTTAATTTGACATTAGGACAACTGTGAAGAGCAGGGCTGTTAGGGCCCTGGTGTGGCAGTTGTCCCTTCGTTATAAATATCACTACAACCTTAACTTAGTCTTGTTTTATTCTGTGACCTAAATTCTAGGAACGAATCAGATTCCTTCCCTAGTAACTCGAATTGCCTCCATCTTCACTTTGAATTTGCCACTCAAGGGCAACACTACATTTCGACCCACCATCCACACCCAAGACCTTAATGTCTTCTTTCACTAGTTCTTTAGCGCTCAACATTTTTTCTTTGTCCCTGACCCCTTGTGCCCGGTCCCAGCACTTGGGAGGTCTCCATTTTGGATTGATGTAGGACTCAGAGTACTGGGATACTCTAAACTCCTGATCCAAGTTAGAGTTACTTTTGGATCCTGATGTCCGTGCTCCTTAACCTGGTAAGTTAAGGTCTTCTCTGATGTAATCCGGCCTTCAGTTACCCTCTCAGGCTGTGACCCCTTGTGGCCTCGTCCCAGCCCAAGGGAGGTTTCCGTTAGGATAGACATAGGCCTTTGAGTTTTGGGATAGGCTGTGACAGGCTGACCCTGTTCACCCCTACTGACTTAATCCTTTCGTTTCGTAGGCTGATGCCTTATTTCCTCTAGCATTTGATCACTACTAGAGAGTATTCTGATCCCTGAGTTCTAGATGTTCCCTTAATTTGGTAAATTAAGGTTTTCAATGATATAATCCTGTTCTCAGGTACCCCTGTTGACAACATGGTCGACATGGTCAAAGGCAGGACCAGGCTGACCCTGGCATCCCCCTCTTTACTTGACACTATTATGAAATCGGATTTGTCATCACAGGCTTATAGGTTGCTTTACGAACTTCCACAGGCGAGATTATGTTTTCCACTGGGCATTAGTTGATGTTCCAATTGTGTTTTACATCCACTTTTAGTAAATACAGTATTTACATTATTTTACTAAGTATGTTTTATATGTACAGCACTGGTTGGTGCGAAATATTTTTTTAAAATTTCCGTGATAATGTAATCTTTTAAAAATCTCTTCTTGTTCCTAACATGTAAATAAAATTCCTCAACCTTCAGAACTTTATCTTCTGACCTTTTGACCTCTCACTCTCACCTTCACTGACCTCAGTATCTACACCTCATGGCCTTTAATTTGACATTAGGACAACTGTAACCTAATCCTTGAAGATTTAACCATGATAATGACCTTAAGAAACTTGATAGGTCATATCAAGGTCAAACCCAAGGCCACGCAAAGTTACATATCAGAGAGTACAGGGCTGTTTACAAAATGTGTTTACATGTTGGTACACACATATATTTTATTCACAAGATAAGACTATTTAAAATTTTTTTTGACTTTTAAAACACCATATAGAAATGTAATGATATATATAGCATCTACTCGAGGGTTTACATTAACTTCCCAACTGGTTTAATACATATGAACAGCTATGTATGAGAAGCATGGAGTCCTAACCACCCATACAAAAGCTAATATCAGCCACATGACTGGGTTATTCATTTTGTAACAAAGAAAACATAAAAAATAACCAAAGGAACCTGCCATTTTTCACTTTTAAATCACACTACAGTAACCTTGATAATTTATTCACTGTTGCTTTCTATACATTGTTGTAATCGAGACGGGGTAGTGTCCGGACCGCCTATTCAGCAATCTTTATATATTAAGTATTCTGCGGGATGGTGGGTTTTTATAATTCATGTGTTATCACCTTGCATGCTGGTTTTAAAAGTGATTGGGAATACAAGTATTGAAAGCAACTAGGCAGAACACAGTCTGTGATTGGTTGTAGTTCAGTAAACAGTTTACATCACAGTGGACTAAATCCAGTAGAAGCCCAATACAAAACTGCCGGACTGGGTCCTCCATAGCCATAATATAATGGCATGTGATGTGATGGTGTAGTAATAAATCAGAATTGAACCACTTCACTCTCAACAACACTGACAAAGTTCAAGTGTAAAATGTAGCAGCATGATTGCAACAACCTTAATTTTTTTTCTAATACTTTATTTGATGTTGTACTTGATGATAATTTGTCTTTAACCATTGGTACACTGTATGCATAAAATTTCCAGGAAATGTTAACTTTTGAGGGAGGATAATAACCTAAAATAGATGGGTCATATTTCGTTGATATCGTGATTTTTTTCCATTTTTGTAATCTGGGACAGATAAATTGTCAATGATATGGACGCTAGCATCTTACTTCTCCCGAGGAGACACCTTCTGCATACCCGTGATTTCGTAGTGTGATTAGAAATGATTTGCTCTCACTTCAGACATTGTTTCAGAGTTTGTTCATACATTTAAATCATACGTTAACACCAAAGTCGTCGATTCCAAATCTTTTGTTTTGCATATTTTAGTGTGAAAAGTTCTTTATGGTTGTGCACATACATTTACAGTAATGTACGCAAATGAAAAAAAACACGCACATTCTTTCCTTGTATGTGCTTTGGAGAATGAGATAATACATATAATATATTCAAACATTCATTATATGAACAAAGATAGTGCATTTACACCACTACAGCAACATTGCATATACATTTTTAAAGTCAAAATCATTCATCCTATGTCTAAATCTGTCACTACAATAAAATATGATGTGGCATAACATTTGTTTATTTATATATAATCTGTGATCATATCATGCGAGAATCTGACTAATATGACGTTATACGCACCCAGTACTTTTTAACCTCCAAAGTGCTTAAACAGTGTGGCAAAGGCTGTGGGAACAACAGATGTGACACTATCAGTATGTTTAAGGTATTGCCATATGGCATAAGATGCCAGGCACTATGTGTTTGAATATTTTCCATTCTAACCTGCCTCTCCAATGACATCATTAATACTGTCTGTCAAAAGGCATGGAACGTTATACCTCTCAGGCCCATTGCCCTGATTATATTACAAAGTATCTCCCTCACTTCCCGTTCAGTGACTGGAGTGCCTCTACTCATAATTAATGGTGTGTTAGGAGATGCTTTCTCTACTTTCAACATTCGCACCTTGTACACCTTGTAGGACATATATGTGGTTTGCTGTCAAAGCAGGGAACCCTCAACTCATGTGCTTGATTGTCTTTCATCTTAGACAACACACAACAACATCATGAATATAATTCAACACTGATATATTTTAACTTTCTAAATTTTTCTAGTTGCATCAAAAATTCTTTGAAATATGACCATGCTATTCACAGCATGAAGGCTCAATATCTCAAAATAAATTAGA
Source organism: Sabellastarte sp. h YS-2021 (assembly GCA_964017235.1). NCBI lineage: Eukaryota > Metazoa > Annelida > Polychaeta > Sabellida > Sabellidae > Sabellastarte > Sabellastarte sp. h YS-2021. Next base: position 14,011,094 of record OZ024933.1, read on the forward strand.
TTGTTAAACTGCATCCCCAATTTCAATGCATTCACCGCATCAATGCATCGGAACATTACAAAATGCCTGTGATATATCAGTTTTAATCAACTTTGAGGTACCTGTACAATTCAAATGTCCATTTCAAGTAATCAAGATTCGGCACTGTTAAAGTGTAATCCTTCCCATCATACACTCCCGCTTTGTATTACCGTTGACTGACTTAAAATCCCTAAAAGAAAGATCAAGTAAGATGCACCTGCTACCCCTTTTATTTTGGTATCGACATAAGATATCAGAGCAATGCGTGACATTTCCAAAGCTTGTGATGCACCTTATGATCCCATCTTGTTTACAGCCATATTTATGATTCTTCTACTTTTCTAACAATATCAAACATTGAAACTCACTCACTTAGCTAATTAGTTTTCTCCTTACAGTCATTTTCTCAGGCAGAACCTAACATTTCCCTCCCAGATGCCAAACGATTGATGAAATGGACTAAGACAACTCAAGATGGTAAATAATCTCACCTGATTCAGACTCCTGTGGTAGAAAAAAATTTACTTGTGCCCTGTGAGGACTCTTACAGCTCTGCGCTAGTCCAGACCACTTGCTGCTGGTGCCCCTCTGTTTGCATCTTCTACTACTGCTCATTCAGAGATTTGTCATCCCCTCATTAGAGATGCTCTCAAAAACTTCTGTCTATCCTCCATATTTCCCAGGATGGCCATGGACTTCCCTCTGATATCATCTGACTGGACCCACCTTTAAAATGCCTCCCAAGCTTCTGCCATCAACTCCACTGCTTCTGTCATTCCTTTTTTTAGTTTGGTTCTGGGTTAAAAAATTTCATGTTTTACATAAATGTGTTTCAAATGCCATATCTGTAGTCATTTTATGTTACTAAATAAAATTCTCTCAAATTTAAATATATCAACTTCATGTCCTCTTTTGCTTCAATTTGACCTTCACAATCTTCATTTGACCTTGGGACTTCAACTGTGTTAGGCACATCCTGTGAGGGGCCTGCCATGTCATTTGAAGTCTACCTTACACTAGTGTCATAATTATTCCTTATTTTATTATGGCACCACTATTTACTGTAATCTAGTCATTCAGCTACCCTCTTTGGTCCTGAACCCTTTTGTCTATCCCATATTAAGAGAGCGCTCTTTCCTGGATAGACATGAGATTAAAACTACGGATCCTGTACTATCTGATGCCCTTTATTTTGGTACTATACGGTTTTCTTTGATCTAATCCAGTAATTTAGTACTATCTTTGGCCTTCACCCCTTTCGCACTGTCCAAGCATAAGAGAGGTCGCCTATTGGATTGTTTGTGGGTCTTTGAGTATCTGTGATAAGTAGGGGCTGGCTGCCTCTCTTGGTTTTTAGTTTCTCACCAAGCACGAATGACTGATGTTATGAGCTTAATGACAATAACTGAGGGTTCATTATTTGCTCTAACACTTATGTAATTCTTAATTTAATGTAAAATAGTTGTATTTTTTTCGTGTACACTATTAAATATTTATAACCTTATTCGGTTTTAAAAACTTTTCATGTTTTACATAATTTCTTAAATACCATCTTTCTAGTCATGTTATGTTAGTATCATGTAAATAGAATTCTTTCAGATATAAATATTTCAAATTCCTTTCCTCTTTTGCTTTGACTTGGATTTCACAATCTTTATTTGACCTTGGGATTTCAACTGTTTGTTGCAATGAGTGATTATATTTATCACAGTGTAGGTACCAATTCCATTTATTATTTCTTTTGAGCAGTTGCTTAAAGCACAGTCTTATACAAAATGTAATATAACTGGTCCTAATACAATGCCAACAGAGATAGTTAATATTATGAATTTACATGACTCGACTAAAAATCTGCATCATTGAGTTAAAGTCTCATGTCAGTTTTTTATAAAATTACATAAATGAAATAACATATTTCAAAAATTCTTATCTACATAAGCATTTGGCCAAATCTTTCACATTTTTCGTGTATTAAGTCAAGAATCCATGTTAATATTGATATGATAGATGTTTTTTGTTGTAATGTTGTCAAATTATTCATTTGTGTGAACATTTTTTTCCTTTGTGTGAAAATTACTCTTTCAATACTTATTTTCTTTGATGACTATTGATTTCATCTGGTCTTCTGTTTCAGTGTAAATATGTTCCTGGTAAACAGTGATATTATTTATCTTAGTGCAGTGTTTGTACAGGAGTACTGGTGGCACAAAGGTAAACAAATACGATAATTAATCACTTGATTCTTATATCCGGTGGTCATGTGGTTCTACATAGCATTGCCTTACAATAAATGATCACATCTCTTTGGCATAATTCACCATTGGTGACATAGATACAAAGCTTCACCTAATATCGGACATACCCAAAACCTAGCAGTGCTGAAAAAGCAGGAAGCACCAGGATTTTCTGATCCAACACATGGTTGAATCCAAATTTATTTTATAATATACCTCTGTTTAGATGACTATTTGATTAATGTATTTGAATATTTGCACAGAAAAATTTTAAAAATTGGATTCGCCATCATGATCAAGATCATCCTATATGGAAAAATAGGCCAAAGGCAAAATCTACGTTGGGTAAAAATATTACCTTGATGTGATGTATATTTTTTGAGGTGTGAATAAAAAAAAGACAAAAAAAAGCATAATTACAGATCTCTTGCCCGCACCCAATGGGGTAAAATTAAACAATGATATGTATCATGGCTTCTTTTAAAAAGGAATGATCTTTTATGTAAAGGTTTCCCGATGATAAGTACAGTTCCTGTCAGATTGTCTAATGTGATCAAGACTAAGAAAATATTAGTGTTAAGTAAAATTGAATTTACCATAAAAATTGCCATGAATGTACTAACAAATGCTTATTCATGGCTACCTTTTCTGGTAGCACCAAAATCAAGCTCAAAGCACGTATGTTTTCCATACAACCATTGCCACTCATTTAGTCCATGTTATGTATGTACTCCTGAGTTAATTGAAAATTGCTGTTGGGGCTTCAACGATTTCAAGTTATTAATTTTTTTTATTATTTACTATATTTCCAGAAATTTTACTTTCCAGTAAATTAATAAACTGTAATGTATTTACATGTTGATTAAAATTGGTCTCAAAAGTAACAGCTTTGATTCTTTCCTGAATAAAATTGATGTTCTAATATGTAACTGGATAAGAAGTAAATTTATTCTGAACTGATTATTTAACTAAACTATTAAAAAGTTTGCAATATATTATTTCTGTATATATGTGCTGGGCTTGCATTGATTAATTCAATTAATTAAGACTAATTCAACTATTAAACAAGCATTATTTCTCAATATTTGTCAGCTGTGCATGAAACATGCTTATTGTCAGCATTAATAAAGATACAGTTCTATTGGATTTGATTTAATTTATTTGGGTTTAATATCACTTTCAACATATTGTATTTATTCTGAGCATAGCTTTAAGGGCATAAGAAACCAATGCGTACTTGGTGGTCAATATTCTGCACTATAAACTGCTGTGCATTAGTAAGTACTACAAACTTTTATCCCACACAATGTCAGGCCATACCTTTAACTGCCAACTTCAGGGGTGGGAGTGTGTTACTCACTGCACCACTGAGCTGTTTTCTTCCCACAAATGTTGCATAAGTGAGACCAAAGTGTAAAGTGCAGTTGATCAGGTACCAAATTTATGATGAAGTGGGCCAGTGAAGCCTCTCACAAGAAATATAAAACAGTAGATTGCACCCTAACTTTCAAATAACATGTAAAAACTTGTTTGTATAACAATATTCTGTTCGAGGATTCTTTTGTAAGATCTAGTTACTTTAAATAATATTTACAAGAGGACAATAGATTGCAGCTATATCCATGACCATTATAATACAATTGTTAATGTGTAGGTGTAGCACTGTCTAATAGCAGCTCCCTACAGCAGGAAGCTTTTTTTGCAAAAAGTAAAATTTCACTGAAATTATGAAAGGCTAAAGTTGAGTCAGTGTGTAGACCAAGTTTCATAGAACATTTATATTTTGTTTTGTGGTGCAAATGTAAGTCACTTTGGATATACTGTGGAATGTAAATATGCACCTCTTTTTATCGCTCATAGATATCAACAACAACAAAAACACCACAAAATAATCTGATGTACAGTAAAACAGTGGGATGAATCACAGAAATGTGCTGTCTCTCAGCACAATTTAAGTGTACACACACATATACAAGTCAAGATCTTCTGTGGATAAGAGAAACAGTGAACCATTCTAAAGCACTCAGTCAACTTTCTCCAGCTACAGTATTCAATGTTAGACTGAACAGTCTTGAAAAGAAAAATACAAGACGCAGCAAAAGAGGGGGTAAGGTCAATTCTGTCAGGCCAAATAAAAGCAAACTTTTGGTTAATAGTGCATGTAGAAAGAACCTTATTTATATCAATACACAAGAGGAGGCCAACCTAAAAAGTTCTGGGAAGTGGATTAATTTTGGTTTGTTGAATGTCAGATCTATAAAAAATAAAAGTGTGGTCCTACATGACTTTATATTGGATAATAAATTAGACTTTTTAGCTGTAACTGAAACTTGGCTTTCTGAGAACCAAGATGGAAGTGACATCATTAATTCTCTTACTCCAAATGGACATTGCTTCTACAGTAATCCTCGTGACAACAGAGGTGGAGGTACAGGAGTAGTGATAAAATCTAACATTAAACTAAAACAGATAAAAGAAAAATGTTTCACAAACTTTGAACATCAAGAATTTGTTTTAAAGGTGGTAATCAATGTTGTCAGACTCTGTGTTATATATAGGCCACCACCAAATAGCAAAAACAACTTTTCCTTTAGCCAGTTCTACTCTGAGTTTTCTGATTATGTTGCAAGTCTTTCCTGTCTACCAGAGTCCCTACTTTTACTTGGGGACTTCAACATTCATTGTGATGACTCAAGTAATGCTCAAGTCAAACAGTTTCTGGACTTACTCCAAGCTCATGGACTCCAGCAAACTGTTTCTTTTGCGACTCATACAGGAGGACATTGTATTGATCTGGTGATCACTAGGCAAAATGACAACATTTTTGACGTCACCTCACCTGGGTATCCATGTGTATCAGATCATCATGCTGTTTTCAGTCGCCTCTTTGCTCCAAAGCCTAGTCCAAAGCCTAGTAAAACTGTAAACTGTAGGAAATTAAAGGACATTGATCATGACTCACTGAGTGAGGATTTGTCATCAGTTACATGTCCAATGGATGACCTGGATAATCTGTTGCACACATATAACAATGACCTGACTACTGCATTGGATAAACATGCTCCTGTAAGCCAAAAGAAGATTATTATTAGATCAAACACTCAATGGTACAATTCACAAATTCGCCACTTAAAAGTGATCAAGAGAAGACTTGAAACGAAATGGAAAAAATGTAAAACCAAACAGAACTGGGACCAATATTGCTCTCATTGTGAAATTCTTACAAAAGCATTAAATGAGTGCAAAACTCAGTTCTTTTCAACTAAAGTTATCGAATCAGAAAATGACAAGAAGAAGCTATTTAGTGTTGCCAAAACTCTGCTAGGAAATTTTAAAAAATCTTTTCTTCCAGACTTGGGCTCAGACAACAACATTGCCAACAGCTTTAATGACTATTTTATAAATAAAATAGTTACTATTCCTGAAGATATCACTAAATCAGCCACAGTTTCAGCAGTTACTGAAATAAAAGAAATTGTTTCCTATGTCAAATCTTGACAAACTGTCATGCTTTACACCAACAACTCAGACTGAAGTCAAGAGGCTAGTTTTAAATTGTTTAACGGCTACCTGTGAGAATGATCCATTACCAACATGCTTGGTCAAGCAACATGTTGACATGCTGGCTCCTCTGATTACTAGGATTATCAATAAATCACTAGAAAAAGGCTGTGTTCCAGATGACCTAAAGCATGCTAACATTCTCCCATTGATAAAGAAAGATAATCTAGACAAGGATATACTGAAAATCTACAGACCAGTTAGTAACTTAACATTCGCATCCAAATTACTTGAGAAAGTTGTTGCTGAAAGACTTAAAAATCATTTGAATAAATATGATCTTTGGTCAACTATGCAATCTGCATATCGCTCTTTTCACTCTTCTGAGACTGCATTACTCAGAGTGCAAAATGACCTTGTCAACTCTATTGGTAAGAAGAATCTTGCTGCACTGGTGTTGTTGGATTTGAGTGCCGCGTTTGACACCATTGATCATGATATATTACTTCGCAGAATGTCAACTAGATTTGGTATCACTGGCACTTCCCTCAAATGGTTTGAATCATATCTATCAAACAGAAGGCAGTGTGTTCAAATAGAAAATTCAACATCTGCTAAGAAGAAACTTTATTTTGGAGTTCCCCAAGGGTCAGTGCTAGGACCCCTGTTGTTCACATTGTATGTGTCACCAATTGCAGATATAACACAACAACATAATGTGGGAAACATGTTCTATGCAGATGATACACAACTGTATGTCTCAATATCACCCAGGGATACTAACAATAGTCCTTCTTTGGCAACTCTGAATAGTTGTTTATCTGCAATTAAAACCTGGATGGGAAATAACATGCTAAAACTCAATGATGGTAAAACAGAACTGCTGCTTCTGGGTTCCCCTTACTTCATTAAGAAAAACCAAGTAATTGCAATTGCAGTTGGTGATAGCTACATTGAAAGTGTGTCAGCGGTTCGCAATCTTGGTGCTTTTTTGATGAACATATGTCAATGGATGTATTTGTTCACAAAAAAATGTGCTGCTATTCAAGGGCAACTTAGAAAGCTGTACAGAATTCAAAAATATTTAACTGTTACGGCACGTAAATCTTTGATACAGGCTCTAGTCATTTCATGCCTGGACTATTGTTGTAGCCTCTTTCTTGGAACAACGAAAGCAAATATTGATCACCTACAGCATCTCCAGAATTCTGCTGCCAGGTTTATTTTTGACATTCCTCAATATGAAAGCGCTAAACCATATTTACAACAGCTTCATTGGCTAAGAAAGAAATCATTTTAGAATTCTCACTTATGTCTTCAAATGCCTAAACTCCCAGGCACCCAAATATCTTTCAGAATTACTCCAGATTCATCAGTCATCTAGAGATACTAGATCCAGCAAAGAATATAGACTTAATCAACTGATAATCCCTAACAGATTCAGTGAAAAAGCCTTCTCTTACATGGGCCCTGTGCTGTGGAACAATCTTGATAATTCCATAAGAACTGCTACCTCAGTTGACAAATTCAAAAAGCAATTGAAAACATTTCTGTTTAAAAAAGTTTACAACTGTTGATTTACAAAATGATAATAGTTTTCTATAACATTGTTAAAGCGCTTTGAGTAATTATAATAAAGCGCTATAGAAATAATAATAATACATATTACAGTGCAAAATATAGAGAAACAGTACAAATGAAAGAAGAGTATACCACAATAGATATCCCATTCCAATCAAAGACGGAACAAATTCTGGACAATTATGTTTTATATTGATCTGGAAATTTCTATAATATTACGATTACCATGTTCATAGGTGAAAGTAGTAGTATTTTCCAGAAAACAATGAATTGCTTAACATCACTCATGGTGACATAAAACATGTGACCCATATTATGCTGCTTACACACATGCATTTACTTCTACATATTTAGGCAAATGACACATTAAAAGCATTACAAATGTCAGAATACATGGAGAGTCAAGTGGGTGATGGAAAATTAACACATATTATTAATTTAAAGACTATCCCAATTAAACCATTTGTCATCGACAAAGAACTGATGACTATCCAACTATGGAAGAGTTTCATTCTATAATCAGAAGTGGGAGGATCTTTTACTAATTTCACATACTATTTAATTCCAATTTTGTTGTTTTATAATTATCATAAATATGGTAACATTTCAAGTTATTTTCTGTAACTGTTCAAATAAATTTACAGTTTATGGGGTCTCTAATATTCACTGCAAACATATTTATAGCCTGGATTAAAAGTACTTGCAATCTGAGTTAAAGGATAAAGTATAATGGATCTGAGAAGGTTCACTGGATTTGAATGCTAAATCTTGCCTAATTTTCTACTGCTTGACACCATATTATAGGACAAACATCATCTTGGCACAAACTGAAAAATGCCATACATTCATCATAACAGTACATATATTGATACAAAAACCATATATACACCATATAAGAATTGATAAGTTTTGCTAGAAAAAGTATACAGATATAAGTATTGATACAAAAACCATACACACATCTTATAGGTATTGATCCATAAACTATATATGACACATTAAATATGACACTATTTAAATATTGAGGCAAAAACAATATAGATTACAGCATTCATAAAGAAATCATACACATGCCATAAAATCATTGTTCATACACAATATAAGTAAATATTGATGCAGAAATTACACACATATCCTACTAGGCAAATATAGAGCATCATTTCCAAATGTAGATGAGCAAAAATTAAAACTTAAGTCCAATTTCTTTTACACAAGTAAACAGTAAACAGACTCTTGAATTTTCATAAACAATCATATTTGCAATCTTTCAATAGTTTTCTTACATGCAGGATCGCCATTTTGGGTACCCTTTAGGGTACTAGTTTTATGATGTCATCATATTGTCCATAAGCATATTTCATCGTCTGAAAAATTTTACCAGATGTCACGCTGCATGTAGTTGCATGTTTCCTGATCATTCTTTTAGTTAGGCTTCTGTTTCTATATGAGACATTTCATAATGGTATGGTTATGTTAATATACCAACAATCTTTATGGTTGAATCACAAGAGTACTGGCACTGACGAAATTTTGGGTGAAAATCCAAAATATGCACCTGGAAATACCCTCTACCAGACCTGAAAGACTTTGAAACTACAGAATGCCTGATTATAATAAAATTCTAATATATTACTGATATGTTAACAAATTCTTTTTGTACATGAAGTTTATAAACTGTCTTGAAAGAAATAAAATAAGACAGAACCTACTTGAAATATTATTTTTGTCCAATTTTTTTTTAACATAGACTACATTTCATATGACATGAAACCACAACTCACATTTGGCATCTCTAACCATGGTTACCAGCTACAGATAGCCTGAAAGAAAGACACATTTTATAATCCAAATTGCTGTAAATTTTCTGTTAAAGTCATATATTATTCCTTAATCTAATCTTACAGTATACTGAAGTTGAAGATGCAGATGATTATCAGTACTTGTGAGTAATATGTGGGGCTGACAATGACCTATAAATTACTCTGTATTTTACTGATTCTGAGATAATTCAAATTTCAGTAAAAAGACATGCTAGACATAAAAATCTAAAATGATCACCAAAATGATAAAAAAATAAATTACATAAATAGGACTGCAAGTCCAACATATTTGTAATTTTTCACACACAAAACACTATCCACCAACTAGGAAAAGGTGCACTGAAATAATAGATGATAATATAGATGTTTCTGACATAAAATTTTTGGTCTCATGAGCCCATTTTAGGGGGTGCAACTAGGCAAAGATTGTCATATGATCAGCTTTCCCAGACCCAATGGGTCCAAGGCTTTTGTCATAACATATTGGCAAAACCATATCTTGGCAAAACACAGATAATAGAGACAGGATTAGGCGGGCAAATGCCCCGAAACATACCACTTGTTTCAAACAAAATTGGGCAAAAACTGGGAAATTTCCAAAAATAAACTGTGGAACTGTAAAATTTTTTTAATGGTTCTTGTTTTCACCAAAGAGGCTATGAGGACAATGGTGATTTATTCAGATACATATGTATTTTTGGCTGACTTTGGGCTAGATTCTGCATCTATCCAAATAGACTGTGACAACAGAAAATCTATAGCAAAAAAGACCAATCAGCTGCTAAATTTCAGTTGAAAAAGGATTTAGCAGCTGCAACTGACATCCGGATGAGCTAGAGAGTAAAATTGTTACTTCTTTGCTGAAAAGGATGAGTCCTTGAGGGCTTTAGATGTGCGTGATATTGATGGCCCTGCTGCTAAATTACTTACAAGCTCAGGTAAAGTGTGTTATACCAAATGTTTCTACAAATCTGCAGTGTCAGTCTCTCAGGTAGAATCAGTACTGGTTTAAAAAATAAGGTTGGTAAAAACGCTCAATTTTGTGGATGTTTTGCTTGTAAAAGAAGTTTTTTTGGCTACACCCAGCAGGACCATCACCACAAATAAAAGGAATTATAATTTGACTGGCCTAAATGAAGTTGAAAATGTTTAAAAATGAAACCCAGAGGGTAAATGATTGTGCCATTAGGGAAAAATGCTGAAAAACTACCACACCCATCAAAATGTGATTCCTCAGTATTTGGTTTGAATTATTAATGAGTGTCATTAAAGCTTCAAAGTTAATTTTCAAAGGGTGTCAAATGATATAGAAATCTTCCCACATTCCAATTTATGACAGTGCTGGTAGTTTAGAAGAGATGATTGTCAACACAATTATATTTGCCAATCAGCAATTCAACAATGATCTTAATTCAGATAGGGTTCCACTCATTTTATTAAGTGGAAGCAACAAACTGATTATTAATTTTGTTCCTCTTATGGACCAGAGTGAATGAGAAAGTTGGCTGTATGCCCTTGACATTCATTTTTAGTGAAAAGCCACTTAAGGGCCAAATTTTAAGAATGCCAGAATTCCAGTTCACTCTTAACTCAATGTTTCTGTTTGGAAGGAAAAATTGGTCAACTATTGGACCAAAAGCAGTTGCAGTTCCTCTCTATAAATGTGTGAAACCAGCAAGAGAATTCTTGAATCGCTTGTTAGAGATCCTACTTTCAGGCCATGTCAACTCAGAAATTTCTCTCACCCCTGCTTTTCATTCACAAAAAATTTCATTGCCAAAATATAATGGTATCTCCCTCTATGACCATAGTTCTGTTGATGCCACCCTAGTACTGGATACCTGTCTTACAGGCATGGGACCTAGGTGGAATAACCTGCTTTACAGTTTCCATATCCCTAGAAATTACAGGAACTGAAAAATTGTCCACCTGGTTTTGGAAAAAAACATAGGGTCTTGATAAAATATCTGTTACTGTGCTGAGATCAGGATGAAATCGTGATCCCTCCCTTGCAGTTTTTGCTAGAAATGTTTGGTACTGGCTATTTATTCATTATATTGACACAAATTATGTGCACATTAGAGGGGGGATTATATTTGACAGATGTTTTGTCCATATGACAAACTAATATCCTTTCTTTGCATGAACATGTTACCAACCCTGTGTGGATTACAGTCAAAGTTTGGGTTTTACATCCCGCTCAACAGCCAGGGTCATAGGGGGACAGACCCTCACCAGTGCCATTTGTGCGACTCAAACCCACAGATGTGACAGCCTATGAGTAGATGCCAAACTTGCTAATCACTAGGCCACCAAGGACAGTACAGTAACATTAGATATGTTGGATTCATATTCCCAGTTATAGTGTTTATATTTTTGTGTATCATGCCAAACATAAATGCTTACAAATTTTATGATGGGAATAGTTTATCAAATGGTGTTATTTGGGACTGTTTGCTCTCTGTGTATACTACAAGATACTACATTTTGTTGTACGAAAAGAAGCCATGGTTCACTTGTCAATAATATGCATCATCTAGATTCCAAAGCAAGCCTATGACAGCATGTTCAGAGTTTCATGGGCTTAACAGTAGACAGTGTTGAAAATTTTATGTGCATTTTGGAATGTTTAGCTTGCAATCGTGTGATATGGTCAATGATTTCCAATTATATATCAGCAACAAAGGTGAATTGTATTCTATATGATCTGCCTTTACACTCACTTGACCACCCTAGAGTCAAATATTATGTTAAGGCTTTGAGAATGAACAGACCATTTTTAGACCCCTGCCCACCAGTACTCACCTTTTTCTTTGTGTATGAATTTTATTTATCTCTTGATCCAATTTTTCAATAAGATCCTTTATCACATGCGCTGTTTTTACAAGCAAGTCTTGTCCTTCTCTTTCCAATTCAATGTTCTCTGAACAAAACCTAGCAAAGTTTTCTTCCATCTCAGTCATTTTCATATTCACAATCTGTGAACTAGACTGCTGCTCTGAGGTGCCACTATATAAATTACATCAATTAGTTATAATACACCATGATCAACCAGATGTTTGGCTGTTATTCTTTTTTGGTTTATTTAAAAAAACCATTATCAAGATAACTGTTTTGAACCATCCATATCTTCATTGGCATAAAAATATAAAACTCCTTAAAATAATATATTTTAGATTTTTTTATTGGCAAAAAAGGAACAAATGTAGAGTGGTTGATAAAATCAACCACTAATATCAAATTTTGATCAAGTAAAGAGGTATGTTAACAGTGCTGTGTATGAAAAGTAAAGAATAAATAACAAGACATAAATAACATAGACAATGAATTAGTTATAATGATTAGGGATACAATATAACAAGTGCCAAAGTGGATCTTCTGAATACTCGAAGCAAGAATTATCCCAAGATTTCATCAAATGTAGAATTAGGATTGAACCTGACAAATTTGCTATCAGTAAAATCAAATGTTCCAATGATCAACTTGAAAGTCTGTCTAATTGACAAATAAAACACACCCTGTCTTAGACTTTCTTGATAAATTAAACAGATATTTATTTTGATTTTAATTTCTTTGGCTCGTAGAATGTACCTGTTTATGGTCGCTTACCATTAAATCTTTTGAACTATGTGGTGCATTGAATATTATAAAACCAATTCCTTGGATCATAAATGACAGTTCCACATTCATTGTGGTGAATGGAACATGGCATATGTATCAGTATATTAAGTAGAATATTTGTTTATTTGTATTATTATCAATGATATCAGTTTTCATATTATAATTTTTAGACCTAGGCAATAGTTATGGAAAAAAACTTAAGACCCCTTGAATCTTACCCTTTAAAAACATAATGATGCTTACTTTTCTCTTGGTTTTACAATGCCATTCTTTGTTTGATTTAATACTAATTTAGCCTCTGTTTTAAACTGCTTGTTTTCTGCTACCAGAGAATTTTCGTCTCTTGCTATTTTCTCCCCTTCATTGTTTTCTTCATAACAACCATTGATGTTCTCTCTTGAATCACTCATTCCAGAATTCTCCATCTTTGAGCTACTGTGATGATCTGAGGTGTTACTATATTAATTAAATTAATTTTTAAAAATAAAAGATACCAGCCACAAGAGATAAATTTACACAACATATTTAAGAGTTTTTTCAGATAAAAAAGCTTTTGTTTGTGTTTGCTTAAAAATGTATTCATGAAATACTTTGGAAAACTAGTGTGAATAAAATTGGAAATAAAGATGGCTGTTTCAAAGACTGGGGGGTGTTCTACAGGCAGTCAGTGCAGTTTCTGACCAACAAGAATTATACTGGTGTTTGATACAAGTCTAGCTACATTGAATTTAATACAGCATACTAAATGTAGATAGAAATTTGAGAGACTAAATCGCAGTAAGCTAACCGGGTACTGACAAGAGCATTCGCCACAAGTACAGTAGTATTATGAACTGAATAAACCCGTCGGAAGTTCCTGACTTGCATGCACAAGTTTTGCAGACACTGTTTAACCAGATCAAAAACACATTTTAAGTGTGCAAGAAACAGTAGACAAAAATGTCTTCTGACAGATGATAACATGTCAGCATAAAAAGCTTAAATGCGTAAAGCTCATAAGTTATGTCTTCATTGGTATTTTTTTAAATTTATTTATTTTGAGTTTAACATTGCTTTATCACTGTATAGATCATATCATGATGGGTCATGATTGTTCTAAGAGGGAACCAGTACCTACAATTTGTCAAGGTTCTGTACTGTAAACTGCCAACCATCCATAAGCAACTACCAACTTTTGCACATAGGTTCAAGAATTTGAACCTCAGAGGTCGGTGGCGCGTGTGTTATTACAGTACCACCATTGCCCCATCTTCATTATTAAAGAAACTGTACTTTAAGATGTTTTAAATGACCAGATGGAAATCTTGGCCAATTTAAAGAAAGACCAAAAATGATATTTATAACCATTGTAGAAAATTGCTGTTTTGTTTACCAAAGATAGATTATTATTTAAGAGACTCAATTTATATAAATATGAACAGTTAGCTTAAATAATTATATTATTTTTAAACATATTTGTATGCTGTGGACATATTGACCGTCAAATATATCTTTTTTTGGTACAGTTAAAATTTTTAAAAGAAATATATGAAGAAACATACTAATACTATTACTATCAGAAAATGTAAAAAAGTTGAATTTATTTCATTCGTGCATAATCTATCTTTTCCTGACATCAATTTATCAACTTATAAATAATGACCATCATTAGTACAGTGAACATAAATGGGGACATTGGCATCTCATACCTGGATAGATGAGTTGTGTATCCCAATTGTTTTCTACAGTAGCATACAACAATATTTACTAAGCATTGACTTTCGGCTGTCAAAGTTACCAGTGATCTAAAGTATGATGGACTGCCCGTGTATGGAGTTCAGTTTATGTATTAAGAATAACAGGTCAATTAAGTTTATAAAACAATCAGTAGTGTGTAAAGTGCTTGATCTATGTAACATACATTCATTTTGGACATGTTTTTAAAATAATATTTTAAATAGTGGAGTATTTTAAAATATATTTTGTTGTTTATCAGCAATTGACAGTAGTTTTTCAGTTTAAACAATACCATAAGTGCAAACAGAAAAAAGAAACATATGTACTAAATGACCTGATATTGTGACAAAGAGGAAGTCATTGATATTAGCTCTAACTATCGGATTGGGATTACTTTCACTGTCAATTTATTTTAGTTAGTTGGTTTACAAAATATTTTAAACACACTCTCTTTACTGAATTGCACATGCTACAAAGACTGCCATTTTAAAGAAGGCATATACATAATTTCACACATTCAGTCTTATTTTCCACCTAATATTTTTATAAAGTTTAACATTCGTTTCTCTAATTGGACTTTAATAGGGCAATCACCACATATTAACAGATCAGGAAAAGGTTGATATGGCTGTATCAAAATTTTAATAATACATTTTCACCGGGTATAGAAGTATTTCACACGTTACCACAAAATTTAAATAAATTTCCATTAAAAGTGCTTTTCAAAGTTCAGTAATGCAATATCTTGAAATCAGCACCTCAGTTTTGGTACACGACCAGTTTGGTATCATTGACCCTGATTGGCTAGATGTTAAATGGCACTAACTTGGTGCCAAGATATGGTCCATCAACTTACGCTGCCAAGGTTTCATTGGTGTATGAGCAGTGATACTTTGAGGTTACAAAAAGACATAATGACCCTTTTCACATATTGAGTTTGATGTTTAATACTTTTTCAAACCAATTCTAAGTTATACAACTTGCCACATGCATATCAACATAACCCCAAAATTGCCCATTAACACTTTCAAGATATTTTACATTACCTAAGAAACTTCGGTTTAAAATAATACAATCATATCTATCATGATGTAATATCTTTTATTAGAACTCATTAAATGTGAAAATGAAATTTAATGATGGTATACTGTTTTTATCAGTTTCCACATTTAAATCACTTTAAAAACTTTTTTATCAAATTCATCAAGCACATTTAACTTGTACTGAATGACAATATATTATTTTTTTATTTTCTCAAGATGATGATGTACATTGATTCATGGTGAACTATGAAATACTCCTGGCTCTTGTACTTCTTGTTTTGTCGCTATGACAAGTACTTCATATGTTGACTTTATCATTTTAAGACTCGTGCTCAATGTCAAAGCTGGTGTGTCACATTCGGTTAAAAAAACGCCAGGGTCATATTGGGACAGGTCCTCAACATTGCCACTTGTGGAAGTCAAACCCACAAAGAGGTGACTGCCTGTGATCAGATTCCAATTTTGATAATTCTAATTCTAATTGGACTTTTATAGCGCTTAATCTCCCCAAACAAGAGGACTCTAAGGCGCAACAAACAAAGCAGCAAACAACTTTTATAGCACTTAATCTCCCAAAACAAGAGGACTCTAAGGCGCAACAAACAAAACAGCAAAGCAGTCAACAAAATTTCTGTATCCAGGGACATAAGAAGGGTCAAGCACCATGGAGAACGCCAGGGGAATGATACTGACTAAGGTGGATATGCTTTATTGTACAGGTAGGTCTTAAGCTGCTTTCTGAAGGAGGCCAGGGAGGGAGAGGCATGAATCTCATCAGGAAGAGCATTCCACAAGATAGGAGCATCAAAAGCAAAACTATTACCAAACTGTTTGACAGATTTATGAACAGAAGGGCAAAACTTTGGAATAACAAGGAAATTACCACCACTTTGACTGCACCTGGTACTGTAAGAACTGCTGTAGGAAGAAAGATATGGAGCAAAATACCTGGGAAAACCTGTGTGAAGATACTTATAAACAAGTGTGGATGTCTTGAACATGGTACACTGTTCAACAGGAAGCCAATGCAGTTTCTTTAGCACAGGAGTTATACTGGTGTATCGACTGGTATTTGATACAATTCTAACTGCACTATTTTGGATGCACTGTAATTTGTGTAGATTGAACTTGTAGAGGATCCTGAAAAGTGAGTTGCAGTAATCCAAACGATTACTAACAAGAGCATTAGCCACTAGGGTGATGTTAACCACTAGGCTGATGGGAACCTGTTAAGTTTCGGCCTTTACTTGTCAAAATAATATTTCAATAGTTTTATCAAAATTACTGTTCAAACTACCTTAAATTTTAATATTGTTATCGTTGTTATTGTTACTATAGAAAGTTATTAACGATAGGAGAGGGTTATTGTGATCAGTTTGTGTCTGTCTCTCTGTCTGTCTGTCTGTGCACCATGTTGCCCTTATAACTCAAAAGCTGTAACATCAATTGAGCTCAAATTTGGTGGGCAGATATATCATAGAGAGTTTTTCTTATTTTTGATTGGGAAAATACAGTGAAATCTACTTCTCTTCCGCACAAACGTAAATCAATATTTTGCTTTCTGTAATGTATTTACTTAATGATGTCACAATGTCATTGTGAGGTCACAAAACTTAACTTGTCATATTTGCTGTCTTTGGCTAAAAATATTTCTTCTCATTTTATATCTTCAAATTGACAAAGATAATCAAGAGAGTGGTGGTGTATTCATGATTATTATATTTTTATTAATTTCTGTTTTCACTTTTTTCTCTTTTTCTTTCAATTCCCTGACATGCCATCACAAAAATTGTACCCTAATTTTCACCAAGAAGTGGTTTTTATCCAATATTTTTACCTCCACCAGTAGTTTATGTTTTTGTGTTTGTTCGTTTGTCTTTTTGTCTGCCTGTCTTTCCTTTTTTTCTTCTTTTTTTCTGGGGGGAGGAGGGAGTGTCTAGACTACTCCAGAACTAATGAACAGATCCTTATAAACCTTTTTATGTCAGTAGAACCTGACCAAAGGAAGATTGAGGTACTCATTTTTGAGAAAGATCTTGATAATACTTTGTATACAAAAATGAATTTTCAGAGGTCCCATTTTCAATGGCTGGGATAAATATTGCTGTCTGTTTTGGTCAGCTAGTTGCTAATGGCGTGATGTCATTGTTTTAGAAGTTTGAAAGAAAAGAGTTGTGGAACAGTCGTTTTTTGTGCTCATTTGTGGGTTTGCTTATGTGCCAGTTTGTTGGTGGATGCAGTTGAGTGTTTAAGTTGTATGTGTTATGATTTAATTGATTGTTTGCTGGTAACTAGTAGTTTGGGCTTTGTAGTTGTACATGGATGTTACTTTAGGTACTGTTTTTGATAGATTACTACTGATCCATCTTAGGTATGATGAAAATATATTTAATTTGCAATGATTCATTATTAATTGAATGAACGGAATGTCTTATGTAGTTTAATAACTTGTGCTTTGAGCATGTGATAAATTTATATCTAGTCACATTGATCTAATGCTGAAGTATAATTTTATTATAACGTGGTCACCTGTGTGACCTGTGAGCAGTATAGTTTTATGTAATTTAAAATACTTGTTGCTCACAATAAGATTAATAGTGACATAAATTTAAGTAATAGTTATAGTATTTTGAAAATACTATCAGTAGTGGTTATGTATTTATAAGTGTTTTTGTATGGCAGTCAACCTCTGAGAGCATACTTGTTGGGGAGAAGCTAATGGCAGCGTTTAATGTTTACTGTACTGAAGGTAGCAAATAAACTTAGTAAAGAAGATTTCCAGTGTTCTGATTCACTCTAGTCAAGTCCGCCTGTCACTAACCTGCCGACCAGATAGTGACCCTGTGGCAACAAATGCTTTTTTTAATAATTATGGCTTTTTACTTGATATGTCCTTAAAAGTAATGAATACATTTTGATGATATATTTATTGTAGGAAGTTGAGCCTTTTGCTCTCTCTGAGGGCATCTTGTTTTATGTGAACTTGTAATACTGAGTTTGAACAAGGTTAAGAAATTCTTAAATATTTGCAGTACTTGCACTATTGTAACGTGCCAAGGGTCTTGAGTTGAACTAATGTCAAGAGAAAGCCTTATGTCACATAAGAGAACATTTATTTACAAAATATAACAAGTATTTTACCAGCAATTGCTGGGGCTGAATTGGTACAAGCACTAACGTCACAAAAGTATTAAAAATAATCAGAAATCACATTTACATTATATACATTCAAATAATTCCCCAGAATCAACTAAAAGAATTGAAAACAAGTCATAACACTGGAAACCTACTGTCTACTAACACTTAGACCTTGGATCATACTCTATGTCAAAACACTGGTTCCATCCTTTATCAAGTACCATAGTAGATTCAGTACCTAATGAAATGAATTGAAATGAATTCAATTAGTCATGAGTTTTACCCCATGAAACATTAATCAAATCACCGGCATTCAGCCTGAAACTATAATCATATGACTGAAGTCAACACATCATGCACAATCAACCACATGCATCTATAACATCTCAGTCCATTCAATTCTTGCCAGGTTTTACCCTGCCACTAGAAATAAATACAAACTACTTCATCATTAATTCATTCAAACATAGTTAAATACAACAAGCAGCAAAGTATTAAATGAAAACCCAAGTTCCCCTGAAATAAACAGTTAAAATATCATGATACTTTAAAGTAAATTCCCAAACAGGTTTTACCCTGAAATCAAACAGAAATTATGTACAGAACATTCTCCTGTCCCTGCCTGCTTTAAAATGTCATCTTGCAACTTTCCCTGCAACCTATGAAAATAATACCATGCAGGTTTTACCCTGACATTTCTAAAATCTAACAGAAGAAAATACCAGGTTTTACCCTGACATGTCTGTCCTCTGTTACCTATACCAATTCAGCAAAGAATGACACAATTCACCCTGCTTTTATAGAGAAATCCCAGACAAGGGAGAATAACTCAAAGTCTGCACCTGTAAAATTGAAACAAGGAATCCTATTGGTCTAAAATTTAGTATTCTCCCAAACTTTGAAGTGACAACATCCTCTCTGCACATTGACATGAGGATACAATACAAACCACTTACAGCAATCATACACAACAAGGATAACAGTATATGACACCAAAAAGGTAAATAAATACAAGTTACAATCATAATACATCAATTTAAAACTGTTTCATAACGAAATGGTAAAAACGTAATATCGCCGATTTCGCCGATATCACC
Organism: Sabellastarte sp. h YS-2021; assembly: GCA_964017235.1. Taxonomy (NCBI): domain Eukaryota; kingdom Metazoa; phylum Annelida; class Polychaeta; order Sabellida; family Sabellidae; genus Sabellastarte; species Sabellastarte sp. h YS-2021. The sequence goes on from OZ024933.1 coordinate 14,030,866, forward strand.
GCATGCTTCATTACCCCCCTACTGATAAAAACTAACTCGTCCCGAGTTAGGCATCCCAATTTTTACAACTGCAGCATCAGTAGGTTACAGACAATATATCTACCATAACCTAGCTCATCATATGCCACACACACAAATAATAATAAGAATCACATGAAGTACAATATCACACTTGAACCAAGCAAAATATAAAATTTAATTTACTATATACTCCATGTTAAAAAAACATGCACACAATAAAAACAGTTCATAAAGTCCATAATGTTCATTAAAAAACACAAAAACAGTTCATCATTTATAAATGTCCATATTGTCCACAAAAACACCGTTCATAACTGTCCATAAAGTTCATTGTCCTTGGGTCCCAGCAAATGCTGTTCATTATGGAATCCTGTGAAGTTCAATGTTGGTCATCAGAGTCCTGTGAAGTCCAACGCTGCAAAAATACGGGAACATCCACACCGTGCAACTGCCAAGCCATGTCAGCCACTTGTCCATCAATGACTTCCTCAGACTCTTCCTCACGTAAAACTGGGAAAAAGGTTTTACCCTTTTCATCAATTACAATTGGCAAATAAATTCCAATTTGTAATCTTTTAAGTAGCCAGGCAACTTGGTTTTTCTACCCGTTCTGGTAGTACGTTCACACCTGGATAGAGAATCATTCCCATCAGAAGCATCATCCAATGTTTCACCATTGGACAAATCAGTTGAATTCTGTGACTCTGGCAAAGAAAAAAAATTGTCCAGTGTTTTACCACTGGATGAATTGGAAACATGCTGGTCACCTGGTACTTCTTCAGAACCTGGAAAAGAAATCAAAATTTCTTCCCTATCATCTGCTGGATTGTTGAAACCATGCAACTCCGAATTCACATTCTTATTTCCTTGATCTGAAGTAGATCCTAAAACTTTGTCATTTGATCCTTGTAACCAACTGTCCAATCTGACATGAGCAGGTTTCAATCTGTCATGATGTACATACTTCAAATCAGACTTGGATGACCTTTGAATCTGATACACAAGATCTGACACCTTCCCAACTACTAGAAATGGCCCTGTCCATGGAAGATGAAACTTAGAACTAGTGCCCTGTTTCCTAGCTGAGTTGTGCAAATATACCGTATCTCCCACCGCATAAGATTTGAAGTTTTTCCTGAAATCATAAGCCTTTCTTTGCCTATCACTAGACTTGAGTAACTTTTCCCTAGCTATATCATGAATTCTATGCAGATTTTCTCTCAACTCTTTCACATAAGCAACACCAGATACCACACTTTGTGTCTCAGGAATGCCCTTTCCTAACATCAAATCAACTGGCAACTGAATATCCCTACCTAGCATCATCCTAACTGGACTTTCATCAGTAGTCTCATGGATAGATGACCTATAGGCCATCATTGCTAATGGTAAACAATCATCCCAGTTCTTATGATTTGTTTCAACCACCTTACTTAGCATATCCTCTAAAGTCCTATTAAATCTCTCTACGAGACCATCACTTTGGGGATGATAAGGTGTGGTACGAGTTTTCTCAATTCCTAAAATCCTACACAAGGCCTGAAACAAGTTCGACTCAAACTGTGCTCCTTGATCTGAGTGAATCTGACTTGGAACTCCAAACCTTGAAACAAAGCCTTGAACTAAACAATCAGCAACAGTAGTAGCTTCTTGATCTGGCATACCAAAAGCTTCTACCCAACGAGAAAAGTAATCACTAATGACTAGAATGTACCTATTGCCATTATAAGTCTCAGGCAAAGGACCTAGTATATCCAAAGCAACACGCTCTAGAGGGGCACCTACATTGTATTGCTGCATTGGACCTCTAAATTTCCTCACTGGGGACTTCCTCTTTTGACAAACCTCACAACTTTGACACCACACTATAACATCACTCTTACACCCTACCCAATAAAAGCGACTACGCATTCGTGCAAGAGTACGTCTTATGCCTAGATGACCAGAACTGGCTTGGTCATGCAACTGATTCAAAGCTAAACCTCTGAGAGATTCAGGCAGGACCAACTGAAGCACAAAGTTAGGTTTCCCTGTGAGCCACCACTTCCTATACAAAATGCCATCCTTCAAAACCAGTCTATCCCACTGAGACCAGTATGCTTTTACAACACTATTCTGATGTGCTATCTGAACCCACTTTGGTCTTTGGCCAGTTTCTATCATAGCCTTAACAGTTCCAATGTAAGGATCCTTTTCCTGAGCTTCACAGATGTCTGTTGAGGTTTTACCCTCAATCCAAGCCTCAGTAAGACCCTGCATTGAAACAGTTCTCACATTTGAACCCCCGCCAGATGGCAGCTGAGACCTATACTGATCACAGTCTATCATGTAGTGACCTTTCATACCACAAAACACACAAGTAGGCTCAACATTCTGCTGATCAGCCTTATACTTCCAACATTTCAACATAGTATGACCCATACGACCACAATAATCACACTGGGCATTCACTCTATTGCTTTGACTCACTTTCCCTGAAACTTTTGTTGGGCAATTAGCTTTGAAGTGACCCACTTCCCCACAGGAAAAACACTTCTTGGATGATTTTCTGTCCTTAGAATTCCCAGTTTCAGAACCTAACTCACAAAAATCCATATTATCAGATTTCATGATTCTAAGACCTTCCAAACGTGTCTCTAAATCTAACACTTTATCCTGTAAAGTAGCATAACTATCACTTTCATCCTTGCTAAGAACTTCCCTGACACTTCCCAAAGTCCGCTTTTGCCTAGTAGTTCTAAAAGCATCATACTCAAGTGCAACTTGTACAGCTTCTTGAAGAGATTTGGGATGACGCTGAAACACAACTAACTCAAGCTCTCTGTCACTCAATGCTTCAATAAATGCATCCTTAGCAATGCCTTCCCTTAATGAACTTGGAAGATCACTGTATGCAAATCTAACCAATCTACTTATTTCTTGAGCCAACTCAGGTATGCTCTCCTCTGATTTCCTTACCCTGCTTTTCAGCTGTGCCTTGTATATCTGACTAAGATTCCCTGATTCAAATCTATTTGCCAAAGCTTGCTTCAAACTAGGATAATGAGTTCTCTCATGGAATTCCAACTCACTCAAGACAGAGACTGCTGTACCCCTTAAACAAGATGCTAGTTCCAAAGCCATTATGCTTAAATTCCATCCAGACAACTGGGAAATGAGCTCAAACTGAACTACAAAATCACTGAAACTAGACTTTCCATCATAAGCAGGGGGTCTTAAATTTCTCGGTGATTGAACATTCTGAACGTTCCTTGACCTTGACAAATAAGGTGAATGTGGTCTATCTGACCTACCTATTTCCTCCTGCAGCGACCTTATATTTGGGTCAGACCTGTCTTGCGTACAACCAACAGTGTTACTGGGGGGTTCCACCCTGTCACACCTTGCAACACCTGGAAATCTGTCATAAAATGAAACTCCACCCTTTGGCATTCCATAATACTCTCTCTCAACAAAATCAGTAGAAGGTTTCACCCTTCTACCTTCCTCTACCTTACTAGGGTTATGAATATCCTCAAAACAAGGACTTCTGGGGACTGAGTAAGGTTTTACCCTTTCACCAGTCTTCTCAGGGACTCTGTTATCATACACCCTATTTCCAGATCTAACATCTGAAATTCGCTCCCTATCAGGCATATAACCTTGTCTTTGACATCCTTCCCGAGAACTTTGGGAATACTGATCAAAAGTGACAAATGATTCTTGCCCCTCAAAGCTTACACATCTTTCTCTTTGCTCATGACCAACATCAGGTAAAATCCTATGTTTGGACCTGGGCAATTCTGATTGCCTGTACTGTCCCTCCATCTCATTGATATGCTGCATATAAGTATCCATCTTAATATTCACAGCACTCAAATAAAACTCAGAAAATACTGTCAAATCCTATGTGACAGAAAACAAACCAAATAAACAGAGCTGTCAAGTTTTACCTCAACAGAAACTAAACACAAAATCTAATATGATCAAAGTTTCTGTCAAGTTTTACCTTGACAAAAACAAACACAGAATCTGCTAAGTTTTACCTAAGCAGAAGAAAAAAAAACAACAAATCTAGATCTAGTGTCTAATATACCTCAAGACATTACATTCAACAATGGCACCAAGTAATTACACATTCATTCAAATTAATCCCACCACTGCCACCAAATTTTGTAACGTGCCAAGGGTCTTGAGTTGAACTAATGTCAAGAGAAAGCCTTATGTCACATAAGAGAACATTTATTTACAAAATATAACAAGTATTTTACCAGCAATTGCTGGGGCTGAATTGGTACAAGCACTAACGTCACAAAAGTATTAAAAATAATCAGAAATCACATTTACATTATATACATTCAAATAATTCCCCAGAATCAACTAAAAGAATTGAAAACAAGTCATAACACTGGAAACCTACTGTCTACTAACACTTAGACCTTGGATCATACTCTATGTCAAAACACTGGTTCCATCCTTTATCAAGTACCATAGTAGATTCAGTACCTAATGAAATGAATTGAAATGAATTCAATTAGTCATGAGTTTTACCCCATGAAACATTAATCAAATCACCGGCATTCAGCCTGAAACTATAATCATATGACTGAAGTCAACACATCATGCACAATCAACCACATGCATCTATAACATCTCAGTCCATTCAATTCTTGCCAGGTTTTACCCTGCCACTAGAAATAAATACAAACTACTTCATCATTAATTCATTCAAACATAGTTAAATACAACAAGCAGCAAAGTATTAAATGAAAACCCAAGTTCCCCTGAAATAAACAGTTAAAATATCATGATACTTTAAAGTAAATTCCCAAACAGGTTTTACCCTGAAATCAAACAGAAATTATGTACAGAACATTCTCCTGTCCCTGCCTGCTTTAAAATGTCATCTTGCAACTTTCCCTGCAACCTATGAAAATAATACCATGCAGGTTTTACCCTGACATTTCTAAAATCTAACAGAAGAAAATACCAGGTTTTACCCTGACATGTCTGTCCTCTGTTACCTATACCAATTCAGCAAAGAATGACACAATTCACCCTGCTTTTATAGAGAAATCCCAGACAAGGGAGAATAACTCAAAGTCTGCACCTGTAAAATTGAAACAAGGAATCCTATTGGTCTAAAATTTAGTATTCTCCCAAACTTTGAAGTGACAACATCCTCTCTGCACATTGACATGAGGATACAATACAAACCACTTACAGCAATCATACACAACAAGGATAACAGTATATGACACCAAAAAGGTAAATAAATACAAGTTACAATCATAATACATCAATTTAAAACTGTTTCATAACGAAATGGTAAAAACGTAATATCGCCGATTTCGCCGATATCACCGCATGCTTCACTATCAATATCAGTCAACAGAAAAATGACCTATATTTTAAATGTTGTTACTCATTATGTTTATATATTCTGGTGGGGATAACAAGCATTTCTAAATCATAAACAAATTTGAAGTTTATTAATATCAGGAATTGATGTCATCCCCCTTTAATCTTTTTGCGTTTTATTGTTAAATTTGTACCTTTAACGTTGTACTGGTTATTTCATTTTATTTCATGCTAGACTTCCGCAGCATTTAATCTTTGCATTTAAGCAGACTCTAAGACGCAACAGTCATAAGCAGTATTGTAAAATTTATTAGTTCATCAACATGATGGTTGTTACCACACGGACACCAGTTGAATGATAAACTATGGTTGAAAGATCCTGGAGAACAAGTATAATTTGAGTGCATTCGTTAAGGAGGCAACAGAGGAAACTTAATGAACATCACCAGGCAATTCATTTGAGATTTCAGGAGTATTAAAAGTAAAACTACAACAAATTGCTTCTTCCATAAGTGCAAGGATGGACTAAAGTGAGGAACCTCCAGGAATCTTATGTCAGGTCTTCTTTCGCTTGTGTTGCATGTATTGCTAGAGGGCATCAGAAATGGTCTGAAGTAGCTAGGCTGTCCACTGATCAGAAACTTGTATACACTTGTACGTACCTTAAGGATACTGCGGTATCTAACAGGCAACCAGTCTTTATGTACTTACTACAGTTGGTGACAATGTGCACAAGAGTAGAAAGGACAGGATCAACCAACAAACATTTTCTAGTATGTCTGAGATCATGTAACTGTGCCAAATAATTTTTACAAATGCTATGTGAAACATCTACACAAGAGAAGTCTCCATCAAATAAGACAACCAAATTATTTACTCTTTCAGCTGGATATAAAAGGTTATCAAGTATGTTTACTGGGGCAAAGTTTTTACGCTAAACTGGAAACCTAAAGATAATGACCTCATGCGAAATATAATGACATGTTTTGTTATGTTAAGGTGTAATAAGAATTGAGCCACTTCACTGTCAATTACACTGAGAAAGTTCAAATGTAAAATGTAGTAGTATGAACGCAATAACCTTAAAAAGATCTTTTTCCAATACTTTGTTTATCATTGCACTTGATGGTAGTTTTTCCCTAAGCACTTATGCAGTGTCCACTTTTGAGAGTGGATGATATGTGGGGTGATATGTCATTGATATGATAGATTATAAATTTGTTATTTTTATGGGCACATTTCACACCATATCGTTAATTATAAATTGTGTTATCAGGTCAATGTGCATACAAAAGATGTTTCTTTAATTTGTCACTTTAAGTAGAAAGTGTGAGGTTTTGTTTGAAGACAAATACGTTGTAAAAGTCTAGTGTGTGATGTCCAAAATAAAAACTAAAATCATGTCAAAACAGACTTCCTTTGCGCATGTTCTCATGAAGCAGATTCGATCTGACAATCAAACAAGGGACAATTTCTAACAATTGTAGTCTCATGAAAAAAATAGAAAAATCGGTATTTTCAGAATATAATCATATTGTTTTATACATGCTGTGCCGACTAGAGTTTTCAGAAGAAATACATTGTGTCTAGCTAGTTTTAGATACAATTTTCAGTCTAATTACGCCTGCTGTCCAGAAGTGTATTGTAGAAATAATTTTTTGTTATCATTAATGGTTTTACTAAAAGGTAGCTTTGTGGATCCTCCTTTGTCGTATGATTCTCATTTATTTTCTGAAACATGAAAAAAATTACACAATATACATCACATGTTTTCAAAGCATAAGATGATGTAAACTTACTGATAACACTTGTTAATTCTTTTTGAAAATAAGAATATAATTTATAAGGGTATAGGCTTTGGGTGAAATGCCCTTGTCCATCAACTAAGATCTGAGGTTCGTATGTGACCTGGTGACACAGTGTCGAAATATCCCTTTACCTCCACTCAACTTATGTCATGGTGTAACGACAAAAGATGACAGAGTCTTTACCTTATATCTGCTGTTACACCTATAGTTACCATAGCAAGGAATTCATCTGCATATGCATCCATTCATTTACACATGTACACGGTACCAAAATCAGAGGTGGAACTTTCAAATATTTTAAAACGTCTGTAGGACCTGCAAGGTATTATGGCCAGATCACACTGTGATGATCCTTCTATGATGTAACCAGCGAATATGCATAATTCCTGTGATTTTTAAATCATGGTGGTTTGCTACAAAGAGGGCGGGAAAGTGTGGTCACGTGATCCAAGTCTGAAAATTTGAAGAATTACTGCGATCCTGCCACCATGGGCTACCATCTGCTTCGCCTTGTTGACGATGATGCTCCGACATTGTCAACACCTGACCAAGAATATCTAATGGACCTTTCACCACCGTGTCACAAGGTCTCATACAAACTTTGCAATGCAGTTGATGGACAGGGGCATTTTGGTAACCTTTGATTTTGGTAACCTTTGGTCAACTCATCAGAAAATATACCGGAGTCCGTTACCACTTCTATGCAGACGACACTCAGCTGTTCATTCACTTATCCCCTGATGATAGTCTCAAGTCTTTTGACCGTCTTAAATCGTGTTTGAAAGATATTCAGGTCTGGATGTCTGAAAACAAACTCAAGCTAAATCCTGATAAAACAGAATTCATAGTCTTCGGTGCCAAAGACAGACACAAATGGCTCAGTGACTCATTTCCTGTCAATATCCTGGGTAATTACCTCTCTCCCACAGATGTTGTACGCAATCTGGGTATTCTGGTTGATGCAAAGTTTTGTTTCACCAATCACATAAATTCTGTTATCAAATCCTGTTTTATTAGCCTTAGGGACCTTCATCGCATCAGGAGGTTTCTTTCTGTGGATACATCAGTAGTGATTGCAAATGCTCTGGTCAGTAGTCGTTTGGATTATTGCAATTCTCTTTTTCGCAGTTTGTCATCCCGAAATGCTACAAGGCTCCAATATGTTCAAAATGCGCTTGCACGGTTTGTCACTGGTGCTTCAAAGTACACTCACATTACATCCACCCTTAGGACACTTCATTGGCTACCCATTAGACAAAGTATTATCTTCAAAACCCTAGTTTTGGTTTATAAGTACCTCACCACTGGCCAGCCTAAGTATTTTGCACCATATCTCCCCTTGTACAAATCTGCCATGAATACAAGACGTTCCAATCCCAAAAATTTGTTCCTTCAGGTTCCCTCTTACTGTGCTTCCATCCATAAATCAAAGGTCCATTTTAACAATAGTTTCTCATATGATGCCCCTAAGTTATGGAATGATCTTCCATATGATATACGCAGTGCTCCAAATCTCTCCAGTTTCAAAAGTCGACTCAAAACCTACCTATTTCAGAAATCATTCCCACCATAGCTTCTTATTAGCGAACACCGGACCGCCTCTCTGGGAATGACTCGGAACATGTCTATGTCTTATGACTTATGCCTTACAAATTGGATGGTGTGCCTTAGAATCCGTTGATACGGAGATTAAGCACTTGGACAACTGAATGATTGATTGATTGATTGATTGAGAGAAAAATGGCTTTAAACCCTCCCATCCTTTTAAACTCTCAACAGAGGCTATCAAGTGATTGCAATACCATAACAATTAAAGGGTCAACCAGCAATTTCTCAAATTTAGATGTTTGTGTACGATTTTTCTTTCCATTTTGTCGTAACCTCATTGATAGAAACACAACTATCGCTGATTAGATGTTTATTGTTCGAAATCTTAAATTTTGCTGATGAATAATCACACACAATGTTTACTGAATCACATATAAGTGATGAGCTTAAAAACTTAAAAAAATATTTTTCCAGTGATATCTACAGTATAGTAAAAGATTAACCAATTTTTAAAACATTTACAAAAATAAACAACTTATTTGCAGAAAATGTATATGGGACCCTTTATAATTGTCGTTTTGGTGCCATGATTACATTTCCTTTCCAATGCAGTTCCCAAGAAGTTAAGAAATTTACAATGAAAAACAGTATGGGATTAAAATTTTTTATTTTAATTTTATATTTTAAGTTTTCTATATCTACCTGCTTTTAACCTTGCACATGATTTAAAACAATATAAAATTTTATGCTTGTATTTCCTTAGCTGGCCAAAAAACCCACAGTAGTATAGGGGGCTATTTAGTCACACAAATAGTCACACAATCTACGTGGTCCCCCTGGGGGGTTGTATAGATTTTTGTGACCAGCAGTCACGGCCCATCCGTGTGAGGAGGGGGGATATGGGGGAGTTGGGGGTTTTACTTAATGCAGGGTGTGTTAATTATCTGTGAAAATGAGGTTGAAATGAAATACATTTATTGGAAGGAAGTACATAAAATATTCATAGCATCACCAACAAATAAACAACATTTAAAGCTACATTAAATAAAATCATGTAAACAGCTAAAGGTAAAATAAAAAAAACAGCAAACATCCAAGAACCTTTAAAAACTAGTAAACAACTTTTGTATATTTAAGCATCTACATATTTATAGCAACAAATAAGGGACATTTAAAACTACAAATTTATCATAAATATGAAACATCCAAAATAGTTAAGACATTTAAACCCGTAAAAATTTGTAAGGACATTTAAAAATGAAATAGTCATGAAAGGTAAAAGGATTATATAGTCCATTAACCGCTGAATGACTCTAGTGTTTGCTACTTTTCATATTTTCAAAATAAAAGCATCATAAAAAATCCTGGATTTCCATTGGGGTGACTATAATTCCAGCAACTATAATTCCAGCAATCCGATTGGCGTGACCAAACAGCCAACTGAGTTCAAATCACAGGACATCTGTGCAAGGGGGGATATGGGGGGAGTTGGGGTTTACTTAATGCAGGGGGTTGTTAATTATCTGTGAAAATGAGGTTGAAATGAAATACATTTATTGGAAGGAAGTACATAAAATATTCATAGCATCACCAACAAATAAACAACATTTAAAGCTACATTAAATAAAATCATGTAAACAGCTAAAGGTAAAATAAAACTAGCAAACAAGGACCTTTAAAAAACTAGTAAACAACTGGAATATTTAAGCATCTACATATTTATAGCAACAAATAAGGGACATTTTACAGCTATATACAGATCTATGATAACACTAAAGAAATGAAACACAATTAGGACATACAAATTTGTAACAAAACATGCAAACAACAAGGATTATTTAATCATCTACACATTCATAGCAACAAATAAGGGACATTTAAAACATCCAAAATAGTTAAGACATTTAAACCCATAAAATTTGTAAGGACATTTAAAAACATGTAACTAGAATTTATTTAAACATCTACTAATTCAAAGTAAACAAGAAAATTAAAACTGCACACATGTGAAAAGTCAATCTTTTTTTCCACATCACAAAACCAATTAAAGACACCTGGTCATAGTTACAATCTTTGAGGGTTTACCTACAACATTAGCTCCCTTTTAAAAGTTATATATTACACAATCTACCACTTAAAGCATGTCCATACAGAAGCACACACACACACACACACACACACACACACCAACTCATTATTCTATTAGCTAAATTAACACATCATAAAATACCATGTCAACCCCAATTCCTGAATTATCAATAAAGCACAATATACAAATTCCCCAAACAAGTCATAATTACACCCCTATTTACACCTCACTTTCAATGTTCTGCTGTTGTCTTTCCTTTCTCCAGGCTGTCATTCTGAAATTGTATCTGTCAGGTTTTTTCAGCCATTTTTTTCTCTTCTTTTTCTCTGAAATACCATAACAATACATAGATGTTAAAAACTTATTTATATACTAAAGTACATGCTATAATATGTTCTATATTTACTACATATGTAAAGCCAACTTATATGCTTAAATTACTATAAATTAATCCAATTTATTACTAATGAAAAAAAAACACTTTACAATTCAATTTTATATTGTTCAAAGAGCAGAATAATAAATACATATCTTTACATATGCCTAAGATTATCCAAAATATCTTTCTAGCATATTGCTCCAACTGACCTTTGTTTTCCACCCTTTCTGCTTCTTCTGTGTGTTTTCTATTTTCCCTATCCTCCTCAGCTTGATCGAAGTCAAATCCCCCTAGTCTCATCATATATGCCATCCTTTCTTCCCTAATTCTTAAATATCTTTTAATCAGTCTTTGTCTAACTAGTAAAATACTCACAACACTAAAAATTATCCCACCTATAATCAACAGAGCCACTGTAATATCAAAAGTCCTTTTTTTACCCATTTCTGTACACTTTTCGATGTTACCCCTTTTGATTTTAAACCATTCACATCACTACTACTACTTCTGTCACTACAAGCTCCAATAACCCTCACAAAGTACAAACTATTACAATCCAAAACATTGCTTTCTACAAAGCTGACTCTTTCTAATTTGCCAAAAGTTTCAGTGATCCATTGCAATCCAACCAAACTATTCTTCAACTCTATTTCTCTTGCCAGACCACTATTTTTGAAGAAATCCTTTTCATTGACATCTCTACAAAAAAGTTTTACATTTTCTTCTTGGCAAATGCATTTTTCATGACACCACATCAAACCCCTGGTAATAACCAAAACCCAAAAGACTGATAATACTTTGATGAACATTTTGACAAATTTCTAGTGAACTCTCATTAAGCTCCACTGTATATATATACTCACAGAAACATATAGACACAAAGACATACACATACCATTGTTTTGGGAAGCCATATCTTAATGCATGAATAGTATTATGGCAAGAAATAGATTTTTTAAGTAGAAGAAGGTATCTATAATGAGAAGCCACTCTTTTATAAGAAAGGGGTATTAATAAAGCCTAAAAAAGAAAACAGAATTGAAATAGCAAATAATAACATAAGCCCCTCTATGTCAAGAAGCCATGTCCATTTTTTTCAACATAGACCCCATTGTCAAGGATTTTAAATGAAACCCATAAGCCCCCTCTATGTCAAGAAGCCATGTCCATTTCCACAACAGACCCATTTTTACTGATATTCCAATGTACCCCTAATCCCTTCATTTCAAGAAACCATCCCTCATAACACCTGATGAATAAACAATGAAGCTTATGTTCTAAAGGAAATGGATGTGTCTTTTTAATTGATCCTTGCAACACCTATTCTATACCTATACCCCAAATATTTAACTTTACCATTATTCTTTTGTACTCATTGCCCCATTGTCTCCTCAGATTATCAGCATTGTCTTACACTCTACCCATACTGCTATATATTGAGATCTAATTTCACTCAGGTTATTCATTTGATTTAAATTGGCTATCATTATGTTTTGGAAATTATTTTTGATCACACTCTGTATTTACATCTCAGTATACTGTATGTGTCCTGAGAAATGTGTTTGTGGAAAAGGCCAGATATCATGTCTACAGTTGGATACATCTGATCAGCTGAAACTAAGCAATGATGAAAGTAAAGGGATACAGAAATTGGTCTTAAGGGACAGTGCATTTCAACTGGACAAAATTCAAAAGGTCTTTCCCAATCTACAAGAGATATCACTGATGAAATCAAAATTAATAACCGATGAAACTCAGTCAATAGATATTGAAAAAGAAACATCATTCTTATTTTACACTTTGTGTATGCTTCCAATTTTTCTCATAGCCTTTCTACAGGCCCATCAACAAGAAATTCGCAATGTCATTCATCACATGCAATTCATTCATATGTGCATTCAAGTGTGTATAAGGACCATAGAGGGTATTGCAAAGACTGTCCACTTTATGTACAAAGTACTGAACATCTTGAATCTTGCTATAGGTAAGAAACACCATTAATTCACCTCCCATTTGTAGCAATTAATTGAAATATTACCAACTGATGTAATACTTTTTCCATTAATCCATTCCATTTTTATAATATATCACACCAGGAACAATGTAGAAACAACTGTATTATAACACTGAATTATAGAGGTATAATTTTTACACTAAAAATCTTATTATTGTAAGATATATCGCATATTCTATACTTATCTTCAGGGATGATGGTGAGGACATTGGAAAGGACCTATTGGCGCCAGTTGATGGATCAACCGCTTCCAGGCAGACCACCGGCACTACAAGATGGACCAGTAGCTAGAGGAGATAGGCCACCAGCCGGACAGGACAGAGGACCGCCTAGACAAGAAAGAAGAGTCTATAACCTCAGACAGACAACTCAGAGACAGCACCATTACCATTATACAAATTGAAGATGTTATTTTATCGTTTTACAAGTTCTATGTACTGTATTATATATTAGGGACACTCAATAACACATTTTAACCATAATTTCTTCTTCTAATCTCACCAAAGTTTTATTTAATATAGATATCAATGTAACACTAACCAATATATATTTTATAAATTGTATTTTATATGTAAGTTTATATGTCATTAATTTGAAATAAAGGTTTATATGATATAGCTGTCTATCTTCTGCTACATATTCAGTATATCTCAACACTAATGTTAGGATTCATTTCCTCACAATTTCTTAAAAATTGAAAGACTTCTGCATTGATACTATGACTGGGCTTTGAGACTTTGGGCTTTATGACTCATTTGGTCACAAAAGGCAACATGGTACAGCGTAGGGGTTTTGACTTTGGGGTTATGACTCATTCGGTCACAAAAGGTAATATGGTACAATGTAGGGGTTTTGACTGTGTGGGTTTACGACTCATTTGGTCATAAAAGGTATTATTGTACAACGTAGGGTTTTTGACTATGGGCTTTACGACTCATTCGGTCACAAAAGGTATTATGGTACAACGTGGGGGTTTTGACTTTGGGCTTTATGACTCATTCGGTCACAAAAGGTATTATTGTACAACGTAGGGTTTTTGACTTTGGGCTTTATGACTCATTTGGTCACCCTTTTGTGGAGGGAAAAAACAGCTATTAGCTTTCCACAAAGTGGAAATTTCCAGAAGCCACCACGAGGAGGTTAGCTGTTACGGCTTCCATAATTTAGAATCCAAATTTTTTTCCCCAATTTTGAAACCAAGCAAATATGGCCATGCAGGGAATAATTAAGGTCCCATAACAAACCACAAAGTGCTAGCATAATGGGAATATATGAATAATTAAATCTAGTAACAAACCAATAACTGATATTGCTGATACAAGCAATGTAATATTTATTACTGCAAAAACAAAAAAAATTGGAATTTTCAAAATAACTACACTGTTGAAATCCTGAAATCCGATTGGCGTGACTATAATTCCAGCATTTTCATTGGTGTAACTATAATTCCATCATTCCCATTTGACTGATTGAATTAACATCCCTTAATCCACCACCAAAATTTTCCTATAAAGAACAAGGATTTGCAATCCTAAAATGTTATTCCAGATTTTTTTGTCACCTTTTCAACACAGATTTTAGCTCTCCACCTTTGTAATAGGATACAATTAGTGTTTTTGAATAACTATTTCTACATTGTTCACAGTATATATCATTAAATTTTATGAAAAAAGAAGCAATTAGACTTTAATTGCGCATATATAAGTTTAAAAAAATTTACAATAATATTATACACCAAACCCTAAATGGTCGCATAATGAAAAAATAACTGAAACATGTACTCAAATGAATTCATAATGTAGTCGTATATTTTTGGTCAAATAAAATCAAAGCGTACACTTCGATTACACTTGAGTCTTAAAATCCGTAATGCACTAATATATATATACCTTAAGAAAAATTTCCTGGTCCACAATGCACTCTTTTAATAATTCGATTATGAAAAAAAAACATTATGCATACTTTCCATTGATAATCATTGGCATTTTTTTAAAATTTACATCTAATTTACCATACATAATTGACTTTTAAAACTAGGTATCAGTCATAAATATAATCAGCTAATTCATAACTATACACAATTATATGCACCATAATTTATAAACATTACCGTTTACAATAACTGAAATATTTCTTTTTTAAATAAAAACATGGACATCCATTGATTTCTATACAAACCTGATGGTCATTATCTTCTACAGAATGGTGGACTGGTGAATTTTTTTTGAAAATAAAAGGGGAATGGCCAATGTTTTTGTTTACAAATATGTTGGTCAGTATCTTATACTACTGGTGGTGGACCAATTCATACCAGCATACCTATCCACACCCACCCTCAATTTTCTTAAAGATTTGTAATTTTTCATAAAAAGATGTTCATCACATCATAGATTATAAATAAATTGATCATGTACATTGGTAGTTTATCATGTAACTGTGATTGCTTTGGATAAATTTAGGGGTGGATGTGAACTGACTACCACAAATGAATTTTCTGTAGTTCTACCAGTAAACACCTGTCTACCAGTAAACGCCTGCCTTACATTTATGTAATGGAGGTCAAGGACAAATACTTCTATTTCTCTACAAAATGGACGTTCTCTGGTATTTCCGGTTTGCAGTAAAATGACCAATAATAGAAACTTTTGATTAATATATAAAAAAGCTTGAAGCAAATATAACAAAATATATGACAATAACTATAATGGATGATCATAAAGTCGATCACTTAAGCGAGTCTTACAAAGAGTGATTGTTCTCACTTACTAAATTTTAATTAACCTCAAAATATTGAGGTACATTGCAAAATACGACCTCATAAAGCAAATAGCCTAACAAATTGTTGCAAGATTTTTTTCAACAGAAAGTGTATACATGGGTTTGAAATGCAGAAAAAAAGACTACTGTTTGTAACAATGATCATTGAGTCGATCACCTGGTACAACCACTTCCATTGAGATTAACAAAGTGAAAGTTCTGATTCAAGATGATCAATTATATCTACCAAACAAAAATTTGTGCATAGATTTTATACTAGTTGTATTATAACAAACTGGATGGCTTGTTTCTGTACTGAGGAAATATTTTAGTGTTTATTTCCCAAAATAAATGTGCTTGTAACACATTGCATGAGTATTTTTGGAGAATATATTCAAGAAAGGAGGGTTTATTTATTTGCAAATTCAAATGAAGTTTGCTATATGTTGTAAAGCTGTCAATGCTGACCAATCGACTCAAAGAGCAAATCAACATAATGATCATCTACTATACTGCTTGGAGCCATATAGTGGCACACGCTTCAAATTGGCACAAAACAGAAGTTTTAATAACAATGGTTCTTTATCGCCCACACTCCTGCATTTACACTTAACAAATAAGGAAGTGGAAGTGATGACAGAAATAAATTTTTGTATGCAAATTATGTCAATTTGAGGTGCTATTTTTATGTAAAAATTATATTATCGCCCCTTAAAAAATGATTCTAAAAGGCTTATTGTTTTGATCTGATTTTTGTAAAATAGTTTAATAACTTGTGCTTGTCTCAATTCATATTTTAATAAAAAAGAAATCCACGAAACTACACTTAAAATAAGCGAAAAAAAAGTTTGTGTGTCCAAGTTGTGCCAAATTATGACAGGAGGCAATAATTGTAACGCATTTCAATTGAAAGTTTGGTCATACATGTAAAGCTGTCTACATAACTTAAATTCAAACTATTCATCACTACACGGGCACTCACTGGTAGAATGTGACTAGTAAAAAAGATTTCTTTTTAAAATAAAATGAGGAACGGCCATTGTTTTGGTTGAAAATGGGCTAGCCGTTATCTTCTACTGGAAGACGTCTGCGAATCTTCCGATTCGTGGACTGGTACTTAAAATTCGTTTTTAAAATGAAAACGGCCATAGCTTTGTTTACAAACTCGCTGGCCATTATTTGCTTCTACAGCATGATGGACTGGTACTTAAACTTGTTTTTAAAATGAAAATCGGCCATTGTTTTGTTTACAAACTCGCTGGCCATTATTTGCTTCTACGAATCGTGGACTGGTACTTAAAACTTCTTTTTAAAGCAAACTAGGCGATTCCCTCGCTGCCACGACCTCCATATTTGTTTACACACGTGCTTTCTACGCGTCTTCTACCGAATCTGCCGAACTACGGGGTTAGTACTAAAACTTCTTTAAAGCGAAGCAGAAGATTCGCCCCACTGCCACGACCTCCATATCTTGGTTTACAAACGTGCTTTCCAAACGCGTCTTCTACCGAATCTGCCGAACTACGGGGTTAGTACTAAAACTTCTTTAAAGCGAAGCAGAAGATTCGCCCCACTGCTACGACCTCCATATCTTTGTTTACAAACGTGCTTTCTCGTCTTCTACCGAATCTGCCGAACTACGGGCTAGTACTAAAACTTCTTTTTAAAGCGAAGCAGAAGATTCGCCCCACTGCTACGACCTCCATATCTTGGTTTACAAACGTGCTTTCCAAACGCGTCTTCTACCGAATCTGCCGAACTACGGGGTTAGTACTAAAACTTCTTTAAAGCGAAGTAGACGATTCGCCCCCGCTGCCACGACCTCCATATCTTTGTTTACAAACTTCTTGGCCATTATTTACTTCTACAACACGATGGACTGGTACTTAAACTTGTTTTTAAAATAAAAAACGACCATTTCTTTGTTTACAAACTTGCTGGCCATTATCTGCTTCTACAACACGATGGACTGGTACTTAAACTTGTTTTTAAAACAAAAAACGACCATTGTTTTGTTTATAAACTTGCTGGCCATTATTTTCTTCTACAGAATAGTAGACTGGTACATAAAACTTGTTTTTAAAATAAAAAACGACCATTGTTTTGTTTACAAACTTGCTGGCCATTATTTGCTTCTACAGCACGGTGGACTGGTACTTAAACTTGTTTTTAAAATGAAAAACGGCCATTGTTTTGTTTACAAACTTGCTGGCCATTACTTTACAATAGTCGCTTCTACAGAATAGTAGAGTGGTACATAAAACTTGTTTTTAAAATGAAAAACAACCGTTGTTTTGTTTACAAACTTGCTGCCATTATCTGCTTCTATAGCACGATGGACTGGCATATAAAACTTGTTTTTAAAATGAAAAACAACCGTAAAAATTGTATCTTACATTTCATAGAGCCTAATTTCTTCGAAAATGACCTAGATTAAGTGCCCAGCAAAGTTATGCTCTTTGGCTTGCCTGTTGGCCTCTAGTTCCTCATTTTCAAAATCCAAGTATAGGTAAGGGTAATAAATTGATATAGTTATCTAGTCGTATTGAGATACCGAGCTGAAAAATAGAAAAAAATCTTTCAAAGGAAATACTCTGAAAAAAGGTTTTTCTAAATGCTCACATATTGGAAAGTGGTGTCCCTACAACTCTTACATACATAATGAATAATACTCATGGTTTCTCTGTTTCTACATTTTCCTTTATCTTAAAATTAAATCCAAAGGAGCAAGTTTTATAAAATGTTTCCTCCATTATCTGTGAAGTTATGAAGAGATTCAATTTGAAAAAGTTTGTTATTCATACCTGTCTTTTACCCATTCATTTCTATTTCTCTTGCTTAAGTACATAGTGATATGTGAAAGGAAATGTTTCATTATAAATCTATTAGTAAAATATAAAGATCAGTTCTTTCAGCAAACATTAGACATTTGTACATTTGAATGTAGCACACCGCGAAACATATTTCTCTCACAGTTCTATATAAGTCAAGTAAATAACACTGTTTAGGTTTGGGTGGGTCTTGGTAAGTCAGTTACTCAATTTTTAGCAGTGGCTTGTCCATGTCAGACTATTGGGGTATCTGTCAGGCAAAAAAAAGGTGTTGGGGAAATTTTAATTAAAATAACATTGTTACAGCTCTTAATCTCCATCAAAAAACAGAGTCTAGGCACACCAAACAGAAAAAGCAGAAAACTATAATCATTAACCTGAGACCTAGCAAGGGTCAGTGCCACATAGAGAAACCGGAAAAAGCAGAAATTAGGGTAAATATGTTTGCGCAAAAAGATAGGGTTTGAGATTCTTTTTGAATGAGTGGAGAGAAGTGGCTGAACTTATGTCATCAGGCCAATTATTCCAAATTTTTGGAGCATCATAAGATGCTTTTAAGACTTTATATTGACATGGGAAAGTGTGGAACACTGTCGGCATGGCTTTTACCTGTGTTACAAACACTGTCTAGGTTTAAGGTTTAAAATATTTTTGATCAAATATTATTTTATCCACAAAACATTTTTAGCAAACAAAATCTGTTCAACTTGGCTTCATTATCTAGGTTACATTCAAGATTTCAGTCAATGTACTCATTTGATGACTTATGTGATAAGCTAAACAAGCAAACTGGTATGATGTGTTTACCCCTGTGCGATTTGTGCTTTTTACCAAATAATAATATTGCCTCAGTTAATTATATACTGTTCCTTTCTACCCCCTAACTTCACCAATGGTTAAATTTTGTCACCTGACATTTTATCATGCTTTGCGGCAGTATAGTTTTTTGTATTTTCATCTTCTTCAAAACTACAATTAGCTACAGATTAACTGTTAATTTTATTTGATACTTATTACCCTAAATCTGAAAGGTTTTCTCAGCACCTCCATATTTGAGCTAAATCTTTAATGTTTCAATATATTTTAATCATTTGTATCCTATATGGTTGAAGGACTTTTTCTGAAATTGATACAATCACTAGGTTCGACTCAAGGTAGGAAATATTGCTTTACGAATGCTAGATAGATTTGAGACTGAATTTTTGAAATCAAAATGTGAAAAAGATCAGTGACAGTCTAAAAATATAATTTCTAACAGTTTAAAATAATGGGGAAGGCACATAATTGGTTACAGAACACTACTGAAAGTGCAAGACCCCAAACTTATAATCTTATAAGAGAGGACAATCATCAAAGAGGAGGTGTCATTCAGCATTTTTCTTACAAAGCCTACAATAATTTGATTCTCCATTCTTCAGTTGAAACAATTAACATCTTGATTATTACTTTTCATGCATTGGTATTGTCTTTATGTTTATTGTGCATTGGATTTATTTTTTAGCTTGACACCACTTTGCCACATATTTACTGACCTTTTATACAAAACTTTTGCAACTCTTTTTTACACTCAATGGTTATTGTGTTTTTATTACTGACACATTTCATGGGTGACCATATCAGGGGTAACCAAGTCACCTAAATACATCACCTCTGCCACCTGAAATTGGCACTTCTTTTTATTTAAGTTAAAAATATCCACTATTAAAATTATTTTATGTACTGTTTTCAGCTGTTTGTCATATCTTTTTGGTTGTAGCCCCACAAGATAAGGTCATCCATGCTTGTTACCACCCATTTTTTCTCCAATAACTGTTTTCTCTTTTGATGAGATGATATTTTGTTACCTCTTACAATATTATACAAATGGTGTGTTAAAAGTTGTAAGTTTCTGAGAATGTTTGCCTGACTTTAACTGGAAGAACCCATTTACTGTATCAACTTTGGTAAGCACCTTTGTCACATGGCGGTAAGCCATATTTTCTTCTTTATTTGGTCATTTAAAATGTTACATTTTAAACATATTTGTTCAAATCAATAGGATCTAAGCATATTGTTAAGTCCTCATTCTTCTTTGAATTAATTACTAATGGGATGCCTAGGTCAGTCGATGATTCAATTCTAGATATAATCCTTTCCTGTTGAAGTGGATTCCTGTTTCACCCAGTTTTCCCCCCATCTGTAAAGTAATCTTATGGTAAGGGTGTACTACTTGTACTGTTTCCTGTTGCAATTCAGTTCTGTAATAATCACTCTATATTATTTGAGTTTATATGGCCCTAATGAGTTTTACAGTGTGGCATCAGAGCAATTTTCCTTCCTGTTTATACTTACCTGTACACATTTCATGCAGGTAATTCTGCAAACTTCTCAAAGAGACAAAGAGTGTACAACAGAGCGCAAATCGTATTTGGACCTTTATGACAAGAGGACAATCTGGACACTGTTCTGTATGGTTACATAGATCAGTAATTTGTGTTTTTTATGAGTATTTGGTTTGCAATTTTCCATCAGTGATAGTGTATTCTTTTTGTATATTTTATCATTAAAATGAAGTACGTTTTTTCTCTCTCATTCTTCGTCATTGCTCCGACTGTAAAAAATATTCCAAACCTATCCAACATTCTTTTGGAAGTCATCCGGAGCCCCTCCGAGCACTTAGGAGCTATCCGGAGCCATTTAGGAGCTATCCGGAGCCATTTAGGAGCCAATTTGGAGCCCCTCCGGAGCACTTAGGAGCTATCCGGAGCCATTTAGGAGCCATCCGGAGCCCCTCCGGAGCCATTTAAGAGCTATCCGGAGCCCCTCCGGAGCACTTAGGAGCTATCCGGAGCCATTTAGGAGCCATCCGGAGCCCCTCCGGAGCCATTAAAGAGCTATCCGGAGCCCCTCCGAAGCACTTAGGAGCTATCCGGAGCCATTTGGAGCCCCTCCGGAGCCATGTCGGAGCCCCTCCGGAGCCATTTAGGAGCTATCCAGAGCCATTTAGGAGCCATCGGAGCCCTTCCGGAGCCCTGTCGGAGCACTTTAAGAGCTATCCGGAGCCCCTCCGGAGCCATTTAGGAGCTATCCGGAGCCATTTAGGAGCAATCCGGAGCCCCTCCGGAGCCTTTTAGGAGTCATTAAGGAGCCATCCGGAGCCCCTCCGGAGTCATGTCGGAGCACTTAGGAGCCCCTTCGGAGCACTTAGGAGCCATGTCGGAGCTCCTCCGGAGCTCTTAGGAGCCATTTGGAGCTCCTCCGGAGCACTTAAGAGCCATGTCGGAGCTCCTCCGGAGCTCTTAGGAGCCATTTGGAGCTCCTCCGGAGCACTTAAGAGCCATGTCGGAGCTCCTCCGGAGCTCTTAGGAGCCATTTGGAGCTCCTCCGGAGCACTTAAGAGCCATTTGGAGCCCCTCCGGAGCCATGTCGGAGCCCCTGCGGAGCCATTTAGGAGCCCTTCGTAGCCTTTTAGGAGCCCTTCGGAGCCTTTTAGGAGCCCTTCGGAGCCCCTCCGGAGCCATTTAAGAGATATCCGGAGCCAATTAGGAGCTATCCGGAGCCATCCGGAGCTCCTCTGGAGCCCCTCCGGAGCCATTTAGGAGCCATCCGGAGCCATTTAGGAACTATCCGGAGCCATTTGGAGCTCCTCCGGAGCCATTTGGAGCTCCTCCGGAGCACTTAAGAGCCATTCGGAGCCCCTCCGGAGCCATGTCGGAGCCCCTCCGGAGCCATTTAGGAGCCCTTCGGAGCCTTTTAGGAGCCCTTCGGAGCCCCTCCGGAGCCAATTAGGAGCTATCCGGAGCCATTTGGAGCTCCTCCGGAGCACTAAAGAGCCATCCGGAGCCATTTAGGAGCCACCTTAACCTAAAACCCTAAGCTCTAAGTACCCTAAACCCATAAATCTAAAGCCCTTAAACCCTAAATCTAAAGCCCTTAAACCCATAAATCTAAAGCCCTTAAACCCTAAATCTAAAGCCCTTAAACCCTAAATCTAAAGCCCTTAAACCCATAAATCTAAAGCCCTTAAACCCTAAATCTAAAGCCCTTAAACCCTAAATCTAAAACCCTTAAACCCATAAATCTAAAGCCCTTAAACCCTAAATCTAAAGCCCTTAAACCCTAAATCTAAAGCCCTTAAACCCTAAATCTAAAGCCCTTAAACCCATAAATCTAAAGCCCTTAAACCCTAAATCTAAAGTCCTTAAACCCTAAATCTAAAGCCCTTAAACCCTAAATCTAAAACCCTTAAACCCATAAATCTAAAGCCCTTAAACCCTAAATCTAAAGCCCTTAAACCCTAAATCTAAAGCCCTTAAACCCTAAATCTAAAGCCCTTAAACCCATAAATCTAAAGCCCTTAAACCCTAAATCTAAAGTCCTTAAACCCTAAATCTAAAGCCCTTAAACCCTAAATCTAAAGCCCTTAAACCCATAAATCTAAAGCCCTTAAACCCTAAATCTAAAGCCCTTAAACCCTAAATCTAAAGCCCTTAAACCCTAAATCTAAAGCCCTTAAACCCTAAATCTAAAGCCCTTAAACCCTAAATCTAAAGCCCTTAAACCCTAATTCTAATTACCCTAAAAACTAAGATTTTATAAAAGCAAAAGACATTTTATTCTTAAAAATGACCACCATGAAAACGTGTAGTGAATGCGATAAAAGCTTTTCTAAAGGCTATAATTACAAGAGACATATTCAGAGGTTTCACAATAATCATTTTGGAAAGGAAGCTGTACCCTTACCTTTCGAAGCGGCATCCACAGCCTGCGTATCCGGAGCAACCAAAAGCGGAAAAACTACATGGTTGTTTCGCTTACTTAGGAACAAGAATGTCATGTTTTCGGAACCGGTAAACAAAATATTGTATTGTTACGGTATCTACCAAGATACTTTCGACAGCATGAAAAAGGAAGTGGAGGGTATAGAATTTCTAGAAGGCATACCGAGTCGGGCTGAGGTAGAAAATTTTGCGGATGGAATGCATAATCTCGTGATTTTGGACGACCTCTCAGAAGGCGTGGTTAAGGACCCCGATATGGAAAGGTTGTTCGTTCAGGGAGCGCACCACTCGAATCTTAGCGTGTTTTTTGTTAGTCACAATTGTTTCAGGCAAGGCAAATGCGCGAGAACTATAGCCTTAAACACTCATTACACGGTTTTGTTTAGAAATATAAGGGATGGGCAACAGATATCCGCTTTAGGAAAACAAATGTTTCCGGGCAAAAATAAAGCATTAGTGGAGGCGTACGAGGACGCTACTTCTCGTAAATACGGATATTTGGTGATCGATTCCACGGCTAATGGCGATGACGCATACAGGTTGAGAACCAATATATTTCCGGGTGAAGATCCTTTGGTCTACGTACCGATAAACTATAAAAGGGACTGAGTAAAAGTTCGATGTCATATCATGGATGCGAAGAGCAAGAGTCTGTTACTCTATTTATCGGAGGCGACTGATAAACAGCTATCGTCGTTTTTGAAGATAGCCGACAAAGGACAAATTTTAGTTCTGAAGGAAACGGTGTTTAACTTACTATTGGGAAATTTGCCGATTACGGAAGAAGATAAAAAAGCTTTGAAAAAATACAAGAATTTTCTGAGGGAGTTTGCCCGTAAAGGTAGCAAAAGCGACATAAAAAGGAAGGCTAAAGTTATTAAACTTGTATTACGTGTAGCAGCCCCCGTATTAAAGAGATTATGAAAAGCGTACGTAAAATGATGTTAGTGCCTTACGAGGAAGGGCTAGACAAACCTAAAAATAAAGGTTTGGAGAAAGAATTGATCGTATCGGCTATGCCAAAATCTTTAAAGCGTAAAGCGGATTCATTACTCAGTTACATACAGGGTAGTATTGAGTGGAAAAATAACGGTGAAGTGGTTTACAACGATAAATGCCTGGAGGGTAGTCACATTACAGACCTAGTACGTTATAGTCTACAAGAATACGGCGAATCTCCCCCTCCCCATTACGGGACCTTTCTAGAAATACTAGGCGAGGTCAATGTTCCTAAAAGCGTAGTTACCCGTAGAAAAAACCCATTTCCAAGACGAGATAAAAAGACGGGTAGTACTTGGCAAAAGTTATAAGAGTGGGTCAAGGATTAACAGTTTTACCAAAATGAAGAACGGTTACATCTGTCGAATAGCTGTGTGTTTGGTGGTGGTAATAGCTGCCTTGTTCGATCCCACTGGAAAGGGATTTTGGTTCGGTATATTACGACATTGTTTACAGCTGTTAAACGGGGATGACCCCATGGAAACAGTTTCTGGAGAAGAATTACTTCGATCCGGGGAATCCGGCTAGTTTTGCGGGACCGCAGAAGTTATATCGCTACTTGAAAGAAGAGGGTAATTTCGATGTGACGAAGAACCAGGTGGCAACTTGGCTAAAAAATAAAGACGCATACAGTTTACATCGCCAGTCGCGTAAACCAAAAAGACGTAGCAGAGTAGTGGTAGAAGGAATAGACAGTCAATGGGACGTAGATTTAATGGATGTAGGGTCTTTGGCAAAAAAGAATGACGGAATAAAGTTCCTGTTAGTTGCCATCGACGTCTTCTAAAAATACCTTTTTGTCAGACCTTTACAGAACAAAACGGGTAAAGAGGTCAAAGCCGCTTTAGAAGATATTTTTCGAAAGGGGCGCAAACCTAAAAAGTGCCGTTTCGACCAAGGAAAAGAATTTTCTAATAAGCAAGTACAAGGGCTTTTGAAAGATGAAAAAATAGAATTTTATACCAGTCAAAACGAGACCAAAGCGAATTTCGCCGAAAGAGTAATTAAAACCCTGAAAAAGATGATTTATAGATACATCACTCATTACGACAAGGAGAAATATATAGACCATTTAGAAGAGCTTGTACGATCTTATAACTATAGCTATCATAGAACCATAGGTATGCCCCCTGCGAGGGTGGGTCGGAGTAACGAAAGATCGGTCTGGTGGTATTCCTATTGGCCTGAAAAGGACGAAAATTTCCGGCTGAAACCTTATAAGTTTAAAGTAGGCGATAACGTAAGAGTTACTCACACTAAAACCCTTTTCGACAGGGAATACGATTTCAAATGGACCGGTGAGATATTCAAAATAAGGGCGCGTTATAAGAGGGATGGAATCAATGTGTATCGTTTAAAAGACTTTTTGGACGAAGATATAAAAGGAAGCTTCTACGAAGCCGAATTGCAGAAAGTGGAGCAAAGTGACGAAAATAGAAAGTGGAAAATTAGCAAAGTGCTAAAAACGCGTAAAACTAAAGGTCGCAAAGAACATTTGGTAAGGTGGTTGCATTGGCCCAAAAAATTTGATTCTTGGGTGGCCGATAAAGATTTGAAAAGTTTATAAGAGATGTTTCTCTACATAGGCTGGCAGGATTCCTTAGAGGTTCACCCTTTCAACAGGCCTAACGATTTTATCGTGGATTTGCCAAAAAGTTTGCTTTTACAAGGAAAGTGGGAGGTAGCCTTGACGGATATTAAAGTAAAGGCCCCAAAGAAATCTACTTTTTACGTATTAGCGGACTTTTGCGAAGAGAGTTTTTTAAAGGGAAGTCAGTATCCTGTGTTACGGAGAGTGGACGGGAAAGAGGCTCAATATACGCTACCATATTTCGTAGAAACGAATAAATCAGAGGTGCGGAGTATAAGATTGAGTATTCTCGATCAAAACTTAAAACCTTACCAACTGAGCGATATCGAGTGTACCTTGTATCTAAGGAAAAAATATGTGGATACCCAAAGGTTACCATCCGTTTAAATTAATCAGCCCGGTGCAACAGCAAACCGAAATGGCTGAAATGTTGGTCAAAAGGAAGAGAGGAACGGGAAAACCGGTGCAGAAAAAGAAGACGGGAATGAGAAAACGGGCGCAGAAAAAGAAAGCTGGAATGAGAAAACAGGCGCAGAAAAAGAAAGCTGGAACGGGAAAACCGACTCAGAAAAAAAAGAAGACTGGTAATAATAGCGTAAATAAAAAAACTAAGAGGAAAAATACAACGGTCAAGAGGGTTAAAAAGTCTATAAGAGGTCGAAGGACGGTGCGAAAAGATATATTTTCGTGATGGAGGTGTACGAATCTAATTTGCATTTGTTCGAAGAGACCCATACGGATTCTTTCATTGAAAAAACGGAATGGATTCCCTATGCCCCTCAGGGCGTGATAGGAAGAAATGCTCCCTTAGAATTCGATATACCCGGAAATTCTGCCGCATATATCGATTTAAATAGAAGTAGATTGAGAGTGGGCCTACGCATCGTAACGGGGGAGGATAAACCTGTGACCGAAGAGGACAAAGTATGTTTAGCAAACCTTGGATTGCAAAGTTTGTTCAGACAAGTAGACATCGAGTTAAACCAGAGGCTGATTACCGCAAGCGTGGGCTCTTATTATCCTTACAAAGCGTATTTAGACGCCCTTTTAAACAGTAACATCGGAGATACCAAGGGAATATTAAATAACGAACTATTCCATAAAGACTCTTATGACGCAATGGATAGCGACTCGACCAGTAATATCGGGTTCGACCGAAGGTACAAACGGACGAGTAAAGGTAATACAGTCTTTTTAGAAGGCCCTATTAGAATGGATATTTGTCAACAAAAGAAATTTATCATCAATGGTATTAGAATTCGTATGAAACTTTACCAGCACGAAGATCCTTTTCGACTCATGGCTGAGACTACCGACGACTACAAAGTTGAAATGCAATACGCCTCTTTGAGAGTCTGTCAGGTGAAACTAAGCCCTGGTATGGTGGTAGCGCATGAAAAAAGAATACCAAAGCAATGCGCCGTGTACCCGTTTTGGAAGTCCGATTTAAAAGCTTTCAATATAGAAAAGGGAAGTTACGGGTGGTCTGCCGATGACGTGTATCACGGGAGCATACCCTCTGAGATCAAAATAGTGTTGTGCAGCGGAAGCGCATTCAATGGTAATTACTCTGAAAATCCCTTTAATTTTAAAAATTACCAATTAAATTTCGCAGAGGTTATGGTAGATGGAGTGTCCGTTCCATCTCAAGCTATTACGCCTAACTATACCAATGGAGATTTTTCTGAAGCTTACTGGACCCTGATGTGCGAGGAACCTAGATACGGTCGGTGTATAGAAATGAAAGAATATCCCAACGGTTACTGCATATACATATTTAGAATTTTGGGAAGAGTAGGCGGGGATGTGGTAAATCAGAAGAAATGCGGGCATACCAGAATCAATTTAAAATTTGCCAAGGCTTTAGAAGAAAATGCTACCGTCTTGCTGTACGCATCTTTTCCGGCTGAAATAAGAGTGGATGCTGCCAGAAATATCCTATAAAGAAGTCTATAAAAGGGGAGGAACAGGTCTAAAAATGAATCATTCAGGATGTATGCGAAGTATTTCTTGATTTTCTTTTGGATACCCGGGTTTTATTGCAAACCTTGTGGTGAACCAGCGGTGTGTCGATGCTACGAGTCTCTGAGTTTAATATCCTGTAAAGAAATAGAAGAGTTTCCGAGATTTAATAGTTCGGATATATGGAATATTGATATGCTGGATATTGTTAATAGCAGCTTATCCCAAATACCGGATTTAGATGACTGGCCTAATCTTGCTATGTTAAATTGGATTGGCAATAGGTATTCCAGTTGTAGAGAGCTGGAGGGATGGAGCAGCCATATCTACGTGAATAGCGATTGTCCAAGAGACTCTCTTGCACTTGCATGATTTATTCTACCGGAAAAATTATTTGTCACGGAGGGAAAGAACAAATGAGACGATACGCCAGGCTAGTGGAAAGAATGGGATATCCGGTAAGGATGAAGAAAATCAAAACGCTTACTATGAGTGCTGTATATACTTTACGAGGAAAAGTAGACTATTGCAAAATAGTACAATGGATGCAAGGTTCTTATGAACCGGAAATCTTTCATGCTGTGTGCTTTATAAGAGAGGGGATACATTATACCGTTTATAAAAGCGGTAAAACGATTGTGACTGGAATAAAATCCGAAAAAGATTTGGATAACAAAGTTAATGCTGTTTTACTAGAGTTAGAAGTGTTATAAAAGTACAGACAAAATACAAAAAAAATAAATAAAAAATACAAAAAAAAAACAAAAAAAAAATAAAAACAAATCAAAAAAAAAAGGATGGAGCATGTCAGATATCACCCTAGTATCGCAAAGTATACGTATACGATAGAATACTTGGAAAAATTACCCAGCAAGAAGAAATATGCGGATGCCAAAGAGTGTGCGATGGCTGGATTACAGTACGGTCAAGCCAGATTCGGTAACGACCTAATAAATGTGAGAGTGCTAAAAGATGGTCAAGTGATAGAATCCTGGCAACAATGAGTCTCGGTTGGGGTCCCGAGACGATACCCTTGTCTGCGAACAAATAATACCTTCCGAGGAAGGGGGGACCAGGAAACCCTGGAAAAAAACTAATATTTACAGAGTACACATATTTTATTGAACATTTCACATAAAACATAGAGAAATTGAAAGTTTATAGGGTCTCTCGGAACAGCAGTTTGTAGTCTTCGGGAATAGTCTCTAACACTGGTAGGGTAGTTTCCTCCAATGGCGCATATTCGACTTCTTGTAGTCCTAAAATCTTGAAAACTTTCTCGACGTTTTCTGCCACGTTACTTAAAGAGATCAAATGCAAGTAATTTTGTTCCGCGTCTTCTTCTAAACAGCTATGGTCCCTCTGTCCCGGCATGTCGTATTGACAACCATAACAGTGCTCTCTAACGAGATCCGACGCTGCCTTTTGGGTCATATAGGCTCTAACGAGTCTGACGAGTTTCTGTTTGTCCGGGGCAGGAGCCTTTTTCTCGGTTATAGTGTAGGGCCACCCTTCCTGTTCGGCGTACTGCTTCAGAGATGTCTTGGAGAAGAACGATTTAGGAGATCCGTGCTCAGCGCTGTAAAGGTACTTGGTTAAGGTAGGTTCAGGAGGAATGTTTTCTTTATCCGCCGGTGAGAAAATCTCGAGGGCTTTCTCTTGAAACTCTTTCCATTGGATTTCGTCCAAATTGATGTACAGATTATTCCTCTTAAAACAGACGTACATCTTGCCATAAAAGGGAAGCGTCTCCAGGTTAGATTCTTTGGTAAGTTCGAACTTGAAATTTTGTTCATTCTTCAGAGCCTCGGTTATGCTATGGAATTGATTTGAAAGCTTCTTCCAGACGTTACTGGAAAAGCAAATGTAACGGTTGTTTTTGCTGAGACGCACGAAAGTAGTCTCGTTGAACGTGCTCTTTTCTGCTGTCAATTCCATGTTTGCTGCCCGAATGCTACGTTGCGATATATTTATAGAGATGCTCATCAATTTTATAATCGAATGCCTGCTTCTGATTGGTGTGACGCTAAATCCAGCATTTTGACCATAATTCATGCAATTTGATTGGCGTGACAATAAGACAGGGTGCTTCGCTTGGTGGGACCATAATTGCTGCAATTTGATTGGCGTGACAATAAGACAGGGTGCTTCGCTTGGTGGGACCATAATTGCTGCAATTTGATTGGTTGGGAGAAAAAAAATGTGCGTGTATGTGTTTCTATATTCTAGAATTTTTTAAAATAGTCCGTGTCCCTTTGTAGGACATAATCCGTTGATGTCGGTGAACTTGTCGGGAACTGTCATCAGAAGGTAATGGCATCCTTTACTGTGCTTCAGGTGCTCTTCGTAAGCGCTGTCTCTAGTTTCGAAAGAGTACAAAGTAATGCTACACCAGGGACAATGTACCTTGTCGGAGTAGCCAGTATAAATAAATCCTGCATGCGCTAATTCTTTGGCAGTGATAGGCATGGCTTTTGGCCATGTATTAAAGGTTGCCATTCTAGACGAATAAAGCAAATATTTAGTATGCTTCAACACAGAGAAACCTTCGAATACACCTTTCTCAACAGTGTCCTGATTCGTTGACAATGCAAAGCCTCCTATTCTAGCGTTGCCGGTATGCTCCTTCGACATAGTCGGTCCATTTGTAGAACTGGTCCCGAATGAAAAGCCTCCGATTCTACCGTCTACTGCGTGATCTTGCTCCTTCGACATCTCGATGGTTTATGAAAGCGAAATCGGTTTACTACCCAATATATATTTTCACAGACAATTAACACACCCTGCATTAAGTAAACCCCCAACTCCCCCATATCCCCCCTCCTCACACGGATGGGCCGTGACTGCTGGTCACAAAAATCTATACAACCCCCCAGGGGGACCACGTAGATTGTGTGACTATTTGTGTGACCAAATAGCCCCCTATACTACTACCCACCCAGCAAGTAAAACATGTGTTTGAACTTTAGCCGAGGTCAGCTCCAAGGTGAGGTCCCGACCTTCGACCCTTGAAGGTCAATATCACACGACAAGGTCAACTTGCATTCTTGCTTCTTGTTCACAATAAAATCCCACAAACTGGTGTTTCATTGTCTTCAACTTTTGGCCTAAACTGTTGATAGCAGGGCACTGTTTCTGCAAAATTTAAAACTCTAGGTATTCTGTATCTCGGGGTCATCACCCCAATGTCCTCTGACCTCCTGCGAACCAATAACATTAGTGACCCCCTTATTGATTTGGCAGGTGTTGAATTTGGATTCATATTGTTCTTGGCGGCCATTGATAGCCCACCATGAATTCAAGATTTACCCCGCTCCCTTCTCTGTTACATATGGGCTTGAGCTTTCATAGTGGAGGTATTCCTCCATCAGTATCTTGATCCCTGGAGCCTGTCTCATCTCTTGTGAGTTATCACCTGTAACAAGTGATTAGTAGTATTTAACACATTAAATACTACTGTGATTGATATGGACACTGTGGTCTGAGACTTAAGGTAGGGTTGTTTAGATTAGGGTCCATCCCTGTGCTGTCACTTTGTGACTAATTCTATGGGAGTCATGGCTTTCATTAGTACCTGGACCCCTTGAGCTTGTCCCACCTCCCGGGAGTTGTCCCCTCTTGCAGGGGATTGATATGGGTACTGTGGTTTGGGATCAAAGGCTGGGTCCAGTGGACCTGTGTTCCCCCTACTGGACTTCACAACAATTACCCCGGACTGACACTCATTGTTGAGTTAGCAGTATTATGCTTTGTTTACATTATGTATTAATTGCCTGTATATCATTGCTTGAACACTAGGAGAATTATTTGTTTACTTAATGCTCTATGCTTATGGAAAAGATGTTTTAACCTCCTGGGGCCAGTTTCATGAAGCCTCCTTTGTTTTTTCCTTCCTTAAAGTAAAGGAAGGGGGATTTCTAACCTATGGCAAAGCTTCCCTTAAATCCTGTTTCACAAAGCCTCCTTTATTCCACTTTACCAAAGATTATCCTTAAAACAAAAGAAGGGCGATTCCCTGTATAACCACACTGCTTGGAATTTCCCCTCCATTACTTATATAACCTTCACACAATTTATTTTAAATATTAAGAGAGTAAATTGCATTTTAGCATTTTAACTATTTTAAACTTGGTACATTAGGTATCTTTTAATTTTCAGATATATTATTTGCATTTTTATTTCTTTTGGGAGTTGTTTCCAAAACCTATAACCACACCAATGTTTTTCTTTCACTGTAAGTACATGTGTACTTGTGCACTTATTTTATATCTAAATTACCTTATGGAGGCAATGTCCTTATTGTAACACTGTTAAAGATCAGTAAAGTCAGTAAATCTATATTTTACTATATTTTGTTTGTGATTATATTTCCAAATTAATACAGTAGGTCACATGACAATTTTTTACCAAAAGTAAGGGAGGGGCCCTTTATGTTCAAGGAAACTCCATGAATATGCTTCTCACTTCAAAAGTTTGAACATCAATTTTTCAAGAATTAAACAACCAAATTGTATGAAATAAACACCAAAACATTGTTTGTGGAAGGAGGATTTGTGAAACTGAGATTTTTTAAAGGAGGGAGAAAATCAAGGAAACTGAGATTTTTAAAGGAGGGAGAAAATCAAGGAAATCCTAGAATTTAAGGTGACCTTTATCTTAAGGAGGCTTCATGAAACCGGCCCATGGTATTGTTTAACCTCTTTCGACGTATTGTTTTATGTTGCTCCACACATGGGGGCCTTTTAAAATCATGTTCTATAACTTTAAATCGATTTTCTCTTACTAACGTGTAAATAGAATTCTCCAAATATGACCTTTGACCATTTCAATGACCTTGCATCCTGATCTCTTGTTCACAATAAAATTCCACAAACGGGTGTTTCATTGTCTTCAACGTTTGGCCTAGGAGACTGCATAAAGGTTTGATATGAATATAATGTTATGCATACATGTGAGATGGGAAAATAGGGAAAAAGTATGAATTCTCTCTTTTAATATGGCTTGTAGAATCAGAAATGGTTGTTTTGAATTATTTATCATGGACATAATTGTACATTAATTGTCAAAAAATAGAAAAAACTAAAAATATAAGTCTATCATATCAAGATATTTTATCCAAATTTCAAACCTTGTGATTTCTTCTGGAAAAGAAATATTAAATTGACTTGACTGGATCTGATTTTATTCAAATATATTTCATGACATGCTACCTCTATATTTACTCAACTTTACTTTTTATACTCCTAAAGTAGAGATTTAATGTTATAGATATTGTAACAACTATGTAGATCTGGTAATCTCAAACACATAACGAATAGTAATAGCCATCATACACATTGCAATAGTGCATTTTTGACAAATACAGATGTCCTCGGTGTCCTAGTGGTTTGCAAGTTTGGTATTTAATCACAGTGTGTCACCTCTGTGGGTTCGAGTCTCACAAGCGACAATGCTGAGGACCTGTCCCAATGTGACCCTGGCTGGTTAATGGGACGTAAAAAACCCAACTTAGAACTGAATTAACATCTGAACACTCTGTCTTCCAAACCTATGAAGCTTAAGTGAATATGTACTGCATATTTATAGATAAATATTATTTCTAACAAAAAAAACTAAAGTATGTATTTCTTGAAATGACACAAAGTGTGTTCATGTGGCATGCTGTATAATCTCAGTGCACCTTCAGATGTTACAGAATTGAATTGACATTTAAGGACAGTTTTTTTAAAATGTTCACAATGTTAACTTTAGGATAATTGAATCCGAACCTTAACTTGTTTTCACAAATTGGCAGTATGTGTACAATGGTACTGAAGCTACGATTATTACTTTTATGTTTTAGGCCAATTATCATAGTTGTTGGGATTCTTCTAAATAAATTTGTTTCTGAGTTCTAACTTTTTTCAGGTGTTTCACTTTAATTTAGAAATTTAGATAAGTAAGCGAAATATCAGAAACAAAGTGAATTTCATTTATGTCTCTGCCTTTATTACAGCTAATTCTTTATTTTTGGGGGGGTTTGATTTATTGTCTGTATCCATTTATTGCCTGTAACCCATATCCTCTAACATAGTTGCACAACATGATGTTTGTTGCAATGATCAGTTTGATTTATTACAGGGTAAATAGACCTTTCATTTATAATCTATTTGTTTAAGCAGTGACTTTATGTACAGTCATATACAACAGAGTACCTACACAGAAAGTTCATACTCTCAATTGACTTGACTGGACTAAACTTATACTTTGCATATTTGAGTCAAAGTCTCATGTTGGTCATGTTGGTTTTCACAAAATTAGATATTTCCAAACTTTGTGTCTGCATAAGTACTGAGGCAAGTCTCTTCATCATTTTAATGCATTAAATCAGAAATACACATTAATATTGGTGTGATATATGTTTTTGTTGTCAATCTATTCATTTGAGTGACAAGTTCCCTGTCATTTATTATTTTATTTGCTGTGTATTGGTTTCATCTCGTCTTCTGGCACAGTGTAAATAGTTTCGGTTATATAGTCATATTATTTGTTTAAGTACAGTGTGTTTACATAGGTCCTAGTAACTTAAAGGTCAACAAATTTCATATTTGATCATTTGACTCTTATCTCATGTGATCTTGTGGTTCAACTCAGCAACTACACTACAATAAATCAGCAGATTTATTTGTCTATACAGCATTATTCAACATCGAAGAAATATATACCAAGCTGCACCTAAGAGAAGACAACCCCAGACAAGCTAGTGGTGCGGAAAAAGCACCAAAAACCCCTGGGATTTGGGATCTGGTTCAAATTTGACAACAACCAATCCATGATTGATCTTCACTTTGTATGATAATATAACTCTTTTCAGATGGTTATTTGATTAACGCGTAAAGATAATTGTAACAGAAAATATTAATAAAAACTTTAGATGCTTAATCACAATGGAGATTATATATGGAAGATCAAGCTTAAAGGCCGACTCTAACTTATGTAAAAATATGACCAAAATGTCGTTTGTAGTTTTGGAGTTGTGAATGCAAAAAAAAGCAAGCAAGAAGTGGACATGATTTCAAAACCTTTGCGGCATACAATTAGAGTTAATGGTAAACATAAAATGAATTATGGCCTGTTAAAAAGGACTAATTTATTATTTGATAATGTTAACATTAACCTTTTTTGTTGAAATATAATATAATAATTCATTTTCATCGATTCTTTTAAATTTAGATTTGTACAGTTCCTGTCAGATAGCTTAATTTGATCAATATTTACACAATATTAGTGTTGAATAAAAATAAATTTACCTTGCTAATTGCCTTGAAACAAATTATACATGTATGCTCATGTCACACCCATCCTAAAACGACAATACTGGCTGCCTGTCAATTACTGCTGAATGTTCAAAACTGAAACATTTGTTTATAAATTTCTCCACAGTGGTTATTCTAGATATTGTGAACCTTCAATGTATCCATGTAGAAATACTTGGTATTTCCTCCTTTCCACTCCTCACTCTACAAGTCAGTCAAAAACTTCTTTGGCCATAGTTTTGCCTTTGATTCTTCTAAGATTTGGAACAACCATTCTGGCATTGAACATGGTGTAACATCTATTGCCTCCTTCAGGAAAAATCTCAATACTGTTTGTAAAATTCTATCAGCCATACCCTTGACGTCACCACAGTGTCTTCATTCGTATGACCTGGCTATGTTCCTACACTTGTGAATATCCACCTTGTTTTTTTTTTCAGCTGTGCCTGAGAGTCTGTGATTTGATGGAGATTAAGTACTACAAAAGTCAAAATTAAATTAGATTAGATTGAATGTAATAAGTAATAATTATCCATGGCTATTGGTCAGGTAAGATATATTTTTGTCGCAAGCGACAAAAGGTCTGAGGGTTGTTTCTTATGTGAAATTTAGTCAGAAATCTGAAAATCTATTTCTTGTGATCACACAGGTAGACCAAAGACATGAAATTTCGCACCAAAATCATTAATATGTCAGATAGAAATTTTGATTTCTCATTTAAAACTTTATCTGAAGAAGTAACATCTTCATGAATGCCGGATATAAAACTTAGCTTTAAAATGAGGGAGCTCTCAGCTTTCATTTGATATGTTTGCAGTGTTTGTACCTCAAATGGAAACTAGTTATTTTATCTTTTTACGAGTACACCCACATCAGTTTGACTCGATGAAACCAGCATTTTGCACACTATATGAATATATCATACATAATACTCTTAGATAGCCTAAGAATTACAGATTTACAAATAACTAGAAAATTTAGATATAGGTAAATAAAATTTTTATTAGTTAATATCTTATCTAACAGACTGTAGCCACTGGTCCGAAGCAAGCCTCAAAAAAGAGTCTTGAG
Source organism: Sabellastarte sp. h YS-2021 (assembly GCA_964017235.1). NCBI lineage: Eukaryota > Metazoa > Annelida > Polychaeta > Sabellida > Sabellidae > Sabellastarte > Sabellastarte sp. h YS-2021. The sequence goes on from OZ024933.1 coordinate 14,067,331, forward strand.
TCTCCTCCAGCAGGACTGGCATTGCACTCATCACTTGCTGGAGGGCTAATGCTTCATGTACTCACTAGATGGCTATGCTCTCACATCCTCTTTTTCATTTTTAAAAACCCTATACTAAAGTAAGATAAAAAAGAGGGGATGTTAGGGTGGCTCCCCTGTAAGATATTAACTAATAAAAATTTGGTTTACCTCTTAAATTTTCTATTTTATTACAGACTACTGCCAGAATAACTACCCAGTGGAAGGAGGGTAGTTGACTGGGGGACTGAAAAGAACTGTAAGAGGAAGTTAATCCCATTATACGGTCCCAAGGTGTTCCTGGTTATACCAGATATGGATCAGGTAATCCCTTCTTTTTTCTCCCCTAATATGCTAGAGAGGAAGAAAGAGTTATGTCCCAGAGTATTCCAAGAGGAACTAGCCAGGAAGGCTAAAGAACCTATTATCGAAACTACATGTGCCAGGATAAGGGATTCACCTCCTTCGAAAGGAGACATCAGCTTGTATCAAGGTCAAAAGGAGGTCAAAACAATGAAGGCACTACGCAAAAATTCCCCGATTGCAGGTAAATGGGACTTGGTGAATCTGCTGAGCTGCCACTATTGGTCAAAGATGAAAACTTAGTGAACATGTTATGCAACTTCCAGGCACAGTCTGAAAGAATCTGATCCAAGGAAACTCCTCCTTGAACAGCCTTTGACATGTCAAAGGCTCTAACAACATTCGCTTAGACCTAGTGATTCTTGGTCAGAAAGCTGGTAACACAGAATCGTTTTTTTTTGTTTTTGCTTGATCTAAGAAGAAATGCTGGCACTGGAGATATCCCTGTTGAAATTTTTCATGAAGTCTGAACTAAACAAAGTGACATATCCTCAAGAGTGGGGCTTAAGGCTGGGATCACCACCGGGGCAACATTCTTTTTGTCATGTCTCCCCATCTGGTTCATAGAAAGCTTGGGAAAAGATACAAGGAGAACTTTAACCAGTCTGATTGGTGTCAAATGTTCAAGTTTAGCCAGGTGACAAGGTGAGTATTTCACTGTGGCATTTGCAAAACCCAGGGTCAGCAGGAAAATATCTGGAATTTAAGATGTTTCAAGGCAGCAAGCTTAATCAGTTGATTAAGCACTAAGGACAGGTTTCAGAAGGAAATGCCTCAGCACCCTTTGGATCTGTCCCTCAGCGCGGTGAGATTTTCATCTTTGCTGATATTAAGGGAAGAGTTTTCTACCTTTAAAAATAGCAGTCTTACAGACATTCATGGTGCTGGGCTGCAAATTCCTCTCCGGGACTTACTCAATTGACACCACTGAACAAAAACTGTCTCACTAACTCACTCAGTGTTAACAAGAAAGAGTTAAAATCCTTTATCTAATTTCCTGACTATTTTTGTAAATTTTTGCCTTGGGTTATTAGATTATTTTACATATAATGGGTGTGATATTAACTACAGCAATAATCCTCCGCCCATAAAGTTACCCAATTTGATATATGATAAACAAATAGTGTAATAGTCATTAATAAAAATACAGTACTTTGCGACGTTAATTGTTAATATAATGCGGGTGACATTATTTACATCAGAGCAGTAAACACTGTATGTTAATAACATTGCCTTTTAGGCAAGATCTGAGAACAAAATACATATAGAACTACCCTTCTTGATATGACCTATACTATGTGGAAAGTGACATAAAAACTTAAATTAACAAATACAGCATTAGTCACTATACATAATGCATCGTCTTTCAAGCAAGAGTTGAGTTGAAAAAGTAGTGCTGTGTATACATGTATATATAGTGCGTCGTTTAGTTAATTGCTTGTATAATGTGGGTGACATTATTTATAACAGAGTTATAAACACTGTATGTTAATAACACAAAATACACATATAACCACCCTTCTTGATATGACCTATACTGTGTGGAAAGTAACAAGTGTGCCGTGTAGTTATTTTTTCATATAATGCAGGTGGTATTATTTACAACAGTGTTGGAAACACTGGATGTCAATAACATTGCTTTTCAGGCAAGATGTGGAAACAAAATGCACATATAACCACTCTTCATGATAGGACCTATACTGTGTGGAAAGTAACAAGATTTCAGCAAGATTTGACTTGAAAGGGTAGTGCTATATATACAGTGCTTTGTGTAGTTCATTTTTCATATAATGCATGTGGCATCATTTACAACAGAGTTGTAAACACTTGGTGTTAATAACATTGCTTCTCAGGCAAGATTTGAAAACAAAATGCACATGTAACCACCCTTCTTGATATGACCTATACTGTGTGGAAAGTAACAAGTTCTTGGCAAGATTTGAGTAGAAAAGGTAGTGCTATATAATTATACAGTGCGTTGTGTAGTTCATTGTTCATATAATGTGTGTGGTATTATATACAATAGAGTAGTAAACACTATATATGAAAATAACATAAAGCTTTTTCAGGCAAGATTTGGGAACTAAAGCACACATAACTAATCAACTTGATATAATCTTACTGTGTAGAAAGTGATATAAAAACCCTTTGTGCATGGTGTAGCTAATTTTTCATATAAAGTGGGTGCTATAATATACAACAGAGTGAACACCGTATGGTAATAACAGATTGCTTTTATGAAAGATTTGGGAACTAAAGGTACAAATAACTACCCGTTTGGATGTTACCTTTTCAGTCTTGAAAGTGACATAAAAACCCAAATAATCAAATACAGCAAATCACCATATACGCTGCATCATATAGTACAAGTCACTTCTGAACAACTTACTGTCTTTCATGCATTATTGAGCTGAAAAGGTTGCGCTGTATTTATTGTGCATTTTGTAGTAACCATTGTATATGCCAACAACATACTGTCTTCAGGCAAGATTTGCGATATAGGAATTAAATGCACATATTGCTTTGATGTTTTTCAAAATATATCTAAAACCTGATATTTTATAGAAGTATTGAATGACTAAAAGTACTTAACTAAACATGTAGGTTTTTATTACAAAAGTGCCACAACATACCAGAAATTTAAGTACCAACTAATCCATTGTAATAAAAATATGTAGAAATATGGGAATTGGTGTAGACTGACTTTTGGTCATCCAGTCCCTAAATCAGTGAAACCCTCTGGGAAGAATGTCTTCAAATAGCCATTTAGTTAAGCTTCTTCTTTATTTAATATTCGTTTGTTTTTTTCGTTATGTTGTAGAATTTCATACTGTCAGACCCACAGTAAAAACTTACAAAGGTGAAGGAGAAATGTGTTTCTGTAATAGAGTAAAACTGATTGCTTGTGTTTCATCTTATAACCTTGAAGTTTTACTTTACAAAGTACTTGACAATGTAAATGAATACGTTCGCTCAGTCTCAGTGGCAGCATATATAACTTCTGAACATCTAAGCTGTTTAACCATGTTTTCTGGGGGAATAAGAGTACTCCTTTAGATGAAGAGTGGTATAATAATTCAGATTTAAAGTCTTTGTTTTTCAACCAATATGTCTTGTCAAGTAAAAATAGCGACCTTTAATACTAACGGCCTGCGCAATAAAACCAAAAGGCTTGCAGTGTTTGAATGGCTAAATAAAAAAATAACAGCATAATTTTCTTACAAGAAACTCACTCATCTCTTGAAACTGAAACAGAATGAAAGCAAGATATGAGAAACTTTGATCTATACTTTTCACGTGGTACAACATCCTCTCGAGGTGTTTGTATCCTTATATCGAAGCGGCTTGACTGTACAATACTAGATAAAGTTATGGACAAGAAAGGGCAATTTTTGCTATTACATATTAAAGACAAAGAATCGGAATATGTATTAGGCAACCTTTATGCTCCCACCAAAGATAAAAAGATTGAACAACTATCGTTTTTTCATTATGTGCAAAGTATTCTTACTCAATATATTGAGAAACCTATCGTGATCGGGGGTGATCTGAACACTTACTTAAATCCAGAGTTAGACAAATGCGGTGGCATTAGGGAGGTACAGTCAGAATCCTCAAAAGCCATTGAGGATTTATGTGATCAGTTTTGTTTATTTTAGGTCTATAGATTTCTGTTCCCAAAGAAAAGGCAATATACTTGGCGTAATAAAGGGAGACCTACTTTAATTCAATCAAGGTTAGATATGTTTCTGGTATCACAAGATTTTCAGTATCTGAGTCCTAAATGTTCAATTACACCAGGAATAATTTCAGATCATAGTCTAGTTTAGTTTACCTTCAAACAAAATTCAATATGGACCAGAGGTAGGGGTTTTTGGAAATTCAATGCACAATTATTGAAAGACGCAGAATATGTACGTAAAATCAACTCTGTTCTATCTGACTTCCAGATAGAAGAACAAGAACATGACAACAAATCACTCCTATGGGACTATATTAAATGTAAGATTAGAGGAATAACCATATCACATGCCTCGTATATAGCCAAACAAAAACGATTTTATGAAAATAATCTAACAAGCAAATTTCATTCTCTTGAGATGGAGTTGGGGGAAGCACCTTCAGCCGACCTTATGTGATCTTATGAAGATACTAAAGCAGAATTATATCAATTACATCTAGATAGAGCAAAAGGCTCAGCTGGTAGAAAATGACATCAAAAGTATAAGCTACATGCAAAGTATAGAAAAACGAAATTTCAACACAAAATGCATAAAGTGTCTGAAAACACAGAAAGGGGATATTTTTGTTGAGGAAGAGATCCTAAATAAAGAAAAACAATATTACAAGTCTTTATACTCTCATATTTCCAAAAATAATACCGACCACTGCAAAAAATCTCTAGAAGACCTTTTCTTGCATACAGAGAATATTCCAAAACTGACAGAAGCTGAAAAAGGTGCTTGTGACCAAGCGTTATCTGTAAAGAAATGTGGCAAGGCTTTAAATGAAATGGAAAACAATAAGTCTCCAGGATGTGATGGCTTTACAGTCGAATTTTATAAATTTTTCTGGGATAAAATAAAGATATTTCTTCACAGCAGTTTTCTATGGTCGTTTCAACACAAGCTTTTATCATTAGATCAAAGAAGGGGAGTTATCACTTTAGTACCGAAAAAAGGCAAAGACTTAAGATTTTAAAGGATTGGCGCCCTATTACCCTTCTTAACGTTGATTATAAGATCTTAACTAAAGCACTGGCTATGAGAATGCAAGGAGTATGGGATAACATTGTAGATCATGATCAAGTTGGCTATATAAAGGGTCGTTTTATAGGGTTAAACATTCGTACTACTGCAAACGTTTTAACTTTCTGTCAAAAGACTTTGCAAAAAGGTCTAGCTCAAATTCACTTTCAAAAAGCTTTTGACACAGTTGATTGGTCCTTCCTATTGAAATGTCTTAAAGTTTTTAACTTTGGGGACACCTTTACATCCTGGGTAAAAATACTATATACCAAGATTGAAAGTTGTGTGACAAATAATGGTAAATCTTCAGAATTTTTCACTTTAGAAAGAGGTATAAGGCAAGGTTGCTGTCTTTCTGCCCTTCTGTTTATTCTTGTCGTGGAAACTTTACCCATAAGCATTAGGAATAATAAGGACATCAAAGGCATTAATATAAATAAAGAAGAGTTCAAGATAAGCCAACTCGCAGACGACACCACTCTTTATCTTGCCGATATCTCTTCCCTGAAAAACTCATTATTATTATTAGAAAGGTTCTCAGTGTGTTCTGGACTTAATAAAGACAAAACAGAAGTTATTCCTCTGAATATACAAAATGTTGATAAGCACAAGTTAGGTATATCCTGGCAAAAAGGAAGTTTTAAAATACTTGGCATATGGTTTAGCAGTAATGAAGATGAAATGATTCGGCTAAATCTAAATGATAAAGTTGAAAGAATTAAAAATACAATCACAGCATGGTCAAACATGCATCTAACAATGTTTGGAAAATAACAGTACTTAAAACAATGGTGCTTAGTCAAATCTTAAATGTATGTAGCACTGTGTATGTACCCGAATACTTCATAAAATAAGTTGATAAACTATTTTTTTCAATTTTTGTGGGGGCAAGGAAAGAGGGCAAAAGTGAAAGAGAAGTGATGATTAATTCTGAAACCCAAGGTGGAGCTAAGATGATTGATTTTCAAAACATGATTTATTCTATGAAAGGATTATGGATAAAAAGGTTTCTGAGCTCAACCTCAAAATCAACTAACCTTGCCCTGCATTGTGCTGGTATTAAAGACAAAAGTATTCTGTTGCATAAGCTTCCTGCAGCAAATTTTCCTTTAAGTTTGTCAAAATTTGATAGCCAGATCATAGAATCATGGTATAAGTTTTATGCTGTCTACCCTGATGGTATACAGGAAATTTTAAATGAAAAACTAGTTTCTAACAAGTTTATTTTAATTGGTGGAAAAACCATTAACCCTAATCACGTCTTTATAAAAAAGATGAACATTTCACAAGTTGGGCAGCTAGTTAAACACGGCAATTTTAAAAGTATACAAGAAATTGAAATAGAGTTCAACTGTGATCTAGAAGACCTAAGATATCATTCTGTTCTGTCAGCTATTCCAATGGCATGGAAAACCAAAATAAAAAGTAATACAACTTTAGATTTTACACCCTCAAGCTGGGAAATTCCGCACCTAAAATTAAATGTTGAAAAACTGAACAATAAGGATATTTATAATGGTTTAGCATGTAATATGTCAACTCCACAATCACAAAACAAATGGGTAGAATACTATCCATCATGGACAAGTTTAACTGGTGTAAAATCTGCCTACTTCCAGCTAAAGTGTCAAACGATTTAAAACTCCAAAGCCTACAGTTTAGCATTATACACAGATATACAGCTTGTAATTATAATCTAAACATGTAGAATATAATAAAATCCCCAATGTGCCAAAGTTGTAACTTAACTGATTCAATGGAACATCTCTTCTTTTATTGTGACTGCGTTCATAGTTTGTGGAATGTTGTCAAAATTTTATCTAAAAAGGTTCTTAATTTACACTTTAATTGTACTGTTTTAGAAGTTCTCTTAGGTATTCCATGACAAAGAAACAGTGCCTTACACTTGTTGAATCTGATAATGTTATTGACAAAACAATTTATTTACCTGTCTAAAAAGAATGACAATCCCCTCTCAGAGTACATATTTTGTAAATTTTTATATAGCAGCTTAGAGACAGAGTTATATTTATGTAAACTAAAAGGGAAAAATCATGAGTTTATAAGGTTAATAGAAAATATGTTAGAATTTATAGAAAATAGATATTTGTAATAAGAGGTACAAGCAACTTGCTTTATGTGGTTTATTCATTGTCTTTCATGGTATTATAATGTTATCATTTTGTATAAGTTGGAATTGTGTATGACTTCTACAATGTGACTCAAAAATAAAATAAAAATAAAAAAAACAAAAAAACTGTCCACTTTGGTTCATAGAGCATCTCTGTGGATCTTCAATTCTCTTTGCCATCTTGTTGGAGATGTCCTGTCCCTGATAGCTGAGTTTCTAAGAGCCAGGCTTGAAAATTCAAATTCAGCAGGTATCTATGAAGATAGAATTTAAAAGGCTGGGACAACAAGTTGGGCAGATTGGGTAGACACAATGATATTTGGAACCAGAACCAGGGCATGTTGGGTCACTCCATGGCTATGATAAACACTCTCTGAGAACAGTGACTAAGAATCTTGTTTATCATGCTGGTCAGCAGATGAATGATGGGAAGGATTATATGTCCAGACCTTTCCAGGAGTATAAACTGCCCAGGCTTTGGCATCTGGAACTGGGGATACTGGGGTAACTTATTGCATCTGGTAGGGAATAGTTCTATCTGGGGATGGGGACACCAGAGACAAATTTGTTCGAAATCTCCTGAAGCATTGACCATTCCGTCTGAATGACCTGCTAGTAATGAGAGCCCTTCTTGGCTATCATGTTTAAAAAGCCTGATCTGTGGCAAGCCTACGGGCAAATCTGTTAAAGTTGCACCAGGACAAGAGTCTCCAAAGGTGGGCACAGAGAAACCCTGATTTCATACCCCTTCTTTGTTTATGTAAGCCACCACTGTTGTGTGTGCTGGTGGCCACAAGTACAACTAGTCGTTTGCATAAGGATTATATTCCTTTAGGGCCAAAAGGACCACTTTTAGTACCAGGAAGTTTATGCGCAGCTTGCTTTCTTGAATGGACCTAGCTCCTTTTATGGTGCAGTCTCCTAAATGTGAGCCCCACCCTTTGTTTGATGCATCTGTAAAAAACTGAACGGCCCCAGAGGATATTTTCCTCCTACAACCACCAAAGAAGATGTGGATGGAGATTGGGATTCTGGAATATACCAATTGTTCTTTAGCCATTGTATGGGTCTCATGTGAAGGGGACCTGATGGCACCTGTTTATTTTTTCTGTCAGCAGACCTATCAGGGACATGAAATGCCTGACTGAATAAATAAATTTTACCAAAAGGGAGTTCTTTAGGAATGCAGGGCCTGTCACCTCTCTGTAGTGGGTCTGACCACTCCCAGAGCCCAGCTGTACTGGCATCCTAAAAAGTTGAAGACTTTCTAGTCATCTAGGTACTGGTGGTTCCTTATATTCCTTGCCTGAGTCATGAGCCTGGCCTGAATTCTATTGGCGCTATGGATAGGCCAAAGGGAAGAGTCAGAAAGAAGAATTTTTGTTCTGGTAATGTAATAGGATACTTTCATTCCCTAGTGAGAGAAGGTTTGATCTTGAATTTTAGGCTGTATCTCTCTTTCAGTATCAAAACAACCCTAGGATTCAAACCCTTTGCTGCCAAGACTTGCCAAAAATTTTGCAGTCTGGCCCCTACAAGAATACAGTCTACAACACTGAGGACATTTGTCAAAGGAGGGGTAGAAGGAGACAGATCTACAAAAGAAGCATCTTTCACAGGCTTTATTTGGACTTTCTCGGGACTCACGTCTTTCTTTTGTGATTGCATTTTTAAAATCACAGTTGCAGGAGTCACAACAAACATGAAAGTTGCATCTATCAGAACATGAACATTTAGCGCAAGAAGCACATTTCAGATCCTGAGAACAAAAGGAACACTCTAACACATACAAATCTTTCAAACAATTGCTTGTGTTGGTCAGACATGTAAGGCAGTCCTCTCTTCCCAACACACATGGGTCATTTTTGGACCTCTTATCATGGCAATGAGCACATTTTATATGAGTGTAAAACACGCCATTATTTGCCCACACCCTCCTTTCTTCTGTCCGCTTGATGTCTGTGATGATATCCATGATATTCGTGCTGAAATCTAACACACAAATACAAGCACTTAAATTAGTTAAAAAAATATAAAATTTGATGATATATTTAGCCATGCCTAGTACCTTATCAGTTATATTATGACAGGCAGATGGAAGGGCAGAGATAACTAATACATACAGTTGTTCACGGTTTATTGAGATTGAGAAGAAGAAAGAACATGAAGCATCAACACTCTAGCAAGTGATGAGGGCATAGCTGGTATGGCCAGAGGAGACTCAGGACATCGTTTTCTGATGTTTGGTGGGGCTGGCTTACATCGGACCAATGGCAGTAGTCTGTTAGGTAAGATAGTAACCAATAAAAACTTAATATACAAATATATATATTTTTTAGTTATTTGTAAAAATCTAATTGTAAGCCTATCTGTTAGTAAGAGTATAATGTTTAATATGTTCTGGTAGTTTGCAAATAGAGTCAAGCTATTATGGGTGTACTCGTAAAAAGAAACTTTAAAGTAGTTTCTATTGAGGTACAAACACAGCAAACATATCAAGTTAAAGCACACAACTCCATCATTTTGAACATAAGTTTTATATCCAGCAATCATGAAGAAGTTCCTCCTTAAAATAAAGTTTCCTCCTTAAAGTTAAAATTTTTATCAGAAATAATAAAGATTTTGGTGTCAAAACTGGTATTGTAGTTTTTTCAGCTTATATGCCACTCAGACAGTGGTATTTCACATGAAAGTACACATCAATGCATGCATTTTCTAGTCGTATGTATAGTATTTTTAAGTTGTATGTTTAAGATTGGTACAGAAGCAGATAATGCTTTCTACCCATGCACACTTTCGGTCGCAGAAAATGACCCTTTTAATATGGGGGTACCCCACTTTGAAGTGAAATTTCATGTCTTAGGTCTACCTGTATTATCATATAAAATGTATTTTCAGATTCCTGAGTGACTTTCAAATAAGAAACGACCCTCAGGCCTTTTGGCACTTCCGACAAATATAAATCTTACCTAGCTCTTGGACTATATATTTTCCACAGTAAAAATAGCATCATAATCAAACTCAGAGCATGTCTGTTTTGTCTGTTTGTCTAGACAACCATTGCCACTCTATAATCCCATGCCATTGCGATATATGTGTCCCTGCATCAGTTGAAAAATGCTATTGCTAAGTTAGGGGTTGTTTAGATTTCAAGTCAATCTTTTCACTGTATACCTTATTTCCAGAAAAAAAATTTTTTAGTAAAATCTCAAAATCAACTATAATATATTCACATTTTGATAAAATGTTGTTTAAGTTGTGTCAACTTATTATATAGTGGTATCGGTGAAAAATTAGCATTGATTATTTACTAAATAAAATTTATGTTCCAGTATGTGACCGAAACAGCAGTACATTTAACTTGAACTGATAAATTAATTTAGACTATGACTAAGTCTGTGTTATATTAATTCTGTATATATGAGCTGGGTTACACTTGTTTTCCCAATTAGTTATTATTAAATAATTTAATAAATTGATACTAATTTAACTATTCAACAAGCTTTTTTTCTCGACATTTATCAGCTACACATGAAATATGCTTATTGTCAACCTAATTAAAAATACCGTTCAATTAAACAAGTAATCCGATCTAATGCTGACTATTAGATTTGATTTAATTTGGTTTAACATGACTTTCAACACATTGTATATCTTCAGCATACTTTTAAGGGCAGAAGAAACCAGTGCATACTAGTTGATCATGATTCTGAAAAATGTTGTGCATTGGTAAGCACTACAAACTTTTATCCCACACAAAGTTGGGATGTGGTTTAAACTGCCAACTACATGGGTGGGAGACACTGAGCTGTTTCCTTTTTTCATATTCATTGTTTGCTCCAGGTATAAAGATTCATTATTTGCACAACATATACAGATTGATCTCTTACCCAAGGTTCCAGGACTAGTTACATCCTCTAGATTTTGTGGAGAAGCTTTTGTAGAAAGCAATATAAGTGCTGTACGCCTGACCACAGACAAACATAGTATTCGCTGGCTATACAGAAGGCTAACTGTGTCTTAAAACATTATCAAGTGGATACAACCTTCTCGTGCACTTCATACTTTGTGACTGAACTTTTGTCGGAGTGAACTGGATACAGTGTCTGGATCTATCAGAGAGCAGATTTCCTGCACTGTGGACATTGTTTACTCCTGGATATAGTGTGTCATTATACTAGACAGTGGATTTACTTCATTTTGGACATTGTCCATATCTTGTCATGAACAGCATAGTTGTGAGATCTCTCTACCTATCCGTAAACAGATATTTTGTGTTATCGGACATTGAAAGGATAACAGGATAGGAACATTTTGTATCACCGGACATTCAACAGATCACAGGATACAGACATTTGTGTATTAGTGGACACCGAATGGATCACAGGATAGATCACAGGACAGATTGCTGGATACAGTGGACAAACTTAACTTCAGTTAAAGTGGCCAGATCACATTGTCTTCATTATTACAGCATTGTATGTGCTATTGAGAGCATACCAGTTGGCTTTAATCATTATTTTTACTTTTTGTTCTTTGCCTTTTTGTTTGTTGCAACTTAAAAGCAACCACTAATTACTACCGCACTTGCTCATGACCGTAACACTGTTATAAAATACACTAAATTTAGAAATTTACATTGTTTTAATGGCAGTTACCCATAGCCAAGATCAACAAAAGCATTATTTTAAGCGTCCTTAACTATAACTTTATTTTTAAAAAAATAAAAGTATTTTGTGGTAAAAACCAAACATTAGAGTTCAACCCACAACTTTTGTAAAACTGAGGCTCAATCATTTTTTCATCACAAAGACATGAATACAATCTGGGTCAGGGTTTATATACATTTAAATGTAAATGCCATATCATGACAAAACCACTGTACATCTCATATGTGATCCCAACACATGTTTGTAGAGAAATGTGGGAATGATCATGTGCAGGCAGTAGACTGCACCCTAACTTTCAAATAACATGTATAAGGGTGTATCTATCTGTATTACAATAGACTGTTCAAAGAGTCCTTTGTGAGATTTACTTATTTCACTTAAAATTTACACGAGGACAATGGATTGCAGCTACACACATGACTATTATAGAACAATTATAGCATATTACAATGCAAAATAAAAAGACACAGTACAAGTAAAATAAGGGTACACCGCAATTATGGTTGTGACTATCCCACTATAAACAAGTTTCAATCTACATTTAGAGGTGAGAAGATTTTTTAATAATTTCACATACTCTTTAGTTCCAGTTTGTTGCTTTATAATCTATCATAAATACAGTAAAATTTCAAATTATTTTGTGTAACTGTGTACAAATAATTTTACAGTTTATGAGTTCAAACCCAGGTACAGGCAGACACATAGTGACTCGGATGACCACATAAAATAGTGGTGCTCTGTCATTGGGTTCTATCTCCAGTGGCAGGCTAAAGTACCTCAAGGACGTTGATAAATGGTCATCCTTGAGCCTCTGCCTCTTATTTAGGGGAATGTCAGTCACCAAAGAGTTGGGCTGTACTTGTGCAGTCGGATGGGTCAAATAGCACTTTGAGTCCTGCATTACATGGAGATATTGCGCTGAGTATAAATACACATTCCATTACATCACATTATACTTCAAACATATCTATAGCCTGGATCAAAAAATAATTGTGATCTGACTTATATGATAAAGTATAATAGATTTGATAATGTTTGCTGGATTTGAATGCTAGAATCTTGCATAATTACAATACTGATGGACACCATATTATGACACAAACTGCATCATTGCACAAACCGAAAAAATACATAATTCATCATATAAGTACATATATTGGTACAAAAATAATACATCATGTACGTATTGATAAATAAACAAAGAATACATAATTAAGTATTAATGCAGAAAATATACAGATATATATTTTGATAAAAGCCACAAACACATCATGTAAGTATTGCTCCATAAGCTACACATATTATCATAACTTTTGGTAAAGAAGCCAATGATACATCATGTCAGTGTTGATAAAAAAACATGCACATTATTTAAATATTGTGGCCAAAACCATACATCATTACAGCCTCGATAAAGAAACCATACACATGTCATTTAATAGAAAAAAATAGGAGAAAAATAAGGTGCACTACAGGCATCAGAAAGTGCAATAAGAGTGCCATAATCTATTGCATATTTGTGTTCACTGTCAAACATGTATGTTGGGAAGTCTAAGAAGTATATAAGAAACATTGTGCATGTTTAGCAAAAAAACTTCCTTTCTAACATACTGTAAAACACGAATTCTACACTAATTTCATTATAAAATTATAATGATTTAGCATTGATAAACAATATATTTTGTAATTTATCAATGAAAATCCTGATTGTTTTCAAGATTTCTTGTTTGTAGGATAATAATTACAAGAATGGCCATGTATATTTGTGTGAGTTCATTAAACAAATATATGTGACATAAAGAACTTGAAGTTAACCTGTGTGTAGTTAACTCAGTCCACTGCCTAGTAATGAACTTTACCATCGATTGCAATTATATCCCCCAATTGTGCATAAAAAACGCATATACATTAATATGCAAATTATAGAGTATTACCAATATTCAAACTATTACAACCATAATTGGTCCTATTTCCGTCCTACATAAAGAGACTGAACATAAAAGCTTATAGATATACTCTATTGCTTTTTGTTACTATTATTACCACTTATTACACTCCCTTACACCTTTAAGTGGATACTGTTCAATAGTCAGTATTTGATTATTTTATTGATTTTTAAAATCCTGATAATCACCAATGAAATCAAACATTCATTTTATTGATTTTTTTCCCTGATCCTCCAAAAAAGAGGCTCACTGGCGGCTGAGAGGCTCAAAAAAGCGGCTCAGAGAGGATAAGCTTTTTGCACCTTAGGGCAAAAGTGGGATGTGTTTTCAGCCTCTGATGAGAAAATTCAATATATTTTCGAAATATTACCAAGCATAGTTGGATAATATAAGGCAGTTTAGACAGTGGTGTGGTAAATATTGTCTAGTTCAATTATATTTTAAACATGTCATTTAATCATTGTTCAGAAACCAATCATACACCTTATAAGTATTGATGTAAAAATTATAAACAGACCCTTCTGGAAAATTATAGAGCATCATTTTTGACAATGTAGATAAATAAAGATTAAAATTAAAGTTCAATTTCGTTTACACAAGTAGATAGGGATAGAACCTTTAATTTTCAAAACCCATCATATATATTTGCAATCTTTCTATAGTTTTTTACTTGCAGGATCACCATTTTGGGGTACTAGTTGAGGGTTCTATTTTGGTGGCAGCCCCACGTTGTGGACAAGTATATGTCATCTTCTGAAATATTTTACCAGATGTTGGGTGGAACTCACGTGTAGCTGCATGCTTCCTGATCATCTAGTTTGTTTAGTTATGATTCTGTTTCTATATAACACAATTCAAAAGATGTTCCAACAAAGTAAAGTTCGTTTGACTTTAGGATGGCGATACAAGAGCACTTGTACTGACCTAAGGCAATTAATATCTTTACAATTACAGAACACTAGATTATTATTAAAATTCTGATATGTTAGTCAAGTTAGCAAATTCTTTTTGTACATTAAGTATTTAACTTTCTTTGGTAAATTAAACAGAACCTGCTTGAGATATTATTTTGTCAAGAAAAGTTTTAACATGGACTACATTTTGTATGACATAAAACAACTCACCTTTGACGACTCTAACCAGGCTTATTGGCTGCAGATAGCCTAATAAAAAGACACATTTCATAATCCCAAATTGCTGTAAAATTTTTGTAATAGTCATAAATTATTCCTTAATCTAATCTTACAATATACTGAGGTTGAAGATGCATAGACCACAGAAAAATCAAGAGAAATGTTTAAGCAAAAACACCAAGTCATGGATTAACAAATTTAAATAAGAGCTATGGTAGCATAGAATTTTACGATTTGTAACTCACAGAAAAAATTGTGTAACAAGCCATCTGTCAGAAATCACTCAAGAACTGATCATACAACTTGGCTGTCTGAGAGATAATCTCTCACTAAGTCCAAATATTAATTATTTTGTAGGACACATAAAAAGACAGAAAATGCTTTTGAAGATATTAATAATATTAATAATCATTCTTTAATGCTGAAGGTCAAAAGTTGTTTTGACTTTCAAAATTGATGACTTATTGTTGCTAACATAGGATTATCAAGTGATCATCCAAGCCACAATGTATATACCTGTAGCTAGTACTGAACCTAAGATGTCTATGTGCATGATTTTGTTACGCACTAGGCTGCAGTGCCAGAAAACTTTATAAAAGAACTGCAAAAACTATATATCTCGGAAGACATACCTGAATCAATTGTTGCTGTACTTGAGAGAACTGTTTCATGAATCTGTTCATACTGCCCACCTACAAGAATATCGGATTAGTTTAATTCTAATTTTAATAGTATTTTTATAGCGCTTAATTTCCACCTAAAGACAGACTCTAGGCACACAATACAGACAAGCAGAAATCCATAATCATTAACCAGACACATAGCAGGGGTTCACACCACAGGAAAGACAAGGAAAAGCAGAAATTAGGATGGGTATTCTTTCGCAATGAATGAGTCGAGAAAGTTTGTTGAACGCATATGATCAGGCAAATAATTCCAGATCTTTTTAGCATCATAAGCAAAACTAAGGGGAAAATGCTTAGCAGACTTATACAATGAAATGACATACTGTGGAACTGCAAGCATTTTATATGTATTTTACACACTATTTCTAGGTTTAAGAAAGGGTTAAAAATGTTTTGGATAACCACTTTGTACAAATTTGGACACCAGTATTGCAGTCTTAAATACAGAACAATATTCAATAGGAAGCCAACGGAGAATCTTTCTAACAGGAGCTATATGTGAATACTTATTGGTACTGGTAATGATTCTAGTAAGACTATTTTGGAAGCATGATAGCTTATGAAGAAATCTTAATCTAAGTGTCAGTAAAAAAATTGAAGTATTGTTGTTTTTGTTTTGCAAAGTACACCTTAGTATATATCCAATTTACCATATCCTTTGTAGTTGTTAACTGCATTAATTTGTACAGTTATTTATATCAATAACAGGTTATAAGCATCTGATTATGTTATTAGTTATATTAAGTTTTGTAATGAACTATAAATTTGAACTGGTCAGTTGTAGGTAGTGGTGGGAATCGGACTTGAAAATCCGAATCGATTAATCGGAAAAGTCCAGAGATGATTAATCGAGTCAAATCGATTTTTGAGTCATACAGGGAATTTTACAAAATTCCTTCCATAAAAAATATGGTCTGGACTACTGTCAGTGACGGATTTACAAATATTGATCTTGGTTTCCAGTAGCAATAACTGTCAGTAATTTATAAATCTATCAATCTTTCCTGATATTTTAATGACATATATGTTGTACTGTGGTTCTATGCTATCTTCAATTCATTTACGAAAATAGTTATTATAATATACATTATAATAATAATTATTTTCTGGAATATAATGGATGTAAGTTCTGTCACTTTATTGTCAAGAAGTTTCACAACTTGCAGTTAAGTTTCATAGATGATAATTAACATGTAAACTTCTAAATAGTGACAAATGTGTTGAAATAACATAAAATATGACTCATGTGACAGAATACAGCTAATCAAACTGAACACAATGGTGAAAAAATTATAAAAATTGGACAGGAAATAAGTAAGTTATGGCTATTTAAACATACATTAAACATAAAAACGAAGTACCGCGATCGTATGAATTCCCGATTATCGCCCATTTAAAACCACTTTAGTTACCGCTGACGTTTCTGAGACTGTACCTCGTAGCTAGTTACTGTGCATTATTCCTTCATCATAGCCAGTAACTAGTATTTCTATTATCGTCCACTCAAAACATCTTCCGTGGTTTTGTTGTTTTTTTTCGTCGCCGACGTTTCCAATAGGGATCGATGTAGATGCTAAAATGCGGACTCGAGTTTGGAAATCGAGTTTTCGTCGAATCGTTCCACCATTAGTTGTAGGACAAGCTTTGATAAGCATCTGCTTCAGCTTTTGTATTTCCCTGTGATACTGAAATTCTGCATTGGCGTGCATTGTAAGTCATTAATTTATTTATCATTTACTCTTATATACATTTTTGTGGAGGCAGATATGAAATAAATGTTATCTTAATAACAAGAAACATATACCTGAAGTATCAATGGAGTTTCTTGGCAAATCATAAAAGACGTCTGCATTTGCAGTCTGCACATTTGTCGTCTCATATTCTTGTGAGCTATCTTTCTTCACCTGTTGTTTATCTAGAATACAAAAGAATTTATTGTATTATCTACAATTAAGGCTTGTGTTGGTAGTTAAAATACAATGTAAATGTCTTCAGCTATTTTTACCAAATGCTGCTGTGCACTGTCTGAAATTTTGTTTGATAATGAAGCCTTTACATCTGAAGGTGATCTAATTTCATCAAACATCAGAATCAAAAATAATTTTTATCAAAACTGAAAATTACATAGTGGTTAAAAACTATGTCATAGTGGTAAGTTACAATATACCTTTATTTGACTTTCTTGACTTGTACAAGGCCAATCCAATAACAATTATAATGATCACCAGAGAGATCAGAAATCCACCCATGACAATGTTAACTGGATTAAGTCTTCTGTTATCTGTTTGATATAAATAATAAAATAGACAAGCACAAGAATGAGCATAATAGACTAAGAAATGTGCTGAAATTTCCTGAAACAAATGTGAATCACCTGCTTGTATGGATATCACTCTCAAGTGACCTGTAAAAATGAATCACATAAACAATTGCACATTTGTATATAGATTCAAATATTACAATATTCTGAAAATGATGTTTTTAATTTTTTGCTAATTTCGATTAATTTTTGCTTTCACAAAGTTGTAAACACAGATAACTTTCAGAAAGTGAGGTTTTGGACAAAAGAATTCTTGAAAAACTCTCGGTGAAAGGTACCTTGGAATTCTTCTATTTCTCACCATGAAAATGGTATAACAAGCGATCTTAAACTTAACTTGATCTTAATCTACAACTTACAGATAAGTTGTAGGACAAAAAAACTCTTAATAATTATTTTAATTAAAAAACTACCTGCTCTAATTAAAATAATAGCCAGGGCTGTGACTCAACTAGGCTGAAAATCGCTTGGGAATAATATAAACACATAATAAGAAAGAAAATACTTTATTCTATTTTCAAGTGTATGGAGTTTGTAAAGTATTTCATAAAAGCATAGACAATTTCCCAATATCGCATAATTACAACTTGACCTGAGAAGGTAGAATGGGAATTTGTTATTAATTTAGAATAGAAAAAGGGTATTGTCTCTCCTCAGAAGAAAAACTTGGTGAATAGGTCCAGGGAACACAAGATATTTGGCACTCTATTATGTTAACAGACAGATTAATATACAAATAAAGCCGACCGAGGGGTTATAGACGATTTTACAATGATTAGTGATATTGGGATCACAAAGGTGGAGTCTGAGTGGTTGTAATGCGCTAATCGTTGTAAAATCGCCTATAGCCCTGAGCTCAGAGTTGTCCATTTCTATTCTAACATGACATTTTAGAAAATCTTATTGAGGGTGTCATTGAATTTTTGGAAGAGCCACAAATTAAGATAACCATTTTTTTTGTTAAAGGTCCTTAAACCTCAGCACATTCATATCAATATATTCTATGTTCAAATGTAAGAATCCCTGAATATCGTGTTTACCATTTTTTGTCTATTTAATGAAAAAATTCTAGGCTATAACTTCAAGTTTTCTTTTTGCCTAGCAGGATTGTGAGCGATAAAATGAACTGATGAGGTTATTGGGGGTTTTACAGAGCAATTTTTCGTGTCTTAGCCAATCAGAATCGCAGACACAGCACTGTCATGTTAGAATAAGCATTATTGTTTCAGATTCTGTGGCACAGATACAGAGGCATGACAATATACTACAAGTCCAATACACTTTGTGTAAAATAGTTAATATAAGTTATGAGTTCATAACATAAGAGACTGAATTGGGATCTCAAACTCGTTGCATTCTTGATGTATATATTCTAGGTCAAATAGCATTATTTCAAAGTCTAAAACAAATCATGTTCCTAGTCCTATGTTACCTTGTGTTTCTTTTATGTGCAGTCATTTTGCAGTTTGTATTATAAGTATCTGCAAAAATTATTACTTGTACTTTATATAGAAGAAAATACTGGTCAGTGGTTGATTCTAAATATCCAATCTGATTCAGCAATGTACCACTCAAACTTAGACTCAATGACATTATGTTTCGTATTTGGTCCAGTGTTGAGACATGAGAATATGTACTTTCTAGAAAGTAAAATGTGTCTTATCTGAATGTCTTTCAAAAACTTTATTGATTAAAATGTACCCAAACCATTTCTGATTAGATTTGTAGATTTTAAAATGAGTGATCAGAAACTAAATCAATACATCATATATTGTCTTACCTTCAGTTGCCACTACTAGCATAGCAGCTTCAGATTGAGATTGTCCTCTGAATTTATTTATGGAGACAATTTTTATTTCATACTCTTTCTTTGGCTGAAGTCCATTAATTGTGTAATTTACACACTGTCCACTTTTTAGGCCTGTGATATCTTGGCTTTCTTGGTAACTTTTCTGGCCTTTTTCCCGATAGAAGATTTTAAAGTGCTGTTCAGAGCCTCCATTAAGCCCTGCCTCCCAGCCAACTGTTATGCTGTTGTGAAATTTTGCTAGAACAGCAACATTTATGGGTTTTTCTGGTGGGCCTAAAATATAGGACACATTTGTGGAATATAAGATGTTTAAATTAAGATATATAAAAATATTATTGAGTCTAATATGATCATGAAGTTCAGGCACAGGTCACAAAGCCTAACATTTGCTCTTTGTGTTATTGTGTGTTGCTTTTGAAGTCTAAGTCTGAATAAATAGATTGCGTTTTAACCTTTATTATGTGATTTTCTTTGGTTAAAAGATGATTTATTTGATACTATTGACAATTAAATGGATCAGAAAAGACTAAGAAAATTGTCTTAATACTTTAAGGAGACAGAGTGTAACACTGGACAAAGGGAAATGAGATGGTTTCAAATATAAGTAATATGATACTTCAAATGATTTTAGTCCTGTCATCAGACTCCAGTTTTGAGCATGCAGTTCCACATTTTTTCTGTGCTAATGAATTATTATCTCTCTTCTTCTTATCACTTCTCCTTTTTCTTTTAACTGCTTTATTAGGTTTACATAAGTTGCCTGAATGCCCTTGAAGGAATAGGGAGGTTTTCTTAGCCACTGGCCATGCAGGAATAGCACAGGCATAACTTGGGACTTAACCAGATTACTGGGAATATATTCCTTTGATTTTGGCAGTGGGTATCCACGTGATGTTTATGGGTATCTCTGGTTAGATAGAATCCAGTAGTAAAATAATTGATGTCAAAGAAATGAAATGATTTTCACGTATTTGGGGAAGATTTGTTATTTTCCTATCTAGCTCAGATCGTTTCAGATTTGTATAAAGTTCAAAGTATCTGGGAATTTTTTGTCAATGATTATGATGTGATTGACAAGTCCAGACGGGAAAACAGACATTGACAATCTAAGAATACGTAGGATACACTATATCATGGACCCAAATTATTCTGAATGACAACAAAATATGATAGCAATCTTTAAATTGGAAACCATTCCAAAAATATGTTGGATTAGATACATCAGAATATCTAGTTCTACAAATCATATTCTCTTAAAAGCTTTTATGTGAATATGAAAAAAAATTCAGTTATATTAGATTCTGATACCATAAAAATCTCATAAAATTTTATTCTGATGTGTTTAATAACTGATTATCTATTTTTTGACAAATATTTGACCCTTTTCTGATCGAAGATAAGAATATTATACGAGTGTTTGGCACAAGTATAATATTGTGAATCTTCATGAGTGATATATTTTTCTGTATATGTCTAATGAGGGATGTTTTACTTTAATAATCCACTATTTGTACGACTTATGGGTTAAATAAATGAATATTAAAGGAGGGAATATAAAAAGCATGGGCAAGAGTAAAAACAAGAACCTCAATCTTTAGCTTGCAATATCTCAGTCATTTCTGCATATCTGTAGGTTGGATAGTTTCCGAGATATTACTGAAAACCCTGAAGTTGTTGACACTCATTACCCATGGTACGCTGGCACCGTAATAGAAAAAAATATATCCTTCTCCATATATCCTCCTGTACAGGTTAAATATGACTATTTGTGGATAATTAATATTAAACAACGATCCCCCCAATTTATTCGTAACGTTGATATATCTTTTCATCCAATAGACGTCCACAATGTACAGTATGTTGAAAATGTAAACTTTTGCTGAGGGACTATTCATGACAATCTATCATAAATTTTTTTCAGACCTGGTCAGACTCAGTATTTATTCCCAGGTTTTTGCAGCCATACCAGGGTTCCTTCAAAATTGAGCTCTCCGCATTTAACATGAAACTGCATGTATCAGATTCCACAGTTCGTAAGTGGGATACTATTTGCTTATGATGATTTTTTTCAATTATGATATCTCATGGCCACATTTTGGTCTAGTGCAGATACAAATCGCTAATGATACAAGAACCATATTAATAAATCTTGAACTCTTTACAAAAAATCATCCCATAACAACACAAATGGGCCAAAGGAGTCCATGATAAGGGTCCTAATATTTTCCTACGAAAGGTTTCATGTTAAGTGCACAATACAAGTTCATTTACCTTACCTCTCAATTTCAGCACCATATAAAATGTCACTATATTGTGTTCCCTCATGGGCCAATTGGTAACTTGTATTGTGTAATTTCCAAGTGTCTTGTTGGTTACATGTGAGACAAAGTAGGTGCTTTGAACATGCTCGCCTTTTACTGCATTTCTGACTTCTAGCCCTGAATCACCCATGGACCAGTGAACTGTGTAGTTAGTGACAGGATTAATACGGAATTTCAGAGTCATATTGGCAGCAGATCCCAGGCCAGTATACACAGTATTATCTTCAGGTCTGTTTTCTGATCTTGCTGCATCTGAAACAAGAACACCAGGGCTGGTATCAAACATGATATAATAGATTAGAATAGACACATTTATGTAGCGCAAAATTAATACAACATCCTCTTGTGCGCTTGAGATCAAAACAGGAAAGTCTAGAGACATGTCAGATCGAGATCCAAATTGGGATGATGAAGCCTTATGAAGACTTATTCTGTGTACAAGAATGTCAAAGTATTCCAACACCACAAGTCATATCAGGACAGGTCCTTAGCACCACACAAATGTTGTCATGACCTGGACTGAGGCCCATAAAAACAGAGATGAGAGCAAATAATCAAAAGCACAGGAGCTACACATTATTTATGTTCCAATGATCAATATCATTTTCTGGGTTTTAATATCCATTATAATTTTTATTGGTTCTAAGTTTAGTTTTCAAGATAATATCCTTATTTTTATCTTTCATCTCATTTTTGGAAAACTACTTGAGCTGTCTAAGAAGTCATTTTTAAGAGTCATTTAAGCATGTTCACATATTATATGTCATTGGAGAACATTTGTTAAAATATTTTCAGTATTCCCTAAAAAATACATTCTACTTTGTTGCACTTAATATGTGGTGATTTACCAGTTGAAAATCAAATCCTGATAAAGGCAATTTAATTCTACGAAAGTGTGTTGAATAACACCAATTCTTTGGTGTAATTTTGCACAAAGCTGGTAATCTTTCTTAGGCAAATGATACACCTTGCTTGATTACCTCAAGCACAACACAAACAAATTTGAGCTTCTAAGGAATTTTAAACTATACCAGAGATTCTGTCAAACAGAGCTGCATCAGAAGAATGCAGGAAATACTTTAGACATGAGAGATTGTAATATCACCCCTTTTACAGATAAAGAAATTCCATTTTGCTAGCAAACTTATATACTTCATAAGTTAAAGGTGTTCTTGCCAATTTAAGGCATATAATGGATTCTAATTCTAATAGTACTTTTATAGCGCTTAATCTCTATCTATTGACAGACTCTAAGACGCATAAAGCCAAAAATCAGAGATTGTAATCATTAAATCAGAGACATTGCAGGGGTCGCAACCATGGAGAAAGACAAAATGAAAACTGAGGAAAAAAACTAGGGTGGGTAGGCTTTTTCAAAGAGGTAAGTTTTCAACTTCTTCCTGAATGAGGAGAGAGATTTAGCTGAGCGTACATCGTCAGGAAGATCATTCCAAATCATCGGAGCATCGTATGCAAAGCTAAGGCCAAAATGTTTTTTTGACTTATACATGTATATTGATGCAAAATGTGGGACCTCAAGCAAAACACCCTGAGATTGACTTCTACGCGTTCTGTACATACTGTGTCTATGTTTAAGGAAAGGTTCGAAGTATTTTGGATGGCCACTATGTAGAAACTTGTACACCAAAAGGGCAACCTTGAAGATAGAGTGATGCTTGAT
This sequence comes from Sabellastarte sp. h YS-2021, assembly GCA_964017235.1. Lineage (NCBI taxonomy): Eukaryota > Metazoa > Annelida > Polychaeta > Sabellida > Sabellidae > Sabellastarte > Sabellastarte sp. h YS-2021. The sequence continues at coordinate 14,091,158 of OZ024933.1, forward strand.
AGGCAACCAATGAAGACTCTTTCTTACAGGAATGATATGTGAGTACTTGGTGGTATTAATGGAGTAGTTTCATATGACGTTTATATATACAATATTATTTTAGTTAGATCATTGTGTTTTTGTTTATTTGTATTCAAATTTCTTGGTGTTTGTTGCAACTAAAATTGTACCAACTGCAACTAAACAAATAAATAAATAGGTTTAAGTTATATGTAGGCAATACATTGTACTTTGCGACATTCTTAAGCATCAGTATTAGTTTTATTTCAGGTTGTGAGATCTTCAAGTTAAGATATACAGCTTTGTGTTTACTGTTCTATTTAGATATTTATGCTGAAAGTGTTGTTCTTTTGAAAATATTTCAATCGTTTGAGTGAACCATGTCCCTAAGATCAATTCGTCCAGAGATGTAATTTTAATAAATTGGAATAGCAAAAAACAACAACATGAGGCTTCTTTTGAATTAAAAAGAGACAATTAACAAAACACAAATAAACCACTTTTCTAAAGAATTAAGAATCACCCATTTAGGACCCACACTTTATCTACCGACCTGTATGCATCACTAACAAAATGTAGTGATAAGTTGAAAAATTTGGCTATTTAAAAATTTACTAAATATTGACATTTTTGTGATACAATTAGACTCTATTTGAAAAATTAAGTTGAATTACAACGATTTTGAAAATGAGCCCCTTTGTTCAAAAGTTTATTCTTGTCCTTTGCAGCATATTGTCTAATTTACATTGTTTGCAGTGAAAACTACGCTTTTTATCCTCCAGTATTATTCATAGTTAGAGACTATAATTGAAAAGAGTCTAAGTAAGTTGAAAAAATACTTACAGTATACTTCCAGAGTACTATTTCCAGAGCTTTGACCACCAATATCTGTCACAATACACTTGTAAGTACCCGCCATATCTTCATAGGCAAGATCTTTCAGTTGCAGTGTTTTACCGCTATTTATCAGAACACTTCCTGAAAAAAGTTTGACAATCCTTATAACTGTTTTAAACAATTAAAAACAAATTACGTGATATGATTGCATAACTAAGATGTATTATTGTAATTTAATCCAAAAGTTAACTTTTAGTAGGGCCACAAGCCTAGAATATTACACAACTAAAATACACATTCAGTTGTGAAATTACTAAAAATATATGCCAACTGGAATAAGGAGTCAAGAATACAGATAATTCAAAGATCGCAAATTCATGTGAGTTGATTATGTTCAAAATTTGAACATAGGGCTTGTGGAAAAAATCTTTTTTTTTAATATGAAAGCTAGTAATCTTTCCAACCATACAATATGTCAAAGACAAGCTTGCTTCAATATTAATTTTCATTAAATTATATCAAATGTTTGGGCCTGAATGTTTTTCAGTGATATGAGGTACCAGTAGTTTGTACTAACACATACCAGGTGGCAGAGGAATATCTCTACCTAAGACACTATAAGTAGGCTTGTACATCCACTTATAGTCATAGCTCCTTGGATCTGGTGGGTTTCCACCACTTGTCCTGCAGGTTATATTTCTCGATGTGTATTCCACTGCAGGTGTAGATGTACCTTCTACACTTACTGAAGGTGGATCTAGGCAATAAAATACTGATAATGTAGAGATTGTAGATGGCCAACAGGTTTACGATGTAAATATAAAAAATAAAATATTGTCGTAGTATCCTCCAATGCTCTTAAATTGTATTAATAGAAGTAAATTCGCAGGGCTGTAAAAAGGAAGTATTCGTAAAATAGCAAACTAACTAATGCTTACTGACAATGCAACAACACTTTTACTAAAGAATTCAGGGAGTAAATAGAAATATTTTTTGGGTAGTTATTACAGTAGTCGTTACATTGTCATTAAAGATTTCCTCCAGATCATGAAATGTCTCAATCATTTTAAATTTTAGGTAAATTGCACATCACTTTACTTTATAACAATTCAATAACTTTGTTTTCTACAATAGTGATATTTTTTAATATAAAAAGCAGAGAGTTTACATAACTAATACTTAATGACAGGATCTAATTTATATTTAAATTTGAGGGTTTTTACCAAAAAATTAACAGCAAACTAGGGCTTTCATTTACACAAGAGTTTTCTAACTTGCAGTTAACTAAGAGCTAGCAAGTTCGTTCGGAGAATGAAGGCTTTGACTTACGGGTCCCAGCACAATACTATTTAGTTGCCCTGCAATAAAAGTTTCACATTCTATATACCCAGAGCCTCTAACCAATAACCTTCACATGGCATTTGACATTGGTGTTTATGATCTTTCTTTCTTGTTTCCCCCTGTATCATACTTTAAGTAAACTCTCTTTATCCAATTTATACAAATGAATTTTTCCCTACACAAACACACCACACATTTGAACTATAATAATACAATTGAGGTCCTACAGAATATTACACATTTATTTACATGGAAAGTGAAAGGTCTATGCAGAGCCCATATCAGTTAAATTGTTTACATACTAAGCCAAAAAGTCTTTTGATCTACAATAGAAGTTCACTGACATCAGGGCTTGGAAGCAATCAGAAACACTACAAGCTAGAACGACAGATTCCGTGAAATTCTGGTGATAAAATAAGAGAATGACAATAAAAGTGATCTGGAGAAGAAGGAGCCTTGCTAGGATTTCTGCTTAGAAACTTCCTTCCTAAAGATACCATTCAGGACTATTGTTACCCATTTAAAACATATGCTGTTTGATCATAATTAAATTTTGTCACTTACATGTAATGTTGAGTTTGACTTCTGTTTTATTAATATATATCCTATTCCAATGCAAGGAGCACTTCACAGAATTTCCATTCTGACTTCTGTTGGTTGTAAACCTGTACACAAATGTTTTAACAATGCCATTGTTAGAACCGGGTGCTTCTGTTACTTTAGGTTTGATATCAGTTTGCTTGGTCCCATCTATGAAAAACTCCATGTTTACTAAAGTGGCAGGATTTGAACTGCTGGTCCTACATTCCACTGACTTCTCTGTGTGCTCTTTCACCGCACTGCCTATATACATAGTCAAGCCTGCTGGTCTAACTGGTAAAACAAAATAGAAATTTTTATTAATTCTTAGTTCTTACTCAGACAAATATTTGAACTGTAGACTAATTTGGGTATTTTGCTGCACCACAATAGTAATGCCATTGTAAATTTCTTCCCCAATTGGAAAAAAAATAAAAAGATTGGAGCCATTTTATAATAGCTTTTCCATAGACAATTTAATTGGTGCTACAAACTTTCCCAATTGGTTCCTGGAAAACATTGATTGTTTTTTTCCAATCAATCTGTTAGGGCATGCAGAAAGTTCTTACTACTTCCTGAATCCTTTGTAAATGGGTGATTAACCTGACAAAGGCTGTCCAATAGCAAAGATCGACTTAAAATAGGAACAACGTGTTTATGAATGGTAAAAAAGGCTTATAAATGGTAAGATTAAGTACCCAAGCAAAAAAAATCTGATAAGGATCATAAAAGATTGTGTAAGGTACCAAGATATTTAAACATTATGAACTTATCGGAAACACACGTGTTTGGTTCCCAAATGTTATCCACAGTTTAATTACAGGTCCCAAATGTCATGAAATGTTAGTATCATAGTTCAACATCCTCTCAACTGATAAGATCACCCGCTGAAATACTCCCAAAGGGCAATTTTCAGTATAATTAATAAATTGCTTTGGGAAGATGATCACAATAGTGGAACAACAGTTTTAATTCCAGTTTTGAAGCTTTCTGTAAAGTATTTTACCACAATGGCCTTGACAATAGAGTGAAAATCAATTGACGATAGAGTTGGTTTAGTTTAACATGAAAGGCAGACTATGCAAGATTTTAAACCAACATAATAATAATAATAAACTTTCATTCGTCATTTTTTCACAAAAAAGTGATACAAAGACAAGTACATAAATATATTAAACACAGAAAGAGAGAGTGGGAAAAAATAATTTGAATAGTAATAGTCTATTATAAACGAAATGTATGTATTTTTTTATTAGTTACACTTGTTGAAATGTTCTCTTTTAACTTAATGAAATATCTAATTATTCCTGCAGTTAAACTATTAGAATGACTGTCATGCTTAATACAATGTGTTCTAAAGTCCTATAAATGATATCTATTCAGTTTATACTTGGAACAAATGTAATATATGCTACAAGATACATCAGAAGTACTTCCACTTATTGATAAAGATGCATACAGTTTGACAACACATTAACATGGGTTAATTAGTTGAAAGTGAGGGGAAATTTTGAAAGAGATAACCAAAAATAAAATTATAAGTTACGACCAAGGCTGATTTTGTAGCACCATTTCATGTCAAGATCTTTGTTGGTAGTACTGGAAAAATATGTGTTAGTAAAAGACTCAGTTGTTTTGTACTTACACATCACATTCAAATTATGTTGCTCCACTTTTGTGGTGTCATTCTGCAAGACACATTTCACAGTCACATTATTCATGGCCCGGTTTGTTGTAAGTGTAAGTGTACTCTTGATAATCTGCCCATGATAATCAACAGATGATGAGGTATTTACTTCTTTTCCATCCATGGACGTATTACCCACAAACCATAGAATAGCAGTCTGGCTTGAAGACTCTGTCTCACAGACATACTCTTCCACTGAACCTTCTACAACAGCTTCCTGGGGAATCTTTGTCATGTTAATTGCAGTTTCACCTGAAATTGTCATTGTGAAACCTTGTAGTAAATTACTTATCTTTCCTTTTGCTCAAAATCACTAAATATGTCTTATAAAACTTTTACAAATAATATTTTAGATAATGAGGAAAGAAAACTGGTTCGTATACTTGTAAAACATCCACTGTAAGTTCAGGCCTAAAAGTAATTCGTTCCTTAACAACACTCACAAATCATCGAGAATCTTCAAAACGTGTTTCAAAAGTAGCTTATTGCATAGTAAACCCACCATAAACAAAACCAATAACCTCCCCATGGTACAGAGAGCAGGGCTTTTGGCCTTACAAAACACCCCTGATATTGTTAGTAAAAAAGCAGATTAGGGTTCAGCAGTAGTAGTCTTGAACACCAAGGATTACTTGTCAGAAGGTTATTGACAAGTTGTGGATACAAAGTTTTTCACTCAGATCGATCATGACCCCACACCTGAGGTGTCACAAAAAATCACTGAAACTTTTTCATATGAAATACAAGGGATTAATTTCCAAGTAAAATTTTCAGTTTTTGAATCCTTAAAATTCTAAATGTGAACACTTGTATCTTCTACGAAAAAAAAATCAGGAAATGGGAATTCCTGGTAGACCTATTTACAGTTCAGTGAATCACCCAACAGCAAACATCTGCAAATTTGTGGATGAACATATATATGAACACAATATGTCTCCCACATAAAGTCACATATTAGAGACACACAAGATTTCATTAGTAAAATTACCAAACCAGAACTAATCCAAGAGGGATCCATTTGAACCACTCTGGATGTTACCTCATTATACACCAACATACCCAATCATGAAGGAACGCTAGCAGTTGCAAACCACATGCGCAAAGACCCCATAAAAAGGCTTTCTGGCACTTATTTACTAGACCTACTTAAATTGGTGCTACACAATATGTATTTTAAATTCAAAAATGAGCAAAGTAGTTTATCTAATAGAATGTATGAAATATGGCCAGCAGTACAGGGAGACCATTGAAATAAAGGATTTATGAAAAAATTGCAAGTGTGAAAAATGCCAAAAACACACTTACACCAGTGTCTAAACATTCCAACTTAGAAGATATTTCTCTCAAGCACATGCCATTTTCAGTGTGATAAAATAGCTAGGCAATAAAATTAACGAATAAAAATGTGCAGGCCAAAGAATTGGATTCTTACCAACCATTCTTTAATGAGTATTTCTTTTTTTTGCACTTATTTTTTAGGCTATTCTAAAACTTCTTTACCAAAGAAGAGTTTTTGGTGATTTAGAGTTTTAATTAAATTTTGAAGTAACTTGAAATGAAAGCATGACTTACATTTTGTGTCTGTATATTGTATCTTTATATTTATCAGTAAAATTTATCAATTATTAAATTGATTTGTCATAATAAAATGGAGTTATCAAAACCAATGAAAAATTTTTGATGAGCTTGTCACAATATGAAAAGCAGTTGTCACAAAAACATTATATGCAGTAAACAATTGACAGAAGGTCCGTATTCATTGCCTAAATTACAACCATTACATTTGACGTAACAATAAAAATATTATAACTGTAGTCTAATACTAAATAAGTAATATGCAGAGAATAAAAACACAAAAATTCCTTAAGTAAGAAAATGAGGCTTGTCAGTCCTAATGGTCAGCATCAAATAACTGTGTTCACTACACAAATTAAACAAATAATCTATTATTTAAGGTTAACATAATTTAAAGGTTTCCTTGCCAAAGGAGTCTACCTTGCATTGATAAATTGACCTTGAAAATAATGGAGATTTACCCTTTATCCTACGTAGATTATTGTACAGGTTAATTTGACCTAAAATTTCTCATCCAATAACTAGCAAATACAAAATTTAATGCTTGTCATTAAAGCCTTAAAATAAGTCACATAGTCACACAGTCATTTACTAATCATAGCCAACAATCAGATTTAAACAGTGACATATTACTTAGTCACAACTTGCAATAAACGCCAAATGAGGTTATTTTGTAGCAAAATGTACAGACCCATCATTTAATGAAATTTGAAACAGGAGTATAAAATAATTGTCATACTAATCACCTGAAATCTAATAGTTGCCATTTTCAAACCCAGCGTGAATAAGGCAAGGTCATAAGTGAGCTGCAAGGTCATATCACAAATTACGTAGAAAAAAAGCCTGCTTGAAGGTATCCCTAAGAAAAGTTAAAGATTTAAACTCATGCCTGGACAAGGCAAGGTCATGGATAGTAAAGTCACATCACAAAAATTGAGATCCGGTTATATTTGCTTTTACTCCATTCATCCACAACAACAAGTTGCAGTAAAACACAGGTTTATAATTTTTCATTATACATGTTAGTTAAATGGCTAAAATGTAGAGAAAATCCAAACTAAAAGGAAAGGGGGAAGTAAAAGTGGAAGGGATAATGGAGCGTGGATTATGGATGCTTTTTATGGTGATGCTCACACTGAGGAACTCTTCCAGAGCCCCTGAACTATGATATTGTGGAGGGGAACACTGTTGTTGAATGCAAAGGTTGCTCCTTGCCTTCTAAATGTTTTGGAAGCCATGGCCTTGAAGGGAAATCCCCCTACCCTGTAATATTAGTTTACAGATGCCTCTAATATGTTCGTCAAAAGATTGGGGATAAGGACAGAATATATTAAAGGAGCATTGAGAGGAAGAGACCAAGAGCTCAACAGTACATTCATAGCTCTGGCAGGACAGATATAGATATTTTGGAGAGTAAGTAACTGTATCATGTGATAATATAATTAATCCTGAAGGGTTTTGCTCAATTTTAGAAGTAAATGAGCTCCAGGTGGTTGAGATTAAATATCCTGCTTAAGATGGGTTCCTTAAGATTATGCTTGTCATGATAAAATGGCTTCGCACTATGAGGATAGATATAGCTCATCCTAAGATGAGAAAACTGAGAAAAAGCCTTGAGCAAATAAAAGGTTACAACCCAGGAAGTTTTCAGCCTTGATATCAAAGATACCTCTAGGGGTGAGTCGAAAAGTGGAGTTTATCATCTGAGGTACATGGAGAAAGTAAAGTGGACTAAATGGGAAGGAGCTGAAATGAGTTAAATGCAGATGGAGGAAGAATGATTTTTCATCGCACATGGGAAAATTTCCTTACAATATAAGTAATCTTAAAATGTGAGTACATTTTGGATTTTGACTTCAACTGGCAGCTTAGTGAACATTAGAGCAGATGATGATAAAGTGTTAAAGTGCAAAGTCTCTAATATAGAGGTCATCATTCTTTCTCAACTTCAAAGTATAAAACACATGAAAATAAGGTAAAAATAAAACAAATTCCTCACTAACGTAGTCTTTGGACGTCTTTTTTGTGGTAATAAGATTTTCCATTGCAAGGATGCATAGTCATCAGTAGAGCATTTTGATAATAAATGAATGATTACATAACACAGGAAACCACTGATGTTTAAAACTTTGTCTTAAATGAGACCCATTCTGTAAAACCCGTTGGAAACAGAAAGTTAACTTAGCAAAAGCATTCAGATTTGCGACTGTGTCTTAGCCTCAATTCCTGGGTAAATGGATGAAACTGAGCCCTAACGTTAAATTGGAAATCACAATAATATATAAAATTATGTTTCATGTTATTATTTATCATGAGTCTTTAATAAGAAAAAAATGAGATAACAATGAAACATGTAGTGTTGAATAAACTAAACAATACTTACCTTTAACCTTTAACAGAGAAATGTAGCCATAACCCGAAGCTAAACCTCCAGCACTACATCTGAACAAGTTAGTAACTGAGAGATCAATACCTTTTACTACAAGGGAAGTGTTTACAGATTTACTGATGCCATACTTGTCTGCAGTGTAGCCGGCATAGTATGATATATTTATGCTTGGTTTGGTTGGGTAGAATCTCAGTATATTTCTCCACTGACTGGAATTCTTGACAGACCAATATATGGCAACTGCATTCTCAGGAATTTCACCACATGACAGTTCTGCGGATTCTGTCTCATTCTCTATGTAAACTATAGTGTTTATATGTTCATCAAGTTTCACAGCTGATGTTGCATGAAGCATCCACAAACCTGCACAGACAGCTATAGCTACAAAATGATGGAAATATTACATATATCACAAAATAAAATTCATATGTCACCTGTTAATGGGATATCTTTTGTAGTTTTGAAAGAAATTATATCGAGATAGCATTGTGCATTATTTCATTTGTCAGTAAATGTCTTTTGTTGTTTGAGATCTAATTTTCGTTTGTTACATGTTTTGACAGTAAAAAGTACAATAAATTAACTATAACCTTGAGTAAATTTATTTTGATTAAAACACACAATTTAAAAGTAAGTGCATACAAATATGTAAAGAACACAATTCCATTGATTTACAATATTTAGACATTATTTTAGACATTAGACTTATTTAGACAAATTTTACCTGCAGTTATGCTTACTGACTTAATGCAATTATTCAGGTTTATGTCTTGTGTTATACACAGAAAATTATTTCAGAGACAGGAGTTTAAGTATAATTAATATCAATTCTTTGACATATCTTGAAAATATGACAAAATAAAAGAAGACCAGGGTAAAACCAATACATATCTGCACTGCATTACTGCATTGTTAGCATTTTATCAGGGGTCAAATCTTTTTCATTGTAAGAAGAAGAAATTTTACTGTAGAATAATGGTTGGTTTGCTTGAGTATGCAAACGTTTTTCCAACCACATAAAATAGACTGCAACTTTGTCCAGTCTCAGAAAAACTTGACTTCGTTTTGTTTTTATTGCTAAAATCAACATTTGCAATGTGTTCTTAGGTTCAATATGGGATAAAATTGACTTTATTTCTATGTTACATTATATAAGTTTATATATAAGATAATCAGTGTCTAGTAGGTAACACGCTCGGCAAGGAAGGCAGAGGATCTGGGTTCGATCCCAGGTATATGAACATGGCGCAGATAAGCATTGTAATTGTTGTTCCTCTGGTATTGAGTGCTTTCCCCTACTGAGAACCTCAAAGAAATTGACAAATGGTCATACCAAAAAGTCAGTTTTACAGTTTGCGGAATGTGAGTCACTGGAGAGATAGAGCTTGAGTCAGGATTGGTCAGACACATATTTTATTTTTAGTATAGGACATATTGAGTATAGATATACAATACAACAGACACTGAATACCATATTTTTTTGTATTTTGGAGTGGGTTGTTATTATAATCGTTTAACTAACCTTAACTTGACTTATACTTTAAATATACATTAACTAAACTTATTAATTAAATTTACCATAACTTGTCATATATAAAATTTACTTTGGAGTTTAATCAAGGTTACGTATCATTCACTCAATTATAGACAGAGGCATACAAAACAGTAAAGCATGCATTTCCGATTAACTGTTTACTTCTTTAAAAAAGGAGAGGGTAATAAACCTAATTTTATTTTGCAAAATGTGTATGGTACTTGTGATTAGTTAAATCAGTGAAATATACATCAAAGAATGCCTTTTACAGATGACAAGGACAAGTAAGGGACCAGTTGCTTCATGTTAGTAAGAGGAAAATGTAATATTTTCTTGGTGTTATATCCCTGTGACTATAACACACAAATATACAAATTCAGTAAGCATCTAATTTGTTCAAGCAAGATGTACCAGTGCAGGCTACCACAGTTGAAGTGCCATTTTTGAAGCAGACACACATATACATACAGCTCAGCACATGCATTGGGGATCTGCACTCATTCACGGTGTAGTGTTCATTAGTGTACTAGTTGGAGCCTTATAATATTACAGAAAAGACACAGTGTTTTGATTGACAATTTTATTTATACCCTAGTCGCACTACAGGTCGGCCGTCCCACTGTTTAAAGCTATTTCTCTGTGGCAGAACTGCTTCTAGCGACACCTTATATATTTCTGATATTTGTTGTGTCCATCACACTACAGGCAGCATAAGCGGAAGTTGTAGGAGTTGGAAGGAAGGCTGCTGTGATTCCTACCAGGTGAGGTTTGTTTGCGAAGCTATGACATAGTGTTAAAATGCCTATTACATCCACTTGATTTACTTCATCAAGTAACTATGTTATTTACCATATATATATGGACTACACCTTTGGTTACCATAGTAAGAAATTCATCTGAGCATGCTCTCATATGTCTGTGCATGCCACAGTAAAAACATATTCAAACTTCTGTGTAAACCGAAACGGACTTTTCGCCACTGTGCCACAAGGTCTCATACAAACCTTGACAGTAGTTGAAGATAATTGAAGGACAGGGGTGTTTCACTCAATGCCTATAACTGTGGATTATACCACCTATAGTGTGGCCGGGGTTTTAACAACCAAAAATATAATTACAGTCAACTGAGATACTTTGATAATGGAATATCATGTATGTAGAATTACATGTTTTATTATTTTAATTACTATATTTGGGTGTCTTTGAGCCGCGCTTTTTACTGGGTGGGATATAAAGTGATGGTCTGGTTTTCTACTGCTAATCTCTGTGACGTGCTGGTTTGTTGAGTATGATGTGGGGTCTTTGGTGTGGGATCCTGTCTGCACTGGCTTGTATTTTCAGCAACCCAATTTGACTCGTAGGTTCTGGAGGGTGGTTAGTACTGGCCTGGCATGTCAATTGTCGAGTTCAAAGTGTTCACAAATACTTGAATATTGTTGCTAAATGTAGATCAATATGTTCAGATCTTTCCTGAACACAGTTACTTCACTGGCGTCATGATGATTTGAGGCTCTGTTTGTGTAGCCTTGACTTCTGTGTGAATGCCTTTTATTGAGTTAGGAATCACTTCCTCTAGATGCTGGAATATCACTCTGTGCTACCTGTGTTGGATTCACTACTCAGATCCAGGCCTTGTGAGAGTGTGCTGGCGTCTAGTGATGGTCCCTGGATCTTTCCAGCAGTGTTGATGCTAGTGGTCTGTGTCCGAATCCATAGTTTTCAGTATCTAGATTAAACATAAATTACCATTTTCAAGAGATCTTTCTGTCTTCTTGATTCTTTTGGCCAGGTAATGCACATTTTGTTTGTGCCCTTTAAGGGAGGTATTTCTAGTGAAGGCCATATTACAGAACCTGGAAATGTGTTTTCTTAGTCCATAATTCATATTTCAGTTTTAATGTATCAATCTGAAAAGTAATTCAATGTTTCAAATATGATTTTAGATTTCTCCAGGCATTCCAAACCTACTTTACGGCAATAGTGAGCTTGGAAACTGGTGTTATGATGTGTTACATCTCATCACTTTTTGATGCAAACTAGAGAGGTGAATATTTTTCGGGATTTTAAAATATTGATGCAAAAAATAAAGAGTGTCATTTATCTTTATAATTTTGTACCTTGTTTATTTAAACTGGTACATAATAGAACAAAGGGAAATAAATGCGTTCTGAGTGTGAGTGGTGTTTAAGGTGTCAAAGGACCTGGTTTCCAGGGGACTCGAACCCACACCACCTCACTCACGAGGCCCACACTCTACCAGGTGAGCAATAAGGGAAATCCCCACTAGCCAAGCCAGTAGTAGTGATTTTATCACTTTTGGGGTTCTGTCACATTTTCCCCTCCACAAATGAAACCTGTCCCAGGTTCTTACTGGTTCACATTAACCAGCACCACTGGCTAACTTCTGTGTGATTAATCTAACCACACTAGCCAATATCTCATTAGGGGCTCCAATGTCAAAGGACCTTGACTGTGTTGTGAGCAGCCTGTGCCGCCTAAAAGGGTATTGCTGGTCAACGCTCTTGTAACAATACCTAGAACCTGTTGCATGGCTGTCTATGTGAGAACTGGGACTACATGCAGTAGAAATTACAGATCGACTTCACCACAAACTATGAACCAAACTCGTCAATGCTTGGTTTGAAACCTCATTCAATTTAAGATCATTCAAAATATCATCAGGCTGTCCCATTCTTGTAGCATGCTGAGGGGCTGGGTTTATGATGTGAAGATGTATTTACAGTGTGTGACATGTCTATCTGCAGGAAACGCCCATTTATATTCTTGCTTTTGTTGCTGATTTTCTTTGTCTAGATGCTCGCCCATGCCGCTGCTGTAATTTTCTCTCTTGAAATTGACGGGTCTGCTATGTTCTACTCGACATCTTATCTTATAATCTTGTAATATTAACAGAAATAATAAAAGTGTAAAATCCAAGTTTTAAGACATAAATCCATTTTTTTCTTTAGATGTTTATACTTCAAATTTAAGTCAAGTTTAGATTCAAATCCTATTGGGCAGTGCCCAGTAAACAGTTATTTATGGGTAGCATTACACCTAGAGTTTTAAAGTGGTAGTGAAACTAATTGCAGTTCCCAGATCTTGGCCGTGCTAATCATAAGGATATTATATTATTTTAGTGATGGCCCATTACACATATTCTCTCAATTTAATTCAGTGAATATTCGAGGCAATTGCTTGACAAAATCAAGGAATACATTTATTCTCTGAACATTTGAGAGAAGACTCATATTCCCTGATCAGAAACATCGTCCCTAAATTTTCTAGGAAGTACGCCTATTCCTTTATATCTATATTCACCCTAACATAGAAACATGTTAATTTACTTACCTGAAAACTATACACTTGGTGTAAGAACAATACATTTTATATAACCATGAAAATTAATCCTACGCGTGTTTCAAAATGATTGTGATTTGTGAAGATTATCGCTATTTATGATAATTATGAAGCTATACTGACCATAAAAATCGTTATAATTGCTCTGAAAAAGCAATATCTCACCTGCTAGCTTTGTTTTCATGTTGCACTTATTTTTATTTTTCAATATTTTCAGACTACTGAAGATAAATATAACACTAGGATACTGATGTATCAAAATATATTTAATGCGAGTACTTCTATTTCTTTTTTATCAAGGATGTTTAAAACTACTATTTTAACATTTTTAGAAAACATTCCCCTAAACCTAACTTGGTTATCAGCTCATTTATATTGACGCACATCTCAAACTATAGATTTGTCACTCATGTTTATATCTATGTAAACATAGTTATTGTTATTTGCAAATGATGATTGTTTCAACAGAATCCATATTGTTTTACTCTGTAACCACCACTGTTCTCTTCATCAATGGCTTATGGGTTGCAACATACAGCATGTAACATCTATGTATGTGGGTTCAAACCAAGATGGTGATTATATTAGGAAATAATGGTAACCTTAGCCTTTAAGAGAATGGAACTAATGGTTAAATGTATGCATGTATATTTGTATGTAATATGCAATATGTTTTATGTAATATGTATTTTATGTTATGCATGTGCATAATTTACTTTCCAAGTACAGACGCCACCCGATTGTATTGTGCCACTCGCGAAAAGGCTTCGCAATTTGGATATCTTTATCAGCCAATGTCAGACATACGGAAAATATAATGGTTAAATGTATGCATATATGTTTGTATGTAATTCATATTTTATGAAATGTATGTGTATCATATACTTTCGAAGTACACGTGCCACCCGATTATTTTGTGTCACTGGCGACAAGGCTTTGCAATTTGGATATCTTTATCAGCCAATGTCAGACATACTGAAAATATAATGCTGAAACTACTGCAAATATAATCAGTATAACCCCTCGAAACTGTGACAGGGAGAAAGTTGCTTTGTGCAATGGATTTACAGTGCAAAATTTTGAAGTTATTGTGTGTACTGTTTCCTCCTTTCCCCCAACTAGCCAACATGCATAAAAGCAACATTAAACCTAAGCCAATAAAATTCAAAGTATCACTTCTAACTGCTCATTACATTAGTTCTTCAGAATTCGAGGGAGCCATGTAATGTGTAAGTAGGAATTAAGTACACTAAATATCCGATTAGAAAGTACACAAAATATCTGATTAGATTACCTGTAATCAGTTACCTCGAACTATTTGTTTATTGATGAAGGTAGAATACTACTATTTCCATTACATTACTTTCAGGAAGTTTTTTTTCTCATTATAATAATAGTTTCCTGTTTTACATTGGTAATACTTAAACTTGTGTTCATGCTCATTAGTTTTAAAGTAGTAATTTGTTTTTAATATACATTGTAGTGGCTGATTCTGTAAAATTATATCCTCGGTTAATTGGGTGTATTATTTAAATTCAAACAACTTGTATATTTTAATAATAATTTTATACTATTTTTGGTAAAACTGTGTGGTTTTCCAGTACATTTTAGATTTTCCAGTAGGTTTTATTTATACCAAGTGGTAATCCTACTTGATATATGTACAAACAGCCCTGTTATAACCATAAAGCTTTAAACCAAATATTTAATTTATCTTTCAAATATTGTGTATTTACTATTCAGAAGGATATATGTTGTTTTTATTTGCTTTTTATATGTGACTAGAGTGGCCTATTTTAACTATTCATTTTTCATGTTTCAGCTTCAGTTGTTATCAATTGAATTTTGACATGAAGTTGTTTAAGCAAATAATTCAATATGAGTCTTAGTTTATCTGTTTCAGCAAGTATAAAGTATGAAGTTTTTAATACAAAGAAACTAAAGGCAACATTTGATCTGGGTATTTTATTGTCAATGGCAGATAATTTAGATTTTAATTTGAAGCTAGCCCAGACTGTGAAACAGGCTACAAAAGGCTTAATTTGATTTTTGAAGCTTCCATTGAATTGTTCTATTTGACAAAAGTACAGTAATTGAAACAAAGCTCTGGCGAGGCTCGCTCTTCTACTAGATATCACTTTTTTAGTTGTTTTGTCTCCTTACTTTCATGAATAGTGATGTAATGTGATTATCTGTCTGCTCACTGAAGTTAAGCAGCAAGGGGTTGCATTAGTACTGGGATTTTTGGCTGCTTTAGTGCACTACTCAGGACTCTGATGGCTATGTGGCTCCTGCTAGTTGATCGAAACTCTTTTTGCCCTCGTTTTCTCCAATATATCTTGTTGGTCAATGTTTGTGAATGGTAATGATTTTTAAAAATAAAAATAAGTATATAATGAGAGAAAACTATTCATGGTATTCCACAGTTGCATTTATTGGAAGCAGGCATTTTCAAACCTTCTTTATTTCCTTGTACTGATTGATCACGCTTGCATTTGGCTTCCTTCCTTTCATCAATCAACAACAGTATGAAAGCCTAGACAAGAAAGTAAAGAAGAGTTGCAAGAAAGACAAAAAAGCCTTTATTGAGAAGAAAGAAACAGAAGCAGAAGAGGCTGCTAAGAAAAATGATTCTAAGACGCTATTCAAAATTGTCAAAGAACTGGGGTCAGCAGTAGCAACAAAGTGCCAATCAAAGACAAACATGGTAAAGTTCTCAGCTCAGAAGAAGAACAAAATCATAGATGGATAGAACACTTTAGAGAGGTACTAAACCAATCAGACCCACCCTCATTCCTGAACTTTGATAGATATGAAGTTATGCATCCACTAGAAGTCAACACTGATGAAATAAGAATTACAGAGGTCTTAAAAGCTATCAAGACACTGAAAAGGCACAAGAACTCTGCCATCTTTTCAACATCGTTTGGAATTCTGGAACTGTACCAGATGAATGGAGAAAAGGCATGATTGTCAGGCTACCAAAATGGGGATCTAAGCAACTGCAACAACTGGCAAGGGATTACACTACTATCAGTCCCTGGGAAAGTTATCTGTGCAATACTTCTGAGCAGACTTAAAGATGATCTTGATGAAAGACTTAGAGAAGAACAAGCAGGATTTCTAAATGAAAGATCATGCACTGAGCAAATATTAACACTAAGAAACATCACTGAACAAAACTGTGAGTTCAATCAGAAGGTTTTCATAAACTTTGTGGATTTTAAGAAAGCATTTGACAGCATTCATCGAGAATCAGTGTAGAAAATAGCACAGATCTATGGCATACCAGAAAAGTACATCAATGTCTTCAAAAACCTGTACTTGAATTCCAGCTGTTGTACAAGAAAAAACTTTGGCCACAAAGATTATTTTAACATCATGACTGGAGTACGACAGGAGCTGTATCGTTTCACCCTTGTTGTTTCTCCTCACCATTGACTTTGTCATGCGTCAGGCCACATCTGATCCCCAACATGGAATTCCCTGGAACACCAGACGTCTTACTGATTTGGATTTCACAGATGATTTAGCCTTGTTGGATGAAAATGCTAAATCAGGTTCAGTACAGAAAAGACCAATGTAATGTCAGTGAGGGAGCAGCAACCAATGGTCCTTAAAGTAAACCAACAGGAAGCAGAAGAAGTAGAAAACTTTACCTACCTCAGAAGCAGTATCTCAAACAAGGGTGCCACTGAACGGGACATCTCATGCTGACTAGGTAAAGCAGCATCTGTATTCCAGCACCATTTGGATATCAAATCACATCTCTATGAAGAGCAAACTGAGCTTGTACATCTCTCTTGTCATACAAGTGGCTATTTATGCCAGCGAGTTATGGAAGAGTAACAACAACTTAGCGCACAAGCTTGATGTATTCCATCACAGATGTCTACGGAAGCTACTCAAAATATCATGGTGAGATCATGTTACAAGTGATGATGTGCATCAAAGATCAGGACCATGGAAGATGGGTGAAATTGTGAAAGAACATCGTTTAAAAATGCTGGGTCACATCCTAAGAATGGCAGAGGAAAGATTACCAAAAACATCATTGGAGTGGATCCCTACTGGAGGTAAAAGAGAAAGGGGCAGACCAGTCACCACCTGGAGAAGAACAATACAGCAAGTCTTACGAGACATGGGGATAAGTTGGGAAGAGTCCAAGACTATAGCTGCTGACCGAATCAAATGGAGAACTGTTGTTGCCCAGTGTTCCAAACAGAACTCGAGGAACTAAACTTACTAACTAAATTTTCAAACCAGGGTTTGATTTTAGAGAAACTGTCCTAATAAAAGGTTCCTTGAGGTTCCTCAATATCACACGTCTGTACACAAATCTAAAAAGCACTTTGGTCACAGTTTTGTTTTTAATGCCCCCACACTTTGGAATAATTTACCTGGAGATGTTTTAACTCTTGCCTGTTTTAAGCTAAAAATGTATCTCTTTGAAAAGACTTTCCCACCTTTGCATATAAACTATCCAGGGTCTCCTTGGTATCAACCTGGTTATATCTGGCTATGGAATGGTGATCGGTGAATTTGGTCCTGGTGTCACACCTTAGAGTCTGCCTTGGCAAATATTAACTGCCATAAAAGTGCAGAATAGAATAGGACAAATTGGTACTTTGAAATTGTCCGATACTAGGTTTTTTTTGCAAACAAAAACATTTAAAATCTTATTTGCTACCAATGAGCCTGTCTTATGCAGAAATGTTTAGATAGGACTATCTCTCTCCGAATTTTAATCTTCCAAAGAAAAAAAATAGTAGAATACACTAAGGCTTCCACTTTTTAAAAATGCTGGAAAAAAGGTTTTATATAATTAACTAGAGTTTTTACATTATACACCAGTTGGAAGTAAGCCGGGTAGTTACATGCCTAATAAGGCAGTGCCTGATTTACATAAAATTTGAGGATGAAAACTTTATGTAGGTGTAAATCAATATTTGTGTATAGATCCAAAAGTGTTCAGTATGTTGTGTTGTCTGTTGGAACCTTTTAGGGACTAACTAGCATTATAATATCTCAAGTTTTTATTTGATTGGAGCCTGGGGAAAAGCCCTACAAAGAAAAGACCTGCAGGAGACACACCTTTTTCCCGATTGTTGAGAAAGCCCTACACATCATGTATACCTTCGATAATGAAAAGGTTATTACTTAAAGAGATAACTAAATTGTTATTCAAACTAACCTATACTGTTCTTTTCAGTCCAAATGGCCGTTTGTACTTTAGAAACAGTAAAGTAGATTACTTGATAGTAAAGGTAAAACCTACACTGGATTGAAGTTACTCAAACTTTAGATGTTAACTGATCAAACAGAACCTTGCAGTGACATCTTTAACTAGAAAAGTGTGCCACCAAATAGTTTTATTCCAGATTTTTAACAAGTATTTACCTTGTATTTGTATGGAGTGCAGCAAGGGACACAGAGCTGTTTCATCATCATTATTTTATCTTGCTATTACTAGTTAAGAGGTCAATACCACAAGATACTAAGTCATTCTCATGAGTTAGCAAGTGGTTGCCACAAAATAATACACCATTCCCACAACATAGTAAGCTCTGGTATTAAGATACTAAGTTCTGGTAACTAGATAATAAGTCATGGGAATGAGCTGCTAAGTTGTGGTAACAGGATACTAACTTGCGGGAACAAGATACTAAAGTGGTTTCCACAAGATAGTAAATCCTTTTATTTTCATTTATACCCACCCCTTACTAACTCATTCTCACAACTTATGCAGTCATTCCCACCACTTATTAACTTGTTACCACCACTTAGTATGTTGTCCCTAGAACTTATTTAAGTATTTACACCCGTTAAAAAGTTGTTACCACAAGATATTTCATTGTTCCCTCAAGATTAGCTAGGTATCATATGCAAAGAAATTGGCTGTACATTAATGTCAAAGAATGACTTACTAACTCTTGAGAATGACTTCATGTCTTGTGGTAATGAGTTACTAACTCATGAGACTGAGTTGGTATGTTGTGGTAATGACAAATTACTCTCTTATGGCAACAACATACTTTCTTGTGGAAACAATGTACTACCTTGTGGGAATGACTTACTATCTTGTGGGAATCACTTGCTATCTTGTGGTACCGAGATAAGAAAATGATACAAAAACAGTTCTATGCCCGTTATAACATTTAGCCAGTATATTTTGTAACCTTTTTTCTCTCCACTGGTGTAATAAACTTGTTTGAATTTTCTCTGTCTGGATTTTCTCTGCATGGCTTTTCTCTTTTGCATATTTGACTGAAATTGATAAGTATCAAGGGACAGAAACTTTACTTGATAAAAAAACTGTTGCAAGATATATTGAAAAAAGGAAACACCAATTAATTATTTCTGTCACGTAATCAATTCTATAAACCAGTGAAATATGTATTATCCTGGAATTTCAGGAGTAATACATTTAGGCTCTGTGAAAGGAATTCTGGTTGAAATGTTAAAAATTACGTTTTCCCAAAATTCACAAGTGCACAAGTTATATTTTAAAATACTGACTCCCACACACTGGTGTATCACATTGTCAATTAAATGTTCTAGTGCCTCTATCCTTGCCCTTGGGCTGTACTGGAGCCTCTTAGTTCAATGAACGAAATGCTGTACTTATTTATTTGTTATTTTATGTTGCTTTAAATACTGTACAGGGCATATTACAATGGGTTGTTTTGTGGGCAGAAGAAACAAATACATACAATTAGTCAATGTTATATATTGTAAGCTGCTGCACATAGACAAGCAATTCCTAACTTTTCTTCATAAGGTCCGGTATTTGGACTGCTGACCTCAGAGGTGGGAGATGAGTGTCTTACCACTGCGCCACCATGATCCCTTGAAATACTAAAGTCTACACAAATATTGTGCTGGCTTTTGAATGAACACAACAAACTACAGTCAAACTTGTGTATAAAGACCGCCCAAGGGAAATTGTAGTGCACGACCTGATCGGGACCTGCTCTGTCAGTTTAACATGACCTTATTTATTTCTATTGTGTTTCCACTCTATAGTATCCTTATTCTCTGCATTCTTGCTATTGACCCCTGTTTACATAGTTACAACCAATCAAACGCTTTGTTGTGGTCAATTAGGTAATTTACTGGCTTTCTTCTTCACTTTGGAATTAGCATTCGAACAAACAACATCAGTTTTAAAAAACATTAGTGTAAAGTGATTTTAGCGTCATAATGCCTAGGAAAAAGAAAACTTCAGTACCACAGAAAAAGAAGGCAACAAAGAAGACTCCAACCAAGAAGGTCAGCTTAAAGGATGGCTCTTACTTGGACAGTCAGTTGGATGTGAGTATGAATTTCGGATCCGACCCTGCTAATGTACCTCTCATTGCTTCTTCTGACCCCAACGCCACACTTTTAGCTTGCCTTCAGCGACTTGAGGAGTCCAATAAAGACATTGTAAGGCAAATTGAACATCTGGAGCGTCAAAATTCTGTTAATTCAACTCCATTATCTTCACCCACTCGTAGGCTCCATGTGATCTCGGGGACCCACTCTTCAAGATTTATCATCACAGGGGGCTATACCTTGTCATGGTATCCCAACTTCCCATCTCTCAGGGCAGGCAACAGGGGTCGATGTGAACAAAGTTTACCTTGCGTTGGGGTCAAATCGAGGTCAAGAGGTCGCGCTCACACAAGCTGGTCAACACATGGGTACAGGGATCGGCATCCTACTCAACCAGACGATCATGATGCGGTAATCCCGAGTCTGGAAGCCATAAGGAAGTCATGGGACATCAGCCAGTCTGTGGCACGAATTCTGAATCACTATGAAGAATCTGCAAAACAACACACCTTACAAGGTAAGGGTCATTCTGGGAAAAAATTCGGGGAGATTTAATACTATGGAGACTTGTACTGCACCCCCAGAGCTTAGATGGCCCAACAAAGGGTTTGTTGGTGGGACTAACAGGAAAAGGTTATCTTATGATGACATGTCTATACCACAATGGGTGGCGGGTCAACTGAATAATATCAGTCAAATCCAGGAGAATAGTTTACTTAGGCTAGTCTTGGACCAGGTAATAGCAGCCATGCGGGATGCTTCATCATTGCCATGGGCTGCTGTACGTGGAGCATGGGCTTCCTCCATGCATGACAGGGAGGAGGGAAGGCTTACATGGAGGGACACCACTCAATGGGCCATCAACCGACTGAGTAATGCCCAAGTTGCTATGCTGAACTCACAAGCAGTATCTCAGACCAAGGGACGGGTGTGTAGGTACTATAATGAAGGTGCTCGTTCATTTGATGGGCATCATGGGCTTTAGAAGCACTTTTGTTCATATTTAGACAAGGAAAGTCTAACAACCATCCAGAATCAAGATGTCAACTAAAAACAATGGTAGGGATAGACAACAGGCACAATAGGGGAAGGCAGGGCCACTTGTAATTAACAGCCATGCAATACCAAAGGACACTAAACCAAAGGGGGGTGTTAAATGTAGGACTGAACTGTGTCAATGATAATTATGAGGTAAACTCAGAGGACCAACCCTCAGGGGTGCACCAAGTTGTAAATACGTTTACAAATGGTAGTTTAACAACAGTATGTAAGTATGTTCAAAAATGGACAAATTGTAATGATAGTAATGCAATATTACCTGTTGAAACTGTTCATTCTTGTATTCAGTGTTTTCAGGTACGAGACGAAGGGCATGACTATCATTCATGGAGTTGTAGCAGCCAATACCATTTACCTGTAAATAACAGGCCATTATACCACAGATCAAATATATATAAAAATATGGATGTATATTCTAACAATATTAACTGGGACTGATGGGAAGCATGTACCTGGTACCATTGGAAAAACTGTTGTAAACTCTAAAATTATTGATGTTACTAATTTGGAATTCCATATGGATGAAGGGGAAGCTTTTACAGTGGTATACATTCATCCATCTAGGAATAATAGCATTCAGGGTTTTTACTTGTGGGGTTACATTGCTAATATTCACAGGTACGCGCTTATCCAGTGTAGAGACCCACCAAGGGGCTACATTGAGATACAGTTCACGGTCATGTACAACATAATGATATATGGTAGAAATACTGAGGAAGTCGAACCTAAAAGTATTTATGAAGACTATTGTAAAGACATGTTAACTAGACAATATTATGGGTGTTCGTATATTCATTATTTGCAAGTGCTTATAGACAGGATGGTTGATGATGTAAATAGTTCCATTAAGGTGGAAGACGAAGCTGAGTTGAACTCATGTATACAAAATGATGTAACTATGTCTGATGTGAATGATGATTTAACAAAATCTAACACTGATACTAACATCTTACAGGCATCCATAAGTAATTCCCAGAGTAAAGCAGTTAGGCCTTCCTGGGGGGAAACATGTGATTTCAATGATAAGGACAGAACTATGGGGTTCTTACCTCAGGCTTCTACCAACTTTGCATTTATCATCCCAGATAGGCCCCCAATTCAGTTAGATACTGTGGATAAATACATTGACATAGCTAATGTTATCTTAGATACTGGCGTTTCCAATTATAAGCAGGCACGTATACCCATTCAATCAGGTTTGAAAGTGGAGGCTTGGGAAAAATACTTACAAGAATATCCAAATGACAAACTTATCCAATATATCAAATTTGGTTATCCTTTATCTCTTAGTAATCCAGCATCTCTTCACAATGTTGTAGTATCCAATCATGCTTCAGCTATTCAGTTTTCAACAGCAGTATCCCAATATATTACTAAGGAGAGCGAGCTTAGGGCTATTTTGGGACCAGCAGATAAAATAGATCACCCCCAATACCACTGCTCCCCCATACTTACTAGACCCAAAGACAATGATAAAAGAAGAGTAATCTTAAACTTATCTCACCCTAAAGACGCATCTGTCAATGACAATGTCACTAGAGATAAATTTGATGGTACTCCTTTTGCATTGAAATTCCAAACTATCGACAACATTGTATCTGAAATACGCCAATGTGAGGACCCAGTTATATTCAAAGTAGATATTGCCAGGGCATTTCGTAACCTTTGGGTCGACCCTGCTGATGGCCTTAAGTTGGGTATTTCATGGGAAGGGAAGTTCTATATTGACGGGTCGGCAGCGTTCGGCTGGGTGCACGGTAGTGCTTCGTTTAAGCTTTTATCTGACGCAGTAGCCTACATAATGAAGCAGAAGGGCTACAGATTATTCTGGTACATTGATGATTATATTGTGGTCCTTCCTAAATCTAAGGCAGGCAAAGCATTCAATGACCTTTGTGAACTGTTACTTGAACTAGGACTCCCTACAAGTATTGAAAAACAAACTGCCCCTTGTACAAGGTTGACGTGCCTGGGTATTGATGTTAATATTGATACTAATACTATCAGCATGGGACAGGAAAAAATTGAGGCCATATATGGCGAATGTTTGCAGGCTAACTCCAAAACTAAGCTGTCAAAATCGCAATTTCAATCCCTTACAGGGAAATTGTTGTACATACACAAATGTGTACGCCCTGCCAGTATCTTCATCAACAGAATCTGGCTTTACTCAGAAATAATGCGGATAAGGCTTATATTCACCTCACCCATGATTTCTTTAGAGATATTCAATGGTTCATTAAATTTTTACCTAGATTCAATGGGGTGGTATTCATCACCAAAGACAACTTGGAATGTAATGAAACTCTCTGTATTGATGCTTCATTAACAGGCATTGGAGGAGTTTGGAAAAACAGAGTTTATGCTAGCCCCATACTTGACATTCCTGACTTGAAAATCGTACATTTGGAAATGATCAATATTTTGATAGCTATCAGGATTTGGGCAAACCACTGGCAATACAAAACTGTAACTTTCTCCTGTGATAACATGGCTGTGGTTCAAGTGGTCCATTCAGGGAAGACCAAAGACCCTATGCTGGCCGCATGTGTTCGTAATATTTGGTTAGAAGCATCTATACATGATATTACTATCAAAATTGAACATATTAAGGGAAAGAATAATGTAATAGCGGATGCCCTTTCTAGGTTGTACTCAGATAACCCAGTGGATTTTGTACTCATCAACGAAATTGCTAAAGAATACACTTGGGAACAGGTCCGTAGTCATCATTTTAATCTTAATCTTAACTTGTAATTGTAGGTTCTTCCTCAACCACCAAACCTCTGGTTAGATCGGCCATGCAGCGGATAACCACAACATTTAGACCATCTACAAGGAACTCACACATGGTTCATTTCAAAACGTTTATTGCTTTTGCAGTATACATGAACTTTGACATTGAATTTTCATTGCCTAACATTTTAGCTTTTCTGGAATGTTTGGTCCATAACAAAATCTCTCCAAAAGTTGTAGCCAACTACATATCCTTTCTTAAAACTGTGGCTAAGTTGTTTTTCATTCCGTCAGGTGACCTTATCACACCTCTGTTTCACTTTATTTATGGTCAATTGTTAGGAACCTTCCTTACTCTCCTACACCTAGTGGCATTTTCAACCTCTCGATTCTTCAGTCCATCTCTCAGAACTGTGAGCTTCTATAGGATCCCAAGTTATTCAGAGCAATCTTTCTGGTGGCATTTTTTGGATTCTTTAGGATGTCCAACATAGCCGCTCTCTCCATAGGAAAATTTGACCCCTCTGTACACATTCTTAGACAGGATGTCATTTTCGCAGACCCTGGCATTCATTTAATATTGAAATGGACCAAGACGTTGCAAGAAAAGTCTGCTCATCATTTTGTCCAACTTCCACACCTTAAGAATAAATGGCTGTGCCCAGTTACAGCAATCAGGGACCTCCTTCTTTCCAGACCATTACCACACAATGCACCACTGTTTGCTTTGTCATCTCCTCCCCATTTACAGGTTATTGATACACCAATAAGACATGCACTTAAATTCATATTGAAGAAGGTTTTCACTCATTCAGGAGATCCGGGGCCACTTTAGCCTATGATAATAACATTCCACTTCCAAACATTATGGCCCATGGACTTTGGAGGAGCTCTTCAGTATGGTACTATCTACAGCAGGCATCCTTGGCTAGATAAATCATTCCCTGCACATTTGCTTCCATTGTCCCCCCTTATAGTTGGGTTTGGGCTTTAAAATCTTTATCCAAACATTTTAACGTTTACCTTTTAACCTGTATATAATACTAATATGTAAATAATAAAATTCCCAAACTAGTGTTTCACTGTCTTATGTCTGTATAACACAACTTCAACTTGACCTTCATCTGACCTTCCATATTGACCAGGGAGTTTGGAAACTGTGTAGTGCACGGCCTGATAGGGGCCTGCTCTGTTAGTTTAACACGACCTTATTGATTTATGATGTGTTTCCACTCTATAGTATCTATTCTCTGCAGTCTTGCTATTGACCCCTGTTACATAGTTACAACCAATCAAACGCTTTGTTGTGGTCAATTAGGTAATTTACTGGCTTTCTTCTTCACTTTTGAATTAGCATTCGAACACCAGTTTTAAAAACCCACCATCCCACCACTTGACACTTGATCATCTGAAGAAGGGAATCTCTCTAACTTCCGGTCCCCATTTGCTCGCCACCAATTGGGAGTTCTGCATTTGCATTGATATGGTAGTTAGTTATATAGGCTCTCTGCATGCATTTCCCCTCCACGGGCATGTAGTTATACTAGGGGCTAGGCGGGCCAAGCTGACCTTGGTCACCCCCTCACCAATTTCGACCAAAAGGTTTCAAACCTTATTACAGATTTGGCAACCCCTCTAACTATTGGTCCCTCCTGGGTAGCACCAGGAGGAGTTATCTTAGGATTGATAAGATAGTTAGTTGTATTGCTCCTCTTTGTGTTGGTTCCCACTGCCTGACCAGCAGTGGGAGGTCTCTTCGGATTGATGAGGCACTTAGTTGTATTAGGTCCAGGCGGGCCAGACTGACCCTGGGTTCCCCCCTCTTGACTTGTGTCACATACCAACTGATATTGTTGGCCTAACCACTTATATAAGTATTAGCATGATGTATACACTGTGATGTGTGATTTGTAACATGTATCGTTGCTATACACGAGTTGTTCTGTGCAAGATATTCATTTAGTCATATATATTTTGTATTGTAACTGTGATACCAATAATGGGCTTTAAAATCTTTATCCAAACATTTTAACGTTTACCTTTTAACCTGTATATAATACTAATATGTAAATAATAAAATTCCCAAACTAGTGTTTCACTGTCTTATGTCTGTATAACACAACTTCAACTTGACCTTCATCTGACCTTCCATATTGACCAGGGAGTTTGGAAACTGGCTCAAAATGGCCTTTCGTAGGGGTCAGTCTTTATATAAAAAACATTGCATGAATTTCTCTCTCCATTAAGTAAGTGTTGCAATCTACAATATGTTCGACATTAGCATGTTAGAGATCAATCTCAATATAGGAAATAAGATAATAGTGGTAAAACTTACTGTCTTTGTGGAATCATGTTAATTAGTTTAAATTGATTATTTAACAAAATGCAAAATGTACAAAGTATATGTAACAGTTGGCATACATTTTTGATAAAAATAGGCCATTACTAATTCTGCTTAAACCGCTCTTTCATTTGTAATACCCATTTAAAGCTGGTTTGTTTCTTTTTTATTTTATGGTAAATAGTCCTGTGCAAAGTTCAGTTTTCTATTAATCTACAGTGTACTGATCTACACACACCCCTTTTCCTTCCCAGCTATTCATATGTCACTCTTCTTTAAAAAGATTATAGAAGGATTATTGTTTTAATGATCAAAGTAAATAGGCAAGTATTTTAAGTATGTGTTTATAGTTAGGTGGAAGCCTTAATTGACCATGTATGTGGAAATGGACAATGGGTAAATTCACCATATAAATGGCCATCCATTGATTATCAGTGCATATGTTAGCCTCTAATCTCCATTGTGTGGTCTCTTGTATGTAGGTGTTTTTGTGTCCTTGGGTCTTAGCTCGTGGGCTTTGGTTAGAACTAAATAATATTTAAATATGGTTAAACTTTTGCTTCGTTTGGAATTAATGGTTAGCCCTGTTCCCTTTTGAACACTAGAGTGCTGATCTCTGTTTAAAATTATGTAATTATGTTTTTCTACAGGTCCAATATTGTCAAAAAGTCTCGTTATGTTTTTCCTTCAGTCACATTTTGTTCCAGCATTCAATTTTCTCTTCGCATACCATTGATATTTCATGTTGGAAAAATATATCACAGTCTTAAACAAGACTTCTAAAAATCACATTCCCTTGAGTTAATCACTGTCCAGTACATATTTGGCCCCACTGTCTGGTAATGGTGTACTAAGTCCTATATCCCCCCAACAAAATGGATTTAATATAAAGATCATCATATTAATGACCTTAAACACACCTTGTACACCACTGACCACCCATACCCATACTACCCCTGTTTGGTTACTTCAAGCTCTACCCACATACCTTAAATTTAAGGAGATGTCGTCCAAATAAAGATTGTTGTTCCCTCAAGTTGCATGAAAAACCTTTGGTAAGAGCAGTTAGAGGAGGCTTTTTGTAAGCATAAATTTTAGCTGGCCTTTCAAAAGGAAAGAAATTCATCTTCCTTTACATAAAAAGGGCCTTTCCAAAGAAGGCTTTGTAAAACTGGGCCCAAAAGATGACCTTTTTGAAAAGGTAGAGTTAGTAAAAATATGTTGGAAAATGATTGTTTTTTTGATGGATGATATGGTGGTGAAAAAGAGTCTCCTTTTTGGTTAATAGATGTCGGGTCCGACACATAAAATCTCTTTGTGAATGCTGTCTGTCAACCGCCGATATACAAGTATGTGATTTATAAATGGCGTTCCGATGTGCATGATCAATTTCAAAACAAGCAAAACCCTAACCTACCATATATTTCCGTATATTCACATTGGTTAAATATAATGTTTCTTCTGAAAAAAACTAATGAAGTAAAACTTGGTTATTATAATTTTAAATTATATTTGAAAATATATTTCTCAAAAAACAGAACCCAGTGTACTGATAATTTTAAAGGTCATAGGAAACGTTTTTCACAAAAATTGTGAAGTTAACTTAATTCAGTAGAGAAACACCCTATTAGAATGAAAATGTGGTTTATTTTAAGAAATATATGGTACAGGAGGCATAAATAACATTAGAAAAAAATATCATGAAGTGGAGTAAAAGGCTGACATATTGTTTTTCTCATAGACGATGATTGATGACGTCACAGGTTCATAACGAAGTTCCGTTTAGTTGGAAATATAATGTATATATTTACAAAATGAAGGAAGATAACATGTTTCTTTGCCAGAAAAAAATCCCACTAGCCTTTTTTTCCAGATGCTGTTTTTTTCTCACGTTTTACATAATTTTTAACCACTAACAGTTCTAACAAACACAGAAGTACTTTAAGTAAGCATGTCTTGGAATGCAGAAATCGCAAACATTTGTATGAGATATTGCCTCCTCCCATTTTCAAGGTTTTTAAACTGTGATGGGAAAGTAGCCTTTCACTAGTTAAATATTTACATAAAAGTAAGGATCTGTTGATAAATTCAAAAGTTGTCATCAAAATGTACTAAATACTGTTTTTTTGCCTTTTATCACTGGTACTTTTATCAAAATAAGGTATGATGTAAAGTGAAATCAAACTATACAGTTTGTTTTCATTTGCATAAATCATTCAAAAAAGCATGCTGATGTCAAATTTATTAAATTTATTCTGCAAGAATCCTTATAGTTCTAACTTTTATATAATCAGTTCATGAAATAATTCAGTATATAATGGGGTTTCCTTAAGATATATTTTAGTTCAGTACTTCCTCACCTTATGTTTGGATAAGTTAAGTTTTGGAAATTAGTTGGAAACATTTTTTTCTCCATTTAAGCCTTTGTTGAGTCCAGGAAAATCGAATTGTGTTTGGGGGATCAACAGTTCAGTGCACACTGTAGATGGCTAGACGCATTATGTATACTATGAAAGCAGCATTGTTTACAGTTTTGGTGGGAAAGTTCTGAACTAATTTGGGGAACATATATGATTATCCCTAGAGGCCCAGTTTCAAAGACATTTATGTTGTTTTTATTACATCTCCCAGCAACAATTAGTTTTCAAAATTAAAAAAATAACTATTAAAACTCATTTCAGAGTTGAACCTTTATGGGCAGACGGCACTGGCGAGAGTTCTCGAAGGCGTGACTTCTGTTCCTGTTGATCAATTCTTCCTTCCATAACTGCCACCGTGTCCAGTAATTTGTCCAACTTCTGTTCCAATGCCACTAGCTTGTTATCTTCACCAGATTTCTGAGAATCTTGAGTTTCAGATGTCTTAAGTTTTTTCTTTCCAATAATGGCAGAGTACGCCGCTACTACCAAGATATTCCAACAGTGTAAAACGAAAAGTGTCCAGGTAATATAAAAACAACTAAAATAATAAAATCACCTCACTAAAACACTGTTTTGGAATACTGGCTAGCGTACACTACCAGCCCCCTCAGTACTAGTTAAATGCACAGAACCCATGCTGTCCACAGTATTTAACCTCAATTGCAGACATCAGGTGATTTTTTCCCGCAATACAACTCATGAGTTAACTTGAGAGTATTACTAGATGGCATTTTTAAGGTATTTAACTTAAATATGTTACAAACCTTTCATTATCTGGGTAAGATTATAATAGGATTTTGCATATGGATAGTTTGTAATTTGGAGGAGGAATTTTTCAAGTAAAAGTAGAGAAATAAAAAAATTAGGATATTAGGAAAATTTAGGATGCATGTATTTGAGAGTATTACTAGATGAAATGAATAATTGTTCCACATTTAGAAATGATTTCTGCAATAATTATACTGTGAAGAAAGATTAATTTCACTTAAGTTTGATATAAATTTGAATCCTTTACAAAATGTGGGACTAATCTTACAATAGATCTTTCTGTATTGTTGTTGGTATATCATCCACATTTACCTGAGTTTTAAGTGACCAAATAACAAGGATAATTTTGTCCCTAAAACAAAATCTTAGGTAAGGGACACCCAACACTTCATTAGTAGACTGAAGGAATTGGGCAAAATCGCTCAAGGAGCACTACTAGTCACCCATGATGATCCTTATACAGCAATATTCCAAACCATGAAGGAATATTAGAGATAGCAGCTCAACTAAGGAAAGATAGGACTAAGGACCCAATTACTCCTTACATCCTACAGCTCCTGAAACTAGTCTTATATAGTATGAACTTTGCCTTTAATGAACAACACTACCTACAAGTGGCAGGCACAGCAATGGATACTGCACTAGCACGCAATTACGCTAACCTATTCATGGATAGGTTCGAAACCAGTGCCCTGAAAAATTGGGACAAACAACCTCTCATATGGCTTAGGTTCATAGATGACATATTCATGATCTGGAACCATGGGGAATCAGAACTCAAAAAGTTTCTTGAATACCTTAATAACATCCATGACAAGATTAAATTCACTCATGAATTTAGTAAAGAATCAATCAATTTTTGGACACTACAGTGAAAATTGACACTATTAGAGAACTGTACACAACACTGTATGAAAAACCCACAGACACACATCTGTACTTAAATTACACTTCTGCACACCACAAGACTTGCCACGCCAAAGGCCCCTTTGGACAATTCCTAAGGATACGTAGGATTTGTACCAAAAGTAAAGATTTTATTCACCATGACATCAAATTGATTGAATACTATCTGAAAAGAGGGTACCCATTTAAGGCCCTCAAAAAACATACGCTCAAAGCATGTGCATTCACACAAGATGAATTACTAGTAGTCAAAAACAAAGAAACCATTGACACACCAGTCATGGTCACCACTTACAACCCAAACAACCCAGACATTAAAGAGTTCATCCACGACAACTGGAATATCATTGAACACAGTAATGACTGTCCAAGAACATTCAAGGACAAACCCTTGGTTGGTTACAAAAGGGTACCAAACCTTAGGAACCTACTCACCAAGGCAGAAATAGCCTACCCACCCACTACACAAAACATAAGTGTCATCAAGCCCTCAATATGCACCAGACTCGGTAAATGCACTTGCTGCCCATAGTATGTTGTATAGGGATGCAATTGATAATCTGATTACTAATGTAAATGGTATTCTAGCATTATTTAGTAATGCGCACACAACAGTGAAATATTGTTTGTTCAAGAGTTATTGCATGTCTCTGTATGGTGCTGTTTTATGGAATTTTAATTCAGTAGGTTTTAAGAAGGTCTGTACAACATGGAGAAAGTGCATTAGACGTATATTTCACATATCCAATATGACTCATTCTAGGTATCTTCCCTTAATTTGTAAAGATGTACCCATTAAATTAAATATGTATCAAAGATTTAACAAATTTCTTAACAATGTGGTAAACAGTGACAATTCAATTGTTAGACTTTGTGGTAATATTTTGTTGAAAGGTAGCAATTCAAATGCTGGGAAAAATGTGAAAAATATATCGAATGAGTTAAAGTGTTCAAGGCAAGAAGTGTGTATGTCACCAGCGCTATTTAGTAGAAAAGTTATGGAAAACTTTAAAACAATGTATAGTGATGAGGATGTTGTGGTAGTTGGAAATATTTTAGACCTTTTGTATATAAGAGATACAAATTGTACAGAGTTTAGTAAAGATGAGATCAATAGTATGCTAAATTACTTGTGTATAACATAGAATGTGTAAATATGAAATGTGTTTTTTATCTTTATTTAATTTGATGTAGTTTCATGTTGTTCATATGTTCATGTATCTATTCATAGTTGTATATATGTGTGTACTTCCTGTGCTATGAGCACGATTGCTATAAATAAATAAATAAAAATTAATCAAAAAGATTAGTGAAGTAGTGTGCAAAATCACACACAAAGTTACCAAAATCACAAAAGTGCCCATGGGGGAGACAGCAAGAGCGTTCAGAAAAAGAATTTATGAGCACAAACTGCCAGTCTCTAAACCCAAGCAAACTAGAATTACCCCAGTCTCTAAACTTTTTACTGAGAATGGTCATTCAGTCAGGGACATGCAATTTTCTCTGCTGGAATGGTGTTCCCTCAAGTATAACACTCCCAAATCTGAACATAGAAAGATGAGAGAGAAATGATGGATGTGGAATATTGGGGCTATACATCCAATAGGCATTAATCAATTTATTTAATAAAATGTTCCATTGATGTCCTTACACACTCTGGACATTACCCTTATTTTCCTTGTCATAATTTCTAAAGGACTTAATGAAACAAGTAATTGCATATTTTATTTTTTCAACATTTCAAAGCACTTCAAAAAATATAGTAGCATTATCACCAACTGATCGCATTAAAGCAAGAACAAAAGTTTACAACAACCGCAAAGGTCACAATTGGAAAACAAGAATAACAACATTGCATTAACAATCATATTCAATGCAAGTATTAGTGTCATAAGAGGAGTTACAATATATATTCAAAGTATTTACAGTATTTCACTGATAAACTGATTTTTACTTAACATCATTTGCAACCCATTTTAATGATTATATCACAATAGTTAAAGAGGTTGGATGAATTTGTATGAGTATATTTCACTATATTTAAATATTGTATGAAAATTAAGCTTAAATGATTCACAGAGTCCGTATTTGTATTCACTAAACAATGTACCAGATTTGGTTTACTCAGGCGCACAAAAAGTTGAGGTTTTATAACTTTAAGAGTAAAACTTAACAAGCAATGATTTTGAAATAAAATGAAACGGAATTTAGGCATTCTGTATAATGGAAAATCCTTGCATAAACTGAGCAATTTAACAAGCTGGACACCCAATTATTAATGGTCATCATCGCAAAATCATCATGAAATTGTTCTGTTATGTCCACTTCTTTGTATTCATGCCTAAAAATTGCAAAAAAAAGTTAATAGTGTTATGCTTCATTCTAAAAATAACTTGCTTGATAATTTATAGAGTCTAACAGCAATTCAACAGTAATATAACAGTAATTATTTCGTAAATATATTGAGGAGCTATATCAACTCTCTTTGGTTGAAAATAGTAAATGTTTGCAATGTGATATTTATGCCAATGTTGGCTGGTGATTTGATAATAATAAAATATTTCAGTTAACATTAATAAAGATGTCCCACTTTCCTTTTCACCACAGATGATATTGTCAAGAAAATCAAAAATGCCAAGTGCATAGCAATGGTTTTCAAGACTGAAGTCATACTTGACAAAAATACCCTTTACGTTTGAGTAGGCAAAACTTCAAGAAATTTGTGGGGAATGCAGGCCAGTTTTAAATCAAATCTCACAAAGCAAATCACATAGTCAATATGTGTCTTAGACAGACATTATGCATAAAGTATGTCAAGACATTTGTTAGCAAGACTTTGTCCTTTTTCATAACAGTTACCAAGCTAAGAAAATAAAGTATTCTAACTCTTTCAAGAAATTATATCGTTTTGACCTATCATTATTTTGACCTAACATATAAACAAAATTCTCAAACTGTGCTTTGTGGTTGAGCTTCCATACCTTCACTTATTTCACATCCCCCAAGTACTGGGTTCAAATCTCTCACATGTTTAGCTTTTCCAACTGGGGCATACAATCCACAAAATTAATATCTAGACCATGGAAGTGGTCTACTAATTAGAAAATCTAAGAAGATCAGCATGAAATCTTGAAATTATAAGAATTACAGAATTTCTGAGGACAATAGGCACTATTTATAGCATTCCTCCTGGTATATGTATGTATGTATATGGCTGTTTATTACTTAATTCTTTGTTTTTATTGTATGGTGATTTTTAATATATTTTACACCAATTCCTTTAGCTTGTCAAGGATGAGAGTTCCAGTTCCATTGTCTTAAAATGGAACATGGCTTTAATAGCAAACACATTATGATACATCAGTTGAGTTTCAGACCAACAAATGATTGTTCTTACCTCTCTGGTTGTAAAGGAAATTCTCCTTTTTGTTTCATTACTTTCTGGAGAATGCATGTATCTTCCCGTCAGTGGAAACGTTCTTCGTATGTTGTCTGAGGTTACACTAATAAAACAAGAAAAGTTCTCAAATGACAAACGTGAAAATTACATAACAATATATACAATGCACACCGAAAGTATTATTATTGCTCATATTGCTCATGAGTGATATATTGTTTTTGTATATTTCTGGTGAGGGATGTTTAATGTTATTAGCCAATATCTGGTATAAATTATGAAAAAGAAGTCTAAATTTAAATATCAATTTAAATATCAATATAAATATGGGCGCCACTGAATATAAGAACTTAAAGTTTTACTTTAGATTTATTCCTTGGCCGCCTTCTGCATGAAATGAATACAACCACAAACTCTATTAAAATACCTTTGTAATAATGTACTTAACATACAATGTATTTGTTTTAGAAATATTATTACAAAATTAGAAATATTATTACAAAATTGGCACTGTAGATTAGTAAGTAGCCAAAGGAATAAGAAACATAGGCCAAATAAGGCTGATGGTTTCTTTTGTTAAAGTATTACTTGCTGTGTGTGTAAATGTTTGTACATAGTACTCATAAAATAATAGTATAGAGTTAGAAATAAAATAATTTTCCCTCAGTCTTGCTGGCTCTTGGAAACTGTGAAAACTCAACCATCCAGCATTGATTCTACAGCAACCCCACAGATCGGACTTCAGTCATCTATTTTGGCTTATTTAAATAAACTCAGATCTCGTTCTTCCAGTATAAACCTGTTTATTGCTATTGATGCTGTTTTTTAATATTCTTATACTAATTTAATTTTTTTTCTCATGAACGATAATTTTACATTTATCTTAGTAAATTGAACATTGTTTTGGCCACAGGTACAGTATGAGACCGTTACTTTCAAATATGAAGCACTTTTTAATGAAAAAATGTGATTATGACATAATTTTTATATACCTGTTATACCTCTAATTCCCATCTTGAAAACAACATAAATTCTTGGACTTGCCTTTTTCTTTGTCTGAGACTTTCCATCTTCATTTCATTCAATTTGGCATTAAGAGACGCTATTGTATTGTTTGCTTCTTCAAATTTTTCGGTCAATTCATTGTTCTTTCTCTGAAGATTAGTGATGATCAGGTTCTCTGTGGTGTCACTGCATTAAGTACATTAAATAACATAAACAACAAATCTTGAGCAATCAATTTGTATAGCTCACATATCTTGGATTTGAGCATAACTGGTTTCTTATTGTGTCAACATAATTTTTTTTATATTTATAATCCAATTAAATAACTAAAATTAACTTAACTAAGGTTTGATCAGATGAAGTGAATTGATCATAATTTTATGTGTGAACTGAGGGTCACAAAACACCAACAGAAAGTCATCCAGGTGATGATAGCTGACATTTTAAGGAAGCAGCTTTTACGATTAAAAATCAACAGAGCAAAATGAGAGGTTTGTATAGTCAAACTTTTGATTAGTGTCAATGAAGTAATTGATAAAAAAGCCTAAATCTTACATTAAATTTAGTACCTTACCATGGTACTCTTTTAAATTTTGAATAAGTTTGTCAAAGAAAGCTCTCTATTTCAAAACTTGTATAGCCCTCTGATAACTTTATCATTTTGGTTCAATAATACTATGAGTATCCTTCATTATTGTGTGGGTAAAATGCATCTTTTCTACCTCAAGACATTCCACTAGGATACAAGGGTTGGGAAGCATAAGTGTAAGAGTGGATTCAGTTGGAAAAGGAAAAAAAAATCTGAAGAAGAAAAATGTTTCTGATACTTGTAAGGTTGAGAGGAAAGAGGAGAAATCCTTGTTTTGAAAGCATATGTTTAAAATCGCTGATTTATTTCTTGTTGATGTCAAACAGATGCACATATCCTCAAAATTGCTTCCAGCTTGACTCAATGCTATATGCCAAAACAATGATAGAGTCAGTAATGGAATCCAAAGTTCTATATGAGAATCTTTGAAACTACAATTGCATTTAAAGTGCAGATACGTATTATCAAGAGTGTAACATTTATTGGGTTTTCTTGTTTTTTATATTTTGAAGGTAGCTAAAACTTGTATATCAATTTTCTTTTTGTTTTCTTATTATGTCATGATTGTTTTAAATTTCGACATATGTTTGTTATATTTCTTATAAATCACGTCTGCATTAAGTTGTTTGAATCTGATGGGGAATGATCACGTCTTAGACTTCTCGATTTCATGTGAATTTGATTTTATTAAAAACACTACAAAAACTCCAGTTTAGATATAAATCTATTATCTTACTGAAGGATATTTTACAAGGTGCTACAGAAACCTAAATGTCTGTGGTCCTGTAAGTGATTGAGATCAAAGTAATATTTGGAATTGACTTCCAAAATCAGTCAGGCAGCAGGTGGTCAGGAAAAAATCACAAACACTCTGTTTTTATATCACACTGTCCAGTGCAGAGCATCGTCAGTGTCTGATACAGGCTCCAAATGAATCAGTTACAAGGTAAAAATATTGAGTCGGAAAAGAAGAACTTCAAACAGTCAAGTGTCAGGTAAACTTCAAAATTCTCTCACAGTTCTTACAGGAGATCTCATAAATGCCCAGTTGCATTTTCATCTTCATATATAAGAAAGAGAATGGTCCCTAAGGCATCACAAGTAATTTCCTCAGATTTTTTTGATAAATTACAGGATAAATACTGCCACCACTAACTCATCCACTCAAAATTTACCAGCAAACAAAACTCCATTTAGAATCTTAATTCAATTTTACTTTTTCATAAATATTTTAGTTTTAATATGTGTGGAAACATAAGGTTCACAAGATTGTGTAATTAGATATTTTGAAGTCCTGCAGTGTTTTTCGTTGTTATAATGTCATTCGTGACTTATTTACATGCTTAGAATAGCTAGATCACTGAGATCCAAAATGCATCAACTGGAAACGGCTTTTCATTTTCAAGTAAGCTTAAATGAAGAATTAGTTATATAGACATATTAGTACAATGTTACAAAGTTGGTGAAACTACTAAGTCAGTGCACATTCAGACTTTTTATTCATCTTACATTTTGTCGAATGACCAACAGCTTTCTAAACTTAAAGGAAAGTTATTTTTACCTGTTATCAGCTTGACTGACACTTTTATATTGTTCGAACTGACCTAAAAATAAATGAAATTGCACAGAAATGTGAATTTATTTGTTTTTATCTCAGCATTTTGTCAGATTACACATAGTACATAGACTGATAGAACAAACATACACTATTAGTATCATACAACCTTGAAAAGGGCGCATGAAGCAAGCCCAAAGCGAACTTCTAGTTCTGCAAATAAATATTGATGTGGCTATTTTACAAGTAACTGCAAGTACAAATACCAGTCCAAAGATACCAAACAAACCAATACACTACAATGTCAGGCTATTGCAGTGAAAACATCTATGTTAAACACTTATATTACAAGTGTAAACACCCTGTCCCTGATTCTGGACAGGCGTCATCAAAAATATCCATGTCACCTGATGTTCTGGCAGTACATTGGCTTTTCACTTGTGGTAATGCCAGATATTAATAATAATGACACCTGGAGATGAGAGGAAGTGGCATTAAATTACTCGAGATCAAAATGCCTTTGAAAAAGTAACTCTCTCCTTCAGGTCCTCCCTTACTTAATAATTATTTTTAGCAATGTTGCAATTTATTTTGATAATGTACCGCCAAATCATAAAATAAATGTGCAAAAAGGCCAGGAAGCTTTAACTTTGAGTGAAGGTGACAGAAATCAATATTCATGGCAGGCCACTCCTACTTAAAGCCTAAGCCAATCCCTACTCTCTAAGGTAACGTAACAGTTAAATTTTAACCAATAAATAAATTTTATTATAATTTTATTATTATTTGAAAACAGAAACATAGATCAATTTGGGGCAGGAACACAACTTTTCCCTGTTTTGCCATGGGTTTGAGCACATGCTTACATTGTCAAAGTTATTACTTGAAGGACACTATTGTAATATCTTCAGCTGTATCAGTTCTAGTCATATCTGAGCTTCTGGGGATTCCCCTGTACCTCAGCTGGTTAAAGAGCTGGACTTGTGTTTATATCTGTATAAAATCCAAAGTCCGGGGGATCGATTCCTAACAGAACCAATCAAAAATTTCCCTCTGCCCTCACTACACTATGTTACTGGGATCTCTTGCAGTCAAACATTATTATCTGCAGCAAGGTTTGGTTCAATAAATGAATAAATATAAACACTGGTTTATTGTTATAAGAATTACTGTCAGTATTTCCTAACATATTATAATGAAATATAATTGATATATTAGTACAACTACTGTCTCAATTAATTAACTATTGTATGCTATTTATTAATAAATAATTAATGTGGTACATGAATTTCAATATTACACATTAGTATAAAAAGTTGAATATTTGACTAAGGAATAACTTGCTGTAAACATTATACATATCAAGCTTACCTTTCTTTTTCACATATACAGCAGTTATAGTGATTATAACAAGTAAAAGCAAACTATTAGTCACCAGTCCAACAATGAGTGTGGTGTTGTTTTGATCAACTGAAATACAAAACATGGGACTTTAGTATCAAATCTAATCTGTTTCTGTACACACAATTTGTAATACACAATTTGAAAGCCTATGTTTGGAATGTCTTAGTGCTGCTATAGAAATATCCTTTTCTTTATGAATAGCTTTTGTCTGTCTGTATATCACTATAAGTTACAGACCATTCAAATTTGGTATTTTAAAACATTTTAGTTAAATACTCATAAATTTTAAAAAATACCATAATGGAGCATATATACTTTTCTTTCCAGCAATATGGTCGATTTGTAATTCAATGTCATGGGTGGCCAGAAGCAACCATATATTCCTGCTACAGGCCCTAGGAAGACGACTTTAGTAGCCTAATTGCCGTATAGGTGTCTATCAGCAAAATGAGCACACTCTTTGGTGTATAATCTAATGTTTACTACAATATTTAGTTGTTTTCCAATAATGGTGGAAACAGGAGTTGCTTACGCCTGCTGTCCCCAAATCCCCTCCTAAGCCTGTTCAAGCAAGCATCAATGTACAAGGTCCTACTATTCGGAATGTCTGGCTTAAGCATGTAGGTTGTGCCATTAAAGTTGGGTAACAATTTAATAAAAAACTTGAAAGGTTCCCCTTGAATCTCCTCTGTGAGGAAAATGTGAATGAAGTAATCATTCTATTCATGAATATTCTAGAGGATCTAACACATTTGTGTAAGTAGAGAAGGTGTTTTACCAGTGGTCGTTATGACTGACCTGGATGCATTCTTTTTGTATGGAATCCAGTTTATTTGTGTCAATGCTAAGGAGATTAGCGATTTTATCAATTCTAATTTCTAAACAATTATTGCCTTGAAAGGGGGTCTTCTTTTCTGGATTCTTGGGAAGACAATTTCATCTAGTTAATCCGATAAATAGTCAAATGCTTGGTGAGCCTGGTCCTCAGAAGTGGCCAAAATATAATTGTCTATGTAGACAAACATTTTATGTTTCTGCTGCTTCATAAATAAACCAATGGTACCCTTGAGAAACTTATATGCTGTGGAACAGTGAGCCCACACAAATGCAGCCATATAATCAAAGTAAGTGTGACCTTGCCATTTAATACTAAACTTCAAACTATCAGCCCAATCAACGTAGAGGTTGCAAAAGTCTCTGACAATATCAATTTATCAATTTTTGCAAGGCAGACTCCTGAACCGTACTTTTGAAACTCCTCAAATATGTAATCTATTGGGGGAATTTTAATATAATGACAGACATTAAACCTATTCATGTCTACATCATCATTCACTGAAGCCCCATGGGGGTTGAGATGCATAAAGAATCACTCTGTGTTTGTTTGGGTCTTTTATACGTGTCAAAAGAGAGGTAAACAATGTATAAGCAAATCCTCTGGTGGCTTGAGAGGTCCCAAAATGACCAAGTCCAATTTCTTTCTGTATTTTATGAGATACTTCTTTTGGTTACTGCCTAGCCAAAAATGGTTACAAATATTCATATTCTTGAGATCCTCTGCATTGGTTATAGATGGGGGGAAGCTGAATTTTAAATATTGGTACAGCCTTTTGTCCGGATATTTATGGAAATGCCAAAAATGGAGGCTGCATGGGTGGCTGCATTGTTACCAGCCCACCAAGCACTCTCACCCTGGTTGTTTTTAGTATTATTTCTTATAGCTTTGTGAATCACCATATTCTGTATCGAGTCCATTAAAGTATTAATAATCTGCTCTATATATTGGATATAAGAAAGCTACATTTCACACTCTTTCATAAAATTATCATAAGCTACTTTACTGTCTGTTAGGGGCCATTGTGGCAGAGTGGTAACACTCTCGCCTCCGACCTCTGAGGCCTGGGTTTGGTTCCCGGCATGGCCTGAAGTGGGAAAACTGGTAGTTGCTTGCCCTTGGTCGGCAGTTTACAGTACACAACCCTTATGAACTGTATGTACTGGTTTCCTCTGCCCTTCCAACTACCTGTCGTGATATGACCTGTACAGTGTAAAAGCAACGTAAAGCCCTAATAAATAAATACAAGGCCATAAACAACAGAACATTACTCCACTGAATCAAATGCCTTTTTATTGTATTTTTTTTGAAAATTTAGCTTGGTACTTGTCTATAGCCAAAAAAGAAACATTGTCATAATTTTTATCAACTATCACTAGCTAAGCACCAAGCGTGTTATTCCCTGAGATTGGCTGTTTTTTGAAGGGCAAGAGATCAAACCTACAGAAATTTGTGCCCTGTGATGCCTTGCGTTGCAGTGGTAGACCATGTCCTTAGTTGGTAGCATTAATATTTTGTCTCTTAGACCCTTTAAACTTCATATTGCACTTAAATTCTTCATGAGACGATGACGTCTCTTGGCGATAACAAACTACAAAAATTAAATATTGTGTCCCTCGTTTGTGCAATGCCACAACTGAGATATTTACAAGTTCTTCTAAGTTGCTTGGGCTGAGACACATGTGAGTCGACCATAGCAATTTGTGATGAATTGAGACTATTAATGGGCCCATTGGGTGTATCACCCAGGCCAAATGGTCCTTCTCAATGCTATGCATTCAATCTGACCTTGTGAAAAGATTTGCAGGCTTCGACTTCTTTTGACATTTCAAATCCCTCACATCATTAATGAGGTAAACATAAGACTTATTGTAGTATAAATATTCCCTTAGACAAACGGATCAAAGTTCAGGAGCAAAAAGTGATCAAAATCTAGCTACTGGATATAAATACTTCATGTTTTTAATCTTCATTATTGATTTGGTTGACACCCTTGTATTTACTTCCAAAACTGGTAGCTTAAATATCCTTAAACATGGACAAATGTGGTGTCCTTAATGGGAATAGTCCACTGGGGCAGTATTGTTGGTAATTAGGGTCAGGAGTAATGTTTACAGAGTTTGGATCATAGTTGTAGTTTCCCTGCTTGTCGCGGTGGATCCACAAAATATCAAATATGTTTGGTTGTTGTTGGTTATCAGTTTTGTTTCACTTTTGAAAAGTGAATCCAGTTTCTTGGGCTTTACATTTGCATAAAATACCATGTCCACATCTTATTATCTTATTTCAAGTGTAATTATGTAAAAATTTAATACTTTATTGTTTATTGTCTTTGTATGTTTGTAAATTTAAGATATTTAGAGAAACGCAGATGTTTTGACATTTGAAATCCAGACATTTTTAGAAAATTTAAGCTTACCCACAATACAAGCAAGCGGATTGTACACAAGTGTGCAACAGTATATATCATGGTAACTGCAACAGCAACTACAGATAATAATTAGTATGTAAAAAGGTAAGGGATCTATCCATATATTGTCACCAACCAAATATCCTACCTGAGCTGGAATCTTCTACAGGAACTGAAAAATATAAGTTATTGTTATTAATTAGTAATGAGGATACTTTCCAACAAAAACCAAGCAAAATTGATTTTCAAAATTTTCAAAATGGTGCTTTATTTTAATACTTCTGAACTTCAAAGCACAATACTATAACCTGATTTGGAAAAAGTAACACAAATATTTTATGCATGTGCCTGTATAGGTTACAAAACATCTCCATTAAATTATTTCCTGACTTCAATGTTATCACTATCTGTAATGCACATAGGTTGTGATTCATTGAACACATATAGTTTTATTCTTTTTTTGAGAATGTTTTGTCTCCAGTTCATCCGATTAAAAAATGTTTAAAAACTGTCCAGGATTAAAAACATGAAATTTGAAACATAAAAAAACTAACATTAAATATACTTTTACATCCTAATTTTCTCTGACCCAACTGTAAAATATTTACAGTACCAGAATAATGTGAAAGAGACCTAACCACGTGCAACAAAAGCTCAAAACAATATTTTACTTTTTACCTGTACTTTTTTCCACCATAAAAACTGGACAGTATCAAAGTCTATCTTACTATTTCAACCAGATATGTAAAAAAACCTTTCTTCATATTTGCAAAAAATCTGCAAAGTATACACATTCCCCCTAACTCTTTGGTTAGGTTTGCAGTCACTTACTGTGATAACAGACAACATAAGCTTTCTTCTCACTTTGCACACCATACTGTTCAGCATACACCTCCAGCATAGTACAGTTATCTGCCATCATTTCTGACTCTTTTAACGCCAGAGGACAGACAGTTTTTTCTCTCCCATCTGAAATGATATTGAC
The DNA here is from genome assembly GCA_964017235.1 of Sabellastarte sp. h YS-2021. Classification (NCBI taxonomy): domain Eukaryota; kingdom Metazoa; phylum Annelida; class Polychaeta; order Sabellida; family Sabellidae; genus Sabellastarte; species Sabellastarte sp. h YS-2021. The sequence continues at coordinate 14,134,187 of OZ024933.1, forward strand.
GACTAAGATTCTTTTTGAAGTTGGTATCATGTGAGTGGATAAATGTGTAACCCATATTTTCTATGCACAAGAGAGTAAACAAATGGATTCACAGGTACTTTAAGGTCAACTACAGAATCAATTGGAAAATCAAAAAGAAAATTATCAAAAGCAGAAAAAGAAACTGGTAATTCTATGGTCATTGTTAATAACTTATTGACTGATACCTGAACCCATAACTGCAAGCAGTGACATGAGTACATTGGATCATAAAATTTTGGATAAGGCACATTCTACTTTATACTAAGAGAGTTCCCATCATATTTTCTTTTTTCCTGACCCCATCCCTATACTTAAAATCTGTTTATGCTATTGTATACAACTGTTAGTGGCAGTAGCTAGCCATAACATTTGTAACATTTATACATTCCTTTGGTAGGGTCTAATACAAATAACATTGTATTTTGTCTAACTTGTACAGCCACGTGCAATGAAGACTTTTTACGTTATTCCAGTTTTTAGAATCTTTTGTATTATTTCATGGGTTTAGATAGCATCACTGGAAAGAGTTCAAACCAATTCACACTCACATTTTAAGTTGTGAACTTATTAACATTCTATCCCATTTTGACACATTGGCCGATAGTTCTCTGTGGAAATGGTTTTCCAACATCTCAATCATGGTATTGCATACTGACATTTATTTTAATTTTATTTTAATCACGGGAGAAGTTTCACTGAAAAGGAGGTAACATTGTGAAATTTCCTTTACCTTCAGCTTGACAGGTGGTCAAAACATTCCCCTCTTTTGATGACATCCATGTAATTATGACACCTCTACAAGAGATGGTAGTGTATGACTCTGCTGAGGTGCTTAGCACATATTCCCCAAAACCTTTATATAGGTTTATGATCTCCATACCACCAGCAGTGCTGATTTTCACCCATGCCGGTGGATCTGTCAAACAGAAAATTTAATCATTAATGAGAACCTGGTTAATGTTTAGATTTAGCATAGATTTGTGAAATAAGCTAGTAATCTTAAGTTCTAATCTAATTTAATCTAATGTGGGCTGTTACAGCGCTTAATCTCCATCACTGATGGACTCTAAGGCACAACTAAACATAAAGCAAGGCAGGTAACATTAATCCGAGGACATAGCCAGGTCATACCAATGAGACACAGGGTGACAGGAGAGGCTGTGGGGGATATGCTTTTGCAAACAGGTAACTTTTAATCTTCTTTCTGAAGGAGGCAACTGATGCTGCACTGCTGACATCATAAGGGAGTTCATTCCAGATCTTTGAAGCATCAAAGGCAAAGCTGTGATCAAAATGTTTGACTGACTTAAAGACTAATGAATGGAAAGGACGAACAGTAAGGTATTGACGATCTGGGTGACTACGCCTTGTACTGTAGGAACAACTGCTGAATGACAAGAATGGTTGAAAATAGGAAGGAGAACCACTATGTAAAAATTTACAAACTAGTTTGTCAGTTTTGAACATACATTTATGCATAATGCGCAGCCAGTGGAGTTGTTTCAGAATGGGAGCATACTTTCTGTGATTTGTAACAACATGAGCAAGGGTATTCTGAATATTTTGCAATTTGTGCAGATTGAGACATGACAAACCCCCTAAACAGAGAGTTGCAGTAGTCTTGATAACTACTAACCACTGCATTTGCTGCAAAGACAGCAACTTCTGGAGTAAGATAATGTTGTATTCTACGAAGGTCGCGCATCTGAAGAAAACAACTGTTGCAAGTCCTCTTGACATGTTCAGAGAAGGAAAATTCTGCATCAAACCACATATCTAGATTTCTGACCGAATCAACCAGATGCAGAAGGCTACCAAGAATACTAACAGTTGTATGTTGCACAGACGATCCAAACTAAAGTCACTATTTTTCAAGTATTTTTACAAGTATTCAGTTCATAGACATTAAATTTCCACTAACTTTTATCATTGTCAAATTTGCAAGAAAAGACTTAAATCAACTGCAGAAAATGAATATAACCGATGAAGGCATTGTTACATAGATGGGCATAATGATTTAATATGAGGAAAGTATTGTGTTTGTGTTTTGCAATATAGTGTCATGCAGTTATTCGGTCTTCTGTGATCTACAGAACTGATTAATTGGTATGTTTGTTGTACTCTATTAGATTCATTTATTTACAGACTTGAGAAAATCCCCTAGGCTGATATAACCTCCTCAGATGTTCTTCTAGGGTGATCTATTTATAGATTTATTTAAACTTTCCAAGCTGGTTTCTAGAGCCTCCTTAGTGGATCATGTCACAGTGTTTACTGTCAAGTTAGTTCTATACCCTTCTGATCATTTTCCAAGGTACATATAAATGCTGCAAGCCTGGCCATGAGGAACATAGTTGTGCTGGCTATAAGGACAGTTAGTTGTGCATTTCAGCTGCCATAGCATATGGATTGCTATTTTTCAAGTAGATAAATACTGCTAGATATATATACATTTTGTGGTGAAATCTTGTTGGAGTAAATGGATATAATGTGTGGATCTACCAGACAGTGATTTTACTATACTTGGATACTGATCAGTTCTTAAGTGGACAGCGCATTTGTGCAGACACTCTACACATCTAGATACAGACATTTGTGTCACTAAATGCTGAACAGATCACAGGATACAGACACTTGTGTGTTCCTGAATAATCAAGGTACATACCGTTCACTGCTTCACCCATTTGTATAAATAGAAACAGAAAACGGTAAAGCACCCACTTCCGTTTTACTGTTTTACTGTTTTGAAACTGGTAAAGCCTTGGAAACTCAATAATCTGTTGTAGAAAGTCAATATGAAATGGGTAAAGTTCATATTTACTGTTTAGTACCTTGCAATAAGTGTCAGTAAATATATGGCTGTTTACTGTTTAATGTTATACCTTTTGACCTTTTGACCTATTTTTAGCCCCTTCTGGTTTTACACAGAGAAGGCCGGGGGGGGGGGGGGGGGGGGGGTGCAGCCACATGGTGATCAGAAGTGACACTAATGGTTGTGTTTAAAAGGCCTATGAGGTCACTCATGTTAGTGATGTCACAAAACATTGTGCTTAATATTCCATGAAGATTTCGCAACAATGAAGCATCTCAGGAATTATATATGGGTTTTTAGTGCATATTTCATATAGCTCTAACGGATTTAATTTTTTTTAAATATAGATTATTTTATACTAATAATTATGGTTAATCTACAGAGTAACTATGTCAAACATAAGGGAGATACAGGACCATATCAGAGAGATACAGGACCGTATAAGTACTCATAAACAGGGAGCTAGCCCTTTGTGAAATCAGCCCATAACATTTATTTATGAATTGTACATTGAAAAAGAATGTATCAAGGAAGCATCCCGTCTACTTTTCCATATTGAACATCACTATTTATATTCAAAGCTTCTAAAAATATTCATTGGATTTCAACAAGGACTTGTCACTACCAATGATAACCACGAAAAGAGTCACAGAAAAATGAAACCTATCAAGAGTCAAGAGCATGTTCATGACATTAATTTTATATTTTATTTTTCATAGTTCTTAAAAACTGTATTGCTCAAATCTACAAATTTTTAGTATATATATCAACAAAGACAAATGCTGTGTGATGAGATAAACTATTTTGTGAGTATTCAATTATTCTATGGAAAAATTAGAAAAAAAATAATGTTACACTAGATAATCATGTACAGTATCATTGAAAAATTTCGAATATCAAGGTCCATTAATGAGTACTTACATATAAGAAGTTTATCAAGTGATTTGTTTGATTTGTTTGCATATTTTATCAATTTTTGACCTCGGAGAGCAATGAAACCATTCACATCATGTTTGAACGTTGTATTTGAAAATATAACAAAAAAATTTGAATTTTCAGACTTGATTCAGATTGTCAAATTTAAACCCATGACCTCAAGATGCACTGGCAGGCCTAAAATGGGCCATGTCGAACACCATTCATGAGATCTAAATCAGTGGTTTCAAAGTTGTGAAAATAGTAACATGGTTGGATCCCTTTGACTGCATGCTGAAGGCAAAGTTGGGGTTTTATGTCCCATTCCACAGCCAGGGTCATATTGGGACAGGTCCATATTGGAACCACATCTTAATGCATTTAGTCACAATCAGTATGTGGTCTGTGACCAATTTAGACCATCAAGTTTTGGCTAATGCCCCTGTTCCACCAAAAGATTAAGCCCCGATCCTGTCGGCGACCCTTAATCGTGGACAGTCGGTGGGAAAATAACAAAAATGGGCGGGAATACTGGGTCGGTACTCAAGTCTGGGATTAAGAACAGATCGTCCCCAGGACGCCTCAGGACGCCTCAGGCGGCCGCAGACAGTCCCCGACTGGTCTGGGACTAAGAAACGACTAAGCCAATTTTGAGGTCGGTTTCAACCACGATCCTGTCGTACACATACCGACTGGGTCCCAGGACGCCTCAGGCCTCCTGGGACTAAGAGCCGACTAACCCACGATTAACTACCGTGTCCTCAGGCGTCCTCAGGCCTCCTCAGTCTTCCCCAGACCAGGATCCCCGATTATTGTTTTCCAAACTTGCTGGATATTCTGGGTATATATATATAAAATTCGCGATCTAATCATCATTGCTTTTCTGGGAACACAGCAGGATGCCACCTTTTAATGGAAGACAGATTCAACAACAACTTAGGGCTTTTTTGGTTTTTATTCAGTTACAAATAATCATGTATTTCCATTTTTTATGTCGACCACAGCAACCACCACCAGCACCACCAGCACCCATACAGAGACCTAGAAGAAGGCACAACATGTGGGTCAGGCCATGGCTGCTACAGAGAGAGGAGAGGGGGCCTACCACAACATTATGGCTGATCTTTATGCCACAGATATTCCAGGATTCACCAACTACATGAGGATGACCCCAGAATTTTTTGAAATGATTAAGACCAGACTGGAACCACACCTAGCCAGGCAGGCCACCAACTACAGAGCACCAATCAGTGTTGGTGAGAAGTTAGCCCTCACCATCAGATATCTGGCCACTGGAGAGTCATACACATCATTGTCCTGTCAGTTCAGGGTTGGAAGATCCACCATCTCCAAGTTTATACCAGAGGTCTGCAGGGCCATCCAGGATGAGTTCACCAGGGAGTACCTGAAGTGTCCTACAACCCCAGATGAGTGGAAAGAACTGGAGAGGGAATTCAGGATCAGATGGAATGTTCCACATGCCCTGGGAGCTCTGGATGGGAAGCATGTGGCCCTGAAGAAGCCCAAGAACACTGGAGCCCTCTACCACAACTACAAGGGGTTCTTTTCCATTGTGATGTTGGCCCTGGTAGATGGACAGTACAAGTTTAGATGGGTGGATGTGGGTACTGAAGGATCCTGCTCGGATGGCCAGATATTTAATGCCTCTCAGCTGAAGAGGAGGATTGAGGATGGCAGGATAGGCTTCCCTGACCCAGCTCCTATAACCCAGGGTGGGAGAGATGTCCCCTACTTCATCCTGGCAGATGATGCTTTTGCCCTGAAGACCTGGCTCATGAAACCCTATGGCAGAAGGATGTTAACCAGAGAGGAAAGGATTGCCAATTATAGAATTTCAAGGGGCAGAAGAGTGGTGGAGAACGCTTTTGGCATCCTTGTGTCAAGATTCAGGGTGATGAGGACAACCATTGAACTACCCCCAGCAACAGTCAGGGAAGTGGTCTTGACCTGTGTTGTTCTACACAACATACTGAGAAGCCAGTATCAAGGTCAACCTGGTGGTCAGCAGCCTGGGGAGGACGATGATGATGATGTACCTGATGATTGTGGATTGATTGGGGGTGCTGCTGGTGGTGGCCAAGACAGAAACCCTGCTAGAGAAGCCAAAAGACAGAGGGATTACCTGAAGGACTACTTCAACAATGAGGGAGCAGTGGCCTGGCAAGATGGCAGAATATAAGTCCTGCTGCAGTAACCAGTCCTTTTCAGGACTAACTATAACAGTCCTTTTCAGGACTACCAATTATTCCAAAAACAATTAATCAGCTATGTTTGCTACAGACGGACAAACCCCATGCCAAACATAACTTCTTGAGACGGACAAACAGACAAACCCCATGCCAAACATAACTTGTTGAGACGGACAAACAGACAAACCCCATGCCAAACATAACTTGTTGAGACGGACAAACAGACAAACACAACTTTCTCACCCAACAAACAGACAAACCCACTGTTAAACAAAAGCCAAACACAAAGTCACAAATAATATTCGAAATTAAATTATTTTTTTATATATTTTCAAATCCACATCATAATTTCACCAATTCTTTTTGTTCATGGCTTGGAAATTTATTTGTAGCAGAAAGGTTTTCATGGAAATCTTCAATTTTAAATCTTCACTTCTAATCACAAAAATGTGGAAAATATAACCATGGAACTAGTTTTGCTTTCAATAATGGGGGATTGTGTTTGCAAAATAGTTTGTCAGTTTGTTGGCATGGGTTCTATTTACTTTTGGGTTTGTGTGTTTGTTGGTTGGTGGTTACTGGGGTTGGGTTTATTTTTGGTAGTTGGGTGTTAGGTTTGGTACTGGGTTTGTTATTTGGGGGTTATGTTTGGTGTTGGGTTTGTCTGTTTGTGGGTTGGTAAGTATGTGATAATGCCTTTTAACTCTAGGGAAGGTGTAAGTGTTTGACTTTTCAATTACAGATTTTAAACTATCCCATGGATTTTAATCTAAAAATGGGCTGATTAGTGGCCATATTGGGAGTTATTTTTAATTTTTTTTATGTGGCCTTTTTTGTTATGTGTGGTACCATGGGTTATTTGTTTCATGTTTGGGGTGGTGTAGGTGTTGGACTTGAATTTTTTTTTCTTGTGATAAGTATTTGTACTGAATTTTTTTGTTTTGGGAGGGGAATTGGAAGAACACGTAGCTGAATAATTGTTTTTGGAAGATTTGGTGGCCCTGAAAAGGGCCTGGCAGGTCAAAGACCCGCCCTGACTGGATGGCTACTGAGGAGGCTGCTGCTGCTGTTGAGGCGGTGCTGAAGTGGTGATAGTAAAGAGCTGCTGCTGCAGTTGTTGCTGCTGCTGCTGAGGCTGCTCGACGATCTGTGTTGATGTCAGATCTGGTAGCTGGCTTAAGATTCCACTCAGATTGTGTCTGCTCCCTTCGTCCTGTACAGTTAGGACAGATGTCGGGTTGCTGAAGCCAATGGGGCTTGGTGTATAGTACACAAAACTGCTGCTAGCTGCTGCTTGAGTGGAACTAGACGCCTGTGGAGTGGTTGTTGGCAGTAGGCCGACCCTCTGGGACTCTGTGGTAACAGTGGCTGATCTTCTGGGCAATGGTTGACGTCTGCGGTTACTCTTAATAGTTTCGATGTCTCTAAAAATCTTGCCCTTTAATTCTTCAAATTCTTCTTGAGTCATCTTCTCGGCCTCTGATGCCACGTAGTCAAAGAAGGGCTGCCTGCCCGACTTCTGATGCAGAAAACCAGAGATAAGTGTCCTCATCTGCTCAAAGTGTTCGAGAATCTTGGAGTCTGTAGTTGAAACGGGCGTTGATGTAATGATGGACTGACTCCTCTCCCTCAGGACACTGAACTCGAGGTGTTCTGTATCAGTAGTTGAGCCACGTGATTCGTCCTGCCTGCTGGTATTTGGACTGGCCTCAAAACCTGAACTTCTATTGGCCCCCTTTCTTCTGATGTGGGTTTTAAGAAAACCCATCTGTTGGTACACCCAGGACTGTCTCTTGGTCATCTCCCTCGGGGCTTGGCCAGATTGGAGCTTAGACAGCTTCCCATAACGGGTTCGCTGGGACTCGAACCATCTTCTCACATCAAAGGGCTGGAGCTTGAGTTCTGCAGATATTTCTGCCCAGAGAGCCTCTCTTCTGGTCCTGTCGTGGAAGCGTGAATGTTCCTTGTCATACAGTTCAGGGTGCAGCTTTACAAATTCCATAATGGAAACTTCCTGGCTGTCTGTAAAAGTGGCACACACCCTGGCTCTCTTGGCTGAAGAATGGCACTCCGGATCTTCCTCACACCTCTCTTCTTCTTCTGCCACAGCTTCCCCAATAGCTGGATCTTCCTGAATCTCCTCCCCCTCTCTCCTCTCACTTCCTTCTTCTGTAATAACCTCACTCCTCTCCTCTACTTGACTTTCCTTCTCCCTCTCATCCATCTTTTTCCTTCCTCTCTTCCCTCCTTTCTCTTTCCTCATAATCCAGTCGAAAAAATAATAAAAAAATAGTAAAATGTGTCTCCTAACTGTGAAATTTGCCCTAAGCTCAAGTATATAAAATGTAAAATAAAAACTGAAAACCCCTACAAATCAGTGACACACGTCTCTCAGTAGCCAAACAGTCAGTAACAATGAGAATGTGTGCGCGGTCGCTTATATAGTCCCAGACCCCCTCATTGCCTCGTTTTAATTTCCGACGCGCGGAAAACAGTCGGTTCTTAATCGGTTGTTAGTCCCAGGCCGCCTGGGGCGTCCTCAGGCCGCCGCAGACTGAAAATGTGTGGTCCCAGGCGTCCTGGGGAGGCCGGTTTGGATCGGTTAGGGTCGGTTACCCTTAGTCGGTTCTTAGTCCCAGACCTTGATTTTTGGGTCCCAGGACACCGCAGACGGTCTGAGGCTTCCGGGGACTAATGCAACCGACCCACTTTCACACGCATGAAATTCATACGCATCATATTTGAGTCTGGGACTAACAACCGGCCTCCTGGGACTAAGCTAGGGAGGTCTGGGACTAAGGGTCGCAGGCGGCCTGGGACAACACACGACTGTGTAAATTTGGGTCTGAGGAGGCCTGAGGACGCCTGGGACTGGACATTTTGTTGAGGGCGGGAAATATGAATCGGTTGTAGTCGTGTGAAATATCAAACATGTTTGATTTTTCACACGGCCCCAACCGACCACAACCGACCCTTACAGAAGGTCTGGGACTAAGCAAATATTTCAAACCGACCCCCCAAAACCCTTAATCGGGAGCCTTAGTCGTGTGGTGGAACACCCACATAAGAGGTCATGACCATAATATTAATCGTAAGTCCACCCTTGACCCATCTTATGATTTTTTTGCATGCAGTTCCAACCAGTAGTGTTTGCTAACCCTGTCAACAAACAGATAAATGGACATGGCATGATCAAAAAGAATTATTTCCCATTATTTTGTGTTAATAGAATACAGGTTATAATTAAGCAGAGCTAGATGAATTGGTCATTTACCAAATCGGCCCTTGACAAATTGTTGCAAAAGACAAGCCGGCTTCATGTTAGGACAAGCCTGAAAGTTATGAGAACAAGCCTGGAAGTGATACAGACAAGATGGGAAATGACTAGGACCAGTCAGTTACCAGCCGTGGTCTGTAAGAAGATTTGGGGAGGGTCAGGGAATCAGGGGAGGCCTCCCAAAATCTACCCCGGGGGGTAATCTGGGAGGGCGGGATAGATTCTGGGAGGCCACCAGAATATACCCCGGGGTAGATTCTGGAGGTCCCCCAGAATCTACGCGGGTATAAAATGAAGGGGGGGGGGGGGGTATACTTTCAGAGTTTACACCGGCTGTACCTTGTATCTACTGGTTTCCTATGTGCTTCCAACTACCACTCACAATATAAAGAATAATGTACTAAAATAAATGTACAGAACACTCCTCTTTGAAATTACCAGAATAAATTATTCTGTGAAAATACTTATTTCAAAGATTTAGTTGTATATAAACCCTACTTAAAATTGTACTGATGAATCTTAAATTAACAAATGACTACAAAAATTTATTGTTGGTGTCTGGCCCCGGGTCTATGCACAACCATTTACAAAAGTGAATTGAATCTGTCAAGTCACTCTTGTCTGACCTTTGAATGGGTAACCTTAAAGTCATTCGTGAGTCATTATTGCTCAGATTTTAAGGACACCGACAGTATACAGTTAGAACAACAACCATGTATCAATTAAAACTGAAATTTGACAAGTATTTTTTTTATAATTGGCCCTGAAAGTGGTTACCTTATGGTGTGTTTCCACTGGAACCAACCCTGTAACTGACCCTACGACTCTATGGTCGGTTGCAAAAGTTTTAGGGTCGTAGAAAAAAAGGCGTGAAAATGCTGGGTAGATTATGAGTCCCTGATAGGATGGTACACTTACAGCCAGGACGTAATGACCTTCCCCACAAGACGCAGGGTCGGGGACGTTTATTGCACAGCCAGTCGCTGTAGTACTATGACAAGCTCTAAACTCCTAAGCAAATATTTCAAACCGACCCTCAAAAACCCTTAATCGGGAGCCTTAGTCGTGTGGTGGAACACCCACATAACAGACAAGCCGTAGCAGGTCCCGACTAGCCGTACTGACAAACAGACAGGCCTGGAGAAACATACAGAACTCCACGACCAGACGTGCAGTCGGTATTGCAAGTAGAGTTTTTGATGAATTTTGGGGAAAAAAGAGGATCAAGTGTCGACCAATAAACAATTCTTAAATTAGGTCACTAGGAAATATTTGGATCCCATCACGTGACCTAAACGTTCAAATTTATTTTTTTGTTATTTTAATTATACATTTCAGTTTTTGCTTTAATATTATATGAAATAAAATCAATGTATGTCAGCTTCAGATTATGAAGGAAAAATCCATTTAAAATACGAAATTTTAATTTCAAATGTTATATCCTGTACAAACAAGCAGAGAGAGATGTGCTTCTAACAATCTCTCACGTGACAATGAAAACCTTCTGCTTGTTGCTGCATTTTATACTCCAATTTCGAGCTTCTGGGAAGGACCCCTTCAAAATTCCGTCCCTCTGAGCAATTTTCCTACACATTTATAGCAAATAATTTCGAGCTTCTGAGAAAGCACATTTTTCTGGACGTGAAGGTAAACACACTGTAGTTCTGGTCATGTGATGGGATCCAAATGTTTACTGGTGACCTAGTTTTATATTTGTTGATTGGTCGACACTTGATCCTCTTTTTCCCCCAAAAATGGCTTATGGGTTTTCACAGTGGAAAATAACATCTTGTGATTGGATCCAAATAGTTTGTAAACTTTTTACAAACCTCCCTGGTGAAATGTGCCCAGAATTTGTTTATTATGTAACAAAATAAATCCCTTTAAAGGTTTCTCAGTTACTTGAAGCATACACGTGCACCTTCACTATCTGTTATCTTCAAAACTATCATCACTTGTTATGTTTCTTCGTCATTCTTGACATCATTTTTACCTCACATCATGGGAATGGACTGCAAATGAAAAATTCTTAAGTTGCAAAAGACAGGCCGGCTTCATGATAGGACAAGCCTGGAAGTGATAAGGACACACCTGAAAGGGTAACAGACAGGCCTGGAAGTGATACAGAGAAGACAAGAACAAGAGTTGGGAAGGGTCAGGGAAATATCAAACATGTTTGATATTTCAACGACTCTCCCCGACAGGCCGGGAACTTACAACCGACCCTAAACCACCATGTAAACATTGGTCCCGACCCTTCAAAAATGCTTAGTTATCAGCCTGTCGGTTCCAGTGAAAACACTGCATTAAAGTTGCTATAATAGACTTATTGTATGGAGTTTAAGGTCACCATAAAGTGGAAGTACGCTCCATCCCTTGTGCCATCCTCATACCAAATATTAGTGAAATTCATCAAGCAGTTTGGGAGTATTTTAATTTATTTTGACAATATAAACTCTATAAACCCATTCACATGTTTAAAATTTTGTACTGTGACGTCACAATCCAGCCTACTATGGTTGCCAGGGACATGACCTTCACTTAATAAGCTGTGGGATACTTTGAAGTCCAAAACATCATAAACAATAAAAGGGAAAAAGGTTGTTTTCTGTTTCAAATCTTGACCCTTATACAGTTTTCCTGATTATAATTAGTCATAAGGTAAAGGGTAAGAAAACAGTATTTCAAAACCACAAAACAGTAAAACAGTAAAACGGAAGTGGGAGCTCTACCGTTTTCTGTTTCTATGTACACAAATGGGTAAAGCAGTGAACGGTATGTACCTTGATTCTGAATGCCAAAGAGATCACAGAATAGATTGCTGGATATAATGGACGAATTTAGCTGTAAAATACGAGGGTTGGACTGCAGTCAGATCAGGCTGATTTCATTATTTTTATATTTTACAAACTATTAAGAGTATCTATGTTGACTGTAATTATTTTTTTAATTGCTAAACAAGTTTGTTAGGTAAAACATGTTTTCTTTTCCTGTTGTAATGTTAAAGCAAGCATTAATTGCTACATTGCTTGTCGTGTGAGCGTAAAAGGCAGCAATAAAGTATTACTTGTTAGATAAAATATACTACTGTACTACGATGAGCATACATCCAATGTGCTTAGCTATGATTTCTAGGAAGGCATGTTTTTTAAACATTATTAAGTTTATTCCCTGACGTCTGACATTTTTCCCTGATATCCTTGCCATAGAAACATGAACAACAACTTTCACCCTGGCAAAGTCAAAGTTTAAAATCAGGGTTATTTTAAGACATGTCCTCCGTGAAAGTCAAACTGCCTGTGATTAATAGTCAGTCTCAGAAATGTTTTAGCTTGACATTTTTGTCAGAAAAGAATGCAGAACTTTAGTCTGTGTTTATACTTAATGCCAATAAATGGAAACTTTACTCATATTCTGCACCTGTATATTAAAACAAGGAATCCCTTCTGGATATCTTGACAAATGTAGTACTTGTCCCACAAAGATATACAACAACCATAAAAAATAGTACCAGACTGAGAAATTGTTAAACGTGGGAATTGGACTTACATGAGGAATACACAAGTGTATTACTGGCAAAAAGGTAATGAAGTTCTATTTATAATAGAATTAATATCCGAGAAACTCTCACAAACATACAACATTTACAAAAGGTGAAAAAAATTATTATACCTCAAAAATGAGAATGGCATACAAAGTGTTTAAAATAATGTAAATGTCATCTTTCTACTTTGAAAAAAAAACATTAAATAAATCTGCAGCAGGAATGCAGCAAAATTTAAAATATAAACAGGTGATCATCTCTTTGCAAAGATTTTAAGAACTGTGAAACCATTTGCATAAATATTGGTTTCAACATGCGCTTTGTTCACATTATTGCATTAAAATCCATCCAGAAATGGAGTAAACAAATATTCAAAGTCAAATTTGGTTTTACAACTACATAGTTATCTTTGATGTTCACTACATTTAACCCAACATCAGTCAGAACAAATAACCAATTTTCTTAAGATAAAAATATTAGAAACCGCAAAGACTTACTTTTAAAGCGACATAAATATTATAAATATACGACTTCAATAATAACTATATTGATTGTTAAGTATATTAACCAATTTCCTTTGTGCAACTCATCTATAGTGTATCCTACACAAAAGTTCTGGTAAAGTAATAAATATTATACGGTATTCTATTGATCACACTTCACAGACTGAGATAAATCCCCTTAATATTGATACCGTAAAACCACAAGAACCACTGCTCAAATACTTTTAAGATATGATGTATATTTATTGCCCCAACAAGTGTATGTAAAATATGCTTGCTACTCACATACATTATGATCTTTAACCTCAAAATAATTTGGAATATTTTTTCTCTGATAGAATACCTAGAACCAAAGTTATACTTCATTTTTACAAATAAAATAATTATAAAAATAACTTACCAAAAATATTTGTAATTTCAATTATATTTTGACTGTTGTCTTGTTTTGTTGCCACATCTCCTTGATATTTTCCTAGGTCATTTTTCTTATCAATATTTGGAATCCTCAGCTTGATGCCTGTATTAGTCCACTCATATGATTTCAGTCTATTGTCTTTTATAAAAGCTCTGCCAGCCAGATATTCATAGTCTAACAGATGTCGGGCTGTGGTAACTTCATAGAGATGGAAACTCCACACCTATGTAGTTAAAGGTTAAGTACAACAAGTCAGTCCTGATATTGAATCAAGCACATATTTCACTGACAAAGAAACTCTTACAAAAACACAAGGAAACAGGAATATCATGTTGATGAAGTACACTTTTGTAGTTGCTGTTCTCAGTCCCAGAATCAGCTATTTATAAAAAACAACCTAATGGGAAAAATGATCTCATCTCCAATTTAAAAACAGTTATGATGTAAATTATATGAAATATGCAAAATTTAGAGCAACTGAGTAGTTGGTTAGCATTGAATTTTAATTGATGAGTTGCCATCACTCTGTTTCAATAAATAAAATGTCTACAAAAACATTTTGGAATATTATATCTAATGCTAAGGCTTTTACACTTTTAAGAAGCACTTCTAATATATGCATCATGGTTGAAAAAATGTAGAACTGAAACGGGTTCCCACTTTTAATATGGAAAATCATTTATATAATGTCGTGTAATTTTCATAATTAGATGATGCTGAGGCATGTAAATTTAGTACAGTGTTTGGTTTGGTTCTTATGAGTAAATTGTTCTCAAAATTGATAAAATATGAAGAGAATGGAAAAATACCATACTTACATCTGAAAGATTGAGTCCGTAGTCATATTTCAAAGTCAAGTTGGCTCCACGCATCAAAGCATAGCTACCATCTGAACACCGAAAAGAAGTTGTATATGAAGCTGTCACTCTCAGTTGATACACAACTTCTACACAAAAAAAGTTAAACTTGTTTAAAATACTTTATTTGAACAAGCTTCAGCACAGTAAGGATATGCCAAAATGATAAAGTGAAAAGTTTTTGTTCTGTAACGAGAATAATTTTAATTCCACTTTGGCTTATTTACAAGTGTCACAAGAGTACTCCCAAAAGTGACTATGCTGAGGATATGTCCCAGTGTGACTCTGGCCTATTGTTGGCCTCCTGACTCTGGGCTTTAGGATGTGATCTCATTGGGACAGGTTGTAGGAGATTTTTAGAAAAATACCCCCAGTTCTCACAACACAGATTGACAAGGGATGAGGGTTAAAGTCCATTAACCCAGATTCACTTTTACACGAGTTTCTAACTTTGGTATAAGAGCCAAGTAATAGTGCAGGTTAATTAAGAATAATTGTTTATTCAGATTTCGTAAATATAATTATATATAATTTTTTTTATATAATTATATATATATAATTTCTTTTTTTTTTGGAGGGAGGGGCTTTACTCTTTATTTAGTACACTCTGTAGATCATATTATGATAGTTTTAGGGAAAGCAGGAAAGCAGTGCACACGAGTTGGTCTTTAGCCACCAGGGAACTGTCAGCAAAGAACATATTTTCAAACTACAGTTCACGACTGGGATTCATTCCCCAAATTGAGAGTTGGGGAGGCAATTGTATTACAGATTACTTTTTTTGCCTACCTTGTTTATTTTAATTGTTGATGTAGATGGATACCCCTTGCATTGACCGAGCTCCTTGGTGCGATCAATATTGTATTTGGACCTAGCTGTTAATTTAGCCTGTGAAGTGTGTCATATAACCATAAACCTAATTTGATGAATTAAATCAGTTTAACATGTTGTAAAAATAAATATATAATTGGTCATTTAAGCAATTACTCCAAAGCTTTTAGTTTAACCCAAATATTCCATTTTTCATCCATGGCTGGTATTTATTGAAACTTCAGCTCATGGATACTTACCAATAAGAGACAGAAAGAATATAAAACAGGGAAGCATCCTTGTAAAGCTCATCTTGGCGTACCAGCAACCTGAAAGTTTGCAATAATTGAAATAATTAACAAATATATAAAAGCATTAGATGTTGCTTCCAGAAAATGTATCAACCCAGCACTTAACCAGTTAAAATATATTTTGCAAAAGTTATAAATTTTAGTTGTGAAGAAACAATTACCTACTGAGTCAACACAACTTCAAAATTGCAATCATAAGCTACAAATGGAGTTAAATTCAGTAAACAAATCAAATTAAAAATTAATAATAAAATACCATTACAACTATTTATTACTTTCAAATACTTTAAAGTATTTCCTTCTGGAAAGGACTCAACAATTTCTGATGATTATTTATTGCACATAAATCCCTCCCAAATCATATTATTGACATGCATGTCTGGAAAATGATCTGATAAACTAGAAAACATATTTTGCCTATGTAAAATGACCATTCTTACTCCTGGGGGGGGCTGAAGGCCTAGAGTAATAATAAAATAGCATCAGAGATGCCTGATGCACACAGCTTGTGGAAATAGTTTTGGACACCATGAGATATAGAAAAAATGAATGTAGCAGATTATTTATGATGGTACACAAAATAGCAGACAATAAAGACGAAAATCATGAAAAGACAAATTATCAAATCAAGACAATGTAATAGTGAGATTGCTGGATTATTTTTGGACTAAAAGTTATGACGCTGTAAATATCATTGATTCAATTATCGATTGAAATATAGCTTAGAATGGAGGTCTTTAATGATGATAGCACAGTTAAGTACACACAATAATCAGTTGTAGCAATCCATATACCTTTGTGATAGAAAAGTTTTGTCTAATATGTGGTAACAAACAGCATTCTGACATGAACCAAGACGAAAACTAGAAAATAGCAACTTCCCACATTTTATGGTTTCCAAGACATAGCCCATACAAGATCTTGAAGATCAAGGCCAAAATCAGTTCTCTACAGGTGTGGAATACATTGGCAAGGTCAAAGGTCAAATAATGTTTACACCATGTCAATGTACACCTACATCCTCAATCCAAAATCCATGACAAGCATTAACTATCTACACCTTATAATTTCCAAGATATAGCCTGGGTAATTTTTAAGAGCAGAGTCATCAAAAAGTGTCAAAGGTCAAGTCCTGCAAGGTATTTAGTCCTACCTAGACCTTATGTTTTCTGGGATATAGCCTTATCTAGACAAGCTTAAAAGGTCAAGGTTATTGCATTAAGGGAAATTATATCCAGCTTAATTAAAGGTGCCTGTTATGCTTGCCCTTAATTCCTTCTTAGACTCCTTAATATGGGTTGACCTGAAGGTCTTGTTTTAACTGTTATTTACTTCACCGTGAAAATGTGTTAATACACTTGAACTTCAGCAATAAATGTGTTTCCCTGTATTTTAGGACTATGCACTATTGTACAGGTGAACGTATTGACTTACATATAATTAATTTTTTTATTTATGGCATTGAATAATTTAGAATTGTAAACAGTTAAAGTTGTAAAATTTTATATACAACATTTTGAAAATATTTTAAATAATAGTAAACAATTACTGAAAACCTTGTTATCTTTTTTGATACTGCTGTGCATTAACAAAGACATAATCTTGACTTCTTTTTCCTAGTGGAATATTTTAAATGTTTATCAACTTCATCTAACAAGATAATCATAAGTATTATGAAATATGTACAGTAATATCATCTTTATTGGAATAAAATGTGACTGCATTAAAATTGTGTTGTAAAACGGCAAGGTAGAAATCGAGGCCATTTTCAAACAGCCAATGTTACACAGTGGCCCCAGAATGTTAATTATAACAATCATTGCAAATCACGTCTGTAAGCTGTAGACCCATTGACAGTGAAAATATTTCAGTTATGATTTCACTAATATATGTCAATTAGTGAAACACCTGCACATAAAAATATATAGTATTTTTAGCTCACCCTGAAATATGTCAGAATGTTATTAATTTTGGAAACTGTAACACCACTTGAATGTATGTCCATAGTGTACAAAAAAAAACACATTTAACAACTTGCCAACAAATTGCAGTTCCTTCCTGGAAATCTCCAGATTATGCCCAAGAAATAATCCTTTTCAACTTGTGAGTTCTCTATCTAGTTTGTCTCACAAACACACTTAAAAGTATCTATCAAATATTGTTTTTTCCACTGCCACAAGTGCTAGTCCAAAGTGTAAATTAACTGATTACATCAGAGTCTGGAGTTTTCTTATCAAAATAACAGGTCAATGAAGCTTTACGAGAATCAGTGGATCACTTGGCGGGATAATTACAAAGTCTAAGTGATAAATTCACACTGTACCTATTTTTTATTATGTTCTATTATCATAACATGTTTTATATATTTAGTTGCTTATCAGTAAGTGGCAGTCAAGTTTCAGTTTGAATAAATACCATTAGCACAAGCAAACAGTTACGTTAATAAAATTACACATGAGCGTCTGCCATTTAAAGCAAGAGACACATGTAATTACCGTCACTTTCCTCATTAAAATGTATGAATTTTAAAATATACCAGTTACATATCTAGCTGTAATTCAATCGGCTAAAAGTTACTTATTAAGGCAACAGATTAGGCTAAAGTCACAATGGCAGTTTCTAATTCTTTTGTACATTTCCACCATTGCCATTTAGTATAAAAGTTTTTTTCATACTTTTCCCATTAAAGTAAAAATAATTTTACCATTATTAGTGTCTTTAAAGGGATGGTGATCTTATTTCATCTGGATATACTTTTCACAAAGAGCTCATATTCACACAATTTACTAACCATATTTTATTGGCTCTATGTTAAATTGATTGATAACATTTATTCTGTACCAAGTTGAAGTGTTTACCAAGTAACATTGTGATTACATTTCACAGTCTTTAAAATTTCAAGTTCAAATTAAAATAATACAACTAAAGCTGTTATGATGAAAAATATTTGATTAATAACCACTAAAGTGAAAATGAAGAATACTGTTGAAGTGATATTCTATACTGCAAAGTTAACTGGGAGGCATGGTGGCAGAGTGGTAACACTCTTGTCTCCCACCTATGAGGCTGGGGTTCGGTACCCTGTACGGCGTCAAGTGGGAAAGCTGGTAGTTGCTTGCCATTGGTCGGCAGTTTACAGTACAGAAACTTGATGAACTATATGTACTGGTTTCCTCTGCCCTTCCAACTACCCGTCGTGATATGACTTGTACAGTGTTGAGAGCGACATAAAACCCCAAATAAATAAATAAATAAATTATTCTGCAATGTTAACTTTTTATATATATGACACAACACTGGAAACTTATAAGAATACTTGATACCAAATCAGTCAAATAACTTCCACTCCAGGTTATCTGATGTCCAATAGCATCATATTGTTCTTTTATTTTGTGTTGTAAGTGTGATTATGTATTTTATTTCTATATAGACAGTTAGTCTGGTGATCTACTCAATACTTATGAATCAATAATTGCGAATTAATAATTAGGAATTAATAGGCATCTTTATCTGTGTACCAGAATTTTTTTCCTTCATATTTATAAAACATATTATTCATATATTTATGCACCTTTCATTAAATTCATCTAAATATTATCAATGTTAAACGTTATTTATCACGTTTACAATGCTAGCAAACACAGACAATAGATGGTGAACATTATCTACACCAGCACTGTCGGGCAATATGGTCCAATTTCAGAAAAGGTTTCAGATTCAATGACTCAGTTTTTGCTCTCAAAATTATGTAAATACAGTAAATTCATTTGATTTTCAACGCATATACTTGGCAATTTACATCAGATACAAAAACAAAAATTATTATGGAAAATAGGCAGAGAAATTTCAAAGAGGCTGGGAACTAATCTCGGGCCACCCCCCTTAAAAGGCTTAAATTTTAGCCAACGGTTCACCCAAATATCAGCTGCAGACTGCAGAAATCACCTCACTCTGAGCCAAGTAATGTCTAATATTTGAGCTAAATGTCTCAATTTTGAGTGTGACATCAACTGAAATGCTCCCATGGACAGTCACCTTTCATACATTAAGCATTGTGTTACAAATGACAGTTGTGTAGTACAAACTTGCTAACTCATTGTTATTTGAATTTTTATAAATGATACTCACATAATCCAAAACATTGCATATGTGACTGACTTTCAGTAAGGGAAACAGTAAATGTGTCAATCTTTTTTGGAGTTCTTATCATGCAAAGTATTGAGCACCTGCTTTCCAAGTTATTAAATACTTTTTTTTGCAATTTTTGGGTGACATATTAACGAGAACTTATATAAGGATGTGGTACCTTAATGACAAAAACCTCAAGACAAAAACACTACACAAAAATAAACTTAATCTGGCTACAAACATTCACCTGATTATGAAGTTTTCCATTCAACCAAACTTCAATTGTAATGTTCCAGCAAATATAGATAATGTGTTTTTGGACAAATGGTCTCAGATCACTACAGACACCAAATGAAACTTACCCAAGGTTTTCTTAAAAGACCTTAACACGAGATACCAACAGGCCAAACCTGAAATCCAGCCCACCTTGATAGAGCTACTGAAACTGTTTTCCAGATCTCAGTTTGAAGAGATTATCCAGTTCCTGACATATATAAGTTAGCTGCTGGCATTGGCCTCACAAAAGCCTCAACTTTCTTGACCAACAGAACTCAAAAGAAGAAATCTGCAAGGAAAACCGAGGACCTTACAACAACCCAGGAGACCACAAAATAACAGAAAAGGCAATAATGCCCAACTTAAAAAGTTATACATGGGCCTCGTCAATAGCATGTATCCACATTGACCTAATTCAGACTCCTCGGAGTCAATTTCCTTGCTTTAATAAAGTATATACACCTTACTACCACACTAGATTAGGTTAATACATCTATTGCCCCAGACTACACAAAATTAACCTGTTTAAAAGCCGCCACACTGGTAAACCCCATAAGTGTGTCAATCAGTGTGTGGTTAACATGTGAAATCAGCAATATAGTTTACCTAATTTAATGCACTAAATGTTGGATGCAATACATAGGTGAAACAGGTAAAGCATTCAGACAAAGAACGTATGCACATATTGCAAGTGTTAAGAAACCAAAAAATTTTGAAACACCATTCTCAAAACGTTTCCATTTAGGAGACCACTCATACATTAACATGAGATTCTGTGTGATAGAATGGTTAGGCATTAAAATTTACTCAAATACCCAAAATAAGTATAGAGCAAAAGAAAAGATCAAAAGATCATCACATTGATAACGTACATTATAATTAATATTTAACTTGTGTATTTACTACTAATCACCTAAACATGTGCTTTTTAATACATTTTTCACATACGTTGAGAAAAAAGCTTGAAAGGCCTCATACTGTTCAATACATAGCTTATTTGTATGAACTGTACAGAAGCTTTGCGCTCTGCAGATTCCTTTTATTGTACTACAATCGCTTACCATGTGGGACTGAATGCTTTTTCGGAGGCCACGGGACTCCAGCCAACAATTAAGAAAAATAACCATACAAATTTGGCCGAGTCCCTGTTTTAGTGTGTAGCCTAGCAGTGCATTGTGGTAGTTCTTCCGTCTTCTCTTGTTGGCCGCCATCTTCGAAAGTCGTTTGAAGTAGCTCTCAACAATTTACTGATTTCTCAGCACATACGTATTGTTGGATGTTCATTTTTCATTACTCGTTTTATTTCTCTATATAACACATTCTCTGAAAATTTGGGAAATATCCATTTTGTATTTGTTGTTTTAACACTGTTATGTGAGTTTTCCGCGTCTTCCACTTGGATCTAATACTCAATAACCTTAATGTTAATTGCTTTATCACCAACATGTTGGAGATTGTACGTCTCCTCCTGCCATTTTATTGCTCTTTTATATATAGTTTCTCAAGTTTTCATTTTATCTCCAGATAATGCGCACCTAAGTCAGATTAACACAATAAAGTGTGAAATTGAAGAAATTTATAACAAGAAGGCCATTGGCTGTATAATTCATTCTAGATGTAAATTTATTGATGAATATGTAAAACCAAGTAAGTATTTCCTAAATCTTGAGAAAGTAGTTCAAAAGGTAAAGCAAATACGCTGTTTAGTTGTGGGTGGAAAGAGAATCTTTAATCCCACTGAAATACAAAAAACAGAGTCTAAATTTTATGCCAAGCTATACTTTGTTGACTCAGATTCAATGTTGGACAATTTAGACTACGATAGGCATTTAACGGACATAAACATTCCTATTATAGGAATTGAATGTGATGGAGAAATCAGGAAAGAAGAAATATGTAAAGCAGTACAAGATTTGCCAAATAATAAAAGTCCAGGGCCAGATGGCATACCAATTGAATTTTACAAAAAATTCTGGAGCAGTATTTCAGAAATCCTTTTTGATAGCTATAGAAAATCATTTGAGTCAGGACAACTATCTCCTAGTCAGAAAAAATGTGTCATTACTCTGATTCCCAAAAAAGATAAGGATCTCACGGAGTTGAAATCATGTCGACCCCTATCTTAAATAAATAATGATTATAAAATATTGGCAAAAATACTTGCAAATAGACTGAAGCCTGCACTTAGTGATATACTAAATCCAGATCAGATTGGCTATATGAAAAACAGATTCTGTGGTGAAAACACCAGGCTCATAGCTGATGTTATAGATTATTGTAATTTAACTAAAAATCCTTGTACCGTTTTACTTGCAGACTTTGAAAAGGCTTTTGATACAATAAATTTGTCCCTTCTAAATAAAGCGCTTCAACACTTTGGCTTTGGTAAAAACTTCTGTAACTGGATAGACATTCTCTATAATGATATAGAAAATTGTGTAACAAACAATGTATATCAATCGGCATTCTTCAAACTTTTTAGGGGCATTCATCAAGGCTGTCCATTAAGTGCTCTACTCTTTCTTATCCCTGCTGAGCTCATTGCTATTATAATACGTAACTCCTCCGAAATTCATGGTTTGACAGTCAATGAAAAATGTATCAAACTCTGCCAACTTACAGACGATATGACTTTATTTTTGACGGATATGGCTTCAGTTAAAAAATCTTTAAAATTATTTGAAGAGTTCTACAGATATGCAGAACTTAAACTTAACAAAAACAAGAGTGAGGCAATCATTATTCATAATGATGGCTCCCTGATAAGCGATGTATCACTTGGTATTAAATGGGTCAATAAACCTTTCAAAACCTTGGGTACATGGTTCTCTTTGAACCATGACTAAATGATTAAGCTAAATGTAAGTGACAAAATAGAAAAGATCAAAGGCATTTTAAATCCATGGCTGTCTAGGAGCCTTACACTAAAGGTAGTGGTAAAATCTGTGGTACTTCCCCATTTTTTACAGCTTGCTTCAGTTTTGTCTCTTAGTTCCAACTTGTTGTCACATTTAGAGAAGCTTATTTTCGACTTTTTTTGGAACAATAAACAACACCTAGTCTCAAATAGTACCTTAATCAAGCCTGTTGAGCTCGGTGGCATGAAAATGGTCTCAGTTTTGGATTTTGCTAAGACCACTCAAATTCTGTTCATGTAGATGCAAAGTGGAAATATCTTTCTGAGTATTTAATGGGTAGTAGTGTAAAACACATAAAGTGGAAACAATTGTTTAAAAACATAAAGAATTTACCAAAGACAAACTTTTATAGAGACTTTCTGTCAACATGGTGTTATTTTACAACTACAAAACCAAAATGCTTTTCAGATTTTCTAGACGAACCTCTGTTTTATAATGATCTTACAACTATAGACAGAAAGAGTATTGCTTCAGACTATTCTACTTGGATTAAAAATGGAATATCAATTGTTAAAAATATCTTTTCAGAAAATTTGAAAACACTGCCGAAACATGATCTGGAGGCCAAATATAATATCAGCAGTAATGACATGAAATACAATCAAATTGTAAGCGCTGTTTTTTGCTTTCAACGGTCACTAACTTAAACTTTCACTGAACAAACATAGTAAACATTCCAAAACAATGCAGGGAATGTACAGAAAAAGTCAAAAGTGCACAAATATATAAATACTTGATTACATGTACAAATCAAGCTCCCACTAGTCAAAGTAAATGAATTGAATATTACCCTTTTTTAGAAAAAGCTGATTGGCAATCTGTCTATACTTTAGTGTCTAAATTGACTAAACATTCCCTTTTTGCTACATTCCAATTTAAGATCTTGCACGGGATATTTAACTGTAACTACAAATTATTTGTATGGGGTATTAAAAGCTCTCCTGCTTTTTCCAGATGTGGACTAACAGAAAACTTGGAGCACTTTTTCTACTATTGCCATGAAGTCCAACATTGTTGGTGTGAAATACAAGATTGGATGGCGTCTATATCAATTGACGTAAAATTCACTGTTCTTGAAGTTTGGCTAGGGAATATCCATTATGAAAAGTCTCTTTTTCACTGTATTAATTATACTGTACTCATGGGTAAACACTTTATAAACACATCAAGGGATGGTAAAAAAACCTTTGTCTTAGTTCATTTTTGCATTTTTTGAAAAGTAAATTGAAAATTGAGAAAGAACTAATCACTAGCAAACAACTGCAATCTCTCTTTAATAAAAGATTTGGGTATATATTTTCAAAGCTTGTGTAACTTAATCCATTTAGGTATGGCTGTGCTAACATTTATGTACTGTTTTTGTGTATGTTATAAAAATGAATAAAAATTTAAAAAAAATTTAAAAAAAATTCACTTGCCAGTCATGTCTTTTGTGTCTTTTTACCTTCTATTTTAAGTCGCAGTTGGTGACAAATTCTTTTTATTGCATAAAATATATCTTCCCACCAAACTAGTGCTAAGCGGAGGTTGTCTAAAAGCAGACATTTTTGCTTTTCTTTTGATCCGCAAAACTATTGTCCGATGTGCAAAGAGTCTGGTAAAGGGGACAACCTCTGTGTCACCAAGCCCCTTGCAATATTTGTCTAGACATCTCTGCTGAACAGCATGAAAAAATCAAGAATAGATGTTGGTTCACTCAGAAAGTGAAGTCGGATGCAAATACCGGTAAAGACTACCTTGACCTTTTAAGGGATGATGATGAATCTTTTACTGGTTCTCAAGCAGACTTGGAGGGTGCTGCTGATAACTTATTCGCATCTCATCCCTGCCCCAAACCACTACGTTTTGAAGCCTTGTCCTTAAAAACTCCACGTAATGTCTTACCAACCCCAGGTACTGTTTTGCAAAATAAAATTGAAAATAGACTAGAAAAATCCCTGGGCAACACCTATAGCATCCAACTGAAGCAAGAGATGGGTTTATTCCAGGCTTCTATGCTTGATGCCATGAAATCTCTTATAGATGAAATGCTTGCATTAAAAACAAACAATCAGATGTAGGTAAGATATCCAATTCTTCTCAAGCTAAACCCATGCCTGGACCTTCAAAATCCAACCCTACTCGGATTTCTGATCTGGTTTAATCGGATCCATCAGAAGTTCAGGCAATGGACATGGAGCCTTATGGCCCTCAACTTCCTCCAAGGTCTACACAAGAGCCTCACTCTGAGCTTGGTGTACACTCGCATCCTGACTCGGACCACTCAGAACAGGCTTCCCATTCCGAGTACTACCAGGCTAGACCTAAACACAAAAAAACACTCTGACAAGAGGAAACGTAAGTCCAAACCCATCCACAAATCTCAGTCGTCTGCAGAGGAAGATGAGTCCTCTGCCCATACCAGAGGATTTACACAACTTCAACCTAAGGTTCCTCCAGCACCTCAACCTCAGGCCAGCTCAGATGCAGTCTTCTATAGGGCGGTAAATATGAATGATCTACCTTCCCAGTACACAGAGGAAGTTAAAACCTTCAGGCAAATCCTTGATGTCCCTGATCCCAGGGAAACTATACCAAGGTCCTCCACTACTGTGGTTGGCCTAGACTACGAGAAAGGCCAACATGAAGTAAGGCCTAGAGGCCCCTCTGCCATGCTGCCTCTGAGACCCTTTCTCAAGGATGGCTTTGAGAAATTCGAGCAAGATTTCTTGTCCTCTAACTTACCTGTGGGTAAGTACAAAAAACCTCCAGCTTTAACAGCTAAATACTATAAGGTGGGACAGCCTTGTTTCGAAGACAAGCTTCAGGAGCTCAACTCAGATTTTGCCAAAATCTGTATTTCGCCAAAACCCTCTGGGGCCCCTGTTGCCAAGTTTCCTCTTCATATCCTTAAGGAACTGGAGCAACAGTCTAGACAAAACCTCTCCACCATCAATTTCACGGCTACTTTTACCAGGACTTCTTCTCCATGCAACACTCTTCTGGAAAAGGGCCTTCACAGTGCCAAGTCTTCTCTCAGGAAGACCAAAAACCAAATTATGGATGGAGCTGACCCCAGGTAGCTCATAAAACGTGGTTATCAGACTGCATGTGATTACTTTGATATAATGGAGAAAATGATTCGCATTCAACAAAGGGCCCTAGCATGCCTCAGTAAGTCTGTAGCTCATTTTCTCCTGAGGGAACTCTACACTATGGGCAACACCGGCCTTCTACGAAGAGAGGTTGAAATGACCCTCCTTCATCCCCATTTGGGGGAATCGAGACATCAAGAGTTGAGGAACTCCCCATTCTGGTCTTCTCCTCTCTTCAAGTCTCAACTGGTAAAAGATGGAGAGGATTTCCTCCTTTAAAAATGCACTGGCAAAAACACTCAGGGTTTTGGACCCTATCAAAACAAGCCCTTTCTTGGTCCCCACAACAATAAGAAAAGAGGCTCCTACAGGAAACATCCAAACATCCAAACATCCTACAGGAAACATCCAAACATCCCTATGGGAGCAATTCCTCCCAAAGTAGTAACCAATCATTTTCCTCTAACCAAAGAAAACCAAACTTCAGAGGCTCCAGGGGTCATTTTTGACCCCACAATAGGGGACGAGGGCATGGAAACCCCTCCTCCCAATGACTCCTCCAAAGCCTCAATCAGTCCACCAGTAGAAGGTCGCCTCCGTTCTTTCAGCAGAGACTGGCACATAAACAACTGTTCCTAAAACGTGTTAAACATTATCACCAATGGCTACATTCTGCCATTCCTCTCAAAACCCAACTTGGTCAGATTTCCTCTGATTGTATCAGAATACAAGGCCCTTCCAAAAGACCAAGCTCTGGGAGATTGCATCCAGTCTCTGCTGTCAAAGAATGCAATCGAAAAGGGTAAAAAATGTAAAATCGCTTGGGTTTTACAAGTCGCCTGTTTCTTGTACCCAAGCCTCACCAGAGGTGGATGCCAGTAATAGACCTAAGCAGACTCAACACTTTTCTACACGTAGAAAAGTTCAAAATGGTAACTCCAGAGTCCATCAGGACCTCCCTGATTCCGGTGGAATGGGTATCATCGATAGATCTATCAGACGCCTACCTTCACATCCCCATTCATCCACTCTCAATGAATACCCTAAGATTTTGCCACAGGTCTCAGGTGTTCCAGTTCACTTCCCTCCCCTTCGGACTGGCCACTGCCCCCCAGGTTTTTACAATGATTGTAAAAGAAGTAAAGCTGATGGCCCTCTCCAGAGGTCTCAGACTTCACCAATACCTGGTCGACTGGCTGATCAGGTCCCAGTCTCAGGAGGAAGCCCAAGTGAACACTCAAGTGGTAGATCTAACCCAGTCCTTGGGGTGGATCATAAATCAGGAAAAGTCAGAACTGAAACCTACTCAGGTGTTTTCGTTCGTGGGCTACGAATACCATCTCGATTCAGCCCTTGTAAAACCCATGCAAGAGAGATGGCTCAAACTTCAGGATTTGATCCTACGACTCAAGTCAAAACATGTTTTGACTGCAAGATGTTTGATATTGCTAATTGGGTTGCTAGCCTCAATGGAGAAGATGGTTCAGGAGGGACGCCTTCACATGAGGCACTTTCAGTTTCATTTCAAGGAGCACTGGAGATTTCCTCAGTCGCTGGACAGCCTCCTTCCTTGGACAGAAACAATTTCTGCACACCTAGAATGGTGGTAGAATCCTGCAAGAGTGATGAAAAGCTCAGACCTTCATCACAAAGACAACAGTATCCAACTCTTTACAGACGCATCAAACGAAGGTTTGGGGTGCTCACTTAGACCAAAGTTCTACCAAAGGTCTTTGGTCTGAACAGGTAAAAAGGCTACACATAAATGTTCTAGAATTGAAGGCGGTCTCACTGGCCCTTCATCAGTTCAAGGACCAGTGTCAGAACCAAACAGTTCTAGTTGCCACGGACAACTCAACAGTGGTAGCCTACATAAACAAACAAGGAGGAACTCACTCAGCAGAGATGTGTGTGCTCCTGTGGAAGATCATGACATGGTGCCATCATTATCACATAACCTTGAAAGCCAGACACATTCCAGGCTGTCTCAATGTAATGGCCTGCCTTCTGTCCAGGTCCAACCAAGTTCAGTCGACCGAATAGTCTCTACATCCACAGTTGTTCAAGCAGATCTGTCAAACGTGGTTCACTCCTCATGTAGACCTGTTTGCCACTTATCTGAACCACAAACTCCCTCTATACTTGTCTCCTATCCCAGACCCAAAGGCCTGGGATATAGATGCTCTAAACATAAACTGAACAGGTCTCACAGTCTATGCCTACCCTCCCACAGCTCTCCTTCACAGGGTGATCCACAAAATCAGGCAATGCCATTGCCTGATTATCCTAATAGCCCCAGGCTGGCCAGGGATGCCCTGGTTTTGGGACCTAGTGCAGCTCACAACAGAGATCCCACTATATTGACTACTGTAATACAGCTTCAAAATAGTATATCTGAGATAAGAGTCAGGACGAACATGAAATAATTAAAAATGATTAAAGACAACACTGTATTCCTGATGGCTAGAACTTCTCAACAGCATACAAAAGTGTTGTTTAATTCTCTCAGTGTAAATGGAACAATATCACCAGGTAGCCCTTTTGCCTAAAACATTGGTGTTGGAAATGTGAGGTGGTGAGGAAATGTATATACTAAAACAGCATTGACTGAAACTGGAAAAGCAGGGGATAAGGAGTTTTCCGCTATGCAGCACTCTGCTATTAAAAGAGTCCACATTATAATGTCTGAAACATCGAAATGAATTGAAATGACTTCAAAAAAGACCTTGAACATCTGTTCCAGGTTGCTTTTTCATTGGAGTGGCACAGTGATTAGCCAGTCAGTGACCAGAATTGTGCTTTATTATTATTATTATTTTAATTCAAGGCGACATTCTGGACAAAATGCTCCATTACATGGTGTATCACAAGTTTTACAAATTGCAAAGATAGCAAGAGTTGTCAGTTATACTGTGCAGAAGTCCAACAGGTTTGACAAAGGGATCAGCCAGCAATTGGTGTTTGCAAGTCCTTATTATGTTTCTTGTACTAAATCTCTTGTGTTAATCAAAATGCCACTAAATCTATGATTAAACAGAAATTTCTCAACCTCAGACATTTTTTTATGTTTTTTTTAAGCTAGGACTGATAATTTTGCTATTATGTGGCCGCAAGACCCATATTTATGTCTGAAAGGCAGTATTTGTGATCTGTAAAAATGCCTCCGACATTATGTGTAACATAGTGTTATAAATATCAATTATTATTCCAACTTGCTAAACCTTTCATCTACATATTTAAGTCATACAAAACCATAGCACATTTTCCATATCTCAAATACATAATGTATTCCAACATTCATTATAAATACTTATAGTAGTGCATTTTAGACCAAATCATTAGAAACAATGTTGCACATATAAAGTTTTTTTAACATCTGATCACTCTGATTTGAAAACCTATTAAATTGACACAATTGCAATTTCTAGAAAAATGTCAAAATATATATATTACTGGACATAACAGCCGGAATGTTATACAATCTCAATGTACATTCAGATGAAACACAGTTCAATTGGTATTAAAAGGAAATCTTTTAAAATCTTTACAATTTTAAGTGTTATCTCTGAACCAAAACTTAACGTTGGTATCATTGATTCAAAGCTTCAACGTTGTTTTATCAAAACTTTTATAGTGCTTGTGATTATTTTGAAGTAAATATCTTATTTTTAGAGTTCTAGGGTTTTTTTGTTCAAGTGAAAGATGTTACTGTTTATATTAACTTAATATTTTAAAGCAGTAAAGGTTAAGTTGAAAAAGGTAATTTATGTCACTTCCTCTGTTGCAGCTAATTCTTCATTTTTTAAATTTTGATTTGTTGTATGTACACATTTCTTATCTGTACACATAAACGTTACCACATTTACAATATATATGCTTTTTTGCTGTAATGACTCAATATATTTATACATAAGTATTGTGTTAAATCTTTTTATTGTTTTGATTGATTGGTGTTAGGCATAATATTGAAGCAGAAAATGTTTTTGTTATAACAATTAAGTCAGTTTATTCATTTGAGTTAAAATCTCCTGTCTGTTTATTATAATCTTTGTGAACTGGTTTTTTTCATCATCTGTAACCTCTCAAATAGTGGCTGGCAAAACATTGGTGTTATTTGTCTCAGTTCAGTGCTTAAACATAGGTTTTAGTGACATTATGATCAACACAAGGGATTTATGGCCAGAGACAGAATGAGCCCTTGCAAGTACCAAAACATGAATAATTGGATCCGGATCTCGATGCAGATCAACTTTGAGTACCCATGAATGTTCAACTGTGATTACCTGAATGTTTTGGAGTAATGGGTGCCATCTTTAACTTTTACTCAATGAGTAAATACAAACACCTTGGGAATCTGAACCAAGACCATCATTTTTAGTGACTAAGTCATAGTCAAAATGAATTCCACCTTCTGTCAAAATATCTCCCAAATCTGATTTAGGTTTTTGAGTCATGTATGCAAAAACAGATAAACAGAGAAATGGACATACCCTTGTCCCAATCCAAGGATGGATTGAAACCATGTTTCTGGTTAGATTTGAATTCTTTCGCTTGTCAACTTGGTCCTACACGCCACCAGAAATTTTGACCCCTCACATCGTTTGCAGCTGGTGACGTCTTATTTGTTAAGTCAGAAGTAAAGCCTCTTCTTAAGTGGATCAAAACCATGGAAACCTCAGATAAGGTCAAAGTTATTACATTACCAAAATTGGACTCAGTAATTTGCCCTCACAGGGCTTTGAAATGAATATTCCAGTTTTACAGTCCAGGCAGTATGGATCCACTATTGCTCAGGTTAAATTTATAAATGTTTTCTTGAAATATGATATGGTGATAAAATACTTTCCCATAACTGTCTCACGATTAACCTAACACAAATTTGAATATTTAGGATATGTGTGTTTGGGATGATTAACACATGAAACATAAGTGTCCTGTATTTGGAAATTGTTGGTGCAATGACAATAATGTGTAATATGCTAGATTTCACTTAAATTTGATATAAATTTCTTTCCTTACGCACTGCCCTTGCAAAATTTACAGTGGAATTTTACTGAGGGAATAATCTTAAAATAGACCTTTCTGTATTGTTTTAAGCAACTGAATAACAATCCAATCTAATCTAATTTACTGCTTTGCAGGTGCAATATATTCCCCACAAAGGGGAACTCACTGCACTATGTTCACAAATACATCAGTCATATGGATAGTTGAGGGGTTATCTAGGTCAGTGATCTGGATTTATGTGTGTGGCCAAAGAAAAAAGACTAGGAGGGAAACTAGAGTAAACCAGATGAGTTTCAGGTGTTTCTTGGAAGATATGACAGAGTGCCTGTTTCTTATTTGGAAAAGGAAAGAATTCAAAATTAGTGGGGCAAAAGTGTTTGTTTTATTAGTGGACTGTGCCATCAAAGGTGCGGATGTGAAAGAACGTATGTTTAGGGCTAAGGTAAGCCACTAGGCCTTGGTTTAGAATTTTGTATGTAATAAGGGGTACTTTAAATTGTACCCTGTACCTGATTGGGAGTCAATAGG
This sequence comes from Sabellastarte sp. h YS-2021, assembly GCA_964017235.1. Classification (NCBI taxonomy): domain Eukaryota; kingdom Metazoa; phylum Annelida; class Polychaeta; order Sabellida; family Sabellidae; genus Sabellastarte; species Sabellastarte sp. h YS-2021. The sequence goes on from OZ024933.1 coordinate 14,165,793, forward strand.
TTTTTTTTCAATTGAAAGGTAATATGGGAGAACCAAGAAGAGTGAGTGAATACCCGGCAAAGTGAGTTTTGGACCCACTAAAAGGGAACTGTAGTAGTCCCATCTGCTGCCACAGCAAAGCATTTGCGGGATGGACTGATGTTTTAAGGTTGAGAATGGGACGAATTCAGTTAAGTTAGAATAAAACACCACTCTGAGCTTTTCGACACTTTGTGCGAGAGACCTGATCACCAAGAATATTGACTGGGAAGTGGAGAAGAAGTTGTCTGCGGTTCTTCTTGGAACTCAAGATAAATTCAGTTTTATCAAGGTTTTGAAATTTTGAATGTCATTTAGACAGTTCTTTAATGCTAGTATAAAATGGGAGAAATTTGCTGGTGAGACTCTTATTTAAAACTGGGTATCATTGCCATATAAATCGTACTTTATGCTACTGTATGAGTGAATGACCAAGCTGTAAGGGTTTGTATAGAGAGGAGAAAGAATTGGACCAAGAACAGAATGCTGGGGCACACTAAAGAGGAGGTCAGCAGGGTGTGTGTGAGTGCAAGCAACCTTGACCGAATGTGTGGTTTCAGCAGGAAGCCTTTCAACCAGCCAAATGCCAGCTCACTGGCACAAGTATGTGTTGTGCCTGTCAAGGAGAATGATGTGGTCTATGGTGTCAAACGTGGTGGAGAGATCCAGAGGGGTGATTGCTCTAAGAGACCCTTTAGCCATATTAAGAAGATTGTTTTGAATATTAAGGAGGGTACTTTCAGTTCAATGAAGTTTTCTGTAAGCTGATTGAAACCAAGTCACCCTTCATCAAGCTGGGTTTGAAGCTGGACAGCTACTACCCTTTCTAAAATCTGTAAAATGTAATCAAAATACCAAACATGCCTGTAATTTTTAAACACCTTTTTGTCTAAGGATGATTTTAAAAGATTAGAATAACATTGGCCAAAAATTATTATAAAACACATAATTTAACAAGTATTTGCAGGTTTTATTTTTCTACATTTTAAAGCAATTTACGAAAACTACTGGCTGGTTGCATTAAAGCAAGAACACATGTTCACCCTGACTACTCGGGTCACAGATCAAAAAAGAATTACTGCATTGCATTAGAAATTATATTTAAGTAAATTAATAGTATCATTTGAGGAATTAGAATATATATTCAGAAAATGTGTCATTGATAAACCGAATCACATTTTATATCATTAGCTACCCATCTTACTGGCTATTTTACGATTGCTATTTAGGTTGGAGTGTATTTAACTATGAAAATCATATTTAAAAGACTAAAAAGGATTTTTACTCACATTTTTATGTAAGATTGATATTTTAAATAGAGAATTATGTATACTATTAATACTGACAAGAATTCATATTAACATATTCAATCAATTAAATATTAAGTAGTTTTTACAGAAATATCCATATCTTTACATCTGCTAAGGAAATTATGGTTTTTGTGTGTTTACTTGATATTTTGTGCTTTCTGTTTTGCTTTAGCAATTTCTTTAAACTATTAAATTGATCTTTATGTGGGAAAGGACTGACCCTTGGACAAGGTAATTAAATTTCAGAAAAGATCCTAATCATATTCAGTCTACAAAAAAATGCAGAACTTCGTTGGTCTTTTTTCAAATTGAATTTTCGGTGAAATTATATGTGGATACTTGTCTACCTTGGCTGAAGTCAAAATTCTAGGAGTTTTCTCTGGTTTAAAATAAGTTAATTATACTTGTTTTACTGACAAAGTATTTATATTAAATAAAAAGATATAATAATTATGGTGAAGTCACTAGGTAACAGATCACATTAATATTGTGTTGAAAGTGCCTTACACAATATATATTACACTGTATGTATTGTGTTTCAAAAGTTATTGTAATACTTTGAACTTTCTCATCAGAGGCTGGTTTGAATATGGCTAAGTCCCTCCCTGAAGTACTTTTTTATTGTGCAATTACACCGGTTTTTGCACCGGTGCACCGGTTCACACATAAGGGTGAAATATTGCTAATCTTGATTTTTATAAAAATCATGTTAATAAGTTCAGGGGTGTAGTCCAATAATATTTATTTGGTGATTATTGTACATATATAATGCAGGTGCATTATGGGACATCAACTATTTATGGCAGTTATTGATGATTAACTGACCCAATGTTAAGTAACCACTGGTCAGTGGGTAATAGTTGATATGGTGTTATTTTTTGTCCTATGGCCATTATAGGATAAATTTGATTCATATAATCATAGTTGGACAGTTAGCTTAATGTTGGAATTACATCTTATATGCTAAACTATGATTGGGAATTTATCTCTATAGTGTTCAGTTTACATATGGTTTGATTATGTCTAGGTGGAATCATATCCCTGCTACCCAGTAAGGTTAAGGAGTAGCAGTATCCATACGGAAAAAGCACTTTAAAGGTTTGTAATAGGTCAATCTTAATCCATTAGGACACATATTTGGTTTTATGTAGTCCGACTATGTTGGATTAGGATGCTATAAAAGTTTGGATAGTAATGAAAACAGAGATAGTAAAACTAGTAATTTCATGTTATTACTGGTTATATTGAAATCTTGTAAAAGATGTACAAGGTATATGGTACTCACACAGTGGTGTAGAGTTAAATTACATAAGGTATAATAAAGTATAACCAGAGGATACAATATATTAATGGTTACCAATATAATTATTTATAATCCCTGTAAAAATAATAATTTATTATAGATTGTTCATACTGAAATTCTATTCTTTTTTCAGGATGGACGCCAGTTTGTTTCTTTTGCATGGTGGGACGAACAGGGAAGGCCTAGTTGGCTTCCTCTGGCACATCTCTTCAAGTGATGGGTTATTTGTGGGGATGCATGATTTGTTCCCCAGAATTGAACCTGAGTTTGGCATGGGTGGTGCAGTAGCAGTGTCCATTTCTGATGTGTTATGGTTGTTCATGGATGGTAGGTGTGATGTGGTGCTGACTGCAACTGAAGTAGTTGGGGTACAGGAGTTTTGCATGTTTGATGTCATTGCTTCCCTTGGTGTTGGTGAGCCATGGAGGTGTTTGGTTTGACTACCTCTGGATGCTGCTGGTTGTGCTGATAGTAGGCCTATCTGAGTGGTGGGTGATGGTCCCCTGGATAGTTTGGGTTTACAAAATATGTATTCACTATTCAGAGTGTCCACAAATATCTTAAGATTTTTCTCAAATGTTAAGAGAGAGAGTTTGTTCCCCAGATCTAAAATTTCATCTGGACTGATAACAATTAACGGCTCGGTGTTGGTGGCCTTATCAACCATCTCAAGGCATGTGATGTCTGTGTTGGTTTGCCTAGATACACTGTTTACCAAAATCTGATTTTCAACTGCTTTAGCCATCTTTGACAGTTCCTCATCCTCACTGTCACTAATAGTCAGGTCCTCTATTATGGTGTTAAATGGTCCTGAATCTTTGGATGTGGCGGGTTTCGGTGTGGTGATGGAATTGGGTGTACAGGATTGGGTTGGTGGTAAATCCTGATCATCCAATGTCTTACTGAGACAAATCCTGCTATGTTTGATTAAATCCTCGCGCCTCCTGTATGTTTTAGTACAGGTCAGGCAGTTAAATCTAGTACTCAGGTGCACAATTGTTTTATGTCTCTTAAGACTAGAGTTTTTTGTAAATGCCTTCTGACAAATCCCACACACATAATTAACTTTTATATCTATATTATTCTGTTGTTATTTAACTTTTGCGTTAAATTAACAGCTATCAATGTTTTTACATATATTATGATTAATTATATCCAATATATGCAAATGATGATTAAAACCAGCTATTCTGAAGAACAAGAAGACTTCAAAGAATTCCACAGACGACTTGAATTGGTACAATTCTTCAAACCTAATGAAGAACATACCAATACTGATCTGGGAATATCACAAAGTATTATTGACTTTATGAATGCCAACAATAGCAAAGATCAGGATGATGATCAGACTCTTGCTGACTTTGAACACATACACAAGAAGTTCAAAAATAAATCTACGTGGAAACCATACCCACCCAATAAAACTTTGGACACATTCACAAGATCATTCAAAGTTAACTTATTAGAAAGTTGGATACACCATCCTACACATAATAACCTATCCAAAGAACAATGGAAAGGTATTCTTGATCTGAAACAAAATCCAGATATAGTTATCAAAAAAGCAGATAAAAGTTCAGCCATAGTAATCATGAACACCACAGATTACTTAAAAGAGGGTTACAGACAGTTAGGTGATAAGAACTTTTACACTAAACTTAAAGAGGACCCCACAATGGACATCTCAAAAAAGATATGTGATGTCCTTACTGAAATGAAAACATTAAAACTCATTAGCCAAAAGAACTTTGACTACTTAAATATCAAGGAACCCAGGACAGCAGATTCTATTTACTGCCGAAAATTCACAAAAAGAATGTACCTGGAAGACCAATATGTAGTTCTGTTGGGCACCATACATGTAATATCAGCAAATTTGTGGATGCCCACATTAAGGACTATGTACCCAATACAAAATCATATGTTAGGGACACCCAACACTTTATCAGTAGACTAAAAGAAGTGGGCACTTTACCCCCAGGTGCGTTACTAGTTACCTTGGATGTGTCTTCTCTATATACCAATATACCTAATAGAGAGGGCATCTTAGCAGTTGCTGCCCAACTCAGGAAAGATAGAACTAAAGATTCCATCACCCCTTTTCATCCTAAGACTACCCCTTTTCATCCTAAGACTACTTGAATTAGTCCTTCACATTTAATGATGCTCATTACTTACAAATAGGAGGGACCGCCATGGGCACAGCACTAGCACCAAATTATGCTAACCTATTTATTGATAGATTTGAAACCAATGCCTTAGAAGGATGGCCACTAAAACCAAAATTATGGCTAAGGTTTATAGATGACATCTGCATGATATGGACACATGGACTTGAGGAATTGGAAAAATTCATCCACTACCTCAATAATATCCACTCCAAGATCAAGTTCACATCAGAGGTTAGTGAACACTCAGTTAATTTTTTGGACACAACTGTCAAAATTGATGATGATAGATCTTTATACACCACATTATATGAAAAACCTACTGATACGCACCTTTACCTGCACTATGATTCAGCCCACCATAGGCCATGCCACAAAAAAGGCCCCTATGGTCAATTCTTGAGAATAAGAAGAATCTGTACCAAAAATCAGGATTTCATTGATAACGGCATTAAAATGGTCAAACACTACATTAAAAGAGGATACCCATTTAAGCAACTGAAGAAACATTTGCTTAGAGCTAGTAAATACACCCAGGATGATTTACTAAAAGTTAGGGACAAAAACCCTACCTCAACCCCAGTAATGTCCACTAAATATAATCCACAAAACCCGAATATAAAGGATTATATACATAGTAATTGGAACATCATCCAACACAGTAATGATTGTTCCTCTACATTTCCAGATAAATCAATTATTGGATTTAAAAGATTACCAAATCTCAGAGATATCCTTACCAAAGCTTCAATTTCTTACCCACCTACCAAAGAAGAAGCTAAAAACATTATCCCTACGTACTGTACCAGATTAGGGAAATGTACTTACTGTCCCCTGATTTCTAAACCACATGAAATCACTTGTAAAATAAGTATACAAGTACAAAAACCAGTTGACCTCCCCAGAACCCTATCATGTGAACTTAGTGATATTGTGTATTTAATTACATGCAAAAAATGTAATAAGTATTATGTACGGGAGACAGGCAGGCCGTTCAGACAAAGAATGTATGAACACCAACTCTCAGTGAATAAACCAAAGGATAGCAGAGTTACTCTTGTTTCCAAACATTTTACTGGAAAAATCCACTCTGCTAAGGATATGAAATTCTCTATACTTGAGTGGTGCACTCCCAAGTACAAAGCACCATCAACTGTTCACAGGAGAAGGCGTGAACAGTGGCGGATGTGGAATATTGGAGCAATCCACCCTATAGGCATTAATCAATTTATTTGATTTCTGTGTATTTTTTGGTCTTTTACACCACACCCATGGGACCATTTCTTATTACTTGCTCCTAAAATGGTCAGGAAGCACAAAAGCACCCTTATGACCAAAATCATATAAAATACCATATAAATCATTATATGATTCAATATGGAATTATATGCAGTTTGTGATGTAATAGCTATATGACGTCACACGTGACGTCACGTCACGTCAAATTACATCACAAATTATGTAACTAGCTCACCTTGTTCTTCAGAATAGCTGGTTTTAATCATAAAGAAATAAAAAATCATCAAGATATTGAACAATTTATTTCATTTACATATATTGGATATAATTAATCATAATATATGTAAAAACATTGATAGCCGTTAATTTAACGCAAAAGTTAAATAACAACAGAATAATATGGATATAAAAGTTAATTATGTGTGTTGGATTTGTCAGAAGGCATTTACAAAAAACTCTAGTCTTTAAGAGACATAAAACAATTGTGTACCTGAGTACTAGATTTAACTGCCTGACCTGTACTAAAACATACAGGAGGCGTGAGGATTTAATCAAACATAGCAGGATTTGTCTCAGCAAGACATTAGATGATCAGGATTTACCACCAAGCCAATCCTGTACACCCAATTCCATCACCACACCGAAACCCGCCACATCCAAAGATTCAGGACCATTTAACACCATAATAGAGGATCTGACTATTAGTGACAGTGAGGATGAGGAACTGTCAAAGATGGCTAAAGCAGGTGAAAATCAGATTTTGGTAAACAGTGTATCTAGGCAAACCAACACAGACATCACATGCCTTGAAATGGTTGATAAGGCTACCAACACCGAGCCATTAATTGTTATCAGTCCAGATGAAATTTTAGATCTGGGGAACAAACTCTCTCTCTTAACATTTGAGAAAAATCTTAAGATATTTGTGGACACTCTGAATAGTGAATACATATTTTGTAAACCCAAACTATCCAGGGGACCATCACCCACCACTCAGATAGGCCTACTATCAGCGCAACCAGCAGCATACAGAGGTAGTCAAACCAAACACCTCCATGGCTCACCAACACCAAGGGAAGCAATGACATCAAACATGCCAAACTCCTGTACCCCAACTACTTCAGTTGTAATCAGCACCACATCACACCTACCATCCATGAACAACCATAACACATCAGAAATGGACACTGCTACTGCACCACCCATGCCAAACTCAGGTTCAATTCTGGGGAACAAATCATGCATCCACACAAATAACCCATCACTTGAAGAGATGTGCCAGAGGAAGCCAACTAGGCCTTCCCTGTTCGTCCCACCATGCAAAAGAAACAAACTGGCGTCCATCCTGAAAAAAGAATAGAATTTCAGTATGAACAATCTATAATAAATTATTATTTTTACAGGGATTATAAATAATTATATTGGTAACCATTAATATATTGTATCCTCTGGTTATACTTTATTATACCTTATGTAATTTAACTCTACACCACTGTGTGGGTACCATATACCTTATACATGTTTTACAAGATTTCAATATAACCAGTAATAACATGAAATTACTAGTTTTACTATCTCTGTTTTCATTACTATCCAAACTTTTATAGCATCCTAATCCAACATAGTCGGACTACATAAAACCAAATATGTGTCCTAATGGATTAAGATTGACCTATTACAAACCTTTAAAGTGCTTTTTCCGTATGGATACTGCTACTCCTTAACCTTACTGGGTAGTAGGGATATGATTCCACCTAGACATAATCAAACCATATGTAAACTGAACACTATAGGGATAAATTCCCAATCATAGTTTAGCATATAAGATGTAATTCCAACATTAAGCTAACTGTCCAACTATGATTATATGAATTGAATTTATCCTATAATGGCCATAGGACAAAAAATAACACCATATCAACTATTACCCACTGACCAGTGGTTACTTAACATTGGGTCAGTTAATCATCAATAACTGCCATAAATAGTTGATGTTCCATAATGCACCTGCATTATATATGTACAATAATCACCAAATAAATATGATTGGACTACACCCCTGAACTTATTAACATGATTTTTATAAAAATCAAGATTAGCAATATTTCACCCTTATGTGTGAACCGGTGCACCGGTGCAAAACCGGTGCAGTTGCACAATAAAAAAGTACTTCAGGGAGGGACTTAGCCATATTCAAACCAGCCTCTGATGAGAAAGTTCAAAGTATTACAATAACTTTTGAAACACAATACATACAGTGTAATATATATTGTGTAAGGCACTTTCAACACAATATTAATGTGATCTGTTACCTAGTGACTTCACCATAATTATTATATCTTTTTATTTACTTACCAATCATGAGTGTGGTATCTGAAAGTGGAAGTCACTCTACCCGGGTTGATGCAGTCTCCAGTTGGAACCTACAAAGTGACGGACTGGGCACTAGAGCACCAGATACTCCCTTTCCTACTGAAAGGATATCTAATGACACATTAGACTTACTATTAGCAGCCAGTGAGAAACTGACTGAAGATCCAGACCTTGGACAGCAAAAGAGCAAGAAAAGGAAAACTATGGAAGGCGCTGCAGATAAGCCAAGCACCTCCACTGATAGGAACAACTACCCCTTAGAGTCCAAGCCAATCTACTTAAGACTCAAAACCAACCAAAGGAAGAAGATCTGCACAGCCAGTCTGATCAACAAGATGCACAGTGAATTACTCAAAGGTATCTACCCTTCCTGTGTCCACTTCAAATTCAACATCAACTCCACTAGAAGTGAACCTGTCAGGAAAACCTGGGAAAAATGCATCAAAGAGTGTAAAGAGAGGATGACAAAGGCAATACTTGATGATCTCTTTGTGAAATACAGCTCCTTAAAAGAGAGTATCAACAAAGATTACGACCAGCTCACTCGCATCCTCACAGAATCCCAAGTAAGGGAAATTAAAGACTCCTTAAAGAAAAGGGATCTAGGCATGGCACCTATGCTGGTTCTCAAAACCAAACGGCAGTTTGAACCCCCAAAACCCCAGCCTAAACAACGGCAGAGGATGGTCATGGTACCCAGGAAAAGGAAGATGCCCCAGCAAAAGGGCAGACCCCAGAACCAGAATAAACAACTCCTAGGACTGGTTAATCAGCTAAAGAAAATACTGAACTAATTCATACCTTAATATGTTAGATATGTTGAGTTCTGTATTCCTTACCTGACATGTGCATTACCATAACTTGTCTCCATCTGAATAATATTGCAATATACCATACCTTACCATTCATATATCTATTCTAATAAAAATATATCATTATACCTAAACAGGTGCATTTCATTTCTCAAAAAGTACTTCAGGAGATATCTTTTACACTTATCTTTACACTTTGAAAATAATAATGGCACTATCAAAGGAACAAATTGAGCTAGCTGCCTAGACGCCACACCAGGCATCTTACCACCTAACACTGAATTTGAAAGTTACATAGGTCATAATGTCATTAACATCTCCAATATAGACCTCAATGAGCATCAAGTTTCAGCTCTAGAGAAAAGTTTAACATTCTGTCCCACACCTAAGGGACCAGACAAATCAGAAATCTGGAATGACTTCAAAGAATTCCACAGACGACTTGAATTGGTACAATTCTTCAAACCTAATGAAGAACATACCAATACTGATCTGGGAATATCACAAAGTATTATTGACTTTATGAATGCCAACAATAGCGAAGATCAGGATGATGATCAGACTCTTCCTGACTTTGAACACATACACAAGAAGTTCAAAAATAAATCTACGTGGAAACCATACCCACTCAATAAAACTTTGGACACATTCAAAAGATCATTCAAAGTTAACTTATTAGAAAGTCGGATACACCATCCTACACATAATAACCTATCCAAAGAACAATGGAAAGGTATTCTTGATCTGAAACAAAATCCAGATATAGTTATCAAAAAAGCAGATAAAGGTTCAGCCATAGTAATCATGAACACCACAGATTACTTAAAAGAGGGTTACAGACAGTTAGGTGATAAGAACTTTTACACTAAACTTAAAGAGGACCCCACAATGGACATCTCAAAAAAGATATGTGATGTCCTTACTGAAATGAAAACATTAAAAGTCATTAGCCAAAAGAACTTTGACTACTTAAATATCAAGGAACCCAGGACAGGCAGATTCTATTTACTGCCGAAAATTCACAAAAAGAATGTACCTGGAAGACCAATATGTAGTTCTGTTGGGCACCCTACATGTAATATCAGCAAATTTGTGGATGCCCACATTAAGGACTATGTACCCAATACAAAATCATATGTTAGGGACACCCAACACTTTATCAGTAGACTAAAAGAAGTGGGCACTTTACCCCCAGGTGCGCTACTAGTTACCTTGGATGTGTCTTCTCTATATACCAATATACCTAATAGAGAGGGCATCTTAGCAGTTGCTGCCCAACTCAAGAAAGATAGAACTAAAGATTCCATCACCCCCTTCATCCTAAGACTACTTGAATTAGTCCTACATAGCATGAGCTTCACATTTAATGATGCTCATTACTTACAAATAGGAGGGGCCGCCATGGGCACAGCACTAGCACTAAATTATGCTAACCTATTTATGGATAGATTTGAAACCAATGCCTTAGAAGGATGGCCACTAAAACCAAAATTATGGCTAAGGTTTATAGATGACATCTGCATGATATGGACACATGGACATGAGGAATTGGAAAAGTTCATCCACTACCTCAATAATATCCACCCCAAGATCAAGTTCACATCAGAGGTTAGTGAACACTCAGTTAATTTTTTGGACACAACTGTCAAAATTGATGATGATAGATCTTTATACACCACATTATATGAAAAACCTACTGATACGCACCTTTACCTGCACTATGATTCAGCCCACCATAGGCCATGCCACAAAAAAGGCCCCTATGGTCAATTCTTGAGAATAAGAAGAATCTGTACCAAAAATCAGGCATTAAAATGGTGAAACACTACATTAAAAGAGGATACCCATTTAAGCAACTGAAGAAACATTAGCTTAGAGCTAGTAAATACACCCAGGATGATTTACTAAAAGTTAGGGACAAAAACCCTACCTCAGCCCCAGTAATGACCACTAAATATAATCCACAAAACCCGAATATAAAGGATTATATACATAGTAATTGGAACATCATCCAACACAGTAATGATTGTTCCTCTACATTTCCAGATAAACCAATTATTGGATTTAAAAGATTACCAAATCTCAGAGATATCCTTACCAAAGCTTCAATTTCTTACCCACCTACCAAAGAAGAAGCTAAAAACATTATCCCTAAGCACTGTACCAGATTAGGGAAATGTACTTACTGCCCCCTGATTTCTAAACCACATGAAATCACTTGTAAAATAAGTATACAAGTACAAAAACCAGTTGACCTCCCCAGAACCCTATCATGTGAACTTAGTGATATTGTGTATTTAATTACATGCAAAAAATGTAATAAGTATTATGTAGGGGAGACAGGCAGGCCGTTCAGACAAAGAATGCATGAACACCAACTCTCAGTGAATAAACCAAAGGATAGCAGAGTTACTCCTGTTTCCAAACATTTTACTGGAAAAAACCACTCTGCTAAGGATATGAAATTCTCTATACTTGAGTGGTGCACTCCCAAGTACAAAGCACCATCAACTGTTCACAGGAGAAGGCATGAACAGTGGTGGATGTGGAATATTGGAGCAATCCACCCTATAGGCATTAATCAATTTATTTGATTTCTGTGTATTTTTTGGTCTTTTACACCACACTCATGGGACCAATTCTTATTACTTACTAAAGTATTTATATTAACATTAAAAATTGCAATTCTTTTTTTTAATCTATAAATATATAACACAATTTACCTCCGCTGTTCAAACATTTGGCAGGGTAACATTTCGGGTTTGAAAACTTGTGAAGAATTTCAGTGGGGAAGAGTTGAGATAATAAAATATGTTAGTGGAAAAATAGATGGGACAAAAACATAGTATACAAAAATGCTAAATTGTGGGAGGATAAAATATCTCTATAAAGTCTGTCATGTCAATGAAAAAAATGCTCCAATGAACGCATTATGTACAATTCGTTTACAATTGTAAGTTTAAGACCATTTAAACTCAAATTTACTGTGGACAATTATTTACAAGTCCTGTGGTATAAAGGTATTGCAAATACTTAGAGTGCCTTAATCACCTTTTGTCCCCTCAAATGATTCATTTTTGCCACTGATTATAATTTTACAATTTTAGTGGCATTATTTATAGTCACTGTACTAATAGCTTGTGAGATGTAAGAAAATTAGTTTCAGTCATTAAACAGCTGCAGTTGTGTTATGCAACAATGATTTGATACCGTGACCTTAAGCTTATCTTGCAAATATAGTCGAAAAATATGAACTTAGCCTTGCAGTTTGGTAGCAGAGATTCGCACCTGCAAACAAGGAATATTTTTTTCTGACAAGAGTGTTAGTACTTGAACATCAAAGAACAGAGTGTGACTAGCTACAGGCCCCACAGTAGGTTAATATGGATGCAAGGTACACATGAGTGTATTAAATGGCACATGCAAACCCTGAAAGTAAATGGGGAGACCTTGCAACATTTGCAAGGGAAATGCACCTGCACAAGTCTCTCATATGTTACCCTTGAGAAATGGATTGTTTATGGCCATACTGCGTGCACGCAGATAAAATGAGCATGCCAATTTTCATTGCGGGTTCTGTGCGAAATTCTGTTATAAAATCACAAGGTCAGCATAAGTGTCCATTGCAAATCAAGCGATTTTTCTCTGTAACCAGGACGTACGTGCACATACCACAGGATGTCAGACTGGCTTTAGATCTAAGTAAGGGAAGGGTTTTCACTGAAGTTTTTCTTGGACTTATTCTCAAAACAAAAGTTATGAATGTTCACTTTCATATTTTTTCACTTTAAGTCTAAGATAAGCCTCTCTTACATCCTGTCGTATATGTATACACACATAAGTGTGCTGCAAATATTGTTGAAAAATATGAACGTAGCCTGGTAGTGGGGTAGCAGAGATATGAATGTGCAAACAAGCTATATTTTCCCAACAAGAGTGTCACTACTTGAAGATCAAAGAGCAGACTGCGACTAGCTACAGGTCATACAGTGGGTTTATATACATGCAAGGTACAGGTGAGTGTATCTTACTGCACATGGAAACAATGTAAGTAAATGGGGAAAACCTACAAGACTAGTAAGGAGAATCCACATTCCTTGGTCTCCCTTAAGTTACCCTTGAGATATGGATGTATTTGTAGCCATGCTGTGAGCACGCAGAGAATAATGTGCATGCCGTGTTTCATTGGGAGGTGTCTGCAACCTCAAAAATTTGTTATAAAATCGCAAGTGTAGCTTAAGTGTCCCTTGCAAATCGGCAGAGATTTCTCTGTAACCAGGATGTACATGCACGTATGATGGTATGTAAGAGAGGCTATATACGTAAACTTTAAGGTGCCCCAGTGTTTCTAATATTAATAATCATCATCTATTTTAAATGATATTCACACATATTTCTTTATACAATGCGTCACTGTGCACAATTATGTAATATGAATACAAATGCAAATTATTAAAATTAAGTCATACCAAGCAATACATTACAGATTAATCAAGTCAAAATGTCTTAATGAAAAAGTTCATTTAAAAAAAAAAAAACATAAAAATTGTAAACCAGTAGAAAAAAGGATGACTGTGTTAATATTCAATGGCCAACACAAAGTGTTAAGGTTTTATGACCATAAAATAAAAATATAAAAGTTTATACAATGAAGTTAAATAAAAACAGAATTTTGGAATACAAGGAAGTGGACACCATGTTTTTAATTGGTCATCCTTACAAAATCATAGTAAAGTTGTTCTGTCATCTGTACTTCTTTGTGTTCATGTCTGAAATATACAAAATGTGCTGTTCATTAAGTCTGCATGTATATCTTTCTTATATTGGAACTCTTACACATACTCTGTAGCATGGTAAATCGTATCTTTATTCATAAAAAAATCTCTTTATTCATTAAGGAAATGATTACAAATATTAAGAAGAATTTAATCACCCCTCAGAGTAAACGTGACAAGTAATGATCAAACAAGATTGAAACAAGACTGAAAGTATGACATGTAGTACCTTAACATACAGCTGGATTACATTAATGAGTGTTGTCTCTGCATCAATTGTGTCAGTCCCTTGCGCCCGGGTGACTTGGAATAGTAGGAAATTGTATTATTACCCACTTATTGTATATTTGTGTAAGTCACAGGGGTTCTGATACTTGACTTGGGATGAACATGATCATTTTGACAACCATGTTGCTCATTCACCAATATATTATAGTTTTTTTCCAAGAATGATAAAGACTCTCAGTGATGTGTGGTATCATTATTTCCGTGGCTCATGTTGATTTTACACTCTAACAGTAATGCCACTTCTAATTTTAATGAGAAAACGAAAAAGAAGTTACCAGGCTCAAGAAGCAACACAACCATCCTGATATTTGTGATCTGACAATAGAACTATCACAACCCATGTAAGTTTGGAAATAAATATTTCTTATTGCAAGGTAGTAAAATTCCCTGACCACTTTGAGCTGACAACATTAAGGCAAGGGGGAAGTAAGTAGTCATCCTGATTAAAGATGAGTAAAATACCTTACCTAAGGTTATCCATTATCCATATTACCAATTGTTCCAGTTTTTGTATAATTTCACAAAATATTGAGGTCAATAGATCAGCTATGGGGCAATTGTTTTGACCAGATGCAGCAGGAATTGTGTTAACCTATTGAACCTGCCTGGTAGCTCAGTAAAATAGTCACAAATTGGTAGTTGGTAATCTTTGTAGTTAAAAGCATTAGCAATATTGGGACATTATCATTAGGATTTTTCTTTTTCGTAACAATTGCAAGCTAAGAAAATAAAAATTACCACTGAATTATTTGAGAGACTGAATGATTTACTGTGTCATCATGGCAGTGGGCCTTACTCAGCTGGAACAATTCACTAGATAGCTGCCTATGTGTTGTGTCTAAACATATGTCTGCTAAATGCAGTCTATGATTTTGGCCTGGAAATTAAGCATAAAAGGGGCAATAAAATAGTATAGCAGATTCTCTTTCAAGAATTTATTCACCGTATCTGCAGTAATCTCTCAAAAATTCTATCTGGGAGTAAATTTCTATCTGCAATGCAATTTCATCTCCATATCCAATTTTAGCTGACAAGTCAATCACAACCAATACTCACATCTGTTGGCTTCGTGGTTTTAAAACCCTTATTGTCTCACATGAAAACATACAATACACTGTTTTACCCTACTACATTTAACTTAAATGTAAATAAAAATATTCAAACTGTGTTTTGTGATTGAAATTCCAAACTGGCTTTACCCCTCACTCTTTTCATCTCTGACAAGTACTGAGTTCGATTATATCACATTAACCTCTACCAACTAGGCCATATAACCCAAATAACTAACATCAAGACCATGGCCTCTTGTGTGAAAGTGGTCTGTCAGGAAGTGTTATAACACCTGACAGTTTAACATAGAGTGCACGATAATTGGCAAAACTAGTGTGAAATCTTAAGGCACTGCATAGATAATTGCTTTTGGTAAATACCTGTAAATGGTTATTTATCATTTAATATTTTAAACTATATTGTATCAATATTTTATGCAAATTTGCCTACCTTGTCAAGAGCCGGAGTTCGAGCTACATTCTGCAAAATTGCACATAGCTTTAAAAACAAGTAAATTACGATAGTGATGTTTTCAAGTATATAACTCAGTTTAAAGAAACGGTTTAATTTGTAATACAGGATCAGATCTATGTTTTACAGTAGCATCTGAACTATAGTGTATACCTCATCTATTCTACATTCTGAATGTGCTTACCTTCCTGGTCAATCATTAAATTTCCTTTTTTGTTTCATTATTCAAAGAATGGCTGGATTTTCCCATCAGTGGAAATGAGTTTAGGCTGACATGTAAGGGTTCACTAATGAAATAGAAAAAAAGATCCAAAATGACATATCTTAAAATATATATATAAGGAACTTTATTGTTCATCTTTATGAGAGATATATTTTTATAGATGTTATGGGGGAATGCTTAACTTTAAATATCCACTATTTTATGAGATAAAAGTAAAAAACTACCTGATATTAAAAGATAGAAGACAAAAGAGATAGTAAAAGACACCAGATATTTGAAAATTTGCGATTTCTACTTGAGATTTATCTACTTATTTGTTCCTCAGTTACTTAGCATATAAAGGTAATTTATCATTCAGGATCATTCACAGAACAAATCGCACAATCAATAATACTGGGAAACTGAAACTTGAATACAATCCCTATAGAACACTCCATACACCACACAAGCTTTAGTTACTGTTCAGTACTATCCACAAAAATCGGCCAAGTACACAACAATGGGGAATGAAAATTTAGCTTTTAGAACTGTATAAAGTGCTTAATGTGGGGACGCTCTAAATAAGTCAACCATAAAATTGTCCATTATTATCCACAACTCGCTTGAATATAGCCGATTAAACTGGAACTGAGCATGAAAAACATCAACAGAAAAAATAGCTCAATTAAACTTAAAGTGGCATGCTATATATAGACAGAGTTCTTTGAAATTGTGTAGTGGCTTAATTTTTCTAGAGTGAGGATTGCTATTTTTTATATTGTTCACACCTTGGCGCAAACATCACCAAAAAGTGGGAAATCATTTTCTGCTGGTGAACAATGGACAAAACACTGGACAGAAGGCTGTGGTCAGGTCAGATTGGTTTCATTATTGTATTATTGTATGAACCAATTTCAGTGTCTTAAGTTTGTAAGCATCACTTGTCACTGCAAAGATCCCAGTTACACATCAGACATACAAAAGCTTAGAGTAATGCTGTACTTTTGTTACTGAGTTTAATATTTTGATATTCATCATAATTTGAAGACAGGAAAGGACACATCTGAACCCAGTACCACCACCTGGGCCACAGCCAGCACTGCAGACAAAGCCCCAGGCAGCTCCCAGGAGAACAAGAAAGGGTCATGCAATGGATGCTTCAAGAAAAAGAATGCTACAGCAACCTCATGACCAACTTAAAACACACTGATATCAGAAGATACCACAATTTTGTGAGGATGCCACCTGCCTTTTTGACCCCATTGAAGAGTGCATACACCACCTCATCAAGAAGTCAGTTATCAATTTCAGGAAACCTTAGAAGTTGCATTGAAACTGGCAATAAGATAAATAAAAAACATAAACTGGCAATAAGATAAGTAATAAACATATATCAACACTGGAGACCTACACTCCTTTCAGTATCACTGGCTGGTTGGCAGAACCACCATCAATACATTCTTGCCCCGGGTCTGCTGAGCCATCCTAGCCCTCAGGAGTGGAAAACGTTTGGGAAAACATTCAGAACAAGATAAAATGTCCCCCATGCTCTTGGGTTCCTAGACAGAAAGCACATCGCCATGAAGAACACAAAGAAATCTGGCAGTGACTATTACAAGTACGAGGGCCTCTTTTCCAGGATATTCCTAGCCCTGGTCAACACAGAATACAATTTCCTGTTTATAGACTGTAGGTCTAGTGGTTCTAGTGCACATATTTTCAACGGAGACCATTTGAGAGAGAAGGTCGAGTATGGCAGCTTGGAGTTTTTTGTACCTGATCTACTGGGGAGGGAGGGCCAGATTTGCACTATTATTCCTGGGTGATGATGCATTTACCTTGAAACCATGGATGGTGAAACAGTTCCAGGCTTGTGTGTTGCTGTAACTGCCAGGTTGGTTTGTGTTTACGACTTGTCTGCATGTTTTCCAGACTTGTTCTGCTGAGATGCTACTAACTCTATGGTTGAAGACTGGGAGACTTCCCATCTTGATTGGAAGTGACCAAGTCAGGTCTGTTATGTTTACGATGGGCCGGTTTCCATTCAAGTATGGTTGTCAAGTATGGTTGTGCACAGCCTGCCTGGAGTTGGAGTCCTCGTACTTAACTATGATAGGACGACAAGTTTTACAAGATAAGATAGTAACAGTACAGGACAAGATGGAAAGTGTAATCAACAACCCATAGAGATCCATGAAAGGATGGTTTCCAGGTGGGCAGCCAAGGTCCAGACTCAAAGTCATAGAAAAGGTCAGCAACAAGCCAGGAAACTACAACTGATCTAAACTGACTCTGTAAACATTGCCCCAGCCCCTCCAAAAATACAAATCGGTTCCAGTGGAACACTCCCATCATGTGCAATACAAGTTATAAAATAGCAATTTTAGAAATCTGCAGCCAGGAATCTTTGGCTTATGGCAGCTATACATAATATTGACTTTATCATTACTCATGTGGTCCACTAGCAATCCTTTGGAGAGATTAATATGTCAGATTCTGATGCTTTCACTATTACGAAGCTTGATAAAGCCCATGAGGTTCAGCCAGTGCTGATTCAGCTAAAAGCAGAGCTAACAGTCACAAGACTCAAACTGAAACTGTAAATAAAGATTTAACCATATTCAAACAAATGGCACTTTAGATTCAGCTTGTAGTCCTAGGTCACTCAAGGACCCTGAAGTTACTCAGGACAGTGCCAGCTAGGCAAAATATTACCTTGATTTATGTTTAATGGTTAAGAAAAATTACAACGGCTTCCATCCTACATGTAATACCTTACAGGCTTTTCCTCATTCCTCTTAGGGAGTTAGAAATTCCACAAGTAGTTAGTGCAAAATATACCTCAGTTGATCCCTTGATACTACATAAGTAAATTAAGGATCCAAGTGACTGTAATTTTAAACAGGCTCAGATCAGGTCAGAGATAGGCTTCTACAGGGATAGTCAATTAGCCTTGGTGATACATTTTGGCTTACCCTCGGATTTTGATACAACGTCCTTGCTTTCACTCAAAGCATATCGTAAGGACATAGACACCTGATCACAAGAAGAAATCGTCAACAAAACCATCTTGGCCTTTTTTAAGGAACCTCCTCTCCCAAGTAAACTTCCCTTCCCGAGCAGTGAAAAGCCAGATATATCTCACAGGAGGGTTGTTATAGACCTAAGCTGCCAACATGGAAATTCAGTGAATGCAGGCCTTGGTAAAGATAATTATTTTGATACCTCCTGTGCATTTAAACTTCATACAATAAATTCAATTATAAACCAGATCAAAAGTTTATGTTGATGTTTTAGCCTCTATGAGGTTGATATCAGTATGGTTTTGCAATGTGAAACATGGTATGTTGACACATGTCTCCCATTCAAGTATCATGACGGGAGTGTGTTATTTCAATGCTTAAGCTATACTATGTGTATTATGGGTCAGACTAACTTTGATGACATAAATTATATTAAAGACATCCTTGGAATAGACATCCCCGAGTTTGAAATTTCTGTCAAAAGCCAGTACCACCCACCACATCAGGGAACATTCTAGGAATAATGGTTTACACCGTCAACCTCCCCATGGCCATTCCTCAGAGAAAAATGCAGGAAATACTAGATATCTGTGACCTTTGGCATCATAAAAGCTACTGTGACAAGTGACAGTTACAATCCTTGTTAGGTAGCCTTTTTATGTTCATGACATCATTAGTTCATGTTCCAGATGTTAAATGAGTACAGCTGTGTCGGCTATTTCTATGTATTGTATGTGAACACGAATATATGAGTCCATAGTTGGCTCTGAAATGAAAGGCTTTCTTCATATTGGTAGCGGTATAAACATAAAACCTTATGAACAAGCTGGCGATTATCATGGCTTAATGAGTTATGTGTATGACAGCGTCTGATATGGCTATGTAGGTACATGGTAAATTTTAAAAAATTGAATAGTTTCTACATTGATGCTCTATTAGATATGCAGCAGATTTGATTTGAATGTCATGAAGGGTATTTATTTCATATGGTTGAAAAATAAATCCTGAAAAAATATAATGACGACCATGTTAATTTTAAGACATTTTAGCTTCAAATACAGCCTAAGACATTTAAGAGGGTTATCCAAACTATGTGCTATATATCTACCTTCAGAAAACAGGTCTTTCTGTATGTGTCAACATGATCCTAGAACCTGATGAAATGAATGCATGATGTAGAAATATTAATTATCATTTGTTTTGGAAGGAATCTAGCTGTCATTTATAAGTAAGTTATGCATATCCAATGAAACAAGTATTTATAAATGCAAGCCCAATACATATTTCATTAAATTACATCTTGATGTTAACAAACTAGGTGACCTAGTGGCTAACACTTGGCTCCCAAACCTCAGAACCTGTATTCTACTTCCTTTGGCATCATAAAAGCTACTGTGTCAAGTGACAGTTACAATCCTTGTTAGGTAGCCTTTTCTTGAATTGCCCCCTGGAATTTCTGAAGTAAATGGTGGACAAAGGTTAAAGCTCTTGAGGCAAGAAGAGATATAAACTGTTTTTTTTTAAAGTTCATGCATATCTTCAATGACGTCGTCTTCTTTGGCGAAAAGGCACCTAATTTTTCTATTGAATTTGACGCCAGTCTCCTGGTGCTTTATCCATAGGCTATCTTGACATTGTTAAACAATTTTGTGGCCCTCAGGGTATGGCACCAGTTTTGGGCTAAAAAGGTTACACTTGCATGTTGTAGTGGGAGGGGAAATTATTCTGCTGTGAGTTAATCCCACGGACTTTGGATTCCACAGAGAAATTCCACATATTTCTAGCTCTTTAACCAGCTAAGCTAAAGTGAAATCCACTGAAGAACAGGTAATAACTTAATTAATATACATGAGGATATTGCAATTTGACACTGATGCATTGGTCTATGTCCACAAAACTGGTAGGACCAGGGATTTAACCTTGCCATGCAGTTTCAGACAGCTAAAAGTAACCCGTCAGGCATATAAAGAAAATTTCAATATAATTGTTGACCTCATATCAAGGTGGGCTATTACTGCCCACATTCAAGTCAAACTAAATACGTTATTACGCACCAGTAGTACTATTTTGATCTAGGTTAAACATTAAATGATTGGTCCTTTGAAAGCATACATAACATAATCTGTATTTATGTTATTCAACCCAACCATTCGCTCACTAATTCACACGGACTGTCAGAAAACTTGTATGGTGTTTAGACCTGCCACACAAAGAAACTACAGTTGTAGGTTTCATTCATTTATTGCTTTCACTGTTTTTATGCACATTCAGCTGACACACATTTCCCCTTTGATGATCATTGCCTATCTTCAGTGTTTAGACACACACAAATATTCAGCCAGAGGCCTTGCAAAGCATCCCTGAAGAAAGCTATTGATAATGATGCCTTCCAATTGATAGAGTCTGCGATATTATCTACATGGGCGAGGTCTTCAAGACCATCTACACACTAGCCTTTTTTTCCTTTATAAGAATATTGAATTTGGTACCCTACACCAAAAATAATCTTATTCTCCCCTGTATAACCTAGCTATGGCTGACGTAATTTTTGTCTCTCCTGGTAACAAGCTGTTATTCAAGTAGTCTATGCAAAGTAAAAACGCAGTTAAACGAATCAAGATTCCTTCCCTAGGTTTTAATCCAATTTGCCCAGTAGCTGCTATTTGAAATATGCTGTTAACTATCCCTGGTTCAAAAATGAACCCGTATTTCAATACAAGACTGCTCAAGGTTGGGATCCGCTTAATGACACCCAAGTTGGGCACCATTTCAAAACAGTCCTGGCTAGATTACAACTGTAAGACTCCAAATTACATTTCAAGCCTTCTGATGTTTAGGTGTCACGTACACCTTTAACACCATTGTGGCATTACAGGACATAGAGAGTCATGGTACCTGGATGTTGGAGTGCATTTGGATGTATATCACTATGGATTCCACTTACTTGGGGTTTGGCGATTCTCTTTCTCTACAATAAATCATTTTCTAACTATTTTCCCATAAAATAGAAAGATATTTATAAATAATCATTTATATTTATCATTATGTAAATTCGGGTTTTAATTTTGAAAATGTCTCACTTTTAGTTCACCCGAACCAATTTTACAAGAATTGTTGAAATTCATTCTAAGGTGACCTTACTTGCTAGACACCAGATAATGGCACCTTAACTTTGCTTATCCTGACTTACTCATACTTTTACTAATATATCCCACTAATGGTATGTAGCTTCATTGACAGGGCCTATATTCACTAAACCTCCTTAATTTTTAACGTTCCTTTATTAAAGGAAGGTGAAAAATCTCCTTTGGTCAGGTGACTTTTAAAATGCTTTTCACTATATCTCCTATATAATTACCTTACCAAAAGATACCTTAAATAAAGGATCCTTTATTAAAGGAGTGCATTTTGTCATCTAAAGAAAAAAAACTTTGCTTACAAAGGCTCCTTTATCTTTGCCTTACTTTTGTATTTTCTTCTTTCCATATTATTAGGAGTAATAGATGTAGTGAAATCGCTCCACGGATGTGATAGGGAATTGATCTTTAATGTAGTTTCTCAACTAAGGTCAATGCAGATCCCAATCACCTCCATATGGAAGCAGGTCTTTCATTTACAATATAATTTATATGTATATACCTCCATAATTTATATCTATATATGTATATATATATGTCAACTGGTGTATATATATGTGCAATTGTAATCATATGTTACCATATATAAACATCACGTCAACATGGAATCAAGAGTTAATATCTATGATATATATCTTCATGTGAAGAAAATGAGGTTAAAATCTCCAGATGTATTCCTTACTCTAGTTTTGAAAGAATTTGAAATTACAAATTTAGGTCGATTTTTTATGTCTATCTTTTATGTAACATGTTTTCTGTGGCATTACCCCTCTCATGGTATCTCAATTTTGAGAGCAATTTATCATGTTTTTTCTTTCAAAGTAAGGAACTTATACAACATATGGAATGAATCATGGAGTACATATTCGCCATATGCTCAAAATTTGAGAGCACAAATTCACTCAAATGAGGATCAAGTTAGCACTAAAAATTTATAAAAATCAAGCTCAACATGGAAGGATATCAGAAATCTGTTGACTATCAGAATGAATTATAATTGTTCTTACTGTAACTATTCCATGCTTAAAGCTAGTAACTTAGCTAAGCATGAGAAGATATGTACATTCAATTATAAAAATGAAAAGAAATGTGTGACTTGTGATAAAATATTTTATTCATACGACAATTTATTTAAACATTCAAGGACATGTGGAAAATTTGTTTGTTTTTAATGTGATGTTCCATTTTTATCTACAAAAGCCATGGATTACCATATTTTAACAAGACATAGACATGTTGAATCTCCTAAGAAGACATACAAATGTGCAATATGTAAAGAAATCTGCAAAGATAGGAAAGAATTGTATTCTCATAGATTAAATCAGCATGGAGGAAATGACAATATTCAGGATATACCACCTTTTATTCGGGATCATGGAAATAATGAATTGTATGAGGTGTATAATACTAACAGGAAGTATATTTTTGCAGAAGACGAAACTGGAGAACTTAAAAAACTGTATAATTTTACTACTAATGACCTTCACAGAGGATACAGGGAAATTAGAGGACATCTTACAGAAATATATAATAAACAAACGCCTACAGAATCAATTTTTCTTTTGGAATGATATTGCAGAACACTAATACTCAGGAATATAGGTACTATATTCTTTATTACAATAACAAAGTGTTATATTTCCCCTTTACAATATCTAATAGGAATAGTATAAGATTTTTGATGAATAAATTAGCAAGAATTGATGTTATTCAACAAGCAAGAGCAGTGAGACCTTCCACGAACTGGATATTAGTGGCCATAACCAATGTGCAATATACAATTTTTTTAACGGATTTTCCGCTTGGAACTGCGCAAGATCTTCCTACCTACCTGAAGATGAATAAACATTTGAAAACTTTATATATTAATAAAAGGACCAATAATCCTTATACAGATAATTTATGTTTCTTCAGATGTTTAAAATTTTATTTTAAGAATCATAATACCGTACTATATTATTTGAATAGATGGAGAAACTTTAATCATTTACCCATTTTTTCGAATAAAACAATAAGTTTTGATGGTGTAACACTGGATGATATGACAAAACTGGAAGAATGTTTCAATATTAAAATTAAGATTTTCAATATGAATCCCTGAGGCGCTGTGAATCTTATATTTGACTCTATTAATGACAACAAAGAGGTAATGTATCTTAATATTTTTGATGATCATTTAAGTTACATAACAGCTTTAAAGAAGTTTATAAAGAAATATCAATGCGAAAAATGTAGTAAAATGTTTAAGAATGATATGAAAAGGACAAAATATATTTTTCCTTTAGGCTTTCATAAAACCGACCAGACCATATTTGAAAGATTAGAATTTTTAGATATTTTTGTACCTACGAACGAAAGATTTTATCACAACTTCTCCGTATGGGATATGGAGGCCATACTACTTAAAGTAGAACAAAATGTGACCGATAAATTACATTGGATCTCAAAGCATGAACCGATAAGCGTGAGTATTGCCTCGAATGTTGATGGGTATAATAACCCCAAATGTTTTGTTGATATTTCTCCTCAAAATTTAATTTCAAAAATGATGGAATACCTGAATGAAATAAGCAAAATAAATGCTAATAACCTTAAAATGAAATTTAAATATGTATTTGAGGCCTTTGATGAATTGTTGGAAAGGTATTCTGTTATAAATGAAAACGAGGAAGAACAAGAAACTGTTGAAACAGATATATCTGCCAATATTCATCCTAAAATTGTCTCTCATTTCATTTCATCTATAAATGAGGTCAGGAAAAATTTTGAGAAGTATTTATGTCAATTACCTGTTTTAGGATAAAACTCCGGCAAATATGATATAAATTTAATAAAGAAGGAAATCATGCTTTTTATTTCCGAAAATTATAATGATAATGAAATATTCGCTATTAAAAAAAATAATTCTTACATTTCCATCTCGACCCCCCACCTGAAATTTTTGGATATATCCAATTTTTTAGCACCAGGATGTTCCTACAGTCAATTTTTAAAAGCTTATGGTTCTGAACTTAAAAAAAGGTGTATTCCCATACGAATGGTTCGATTCTTTTGAAAAATTATCATATCCTTCACTTTCCCAACCCCAAGATTTTTTTTCAAAAGTTTCTAACTCAAATCCTATCAAATGTGATGAAGACTATCTGAAACTTAAAGAAATATGGAAAGAGGAATGTATGCAAACTTTTAAGGACTATTTGATATATTATAATAATCTAGATACAGGTCCTTTTTGCATAGCACTTAAAAATTTTCTCGAAATTTGCTCCTCCCAAGAGATAGACATATTTAAAGACTTCTTTACGCTTCCTGGTGTGGCTAGGAGGATGTTATTCAATTCATCAAAAAGTAAATTTTCTCTAATTAATTCAGATAATGCTGATCTGTACTATACCCTAAGAAAAAATATTGTAGGAGGTCCAAGTATTATTTTTTCGAGATATCGTGAAAAAAATGTCACAAATATTAAAGGAATTGAGGGTAATAAGTGTAAAGCCATTGTAGGTTATGATTGTAATGGACTATATTCTTACGCAATTAAACAAGAAATGCCTACAGAGGTTTATGTTAGGAGATTAAGCTCAACAAACTTCAAACCAGAGGTAAGTGAAAAGTATATCGATTCCTACGTTTGGATGGACTTCGTAATGAGAAATGAAAATATTAAAATTTTACATAAACTTAATAATCAAAGAGAAATAAGAATAGCAAATTATCTCTTAGACGGCTATTGTATTCAAAATAAAACTGTGTATGAATTCCATGGTTGTTATTTCCATTATTGTACTGAAAACTGTCCCACTGTAAAAAAAATTAAATCTCATAAATGGCTTGAAAAAATTAAGAAGGTGCAACAGAAAGATCTCAAAAAGAAGAATTTTTTAATATCTCTAGGTTATAATTATGTATCAATCCAAGAATATGTTTTTAAGCGTGATATTAACCCTTTCGCTACCATGTATGTCGACTAGCAGTCGACATACATGTATATAACAAGGGACCATGTCTGTCGACCAAGGGTCGACAGCAATAATATATATTTCTTTTTTCCCTTCAGTGTACTGTTATATGTTTTCTTTGGTATATCAGTATTAAACCGATATTTTAAGTATTTTATATGAAAGTTATGCTATATTTTTAAAAAAAATTCACCATTTCACCTATTTTAACTGGTTTCTGTAAATATTGCCGTTTTTACCGCATATAGCTGCATATTGTTTACTCGTGGTTATTTTTATTTGGGGAATCCCCACGAATTTTTCCATTTGACTTTCATCAATTCCTAATGAAATATACTGAAAAATACCGCAAATAAAGTGTATAAGGTAGTGAGTTATTATTTTACTTCATTGGCATTTCTGACGTGATATGACATCATATGGCTACAGTCCCAGGGAATAATGTTCCTTCAGTAGCGAAAGGGTTAAAGATAAATGCGATCACTTATATGATTCATATTTACCCTCTTATTTTAAAATGAACAGATCCGTATTGTCTTATGAAAAAATTATTAAAGATATTAAGAATGGAAGTCTTTTTGGAGCTGCCGAGGTAGACATCAACGTTAAGGTAGACAAAATTAAAAAATTTAAAGAATTTCCTGCTTTTTTTGTACCTCTAACGTTTCTATGAATGTTATTGGAAACCATATGTTGGATTACTGCTCTCAAAATGATATCTCATTCGATTATAAAAGGATACTAATTAGTACTAATCAGGCTGAAAGAATTTTACTTGCTACTCCATTACTGAGATGGTATTTAAAGAATAATTCTGAAATTACCAAAATATATCAAATAATTGAATATCAACCTAAGAAATGTTTCAAAAATTTTATTGATAAGGTTACTGAATTCAGAATTGAAGGAGATAGGAATCCTGATAAGGCTATTGGTGATACCTACAAATTATTAAGTAATAGTTCATACGGATCAGTTTTAATGGATAAAACGAAACATACTAATGTAAAGTATTTAACAAATAAAGCTAAAATGACTAAAATTATAAATTTCCCCAGATTCAAGGCTATGGAAGAATTAAATCATAATATATTTGAGGTGGAAACTTATAAAAGTCGTTTAACCTTAGATATTCCTGTCCTACTCATATTGCCTCAGGAAGGCGCAAGGTTTTCGTTCCTCAGAACACCTTTATTTTTTTTAATATCTAAAGATGCAAAAAAATATGAATTGAGTAATCAAATTTTGGATGAAATAGATCCATTTGAGTTAGAAATTCTTATGGAAGATTTTAGTAAAAACTATCAAAAAGAAGATGACAGAGAAAGAATTATGAGATTTGCTATTCTCCAAAAATTTATTCAAAATCGAGAATTCAGAGAAAAATTGAAGGACTGTTCTGACAGTTATATTGTCTATAAACAAAGCACATTATCTAAACAAGATATTTCATTTTGGGGTGTGACCACCCCCTCAAGATTGGTTCTTGTATTGAAGTCATCATCTTTATCAGGAAATAATCTGCTAGGAAAAATTTTGATGGATTATTCTAAGAAGGTAGATGCGTTAATCTAATTTTTTAACATTAAAATAACGATTGGATTAAAAAAATTTATTTCATTAAATTTATACATTCATATTGTTACAATTATATGTATATTATATATGATGTTAGAATATCAAATGGATTATTGTGGTTATTTTTTCAAATCACTACAGCCTCGAAACTTGCATTAAATAGTCATTATAAAATTTTAATACAATAAATTCATTTTCCTTATAGCTGGTACCAAATCGTTCAAGTATTCTAACCATGTCCTCATTACGGGAACTGTAGTAACTATAAAATAAACAAAATAATCCACAGGTGTTAGAATATAAAGACTGTAATCTTTTGTTATTATATTTATATGTTAAATTCTGTTTGAATAAAATGTTATTTATGTATTCATCAGGTTTTCTTCCTATCGAATTGAAATGTTCTACAATATGATTCAAAATATAATGCAACACAATCCAATGACTTCCTTTCTTCTCAGAAGTGTCTAAATTCACTACTATAAGGGATGGATAATCTAAACTTTCGGGAATTAAATCTCTCGGATACACACCTTTAAAAATTTTTTAATTTTTTTTACCTTTCATCATAAGATCTTTTATTTCATTACTATCCATGAATCTTACTGAATATTGACGTTTCTTGTGTGATCGATTGTTAATGTCTCTGGAAATTTTCCATATACTAAAACATTTATAGTTTCATCCAATGCCTTAGAAAATCTCATGTTTACTTTAAGGTGACCTTTCATTGATTTACTCATGATCTTTCCACTTAGATAACTTTGGATATCAAAAAGGAATAATGTATATCCCTTATCATACTCCAGTAAATTAATTACCAAACCTTTTTTCTATTGTATTCATTGTCTAATAGACTAAGATAAGATGTAACAAAATCTCCACCCTCAAAATTCGGACTTAAGGCTCTATTTGGGACCGATTGACCATCTACTGTAACCTCTAAATAATTTAAGTTCATATGATTAAAGAAGAAAGGGTTTTATCATAACTTCTTGAATAAGATGAATTGGAAATTAATGCTATTATTATTTTACTAGGAATTCTTCCATGATATATGTTATCTGTCATGAATCTTAATGCCCCTGATGCCACAGTGAAACTTTTGATGTCGCTCCTCCAGAAGGGATATAGGGCAGGTGCAAATTTTAAAGCCTCATTATGTGCGACAATCATTTTTGGATCTAAAGAAATATGACATACCTTTAAGATCGCATCTGTAATTTTAAGTTTATAAGCCTTAGTACCATGTCTCAATAATCTGAAAGGATTTGTGGATTGAAAAAATTTAAAATTAATGCAATCTCAAAATAACCTGGTAAATCTTTAAAATAGAAGGCAGCCTGGGCTTGAGAATTCAACATATCACTATTCGACTGTAACAATAAATCTATCATTGCTTTATAAGGATAGTTTACACCAACATCAGCAGAAACTATTTTTTGGTTTAAAGATAAATCGATTTGTCGAAAAATTGAATGCAAAGTGAAGTTTACAGGTCCTACTTGATCACTTGTAGCTGTTGGATGACCATTTAAATCTCTTTCATCTTTAATTTTTTCTCCATCAGGACCGGTAATAACATATGTAACATGAATTTTACTTTTTGCTAAGTTAATGTAATCCATTGATGTAGCCGGTATATTGAATTCAATGATTCCATTATCCGAAATTGAGGCAACAGGATTAAACTCTACCCAGTATTCCTTAATTATCGAATTGTCAATTGGAGGGGGTGCAAAAATTGATACAGAAGTTTGAACTACATCCATATTGCTTTGTACGAGCTCGTAATTTTAGGTTTTTTCTTTTCCTTTGCTTTTGATACAGCCTTTTTCACTTTACCTTTTCTTCCCTTTGACTTTATTCCGTTTTTTAAATTTTTTTTTGTGTCTCCTTTTTTTCTTAATCTTCTTTTTAATCTTAATGGAATCTCTCCTACCTCTGGTTTGATCAATTTTCCTTTTTTTAGCACTATTTATAGTTAATTCATGTTTTGTAATACATACAGCCTTTTTCACTTTACCTTTTCTTCCCTTTGACTTTATTCCGTTTTTTAAATTTTTTTTTGTGTCTCCTTTTTTTCTTAATCTTCTTTTTAATCTTAATGGAATCTCTCCTACCTCCGGTTTGATCAATTTTCCTTTTTTTAGCACTATTTATAGTTAATTCATGTTTTACCTCATTTTTCGCCTGCTCTACAGCTTGTTGAGTGGGAGTAACAACAGTTACATCTAACCTCTTATCTTTAATATCATTCGAAACATTATATCCATTGTCTAATACATAAAATTTTTTTGATAAGGTATTTCACCTCTTATACATTTTTTACAAAAATCCAAATAGTTGTTCATTTTCGTCGTTTTCTGAAATGAAGTGAAAGGGACACAGCACCAGAGAGAGTTGTTAGCAACCTCATTTGGTTATCCTTTATATATACTCTTATTCGATTTAGACTATTGACTTTTATTGGAAAATAAAAAATGATCGGAAAAAAATTAGAAGATGAGGCGTTTGATGGCATTAAGGTACGTAATATTGGTTCTAAAGAATTTCTCACATAACTGTAGTCAACTATATCCGAGAATATGTAGCATTTTTGTGATATAGTTTCTGAACAGAAGAAATCACATATTCCAACCTCCCATTCTCCGATTATCTGAAGGCTCTCTTTAAGTTCTACAATAAAATTGGAGGGGGTGTTGTCTGGATGATAGGATAAAGAATCCTCGGAAGACAAGAATATGAAGAAACTGTTTTGTTCCATAATTTATTTCCAATTCTATTTCTTTAGTGATTCCACACTGTCTTCTAGAATCCAGGAATTGAACTTTTTAGGCCAACCTTTCCACTTAACTAATATTTCTTTTCTCTTATTTCTTATTCTTTTTTTAAGATTTTTTCTATTTTATATACTATATCATTATCAAGATATGCTGATTGAAGTTCTGGTTCGTAGAAATAACCCTCTATAATATCGTTATTGTAATCCTTCAGTTGATACATAGGTTGATTCTGATTAAGTTTACGTTCAGTAACAGTAAAAATTTCACCACTCCATTTTTCGGAATATTCTCGGTCAAAAGTTTTCTTCATATAAGGAATTTTAACTCTATCTGATATATTATATTTAAATTTTTTTTCCACGGACTCCACTGATTACATTTTTTTTAATTTTTTGGGCTGAGAAATAGGATTTACGGTAACTTATATTCGCATATTGATTTACCCATACTTTATAAGGATCTGATTTTTGTGCATCCTGAGGTGACATATTAATAGATCTATGTATTGAATTATTATATCCATTGGTTAAATCTGATAATATATCAATCCATCGATTAGTTTCTCTATTTGTGAAATATTTAAATATTTTTAATTTAGTTGTCTTAATAACACGCTCTGCATAGTTTGCTTTGGTTTCATAATAGGTGAAGATATGATAAATTTTTTCTTGCTCCAGTAACCTCTTAAATTCTTTATTTTTATACTCACTTCCCTGATCAGTCCTCAATTTTTTCAGTTTAATTCCCTCCTCAAGTATTAATTTCTCGAAAGTTTTTGTCATCTCAGATCCTGAAAGAGTTTTTAGTGGATAGGTGTATAAAAATCTCGAAAAAATATCAATAAAAACCGCAAAGTAACTGTATCCATCATTGTAATCTTTATATTTAACCATATTAGCTGTATCTCCATCCCACTGATAGTTCAATGAAAAGGCTAGTACAACTGGATGGTGTGATGTATAAGATTCTTGCATACATAACCATTTCTTTAACTCTTTAGGAGTGACTTTAAATAATCGATCATTCTTTATTTTGTTGTATAATTTATAGAAACCACTAAATGATACAGGACTCCTAAGATCGTGGTATAGATTATGCAGGTAGCTATACATTTCCTCATTTTCAGAATTTTTATTCCCACTTTCATAGCCATTCGGGTTTACTTGCTTTCCCTCTGCTTCCTTCACCACTTTGCTGGCCATTGAGATTTTTTAGAGTATTGATATTATCCGGTAAACCAGGAGGTGGAATGATCCTACTATAGTTGTGAGATGTATCAGAATTTTTTGGAGTAAATCTTCTTTTATAATCTTCATCAGATTCTATTTCCTCAGAAAAATCTTCAGGAATCTTGTTATTTTTGTCCTCTCCTTCTTCCTTCGAATAGGTTTTATTTTCCAGAGAGTTATCATTGCTGGTCTTCATGAATGCTTTATATCTCCCGTATTGCTCGATAGGGATCATAACGTACTTATTCATTTTAAAATCTTATTTAGGTATTTTTTGATAGAAAATAATAGATCACTTATTTCAATATGATGTAATTTTACTAATCTTCTTCTTTTTTCCTCAAATTTAACAAATTTCTTTAGAAAGTTCAGCCTCTGAAGAAATAAGTCCTTTTTTTTCTTACCTATAGGTAAGCGAAATACGTTGTAAAAAATTTCTGCTATAGCCTGCAAGTTTTTATCACTTGCGTAGGACAGCAAATGTCTGTTTAAGGAATGATTATTTTCGAGTAATAAATTAATGAAATGACTAGATTTCAAAAGATTTCTAGACATAGTACTTGCCTCAAAGAAATAATATATATAAATATATTGATGTTCTCAGATTCTTATTTATATACCACCATATCTTCAAATGGAAATATATGTGACCTTAACATATAGGTGCTATCGCTCCTCGGTGATAAATCAATCAGCAGATAAGAAAAAGGTAATAACGTTGCATCTTCATATGCATCTCTAAGTTTTTTCTTGATTCCTAATTGAGCTCCTAGATATCTTATTTGTTGACAATCTCTGGGATTCTTAAAAAGGATGAAATAATGACTGTTCAGAGAAATGTCCCTCGCATATTTACCTTGGTGAAATAAATTCTGTAATAATAAAAATACTGATAGATTTCTATGATGAGATTCGCGAGAGAAAAGGTTAGCAATAAATGAATCATTCAATGCTGTTATCTGCATGTCGTCTATAATAACTAAATTGTGATCACCATTAGTTAAAGAATTTGTTCTCTCTTGGGTAGGTAACTCTTGAAGATAAACTAATCTATCTCCTGTGAAACCCTCAAAGGCTCTCTGCCAAACTCCATAGAAGTAATATATTTTGTTTGTAGGTTCAGTAAACATCTTATCTGAATGTTTCAATAAATTAAGTGTAAATGAAGTTTTTCCAGATCGAGTAGGTCCTGAAATTATGCCTGTACACGGTGCAGAGAAACGTAAACCATCCATATGAAGAGTTAGAAGATTTATAACACCTTTGATAGCCTCAATATCTTTACTACCTTGTTGCCAAAATAAACATTCTGCAAACAAATGGTTGCCAGTATTTATACCAAATGACCGGTTTGCTGGCTAGAGTTCTTTTCATTTCAGAAGTTTTGGACAAAGTAAGTGTAAGGATCGTACAATATACTTCTGAAAGAATTTAACTATTCATTTCTCATAAGAAAAGTTAAAGAGTTTTTAAAACATACATATATATATATATATATATATATACATATATATCTCAGAAAATGAGGATGTTATTGATTCTAATCCTAATCAATTCATTTCTAAGAAATGTTGAAGGTTACAGATGTGAGCAGGGACAATGTTATTGTTTTGACAATAGGATAACATGTATAGATATGACTGGACCTAAATTCAGATACAGAGTCAACGTAAACTTTCTGTACATGGATCAGGTTCAAATCCTGGATTTTGAATCAATAATAAGGAATCTTCCAAATCTAGAACATCTCACACTGATGAATATGAGATACTTTAGGTGCGATTGGTTAAATGGAATACCATCAGAGATTAATTTACATACAAACATGTGTGCATCTTATCCAACCACTTTGTATGTCTCTACTGCTAGATCTTATCCAAAGACTGAGTACAGTACTACATCTTATTGAAGCAGCACAGGTGAATATTCTAATATTAATAAAAAAAATTTTGAAATTGTAATATTGTTCTATCCATACACAATTTTTTTTTTCTTTTTTTCAAAAATATTTTGTTATATTTTTTATTTAGAGAGAAAAGATATCACTAAAACGAGCTGTTCAAAAACAAATGATGAACATTTGCCTACTATAACCTCTATGAAAGAAACTAGTGAAACTAGAGATGATGGTTTTCAAGGCACCACTTTTAGCTCAAAGAAACTCACAGATTCATCCTTATTTTCAAATTCGGATATCACACCTGATCCGATTATTACTACAATGTCAGACCGTAATGAAAAGCATATTCAATCGAAAAGTGGATATTTATTTTGGAACATAATACTCCTTACTTCCTCTTGTGTAGTAATAATTTTCATAACAGTAATTGGATGGATATGTGTCAGATGTATTATCAAAAGAAGAGGGTCAGCAGAAAGTCCTATGAATAGCATCTCTAATGAGGAGATTGAAATGACCAGTGTATTTAATGAACATTTTCAGGAGACATCCTTTGATGGTGGGAGGTAAGATTAGTAAATTTATAAATGAGTCATTTTTCCTAAGCAGGTGTAGGACAGTGATTGAAGGAAATAAAAGGTTATGAAGGATGAAATATGCCATTCTGATATACCTTTAGATGATAACAAATTATCAATCATGTCTGATAATAAGATATTCACAAAATGACTCATGTCTTATTTTTTAGCAATTACTTGGTACCACAATGTTGCCTTCAAAGAGAAGAATTTTCAAATACATCAGAAATATCAGCATTTCTAGGTAATCCTATCAACCTTTCTTCTCGAGAAAGTGATGTGAAGTCATAGGGATGTTCTTTTTAAACATTCAACTGTAATTTTTTATGCAATTATGACAAGACGTGACATGTTCATCATTTGTATATCTTTTTTATTCAGTAAAAACTCAATCCATTGTCGCTTAACATATGAAATGATATTGTGACGTCATTGACACATGAAGAGGAAAGGTCAAAGTGCATTTCCTCCACGTGCCTCTATTTTTATTCTAAAACATTCCCAAAAGGTTAATAAATTTGTTTCAGTTATTATATAGCACCTCAATTTGTGTAAAAAAAGGAGTCGATAGGAATATCAACAGATATATATGCATCTTATTATCTGAAGAAAATATATTTCCCAATTCCTTCTATGCTGGTGACGATATGCATCCTTAGTACGCAAAGAGCTCTATAAAAAATCAATATTATTAAATTCCTCGCTTCATTACCATTTCCATTCATAAGTTTCTTCGGAACTGTGATTTATAAGGTGAAGAAGATGGAAATTATTAAAGTTTGGTGCTTATTTATTGTGCTTACATTGTCGCATGTTGTTATATATACTACATACTTACAATGCGAGAAAGATGAAAACAAAGGTGTTTATATAAAGAACTTTGTAGGCAGTGGTGTGTTAAATCAAAAGTTTGGTTTCTGTTCCAATAAGGACGCTGTTATTTTATTTTTCAAAAAGTGTAAAGTCGAACAATATGTCATAAGGAAAGATGCTTTGGAAAAATATTATCGTGAAGTAAAGACAATTGTATGGGAATGTCAGGGAAAATGCCTCATAGAGGATACTAACATAGTCGTCAATATCATTAGATGTCAAAAAGGTATTTTATTATATTATATATTTTCAGTGTTGCATTAAAAAGATTATTTAGAAATGACTGTATTGCGATATGTATGATATAAATTTAATATGTGTGCATAGATGTACAGAGAATAATAAGTAAAATAGATTTCTTTCTATTATGTTCAAATGCAAGGAAGTAGTTTCGATGACGAGACCTTATATGAAGACTTTATGATCCCATCATCGAATGAGATGTTTAGGATTAACAGAATAGTATGTATAATAGATTTCAAACCCTATTATCAGCGTACTCTAACCTATACTGAACATATTTTAAATTAAAGATAAATAGTTAGTTCTGACCTTTCTATTTTTTCCTTTATTTTTTTTAATTATTTATTTATTTATGAATTTATTTATTTTTTTATTTTTTCTTTCAGTCAAGAAGGTGGAGTCAATAACAGACAAAGATTCGACTGATGGTGATGCATCCTCTTCATTGCCTTCTCATAATTCAGTTCAAAGTGGATTGTACAGCCTCATCTCCATCCCAATTTTTGCTATTATAATAGCAATTTTGATTATATTTTTAAGGAAATATGGATGTTATAGATGCGCAAACTTAGTCAGAGCAGTCTCCAATTACATGATGGATATCAATCTTGTGGATAACATCTCGAATCGTACTCCAGCAGAGGTGAATGAGGCATTGGACAATATAAGCACAGAGGAATATGGAAGTTCACCAACATCAACCCTTAGCTAGGATTCGAGGATTGCAGTGGAGGCAGACAGGATTAGCCATATCATTAAGGATACTAACATTTCATCTGAAATATCATTATCCCCAACTCATATCAATGATCAAGGTACCCAAACCTCAAACCAGGATATAAATGTCAACCCTGAGGCAGATATCAGTAATTTGACTAATTTTTTGAATGCTACACTCTCTCCCATGGATTTATATCCTTCATTTACTGCTCCCATAGATTTAGAATCAGAATGTGAAGACGGTATGACTGTTCCTATGAAACTAGATTTTAACCCAAAGACAAATAATGACATTCATAATGTTGCAGATACTGCGAATGACCTTGAAGGGGGTGAGAGTGAAGAGATTGCATATAGTGTCGACAGTAGTACATCAGAGGATACAAATAATAATGTGCATCAGTCCAGTTGTACTAGATCTGGACTAGTTTACAAGTAGAAAACCAGAGGTGAAGGTAAAGCTTTCAACAAAGAAAAAACTTGTTATATTGTTCGTTATCTTTTTATTGACACATAATCATACAATAATTTCAAATATGTAGTCTGATTATATATAGATACTGAATATATAAAATATGTTACAAGTAGTATGTGTAATTTAGTGTAACTTACATTATCGAAAAGAGTGTGCCAGTTTATAATATTTTTATATACTCAGTAATTACCTCTGTGACCTATAGGTTTTGAGAAGAAACAGTACATTAGATGATATATGAACACTACTTCAGTCTTAAAGTCATGAGAGGAAATGTTATTCATAAATGTTATGATGTAGAAGGTACTTCTTGTACTTGTACAAATATTTTGATAATATATACATCGAATGGACTGTTAAATAAAGACATATTAACCTGTACATCCGTGAAATTTCATTTACATCAAACAAATCAATAGGAGTTACTCTCTTTGGTGGTCATATAGACCAATGAAAAGAAATTCTCACCTCAAGTTGAAACTATTTCAGAGTATTAGGATATCATAATGCACTCTTATTATCTAACAATGACTGTAATCATTGTGGTCTCATGAATATCATCTCATTAATGCCTGTTTCTATTATCTCCTGACATTCGACACATTTCATAGGCGAATTTCTTGGCTTATTTAAAAGGAAGGATGAGCAAATGGTACAAGAAAAATGTCCACATGAACTCATAAAAAGTTGCTCTTTTGGAAAATGCGCCTTACAGGAGCAGCACTTTAGGGATGTGATTCTACTGTTATAATACTCCTTCCATTCAGAAGAAAGTAAACTTTGGGCATCTGTAGGAGGAGAATTTAACATGAAGGCACATTTAAAGGCCTCTGTTAGGTCATTATTAGATAAGGCTGAAATAAGGTTGTTTTCATAATCTCTTTTAAGATAAACAACAATTGATACCCAGACGAATAACGATGTTTTGGAATGAGAGGACATGTTAACAATATAAGGTTTGGTAAATAAATTCTCCAGAAGTAGTACCCTACAACATGGACATTTTTTCTTTTCCTTTCCCTCATCCCTCCATATTCTATACAATTTTCCTGAGCATTGAGAACATAAAAAATGTGAGCATGGGTTGGTGAGAACAATATCTTCCTTCTCAAGTCCTTCCTTACACACAGAACATTGGGCAGATGATAACTCCTCCACCATGAAAGTCACAAATTGAGGGAATTTGTTCCTATAATAAAATAAAGGGAGGATGAGCTTTAGTCTATTTCTTAGGGAAATTAATAATTCACGTCTGTGGAAAACTAAGAAAATGAAATAAATAATTAATAAGAACTTATTTTTTTTAGCTACTGAGGCTTTCAAATACAAATAACTTTAAAATACTTTCATTCATGTAAGAGATTACAAATCTTTGAAAATTAATATGTGTATAATATATAGAGAAATCAGAACTTACACTATGTAACTTGGGATAACATCGTTGAGAAGAAGTATCAGCATCATGCCCTCTCGGAAGGATCCCTGCTCAAGCAAGGATACTAGATTCAACAAGGTGGCTGTACTTGAGACTATTAATGTGGGATAATAAACTGCGAATTTCTTCCCCATAAAAGCATTGATAAAAGCCTCCATACTTGTAAAATGACCTTTTCTTAATCCCAATGCACTGTATAAAAAATTTTTTCGGGAAAAAATTTTCCGTCAATCAAATATAATATTACATTATGTGAGGGTAAGAGGTTTTATAGATTCCTCAACCTATTAGATGTAAGTCAAAAGTGCAATATGTTATGAATAATCTACCACGTGCCCTGTTATACTTTGAATTAACCTACCTTACATATTTTCACCTATTTATTTAAAATTAAATTACTAGTTAAGATTTACACTTTGTTATTCCTTCGTTTCATTTCATAGAGGTATTATTATATTAACCTCCCCTAAAGAAGGCATTTCCATACTTATGCATTCCTCACATTGAGATGCATCATGGTCAGGTTTCTCCTTATCTATAAGACAGGATGTAGCAGTGTAAACCTCTTGATGGGTTAAAAAAATATTGTTAAATACTCTCAGTAATTCAGACCATTCTGGAATTTTTAAAGAAATTCCCTTTTGAGTTGGAAAAATTTTTCCACTGATAGATTTCTCCCAAAGCCTTATCCCTACATTCTTATAAGGACTGTTACATGAAATATGGTAACCCGCTCCGATGTGGTATTTGACATTAATATCTTTTTCAACATTGTTAATCCTACTTATAGGTTCTTTCATATAGTCTACATAATTTAGTATAACTAACATCTTAGGAATATTTAAATGTACACCCTCATTTATGACCTTTCCATTGGCAAACTCTTTAATATATATATCAGTAATGAAACCTTTATTTCCCCAAAATATAAGGTATTTCTGACCGCCTATATAATAAGTTTTCCTTAGAACCTCACCTACAGCCTGTTGTAGAATAATAGTCTCCTGGTTTGAGATTGGGTTTCCTGATGGTGGATTATCCATTGATGAACTCGTGGTAGCAGTAGAGGTAGCTGGTGAGGTAGTACACGTCTGTTGAAAGGCTTTCAGCAGAGATGACTGTGAGGTATTGCATGCTGGAACTGCAGGAATTTGTGATATATTAGCCCTCTTCAGCTTGGTAGATGATGTTGCCTCATTCTTTCTTTTCTTATTTGAGGATGATGTTGTTGCTGTTACTTGATGTTTACTATTAAGATATGCTTCTGCCATTCTTTTCTTCTTCTTCAAATTCGAGGTTATGTATTCTATAACTCAGACAGATGTCCTTTATCATTGAACTGATGATTGAGGGGATTTATGAGTTTATATAGAGAAAAAATGAACCAGTTTTCATGGTTTGATGTGACAATACCATATGTTAACTTATTTTCATTTTATATCACATTCTTGTCAGTATAACATTATAGGTCATTCTTTTACTGAAGCATTGGAAAAAGCATTAAAATAAAGTCACAATATGGAGAATGCCTCTTGTGTTCATCTATTGCTAAATCAAAGGCTTCCCATTCATTCAAACATATATTACACCAAGGACATATGACCTTGTCTCCTTCTCCTGTGTAAAAAAATCCAGCCCTGGCTAGTTGATCCCTTCTGACAGGATGAGCTTTTGGCCATAATTTAAAGGTTGCATATCTGTCATCATATTTCCTGAGTGAATTAACATCCATCGACTTATGTAGAGGTCTTTGCAGATTAGACCTTTGTGAGGATAGCTGAGGCTTATCTGTAGATAAGGCGAAACCGGAATGATAATGATGAGTATTGGTATCCTTTGGTCTCGAGAATCCGTTTAATGAGAGCCCACAGCTCGGTTTTGAGGCAGCAGTACATGTTGCTTCATTAGAATCTGTAGATTCCTTATTATCAGAACAATTCCTTGTGTTGGCAAATATTGTCGGTATATATTTGAATGAATGCTATGAGAGAGGATTTTCTTGCGATTTTTATCATGTTTATGAGATATTCATTGATAAGAAAAATTCTTTGGGTTGATATACATGCCTAGACCTGTTTCAGAAAATAACAGAGTTTACAAATTAAAATTATGATTAAAGACTGTTTCAATATGCTAGAAAAGTATATGAGTTCAGAGAGTACAAAAAAGGGTAATACCTTTTGAAAAGGTAGTATATACGTGGAGGTGGTCATATGATTCTGTTGATTTAAATGCCCTTCATGAGAGGAGAGGTAAACATATGGAGCCTGATTAAATATACAATATTCTATGCTACTTCATGAAGATACAAATAATTTATCATATATTTATTACATTATCTGAGTAAAGGAGAGAGAAAAGAGATCAGTTCAGAGAGTACAAATAAGGATTACATTCACTCTAGGTTTTGAAAACATTTGACCAACATATGGAAGAAAGAGACACGTGGAGTAGATTTACCATATGCAGGCTATAGGTCCCATGTGGGGTGAGGTAGGTGAGGAGATATTCTTCCATATGTGGCATTATAAAGATTAAATGTACATTTGTTTATTTAGAGATATGACTTAGTTGGTAAACTACATTAAAGATAATATAAATATAACTGTATGTACAAGGTTGAAGGTTGAATAAATATAACTGTATGTACATATCATTTCTCTAGGTAATAAGATGTCATATATTTAATTATACCAGTCCCTAGTCCACGTGTATACCTTCCATATGTAAAATAATAACATATGCAGGAGTTTCCACAGTTTTACATTACCAGTCCCAAGTCCACGTTGTTTCCTGCTTCCATATGGAGGTG
Organism: Sabellastarte sp. h YS-2021; assembly: GCA_964017235.1. Taxonomy (NCBI): domain Eukaryota; kingdom Metazoa; phylum Annelida; class Polychaeta; order Sabellida; family Sabellidae; genus Sabellastarte; species Sabellastarte sp. h YS-2021. The sequence goes on from OZ024933.1 coordinate 14,206,550, forward strand.
ATTGGTATCACAATTGACCTTAGTTGGGAGATTACATTAAAGATCAATTCCCTATCACATCCGTGGAGTGATTTCACTACATCTATTACTACTATTATTCAGTGTAAAATCAGTGTTATGGTGTGTTTTATGTTTTCTGTTTAAGGTGATATTTTATATTTTGAGAAATGAAGGAAATCCTTAATTTTGAGGGTTCCTTGGAATAAAAGATGTTTAGGTAATACGGGCCCTGTAACCAAAATATTTAATGTCTAGACCTTATCCTCTTTTGTGAATGAAATAAATTATTTAAAAAATCAAACCTTACAAATGCAAGCATGATTTGTGTTTTCATATAATATTGTTTTGTTTGCAAACGAAATAGCAAGATGCGAAAAAATTTTAAGAATTGTAACAGTTTTAGACCCCTGTGCAAAACTTTTGTAAATCTCTTCCTTCAAGTGTATACTGGTAAAGGTGGTTCACAATAAACTTGTAGAACATGTGGGATATTAGTAATCTTAAATGAATTCAATTTTTTCTCATAATGACCGATTGTTTATTAATGACCGACATATTTATTGTCACAAATCTTGGTTTTAATGACATACAATTGAAATAAACTGTTTATCTAATTGTTCACTTTACAATAACAGCAACTTTGTGCTATCTAAAGCAATTTTTAATGAAAATGTGGTAGTGACACACTTGTAATACCTTCTTATTGCCACTTTGAAAAATGAAATTTTTGTACTTGCCTTTTTCTTTGTTCAGCATGTTCCAACTTCAGTTTATTCAATTTGGCCTTAAGAGATGCTACTGTCTTCTTGCTTTCATCTGCCACTTCTTTTATTATTTTAACTTCTTCTTTCAGTCCTTGGTTCTCTGCCTGAAGATTAGTGATGTACTCTTTGGACATTTGTGTTTCAATCTCCCTCTTCTATGACCCATACACTTTCACTGGGGTGTCACTAAATTAATTACATAAATTATACTCAATTCTCTAGTGAACCAAGTGTATTGCTCATGTAGCTTTGGCATTAAGTTTAGTTTAATTTATGTCAAAATAAAAAAGTCTTCCTTTATCACCTATGAAGATCAAAAGTTTTGATCAGGTGAAGAGGGTTGAACAGAGTACGAGTACTGAGGGTAACATTACAAAAACAGTGGCAGCGAGGCCTAAAATGCAAAAAATATAAACAAACTGACATTCTGGTTGGTTAAAGAGACATATTGAAAGGTATGTCATTTTCAGTTTGAATGTAGGACATGTCATTTACATATATAACATCTTTCAGTGTGTCTACAGTGTTAGTCAATCTATAAAGCCAGTCATTGCACGTACTGACTGACTTTTTTCATTTTTTTTTCATTCTTAGATTGACTAAAAAGTGTGCTGGCTAAAAGAAAAGTTACATTTACCTGGGATCAATAAGATGAACACTATGATATTGCCCTTTGTTGGTCTGTTGAATCTGCCCTGTGGAAAAAGGAATAAAATTGCACATGTATGTGAGTGTATTTGTGCTTGGATCATAATTTTATCAGTTATAAAGTATTTAAAATATTCACACATTGTTTGATAACACAAACATACACTGTCATAATATGCAACCTGCAAGTCCTTGCTAAGTTATAGACACAGTTGTAATAGTTTAAGCTCTAAAAGTGCAACAGTAACATTTGCTCAGCAAATCAACTTTGGTTTTGCTAGTTTTACTGCAAGGAAAAAGAAATGCCAGCATTTTATGTGTATGTCTTAAATGTGGTTTTAAAAAATTTCTGACCAATAATCAAAGCAACACACTCTCGTGACAAAACCTGAACTGATATTTATACAAAAAAATGTTCAATCATACTTCACTAATGCGATGTAAATTTTGTGTTGGTGAATCCTGATGCACAGGATAGTTTGGCAAATGGCTATATTTAAAAATAAGCAATTTTTGAAATCCAAAGCATTCCTTGACCAAGTGAAGTTTGGTTCAAATCATCATTGGTTTATGTTCCAGATGTTAAATGATTGCAACTGTATGGGCTATTTTATGCATTTTGTATCTGAACATGAATATTTACATAGGTGTAGGAACTGGGGGCTGAGCTTACAGGCTTTACAGGTAACTCAATAATATGTGGTCAAATTACACTTTTACCTTATTCACTGCTCACGTGTACCATTGTGTAAGCTACCATTTGAACTATAAAAAGTTTATTTTTATGATTTATAAAAGGAACATTTTCAGTCATGTCATGGGATTTGTAAAATTCTGTGAAACCTTTCACTTATGCAGACCAAAATCATACATAGAGTAATCTTCTACATTTAATTTACCATATTGCTAATAATTTAGAACTTAGACATCTAGTTTCGAATTCACACAGAGCAACAGTTTGGCACAACAATTTGTAAGCTGATAAGAATTTTTCCTGAAAACTCTTTTTTCTTTACTGTGTGTTTATTGGATCTAGCCAGTCCCCTCAGTTTGGGGATTAACCTTGCTAAAACAGATCTTGTATGATGGAAAGGTCACAAGTTGTGGAAACATGTAGTTAGGAAACTAGAAATACCTTTTAAATTCAGAGCTGATTATATGTATTTCTACACCCTGACAAGGTCGAAGAAATTTAGGATTAATGTCAGTGTTACATATATTGGACACTATATTAGTACATTGTATGTTACATACATTGGGCACTATATTAGTGCATTGTTTAATCTAAGCTTTATATTTATATATTGTCATGAAAGATAATTGTGTTATTGAATCTTTTTATGTGTTAACATCTAAAGTAAGGGAGTTATTGATTTTTGTGTTATATGTTATAGTATTTATATATTGATCCATTTATGGACTGGGGGAATTCCTCTAGGTTAACCTCAGTGATACTATTTATAGATTTGGGGAAAAGCCTATAGGTTCTAGAACGTCCTCATTTAATCTAGTTAATGATATACTAGATTCAGGTTAGTTCTGTACAATCCCAGATGATTCTGTGAGTTTATATAAGGAATGTACATCTGACCATAAGTGAACTTTGTATTCTCTGGCTATAAGGACAGCTATTGTGTTTTGGAATATAATATAGCTTGTGTTGCTGTGAACTTTTACTGGAGTGAACTGGATACATTGTCTGGACAGATTTATTGTACTTTGGATATTTTGGATATTGTACATTCACATAACAGAAAGTGGTTTTACTGCATTTTGGATATTGTCCATATCTTTGAGCAGATAGTACAATTGTACAAACTCTCTAAATATCTCCAGACGGACATTCTGTGTGATCAGATATATAAAGGATAGCAGGACAAGGACATTTTGTGTTGTTGAGCGTGGGACAGATCACAGGACAGACCACATTACATTGGACAGATCACAGAACATACCACAGGACGGATTACTGAACAGATTGCTGGATACGGCGGATAAACTTAACTGTTGTTCACTGTGGTCAGGTCAGCTAGATCTTATTATTGTATCAGTGTGTTTGGTTAAGAGCATTACAGTTGACTGTAATCATTATTGTTGACTATTAAGTAAATTTGTTAAGTTTAAATTTTTGCTTTTTCTGTTACAACTTAAAGACAACCGGTAATTGCTACCGCGCTTGCCCGTGACTGTAACATCAGTCATACTGTCATCACGATTTCCTTTTGGTAAAGGAACATAAATAAAACAATACATTCTGTAAAATTAACCAAAATTGTTAGACATCATAACATAACATCCTAAGAAAAGACTTTATTTAATTGTGATATAACTAATAATTGTGAATCACATAAAATGGGTGCTGTAAAAATACCCAGTGAATGCCTATGACATGAGGGATGGCCTGTCTGTTGATACAGGTGTCGAGTCAGTGGTAAATTAAAAAATTGAATAGTTTCTACATTGATGTCCTATTAGATATGTAGCAGATTTGATTTGAATGTCATGATGTGTATTTATTTCATATGGTTGAAAAATAAATCCTATAAAAATTATAATGACCACCATGTTAATTTTAAGATATTTTACCTTCAAATACAGTCATAGACATTTATGAGTGTTATCCAAACTACCTGCTATATATCTACCTTCAGAAAACAGGTATTTTTGTTTGTGTCAACATGATCCTAGAACCTGATTAAATGAATGAATGATGTAGAAATATTAATTATTATTTGATTTGGAACCCTCAGAACCTGTGTTCTGTTCCAGCCTGACCTAAATTAAATTGCACTCTGTCCTTCACTTCTTTTCAAAATAACATTAACTATTAGTCCGGCGGAAATGTGAGAAAGCATGTTTTGTTGCTATTATGAAGTTTTTTTGTTGATTCAGCATCTCTGAGCTGTCCTGAAGAAAAATCAGCCGGGTGCCAGCTTGGCACCCTTGAGAAATTTTTAAAAGCCAAAAAAACAAAATGCCTGCCATAAATAATAGAAACTTCTATTTTTACACACATCTTTGCTTATATTGTACAAAGAGACACATTATTTGTGTCTAGGTCTAGGTTTCTGGGGTCAAAGAATCAATTTATGATGTGATATAATGTGTAAATAGAAGATATCAATTTGTACAATCACACACCAAATGAAAAGATTGTTTTTGACAATATTTTATATTATTGTCACATGCAATACTGCATGTATTCCTTAATTGTGGAAATCGGTTATTTATCCAATTGCTAGATCCATTCTACCATACCACACATTAATTTATTTACCACAAGTCACAATCATATTCACATCCACTACCCAATGTACATATGACAACAACCGGCTTCACGGGCTGTATTCATAAAGTTTGTACAGTTGTAGCATGAGATATGTACTTAAATATTAAATTGTTTCTTATCTTAGAATTTTCACATTCTTGGATGAGAATTATTCTTGGCATAAAATTAAAGTTTTCTAAAAATGACTTTTAAACCTAAAAATACCAATGTTAAATTTGAAATCAGGAAAAATAATGCTTCTGAAAACCCTGTTTTTTGGAATCTTATAATTATGTTAGAGTCAATCAACACCAGTTCTTGATTTACAAGTTTTTATTTTAAATCTGATTCAACGGAATGTTGGGCAATTTTTTTTAAATGGCACAAGTCTTATGTGACAAGAACATTAGCCTATAATAAAATCTGTGCTGTCAGTTTCGACAAAGTGCACGGATTGATTTCATCTGACAAATGTGATATAACAGAGTTTCAGCAAAAATATCAAACTTGTGATCACTGGAAAATATCTTACACCAGTACAGATGTGTACCAACACCACTCTCAAGAGAAAGGATTAGGAAAGTCATCTCAAGGAAGATTATATCATAATTCATCACATACCACTAGTTGTTTCAGCTGCAGATGACTCACTTATCAAAGTAATCAGTGATTATACAGATTCCATTATTTTACTACCTTACTTCTATATGGAAGAATAAATGACTGTTAAAAACAAAACAGCACAGGGACAATAAGATCTTTGAGAGCATTTGTAGACATTCACTAAACAGCAATGAACCACAAAAGGATTGCCAGATATCTGCCCACTGGACTTGCCTTTGTACTTATTTATTTATTTGGGGTTTTACGTCGCTTCAACACTCAACAAGTCATATCATGTTGGGTAGTTGGGAAGGAAACCAGTACATGCAGTTGGTCAAGGTTCTGTACTATTGACTGCCGACCCACAGCAAGCAACTACCAGCTTTCCCACTTGAGGGTGGGCTGGGAACCGAACCCCGATCTCAGAGGTAGGAGGTGAGAGTGTTACCACTCTGACACTATATTCCCTGACTTGCCATTGTGAGATGAAACCATTTCACATTTATTTGGAATATGGAGGGCAAAAAAAACATCACTTTGCTTGAGGCAGTTGAAATAGATCAGATCAGTGAGCCAACTGTCTTCATTACTGATTGTTATAGGTCCAAGGTGGAAGATGATATGAACACCCATCATTATCAGTTCTGAAATGTACAATAGCAAATTCAAAAATTAATTTTGCTCTGAAATTGGAGTGGTTACTTAGAATGTGATGTGTCTTTCTTGACCATGTATATCACAACTATCACAAAGCACCCATATGAAAATCAGCCAAAAAGTCTGTCACACCACTGACCCAGTCTGACTAGGACCTAATGCAATATAAATATTATGGCAATTAAAATGGCACAACAATTTATCCAGTCACAATACCATTTGGTGTATCTGCTGCTTGTCGGAATATTCTTAACTTATCAAATGTGTACATGCTCAATCACTTGCCCATGCTCCCCATGGAGGTGTGCTTTAAGAACACTTTTTAGGTGCAGCTTGCCCACCAGTTTATCCCCAGGCTGTCTTCAAAACCTTTGATATATTCATAGTTATAATCCCCCAAAATGTGTTCTATAGTTCTAGATACTATATTACAAAAGCTGCATTTTTCATACTGGATCTTGCAGATCTTCAAAACTTTTTCGATCGTTAAAATTCCCTGGAGTAATTAAAATGGAAATTCCCCATTCTAGAGCCATCGGTACTAAATAGGTAGGCAACATAATTTATTAACATTATAGATTCTAATGAAGGTCCAATATATTCATTTGTAACCTTTATGAAATTTTAATTTATACATTCAGTTTTAGGGTTCTCATCTTGACTTGATAAATTTGGAGTTTTGCTTGGCATCAACTATCAAAGTTGCAAGAGGTTAAAGTTTCTTTGTTATTTTTGTAATCTTCATTCACAATGGCCTTGGGATAGAGTAGATAAGTGAGTTAAAATATGCTCAATTTATTTTAATGTCAAATGTATGCAAAAAATGAAGTGCCTAAGTAAGATTCAACAAACAAGTTATTTTGTAATTAATACCTTTGTAATGCAATATCTTTTCTTGAAAATTGGACTTGAATGTACCAAGTAAAAATATTGCAAAATAGGGTAGGTTGAAATATCTATTTCCAAATAAAAATTGAACGTATAACTGTGAGCCTAACTTGAAAATCTCTTCTCTAAATGAATTTTCAATTCCATTGATCACACACTTCTGAGAAGAATCATCCAGTTAAACCCTTTTTATTTCTGTTGATAACAGTCATTTTTTCAAAAGTGTTTTTTTCCAGTTACCACTTATAAAACAATTTATGGTCCATAGTAGCTGTACAGCATCATTTAAAAATGACACATTTGTTAACTTTCATTTTTTCCTATCATTAACTGTATATTGTTATTAAATATAAGATCTAGGGGCTTAAATTGTTTTTCCTAATTTAAATATAAATCTAGATATAACATTGGATTTACATTATAAGGAAACATTTGTCAAGGATTTGTATTAATATGGCAATATTTGAGTCTGTGTTCAAGGTTTGTAAGTGTTAAACAAATTTGACAATTAAGCCAAGGTTATCCTGCAAATTTGACATTTCTGTTCTAGTTAAACCTTGTATTAAATCATAAATAGATTCCTTGACCCCAGAAACCTAGACTTAGACACCAAAATTGTGTTTCTATGTACATTAGAAGTGAAGATATGTGTAAAAATAGGATTTTCCATTTTTACGGCAGCCATTTGTTTTATGCTTTAAAAACAATTCCTCAAGTGTGCCAAGCTGGCACCCGGCTGATTTTTCATCAGGACAGCTGAGAGATTCTGAATCAACAAAAAAACTTCATAGTAGCAACAAATCACACTTTGACCTAATATGGCTATTTGGCTTCTGGACTATATCAGCCATGGTATGACATATGCCATGATACAACAACCAAATGAAAGTGCAAGACTTTTACAGCCATAACACATGGATATTGGAGGAAGAGGACTAAACTTACTCAAGATCAAAATGCATTAGACCAAAACAAAACTCTCGCCTTCAGATCCTCCCTTACTGACTAATTATATTAACAGGGTAACATTATATTTCGACTGCCCAACCTTAAATATCAATTTGTGTGTTAAAAGTAAGGATCATTGACCTTCATCCCACCTTACTGCTTTACATTTATGTTTAACTAGGCTCTGTAGTTTTGAGTAAAGGTGGCATTATAATTATTATGTATATTAACTATATTTGTATCTCTCTTTGAAGCTATGACAATATTAAAGTTAAGTTCAGTTACTTCTTCTAGTCTTAACTTGCATTTTTAGAACTATATTGAGATGGCCTTAACTTTTGGATAGGAACACTTTACCCATATTTTGCCATGGAGTTGTTTTCAAGCAAATGATCACATTCTAAGAGCTATTGTAGTGGAATTATGAAGGTCACAATGTAACTTGGTCTCCAAAAATCAAACATTATTCATAGAAGAAAGGTCTCGTATTTGTTGTACGAACTACTGTCAGTACTACCTAATAGATTGCAATCAGATGTTCTGTAAAATACAATTTATTTTATAATTAATTAATGTTCAAAGTAAATATCAACATAACCAATTCATTAAAAAATTGAACACTTGACTAATCTGTTGCAAAAAACACATATCAGGATTACCTTTCCTTTTCAGGCATACAGCTATTATGGTCGCCGTAACAACTAGAAGCAAAACAATAATCACCACTCCAGCAATGATGTGTGTGTTATTTCCACCAGCTGAAACACAGAACACATGGGTGTTTAGAATCAAAGCCACAACTATTTCTGTACATACTATTTAAATACACAATCTGCAAGCATATCTGTATGATATCTATATAACACGATGTATATATGACTTAAGTATAACAAGTAATTAACAGGCCATAAGAGATATCCACTTGTAATGGGTGGTTACAATTTCTTATTTCACTTAAAATAAACAATATACTTCATTTTATAAATATCTGTTGTTTGTTGGTTGGGTAATCGCAGTTTATTATGGCCAAAATTGCACGAAAGCTTTACCGGTGTTGAAACAATGATACTTAATTATATGGTATGACTATCGCAGATTACTGTACACACAAATGTAAAAAAGTGTGTCAGCATCTTTTAATGTGTATGCTGAAGATGCTGGATCAGATCATGATCTTCCACATGATAGACAAAGTGCCCCAAATCTCTCATGTTTCAAAAGTCGACTAAAAACCTACTTATTTCAGAAATCGTTTCCATCTTAGTTTCTAACTAGCAAACACCGGATTGTCTCCCTGGTTGCGACTTGGAATATGTCTAATGTCTTGATGATTTATGCCTAACAAATTGGATGTTGTACCTTAGAATCCCTAAATGTGGAGATTAAACACCTGGACAACACTTGTTTGTGTTGGCACAGTTATAACCTTACGTAATATTCTATTTTGTACTCTGTTATCAAAATAAATTTCAGAGATGACATATAATAATACTGTATTGGCTGTGTATTGAGATTATTGAATAACTAAGCCCACAGTGTTTACAGTAAACAGCAAATCAGCATATAAAGTAGAGGACTGAGGTCTTTCTGTGTTAGTTTCAGTCTTGCTTTATAGTGCTACTACAGATTCACCGAACAAGATTGATATTATTTTGGAAATATGAATTTGGGGATGTTTTTAGTTAACTGGTCTGAAATTTAAAAAAAATAAATGCCAAAATGACTTTTTCACAGTCTTACAACAGCAGAGTACTGGGTGGTATTAGGGATTTTATGATGTATTCTCATATTTTCCTTACAGTAGTTTCCGTACATATTTTTATTTTGGTTGTGCAAGACCCTGTACTGTATCTGAACAAAAATGTCACCATGAATAGCTCTCCCACTGTTCCACAGCATTACCCTTCCTGTACATATATTTGTAGATGCCTAACAACATTATATTATGGTAGTATTAAAGAACAAGCCTCACCAAATGACAATCCGGCATCACCCCAACTGCATCTCTCCTATTTCTACACTACTCACAAAGCTCATGAGAAGCATTTTTAACTTTTTGAAAAAGGTTCAGAAAAAGTTAAACCTTTTTGTGTAAGGCCAAATTATAACAGCAGTGAACCATAATGTAACAAAACATTTAAATTTACGTCCCAAAGGTCCCCATCACTATTAAGTTGAATTTTAAGGTATGCCTCAACATATATATAATCGCATGCCAGGTTTGATAGCCTAAACCTATCTACACTCGCATAACAAGTTTAGTTTACAGTTGTTTTGAGCAGACGCATGACACGTTCAAAAATAATATATCAATTTTTATAAGTTTTATGAAAAGAGTCAAACTCCCGTGACTAACTGATGGGTATTTTGTTTATAATATTATCCAATCTGCTGCCTTTCAGTTGCAGCATATTTTAAATGAATTTTTAGTGCAATAAACTACCAAGTTAAAATTTAATTGCTTTGTTAATCACTATATATAATAACAAAGACACTACCTTAGTGGATAGTAGCTGATGTGGTATTAAGATATATGTATCATTACTCTAACATGTAATTTTTTATGAGATAAACATGAAATCTTTGGATAAAAGAATACTTATTAAGGAATCTAATCCCTACTGAATTTAATAATTTACTATATTAAACAAATTTGAATCAGTTCTTATATTGAAATTTTGTCAGGCCATGCCAATTAACTTTGTATAGGATTTATGGAGACAACAGAAATCAAAACAGCAAAAAATGAAATACTAGAGCAGAAAAACTAGATTTGTTAAATAAAAATGCTACACCAAATTGAGATCATGAAATTGAAGAAACTAAGATCAGACTTGATGCACTGTTGGAAATACAAACAATAGGGGCCTTTATTAGATCAAAGGCTGAATGGTGTGATAGTGTTGAAAAATGTAAGAAACTTTTTCTTAACTTAGAAACAAAGAGGCAAACCTCAAAAGTAGAACAAGTTCAAGATTGTGAAGGCAATATAATAAGTAATGACCATGACATTTTAATTGAACTTCAAAGGTTCTATGATTCCCTCTTTAAAAGTAGTATGATTAAAACAGGTAACATAACAAATTATTTAAACACAGTTAATTTATCAAAATCCCTATCAATAACTGAGAAAATTCCAATTCTAATTCTAATAGCACTTTTATAGCGCTTAATCTCTGTCAAAAGACAGATTCTAAGGTGCATCACACAAAAATATTGTTCAATATTCAAAAACCAGAGACATCGCAGGGGTCAGCACCGCGGAGAAAGCAGAAGGAGATTGTAAATTTAGGGTGGGTATGCTTTTCCAAAGAGGTATGACTTCAACTTTGACCTGAAAGAGGCAAGTGAGTTTGCAGAGTGGACCTCATCAGGAAGGTCATTCCAAATCATAGGTGCGTCATATGCAATACTGAGTCCAAAATTTTTTCGAGACTTGAAAACTGAAGCAAAGTGGGGAACCTCAAGAAATATGCCATCGGATTGATTTTGACGAGTGTTATATGCACTATGTCTGGGAATCAGGAAGGGTTCAAAGTATTTGTGTTTACCACTGTGTAGGAACTTATATACCAGCATGGCAGTCTTAAAGATAGAACGGTACTTAATCGGCAACCAATATAGTGCTTTTCTAACTGGAGTGATGTGTAAGTACTTGGTGGTGTTGGCAACAATTCTGGCAAGGCTATTCTGAACACACTGAAGTTTGCACAGATCTAGAGCTGAGAGACCTCTGAACAGAGAGTTACAGTAATCAAATCGACTTCCGACCAGAGCATTGGCAGCCATAAGAGCAGCTTCATCTGTCAGATGTCCTTGGAGTCGCTTAAGATCCCGGACATGAGCAAAACAAGCCTTGCAGACCTTCATAACATGGCAAGAGAATGAGAAATCTGAATGAAACCAGACACCAAGGTTCCTTACTGCATCTATTGGTATATGAGATTACCAAGTATGTTGACCGAGAAGGACTGATTAAGTTTTTTGAGCTGAGACTTTGTGCCAAACACAATGAATTCGGTCTTATCAGGATTTAGCTTGAGCTTATTTTTAGAGGGCCATCTCTTTACGTCTTCAAGGCAGTGTGACAGCTTATCAAGGGCCAAAGCAACATTTTTATGTGTGAGATGTACATACAATTGTGTGTCATCAGCGTAGAACTGGGAACTAATACCAGGATGATTCTGTATGACTTTACTCAGTGGAGTAGTATAGAGTGAAAAAAGGATTGGCCCCAGGACAGAGCCTTGAGGCACACCATACAATAACTTTTTGGCATCAGATAAAATTGACCCAATCTTAATGCACTAAACATGGTCTTAGAGATAAGACTTAAACCAATCAAGGACAACCCCGCTCACACCAAACCAGGAGCTAAGAGAATTAAGTAGCATATCATGATCAATAGTAGCAAACGCTGCTGATTGATCCAAGAGAACGACAGCAGTAGCCTCACCTTTAGCAAAAGCCAAATGAACATCATTCTTAATTGAAAGCAATGCAGATTCAGTTGAGTCACCTAGTTTATAGGAAGATTGCCTGACATTCTCTAGTCCGTTCAAACTAACATGGTCATTCAATTGAGAAGCAAGAACACGTTCAACCAGTTTGGATATGAAGCCCAATCCAGAAACAGGTCGGTAGTTTTTTAAGTCATTGGGTGGTAGTGATGACTTTTTAATCAATGGGGTTACAATAGCCTTCTTGAACTCATCAGGTACAACACCTTCTGACAATGAGCAGTTAACAGGCCTGGTGATAGAGGGCAGTAAAATATCAATACATTCCTTAACAAGAAATGTAGGCTATGGATCTAACAAACAAGATTTAGTGGGTGACTTCATCATAATTTTTCTAATTTCATCTTGAGAAACTTGTTTAAAGCAGTTGAAATTGGGTACATCAGGTGGAGGAGGCAGAGTGAATGAGTCAGTAGAGGAAAATGAGTTTCTGATTTTAGCTATTTTGTCACTGAAGAAAGTGAAAAACCGGTCAGCAAGACCTTTCTTAGAAAGGAAACTCAATCACCCAATCCGAAAGGCAGAACTTGATATTGTTAAGAAATTAAAATCTGGCAAATCTCCTGGTTTAGATGGCTTATGCTAGAATTCTATAAATGCTTTTGGGAAGATTTATGCATGTCATTTAGTGAAATGGTGGAAACTACTTTTGAAACAGGTAGTCTTCCAGAATCTGCAAAACTTGCCGTAGCTCAACTCATTTTCAAAAAAAGGAAACTCTCATTCAAGAATTATCGACCTATTAGCCTAACAAACTATGACTATAAGATAATAGCTTTTGTTTTATCAGAAAGAATACAAAAAGTTATAAAAAGCTTGATTTCACATGATCAGACAGCCTATATAAAGGAACAATTCATTGGCAATAATGTTAGATTGTTAAGTGATATCATAGACTATTGTAATTTGGCAAAACAAAATGGTATTCTCCTTTCTGTAGACTTTGAAAAGGTGTTTGATACAGTTGAATGGAACTTTATGTATGAATGTCTGAGAAAGTTCAACTTTGGTGAAAACTTGATCAAATGGATTGAAGTATTATATACTGACCCAATAATGGTTGTTAAAAATAATGGTTACTTTGCTAAAAAAATAAGATTAACCAGGGGACTGAGACAAGATTGTCAAATATCAGCCTTATTGTTCATCATAGTGGTTGAAATATTAGCAATTAAAATTCGAAGCAATGATGCTATCAATGGATTATCAATTCAAGATACTACATTTAAAATAAGCCAATATGCTGATGCTTTAACTCTAATACTTTCTGATCTTCAATCTCTTTCATCAAGAATAAATACAATTAAGCAATTCTCAAAGGTTGCTGGACTAAAGCTTAATTTAGATAAAACAGAAGGTTTGCTTATTGGAAACCTCAAAAACAGTAACATTGAGGAATACATGGGTATCTCAATAACAAATAGACTCACAAAAGTTTTAGGAATTTACATTGGTAATACCAAGATACAATGTGAATAACTTAAATGGAATGGAAAATTAAATGAGTACAAAATATTTTGAATTTATGGATTAAAAGAAGCTTAACAATATTTGGAAAGACTGTTGTTATAAATACACTGTGTATATCAAAGCTTGTATACAATTTCCTTTTAATACCTGTACCGGACTATGTTACAAAGAAGCTTGAAAATATGATAATAAACTTCCTGTTTAAAAGTAGACAGCGTCTAAGTCGTAAATATTTGATCAATACAGTTGAAAATGGTGGCATAAATCTTGTAGATATCAGATGCAAAATATCAGCTCTAAAGGCATCATGGATATGTCGGTGGTCAAATGAAGCACCTTGGGTAGCTTTAGGAAACTATTTGTTACAATGCACTGGCTGTAATTATCACATGATCTTGAATATGAATATATGTAACAGCAATGACTCTATACTGAAAAAATTGCCAAGATTCTACAAAGAGGTTTGGCTTTCCTATTATTCATGTAGACCTAAAACTGAAATACAAGACCTATCCCCTTATAATTTCTTAACTAGCATCATATGGGGCAATAAATATTTTCAATTTAAGGGTAAATGTTTGTATTTTAAAAACTGGATTAATGCTGGAATTGTCTATGTTAAAGATCTCTTTAATTATGAAGGATGCTTTTTATCAGAAAGTGATCTGCTTTCTATTCTTCCAGTGAAAAGAAATTGGATATCAGAATATAGTATAATTGAAACTGTTTTCTCTCCATTAGCAAAATTATTTTGTACTGAAACAGCTCATTATATAAGAATTCCTAAAATGACATTATTTTTAATGATAAGAAAATGGTAAAAATAAAACATGTAAAAAGTACTGTGTTTTATAATATATTAGTGCAAAACATAGGAACAAGACATTATATGGAAAAATAGTGGAATCTAAAATTTAAAATCAATTATTAAAAAAGTGATTGGCAAAATGTTTATTTAAGGAAGGTCAAATCAATTCCCTGTAAAAAGATTGCTGAGATTAATTACAAATTGCTTCAAAATTTATTAATCACTGGATATATTCTGGGCAAATGGAATAAAAATATATCATCTACATGCACATACTGCCATGAAAATGATACCCCTGAACATTAGTTATTCTATTGTAATCGAACAAAAAGAATTTGGGAAGATATTAGCTATGCTCGAAAACTCAAGTTAACATATAAACACTTTGCTTTGAGATTAGATTAGGATGGTATGCAAAATATAAACACTGCAAGGAACAATGTCACATCAGTAATTGCTTATGGGATATATTGTACATGGGTTAAATGTGAAGACTCAAAACAGTCTTATAAATATATTAGTCTTAACCAGAATGTAAAACGTTGCATATATAATTACAATTGTATATGTCAAGCATGTAAAACAAAGAGGCCTTGAATCAATATTTTTAATAATTATTGCAATAAGATCTTACCACTATGGTAGTATGTAAAATAATAGTAATAAATAGTGTTCAATATCATACTATGTATGTTTACGCAATGTAACCATAATGCAGTGTAATAAAATAGTAATAAATAACATTCAGTATCATACTGCGTATGTTTCTATGCAATGTGCAATTTTAATGGTGGGGTTTGATACTCTCGCCCACTCAGGACTTCTACACTTTTGTTTAACTCTTTCGCTGCGAGTTTCACGTAGTAAAATGCGTATAAAACGCGGCAGTCGCCTTTCGTCGACACTTCCAAGAAGCGCGAAAGTCGACAATAATCGCCACGGTGTATGAAATTATTTACTGTAATAATGACGTGGGGAATACGTCATTGTTTGTGTAAATAAGCTGTAAATAAGCTATAAATATTTCGTTTGCATCACATAGTTATTTAAAATGCTTAAAAGACATTATTCTGCAAAAGAGGCAAGGAATTTAGTACTATTTTCTCATTCGGCAATGAACTTATACATACTTACATTCATTATTTCATATCTTCACAAAGAGCCTGTCAATCAACAAATACTGAAATTCTATTGGATAGCCGTCGGCCAATGAGAAAGCAAAGAAAATATAATAATTTTATTGGTCGAGGACTAAGCCAATGAAAAAAATCCTGTTTTCTCATTCGCTACTTGCAAAAAACAAATCCGCGCTGAACGGATCAAAACTGACGTTAGCGTCGCGCTTGTTATATATGTCGACGGAAGTCGCCAATCGCGCCGAAAGAGTTAAATTGTTTTGAAAAAGAAGAAAAAATGACACTATTATATGTACAGTAATTTTGTGTAGCATGATGGCTGGTCTTCCTTCTCTTACACCTAAGGCTGTCCCCCCTGTAGGTGGGAGATTTATGGTTGCCAAGCCATTTTAAGAATTTGCTCTTTTTTCCTTTTTTGCTTTCTTATTTTTGTCAGAATATTTATGTAGTTTTTCACAGACTTTTATGTGTGTGATTTAAAAGAGCTTCACAAATATAATTTCATACTGTGTATGAATGGCACTGTAAAAGGAATTGATGGCAGGTTTGCTACCCTCGCCTGCCCAATCCCAATGCACCTTGTTATAAAAGGGTAAATAAAAATATAAGTTGTAAAAAAAAATATTGGACCAACAAAAAATTTTTAATGCTAAAAGTTATATATGTAGTGTCATAATTATAGTAAAACAATAAATTAGTGTGTTAACTGTTACTACACAATGTGTTTTCAAATAAAGATGTAGACAGAATACCATGTCCATAAAAGTTTGTATTTTATCAGAATCAGTCATCTATAGTTTATCTGTTCATTTTATTTGAAAATTATAATATTTTAAAATTTTAAATATTTTTGTCACTGGAAATATATGTAAATTTAAACCCACCACAGAAAATCTGGCTTTTTGACAGGTTGAGGTGTAGACAGTTTTTGGAACAATAGTGGATCATTATACAACAGAGGATATGACATAAATGTACACAGTCCCCGCCCCAAGACAGTAAAACACGAGGTTGAGGGCTCTTTATTTTAATATACAACAAAGTAAATGTATATATAAAGTTACTACTAAAAATTTATGTACAAGTCAAGTGATATACACAATCTCGTTAAAAAGTAAATAAAGTATCAGAAATGCATAAATAACTTGTTAAATTCATGATCAATCAATCTAGAGTCATTGTCCATATAGATCATGATAAATTAAAAATTACTTGATTTAACAACTGACATAAAATCCTGCAAGTCTAAAAAACTCCAGCAGAAGGGTTGACCTTGGTAAAGGTCACATTCCAACCTGACCTGTAAGGTCAAACTTTAATATTGCAAATGACCTCTAAATTGAGGTTGTGATTTGAAGATTCGTCCTTTGCCTGAATTTAAGGTCACCCTAACAGCTGGAGGTGATGAGACCTAAAGGTATACAATGAACTTTTTAATATAAGTTAGTGACATATGAAGGCCCTCAACCCCAACAGTAGGGGTATTAGACATTTATGACAGCAGCCAATGAACGAGCTAGATATTACCCTGCAGAATGGTCAGCCTGAATGTAGCGCCATACACATTCAGAAGACCAGGTACCATGGCGCTTTATTTGTTGGATGGGCACGTGGGAGTTGTATGTAAAGGTGGCACCTGACCTTCTAAAAGAGTGGAAGGTGAAGAAATGGGGATTCAAACCCAAGGACACATTGATTGCCTTAAGGCATTTCCTGACCTTAGTGTCAGTGAGAGGCTGCCAACCTGATTTATTGTGTATTTGGAAAACTGAAGTGGTTGGGGACATGGGGTATAGTTTATGCAAGGCCTTAAGGGCCCTGAAAGGACAAATTAATGAATTTGCTAATCTTGGAAGGCAAATGACCTGGACTGTGTCTCTGCTTTGCATGGTTTTGGTCCACTTGACCATAATTTTTACCAATTCATGGCTAAAAAACAAGTCTTGACCAGTTAGGTGACGTGTATGATCAAAAGTAGCCAAAGAATGAGGAGCCAGATTCGACAACCTCAGGAAGCCAAAGAAGCCAGTCAGAAAGATAGCTCTGAAGACTTTTGAAAATTCAAGCTCATGACAGGCCAGAGAAATCTTTTCCAACATGTCAAGGTCAATTATGTTTTGGGGAACCAAGGTCAATGGCCTGTTTATCCTGACAGATTTCAGAAATAATTTCAATCTTGGGTGATCCAAGAGGTCATGTGGAAGGTCATACAAGACAAATGAGGCCTTTATGGCCGACACATAATTACACAGCATGCTATATGTACAATTGTTGCTAACCATACATTCCAAGAATGACAATAATAATTTTACATCAATACTGTGAACCATCACACGCATATGAGTACAAAAGGCCAGGAACACCTCAAACATTCTCTTGTAGGCCTGCCTGGTCTTGGGTCTGTAGGCAGCATGTGTTCTAAGGGCTGATTTTTCCGACAGAGTTTCCAAGGCCATATTTCCTACAACAAAGTATAGTATACTGTTAGTTATCACATATTATTTTCAGACCCCTGCAAGGGTATGACAAGGGGGCCCATATGGGATGACACGCCCATGGCCCCTGACAAAAATACACACTTTACTTTATAACTCTGGGTCTATGCTCAAGAGACTCATATCAACAGGGATCCATATTGGATCTTGAACATACATTTTTAATTCAAGGCTATCTTTGCCACTACCTGTCCATCGGGACAACAGTTCAGCCACCCTGTTGTCCAACCCCCTTACATGGACATACTGGATATCTATATCCGCCAGTGCACACACATACCAAATGTTTCTGGCACATGCCCCTAGGTAAGGGTCTCTGGTTTTGCCAGACCTTAGCACCAAGACCACCGCCTCATTGTCGCATTTGATTAAGACCTTTCTGCCTGCCCACTGTTTCTGAAACAACCTGACTGCCAGTAATATGTTGACCATTTCCAATTGGACTATGGACCAATTCATAAAGCCCAAGGGTATGGGAAGATGGTATACAAAATTGCACCAGCACCCACCAAGACCTGTGAGACATGCATCAAGCTCTAGTGTGTGGTCAATGTTTCTATGGTCATACAAAGATACACCATTATACAGTGGCAGAAATTTCACAAACCATCTAAGGTCACGTCTGAACTCAGGGGTCAAATGAATTTTTTGACTTGCATGACCAGCCCTAAGAAGGGCCAACATTCTGTTCAAAAAGGCCCTAGCTGGCTTCACACACTTGTGTACGTACAGTAATAAGCCTAGGAGTGATTGTAGCTGGCGTTTGGTGCATGTAGTTTTTTGAATCCATTGATGCACTGTCATTTATTTGACTCAATTTTTCTGGAGGGATGGAAACAGTGCCTTTTTCTGTGTCAATTAGTACCCCCAGGCACACAACCTGGGTACTGGGGGGTACCATCTTACTGTCGCTTCATGAGTTTGAACAGTGACGCAAATGACGCACGCGCGACGCTCGGAACGCCCACTCCAACGTAATCATCGATATAATCAATGACGCAGAAACCTCTCTGACGCATGATATGACGCACAGCGTTCGCTTAAACATTGAAAAATTTGGCTCCGGTACCGCGTCCCGAACGGCAGACAGGTGTCCATGTACGCGTCCCGCCAGTGTAAACCAAGGAGGTCGTAGTCGCCAGGGTCTATACGCACATGCCTGAATGCCCTACTGACATCTATCTTGTATAGAAGGGCCCCCCTTCCCAGACGTTTCAACTCTTCAGTAATAACATCCACAGTAGGGAAGGTCAAAGCAAAGGGGCTGCCCAAGTATGTGTCTTTATCAATACCTGAATTCACTGAGGCCCCTAAGGGCCAACTCAAGTCAATTATGACCCTACGCCTGTCTGAATTGGGTTTATTCCTAGTCATGAAGGGGGAAGTATGTGAGTTTTTAATTGGATTTTCTTTGAAGGGACACAATATGGCACCATAGCTGGTTTCCTCTTGTATATAGGCATCCACGTCCTTGGGGTACTGTGTGGCAGAGGAATGATTACCCCCTTCACAGTGTAACTGCCCCTTTCTGTTAAAGTCTAGAGGGAAACCAAATCTGAGCAACTGCAACAGTTGCTGATCCCAATAATCTTTTAGCAACTCCTCCCACACTTCAACATTCAACTGCGAGGTAATTGGAATACGTGCTTGCATAAAGTTAGGCTTGTTGGTTTGCTTGACAATTTCATGAATTTTTATGAGATTGTCTGTATCAGGAACATTTGTTTCAAACCAGGACCTAGGGGATCATATTGATCACAATTTTTGGTCATAGTGGAATTCAAACCCTGAACAGGGTCAGTGCCTTGTTCTACCTCAACATGGGTATCCTCCACCCCCGAGATTTTCCCATCTCTCACCTCTACATTGTCATTCGAATTCGACGCCTCTGGATGGACAACAGGGGGGCTGAGATTGTGCTGAGCACCAGTTTTAACAACACTAGTCACATTTTTATCACTGCAGTTCTGTTGCTGACGCTTGTTAAGGTTATTACTTGAGTAAAAACTTTGAGTTTTGACAACAACTTTTTCATGAGTTACACTATCACTACTTTTCCTAGCCAAACAAGCTTCTATGACCTTTGGTTTGACATTAGAATTATAGAAAAGCCTAGTTCTATAGTGTTTGACATTGTTATTGACCTCACACCTGAGTAATTGACCAGCATCCGGTTTGGTGCTAGTTTTACAAGCATTTACTTTCACTTCAAACTGAGAGCTACTACTGCAGCTGTCCCTTCCTAGTGATGGACAGCTGCTTGGTCGTTTTTTGGGTTTTGTCTCTTAGAAAGACAGTCTTTTTCTGCATGGGCCAGTTGTTTTCCATTCATTAAACAAAAGGCACAAATATGTTTTTGTAATTTCCCATTAAACTCATGGTCTCGGGTGTGGGTGCAAGTACCAGATTGGAAGTTTTTGCAGAACCATGGTTTCCTACCCGGATCTGATGGCTTAGCCCACCCCCCTTTCACTGAAACATGTTTCTGAGCATGGGCCCTTTGGATCCTATCTATTCGATCCGTATCTTCCCACTGGAGGGAACCCCGCTCCATTTCACACATTAAGACAGCATGTGCTGCCTTAGCCCCTTGCCAGGTAAAATCTGTGGCATCTTCCATCAGATACCCAAGGTAGAAAAACATGGTGTCTCTTCTCTGATTCGACTTTACCTCTAAAATATTCCTACAGAATCCTTGAACCCACTGAGTGAGAGACAGTTGGTCGTAGGTGACCCTCTGCCTGTTAACCCCACCCAAAATTGCCTCATGCGGCCATAACACTTTATTTTTAACTGAAACATCAACATCCCCCCCTTTTTGACTTGTATTTGCCTGAACATTCTGTACCTGATAAGTGTGAACAACCTTTTAACTCCCTGATTCGCTTGTCAACTTTTCTCTGCATTGATTGGGATTTCAGAAAAGACAATGAGGGACTGACACTTTCATCAGATGACGATTCACTAGAATCTGAAGGAGGTACAAACTTTTTACTATTTTTACTCTTTCTACTTGGGGTACTTTTACTATGATTGAAACAGTCACTGTTTTTACTTAACTTTCCTGGTCCGGAACTTGTGGTTGAAGCCTGACCCGGGTCCTGTGCTGTAGATGAAATCTGCTGCTCCACCACTTCCAATCTGTGGGACATCTTCTGCAGTTGTGTCAGTATCTCCTCCTGGATCCGCTGTCCGCCCGGATCCGCCTGATCCGTAGCGAGTGACATACTCGCAGCAGCAGCATCTCTAAGTCCATTTGGCTCAGCTTCAGATTCAACATTGTCCACATAACGGCACCTCTTCCTAGTGGGTGGCAAATGTCTGTTTTTGCAATTTTTACATTTCTGTTTGTTATCTGGCATTTTAGCTAACGTTTTTTAATTGAAAATTCACTGCAAATATACAAGAAAGAGACTCAGACTCTCTCTTGGCAACCTCAGGCTTAGTAAATGGGACAGAAAAATTCAGAAATCGACCAATTGGCATAAATAGCACAAGAATGAAGTATAGGTTAGACCGTCCCTTTGTGCCCTAGCACATAAAGCCTGTTGCTGTCAAGATGACTGAAATCTCAACGGTGTCAGATATCTGACGCGTCACACAATTCACAGAATGTCACAGTGTCAATATGTCCAGTTCCTTCAATGCACAGCACAACCATTTCCAAAATTAAAACTTGTTACATGGTAAATGACCGTTCATGAATGTACACTATCTTACACTTTAAAAATAAAATCCTCAATAAAAAACTAAAATAATATAACTAAAATCAAAACAAATAAAAGTGTTTTCAATCATGTCCTTCCCTCAAAGTCAAATCACAAAGTGACTTTGTATGGCGGGGATATGACCTATAAAGTGGGGAGGACCAGTCGGGTTCACACCTGGAAGCCCCAGGGGACCAATCAGAGGCAGTTGCTTACTCAGTTGCCCAGTAATAAGGGGTCACCTGAGGATGTGTTACATAAGTAGACTGGTACCTCAAATTCCAGTTTAGACTGATACCCTAAGGGGTTGCTACATGCCTACTACCACAAACCTGTCTTGGGGCAGGACTGACATCCGGGGTGCCCAAACACCCCAAGAGACAAGCGTGCAACAACAAATATTTGCATATGTTGTGTGTATTATTTATGAAAGTTGGATAAGACTGGGAAAGTTTCACTTAGAACTTATAAAAGGATCAATGTAAATGCAACAGAAAACAGAACTACTAAAAATAAATAGTAGATAAATGTGTAGTCAGATTCTCCATAAATAGTTACCAAATATTTATCAAATATCCTACTTGGCCTTAGATCTTCTGCAGGAACTGAAATGAAATATTCAATCCGATTAGTGATGACGATGCCCTCAAACAAAAGGTGTTATAAAATATATTTCTTAAATGGCATTTTATTCAATACTTCTGCATTGGTTAAATAACATCCCACCAGATTGAATTGTTAGCTGTTTTTAAGTTTTACCACTTTCTGTTAACACCAGTTCTCATTTATTAAACATTTCCGTTTATTTTTTTTAAAACAAACTTCTCACAAATTCACTGGATTGTAATATCACACTTTCCTACGAAAACAGATTCTGCAGCAGATTTTTAACTCTCGATCTATTGAGACACCGACATTCCAAATTAAGTGAAACTTAATGATGCTTAACTTGATACTGTGCAATAGGATTAAACATTCGGGCAAAACATGGCATAGAGAAAAAAATTGCTGGAGAGTTAAACGTCAAAGGAAATAAAGTTTTAAAAACCTGTGAAACACTCCAGTAATTTAAACAAAATTCAGGACTTCAAAATGTCAACATGAGATAACAATGTGAAATATTCACTTGTTTCAATGGAGACAATTTAAATACTTAAAACCGACACATTAAGTAAAAATACATTTTAGTACCATGATTTCTGAAAGAAAATATGACCTTAATTGTCATGGCAGACCAAAAACTTTAAATGAGAACACTTTACAACAGAGATTTATATCTCTATATTTAAACAGAATCCATCCAAAAGGTTATACTAAAGAGACAGAAACTGCCCAGCAGTGATACTCCTTAATTCACTTCTACGATGCTGAAACATCACCACTACACAGCCGAAGAGAAACAGTCGATCAAGGGCAATAAACAAAGTGCAGCAGTTATACAATGTTTTTTACATTACCTACTGAGAAGGAAAGTTTCCGAGATGTGTGAAAAGATTCCCCCCTGTATACCTGTATGATTTCTCACCTGCTTTTCACAGACAGTAAACAGACTGTGTAACTGCTTTAAACAATGTAAATTTAACATATGTAATTAATAAAATATAAAAGTTATATTTTTACAATGCAAATTATACTTTGACAGCACTATGTAAACCTTTATACTAACAAAATAACAAACTAAATTCAATATCATCTGATGACACTGACACTGCATGAAGTGCAATACAGAACTAGTCTTCAAGATCTGCAAATGGCGGGGCCTCAAGCACAACTTAATCTTCAACAGTGAGACGGAGAACCCAAAGGCATCTGATTAATATTGACAGGGTGCAAACGAGGATTCAGAAGACATTAATATTCATTTACAATCTATTCAATTCAATCCCATTTTCACAATATTTCAACTAATCCAGTGATGCAACAGATGTTAAAATGCTGCCTTTCAGCCAGAGTATAACAAAGTCTAAACTAGTGTTTCTTGCAGATTGCTGCAAATTGTTTTAACCTCTTATTGTTTCAAAGACATTTAGAATTTTCAAAAATATGTAAAATTTGCAATAATACCATTATATTATAAATTTCTGCAATGTATCCTAATACTTTTGAGCACCCTATAGGTTCACAAAATATTTTTCAAATAGCTCTGTGTTTTACTTTACTTGAAATGTAAGCTCTGTAAATTTGTTATAATCAAATATCCCTGCCATATATGTGTAAATATTGTATGTACCTATGATTCCCTGATGGGGCATTTCAATGGAGCCATCTTGTCGGTAACTAAGATTTCCCATAAAAACAGTAACACATTGTTAATTCATTGTCTTGGACTTATTAGTATTGGTATTCATCTAATACACCTTCTTTGGATTCACTTTAACTCTAACTACATAGGATTACCAAATCCTCTAGAACCTATCCAAGGAATCTCACAGTGGCTAATCGTCCTGGTCTGACATAAGTCTAAGGCCCAGATTTCAGCTCTAGAAAATGGGTTTAAATTTTGCCCAACACTAAGACCACCCAATAGGTCCCAGATATGGATGGACTTTGAGGATTTCCACAGAAGACTGTGCTTAAAGATTCATGTCTACAACGAGAACAGAATGTTTGATCAATTATCTGACCAGGAAATTGAACAAGAGCAAGAAATCAGCCAAGACAAACATCTAGATAAAAAGTTTGACAAAAGCATTTGGAAACCAAATAGAGTTTACCAGTCTCTAGAAATATTCCAAAGATCTTTTAATTTAGGCCTACTAAACAGTAAAATTAAACCTGTCCATTAACAAAAAGTTGCCTAAAAGAACAAATGATTGGTCTCAGACAATTAAGTAATAATCCAGATAGATATCATCTTATTAAATCATCTTATTTGAACAGTGATTTTGCCCTAACCTTTCCAACTGTGGATATTACATCTGTCTTGAAGCGTTTGGTCGTAGGGCATTGTGGTAGCAGGGCCTCTTGCCACATCAAGGTCGACCTAGGAGACTATGATTACTAGGGTTACACTGGAAGGGCTGTTACGTCGACTCCTGCGTTCAGGCACGTCATGAAAGTCAGATTTTTCAATGTCTTAGTGATGCTGTCAGGTTCATGATAAGTGAGAAAGTTTATATCATGATGGATTATATAAATGATTATGTTGGGGTGGGTGTTCCAAGCATCACATCAGCGTTATATGTCACTGTACTGCCTCGCATGTCTAATTTGGGTCTGACAGTCAGTGAAAATAAGCTGGTAGCCTCCTCAACTCAGCTGACGTATTTGGGCATCATGATTGACACTGTCAAAGGAACTATTGCAATTCCTCCAGACAAAGTCGATCAGATTATCACCACAGTTCTTCAGCGGCTTGACAAGAGTATCATTTCTAAGCATTAGTTACAATCAATATTGGGTTTGTTATTATATGTTCACAAATGTGTCAAACCAGCGTGTGTATTCCTAAATAGGATGCTTGAATTGCTAAGGTCGCCTCATGCCACACAAAGAATAGCTCTCACCTCTGACTTTGAGAGAGACTTAAAGTGGTTTGCCACCTTCCTTCAAAAATACAATGGTGTTTCCTTATATGACTACAGACCAATCAATGTGTTTTACTGACTTGGGGGTAGGGACTGTTCATAGCAATTTTTTCAGTCTAGTGCCCAGAAATTGTCGGGGACATGCCATCTGCTTTTGAATCTCTAACTCTGTTTCCAGTCTTTGGAGTGGTAGGGGAGGAGACAAACTCTTCCTGGAATTCAACACGGATGGCCCGGTAGTTGATAGGGATTGATTTACATATGGTAGTTGGATCCATCCAGTCAGCGATACTTCAAGGAGGTGTACATTTCTACTGTTGGCAGGTGTCTCAGTGCTATTGCCATCTTCAGTCCAACTTGAAAGGGCTTCCTAAAATTTGTGACTCTTAAGATAAATCTAAAGTATTGTTTTAAGTCTATTTCAAAAGGAAAGTACATAGTTTCTTACTGTGATAACAGATAATGTAAGCTTTCTTCTCGCTTTGCACACCATACTGTTTGGCATACACCTCTAGCTTGGTACAGTTATCTTCCATCATATCTGTCTCTTTTAATGTCATTGGGCAGACAGTTTTCTCTCTCTCATCTGAAATCATATTGATGACTGTATGATTCTTATTGAAGTTGGTAATATGTCACTGGATACAGTTTAACCCATACTCTGAATGTACAAGGTAGGAAACAAATGTGATTACAGTTAGTGTAAGATAAAATACACAATAAAATGTAAAGCAAAAAAAATATTTCTTTATTATCAGATGCAGAAAATAACATAGGTAATTGTATAGTTTATTGTCACAAAATGAATCACTGATATTTGAACCTATAGCTGCTATCAGTAAAGTGAGCATATTAGATTACAAAAATTTGGATAATGCATATTCATCCCTTCACTCACGGTATAGTCTCATTAGACTGTCTCTTTTCTGTCTCTTTTCATTCACTTAAAATTTGTTTATACCATAGAGTACTAAATAAGTGACGGATACTTGTCATAACATTCATAATAGATGCCTTAGCTTGGGTTCAAGACCAACAGTTTTGTCTTTTGTTTAATTCACAGACACAGTTCAAACAAGATAATACCCCTTATAAAAGCTGTAAGGTGATGGTATACAAATTGAGTGAATACAGAGCTTGACATTATGTTTAAATAAATCTCTGAGCAAAGTAAAAAGAAATGTTTTCATCAGATGCTAATCTTAGTCAAACCAAATACATTTCAATATGGAAATTTCCTTTCAAAAGTAAAAAAAAATTGAATGTTGCATTCCCTTAGTCATTTGGTTGTAATTTTAAAAAGTGATTTATTCAAGTAACATC
Source organism: Sabellastarte sp. h YS-2021 (assembly GCA_964017235.1). NCBI lineage: Eukaryota > Metazoa > Annelida > Polychaeta > Sabellida > Sabellidae > Sabellastarte > Sabellastarte sp. h YS-2021. The sequence continues at coordinate 14,233,312 of OZ024933.1, forward strand.
TTCATGTCTTTATACTACATCTTTTGCAGGAGATTTCCTATTGCTTAGGTATGAATACACTACATCTAGGTTTTACTTTAAATAATATAATAAATACTACTGAGTAATCTATCACATCTTTTTTTCCCCAGACAGGTCTATGCAGAAATGGTTTGGCCATGTTACATTCATAGTATGACATACTGGAATTTATTTTAATTTTAATCAAGTGAAAAACTGTCATTGCAAAGGAGTTACCATGATCCTCTTTACCTTCAGCTGGACAGAACAGAATGTTTCCCTTTGTTGGTGACTCCCATGTTATGATGACACTGCTACAAGAGATGGCACTGTATGACTCTGCTGAGATGTTCAACACATGTTCTCCAAAACCTTTATGGAGGTTTATGATCTCAACACCAGTAGGGGTGGTGAATTTAACCTCTCGTGGTGGATCTGTTAACATAGATAGTAAACTCACAAATGCGTAAAACCTGTATAATGTTAAATTTTTCAGCACAGATAGATTTGTGAATTAAATAACTAATCTTAAATTGTATGTTAATTTGGAAAAACTCACCAAAGTCATTACTTTGTTGAAATACAAGTCTTAACTGCAAAGACATTCAATTCCTACAATAAAGTTATTCAAGAAACTTCTAGGTTTCTTTCTGTTCGCAAGGAGAGACTTAAATCAACTGCAAAAATGAATAGAATATAGTGAAGGCATCGCTGAAGCATTTCATGCCGGAAGAAAGGTATTACTGCACTGTGATGGGCTTACCCCCAATGTTCTTAATTATGATTTCAACTAAGCTCAATCTATAGTGTATCCTACACATAACCATGTGGTAAAGCAATTAATATTTTATGGTATCATTTTAATCACACCTGGCCTACTTCTGGGATAACGAACTAGATATTGATGTAATAAAACCATCAGAACCACTGATTGAATGCCTTTTACACAGTATGTTGTATATTTAATATGTGTGTAAAAATAATTTTGCTATACAAAATATTATTATCAGTTAGATCTAAGCTACAAAATATTTAGAAGAATTTTCCAGTTGTTAGTGGCAGTCTCTGGTAGAATATATTTCTTACACATAAAACCAAAGCAATATGTCCACTTCATTGTTACTATTGTAAAAGTAGTTATAAAAATAACTAACCAAGAATTTCTTTAATTTCAATTATTTTTTGACTGCCATGTCCACCTATTGCCACATCTCCTTGATATTTGCCCAAGTCCTTCTTATCAAGATCTGGAATCAAGAGCTTGATGCCAGTATCTGTCCACTTATATGATTTCAGTCTGTTATGGCTATCTTTCATGTAAGCTGCACCAGCCATTTGTTCATAGTCAAACATGTGCCGCAATTCGCTTAGTTCATAGAGATGGAAACTCAGAAGCTAAGTTTGCAAATACAAGTACAACTGATTAATTCTGATGTTGAAACAAGCACATATTTCAAACAGTGATAAAAAGTTATATTAAAGCACCAAAAAACAGGAATATCAAGTTGGCAAAGTGAACTTTCGTAGCTGATGTTAGTAGCCCAGAATTAGTTACCAATGAAACCACCTAAAATACAGTTTTCATACACTGATCAGTTAAAGTTAGGGGTTTTATATCTCATTCCACTGCCAGGGTCACCTTTTCATCACTGAAAGGTTCTCGACGTTGTCAGTTATGGAAGCTGAATCCACACAGAGGTAACAGCATGTGATTAGATGCTAAACCTGCTAACCGACTTAGCCAATGAGGGCCCCAACACTGACTAGGTGAAACAGTATATTTAAACTTATGGTCTGGAGTAAAATTGGAAGCACAAAAATATATTTATTGCGCATTTACCATTTTAAGACGTTGATAATTTATAAAACTGAAATGGTTATATCTTAACATGTAAATACTTAATATAACATCATCTAATTTGCATGATGGATTGACACTGAACCACATCAGTTTCATGTAGTGTTTTTGCATCTTAAGTGTAAATTAACCCTAAAAGTTTGTTCCCTTGAAGACTGTGTCATTCTTACTTCTGAAAATTTGTGTCCATAGTCATATTCCAAAGTTAAGTTGTCTCCACTTATCAAAGCATAGCTGCCATCTGCACACTGAAAAGAAGTTCTATATGAAGCTGTCATTTCCAATTGATGCACAGCTTCTGCAAAGGACAAATGATTAACTTATTAAATATACTATATTTGAAAAAGAACAAGCATAAAAGATTTCACTTATTTAGAGGTGTTAGCTAAAATAATAAACCAACCTAGCTGGCTGGTAAGACATTACAGTCTCTACACTTTATATTCAAAGCTATATTACTGCTTTGTCAATTAATTCCATCACCTATCCTGAGAGTTGGGGATACAAGTGTATTAAAGTTTATATTGTTGTGCCTACCATGCTTCTTTTTACTGTTGATGCCATTTGAGTTTTCATTGGTGAATTAATATTTTATTTATACCTTAAGACTGTGAAATGTGTTTTTAATCCAAACCTTTTTTCATGAATTGAAATAATTGAACATATAGAAATAACTGTATAATTTGTCATCATACAAGCAACTAATCAAAGGCTTTTAGTTTAACCTAAAACTCTCATTTTCACCCATGATTGGTCAACTTCAGCAGCAACAAGGATACTTACCAATAAGAGACAGAAAAGTTACAAAACAGGCATGCATCCTAACACTATTCATCATGACACACTAACGACCTGTAAATTTGCAAAAATTGAAACAATTAACAGAGATATGGAATAATTATTACAATTATTTATTACTTTCAATATGTTGAAGTATTTTCCTCTGAATGGAAGCAGCAATTTCTCGGTAATTAGTTACTGAAAAATAAAACACTCAAAAACACTTCGTTGACATGAAGGTGTGCATAATGATCTGACAAACTAGAAAAGTAATTTAAAATAATAAAGAGAAAATGTGTATATTCCCAGGTCCCCCCAAGAAAGTAAAATAACCCAACATTGGGATTATGCATATTTATTCAGATGATATTATTTTAGTAGATTACTGTAAATGGAAACTGTTATTATAATATCACATATATGCTATATAATTGCAATGTTACAGTTAACTTTTATCACAGTTTGTCACAAAGTGGGCAAAGCCCAAGCTGTTATAATCACAGAGTTAATTATTATAATTACCGTACCAAGTTATAAAACTGGCCATGCAAAGTTCCATCCAAGTTACTAAAGTCTAAAAATCAGCTAAGATAACATCCAAGTTGCAGTTACACAGTTCAAGCTGTAATAGATGAAGTACAAGCAAAAACAGTTGTACACACACTTCCATTGGTGAAGCAGTTAATGAGCACATGATAACAGCTCTAAACAGTCATATATAAACTTATGGCCCTATATAAACTGAATGGTATCATAACACTATAAACAGCAAATCAGGCAGGCCGGTCCCCCATTATGGGCAAAGGTCAGTGTGTGGAATAAATACAGTTCAGAACATCCTCATGAACCACGTAAGGTCAAATGCACAGTTCAAGGTCATATGACAATTAAAACTTATAAAGACACCCCATCCTACAAAGGTGCCAATTTTCAATCCAGCTTATAGCCCAGTCAAATGTCCAGTAGCAAAACACCTCAACAACAGCAACTGTAGACGCATGTCAGCTTGCCAACACTGTCTGGCCAAGGCATAATCCAGTCCCATGAGTGAGTTGCCTGGGGTCGATTACATTCAAATGTAATGCATTACCATTACATTTGAGTTTGCAAGCATTACATTACATTACCATTACTTGATATTTTGGAAAGTAATGAATTACATTACTTTTCAAATGTAACATTACATTACACATTACTTTTCACAAATTTCAAGCAAGCAAAATTAGTCCACATTGAAACATTTACTACAACATATACAGGTTATTTAAAACCTACTGTATGACACTTTATGGTTCAGTACTGTAGGATCTATCCCACCAGGGTGTTGAATATTTTTGTACTCAATGGAGAAAATGTATACGTAAACTTTTAATTTGCCATACACTACACACTGTAATATTTTAAACTCTGTTTGTCATGATCTACCAATCAAGTTTCAATTGATGTCAAGAGCAGTGAAATTTCTGGTTAAAGTAAGAAATAATAAAAATAAAGTGCTGCAGTCATGCTATAGGTTTACCCTAACCTGATCAATGTCTAAAATCTGCAACACTGTGAATCATGTGTCTGATTTACTAGAAGAAAGTAAGCACCTATTACCACAAAGTTCCATTCAACTAATATTAATCAGATGTGGTAATTAAATTCCTGAAAATGTCATGCGTAAAGCTGGCAATATTTGTGATTTACCTCTACTTAGAGAAAAAAGTGTTATTTCATTATCCACATATAAAAATAACTTCAGTGATAGACTATTTATGTAGAGATTGATCAGCATATTTCTTATTTCTTATATATAACTGTATACATACTTCTTATTTCTTATATATAACTGTATACATATTTTTGTGTTTCCTTGTATTTCTTTTTTAAAATAATTGTTGTACTCTTTATACAAAACTGAAATAAAATAAATAAATAATAAAGCAGATATTATCCAATAAGGGAAACAGTTTACATTACTTATTTTTAATTTCATGTTTCATAAAGTTGTGAGTACAAAAAATGATAATGTACACAAGAATTCCAATGTAGTTTCTGCAGAAATAATTCAAGAATCATAACCAAGATGTTAAGATTATTTACTAATTTTTTTTCTTTATGTACGCAACACCTGCTTTTTTACATCAATAAATTTTACAATTTTCAGAGACTCACTAGAAATGTTAATTCAAAAACGTATGTCTTACTTAAATGATTTAAGTGTGTAAAAAAGTTTTAATTTATTTTCTCTGAATCAGAACTCTCTGAACAGCAGTGATTGCATGGAGCTTTAAATTTATCATCAGTTTCTGCTGGCAAGTGAAAAAGATTGGATGTACTTTGCTTTGTTTTAACATTTGCCATTTCAAAAGGCTGACAAGTGATATTTAATATTACTCACATAATTGAGAATATTAGAATGACAAGTGACATCTGAATGCATCCCTTATATCAGATTGTATATACTTATACCCACAGTTCCCTTGTCGGATTAATATGAAAGGGAAGCCTGAGTAGATATGTGTATTCAGGGAGATTGTTAACTTGTTTGTAGTTTGCATAAAAAGGAGTAGCTGTATTATTCTTTTATTCTATTGATCATAGTTTCTTATACATTAACCCAAATCCTAAGTCCAGTTGACACATGTAACCCAATCACCCACTCATACAGATTGTGCACCATAAAAATGACTTATTATTACTACAATTTATTAATTATGCACAAATAACAACAAATGGTCATATTTAAATATTACTGAATAATTTAAAAGTATTTTCTTTATGTATTTTCCCCTGTAGTAGAACAATTAGGAAATGACTGTTTATGATAACTCTGGCTTTAGTCAGAAAGAACAAACTGATCAAGTTTAAATATTCATGGAAGAAGTAATGGCAATGTAATGTAAAATTAATGGGAATTTACATTACTTTTCAAAAGTAATGCATTGCATTACGCATAACTTTACCCTTTTCAATGTGCATTACACATTACATTATATTACTTTTTAAAATGTAATACATTACAGGGCATTATGCATTACCATTACCCCAGGCCTGCGTGCGACCTCCCAAGTTGACACTCGGAATCCCCACCATTTTGAATAAAGTCATAAAGCTCTGATCAAATATGACAGTGAAGCAGTAGTAACGGTAATAAAATCTGAGAAAGATAAGGAATCTGCAGCTTGGGCCTGAAACATTCAGAACATCGCAGCCCTATCAGGGATTGACGTTCGATGCACTCATGTTAGGAGAGAGCATAATGAAATTACAGGTATCTTGTCACAATGGTAAGATATGCAGTGCGACTACCTGAACTTGTATATGGAACTATTTGGCACTAGGGCTGTATGAAAACTGAAAAAAATCTTTCAGACCAAAAAGCAAAATCCAATTAGAGAGCTATTTTTGCACCATTCACCAACCAGGATCATACTGGGACAAGTCCTCAGTCATTTGTAAGAGTCAAATTCAAACATAGGCGGCAGCCTGTGATCAGGTGCAAAACTTGCTCGCCCACAAGACCACACATCCCTACAGATACAGCTCTTCAGTCCACTGTTGTAAATATACTTATTTCCTTTTGCAGCTTCAAATACAAGCAGTGCTGTTGCAGTTCCATTGCAAATTGTGTATCAGCTTTGGGAGCAAAGGTTTTCTTGTGTTATGTACCATACCATGTCTTTGAATGATTATAAAGAATAACATTTCTCAGTCACTGCAAATTAATAGACCCATGGCAGTGGACAAAATGATATTGCAGATGTTGATATGCCTGATGGAATATGCTATATCTGTGATACCCTGTACATTTGCCCTGGCTTTAATGCATTGTTTCTGGTGGGAATCTTTGGTCTCATGCATTCAAATGGTTCTCCTCACTCCAATTCTGGTTTCATGCCAGTACACACCTCAGTGATGTATTTTGTGTCGAAATAGATGAAACCAGTCAGTTCTTGATTCAATGGTAAGCCATCCAATATGTTGCTTTCATTGTAACCTATATCTACTTATATCAAGTGAATAGCCAATGGATAACAATGACTAACCCATTAGTAAGAAAATGCTTAAAAGCCATCAATATTGGTCCTGATTTACACCAACAGTTGTGCAAGTTTATTAGTTTTTAGCCATGCATGGCCACCAGCCTTTGATGTCCATATCCCAATAAATTAAATGAATGACATGGAATGTGATTGTCCAAGTGTATGTGGAAATATATTCAAGAAGATAACATATATTCAAGAAGATATGTGCAGCCAAAAACGCTAGCCAAAGTTATAAAAAGGTTGAGAGGGAACATATTGTGTAATTCAGAAAATCTTGGATATACTTATTTTATGTTTGCTCTCATGAGAACATTTTTAGTTGTTTACACACCCATGGGCGGTACACATTACATCCGGAGTTGGGAACTTCAAATAAACCAACATACCTATAAACTTTTCAATCAAATTATTGAGTCAGTGAAAGAAAATTTGTTATTGTACTAAATGTCTGTATATATTAGGCTGAAACTTGAAGAAACTTTGAGGTACTTGAAGTGCTACGGCTCTCTGTCCTGTTTATTCAGAATTAGGAAGTCCACTGCAACAAAAATATTGCCAATGGCGTGCAAGGCAATGATGAATGAATAGCAAGATGAAAATCGGAAAGACTGACAGAAAATAAGATAGGTCCCCAGGAAAATACAAAACACCTGACAAGCTGTGACAAGAAAATCTATTTAAACCTATTTAGATTCATCACAAATAAACCAGGATTCCACAAACTTTTCTTTTTGCAAATTAAATGATATGTAGCACAAAACGGTCAGATTGTCCAATTCCCAGAAATCATATTAGTTGAAACATATGGCAAATGCGTAAACATCCGAATTAGTTGACCGTTTCTCATTTTATTTTGAAAAATTTCAAAGATACAAAATACGCTTGACAAAACTTAATCACAGATTATGACACATGTGCTTATATGACGGGATGATGCCTAGGCGTTTTCCACCTCATTACAACCCCTAGCAAAAAATTTTCTTGTTGGATTATAAAACAGTTACGTAACCTGTATTTAGGTCGAGGCGTGACCCCTGACTTTAACCCCTACTTTCCTGCAATTTCTAGGAAAAGTAGCCATTTTTTATTTATAAGTTGAAGGGTGCACACGCCCCATGTTAAAGTTAAACATTTACAAGTTATAGAAAGTTTCCCTCTACCCTCCCTTGTAACCATACATGCGACTAAGACTAAGTTTGTAGTTTCAGAGTTCTGGCTCAACCTGGGGACTTCAGCTTAAGGTAGCTAAAATAATTTTGTGTTGTAAGACAACTAGGTACAAATTTTTGGTCATTTTGAAACAGTCAATGTTATAAAATAGGCAAAGAATATTATCTAACCATTACAAGAAATCACTGTTTAGTTTCATAGCAATTAATTTTAATTAAAAAGACTCAATGAAATATAATATAAATATGAACAGTTGGCAATAAATAGCTATATTGTTCTTCACATGTTGTATCCCGTGGACATGTTGACATTATTTATTCCATTATAAAAGATACATGCACACATAAAAATCTTTATAGTATGCTTAGTTTGCATAATGATATATAAGGATATTTTTAATTTTGTAAACTGTGAATAGACTTTCATTTAAGTCCATAGTGTACAACAGAAATTTTCCAAACATCAGTTTAACAATTTATTAACAAATGAAGTCCATACCTGGACATCTCCAGATTATGCTCAAGCAATAATCCTTTTCAACCTGTAAGTTGTGTATCCAATCGTTTCACAAACACACACAAAGGTGTCTATCAGATACTGTTTTCTACTGCCACAGGTACTAGTCTACAGAAGTGTAAATTATTGCATACATCAGAGTCTGGATTTTGCTTATCAAAAATAATAGGTCAATAAAAATCAGTTGATTACTTGGAGAGACAATTAGAAGATCCGAGTGATATAATTTACTTTGATGAGGTTTTTTAAATATGTTGTATTATCAGTACATGTTTAATATATGTATCAGCTTATCAGTAAGTGAAAGTAAAGTTAGCTTTCAGTATCAATAAATACCATTGATACAAACAAAAAAGAAAACAGTATATATATATATATTAATTGACAAAGAGGTAATTACTGTTGAAGTTTACCTCATATTTCGAGAGCGGAGAATGCTGGAAGTGTCTCAAGTAGTGTGAGTAATCCATATTACATGAAATTGTTACAACATGAATTCCTTCATAGCCATTCCCTTTAATTAATAACAAATTAGTTTCTTGTCAAAAATATATGTTTTCGTGACATTTTATTTTAAACACATTCTGTTCACATTCATTTAAAGCAAGACACGGGTAATATCAAATCATTGTCACTTTCTGCATTAAAGTATATGAAATCTAGAAGTCTTCTGTATTGCTGGATTTCAGTAAGATATACACTATGCATTAATGTCAACAGACATCATTGATATAAAAATTACAGTTTCCAAATTTTCTTACCACATTTCCGCCATTGAATTTAAAAGTACCTCATGCCTTTCCCATAAAGATTAAAACATTTTACCATTAACAAAGCCTTTAAAGGGACAATAACACAATTTCTATTTGAAATACATGCCCCAAAGTGGCCAAGTATCATACAATTTATAAACCATAATTATTGTATCAGTGACCTTGATTGGCTACATATTAATGTGACTATTTACATTAATTTAGTGACAAATTTAGGTGTGTGCCAAAGCACAATGGCAATCAGTAAATGTTCAATTCGTTTCTAGATAGACTTTTCTTTGGGCCTTACTAATGTGTGTCTTGGAATGCTCAAATGATCATTTTTGACCATTTTCACAATTAAATTTGATGTTTCTATATTTTTAAACCAATTACGGATAATTTAAGTTGCAGTAAGTATACAAATTATAAAAGTATTACAACTCATTAAAAGTGAAAGTGAACTGTGCAGTAAAAGTGATTTCATCAGTACACTATGAAAGTTTCCTGGCAGCCGGGTGCACACTCCAAATTATTTACAAACACTTAAGGACACATTAATTAAAAAAAAACATCCAGTGGAGGCTATCTTGTGTTGACTGACAACATATTCTCTTTTTATATTCTTGAGTGTTTATACATAGATAATCTCATGATCTTTATTATATGGATCAATTAAAAAACTCTCTTTATCATTGTACCAGATTTAACCCTTTCATATTTAAAACATTTTTGAAAAAAAAAGTTTTGCAAAATTGACTGTGACTAAATACGTCAAATGCTTTAAACTGTTTTACCATCTTATGCCGCAGGTTAGAAGCCAACCACTTTCAACTGAGTATTATCATTATTTAAACTACTATTGAAAATCAGAAAAAAATCACCTAAATTCAAATGATTGGTATCAAACTTAAAAACATTCTTTTATTGCCTTCGGTACAGAGGCATTACAATATTAGAAACTATGGACAGATTTCAAGAAAGCCTTCAGACACAAGGTCTCAAGATTTGTCACTTTTTGGTCTCAGTCAAGTTTCGAGCTCAAGGCTGTTTCGCAAAGCTAACTTAACTGTTACTGATCTTAGGTAAAGCCCTCAGTTATTAAATTATGTAAATTTTATATATTAAAGACACATACTTTGAACTTTACATGAGTCACAACATTAGTTCAATAGCATGATTTTGTAGGGTGTTATATACTTTTAGCAGCAATCACCATTAACAACCCAAAGATCGTTGATATTATTGATATTATTAGATGACTGTCATCTTATTTGTACACATTGTATTTAAAATTAAATTGGTAGCCTTTTGTTAACATTTCACGAGAAGCCATACCATTTAACTGAATTATGAAATAAAAGCCATCCCAATCCAAATGTAAAATACTGTGACATCACATCACACTTGTTTCCTACAAAGGTCATCATGACATCACACAGGGTCACAACAGCATTTTTTTGCCACTTGGTGAAGCGTAAAATATACTGTTTTACTGTACATATAAAGTATTGTTAATGGCCTAGTACTGCATGCCTAATAACTAATAATAGCACAATTTGGAAACAAAATGATTTATTTATTGCTGCTTTTAGCAGCCCTTCAATTAATCATTAACAGCCCTCGGGTCTAAAGGAACTTGGGATGTAAATAATTAAAGTTGTGCTGCTAAAATGCCCTACAAAATTACATTATTGTGCCATTAGCAATGGCAATATTTTTGAAATCTACAAGAATGCAATAATGCTATGACCAAGAAAGTGGTCAGTAAAGAAACTTTAATTCATAGAATGGGAATCTTTTATACATGCACAAATATATGAAGCTGGCCTGTGGCTTTATCTTTTGCATACAACAATTTACTGAGAGAAAATCTCCATTGTAACAAGAACAACCTGAATAGTCAAGTTTTACAAGACATAAAATGCTGAATTCAATGAAGTGACATTATTCCAGAGAATGACTCCTTTAGGCAACTGTACCTGGATCTTAGATATCAGGTATGTAGCAGGTGTAAAAACACAGTGTATGAAGTTTATCATCTAGATTTCCTGTCACAAACAGGCTAACTTAAATTTACTTCATTAACTACTAAGGATTTTTTTCTGTGAGAGAATTTCCATTTATTTTCTTAGCCCTAATTTGGTTTTCTAATTGTAGGAAAGCCTGTTCTTCTGGGAGAATTTGTGCTTGATATTTGGTGTAAAAATAAGGATCCATCTTCCACTTCAGTCCAGATAGGGTTTTTTAAAACTTCCTTCCCATTCACCATGTATATGGGCTTCCTTGCTCATCTCTCTGTACAAATATCTTGGCTTGGCAAGTCATCACCTATAGGGATTTAAAATTAGGTTTCCTCAAATTAGGTGGCAGCAAAGCGTTATAACCTCGAGTTTCCCTCGCTGTCTCATAATTCACAATCAAATTTCATCACAAGCTTGAGAATTAACATTCCCTTTGCACTAAACCCATAGGATTTTGAATCTTCACACGTTTCAATATTTCACAACTTTGAAAAACCTTTTTTTTGCATTTAGGCCTCAGCTTTGCATATGATGTCCCAAGGATTTGGAATTATCTGCCTAATGATGTACACTTGACTAAATCTCTCTCTTCATTCAGGAAGAAGGTAAAAAATTATCTCTCTACAAAAGCTTACCAACCCTAGTCTCTTTCTGGTCTTGGTCTTTCTCCCTGGTGCCGACCCCTGCAATGTATCTGATGTAATAACTAGGATATCTGATTTGTGGCATTATGCTCTGAGAGTCTGTCAATAGATAGAGATTAAGCACTATAAAAATTCTATTAGAATTAGAATTGATCCGACTCGGGTTTATTTGACATAGCCTTATTAGTTGCCTATTGTTGCTGTTCAGAGAATTTCATATATTGCTGCACATTCCCAGGCTGCTTTTGATCTATTTCAAGATTTACTCGGGCAAGACACAATATTTGTTTCTGAATTAATACTCAGATATTGATATATCAGAGACACCCCAAGGCATAGTCTAGGAAGCTTGAAATTACCAGTGATTACCGATGGCGTTTACTTCCTCAAAAGGTAGGGAAACAACTCTGGCCTTTGAAAATAATTTGACTTTTCAAGATATCATGGCTTATGGCTTATGCTGCTGGATCTATCTACAAAAGGCTTCCCATGTCCCTTCTGTACCATGTACGCTACCACCCATAGTGCTTCCCTCATTTAAATGTTTAGTGCTTAGCTTTCCTTAGCAAGGAATACTGGTAAGGCCACCCTACCTGAACCTATACACTGCTAAAGTTATGTTCATTTAAGGAGGCTTTACTCTAAAAATGTAATGTGCATACACAACATAGTCTTTAACATAGTACAGACTAACTTTGTCCTGGTGGGTGTTTATAAACAGACCTTTTCCGAGGATACTGAGAGCACTTCTGACTTTTTTGACATTTCAAGTCTGTCCATCATTAAGGGAAAAAATAAATTATTGAAAGAAAATTTGTGTTTTTGCAACAATTTGTATATACTATGTACACACCCAGTGGCTGATACTGTACCCCTCATTTTTTTCAAAATCAAATAAATATTAATTATTTAATCATAGGAATCATTTAAGACTATGTATGTACACAATAATTTGCTAACATAAAATATATATCACCTTTTATAAAATTGGTCGAATACTATCCATTTGGTGTTATCTAATTTTTAGCGACAATGTTTTTTGTGTTTTCAGGTGCTTATGTACAAGTGTATCATGATGAACTTTGTAACAGGATTGTCTCAAATAATTTGTATAATATCTCTTGAACATTATACCATATTGTTTTCTCTTTACAGTTCTAAGAGGACATGAAGTCAGCAGAAAACTTTGGAAGAGTATTGTGGACATTCATGATAGGTTGGACAAGTATAATTGATGTACAAAAGAAATGCATGTTTTCTTCTTATTATTTTCTTATTATTATTTTCTTATTCTTATTGTTCACTTATCATTGTCAAGAGGTGAAACCACTGCCTTAGTATTGCTCGACTTATCTGCTGCCTTCGATACCATAGATCATTCCACTCTGCTTAGTTGCCTCCGAAATTGGTTTGGTGTCAGTGGCTTGGTTCTGAAATGGTTCACATCCTACCCAACAGGCCGTTATCAGTCAATGAAAATTGGTTTGTCAGATGTAAACTCCTATTTGGCATACCACAAGGTTCTGTCATGGAGCCCTTTGCTGTTCTCATTGTACACAACACCCCTCAGTTTGATTATTACTAACCATTAACAAATAAAGTTTCATTTTTATGTAGATGATAGCCAAGTTTGTATACATTTATCCCATAAGAATGCATCTGCTGCCTTTGAAAAGCTAAATAGGTACCTAGATGATGTTAAAGAGTGGATGTCAACTAGTAAGCTCAAATTGAATCCTGACAAGATGGTGTTTATCATCTTTGGGTCGAAGACACAGAGGGACAAGTTGAAATGATACCTTCCAATTAATATTTTGGGCAATTCACTGTGCCCTGCTGATTCAGTACAAATCTGGGTATGTGGTTCGATTCAGACTTTTCTTTGTCCAAGCATGTTCAGAAGGTTTGCAAAAGTTGTTTTGTTAAACTCTGTGATTTCAGACATGTCAGGCAGTTTCTGACTCATGATGTTTCTGTACTTGTGGCTAATGCTCTTGTTAGTAGTCGGTTGGATTACTGCAACTCACTTTTCAGGAGCCTCTCCAAGTTCAATCTATGCAAATTACAGTGCATCCAAAATATTTCAGCCAGTCGATACACCAGCATAACTCCTGTGCTAAAGAAACTGCATTGGCTTCTTGTTGAACAACCTACAGTGTTCAAGACAGCCACACTTGTTTATAAGTATATTCACACAGGTTTTCCCAGATATTTTGCTCCATATCTTTCCTCCTACAGCAGTTCCTAAAGTACCAGGAGCAGTCAGAGTGGTGGTAATTTCCTTGTCATTCCAAACCTTTGCCCTTCTATTCATAAATCTGTCAAACATTTTGGTAATAGTTTTGCTTTTGATGCTCCCACTTTATGGAATGCTCTTCCTGATGAGATTCGTACCTCTCCCTCCCTGGCCTCCTTCAGAAAGCGGCTTAAGACCTACCTGTACACTAAAGCATACCCACCTTAGTCTGGATCGTTCCCCTGGTGTTTTGTGTGGTGCTTGACCCCTCTTATGTCCCTGGATACAGTAATTTTGATGACTGCTTTTTGGTTTGTTGCACCTTAGAGTCCTCTTGTTTGGGGAAATTAAGCACTATAAAAGTCCAATTATAATTGTCATGGTCTACTGAACTGGAAAAAGTGTGTCTCATCTGATGCATGATGCCTGCATTTCATTCCATGAATGCTACAGTTTTTATTTTTTATTTGTGATATTACACATTATAGACTTTAAGGGGTTTTAGCTTTTATTTAGATCATGCTCTATTATTCATTAGACTCTAAAGGGTTTTGTTTTTTCTTGAATATGATCTTTTAGCCATGTTTTATTACTGCTCTTGTTGTTGTAACTTAGTGTTTTTACGTTATCTTAATTCTTATCTTGCTAGATGGGCTTCTCTTACCCCTCTTTATATTACTTCAATATTTCTGCATACACATTAAGGTTCACTGTTTTAACTGTACTTGTGCATATACTTAACAGCCCCTAAATGTGTGCTCCTCTCTCATCTCTGTCCTCTGACCTTTGACCGTCTGAGTCACCTTGATCTGGCTTATCTCATTCCTCCCACTTGGCCTCTATCTTGGTGGCCTCTGGCCTTTGGGGTCATCCTGTACCGTGGCATATTCCTGCCTCACATTATGTGTAATCATTAGGGGGGGGGGGGTTCTTCCAAGGCCTTTGGTCTGGTGGCATTTGTCAGAGATTGGATTTTAGCTTGGTCTCCATGGGTTTCATACTAGTGGACTGATCTCATATCTTGTTATTCAACGGGTTGGTATGGAGGGCAAGCCAACTGGGATGGTCTAGGTTGACCTCTCTTGACCTTAGTTGGTTATGTGATTGAGCTGGGTCGGGGGGTTCATTTATTGTTATGTAATTTCATTGTGTCATCTAGTTTGTGTAATTCCATATTCATATACATATATAACTATTTTACAAGTCATTTAGCAGTCACATTTATTCTTTTATGTTGTATAATAATAATTAATAATCCCAATGATTGTTTTCTTGTCTTGGGGGACCTCTGGGCAGTGTAAACTAGACTAACTCATGATGTCCACAACATTTAACTGGATTATAATGATTTTAAGAAAAAGGCTTAGAACCTTTTCTCAAAGAGTGTTTTTCAAATGGAGTAGCACAGTGATTAACTTATCAGTGACCAGAATTGTGCAACAAAAGAATTAACTTTTGTTATTATTTTGAATATTTTAGCTCAAGATGACACTCTGGACCAAATGCAATGTTGCATTGTTTGTCACAGGATTCACAAGATTGCAAAAATTGTCAGTTATAATGTGTAGACGTCTAACAGGTTTGTACCATGGGTAGAGCCAACTTATCTGGAAACTCTGTTGGAGACTCTAGTGCCAAAAATGTCTGTAAGGAAAGTCTATGCTGTCTACATTGGTAGTCTCTGACAGAGTCCTGACATTATGTCTCATCACTGGGTGTTTCATAGTGTTGACAGCAATAACTTATCCAAGAGCTGAACCCATTAGGTCCTACTGTGAGTTGGGTTGCATGGCATGTGGGTTGCTCATATCTAGAAATATCCTCTTCTGAATGTCTAATGGCATCAGAGAAAAGTCATGTTACATGTAGGGTGTTTCTGGAGACAGACTAGTTGTGTAGCTTGACCCCTGTTTTCAAAAGATCCAAATAAGAGTCTCTACACATAAGTGTCAAATTGCCTATGTGGATAAATGTTGAATTGGCAATATGCTTCATAGGCTTGGCCATGCTGTACAAAACATTTGATTTAATGCACACGGATCACATAAGTCTATTGGAGTCAATGCAAGATACCTATATAGAATACCTCCTCAATTGGACTTCGAAATATCACTTCTGGCAAATGCTTTGGTGAGCAACAGATTGCACTACTGCAATTCACTGATCTGAGATATTGCAGTGTGTCCAAAAGTCACGCTGCGTGATTGTCACTCAGTCCTCTAAGTTTCCATATATCACTCCCGAATTGAAAATATAACTTCACTGGCCCCCAGTTGAGTATAGGGCACGATTTCAAATAGGTCTTATCCCATAAAAAATTCTAAAATATGTGAGACCAGCCTACTTAAGTGAATTAATTCACCCCTACACTTTTTCCAGAAATATCAGGGGCAGCAGCTCTAAATTTAATTTCCCTCATATTTCCACCTTTGATCGCAGAGCTCACAAATCACACAAATTTTTTTCTAACTCCTTCTATCATTGTGCACTGGCTCCTTGGACCTCTTCTCCTTTCCAAAAAAAAAGAAATAGCTCCTCTATCACTTTATTCAGATAACATCCGAAAACTCACCTCTTTAACTCTAGTTTATCCATTAATTCTCCTCCCCTTTGGTCACACCCATAACTCTGGACAACCTAACTGAAATACCCCATAATTATTCTAATTATATTACATTTGATCACAAATTTCATGCAAAGCCGTATTTGTTTGTTTTGAAAATTATCTTATTGGACAACTTATGTTGGAGAATCGAGTTTTGGCGTACATTGTTATTTATTTGTATTTCCTGTAACTTTGTAAAGACAAGATTAAATACTGCTGCTTGGAGCTAGTTGTAGGACCACCTATTTACTGCCTTTTCCAAACTTCTGGTAGTATCTTGGGACAACAGGCGACAAAGGAGTTGAACTGAATATGTCCCTTACTGCTTGACTCGAGCCTAATGCAACAAAAATTAGATTGTGAAACTTCCATTGAGAGCGTGATGAACAGTGGATCCTCAACAGGGTGACACCCAACAATGATTTATGCCTCAATCAGATAAAGTGTGTCAATAACTCATCCTTTAAGGCACTTATTTTTGTGAAGGAGAATTTTGTTCAGTAAAGCGTGATGGGAAAGCAAGATAGTTTCAAACTTTTGCACTTAGGTGACTCCAGTGAATGCAATATCATTATAATTCAAGGGTCAATGAGCAATATCTCAACTACAGATTTTTCTTCAACCTTTTTCTCTAGATTTTGTTTAAGCTGGAACTGATACTTTTGTTATTATGTGGCTTATTTTGGCCGGAAAGACACCACTTGTGATCTGTAACACAAATACTCTCACTTCAGAGAAAGTGAAATAGTGTTATGAATAACAATCATGAATAACAATCATTATTCCATCCTATGGCATCTTTCATCTTCATAGTTAAATCATACAAACACATTGCAGACTTTCCAAAACTCAAATACATAATGTGTTCCAATATTTATTAAGTACATTATACTGGTACATTTTAGAACAAATCATTAGATTGATTTATTTATTTTGGCGTCACTTAAAACACTGTATACGTCATACCACGGCAGATAGTGCTTTTTTGGAAGAAGAAACCAACACATTTTGTTGGTCATGGTTCTATACTGTAAACTGTCTGCCATCGATAAGTAACTACCAACTTTCCCACATAGGGTCTGGGGTTTGAACCGCAAACCTCAGAGGTGGGAGGGGAGTGTGTTACTACTGTGTCACCGTGGCCCTTCCATATCATTAGAACAAATTTGCATGTATATACTGATTTAGTATCTGATCACTCTGTTTTAAAAACCTGACATTTAAGAAGCTTTTTGGTACATATTTAAGATTTCTAGCCAAAAAAGTCAAAATATATATTAATGAAAATAACGGCCAGTATGCTGTACAATCTCAGTGCACATTCAGATGAAACACAGTTCAATTGGCATTAAAAGCCAATCTTTTAAAATCTTCACAATTTTAAGTGTCATCTCTGAACCAAAATTTAACGTTAGTATCATTGAATGAAAGCCTCAACTTTGTTTTCTAAAAATCACGTAGTAAGTATTGGTTTAGACTTTTGCATATTTTTAGGGCAAATTATCATAATAGTTCTTGTGATTATTTGAAAGAATATGTATGCATTTTCGGAGTCTAAGCTTTGTCAGAGGGTAACATGTGGCTGTTCATTTTAGCTTGGAATTTTAAAGCAGAAAAGGGAAAGTTGAACAAAATATGAATTTAATTATTTTAACTTCCTCTATTGCAGCCAATTCATTATTTATATTTTGATTTATTGTGTGTACACATTTGTTATCTGTACTTTACAAACATTAACATATTTGCAGTGTATGCTTGGGACAAATCTATTTATTGTTTTGATTGATTGATGTCAGTTGTTAAAATTTCCTATCCATTTATTATATTCTTTGCTGACTAGTGGATTTATCTCATCCTCTGTAACCTTGTAAATAGTGGCTGGTAAACAGAGCATTAGTTGTCTCAGTTCAATGTTTATACATAGATTTTAGTGGCATAATGATTAACACAAGGGATTTATCATCTGTGTTCATCTATACAGTACCAGCATAACAACAATTAAAACTGCACTGAGATCCTGCACTACAAAAATGATCAAAACTGTTTTACTGTGATGCATAATTGTCCAATGAAGAGATAGATTACAAGCAATGCCGGGAAAATGAATGAACCCTTACAAGCTGGTAGTGCTGAAAATTGCATCAAAACATGAGATTAATTGGATCCAGGGGCCAGTTTCACTAATCCTCCATTGGAAAGGATCTCTTTTAGTAAAGGAAAGTATTTTTGTTATTTTTAAGGCCACCTTAAATTTCAGTTTCAAGTCTTCTTACAAACGGTCTTCCCTGAAGCTTAAGAAGCAACAAATGTCATTCTTTGAAGGACACTTCTTTAAGTTTAATGTAAATGAAATGTACTGAAATTTTTAAAAGAGGGAGAAATTCAATGAAATCTGTAAATTTAAAGTGAACTTTATATTAAGGATGCTCCTTGAAACCGGCCCATGATCTCGGTTGAGATCAACTTTGAGGATCCAAACTTTGTTAGAAACTTCAACTCTGATCACCTGAATGTTTTTGAGTAACGCATGTCATCTTTTGATAAAAGTAAATAAAACATCTTAGGAATCTGGATCAAGATCATAATTTTGATGGACTAAGTCATAGTCATAATAGACTCAACATTTTGTCAAAATATGCCCTTAATCTAATGTATGTTTTAGGTTATACATGTAGAAACAGATAATCTTGAAGACGGGCATACCCTTGTCCCCATTCCTTTAGTGTCAATGGTAAACACTGTCATATAATGTGACTTGTTTAAAATGAACCCGACCTTTAATGTTACAGTTTTCAAAAAGAAATTCTGGTTGTAATATAACATGATGATTTGTTTTAGCTGCTTTTCTTTATTTAGACTTGTAACATTTCTGTCAGATAGCTTGATCTGATAAATATTCAGAGATTATAACTGTTAATTGAAATTCAAAGATTCCAATGTACAAATTATTTTTGTTGCTTATTGTATTTTCAGACTAATTAATTTTCGGTTTATTTATTAAGTGTAACATTTATTTCTACAAAAAGTTTTGAAAGTGGTTGAACATATTTTAAAACATTTGATGGCTCGAAAGAGGGTTATTCAGTAAATGATAATACTGAATATTTACAGAATGAAATTAATGTCCCAGTATGTAACTGAATAAACAGTAAATTTAATTTAAACTGATAATTCAACTCAACTCTAAATTTATCTGTGTTATATTACTTCATGTGTGTATGTGCTGGGCTTGCACTTATTTTTCACAATTGTAAATTTTTACGTCAGAGGTGGGCGACGAGTGTTGTGCCCACTATGTCGCCAAGCTCCTTCTCTCATATTGAAATTAATTCTTTGCTCTAGGTATAAGGATTCATCAATCGCACAATGCATACAAATTCATCTCTTACACAATATTTCAGAATTGATTACTTCCTCTGGAGATGGATGAAAACCATTTGCAACAATCAAACAACTCTAACACTAAATCAGTATTACTTTTTATTGCACATATATTGTATTTCACTGTACATTGCTGTAATTCCAACATTTGTAAGAAATTTAAATTTATCCTGAGAACCAATTCTTTCATATGTTTTCACTATTAGAATTTTTTAAGAAGGCTGTTTTTTCAGAAAGGTTTCAGAAAACTCTTTACTAGCAACAATAATACCAAAAACAACAGTAAACATATTTTATGCTTATTTTCCTAAAACTATATTCCTGAAAAAGAATGGTCCTTCCACAGTCTAAATATTGTTTATAAAAAATACAATTATAGCAGTAGAATCTATACAAAATAAACACTGCTAACTTTTAATTAAGTACAAAGCGAATATAAAGTTCATTTTACTAGTGAGGTTAAATCATTGTTGTATTGAGTTGACATAAACACCATTTACACTTTGGTTTATATACATCTTATCATAAAAGGTCATGCCATGACAAAATCCCTGTGCCTCCCAAGTGTGATCCCAATCTATGATCGTAGAACATCAGACAGCACCGCAAATTTCAAATAACATATATAAAATTTTAGCTGTCTTTATTACAATAGTCTGTCGGGGACCACGGTGGCAGAGTGGTAACACTCTCGCCTCCCACCTCTGAGGCCGGGGTTCGATCCCCGTCAAGGCCTTATGTGGGAAAGCTGGTAGTTGCTTGCTGTTGGTCGGCAGTTTACAGTACAGAACCCTAGCAAACTCTATGTACTGGTTTCCTCTGCCCTTCCAACTACCCGTCGGGATATGACCTGTGCAGTGTTGAAAGCTGTAATGGTGAAGAATTTAAATGAAAATGCTTAATTATTAATAATCTTTAAATTTCATAAAACACAGGCAAAGTGGTGACAGATAATATGTGTTAGTGTACAGTGACTAGTATAAGAACTTCAGCCTTGAGTTGAGGAAAGGACAACAAGAGAGATCAGGACAATAACAAGTGAATGAACATGAAATAGTATGCAGAGGGGGGAGAGCTTAGGTTGCTCTCTCACTCGTGAGAATGTGTTGTATAATTATTGGAACTTGTGTTTATTGAACTAGAATAAATTGTGAAAGAGTTATCAAGTGTTTCGCTTCTGTCTTTGTGGCGATCCTAAACCTCTCAATAGTTGCTGCCAAGCGAGTGCAGACAGAAATGGACATAGTGGAGATTTGGTAATCCACAGCTGTCCCAAGGCACTGCTGGAGTCCACCAAAATCACACTCTCTACCCCCAAAAACTATAATTTGGACAAAAGCGACGTAAAACCCCAAATAAAATTTAAAAAAATACAATAGTCTGTCCAAAGAGTTTTTTGTAGGATCAGTTAACTTTTACTTAATATCTACACGAATAACAGGCATATTTATGTCAATAATACAACTGTAACATAATATTTTGCAAAATACAACAGAAATAGCATTACTTGAAAAATAATTTTTTTTATTGATAGATATCTTATTTCAAAAAGCCTTGATTAAATTATTGACCATTATATTTACAGTGATATGAAAGTTTCTCTAATACCTTGATACCCAGTGTGTGTGGAAAATAGTTCTTAAACCACTAACAATATTTTAAAGAGAACAATGAATTGATGAACTTATATCACTCATGCTGAGAAAAATAAACAAGTGGTTATAACAACATATTTGTGGCAATAAAAAATCCGATCAAAGAGAAAATCTGATTCTACTAGTAGAAACTAGGATCGAAGTTTCTCCTCTACTATGGTAAATCATAAAAATCGATCACTCTTTTAGTTGAGATTGTGATCACAGTTTCAACTAGCAGAACCTCCAATTCTCCTATCAGAAACTCTGACTGAAGTTTGTCCGAGTTCAATATCTGGTTCTCCTAGTAGAAAGTGCAATGGGTGATTCTACTAGTAGAATCGGCGATTCTGCTGTGACATATTCACACATGTACAATCCATTGGACACATTTGGGTATAGTTACACTACTAAAGCATTACACAGGTCATATCACATGGATAGTGAAGTTGGTTAAGAAAAAGAGAACATACAATTTGGTTAAGACTCTCCAGTTTGAACTATTTGTCATTGGCAAATAACTGATAACTATCCCACTAAGGAGGAAAGAGTTTCAATTTATATTCTCGGAGATCAGAGGATTTTATATATACTTTCACATACTATTTAATTTTATGTTTATGCTCTTGTAATAATCATAAATAAGGTAAAATTTCAAACTTGTTTCTCTGACTGTTTAAATAAATTGTATGGGTTACGTGGACTATAGACTGGTGCCTTGATATTGTCTATTTTTATTAACTGTTGTAATGTCAGCTTTACTGAACAGATTGGTAAAATTAATAAAGTATATTGAAGCATTGATGAAGAAACCATGAACACAGCATGTAAGTATTGGAAGAAACTGTATGGGGCATTGGTGGCCTAGTGCTTAGTAAGTTTGGCATCTACCCACCAGTTGTCACCTCTGTGTGGCTTCCACTACAATAAGTGGCATTGCCAAGTGCCTGTCCCGATATGACCCTGGCGGTTGATTGGGTTGTACAACACCAAGTTTCACTCTGAAAGAAACTAAATATATATGCTATAGGTACGGGTGTAGGAACTGTACATACACCAGTATCATACACATTTAAGTATTGATAAAGATACCACAGTATTGACATAGCAAAAGCGCATACATAGTATCAGTATTGATAAAAAATAATACACACACCATTTAAGTACTGATAAGAAACCATACATACAATATTTTGTATACAAGTATCATTAAAAAAACGTATATCATTTAAGTATTGTTAAGAAATCATGCATACATCATATAAGTTTGGTGCAGATACTATAAAGGTATCATACCGGTCAAACATAGAGCATCAATTCACAAAGGGATAAACTCAAAATAAAGTTAATATTCGTTTTCTTTGACACCATTAGACAGCAAGGGACTCTTGGTTTTCCTGATCAGTCGTATATAATTGAAGTTAAATAACTTTCTCATTCATAAAATGTCACCATTTTGTACACTTTAAGAATCACATATTAATTTATTTACCCTATTTGTCCATCGGTATATTTAATGTTCTCCACATTTAAACAGGTTTTATATAAGTTGCATGTTTCCTGAGGCTCCAGTGTGTTGCAGTTAGGCCTCTGTTTCTACACAACACAATTCATAATGCTTTAGTTTTATTAATAGTCCAATGGTAAAAAGTTTGTTTTTATATAGAGAAACTGCAATTATTTTCTTTTGTCAAACAGAATGCATGAACAACAATAAAATATTGAAATTTTGCTCAAGTTAACCAATTTGAAGATATGGATTACGTTTATATAATGCCTTTATAATGTCTTTGTACAACTGGGAACAACTTGCTTAAAATATTTTCTTTTTTTGTCCCTGACATCTGACAGTATATAGATCACATTTACATTTCTTATGCCATGAAACCATAACTCACCTTTGACATTTCTAACTATGGATACCGGCTGAAGATAGCCTGAAAGGCAAACACATAATATAATCAGGAATTGCTATAAATTTTTTTTATAATCTAATCCTACAATGTCCTAAAGGTGAAGATGCATGGATCAAGTAATCAATTTTTTTAAAACAAAAATGCCTTAAGATCATAGATTATTTTAAAAGAGAGGGCTTGTGGTAGAAAAAATGTTCAAGATATGTATATATCCCATAATTTTAATTCTGCCCATATTTTCTCAAAAATTAACCACAACTATAGGTTGATCAGCAATCTGTTACTGATCGGATATTTGGTCACATAACTAGGGTCCAACTCTCACCCCATAATTTCGGTCCAAAGTTCTTGTAAGTTATATAGTTGGAGCCACAAAATGACAGAAAACTGATGACACTGATGATATATTAATCTTTATCCTTGAGAGGACTAAGAGTCAAAAGTCAAAAGCTGTTTACACATTCTTAACTTCCTAGAGCAATAACAAGGCCATAATCGGGATGAGTGTAGTTGGTCTGAAAAAAAAACATGTTTCGACAATGTAAATTAAGAAATGGATCTCAGTTATATGTACATAGCTTGATTTGTTGGAGATGCAAGAACATAACTTCTTTTGTATTGTAATTTATATATTTTAAATGTCACCTCTTGACAAAAATAAGTGAACTTCATTTTTATGGAGAGGAGAGCTGTCTCTGTTGAGTGACCAGCTTTATATGCTGACTGGTACGGGTTGTCTAAGCTATGGGCATGAATATGTTCTAGCAGCTGCTAAGCAACCACACATTCAACCAATTTTGATATAACACAGATACAGGACGGTAATTCTTCGGATCATCTGAAGGAAGATTAGTCTTTTTAATAAGAGGAGTCACCACAGCAGTTTTGAAGGCCTCAGGGATGCATCCCTCCATGAGTGAGCAGTTGACCAGTTTTGTTAATGATGGTAGCAGCATATTAATACATTCCTTGATAAGAAATGTCGGCCAATGATCTGACAGGCAAGATTTTGTTGGTGGGGTTTTAGTTATTTCATCAACATATTCTTTGGAATCTTGCCAAAAGGCAGTAATTTTTGGTGGATCTAAAAGAGGATGAACTTCATTGTCAGTGCCAGAGGCAGCAAGGGTGTCCCTTATTTTCTTAATTTTGTTCAGCAAAAAGGAGGCAAACTGGTCAGCCAAAGACTTTTCAGCCTCGTGGGATGAGAATTTTACATCAGGGATCTTGTTCAGGGTTTTATGCAGTGCATGCCATGACTATTGTCCGATATCAGTTTGCTGTAATAGTCTGACTTATCATTGTTTACAAGTGGATTGAACCGAGCAATCTGACGACGAAGCCGACTTATGTTTAGTGGCCATATGCCAAGTTCTCTTGAATTGGCACCTAAGGGACTTCGCACAACGATAATTATCAGACAACCAATCAGCAGAATATTTCTGTGTCAGTCTAGATATAAGAGGCGCATGCCTGCCAAGAACATTACCCAAACCATGTACATATTGTTCATAGAGATCAACTACAGCATACGCTGGAGATGTGACAAAGACATAAGTTCTTCTAGAAAGTTGATGGTACATGATCGTGTAGGTGCAGACAAGCAACAACGAATGGCCTTGAAGCCCAATTGACACCACCATGTTCTCAAATGACTGATAGAAAGGAGATTCTATTGTATGGGGTCTGTAAGAGGATCTAATAAAAAAACAACACCACCACCAATACCTGAGGGACGAGGCCTATGAGGAAAAGTTAAATCAGGAGGAGTTATAGACTGTAAAAAGCTGTCTGAATCAAAGGGACGGATATGGGTTTCAGTGAGGCTGAGAAGGTCAAGGTCATTTGAAGCAACCATATCGGCTAGGAGTGGCCCCTTATTTCTGACGGATCTAGCATTCAGAACACCCTGTGTGGGAGGACCAGGGTTGAGGGACACATCTCCATCCAGTAGCAGTATCAACAAAAGACCTCTTCTATTAACCAAGGATGTACATTTTCGACACAAACAAAAATATGAAAAGTTTTTTCCAACTCTAATAAAAGGAGGACATGATGCATTTGATACTCCAGTTTGGAACCATCCATATCTATGAACCTGTGCAACTATGAAAAGTGCTACAAAGAGAAGTATGTCAAACTGCTGCATAAAATGCACAATAAGCAAAAACATACCTGAGTCAACTATTGCTGCGACTGAGACAGCCTCTTCAGAAATGTATTCATACTGCTCGCCTGTAAGTATATCTTAATATTTTGACAATGACATGAACAAATAATTGCATCATTCAACTTTACTTTCCTGCTTAAATATCAATGTTTAAAACCATTTTCTCTATCAAAGCTTTGTTAGTGTTGCCCATTTTTTGATCAGTTGTTATTGCAAAAATATTAGCTATTTGCTCTACAATTTTTGATCCCTGTTGTCAGTTTCATACTATTTGACATACATTGAACATTGGAAACCTTATACTCGACAGCCATCCAATGATCCAAAATTGCATTGTAAAACCTTTGAAATGAATTTCTAGAATTGGCATTTATTATTTATTATTCATTTAATACTAGGTACCAGATTTAAAACAGAATAACACCAGTTGAGTGGATAATTTATCAGGTAATAATTTTTTTAAAACCTTGGTATATCATATCAAGCATAAGGCTTTTGAGAAAACAACATTAAACATTGTCTGATAGCAATTCGTCCTCTTTAGATAAAATCAAAACATCATTTGTTTGTGTACCTGATGTGTCCTGTGAATTTCTTCTTAAATCATGTAAGACTTCAGCAATAGTTGCAGTCTCTACCCTACCACCTGTATCAAACGCATGTTCTTGTGAACTATCTTTATTCACCGGTGGTTTAGCTAGAATATAAAACATTTGTTCTGCTGTCCATTACAAAATGTATTTGTTCTGAAATGATTTTTAAAAAATACACTACACACTCTTTTGTAGACTTTTACATTTTGAGAATTAATTTATTCCTGGATCATTCAATAAAAACTCGCTGAACACTGACCACGACACTTGAAATTTATCATATGTATTGTTTATTTTTGCAAAGTATTCTTGTTCAGTGTAGATATTTCTGATATAGTTTTGAAAATCAAGCACATTTAATGCTTTTGAATTTCGTGAACATTTCCAAATAAATTTTTTTCCTGCTAAAAGAGTTAAATTTTTGGGGAACATATCTAACTCATTTTCTAAAACACCAAACAAAAGAATGATTGGTGTTAAATTAATATAAATACCAAGTGATTGAAGCCATTGTCTAACATTTCTCCAGAAGTCAATAACAACAGGACAAGCAGCAAATAAGTGATAAATTGTTTCAGCAGATGACTGACAGAAAGCACAGAAAGCACAACTGTTATGTTAATCTTTTGTAAGTAAGCTCTAGTACCTAGAATTCTATGAATAATACGAAATTGAAGCCAAATTAGGTCATTTCGACATATAGTTTTGAAACAATTTTTAAAGATTTTATTCCAGGTGTCATCATTTATAGTAGTGTTTAAGACATTATTCCATTTATTTCGTAATGATAAATTTTTATATTGATCATTAAGAGTTTTGTAAAAGTATTTTAAACCTTTTACCCGACTCAGTAGTACTTTTAAGTATGATGGCAGTACAGGTCTGCTGCAAGTATACTGCTTTATACTGAATTTGAGCAAATAATCTTTTAAGCATCTTTGAACTCTTAAATGTTCAGGAAAGTTAGTTTTGAGACCAAATATCTGTCTTAATTTAAACATACTTAAAGAACTGCCATCAGGTTTAAGTATATCTAGTGGAGTATTTATTCCAACTCTACACCAATGTGGATAAAAAAGAAGTTCAGTAGAAATGTGAAAATTGTACCACAACGGCACAGTTAATGTTTCAGAATGACAAACAGGTAGTCGAGTCAAAAAGGTATACCATGCATTAAATACTTCTTTCCAAAAAATATTGGCCGTTCGTTCTGATAAATATTTTGACCACAAAGGACCAAAATTATATAATCTCTCCACATTTGTTGTAGATGCCAAGAGTTTTACCCATGGAGATTCGGAAGTAAACAAGCGTTTTATCCAAACTAGTTTTTGAGACATAATGTAATTTTCTATGTTTATCATCTGGAGACCTCCCTCAATGTAGTTGTTAGTTATTTGCCTCTTACTTATTTTATGTGGTTTGTCATCCCAGATAAAGGAGTACATTAGTTGGTTTAACTGAGAAATGAATTGTTTGCTTGGAGATGGAATTGAAGAAAGTAAATGATTTAGACTACTAATTACAAAAGTCTTGACAATGCTTATTTTCCCAATTGGAGTCAAGTTCCTCCTTCTCCATTTACTTAAAATTTTTGCGATATCATTCAACAGAGTTGTGTAGTTAATCGAAGGGATATCATCAATATCCACTGAAAAAATTAGTCCAAGCAACTTAAATTTGGTTGTGCCCCAATCTAGTTGCTGTTTAATTTCAAACTTATCTCTTGAATGTTTTTTCCTACCAAGCCATATTATTTTGGTCTTTTCAGTATTTACTTTTAGCCCGGATAATGATCCAAATATTTCTAACGTGTTTAATGCTGCAACTAGAGAATCCTTGCTCCCATCTAAGAACAAAGTAGTATCATCGGCAAACTGTGTCATTTTGAAGTTTATATTATTAAGAGAAATACCTTTAATATATATGTTATTGTCTACCATACAAAATAAAACTTGGGCACAAAGCAAAAACAAGTAAGATGATATGGGATCACCTTGTCTGCAACCCCGTTCTATATTAAAGGTGTGTGATAAAAAGCCTGATTGAAGTACTGAAGCTTTAATATCATTATTGAAAATGGTTATCCACTTACAGAAGCTCTTGTCAAATTTCAGTAATTTCAGCAGTTTATACAGGAAGACCCATGAGACAGAATCAAAAGCTTTCCGAAAGTCGATTAGCATTAATTGTCCTGGTAGGTTGTTGTGATCAAGATACTGCATAATGTCATACACGAGACGTGTACTGTCCCCAATAAAACGTCCTTCTAGAAATCCAGTTTGGGCTTTGGAAACTAATTTGGGTAGAACAGATTTCAGTCTGTTTGCTATTGCAGCTGAGGCCATTTTATATACAACTGATAATAAAGAAACTGGACGCCAATTCTTAAGAAATTCCCTTGGTTTGTCACCTTTTGGTAGGCAACTTATTATGCAAGTTCTCATTGAGATTGACATCTTACCAGATGTATATGCAAAATTGAGAGCCCTCAACACAAAATATTTCAGTTTACCCCAAAATACCTTGAAAAACTCAGCAGGGAAGCCATCAACTCCTGGACATTTATTATTTTTCATTTTAAGTAAGACCTGGCTAAGTTCTTCAAGTTTTAATTCCCCTTCTAATGAGGCTGATTCCAAATGGTTTAACTTTCTAAAATTAGCTTTCACAATTATAGATTCCAAGCCGTCAGAATCTAGAGATACATTGTTTTGTGCTGAAAATAGTTTACTGTAAAAATGTTGTACTTCTTTCAAAATATCTTTTTGGTCTGTTATTTTTTTGCCAGAATCAAGTTGAACACACCTAATGGTTTTTTCAGTGTAGTTATACTTCTCAAGAGAGCAAAAATATTTAGACGGCCTTTCTCCCTCATTTAACCATTGTGCCCTTGACCTAATGACAGTTCCCTGAATAGCAATATCCCTAATTTTTTCTAGTTCTTTCTTTTTATCCTCAAGTGTGTCTGAATCCTGTGGACATTGATTGGCCTCTAGGAAGGCTATTTCATTTACTAGCTTATTTTCTAACTCGCAGGTTTGCCTTTTCTGGAAGGAGGCAAATTTAATACTTTCACCTCGAATTCGAAGCAATAGCATTTCTAAAAATTCTCCATCAGTTATGGTAAAGTTATCAGGTATATTTAATAAGTAATCCAAAGCGTAGACTGGAATAGCATATTTTTGTTTTTCCTCTTGTAGCCTCTAGGAAGGCTATTTCATTTACTAGCTTATTTTCTAACTCGCAGGTTTGCCTTTTCTGGAAGGAGGCAAATTTAATACTTTCACCTCGAATTCGAAGCAATAGCATTTCTAAAAATTCTCCATCAGTTATGGTAAAGTTATCAGGTATATTTAATAAGTAATCCAAAGCGTAGACTGGAATAGCATATTTTTGTTTTTCCTCTTGTATTATAGAATTCACTAGTTCAAGGTAGCTTTTTTCTTTTAGGAGACTGCAATTAAATTTCCACAGTCCCTTTCCCCTTTCAAATTTGCTCAGCATTATTTTAAGCTGAATACTTGAATGATCACTTCTGTAGCTAGGATTAATGTTACAGGCAGTTATGATATCTTGCATTGCATTTGAAACCAAGAAATAATCGAGTCTTGCTTGTTGAAGTAGATTTTTTCGCCGCCATGTATATCGTTTTAAGGAAGGATGAAGAAAGCGAAAAATGTCATTAAGATTGCAAATATTTATAATGTCCAATAATACTTTTCTAGATCGTGGATTATTAATATGTTTATATTTGTCACAGTCTAACAGAGGGTCAAGAATTAAATTAAAATCACCGACAACCATTGCAAATGTCTGAGTGTTGGATTCTAAAATTCCTTTCACGTTCTCAAAAAACTCTGGACAGTCCTTATTAGGAGCATATATGTTAAGTAATTTAAGTGTTATATCACCTAATTTCAAATCAAGAGATATCATATTACCTTCGTTATCTTTATAAACTGCTGCAATTGAATAATCAACTTTTGTGGCCAGTAATATAGCAACACCCCTTGAATTTGAAGATTCACCATTTAAAATACATTCTCCATTCCACATTGATCTAATTATAGGTTCATCTTTTGGAGTCCAGTGTGTATCTTGCAGACAAATGATACTAGCTTTGGTTTTACTAAAGTAATCTATCACATCTAATCGTTTTTGTTTATTTTGAAGCCCTTGACAGTTTGCCGATAATACTATCAATTCATCAGCCTGTGACATTTAAAGGCAGATTGGACCCTCCAGATAGCAGCAGCAGCAGCGAATGAATAAGTAAATTCAAAATAGATAGCAATAGAAAATAAGTTGAACAATTCATACGACAATAAAGTTCATGTGTCGTGGTCTGTACAAACAATATACTGTTAATCTGACAAAGTACCTTCTCAATTTTATCATAGCATCTAACATTGTACAAGTATGCTAATAAAAACATATTGACAAAAAGTAACACCACAGAAAAAAAGACTTTTTGATTAATATATACTTTTTAGTAAAGTAAAAACAACCAGTTTAATCACTGACAATTATATTTAGAAATAAAAAAAATGTAATTTCTATTGAAAGGCTGAAAAATTACAAAATGGTAGAAAATTAAATTGTAACAAAAAAGAAATAGCATACCCTGATTTGACTTTCTTATTTTACACAAGGCAGATCCAATAATAATAATGACGATCACCAGTAAGATCACAAATGCACCCATGCCAATGATAATAGGATTAAGTATGACATAATCTGTATCTGTATTATATAAATAGGAAAGCACAAAACATAATGTGGATTGTCATTTGGGCAATGTGCTGACATTACTAGAAATTAACTTGAATCACTCCCTTGCATGGTAGCCCTTTCAATCAGTTTTTCAGGTAAAATATTGCATAAAAAGTTATATATTTGTACACTGAATCAAAAATTCTGATTTGTTTTAAATACTCTATTGATTTACTTTTATATACTTCCATGAATTTTTGCCTTTACAAGATAACAAGCACAGAAAAAGTTTCAGAAAGCTGCTGTACTGATGACAATATTTTCTAAGTAAAAGTACCCAGAAATTGTTCCTTTTCTCATCATCAGAATGTTAATTTTTGAAAATTACTTTGAAAAAGCAAAAATATATTAGCCTCCTATAAAATTTTAGTGATTCTTTTAATTAATTGCAAGGTTTATACTTAATTTAGGTTGACGAATCACATGAGAATAATATCAACACATCATAAGAAACAATATTTTCACTGTTCATTAAAAAAAAAAGTTATATGTAGTTACTGCAATATTTCACAAAAAAATGTATTGTCTATTTGGCATTACTGCATGGTAAAGTGAAACAATAAATATTTGATCTGGAAATGTGATCTGGAAATGCAAATAGAAAATGAGAAATTGATATTTTCACAGACTGATTAAATTTGTGCATAGGCCACACAATATTTTTAATAATCTTATATGATTTCAGGCAAATTGATTAGCATAGCAGTTTTAGACTTCAAAGTGACACAGATACATGGGCGAAAGCTCCAAATCTTGTTTATTGTATATGAAATAATTACAAATAATTAAGTTTTGTGTTCCTAAAATGTGAGCCTGCATTGGGATCTGAAATTGGTTACCCATTGGTTCACAAAATGTTTCAGATCAAAATTATTTTTTCATATTACTTTTACAGCTATTACATTCTATGTCAAATATTCTCTTTTAAACTTGAGAAGGGAAACCTCCTTTAAATATCTTTGTTACTTGTTGGTTGCTTTTTGATTTTTACAGCTTATATTATCAGTATTGGGCAATAACTCATCATTTTTTGTGCAGCCTAAAGTGTAAGTGTAATGATATTGACATAGGAGGATAATGTCATTGCAGATATTTTGTTTGTAATACTTCAGCTTTTTTAATATTTGCCAAAGGCTGATTTTGTATCCCCCACTTATTTTTGCAAAGTCCTGTTCAAACTTAAGAGTTAAATACAATGACATTGGATTGGAATGTGTCCAGAACAGTCTTTGTAGAACCATTACCAATACCACTAAACTTTACCACATCCCTCCTGTTAGAAAGATTCCCCATTGAATGTTGCTCTGTTTTTAAGTCTGCCTTACTGTTGTGCAGGTTCCTTCAAAGTGGTCATCAATATAATTTAAACCTTTCCTGAAACCTGGTCATAATGTGTACAATACAAGTAACAGATAAGTTAATGGTCTGAAACTTGAGGTCCTATGCATCACTCATCAGTATGTAAGTCAATAGAGCATTTTGGCCTCAGCTTTGCACATGTTGCTTCTAAAATATGGAATGATTTGCCAAATTGTGTACAGTAAGCCACTTCTCTAAGAATTTGAGAACCTATCTGGTTTTTTTTAATCCTGAGTTTCTGGATTTTCTTGGTCTTTCCCCATGGCCCTAACATATGTGATGTTTGTGGTTACATGATTATGGATTTCTGGTTTTCTGTATTATACACCTATAGTCTATCTTCAGGTGAAGATTAAGCAGCATAAAAGTACAATTAAATTTAGAATTCGATTAAATCTTTAGTCTTGACTATTCATTGGAGAATATGTGAGTTTTAAATATTGCACCAGGTATAGTAGTATTGTGTATGCATTTTCCAATGTGTCCAATCTAGATGACGTTCAAAGATATATTGTACGAAATTTGTCCCAAAGTTTTACACATTTTGCACACAGAGTGATCAACCATTTTTTGTATTAAAACTGATATTGTTATTTTAAATCTTACCTTTAATTATCCCTGTCAGCATTGGAGCTTCTGACATAGATTCACCTCTGAATTTATTTATGGCAACAACAATGATTTCATACTCTGTATTTGGGTGAAGTCCCTCTATTGTGTAGTTTGTGCTCTGTCCAGCTTTCAGACCAGTGAAATTTTCCAAGCTTTCTTCGTATTTTCTATGACCCCTTTTACGACAGAGGACTTTAAAGTGCTGTTCAAAGCCACCATTAAGACCTGCCTCCCAACCAACAGTAATGGTGCTGAGAGAATTTGTCAGAATTGAAACATTTCTGGGTTTTTCTGGTGGACCTAAAATGCATAACATGTAAGATGTTTCAGTTGGCTATATAAAGCTCTGTATAATATTTTATGGTTATTTACTTTCTAAAACAATGTGGTTACATATACATTTAAACCACTTACTATTTTACTGAAAAGCATGTTTTATACATTTCAAAGACATGATGGTGTACAGTAAGCTCAGATTCTAGTGAAACTAGAGATTGGGTCTTCATGCAATGCTTCCCAGATGGGACGGAGTCTAATCTTAATACATAAAGTACGGCTATCTAAATATGACTGGTTAAGTACCAAAGATGTCATTGCTAATATTTTGTATATCAGTCATAGGGTGGTGACCTGTCAGGTCTCCATGTGTGAAAATCATGCCAAAACAGTTTGAAAGCCGCCATTAATCGTATGGTGTTCAGGTTGTGGTGTGATAGTACATGAGAGTGGCACTATCTACAGTAAAGCTTAACTTTCTTAACCTTTTTGGGATTCACTTTTAGTAAAATGTTTCCATTCCATATCTTATTTTAATATTGACAGCTTAAACTTAGACTTTTCATTATATGTGACCTTTTCAGCCAGAAATAATGATTTGAACAAGTATGAGTAGACTTTAGTCATTCGACCAACAGAGACTGTCGTTTGAAATCTACTAGATTCACTGAGTCACAGTCCAACATATGAATGAAAAGGCTGCAAGATGAAAATGACAGATCCTTATTTCTCTTACCTCTCAATTTCAGTACCATGTGGAATGTAACTTTATTGTGTTTATTCATTGCCCCGTTTATGACTTGAACAGCGTAGTTTCCAAGCTTCTCGTCAGTCACATGTGAGATGAAGTAAGTGGTTTGCATTTGCTCATTTTTCACTGTATTTCTGATGTTGCTATCTTGTGGCACAGAGTCACCCATAGACCAGTAAAGTGTAGAGTTACTCACAGGATTAACACGGAATTTTACAGTTAGATTTGCAGTAGATTCCCGGTCAGTATACACAGTCAGGTCTCCATGTGTATTTTCTAATTTAGCTGCATCTGAAATAAAAACTGCATACAATGCCTAAAAAAGCACAAAAACTTGACCAAAGGTAGTTCTGAACAAAATCACAGATGCATTTTGCCACAGATGCATCTTTGATCCAGATAAGGCTTTTACAGTGACCATCATCTTATGTTCTTCTCTTTTAATTCCTTAACACTTAATGACCCCATTATACACTGTCCTTGTATTTAGTCACATTTTAGTTATGTGTCCCATTGCAGAGACTTGCAGCCTTATGCAATTTCACTACCCTTGCTCCTCCCCTTCATAGAGAGAGAATAACAAAGCTGATAATGTACATTACCAGGTTTAATGAAAACATTTTCTATGTATACAAAGGTCAAATTTACAATTATCTATCTCTTTCAAGAACTCGTAATAAGGTGAAGTTGGCAAAGGAGGATTGACAGTTTGGAAAGACAAACCTACACACATAGTACATCCAAGAACCGGATAAAATCACAATAACAAACTGAGATGAATTTTATATCAAGAAATGTCAAGAGCTAAAATAAATTATGAATTGAAACTAGAAATAAAGATTAGGTTTGCAATGTTGTCTAACAATTTTAATTCTAATTCGGCTTTTATAGCGCTTAATCTCCACTGAGAAGTGGGCTCTAAGGTGCAACAAGACAACAGCAATATGCAAATTCAAAGTCCAGGGACAGAAATAGGCAAACTCCACAGAGAAGCCATCAGAGAAAATGAGCTAAGGAGGATATGCCTTTGTGTAGAGATAGGTTTTTAGCTTCTTTTTAAAAGAGGTAATAGTGGGTGATACACGTATGTCTTCAGGGAGTAAATTCCAAACAGTGGGAGCATCAAACTCAAAACTGAAGCCAAACAGATTAGTGGACTTGTGAATTGTAGGTTGAAATTGCGGAAGTTGGCAACACTCTGACTATGTCTAGTATTGTAAGTAGTGCTGTATGAGGATAGATATGGAGCAAAATATTTAGGGAAACCAGAATGAATAAACTTGTACACCAGGGTAGCCAGTTTGAACTCTGAGTGAAACTGAATAGGGAGCCAATGGAGTTTCCTGAGTACTGGAGTTATCCGAGTGAATTTACTCGAATTTGTAACAATTCTAGCTGCACTATTTTGGATAGACTGTAATCTATGAAGATTTAATTTGAAGAGACTCCTAAAAAGTGAGTTACAGAAGTCGAACAAACTACTAACCAAAGCATTGGCAACCGCCGCAGCTGCATACTGAGTCAAGAACTGCCTAATATTTCTAAAATCCCTCAGTTGAATAAAGCAGCCTTTATAAACATTCTGGACGTGTTTAGAGAAGTAAAAATTACAGTCAAACCACACACCCAGGTTCCTGACTGACTCAGTGGGGTGAAGGCGGTTGCCCAAAATGTCAATTGGGAAGCATATTTTTAACCTCTCTCTCTGTTTCTTGGAGCCAAAAAGTATGAACTCAGTTTTATCAGGATTTAGTTTAAGTTTGCCAGCCAACATCCACTTTTTGACATCTTGATGGCATCTGTTCAACTTTTCAAAAGCAGCTGAGACATTCATGTGTGACAGATGGACATAAAGTTGTGTGTTGTTGACATAGAAATGGAAGTTTATGCTTTTGTGTTTACCAATCAATGTACTAAGGGGAGATGTGTACAGAGAGAACAGGAGAGGACCAAAAACAGAACCCTGAGGTACGCCAAACAGCAGTTTTTGTAAATCAGGCAAAGTAGAGCCAATCTTAACAGACTGAAAATGTTCTGTCAGATAAGAAGAAAACCATTTGAGAATGGAACTAAAACACTGAACCAATCCAGAAGACAACTGAGGAGAGTGGAATGATCAATAGTATCAAAGGTAGCTGAGAGATCAAGAAGTACCAAGGCAGTAGCCTCACCCTGATAGTGACAAATGAATATAATTTTGGATGGAAAGCAGAACCGTCTCCGTTGAGTGACTTATATGCTGACACTGGTATGAGTTATCCAAGCCATGTCAATGAATATGATCAACCAGCTGTTTAGCAAGTACACATTCCACCAGTTAGAAATAAAGCTAAGTCCAGAGGCCTTCTTAATAAGTGGAGTGACCACAGCCTTTTTGAATGCATCTGGAACCAGTCCCTCAATGATGTCAATGTATTCCTTAATGAGGAATGTGGGAAATGGGTCCAACAGGCATGATTTGGTTGGTGATTTGCTGATTATTTTACTGGTTTCAACTAACAACTATTTAACAACTAATGATTAGACAATTTAAGAGAGATAGTTGGCCTTGACCAAAGTAAAAATGATGAAAAAGAAATATTTTACATCAATTCAACAAGAAACAGCGCTGTTTTCTTCCTAAATATTTCTGTTACAAAAGAAAATCATGTCATTCAAAGTTATTGGCCCAAAAGTTGGTGTTAAATAAAAAGGCATAACAGACAGGATAAACATAATGATTATTGGAGCTGAAAAATATTAAAAACAATTCTAATTCACCTCTCACTATATATACAAGAACAAATGAGTATCAAAAACAGAATGGAGAGAACAATTTGTTCAAGAGCATTTATAGATATTTACAAAACAGCAATGGAACACATAATTATCGCCATATATTTGCCTGCTGGACATGCCTTCGCAGCACTGTTTCCCATTTGTTTGGAATTTGACGGTAAAAAGATTCTGTACTTTGTCAGCTTGAAAGTAGAACTCATCATTGAGCAAATTGCTGATTATGATAGGAATAAGTGGAAGATGATATGAACACCATCATTACCAGTTGTGAAATTTGTTTGAACTTAAGAATTACTGTCCACTTTCTGGAAACTGCTTTCTGTCCAGGTTGGATGAAGAGATTGGTGCTAAGCAGTTAAAGTCCCATATCAATAGTAGCAATCTTCACAATACACAACAGTCTTCTTACAAATTTGTCATTCTACAGAAATTGCTTTACTGGCACTTATAAACTCCAGTACCAGGTGACCCCTGTGCTCTTGTCTATCAGGGGCTTTTGATACTATTGATCACAATACTATGACTAAATTATGGTTCATTGTGGCTGTTCAATTTTTGTAGAACCAGCCTAATGTGGTTTGTCTCCCACACATTTAGAACTAAGCAAACACATGTAATGAGTCCCCCAAGGATCAATGTTGGGTCCATTGTTATTATCAGTCCATACAACTCATCTGAATAAAATACAGTCTTCCTCCAGATATACAATTCTATTTCTATGAAGACAACACCCAACTGTATGTCTATCTATCTCACAAGAATGCTTCTGCTGCTTTTACTAAGCTGAATACCTAACTACCTGGCTGAAGTACAATGGTGAATGGCTCGTAGTAAATGTGAAACTCTCCTCTTATTTTTTGTATTAATATTTTTGAAATATATTCCTCTCCATCCTGCTGACATTACCAAAAACCTTGAGATGTGGATGGATGATCATTTATCTTTCGCAGAAAATGAAAAAAAGACTTGTGAAGCCTGCTTCTACCAGGTGTGTGACCTTTGATTAGTAGTCGTCTGGACTGCTGTAACTCTCTGTAACTCTCTTTATAGGTTTGTTGTGTTTCAATTAGCACAAGCTCCAGAGTATTTAGACTACTCTTGCATGTATTGTCAGAAATTATAGTATACCCATGTTACACCCATCCTTAAGTGACTCCACTGGCTTGCCTGTCAATTGCAGCTGTGTCATTCTTAAACATGTGTATCATCCTCCGTATGAAACACCATATCAAAATCTGTAACCCTGTCTGAACCAGATTTGTGGACAT
The DNA here is from genome assembly GCA_964017235.1 of Sabellastarte sp. h YS-2021. Lineage (NCBI taxonomy): Eukaryota > Metazoa > Annelida > Polychaeta > Sabellida > Sabellidae > Sabellastarte > Sabellastarte sp. h YS-2021. Next base: position 14,271,442 of record OZ024933.1, read on the forward strand.
CATACAATATCAAACGTGTGGATGTTCAAGTAGTCATCTATGCTGCCAAATGGAGGTCTGGTTCTGTGAAAGTACAGATGTAATGTTTGATGTTCTGCAGCTGTATTGATGGTTCTGACTGTTGTGATAAACAGACCAAGGTTGTAGCAGTCCTCCCAGATGATGATGATAATGATGACAATGACACTGTTGATGGTTAATTTTTTTTACATTGACTCTGTTACACACAAAGGTCTCATTTTTAATTTCTATATCATATTGTGCTTCAATAATGTCTTTAATTATTTGCATAGCCTCAGACACATTAAGTTCTAATTTGGGCACTAGGTATTTTTTACAAATATTTAATGGGGATAGAAGATATTAGTCATCTGTTGTACAGTTGTCCAAGGATTAAACATATTTGGTGTATACTGAGCAATTGTCTCAAGCTAAATATTAAATATTAAGCATATAATATTAGGTATACCTTGTCAGAATTATTTAAGTGAAAATAGAAACATATGTATAGTTATTGTTATTAGAGTTATGCCATTTTCAGTACGTGGTCTAAATGTAGTTGGAACAATTCAGACTATAAATCAGTGAATATTGCAAACATAATAAAAGAACGGTTATCTTTTTATGGAGAGGTTTTTGATTCTTCATTGTTTAATAGTAACCAAAGAAAAAGCATGAAAAATATGATTAAATGTATGCTGTTTCACTTATGATAGCTATAAAACTGCTTATTTTTGGTCCTTCGTATTCATTTTAACTGTCAGACTGTTTTCAAATAACTTTAGAAAAGGCTCTTGCAAATATTAATTGGATGTATTGGTTTTTTGAAGTGAAACAGTGGGAATAGTTTTCCATACTTCAGCAGCAAAAGGCTTAACTGGGGGTGGGACTTTCTTGCTGTGCTTCACTTCTGCGTGAATTAGAATGTACACTGTATTACATATCTTATAAAAATAGTTTATTTGCTAATTTAAAAACATTTTTGTAATTGTTTATCTTTTCGTAAATCTTTACAATTATCTTAGTTTTAGAAAACAATGGTATATTTGTTAACAGTTATTAAGACCATGTGTACAGGGTTTTCATTTATTAAATCAATTTAACAAACAACCTACAAAGTATCAAATATCTTTGTTAGTATACTAAAATTCATTTTTCATACTGTGTATGAAATGGCACTGGAAGTACACCTTGATGGAGGGTTTGTTACCCTCGCCCTCCCAAGGTTGTCTTGCACCCATATTATTACAAAAGCGTAAATAAATTTTGTGTGAAAATAAAAAAAATATATATATTTAATGGGGTATTCAACTGGAACTGACCCAGTAATGGACTCTATGACTCTTGGGTCTGTTGGGTCTTTAATCGTCGACAAAATCCACAAAAAAGCACGCAAAAATAATGGGTTGGTTACATCTTCTCGGCAGAATGTATAACATACTGGTTTGTCTGGATCAAGAACCATAACCTGACCTGGGGTCGTGATCATTTTCTTCAAAACAAGACAGGATTTAAGGAAGCCACTACAAGTTGGACTAAAATTTGCAATGACTATGAGACACCTCGCCATCAGAGGGACCTACACATCCTTGCAGTATTACGGGTTGGTTGGCAGCACCGCCATCTGGAAAGTCGTGACATAGGTCTGCTGACCAATCCTTGCTGAATTCCATGACTAATATTTGCACTAGCCTGATAGCCCTGAGGACTGGAAAAGGGTGGAGGAGAAGTTCAGATCTAGATGGAATGCCATAGAAGAGAAGCATGTCACCATGAAGAAAAGAAAACAGTAACTATAACAACTACAATGGCTTCTTTTCTTTGTTTTTTTCTGGTCCTGGTGGACACAAAATACAGATTCTTGTGGATAGACTGTGGGTCAAGAAGTTTCAGCCCTGATTTTAAACAGAAGTGATTTGAGGGAGAAGATCAAAGATGCCAGCTTGGGGCTTCCAGTATCTGAACCCCTGGGGGATGGAGGGCCAGAAGATCACTACTTATTGCTGGGTGATGATGCCTTTGTTTTGTTGCCATGGATGATGAAACCCTACAGCAGAAGGCAAATCACAAGAGAAGAAATAATAGCTTACTAGTGAATCTCCAGGGGCAGGAAGGTGGTGGAAAGTGCTTTTTAGTAAGCCGGTTCAGGGTACTACTACGCACCATGGAGGAAGGGCCAAATTTTGTCAAAGTCATTGTGTTAAAGTGTGCAGTGTTGCACAACATGCTGATAACACACCAGAGCAGACTGCAGTGTGTCAATCTGTTGGTAGCTCATCATAGACTGAAGATTTCCAAAGAAGTTTGATATGCTGTGTTGGCTTTCTTTACCTGTGGGAGAGGCCACTGATACAGGGTTGAAGTGCTTTGTCAGTGTCAATGTGAACGAAAGTGGTCTTGAAGGTTCAACCTGTTGGTTGTCAATGACTAGGAAGGATGTCGGCTGATCTCTGGATTGCTGCTGTTGTCCTTTGCTGACCACTTTGCTACTGCTGGGTTGGATGACCTGGCTTGAAGGCATCTGTGTCTCTGGGATGGTAAGATGTATTCGCTTGCAGCTGGAGCTGCTGTTGAGATGTCTGTGGTACAAATGTTCTAAATGTCTGAAAGCCTTTCTACTGTAATCTCTCCACCTCCAATGCTAGGTAGTTGCAGAAGGCTGTACGTGTTGTTGTCTCCCGCTTTTGCCTGAGGAATGATGACAGCATGGTTCTAATCTGTGTGAACTGGTCTATGACCTGCTGGTCTACCAAAGAGTGACCTGAAGCTGTGGTGGGCCTTGTGATGGATTGAGGCTGTAACATGCTGTTGACCACATGCTGATCTTCATACTGTCTGTGGCAGTCAAGGCTCTGGATATGTTGTGTGCTGTAGTAGCTGAATCGCTGGCTCCTTGGGCCTGGGACTTAAAGCCTGAAGATTTGCTGAGCTACTTGCATCTGATGTGCAACCTCAAGAATCCAACTTGTCCTGTATTTAATTCTGACATTCCGTCATCTCATTTGGGGCCTGTCCAGACTTCAATGCATCATCTTCCCGTAACGTGTTCTTTGCGGCTCAAACCAGGTCTTGCACACCTTGACAGACAGCTTGCGATGGTTGGTGAACTGCTCCCAGAGACACTCCTCCCCTTGTGGTCCTTAGCAAAGTTCACCATAGCATCCTCGTCCTAGTCAGTGAGACAGATGTTGGTCATGTGCCACTTTCTGTATTGTGACTGTTATGGTCCCACCTCTCCTCCAACAGCCTCTGTTTCTGTGTTACTTTTCTGGTTTCTAGGCCTTTTTTCTGCAACTTCCTCCTTTTGCGAGTGTATTTCCTCTGCTCTTACCCCCTCTCTCCTCTTCCCTCTGTTGTTGTTGCTGTGCCTCCTCCCTCTCTCTGGCCTCCCTCTCCTGCCTCCTCTGTTGCATATCTGCCACTGTGTCCCCCAGCTCAAATTTAGGAACACTGTCAGTGGGAACTTCTATCTCCCTCACTCTTCTGCTTTTGGACCAATTGTCAAATAATAAGCAGCGTTTTTGCAAAAAATAAAATCCTAAAATATAAAATCAGCCAACTTTAACTCAAAACTTTCCTTGATAATTGTAAAAAAGCAAACTCATATTCTTCAAATGCTGCCAGACGTAATCTTTCAGATGCTAGATTCCAAATGATGCATTGCAAAAGCTGACACGCCTTATATAGACAGAGATTGCATGTCATGGGTAGGAAAAATAAAGCCAGCTTGTTCTACACAGTACCCAGCTTGTCTGTTTTGTAACTGCCTTGTAAGTTATTATTATTATTATTTCTATAGCGCTTTATTATAATTACTCAAAGCACTTTAACAATGTTATAGAAAACTATTATCATTTTGTAAATAAAATCAACAGTTGTAAACTTTTTTAAACAGAAATGTTTTCAATTGCTTTTTGAAAATATTGTATATTCCACAGCACAGGGCCCATGTAAGAGAAGGCTTTTTCACTGAATCTGTTAGGGATGATCAGTTGATTAAGTCTATATTCCTTGCTGGATCTAGTGTCTCTAGATGACTGATGAATCTGGAGTAATTCTGAAAGATATTTGGGTGCCTGGGAGTTTAGGCATTTGAAGACATAAGTGAGAATTCTAAAATGAATTCTTTATTGCACAGGTAGCCAATGAAGCTGTTGTAAATATGGTTTATTGCTTTCTTATTGAGGAATGTCAAAAATAAACCTGACAGCAGAATTCTGGAGACGCTGTAGGTGATCAATATTTGCTTTCTTTGTTCCAAGAAGGAGGCTACAACAATAGTCCAGGCGTGAAATGACTAGAGCCTGTATCAAAGATTTACGTGACGTAACAGTTAAATATTTACGAATTCTGTACAGCTTTCTAAGTTGCCGTTGAATAGCAGCACATTTTTTGTGAACAAATACATCTATTGACATATGTTCATCAAAAAAAAGCACCAAGATTTCGAACCGCTGACACACTTTCAATGTAGCTATCACCAACTGCAATTGTAATTATTTGGTTTTTCTTAATGAAGTAAGGGGAACCCAGAAGTAGCGTTCTGTTTTACCATCATTGAGTTTTAGCATGTTATTTCCCATCCAGGTTGTAATTGCAGATAAACAACTATTCAGAGTTGCCAAATAATTACTATTATTAATATCCCTGGGTGATATTGAGACATACAGTTGTGTATCATCTGCATAGAACATGTTTCCCACATTATGTAGTTTTATGTTTATGGCTTGTCTGTATGTGTTCCTGGCTTGTCCTGCTGATATATTACAGACTCAACAGTTGAAGACTGGGAGACTACCCGTCTTGACAGGAAGTGTCCAAGTCAGGCAGGTTATTTTTATGACAGGTCACTTAGTGCTCACAGACTATCTGGAGGTGGAGTCCTGGTACTGAACTAGGAGAGGACGACAACCTTTTCAAGACAATACTGCAACAGCATAGGACAAGACAGGAGGAGGAGGCTGATCCACTGAGACAAGCTGGGAAACTAAAACCAATCCTAACTGACTCTGTAAACATTGCTCCCGACCCTAAAAAAATACCTAGTTAACAACAAGTCAGCTCAGTGGAACACCCCCATAAAATACTATTTATTAAATATTTTTCATTTCTGGCTATAAAGTTATAGACTCACATAAAGAACCCTATTCAAGTGCAGCCTACCAGTTTACCATAAGCTGTCCTAAAACAGCTGGTGTATTTATAGTTATAATCCCCAAAAATATGCTTTGTAGTTTCAGATACTGTGCTTCAAAAGCTGCAAACCTTCAAAAGTTTATGGGTCATTCTCTGGAATGTTTGAAATTTGAAACTTCTCATCTAGAGCAAACTCTACTGATTAGGTTGGCAACATGACATTTTTGTTAGGTCCTGTGTGATATATTCTCTATAGCCCAATATCTAATCAATAGTTCTCTTAATATTTTAGATTCTCATGAAGGTCTAATAGGTCCAAAAGTTGTATTGCCACCTGATAAATGGTGTTTTAGTCTTGATCTAGAGCTTATTTCCAAGGTCGGGGGAAACTGTTATGGCCATAACTGGTATAAAAGAGTTTTTAATTACTAGAACTCAACACTGAAAGCTGAACTGAACCTAAGCAGCCAGAAACAGGAAGAACATGTAATTTCTAATTTTGAAAACCCCCACCCCCTCGTTCAGTTGAGATACCGGACCCCAAAGCAAGTGCCAAAATTTGCTACCTTTAATTCCTTAGAGGGGGTAAGGCTGGTGCAAGCTAAATTCAGCAGAAGGCTGACAACTTAAAATACATCTATTTGAGATTTGAACCATTTAAACCACTTTTTACCACATATATATTGACCCTCACCAATTGCAAGGAATGTGTATGAAAACCCCCTTGTACTGTGCCCCGTGATGTCATATTGCCTAACCATTTTGGGCTGGTCCCCCAAAACCAGTTTTTATGAGCATATAATGTTGACACATTTGTTAACTTTAGTTCCCCTTCCAGAAGATCCTGTTCCATTCGTAACAGTATTATTCTTGTGTTTTTTTTGTATGTGTTCCACAAGAACTTTCTTAAAATGACTTAAATAAAAGTCTTGATAAAATATTTGTTTAAATATTCAAGGAAACATTAAACTGACAAATAATTGCTTTAATGTGGTGATTTTTGATTGTGTATTAATACTCAACGTTTGTAAGTGTCAAAGAAATTTTTGGCAATTATGCTTAGATTATCTTGCAAATCTGATATTTGTATTATACTTAAATATTTTATTACATTATAAATGGATTCTGACACAAAAAATCTACGCTTAAACACCAAGATTATTACTATAAGTACATAAAATACGTGTAAAATAGAATTTTTTGTTATATACAGTAGGCATATTGTTTTTTCGCTTTAAAATTCCTAAAGACCACCATGCTGCCACCCGGCTATTTTTTATTAGGACAGGTCAGAGATGCTGAATTAACAAAACTTTACAATAGCAACAAAACATGCTTGGGTCTATTATGGCCATTTGGCCTCTAGACAATCAAGATTTTTCCATTGTATAATTAGGTTTAAAACACTCACAGTATACTTCCAGAGTACTGCTTCCACTGCTCTGGCCACCAATACCAGTCACAATACACTTGTAAGTACCAGCCATCTCTTCATAGCCAAGATCTTTCATCTGTAGAATTTTATTGTTATTTATAAGAATACTTCCTGAAAAATAATGAAATGTTGTGAAATGTTAATGTGTACGAAAATGCAAAAGGATTTACCTCACATGATCAAGATGGAATATTGTACCCTTTCCAAAGAAATTTTGTTTCCATAATATTAATATATTGCGTGTATATAAGACAATAATCTATGATTGTTTAACAGGAAATATGTTGCCAAGAAAGCAGGTATCAGTTGATTTAGAGATTATTGTTATATGTTTTACAATATTGATTGCAATTCATGTGTATTTCAATGAACACATACATAACTATTCTTAACCAAAACCACTACAATTTGCCAAATATGGAACTTACATTTAAAATTTATCTTCGTTAAAATAAACAGATATGTTTACTTTATTGTATTAGTGGAACCAGCAATTGGCATCACAACATACCAGGTTGCACAGGGATATATTTAGCTGAGGTCCTGTAGGTAGGCTTGTACATCCAGTTATAGCTATAGCTCGTTAGATCAGATGGATTTCCACCCGTTGCCAGACATGTAATATTTCTTGTTGTGTTTTCTATAGCAGGTGTACTTGTACCTTCTATATTTATTTCTGGTGGATCTAAGCAATGAAATACTGATAATGTAGAAGCAAAACAATGCATCATATTTTGCTTTGTTTTCACATTTGTTGAATTTAACTATGCATAAACAGCTGAAAAGCAAATAATTGCAACATGGCAATAATGTCTGAGTAGGTTGGAAAGTTGAATGCTGGAGGGACTTGTGCATTCATTGACTTCATAGCAGAGATAAGAACATTTTCACCCAAAATATATAAACAAACTGCATCCTTCAGAAACAGACAGGATACTTTGCAAGAACAGGGCAGTGCCATTTTTCTCCACCTTAAGGCCAATATCAGTTACATATATGCCCCTAATGACAATACTCAAGCTTATTTGAAAAAATTAACTGTAAGAAGACCGATTATAGGGCTAGTTGGAGTCACTTCTCACACAAATAACTTTACATCTTGCATTAAAGCACTACATAATGGAACCTTGATCAAATGGATGAGAATCAGGAAATCATTAGCAATAGTTTGCAAAACTAGTAAATTATCTAAATTTATTTTATTTATCAAAACACATATCAGGTTACTTTTTTAGAATATTTTTAGAATATAATTGGACGGAAATAAATATTTGTTCTCTTCTTTGATGGAAGAACTCTTCAACTGTAACTTGTTCCCTGCACTCTTAAAAGTTACTTACACAAAACCTTCAAATTATGTTTTCTCATTTTTGTGCTGTTATTCTGCAAGACGCATTTGACTGTTCTATTATTCATCTCTCTCTTTGCTGTAACGTTTAGCGTACTTATGGTCATCTGTCCATGGTTATCACCAGATGATGAATTATTTACTTCACTTGCACCCACAGGCACATCATCGACAAACCATAGGACAACAGGGGGGTCAGGGAAGGCATAGTCAGTCTCACACACATATTGTACCACTGAATCTTCTTCAACAGCTAATTGGGGCACCTTTGTCATGTTTATTGATTTACCAAGTACTAAAATAATAATTGATCATGTGCAAAAACCTTTGCATAGAAGTCAGTGGCATGGTTTCCTCATACTAGCAGAAGTGTTTATGTGCATAGAATGCCAATTGTAAGTTTTCTCAATTCGACATTCGAAGGGTAAGACTTTGATCTCATTTAATTAATATGTTATGGGGCAACAGAATAAAAAAAACTTGAGTAGAGAAGCTTGAATTTAATGGAACATGAATATCATTTACCTTGACCTAAATGAAAGAAATCACTACCACATGTGGATGATCTTTTGGTTGAAAAACAACTTAGCACAGCTAATAACTAGCATGATAAACTTCGCAGGTTGCATTGTATTAAATCATTTGTACACCTTTTGTTACAAATATGAAAAAAAACAATTCAGATTACAATGTCCACGAACATTTTCATATAATTAAAAATAATTAAAATAAAAAGGTACTTTAAATTATAGCCAATAAATCACCCACTATCAAAATAAAACAATCATATTGCCTCTTTTACCAATAAGTAAAACAGGGTTAAATATTAACACATGTCCAATATTTATTTGAAAAATCTTGAATATCTTGAAGAAGCAAGATAGATGGTGGTAAAGCAAATGAGGTGAGATGTACCAGAAAACAACAAATGTGAATTATAAAGTGACAGTTGTTTTATTATAGGAATAAAAGACATATACGAGTGCTTTATGATGGTTTTAAACTATCGATTGGCTGCATTAAAGCCACATAGCCCGAAGGGCTGAGTATTTTTGTCACTCTATTTTCACAGAATTTGTTATGAAATATTGAGAGATTGGCACTGTGGATGCTTTCAATTTGCTGTAAGCTTTAAAATGATATGCTATTTATTAAAATCAAACAAGAAATAACAATTTTATGAATATTTTAACCATTTGATTTATGGCAAGTCGTTTGTTTATATTTGTATGCGAAGGGATGATGTACGTAGAATTCAACAGCGTTACTTTATTTACCGTTCTATATTAACAATTTCTGAACTGTGCAAAAGACATGTCCAAGGTCACTGCGCAGCCTACCATTTTAGAATTTGTGTTTTATTACGAAAGCAATACTTACCCCCTATCTTTAACAGAGTATTGTAGATATTGTTCAGACCGTCACCTAAAGTTGTACATCTGAACACATTGTTTTCTAAGAGGTCAGTGTTTTTTATCACAAGTGAGGTATTCACAGATTCACTGATGCCATATCTGTCTGTAGTATTTTCTTTTTCGTACAATGTAGGTTTGATAGATGTATTTGGGTAAAGTTTCAGTATCTTTTTCCATTCTTTATTTTTTAAAATGGACCAATATATGGTGACTGCATTCTCAAGATCTTCACCACACGCCAGATCTACAGATTCTGTCCCATTCTCTATGTAAATTGTTCTATTTATATATTTATAAGACACCACAGCTGATGTTATCTGCATCATACACAGAATCACACAGAATGCTAAAACTAGAAAAGTATCAAGACATTAGACATCACAATGGATTTTCTTTAAATGTGTCTAGCTTTGCAGTTTTTAATTGGCCAACATAATATCTGATCTATATATTAGTAGAAGGTAAGTCAAATACTAGGACTTGAAGGGGTAGTATAAATATAAGATAATTTTGTGTTGAGAAGCGGTGTGTTACTGTCCAAATTATATTTTGGGGATGATATGCAGGTGGGTTCCAGCAGTGCCTTAAAGGCAGCTGTGGACTACCAGATCTTCATTATGTCCACTCCTGCCTTAACTCACTCGACTGCAGTTTTGAGAGGTCCAGGTGTGCCACAAAGACAGAAGTGAAACGCATAATTACTCCCTCAGTTTATTTTCACATTCATAACAATTCACTATTCACAAGTCCAATCCATATTTTATCTTGAAAACCAAACTCAGTAATTCTGGGGAAATGTAAACTGAACTGTTCAACTCTTAGAGTGTTAGTTGCTAAACGTCAGACTGCCACTAGCAGTTTCAAGCTAGGCTATTAATATTAGTAACTTTATAGAGACTGTGACACCAAACAGGGCAGAGATTGGCTAAGGCTTTAATGAGGAGCAACCCTCCATGAGTATTGATCTGACTAGCTTGCTTCTGGAAAGAGTAAAAGCTTGCTGTCTGGGACTATTTGCTTGTTAATGAAGGAATTTTGAGGTTTGTGTCAATTTAGTAATATTACTTAAATTTTTGACCATTACACACTGGGGGTAGAGATGGCATGACCTCACTGCCACAGTAACCAGATGAGGTATATGAAGAAGTAAATTATACACATACAGTATGGTAAAGATGGCAAATGATGTCTTAATTCTAAAATAAAAACAAAGGTGAAAGGTCACACAGACTGTTAAGGATAGTATCACATTCTGTCACCTTGGTGTGGTTCACATCCGACAAGTGGTATTGCTTGGAACATGTACTAATATGACCCTGGCTGTTGAATGGGATGTGAAACCCTAACTTTGACTTTATTAAGGTTAGTTTCAAGTAAAATGTCCTATTATTGTAGGCTGATTGTACTAATGCGCACATACATGCATCCTATGAAAATAGTATTACTAATTTAAATTAAGTTTAATGGGGGTGTTCCACTGGAGCCTTATGGTCGTTAGATACAGATTTTTTGAGGGTTGGGAGCAATGTTTATGGATTCAGTAAGGATTGGTTGAAGTCTCCCAACTTGTCATGGTGGTTCAGCATGTTTGATATTTGACCAACCCTCCAGAACTCTATATCCAAACCTTGGCTCCGCCAATCTGGAAACCAAACTGTGTTGTCTGAATATGAGAACGTGAACACCACCCCTAGATACATCTGGCACTTTTTAAGATGAGACTTTTGTTTCTTTACACATTTATTGGGATTTAGTAATGAGATACAAGTGGTCAAGATTTTATTATTTCACAAAAGCTGGTTTCACAAAGAAAAATGGGTCCTAGAAAGGACAGAAGAGTGAGGAAGATAGACGTCACACAGACACACCTACAGAATTTGAGTTGGAGGATGCAGCTGCTGCTATACACAGGAGGAGGGAGGAGAAGGAGACCAGAGAAAGGAAGAAAGGAAAGAAGACACACTGAAACAGAGGGAAGAAGCCATGAGGGATGAAACAACACACTCAGCAGAGGAGGGAGTGGTTGAAAAGTGTGCAAGGACAGACAGAATTGACACAGAAATGGACACAGAGGCTTGATGGAGGCGGGCACATCTCAATTGCATTCAAGGCAAAGTATTGGCACATGACAAACATTTAAATTCAGATGAGGAGGCTATTGTAAACTCTATAAAGACCCAAGTGTAGTTGTATGACAAGACCAATGAACATTTTAAGGACAAGGCCAGGAAGGAATGCCCGTGAGAGAGGTTCGCCAACAGTGTTAGAATCCCGAAGGACTTGCTACAGCAAACTCACAAAGTGATGCCCCAGCCTCAGCCTTCCATTATCCCAGTGCCGTTTCCCAGCGTTTTTCATTGGAACAACAGGTCATGGACCAGTTTGCACTGATGAAAACCATGCTGTCACCATGGCTTCTGAGATGGAGGTCTTAGAGGATAGAGACTTTCAAACTTTCAAAAATGAGGCTGTGGTTCCACAGCAGTCTAGAGGAAAGGAGCTCTATAGGAGCTCCAGAGGAACTTCAACATTTGTGCCACAGACATTTCAACAGTAACCACTACCAGATGAAGGGAATTTATCTTAACCATCGCTGAGACTCAAACACCAGCAAGCCACGTCTTTCAACCCACTCAGCAGAGCCAAGTGGCAACCAGTGAACAACAGCAACCCAGAGGGCAGCTGACTTCCTTCATAGTTCTTGATGACCAACAACCCAGGTCTTCAAGCCACTTACTTTTACACTGACCGTAAAGAAGCACTTCAACACACCATCAGTTGTCTCTGCTACAGGCAAAAAGTCAACACAACATATCAGGACTCACTAGTTTCTTTCGGAAGCTACAGTCAGGATGAGCTGCCAACAGATCAACAAACCACAGCTGTTTTCATCACCCAGTCCACACCAATATGCCGCCTCTCCTGCAACCAGCACAGAAAGAAATCAGCAGCAGCCAGCTCAGCCTCAGCCTCCCCAGCAGTCAGCCGACACAAAAAACAGCAGTATTAGAATCACTGCACTTGTCTAAAATTGATCCTTTTTAAGAGCACTGCTGTAAAACATTTAAAGGTCCTTCTCAACAATAAACAATTTATCAGATGTATGCTTAAAAACATCCCAAAACAAGAAGCATTACAAAGCTCCACACCAACCACTTTAACCCCCAAACACACACAACAAAAAACAAAATGAGTAACTGAGGAAGGGTGAGTGCATGAATATTTGAAGTTAAAACAGCTTCCACTTTTTCATATATCGCCTTTAGTCCAGAAGTGGTGCAAAGCAAATAAAACTTTGCCGCCCCCCCCCCCCCCCCCAAAAAAAAAAAGGAAACTTAAACTTTAAATAAGCTTTGACATTTGGAGAAAGTATTTTGACCTTTGGATCCTACTTTTTGACTTTTGACCTTTAAGAAACTTTTGAGGTTCCTGAAAGAGTTTGATAATTTGGATTTCAGAAATATCTTGCCAATTTACTAGAACAAAATTTAAGGTTTAAAAAGTTTGACTTTTAGTGGGGGACATTTTACATAACTTTTCAACAATCTTAGATGACTTGTGATTTGGTTTGAAATAGTTTTGAAACTTGTTGGAACCAGATAGGATTTTCTTTACAAGTTTTTTTTTTGAAAATTGAGCAACACCATCTTAAAGACAAGTTCTTGGAATAATTGTGTAATCCTGAAAAAGGACTGATAGATGCCAGCTTCTTCAGCCCCCGGGGTATTCGGTTGACACATCTCAGATCCTGTTTTCATGCCCAGCCAATGTCCGCACATGATTGAAGTAGTATTCCAGTAGGTCTCGCTGATGTTTGGAATCCCTTGAAGGATTCCTGTAGTTGTCATTTGGCACATACACCCCCTGTTAATTTCGTAGGGCTGTTCCCCCCCGGTGTGTGCAGCACCACACATGCAAAAACAATGTCTCTGACAACCTTCTGCCTTTTCTCCATTGTGCATAGAAGTACCCTGAATCAGCTCACTAATATACTAAATGCATTCTCCGCCACCACCCCCCTACCTCTAGAAATCCTGTAATTCGCTATTCTTTCTTCCCTGTGAGTTATCTTCTGCTGTAGGGTTTCACCATCCATAGCATCAAGGCAAAGGCATTGTCACCCAGCAAGAAATAGTGCAGTTTGGTTTTGGTTGTTCAGGTGGCACAAGCCCGAAGGTATCAGGTATCCATGTGCTTAATCTCCGAACTCATGGATTTTAAACCACACTGTGCAACTCATAATTCATCGAACAGAAGTCATAAAACATAATAGGGTTGTCACCAGGGGACCATTGATGTTTGGTAATAAGAAATCCTAGGGAGGGAAAGACTTCTGAAACAGATAAGTTTTAAGTCACCTTTTGAAACATTATAGTGTAGGAGCGGTTGAAATTTCCAGTTTTGGAACATCGTATGATAAGCACTTCGTGAAATGAACTTTAGAATTATGAACTTTGAGAAACATTTTTCTGGATTACTATGTCTAGTTTTAACAGTAGATATAGGTAAAGACAAATATGGGGCAAATTATTTTGGCTTTCCAGTGGTAATGTACTTATGGGTGAGTACAACAGTTTTGAGAATGATTTGTTGTTTAACAAGAAGCTGGTTAAGAAACTGTAAGGTTGGAGTGACATGAGGAAATCTGGAAGCACCAGACCATGCATGAAAAACAATTTTAGATATTTTGAAGTCTTGTGATTTTCTTGGAGAGCAAACTGTGAAACAGAGAATTGCAATAATCCAGATGACTACTGACCAATGCTACTACTGACCAACAAGAGAAAGGGTCGGATATGATGAAAATCTTGAAGATTAGCAAAATATGATTTAATGACAGAATTTCTTTGATTGGTGATTACTAAATTTAGAATCAAACAGTACAACCAGATTTCAAACAACATCCATTAGGGAGAGGCAGTTTCCCAAAATGTTCACTGGGAAGGAATCTTTGAGCCACTTATCTACAAAACCAAAGACTATAAACTCTGTTCTTTGGGATTTAATTTAAGTTTATTTTCAAACATTCAGGTATGGATATCATTCAAACAGGCCTTGAGCTGATGAAATGAGTTTGCACAATTTCGAGGTGATAGACGGATGAACAACTGGGAGTCATCGACATAAAAATGGCATTTGACATCTGTATATTTTGCAACTAAGGAGGGGGAGGTATATGGGGAACCAACCAAGAACAGAACCCTGAGATACACCAAAATTTAGCTTGAAACATCCAAAGATCATTAAGCCAATTTTGACAGATTTAAAATGATCCAGGAGATATGTTATAAACCACTTTAGGACAGTTCCAGTAAAGCCAAATGTGGTTGACAGATGCTTGAGGAGTGTGTCATGGTCGATGGTGTCAAAAGCGGTAAATGGGCCATTCTCAATGTTCTCCCTCAAATCACTTCCGTTAAAAATCTGTACATCTGATGGAAATCTACTTGGCTCCACATTGAACCAGAAGAATCTGTATTCTGTGTCAACCAGGGCTACCAGGGAAAAAATCTCTTTTAGTTGTAATAGTCACTGTCAGATTTCTTTAGCTTCTTCATGGCGATATGCGTTATGTTTCCCATCTTGCCATGGATAAAATCATCCTTATCCCAAGTCAAGTTGGGATCTTAATATAGACAAGCTGGGATGTACTACATCTTGTTGGGTAGATGAAACTGACCTACATTTTCAAGTGCTTTTTGTGGATTTGCGTCCCATCTATGGCTTGTGCAACCAACCCTGGAGTCATAGAGTAGGTTATCAGGTCGGCACTAATGGTACGCCCCCATTAGTAATATTCCTTTACATTCATGTTTATGTGTATGTTTATGTTCCTTCATGTTTACTGTATTCCAAGTTGTTGCATGTTAATGCAGTAATTTAAAGGACTAAATTCCAGGTTACATAGGTTTGGTATTCACGAATTACGTGACAGAACAGCTTCATGACAGGCATCATAATATTATATGATTTTAAGACCAAGTCTTTTAAAGCAACTTATGAAAGACAGCAAGGGTAAAATATAAAACATACGGTATCAAAGCTGACAGACGAAATAATGTTAAAATCTCTGGTTCAATACTGACGCAGCTGATTACCTATTGCAGTGTATTATTGCAATTTTTATGTTGCACTCATGAAAATTCCCCCAGAAATGTTGACCATCTGCTTATCATAGTTTGAAAGGTAAAAAATATACAAGTTATTTCAGTTCCTTAAGTGGATGCGAGATCATCCCAGAGTTTCAAACAATGACATAGAAAGACGCCACTGACCCCCATAAACATGTAAGCTGTATTTGCTTTCTCCCTACGTAACCAAGGCAGTTTCTAATGTAAACCAGATGGGCCAACAATTAAAATATTTTTGTTGGATCATTTTATGTTTGTTTTCAAAATAGCACTTGCAGTACTCTTGCATTGCTAGTATTATAAAGTTCTGAGTGTTGTATTGTTAGATGGCACCTATCATTGATAGTGGTAGGGGTGCACTGTGAGTTAGCTCTGTGAGGATCTTACAGAGGTTGTTATAAAAAACGTTTCTCAGACCATAGTTACAACACTAGTTCTGAGGTCATGCTTTCAGTAACGTAGAAAGCAAATGAAATGTGTGTGTGTGGGGGGGGTGTGTGTTTTTAACTCAGCGGTTGTTTTAAACTAAGACAGTAGAAGAGGTATCACTTATAAAGAAGGCCTCGCTTCCTGTTGAGGATTTGAAAAACTAAAGCCCAGTATCTGGACTTAGTTTCATTTCCAAACTGGTCGAACGTGTAGTTGCTAAACAGCTGGTTGACCATATTCATCGACATGGCTTGGATAACTCATACCAGTCAGCATATAAGTCAGGTCACTCAACAGAAACGGCTCTGCTTTCCATCAAAAATGATATTCATCTGTCACTATCTCGGGGTGAAGCTGCTGCCTTGGTACTTCTGGATCTCTTGGCCGCCTTTGATACTATTGATTATTCCACACTCCTCAGCTGTCTTCAGGATTGGTTTGGTGTTGGTGGCTCCACTCTCAAATGGTTCTCTTCCTATTTGATAGAAAGTTTTCAATCTGTTAAGATTGGTTCTACTTTGTCTGATTTCCAAAAATTGCTGTTCGGGGTAGCTCAGGGTTCTGTTATGGGTCCTCTCCTATTCTCTCTTTACACATCTCCCCTTAGTACTCTAATTGGTAAACACAAAGGCTTAAAATTTCATTTCTACGCTGATGATTCACAAGTTTATGTCCATCTGTCGCACATGAATGTCTCAGCTGCTTTTGATAAGTTGAACAGATGCCTTCAAGATGTTAAGGAATGGATGTCGGCTAGCAAACTTAAACTTAATCCAGATAAAACTGAGTTCATACTTTTTGGCTCCAAGAAACAGAGAGAAAGGTTAAATGTGTGTTTCCCAATTGACATCTTGGGTGACCCCCTTCACCCCACCAAGTCAGTCAGGAACCTGGGTGTGTGGTTTGACTCTGATTTTTCTGTCTCTAAACATGTCCAGAATGTTTGTAAAAGCTGCTTTATTCAACTGAGGGATTTTAGAAATATTAGGCAGTTCTTGACTCATGATGCAGCTTAGTTGGTTGCCAATGCTTTTGTTAGTAGTCGGTTGGACTACTGTAACTCACTTTTCAGGAGTCTCTCCAAATTCAACCTTCACAGATTACAGTCTATCCAAAATAGTGCAGCCAGAATTGTTACAAATTCGAGTAAATATACTCCAATAACTCCAGTCCTCAGGAAACTCCATTGGCTCCCTGTTCAGTTTCACTCAGAGTTCAAACTGGCTACCCTAGTGTACAAGTTTCTTCATACTGGCTTCCCGAAATATTTTGCTCCATATCTTTCCACGTACCACAATACTTACAATACTAGATGCAGTCAGAGTGTTGCCAATTTCCTTAATGTTCCAAAGTTTCAACCTAAAATTCACAAGTCCACTAAGCAGTTTGGTTTCAGTTTCGCCTTTGATGCTCCCACTGTTTGGAATTCACTCCCTGAAGACATTTGTGCATCACCCACTATTGCCTCTTTTAGAACCAAGCTCAAAACCTATCTCTACGCAAAGGCTTATCCTCCTTAGGTCATTTTCTCTTCTCCATGGTGCTGACCTGTTTCTGTCCCTGGACTTTGAATTTGTATATTGCTATTGTCTTGTTGCGCCTTAGAGTCCACTATTCAGTGGAGATTAAGCGCTATAAAAGTCAAATTAGAATTAGAATCATTCTCAAGGAGTCAAGGGGACGTCAAGTGAAAATGTAAATATATTTTGTAATTTGGGTTTTTAAGTCCTCAAGATATGCTTTCAAACTTATAGTATCATTTTTATGGACATGACTTGCAAAATAATTTGAAGAATTTGTCTTTAATCTTAAATGAATATACAACAAACCTTTACAGACGTTACTGTATCAAGTAGAAAATACACAACAAATCAATAGTCAATTTTGCTTAAAAACACTAGCATGATTGAACATTAAATGGTCAAATTCCAACTTGTAAGTTAACATGATCAAAATTGGGGAAGTAGTTGGGGGAGAGGCCATTCAGAAAATAGAAACATACTCAAAGAAGACCTTAATCAGGCCATAAGGTCCCTAAAGTCATATCCATTCTGGATCCACAATAATCTGCTAAACTATATGAAAGCTTGTTTTTGTTGTTTTAGGCATCTTATCATGGTAGCAACCTCTGGTTTCATGAATTCGAATCCCACACGTGGCAATGCCGAGGGCCTACCCTGTATAATACTGGCTGTTGAATGTGACAGAAAACCCTATACTTTAACCTTTGTTATAGTTACAAAATGCTATATATTTACTGGAAGTGCTTCAAATAAGTTGTCAACCTGGGTTTTAAGTCGAGCATTAATAATGTCAATGGCTTATTTCGTTAAAACATATTAGGTTTCTTGGACAATGGAATGTAATCAATATGACTGGGCTACAGAATGACTGTTTTGGCATCCAATAAAAACAACCACTCGGACCATGCACAACATACCCAAACTCACTGCATCAATGAACATTACCCCCTTGCCAAAAATAGATGCACTATAGATGCAGAACTGAATAACTAGCAACATGTTTTGCCCAAAGCTTAGAAAGAAACAACAATAAAGTTGTTTATAAATGCATTAATATTATGATGCCCTATGCTATGATATTTCAATGTTACCTATGTTACCCACATGCCAAATTTAAAAGTTCTGAGTAAAATATTTTGTAAATTATTTCATGCCGAAAGAAATCTGTTTAGTGGTGACAGCAGCATGACTGGGCTTAATCATATTCTTGTTTCTATCACGATAATACTCAAAGACCCAATTACAACCATCTCCCAGAAATTGACACTATATGTAACCAAGGTATGCACACCTCAGTTTGGTTGTAGATAATCATCTCACTCATATATAGCACCCCTTCATAAAATTCTTTCATCTAATTAATATACCATTAACAATTTTCATTTAATGTATCTGTCTTTGCAGAAGAAAATGTAAATAGGGGGATAAAAATCCAAAAAACCAAAAACACTCTGACAAGCCTCATATTGTATAATGATTATACTATATTTAGGACACTAGCACACTTTCCAGACCACATGCTCTTGTGGCTCAGTTACCTACTACACTAGACCGAGTTTCTGTCCCGTCGCCAATTGCTATTGATATACTGATGGACACAATGGCGAGGGACAGAGCTCACATGTACTTGTTTTCTGTGTAAATTTTGAACGGCATATTTGTACACATATTACAAGAAGTATAAAGTGTTATTTGGTTTCTTTAAGGTCTGTATATGTGCCGTTCACCTATCTTTTATGCCAATCAAACTGGCATGTATATATTTCAACCAATTTTCAAAATGTAAACAAACCTTCAACACAAAATAAACTCCTGGCTTCTAAAAGCAGTTTAATTTAATGGCATATGTATTGTAAACTGGATACAGCTATAATAGACATTACAAGGAGTTTTGAAAGTGAATACAATAATTCCCCATAGTTTGAGATTTACACAGAAAACAAGTACATATGAGCTCTGTCCCTCGCCATTGTGTCCATCAGTATATCAAAAGCAATTGGCGATGGGACAGAAACTCGGTCTACTACTACACCCTACAGTGACATCACAAACTCCCTTGAAACAGTCAAAGGTTGTGACATCACTGAAACTTACCACTCACTACCACATCAGTATCTAATTGTACTTTGCATTACATGGACATGTTTCTTTATTATATGTGTACGGTTATATTATTCATAAATTTAAGTTGTGTTTGATTCATCTGGTTAAAATAGTTTGAAAATTTATTCTCAAAATACAACCCCAGACCCTCTGTGGGAAAGTTGGTGGTTGGTTGCCAATGGTGGGCCATTTCCAGTACAGAACCTTCACCAAATGTGTGTACTGGTTTTCTCTGCACACAAAACCACCTGTCGTGATATGACCTGTAGAGTGTTGAAAGCAACAAAAGGAAAAAAAAACAAATAAATAAATAAATCGAGAAGGTTATAGAAAGCAATGCTAAAAATTACCGGGTAACCAATAGAGAAACTGATGATGTTCAAAAGTAAATAAATAGGTTATCAAAACATCAATACTCCAATACCCTTATATGGTAATTAACTACTTCCTAGCATTTTTATACCCAAAACCAAAATCATAATACTCTTATTTTTGAATGTATGCAGATTGCTGTCACAGATTATGTATACAAGTCAAAGTTTTTTTGAAATACTTTATTTAGTTTTTCATTAATCAAAGTATATTCTTTGGTCATTCCGGGATGTGTTTCCAGACAAGGTCTTATATTTGCAACTTTCAGTGATTCTAAAACAATTTTTTCTGGTCTGTCTGCCCAGAAAAATTTGTTCAGTAACAAGCAATTGTTTTGCTGGTAGCGTTTAGCCGTTTACACCATTGCCTTCAGTGAAAAGATATTCTGCTACTCATGTGTGACATTATCCAACATTTTCCTTTATACATTTGATTTCAAGCACAGCAGTTATCCAGTGACGTATTAGATTTTGTGCACCTGCAATATTTAGCTGAGTAACCATTTGATTTTATTTCCCACTTAATCATCAAATAACCAACATGCAGATATAACAGGTCAGTATTTTTATCTGGGAGTGTAAACCATACTCTTCTGTTTCAGTACATTTTGTCTGACACCCAAGAGTATGGATACCTTTAATTCAGTCTGATATTAAACTGAGCCTGTCATAGTCGCTTTTAAATTAGTTTCTCCTCTAATTATTGTGAGGAAGTCTGTCATGGATTGAGTTATGGGTGACGTAATTGTATATAGTATATGATCTATTAATATGGCTCAGACAGAAGTTTTAGTGCCGATGAATTACCATCATCTCTTCCTTCTCAAAAACCCTGCCATGCACATTAATAGTTATAGTTCATTTAGTCGTCTGAAAACTGTGACTTCTTAAAGTTCTGGAATACTAACTAAGTGATAACAGGCTGGAAAATTCCGTAGGTCATACACTTTATGTTCAACTTTTAAAATCTTACTATAATGTTAAATATTTGTTTATATTTAGCTGTCAGTGTATATTATCCTTTTGCTTACAATGATTAGGGATTCCTGCTGTTAACTTTCATTACCTCGGATATTTATATATTTAAACAAAAAAACACCTGGTGCACAGTGCCCCTACATTTGAGTACGATTTGACACAGAATAAGAAGCACAAATGGGATAAATTTTTTTAATTATTATTTTCTACTTTTATGTACAATACTACAGGCATCTTTAAGGTCACCTTAAGTGATTTGAAGACAGCTGAAATATAAGGCCCCCTTAAATTAAGTTAAGGTTAAGTAACTTTACAATTACTGTTGCATATTATGAAAGAATCAATTATAGTCCATGTTACATAACATTAGGGTGGCCTTAGACAAAAAAGAGGTTAAACCTACTTGTTGCCAAATATTAAGGTGACCTTTAAACATGACTTTAAGTTAAAATGACTGAGAAAAAATATATATTTGAGGTAGATGCCCAACCTCCACCAAACCCCAACTAGGAAGTAGTTGTAGGATGGGTAGATAACAGCCTTTTGAAGGAGTTTGCTACTTCTTGAGAGGCATTATGATCCTGTACAATGTATCTCCACACACAATCAGACGTCCAGGTGCCATGATTCTGTATCCCTTGTAATGAGGTATTTAAATTAAATGCCAGTGTTGCACCTGAACGCCTGTAGGTGTGGAGAGCCATGTCATTTTTCGACATACCTAATCTCTGAAGAATAGTTGCAAAATTTCGCCTAACTTTTGTGTCTGTGAGTGTTACCCATTGAGCTCTTTCATTTTTTATTTGAAATAATGGTGTATTTTCGTTCCCCGGGGTTAGGGTCATCAAATTTCTTATTGCCTTGACCAGACATATGGCTGAATCCCATCCACATTGTGTCGCATATTGCTGTGATTGCCTGTAACAAGGGAATATCTATAATTTTCTTTAATACGGGGGAATACGGTTTGTTAAGAGTCAGTGAGCGTTGAAAATATGAAATTCTTGGGTCCAGGAATGCTGCAGTGGACAATCCTTATAAGGACAAATTAGCTTTAATCACTGATATGTAGTTTGCAATAGCCGTGTGTGAAACTGCATTTTCTGTCAAAAATTCCAAGAAGGAGAGAGCCACTACTAGTGTTATGTCTTTTAACTGCATTTTTATGAAGCAACAATAAGCTACAAAAAGTCGAAATTTTCTGAGGTATGAGGCCTGTGTAGCTGGTCTGAAGGCCTGATGAGCTCTGTGTGCTGCTTTATGTGCCAGACACTTGACTGTTTGTAGAAGACCTGAATTTATATAGACCAATCTAAGTTAAGAATGTCAGTGGATAATGTCAACCACAATGGGTTTTTAATAAATTGTTGTCATTTTTCATTCGTGTTATTGGTTATACTCCATCTTGATAGTAAGTCGGCTACCTTATTGTCCGAGCCCAGAATATGAATAACTTGCAGTTCTATGTCTTCAACAGCCAGGAGCATATTAATATTTCTAGCCATGGCTGCCAATGTTAAATCTTCAATACCAACACCACTGCATGGTTATCACATTTTAGTAGTATCTTTTTGTTTGTAAACTGTTTCGCCCATACCCTTAGGGCCACCAAAATATTGAGCATCTCTAAGTGGACTATTGAGTAATTTTCATAATTTTTTGGAATTTTAGTGTATAAACCTGGTTCATGCAAATAGCACCCAGGCCCACGAGACATGCATCCAATTCTATGGTCATTTGAACAGGGGAATGATTAAAGAAAGCTGTGCCATTGAATTGTGGCACGAATTTCCTGAACCAATTTAAGTCTCTGTAAAAATCTTGTTCTAAGTTAATTTCATTTCTGCAAAATGAGCTCTAAGTGTGTCTAGCATCCTATTTAAGAAGAATCTAGAGCTTTTAACACATTTTGAAATGTTTAGGAGTGAACCTAACAGAGATTGGAGCTCCATTTTAGTACATGTAGTTTTATGCTGCCAAACTTTGCAAAATTTTGTATATTTTTAGTTTGTCTTCTGGGACTGATACTGTGAAATTTTCTGTGTCAATCTCAACGCCTAGACAGATGGCTTTTGTACATGGCTTGACCAATTTCTTAATGCTAATGTCGAAACCCTTACAGTAGTTGGAATAGTGTATTATAGGATGGAGTTGCTGTGGTTACAGTGCCAAAACCTATGACGTGATACTGTGAAATTTTCGGTGTCAATCTCAACGCCTAGATAGATGGCTTTTGTACATGGCTTGACCAATTTCTTAATGATAATGTCGAAACACTTGGAGTAGTTGGAATAGTGTATTATAGGATGGGGTGGCTGTGGTTACAGTGCCAAAACCTATGATGTCATCAATGTAATTTACTACGGCATAGCCCTTATTTTTCATTATAAACCTGACGGCATAGCTGAGTCTAGTAAAACTTCCGGATCTGTGTCTGTATCCAAAAGGCAGACACGTATCAAAGAAGTACTTTTCATGTCTTAAACCTAGCAGGAAATAGTCCCTGGGGTCTATTTTTACATGCCTAAAAGCCCTACTTATATCAATCTTGTATATCAGGGAACCCCTGCCAAACTTCTGAACTTTATTAGTGATATCATCAATCGATGGAAGTGTCAGTATAAAATCAGTCCCAAGGTAAGAATCCTTACTAATTTTTTTAATTTACTGACATACCATGCGGAAAGCTCAAATCCATGATAACTCTTCTGTGGTCAGCTCCTGGTTTCTCCGTAGTTATAAACGGGGATGTATGAAAGTTGGTTAAAGGTGGTTCACTGAAAGGTCCAGCAATAGCCCCAAATTCAATTTCTTCTTTTATATATTGGTCAACATCTTGAGGAAACATTAGAGCTGATTTATGATTTTTCAGTATTTCTTCCCAATTTCGAAATCAAGTGGAAATTCATATCTAATCAGGTATAGTAATTGCTTGTCCCAATAACCATCTAAAAATCTTTCCCAAGTATCTGGGTTTAACTGGGATCTGACCTGTATTTGACTGGACATGAAATTACAAGTATTTTCTTTTTGTGTTATGTCATATAATTTTATTGGATCTGTACCTATGAAATTTTTTACTATCAGTTTGTGGTAGCAGAAGGGGACCCAATGGAATATAGCCAAAGTTATCTGGATTCTGTTCAGCCCATTTCTGAAATGTTGGATCCGAATTTGCTAATTGAATCTTATTTTTTTCTCTTCTTGACCTGCAATGCCAATTCATATTTGTCCTGAGGCCAATTTACTTTTGAGCCAATTTCTTGAGTTTTTTTACATTTGCCCCGATTTATATTTGGTGTGTTACTATGTACTACTCTTGCATTATTATCAGCTGATTGCCATAAACGTACACAGTCATTGAAGACCTTTGTGCACTCAGTACTTTGTTTGTGTACTGGGGACCTCACATGAAATTTTTATTTACTTTTTTTTCAAACTTGCAATTTTCTTCCTCAGCCGGATATATTGGATCCGAGGGACAAATGGATTCAAATCTGTTCTGAAGTGGGAGCTGAAATTCAGAACTATGAGTGCTGATAGTGTTGGAATAACATCTTGAAGAATAAGAATAACATCTTCTTTTGAGCTAAGAAGGTACGTTGTTTCACATTTTTAGCCCTACATGTCTTTAGTTTGACTGCTAGACTATTTGTATTATTAGTGCTGACTTGTTGAGCCTTGACCTTAGCTGTGGCCAGATTCGAACCCACGACCTGTGAATAAGATTTTCCAATGAATCTGGCCCAGTCAGCCTTCCAGTTACTACTGGTACCATTGTACAAGTTACTGTTAACTACAACTCTGCTAGTACAATATACATGTTTAGGTACCTCACAACTATTTCCACTATCACATATGCCTATTTTCCCTCCCCATACTAAAGCAGGTTGCACAGACATGTTTATAAAAAGTTCCCCCTGTTTCATGGTCCCTTTGTTTATGACATAATCCCCTTTGACAAAAACGACATGCCATGATTGGTTTTGAATCTGGTTTGGTTGACTTTGAATTTTGAACCCCATTATTTTGAGTAACCCCCTTTGGGCATGCGCCCTTCTAATTCTGTCAATCTTTTGGGTTTCACTCCAATCAACTTTCCCATCCTCCATTCTGCACAACAGCACAGCATGAGAGACTTTGGCTGATTGTCATCCAAAATCATTGGCATCCTCCATGATTTCAGTTAAATATTCAAGCATTGAATTTTTAATTTCTAAGTTTTGCTCTTCCCTTGCAATTGTTGAGAATCCAGCTACCCATTGACACCAATTTAATGAATCATAGGACATTCTACCTTTATTGCTACCCCCCAACAGAAAATTCTGAGGCCAGGGAACTTGTCTTTTTACCCAGACAATTCCGTTCCCTCCCCTGTGGGACTTAGACTTGCCTGATTCATTTAAGTCAACCAGTTGTCTGAGTCGCTTGTCTACCTCAGTCTGAATATGTTGACTTCCTTGCAGGGTAGCCAGTGTTGGAATGACCACTTGATCAAGCAGTGCTGTGACTCTCTTCCAGGGCTGGTGTAGTAGTCCCACCTGTAGCTGCTGCTGTGGCCTGTTGCGTTAACATGCTGGCATCTTTGGCTTCTCTACTGCCTTTTTTATCCTGCATCGTGGACATTCGGCCACCTAGGCTTTTCAATTTGGCTAGAATTTGCAAGTTAAGAGCACTTGAATCATTGATACTTGGTACTTCAATATCATTGGCAGGTGAGTCACTAGATTCATTATTACTTTCACTAAAAGTGCATTTGCTGTTGATTGGCCTTTTATGAATATTGCAACATTTTTTGCAATGAAATTCCTTGGCTGGAGCCATTGTCACTGTTTATATTACTGATAAATCACTGAATCACTGATATTATTATCGTTGGTTATTATTATATAACAGTTATTGTCACTGTTTCTGAAACAAATACATACAGCATTCCGTGCTTTGAGTATTGAAGGTATATCAGGCGGATGAGTTCAAATGATAAGTAAAAGTTTTTTCAATCAAAGTAGAACCATAACATGACGTTCCATATTAAAACATATAACTAAAAACAAAACTGACTAAAATGTTTACTAAAATACATAGAATAACATTAAGATGACACATGTAAAATTGAAAATGAACCCATCCCTCTGCCGTGGCTCCAGCACCCCAGAGCAAAACTTGCAATAATCAGAGCACTAATCCTCCTGGATTCTGTGCCAAAATCTGTTGTTCTGTTGAAGTGAAGTCACACACTGGACGCCAACACTTGGAAACCAAAAATCCAACATTGAGGGCTAATAAACTAAAGTCCAACGTTACTTTAAACATTCTCAATGCAAAATGGCATCTTGCCCCTTTGACTTTCCAATATTGAATGAAGTATGAATGAATTTGGCGCCAATATTAATTGGCAATAGACCAATACCCAATCGAAGGTATTGATACACAAGAACAATTTTCACTGGGAGCACTGAATAAGGTGGATCTTGGGGCGCCACCTGCTAATTCATCATTTTGCATTATGCTTAAATAATTTTAGGTATTATTTTACTGTAACAAAATAACCCAGTCTCTTCATTTAAGCACATATTGTATATATAAAGGAGATTTTGATATTCATAATACAGCATTTAAATGAAAATATAGAATAAAAATGTTCATTCAAAGAATCTCTTAAGCATTCCCACCAGAACCACAATTTGCTTTTAAGCAAATCATGCAGCTGTGAAGATACACAGCTTCTATGTTTTGAAGAACAATTTCCTTTATTCAGTGTCCACCAAATTATTGTTAAGTGATAATAAAACATGGGTGAAGAAAGCGGTATTATCATAAATCTTATACAGTCAAAGATGCCCAAGTATTCTCTTCCCAAAGAGCTATCACTTTAAATAGTAACTCTTTTTAAAGTTCACATGACATTTTGCTTTAATTCCAACCAATCGGCAACTTTAATTTTGTGTCTTCAGAAGGGCCTGAACATACGAATAGCAGAAGGTCTTGTTTATCTATTAATATTGGTGACCTCCGTGCAGCTTTGATTCCCCTTGGTGGCAATGGCAAGCGCCAATATGACCCTGGCAATTGTAGAGGTCATAAAGTCTACACATTGACTTTCTATTGGCATTGGTTTCATTATTTGGGGTGTTTGTAACAAATGGACATTATTTTGATGTACAAGTTTAAAAAGTAAGACCATTGCATGTACAATCATTTCTTGTTTAAGCTTTCTTTTTATATAGAGATCATCTGTGTTATGTTGTTTGTCAAGAACAGCGATCATATTTTGAAAAATAAGCTTTACATAAACATAATGAGTCTTTAATTATTTTTAACTTTACTGGGTGCCTTAAAGCTTAACAAAATTCAGAATGTTGATGCTGTGACATATTTGGGGTACGAACCGTTTGAATATGTGCTATTCCTGGTGTGTTACATAAAACCTTAGTGTCTGTTGGGCAAGATAAAAATAATTAAAGACTGTCGCTTTATGAGTGCCATCCTGGCACATCGCCTGACGTCTTTATTTTTTACAGTCATATCAGTTTTAGCTCACCATCCTTATTAGTTTATTCAGTTTGGACTGTGTCACATCGTGCGATTGCACGAGTATCTATTGTTAAATATTATCCCACAATGAGGTTGGCATTCTGTGATAAGCCATCATGTCCTGCTACAAAGTAGCAGCTGAACTGAAATAAGAACACTGGTGGACAGAGTGCTAGGTTGAGTTACACAAAAATAAAATTCTAGTCTTTGATGAGTGGCTGTTTCAGATGGACATTTGCATTATTATATATACCTGTCAATTTCCTTACATAGAAACACAATTATGCGTGATGGTATATTTATCTTTTTTTATAAAATATCGAAATTAACCCAGCCTTATGGTTTCAAAATGATAATGATTTATAAAATGTGCCTAGCAGTAACTGTTGAGTTGTATTCACGATAAACCTCTAAAGCTTATAAAATGGCAAAATCTCACCTGATTGTTTTGTTTTCATGTTTCAAGTATTTTTTTTCTTTATTTTAACACAATCAAAGTTAACTGTTATTCCGGGACTCTGGTATATCAAAATAAATACAAAATGAGTTGGTAATCATCTCTATTATCAAGGATGCTTAAAACCATTATCAATTCACTTCCAGGCAAAACTTTCAGCAGAAGTAAATTGGTTATGACATAGTATTATTAATATTTTTATTATAAATGTTATACAGTGATACGATAAATCATTGATAAGGGATTTAATAAAACATATTTTGTGTTCATCAATGTCTTGGTGATTGTAGTAGTTACTTTTCATTTTAGTCATAGTTTGAATGATACATTTTTGGAGACCTTTTTCAGTCACAAAATAATATATTCAACCAAAACTACGCGAAAATGTCCATATATCAACCTAAGACCGGAACACATCAAACACTTAAAAAACACTGATATCTTAGATTTGAACCTATGCCTTGACCTTAATTAGGCAAAGACAGTTTTTTTAAATAGCCTTGTTTACAGAAAATAAACCAAAGTTACTTCATTTTAAATGGTATTTTTTTCAGTAATCACTTCCTTACATGCTAGCATAATTTGCCAGTCCCCCCCACCCCAAGGAGAAACAACCAATGCGGAGCATATAGTTTATTATATACAACATGTAATAAAGAATATGTAACAGTAGTAAAAGAATAAATGTGACTACTACTAGATATGAAGCCAATAAATGTAAAGTGTCCAGTCCATGCACTTGGAGGCCAGTGGCCACAAGGCTTCAACATGAAATTTTATGATTACATACAAAGTACAATTACATTATTTACATAACATTACAATTTACATAAAGTGAATAATAAATTTAGTAACATTGAATCAGTACATGCGGTAAAGCAAAAAGCCTAAGGCTAAAATGAGAACAGGGAAACCTCACCCTTAAATTTAGATTAAGTGAACCCAATTTAAGGTTACCCCCCCAAATTTTTTAACTGCCAAGAAAAGGGGATGAGAAGACCCTGAGATTGAGTTTAAACTTAATGTTACAACACAGAAATTGAGCATATGTATAAGAAAATCCCTAAAAGGAAAGTTAAAATAAATTGTATTAAAATGATTAAAACAGTAAAAACATGGTATTAAAACCGTGGAGAACCTGAAAACAGGGGAGGGAGGGTGGGCATTTTTAGCACACTTGTGCACTCTTCAAGCATCAATTTCAAACTGACTGTTTTCCCACCTTTCTACATTGTCACACCTAGTTGGCCAAAGGATATTGGGTGACCTACAATTTCTAGGGATACTAGCATTTTCTAGGTCAGGAAGGGGTTTCAGTACAGAGGGGACCAGGACTTAGGTTACCATCACACTGCTCCGAATATCCTCCTTGGGGTGGGGGACTGACAGCCGTGATGCCTGAACACCACTATTGACAGTCCCCCCCACCCCAAGGAGAAACAACCAATGCGGAGCATATAGTTTATTATATACAACATGTAATAAAGAATATGTAACAGTAGTAAAAGAATAAATGTGACTACTAGATATGAAGCCAATAAATGTAAAGTGTCCAGTCCATGCACTTGGAGGCCAGTGGCCACAAGGCTTCAACATGAAATTTTATGATTACATACAAAGTACAATTACATTATTTACATAACATTACAATTTACATAAAGTGAATAATAAATTTAGTAACATTGAATCAGTACATGCAGTAAAGCAAAAAGCCTAAGGCTAAAATGAGAACAGGGCAACCTCACCTTTAAATTTAGATTAAGTGAACCCAATTTAAGGTTACCCCCCCCCCCAAATTTTTTAACTGCCAAGAAAAGGGGATGAGAAGACCCTGAGATAGAGTTTAAACTTAATGTTACAACACAGAAATTGAGCATATGTATAAGAAAATCCCTCAAAGCCCAAACCGTAGAAACATTAGGGCAGTAGTGTAGCAAAAGTAGATGTAATATGCTCCCCATTAGTATGATGTTTGTTAATGTATGACCACACACAGTCAGAAGACCATGAACCATGGTCTTTAAGCTGATGGACAGGGACTTGTGAATTATATGCCAAAGTGGCCCCAGACCTTCTAAATGAATGAAAGGTGTAATGGCCCTTTGGGAGCCCGAGCTTGAGATTAATTTTTGCCAGGAATTTACGAATTCTGGTATCAGTCAACACCTGCCAGGAGGGGCCACACTTAATCTGGAAAAGAGGGTCATTGGGGCCAGGGAGATACAATCTGATGGCTTGTTTACATGCAATGTACGGACACAGGTCCGAACCCGAGACCCTAGGAAGGGTGAGCAGGTGAATTTTATTCCTATCCTGAATGGTCTTAGTCCATTTCAAGATTACTTTCAGAAATTTTTTGGTAAATATGAGGTCACCAGCACAGAGGTGGCGAGAAGGGTCGAATGAGGTGAGAGAGTGAGGTGCAATGTTTGAAAGCCGAAGAAATCCAAAAAATGCTAAAAGGAACACTGCTTTGAAGACTTGTCCAAGGTACATGCTATCACAGTGACCAACTATCTCATGCAGTGTTTGCAAGTCAATAATGTTTTTCTTGGTGATAACAATAGGCCTGTTAATCTTAACAGATTTTAACATGTAACGTACATTGGGATGGTCCCAAAGGCCAAATTGCAGACCGTTCATGACAAATTTAGCTCTACAGGCAGAAATGTTATTAGCTAACATATTTACAGACACCCCTTGAGTAATCAGATACTCCAAATAAGACAAGACATGTGAATCATTTAATTGAAACATATTCAACCTTGTACAAACACAGAAGGCCACAAAGGACCGAAATAGAATGGTGTAACAACGGTCTGTTCTTGGGCGTAGGGCAGTTGACAACCGCTTCCTCGGTCCCAAGGCCAGATCCTGCAGCACTGGCTCTAAAAAACAAAGTGCAGCACCTAAGTATCTCATAAAATCGTGTATACAGCTAGATATCATTGTCCAGCTCTAAAATTCACTAGGGACATTCAACCATAGAGGGTCGGGTATGTGTGAACGTAGTTTAACAAGATTTTCAGCAGTTGGGTGCCATCTGGACAACAAGTCAGCAATTACATTGTTTTTACCTCTGATGTGAACATAGTTTACTTCAAGGTCATACCATGCACTCATAAGCCAAATATTTCTAGCGCAGGCAGCTAGAAAGGCATCCTTTGTTTTGCTATTTCTCAAGACTGCAACCACAGCCTGGTTGTCACATTTAACCAGAACTTTTCTGCTAGCCCAAAAGGGGCCAAAGACTTTAATGGCAACTAAGATATTTACCATTTCCAAATGGACAATGGTGAGGCCGAGATAATGCCTTGGTATTGGCAGATGGTATACATAGTTTTTCCAAACTGCACCCAAACCGTCAAGACATGCGTCAAGTTCAACCACGTGATCGACACGCCTGTGATTATACATTGACACGCCATTGTATTGTTGGAGGAATCTTGAAAACCATCTCAAGTCGCGTTTGAAAGCTTGGGTCAAACTAATGGTGGGAGCGTCATAATTCTGACGCAATAGCTCGAGCATCCTATTCAGGAAAGTCCTAGCAGGGCGAACGCATTTATGGATGTAAAGGAGCTGTCCTAGGAGTGACTGTAATTGGCATTTTGAACAACGACTCCTACCCTGCCATTCCTTGATGGTGTCGTTAATCTGACGCAACTTGTCATCAGGAATTGATACAGTGCCGTTTTCCGTGTCAATGAGAACGCCTAAACATACAGCCTTAGTGCATGGGGCTACTAACTTCTTTTCACTGATGGCCAGTCCTACACGTTCCAAGACGTTACGTAAGCAATCAAAAGAACGTCGCGCGACGACCGGCGTGCCGTACCCAACAAAATCATCAATATAGTTGATGACGCCGTAACCATGGCAACATAAGACGTAACGTACAGCGTCGCTGATGCGCTGGGAGTTCTGGCTTCCATGCCTGCTCCCAAACGGTAGACACGTATCAATGAACGTTGCGTCCCAATGTAGACCTAATAAGTTGTAATCTAGTGGGTCAATTTTGAGGTGGCGAAAGGCCCTACTGATATCTATCTTATAAATGTAAGAACCAGGACCAATTTTTATCAACTCATTTGTGATGTCATCTATTGTTGGAAACGTCAGTGAAAATTCTGACCCAATGTAAGAATTTTTGTCTACTCCATCAGTTATTTTTTGGCCAAGATAAGTCAATGATGACACGTCTATTAGACGCATTGGGTTTTTCCCTGGTCATAAAAGGGGAAAAGTGACAATTTGGAATAGGATCATTTTCATAAGGACCAATGATGGCGCCATGTTGGATCTCCTCACTCAAATAAGCTCTAATATCATCAGGATAATCGACAGCGGATGAATGATTTTTGTCTTCATGCGTCAGGGGACAACTTCTATTGAAATCAATGGGAAATCCAAAGCGTATCAAGTGTATGAGCTGCTTGTCCCAGTACTCACTAAGCATATTTTCCCATTCATCAACATGCAATTGGGATTTAATGGGAATTCTAGCGCCCAAAAAATTTGGGATACCAGTGGATTTGACCCGGAAGTGCTGTTCAATGGGGTCATTGACCTTGTCTCCGACATGACCAACGCTGTTTGGTATGACTAAGTTTGTAAGTGGTACAAATCCAAACTGAAATTCAGATTGCTTTCTCCATAGACTAAAATCACGACAGTGTGCATCTAAATATGGAATGTGTTTTTTCCAACCATCTTTCAACAAAGTATTACACAATTCAAAGTCAAAATCAGTGTTTCCTACATTAACATCATAAATTAAAATCTTTTCACTATCAACGTCATTTGACGCCACCCTTTGGTGGCCATTCATGAGGTAACTTGTCATTGTTGTTTGCGAAGTAGTGACATTGTCACTCAAATGCTTATTACGTGTCAAAGGTTTTGTATTCATGTTCCCCACATCACACAATGCTAAAGTACAATCAGATCCGACACCTTCTGGGGTAACAATGGCACCTGCCAAAGTCAATTGATCACAGTTCAATGCTGTATTGTGGCTACCACTAGTGCCAGACTTGCCAATTAAAGTCCCATTGTTAGGCAAGGAGGTGCGACTTTCCTTGAGAACAGGGGCAATTAATTTTGGCGGGTCATTATGTGAGCAAAGGCTGCTCCAGACATGGTGTATGAGAGCAAAGATATGTAGATTAAATGACCGTCCATCAGATTAAAATTTTACACTAAAAACACAAAATAAAATTCCATGTAAAAGCTTGACAAAATATAAAGTTCATTCATTTTTAGCACACTTGTGCACTCTTCAAGCATCAATTTCAAACTGACTGTTTTCCCACCTTTCTACATTGTCACACCTAGTTGGCCAAAGGCTATTGGGTGACCTACAGTTTCTAGGGATACTAACATTTTCTAGGTCAGGAAGGGGTTTCAGTACAGAGGGGACCAGGACTTAGGTTACCATCACACTGCTCCGAATATCCTCCTTGGGGTGGGGGACTGACAGCCATGATGCCTGAACACCACTATTGAAAAGTTATCTCAGGATTCAGTATGAGAAAAACTCTGACAATGTTGTTATTTATGTACATTTATAAATAAAATGTTTGGGCATGTCATCAAATTATTTTACTGAGGGCACAAAAAGGCTCGGTGCCAGGAGAGTAACAAGTAATAAACAGCCAGTACTGTCTAATTATTCTTTGGGGTTTATTCTATTTATTACATGTTAAAACATATGTTAAAAGATAAAAAACAACCAGTTAGAACATTTACTACCATTGTCAATTCTTTAACACCATCTACTGTTTATTTACAGTATTCACATAGTTTATTTAAGTTAAGATTACTTTTTACTGTTAGAAACCACAATGCTTAAGATCTTTCAGAATAAATCCCTATGGCGCATTGTCAAACTTTTCCAACAAGTACATAACCAACAGGTCTAATGACAGGTTCAACGATTACTAAATAGGTATTGTTATACTTCACCAAAGCATTTGAAGTTGTACATTTAAAACAGAGTAAGCTCTAGCCAGCAATTACTACCTAGCCATACTACCCAATAAGCTTCACAAAGTATATATTGCAAAACAATAACTTGAGAGATGATTTCTTGTGACCTGACCTTGCAAGGGCAAATATTTTTAACCTTTATGGAATAACTGTGAACTTGTAGAAATGAAATAGAATGTGCCAAGCTAAAGAAGTGGGAGTAGCGGTGAAAGTAACTTAATATTTTTTTTAAAAAGTGACTACCATAGCTGCTGACCTTGGAATATCTGTTTAAAATAATTCCACACACGCGTTGGTTTTCCAATGACCATGTAACTAAATGTTCTCTAAAGTATTTTCAATGCTAAGGCAAAAACACTACCCCACGCCGAAAACAATGAAATCGAAAGAGGTAAGGACTTAATAACAGCGGCAAAGACTTTCCTTACATTTGGTGCTGTTAACAGTGTTTTTATTCATGAATAAAGGATAATCTGGTTTGATATTCAAGTGTGTAATCATAACTTTTGTGACAAAAACTGGGCAAATATTCAAATTATGTAACTTGGGGATATATATAACTTTATATTCCTGAGATCCCTTCATATTTTTGGCACATTTACCAATCATTTGGAACCCAGATGCCGTCCAAACTGTATCTTTAACTAACGGAAGCCTAGAAGCATCAAATTTCATAGCAGCAGAAGGCACAAGGGAAGCCAAAGAAACCCAATAACAAAATAGATTTAAATGTTACTACACAAAAAATACCATCTAAGTAATTCACTACATTTTTTAAGATGTTAACTGTTAACACACCTTTAATTTTTGGTTTTAAATCAGAGTTCACACGTACCATCAGCTTCCTGGACTTCAAGAGTTCCAGTGACCATTCATAAATGCTGAAGAAATGACTGATAATGGCAATATAATTCTAAGGAGATGCTAGATGACCCATATCTGTCCCTGAACTATCCCTTCTTGGGCTTAAGCTCATTAGAGGATTGTATCAATTTTGCGCTCTATAAATCCTTCTGTTATTTTTATTATTATTGTTATTAGTGATAATGCATTAACAATAAAATATTCAAAGAATGTCACTATGGCCACATCGTCCCCAGGCCGCAACAAGCCCATGTAAATGGTAAAAGCCAAGAGACAAACACATTTCTCATATGCTGCATGATTATAATGACCCAAACCAGAAAAAATACGCTGACCAGCATTCTTCAGCAAACCATTCAACAATGGATTACCTACAATGGTGAAAGACAAGGCAGTATTGATGTAAAAAAAAACAGGGAGAAATTAGGTATGACACTTAATGGCTGAGGAAAATACCATTTACATTTTTAAGTATTTCCACATAAGGAGAATTATGATTAATATATGTTTGCTATCTTGATAAAATATCAGCATAAATATTTATTTGACCCTTAATGTAATTTACCTGAAGTTTTATATTATTAACCACACAGATTAACCAAACACTAACACAAGCCATAAGGAAAGGGTTTTGGATCTTGTGATATGTATAGATGTTTACTACCGCCATATTATCACAGTAAACCATACAGTGCTGATTCTTCATTTCAGACCCAAATAACCTTAGCATAATAAGGATATTAATTACTTCAAAGTGAACTATGTTATATAAGATTTAAAGAATCTACGGAATTTGTAACGTATAAACTTTCTGCCCAAATATGGCTCCCACAGTCATCAGTGAAGCATCAACATATACAACATTGTTAACTGAAGTATTATCATGAATTTTTACAGTGCCATCAAAACAGGTAGAATTGGTTAAACTAGGGAATATCTTTCTGAAATTCTACATTTAGTTTAGCTGAACCAAGTTTTGGACAACTCCTGAGTACATACTCTTGACCGACCATTTGTGGCACAATTCTTTCATTTTGTTCATTTTTTCATCACCAATTGACAATACCCCAGTTGTGGCATTAATATTGATACCTATGCATGTGACTTAACTACCAGTTACCGCCACTTTTTTGTAATTAATAATGAAGCATGAGGTGACATCAGCAAAATAGGTGATATTGCATTTTTACCATTTCATATTACAGCTTGAAATTGGTGTATTATGATTGTAACTTGTATTTATTTACCTTTTTGGTGTCATATACTGTTATCCTTGTTGTATATGATTGCTGTAAATGGTTTGTATTGTATCCTCATGTCAATGTACAGAGAGGAAGTTGTCACTTCAAAGTCTGGCGGGATACTAAACTTTAACCTCTTAAAGACCTTATCTGTCGACTAGCAGTCGACAGCAATGTGTATTCTACAGTACCATGTCTGTCGGCTAGCAGTCGACACCCCCATATGATATGCCAACTTTCCTTCAGCACTGTAGAATAAACGTCTTGGTATACTGAAATACGTTATTTAAAATATTATGTACGAGGACGTTATGGACCACGTAAATCACTTGTGGTGTGTGTTTTAGCAAGTTAAACTGTCTGTAAGCTCTTCATCCTGGATTTTCCTTCAGTATAGTAGAATACTGCTCCCTTGGTGGCGAAGGGGTTAAACCAATAGGATTCCTTGTTTCATTTTTACGGGTGCAGACTTTGAGTTATTCTCCCATGTCTGGGATTTCTCTATCAAAGCAGGGTGGATTCTGTCATTCTTTGCTGAATTGGTATTGGTATCAGAAGACAGTCATGTCAGGGTAAAACCTGGTATTTTCTTCTGTTTGTAGATTTTAGAGATGTCAGGGTAAAACCAGCATGGTATTATTTTCATAGTTTACATTACAGGGAAAGTTGCAAGATGACTTTGGTAACATTTTAAAGCAAGGAAAAAGAGAATGTTCTGTACATAGTTTCTGTTTGATTTCAGGTAAAACCTGTTTCGGAATTTACTTTAAAGTATCATGATATTTTAACTGATTATTTCAGGGGAAGTTGGGTTTTCATTTAATACTTTGCTGCTTGTTGTATTTGACTATTTTTAATGAAATAATGATGAAGTAGTTTGTATTTATTTCTAGTCTCAGGGTAAAACCCCAGGCAAGAATTGCATGGACTGAAATGTTACAATTGCATGTGGTTGATTGTGCATGATGTGTTGATTTCAGTCATATGATTATAGGTTTCAGGCTGAATGCCGGTGATTTGATGAATGTTTCATGGGGTAAAATCCATGACTAAGTGAATTTATTTCAATTAATTTCATTAGGTACTGAATCTACTTGATAAAGGATGGAACCAGTGTTTTGACATAGAGTATGATCCATGATTATTTTTGATACTTTTGTAACTTTAGTGCTTGTACCAATTCAGCCCGAGCAATACTTGTTATATTTTGTAAATAAATGTTCTTTTATGTGACATAAGGCTTTCTCTTGACTTAAGTTCAACTCAAGACCCTTGGCACATTACAAAATTTGGTGACAGTGGTGGGATTAATTTGAATAAATATGTAATTACTTTGTGCTTTGTTGAATTTAATGTCTTGCAATATATTAGACACTAGTTCTAGATTTTTTTTTCTGGTTAGGTAAAACAGATTCTGTGTTTCTTTTGGTCACTTGACACAAACTTTGGTCATATTAGATTTTGTGTTTAGTTTCTGCTGAGGTAATACTTGACACCTCTGTTTATTTGGTTTTGTTCTCTGTCACATAAGACTAGACAGTATTTTCTGAGTTGTATTTGAGTGCTGTGATTATTAAGATGGACACTTATATGCAGCATATCAATAAGATGGAGGGACAGTACAGGCAATCAGAACTGCCCAGGTCCAAACATAGGATTTTACCTGATGTTAGTCATGGTCAAAGGGAAAGATGTGTAAGCTTTGAGGGGCAAGAATCATTTGTTACTTTTGATCAGTATTCCCAAACTTCTAAGGAAGGATTTGAAAGACAAGGTTACATGCCTCATAGGGAACTGATTTCAGATGTAAGATCTGGAAATAAGGTGTATGATAACAGAGTCCCTGAGAAGATTGGTGAAAGGGTAAAACCTTACTCAGTCCACAGAGGTGTTTGTTTTGAAGATATTCATAACCCTGGTAGGATGGAGGAAGGTAGAAGGGTAAAACCTTTTACTGATTATTTTGAGAAAGAGTACTATGGATGCCAAAGGGTGGAGTTTCCTTTAACGACAGATTTCCAAGTGTTGCAAGGTATGACAGAGTGGATCCCCCCAGTAACACTGTAGGTTTGACCCAAGTATAAGATCGCTTCAGGAAGAAACAGGTAGGTTAGATACACCACATTCACCTTATTTGTCAGGGTCAAGGAACGTTCAGAATGTTCAATCACAGAGAAATTTAAGACCCTGCTTATGATGGAAAGTCTAGTTTCAGTGATTTTGTAGTTCAGTTTGAGCTCATTTCCCAGTTGTCTGGTTGGAGTTTAAGCACAATCTCGTTGGAACTAGCATCTTGTTTAAGGGGTACAGCAGTCTCTGTTTTGAGTGAGTTGGAATTCCATGAGAGAACTCATTATCCGAGTTTGAAGCAAGCTTTGGCAAATAGATTTGATTCAGGGAATCTTAGTCAGATATCCAAGGCACAGCTGAAAAGCAGGGTAAGGAAATCAGAGGAGAGCATACCTGAGTTGGTTTAAGAAATAAGTAGATTGGTTAGGTTTGCATACAGTGATCTTCCAAGTTCATTAAGGGAAGGCATTGCTAAGGATGCATTTATTGAAGCATTGAGTGACAGAGAGCTTGAGCTAGTTGTATTTCAGCGTCATCCCAAATCTCTTCAAGAAGCTGTACAAGTTGCACTTGAGTACGATGCGTTTAAAACTACTAGGCAAAAGCGGACTTTGGGAAGTGTCAGGGAAGTTCTTAGCAAGGATGAAAGTGATAGTTATGCTACTTTACAGGATAAAGTGTTAGATTTAGAGAGACTCTTAGAATGTCCTAGGATCATGAAAGCTGATAATACAGATCTTTGTGAGTTAGGTTCTGAAACTGGGAAATCTAATGCCCCTGTTCCACCAAAGGATTAAGCCCCAATCCTCTCTGGGACCCTTAATCATGGACAGTCGGTGAAAAAAAGGTAAAATGGGCGTGAATACTGAATCGGTATTGAAGTCTGGGATTAAGTACAGATCGTCCTCAGGAAGCCTCAGGAGGCCTCAGGCAGCCCCAGACAGTCCCCGGCTGGTCTGGGACTAAGGACCGACTAAGCCAGTTTTCTGGTCGGTTTCAACCACAATCTTGTCGTACACATACCGACTGGTGCCCAGGACGCCTCAGGCCTCCTGAGACTAAGAGCTGACTAACCCACGATTAAGTCCCAATGTCCTCAGGCCTCCTCAGTCTTCCCCAGACCAGGATCGCCGATTCTTGTTTTGAAAAAAAGCTGGATTTTCTGGGTATATATGTATAAAATTCGCAATCTAATCACCATTGCTTTTATGGGAACACAACAGGATGCCACTTTTTAATGGAAGACAGATTCAACAACAACTTAGGGCTTTTGGGGTTTTATTCAGTTACAAATAATGACGTATTTGCTATTTCTACGTCGACCACAGCAACCACCACCAGCACCACCACCAGCGATACAGATACCTAGAAGAAGGCACAACATGTGGGTCAGGCCATGGATACTACAGAGAGACGAGAGGGGGGCCTACCACATTATGGCTGATCTGTATGCCACAGACATTCCAGGATTCACCAACTACATGAGGATAACCCCAGAATTCTTTGAAATGATAAAGACCAGACTGGAACCACGTCTAGCCAGGCAGGCCACCAACTACAGAGCTCCAATCAGTGTTGGGGAGAAGTTAGCCCTCACCATCAGATATCTGGCCACTGGAGAGTCATACACATCATTATCCTGTCAGTTCAGGGTTGGCAGATCCACCATTTCCAAGTTTCTACCAGAGGTCTGCAGGGCCATCCAGGATGAGTTCACCAGAGAGTACCTCAAATGTTCTACTCCTCCAGATGAGTGGAAAGAACTGGAGAGGGAATTCAGGATCAGGTAGAATGTTCCTCATGCCCTGGGAGCCCTGGATGGAAAGCATGTGGCCCTGAAGAAACCCAAGAACTCTGGAGCCCTGTACCACAACTACAAGGGGTTCTTTTCCATTGTGATGTTGGCCCTGATAGATGGACAGTACAAGTTTAGATGGGTGTATGCTGGTACAGCTGGATCTTGCTCAGATGCCCAGATATTTAATGCCTCTCAGCTGAAGAGGAGGATTGAGGATGGCAGGATAGGCTTCCCTGACCCAGCACCTATAACCCAGGGTGGTAGAGATGTCCCCTACTTCATCCTGGCAGATGATGTGTTTGCCCTGAAGACCTGGCTCATGAAACCCTATGGAAGAAGGATGTTAACAAGAAAGGAAAGGATTGCCAACTATAGAATATCAAGGGGCAGGAGAGTTGTTGAGAATGCTTTTGACATCCTGTTTTCAAGATTCAGAGTGATGAGGACCACCATTGAACTACCCCCAGAAACAGTCAGATAAGTGGTATTCACCTGT
This sequence comes from Sabellastarte sp. h YS-2021, assembly GCA_964017235.1. NCBI lineage: Eukaryota > Metazoa > Annelida > Polychaeta > Sabellida > Sabellidae > Sabellastarte > Sabellastarte sp. h YS-2021. The sequence continues at coordinate 14,311,762 of OZ024933.1, forward strand.
GTGGTTCTGAACAACATACTGAGAAGCCAGTGTCAAGGTCAACATGGTGGTCAGCAGCCTGGGGATGATGATGATGATGATGTGCCTGGTGATTGTGGATTGATTGGTGGTGCTGCTGGTGGAGGGCAAGACAGAAACCCTGCTAGAGAAGCCAAAAGACAGAGGGATTACCTGAAGGACTACTTCAATAATGAGGGAGCAGTGGCCTGGCAAGATGGCAGAATATAAGTCCTGCTGCAGTAAACTGTCCTTTTCAGGACTAACAAACAGTCCTTTTCAGGACTACCAATTATTCCAAAAACAATTAATGAGCTATGCTTGCTTCAGACAAACCCCATGCCAAACATAACTTGTACAGACGGACAAACAGACAAACCCCATGCCAAACATAACTTGTACAGACGGACAAACAGACAAACCCCATGTCAAACATAACTTGTACAGACGGACAAACAGAGAAACCCCATGCCAAACATAACTTGTACAGACGGACAAACAGACAAACCCCATGCTAAACATCACTTGTACAGACAGACAAACAGACAAAACCCATGCCAAACATAACTTGTACAGACGGACAAACAGACAAACCCCATGCTAATCATAACTTGTACAGACAGACAAACAGACAAACCCCATGCCAAACATAACTTGTACAGACAGACAAACCCCATGCTAAACATAATTCTGAAATCTTTAAAAACTACACCCCAAATTTACTTTAAATTTAGAATCAATTATAGATAAATAACTGAAAGTAAGAGAATTTTTATGATATCTTTTAACATATTACAAATGTCCCAATAAAATCTGTTTTCTTGCTTAAAAAATATTATAAAATATCATCACCCAAATGGATGTGTTGAGGGTTCAGTTTATGTGTTTGTGGAATTTTTTTGGGGGGGTGGGATAATTCTGTTTCCAAATTTGTGTGTCAGTTCCTTGGTTGTTGGTTATGTTTACTAGTGGGTTTGTCTGTTTTGGGGTTGGTGGCTATGTGATAGCCAAAAATCTTTAACTCTAGGGATGGTGTGAGTGTTGGACTTTTTTTTACAAAGTTAAAACAATCCCATGGATTTTAGGTTACAAATGGGCATATTATTGGCCATAATTGGAGTTCATTGATCAATATCTTTTATATGTGGCCTTATTTTTGTTAAGTGTATTACCACGGGTTATTTTATGTTTGGGGTTATTTTATGTTGTTTTTTTTTCTTGTGATAAGTATTTGTACTGTTTCTTTTTTCTTTTGGGAGGGGATTGGAATAACTTGCAGCTGAATAATTGTTTTGGGAAGATTTGGTGGCCCTGAAAACGGCCTGGCAGGTCAAAGACCCGCCCTGACTGGATGGCTACTGAGGAGGCTGCTGCTGTTGAGGCGGTACTAAAGTGGTGATAGTAAAGAGCTGCTGCTGCGGTTGCTGCTGCTGAGGCTGCTCGACTATCTATGTTGATGTTAGATCTGGGAGCTGGCTTAATATTCCACTCAGGTTGTGTCTGCTCCCTTCGTCCTGTACAGTTAGGACTGATGTAGGGTTACCGAAGCCAATGAGACTTGGTGTATAATACACAAAACTGCTGCCAGCTGCTGCTTGAGTGGAACTAGACGCCTATGGAGTGGTTGTTGGCAGTAGCCCGACCCTCTGGGACTCCGTGGTAACAGTGGCTGATCTTCTGGGCAGTGACTCACGTCTATGGTTACTCTTAATACTTTCAATGTCTCTAAATATCCTGCCCTTTAGGTCTTCAAATTATTCTTGGCTCATCTTTTTGGCCTCTGATGTCACGTAGTCAAAGAAGGGCTGCCTGTCTGACTTCTGCTGCAGAAAACCTGAGAGTAATGTCCTCATCTGGTCAAAGTGCTTGAGAATCTCGGAGTCTGTTGAAACGGGTGTAGATGTAACGATGAAATGACTCCTCTCCCTCAGGACACCGGACTCAAGGTGTTCGGTGTCAGTAGTAGACCCACACGATTCGTCCTGCTTGCTGGTATTTGGACTGGCCTCGAACCCTGAACTTCTGTTGGCCCCCTTTCGTCTAATGTGGGTTTTAAGGAAACCCATCTGTTGGTAGACCCAGGACTGTCTCTTGGTCATCTCCCTCGGGGCTTGGCCAGATTGGAGCTTGGACAGCTTGCCATAACACGTTCGTTTGGATTCGAACTAATGTCTGACATCAAAGGGCTGGAGCTTCAGTTCTGCAGATATTTCTGTCCAGAGAGCCTCTTTTCTGTTCCTGTCGTGGAACCGTAGATGTTCCTTGTCATACAGTTCTGGGTGCTGCTTTACAAATTCCACAATTGAAATTTCCTGACTGTCAGTAAAAGTTGCACACACCCTTGCTCTCTTGGCTGATGAATAGCATTCTATATCTTCTTCACACCTCTCTTCTTCTTCTACAGCTTCCTCAATAGCTTCTGGACTTTCCTCAATCTCCTCCTCCTCTCTCCTCTCAATCCCTCCCTATGCAACTTCAATCCTTTCCTGTTCTTCACTTTCCTTCTCCCTCTCATCCATCTTTTTCCTTCCTATCTTCCCTCCTTTCTCTTTCCTCATAATCCAGTCGACAAAATAATAAAAAATAGTAAAATGTGTCTCCTAACTGTGAAATTTGCCTTAAGCTCAAGTATTATATGATATTTAAAAAATGAAAACCCCTACAAAACAGAGACACATGTCTCTCAGTAGCCAAACAGTCAGTAACAACGAGAATGTGTGCGCGGTTGCTTATATAGTCCCAGACCTCCTCATTGCCTCGTTTGGAAAAGAGTCGATTCTTAATCGGTTGTTAGTCCCAGGCCTCCTGGGGCGTCCTCAGACCGTCGCAGACAAAATTTGTGTTATCCCAGGAGGCCTCAGGACGCCGGCTTGGATCGGTTAGGGTCGGTTACCCTTAGTCGGGGGTTAGTCCCAGACCTTGATATTTGGGTCCCAGGACACCGCAGGCGCTCTGAGGCTTCCGGGGAGTAGTGGAACCGATTTCGCATGAAATTCATACGCATCATATATGAGTCGGGGACTAACAACCGGCCTCCTGGGACTAAGCTACGGAGATCTGGGACTAAGGGTCGCAGGCGGCCTGGGACAACACAGGACTGTGTAAAATTGGGTCTGAGGAGGCCTGAGGAAGCCTGGGACTGGACATTTTGTTGAGGGTGGGAAATATGAATCGTTTGGAGTCTTGAGAAATATCAAACATGTTTGATTTTCCTCCCGGCCTCAACGGACCACAACCGACCCTTACAGAAGGTCTGGGACTAAGCAAATATTTCAAACCGACTCTCAAAAATCCTTAATCGGGAGCCTTAGTTGTGTGGTGGAACACCCACATAAGGGTGTATCGGTGGACAGAAAATCATCCAAGCACTGTTTTTCCTGTGGCGAAGTGGGTCACTTCAAAGCTAATTGCCCAACAAAAGTTTCAGGGAAAGTGAGTCAAAGCAATACAGTGAATGCCCAATGTGATTATTGTGGTCGTATGGGTCATACTTTGTTGAAATGTTGGAAGTATAAGGCTGATCAACAGAATGTTGAGCCTACTTGTGTGTTTTGTGGTACGAAAGGTCACTACATGATAGACTGTGATAGGTATAGGTCTCAGCTGCCATCTGGCAGGAGTGAGAAGGAATCTTTAAAACAGAAGCAGCTGATGTAGGGGGCCATACTTCAGCTGACTTGACCATTGGGCCCAGAGTTAACATATGTGAAGATGGATTGTATTTAAAGGCAAAGTTAGGTGGTGGTATTAAGGTTAGTTGTTTGGTTGACACAGGAGCCAACAAATCCATACTCCATCCTAAGAAGTTTTATTCAATCCCATCTAGCGTCAGGCCTTCGTTGACAGAACTTGCTAAGAACATTGTACTAGCCAATGGTTATAGGATAAGGCTTTGGGACAAGTGACCATGTCCCTTGAGGGTAGTTTCAATCACAAGTTTGTTGTCGCTGAGACAAATGAACCAGTTATACTAGGGAATGAACCAGTTATACTAGGGAATGATTTCTTGTCAACCAATTGTTGTGTGATTGACGTAGCCAATAGCGCCAATAGCGAGTATTGATGGCAAAAGTGTTCCTTGTGTGGTGGAGAGTAAGGTTGGTTCTTTGTTTAGACTAAGGCTTGCTGAAGATATTGAGGTTCCAGGGAATTCAGAAATAATTCTGCCAGGATATTTTTTCTGATTCTAGTGATACTGTTTTTCCTGAATGTCTAATGATAGAATCTTCGGACAGGTGTTGCAAGAGGGGTATAGTGTTGGCGAAAGCTTTAGTTAGTACTGATTCATCTGTTGTTCCTGTGAGGGCAATGAACCCATCTGATGAGTGTATCAAGTTACACAAGGAATCAATCTTGCGAGAGTGTAGTATTGTCCAGGATATAAGGTCAATTAGTGAAGTTGATTGTTCAAAGCTTGATTCAGTGACTTTATGTAGTACTGATGGTGATTTTCCTGAGCACATTGAACCAGTATTTGCAGGTTTTTCTAGTAGTCTGAATGAAGATCAGAGGTGTCAGGCTAAGGCTTTACTTCTCTCTCATAGTGATCTTTTCACTGAGTCAAAGCTAGATAGAGGTAAAACTCATCTAGTAAAACATAAGATTGATATTAGCAATCATGCACCTATCAAACAAAGGCCAAGATGGTTACCCCTGGCAAAAAGAAAGGTTGAGCGAGAGGAAATTGATAAAATGTTAGAGACTGGTGTAATTGTATTGTCTTGTAGTCCTTGGGCATCTCCTGTTGTTTTAGTGACAAAGAAGGATGGTTCAATTAGATATTGCATTGAGTACCGTCAGTTGAATAACATTACCATAAAGGATTCTTATCATTTGCCTCATCCACAGGATTGCTTGGAGTCTCTTAGGGAAGCAAAGTGGTTTAGCACTCTTGATTTACAGAGTGATTATTGGCAGATTGAGATGGATCCAGAGGATTGTGAAAAAAACAGCTTTTGCTAGTTTAAGTGGTCTGTTTCAATTTTGTGTCGTGCCATTTGGGTTGACTAATGCCCCTAGTACCTTTGAGCGACTCATGGACAGGGTATTCCAGGGGTTAAACCCTGATATCTGCCTGATTTATTTAGATGACATCATTGTCAAAGGTTCTACTTTTCAATAACATCTAAATAATTTAAGAGAAGTTTTTACAAGATTAAGGGCAGCTGGTCTGATATTATCGCCTAAGAAATGTAAACTGTTCCGCAAATAAGTGCATTTTTTAGGGCACATTGTATCAGCAGAGGGTATAAGGACTGATCCCAAGAAAACTGAAACAGTGTTAAGTTGGCCTGTTCCTAGATTTTTGAAGGAGTTGAGGAGTTTTCTAGGGTTGTATTCTTACTATAGAAAATTCATTCGAAATTTTTCTACCTTAGCAAAACCCTTACATAGGCTTACAGAGAAGAATGTAAAGTTTCACTGGAGCATAGATTGTCTAAATGCTTTTTCTAAGCTGAAGGAAGCATTGGTTGAAGCCACTGTTCTAGCATATCCAGATCCAAAGGGGAACTTTATTCTAGATACAGATGCTAGTGGTGTGGGTTTAGGTGCTATTTTGTCACAAGAGCAAGATGGATATGAACGAGTGATTGGTTATTACAGCAGGTCTCTGACAAAGTCTGAAAGGCGCTATTGTCTTACTTAGAAGAGAGCTTTTAGCTGTTGCTGATGCTTTGAAACATTTTCATACTTATCTCTAAGGTATGCCATTTGTGGTTAGACGTGATCATGGTTCTTTGCATTGGCTTTTGAACTTTAGAGATTTAGAGGGTCAAGTTGGAAGATGGAATGAGTATTTAGAGACATATAATTTTCAGTTGGTGCATAGAGTGTGTAGAGGATGAGTGCTTGTGTTCAAATGTGAGAACTGTCTCAATGCAGGGTGTTACTGAGGATTAGATTGAGGGTAAAACCTCAACAGACATCTGTGAAGCTCAGGAAAAGGATCCTTACATTGGAATTGTTAAGACTATGATAGAAACTGACCAAAGACCAAAGTGGGTTCAGATAGCACACCAGAATAGTGTTGTGAAAGCATACTGGTCCAAGTGGGATAGACTGGTTTTGAGGGATGGCATTTTGTATAGAAAGTGGTGGCCCACAGGGAAACGTAACTTTGTGCTTCAGTTGGTCCTGCCTGAATCTCTTAGACGTTTAGCCTTGAATCAGTTGCATGACAAAACCAGTTCTGGTCATCTAAGCATAAGACGTACTCTTGCACGAATGCGTAGTCGTTTTTATTGGGTAGGGTGTAAGAGTGATGTTATAGTGTAGGGCCAAAGTTGTGAGGTTTGTTAAAGGAGGAAGTCTTCAGTGAGAAAATTTAGAGGTCCAACCCAGCAATTCAATGTAGGTGCCCCTTTAGAGCGTGTTGCTTTGGATATACTAGGTCCTTTGCCTGAGACTTATAATGGCAATAGATACATTTCAGTCATTAGTGATTACTTTTCTCGTTGGGGAGAAGCTTTTGGTATGTCAGATCAGGAAGCTAGCACTGTTACTGATTGTTTGCTTCAAGGTTTTGTGTCAAGGTTTGGAGTTCCAAGCCAGATTTACTCAGATCAAGGAGCACAGTTTGAGTCCAACTTGTTTCAGGCCTTGTGTAGAATTTTAGGAATTGAGAAAACTCGTACAACACCATATCATCCCCAAAGTGATGGTCTCGTAGAGAGATTTAATAGGAGTTTAGAGGATATGCTAAGTAAGGTGGTTGAGACAAATTATAAGAATTGGGATGATTGTTTACCATATTCAATGATGGCCTATAGGTCATCTATCCATGAGACTACTGGTGACAGTCCAGTTAGGATGATGCTAGGTAGGAATATTCAGTTGCCAGTTGAATTGATGTTAGGAAAGGGCATTCCTGAGACATAAACTGTGGTATCTGGTGTTGCTTATGTGAAAGAGTTGAGAGAAAATCTGCATAGAATTCATGATATAGCTAGAGAAAAGTTACTCAAGTCTAGTGATAGGCAAAGAAAGGCTTATGATTTCAGGAAAAATTTCAAATCTTATGCAGTGGGAGATACAGTATATCTGCAGAAGCTCAGCTAGGCAACAGGGCACTAGTTCTAAGTTTCATCTTCCATGGACAGGGCCATTTCTAGTAGTTGGGAAGGTGTCAGATCTTGTGTATCAGATTCAAAGGTCATCCAAATATGATTTGAAGTATGAACATCATGACAGATTGAAACCTGCTCATGTCAAATTGGACAATTGGTTACAAGGATCGAATGACAAAGTTTTAGGATCTACTTTAGATCAAGGAAATAGGAATGTGAATTTAGAGTCGCATGGTTTCAACAATTCAGTAGATAATAAGAAAGACATTTTGATTTCTTTTCCAGGTTCTGAGGAAGTACCAAGTGACCAGCATGTTTCTAATTCATCCAGTGGAAAAACACTGGACAATTCTTTTTCTTTGTCAGAGTCACACCATTCGACTGATTTGTCTAATGGTTAAACATTGACAAATTCTTCTCCAGTAAGGCCAGTTTCACAGTCCGATAGTAAAACATTGAATGATGCTTCTCATGGGAATGATTCTCTGTCAAGATGTGAGCGGACTACCCGAGCGGGTAAAAAAACCAAATAGCCCAGTTTCTTACAAGACTATGAACTAAGATTTGTTTGGCAGATCTAAGCAAGGATTAATCACTGCATAAGGGTAAAACCTTAAATGATTTACATTCATTCATTTCCATTTTTTCTTTCTGTTTTCAGTGGTCAAAGGACATGAGGAACTAACTGTCTTATCTTATAAAAAGGGTAAAACCTTTTCTTAATTAAGGTACTTAAGAACTAAGTTTCCCTTCTTTCATTGTAGGCTACTGAAGTGTGCCAAATGTGGTTATAATTCGTCCAGTATGATGGAAGCCAAGAGTCATCAACAAAGTACTCATGGGAGGAAGTTCAGATGCCCAGATTTGAACTGTAATTTTATTTTCCCAGAATGTTACTGGGAAACCTTTGAGGAGCATAAAGCTACTCACCTATTTGACATAAGTGAGAAAATTCCGGTTGCCTAAAGGAAAAGGAAGGCCCAGTGTGTTGAAGAAACAGACAAGGTGAAGGCCACCAAGAAAAATCAACAACTATCCATTTCTTCTGATCCGGGTATACTGATTATACCAACAGAGGAAGCTCAGAATACAACTGAATTTAGTGGTAACACGAGGGATTGGCCTACTGTTGACAACTTCAATCCGCTAGGGTTCTAATTCTAATTCTAATAGCACTTTTATAGCGCTTAATCTCCGTCAAAAGACAGACTCTAAGGCGCATCACACAAAAACATTGTTCAATATTCAAAAACCAGAGACATTGCAGGGGTCAGCACCGCGGAGAAAGCAGAAAGGAGATTGGAAATTTAGGGTGGGTATGCTTTTCCAAAGAGGTATGACTTCAACTTTGACCTGAAAGAGGCAAGTGAGTTTGCAGAGCGGACCTCATCAGGAAGGTCATTCCAAATCATAGGTGCGTCATACGCAAAACTGAGTCCAAAATGTTTTCAAGACTTGAAAATTGAACCAAAGTGGGGAACCTCAAGAAATATGCCATCAGATTGACTTCGACGAGTGTTATATGCACTATGTCTGGTAATGAGGAAGGGTTCAAAGTATTTGGGGTTACCACTGTGTAGGAACTTATATACCAGCATGGCAGTCTTAAAGATAGAACGGTACTTAAATGGCAACCAATGTAGTGCTTTTCTAACTGGAGTGATGTGTGAGTACTTGGTGGTGTTGGCAACAATTCTGGCCAGGCTATTCTGAACACATTGAAGTTTGCGCAGATCTAGAGCTGAGAGACCTCTGAACAGAGAGTTACAGTAATCTAGTCGACTTCCGACCAGAGCATTGGCAGCCATAAGAGTAGCTTCATGTGTCAGATGTCCTCGGAGTTGCTTAAGATCCCGGACATGAGCAAAACAAGCCTTGCAGACCTTCCTAACATGGCAAGAGAATGAGAAATCAGAATCAAACCAGACACCAAGGTTCCTAACTGCATCTGTTGGTGATATGAGATTACCAAGTATGTTGACCGGGAAGGACTGATTAAGTTTTTCGCGCTGAGACTTTGAGCCAAACACAATGAATTCGGTCTTATCTGGACTTAGCTTGAGCTTATTTGTAGAGAGCCATCTCTTTACGTCTTCAAGGCAGTGTGACAGCTTATCAAGGGCCGAGGCAACATTTTTATGTGTGAGGTGTACATACAATTGTGTGTCATCAGCGTAGAACTGGAAACTAATACCAGGATGAATCTGTATGACTTTACTCAGTGGAGTAGTATAGAGTGAAAAAAGGATTGGCCCCAGGACAGAGCCTTGAGGCACACCATACAATAACTTTTTGGCATCAGATAAAATTGACCCAATCTTAATGCACTGAACACGGTCTGAGAGATAAGACTTAAACCAATCGAGGACAACCCCGCTCACACCAAACCAGGAGCTAAGAGAATTAAGTAGCGTATCATGATCAATAGTATCAAACGCTGCTGATTGATCCAAGAGAACAACAGCAGTAGCCTCACCTTTAGCAAAAGCCAAATGAACATCATTCTTAATTGAAAGCAATGCAGATTCAGTTGAGTGACCTAGTTTGTAGGCAGATTGCCTGACATTCTCAAGTCCGTTCAAACTAACATGGTCATTCAACTGAGAAGCAACAACACGTTCAACCCGTTTGGATATGAAGCCCAACCCAGAAACAGGTCTGTAGTTTTTTAAGTCATTGGGTGGTAGTGATGACTTTTTAATCAATGGGGTTACAATAACCTTCTTGAACTCATCAGGTACAACACCTTCTGACAACGAGCAGTTAACAAGCCTGGTGATAGAGGGCAGTAAAATATCAATAGATTCCTTAACAAGAAATGTAGGCCATGGGTCTAACAAACAAGATTTAGTGGGTGACTTCATGATAATTTTTCTAATTTCCTCTTGAGAAACTTGTTTAAAGCAGCTGAAATTGGGTACATCAGGTGGAGGAGGCAGAGTGAATGAGTCACTAGAGGAAAATGAGTTTCTGATTTTATCTATTTTGTCACTGAAGAAAGTGACAAACCGGTCAGCAAAACCTTTCTTAGATTCATGAGAAGGGAGTACTGCTTCAGGACTAGAGTGCAGTGCGGAACGCAAGACCTGCCATAGCTTCTTGGAGTCATTGGTATTTTCTCTGACCAGGTTTCTGAAGTAATTTGCCTTATCTTTGTTGACCAGTGAATTGCAGTGACCAATCTGTCTTCAAAGTGTAGCTCGATTATAGGCAGATTTATCTTTACGCTAGATTCGTTCCAGCTGTTGCCTGATGGTTTTTGCCAGCCTGTAGGTGTCAGATAGCCAACCAGTAGCTTGCTTAGTAAAAGTGTGAGTAACCAATGGTGCATGCTTGTCGAGCAATTTGCTGAAATCATCTAAGTATTGTTCACACAAACCACTGACTGTATCACCAGGGCATTTTACGAATGCGCTATTTCCCAAATCCTTAAGGAAACTGTCCAAGTCAATTTTATGATACCTCCTGAAGGTGACAACTTTTGCCTTATGTGAAGGAGGATTAACTGAGTCAAGCTGAGCAAGGACAAGAGCATGATCAGAAATAAATTCAGCAACTCGTACATTAGAGATGACACTGGCATCAGTAGGAGTGAGAACAAGGTCTAGGATATGACCATGTAGATGGGTAGCCGTTTGAACATTTTGTGTTATATTGCATGATTCTAAACAGTTCTGGAATTTGATACTATCATTTGAAGAAGTATCCACATGAATATTTAAATCCCCACAAATTAGGAAAGAGGGAGAAACAGAGGATAAATATTCTAAAAGATTGAGAAATTGGTCCAGGAAACTTTCAGAGCATGAGCCAGGTAGACGATAAACACAAGTCAACACAAGCTGTTGAGCCGCCGACCCAATTGCAATGCTAACATTTTCAAAGGAACTGAAAGTAAGTGTATCCACAGATCTAAACTGTGTAGCTTTGTTGATAAAAAATCCGACACCACCACCACGGCCATGAATACGGGGTTTGTGGCAGAATTTGAAGCCTGTCGGGGTGATGGAATGTAGAAGGCTGTCCGTTTCCTCCTGGCGAATATGTGTTTCAGTGACAGCAAGAATGTCGACAGAATGTACTGTTACAGTATCATCGATGCAGGGTCCCTTGTTTCTTACAGATCGGCAATTTACCACCCCAAACGAGATTGGTCAAGGATTAAGGGAGATGTAACCACAAAGCAACAATAAGGTCGCAAGGCCATGACGCTTAGCCACACAAGGGAAAAGATGTGTATTCAGGACATAGCTGTGGAGTCTGTAGGGGCGTGGTAATGAAGTAAGACCATGAGCAGACAACGGAATAAACACATTAGGATCACTGCTTACTGACTTTCTCCAAAACAACAGTAAGAGGAACAACCAGCGGATGGTACTCATTGCACTCCAGTTCCCTAAACTAAGAACAGGACCGTGACGAGTAACACCAGTATGCCCTAATTCTAAGTTAGTTACTATGTGACACAGTCTGTCCACTCTAAATTCCGTCCCGTGGGCGACTCACGGGCACCCTACACTCCTCACTGAGCCTCTAGAATAAACAATTTCCCTAAAGTGAATCGAAGAGGGGATGACCTTAAGCTTAAGGAAAGTATTGGAGTGACTAACAAAATAGTCAATGGTATTCAGTAGATATTTCACAACAGTGAAAAAACAACAATTGGAATGACCAGAAACTGGAGAATGACTATGATATTCAGGTGATATTGACAGCCACTACAGTGAAAAACAACAATGGACTAAAATATCAGTAAAATAGGAATAACTCACAATAAATCTGGGCCGATAATTCCCGCTAAATGGGGGATAATACCCGTACTATCAATAAACATGCAAATACAAGCTACAGCATTGGTAATAGGAACACAGATTACACATGTTGTGGATATTATTTAGTTTCCTTGCAATACATATTGAAAGCTCCTTATATTCGCCTAGACTTATGTACCAAACAGGGTTTCTTTTATTATTTACAAAAAAAAAAGACGTCTCCGCGGTGCGCACTAAAACGATAATATGGGTGAAGGGTTGAATTCAGATGATTTTAAAAGTGAGCTATGTGCTATGCCAACAGTCAGAGTGGGAGAGAGAGCCAGAGGATGGGTTCCTTGTATTGCTATAGGAGGAGGACGTGCAGCTGAAGATGCAAGGCTGACACCAATGACATGGAGATTGTACAAAGTGGATATTCCAGTACCTTCAGCACCGAGGACTACAGGACTCAGTGATGAACAATGTTGCTTGGACCCGAGGTTGTCCTAGGATAAAGAACTGTTTTTGTTTTTTTGTAATGAACATTTATAAGCTCTTTTTTGTTGTTGTTCTTTTTTGTGTTGTATGGACATTATGGACATTTAAAACTGTTTTTTTTCACTGTGTGTTATTTTAATGATTAAATATAACATTAACATGGATTATATGGTAAATTGAATTTCATGTTTTGCATGCTTCAAGTGTGATATTGTGCTACATGTGATTATTATTATTTTTATTTTTGTGTGGCATATGATGAGTTAGGTTATAGTAAATATATTATCTGTAACCTACTGATGCTGCAGTTTTAGTAATTGGGATGCGGTGATATCGGCGAAATTGATGATATTGTGTTTTTACCATTTCATTATAAAACAGTTTGAAATTGATGTATTATGATTGCAACTGGTATTTATTTACCTTTTAGGTGTCATATACTGTTGTCCTTGTTGTATATGATTGCTGTAAATGGTTTGTATTATATCCTCATGTCAATGTACAGAGAAGAAGTTGTCACTTCAAAGTCTGGGGGGATACTAAACTTTAAACCAATAGGATTCCTTGTTTCATTTTTACAGGTGCAGACTTTGAGTTAATCTCCCATGTCTGGGATTTCTCTATAAAAGCAGGGTGGATTCTGTCATTCTTTGCTGAACTGGCGTAAGTAGCAGAAGGCAGTCATGTCAGGGTAAAACCTGGTATTTTCTTCTGTGGTTAGATTTTAGAGATGTCAGGGTAAAACCTGTATGGTATTATTTTCATAGTTTAGGTTACAGGGAAAGTTGCAAGATGACTTTGGTAACATTTTAAAGCAGGGAAAAAGAGAATGTTCTGTACATAGTTTCTGTTTGATTTCAGGGTAAAACCTGTTTGGGAATTTACTTTAAAGTATCATGATATTTTAACTGTTTATTTCAGGGGAAGTTGGATTTTCATTTAATACTTTGCTGCTTGTTGTATTTGACTATGTTTGAATGAAATAACGATGAAGTGGTTTGTATTTATTTCTAGTGTCAGGGTAAAACCTGGCGAGAATTGAATGGACTGAAATGTTATAATTGCATGTGGTTGATTGTGCATGATGTGTTGATTTCAGTCATATGATTATAGGTTTCAGGCTGAATGCCGGTGATTTGATGAATGTTTCATGGGGTAAAATCCATGACTAATTGAATTCATTTCATTAGGTACTGAATCTACTATGGTACTTGATAAAGGGTGGAACCAGTGTTTTGACATAGAGTATGATCCAAGGTCTAAGTGTTAGTTGACAGTATTTTTCCAGTGTTATGTCTTATTTTCAGTTCTTTTATATGATTCTGGGGGAATTATTTGAATGTATATAATATAAATGTGATTTCTGATTATTTTTGATACTTTTTGACTTTAGTGCTTGTACCAATTCAGCCCCAGCAATTGCTGGTAAAATACTTGTTATATTTTGTAAATAAATGTTCTGTTATGTGACATAAGGCTTTCTCTTGACTTTAGTTCAACGCAAGACCCTTGGCACGTTACAATAGGTAATCCAAGGTTTACCAATAAATGTTTTAATGTAGCAAAAAGCAATTTAGACCGATGATATCCCCCAAGTAGGCCATTACCCATACATTTTGGGTCCACACAACATAAGTAACAGCATCTGTACATCACTGGCAGCTTGACGTTTCTTGACAGAAAAGTTATATATAATAGGACAAATTATATATAGTAGGATACTTAAGTTGAAATTCAAGGAACCCAAAATAATCTACGGGTACGCATCTACTTACACTACAGTGATGTGGCCAAATAAGATCACAATAATTCTAATTCTCCCATCAGGTTTTGAATAGGACATTAGTAGAGATACATGTAATTTATTGAAAGGTTTACTGTCCAAAGGGTAAACTATGGCACCATTATCCAACTCATCTTCAAAACACTTCTACACCTTCACATTTTTGTAAAGTTGATACATGATTAACCACATCCTCAGAAAATTTAAATATCTGATAGTCTATATTTAAAGGAAAACTAAATTTAAGGTATTCACATAAAATTTTCAGATCATAATGCTCAAGATATATTCGCCATTTCTCTATACATCGCCCAGAGGGTACTTTGATACGTGCTTGTTTATAATTTGGCAAGCCAGTACTTTGCACTACTGAATGAGCTTCCTGAATCCAACTTTCATATCAGAAGCTGATAGTTTCTCAGCTCCTTAGCCACATTGAAATTTATAATCTTTTAGCAACAAAAACCCAAAACTGCGACAATAATGGGTAATTTTACTAAAAAACCTAGTAACCTGTTTCATCTTCTTAGAAAATCGACTACAATTAACTGTTTTCAACAAGGACGGTTTGTTCTGAGAGGCTGTATAATCCTCACACAATATGTCAGAGAAACTACCCTTAACTATTTGTTTACCAAAAGAACCTACACTAAAATTACTTCTATGTACATTGTTTGGTCGGTATTTTGAACGGGGACAGGGTTATGGTTTTCTGATGTAACTTCCATAGCACTAGTACTGACCTCACTTCCCATTTATGTGAACTAACATATTGCAATATTTTCCTTAAATTTCTCTACCACATGAAAGGTCATTATATGACACAAGACTATTACCTATATCACTAGTGTTATCATGATCATGTGTTGATATTTTGTGTTGAATTTCTCCACCCGACAAAAGGCCATTATATGACACAAAACTATCATCTATGTCACTAATTTTATTGTGATGATATTGTGAACCAAAAAAACCTACAGCAGCATTTCCACATACTCGTGATCTGGCATTCAGTATACAGCATGCGTTATTTTAGCTTAAAATGTAATAGGTGTTTCTATATGTGTGTGTGCGGTAATGCAGAAAATACGAGGCCAAAGGCCGAGTAATTTTCTGATTCACAAATTCACACTTTCAAGTGGTTTCTCTGGCTTAAACCACTAAAAAGGCCATGTAAAATCAAAGTTTGCATATATTCGGCTTAAATGGCTAATCACATTGAATGTGGTGACCTGAACATTCAATAAAAAGTGTTGACTCTGAAAATGTTCAATTGATTTAATTAAATCTTTTATATTCTGCTAGTACATTTGTTTTTAGCAGTTATGGTGTCAAATTTGCATCTTTGCAACCATGTCCAATAAAAGTACATGTCAAAGCCTATAAATTTTTCAATATATATACATAAAAATATCAGTGATTATAGGTTGAAAGGATTTGAAAAAATATACATTAAGGAAATAGACCATGCACAGTGATGTCAAAAGGTCAGTTATTTCACTTTTTTCCTAGATTTCATTTCATCTAATTGTGTTCTTTATACATTATATTAAATCTTAAATTAAATGTCAAAAATCTTAAAAATGTTGACATTGAAGTTAATGACTGCACTATCAAATGATAAAACAAGATTCTGTACTAGTTTCTCAAACACACACCATCATCAAATACTGTCCCCAAAATTGATTAAGCATTAAATAATATTTCATTGTATTTTTATCTAAACTTGCTTTCAGACTTACTAGATTTCATTTACTGATTCACTTTGGATGGAGGATTTTCCTGCTGAGGATATGCATGATATCATCTAATCTGAAAAAATATGTTTTGAACTGTTTTCTGAAACCAGAAATGCTTTCTATGATTCTAATGGCTTGAGGAAGCTTGTTCCACTCTGTGGGAGCTCCTACTATGAAGCTGCGCAGCCCTGAGTGTTTATTTGGTCTAGATGAGGAAATTGATAGGCAATTGCCCTGTGTGAGATCACTCTGTCTAATCAGAGAGAAAAGATATGGAGGTTGGCTGAAATGTATTGTAATGAAGCAAAATATTCATTTTTTAATAATTTTACAGGCTGTTTTTTTCCAAACTGTTTACCTATATAGGCACTGTTTGCAGCTGTCTACAGGGAAAGTATAATTAAAGCACTTTTGAAATATGAATATACACCTTTAAATGAGGACTAAATATCTGGAAAAAGCCTGTACCTTGTCAATTATGTCTGTACATATGGAAACACTATAACTGGACACCAGATCTGCATGCCGGATTTCTTGGCCACAAGAAACTGGCCTTGACATTGCAAGATGTGGGTACTCACCTCCCAACTAGGGAGACTTTTGCCTTTACTCGTTATATCTGTCATGTGGACCAGATTTAATTTAGATTTATTTCCAAATGTAACACCAGCACTAGTGACCCGACAATGACCAGTATTATTGTGCATATTATTAATAATCCCTATACCAAAAGAATTACACATAGAACTATCTATATATGAACGAAAATTGAGAGCAAAATTATATATGCAACCTGCATTGTCCACATAGGGGCCAGGGCCAGTGTTACTGCAAGCATTCAAGCAAAACACCCTAGCATATATATTTATGCGTTTTTTATCATATTTTCACCTGAGAAAAAAAGGACAAGCATCCACATTTAAAAATTTAGTATACATACATTATTTTACCCAAAGTTCTTCATGTTTGACCTATTGTAATGCATAATTACCTAAATTGTTATATTTCATGTCAATATTGTTATCCACGTGGTTTGCAATGCAATTTTTAATATAACTACTAATAGAGCAATACATAGGCCAAATTTCTTCTTTTGGATTAGTTTTTTTCATTATATACTAAGGGTAACCTTAAACCTAAACTTAACTTAGGTGGTTCTGGCCCTTCTCACAGACTGAGGTGGCCCTACCTTCACCTGTAGTGAAAGTTACATATATAATCTGTAAAATCACATTATTGCAGTACTGACCTGGACAAGGTCATTGATGAGGTCAAATAATCACCTCAGGTAATGTATAATAATGGACAGTAGTATTTAACTTTAAAATTGAACCTGTTACATTTTAATTTAATATATATATATATAAATACTTTTCAGTTTAAATTTTTCTTAGACTTGTATATCTGCAATATTTCCTTTTTTTATGTGTGGAAAGACAGCATACTGAAGTTGTATTAATGCTAGGAAATCTTATACAATGTCAGCAGATGAAAAGGTCAGTACCAGTGTCCGTGGGGGTAAAAAAGGAACATTAGCAGTAGGAGTTCCAAAATGTTAAATATAAATTACAGTGTGGTATCACCTACTTCACCCAAAGGTGCTGTTACTCTCGCAAACATGAGATCATTGTTCAAGGAAGAATTAGTACCTATCATTAACAAACTTGACGACTTGCAAAAGTCTGTATAATTCACCTGAACAGATGAAGGACTTGGTTTAGTTAAACAAGAAAAGACAGTAATGTTATGAGCCAAAAGCTCAATGAATCTAAATCAAAGTGCTGTATATTGCAAGACTGGGTCACTTCTCTTGAGGTTTATACAAGAAGAAACAACTTAAAATTTCCGGAGATAAGACAGCCTCAAAAAGAATCCACAACAAATATCGGGAAAAATAGCCAAGAGCTATTGGTTACTCTTTGCCACAAAGTAGGTGTTACCATTAACCCGGATGAAATAGAATGTGCACATCCGATAGGGCATTTTAGAGAAAGAACAGACCAATCGTAGCCCGTTTTGTAAGTTACAATTCTCGTCAAAGGATTGTCCAGGAACACAGAAGATTTCAAGAACAAGGGATTGTAGCGACAACATTTTCCAAAGGAAATAATGGAAAAATGAAAGCTTTTCCAGCCTATTCTGCAAGCTGCATACAAGTCCTCAGGGAAATATAAAGCATACTTATGTGTAGACAAACTGATCTTAAATAGAAAATAATATTCGTCTGATGATTTGTCAAAGCTTCCAAAGGAACTACAACCACAAAAACTGTGTAATCTTGTTCAAGGTGATAAATTTGCATTTTTTACTAGCTACTCAAAGTTGTCTAACCACTACAGGTGCACGTTCACACAAGGTGGCAACTGTTTCAGCTCAAGAAGAGCAATATTATAACTTCATGAAAGCAAAATACTTCAAGGATGATGTATGTGCAGCATATAAACTTGGCACAGATACTCCAGTTGCAGCACTAAACTTAGGGAAAAGGATAAACAACTTCAGGACTCAGGAATGGGAGCAAGTTTGCGTCACATACATGATACAGGGTCTGGAGGTAAAATTTCGCCAAAATGATGAACTTTCCAAAGCTTTAAAAGAAACTGAACAGATGATGTTGATCGATGCCAACCCTTTTGACTATTATTGGGGTATAGGTATTTCTCTATTTGACAATTCACTGTGGGATGAAAACAAGTGGAAGGGTCAGAATATGCTGGGCAAACTGTTAATGAAGTTACGTGAATCTCTTTGAATTAAATCATCCCTTTAATATTTTATGTCAAAAAGTACATTCAAGTGATTCCTCCCCCTTCCATTTTTTCGACTTTTGTGTGAGACATTAGATTGAATGGCTTGTATTTATAATTTTGAAAAAAAAAGATTTTTGTTTATTGTTGTAAATAGTTTTTTACAGCAGTTAAGGTGTTATATCTATATAGTTGCAAAGAAGCAGGTAAATTCATGTAACTGACTAGTTTTTAAAAAATTTGATTTCTTTTTATTCATTGATGGAAATGGTTCATTTGCAGCAGTTAAATTGCTATATGTATAGGGTTGCAAGGAAGCAGGTTTTCCCCTAACTTCTTATTTATAGTATTTTTTTCTTATATTCCAACCAATACATTAGATTGAATGACTTGTATTTTAAGTTTTGAAAAAGTTTAATTTTTTGTTTATTTGATGTAAACTGTTCTTTGTAGCAGTTAAGTTGTTATATCTATATAGTTGCAAAGAAGCAGTGACATCAATGTAACTGACTTGTATTATTAATTGTTGTTGAAAATGGTTCATTTGCAGTAGTTAAATTGCTTATATCTATATGGTTGCAAGGAAGTAGGTTTCCCCTGTGTTAAGGTATTTTTTCTTATATTCCAAACACATTGGGTATAACAAACGAGTACATTATTGTTGCAGATTGATGGTTTGTCTATATTTTCAATAAAATCATAGTAAAGTTTGTAATCCATGGAGAAATACAAATAACAGTTAAAAAATTATCTCCTGTAATTTCTCCTCAGCTCATTTCCCACATTGTTCTTTGAATGTTTTATGTTGTGTACACATGTTATTTATCTTGCTGTTTGGTTCACTTGCACAATATTGTTTTTACAGAGCCAACCCTTTTGACTATTATTGGGGTATAGGGGTTTTGACTATTATTAGAGTATATATCTATTTGACAATTCACCCTGGGATGAAAACAAGTAGAAGGGTCAGAATATGCTGGGCAAACTGTTAATGAAGTTACGTGAATCTCTTTGAATTAATTTAATGTAATTTGAAATCTTATCTACTGGTGTTGCAGGCGCAATATCTTCCACATCAAGGGGAACTCAGTGTGCTAGTTAACAAAAATCATTTTTTTAATTTTTATTTTTTATAAAGAGGTAACATATATATAATACAACTTTTCACAGGTTATATAGATTTTAGTGCTTTTCTGTAATTCCATTATTACATCACTATACCAAAAGGAAAGTTTAACATCTTTATTCCTAGAAACATGTACAATGTATACAAATAAGGTACTAATACTAAAAGAAAATTAGAAGTAACAGATATTAAAGATATCTCCTTCAATTGATAGGTAAAACTGTAGACTAATGTAACAGGGGTAATTTTAAAAATCTGAAGAGGAAGGAGAGGAAGCAATCATAATTGCTACTGTAAGTACTTTTGCAAAATTATAAACACTTAAAATATTTAGAGTTCAATTTCTGAAAAAAATATCTACCCAATGTCCCCATTTTGTATTAAATAAGTTTATACCAGTATCTGTTTATGCCAAATATTTTTGCTCTCGAAATTTCTTTTTAATTCTTTCTGCAGACAAAATATGTTAAGATGGCTGATGGCTCTGTAGAGTTCTCTCCCATGAATTCTGGTGGACTTTATGATCTGTGACACATGGTCAGAGAATATGAAATTGGAATCAAACACCACTCTGAAGTTCTTGACACTTTGTGCTGGTGAGACCTGATTTCTTAGAATATTGATTGGAAAGTGAGGAAGGAGTTGTTAACCTTTTTTTTTGAACCTAGGTATTTTACTTTTGTTACATGCTGCTTCATTTTGCTACACCAGTGCACTGACCTTAATTTATTGATAAAAGTTATATTTTGTGAAATTGGATGTACACAAATATTTGTAGAAATGTTTGTTTTTAAAGTGAATGTGTGAATCTCTCAATATTTTTTGTGTGAATGTTGGGTGCCAACTCGTGGCTGGGAACAACTCAAGTTGTTCCTTGCGCCATCTTGCGGATTTGAGTTGTGTCAAGCATCTCAAGATTTACTGCCACATCTTGAGTGGGTGCTGCACCAACTTTACCCTATAATGCAACCTAATCATACTTTTATAGAGCTTAATCTGTGGAAGAGAGAAAAGGTTATGTAAACAATCAAAGGTGGTGAAGTAGAGTGACTTTTTATTATATTCTGATTGATGTTTCTTAATTGCATTTAAGGATTTCTCGGGATTATGTTTTTGCTGAGTTTTTGTACATAAATCGGAAACCTTGTAGGTGACTGCTATAAATGGCTTGTCTCTTAATTGCTATTAGATTTAAGACTGTTTTTGTTAAAATGATTATCACTGGTGATATAAGCTGCTGAAACACTAATACATTAGTGAATTAATATACAATATATGAAGTATAATGAGTTTTTCTTTTGTATTTGTTAAACTCCTGTAAACAATTATATGTTGTTATCTTTGCACTGACTCTGAAGTTTATCCACTGAAATATTATTTAAGAGCAATTTAATTTTACCTTTTGCTTTATGTACAAGTACATTGTATTCTACACTAGTAAATATCTGTATCATTTTAGTAAAAGTTAAATTATTTCCTATCTCAATAAAGATGCAAACAGACAACAACTGTTTTAGATATTTAAATAAGTTGATTTATATTTCATTGAAGTAACTGTATTACACTGTGCATCAAATATAACCTACAAAATAACTGTGTTAAAGATATCTAATCCTCATTTTGGGTTGAAATGTAAGTTTAAATAAGCAAGTTTGAAGGGAAAAATTACACTGTTCCAGCTAAAATTTTACAGATTCAACATGATGATTTTTCAAAAATTTACACTGAAAAAATCACTGGGAGCTTTGACACTGATATTGATAAGTATTTTTAATGAGACTGATATGCCACAAATATCAGATGAAAGCAAGTTCCTATGTGAAAGTGACATTACACTAGAAGATGCCAAAGAGGCAATTAATAGTTTAGCTAATAACAAAACACCTGGGCCTGATGGAATACCATCCAAGTTTTACAAAACTTTTTGTACAGAAATTGGTAATGAGCTGTGAACTCACAAATAGCAAAAAACAAAGTATTATAAATCTTATTCCTATAAAAGGAAAAGATCTTACTAACTTGAAATCTTAGCACCCTTAATATTAAACACCGATTATAAAATTTTGGTAAAAATATTGAGCAATAAATTAAAGTAAATAAATTAAAGATATTACTGTTTGATAAACATTTCACATATAATGTATAATAAACATTTGTGGACAATGTTTTTAAATGATTTAATAGCAATTGATTTTCACACTCATAATAATAATAATAATAATAAGATTTAGAGCACAAAAAGTCCAAGAATGGACAGTCCAGGGACAGACATTGGTTGAAATGTAAAAAGCACCCGCCAGGGTATAACTAATGTGGGTGTTCCACCACACGACTAAGGCTCCCGATTAAGGGTTTTTGGGGGTCGGTTTGAAATATTTGCTTAGTCCCAGACCTTCTGTAAGGGTCGGTTGTGGTCGGTTGAGGCCGTGTGAGAAATCAAACATGTTTGATATTTCTCACGACTCAAACCGATTATTTTTCCCGCCATAAACAAAATGTCCAGTCCCAGGCTTCCTCAGGCCTCCTCAGATCAAATTTACACAGTCCTATGCTGTCCCAGGCCGCCTGCGACCCTTAGTCGCCGACTCTTAGTCCCAGACCCTCTATTTTTAGTCCCAGGCCTCCTGCGACCCTTAGTCCCATTGCAAAACAAAAATCGGCTATCTCGGTCTGGGGACGCCTGGGGACGCCTCAGGACACCTTGTGGGGTCGGGACTTAATCCTGGGTTAGTCGGTTCTTAGTCCCAGGAGGCCTGAGGCGTCCTGGGACCCAGTCGGTTTGTCTACGACAGGATCGTGGTTGAAACCGACCAGAAAAATGGCTTAGTCTGTTCTTAGTCCCAGACCAGTTAGGGACTGTCTGGGGCCTCCTGGGGCGTCCTGAGGCCGATCTGTAGTTAATCCCAGACCTTCATACCGATTCTGTCTTCCACCCCATTGGTCAATTTTTTTTCCATTTTTTCCAAGACTACCCACGATTAAGGGTCCCAGACAGGATCGGGGCTTAATCTTTTGGTGGAACAGGCCCATTAGGTGGAGGGTATGCCAGCCTGAACAACGGAGTCTTTAGCTGGCTTCTGAAACTATCTATTGTTTGTCTGAGATCTAACGGTCTGTGGCAGCTTGGTCCATTCAGCTGGTGCAGCTACTGCAAAGCCACGTCTGCCTATGTGCTTCTTAGGGTGGGTTGAGGAGACCAATAGCCTATTGTCGCGATTGAGACTGCTCGATCTTATTAAAGTTGAAAGATACGGGGGCTGTGAAAGATTGATAGCCTTGAATACCAGAAGATTATACTTAAAGATGATATGATGTTGAATTGGAAGCCAGTGCAGTTTTTCAAAAGGGTGTAACGTGACTCATTTTGTCAAGTCTGAAGATGATCATCATTTTAAAACATTTTTGAAATGTTGTCTATCAAATGTTCTAAAAACATACTACCTGAAAAGTTTTTAAACCCTCATTTTCATAATGCTTATTAAATGTTTACCTTCAAACATGTCCAAACAAAGATGTCTGTGAGCAATATTGGGGATTTTACAGGACTTTGTCAAAAATTGCCACACACACAATCCCTAAAGATAAGAATTGAATGGGGGCACAATTTTAAATAATATTTTAATCAGCGCACAAGCTCAAAAAGATATTGAATTTGACCTCTGATCCCATTATTATTGAGACATTATTATGTTCATTTGTGACTCTTTTCTAACATTTATCATTAAATGTTTTATAAATGGTTTGCATAAAACATATTTAAAACCTTTTATTATAAATGTTTTTCGTACCTATCATTTTTAACCTTTTGTCAAATGTTTCTTACTTTTACAAAATCTCAAAATTCCAATTAAGTCTTGGCTTGCAGAGTCAGTAACATTACAGCAGAAGAAACGGGAAACAGATCATAACAAGATATAAAAGGAAACTGACAAGGATGTTACAGCAACAGACAAGCCAGGAAGTTTGTAGTGACATGCCAACAAAATTTTCCCGAATTACAGCTTGTCTGTTATGGAATCTGTGCTTACATAAGGACTGTAGGCCAGAATGCATCTTTTGGATTTACAAGTTTGACAGATTACAACTCACAGTGTTTGGATTGACTTTTACTGGGTGTATATATTACTAAATGTACAACAAAAAAGTAGTAATTACTTTGTCACATCACAAAGACAGAGTACAATACCTCAGTCAATAGGCAAATTATCAACTCTAACAATCTTTATGGATAGAAAAAAATCGATTTAGACTTTAATTGTACTTAATTTTTACACTGACATATTCCTTAGTTCTTTTACATTCAGAACAAGGATGCAGTAGGAAGTGATTTTTTTATAGTTTGAGTTGAGTTTATTGTATTTTTCAACATATAGTATAATAGTAATATATATCATATCATGATGGACAGTTGAGACTTTGGAAGGTGTGTGCACAAGTAGGTGAATATTCTGTGACAGAAACTATCCATAACTGGCTAAAACTGCCACCTTGCCAATGAATCACTGATGATTCAACTTAGAAAATCTCCATAACTATAATAAATTTTATCTGTGGTATATCCTAATGCCTGAAATTGGTTGATGCTCATCACCAAATTGAAATAAAGGTAAAGTGTGAGAAGTTAATCTTTGAGGGCTTTTTATATGGGTAATTGGTAGTTTTACTAATTGGGGAGTTTCAATGTGATATTCCCAGTACTGAACGTATGAATATTTGTGAGCCCATATTGTAATTGATCATTTGATGTCTGCAATAGTCTTTAAAAGTTGCAAGTACTAGGACTTTGATGTGTTAGAACTTTGCAGGGGCTAATATTAACTGTTAACTTTCAACATTCAAATTTATATATACATGTATATATATATATATTACAAAAGCACAATGTAGAGAATCATGCGTTATGAGGAGGAATCTTATACAACTGTCTCAGCAGTAGTGTGCCCCACATGCATTCAATACTATTTACATCTGTCAAAAATATAACAGAATGATAAACAAAAGAGTCTAAAGATATCCGCAAAAGCACAGTTTTTCTGTCAGTTTGTGATCAAAGTGAACACTGATTAATCATTTGATGACAACATGAACGTGATTCTTGAATAATTTATTAAAACATAACATCATAAATGTTTCATTGAAAACGTTTAGATAACCATACGATAGGGTTTAAATAGGTTTTAAAAACATTTTATCAATGTTAAACCATTTTAAAACGTTTCTAATATTTACTGGGGAGGGATGAGCAATAATAGAGGATATGATAGGACTTTGTCAGAAAAGTAAGAATTGAATGGGGGAATATTTATAAGCCAATGATAAAACTGAAGCAATATCACTTGACATTCACGAGCCAGAAGGAAACAATACTTTACAACAGTTCTAGATAAACTAGAACTCTTGATGGATAGGGATGAGTTCAGACAGCCTGCGTTTTCAAAAACTTAAGCTATAATTAATCACTGAAGTGTAATATAGTAAGTCTTCAAGGTATATCTATAAGAATGCAAGTCACAAAGACTAAATAGTAATGAAAATTCAACACAAAGTAAAAATGTTATATTCACAAATATTGAGGAGCCACAGAGTGCCGGTAGAGAAAATTGTGTAAAGAATGAAAATACCTCAAGAATGGATGAACAAGGTTAATATATTTATTTATTTGGGGTTTTACGTCGATTCCAACACTGTACAGGTCATATCACGACAGGTAGTTGGAAGGGCAGAGAAAACCAGTACATAGAGTTCGTCAGGGTTCTGTACTGTAAACTGCTGACCAACGGTAAGCAACTACCAGCTTTCCCACTTGAGGCTGTGCCGGGAACCGAACCCCAGCCTCAGAGGTGGGAGGCGAGAGTGTTACCACTCTGCCATCGTGACCCCTACAAGGTTAATATAAGTGAATATATAAAAATAGAAACAGCTTACAGGATAAGGGGGAGGTCAGTCATTCCAAGGCTTTTAGATGTAAAGTTCTGTGACATCTTCTAAAATGATCTTTTTTTATATGCAAAACACCTAACGGGATCCAAGATATTTATATGACTGATGACTTGTCAGATGAGTCCAGGGAAAAACAGATATCGCAAGTGGCATTGAAAGACTATAAGGCAAAGTGTGGCAGTGATGTCAAAGTGTTCATGATCAAAGATCAACTTAAAGTCGGCGGGAAAACAATTAATCTTCAGTTTTCAATTAATAAACTCTACTTCGCCCCACAACAATGTGAGATGAAATTTGCAGATGACCACTGAGCGAATATCACAGGTGTTGTTGATAAAAGACTACAAGGCAAAGTGTGGCAGTGACATCAAAGTGTTCATGATCAAAGATCGGCTTAAAGTCAGGGAAAAAATGTTTTGATGTTTACAAGGATGTGGCAAGCTTTGTGTGCTTTTTTCCCGTTAGTTGCCCATGAAAACCAGTAAAATATGAGCAAGTTAAATGAAGAAATTAAGCTCTATGAAAGGAAAAGGCTAACCCAAAGTATACTAAGGTGGAATATTGCAAAGACAATAAAGAAGACAGTTGAGGAATTTTATTTACATGTTAGCAGTAAAATAGATGACTAGATAAGAAATTTTTAAAATGAAAGCACTGAAATTTTAAAACACCATATACTACATAAAACACATCATAAACATCACAGTAAGTCAAGTCATGTCTGAAAAGTCACAGTAGGTGTGAAAGGAGGTTTCAAGAGGGGGGAACAAATCCAGCCCGTCCCTAGATATTTTGAAGCCCGTACCAATCCGACCAGGAGAATCCTTTATGCGGGACAACTAAGGGGTCAAGGCTACAGGAGGTAAAAATTTGAATGCAACCCACTACCCAGAGATACCAAACTAAGGGTAAACTCAGGAAAGAGGGAAGCCACATCTGAGGAGAACTGGTTATACCAGAATTAACTGTTGACAAGTCGAGAGGGGGGAACAGGGGGCGCCTGAGTAGGCCTAATCAAATTTTCTGAAGTTAGAAGACCACCTAACAAGAGGTACCTCCAAAGTCAAGCTTGAGGTCCTGCCTTATTAGGACACAAGTTCATCCAATAACAGTGTAAATCACTGTAAAGCTCAGAGTCTGGCAGCCAGAGGGGTGAACCTAAAAATGTCGGTTAAAGTTTTTTTCTCTGTTGATTATTCAAGGTTAGGACCCCCATAATGAAATCCAGGTGGGTGGCACATTGCCACCCTTGAGCACTTTTTATAAAAATGGAAAATCCAATATGGCCGCCATGATACATTATCCAATTCTTAAAAGTGGCATATCTCCTAAAATTTTTGACATAGAGACTTGTTTTTGGTGTCAAAGTATGTGTTTTTGACACCAAGGAATTCAAATTCAACAGATTTATAGCTCTAGCTCAAAAGCAAAAAATAAAAAAAATATTCATATTTTTATTTACACAAAGCATAAAAATGTTTTCAGAAAAAATTGACTTTATACTGCCAGTATGTTCTTAAATATTTTTATGCAAGAAAACTTTATCAATTCAAAATTAATATTGAAAAATGTATTTCAGATTTACTGTAGCTTGTATTTATGATGTTTCAAAAACATATTTTTTTGCGTTAATACATCCTATCCAATGGATGATTGTTATACCGGTCAGCGCGACTGGTCCCACCTAACAACAGAAAAAGCTGTCCTGTATATACTACTGGCAGGACCGGTCACTGGGTGTGCATTTGCTAGGTGGCGCATCATACTTCCTTCCTGTCTAGACATGCTGTCTTCATTGTGTCTTTCATTTGGAGCATGGAGTGTGCAGACGTGTTCCGCAGAGAATATTTTGGAAGTTTATTAGGCGAATTTACAATAAAACAAACTTTATTGTATTTAACCATTTTTGTGCTGTTATGTACACACATCATGTCATCACCTGGACAGAAAAGAGGCACTTGTCGCCATGTTATGGCTATGTTTGATGGCCATCTTTGCAGAAAGAAGGGGTGGGAGACGACCCTTGTGTGAAGTGTCAAAATTTCCCTATTTGCAGAGCTTTCACTGCAAAGCAGATCCAGCAATTGGTCACCCGCACATACAGAACAAAGAAGGAAAGAGAGCCGACGATTTCTGCTCCCCTGCTTCAACTACCCCCATTCTCTTGGATCCTTCAGAAGTGACACTGTTTATACGGGTAGAGGGAGAAAGAGCTACTTCTGCTAAATCTACACCTGCTAGGAATAAAAATAAGAGACCTGGCAAGTCCCCCAAGCCCAGCAAGAAAAAACTCAAACCCACATCTGATGACCTCAAGAGTCTGGACGAGAAGTGGTTCCAGAGGTTTGCGCAGCTCGAGGCAATGTTGCTTCTGAAGTCCTTTGCTGTGTTGGTGGAGCCAGTTAAGAAGCCTGTCGAGGGAGAAAGAGCTACTTCTGCTAAATCTACACCTACTAGGAAGAAAAACAAGAGACCTGGCAAGTCTCCCAAGCCCAGCAAGAAAAAACGCAAACCCACATCTGATGACCTCAAGAGTCTGGACGAGAAGTGGTTCCAGAGGTTTGCGCAGCTCGAGGCAATGTTGCTTCTGAAGTCCTTTGCTGTGTTGGTGGAGCCAGTTAAGAAGCCTGCAACAGTGGTGACAAGTGATCAACCCTTTTTGATCCAGGAGCCAGTACCAGCCAGATGTCTGCCAGTGTTGCCACTGAAGTGACCGGTTCCAGATCTGTCCAGACCAATGGGGAAGTTGCCAGCATGACTGCTTCCCAGCCTGTTGAGGCTCGTAGTACGAGAGGGTTTGATGCTGCCAGCAAGACTGCTACCCACCCTGTTGAGGGTCCTGATATGAGAGTGTTAGCCACCCAGCCTGTTGAGGCTCTTGGTGCAGGGACAGCCACCCAGCCTGTTGAGGCTCCTGTTGCAGATCCAGAATGTTCTGCTAACCAGGCCCAGGCCCTTAAGAGAGGAAAGACTGTTACTGTTGTCGGTGGATCTGATAGTGAAGCTGACCTACAGAGTGAACCGGGCTCCCCTGTTGATGGCAATGTCCAGGGCGAGTCACCAGACAAAGACTTTGCAAGGGATGACTCAGCAGATCAAGAACTCTCTGAAGAAGGTAGTTAAAGAGAAACTATCAGAGGAGTGAAATCATTTATGGGCTGGTACCAGATCCCAGACTTTGACAGTGCTGAATCTTCCTTAGATGACAACCCGTTTGCCAGTTCTAGAGCCCAGCCAACCTGGAAGGTCTCCATCAAACTACCAGTTGATGACTGGCTGTGCAGAAAACTGGAAAAGTTAAATCTCACCATCTCTGAAGGTTACCCATCCAGGAATGCCAAAACTGCTGGACTTTTGAGAGACCAGTTTGTGAAGACGCCCAGATCTTCTAGATGGTATGATATGCACACTGTCAAGAAGGACTCTGGTAAATCTACTGTGTGCTCCTGGTCACCTGAACAGTGCCTTCAACAGGGTTGCCAAACACAGCTTGCCTTCTGTCCCGGCCTCCTGGGCAATCACCCAGGACACTTTAAGGCATTGGGAGAGGTCAGCCAGAGAACACACTGTCATGTGTAACCAGGCAGCTGGGTTATCAAGATGTCTAAGTAAAGTTCAGGACTCGATGGTAGCACAGCTTAAAACCCTGCATCTGGATAAGGGCAATGGCACGGCCTCAGAAAGAATGCAGCATGCTGTAGATGAGTTGGAGTATCTGGTGACTTTTTAACCGGTTCATCTTCCAGGTCATTGCATGTACAATGCAAGATCTGTATGAAGGTGTCTTCATCAGCATGGCCAACCTCACCCTGGCTCGTTAAGACAGCTACCTGGAGTATTTGTGTGCTGGTGTAAAACAGGATATCCTCACTGCCTTGCATACTGCACTGGTCCACTTACAGTCACTGTTGCCAGACCAGTTGCTAGTCAAAGAAGAAGAAGGGACTTCTAGAAGTGAGGAGAGGCGTTCTTCTGGCAACTCTCACAGAAAGTCTGGTCGCTGTCACCCCTATGCTTCCTCAACTACAAAACCAGCACATCAACCTGCATGGAAACAGATCAGGGACAGGCAACAAGGCAAGAAAGGATGTGGCAAGGCCTCATGTTTTCAACAGAAACCGGCTAAGGGTTCCAAGCAGAGTAAATGACAATTACTGTGTTCAGAGTGTGGCCAGACTGAAGGACTTTATATATGTGTCCGGCAAGACAGAAAGCTTGATAGCAATGATGAGATAAATGATGAAAATACATATGAATTCAGTGACTGAACAAAAACATATAAACAGTAAAATAATTTCTTTCCAAAGACAGATTGTCTCTATGGTTCATTTTTGATTTACAGAAATAAGAAAATATCATCATGTGCAAACACAATCTCATTAAAATTTTTTTTGATCAAAGTGCTATTTGCTTATCTGCTATTTGCTAACTGTGTCACATCACACACTCCTTTGCAGATCTACATCTGCATATTTTGAAATTTCATCTTGAGTCAACAGAAATATTTGTTATTATTGACATGTTATGAATGTATCACAATACATTTGTTATTATTGACATGTTATGAATGTATCACAATACATTTGTACATTGTATGACATATGCTGCAAAACAAAATTGCAAAACTATTCATGTCAGTTTTCAGGGAACACTATGAACATATTTCATAAATGTAATACTGGAATCTCACAATGATAAATTGTGGTTTTAATTATCACAAAGAATACTCTCTGATGGATATTGGAAGATGGGTACTGATGAGATAACCTTGATAAAATGGAGATTTCCAGTATATAACGCCAACAATTCAATGAGATTCAAGATTTTTGAATATAACAATTTTTAGGGAATAGAAAATATGTTTTTAAAACCTCATAAATACAAGCTACAGTAAATCTGAAACACATTTTTCAATTTTAATTTTGAATTAATATAAAGTTTTCTTGCATAAAAAAATTAAGAACATACTGGCAGCATAAAGTCATTTTTTCTGAAAATATGAACATTTTTATTTTTTACTTTTGAGGAAAAGGCTAGAGCTATAAATCTGTTGAATTTGAATTCCTTGGTGTCAAAAGCATATACTTTGACACCAAAAATAAGTCTCTATGTCAAATATTGGAGGAGATATGCCACTTTTAAGAATTGGATAATGTGTCATGGCGGCCATTTTGGATTTTTCATTTTTATAAAAAATGTTCAAGGGTGGCAATGTGCCACCCACCTGGATTTCATTATGGGGGTCCCAACCATGAATAATCAGCAGGGAAAAAAACTTTAACCAACATTGTGGCTTTGGCTGCTGGCCTATCATGAGGAGTACCAGTACTAGGTAGTATGAGGAGTGGAGGTGGGAATTTTTTTAAAACTCCTTGTTTAGTTATGTGTTTACAGGTAGGTAGCTAATTCAAATGAGAAGTTTCCCTCCCAAATAGCCAGTGACTATGTGTGGTCATGTGTATGGCTATAAGCTATTGGTCAAATATGTATCAGGTCGAGAGTATCAATAATGCTCCTACATAGCCATGCTATATACAATTGCCCATAAAAACCAGTAAAAGATGAGCAAGTTAAATGAAGAAATTAAGCTCTATAAAAGGAAAAGGCTAAACCAAAGTATACTAAGGTGGAATATTGACAATAAAGAAGACAGTTAAGGAATTTTATTTACATGTTAGTAGTGAAAAAGATGACTAAGAAATTTTAAAAATGAAAGCACTTTTTAAACACCAAACCCAATCAGAAGAAGGAAGGGATGTATTGGGCAAAAATTAGGGGAACTATAGAGGAGGAATAAGAAGACTGCTGAATGTACGACCACACTGCAGAACTATGCAAGGTGCCATGATACATTATGTTTTGAATTTGGACATTAAGATCAAAAGCGAAAGTGGCTCCCGACCTATGAAAAGTGTGGAAGCCATAACTCCTAGTGGGAAGCCTTCTGTGGAGCAAAACTGTTCTGACAGCATCACGAATTGCAGTATCAATTATTTGTTTATAAGGATCAGTTCCAGAAGCAAACAAAGGACTATCATCTGTAAGAGGTAAGGATTGCAGAGTTTTGGACCATTTCATGATCAAATGTGCCCCTTGAGGGCCAAATATGCGGCCTTTCCTCAAAAATTGTTTAGAGGGGTCAAAATTAGAGGAACTATGTGGTGCTACTTCTGACATTCTGAGGAAACCATAAAATGAAACTAAGAAAATAGATCTAAACAAAAGAGGGTCCGACAAAATGTCACATGAAAAGAAAATGAGATTAAGAGTTTTTATGTCAAACAGACCCTTGAGAACCAGAGAAAAATGGGAGTTAATAGGGGCAGAGTATACCCTATTTCCCCATATGGCCCTTATGCCAGTGAGGCAAGTGTCTAAGCAAAGTGATTCCTCAGCCTCTACCCTGGATTTATTGAATTTTGTAGTGCCGTTGAAATGAGGAAGAAAAGCCTGAAACCAGTCAATATCCCTGAAAAACTCATTGGTGAGGTATAGTTTCTGTTTGCTAAAGTTCTTCCTAAACAATTCCAATAGCCTATTAACAAAAATTCTAGCAGGTACTACACACTTATGCAAGTATACCAGTTTTCCTAGAAACTTGAAAGCATTCATTGTGTATAGCTTGCAGTTTGTGTTGGTCTATACTAAGAGAAGAGTTGTTGATATCAACCTCGATACCCAGACAGGTGAGGGCTCTGCTGGGGGGGCATGTTTGTCCGGATTCATAGGGAGACCTAATCTTGTAAGGAGATTGGAGAGGAATTCAAATTTACACTGTGCATCACCAGCCAACAATTGCAATCCCTATATAATCATCGATGTAGGCGACCAAGTAGTATCCGTGTGGCCTAATTATGTTCACAATTGCGTCGGAAAATCTTGGAAACGTGGCACTTATGTGCGCCCATCAAAAAGCAATGCTAAGATCCAGGAATCCAGGAAGTATTGGCCCTTCCAGCAAATACAAAGCTTAACAGCATCAATAGGGTCCACCCTGATATTTCCTGAACGCACTGGCCACATCAATTTTGTATAATACTAGATCACAATGATAAATAATCAAATTTTTTTCCACAATGGTGTCGACTGAGGGAAATGTCAAACTGAAATCCTGACCATCAAATTGGTCCCTAGATACCCTACCATTGACAGAGTTGCCATGCGGGTGAGACAGATTTAGGATGATCCTCCTTTTATTATCATCCTTGGGACGATCGAGTAATGGAGAACAATGGTACACATCTGAGCAGTCTTGATCAATGGAGCCAATCATGGCTCCCAATGAGATTTCTTTCTGTAAGTAATCGTCAACTGCCGAGGGATACTGAAGGGCTGAGTGATGGTTATTAATGTTAGGGTTATTAAGAAGTTTCTGGATATTGAAATCAGAGGTCAAGCTGATTATTGCCTGTGCATAGTTAGGGAGACCAGTGCTGAAAATGGTGTTTGCTATATCCAAGTACTGATTAATTTCTGTGATATTTACAGGTAACTGTCCAAATGTAGAGTTTTTGGGGGGAAGTTTAAGGTGGACTCCAGCAGTGCCTTGGGCAGCTGTGGATTACCGGATCTCCACTATGTCCACTTCTGTCTGTACTCGCTTGGCAGCAACTATTGAGAGGTTTAGGATCACCACAAAGACAGAAGCGAAATACTTGATAACTCTTTCACAATTTATTCTAGTTCAATAAACACAAGTTCCAAATATACTTCAACACATTCTCACGAGTGGGAGAGCAAACTAAGCTCTCCCCCTCTGCATACTATTTCATGTTCATTCACTTGTTATTGTCCTGATCTCTGTTGCTGTCCTGATTTCAACTCAAGGCTGAAGTTCTTATACTAGTCACTGTACACTAATACATATTATCTGTCACCAGTTACTGGGTTTATTTCTTAGAGGTCTATCTCACAGAAGCAGGGATTGGCTGAGGCTATTATTAGAGGCGGTGTGCCATGTGACTATTGATTTCTACTGTTAAGTCCAAAGAGAGTTAATTTACTGAGGCACTTTGCCTGTGTTTTATGGACTTTAAAGATTATCAATAATTAAGCATTTTCATTTAAATTCTTCACCATTACACACCGGGGCTAAGAGATGGCACGTCCACGCTGCCACAAAATGAATTTAAATTTGCTACATAAAACAATGGTATAAACTCTAAATGTTTAAATCACTTAATTTTTAACTTGGAAACCTTGTTACATATTAATCCTAAAAGACAATAAGTTACATCATTGATTATGAACGTTTCTAGTACTCATCTTAAAGCAATTACTTAGTAAACAAATAATATGATGTACAAGTAAATTTAGATTAATTTGAAACAAATATTTTAACCAACTGTACTAGTAGAGAACATTATGGAATTAAACATGTTTTCTTAATAATTGTTTACATTCTGACACTGTGGTTTTCTGTTTGAACAAATGACAAGGTTAACAATATGGTTAACACAAACTTGTTACAAATAAATTGAATAATCTTGGGACATATGAACTATTATATTTTGGAAAGAAAATAATCTTGTTTTAGATTTAACTTTACCAATTTAACTCAATATTATTCACCATTACACATTGGGGTAAGTAATTCATTGTACTCGTTACAAAACATACGTTAGTTATACTGTTACAACTGTTACCATCTGTCACATGGAATGTAAATATTGAACTAGTATATATAACAAAGATACAAGTATAGTGAACTGGTGACACTTGAAAACAACAGGTAATGAAAAATGTACAGGTAAAGGTAAGGTCCACATGACTATTACATGAACAATAAGATGACATCTGTCAGAGAACTGACCAATTAAGGTAAGAACTCTTTTATGAGAGAACCAACCAATTAAGGTAAGAACTCTTGAAAAGACACATTTAGGCAAACATACTGAACTGCGGCCAATAAAGGCAACATTTTGTTAATATACTCAAGTTTAGAAGATTTAATGTTAACAAGTAAAATGGTACAAGCAAGAGATACATACACACTAATAAATGTCACACGACACAAGTAAAACTTAATATGAAATACACAAATTGTCACATCTACATAAACTACTCAAATGTGAAGTGGTGTGGTTTTGAAATTTTAGTGCATTAGTGGTAAAGCCAAAGAATAACACTATTTGTGAAATGGTGGTGTTAGCATTAGAAGGAATGGCCAATTTCAATCCAATGCCAACCAAAATCACAGTTAAATGGAAAGATACATAAGTCAGCTGTGAGAGGAGTGATCAGGTCCTCCCCCAGCCAATCAGTATCCTGGTGTAACTGAACAAGTAGCATATTATTAATGCCAAACGGGCTATGTGAAGTGTACGGGAAAATGGTTTTTACCAAATTAAAAGGAAAACACAAGTAAAGCACATCTAGATATAAAGAAAGTAATAATTGGATACTGAAAGCGACATCACTCATAATGATCCAGTGCTAATGTGGACCTTTGTCCCTGACAGAAAAAGTGTGGATCATACAAAACCTAGGCTCCTGTAGTTCTGATATAAGTATTACTATTATTATTCTCTTCTTTGTTTAATTTGATAGTTAGTACTAGATACTTCATTATTGTTATAATTATTCTTTATTTAATGTACAGCTTATTAAATTGCCAATTATTATTATTTCTTCAGTTCTGTTATAATTATTATTCATTTATTCAGCCCGTGCCTGTAGTAATTATCTTCAGCAAAATGTTATGCGCATAACGTAAGGTATCAATATCTACCAATGCAAGAAGAATGTAGAAATTGTGAGTAGCTAACATGCCTTTAGCACGAAAAAGTTGTTTAACTGTAAATTAGAAAGGTAAGTAATATTTGTTTGATGCATTTAAAGTATAAAATTTGGTCAACTGTAAATTAAAAAGGTAAGTAAAGCATGTTTCTGGTAAGTAATATTTATTTGACAAAATGGGAGCGGATGACTCCTAAACTCATGATGAAATTCTTACAGACATCTTGGTCATGCTGATAAGAAGCATGTACAACTGGAAAATAAGAAGACGAAGAGAAGAATGTTATCTTTGCTCTGGTAATGGAATAAAGGTATGAGAACAGAACAGTGCTGGTAAGAAGGTAAGTACTTGTACATATTTTGTATTTGATATATGCCATTGCCATAAAATACGGTCTACTTTTGAAAGATAGCAACAGTGATGCTACAAGCAATTAAATGCAAAAGCAACATAAGTAATGCTGGTACTAAAAAAGCAATATGGTATGTATAATTATGTTAATAATAAGGTATTAATTATAGGAATGCTATCCAGCATATGGACACTGTTAATCCAAAGAGGTCCAAAAAGGTGTAAATAAAGGTGTAAATAAACAGTAAATGCGCAATAGCTGAGTTAATATACTCAGTGGAAAGCAAAAGACATGTCATTATGAAGCTTCTGTTAAAGGCATGTGTTATGACCCTTTGTTGAAATGCATTTAGTAGTACTAACTGTTTAAGAAGATAGTGCCTACGGCAATTATACAGCATCAAATAAAGCAGTGGATTATATAAGAATCAATGTCAAATAGAATGGTAAAATAAGACCTTAGATGACATCATAAACAGACATAGGGATATCTGCAACAACAGCACGAAAATAAGAAAATGTAAGGTGACATAAAGCATCCATTTAGTATATAATAAAATGCATTGGCAACGAACAACATACTTGGCAATGAACAAGAAAGCAATAACTGAAGATTAAAACATACAAGGTGACGTCATGATTGTCATAGAATATAAGAAATGTGAAAATTATTTCACAACATCATGATTTAATAAAAATGTCAGCTTTCAAGTTCATCAGAACATAATTATTTGGAAAGCACAACTGAAGCTAGGCGCCATAACTCCAATTGTCAAGCCAAAATGATCTGATGTATATATAATACAGATGAAACATAACAACTGAGGCATCTCTTGTAACTATTTTATCATCTGTAAGGATGTAATTTCAATAACTTGCTATAGAGCATTGATAGAAAATTTGTCTATCACTAAAATCCATCTATGAAACAAATACACCCTAAGCTGACTATGTTGTACAAATCAGTCTATAACATACTGTGAAGGTATACAGAAACATAGTATAATATTATATTAATGAGACAGAAAACAGCTTTCATCTATATATTTTTTTAGGAAATTAGTGGACTTGAAAAATAGGCCTTCACTATGAAGACTGAAAGTAGAACATGCTATTATGTGGCCACTATTCTATACAAGTTGTAAAACATTATTCATGCCTCTATAAAGTAGAAGATTACATTCTGTTTTGTTTCGAAAATAACACGATGTGGAGTCTGTTTCAAAGGTGTCGACTGTACCCAGACAATGGTTCAAGTGAACAAGGTAAGTAAGAATAGGACATATGATTAATGTAATAACACTGATTTTTTATTCGGGTCATTGTGGTCTGTATTACTTTATCGTTTCATTTTATTCATATGGGTATTGATTTATGGTTTGAAAAATGTATAAGTAGCCTTGCTTTTGCTTATATTGTTAATAGACCCTTTGATATATGTATACTTTTATTTATGTTTATAATAGACCGTCTTAAAAATATATATTCATTTATTTATTGCCAATGCCTCAATGAAGTAAATTTGAAGTAAGTATTTATTTTTTACTATTATTTAATTATTTATTTATGGGTGTACCCACACGATGGTACAACAGAGTCTGCCAGCATGGAAAGGTAAGTATAATTGGATTTGCTGCAATGGATAATTGTCTAACACAGCGGTGTGTGTAAAGAAACAACGGGCCAAGAGCTGACGGGTGGCCTAAGAGGATAGAGGTAAGTATAATGAGTGTTGCAACAATGAACAATTGGTTAATGCGCATTATGAATGTCATATCTAAATTTTCTGTCAATACTTCAACAATGCTGTACTATACGCATACATCGTAAATGTACATATTGGCTAGTTCACACTTAACATAGAGCAGTTTTTAAAAATTACAAGATATTCATTTCATATACCATACATTTTGAAATACAGAACAATATTATCTGCCCAAATATATCATCATAATCCTTGTTGTAGTTATTATGCTTTGTGAACCATAAAACTGATAAATTCATTTGATACACAGATAATGCAAATTAAAGTTAATTATTACATATCAGATATTCATTTGATAACAATACACATATCATGTGGATTAGTGATTGACAAGATCTGAAAATAGTCGTTCAGTAAGTGAAATATACTTGATATACTGAAATCTAGATGAACATAGAATGGAGAGTAACTGTCAATGCTGTAGTTACTGACTGCCATACAACAGAACTGATAATAACTGTAAACAATATGAATACTTAATGACTTTACTGAACTATATTTGAAGATAACTATTGTTAAAAACTGAATCATCCTTGACACTTATTACTCTGGAGTGTGTTTGAATATAATAAATACTGACATAATAATACACTTTTGCATTTATAACATATTAGTCATTATGCAGAAATTTATAAATCTCACACCACAATTTTAATTAAGTAGTGGGAATATGACTGCTTTTACCCTTCACTATTCTGTTAATTACAATACAAAAAGTTACTTAAGTCAAAGTATCTGCTCTGTCCAATTGAATACGTAGTGGTTTATTATACCATTATTCAATAGGGTTGTGGAAGTGGGTTCAAATCTGCTCATTTTCACAATTATCACACTCCAATCACCAAAGTTAAACTGTATTTTATAAGTGTCTTGTATGGGGCTGTTTGGCAGGCAATGTAGCTTGAGTTATGTCAGTCACTATCATTTGCTAAAGTATGTGTTCCCGATTCAGGTATACTGCTGAATATGTCAAAGTCCATATAGTGAGGTCGTAAAATAGTTGGAGAATTTTGTAATTATTCACAAGTGTGGAATTCTTTGGGTAAACTTTTGTATGTCACAAGTAAGCTAAAATTCTTAAGTAGGCAAACTGTTGGTCATATATGCTAACATCAGAGCTGGATTTAAAATGGTGCCTAAGAAACCCTATATGTTAATTAGCCCAGTGCAGTGCGCATGGCTTGGCAAGGCCAAGCCTGTCTGGTGTCATGCGCAGACAGTGGCTGGGTTCTATTTGCAGCTTTTGGTGCGCAGGATGTATGATTCATAGGCTGGGGCAGATCAATGTTTCTGCCCATTTCCATATATTTTATGACCGGAGATTTTCATTATGGTGACATTTGGGATTCTTTTTATTAGCGTTTTTATGGACTATTGACGGAAATTGTCAGTCATAAACAGCTGCCTTAATCACATCAGAGAGACACTTTTTACGAGACTGGATTCAATTTGGAGAAGTCAATTGTCATAAACGGGGTGATTATGTGCTCATCTTATGACTATGGTGGTGGGGTGAATGGTGAATCATGACTAATGTATTTCACCAAAAGCTTCTTTAAGAGATGGACCTTTAAATGCAAGAAGAATAAGCTTTCTTATTAGTAACTAGGAGTTTACAAAATTGGGTTTTCTAAGGCATTTTTCAGCAAAAGTTGTGGAAAATTCACTATTTTACCAGGAACAGAAATCTAGGTGTTTAATTTGTCATTTTTGATTGGAAATAAAATAATAGAAATAGAAATAGTTTGGTGGTCTGTACTGAGCTTGAAAATAAAGAAAATCAAGAAAATTGAATAAATAATGGGTCATATTTGTGTCCCTAATTATGCTGTTAAAGCATGTTGCATAAATGTGCCTGTAAATTAACTGTAAGCATTTATGTTTGTGGCTTTCCATGGACAATTTTGGTGGCATTTTTTTCAGAAATACTGTACAATGTCAGTGGGAACTCAGTCGAAATGAATTCTGTAACGTCACTAACTAGACTTGTGCTTCCAGCATTTTGCATGAACTTGATAACTGGGGTTGAAGTGACTTGAGGGTAATGACACCTAAATGAGATATTGGTGGTACATTTAGAAAATGGGGTCTGTGAAAAAAAAGAAAATGTAACCTTTCATTGGGCGATTTGACTTAAATAGGGGATGAAAAAAAATGTACTGGTTGTGGTAAAAGTGGATGTTGAATATGAAATCAAATTTAAATATTTTCACTGTAAAAAGACTGAATTTGTATTGTAGATATATATATATAATGTAACTTGTTGCCACTATCTTTGAATGACTTTGTACAAACAGAACCCTTCTTTGCAGGAACAAAACAGATACCCAACCTTTTCTGAATACAATCACATGTCTCATTAAAATCTCTGTCTCTGTACTGTACATTTGGAGAAGAATGAAGTGACTCAGGTTGATTGCCAGTGATTTCTGAATGTTGAGGGGAATGAAATGTTTGAGAAAATTGCCCAGAGTACTGTGGAACTGGTTGTTTGCCAAAAGGGGATTTATGTATTTGTGCTCTGGGCTTTGCTAGTTTAAATGACTATTCATGTAGGTTTGCCTGTATCTGTCACTGGGTGTATTTGGAAGGTCCCGTTTTTGGAAAGTTGATTGTCTGTAGCCCTGGTAAACATTCTCCCTAGTTTGCTGATTTTGACAGGATTGATAATAATTATCTGGTCGAAACGGATGGCCCTGTTTCTTGAAATTGGGTCTACAATAATTAATGACCTGCAATTTAGGTTGTTGTATTTGTCCCCTATAATAATCACTTGCAATGTGTCCTGTGCCATTACAATTGAAACACAAAATATTATAATACACAGACCTGGGTTTGTTAGTTTGTCTGTTAGTGGGCAGTGCTGTGCTCTGTTCCACTGTGCACTGTAGGGGTGTTGTCTCCTGTGGTTGCTGGACTTCCTGTGGTGACACTCGGAAATGTGGTGGCTGTCTTTGTTAGCGTAAACACACTGAATTTTAGAGTCTACAATGTTAAAGTTCTGTTCTTTCACACTTGTCCCTTGTTGTTGTAGAGTAAGTGTACTGTCATCCTGACCAAATGTCTGTGCAGTTTCAAACAAAGTGGCAATTCTGGTAGCGCCGTTGAAGGTGTCTGTGCCTTGTGTGACGATGTGGAATCTATTAGGTGTGGGCAGGCCCCTAATAAACTCGATCATAAGATC
The DNA here is from genome assembly GCA_964017235.1 of Sabellastarte sp. h YS-2021. Taxonomy (NCBI): domain Eukaryota; kingdom Metazoa; phylum Annelida; class Polychaeta; order Sabellida; family Sabellidae; genus Sabellastarte; species Sabellastarte sp. h YS-2021. The sequence continues at coordinate 14,352,452 of OZ024933.1, forward strand.
TTGGTCTGATTTTTCTAATATTGTGCCCTTTTTAAACACTCTGTTGGCAAATTTTTGGGAGTTTTCCTGGGGTATTTGTCTAAGAGATAGAAAAAAAGCTTTCCTACTCAAATCTGGGCCTAAAGGGTAAATCTTAAAAGAAAAGCAGAAAATATCTTTTCAATATTTGAGCTGGTAGGAGAGTCAAGTTGTTGAAACCATATCTTAGTTGTACCTTATGAACACATGTGAAAATACCTGGCTGCTTGTCAAAATTCCAGCCCAAGAAATCAGCTGCAAGTTTGAAATTGTTAAGAAATTCCTCTGCATCTTGATCTGGGTTGCCACTGAATGAGTCTAATTTAAAAGGCAAGTTGTTGATCTCAACATTTTGTTGCGTGACCGGTTGAAACCTAGAAGGCAATGGTTGAAAATCTGCCTGAGTGAATAGATTATAGTCAGATCTTTGAGGAAATTCATTGTCTTGTGAATTTTGTGCCCTAAAATTTATTTTGGGATCTACATGGTTGTGAAGGTTTTTGGGTGGGAGGGTGGGAGTTCTCAGGGGATTTTGGATAGAGTTGCGCTGAACATCTACTGCCTGTGACTGTGATTGTTGAACTCGCCTGTCCGGAGCTGGTCTGTTGTGCCGGTGCTGTGGTGGGATGTATTGTTGAGGTTGGAAATCGGCTGCTGTATTGTCCATAACATTACTATTGTCTATAACATCACTGTCAAGAGCAGCAGTACTGGTCACAATTTCACCATTGTTGATCATGTCCTGACTGGCCAAAATAACTTCATTGTCTTCAAGATCCTCAGTCTGTGGTACTGGTTGTCCTCGGGTAGTGGTCGTGCTTCCATCTTGTTGAGCCATCGGTTAGAAAAACACTTCAAAAACACTTCTATAGTTCATTTGTGTAACTGTTTATTTATAACTAATATCCAGTTGTATTGTCTCGCACTTTGGCGTCTCACCATGTCCAAATGTAGAGTTTTTTTGGGGAAGTTTAAGGTGGACTCCAGCAGTGCCTTGGGCAGCTGTGGATTACCCGGCATCTCCACTATGTCCACTTCTGTCTGTACTCGCTTGGCAGCAACTATTGAGAGGTTTAGGATCGCCACAAAGACAGAAGCGAAACACTTGATAACTCTTTCACAATTTATTCTAGTTCAATGAACACAAGTTCCAAATATACTTCAACACATTCTCACGAGTGGGAGAGCAAACTAAGCTCTCCCCCTCTGCATACTATTTCATGTTCATTCACTTGTTATTGTCCTGATCTCTGTTGCTGTCCTGATTTCAACTCAAGGCTGAAGTTCTTATACTAGTCACTGTACACTAACACATATTATCTGTCACCAGTTACTGGGTTTATTTCTGAGAGGTCTATCTCACAGAAGCAGGGATTGGCTGAGGCTATTATTAGAGGCGGTGTGCCATGTGACTATTGATTTCTACTGTTAAGTCCAAAGAGAGTTAATTTACTGAGGCACTTTGCCTGTGTTTTATGGACTTTAAAGATTATCAATAATTAAGCATTTTCATTTAAATTCTTCACCATTACACACCAGGGCTAAGAGATGGCACGTCCACGCTGCCACAAAATTAATTTAAATTTGCTACATAAAACAATGGTATAAACTCTAAATGTTTAAATCACTTAATTTTTAACTTGGAAACCTTGTTACATATTAATCCTAAAAGACAATAAGTTACATCATTGATTATGAACGTTTCTAGTACTCATCTTAAAGCAATTACTTAGTAAACAAATAATATGATGTACAAGTAAATTTAGATTAACTTGAAACAAATATTTTAACCAACTGTACTAGTAGAGAACATTATGGAATTAAACATGTTTTCTTAATAATTGTTTACATTCTGGCACTGTGGTTTTCTGTTTGAACAAATGACAAGGTTAACAATATGGTTAACACAAACTTGTTACAAATAAATTAAATAATCTTGGGACATATGAACTATTATATTTTGGAAAGAAAATAATCTTGTTTTAGATTTAACTTTACCAATTTAACTCAATATTATTCACCATTACACATTGGGGTAAGTAATTCATTGTACTCGTTACAAAACATACGTTAGTTATACTGTTACAACTGTTACCATCTGTCACATGGAATGTAAATATTGAACTAGTATATATAACAAAGATACAAGTATAGTGAACTGGTGACACTTGAAAACAACAGGTAATGAAAAATGTACAGGTAAAGGTAAGGTCCACATGACTATTACATGAACAATAAGATGACATCTGTCAGAGAACTGACCAATTAAGGTAAGAACTCTTTTATGAGAGAACCAACCAATTAAGGTAAGAACTCTTGAAAAGACACATTTAGGCAAACATACTGAACTGCGGCCATTAAAGGCAACATTTTGTTAATATACTCAAGTTTAGAAGATTTAATGTTAACAAGTAAAATGGTACAAGCAAGAGATACATACACACTAATAAATGTCACACGACACAAGTAAAACTTAATATGAAATACACAAATTGTCACATCTACATAAACTACTCAAATGTGAAGTGGTGTGGTTTTGAAATTTTAGTGCATTAGTGGTAAAGCCAAAGAATAACACTATTTGTGAAATGGTGGTGTTAGCATTAGAAGGAATGGCCAATTTCAATCCAATGCCAACCAAAATCACAGTTAAATGGAAAGATACATAAGTCAGCTGTGAGAGGAGTGATCAGGTCCTCCCCCAGCCAATCAGTATCCTGGTGTAACTGAACAAGTAGCATATTATTAATGCCAAACTGGCTATGTGATGTGTACGGGAAAATGGTTTTTACCAAATTAAAAGGAAAACACAAGTAAAGCACATCTAGATATAAAGAAAGTAATAATTGGATACTGAAAGCGACATCACTCATAATGATCCAGTGCTAATGTGGAACTTTGTCCCTGACAGAAAAAGTGTGGATCATACAAAACCTAGGCTCCTGTAGTTCTGATATAAGTATTACTATTATTATTCTCTTCTTTGTTTAATTTGATAGTTAGTACTAGATACTTCATTATTGTTATAATTATTCTTTATTTAATGTACAGCTTATTAAATTGCCAATTATTATTATTTCTTCAGTTCTGTTATAATTATTATTCATTTATTCAGCCCGTGCATGTAGTAATTATCTTCAGCAAAATGTTATGCGCATAACGTAAGGTATCAATATCTACCAATGCAAGAAGAATGTAGAAATTGTGAGTAGCTAACATGCCTTTAGCACGAAAAAGTTGTTTAACTGTAAATTAGAAAGGTAAGTAATATTTGTTTGATGCATTTAAAGTATAAAATTTGGTCAACTGTAAATTAAAAAGGTAAGTAAAGCATGTTTCTGGTAAGTAATATTTATTTGACAAAATGGGAGCGGATGACTCCTAAACTCATGATGAAATTCTTACAGACATCTTGGTCATGCTGATAAGAAGCATGTACAACTGGAAAATAAGAAGACGAAGAGAAGAATGTTATCTTTGCTCTGGTAATGGAATAAAGGTATGAGAACAGAACAGTGCTGGTAAGAAGGTAAGTACTTGTACATATTTTGTATTTGATATATGCCATTGCCATAAAATACGGTCTACTTTTGAAAGATAGCAACAGTGATGCTACAAGCAATTAAATGCAAAAGCAACATAAGTAATGCTGGTACTAAAAAAGCAATATGGTATGTATAATTATGTTAATAATAAGGTATTAATTATAGGAATGCTATCCAGCATATGGACACTGTTAATCCAAAGAGGTCCAAAAAGGTGTAAATAAAGGTGTAAATAAACAGTAAATGCGCAATAGCTGAGTTAATATACTCAGTGGAAAGCAAAAGACATGTCATTATGAAGCTTCTGTTAAAGGCATGTGTTATGACCCTTTGTTGAAATGCATTTAGTAGTACTAACTGTTTAAGAAGATAGTGCCTACGGCAATTATACAGCATCAAATAAAGCAGTGGATTATATAAGAATCAATGTCAAATAGAATGGTAAAATAAGACCTTAGATGACATCATAAACAGACATAGGGATATCTGCAACAACAGCACGAAAATAAGAAAATGTAAGGTGACATAAAGCATCCATTTAGTATATAATAAAATGCATTGGCAACGAACAACATACTTGGCAATGAACAAGAAAGCAATAACTGAAGATTAAAACATACAAGGTGACGTCATGATTGTCATAGAATATAAGAAATGTGAAAATTATTTCACAACATCATGATTTAATAAAAATGTCAGCTTTCAAGTTCACCAGAACATAATTATTTGGAAAGCACAACTGAAGCTAGGCGCCATAACTCCAATTGTCAAGCCAAAATGATCTGATGTATATATAATACAGATGAAACATAACAACTGAGGCATCTCTTGTAACTATTTTATCATCTGTAAGGATGTAATTTCAATAACTTGCTATAGAGCATTGATAGAAAATTTGTCTATCACTAAAATCCATCTATGAAACAAGTACACCCTAAGCTGACTATGTTGTACAAATCAGTCTATAACATACTGTAAAGGTATACAGAAACATAGTATAATATTATATTAATGAGACAGAAAACAGCTTTCATCTATATATTTTTTAGGAAATTAGTGGACTTGAAAAATAGGCCTTCACTATGAAGACTGAAAGTAGAACATGCTATTATGTGGCCACTATTCTATACAAGTTGTAAAACATTATTCATGCCTCTATAAAGTAGAAGATTACATTCTGTTTTGTTTCGAAAATAACACGATGTGGAGTCTGTTTCAAAGGTGTCGACTGTACCCAGACAATGGTTCAAGTGAACAAGGTAAGTAAGAATAGGACATATGATTAATGTAATAACACTGATTTTTTATTCGGGTCATTGTGGTCTGTATTACTTTATCGTTTCATTTTATTCATATGGGTATTGATTTATGGTTTGAAAAATGTATAAGTAGCCTTGCTTTTGCTTATATTGTTAATAGACCCTTTGATATATGTATACTTTTATTTATGTTTATAATAGACCGTCTTAAAAATATATATTCATTTATTTATTGCCAATGCCTCAATGAAGTAAATTTGAAGTAAGTATTTATTTTTTATTATTATTTAATTATTTATTTATGGGTGTACCCACACGATGGTACAACAGAGTCTGCCAGCATGGAAAGGTAAGTATAATTGGATTTGCTGCAATGGATAATTGTCTAACACAGCGGTGTGTGTAAAGAAACAACGGGCCAAGAGCTGACGGGTGGCCTAAGAGGATAGAGGTAAGTATAATGAGTGTTGCAACAATGAACAATTGGTTAATGCGCATTATGAATGTCATATCTAAATTTTCTGTCAATACTTCAACAATGCTGTACTATACGCATACATCGTAAATGTACATATTGGCTAGTTCACACTTAACATAGAGCAGTTTTTAAAAATTACAAGATATTCATTTCATATACCATACATTTTGAAATACAGAACAATATTATCTGCCCAAATATATCATCATAATCCTTGTTGTAGTTATTATGCTTTATGAACCATAAAACTGATAAATTCATTTGATACACAGATAATGCAAATTAAAGTTAATTATTACATATCAGATATTCATTTGATAACAATACACATATCATGTGGATTAGTGATTGACAAGATCTGAAAATAGTCGTCCAGTAAGTGAAATATACTTGATATACTGAAATCTAGATGAACATAGAATGGAGAGTAACTGTAAACGCTGTAATTACTGACTGCCATACAACAGAACTGATAATAACTGTAAACAATATGAATACTTAATGACTTTACTGAACTATATTTGAAGATAACTATTGTTAAAAACTGAATCATCCTTGACACTTATTACTCTGGAGTGTGTTTGAATATAATAAACACTGACATAATAATACACTTTTGCATTTATAACATATTAGTCATTATGCAGAAATTTATAAATCTCACACCACAATTTTAATTAAGTAGTGGGAATATGACTGCTTTTACCCTTCACTATTCTGTTAATTACAATACAAAAAGTTACTTAAGTCAAAGTATCTGCTCTGTCCAATTGAATACGTAGTGGTTTATTATACCATTATTCAATAGGGTTGTGGAAGTGGGTTCAAATCTGCTCATTTTCACAATTATCACACTCCAATCACCAAAGTTAAACTGTATTTTATAAGTGTCTTGTATGGGGCTGTTTGGCAGGCAATGTAGCTTGAGTTATGTCAGTCACTATCATTTGCTAAAGTATGTGTTCCCGATTCAGGTATACTGCTGAATATGTCAAAGTCCATATAGTGAGGTCGTAAAATAGTTGGAGAATTTTGTAATTATTCACAAGTGTGGAATTCTTTGGGTAAACTTTTGTATGTCACAAGTAAGCTAAAATTCTTAAGTAGGCAAACTGTTGGTCGTATGTGCTAACATCAGAGCTGGATTTAAAATGGTGCCTAAGAAACCCTATATGTTAATTAGCCCAGTGCAGTGCGCATGGCTTGGCAAGGCCAAGCCTGTCTGGTGTCATGCGCAGACAGTGGCTGGGTTCTATTTGCAGCTTTTGGTGCGCAGGATGTATGAGTCATAGGCTGGAGCAGATCAATGTTTGTGCCCATTTCCATATATTTTATGACCGGAGATTTTCATTATGGTGACATTTGGGATTCTTTTTATTAGCGTTTTTATGGACTATTGACGGAAATTGTCAGTCATAAACAGCTGCCTTAATCACATCAGAGAGACACTTTTTACGAGACTGGATTCAATTTGGAGAAGTCAATTGTCATAAACGGGGTGATTATGTGCTCATCTTATGACTATGGTGGTGGGGTGAATGGTGAATCATGACTAATGTATTTCACCAAAAGCTTCTTTAAGAGATGGACCTTTAAATGCAAGAAGAATAAGCTTTCTTATTAGTAACTAGGAGTTTACAAAATTGGGTTTTCTAAGGCATTTTTCAGCAAAAGTTGTGGAAAATTCACTATTTTACCAGGGACAGAAATCTAGGTGTTTAATTTGTCATTTTTGATTGGAAATAAAATAATAGAAATAGAAATAGTTTGGTGGTCTGTACTGAGCTTGAAAATAAAGAAAATCAAGAAAATTGAATAAATAATGGGTCATATTTGTGTCCCTAATTATGCTGTTAAAGCATGTTGCATAAATGTGCCTGTAAATTAACTGTAAGCATTTATGTTTGTGGCTTGCCATGGACAATTTTGGTGGCATTTTTTTTCAGAAATACTGTACAATGTCAGTGGGAACTCAGTCGAAATGAATTCTGTAACGTCACTAACTAGACTTGTGCTTCCAGCATTTTGCATGAACTTGATAACTGGGGTTGAAGTGACTTGAGGGTAATGACACCTAAATGAGATATTGGTGGTACATTTAGAAAATGGGGTCTGTGAAAAAAAGAAAATGTAACCTTTCATTGGGCGATTTGACTTAAATAGGGGATGAAAAAAAATGTACTGGTTGTGGTAAAAGTGGATGTTGAATATGAAATCAAATTTAAATATTTTCACTGTAAAAAGACTGAATTTGTTTTGTAGATATATATATATAATGTAACTTGTTGCCACTATCTTTGAATGATTTTGTACAAACAGAACCCTTCTTTGCAGGAACAAAACAGATACCCGACCTTTTCTGAATACAATCACATGTCTCATTAAAATCTCTGTCTCTGTACTGTACATTTGGAGAAGAATGAAGTGACTCAGGTTGATTGCCAGTGATTTCTGAATGTTGACGGGAATGAAATGTTTGAGAAAATCGCCCAGAGTACTGTGGAACTGGTTGTTTGCCAAAAGGGGATTTATGTATTTGTGCTCTGGGCTTTGCTAGTTTAAATGACTATTCATGTAGGTTTGCCTGTATCTGTCACTGGGTGTATTTGGAAGGTCCCGTTTTTGGAAAGTTGATTGTCTGTAGCCCTGGTAAACATTCTCCCTAGTTTGCTGATTTTGACAGGATTGATAATAATTATCTGGTCGAAACGGATGGCCCTGTTTCTTGAAATTGGGTCTACAATAATTAATGACCTGCAATTTAGGTTGTTGTATTTGTCCCCTATAATAATCACTTGCAATGTGTCCTGTGCCATTACAATTGAAACACAAAATATTATAATACACAGACCTGGGTTTGTTAGTTTGTCTGTTAGTGGGCAGTGCTGTGCTCTGTTCCACTGTGCACTGTAGGGGTGTTGTCTCCTGTGGTTGCTGGACTTCCTGTGGTGACACTCGGAAATGTGGTGGCTGTCTTTGTTAGCGTAAACACACTGAATTTTAGAGTCTACAATGTTAAAGTTCTGTTCTTTCACACTTGTCCCTTGTTGTTGTAGAGTAACTGTACTGTCATCCTGACCAAATGTCTGTGCGGTTTCAAACAAAGTGGCAATTCTGGTAGCGCCGTTGAAGGTGTCTGTGCCTTGTGTGACGATGTGGAATCTATTAGGTGTGGGCAGGCCCCTAATAAACTCGATCATAAGATCTTGGTCTGATTTTTCTAATATTGTGCCCTTTTTAAACACTCTGTTGGCAAATTTTTGGGAGTTTTCCTGGGGTATTTGTCTAAGAGATAGAAAAGAAGCTTTCCTACTCAAATCTGGGCCTAAAGGGTAAATCTTAAAAGAAAAGCAGAAAATATCTTTTCAATATTTGAGCTGGTAGGAGAGTCAAGTTGTTGAAACCATATCTTAGTTGTACCTTATGAACACATGTGAAAATACCTGGCTGCTTGTCAAAATTCCAGCCCAAGAAATCAGCTGCAAGTTTGAAATTGTTAAGAAATTCCTCTGCATCTTGATCTGGGTTGCCACTGAATGAGTCTAATTTAAAAGGCAAGTTGTTGATCTCAACATTTTGTTGTGTGACCGGTTGAAACCTAGAAGGCAATGGTTGAAAATCTGCCTGAGTGAATAGATTATAGTCAGATCTTTGAGGAAATTCATTGTCTTGTGAATTTTGTGCCCTAAAATTTATTTTGGGATCTACATGGTTGTGAAGGTTTTTGGGTGGGAGGGTGGGAGTTCTCAGGGGATTTTGGATAGAGTTGCGCTGAACATGTACTGCCTGTGACTGTGATTGTTGAACTCGCCTGTCCGGAGCTGGTCTGTTGTGCCGGTGCTGTGGTGGGATGTATTGTTGAGGTTGGAAATCGGCTGCTGTATTGTCCATAACATTACTATTGTCTATAACATCACTGTCAAGAGCAGCAGTACTGGTCACAATTTCACCATTGTTGATCATGTCCTGACTGGCCAAAATAACTTCATTGTCTTCAAGATCCTCAGTCTGTGGTACTGGTTGTCCTCGGGTAGTGGTCGTGCTGCCATCTTGTTGAGCCATCGGTTAGAAAAACACTTCAAAAACACTTCTATAGTTCATTTGTGTAACTGTTTATTTATAACTAATATCCAGTTGTATTGTCTAGCACTTTGGCGTCTCACCATGTCCAAATGTAGAGTTTTTTGGGGGAAGTTTAAGGTGGACTCCAGCAGTGCCTTGGGCAGCTGTGGATTACCCGGCATCTCCACCATGTCCAAATGTAGAGTTTTGGGGGGGAAGTTTAAGGTGGACTCCAGCAGTGCCTTGGGCAGCTGTGGATTACCGGATCTCCACTATGTCCACTTCTGTCTGTACTCGCTTGGCAGCAACTATTGAGAGGTTTAGGATCGCCACAAAGACAGAAGCGAAACACTTGATAACTCTTTCACAATTTATTCTAGTTCAATAAACACAAGTTCCAAATATACTTCAACACATTCTCACGAGTGGGAGAGCAAACTAAGCTCTCCCCCTCTGCATACTATTTCATGTTCATTCACTTGTTATTGTCCTGATCTCTGTTGCTGTCCTGATTTCAACTCAAGGCTGAAGTTCTTATACTAGTCACTGTACACTAACACATATTATCTGTCACCAATTACTGGGTTTATTTCTGAGAGGTCTATCTCACAGAAGCAGGGATTGGCTGAGGCTATTATTAGAGGCGGTGTGCCATGTGACTATTGATTTCTACTGTTAAGTCCAAAGAGAGTTAATTTACTGAGGCACTTTGCCTGTGTTTTATGGACTTTAAAGATTATCAATAATTAAGCATTTTCATTTAAATTCTTCACCATTACAGTAACCTATCAGAACCAATAAACTCGAAATCGTCTACTAAATGGCTCAGAAATTCCACGGTTTTATCAGGTAAATACACATCACAGTAAACCTTATGGGGTTTATGTTCATCATGACTGTCTATATGAGCTGTCAAGCAGTTATGTAACATGTCAATGTGTCTGTCTGTACTGTCAACATCTGCTGTATTATGACCTGTGATATTTACATCATTACAGTTCCCCAAATCCTAGACCGAGTTTCTGTTCCGTCGCCAATTGCTGTTGATATACTGATGGACACAATGGTGAGGGACAGAGTTCACATGTACTGGTTTTCTGTGTAAATTTTGAAATGTTGAAAATTATTCCATTTACTTTAAAAAGTCCTTCTTATGTTTATATAGCTGTATCCGGTTTACAATACATATGTTGTTAAACTAAACTCCTTTTACAAGCCTGAAATTGTAGATGGTTATGTAATGTTTAAGGTTTGTTTACATTTTAAAAAATAGGCTGAAATACATACATAGTTTGATTGGCATTAAATATTAATGAACGGCACATATACATAAGTTAAAGAATTCAAATAACACTTCATACTTGTGGTAATATGTGTACAAATATGCCGTTCAAAATTTACACAGAAAACCAGTACATTTGAACTCTGTCCCTCGCCATTGTGTCCATCAGTATATCAATGGCAATTGGCGACGGGACAGAAACTCGGTCTACCCAAATCCTTTCTCTTGTGTACCTCTTCAAACTTATCAATTTCAATCAATATTGTCAATAATGTTATACAATACTTGAGCATAAGAAACACCATACTGAGTACGAGTTCTTATCTCTTTATACGAGCAACACAATTCAAGCAAGATAATATTCTAACTGTAAGTTTACACATGGTTTACAGCATACCTCCAGGAATACAAATATTCTAACTGTAAGTTTACACATGGTTTACAACATACCTGCAGGAATACAAATTAATTTACTATCCTTCCTATCCTAACCACGAAATCCACTGACATTATCTCCCAATGTTGGGTACACACCAGCAGCCTACAGTATCAAAGGCATCATTTAATCTAACCACGTCTACCTGGTGAAGTGTACCCTGAGAATACATACCACAATGTTTACGTTTGAACTTATCGTGTAATAAATCACAGCATGTCAACACTTCCATATTATCAATGTGTGGACAAGCATTTGACACTGTGGTTCCACAAAGTCTATTGTTAAATGTGTTACTATTTACAAAGGGGCTGGTGTGTATTGTGCCCCCATGAATTGGTGGCTCCCTATTTAATTGTCTAAAGTGATTAATGACAGAGGAGTGAGAATATTTAAAATTACAAACAGAACCATCATAAATGTTTATAACAGAGCCAGAATGATTATTTTCTACAAGTAGAGGGTGAAAACCCCCTGCGTGTGAACGTTATGTTAAAACTTAGATTTATTGTTCACAGTAAAGCAACCAGTGTCGACAGAAATGTCAAACGTTGTACCTTCATGTGTGTGCCCCCAGTGCATGTGTGGACGACTATGCACATGTGATAACTGAGCTTCCTAACTATTACTATTTTATCCTTGGTAACTCCTCTGTTTCTTTACACATTTGGTCTCTGGGTGTCCTAAATTTTGTTCCAAGGTAGCACACATGCTTGTAGATCCCATGATTGCCCTCATTTGTACAGGGTCCCTCATTGTAAAATTTGCACACTTTTTTGTTAGATTGTTGAGAATTAAGACCTGCTGCGTTGGCCATGGTAACCTAAGAGGAAGATATCCTGTTGAGTGCCCATTGTGTGGTATCTTTCCACGACAGGGTCCCCTGCTCCACCTAATGCATGGACTGGGCATAAGCAGTCCTGAATGCCTGCCATGGCAGGGGTGTGGCATCCTTTAAGACTTGTATCGCCTGTATCATTGCTTGTTTGATTAAAACAGGGTCCTGAATTAGGAAAATATTAGACAACTGGCCTGCTGTCTATTCTGACACTGCCAGCCCCTCATAAAGCGATTTTTTTACCAGTGACACTGCAAAGGTCCTTGTTGGGCCATCTAAATTGGGGAGGACTTGTGACTGTATCTGTGGTATTGAATTCGGCCCTTTGCCAAATCGGCTCTCTGCAAATCGGCCCCCCCCGCTGATAAATAAAGGATCCTTTTTAAGAGAAACTGCATATCTTAATTGAAATGGTGTTGAATTATAATACAGTCTGTGTTATTAACTGAAGGGAGGATAATTCTGTATAATTATGTATAATGCTGAGAATTTCTTAAGTTATATTTGACTAAGTCTGATTAACACTTAATATAATTGGGTGTTGTCCCTTTTAACATTATTTGATCATTTGAGAACAATTGGCTTCAATTGTCCTGGTATAGTTTTTTCTCAGTCAACCCAAGCACGGTACAAGAAATTATGAATATGAAAATAGCTTACAATAAATATGTCACCATTGGGGGAATGCCGCTGCTACCTAATTTTAATGTGATTTAAGAAACTGGAATCACTAAATTAAGTCAACTTTATCAAGGGTCCGAGATAAAATCCCCCATAAAATCATGAACCACAATATAGAGCGAAAGTTTTAGACCTTGCTTTTAATTCTCTTGTTTTATTTATTTATTTGGGGTTTTATGTCGCTTTCAACACTGTACAGGTCATATCACGACAGGTAGTTGGACGGGCAGAGGAAACCAGTACATTCAGTTCCTCAGGGTTCTGTACTGTAAAATGCCGACCAATGGCAAGCAACTACCAGCAACTACTTTCCCACTTGAGGTCATGTCGGGAACCGAACACCAGTCTCAGAGGTGGGAGGCAGGCGTGTTACCACTCTGCCACCGTGGCCCCCTATAATTCTCTTGTAAGTGCCATACCAAAGGAATGGAAAACCAAGATTATGCAAAATAAAATGCTGGCTGAAACTGAACTTGCATGTATAAATTTTGATATTAGTCATCTAAAAATGAAGATATCAAAACTGAAGAACAAGAATATTTATGAAAGCCTGACTTATTGTCATACTATTCCAACAGCTGAGAATAAATGGGTAGAATATGATCCCTTTCTGGAAAATTTAGATTGGTCAATTGTTTATAGCTTACCTTCAAAAATAACTAAATATCTCAAACTACACAGTATTCAATAGAGTATGATACATAGGCATGCAGGCTGTAATTACAATTTGAGTAACAGGATAGTTGTAGGGTGTTCTCTTTGTCCATACTGCACAGAGGTAGATACCATTGAACACTATTGCTATCACTGTAGTGAAGCCAGAATCATTTCGAAGGTTTTGAGAGAAATAAATAAGAACGTCCTAAATTTAAATTACAGTTTAACAGTAATAGAAATCTTACTTGGAATCCTGTGTGCAAAAAACATACTCTGCCAAATTTTAAATTTACGTTTTCTAGTCGAAAAACAATGCATTAACTCATCATGAAGAAAAGAACACCACATATCAATAAAATATTTTTACAGAATGACAAAAAAGTCAACTGACAAGAAACTGAAATAAACCTAATGAATATACAGCATAAAGACAATGGTGAATTTTTAGACGTATGTAAACAGATTTTGAGCATTTATGAATAAAGTTATGTTATTCAAAAACACCTGATGCTGATAACAGTGCTTACCATTTAATATTTTATGCATCCTCCATGCAGACTCATAAGGGTGATAATCCTTAATCAGTACTGTAAAAAACTGATTTAGCTGTGGTAGATATTGATCTTTTTTCCTTTATATAAGTGCTTTTGTAATTCTGTTACCAATGTTGCTAAAATGTGAATAAAATATTTAAGAAAAAAACAATTGGCTTCAATTCATTAATATTTGTGTAACATTTGTATAAGCTTGTTTGATTAACATTTGTGTTTCAGACTGAGCTGAATATTCTTGTTTTGTTTTATGATGAATTTCATTTATGGATTAAAACTTAAAAAAATAATGAATATTGATTGATTGATGGGGCCGCTTTGACGGGGTCAGTGTGGTAAAGGGCTGAATTGTCTGATTCTTTTGTGAATGTTAATACTATACAAGCCAAGGATTTGAAATAGAATTGTTCTGTGTTCAGATACAGTTGTTGAAGTCAGGACCTGGGACCTTTTAGCTTGCTTCTTTCTGTTTTATATTTGACAGTATTGTGGCACTAACTTAATCTTGTGTTTGTACAAGTTGATATAAAGGGTTTAGTTTCAAATCATTTAAATATAATGATAAAATGTTGTCTAGTGACACAGATATGTCAGTTTGTTAATATTCTGAAAATGTATAAAATATTATGCAGATAGAATAGGTTTAATTAGATGTTTGTAATATAATCATTCTCATGTGAAACAATGAGAATCATCTATCAGGATGGTTAATATGATTGCACATAGCTTGGTATTGTGTCAACACAAGATACCAAAATATACCGATAAGTAAAACCTTCACAACAGAATGTTGAATAATATAGTAATTATCCCTCTATATAGTGATGTGTGTCTGTTTAAAGTTTATTTTTATATCACTATGTGTTTCTTCTTGCATGTGTTACTGTGTTACTAAGTGAGCTTGAATAATCAAAGGTGATATGTATCAGTCCATGATAGTATATTGTAAATGTTAATACATGTATTACAATACAATGCAAGCACAATGCTTTGTAAAAGTTTGAAAAAGATTTGTTTTATGTTCATATACAGGTCTGGAAGTCAGGTCCTCGGTGTTACATTTGAATTGGAATGTTTAAGTTTTGTATAGTGCAGTGAGTTCACAATTATCCAGAAATGGGGAGTTAATTTTCCTTGACAAGTGATGTGTGTACATAAGCTGTCCAAATGTCAGTTTAGGGGGAAATTTTAAGGTGGACTCCAGGAGTGCCTTAGGGCAGCTGTGGATTACCAGATCTCCACTATGGCCACTTCTGTCTGTACTCGCTTGGCAGCAACTATTGAGAGGTCTAGGATCACCACAAAGATAGAAGCGAAACACTTGATAACTCTTTCATAGTTTATTCTAGTTCAATAAACACAAGTCCCAATTACAACTCAACACATTCTCTCGAGTGAGAGAGCCAACTAAGCTCTCCCCCTCCTCATACTATTTCATGTTCTTTCACTTGTTATTGTTCTGGTGTCTCTCTCCTCAGCTCAAGGCTGAGGCTCTTATACTAGTCACTGTACACTAACACATATTACTTGTCACCAATTACTGGGTTTATTTCTAAGAGGTCTAACTCACAGAAGCAGGGATAGGCTGAGACTATTATTAGAGGCGGTGTGCTATGTGACTATTGATTCCTACTGTTAAGTCCAAAGAGGGTAATTTACTGAGGCAGTTTGCCTGTGTTTTATAGAATTTAAAGATTATTAATAATTCAACATTTTTATGTAAATTTTTTACCATTATACACCAGGGCGAAGAGATAGCATGTCTATGCTACCACAAAAAGGATTTTAAATTTGCAAAATATAACAATGGTATAAACTCTAAATACTTAAATCGGTCAATTTTTAACTTGAAAACCTTGTTGCATGTTAATCCTTAAAGACAATAAGTTACATCAGTGTATTTGAATGTTTGTAGTACTCATCTTAAAGTAACTACCTGGTAAACAAATAATATGATGTACAAGTTAATTTAGATTAATTTGAAAGAAATACTTTAACCAACTGTACTAGAAGAGAACATGATGAAACTAGACATTTTACACATGTTTTCTTTATAATTGTTTACAATCTGACACTATGGTTTTCTTTGGACAAATGACAAAGGTTAAAAGTATGGTTAATACACACCTGTTACAAATAAATTGAAGAATCTTGGGATGTATGAACTATTATATTTCGAGAACCAAATAATCCTGTTTTAGATTTAATTCTACCAATTTTGACTAAACTTTATTCACCATTACACATTGGGGTAAGTAATTCATTTTACTCTTCACTGAACATGTGTTATACTGTGGTACTGTTACCATCTGTCACTTGGAATGTAAATATTGAACTAGTATAGATAACAAAGACACAAGTATAGTGAACTGGTCTTACTCGAAAACAACATGTAATGAAAAACACACATGTAATGGAAGGTATACATGACTATCACACAAACAACAAGATGATAATTAGCAGAGAACCAACCAATTAAGGTAAGAACTCTTGATTGACAGGACCAACCAATTGAGGTAAGTATTCTCTAAACGACACATTAAGGCAAATATATTGAAGTGCGGCCAATAAAGGCAACAATTTGTGAATATACCCTGGTATAGAGGGTTAAAGTTAATAGGTTAACAAAGTACCAATTATATATTCAGACATATATATTTTTATATGACACAAGTGTTACTTAATACAAGGTACACAAATTGTTAAACTAACATAAACAACTCAAAAGTGAAGTGTTTGGTTTTGAAATTTTAGAACATTAGTTTGAAAGTGAAATAATAACACTATTTGTAAAATGGTGGTATTAGCATTGGAAAGAATGGCCAATTCAATCCAATGCCAACCAAAGTCACGGTTAAGTAGAAAGACACATAAGTAATGCTAATACTAAATAAGTTATATGGTATGTATAATTATTTTAATAATAAGGTATCAAATATAAGAATGCTATCCAGCATATGGACACTGTTAAGGCAAAGAGGCCCCAAAAGGTGTGAATAAACAACAAATGAGCAATATCTGAGTCAAGATACTCAGTGCAAAGTAAAAGACATGTCATTAAGAAGTGACTGTATCCAGCATATGGACACTGTTAAGGCAAAGAGGCCAAAAAAGGTGTGAATAAACAACAAATGAGCAATAGCTGAGTCAAGATACTCAGTGCAAAGCAAAAGACATGTCATTAAGAAGTGGCTGTTAAAGGCAGGTGTTATGACCCTTTGTTGACATACATTTAGTAGTAACAACAGTTTAAGAAAATAGTGGCTACGACAATTATATAAACTGAGATAAAGCAGTGGATTATATAAGAATTAATGTCAAATAGAATGATAAAACAAGACCTTAGATCACATCATAAACATACATAGGAATGCCTGTAACAACAATATAGGAATAAGAAAATGTAAAGTAACATAAAACACTCATTTAGTGTACAATAAAATGCATTAGTATTGGCAACAAACAACATTTTTGGCAACAAATAAGAAAGCAATGACTGAAGATTGGAACATACAAGGTGACATCATTTTTCTTAGAATACAAGAAATGTAAAAATTATTTACGACATTATGATTTAATAAAGAATGTCAGCTTTCAAGGTTATCAGAACATCATTATTTGGAAAGCACAGCTGAAGCCAGGCACAATAACTCCAATTGTCAAGCCAAACTGATCTGATGTATATATAATACAGATGAAATATAACAACTGAGTCGTCTTTTGCAACTGAGGTATCATCTGTAAGGATGTAATTTCAATAACTTGCTATAGAACATTGATAGAAAATTTGTTTATCACCAAAATCCATCTATCAAGCAAATACATTCTATGCTAACTATGTTATGTAAAATCAGTCTATAACATACACTGGAGGTATACAAAAACATAGTACAATATTAGATTAATCAGACAAAAAACAGCTGTTATCTAGATACTTAAAAAATTAGTGTACTTGAAAAGATAGTGATGCTGTATGAATACTGAAAACAAAACATGCTATTATATGGCCACTGTTCTATGCAAGTTCTATAACACCATTCATGCTTCTATAAAGTAGAAGAGTATATTGTGTTTGTTTGGAAAATAAGATGGTCTGGAACCTGTTCCAGGAATGTAGACTTTACACAGACTATGACTCCAGGTGAGCATGTGTTAAGGTAAGAATTGAACATATGTGTTCATGTTATAACATAGAATTGTATTGCATCAGAACTTTTATTCGGGTCATTGCAGTCTGTATTACTTTATTATTATATTTTACTCATTTATTTATTTATTTTATTTAGTTATTATTTATTTAATTATTTAGTATTTTTATTTCATTTTTAAAAACTATAGGTATTTTTGGCTTTATCTTGTATACATAATAGACCCTTTGATATATGTATACTTTATAATTTATATTTATAATAGACCTTTTTAAAAAAAAAATTATTTATTTATTGTCGATGCCTCAATGAAGTAAATTTGAAGTAAGTGTTTATTTTATTATTATTTCTTATTATTTATTTATTTATGGATGTACCCACTCGATGGTACAGCAGGGTGTGCCAACATGTACAAGTAAGTATAACTGGATTTGTTGTAACAAATAATTGGCTGTTACAGCAGAGTGCATAAAGAAATAGGCCGAGAGGTAATGGATGGCCTGGAGGCACAGAGGTAAGTATAGTGAGTATTGCAACACTGAACAATTGGCTAATGTGCATTATGAATGTCACACCTAAATTTTCTGTCAATACTTCAACAATGCTGTACTATACGCATACATTGTAAATGTACATATTGGCTAGTGTACCCTTCACATACAGTATCTTTAAAATTATAAGATATACATTTCATATACTATACATTTTGAAATACAGAACAAGATTTTCTACCCAAATATATCAGTATACTCCTTGTTGTAGTTATAATGCTTGGTGAACCAAAAACTGATAAATTCCTTTTATACACAGATATTTCAATTTACAGATAAGTATTACATATCATATATGCATTTGACAATAATACACATTTCATGGGAAGTAGTGACTGACAAGATCTGAAGATAGACATTCAGTAGCATTTTATACATGTGATATACTTAAATATACATGAACAAAGAATGGAGAAAAACTGTAAACACTATAATTACTGACTGCAATATAATGGAACTGATAATAACTGAAAACAATATAGATACTGAATGACTGTACTTAACTGTATTTGAATATTACCATTGCTAAAAACTTAATCATCTTGACACTTATTACTCTGTAGTGTGCTTGAATATAATAAACACTGACATAACAATATATTTTACATATGTTACATATTTGTCATTATGCAGAAATTTGTAAAGTCTGACACCACAATTTAAATTAACTAGTGGAGATATGACTGCTTTTACCCTTCACTATTCTGGTAATTAGAGTACAAAAAGATGCTTAAGTCAAAGTATCTGTTCTATCCAACTGAATAAGAACAACTGAATACATAGTGGTTTGTTACACCATTATTCAATAGGGTTGTGGAAGTAGACTCAATTTGCTCATTCACTTAACTCTTTCGGCATGATTGGCGACTTCTGTCGACATATATAACAAGCGCGACGCTAATGTAAGTTCTGATCCAATCAGCACGAATTTGTTTTTCATAAGTAGCGAATGAGAAAACAGGATTTTTTTCATTGGCTGAGTCCTTGACCAATGAAAGTATTATATTTTCTTTGCTTTCTCATTGGCCGATGGCTATCCAATAGAATTTGGGTATTTGTTGATTGACAGGTTTTTTTGTTTTTTTTTTATTTAAACATAATATATTTTCTGACGATTGCCCACAGCTTTATAGCCACGAGGGGCTTTCGTCCAACATAACAAAAATATTCATTCTATACCATACATAAAAATACATAAATACACTAACAATTTAACCATTTCTAAAACATTGACACTTTTTTGTTATCTTAAAATACAGCAGGGTGAAATGAATGATTAAGTGATTGTATATTTTCAATCTAAAAATTAACGTACCGTGTGTGTTAATTTTTATGATCAAAGGATTACTGTTTAAAAACAAATCTTCTTGTTTGAAATATGTAGTTTTGAATTTTTTCAAATAAATTAACATCTATTTCAAAAATTCCTGTTCCGTATAAAAATAATTTAACTAAATCAGATGTTTCAATGCTAGAGTAATCTTGTATAATTATTTCAACATTCTGTAGCATTTCCTGTCTAAAAGCAGCATAAAATGGGCATTCAAAGATAAAATGGGTTACAGTTTCTTTTTTTTCATGACAATTTGGACACAAGTCTTCAGATATGAAATTGTATGCCTACGCTAAGAATTTAAAGCACTCAGGCCCATGCGCATTCTACTGTGTTGTACTGCAGAATTTGCAGTGTGCCACAGGCAAGCTTTATTAAAGTTTTTACTTATTTTTCTGTTCAGTTTTGATTTAAACTCATTAAGTGACTGTATATCCCTGAGGTTAAAATTAAGATTGTTCCAAAGTCATGCTGGAAGGGAAGAATGATTCATAAAAGAAATCTTTTTTGCAAAGAAACTGTTGGATATTTCTGTTATTTCTAAAGCTATAATGAACATTACTTTGCCTGGGAAGTGTTTCTTGAAGATATTTGGGGGATAATGCATTGACAATTTTGTACATTAGAACTAATTTTTTGGTTTTTTGCCTGGATTGTAATGACTCAATGGCACACTCTCTCAATAACATTTCATATTTTGTTGCTTTATAAGCGACAGGTTCTCTGCTGGAGATATGGAATAATGAATGTAAGTATGTATAGGTTCATTGGCGAATGAGAAAATAGTACTAAATTCCTTGCCTCTTTTGCAGAATAATGTCTTTTAGGCATTCTAAATCACTACGTGACGCCAAACGATATATTTACATCTTATTTACACAAAGGAATGACGTATTCCTCACGTCATTATGACGTTAAATAATTTCATACGTCACGGCGATTATTGTCGACTTTCGCGCTTCATAGAAGAGTCGACGAAAGACGGAAGTGCCAAACATTTGTGTTTGAAATTTTGTAATTATAGACAAGTGTGGAATTCATTGGGTAAACTGTCGTAAGTCACAAGCCAGCTAAAATTCTTAAGTAGGCAAATTGTTGGCCATATATGCTAACATCAAAGCTAGGTTTAAAATGGTGCCTAATAAACCCTATATGTTAATCAGCTCAGTGCAGGTCTTTGTTTCTGGTGTCAGTGGCTGGGTCCTATGTGTGGCTTTGGGTGCGCATGCAAGATGTATGATTCATAGTCTGGGGCAGGTCTTTGTTTCTGCCCATTTCCAGACATTTTATGACCAGGGATTGTCATTAATGGTGACATCTTGGGATTTTTTATGAGCGTTTTTATGGGCTATAAACGGAAATTGCCAGTCATAAACAGCTGCCTTAATCACATCTCAAAGACATTTTTACGAGGTGGGATTCTATTTTTGGATAGTAATCTCCATAAACTTGGTGATTATGTTCTCTATCTTATGGTGATCATGATGGGAGGAAATGATGAGTCACTACTAATGTGTTTCACCAAAAGCTCCTTTAAAAGATGGACCTTTAATTGTTAGAAGAATAAGCTTTCTTATTACTAACGGGGGAGTTACAAAATTGGGTTTTTGAGGCACTTTTTTTGTTTTGTTTTGCAAAAGTTTGTGGACAATTCACAATTTTATCATGGCCAGAAATCCTTGTTTTGAATTTGCCATGTTTGTAAGAAATAGTTTGGCGGTGGGCTGTACTGAACTTGAACAATATAGAGAAAAGCAAGAAAATTGGATAAATAATGGGTCATACTTGTGACCCTAATCATGGTTTTTTTAAAAGCATGTTGCATACATTGTTTTGTAAATTGATTGCAAGCATTTATGTCTGTGGCTTGCCATGGACAGTTTTGTGTGACTTTTTTAGAAATACTGCATAATTTCAGTGAAAACTCAGTCTATATGAATTCTGTAAGGTCACTAACTATACTGGTTTTTCTAGCATTTTGCATGAGGTTTATTACTGGGGTTGGAGTTACTTGAGTGAGATGACTCCTAACTGAAATTTTGGGGATACATTTAGAAAATGTGGTCAGTCAGAAATAAAAATGTAACCTTACATTTAGGCAAGTTGACTTAAATAGGGGATAAGACAAATAATGTATGTACCAGGTGTTTTAAAAGTGAATTTTCATCATTAAATCAAATTTAAATTTGCTCACTGCAAAAATACTGCATTTTGAATTTGGGGAAACATATTGGTAGTCAGCAAGAACATATTTATTTGTAAAATTTGACTTTTGTTCATTTTTAAAGTTAAACGGATTAAATTTCTAATCTGACAATTACCAGTCATGGCAAATTACTAGGAGTTACAGATGTAAAATCATCCAGCATCATTATTATTATTAATGAGTAAAACCTTAACCAGGGACATTACTTTCAGCAAGTTTCACTAAAAGTCCTTTTGACTTATAATTAGCCATATGCTGGAACATTGTGTTTGCAGAGAGTTTGTCTTGCTTATAAAATATACTATATTATATATCATACATCAAAATAATAACTATATGCTGATAAAATTGAAAAATGAAGCATTTAAGGGGAAAATAATATACTAAGCTTAGGTTTGTGATACCTCAAAGTGCATGGTAAACAGTTGAATCAGGTTCACTCTCCCATTTCATAGGGGGCGTGGCTTTGTGGTGCAGCCTGATCTTGTGATAAATGGTATAGCTTCTAAATTAACGACATGGATATGATATTTGGGAAGGTCATATACTCTCACCCATTTAATTCTGTCACTTTGGGGATCAGTCTTATATTGGAAATATAGGTCTTTACCAAAATATTTCTTACCTAAAAGGGTGGGTAGGTCTGGAGTGTAATCTACACTAATTTTTATCTCCTTAAGTACAGTATGGTCTGCATTGGTGTTTGACCTTTGATTTGGAATGGCTGTTATAGTTGGGTCTGGAGGACCTACTGTGTTGTCACACAGAGCAGGTTTGGCATCACTTGTCACCACAGAGACGCTTTCTCAGAAAATCCATCTCAACAACGTTTTTTTAATGCATACATAGAGTATTTTACACTGAAAGTACCTCAAAGATTGCATAATATATATTATCTGTAGTTAGATCGTGTTTTTATAGTTTTATCTTCAGTTAACTCATTGTCCTACCAACTTCCTAGAATAGCGGGTATTATCGCCCATTATACCGGGAATTATCGTTGTCCATTTCCATGAAATATTTGATCTAAATCAAATATTAGGTGAATCCCACCAACTAACTTGAGTCTTGTTTATTTTCTTTTGTTAATATTCATTCAGTTTATATATGCTACTGTTGTTGGTGGTCTGGTGGGTTTAGCTTAGGGTGAGGCTGTAGTGTGGGGTGTTAGGGTGCCTGTGAGTCGCCCACAGGATGAAGAGTTGTGATTGTATTAGATAAGGGACATATTCTTGAGACCCCCCCACGGTAGAGTCTAAATTAGGGTAAAATACCTGACCTGTCCCACCAGTCATGATTTGTCTTCAGGCGCTCCTCTTTATTGCTCTATTCACAGTAGTACTGGCTCATAGGTTTGAGTGTTTCCACACTAGTGTATCCAATACATTGAGTACTACAATGATCAGAATTGTAAAAACTTTCTCATATTCTTCTTCATGTCGTAAATTTTCAAATTTGGTGAACGGTAGAGGGTTGATGTTGCTACTATTATTGAGTGGAGATGTGTCCCTCAACCCTGGTCCCCTTACATTGGTGTTAGTGAATACCAGATCCGTAAGGAATAAGGGCCCCCTCCTTGCTGATATTGTAGCATCAAATGACCTTGACATTCTTTGTCTCACCGAAACACATGTTCGCCCCTATGATTCAGACAGTTTTTTACGATCCATCACTCCTGCTGATTACATATTTCCTCAAAGGACTCGTCCCTCAGGTATCGGTGGCGGTGTTGGTTTTTTCATTAGATCATCCTACAGCGAACATGAAATGGAATCTCCTTTCTACCAGTCATTTGAAAACATGGTGGTTTCTCTGGTACTTCATGGCCGTTCACTTTTGCTTGCCTGTGTCTATTG
Source organism: Sabellastarte sp. h YS-2021 (assembly GCA_964017235.1). Lineage (NCBI taxonomy): Eukaryota > Metazoa > Annelida > Polychaeta > Sabellida > Sabellidae > Sabellastarte > Sabellastarte sp. h YS-2021. Next base: position 14,376,353 of record OZ024933.1, read on the forward strand.
GCCTCCAGGATCATGTACCTGCAAATTTCAGGAATAATTTATGTCCTTTGTCAGTTTCTTGTCATCCATCAACTCCTCATATCATATTTTTGGTGATTTCAACATTCATGTCGGTGTTCCCGGTGGTGATGGTTATAAATTTATGACCTTTCTTGACTCATGTGATCTCAAGCAGTTCGTTAATCAACCTACCCATCTGCATGGTCACACACTTGATCTCATTCTTTCTCCCAGCGATCAGGATACTATTATTGATGTCAAAATTGGTGATTTTGTATCTGATCATGTACTAGTCAAATGCTCAATTATCCTACCTCATCAAGCTGCTCATACTCCAAATAAGGTTCAATATAGAAGATACGACCGTATCAACATGTCCAATTTCCGCTCTGATCTTAAAAATACTTCCTTTGTGAAATCTCCCACTGATTCTGTTGTAGACCTTTACGACCAATACGTACATGACTTGGCAGATGTTCTCGACAAGCATGCACCACTGATATCTAGAGTGAAAAAGAAAGATTCCACAGATTGGGTGTCTGATTCTTATCAATGTGCTAAATCCCTTAGACGTCGGTTTGAAAGAACTTGGCACAGGACCAATAATCCACTGATTCAAAGTCGGCTTCGTCACCAAATTGCACGATGTAATTCACTGGTTAATGAGGATAAGTCAAACTACTATAGTAAACTTATCTCTGATAATAGACAACACCCTAGAAAACTGTGGCATGTACTGTGAAAAACCCTGGGTAGGGTCTCTGACATGACACTTCCACCTCACGATTCTGACAAGGCATTGGCTGACCAGTTTGCCTCCTATTTCCATAATAAAATCAAAACAATTAGAGACACTTTCATCCCCTCTGGCATCGAAATGGATGTTCATCCTTCTTCTGACCCGCCAAAAATTACTACCTTTACTGAAGTTACTTAAGATACTATCGATAAAATCATCAGAAACTCACCTAGAAAATCCTGCCTGTTGGACTCCTGGCCTACTTTTCTCATCAAAGAGTGTAGTGACATACTATTACCATCAAAAACAAAGCTGGTGAACTGCTCACTCATGGAGGGTTGCGTCCCTGATGGTTTCAAAACTGCAGTAGTTAGTCCACTTATTAAAAAGGCTACTCTTCCTGCAGACGATATTAAGAACTATCGTCCTGTATCTGGCCTTAGTTTCATGTCGAAATTAGTTGAACATGTGGTTGCTAAGCAACTGCTAGAACATATTCATGTTCATAGCCTAGACAATTCATATCAATCGGCATATAAAACAGGCCACTTGACTGAGACTGCTCTTCTTTCTATAAAAAATGAAGTTCATCTATCTCTGTCACGAGGCCCAAAAACTGCTCTTGTACTGCTTGATCTCTCGGCAGCATTTGATACGATTGATCATTCCACCCTTCTTCATTGTCTTCAGACCTGGTTTGGTATTGGCGGTTGTGTTCTTAAATGGTTCACCTGCTACCTATCTGAGCACTATCAGTCAGTAAAATTGGTTCTACTCTCTCCGATCTTTGTAAACTCCTGTTTGGTGTGCCCCAAGGCTCTGTCTTGGGTCCTTTGTTATTTTCTTTGTACAACCCCCCTTAGTTTGGTTATTGGTAAACACAAAGGAGTAAAATTTCATTGTTACGCAGATGACACGCAAGTCTATATCCATCTATCCCAGCGGAATTCATCTGCTGCCTTTGAAAATTTGAACAGGTGCCTGGATGATATAAAGGAGTGGATGTCAGTCAGCAAACTCAAACTTAATAGTTTATTGTATTTGGTTCAAAAATGCAGAGGGACAAATTAAAAGCATATTTTCCATCTACCATCTTGTGTAGTCATCTTTGCCCTGCCAAGTGGGTCAAGAATCTGGGTGTGTGGTTCAATTCTGATTTTTCCTTGTCCAAACATGTTCAGAATGTCTGCAAAAGTTGTTTTGTGCAACTCCGTGATTTTAGACACGTCAGGCAGTTTCTTACTCATGATGCTTCTATACTTATGGCCAGTGTTCTTGTAAGCAGTCGGTTGGATTACTGTAACTCACTTTTCAGGAGTCTCTCTAAGTTCAATCTTCGTAAATTAGAGTGCATCCAAAACCGTGCTGCCAGAATCGTATCAAATACCAGTAGATAAACTGGTATAACCCCTGTTCTTAAGAATCTGCATTGGCTTCCTGTTGAACATCGCTCAGTCTTTAAAACTGCTACCCTTGTCTATAAGTTTCTCCACACTGGTTTCCCCAAGTATTTTGCTCCATACATCTCTTCCTACAGCAGCTCCTACAGTACCAGGTGCAGTCAGAGTGGTGGTAATTTCCTTGTCATTCCCAAGTTTCAACCCTCAGTCCATAAATCTGTCAAACAGTTCGGTCATAGTTTTGCCTTCGATGCTCCCACTGTTTGGAATGCTCTTCCTGAGGAGATTCGTGCGTCCCCCTCTCTTGCCTCCATCAGAAAACGGCTCAAAACCCACCTTTACACCAAGGCATACCCTCCTTAGTTTCACTCACCCTGGCGTTCGCCGTGTTGCTGAACTTTTTTCTGACCCTGGACATTGAGATTGGTTGACTGTTTTGTTTTGTTGCGCCTTAGAGTCCCCTTCCTATTGGGGAGATTAAGCGCTATAAAAGTCGAATTAGAATTAGAATTGTGCGTGTGTCTGTCTGTCCTTCAGTGAACTGGCCATTTGAAATTTCAGTTGTTTTACCTGTACGGGTTTTTAATTGGAAAGCAGGGGGTTTCACTAGTGGTCGGTTTTGGGTTTGCGTATTTCTGTGAGGGTATTTTCTTTGTCAGAATAAAAATCTATATGTTCTAAATCCGGTGCTAACCAATCCTTGGGGTTAATATTTGTAGGTTGAAGAATAGGGTTTTTGGAGGTTAAACCAGACAATTAATAAAGGGTTTCACAAAATCTCTGTGAAAAACTGTGGCTAAATGTGGCTGACCTATTTCTTTGGAGAGATAAACAGCACTTTGCCTTTGAGGTTTCTATATAGAAAGGGCCTTTCCAAAGCGGTTGTACTTTGGCAGATCTGTCAGTACTTGGATGGAATATTTTTAAATAAACTGGCTGGTTGAATGCGAGTGGTATGACCTTTGTACCTTTATCTTTTTAATCTTCTTGTGTCTTACAATAGTCATTATGAATTTGTTGGAAGATGTCAATGCTTAATTGCTTGTCCTCCATAACATGTTTTACCACGTTTGAATAACATTGAGTGTCATTTAATGGATCAGCTTCGGTTGAATTGGAGAACGCGAAGATAGAAGGGTACTCTCGGAAATGCTGGAGGAAAAATGGACTGAACTGTGTGTGACCCTGGGGGCTCGAATTTATGCTCCAAGCTATAACCTTCAACAGATGTGGCCAGTCTCGCATCCTGTCCAAATTTTCTAAAGGTGTCCCCGATGACGGACATCGTCCTTTCAATTTTGCCATTAGTAGCAGCTTGATAGGCATAACAATTTTGGGTGTTATTAGACAGAAGGTGGCAAATTTTTTTGATGGTTCGGGTGGTCAAATTGGCAGCATTGTCTGTGCATAAATTTTTAAAATTTCCAAACGGCAATATTATGTCAGAATAAATCGCTTGAGCTAAGTCTTCCGCGGTTGTGGTTTGTAATGGAAGGAGAGTGATAAATCCCCACCATAATTCTTTGATAACTAAATGAGAAGGGAGCTGAAACTGCTTTTGGGGTCCTTTTATGTCAATGGCTTGGGTGGAATATTGGTTAGGGTAGTCTGGCCATTTTGATTGTTTTTTGATTACTTGGGTGTAAGGGTTTCACTGGTTGACATTTCAGGCAAGTCTGAACTATGTCTTTCACCATCTGTGATAATTTTGGGTGAATAATACTGTTGTCTGAGCTGTAAATACAGCTTGGTAATGCCCATATGCCCAACGGTATGCATTTGAATTATTGCCTGGAACATCTCATTTTCTGGTATGCATAAGACGACTTTATGTCTAGACTGGTTTTTGTAAAAGTGAGTTAAAGTGACACGATATAAAATTCCATTGTCTAAGTGAAACCATTCTGATTCAATGACAATTCTTCTGACAAGTTGGTCTTGACCGGTGAGTTCCCCACGTTCTAAGAAATTGATGATTGGAGCAAAATATAGATCTGATCTCTGACCATTAATTAAATCATTCCTGTCCGAGATGCTGTCTGTAGATAAAGACAACTTTGAGACAGCCGGTTTGCTGTGCAATTTATTTTGGGTTATATATACTGGTAATTGGTCTGTCTGAGTATTACTCATTTTGTCCTATTTGTTGTAACTGTTTTTGTAAGGGGTGGACAAAACTGATCAGATTTGTCTTGTAGCCAATTTTCTGTGATTGTGGAGAATGGAATGGCATTATTTTCATCCACATTTCTACTCAAAACATCTGCTACTGTATTATTGCTGGTTTTGTCATAAATTATTTGAATGTCAAACTTTATGAGGGTTTGTAACCATCTTGCCACTTTGGTGTCTGTGAGATGTTGTATGGTACACTCTGTTTTGTCAATTCATAGAGGCTAAGAGCTATTTGTGAGAAACCCGGAATAAAACGTCTATAATAAGAGGCTAAACCAATAAAGCTTTTAACCTGTTCGGCAGTTTTTGGATGTGGGAAATTCTTTACAGCCCTTAATTTATCGACTGATGGAGAATTATCATGTCATGCAATAACTTATTTATAGCAGTAACTAATGTACTTGAGCTTACCTTGCATCCCATTACTGCTCGACAATATTCCATCTTTCCTCGCCCTGAATCAAAAGCAGTATGTTTTCTGTCTTCCTCTGCTAAAGGCAGTTGGAAGTATGCAGAAGTAAGGTCAAAGGTCGAAAAATACTTTGATCCAGGTGGTATAGACGCTAGTATATCATTAACTGGTCTAGGGTTTACTGGTACTGGGGAAATTATTTCATTAGGAGTTCTACAATCTAAACATTGACGAATACTCCCATTCTTTTTGGTAACTAACACAATAGGATTTGAATAAGGACTAGCACTGTGTTGTATTGTACCCTGATGTAAGAGATCTTTAACACATTCTTCCAGTATTGCCATTCTTGGGTTGTTTAAGAGAATGACAGAGAGAATGACAAGGCCAAACTGGGGTATCTTTTGGAATCCCCAAATGCTGTTCTACCATATTTGTGCAAGAAAGCTTCTGGCCAGGGTGTAAGAAAACATCATCATATTCCTTCAAAACTTGCAATAATTTTTGTTTTTCTTTGGGAGTTAAAGTTGAGGCAGAAGAAAGGCTATGTTCAAGTATTGGAAAAGTGGCCTGAGGGCGTGTGTCTGATTTATGTGTTGTGGTGTTCAGCATACAGATTGACTTAATTAAGTTTGTTGGAGGTGAGTTAGTGCAAGGCCTTTTTCGAATGACTTCTCTGTCATTATTGGGTGGTCATGTGTTTCTTGAGAGTCAAGGAAAATAATAAAACCTATCTGTAAATTAACTGATAAAATAACATGTTTTTCCGTCTTATTTGTAATGGGGATTTTGAAAACTGGTTTATTCAGGGTGTCTATTTCTGTATAAACATCTGGTACAAACAATTAAGACTGGAATTTATTTCTCAAACAGGAGGTAATTAAAACAGGTCCCTTATTCATTTGGGAAGTCCTAGAAGATCACAAAACTTTGGTGGTGGAGCACGGTGGGATGTCTGTGGATCTTTCTGTGGTGACTGCATCATTCAACGTCAATGTACAGACTTGAGAACCAAAATCTAGATGAGCTCTTGTTTGTCTGAGGCATGGGATTCCTAATATGAAGTCATTATCTGAATTTTGGGCTACATAAAATTTATTAGTGACTGTGTAGTTTCTTATGGTTAACTTGGGAAATACTGTATACTTGAAAAATACTGAATTGTTTTCTGCAGCTGTTGTGGCTTCTGAGATATTTAAATCTTGTTAATCTCCTCAAGTTATCATTTTGCAATAAAATTTTCTCAGGGATTATACAAATATCTTCGGTTATTGGTGGTATGGATTTGAACTGGAGGTTTGTGATTAAACTATTTTGTTTCCAATGTATACATTTTCCTAAGGCCTTTTTGGGCGTACTAATTGGAGATAATTTGCATGTACAAACTGTCTGTAAAAGCCGTCTTTTGAGTGGGGGGTTTGGCCTTGAAGTATGAAACCTTGCAGGTTTTGTAGTGGGATTTGCAGATGGGCATAAGGCATTATGTTTGTTATGGTGTTTGGATGGTTGGACAAATGTATTCAAACAGTCTGTGCTTTGAAAATCACTCAGTGGTGAAAATCTATTATAGCATGGAGTTTGATAGCATGTTCTATGTAACTCTTTGCCAATATCCTTCAATGGCTTTTTACAAACAGAACCCTTCTTTGCAGGAACAAAACAGATACCCGACCTTTTCTGACTACAATCACAAATCTCGTTAAAATATATGTCTCTCTACTGTACATTTTGACAAGAATGAAGTGACTCAGGTTCATTGCCAGAGATTTCCGACTGTTGAAATGTTTGAGAAAATTGCCCAGAGTACTGTGAAACTGGTTGTTTACCAAAAGGGGGTTGATGTATTTCTGCTCTGGGCTTTGCTAGTTTAAATGACTTTTCATGTAGTTTGGCCTGCATCGGTCATTGCGTGTATTTGGAGGGTGGCGTTTTTGGAAAGTAGATTGTCTATAGCCCTGATAAACATTCTCCCTAGTTTGCTGATTTTGTGGTGGGTTGTAATAATTATCTCGTCGTGATGGATAGCCCTGTTTCTTGAAATTTGGTCTATGATAATTAGTGCCTTGCCATTTAGGTTTATGTATTTGTCCCCTACGACAATCACTGGCAATGTGCCCTGTGCCATTACAATTGAAACACAAAATATCATAATACACAGAACTGGGTTTGTTAGTTCGTCTGTTAGTGAGTCCTTTCTGTGGTGGTCTTTGCTGTCTTCGGTTGCACTGTGTACTGTAGGGGTGTTGTCTCCTGTGGCTGCTGGACTTCTTGTTGTGACACTCAGAAATATGGTGTCCGTCTTTCTTGCAGTAAGCACACTGAATTTTAGAGTCTACCATTTTAAAGTTCTATTCTTTCACACTTATCCATTGTTGTTGCAGAGTAACTGTACTGTCATCCTGACCAAATGTCTGTGTGGTTTCAAACAAAGTGGCAATTCTGGTAGCACCGTCGAAGGTGTCTATGCCTTGTGTGAGGGTGTGGATTCTATTAGGTGTGGGCAGCTCCCTAATAAACTTGGTCAAAAGATCTCTGTCTGATTTTCCTAAATGTGTGCCCTTTTCTAATACTCCGAAATTGTTGGGAGTTTTCCTGGGGCAGTTGTCTAAGGGATAGAAAAGAAGCTTCCCCACTTCAATCTGGACCTAAAGGTTTAAATTTTAAAAGAAAAGCAAAAAATATCCTTTAAATATTTGAGCTGGTAGGAGAGTCAAGTTGTTGGAACCATATCTTAGCTGTACCTTGTAAACACATGTGGAAAATATCTGGCTGTTTGTCAAAATTCCAGCATAAGACCTCAGCTGCAAGTTTGAAATCGTTAAGAAATTCTTCTGCATCTTTATCCAGGTTGCCACTGAATTAATCTAACTTAGAAGGCAAGTTGTTGATTTCAACATTTTGTTGTATGACCATCGAAAACCTGGAAGGCAATGGTGGAAAATCTGCCTGATTGAATAAATTATAGTCAGATGAGGAAATCTATTTGGGGATCTACGTGGGTGTGAAGGTTTGTGGGTGGGAGGGTGGGAGTTCTCGGTGGATTGTGGATAGGGTTGTGCTGAACATCTACTGCCGGTGAATGTGATTGTTGAACTTGCCTGACCGGAGCTGGTCTGTCTTGCCAGTGCTGTGGGGGATGAGTTGCTGAGGTAGGAAGTCGACTACAGTATTGTCCATAGCATTACTGTTGTTTATAACATCACTGTCAAGAGCAGCATTACTGGTCACATTTGCACCATTGTTTATCATGTCGTGATTGACCAAAACAGCTTCATGGTCTCTAAAGTCTCCAGTCTGTGTTCCTGGTTGTCCTGGGGGAGTGGTCGTGCTTCCATCCTGTTGAGCCATCGGTTAGAACCCGGGTCCCAGTAGTCTATATGAAGTCTGCAGCAAAGAAGGTGGTGGTACCACATGTGTAGTATAATAAACATCTAATAATGACACCATAAGTTCATAGGTTGATTCAAAAACACTTATGTAGTTCATTTGTGTAAACAGTTTATTTATAACTAATATCCAGTTTCATTGTCTAGCACTTAGGCATCTCACCATATCCAAATGTCAGTTTAGGGGGAAGTTTTAAGGTGGACTCCAGCAGTGCCTTAGGGCAGCTGTGGATTACCAGATCTCCACTATATCAACTTCTGGCTGTACTCGCTTGGTAGCAACTATTGAGAGCTCTAGGATCGCCACAAAGACAGAAGCGAAACACTTGATAACTCTTTCACAGTTTATTCTAGTTTAATAAACACAAGTCCCAATTACAACTCAACACATTCTCTCAAGTGAGAGTGCCAACTAAGCTCTCCCCTCCGCATACTATTTAATGTTCTTTCACTTGTTGTAATTCTGGTGTCTTTCTCCTCAGCTCAAGGTTGAGGATCTTATACTAGTCACTGTACACTAACACATGTTACTTGTCACCAATTACTGGGTTTATTTCTAAGAGGTCTAACTCACAGAAGCAGGGATAGGATTATACTATTATTAAAGGTGGTGTGCTATGTGACTATTGATTCCTACTGTTAAGTCCAAAATGGGTTAATTTACTGAGGCACTTTGCCCGTGATTTATGGAATTTAAAGATTATTAATAGTTCAACATTTTCATTTAAATTCTTCATCATTACATAAGTGGTCATTCACCTGACAATTTATTATAAATGTAGGTTGGCAATAATTAAGAAATAAATTACTTACAGTTTAGACTATAACTTAAATATATAGTATACCAAATATCTCAAACAGCATAATAAGAGTGAGACTTGTTGTGATAATGTGTGTACAAGTGTTAGAGATATTTAAATGTCAGAACAGTTATTTATTGACAATACTGATCAGTGTAACCAAACCGTCATATTATCTGTGTTTAACTGAGAGTATTCTATTTACTGTGGTTCACACATTGAATCTAATATTGTAAGGTGTAAAAGTGTAGATTTGGGAAATATTTCCTGCAACTTCAGTGTGTTTTATGAAGCCTATCAGAGTGGGTGTGTGTTTTGGAGCTTTGGACACACTCACAAAAGTCTGCAGTACAACCCGTTGGTGACCACTGGAGTTCTACCCACTGCTGAAATTATGTATATTGTCACTGTGGGATGGAGGAATCCAGCATGACATGTATGTTGATCACATCAGGAAAAGCTTTTATAGAGGATTCTAATGAGACACTGACAATTCATAGGAGACACATGGCACATGTGCTGTAGGACGTTCCATATCTTTGTTACAATCTCATTGCACCAGGAGCAAGTACCAAGTATGAAGACCACAGGACATTTTTAAGACTGAAATTTCACTACTATATGGGATAAAACCAAACATAAATGTTTCATACTAAATAAACTGTTGTTGACAAGACCACTTTATACCATATATGTACTAATTTCTGCTCATTGTGTATATGTATTAAAGACTTAAAGAGTTATTTCAATGTACCTTATTACACAAATAAGTCTACAAACACCATTGTACGAATCATAGCTTAACACTGGGTCTTTTTGTGTAAATATAGAGATCTTTCTTGCTTCTTTTTCATGTTTGACAGTACTGTGGAACTGAATCAATCTTATATCAGTACAAATTGATATGAAGGGTTTAGTTTCAACCCCAAGACATTCAAATAGGATGACAATATGCAGATATATATGTCAGTTTGACAACATGCTGTCATATGGGTGTGTCAGTTTAATATTATTGTTAAATTGTATAAACGACTGTGCAGATAGAATGGGTTTACATGGATATTTGAAAAAATAAATAACCTCATATGAAACAATGACACTCGTCTATCAGGATGGTTTATAGGACTACAAACAGCTGGGTATTGTGTCAGTATTGTGTTACAAATGTGTTGAAGTATTGTGTAAAAATGTGTAAAACAATTTACTTCAGTTATTAATCTTCATTGGGTGGGAGTATATAGTATAATGTTATTAGTAAAATGTCTTGCATAGGTGTGAAAATATATTTCACATCTACTTAAGAGGTCAAAAATATTACAGTATGTTGAACCATGAGGTGATAAATCATTTTCAATTAATGCAGTAAAATTTCACTTTCACTTATCTTCCTTATTAATTTGAAGTGGGTTCTACTTTTTGTCCGGCCATACTAAATTATTTTCTCCTGGTTCACTGTATAGGATTTTTGCTTTGTGTAGTGATTGGTGTATTTTTGGAGTTACTCACCTGTTATTTTTTTAAATGTTCCCCAAGTGCAATTGTTACAAATGTACTTCTTAAATTATGAACTAAAGTTCATTACAAACAGCATATGGGATTTATACATATTTACAAAAAACTCAATCTATATGTACTTTGATGGAAAACATTTGAATTTAGTTTGGAGTTGTCACTCATTTAAAACATAACATTTCTGGTAAAAACTAAAATGAGTAATATTTTAAACATTTGTAGTATGAACGTCAGGAGAATAACACACAGAACCACAATAAAGGATGTGTTTGACTGGTTATAGGATAAACAGTATTCAATTTATTGTTTACCTGACATCCATGTTGGTGAAAAAAATAAACACTTGATTGAGAAAGATTGGGGATCTGAAGGAATAATTTCATCAAAGTCTTCTGAAAATCAGGGCATAGCTAAACTATTTGAGGAAAATTGCAACTGTAAAGTTATTGAGAGAGAAAAAGGTGTACAGGGTAATTCACTGCTCACACAGTTACACCTTTATTTATTTATAGTTTATTCCTCGTATTCAAGATACATTTCTAAAAAAAAATATTTATACACACACAAAAGTACCTAGAATTATTTACAAAAAAACACACACACAAAAAAAAAAATAACTAAATTCAATTAATCACACAAAAGTACTCAAGCATTATATTTAAGTCTTCTATTGTAAAACCATCCTTTGGCTGTTCTGCAAATTATAAATTGTCTCTCATACAAAGTAATGATTTGATATGCTCGATATTCATAAAATCCTTTTCATTACAACTATTACCACGGGATTTAATTTTCCTTGCAGCATAATCTACATAATAGATCTGACTATAAGACAATGAATACAGGTGAGCTAAATAATGAAAGCTTTTGGACACAGCAGATTGGCTTCAATTAGACAGAAGTTTTCCGCACAATTGAACCATGTGATTTTCACTTAGCATTATGTTGCTCAAAAATTTAACAGACCTCTTATGCAACTGTACCTCAATGGGCACATCATCAAAAATAAATGATACATATCTTGAGTGAGTTAGATAAAGAATATCTGAAAATTTACGGTACACTTTCTCCATGTGACATACAACTTGTTGATATTCTTACTGGATATATCACGTAACACGTAACCATTAAAGGCCATACAGAAGCTCTTAACCAGTCTGTACTTCACATCATGGCTGCAATGTTTAAAGTTACTTAAAAGAAAGTTCATTCTCAGCATAAAATCATTACATAATAAATTAATATCTTCATGACTGATAACTGGCCCTTGTTGATATTCTTACTGGATATATCAAGTAACACGTAACCATAAAAGGCCATACAGTAGCTCTTAACCAGTCTGTACTTCACATCATGGCTGCAATGTTTAAAGTTACTTAAAAGAAAGTTCATTCTCAACATAAAATCAATACATAATAAATTAATATCTTCATGACCGATAACTGGCCCAACAGCATGACCAAGATGATCTGTTTGTAAATTCGAGGGTATAATACTGTTGTTAAAGACAATGTTTATATCATTGTTGTAAGACTTACCAAAGACAAGTAACTTGCTTTTATCTGGAATGATTTTGACACAATATTCATTACTAAAAGAGTTTACAACATTCAGAAGTAGTTTTAAACTAGAAATAGTAGGTGCAAGAAGAGCCACATCATCTGCAAAGCCAATAGCAGGAATATATATATTACCTACATGGCAGCCAAAACCAGATAACCTTAATCTATACAGTAGTTCATCCATATAAACACAAAAGAAAATGAGTGAAAGCACATCCCCTTGCTTTACACCATTACTAACACTAAATGTAGGAGAGACTCTAGCTCCCAATTTTATGCATAATTTTTGGTTTGTGTACAAGTTTAACAAGAATCTTGCTGTAACAGGGCATATTCCCCTCTTTATGAACAACTTAAACAGTTTAATATAATGCACATGATCAAATGCCTTAGAGGCATCAAGAAGCATACAATAAGCATTACTATCATTGTTTGTGTAATATTGTACTATCTCTTTGAGAACAAAATTACATTATTTATTAATTTAATATCTACCTTTGTGTGCTATATGGTTCCAATACAGACTCTCCTGATTTTTATATAAATCTGAAAAAATGCTTAATGCAAAGGAAAATATGCCTATTATAATATGCGGAGACTGGAATTTGGTAGTGGATTGTAATATTGATACACATGGGTACCTTAAAGAAAATAATGCGAAAGCTAGATGGGAGGTCCTGAATGTAATTGAAGTTTTGGATCTGGTAGATACATGGCAATTTGAATGAAACTGATCACAAACGTGCCTGAATTGTTTATTAGTCGGGGACAAATCCTGACTTGTTTTTTTTTACCGATTCTCAAGGATTAAGGTCACAGGACCAATCGGGGATTAGTTCCTTGGTGGAACAGAGGCATTAAAGATATCCACATTTATGGGGATATTTTGACTACTGGGCACGCTAGTAATATTAGTATCAGTACTTTCGCAACTGAAATTTTGCAGGTCTCTTAAGTTGTCCTCCACAAGGAAAACAATGAAATACTTCAGTCATACTGACACTGCTAATCAATAAAAAGTCAATACAATATCAAGGTCGTACATAACACAGATGGCATGCAAATAATATTTCTTTAACTTTAATTAGTTTACTTCAACATGCATATTACATAACAACCATGTGTGAATAGACACAATTAATTACTGAAATTATACCAGAACCCGCCAACTCTTTATATTACTAAAATACACTCACCATCATAAAGACACACCCATTGTAAACTAGCACTAAAACAGATGTTACATAAGGAAAATCACAAATAAGAAAAATACGTGTTTAATGGCATCCCAATAGCTTGACTTCCCTTTTAAGAGTGAAGGGATTTCTACATTTTAGATGGAATAATTAACCCAAGGTCAAAGGTCAGCTAATGGCCTTACAGCATGAAAACAAGAATTTACTTTTTAAAATACTGGAGCAATGTGCCGTGTATTATTTTAGTCATGCACCCACATTATCATTGAGGTATAAAACATCATGAATATTGCAATCACTTACTTAGAAAGTAAGTCAATGTATGTAGTATCAAATTCTGTACTTGTTTTGGGTAGAAGTGCAACTTATGTCAAATCATCAGTATTGTACTCTACTGCCCTTTGTTACCAATGGTTCTTATAAGTGTAATATTTCTTGAATTCTTGAAATCATTTATGAGACCTTTGTGTAGAATATGCACTTAGCTCGAACAGACACAGACTGAGTGATTGGACTACAAAAGAGATTGCTTAGTTTCAATTGCAGTTACAATTATATCAGCAAATATGGATAATTAGAGGTTGCTTATACAACTGAAAAAGCTCCCACAAGATCAGAGAACAGACTCTTTTGAACAATTTTGCCCTTTTTTCATCTAAATGAAAACAGATATAAAATATATCACTATTTCTGATCACATAACTAAATTGCTCTTTCACTCATTTATGCACAAAAAAACATATATATATATATATATATACTAAGCCTTTGTTAATTGTCATATGTTTAAAACTGCAACTTGATTGTTTATATCAGCAACAAATAACCATACTTTATTATTAAAATATTCCAAATAATAATTAGACAGACTGCCTAAAACTTCAAAGTTTTAAGTATGTGACATATTTAAAATAATTTAAAGAAGCCCCAACTAAACAACATAAGATGACACACAAAGAAAAAAGTTATTGAACATATTACTCTTCTTACAACTATAATGAAGTAAAAAATATATCATAATAAATGATCACATAGTAAAGCTGTTATTCACTCATTCAGGCAAAATTATAGGGGAGAAATCAAACTATACCTTTATTTTTGCCATACATTCAAATTTTATCTTGAAATGCTTCTATGAGAAAGAAATAATCACATTCATTTCATTAGATATGTAAAAGATTATTACACATTTTGCCTGAAATTTCTAATTCTTGAACATGTTTTTTTTTCTGAACTGTTTTGGCATTTCACGAAATGACTGAAATATTCAGTCATTATGTGTAATATATGATTAAATAGATTGCCTGCAATATATATAGATATTTGCCAACAGTCTAAATGACTACTTCATTTCTGGGATACATAATGCTAGTGTCAAAACAACAGCAAAATTAACTGGCCATTGATTGCATTGGTTGGCAGTCAATGTGGACCCTGACCTGAGTAGAAGGTGAGGGTAATACCACTCCAAGTACTAATTTAGGTCCTTAAGAACCATGGGGTAAAATGCATCTTATTAGAAGCAGGTGTCATCTCAGGGGTTCTGGTGGTAGCAGTAGATACATGTATGATCTGTCAGCAGGTGAATACATCTACCCAACTGTTAAACATTTATGGGGACATTAATCATCAGGGGTGATTGGGCTTTTATTTATTCATCCATTTATATGATCCACAACCATACTGCCCCATCTGGCCTGGTTTTCTTCCTGGGCAGTAGTGAGGTACTATTAGAAAGAGTCCGGTCTTCAGTCACTTTCTGGGAAATATGGCTTCCATGACAAAGGGCAGAGCCCTTATTGGTATAGTCTTGGGACAACTTTGGTAAAATAATCCAGGTTTGCTTTAAAATGGTCAAGGTGAATATCTTTTATATTTTTCTTGTGTATTGTTTAGTTTAAAGTGCACCCACTATTGTACAATTCAAGGGAGAGGTTTGCCTACAATAGCAAGTTGTCTGTCAAGGTGTGTGAGACCTAGCTTGAGTCACAAAGGACATGTTATGTGTCCTTTAGAGTCTGAACAGGACCCAAAAGAGACGACAAAACATCAAAACTTGATACAGGATAAATTTAGATACCTGTGGTTGCACATTTGCTGCAAGGGACATAGCAAACCATCAGGCTTCGTGTCCCAGGAACAAGGAGCCACTGCTTTAGCTGCTTCAGCATACAACATCTCCAGAGCATCCACCAAAACAGCAGTATGGAGTTCAGCATGTGGTTAACAGCTACCACATTACAGCCTCAACAAGTCATCTGCCCCACTGTAGCTTTAGGGTGTTCTTCGGTCAAACAGTAGGTCATGGACAGATGAGAACCAAGCTGACATTATTCCTCATGCAAAAGCAGGTGACAACACATACAGCCTTCTGCGCCTATCTGGTGTCGAAGGTGGAGGGATAAGAAAATAAATACTTTCAGACATTTAGAAAAAGGCAGTAAATCTTCTAAGCAACAATCAAAGCAGGGCAGAAAAACACTGTCATCAGCCCCAACAACAGACACTTTCATGAAGCTCAAGGGTAACTTCAACATTTGTGCCACAAACGTTTCAACAACCACAGCAGTCAGCACTAGATGCAAGAGAATACATATTAGCAATCGTAGAGAATCAGATGCCTGTAAGTCATCCAACCTGCTCAGCAGAGCCCAGTGGCAACCAAAGAACAGCAGCAGCAATCCAGAGGGCAGCCAACTTCCTTTGTCTTTGTTGATGACCAACAGGCTGGATCTTCAAGACCACTAACCTTCACATTGATGCTGACAAAGCATGTCAACCTTCCATCAGTTGCCTCTGTTACAGGCGAAGAAAGTTAACACATCCAGCAAGCACATCAGCAGCCACCAACCCAGCCTCAGATTCCTCCACAATCAGGGGACGCCAAAAAGCAGCACCAGTAGAACTACTGTCATTGCCTCCACTTGTTCCTTTTCAGGGCCATTGTCGGAAATTTGAGAAACACCAGCCTAAATAAAAGTTTTTGGAATAATTGGTTAGTCCTGAAAAGGACTGATAGTAGTCCAGAAAAGGACTGATAGATGCCAGCTTCTGTGCCCAATGGTTGTTGGTTGAAATATCTCAGATCCTGTCCACAATGCCCCTGCAGGGGGCCACGGTGGCAGAGTGGTAACACTCTCGCCTCCCACCTCTGAGGCCGGGGTTCGATCCCCGTCATGGCCTTAAGTGGGAAAGCTGGTAGTTGCTTGCCGTTGGTCGGCAGTTTACAGTACAGATCCCTAGCAAACTGTATGTACTGGTTTCCTCTGCCCTTCCAACTACCCATCGTGATATGACCTGTACAGTGTTGAAAGCGGCGTATAACCCCAAATAAATAAATAAACAATGCCCCTGCATAACTGAAGTAGTCTTTCAGTAGTTTTGGTTGATGTTTGGCCTCTTTTGAAGGATTACTGTAGTTATCATCTGACAGGTACTCCGCTTGTTCATTTTGTAGGGCCGCTACATCATTTGCTGGGGTTGGTGCCCTGTCTGCTCCAACCTGATGTGTCCTCAACATGTTGTGTAACACCATACACATAAGCCCAGTATCTCTGATACCGAAGGTGTTTTCAACTACCCTCCTGCCTCTGGAGATCCTGTAGTTGGCTGTACTGCTGTAGGGTTCCACCATCCATGGCATCAATGCAAAGACGTTTTGGAAATAGTGGAAATCTGGTCCTCCCTCCCCTAAGTGTCAGCCCAAAACTGTCATCCTCAATCTTTTTCCTTGAATCGCTTCTGTTGCAAATCTGTGCATCTAAGCAAGAACCACTTGACCCACATCCCATCCACAAAAATGTATTCTGCATCAACCAGGGCCAGGAGAACCAGGGGAAAGAAGCCCTTGTAGTTGTAATAGTCACTGCTTGATTTCTGTGGCTTCTTCATGGTGATATTCTTCCTGTCTGTTGCCCCTACATCCTGGGGGACATTCCATCTGGTTCTCCTAACCCTTTTCCACTCATCAGGGCTACTAGAATTCAGTAAGGATGTCTCAGCAGAACTAGAGGTGCGGCCAACCAACCTGTGATACCAAGGATGTGTAGGTCTCTCCAGTGGCCAGGTGTTTCAGTCCAACTTCTAATGGCTTTCTGAAATTGGTGACTGACTTCTTGATGCGGTGGTGTATGCGTTCTTGGATGAGTTTGGAAAAGGCATGTGGCATCCTGACAAAATTCTGGTATCCATGGATGTCTGTATGTATGAGGTTGCTGTAGCATCCTTTTTCTTGTCTTTAAAGGATCCGTGGGATGACCCACGAGTTTGATGGCTTTCTTCTTACCCTGAGGGCTGGCTGGTCCTGCTGCTCTGTTGCTGGCTGCAGGGGTGATGGTGGTCCTGGATTCAGATGTGTCAAATCAAAATATTAAACTCAATAAAAACCAAAAGTACCCTATGCTTATGCAAAAAGTCTCTCTGATGTGAAGCTGGCATCTTTGCAGTGAGAAATGATGCCTTTTGTTAGCCACTGGGGGTTTGTATAGTGTTGGTTTGATCTCCAGGATTTAATCAGTTCAGTCAGAGTGAGAAAATGCTCCAGTCCTCGCTGTTTGTCAATATGGTTTGTTGGGGCTTGCTACGGCTTGGAGCTTATGGGCTTGGGGCTTGTCATGGTGGTTTCCAGTCTTGTTGTCAAGAAAATCATCCTCATCGCAAGTCAGATCGGGATCTTGATCCACAGAAGTCGGTATGTGCTACATTTTGTTTGGGGAGATATAACCACCCTAGCATTTTTGAACACTTTTTTGTGGTTTTTCTTCCCCATTCCTCGACTTTTGTAACCAGCCCTAGAGTTGTAGAGTTGGTTGTAGTGTCGGCTCCAGTGGAACACCCCCATTATGTTTGTATATTGTTAGACTTTCCAAAATTACATTCCTTCCCTGTAAAGTATTATTTAATGTACAGTACAACCAGTTACTAAACCAATTAATTTGGTGCCCTATTTTTTATTAATTTAGTCCAATATGCGCTTATCATGTCTTCCTTCAAATGTATTTAGCCTTGCCTGACTTGATTTAGCACTGTGTAATCCTTTTGATATTGTAATCTTTACACTCCATAAATTTTATGCTTTAGTTTCTCTGGGCTAACCTCAGTGATGCTATTTATCGATTTGGGGAAAGCCTATAAGGTACCTATAGTTTCTAGAACTTCCTCACTTGATATAGTTACTGATGTTAACTTCAAGTCTGTTCTGTAACATTATAGACACTTCCATAATGATATATAAGGATTGCACATCTGACCACATGTGAACTTAGTATTCGCTGACTGTAAGGAAGGCTATTGTGTCTTGGAATATAACATTCAAGTGGACAATATATATAAGGTGCCTTTGTTGCTGTGAACTTTTACTGGAGTGAACTGGATACATTGTCTGGACAGATTTACTGTACTTTGGATATTTTTGGATAGTGTACATTCATATAACAGAGAGTGGATTTACTGCATTTTGGACATTGTCCATATCTTTGAGAAGACAGTACAGTTGTGGAAATTCTCTGAATATCTTTAGACAGACATTCTGTTTGATTGGATATAAAAAGGATAGCAGGGCGAGGACATTTTGTGTTATTGAACATTTAACACCACAGGATACAGAAATCTGTGTGTAAGTGAACATTGGAGAGATCACAGGATGGACCACATGACAGATTACAGGACAGATTGCTTGACACGGCGGATAAACTTAATTGTTAGTCACACTGGTCAGGTCAGATAGGTTTCATGATTGTATCAATGTGTGTATGGTTAAGAGCATAACAATTGACTGTAGTCATTTTTTTTGTAGTTAAATAAATTTGTTTAGTTAAACTTTTGGTCTTTTCCTGTTGCAACTGAAGAGCAACCAGTTGTTGCTACAGCGCTTGCCTGTGGCCATAACAGGAAAATTGGGGGCTCGTCCGGTATCCAATCATTTGATATAACCATTTAATCCAGGTGTTTGATTCAACCATTCAGTTGACATTTTGAAAATTCATTTGATTTGACAATTGTTAAAGTCACCACCTATGGAAGTTCAAGAAAGTAAAAAAAATATGTGCTAAGAGTTACAGTTAGAGGTCAAATGATCAATGCATATGCATGAACTTAAAAGCTGATTGTTGAGCAGTAAGTTGATGAAGATGTTTTACATGATAGTTGTTTAGAGGTGTATCAACCTCTACCAATAGAACATTCTGGGCAACTTGAGCTAAGGCCATTAGAAATTGAAAGAGAGCTAAAACTAAAGGATTTGAAGCTACAGAAAGAGAGCTTGAAGCTCACGCTCAAAAAAGAAAAGAAGAGCTTGAAGCTCAAAAATATGAAAAAGATCTCAAACATGGGAGAGAAATAAGAGCTTTAGATCTCAGTGCCCGCAAAATTGCCCATGAAGAGTCCATTGGTACCAAATTTAATATGGGCCAAAACATGCGACTGGTACCACCTTTCAATGAATTAGAAGTTAATAAGTACTTTCAACACTTTGAAAGAGAAGCTCAAATTTGAGATGGCCCACGGACCAGTGGCCTTTATTGCTGCAAAGTGTTTTGAAAGGAAATACCCAAGAGGCATATACAGCTTTGACAATTTCTGAATGTGTGGACTATAACTTCGTCAAAAATGCTATTTTGAAAGCATATGAGTTGGTACCAGAAGCATATTGTCAAAAATTCAGAAATTATCTAAAACAAGAAAGTCAAACTTATGTTGAATTTGCCCATGAGAAAGAAGTGTACTTTGACAGATCGTTAGGCCAGTCGTTTTGATTGAAGAGTTCAAAAGGTATGATTGTGATGACAATAAAACCTATCTAGATGAACAGAAAGTTGAAAATTTGGCAAAAGCAGCAGCTTATGCTGATGACTATGCGCTGATTCACAAGTCCGCTTTTAACAAAAGTAGATCCTTTGGTTCCACTAAGAAGTCTTATCCTGAAGTAGGAAAGAAATCTGAAAATGTAGCTCCAGAAAAGAGTTCATATAAGGGTCAAACCTCAAATCAGACAATGAATAAGGATAGGGAACCCAGATCCTTTGCTCCTGTGTGCCATGATTGCAAAAAATCTGGGCATGTTATATCTGACTGTTGGCTCTTAAAGAACAGAAGAGAAAAGGAAGCAACGCCCAACACTTTTGTGTCTAGCAAGTCTAACTGGCGTTCAAATCCCAATAGAGCCGAATCTAGTATTGGTTTAGACAAGTCTGAGATTATTAGGGAAGAGTTCAAACCTTTTGTATCTGAGGTTTTTGTATCCTTAGAAAGTAATTCCAGTCAAGTTCCCATTAAGATATTGAGAGACACTGGGGCTACTCAGTCCTTACTTTTAGAAGGTCTATTGCCATTAAGTGTCAGCACTTCTACTGGTGAGAGTGTTATTGCTCAAGGTATTGAAGGAGGATGTGTGAACGTTCCCTTATATAAGGTCAACTTAGTATCAGACTTAGTTACTGGTTCTATTGTTGTGGGTACCAGGCCCACTTTGCCCATTAAAGGGATATTTTTGTTATTGGGATATGATTTGACAGGTGGAAAGGTGGTTGCTGATCCTAAGGATACTTCTAAGCCAATCACTTTGGTTAGCACTGAGAAATTAGAAGAGGTTATTCCTGGTGCTATGGCTAAAATATCCCAAGAAGAACCAAAAGATTGTAAACAATCTACAGATGTCTTAGTTGATTTGTCAGATACATTATTGAACAACTATGACCATGATATGCAGAATTCTAGTGATACATATCCTAGGTCTAGGGTAAATTCTGAGAGTCAAGACACAATAGATGGTTCAGGCGTATCACTTCACTTTCAAAATCAAAATTGATTCCAGAGCAGGAAAATGACCCTGAATTAGCTCCGCTAGTCAAGTTGGTCTTACCACCAGTAGAGCTAGATAAGGTGCCTGAAGGCTATTATGTCAGAAATGGTGTGCTTATGCAAAATTGGAGGCCACCAAATGTCCCTGCATCTGAGGAATGGTCAGTAGTTTACCAGAATGTTGTGCCAAAAGTGCATCAAAGTGAGATATTAAAATTGGCCCATGAGTCTTCAATGGGTGGCCATTTAGGCATCAACAAAACTTACAGCAAGATAACCAAACATTTCTCTTGGCCTCAAATTCGGCAATGTATGGCAGAATTCTACAAGACATGTCACACTTGTCAAATGGTAGGGAAGCCAAACTGAAAAATTCCTGTAGCTTCTCTCAAACCCATGCCAGCATTTGCGGAACCATTTATCAAAGTGATAATTGACTTTCTAGGCCCCTTACCAAAAACTAAATCCAGAAACCAATATCTTTTGACCATTATGTGTGCTTCAACCAGATTTCTTAAAGCCATACCTTTGACCAACATAACAGCTCCCAAAATGTCAAAAGCTCTGGTCAATTTCTTAACCTTAGTTGGCTTACCAAAGAGATCCAGTCAGATCAAGGGTCAAATCTTTTGTCAGGATTATTTCAACAGGTTGTGTTTCAGTTAGGTGCCAAACAGATCAAATCTAGTGTGTATCACCCAAAGTCAGAAGGTGCACTTGAAAGGTTCCATTCCACATTGAAAAATATGATCAGGACATATTGTTTAGATAATGAAAAAGACTGAGATGAAGCCATCAGCTTATTGTTGTTTGCAGTTATAGAGGCAGTTCAAAAGTCTTTAGGCTTTAGTCCATTTGAGTTGGTCTTTGGCCATTCAGTCTGTTGTAGGAAAATTGGTTATCTGAGAACACCGAGAGCCTAAATCTATTAGATTATGTCTCAAAGTTCAGAGATAAGTTGAAAAAGGCTTGTGAGCTGGCACAACAAAATTTGAAAAATTCTCAAACAAAAATGAAGATGCTTTATGATAGGGAGTCACAAAACTGCAGTTTCAAACGAGGTGACAAGGTTTTAGTATTACTGCCTGTCCAGGGAAATACATTGCAGGCCTGAGATCATGGGTCATACCCAGTGGCAAAGAGAGTAGAAACTCTCCACAGGACAATTAAAAACTGTGATAACAGACTATGAAATGACTATGGTAAAGCCATACTTTGAAAGAGGTATTCAACTGAAACACTGTTAATGATAGGAATTCAGTGTATAAATAGGACTTTTAAAAAGTAAAATAAGGCATCCGCATGGATACGGCCTGTCTAGAAGCGGTATTTAAAGTGTAATTTGTATATTTATAATTAGTAAGTTTATGAAGGTTATACATGATACCAACTTTACTGTTGTATGCACCTCTTTTATTGTCCTCCATTAAATCAACATCCTTGGTACTGTATAAATCACAGATCTGGTCTTTTGCAGGAATGGTAACATCCTGGGAAAGGTGGTTTACCAGGTCAACTGGCAACTTGCTCTTTGCCTGCCCTGGGGAAATACAACTCATACTCGGTGTAGCAATGACCCCCTTTGGCAACCCACTAGACCCATTCAAACACACACTAGGCTTTTGACAGACGGCCCTGACCCTGGTCTGACCATGAAAAATGACACAACCATGTGCTGGAATAGTGAATGGCTTACTGGAAGTCATTACACCCAGAGAACTGGTATTGTCTACCACAGCTTGATGCTTGGCAACCATTGCGAATGTGTTCCTCCAAACAAATTCCTCAGCTGGAACCTTACCTCTCAACAAGTTGAGAACATTTGTCCTGAGAAGAATAGGTACCCTACTGTGGTACTCAGTATCAGGAACCACCAATAAGACTACATGTATACAAGTCATATCCACCTTGGAACAATGGATATTTGCTTCCACAATTCCCAAATAAGGGATTTCATGACCACCTGCCCATTTAATCCGAAACACCTTGTCAAGAGGTTGGATGGACAAGTGTAAGAATGAACGCAAAGAGTGAGACTTGGTACTCACCATGGAACCTGTGTCTAGAAGCGCTATCACTTGTCTGTCATTGACAAAGAGTGATACCTCATTGGCTTTTCCTACCACAGCATTGGCCATATTATGGGAGCTTTTCACTGAGTTGTCGGACCACTCCCTCTGTCCGACCCGTGCATGTTTAAAGGACAATTCCTGGCAATGTGTCCAAGTTTGTGGCACTTGAAGCAGCGCACTGGTTTCTTGGCATTCCTGTTCGAATCCTGTGATTTCTGACCCGTCTGATGTTGATTTCCAGTAGACTCTTTTTGTGTTTGACGGTTATTCTGGATCTCCTTTTTCAAAGTGCTAAGTCTAGCTAAAATTTCCTCAAAACCCCGTTCAATGGCAGATAACATCTCTGGATGAACTTGCTGCAACTTCACCCCATGGCCAGTAAATTCACTTTCAATTTTCCTCGCCTCCACAATGAATTGCGGACTGCTTGCGAGTTCATTAAATTTATGCCATAGGGCATTCTTCATCCTTTTATCACACATTTTAGTCCAAAACTGGGTGTTTACTAAAAGCTTTTAATTGTTTGGACTGATGACATTCCCATCCTTCGTGGTAATCTTGCTGGCAATGTCCTCCAACCTGGCATACCAATCAGTGATACTCTCACCTTGTGCCTGGGAAGCCGAGTAAAATTGAGCCAGGAGCACATGGGGTGGGTTAACATCCCCAAACATCATGTCAAACCGTGTCACAATATCATTCACAGTGGCATCTTTACCCATATGTAGAACAATTTCCTGGGCCTGGCCTTTAATTGACCTCTTGATAGCAGTCAACACCGTTCCTTCAGGACATCCCTGTTTGACAAGACGCTGAACATCGTAACAAAATTGCTCAAAGGAGCAATCCTTTGATGATCCAGAGAAAGTGCTCACCTGGATGTTATTCACGGTGTTTGATGATCCAAACTGGAATGACAGCTGTGGATGAGGTGTTGAAAATACTGGCTGAAGAGGCACAGGGAGTTGTGAATAATACCCCATCCTTGGTGGGTTAGACATCGGAGTGTAAGCACCTCCCATTCTTGGTGCACCCTGCTGGATTGGAACTGGTGGTCTAATCCAGTTGAAGTGAGACCTGGTGCTGCAACGGAAGATGACAAACCCAAAGCAGCTCCTAACTGTTGCTTCTGCTCCAAGCTCCAACCAGCAATGACTTCCAGCACATCACTAAACTTTGCGGCACTCTTTGGCTGTGAGCAGGAGCAGGAGCCTTACTTGTAGCACCAAATAATTCAGGTTTTAGCTGCATCAGGATCTGATAGGTCTCGCTATTCAAAGCATCAACCATTCCACACCCCTCGAACACAGGCTTCCAAACGAAATTCTGTATTGTGGTTTGGGCTGACTATGCATTTAAAAAAACGAGGAAAAATGCACTTTTGTTATGCGGTATGATCTCAGACATAACCTCTGCCGGATTGGCAGACGGACACAAAGCTTGACAGACCTCTATGGGCCTGGTGCCAGCTTTTAATCCGCTAACATAAGCAATTCTTGATGTTGACATTGTTGACCTTAAAAAAAAGGTTAACCAGTCAAAATCGCGAAGCTATTGAAACAGCAACACACTTTTCAGCTATCCCCCGATTTGTGAACTAGCTAACTAGAGTTAAATTTCTGCTCCTCTACATGCAAAATATATTCCTGCTCACTATAATTGCTCACCTGAGTAAAATAAAAATTTTCAAATAGTACTCAGTCTGGTACTCATTGGCTCATATGCAACTGCCCTATTAGACACTGACTGAGTATATATATCACAAGTAGTCACTGATTAAAATTCTAAGCTTCAAAAATTCATCAATGTCAATGTTTATAATATAAATGATATTTCATCCGCAACCTACATTTGAGTTTATCAATGGCTTTATTTATCAAGTATCATGGACCATGCTTTGGTACTGAAAGGATGTATATTAACGCAATAAGGAACTCCTGGGTGGATGTTAACACAATAAAAATGTGTATTTTTCTCGTATATATGTACTGAATTACCAATAATGAGTTAACATTCACGCTTATTCACTTCCAAACATCTGACTGACAACAATCATTCATACAGTCACACAATACCACTGTGTATCGTACATAGACTAGCACTCCATCACTAAGTACAATAACATACCACAGTCAACACTGTACGACCACGGCACAATCCTGTCAAAACCTTCAAATGCACACAGTGTCAACTCTAAGTGCAACACCTAATTAACTAACATTAGTTTTCCATCAGTAGTTCATAAGTAGCGCATTAACAATCTTAAGTAACTGTCACCAGTTCACATAATAGACAAGAAATCTTAAATGAGCTTAAACAAGCAAGCAGAACCACAATGCTACTCAAGTATTATGTGCTTTAAATATTTTTCTGAATCAAATAAAAGTACAACACTTGTGTTACTAAAATAGAATGACACTCTCATGTCACGTTTAGAGTTACCAACAAAAAGACAATGTTTACTAACTGAAAATGATCCACTGATACAATCAGCACATACTACTTTTGGTCCAAAAATAAGCACTAAAAACAGAAATATACCAAAATAAAAATACCCGCATATACTGTGAATAAGTAAATCACCATCAATTAAATGTTAATCATAAGCATAGCATTAGTACATTTAAAGTGAGCATCCAAATTGTCTGTAGTGAATATATTAACAATAAACTCGTCCAACTGTTTAATCAAGAGTTAAATTAACTACCCTTTCCTATTCACTCATAATGTTCACAAATTACCAGTTTGTTTCATCCGACACTCCAGAATGTTCTAGTAAATTACCATTCAGTTTTCTCCTGTGGTGATGACACTCACTACATAGTTCTGTTCCCCAAAAACTAACACAGTTAAATCGTTCCTTAACTAGTGATCATCAGCAGCACTCTAGTTCACAGAGGACAATGGCACTCCAGCTGTAAAAGAACATACTTGTGGCACAGAACTGCACTTAGCTACGAGCAGGTGTTTACCACATGTGAGTTGATCTTCAAATGTAACAGCCGCATCTGTCGTGGTAGACCCTTTACCCCAATCATCTCATTAGGGGCTCCAATGTGACTGGAGAGAGATGTGGTGTGCCCTTAACTAGCAGTATCTCCGGTGAAACCAGGGGAGGTTGAGGAAGAAGAGACAGTCTTAACCAAAAAACTTTATTTTCAACTCACAAAGCTTGACACAGCAGCCAAAACTCCACCAATCAAGGTGCCAAACTCACATCAAAAAACACCTACAAAAACATATATGAACCATTTAATGGAATGACTGACAAATCATTGAAAACATGATTAGCAAAATTAAATATTAATACTGTAACTTTAATATATTAATTTTAAAAATCAGAATTGTCATTCCAAACTAATTACAGCACCTGCTAAAATACTTAGGTGTCAAGTTATCACAGACATACTAATACATTAAATAACATAATTCACTATATACAAAATAAAACAATTACTCTGACAACTACAAGCACTATCCTTCTAAAATGACTAGATATGTATCAGACTAATTTTAAACTACATAAAAGATCAAGTACAATATATAAAAAAAATAATAACCAGAAAAATAAGCATTAAAGTGAACATAAACAGAAACAGTCCACCTGAATATAAAGCTCAGAGTTAAAAACCCAATCCCTGACACAAATGCAGTCACCAAGAACTAATTTCTAAAACACACTGTTTCAATGTACTTTAACTAACCTGCACTCTGCTACAACAACTCATACAACCAAAACAAACAATCTTCCCTATACATCCATCATTACTGCATCCAACTCAAACCAAAGCAAGCAGTGATCTGCTACAAATTCCCGCGGTCTCTAAAACAAAACACCACGCCAATCACACAAATGTTATTTCTAGCCGTTTAAATCGGCCGAAAATGCTGTGGTTACATTTGGATACTGGCTACCTTAGTCCAATGGTGATCCTAGTACTTTAAAGTTTTGAGAATATCTTGGGATTCACAATAAGTGATCTTTTTCAAGTTATCTCACTCTACAGTTTACGTGACACTACCAAAGTTTAGTGAAGCTGTGTCAAGGTCGGCCAAATTTTAATGTCCAGAAAGGAGCTGATGTGTGTCTTTTGGCCAGGGTATCTGCGTGCTACAAACTTTTGTATCGTGTTATAATGATATTGGGTTAGTGTTGAGCACATCCTGTGAGATAAGAGGTATATTTTTGCTTGGTGGACTAATAGTTGGGTCTCAATTATATAAGTTTGTCAACCTATGACCTAGTCACAGCAGAAACAAAATTCACAGTTGGCCGGCATCTTAAAGACCTGTTGGCATCATAAGTAAATTAGGAATGGGATTGGATTCCATTGAATTGGAGATGATTCACTCGCAAAACAAAGCATTCTTAACAGACTCACCAGCTTTTAGGGGTAAAGAAAGGCCAGGACATCCCCTCTCCTCTCTGCAGGGCGTCTCTGGTCTGTAGATTACTGTGGTGCTGTTGGCCTACTTGCCTGATGGCTATTGTACCTTTTCGTTGTGGGAAATGTCACCCCAGTGGTTCTAAGGTGGGTGGTAATTGGTCAAACTCATCCCTCCGTGTGGGTTATAGTGACAAGGGTGAGTCTCAATCCATGAGGCAGCCATATAGAATATATTACTGTCCAAGGTATTCATGTAGGGCGAATCTCTAGATACATGGACATATAGTGGTAGGGGTTCAACTCGTTTTTGAGGGTTACACACAGGGAGGGAACCCATCGAGTCACAGAGATTAATAACGTGTAACACATGTATAAGGGATTTTTTACTGTTTTTACTGTTACTTAATATGTATTGATGTCCCATTATCAGTCATGTGTAATTCATTACTGATATTCTGTGCGAACTGATATTCTGTTATCTGACATATGTTGATGAAATCATTGACGTATCAATATTCTTGTGACATATGTTTTAGAAATACAGTCTTTAAACAAAAAAAAATGGGCTGGCACTGATGACCCATTAAATGTTAAAACACCAAAGTTACTAAAATTGCTTACACGTCTATACACAAGACTCTTGTGTCACACTAGGAAGAAGTCCCTGCTTCTGTGGATCCATATCACAGCCAGACTTTAGTGACACAAGCTATTGATATCCAATGACTAAATGCCATGTACAGGTCGAAAAAATATTGAAAGACCTAGCAGAGGCAGAACAATCAGGTACTTTCAAACAAAGCCATGTAGAGGGAGCCCAGTGGAAGTCCTAGAAAGTAACATGGTCACACGAATTTGTGTTATTTGGTTCCCAAACCAAATAAAGTCAAAGTTGGGGTTTAATGTCGCCGTCAACAACTACGATCATATTTGGACAGGCCCTCTGCATGGCCACTTTTTGGAATCAAACCCACATAGAGGCAACTTGCCTGTAATTAAACCAAACATACTGACCACTAGGCTACCGAGGGCTTCAAAAAACAGAACAAATGTCACATGACCAACAATTAATGACATTAGATGGGATTGAGAAAAGGCCAGTCTAGTCATTTTGTTATGTTAGATGGAGCAAGAGGAAGAACAAAATATTCCTAGATGGGAAAAATGAACAACAAGAAGGGCCAAGGCTCAAAACAATCCTTCAAGACAATCTTTTCCTGCAGTTCAATCAAAAAAAATTTGGACATTCCTGACATTCCATGTCAGCAATTAAATCAAGGGTTCTGTCTAATCTGAAAATCTTAAGAATCACTTGGCACACTTAACAAGCACATTTAAATTCATTATTTTGCTACTAATCGAAAAACATTTCATTCAGAAACAGAATATTGCAAGAACCACATTCCCCAAGGTCGTTAAAAATAGCACTCCTAATTAGTTCAAACAATCCACCAAGACCTTTTGCAAATCTAGCGAAATATTGTTCCATTGTCACATTGTACGTTACAAATGGACTATATGGAACATTTGACACATTTCTGTTTTACATATTATTTGTTTCAGCTTCTCCCATATTGTATGGGTAGAAAACACATTAGAATACCTTTTGTCCAGATGGAAATGTTGCAACAGTAGTGGCCTAAGCTCAGTAATCTAAGTATGACTTGACTCTCATAATGATTTCTCATTGAAATTTAATGCCTTTATTTTATCTCATTTCAGCCTTACCTGTGGCATCAGCTTTGTTTTCCTGTCCTCGCACTGCCAGATTGATTCACGTCCTCTCCCCAGGTGTCCACTTCAGTATTATTAGTGTTGCACATAAGAGTACTTTGCAGATGTGTTGTTGTAATCATTTTTTAATTTGTGACTTGTCAGAATCTAATATTACCAAAACAATTTAACCACGCTAAGGGTTTTTCACATCATTAATAGCAATATTCTGTGGCCAGGAAACATTTCATCCATTCAGATGGGCTGAATCCAGGTGAGCGTTTCAATGTGATTTTACTTTGGAATCCATACAGGACAACAGCACATCGATCTCCCTTAGGCGATTTGGATACCTTCAGGAAATATTTACATTGGTATTTTGTCGCCTTTGAATTAACGTTCAAACTTTGTGTAATTCCACCCATTTGGTATGGAAAGGTCTTTCCTTAAGTGTCTTCTTCTTTGTAAACATCTACAATATCAGTACTAATTGAGCATGAAAAATTGCACACTAAGATGTGCATCCATCATATTTTATGACATTTTTTTACTTTCTTCACTCGCTCATTGATGTGCATCCATCATATTTTATGACATTTTTTACTTTCTTCACTCACTCATTGATTCTGTTTGAACTCAAAATATGCCTTACCTATAGTTGAAGTTCATTTAGGACAGAGGCATGATGGTCCATAATGTAAATAGATATAACAGAATCAAAGAAAATCCAAGTTGGAATCAACAATCAAAGTTGGAAATACGGAATAAATTCAGATAATCTGTAACTGTGACTAAATGTAATAGCTTGTTTTAAAGTTTTAAATAAGACTATAAACTGAAGCTTTTATACATAGTAATAATAATGGTCATATGTCTCATGGCTCTAATTGAAATGGGCTATGAATTTCTATAACTTTGAGAATTGATAATTATAAAGTTTTGTATGTGCTTGTGAGGTTAATTAAGATTGACTAAGAACTTAATATAATGGTATTTTACAGATCAAAGTTTATGCACAGTCATCTGTTAACTGTGCTCTTAAAAAATATGTTGAAAATTTCAATAAATAATCATAATTCAATCCTGTCTATATTGGTTCCAGGCGAAAGCGTATTTCAGATTTATTTATTTATTTGGGGTTTTACGCCCTTTCAACACTTCACAGGTCATATCACGATGGGTAGTTGGAAGGGCAGAGGAAACCAGTACATACAGTTTGTCAGGTTTCTGTACTGTAAACTGCCGACCAACAGCAAGCAACTACCAGCTTTCCCACTTGAGACCGTGACGGGAATCAAACTCTGGCCTCAGAGGTGGGAGTATTTAAGATTTACAACACCACCTATATTATCTAATCACACTGTTTGATTAATGAAAAGTTGGCAACGTTGGAATAGGATTTTAGCTTAAGAATAAGAGCACCCTTAGAGTACATATCTTCACCAATGCACGTAATAATATGTAAATGGGAAGATCCAGATTATTTGTTTTATATATCCAGACAGTGATCCAGGGCCCGTATTCACGAAAGGTCTTAGCCAGGACTTAGGCTTATAGTTGAGACTTTTGTCTCAAGTTTCTGCCCCAAAACAGCTAAGACTTTTGTCTCAGGCTTAGTGGAATTCACAAATAATTTAAGACCAGTCTTAGGCTTAGCCAAGGGCTCAACTAAGACTGGTTGGTAGTGGGCTTAAATTTTGTAAAGAGGACTTAAATATGGCCGCCATAAACTTTTCTCCACTTCAAAATTTGAAATGGCTGTAAATAAAGTATAATTATACAGAATATCTCGCTAAAGCAGTCTTTAGAAGTTTATATGTGGTAACAAGGTTTTCCATTTCAAAACAGCACTTTTCCTTAGATAAAATGCATTAAATGAAGGATATATGTCACCAATAGTATAGTTTGAATAGAAAAGAAAGGTCACATGACACAAAAAACCACTGTGGTTATTTGATAATCTTGGATTTAGCTAAGTCACCCATTGTGAATACGGTTTTAAGACAAAACTTAGCTGAGACAAAAGTCTTAACTTTAAGACTAGATTTAAGGTTAAGACCTGGCTAAGTCTAAGACCTTTCGTGAATACTAGCCCAGATCAGTCTGAAAATTTAATAGGATCTAAATTGGACCAAGACCTATTTATGATTTTATAGGAAGATCCAAACAGTAGTTTTACATTATTCTGCAGACAAACAATCAGACAAACATTTGTAAAAATAATACTTCCCTGGCACAGATAATAAGGTAACATTAACTGATATCATAAAAAATAATTTTCAAAGAATAGTTAGGATAATGCAATAGAACCTGCATTTTTAGTTAAAGGAAGGGAATATATATTTTCGTATATATTCTTGTAATGTTTTAAATATTTTTTGTAAAAGGTTTTTCTTGTTTCTCCACAATGTTCATGCAGTGATAATTTATATATATTTTTAATTTATTTTCTTCATAGCACAATAAACATATGATAACCAAATACACATAAAAAGTATTGACAACTAAATGAAAAAAAAACAATAGTAGATAATTATACTATGTACTACTACGTCATTCTGGCCATAGACATTGATTTCCTCTGTTAAAAATTATCTGTTAAAAATATCTTATTGACAATAACTCTTGGACATTTCCAACATTGACACATTGATACATATCGGCCCAGCAATCACATTATATCTATTACATTTTAATTTTTGAGCCTTTGAATTAATATATCTAAATATAATAGAATTACTGTCATTCACAACTAACTTTCATGCAAGTATGACACAAGTGCAATTCTTACCACTTCACCGTTTTAATGTAAATTTAAATCTTTTGTAAACTTGCATGTTCACCGGAAATCGTTCCATATGAGATGTATAAACGTAGAAAGCTTTTTCAACAACTCTTTTGAAATGACCACCTTATGTCAAGTGTTTGGTTTCATTGTTGTAGTTCCATTTACACATGACCATTAACCAATTTCAGCAGACAGTTACTGTGGGAATTATCTCAAGAGAGAAAACAAAACATTGGTTTTGTCTCTTTTGTGTTATACAGTAATATTTTAGTGACTAAATGACAAAGATTATCAAAATAAAATCAAATAATTGAGCATTCATTGAAGAACCTGTTAACTTCATGCTGCATTTCACTCTTTTGCAACAGTGCAAAACTCATCCTCAGGCGGGATTGTTTTCTCCCCGCGAAAACAAATGTTTTTTAAAAGAAAAAAAATCTTGTGAGAGAATGCACAAAGCTATGGACTGCACATTTTACAAAAACGACCTCAAAGTCAGACTCCAGGTCACAATTAAAACAAGAATCATTATATTTCTGAAAGAAGTTGTATCCAAACCTTATTTTCAAAACATTCTCCAGACAATATATATTGAGACAGGTAGGGAGGAGAAAGATTGTTAGCACTGGCAAAATATTAAAACAATTAACACCGACAAAGCTTAAATTAACATGTAACAATTTGAATGCTATCACGAAATGTTCTCCCCATTATTTCCAAAATAGTTAATATTTTATTTAAAACACTCAAAACAATGTGAATGATTTCATGAAATGTGCAATGTCAAAGATCGGGTGCAGTTATTCACATGAAAGCAACCCGTTAAAACATTACAAATTTATTAAGACATTAGTCTTTCATGGGCATAAAATATAAACTCTCTGTATAATATAAAATGAAGGCTAGGTTTGGCCTTCCATAACAACAGAAAAGATAAGTATTACCAAGGCACACAACAGTGCAAACTCATAAAACTTTATATGTTGAATTTAACAAACAGCAGGGGCCATGGTGGCAGAGTGGTAACACTCTCGCCTCCCACCTCTGAGGCCGGGGTTCGATCCCCGTCACGGCCTCAAGTGGGAAAGCTGGTAGTTGCTTGCCGTTGGTCGGCAGTTTACAGTACAGATCCGAACTGTATGTACTGGTTTCCTCTGCCCTTCCAACTACCCGTCGTGAAATGACCTGTACAGTGTTGAAAGCGATGTAAAACCCCAAATAAATAAATTAACAAACAGTAACTTGGAAATAAATTGAAGTAAGTCTATGAAGAAATTCATTGAAGACAGTTTCATTTGCTCATTTCATAAACTGAGCACATTGGCAAAATACATACCCACAATATTGATCATGATTATCACACTAAAAGTTTTATCCCCTCCATAACTTAGTAGTAATTCCTGAAAATATACATTAATTATTGTTTACTTTATTTACAGGTAGACATTTATGTCATATCAAAATTTACACTAAATTAATATATTCTGTAGCATGGTCAAATTTTTGACATCATTCAATTACATGTAACATTCAATTTTCGAAAGGTGTCTAATTGGGGCACATAACAGTGTCAACTAAGTGGCAATAGTGTCAATTATTTTTTTTAATTTATAGTGGATCAAACAGATGGCATGCAATACCGCAATAGAAAGTAAGGTTATATCATCTAAAATACATCTGCTTTTCAATTCTTCAAAATAATATTATGTTCTTATAAAAATTGTTGGCTGAATTTTCTTAATATTTAGACTCTTTTTTTAGAAATCAGTCATTGAGAACCGAAATTAATTTTATGTGCACAATGAGTGATGAGATATGCCTGAAATCTTAATATTGCAATAGTTCTAGACTTCCTGAGAGCAATATTGCTTAGAACTCGTACTTATGGTATGTACCAGTATGTGGTAGTTTATGAATAAATCTTTTAAACAACAGGGGAGTAGCTTACATATTAGAAAGTATCTCAGGCGTACCATATTGTTTGTAGAATCATTAATGACATGTAAAATACCTCATTTTAAAACGATAATGTTTTCAAACATACAGCACTGTACTGGTGGGAATTTAACATTAAGATTAAGAACAATCAAATTTTATTAATGACTAGATTATCCCTGAGTTGTTAATACTGATTTTAAAATTTCAACAGGAATCAATTTTACTGTTAAAGCTCATTAGCTCTAATAACTAAAATAAATGCCTGGTGAATATTTTAACAACTTACCAACAGATGATTGTTCTTCTTGTGCTCTTTTGACCAGAAAATTGTTATTTGTCATTTCCTTTTTCGACTAGGTTGTTTGCGTCATTGACAGTTTTGATGGGTCTGTCTGAGCTGATACTACTTCCACTAGTTATTAAAAACAGAAAAGATGCAAAAAGAAAGACTTTTAATATGTGATATATAACAGATATACATTAAGACTGAATATCTGTTTTACTATACAAAAGAAACGTTATTTAATTCTGTCATTGTAACTAACTCTAATATTATCTGACGTTTCTTCCTCTTTTTCAGTAATGGGGATGTTTCACTGGAGTGGTCTTGTTGGTAACTATGGATTTATCGTGTGTTGATAACAATGTTTACAGGTTGTTGGATATTCTGGGCTTGTTGCAGTGGATTGGCAAAATATCAAACATGTTTGATATTTCAGCGACCTTCCCTAACTCTGTATCCAGATCTTGTCTGCACCCACCTGGAAACCATCCTGTTGTGAGTATCTATGGCTTATCAGGTACACTTGAGTCTTGTCCTATACTCTAACTGTCTTGTCTGCAAGCACTTCCCGGCCTGTTGTGGTTAAGTACTGAACACCACCTCCCAACAGCCCATATACATAAACCGAAACATAAACAACCGGCCTGGAGTAAAGATTACCAACCTGACATGGTCACTTCCAAGTCTTAGACTTAGACTTAGAGTCAGTAACATCTCAGATGGACAAGCCAGGAACACATCTTGAAAAGTCGTAAGCAGAAACCCACAAAGTGGTTACAGCAACAGACAAGCTGGGAAGTGTGTAGGACAAGCTGCCTTCATTTTATAGACCCACGGTTTGTAGGCTATGAAATCTATGATTATATATGGTGAGTCGATTTGTGCAATGCATAATTTGGAATCTGGCATCTGATAGATTACATCTATATAAAGTTTTGTTTTTTTACAAATTAACTAGGATTTTGTGTTGAGTTATAAGCAAGGCTGACTTGTAGTTCGGCTTTTGTTTTTTACAAATGCTGCTTTTACAAAGAAAAATGATTCGTAAAAAGGGCAGAAGAGTGAGGAAGATAAGAAGTCTCCACAGTCACACCTACAGAGTTTGAGAATATAGCCGCTGTCATATAGAGGAGGAAGAAAGAGAGGGAGCAGAGACAGAGGGGGGAGGAGGAACAAAAAGAGAGGGAGGAGAGGCAGAGGGAAGAAGTAATGAGGAATGAACTACACACTCAGCAGAGGAGGGAGTGGCCGAAAAGCAGGCAAGGACAGACAGAAGTAACACAGAAATGGACACAGAGGGTGGAGGTACCCCAGGCACAAGAAGGGGAATACAACAAAAATTTACTTAACTGACTCAGAAGAGGATTTAATTAACTTATTGTGGACTTAATGAAGAACCATGGGGAGAGGTTTGCAAACAGCTGCAAGCTGTCTGTTAAAGTATGCAAGACTTGCTTGAAAGGACTAAGCTAAGCTAACACGATCCATTGAAACTTTGAAGTTAAAAACCTTCAAATAATTTTAAAAGATTTTGAATTTTGGAAAAAAAATTAAAAACTTTGGAATTATAACTTGAAAAAAAACTTCAACAAAAAAAAATTGAAAGTTTGGCCAAAAACCCAAAAAGAAACTTTGGCCAAAAAATGGACCTCAAAAAGTCGGAATCACTTTGTGTTATCGGAATCTTTGACATTTTGGGAATGAATTTAACCTTTGGATCTGACCTAATCAATTTTGACTTTAGAGAAAATTTGGAAGTTCTCAAGAGATTTTGATATTTTAGAAGGATTTTAAACTTAATATCTTGAAAATTGTTTCAAGGGTGATGGTTGTCTTAGCATCCATCCAGAATTTCAATCAGTTAGATACTCATCAGGAAAGAAACCTTTTTATCAAATTTAAGAACCTTGATTTTTTAAAAATATAATCTCCTGGTTTGTTTGAACAATTTTTCCTCGTTTCCCTGTCCACTTGCAATGTATTTTTGAAATTGTTTCGAAGTTTAAAAGAGCTGCAAATGTCTCGTTTGTTCTTGGACAGAAAGATGATTTTGTCCTTCAAACAGTGGCCTTTAACTTCGTGTCCATGGTATCAACATTGCAAATTATATTATTTTTTGTCACTAAAGCTTCCGTTGATACTGCATACAAAAACACTAGTTTTTAAAGATAGGTTAGGTAGTAATCTCTGATTTTAAAGACTTTCTGGGTTTATGTGGATGTTTTTTTAAAATATTATATAGTTACTGGATCTTTGAGGACTTTGGTATCACCTTTTGGGTTTACACCTTTAATATTTACTGTTCAAAGCTATAAACCTTGACCAAGTGCCAAATGCTT
Organism: Sabellastarte sp. h YS-2021; assembly: GCA_964017235.1. Taxonomy (NCBI): domain Eukaryota; kingdom Metazoa; phylum Annelida; class Polychaeta; order Sabellida; family Sabellidae; genus Sabellastarte; species Sabellastarte sp. h YS-2021. Next base: position 14,412,853 of record OZ024933.1, read on the forward strand.
CAAAGATGAATTAATGTTTCTAATCAAAATGCTACCTTTTCATTTCACTTCAATATAATCTTTTTGATTAGTGCCTTTAACGGAAGCCCAATCAGTTCAGTATGATATCAACAAAATCATCTCTGGCTTGCCTCTACTTTTCACATTTAGGGGGAGGAGTACTACACGTGTATTATGAATCGAGATATATGTCACAATGAATAAAACTTGGGATATATTTTTCTCTTATATGAGTAGAATTAGTAATATTATTGTAGGTGTAAACATAGCTACTTAGCATCAGGTGCAACATCAGACATTGTTATATCATTTTCCTAAGTTTTTTAATTTCATCCAGTCCAAAAATAAACTCTATTTGGAAGTTTTCCTCAGTTAGACGTGGTTTCTTCTGGTTCCATTGTCATCACACGGAAGGAAACTCTGTTGAATAGTGTGCTTATATAGTGAGGTGATCTACACTCTTTGCAGTAGTTAAGCTTCATTGGAACAGCTCACATTCAACAGTGAGTAGCATTTTTTATGCTCTGCAGATTTGACTGAGTGAGTAGTGACTTTCCGTATTACTGAAGTTTTGATCATTAGTGCCAGCTGTGCAGCTGGACAGAGTTTTGTTCGACGAGTGCTACGGTTTTCATCTTTGAAGCTTTTCCTAGGGGTTTTCAAGTTATATGAACATACTGTGTAGTGTTATGTATGCTACATTTTAGTCCAATGCCAGTAACAACACCTGTGCATTGTTTTTGTCAAGTGACGGTTTCATTGACAGTTATCATTATTCTCAGTAACACTTATTTAGTTGCACCTTTTAGTATTTAAATTAGTTTTGTGATTGTAACATCATAAACTGATATTATTGGACTGGAAACTGGAATATTTCTTTATTCTGTGGATTTGTATGTTTCGCTTTTATTTTTGATTGTGTAACTAGTCAGGATATTGGAAATTTGCTATTTCCAAGTTGTGTAACTTCAGTATGTATTATTTTTGTGAAAGTAATTTTTTTCAGTGAATGTGGTTCGAGTTTATCTGTGATTGGAATATTCATTAAAAGTGATTTAAAATTGGTAATGTTTGAAATTGCCAGTGGATTTTGACACTAGTGTTTTCTTTAGTATTCGTATTGTCAGTGTTTATGGGCAGAACTTAAATCATAAGAAAATTTCATAGGGTCAACTTTTCGGTTATTTTACATTGGACCTAGTTCAGAAATAATATTACATAGTATATATATTTGTGTGTGTCTTGTAAGTAACTTAAATTTGGAATTAAATATTTTAGTTTTACTTTTGTGTGGTGTGAACAGTTGAAATAACTTAACTTGGTTCAAGTGGTCATGTGAATGTATTAATTCCATTATATTACATTATGTAGGATTTATTGAAATATTCAATTTATTTACTTTGACTTCGTTCTGATTGTGAATATTTTGGTGTGATTTTAACTTTTTAAAATTAATTTATGATCAAACTTAATTTGAAATAGTTTTTCATTTTGGTTTATTAGTAGTTTGGTAAATTCTTTATTGATGAACTTGGTAACTGGTTTAAACTTTTATTTTTTGCATTGTTGTTCATATTTTGGTGCTGTGAATTGATACATAAGTTTTATTAAGTTAACAAGTAACCGCAACCATTAGAAATTATTCAGTGGATGGGTAATTATATCGTAGTTATTTACAAGTAATTTGATTTGATTAACTACAGTAATTCTATGTTATTGTTTGGTGTGAAAATTGTTTTCTTCTAAAATACTGACTGAGGAACTTTGATACATGGTTACTTGCAACAAGTGTTATCTTGTGTGATGGTAATTGGGTGATTTGATTTACATGGTTATGAATGATGAATAGTGATTGACTGATTGATCTTTAAGTTTTATTCCTAATGATTTGACTGGATCATGATTGTCAGTTGTGAATTCTTGTAATTAGTGTTTGCCGAATGACATTTGTATGTCATGTTATGACTTTTCATTAAGTTAAGTGAGAATTGAATGTATGTTCATCATATTCATTGTGACTGACTCGTTGTTGGTTGTAGTTGATACTGGTAGTTAATACTATTTTTTGTAACTATCTGTAGTGCTAAGTGATGTACGTGATTTTACTTCTTTATTTATTTTGGCGTATCGGTTCCATTGGTGTGGTACATTTTTATTGCATATAAATATTACATCGTAATTTTGCACTGTTAATCTTTTTATTGCTTAAAAATATTACATTGTAATTTTGTACTGTAAGCATTTTTATTGCACAGAAATATTTAAATACATGATTGTGTTGGATCATTACTGTGATATTACATAGATTTTACTGTGTGACAATATTCCAACTATTACTGTGTTCTAGTTATGTGAGATAATATTATGCAAATATCATAATTTTGTGATTTGCACTCTCAGAGTGATTGAATGATAATTTGATAGGGACCAATGCCAAGAATTGTGAGGTAAGTGGTTACTTGTATACTAACTTTATACTTAGTGAAATATTGTGTAATTTGAGAAATTACTCCAGTCTATTTGTACATTTTTTTTCAAATCTGAACTTGTATGTATTTTTAATGTAATGTTTGATTGCATTGTGATGCAACTACTTGTATTTGTTTTATGAAGAGACAGTTAAGCCAACTTTATTGAAGTATAGTGTGAAGGGGTTGTACCAACAGAAAGTAAGGCTAAAGCAAAACATGGCTACAACAAACATTGCTTATTTTAGAAATTTTAAACCTGACATTGGCCCTGAGTTATGTTGTACTCTTCACCCCGGAGCAACTCAGGAGGATGTTGTTCAGAATGTCATTGTACATGACAGCCAAGCTGCATTTGTGGTTTTTAGTGATTGTGTTTTTGTGGCCCTGGCTTTGCAGCATTACCATGGTAAGTCCTTTCTTGGTAGTATTGTTTCTGTGACTGGTTTGACAAAAGAGTTGGAACAGATTTTGACATAGTTATTGCCAGGAGGTGTCAGTCATTAATTGAAGGAAATAAAGAGTACCCAGTCATTGAAACCATCAACTCAGTCGAAGGTGAGTGATGTTATGGCTGCTATCAGTGGTTTGGACAGTGATGAAAAGTTACAAATTAAAGCTGCTTTCATTGGAATGACCACAGACACTAGGACAAAGGACACTTATTGAGGTCCTAAAGCAATTTGTTTGCCCAAGAAAGTTGAACCACAAAAGGTTATTCTTTCTCCACCAGTGATGTATAAACCACACTATGGGCAGATGAATCAGCTTTCGGGGATTCTACCTTTGCCTGCATCTATACCACATCTGGACCAAACTTTCCACTTTGGGAATTCAAACTTTGTCCATAATATCCAGATGACCATTTTCTCAAGGTCTGCAAAGGATTGTTCCTTTGAACAATTTAGATATGATGTTCAGTGTCTAATCAATCAAGGATGTCCAGAGGGAATGGTTCTTACTGCCATGAAAAGATCCATCAAAGGTTAAGCACAGGAGATCATACTACACATGGGCAAGGATGCGACAGTATCTGATATTGTTACCAGATTTGAAATGATGTTTGAGGATGTGGATCTGGCACATGTTCTTTTAGCTCAGTCTTACAGTTTAGAACAGATGGCAGAAGGAATCACTGATTGGTATTCTCGAGTCGATGATCTTTCTAGTCAGATCATCAGGAAGAATACAACTGTTATTTTGCCTGACAATTATTGATTGTTGTAATTACGCAATTGTGGACTAGACTGTTTGATAACCCTATTAAGAATGCATTGAGGCATAAGTTCGAGACCTTTGCTGGAAGTCCACAATTTATCATTGAGACTCAAAAAATTGATTCGGAAATCAAGTCTGCAAAGTTGAAGGCTCAACAACAGCAAATGATTATGGAACCTACACCGTATTTTCAAAAGGGTCTGGATAACATTTTGCAGAGATTTTCCATTTTGGAGAAATGTTGGTTGCAGGTAAGACTGATTGTGGTTACCAATACTGGTCCTGGAACTTTACCATCATGTGGTGGTTCATTTGGAACTGGACAGATGTAAGGAAATACCTGACCAAATGTACTGAGGAAGAATTGGAAAAACATTCAGTGTTAGAAGTGCTATAAGTTTGGGCATATTGCCAAGAAATGTCATTTAAACTCCACAAGGTCGGAAGACGGGAGTGGTCCGGCAGAGGAACATTAGACTCCTATGAGAAAGTTACAAAGAATGTTGGCAAGGCAAATGAGGTACCAGCAGTTGTGAATGGAAGAGATGTTCTTGTTTTACTTGATACAGGCTTTACGGTTAGTACCATATCTGCTAAGCAGTTTTTTTGTGCACAGCTATGTTTGGACGTACAGTCCTTTGGACATACAAATTCCTCACATTGGATTCACTGAAGTTAAAATCAGTTTCAAGGGGTTGATTAGCCCTATGGATGCACTGATGCCAGTTGTTCCTGATACACCCTATCATGAATGTGTACCCATGTTAATTAAGACCAATGTTCTAGGATACATTGAGTATGCACCCATAACATGTGATTCTGCTTTGAAGATAGCAGTTACTAACATTGCTATACAATGGGTTTCGGATAATGCAAGTAATTCTGCTTACAACTCCCAAATCAATTGGCTAATGGATGCCTAATGGATGTAGCACTGTGACTGAACAGATGAGGGATCAAGCTCTTTCACATCAGATGAATGTATGTCTTGGGAGGACAATCTTACCAAAAAAGGTTTTAGTTTCTCTTTGTGTGAATGTGATCTAGCCTGGTAAATCTATCACCAAGTTGCCAGTTCAGTTGACGAATCAGTTGGATCAGATGGTTACAATATTCTGTGAAAAAATTCTGCGAAGGCTAGAATGTGTGAACTCTATAGTACTGATAATGGCCTGAATCTTAAATCTGGATATTGGCAGGTTCCCCTAGCTGAAGAATATAAGTGCAAAACTGCATTTACTGTGTTTCTGCTTGGCTTCTTGGAATACAAAAGGATGCTCCTGCTACCTTTCAGTGCTTAATGGAGAATTGAATGGGGGATTTACATCTTACCAGTTGTTTACTATACTTAGTTGACATTGTGTTCTTTAGCAAGACTTATGAAGAGTATTTGGTGAGGTTACAAGCCATACTTTTCAAGCTGTGGACATTTCATATCCAAAGAAAGTATCAGTTCATATCCAAAGAAAGTATCAGTGTGGATCCAGATAAGAAAGTATCAGTTCATATCCAAAGAAAGTATCAGTGTGGATCCAGATAAGATCAAATGTGTTCGAGATTGGCCACAGCCAAAGACTGTTACTGAAGTTCAACACTTCTTAGGATTCATGAGCTTCTATTGACGATCAGTCAAAGACTTCACAAAGATAGTCAAACCATTACATAAGGTTTGCCAGCCCGCAACACATTACCAAACTAAGACCAAAAAGAAGGTCAAACATTCAACTTTAGTCTAGGAGGATGCACAGCAGTTGAGAAGTTGAAAAATGTATGCACAAGTACTCCTATTCTGGGGTTTGCGGATTATACCACACCGTTTTGAATAATGATGCCAGCATTGATGGTTTGGGTGCTGTTTTGCAGCAGGAGCAGGATGGACATACTCATGTATACTGTTAACAATTTGGAATTTCTGGCATTAATGTGGGCAATCACTAAAAAGTTTCATGATTACTTATACTTATACCCGTGTGATTGCATATGCCGGCAGGAGGTTATCCAAGTCAGAAAAAATGATCCTGTTTACAAGTTGGAATTTCTGCCATTAAAGTGGGCAATCACTGAAAGTTTCATGATTACTTATACTGACAATAATCTATTGCTACCAGTCAAGGGTCGTGTAGCTTGCAAACTATCCATTTGCAATCAAGTATTGTGCTGGGACATCAAACTGAGCGGCAGATGTATTATCACGCATAGATTGGCCTGAGATTACCACAACTTTGTTAACCAAGTCTGAATGTACATATGGAGGAAGGTCATCCAGTGGATAATTTTTGTTATGGATAGAATTTACTGGGTCAGGACATAGACTGGGTGGAGGAACAGGATAACAATCCTGTCATCAAGAAATTAAAATTGATGTTGTCTCACAAAATGAAGGAGAGTAATTTTTCAGATGGAACAAGATTGCTGTGGAAAGAGAGGAAAAATCTTTCGATCATCAGTGATTTACTGATGAGACCACACACTGTTCATGGTAAAAATGTAGACAACTGGTGTTACCCAAAAAATTCCATCAAGTGGCTTTGAATCATGTACATGACAAGATCGGTTATTTGGGGCGTGATCGTTCACTTGAGTTGCTACGCAAAAGATATTTTGGGGTTGGAATGCATGTCAGTTGTGAATCATATCACCCATTGTAACAGATGTATCCAAAGAAAATAACTTCATTCGACAAGAACTCCTTTAGTTAGTACTGACACTACACAAGCATTAGAACTGGTTTATATGGATATTTTGAAGTTGGAACCTTCGGAAGGAAGAGAAGAAAACATTCTTGTGGTTACAAATCATTTTATCAAATATTTACAACCTTGTCCTACATGGATAAAATACGATCTGTAAAGACGACTGCAAAGGACTCTTTAAGAACTACTTTGGTCACTATAGTGTCCCTAAGTGACTACACAGTGATCAATAAAGATATTTTGAGAGTGGGACAATTCCCAAACTTTGTAAGATTGCTGGGATTGAGAAAAGTAGGACAACACCAAACCATCCAATGGGAAATGGATTGGCCAAAAGGTTCAACTCTACCTTGATGAATATGTTAGGACACTTGGAACCTGCTCAGGAACAGAACTAGAAGAGTCACACTGGATCTTAAGTACCTGCGTACAACTGTACGAAAGATGATACAACAGGATTTTCTGCATATTATCTAATGTTTGGACATCATACCAGAATTCCTGTATATCTTTTGTCAGGAAAAGTGGGTGACCGGGATAGTACATCTATGGACCAGTATGTTGCTTTGAAATCAGTTGAAAAAGGCTTTTGAAGTTGTGACAAAGTCTAACCAAATGGGGCATAAGAAAGTTTATGATTGTAAGACCTGAGGTGCTGTCTTGGAAATTGGGGATCGAGCACTCCTGCAGAATGTTGGTTTGAAAGGAACTAACAAGTTAGCAGATAAGTGGAGCGAGGAAGTTTATGCTATAGTAGGAAAACCAAAGTAAGACATACCTATCTATGAAGTAAAGATGGAGCAAGGATCCAAAAAGATTAAGGTGGTACACAGGAATTTATTACTGTCTCTACCATGGGCTAGACTGAATGACAGTGAAGTTTCAGTCACAAAGGTTACAAATAGTGTGAGCACTGGATCATCTGACACTTCTCGGGATTCGAGTCAGTCATGTGATGAAGCAACACTCACAGCTGGACCACTTCCAGTGGAACAACTGTCGAAGATGCAATAATGTAGAGACATTCCAATACCTGCACCAAGGAGTGTCAGATGTGAAAGTAGTGTTTCAGCTGGAACATCATCAGGAGTTCAGGAGTCAGAGAATCATGGTGAAGAAATAGACCATTCCAAGTGTGCTATACCACTCAGTTGGTAATAATATGAAAGCTAATGATAGTGCAGCAGATATTTATCCTACATTGGACTCACAGAGTGATTTCTCTGGAGGGGAGGAAGCAGTTGAAGATGATGAAATGGATGAGGATGCGGAGTCACACCGATGTCAAAACTCCTCAAAGAGCCCCTAGCAGATCCAGCAGGATAAAACCAAAAGCGCATTTGGACAATGATTTTGTTTATAACATTGGACAATTGTCGCATGAAAAAGGTGTTGCAGAGAGAAAAGTAAAGTTTCTGAAACAGATAATTTAGTTGTTTTAATTTTAGTTTTTGTATGAGATTCTTTTGACTTTCAGTGATTGAACAAAACAATCATCGTGTTGGGGAAAGTTAAATGATGAAATGTTTTTGCATTTAACTAAATTTAACATTTATAGTTCGTCATTTTGTTGATTGAACTTTCTTGATTTTGTATTTGTAGTTTTACAGAATTGACAACTGGAGAAAGTTAATGTTAGGGTGAGAACATTCATAAATTATCTCAATTATGTCATGTTGTTTGAATTATCACATCTGATTGATGTAATGAGTGAGACAAATGTCAGGATGACATTTTCCAACACAGGGAAATATGCAACAGTACAGTCATGAGAACGATGTTTTAGGGTTAATCGATTGACCATTTAGTTAATTAAATGGCTGTTTATTCGTACGGCTGAAGTATCACAATTTGTCATTTATGGTTGGAGGATTGTTTTGTAATGACAAAAAGGTGCGGTTTGTCTTTTGTTTGGCTTTGGAGGTCAAGCAGAGAGGACCTTTCTGTGTTTAGGCAGTTGACTTGGGATGTTTGATATGGAAATTTAGCTCAGGAAATTTGTGTGCAGATTTGTGATATGCTATCAGTGTTTATATGATTGGAATGACTGAAAGTAGTATGTAAGACACTAACCTTTGCCCCCAATATATGACCTTACTTTTACCCCCAGTTAACTTTTACCCTCACCTAAAAATGGGGCAAAAGTTAATGTCTCATATAACCAAAGTTATCCCAAACCAGGTAAACTCACATCAGACTGTGTCAATTTTTAAACCAAAGTTATCCTACACCAGGTAACTTGGTACATCAGACTGTGAGTTTGAATATGTCCTAGAATTAAACAGTAAAAAAAGTTTGAAGAGTTCCTAGTATTGTACTACGGCACCACGGACATTTGTTTAGTTGCTCTGCACACCTCTCACAACACAACAGATGTCGACAAGGTAGAAGAACCATTGTAATATCACCATCCATACAAATCTTACAAGTCGGTGCTGCATCCAATATCTTTTTCTCCTGAATAACTTATTCACTTTTAATTTCAATATTTTATCCAATAAAGTAATAGTATTGCCTTTCTGGGTTGTTTTGTCCATTAGTCATAGTCCAAATCTATGTACATATATTTGCTCAAACTAACATACATATATTTCTATTATAAAACTGGAATAATGGAAAAAAATTGACAAAATTGCAAAAGTATTTGGAAACAACGACAAAGATGGTGGGTTTAATTTTTTGTAAAATATGTAGCCAGTTGGTTTGTAGAAAGGTCATGGACTGTTTGTAGTTTGAAATATTTTTATATTTGTTTACTCTTTTGGGTATTGTGAACTAGCAATGTAGATGGATATTAAATAAAATATATTTTATTTACAAAGGTATTTGGAAACGACGTTGGTTACGTTCTTTGTTTAATTCTCTGTAAAATAGCTAGCCAGTTAGTTTGCTAAAAAGATCGTGGATGTTTTTTATTATAAAATATATATTTCGATAGAAACTCGTTTGTTATTAAACTTTTGAGAAATTCCCCCACCCCTAGCATGCGCACTCGAATCCCGGAACTCGCTTGTTTATTTTAAAATATTTCATTGTTTACTCTCTTTGGAAGGGTATCGTGAACTAGCAATGTAGAGATGGATATTAAATGAAATATATTTTATTTGCAAAGGTATTTGGAAACATAACAAAAAGGAAATAAATGTTTTGCCCTGTTTTGGGGAAAATACCCTTCTAGCAGGACTTATAATCCCAGAAGGCACCCACTTTTTATGCATCACACAGTGGTATATTGCAGAAGTTATCCCTCATAATTTAAATCTGAACCATCACCATCCTTTGGCATTTCATTGAACAATGTGACGTTAATGGCTTTTGTTCAGATATTTATTTGAACCCCGAGTAATTAATCTGAAAAGTTCTGCAAAGTAAAAATATCAACTTGGGTGTGTCCCATTGAACATAAGTTGTTTCTATGTAGAACAGGTTTAACTTTAATAACTATAGACAAATTTGTTGTAGCAGCTTTACTGTTGTGACAAATGTTGCAACCTCTCTTTACTACATTTGGTACATGTAATATCTACAATAGAAAAACATGCAACAATAATAGCAATGAGCCTTCACTTACAGTCAATGGTTGACTCAAAAATCTGGTACAGGTTGAATGTGTACAATGTAATAATTTTTAACTCTAACAGACCATATATGTGTCTACTGTTTATACCCAGGCAGTATTATTAAATCATGAAAATTTTAAGAGTTCCTGATGTTGCATTTCTCTCATGCACAGTCACTGGTTGACTCAAAAATCCAGTACAGGCTGAATGTGTACAAAGTAATAATGATTAACTCTGTAACAGACCATATGTGTGTGTACTCTACATATCCGGCCAGTAATATTAAACCATGAAATGTGCAGTTGATATTGGGGTATAATCTAAGCACTGATCATGGTTCTGTTATGCTCTTTTAGGGTTTAATTGTCTTTTATTGTCTATAAACAGATTTATTGCAGTAGCTTTATTATTGTGACAAATGTTGCATCCTCTCTGTACTAAATATTGTACATATAATATCTGAAATAGAAAAACATGTAGCAACATTTTCAAAATGTTACAAGTATTATACTATTTCTAATAATTAACAAATTCCTATTAATTAACCCCATCTCTGACATCAGGCGGGTTCAAACCCTTATGTGGGAAAGTTAGTTAGTAGTTGCTTTCTGATGGTCTGCAGTTTACAGTACAAAATAGCATGTACTAATAAACATTTCGAATGCAGATACTTTTTAATGGCACACAGTAACATTTTTCAGAGGTTACTGTACATATAACTGATGTAGATCTTCTTGGGGTGCATATTGTTTTTGTGAGAATGTAAGGTTCAATAATTGGTCTTAGGATTTTCTATTGCAATCAACAACAATTTTCTGTTGTCATGTGCAACTTGTAAGATATGAAACAGTATCAACTATTTGCTTAAAAGTTAGCATTGGTAAGACACTTGCCTCTCACCTCTGATGTCAGGGGTTCAAACCCTGGACCTTATGTGGGAAAGCTAGTAGTTGCTTACTGATGGTCTGCAGTTTACAGTACAAAACAGTGTGTACTAATAAACCTTTTAGAATATGGCAACTTGTTAATGTCACACAGTGATATTGTACACAGAAGTTACCGTACACATAACTGATGTAGATTTTTTGTCGGGGGAGCATATTGTTTTTGATGTGAATGTAAAGTTCAATAACTGGTGTTATGTTTCTCTCTTGCAATCAACAAAAAACAACTGAAGTCATATACAGCTTGTAAGATATGAAACAGCATCAACTATTTGCTTAAAGGTTAAAGGAGGGACCATGGTGGTGCAACGGTAACACACTAACCTCGCCTTCTTTGAGGTCAAAATCATATCTTTGTAAAATCCTTAATCCCTACTGCACACAAGTTTCACATTTATTTTTAAAGGTTAAAGTAATCTATATTGCATTATTCACACCAATTTAAAATTTAAGCTCATTTTCAAATGTGGGAACTCTTTTACCCTGTACAAAAATCCCACACAAATCATTGTTCGATTGCTTATAGCCCAATAATATTGCATAAAGTTGATCAATGTTATGTGTGTATATTTATTGTAGTTTTTCTTTTTTTGCCTGCTGATTCTGGCTTGTGTAAAATACAAAAGTACATTAACCAAAATATTCTTTTTAACTTTGTAAAAGCAAATTAAATAATCTAAAACACTGTCCTATTTTAACTTACATTACTCAACCTCTTTAATTGTGCACTAATGTGTGGTATGCACCTTTTAAAAGTAATGAAGACTTCATACACACAGTGATTTTATGATGCATTATACAGTATTGACAACCTTTGCTTAGCGTTGGGGAGCATTTATCTATAATGATGCAATGCATTTTGACTAAAGGTAAATACATTTTGCTCTATCAAAATTTATTACCTGACCCTTGTATATGAACTTATAAACATTTAGAATATGGCTACTTTTATTGTTACACAGTGATAATCTGCAGAACTTACTGTGTACATAACTGATGAAGATCTTTTAGGTGTATATTGTTTTTGTGAATGTCAAGTTTCTCTGAAGTCATTTGCAACCTGAAAGATATGAAACACCATCAACTATTTGCTTAAAGGTTAAAGTGGTAACATAGTTACCTCCCAACTCTGAGTACAGGGGTTCAAATGCCTGAACCTTTTGTGAGAAAGTTGTTAGTTGCTTACTGATGGTCTGCAGTTTGCAGTACAGAACCCTATATTAATAAACCTTTAGACTATGGCTACTTTTTATGTCACACAGTGATATTATGCAGGAAAAATATTGCAATCAAAACCAATTTTCTGAAGCAATGTGCAACCTGTAAGATACAAAAACACCAAAATATTGCAATCAACAAGAACTTTCGGAAGAAATGTGCAACCTATAAGATATGAAACACCATCAAATATTTACTTAAAGGTTAGAGGTGGTAACCCACTTACCTCCCACCTACCTCTAAGGTCAGAGGTTCAAACCCTAGACCTTACGTGGGAAAGTTGGTAGTAGCGTACTGATGCATCACAGATCCACAATGTACTAATACACCTTCAGTGTGATCTATTTGCCTAAAGCTTATACCAGTGGTAACATACTCACCTTCTACCTCTGAGGTCATGGGTTCAAACCCATATGTGGAAAAGGTAGCAGAATTTTACTGATGATCTGTAGTTTACATTACAGAACCATAATTTACTAATGAACTTTCAGAATACACCTACTTTTAATGTCACACAATGATATTCTGCAGATGTTCCTATGTGCATGGCTAATGTAGATCCTTTTGGTGTAAATTGTTTTTTGGTAAAAAATGTCAAATTTAATAACTGGTGTTGTGATAAAATATTGGCTTAATGATAGTCTTCTGTTTATAGTAAACAACCTTGCCCAACTGTATGTCCAGGTTTCTTTTACCCACAAAACTACCCATAAAAAGGTGTCAAGTGTATTATGACAGTAAACTTTTCATTGTATTTCAGTTTTAGCAATCTGAAATTAGCATCATTATTTTTTACAATTACTATGTTTTACCTCTGTGGTAACATGCACTAGGTAGACATATTACTCAATGTTAACAATTTACTAAAAGGTTAAAATAAATCGTTTCAGAACATTTTTTACAGATAATGCTATGAAACTGTTGTTTTCTTTGTTTATGATGACAGTAAACTTTAAATGCTCTTAATATTTCATAGCTTTGGCAATCTGATACATTAATTAACTGTCTAACATTTCAAAACCCTTTGGAAGTTTTTGTAGTATTTTAGAATGTGTTAACATCTTCTATTGATGCTGTGTTATAAAAAGGCTGTCAATTTTATGGAAATCATGTAGATAAATTCTAAGGAGTGTCAATAGGAAATTGATTTTATTTTGGCTTTCCCTTTTGTGAAATGTAGTTTACAGGTTTTGTCTATCTAACAGCTTTCTTGCTATTTTAAGTTAACATTAAGTAAAAGAAGTTTTTATTATATTTAAGTTTAAGAAACATATGACAGTCATTTTTCCATAACACAACTTGATTATCTTCAATTTGCACCAATTGTGCTAAAACAACATTGAAATACAACACACAGTACTTTTGTAAAATGGCTACATATTTTGTGAAGCATCTCATTTCACAATATTGATTGCTCCAAATGAAAAACTGCAGTGCTAAGTCTAATTATGGAACTTGGCTTTGCTTTAATTGATTTCTTTGTTAGATTTATTATGTCTGTGCTGTGATTTATTGTAACTGTACAAATTGTTATACGGTGTCCCATGGAATAGATTTCTGTGTAAAACACTATGTGTTTTTACTTTTAATGATTTTTGTTTGAAATTAAAATGATTTTGTTTCAAATTAGAAATAATATACACATGTATACATTTGTAAGACATTAGAATATTGGTGGAAAAGCCATCAAAAATGTTAAATAATATATATTTGCAAGGCATTTAAATGTCTACAAGCATGTATACTTGCAACACTGGAGCATGTGTACTCGAGATCCACGAACTTGCCTCGGCTTCTTCTGTTTTGTTTTACAAAATATATATTTTATTTGCTTTGGTAGTACTGATAACCTGGCATTGTGTAGAAGATGTAGGTAACATATGTATTTGTAAGGGATTTGAACTCAGTACAATCTTGTCGAAAAGCCAGCAAGTAATGCCAGCAAATAATGTGTACTAGCAATACTGGAGGAAACTCAATGTTTAGATTAACTGGCTAATTGTGACAACATGTGTTTTTGTTTCAATTACCATAGTAGGACATTAAATAAAATATATATTTGCAAAGACGCTCAAGCTTATTTAACTTTCTTTTGGGTGATTCAACACAACATATGCATTCAAATAAATAAAAATCTGAAACTGAAGTGACATTTGAAGTAGTTCTATTGAAAACCTTTACGATTCAACATGAAACAACAGCAGTCAAATGAATCAATAACATTTGAAAGCAGTTCTGTTGAAAAAGAAATCAATGTGAAATGCATAAATGTAATTGGCATTTGAGGTGGTTCTATTTGAATAAGAGAAAGATCAATTTTTCCATTGAAGCTTTTTCTCCAAGTTAGAAATTTGTACGTGGCGTTTGTTAATTTCTACTAGTAAGAACAGTTATATGTGCAGTCAAAGTCTTTTGGAACATACTGGGCAAAGCTATGGAATATATATATATTATCACTTAACTGGTAAGTGGTTACTTTATATATAACATTGTATAATATTCATATTTGTTGTAAAATACATTAATATGATTTTCTTTGTTCTGTGTGTTAGTCTTAAATATTTGTATGCTAGTTGAAAACAAGGTATAATTGCATCCCATTTTAACAGGTATATGTTTACACTTTACACCCAAAATTGAAGAAAAAGGCATCCAAATGATTATTCCTTGAAATAGTTTGATTTTGTACATTACATGTAACTTTGTTTTGATGCTTCACACACAGTCACATAGACACAAAAAACAGGCTCAGACAGAACCTATACACATACACACATATACAAACAAGCACTATGCGTACACAGACATATGTATGCACATCAGTGACAGATACATAGGGTGAGATTGGACCATATGTTGACACAAATATATTTATAAAAACATATACTTAGATTGAAATACAGATATACAAAGACAGAGACAAATAGTCACAAACACACAGAAGCATAAAGACATAGACATAGATGACATAGTCACTCAGACACGGCATTATGAAAGACACTAATGTGAATGTTTTCTTGCTTTTATGTAGAGGGAAGAATTTAGTGGCCTTATTAAGTTTGTTTTGAGACCTATAGGTGGGTGTCCTAATATAACTAAGTCTTTTGAACCAGATGTCAAAACAACAACTTTTGATTTATGTAGACAAAAGCCAGTTATCACTGATGGTTGTGTGTGTATTGTACATATTCAGAAAGTGTGTAAAATATTCATTGAGTTTTACATATAACCTTTGGTCATAAAATTGATGGATTAGTGAATTAACTGTATCCTGTATAATTTTTGTATTTCACACCAACTGTATCCTGTATAATTTTTGTATTTCACACCAGGTACAAACACCAAACATGTAAATAGCAAAAAACACATTCAATTGACCATCAAGATTGATTGTAAAGTTATCCTGTATGAAATGAATGTTGTACAAGGTGAAGTCAGAATGTGGTGGGTATGTCATGCCTAAGGTAAGTGTAATTGTTGTGTAGCTTTCCACACATGCAAAAAAAAATACATACAGAAACATACAGTCTGATACAAAAAGCAGACATTGACAGGACTTATACACATTAGACTCACATGTACAAACAAGCATATACACAAGGGCAGGACATACACAGACATCAGTGACAGATACCTAGACTGAGAGTAGACCATATGTTGTCACAAATATAAAATATAGAAGCATACGGTTAGATTGAAACACAGACATACCAAGACAGACAAATATAGTCAAAACACAGAGAAGCATATGCATACACACATAGACATAGATGACACATTCACTCAGACACATCATTATGAAAGACATTAATGTGAATGTTTTCTTGTTCTTATGTAGATGGAGGACTTCAGTGGCCTTAGCAAGTTTGTTTTGAGGTCTGCAAGAGGACCGGTCCTAGTATGACTAAGGCTGTTGAACCAGATGTAAAAACAGCTTTCGATTTATGTAGACAAAAGCCAGTTATCACTGATGTTTGTGTGTGTATTGTACATATTCAGAAAGTGTGTAAAATATTCATTGAGTTTTACATATAACCTTTGGTCATAAAATTGATGAATTAGTGAATTAACTGTATCCTGTATAATTTTTGTATTTCACACCAACTGTATCCTGTATAATTTTTGTATTTCACACCAGGTACAAACACCAAACATCTAAATAGCAAAAAACACATTCAATTGCTTTAATTATTTCATTCATTGACTACAATACAGTGTTATATACATTAACATGTGTACTACTTTATAATGCCATTGCATATTATATCATACAGTGAACATGCTTACATAATCTTACACAGTATCTATGAACTACTAATCCTATCATTAACTAGCATAATAAATATACCCTCATTATCGTACAAAGTATGTTTGAATTACCAATTCAAGGACTATAATACAGATTTATATGCAATAACATATCTAATTTTAACATAACACCATCAAATATTACCTGTGCAATTGTAACAACATTATATTTTGTGTAAGTACAAATAATGATACAGTGAGGCATAATTAAGGTTTAGCACTTTCTTAATGACACAATCAAGAAACACCTATCTCTTTTAATCAATGTAGGTTATACTAACATTATTCAAAGCCTTCCTACCCTCTTTTCTCCGATAAAACTGAATTGTGTTTTCCCTTCATCTTTATTTCATAACCAATGAATAGTCCGATAGAAATAAAACAGATACAACCAATCCACCCCTTCTTATATTTTAATGATGATGTTCTCCCTCCCAAGATATTTCCAAGAATTAGGTGACTGAAATAATTGGAACAGAGCAACACATGTTCTGCTTTATCAGTTGTAATATTGCACAAATACATGCTATTTCTGATGACAATCATTTTCCAGTATAGTCCATGACCTAAAAGTGGGTAATTCTGTTATACCCACATTAATTAGGTCTAAGAATAAAGCAGTATTTTTATCATACCCATTAAATAATGGTAGTGTATTAATAATTTTACAGCTGGGAGCAAGATAATTCCAGCTGGGTTAACACCAATAAACTGGTGGATTACCACACCTATTGGTAAATGCTGACATTACAAAGCAAGACTACAAGAGTACTGTTGAAAACATGGTTTGATAAGCATTTATGCTACATAGTTCATATACAAAACAAAAAAATGTATATAACTACAAACTGTCAATTAACTGACTTAAAATTTGTCTGGTTAAGAAATCTTCTGACACTTTTTTACGTTCAGACCAAATTTCCTTTTACATTTTATTTTACCATTTCATCATTTTTACTGTAACTCCATGGTTGTACGTATTCATGGTATTATTGTAGGACATACCTTTGCATGTGTTTGTGAGGAAGTACAAAAAATGGTGACCGCATGTGGTAGAGAAAAAGGTGTTGTACTCTTCTACTGTTGTAGCTATACTGGTCTATCATTTCAAGGAATTTTACAATGTATTAGTTAGTTGGTTCTACCCCATAACTGTCGAAACATTCTATTGTTTTTACTGATGGTAAATAAATTGTAGTTCAATGCATTCCTGGTTTGGTGTGTACATCTGTGTTGAGCGAAATGCTTTGATTTGTTGACTGTCCCATTGCACTTATACCTCAGTTGCAGGATTCATTTTTTGAATCTATCTCAATCATGTCTTGATATTCAAAATACGCAACAAAAGTCACACCGGTGGTGCAGGCTTCTGCCAGTTTTATTTCACACCCCCGAAACGTTGCCGTTTTTGATCAACATCATCTCACCCAGGACTGAATTTGTCTCCAAGTCAAAGGTGTGACCATTTTATAATGTTCAGTTGTAAGACCCATTGAATGATTCAAGCATAAAGTGTCAGTGCCTTGGAACAGTGAAAGGTACCCCATAAGGTATCTACCAGATCAATCCAACTCCTCAAATGGAATAACTTTCCCATTGATTCCCAGTCCGATACTCTGCACACTGAAGTGTCGAAGGTTGAAGGGGTTTGTTTTATATTTGCAGAAAAGGCGGAAGAGTTGCCCAATCCCAAGAACAATTCGTGTAGGTTGTTGACCATTGCATAGATTTTGCTCCAACAAATAATCTCGACCCGCACTTTTTGTAAAATATTTTATCTCAACTCTCTTTATCGGATACTTCATCCGATATGATTGTAAACTTTTTAAGTGAGCGGGTCATATGGACAGTATAATTGTGTCATGTTTCACAAGCAAAGAAGCACTTTCAATTTCCAAAGTGTATTCATTGTTCTCTGTTGCACCCCATAAAAAAATTTGGTGAATATCTGTGCAGTTTCAATTACCTGGCACATTAGGTATCTTGCTTGATTAAAAAAATGGAATGTATTCTTCCAATTAATTCGAATGATTTTCCAGATTTTATTTTGTTAAATCTTGTGACTGCAGATGGATACACATCACTCCTATCTGCACGAATACAATTTTCTCAGTAAAATGTCTTTTTAACTCATTCTTTGTTGTACCTATATCTTAAGACGAATGAACAACACATTGTCTTTTCCACTTCTGAAAAGTCAGTTTGGTCTTTTTTTCTTTTTGCCTGGTACACAACAGGTAATTATAACGGTATTATTAGTTATGTTGACTTTCATTGTTTTCTGACTTCTGTCTTAAAAAAAGAAAAATGGTAGGTATCCTATTACCTTTAGTGACTTTCTTTTTTCACAAAAGGTTTGTTTTTTCTTCTGAATTTTTCTCATCAGAAACTTTTTTGCCCACAGTGTCATCAGTGGGTTTCCATTTTCTTTGTTCACGTCTAACCTTCTCTATTAAGTACTTCTTGTGTCAAGAGTTACATCTAGTCTCCGAATAAGTGAAGTATTTTTCATCATGGAATGGTTGCTTGCAACATCTACATTCCCCGAAGCAATTATTTTTACAGTCATAACAGTAGGATTCCCCTTTCACCAAAACCTTATCCTTGGAACAGTATGAACAACAATGTACCTGTTCACACGAAATATCTGATTCATCATTCAACGAAATATCCATTGTTCATGTAGGTTATCTTTTAAAGCACATTCATCCTTGACACACAGACATATTATTGTCAAATAACATTGTCTTTATACCCAATTCTGCATCAATTTTATCTGTACAGAACTTCATCCTCATTAATGTTAACTGATTTCTCAACATTGCGACTTCCATTTTGTTCCACAAAATGTGATAATACTCGTACTTCTTTCAGAGAAAATGCAGGTAGTCTCATAACTTGAACATGGTGCTTTCTTTTCCATTCAATATTCAATCCAAACACCTTTCAACATCCATGACTATATACAACAACTTCTGGCAACCTTGCTCACAGTCTTTGTTGAAGGTTTTCCTAATTTTTTCATGTACTTGATCTGTAAGATAATCATGTTGAAAGTCTATCAGGTACCCTCTTTCATACTGTGCGTTAATCAAAATAACTGTGCTGTACAGGTTTCTCTTAGATATAAGGTAATCCATGTTGTTGTTGTTTAGTTTTTTTTCTGAATACAACTTTTCTAAGACATGTAAGAAGTAGTATTGACAAACTACAGCATTTTTCATAGGGTCACTGTAATATTCCTTTAATGGATTATGTCCTAAATACTTTTCCAATTTCCAAATTCAAATTTTTCTACAGGTTCCTTTATGCAATCTATATTTTATTGTTAAAGTTTTCTCTTAATAACAAACAGATAACTTTTTCCAGCATCCATGATTCCATCAGTGCTAAGTAACATCACTATTATATAACATCTGACTCAATATTGTTGCTTTCGGGTGTGATATTGTAAGCAGATCGTCATGTCGTTGAGAGTCTCAAAATTTTTTTCTGTTTCTATCCCTCATATTTCATTACAATGTTTAATACTGAAGGTAAAATGTTCTTCATTTTTTTAAACTGAAGGTAAAATGTTCTTCATTTTTTTAAACTCATTATAGGTAAGTGTTTTTTCTTGAAAACTCATCAGAAAAATGACAGTACAATTTCCATGTCTTACGAGCATTTATTTTGAAAGCTTTTGTTTTGAATCCCATCTGGCTATTCGATAATCTGCATAGGCTAAAGAATTTATACGATCACCTTTTATATATTTTTTGTGATGCACTGAGAGCCATTTTGTTTGTATCCATGGTTTCAAGTTTGAGTCTGAGCACTAAGTACAGTTTAAGTAGTTTAAAATGTATTACATAGTTTTTCTAGGGTTTGAACTAGTTTTTCTACATTGTTGAACAAATTTTTCATATCACTCCATTTTTAGATACTTTGGTTGTAAGGACTGAGTTCATCATAGTTTTGTTTCTTTCATATCAGTGCCAGTGGAAAATCAGAATATTTGACATGTAGATTAACCAGGTAAACCAGATCAACTTCTAAAATGTACCCTAGGTCAGAATTTGTTGGTATTTTTTCTACTTCAAAGTTTGAAACATTGTTGCTTTCCAGCCACTTAAACTTACCAACCGGTAATGTTTTGACAAACATGAAGGTAGCTTAATGGTTCTGCTTCATTGTAGCCGGCTAATGTTGGATAGTTTGCTTTTGCATATCTTGTGTATTGACCACCCTAATGACTTTCTGTATGAATTCATACTGCGCAAGATAGGTGATCAGTTCATGCTTTACTTTAGTTTGAAGCAGCATGGCATCGAATGAAAAGCTAAGTAGACTCATGTATTTTGCAATGTCTAACCCATACAGTTTATGGTTTATAGCTCTGAAATTTTCAAAAACATCTACCAGTAATGTCACATCTAGTTTCAAGTAGGCTTCTAAGTATTTCCTAGATTTGAACATTTTAAAACCATAAACATTGACTGTGCATGTTGGTACTGTTATGGGTGATGGTCTTCTTTGTAAGAGAGCTGTAAAAGTGGTCTCGTGCTGGCAATTTGCATTCTTTCAAAACTTCGATCCCTGTTAGATACTTGTGAAGGGGAAGAAATGTTTCATTAACAATTCTTAAAAAGTTGATTCTTTTGGATATAATTGTCTGGTATGTTTGAACAATTTGTCCCTATTTTCTTCTCCACCTCTCAAGATGTCTGCTAAGTTTGATAAACTGTTTGGTAAATGAACAAAACTATCGACGAATTGAAAGTTTTGAAATGAAATACATGCAAATGTCTCACTTGTTCTGGGAATAATTTTTAATTGGTTCTCATCACCTTTACACAATTGTCTTATCAACAATTTGAAGTCATACTTGGAGCCATTATGGAGAAATACGAGAATTTTTGGTCCATTGGAAATTAGTTACACCTATTACAAGCTAGACCATGTACATTCCCAAAAGGGTGTTCTTCTGTCACCTCTGGACTTTGCAAGTGATTGTGATCTCTACATTTTTTGTCACCATTAAAAGGTGAATCGCATATATAACAATGGGTAGCCTTTTTCAACATTCGTCAAGTTTCTGCAGTGTTAGTCATACTGTGTCTGCATTCGTTCAAAATTACATTAACATGAGTACATTTCCTATCACTGGGATATAGTTTAAAAGAGGACAAGTCCTGTGAGCATATTGTTAACCAAGACATGTGTCACAGAGAATAATCCCTTAAATTGAAACTTTTTTCTTTACCACATGAGTAGGGTAGACAATAATACTGTAGATGTATAGGCTGAAAGTAAGCAAACTAATGTAAGGCACCACACCGCTTTTGTATGCTCTTGGGTATTGGTTTTGTTTTCCTACGTTTACAGAGTGTACCTTCTCAAAAAATGCTAAAATATTTGCACTCGACAGTCTTAATCAATGATACCAGCTAACACATAGAGTCCATATAGGTTAACACTGCTCTTTTTTGCTATTTGTGGGTACAAATGAATCTGGTAATTCTAATATCACACCTATAGGCAGCTTTCTTATTTCATTGCTTTCTTTCGTTTTGTTGTCTATCACACAAAAGTTAACCTTAACTTCCCCATGTCACATCTAAAAACAGTTAAACTCTTTTGTCGTTAAACTTTATCTTTCACACACTTTTTATGTGTCATTTAGCTATAATGTTCACATAAAAACACTTTTTAACCTCAAGTTGGTGATAAATATGTGTTGCTGCTTCCCATTTAATAAACCAGAAAGTTAATTCATCATAACGGTAATCGTGACAAAACTTTTGCAGTTGATGTGGCAATAAAGCTTAGTTCATTGTATTAAACTACTAGCACACAATTCTTACAAACTACACAGGTTAAATTCAAAATAATATTTATACAGAGAGGTAGTGATATCCTGGTGTTATTGTTATTCCCAGTTGTACAGATAACCCATGTTTCACAAACACATCTAAATCTCTCAATTTTAGTATACAATTTCTACAAAGACAAAGTTCTCCATCATATAGGAAAGTTATGTCTTTCCCCCACTGTCCATTATTGCTGTTTCTTACAAGTATTTCTTTTACTGGGGAACAGAGTTTTAGGCTTTTTATAAACCAATGACCCCCAAATGTTTACTCAGAAATCTTGCAATGGCAATTTCTAGATAATTCGAAGAAACTTTTCCAAACACATATTTGTCATTAAACTGTTCCCATAGCCACTTGGGGAGTAATCTAACAGTTAGGTTGAACTGATAATTTTTTGAAAAACAAAGATCTTTTAATATTACCAATTGTTCATTTTTATCAAGTTCATGCCTGATAATATCTGCAAGTACAACAACATCTTGCATAATTTCTGTATCAAAAAACAAAGGTAAGCATTTTTCTACATACAGAGACAAGTGATACCACATATATATGTGGTGCTAACTACGATCACATCTGTCTTTGTTATACCTTACTGACATCATCTTTGCTACACATTGTCTGTTGTGTAACACAAACGCTATTTTGTATTATTATAAATTTTGCATTTTTCAGATTTTTTATGGCCTGTCCCCCTGATAATAAACAACAATGCACCGGGCATTTTACATCACAAGATATTTCTTCAGCTTTCAAATATTGTGGTAAAAATGAATTCATGTAAGATATCGTTTTCTTCACAGTTTGGTTAAGTTTTTCCACATTATTGGTAGGTTGATCAAATTTTAAATCATTTGGCTCTGTAAACTGTTTTTGGTTGAGATGGTTTTGCATATTAATCTGTCGACTATTACATTTCACAAAAGGGTTTCTGTTTTTAGATTCTATCACTTTTAATGGTAGTTTTCTTTTATTTACTGGTTCTGTAGAGTAATTTTGTGTAGGTCTAGGACAATCAAAATTGAGATATGCCTTCTTTGTTTTTTACACACAGGTTCTGCCAACTCTGTTACTGATTCGGATTTGGAAGATAAAGGACAGAAAGATTCAGTATTTTTGTAAAATTCTACAGACCCATCTTCAGAGGTTTTTAAAATGTACGATTTCCCCCCTAAAATTTGTTTTTGAAACATATGTTTTAATGCAGTCCTTCGTGAAATGTATGATGAAGAAAGCACATAGTTTCTCTGACAAACTGTCCATAAATCTGTCGATAGCCTTAAAAGAAACCATATTTCTAAATTTCAGACTTTGATTTTCTTGTTTTTCAAGAGATTCTATGAACATATGTTTTAGTTTTTGTAAAGTGTTTGTTGATCTGTAATGTTAAAAGTTTGATAAAAATACATGTAGTAATCAGTGAGAAAGGAGAGATTTATATCCTGCAACAAAAGGTGAGCTAAAGTCTGAAGGTACTTCATTACAAATGCTTGCGTTAAGTATGTATCCATGGTGATGTCCTGGCTAGCTGAAAGGGAAATTTTGTTAAATACTCGGTACTTTTTCGATCTGTTTGGTTCAACAGGTAACTTTTAAACAGTTGCTTTGTTGTGAGCATACAGTGAATACTAAACTATCACTTGTGTATTTGATAGAGACACATTCCTTTTGTTTCTAAGTCTGGTATTCTTTGAAAATACTTTTGAAATTCCGAATGGTTAATTTGCTTCTCACTGACATATAAAAAACTTTGATTTCCCAATGATAATTTAAAGTTTTGAGTATCACTAGGTCAACTGATGATTTCACTAGATAAGGTTGTATGTAGGTCTTTATAAAATATTTCACTATATCTTCTATTCCATGGTAATTACTTACTGTATTAACTTTTCTTAAAAATATAAAGCCTCTAGAATTTTTGACAAAATATTTGAAAGTAATGTGTAGAAATCTAAAAATTAAAACATCATGTTGATTCTGTATTACAAAAGGGTTCTGTGTAATAAGCTCAGACTTTACAATTGAAACTGTTTCTTTATTTTTGTTAAATATCTCAAATTTCAATAAGATCTTATTTATTTTCATAAAGTTATTGAAATAATACTACAACTCTCTGTTTAATTTATCCACCACAAAAAACTTTAAAACAGCAATTGCACCTCAGTAGATTACTCCCCTTTGCAGCACAGTAAAGTGTGAGGATTTAATAGCCATCACATGGTCTTTATTTAAGGTCTGAGAAAAGATGACTTTGCAAAAAAATCTACAGGAAATTT
The DNA here is from genome assembly GCA_964017235.1 of Sabellastarte sp. h YS-2021. Lineage (NCBI taxonomy): Eukaryota > Metazoa > Annelida > Polychaeta > Sabellida > Sabellidae > Sabellastarte > Sabellastarte sp. h YS-2021. Next base: position 14,437,393 of record OZ024933.1, read on the forward strand.
GCAATGTGACAACCGATGTGGAGATAATTAGAAAGTTCTAGAACACAGAGTTCACACAAAGTGCAAAAAAAGTCTTTAGTAGAGAAAACACTGGCATGTATTGAGGAATGACATATATTGTTTGTAGAAGTTTCTAGAATAACATTAATGTCAAAACACCCTATGAAGCAATTAATGTTTAGTGAGACACCTCACAGAAATTTCACACAGATGTAATAAATCATTAATTATAAAGTTCATTGCAAGAAATTTGCAATGGGACGACAGATGAAGATATATTAAGAAAAGTTTCTAGAACACAAGTCCACAAAGGTTACATGTCCAAAACACCCAATATTCTGTAAAATGTTCAGTGGGACGCCTCATGACCATTTGCAATAAATCATTAATTATAAACCATTTCAAGCAATTTGCAATGTGACAACAGATGTAGCCATATCAAGAATTTTCTAGAACACAAGTCCGCAAAGTTTACATCATCAAAAAAAAAAAATTAATATACTAGCAAAAGAAATCAATCAAGTCAAAATGCCCAAGCGTTTTTACACAGAGAACAATGTTGAATGGGATAATTCATAGCAATTTGAATGCAATAAATCTTTAAGACACTATCAAATGTTAAAAAAACACCAGACACTATTCTACAGAGAGAAAACAAAAATGCTTAGTTTTGAAATAAGTGGCAGTCTATATTATAATAATGAATTATGGATTCTAGAATACAAGTTCATAGTTGTTTTGAAAAATGTTGAGATAAAATGACCTGCACCTAATGTTCTGCACAGAGAAGCAAGTAATGTTCAGTGGGAAAAATGTCAAGAAAATTGATCAATTTAACAAAACATAAGGATCATTAACAATGACTACAACTTTCTAGACTATCTGACCACATCATCTGATGATAAAAAAACCCACAACAATAGCAGTGTAGTAGTAACTAGCACTGATGAATCAATTAAAACCCCAACCTGTGTTTGTACAACTAGACATTATTACATTAAAATTTTATCTCTTACATCTGTAAGTATATATCCTTACCACTTTTTCCTCCCTCCAATACTTACGTTTAGGATCAGAGGCATACCTATCATTTACCTATTGCATGTCCCAAGGGCAGGTCTCAATAAGAATGGTACCTGCAGTTTTCAAAAGTTTTTTCTTTCAATTTTGAATTTTGAGTAAACTTTGCTAGGGAAGCTTTTCTAACAATGGCTTTAGATTTTGCCAGCCATTTTTGTTAAAATTTCTAACCTTTCTACCCAATCTTTTCATTACTTTGGGGTCTCTCGCCTCCATATTTTTTGGGGGGCTGTAATATAGTCTTTAAATGTGATTGCCTTACAATATATCATGTACTATTCAGCACATCTATACATCACTCCACCAATAGTAAATTTAGAAGGGTGAACTGACTGAAAGGTGACTGAATTCCATAAAATAAAGTATACCTTTCTTTGTCTCCCATTACAGCAGCTATCTTTTGACTGGTTGTTATTAATCTTTCACACACATATAATTATAATATAAAAGACAGCTGTGCCAAGAAAGTTTTTACAGTCACAACAATGTGAACCTTGTGTAAGCGCAAATTTTCTTCTCTGATGAATCAATTAAAACCCAACCTGTGTTTGTAAAAAACAAATTACTAATATAATACAGTAGTTTCTAAATGTAATAATTCATCTCATATTGCTAAAGATGTGTCACACATTGAAGTTAAAAGTTTACTGTAGTAATAAATTTGAGAAAATTTCTTCTGAAAATTCTTGTTGATTGCAATATATTGGTGTTTTTATATCTTACAGGTTGCACATTTTTGTTGTTGATTGCAAGAGAGAAACATAACACCAGTTATTGAACTTTACATTCACATCAAAAACAATATGCTCCCCCAAAAAATTCTACACCAGTTATGTGTACAGTATCTTCTGTGTACAATATCACTGTGTGACTGACATTAACATGTTGCCATATTCTAAAAAGTTTATTAGTACACACTGTTTTGTACTGTAAACTGCAGACCATCAGTAAGCAACTACTAACTTTCCCACATAAGGTCCAGGGTTTGAACCCCTGACATCAGAGGTGAGAGGCAAGTGTCTTACCAATGCTAACTTTTAAGCAAATAGTTGATACTGTTTCATATCTTACAAGTTGCACATGACAACAGAAAATTGTTGTTGATTGCAATAGAAAATCCTAAGACCAATTATTGAACCTTACATTCTCACAAAAACAATATGCACCCCAAGAAGATCTACATCAGTTATATGTACAGTAACCTCTGAAGAATGTTACTGTGTGGCATTAAAAAGTATCTGCATTCTAAATGTTTATTAGTACATGCTGTTTTGTACTGTAAACTGCAGACCATCAGAAGGCAACTACTAACTAACTTTCCCACATAGGGGTTTGAACCCGCCTGATGTCAGAGATGGGGTTAATTAATGGGAATTTGTTAATTATTAGAAATAGTATAATACTTGTAACATTTTGAAAATGTTGCTACATGTTTTTCTATTTTAGATATTATATGTACAATATTTAGTACAGAGAGGATGCAACATTTGTCACAATAATAAAGCTACTGCAATAAATCTGTTTATAGACAATAAAAGACAATTAAACCCTAAAAGAGCATAACAGAACCATGATCAGTGCTTAGATTATACCCCGATATCAACTGCACATTTCATGGTTTAATATTACTGGCCGGATATGTAGAGTACACACACATATGGTCTGTTACAGAGTTAATCATTATTACTTTGTACACATTCAGCCTGTACTGGATTTTTGAGTCAACCAGTGACTGTGCATGAGAGAAATGCAACATCAGGAACTCTTAAAATTTTCATGATTTAAAAATACTGCCTGGGTATGAACAGTACACACATATATGGGCTGTTAGAGTTAGAAATTATTACATTGTACACATTCAACCTGTACCAGATTTTTGAGTCAACCATTGACTGTGAAGTGAAGGCTCATTGCTAATATTGTTGCATGTTTTTCTATTGCAGATATTACATGTACCAAATGTAGTACAGAGAGGTTGCAACATTTGTCACAACAGTAAAGCTACTACAACAAATTTGTCTATAGTTATTAAAGTTAAACCTGTTCTACATAGAAACAACTTATGTTCAATGGGACACACCCATGTTGATATTTTTACTTTGCAGAACTTTTCAGATTAATTACTTGGGGTTCAAATAAATATCTGAACAAAAGCCATTAACGTCACATTGTTCAATGAAATGCCAAAGGATGGTGATGGTTCAGATTTAAATTATGAGGGATAACTTCTGCAATATACCACTGTGTGATGCATAAAAAGTGGGTGCCTTCTGGGATTATAAGTCCTGCTAGAAGGGTATTTTCCCCAAAACAGGGCAAAACATTTATTTCCTTTTTGTTATGTTTTTTAAAGAAAATTTATTTAGTTAATTATAAAATGATTGACATGGAAAATCTATTAATGGCAGACAATACAAGATAATTACACCCTAAAAGAGTAGAACAGATTAAGGATATTATAACTTGATCAGGCATACCAGAGAAACCTTTTAAAGGGCCCTTTTTACTAAGAACCTGTTTTTCTCATTTTTTCAAGAGTAAACCTTACTTAAAGCCGAAAAATGGTGAGAACTTTTTAAACCTTTTTTTTTTACAAAACTTTCTTTTTCCCCAGCAGTCAAATGTGTTGATGAAAATTTAATTTTGTTGTGCATACATGTAATGTATATAGTTATAAACTATGGGTTACAGAAATTATATACTAAAACTTTTTTTATAATAGACACAAAACTTTGGTTAACGTCGTTTCCAAATACCTTTGCAAATAAAATATATTTTATTTAATATCCATATGTTGTACCTTACTACAAAGATACTTTAACCTTGATTGATTATAATTTAAAGTTTGTATTAATTTCTGCAATACTATTGTGAGTCATGCAGTTTAATTATTGGTTACTGTTAAATCTTATTTTTAATTTGATTAAGATTCAAATAATATGCAACTTGCGTACATTGGTATGACTTGTTGAAAGGTGTATTATCATTCAGGTCAGTCAGGTAAGGGCTTATAGTTGTAGTTGTACTTTTAGTAGTTTTAGTTATGTTCATTTAGTTGTTTATTATTTACAATTTTGGTCATTGCATTTAGTATGCTTGTTAACATAGTTTATTCAATACAAATGTGATAAATGATTAACTGTGATGAACATGTAAAATGGTACTGGCATTATACATTAATTAATTTATTATGTGGGATAACATTTATGTGTATCCAGCAGTTCTGTCATTATAATGGTATTTATTATTGCTTGTATAGGTGTATTTTCTGGTCTATGATGGACGACAGGTGCTGATTTTCCATTGATTTGTTCATAGTAGCCCACTGCCTGTAGGTAGGAAATAAAGCTTTTAGTTAAACTTGAGTCTCATTTCACCGACAATCCCTGCACATCCAGAGCAGCTACAGTACAGTAATAGTGTGTCGGGCCTTTTCAATAAACTGTGGAGAATATCTTTGTGTTATTTATTTGGGGTTTTACATTGCTTTCAACACTGTACAGGTCATATCACGATGGGTAGTTGGAACGGCAGAGGAAACCAGTACATACAGTTCGTTAGGGTTATGTACTGTAAACTGCCGACCAACGGCAAGCAACTACCAGCTTTTCCACTTGAGGCCGTGATGGGGATGGAACCCCGGCCTCAGAGGTGGGAGGCGAGAGTGTTACCACTCTGCCACCATGGCCCCTGGGATGACTCAAGGGTACCCAATTCACCCCAATGAATCTGAGCCTTAAAATTGCTCTGTATAAAATAACAACACCAAACAGAACAGAAGAATACATCAAAAACAGTTAAAATTGCTAGAAAAAGTCACTAATGCCAAGTAAAGCAACAGTGCAGGTGTACCATACAACTTGCAGTATTGGAGTGACTCAGTAATTCCCAGTAAAGGGGGTGATATTACCCGGTTTGGAGGGAATGAAGGAAAAGACAACCATAAGCAGCATATATGTATATATATATATATATATATATATATATAAATATATATATAAACAATATATACACATTCTACATTATGGCAATTTAACACACTCAGATTAAGTAAAAGATATGTGACAATATGTTGAAATTTCAATAAAACTGAAGGTTATATATTTTAATTCTAATTTGTCTATTTTGTCTAATAAAAATATGTAATAGCTAAGTTTAGCCCTCTTATTCTGCCTTCAAAAATAAATTACTTTGCTTACCTTTTTACATTTTCCTTCTTTCTAAGATGTCCTCCCTTGCTGTTTTCTGTTGCTGTCAATGATTTGGACTCTTCAAGTTCTGTTACCAGCATTCTGTTATCAAGCATTGCTTGAAGTTTTCTGACCTTATCCTTGAGCATGTGCCCTTCAGTCTCACCCACCTCCTCCATCTCCAGGGCGTTACTGTAATAATTATATTAAGCAGTTATGATAAAACACAAGCATAAAACACTCAATATGCATCACTCACACTCTTAAATTTGAGTTTGGAAAGGATGCTTGCTTACTTTGTCAAAATGGAAAATTATTAATTTATGGAAACTAAATTTCCTTCAGTGGAGGAGTGCTAAATACAGCACTGCTTGTGAACTGAGGGCTATGAAATAAGAATTTAGGTTCATCTGCACATTATAAGCTGACATTTCCTTCCCCACAAGTCCTTTCCCACTTACTCCCTCAACTACACGTGAATCCATATCTTGTATGACAGACCAGATCCAGAGCTTTAATGTCCACATACTTCAAAAGTATACATTCAGGCAGAAGATATATGTCATGGTAGAAAGTAAAATCTTGCAGAATTGACTTATTGGTGTAGTCTCTATGACTTGTCCTCATAGTTGTCTGTCTGGTCATTGAGAAAAAAATCAATTCGGTATCAAAATCCAGACAAGGTGGGATTTAGTGCTTTCTGTCACGGAGGTGAAACTGGCTCATATTTTTGTGCACTGTCTTCTTGAGTCTTTTTCCCGATCCCCAACTCAGCTAACTGACCCTAGATTCAGTGAGGGTTGATAAGGGTCGGCTCCAATGGAACAGCCCCAAGAAGAGCCAAATGTGTACACCAAATATAACCATTTGTCTTGGCCAATTAAATTCAATGACATAACCATACCTAAAGAGACAGGAGAAGCTTTTTCCTTACTTAAAATCAAAGTGTTTTACTTCGATAGGTGTTTTCTTTACTTATGAAAGTTTATTTTTTGCTAAAATTATAGATTATAAGTATGTGAAGCTAATACAAAGCAATATCTCATAAATTTCAATATCTGCCAATGCATAATACCAGTAACACCTCCAACAAGATTTCTTTACAGAGTTAAATTTGGTAGAAAACTTGATCGATTTTTTTGTTTTTGTACTTGCATTTGCCTGTGGCCTCTTTTTCAGAAATTGTATGACATTATCCAAACACAAATTTATTCTTATAGTGTGTAAGCACATCAATAATACAAGATCACTACATTTAAAATTAATTAAATAAACAATGAAAGATTGACAGGTAATTGGTACAATACAGCTTTTTCACAAAATAAGTTAGTTGTCTACTTCTCAATGTACATTATTTTGTGTAGGTTTCAGTCATTTAGATGGTACACTTTTCGAGTGCTGGTGTACTTAACAGTTATCTAAATGCATAAACTTTATCCTTGACACTTCTTTACATTTTCTATAACCTCTACAATTTTATAGTGCTTAAATACTATCATATGAAGCACGAGCCATAATGACAAAGGGAACTACCATAATCCAGGGAAATAACAGGCTAACCGTAGAAGCTGATATAGCTGTATAGTGTGTGCTTTGTTGTAAAGATTTGTCTTCAATTTACAACTGAAGAATGACAGTGAAACTTTAGTGCAAATATAATCAGAGATCTTTTGCAGTTTGATGCAGCATGTGTAAGCTTTGATTAAAGTGAATTTTTGTTTGTGTAAGATGTAAATGTTAAGATATTTCTCGTATGGTTTATTGCATTTGGTGTTAAAATTTTACAAAACTTGCGTAAGGTCAGCAAGTGAAACAGTTGTGAAAACCAGTGTGGAGGTGTTTTTTACATGGTCCGAATATAAAAAATGCAGCTATGTTCAATAGGCAACCAGTTTGATTGAAGAACATTTTTACTCTGTCTTATGAATTTAGACATGATATTTTGGACACAACGCAGTTTTATGCCATTGAATTTGGGCAGACTTCTTAGCAGTGAGTAATCAGGAAGAGCATTAAAGGTTAGGGTCAAAGAATCACATGAAAAATACTTCATAATATGTCTGACATCATGAATCCGAGCAAAGAAGGGACTATATACTTTCTTAAAGTAAGTTAATGGTTGGTGTCTACATACCTGAGCCCACAAAAGTTACATTTATGTTATATGTATGTATTTGTGCATATACGTAACTTCAATATGTTTCATATATCCTTGAAATAATGTATTTCTCTGGACTTGTGTTGATTGACACTGTAAACCTTGTCCACTAACTATTGACGGTTGGGTGAGACAATTGCAAAGCTTGTAACCACTTGAAAACATTAACAACTTTAGAGAGCCGAGGTAAGTATTTAACTTAGTCTTAACAATTTGGAAGTGGGGAGTGCATGATGTTCTGGCCACATAAACTACTGGTTCTTACTATTTAAGATCACCTCCACCAAGTCTCAGTATTATGATCAAATACACTGATTATTATAAGTGATTATTTGCAATAATGAGATCCAAGAACAGAGGCCCAATATGTCAAAAATTGGAAACATTGGCATTGTACCTCGAAAGGTAGACACACTGAAAATCTTCGAAATCCCCAAAATGTGTAAAGTAAGAACTTTTATACAGATAAAACATAGTAAATTCTATTTCAATGTTAGACATTCTGACAAAGACAGCCATTACAAATACTGACTGATATTTTACATATTTTACTTTTCTGGAATAACAAAAAGGTTTCTGGACCTATCGAAAAATTATATACCTTTACCTGCCATCAGCTTGATTGGCTTCCCTATAAGGTCCCTTTTCACTTGGGCCTGTTGAACAGAAAATGACATCAATGTAAACTTAAAATAAGTAGGGAAGATTATCAGGGCTAGCAACAGAAGATTTTTTGTTTAAAATGTAAACTATCTCTAGATGTTGAGTCATTTAGCTTAAGTTGTTGACTTTGTGCATCAACATTTTCAGTTGGGGGCCACGGTGGCAGAGTGGTAACACTCTCGCCTCCCACATCTGAGGCCGCGGTTTGGAAAAGCTGTTGGAAAGCTGGTAGTTGCTTGCCATTGGTCAGCAGTTTACAGTACAGAACTTTGACCAACTGTATGTACTGGTTTCCTCTGCCCTTCCCACTACCCGTCGTAACCCAGCAAACATTTGAATTGTTTATAAACGTTTGTAAACCCATAAGGGAAATGTTTAGATAAGGTTTAAATAAGGTTTAAAATAAAATACTTGCAAACGTTTATAAATGCTCTCAGATTTAAAAGGGAAAAATCAGAGTATCCCTTTTAGGCATAAAAATTCAGCATTTTGATACTTTTGCTGCAAAAGGCTATAAATATTTCCTACATTTACCCTAGTTTGGTGCATCAGAATGCACAGAATCTGCAAATATTCACTTTTGTGAAAAGGACGCTTCCTTAAAACTGCAAATTTTTGCTTTCCAAAAAGGACGCGTCCTTTTCACAGAAACTGCAAATCTTCAGTTTTCGAAAAAGGACACGTCCTTTTCACAGAAACTACAAATCTTTACTTTTCTGAAAAGGACGCGTCCTTTTCACAGAAACTGCAAATTCTTACTTTTCTGAAAAGTACGCGTCCTTTTCACAGAAATGGCAAATCTTCACTTTTGTGAAAAGGACGCGTCCTTTTCATAGAAACTACAAATCCTCACTTTTCTGAAAAGGACGCGTCCTTTTACAGAAACTACAAATCCTCGGTTTTCTGAAAAGGACACGTCCTTTTCACAGAAACTACAAATCCTCACTTTTCTGAAAAGGACGCGTCCTTTTCACAGAAACTACAAATCCTCACTTTTCTGAAAAGGACGCGACCTTTTCACAGAAATGGCAAATCTTCACTTTTCCTCACTTTCTGAAAAGGTCGCGTCCTTTTTACAGAAACTACAAATCCTCACTTTTCTGAAAAGGACGCGTCCTTTTTACAGAAACTACAAATCCTCACTTTTCTGAAAAGGACGCGTCCTTTTCACAGAAACTACAAATCCTCACTTTTCTGAAAAGGACGCGTCCTTTTCACAGAAACTACAAATCCTCACTTTTCTGAAAAGGACGCGTCCTTTTCACAGAAACTGCAAATCCTCACTTTTCTGAAAAGGACGCGACCTTTTCACAGAAATGGCAAATCTTCACTTTTCCTCACTTTTCTGAAAAGGTCGCGTCCTTTTTACAGAAACTACAAATCCTCACTTTTCTTAAAAGGACGCGTCCTTTTCACAGAGCTACAAATCCTCACTTTTCTGAAACGGACGCGTCCTTTTCATAGAAACTGCAAATCTTCACTTTTCTGAAAAGGACACGACCTTTTCACAGAAATGGCAAATCTTCACTTTTCCTCACTTTTCTGAAAAGGTCGCGTCCTTTTCACAGAAACTGCAAATCTTCACTTTTGTAAAAAGGATGCGTCCTTTTCACAGAAACTACAAATCCTCACTTTTCTGAAAAGGACGCATCCTTTTCACAGAAACTGCAAATCTTCACTTTTGTAAAAAGGATGTGTCCTTTTCACAGAAACTGCAAATCCTCACTTTTCTGAAAAGGACACGTCCTTTTCACAGAAACTGCAAATCCTCACTTTTCTGAAAAGGACACGTCCTTTTCACAGAAACTGCAAATCCTCATTTTTCTGAAAAGGACTCCTCCTTTTCACAGAAACTGCAAATCCTCACTTTTCTGAAAAGGATGCGTCCTTTTCACAGAAACTGCAAATCTTCACTTTTGTAAAAAGGACGCGTCCTTTTCACAGAAACTGCAAATCCTCACTTTTCTGAAAAGGACACGTCTTTTTCACAGAAACTGCAAATCTTCACTTTTCTGAAAAGGACGCGTCCTTTTCACAGAAACTGCAAATCCTCACTTTTCTGAAAAGGACGCGTCCTTTTCACAGAAACGGCAAATCTTCACTTTTGTAAAAAGGACGCGTCATTTTCACAGAAACTGCAAATTCTCACTTTTCTGAAAAGGACACGTCCTTTTCACAGAAATGGCAAATCAAAGTTATAAGATTTTATTCCTGTACATTCCTAATGTGGTAAGTTCTGTTTTATCCCCATCATTTTTACCCCACAGCCCGTAAGGGCTGTCCGGGTATTGTTTTCATCCATGGTGTCCGGATGGGCGGGTGGGCGGGTGGCGGGAAAAAGTTTGTCCGGGCTGTATTTCAGAAACCTTAAGGAGTAGGAAGTTGATACTTGGTAGGGACATTGGTTATGGGGTGTAGGTGTGCGACGTCATGGTCTGACCTTGATTTGACCTTTGACCTTGCTTTAGTGACCTTGAGTTTGAAAATCTTGTCCGGGCTATATCTCGGAAACCGTAAGGTGTAGGAAGTTGATACTTGGTAGGGACATTCGTTAGGGGGTGTAGTTGTGCAACGTCATAGTCTGACCTTGATTTGACCTTTGACCTTGCCGTAGTGACCTTGACCTAGAAAATCTTGTCCGGGCTGTATCTCGGAAACTGTAAGGTATAGGAAGTTGATACCTGGTAGGGATATTGGTTAGGGGGTGTAGGTGTGCAACGTCATGGTCTGACCTTGATTTGACCTTTGACCTTGCTTTAGTGACCTTGAGTTTCAAAATCTTGTCCGGGCTATATCTCGGAAACCGTAAGGTGTAGGAAGTTAATACTTGGTAGGGACATTGGTTAGGGGGTGTAGTTGTGCAACGTCATAGTCTGACCTTGATTTGACCTTTGACCTTGCCGTAGTGACCTTGACCTAGAAAATCTTGTCCGGGCTATATCTCGGAAACTGTAAGGTGTAGGAAGTTGATACTTAGTAGGGATATTGGTTAGGGGGTGTAGGCGTGCAACGTCATGGCCTGACCTTGATTTGACCTTTGACCTTGCCGTAGTGACCTTGACCTATAAAATATTGTCCAGGCTATATCTCATAAACCGTAAGGTGTAGGTAGTTGATATTTGGTAGGGACATTTGTTAGCGGGTGTAGGTGTGCAACGTCATGATCTGACCTTGATTTGGCCTTTGACCTTGCTGTAGTGACCTTGACCTATAAAATCTTGTCCGGGCTATATCTCGTAAACTGTAAGGTGTAGGAAGTTGATATTTGGTAGAGACATTGGTTAGGGGGTGTAGGTGTGCAGTGTCATGGTCTGACCTTGATTTGACCTTGTTATAGTGACCTTGACCTATAAAATCTTTTCTGTGCTATATCTCGGAAACCGTAAGGTGTAGGAAGTTGATACTTGGTAGGGACATTGGTTAGGCGCTATAGGTGTGTATTACCATGGTGTGACCTTAATGTGACCTTTGAACTTGTCGTAGTGACCTTGACCTTTAAAATCGTTTGATGCAGATTAAGCACTGTTAAAGTCATATTAGCATTTATTAAGAATTTTACTTTCATAACTTCCCATTGCAAGAGATAGAATTTCATCAAGTGAGCCACAGATTTTGCTCCAACACCACACATAAGCATTCATTAAATGTATTACCACTTCTGTATGCATGGTAATATTCAAAATATCTAAACCATAATTCGGCCATGCAGATGTAGATAAAGAGTGTTGAATTTTAGTTTACTGATTTATGCTGTCATCTTGTTATTGAATATCTTGTTTTAATACTTCATCTTTACATGCATTATTTTCTCCATTTAAACATTGTTTGTACCTTTATATAACTGACAGTGCTCTGAAAGTATCCTGAACTTTGTACTGGTACAGTACTTCTATATCTCATGGTGTTAAAAATATTTCCCTAGGCTGTGGGGTACGGGCATCTCTGATGCTATTTTTGCTTCTTGTTAAGCGTCCCGCAAGGGATGCTTGTTTGTGTATAGGAGGAAATCAGGCTCCTTATAACTCTGTGACTGTTGGGTGGATTCTTTTCAAATTTAGCAGTTGTATGCTGTAGCCTTGGGGAATTTTTTGGATTATGCTGCAGTGACATTTAGACCAATCAGAGAGGTCATGTGACCAAAAATGTGTTTTTCAAAAGGGTGTACTTGTCTGGATGATACCTTAAAAAGCGCTTTACCTATTCACATAAAATTTGGCAAGTAGGTTTGTTATATAGATGTCTGAAAATCATTAACTTTTCGAAGTGATCCAATACAAAATGGATAACATATTAACAATTTACTAAATGTCAATTTTTCTTAATGCTGAAAATGCAAAAACGCATTTATCTCGGAAATGGAGTGAGATAGAGCAATTTCGACGAAAATTTTTACCCACAGGGTCTACTGGCAACTTTTCTCTAAAACCGTTTTCCCGCCACTTTTGACGGCCATCTTGATTTTCTGCATTAAGCGCAAAAAACGTTTATCTCGGAAACGGAGGGAGATAGTGATTTTAACAAAATATTTGAACCACAGGGTATCTGCAGAGTCTACTGGAGACTTTTTGCAAAAATTGTTTCCCTGCCACTTTTGGTGGCCATCTTGAATTTCTGTGTTAAACACAAAAACTCCCTTATTTCAGAAATGGAGCGAGATAGAGTAATTTCAATGGAATTTTTGACCCACAGGGTAGCTGTAGAGTCTACTGGCGACTTTTCTCAAAAAATGTTTTCCCTCTAGTTTTGGCGGCCATCTTGCATTAAACACAAAAACACGTTTATCTCAGAAACGGAGCGAGATAGAGCGATTTTTGTTTATTTGGGGTTTTACGTCGCTTTCAACACTGTACAGGTCATATGATGACGGGTAGTTGGAAGGGCAAAGGAAACCAGTACATACAGTTTGCTAGGGTTGTGTACTGTAAACTGCCGACCAACAGCAAGCAACTACCAGCTTTCCCACTTGAGGCCGTGCGGGGATCGAACCCCGGCCTCAGAGGTGGGAGGCGAGAGTGTTACCACTCTGCCACCGTAGCCCCGTGAGATAGAGCGACAAAATTTTTCACCAGCATGGTATCTGCAGAGTCTACTGGTGACTTTTAGCAAAATTGTTTTCCCGCCACTTTTAGCTCCCACAACTTTTGGCAGCCATGTTGAATTTCTGTGTTAAACGCAAAAACTAACTTATTTCAGAAATGGAAAATTTACCAGAAAACTTTTTTCCGACCACTTTTGACGGCCATCTTGAATTTCTGTGTAAAATGCCAAAACATTTTTATCTCGGAAACGGAGTGAGATAGAGTGATTTCAACGAAATTTTTGACCCACAGGTTATCTTTTGAGTCTACTGGCAATTTTTCCCAAATATCATTTTCCTTCCACTTTTGGTATCCATTTTGAATTTCTGCATAAAATGCAAAAATAAATAAATAATAAAAAAATGAACAAACCAGATTCATCTAGGAAACCTTGCATTTTGTCATAAATGGAAAAACATATTAAACACTGATAGATGAGGCGAATGATAGTTTGCACATCTGTTCAGTAGCAAGGGAGTTCTAAATTTTAATGGAATATGGTAGTACACTGCCTTGGTTTTAGGACAAGGAATTTATATTTAGAATTGAACTAATATTCCCTCATGAATATTCATGAGAACTCGTCTGGAGGTCAATGGCTGAGTTTGTCGACCACATGTATAGAACTCCCGCCAAATTCCATTATATAAGGCTATGTAGTGGCCAGTACATATTGCTGTGAGGTTCATGTTGCTTGCGCACGTGAAAGCTCTTAAATTGGAATACAGACCGGGGCTGAGAGAAACTTTTAATTTTATGATTTACTGATTTAATTTCTAGTATTCTTTTAGTTTACTTCGAATTTTAATTTTGTTACTTGTTTCTCTCGACTCGGAACTGTATTCGTGGAAATTAATTTTATTCTATTTTCAGAATGGGGAAAAATGGGAAAAAGGCTGGAAATGGTACCCAGACTTCAGCTGCTGAAAAAATCCCTGATGTGTCGGCTGCTAGTGAGGCGAATGATACTGGCGTCTCACAAAAGCTGGACACGTTATTGGAAGCAGTGAAGAATATGGGCGACCAGTTAAAACAGCAAGATGAGAGGTTGCGTAGGCAGGAAGAAAAGACTAGCATACACGACCTATCAGCTGTTCCTTCAGCCCAGAGCTCCCCAAAGCACTCGAAACAGGAACCTATGATTGCTAAGCCTGACAAGCTATCATCGTTTGAAGTCTTGAGATCAGATTCTAAAATACAAGCTGAGGTAGCCAGGCGTTTGAATGACTACCAAAACGTATCAAGAGGCGAAATAGGTAAGCCAACTTCCTCTCTTAAATCTGGCAGATTCAGGGCAGGTGTAGCAAAGGTCAAAAGTCATGTAAATTGGCCTCAGGATTTTTGTGTAATCCAAATAGGTAGCAAGCAGCCAACTTATGACGAACTGACCAATGACCAATGGGTTCAGGGGTTTCTGTACTGTGTACTAGAAGAGAAAGATAATGGTATAAGGGATAACATGTTACAGTATTATGCTTTATTAATGCAAGATGCAATAGAACTTAACATTCAAACAGCAAAACGTGCACATGCAGCAGTATTGCAGGAAATTGAGAGAGGCAGGGCTGATTGGCAACAATTAGAGGTGTTAGAAAAAATTAAGAATAGGTACACTCAGAGATTGGTACAGAATCAAAAAGTTAGTGGTACTACAGGAACTACTCAGGCTTGTGTACATTTTAACAAAGGTTTCTGTAGATTAGACAACGACCATGTGTCAGGGGGTGTTTTGTATCAACACTGTTGTAGTTACTGCCTAAAGGAAACTGGAAAGAAATTTGACCACCCACTTACAAAGTGTTTGAGAAATAAAAACAGTCAAGGGGTGAATAAAACTGATAATGCTTCCAGTAACAAAAAAGAGCAGAAAGTTTAGCCAGATTTCTTATAAACAACCTAAAATTTTGTGTAATAAGCAAAATTACGGTTTACATTGGTCAAGAGGTCAAAGTTGGTCGCAATGGCATACAGATCAGGTACCATATAGTACGTATAATACAAGTTATCAATGGAATGACAAGGTGTATGTATATTTATTTGGTCATTCTCGTCCTATGAGGATTACTGAAAATAGTTTTTCTCATAGTAAATTTAGTGTCAATACATTGGTGGAGAAAATATCCACACTTCAACGGTATATAGATACAAGTTGTGTAAATTTAAGTAATAGTTTTCCTTCAAATCAAGAAGGTGAATTTATTCACAGTAATAACAGTATCAGGGGCATGAGTGACTGTGAGCCCGGGGGTGGGGCACATGGTTGTAATATTAACAGTACATGTACTAGAGTGCATGTTGCATTGGGTGGCCAGGTGAGTTGTCTGTCGTGCATCTTTACCACGGGTCAGTATTCTTCACTTGATTATGATGACCTGTCTGTTTATTATACTAACATTGCCATGTGTTCCCCTTCTGGCTGCAGTCACAGCTTATATGACAGTCAATTAACACAGCAACATGGGCCTCACGGTCAAAAAATGAATAGTATAAGTACTCTTAGTCTAAGTTTTAGTGATAATGTGTTACAAATAGAAGGGGGGAGGGATCAAATCCTCCATACAAATGATTGTATTGACCAGATTGTGATGTATGACGCTGGCAGAAAGGAAAACTTTGCAGATCAGAATATAAAGGTCTCAAGTATAATGCAATTAAATACAGAAATAACAGAAAAGCGAGAGTTTGGCTTTATGCCTGTGACCATGACAAAACACGTCTACCCCCCTAGCAAAAATTCGCATATAAATTGCCAGAATAAAGCAAGATATTTGAATAAAATTCATACAATAGTCAGAAATTATGGTTGTCCAAATTATAAAGGGGCCCGTATACCTGTCTTTTCAGATTTGAATATCAAAGCATGGCGACAAGTATTATGTAATTATGATATACCAAATCTGGTGGAATATCTGGAATTTGGTTTTCCCTTGGGTGTCGATTATTCAATATTTAATTTTAAAAATTTTGATAGAAATCATTTATCTGCCATACAAAGGCCTGAAGGAGTTGCAAAGTATTTTAAAGTTGAAGTCGAAAAGCAAGCTATGTTTGGACCATTCCATAAACCACCTTTTGAAGATATACATTATTCTCCATTGATGGCTAGAGATAAACCGGATGGAGGTGTTAGAATTATTGTAGATTTGTCATGGCCTCAGGGCACTAGTGTGAACAGTTGTGTTCCCTCAGATATCTATGATGATATACCATTTCTTTTAAAATACCCAACCATAGATCAGGTTGTAGAACGTATCCAGTGCTTAGGCCCTTCAGCCATGTTATTTAAAGTAGATTTGGAGCGAGCGTTTCGAAATCTTAGGGTTGACCCTTATGCTTACCCTTTATTGGGTTTAAAATGGAATGACGTCACGTACGTTGACGTAGGGGTTCCCTTTGGCCTAAAGACGGGGGCGGCCATGTGCCAGATGTGTACAGACGCAATTACGCTTACGTTACGTAAACGTAATGTTTGGTTAATAAACTATTTGGATGATTATATTGGGGTAGCCCCCCCTCAAGTAGCAAATAATCATTTTTTGGCTTTAAAACATTTATTGCAGTATGTAGGTTTGCCTTTAAATAGTAAGAAGGTGGAGGAACCAAGCCACATAGTTACGTGTCTTGGCATAGAAATTAATGCAAGTGCAGGGACCCTAAAGATTCCATGTGAAAAATTGGATGAAATAAAGCGATTATGTAATTTTTGGCTTACTAAAAAACATGCTAGCAAAAATGATCTGCAAAAGTTAGTTGGCAAGCTTATATATATACATCGTTGTGTGAAGCCAGCCAGGTTGTTCATTAATAGAATCTTAAAAGTATTACGTAGTTGTCCAGCAAAGGGTAAATATTCTATTCCAATTGACATGTTCAAAGATATACGTTGGTTTACAGTATTTTTGCAAGATTTCAATGGCACCATTAATATTCATCGACAGCCAAACTTTACTGAAAATATATATGTAGACGCCTGTTTAACTGGAGTAGGGGCAAAGTATAAAGATCTAGTCTATTTTTGTGAAATTCCTGAATTTTTGAGGATAGCAGGATCAATAGTCCATTTTGAAGCTGTAAATATATTGGTTACTATACGTATGTGGTCCCAGTTGTTCAAAGATAAAAATATTATTATTTGGTGCGACAACTGGGCTGTGGTCAATGCATTTAATAATACTAAAATGAGAGATTCTCTACTCATGGCCACAGTTAGATCGGTTTGGCTATACACAGCAATGTTTAATATTAACCTAAAAGTTCAACATATCAGGGGCAAGGATAATTATTATGCAGATATTCTGTCACGTTGGCCAGTATATGAACACAATAATAATGATAGTGTTGTGGCAATATTAAAGAGTTGTCAGTGGCATATAGTTCAAGACAATATGTTTATTCCAAATTTTGACATTTGAGAGGAAGTTGGCTAAGTTCTTTTACAAAATTGTCAAGTCGTATACTCTTGGTACTGCCTTGTCGTTATTTCTGTTTTCATAGCATCTCCTGTGGTGAGAACACTGGCTGGTCAAGCTCACAAAAGAATAGAAGCAGGTCTACGACCCAGAACTTCTGCTGCCTACACTGCTACGTTCAAGCTGTTCCTGGCGTTTGTGATATATATGGGGCTGAGACCCCCATACAGTATGAACACAATAGTATTGTATCTTGAATTTCTTGCTCAAAAGAACTTTAAAGCCTGCTCTCTGCGAAATAATGTTTCTGTATTAAAGCATTTCTTTGCCTTGTTTAACTGGCCATTAGCGGCCTTGAGTTGTAGAAAAGTTCAGTTGCTGTTGAAATCAGTGCAGATGAATGCCAGAATGAATATCAAAGTTAAAGGTGTTATTTCCATAAGTATGTTGCAAAAATTGATAAAGGTAGTGCAAAAATGCTATAATGGGGTCACCTATAAAGCGTTTTTTTTAGTGGCATACTTTGGCTTCTTTCGGTTGGCTTCCCTGGTACCACCCACCACAGGGTCATTTGATAAAACAAGATATTTCACAGTGAATGATGTTGTTTGGGGTAAACCTGGGGCCCATATTATTGTAACATGTGCTAAAAATATGCAAAAATCAGGTCAGTACCATGTAGTACAATTGCCACAATTGAAAAACCCTCTCCTTTGCCCAGTATTGGCTTTGAAAAATATGTTGAAAAAGAAAGACATTACTCCTGATCAACCTTTATTTCAAATTCATACAAAGAAAGGAATAGTGCCACTGATTGCATCTAATGCTCGTTCCTTTCTGAAAACATGTATTGCAACCATGGGTTTGAACCCTAGTCACTTTACTTTTCATTCCTTTCGTAGAAGTGGCGCTTCTTTGGCTTTTGACAGTAATGTGGCCCTGGAAAACATAAAACAACATGGAAATTGGAAAAGTGAGGCAGTATGGACGTATCTAAACTCAACACCTACTGCTGCTAGTATAATACCTCATACATTCCAAAACTTGATAAACTAATGCTTGGGGTTTGGGGTCTTTTTTGTTACAAAGATATTCATACATTCTGACCTTTACAAGGTCACACAGCCTGACCTTTAACTCTTGACTCTCAAAGTACATATTCATTGCATGCTAAAAGCCACTGGCCAACGCATTACATAGTTGGGTGTTACATTTAAACCAGCCTGATGTCTTAACACAAATATACTGACAACTGTAGTGGTTTATATAACCTGATATGCGTAGTTGCTGTTGTACACAGTAACCTAGTAGTTATGAGGATTACTTAACTTTAACATACAAGCATATGCAGTTAGGTAGTAGCTCAACTAAGTTTGTTAATAGTAGTTGTACAGGTCTTGTTAATGAACATTTATACACTTGAATTTTTGATAAGTCATTAGACTAGTAGTCAGCAAGTACTGTACTTTGATGTGTAACTGATAGTGATACTAATACTGATATAACTTAGTAGTAATGAGGATTACTTAGTAGCAGTCAGCTGTAACTGGGTAGTAGCTCTTCTAAATTTGTTGTTTAATAGTGCAAAGCATTGATGTTGAAGATTTATACACTCAGCATAGAGTTACTAGATTGGGAAATGTCAAGTATTTGCAACTGGTGTCTTTAACTTGATAGTGTTAACAATTGGTGTGTGTACAGAATGTATGTAACATTATTTTAACTTTATTTTAATAAACTCCAAGCATTTGTTATAAAACATTGGTCTTTCTGGCTTCCTCACTTGCTACTGAGGAAGACAGTCATTTCTACAAACTGATTAATACTCATCGGGACGCTTTGTTTTTGCTGTGCAAAAACAATTTCTTTTTCTCTTGCGAAGCAATCCTCTAGTTATATTTTTATTATCATCATGATTATCTAAATTATCTGCATATGCAAAGGAAAATAACTCTGTACACTGAAAATGTATTGTTTCCATACACACATAGAGCATTCTCAGTTTACTTAGAGCAGTTTTGACAAATGAAATAGGTACTTTGAAGTAAAAACAAGAGGGTCAGCGATGCCCCAAAACGCGGGTTACACAGGCAGCAATAAGATTAGCGACTGCTGTAATAAATTTAGAAACAAGGAAAGAAATGTTCGGTTACCCAGCTAAGGTCAATGTGTTAGGCATGCTAAGAAACGTAAAACTTGTAATCTAGGTTACATAATTGTATCTATGCTATAAACAGACAAACGAACGGACGGAAGTACACCAATTTCGAAAGCAACTTAGCTATGATGGTGATGCATCTCCCTGTCCAGTTTGAATGTGATTGGACAAACCGTTTTCAAGTTAGAGTCCGGAAACGGAAATGTTGACAAACAAACAGGCAAACCAAACAGAATTACACCAATTTCGAAAGGAACCTAGATATGATGGTGATCTATGTCCCTGTCAAGTCTGAATTCGATTGGACAAACCATTTTCGAGTTTTCGAGTCCGGAAACGAAAATGTGGACAAACAGACTGATGGACATACAAACAGACGAAAAACAGACAAACAAACAGACGGAATTTCACCAATTTCAAAAGGAACCTAGCTATGATGATTATGACCTATCTCCCTGTCAAGTTGAATTCGATCGGACAAACCGTTGTTGAGTTAGAGTCCGGAAACGAAAAATGTGGACGGACACACAGACGGACGTCAGACACATCAATCTAATAGGCGGGTTGATTAGATGCAACCCACCTAAAAATCAGCTGTAGAATCATAAATACTGGATTTTTTTAAAAAGAGTGGTATTTATGCAAACTCAATATTTAGTTCAATGTTTTATATAAGCCTAAAATATTTGTATATTTGATTTGACGCTACTAGTGGTGTTGGACCAGACCCATTTACCAATTCACGCCCAACTCTACATTAATTAAAGACAATTACTGTTACACAATAAATTACCAATGTATATGATCAATTTTATAATTATCTATATATATTTGAAAGTTAATAATTAAAACTCACCTCATAATTTGTTTGATTCCAAAACAATATATTCAAAAGCAACAAGATTCAGTAATTCTGATAAGTCACATTAAACTTATATTAAAACCATATTTTATATGTTTAATTTTGTTCCATTAAACAGTGAACAGTAATACTTGATAATTATATCATGCAATAAAGAAAACCATCAACTCATCAAAACTCCACTGCAATAGTATGTTGATATGTGTCTCAACTACCAACAACAAAAAGTACCCAAAAGTGCACACATACACTGTTTAATCAAATACTCACTCATCTTTATCATAAGACTCTCAACTCAGTCCTACAAAATATACATCTCAACACCCCAAATCTGCAGGAAGGCTTATCCACGCTTATCTACTCCCCCACTGAAAGTGTTTATGTTATCAGAAAACCATCTATTTCATAGCCTATCATCTGCATCTGTGTTTTGTGGTTGTAACTGACCCTTTCACACAAGAAATTTTGCCAGTACTGGAAGAAAGCAAGTACTATTGTCAAACCACATTTAGCTGTTGAATATATGTTTATAAGAGAAGGATGTACCATTTCAATTGCATTTTACAGGTACACATATTTACTGATATAGAAATAACTGTTTCATGTAATTGGTTAATTTGCATAATATCAGAGAAAAATATATAAGATATACACAAGATATAAAAACAAATCAGGAAAACAAAACATTACATTATTAGACCCTAGTGACAAATCAGTCTAAGGAAAATCTGCAACTGGTTCCTTTAACTGCTACCCCACCTCTCCCAGCATTGCCCCCAACTTTTATGTATGTTTTACAACTGTCCAGAGAGTGAAATTTATATCAGTTTAGGGAAAAAGTGTAAAGTTTTCCTTTAATTCATTCCCCTCCCCATGACCCTCCCTGTCATACCCCACTGAGTTTTATTGCTGTCAGTTGTCAGGTTGTGTTTTCTTTCATTTGATAACACAGATATGTTGGTGTATAAGGTACTTGCAGTAAACTGTCTTTTCAACTATTTTCTTGATTTGTCAATGTTTGTGTACATACACTGATACTCTGGAAAAAAGAAAAACATTCAAATTTGACTTGTTCTTTGAGTGTAGAGGGCTATTAGGAAAAAAAGAAACAAGTGATTATAAAACCTACATCAGTCAATATATCCATATTTTTAGTAACCTTAATCATACAATACCTAACATAATTAGCATGCCAATTTTACCCTTTTATTACAAATTGAACCAGGAGTGCTTGTATAGTGCAGACCTCCGTTTGGTAGAATTTCTGAAAATGTGGGATTTTTGGGGTATCTGGAACATGATTCAGATATTTCCCAATCTATTTCACACTGGAAACCACATATGTACAATCAAATTTATTGAGGGAAAAAATTAATGCATTCCTTACATCCATCAGGAGGTTTACTTTTTTTTTCATTTGTTTATCTGTTTGGGGTGGACATATTATTTTTGCTTTTTCCGCCGTCCACCGTCCGGCGTCCCACTTGGTTTCCAGACATTTTAGGCAACACTTCTTATCCTATCTTTACCAAATTTAGCATGCAGGTTTATTGGGTTAATAGCTTGTATGGGATTGCTTTTGGTGATGATAGGTCTATAGCTAACTGAGTAATAGCTACTTTGCTACTTTTGAGTAGCTCTTTGGTTTCCAGACATTTTAAGGAATGCTATTAAGTCTAGCTTTCTGAAATTTGGTATGGAGGTTCATTGGGTTAATAGCTTGTATGGGATTGCTTTTGGGGGAATTGCTTCATAGACCACTGAGTAATTAATTAAATAAATGAGTAATTGGCTATTTTGAATACTGAAAAAGGCAAATGTGCTCATATCTCCTAAACCGTGCGAGATTGAGCGATTTCGTCGAAATTTTCGACCCACAGGGTATCTAAGGAATGTAATCTTTGCAATTTTCAAAAAACTTTCCCCTCCCCCAAAATGGCAGCCATTTTGAATTTTCGAATTTTTGCCAAAAATGGCAAAACACAAATTTGCTTCTATCTCCTTAACCGTGCGAGATAGAGCGATTTCGTCAAAATTTTCGACCCACAGGGTATCTGAACATTGTACTCTTGGCAATTTTTAGAAAATTTTCCCCTCCCCAAAATGGCGGCCATTTTGAATTTTCGAATTTTTGCCAAAAATGGCAAAACACGAATTTGCTTCTATCTCCTTAACCGTGCGAGATAGAGCGATTTCGTCGAAATTTCCAACCCACAGGGTATCTAAGGAATGTAATCTTTGCAATTTTCAAAAAATTTTCCCTCTCCACATATGGCGGCCATTTTGAATTTTCGAATTTTTGCCCAAAATGGAAAAACACAAATTGGCCTTAACCGTGCAAAATAGAGTTATTTCGTTGAAATTTTCGACCCATAGGGTATCTAAGAAATGTACTCTTGGCAATTTTCAAAAAATTTTCCTTTTCCCAAAAATGGCAGCCATTTTGAATTTTCAAATTTTTGCCAAAAATAGAAAAACAGGAATTTGCTTCTATCTTCTTAACCATGCAAGATAGAATGATTTCGTCAAAATTTTCGACCCAACCAATGCAAAAAGGCATGAAGCTGAAATAATTTACATCTACACTAATAAATATTTAAGCATCTTTGATATATCTTACAAATGAAACAGGGTCTTGTAAGACTACTGTACAATTTTGGCAAAAGGTTCATGGGGTGGACATTACACATGATAATGTGTGATCTTCTATGCTATCCTGTTTCTATTCGCACCTACTATCAACAGGGCGTCCTATTTCTAGTTGCTTTACAAGAGAGAAAGAAATTGTTTTTCAACAGCAAAAACAAAGTGTCCCAATGGGTATTAATGATTTTGTAGAAATGAGCATCTTCCTGTGTATAATATGTTTTACCATTTATGCAAATAACTATATCCAAAATGCAAGGTTTCATAGATGAATGTGTTTTTTTTTCTTTTTTTTGTGTGTTTTACATAGAAATTCAAGTAGAAAAATCGCCAGTTTTGTGTTTTACACAGAAATTCAAGTAGAAAAATCGCCAGTTGACTCTGCAGATAATCTGGGGGTCAAACATTTCGCAAAAATTAATCAGCTGTGTTTGTTCCAAATATCACAATCATTTCCCAACATAATTCCCCCAAAGAAACAATCAAACCCAATGCCCAACATAACTCACACAAAAAACAAACGCAATGTTAAACATAATTCCCCCAACAAAGAAACAGACAAACCCAATGCCCAACATAACTCACACGAAAAACAGACAAGCGCAATGTTAAACATAATTCCCCCAACCAAGAAACAGACAAACCCAGTGCCCAACATAACTCACACAAAAAACAGACAAATGCAATGTTAAACATAATCCCCCCAACCAAGAAACAGACAAACCCAGCACAACATAACTGGCTCAATGGAATAAATATTGCATACATTTTTAAATCTACACCCCAATTTCACTTAGATTTTTCTTATGTTTTTGAACAATAATACCAAGTAAAAGTTTTTATTTGTTGCGAATCTCAAAATGAAATTTTTTCCTTCTGCTTTAATTTACAAAATATAACCACCGAAATGCTTATCTTTACAGTATGGTTTATCTGTGTTGGTTGTGGGGGAGTTATGTTTGCAAATTTGTTCGTCAGTCTGTTGTTTGGGGGTTATGTTTGGTATTGGGTTTGTCTGTTTGTTGGTTTGTGGCTATGTTTTAACTCTAGGGATGGTGTCAGTGTTGGACTTTTTTTATTACAAATTTAAAGCAATCCCATGGATTTTAAGCTATAAATGGGCAGATTATTGTCCAAATTGGGAGTTAATTTAACTATTTTTTTCTATGTGGCCTTCTGTTGTTATGTGTATTACCATGGGTTATTTATTTCATGTTTGAGGTGGTGTAGGTGTTGGGCTTTTTTTTTGCTTGTGATAAGTATTTGTACTGAACTGTTTCTTTTTGGGAGGGGAGTATGAGTATGAGCAACATGTAGCTGAATAGTTGTTTTTGGAATATTTAGGTGGCCCTGAAAAGGGCCTAGGCAGGTCAAAGACCCACCCTGACTGGATGGCTACTGAGGAGGCTGCTGCTGTTGAGGCGCTGCTGTGGTGGTAATAGTGTAGAGCTGCTGCTGCTGCTGAGGCTTCTAAATGATCTGTGTTGATGTCAGATCTGGTAGATGGCTTAGTATTCCACTTAGGTTGTGTCTACTGCCCTCGTCCTGTACTGTGAGAACTGATAGAGGGTTTCCAAAGCCAATGGGGCTGGGTGTGTAGTAGATGAAACTGCTGCTAGCTGCTGCTTGGGCGGAACTAGACGCCTGGAGTGTGGTTGTTGGCAGTATCCCAACCCTCTTGGACTCCGTGGTGATAGTGGCTGATCTTCTAGGTAGTGGTTGATGTCTACAGTTGCCCTTAATGGTTTCAATGTCTCTAAAAATCCTGCCCTTGAGGCCCTCAAACTCCTCTTGGGTCATCTTTTCAGCCTCTGATGCCACGTAGTCAAAGAAGGGCTGCCTGTCTGACTTCTGCTGCAGGAAACCTGAGATCAATGTCCTCATCTGGTCAAAGTGCTCGAGTATCTTGGAGTCAGTTGAAACTGGTGTAGATGTGAATATTGGTTGACTCCTACTCTCCCTCAGGACACTGGACTCTAGGTTTTCTGTATCAGTAGTAGATCCAAGAGATTCGTCCTGCTTGCTGGTGTTTGGACTGGCCTCGAACCCAGAGCTTCTGCTGGCCCCCTTGCGTCTGATGTGGGTCTTAAGGAAACCGATCTGCTGGTAGACCCAGGACTGTCTCTTGGTCATCTCCCTTGGGGCTTGGCCAGATTGTAGCTTGGACAGCTTGCCATAACCACCTTCTCACATCAAAGGGCTTGAGCTTCAGTTCTGCAGAGATTTCTGCCCAGAGAGCCTCTCTCCTCTGCCTGTCGTGGAAACGTGCATTCTCCTTGTCATACAGCTCTGGGTGCTCCTTCACAAACTCCACAATTGCGGTTTCTTGGATGTAAGTGAAAGTAGCACAGACCCTGGCTCTCTTGGCTGCTGAGTAGCACTCTGAATTTTCCTCACACCTCTCATCTTCTTCGCAAGGTTCCTCAGTAACTTCTGAACGTTCCTCTGTCTCCTCTATCCCCTCCTCTGTCCTTTCCTCTGTCCTTTCCTCTGTCCTTTCCTCCAACTCTGCACCTTCCTTCTCCCTCTCCTCTTGCCTCTCATCCATCTTCTTCTTTCTTCTCTTCCCTCCTTTCTCTTTTTTCATAACTCCAGTCAATATAAAATAAGTAAAAAAAAGTAAAATGTGTCTCATAACTGTAAAAGTTGCCCTAAGCTCGAGTATATTATATGATATTTAAAAAACATGAAAACCCCTACAAAACAGTGACACACGTCTCTCAGTAGCCAACCAGTCAGTAACAATGAGGACGTGTGTGCGGTCCCTTATATAGTCCCAGACCCTCCTTGCTTCATTTTAAGTTCCGACGCACAGAAAAGAGTCTGTTCTTAATCGGTACTTAGTCCCAGGCCTCCTGGGGCTTCCTCAGAAAGTCGCAGACTAAATTTGTGTGGTCCCAGGTGGCCTGAGGAGGCCGGCTTGGATCGTTTGGGGTTGGCTTCTCTTAGTTGGGGCTTAGTCCCAGACCTAGATTTTTGAGTCGCAGGACACCTCAGACTGTCTGAGGCTTCCGGGGACTAATGAAACAGATTCCCTTTCACACGCATGAAATTAATACACATCTTTTATGAGTCGGAGACTAACAGGCTTCCTGGGACTAAGCTACGGACGCCTGGGACTAAAGATAAATTGTACAGCTTGTTTTAAAAAAAACAATACTTAAAAATAAAATAAAAGTGAAACCTCACAGAACAGATCTCACTTCGAACTAGTCCAGCCTAGCTCAAGTATTTAAGCTAATTTCCAAAAAATATAAAACCTAAAATCAAAGCTGCACACCAAGTTATCTCTCGACAAGTCAAGCCCAAATATACGCAGAGTGTCTACCAACTCGCCTTTTTATACCCACAGACTTTGAAGCCGACAGGCCGTAAGAAGCAAAAATATTGCCGGCCTGTCTGTTTCAGTTCCCGTCTTGTCTGTGAGTGTTACAGGCCTCTCGGTTATTGTTTACAGCTTGTCTGTTTGGGTTTAAGGCCTGTCGGTTACAAATTTTCCGGACTCTAGGACCCAGTCTGCTAAAGTTACCGACCAGCCTGTAAACTTTACCGGCCTGTCAGGAACAGTTACAGACAGGCCGGTAAAGTTTGCAACTGTACTGTCCGGCTTGTTGGTGAGTCATTACGTACAGTCTGGAGGTCCATATTTGGGACAAGCCTATTATTATTATTATTAGGGTATTAACTTATAAAAATTTAATTTGCTTATTAAATTTGCAATTTTTCAAGTTACAAGTGATTTACTCAACAATTTTCAAGTTACAACTGATTTACTTAACTGTGATAACCTGAAAGTAGCTATTGCTCAGCTATGCAAGGAGCTACAGGTCTTCAATTTCATTATGTTATAGCTAACGGAAAACTAGTAGTTTTCAAGTTTCAAGTGATTTACTCAACAGTGAGAAAGTGACAGTAGCTATTGCTCAGCTATGCAATGAGCTAGAGGTCTGCAACTGTTCTACGTTATAACTGATCCAAAATAATGTGAATAACATATTGATACAAAATACTTGAAATGCAATAGTTTTTCATTTACAAGTAATTTTACTCACTGTGAAAGGTACTGAAAAGTCAGAAAGTAGCTATTACTCACTTAGTTATTCAGATAGACTCCCAAGTTACTCATCACATAGCAATGGAAAAAGTACTTGAACAACATATTTTAACAAAGTGCTCTGAGTGCACTGAGTAGGTATTACTCACGTAGCTATTGGGATAGACACCTAAGGTACTCACCATGTTGCAGCTATGGAAAAAGTAGCTGAATAACATATTTTAACAAAATGCTGTAAATGCAATACTTTTCAAGTTATAAGTAATTTAGTACATGATTTCACGAATTTTAATGCATTAAAAATTATTTAAAAAATTCACAAAAAAATTAATTTAAAAAGATCCAGGCCTGATACTAACAAAAGGGAATCTACTTGTGTCCTAGTACATATATCTAAGATAAGGGAGAAATCCCTTCAATAATGGTCGGTGAGAAAATTGTGATAAAGAGTTGAAATTTTCACACTTTTGTTGGGGATACCTCTTATCTAGCGGCTCTGGAGAACAAATGAAGAGACAGATCTGCATGCCTTGAAAAATTTATAATCCTTGCTAGATAAGGTATCTTTTAAAAGTAACAGCATGTCTCTGGATTATTATTATTATTTTGTATCCAGACAGTGATCCAGATCAGTCAAAATTGAATAGGATCTAAGTCGGACCATGACCCAGCTTATGACTTTTTAAAGAAAGATCCAAGCAGTAGTATCTATGTAACCCTGACAGACACAAAACAGTCGTGAAAACAATAACTCTTTGGTGGAGATAATAAATGTGTGTAACAATAAAATACAACTCTTTCATTACATTCTAGTGAATAAAAAATATAGAAACAGTGTACACATGCTTCTTTTTACAAGAATATATGTACATACATATACAGTCTAAGGAAAATCTGCAACTGGTTCCTTTAACTGCTTCCCCCACCTCACCTCTCCCAGCATTACCCCCCACTGTTTTGTATATTTTACAACTGTCAAAAGAGTGAAATTTATATCTTGTGGTTTCTATCAAGTTGATTATCCCAGTTATCTGGGTATATACATGTATTACTGAGGCTACTGTTACCAATGTGTGTGCACACTTTATCAGAAAAGTAAAAGTTTTGGTATTTTCATTCACTTGTACATATTGCATATATTTAACATAACTAAAGAGAACTGTCCTTCTAAAGAGCAGAAAATCATTTGCCACTGATTGAGAGTATTAATACAAAGAGGAATATTTATTGCACAAAATTTCTTATATTACATATTTTTAGGATTATTTGACACAACTGTTCATTATATTTTTATTCTTCTGGAAAGTACTCATAGAGCACAGACCTCCACCAGTTTTTTTTCCAAAACTATGGGATTTATTGTTTTCTGGGTATCTCTATTTGATATTACTCAAAAAGTAATGAGCATATTTCTATAAATTTTTATGTGGGTAGGGCTTGACCAAAGGAAAAGAGTGTTTATGTTCTAGGACCGACCGAGACAGGGTCATATGCTGGATACAAAAAGTCCTTAATTTTCTGAAATGTCAAATGATTGATGTCTTCACTGTAAGTGCTTTTTAATAAACTCTATCTAGGCCACTGAAACTACAGCGCATTAATTTATATACATTCATAAAACTTGATCAAACTACAATTCATCTAGTTAAATTTTTGTATCCACTGGGTAGCATCTGGTGGATATTATGGATTACGCATGAGTATGCCGCTGCCACTGCAGTGTGTAGAGATTTTCCCATTACCCCTCTAGAGGCCAAGGTATCGTAGGTAGGGTTTTCAGATTTGCAGGATATATTCATCATTACAAAAGCTTACCTGGGAATATTTTAGGCCTGATTTTGAACATGGACTGCCACGTGTGTATTTCCACTTCACCAAGGAAGTTTGTTGGCCCTCTAGAGCAAAGGGTATTATAGGTAGAGATCACAAATTTGCAGGATATATTCATCATTACAAAAGTTTGCCTGGAGCTATTCTTGGCCTCACTTTGAAAAACAAGATGGCCGCCATGGCATTTTTTTTCTATGTAACAGACTTTAAAAGTGCCTATATCTTCCTTATTCTTGGTTCAAGAGGTGTGGCATGTGGAGCCAACCTATAGGAAATCATGGGATGGAAATCTTCTGTTGTGTTCAGATTTGACCTTGGACCCCTCCTTCTAGGTCAGACAAGGATTGTCAAATTTAAAAGTGATTAATAACTATCTTATTATTGGTACTACAGGTTTGCAATGTCAAGCCAACCTATGGGTAATCATGGGCTGGGAATCTTCTGATGTGGTCAGATTTGACCTTCGGCCCCTCCTTCAAGACCAAACAAGGGTAGCCAAACTTAACCCTTTCACTACCAAAGCATTTTCATAGCCACTGACCAAGGAAAATAGATGTCAAACAATACAGGAAAAAGTGATCCCACTACCTTATATACTTTATTTTGCGGTAGTTTTAGGTATATTTCGCCTAGAACTGTTGAACTGTCGAATAAAAATAACTTGGGGATTCCCCCATTACAAAAATAACCACGAGAATCAATATTTCCTTATATATTAGATTTGCGGTATTTGCGACTATTTAACTACAAAATAATGATGAAAACCAATAAAAATGGGGTTATTTATCGAAAATAGAGCACATATTACATACATTTTATTTTAAACAATCGTTTTAATACTGATATACCACAGAAAGTGTGTAGTAGATGACTGAAGGGAAAAACAAATATATTTAACGGCCGTCGACACTGCTCGACAGGCATGGTATATTATAATACATATTACTGTCGACTGCAGTCGACACACATGGTAGTGATAGGGTTAAAAGTGCTTATAACTTACTTATTATTGGTGCTAGAGTTTCTGGAATGTGAAACTGAACCACAGGAAAATATGAGCTGGGCCCCTTATTCGAGGTCAAGTGAGGATAGCCAAACTTAAAAGTGCTTATAACCTACTTATTATTTGACCTTCGGCCCCTCCTTCAAGACCAAACAAGGGTAGCCAAACTTAAAATTGCTTATAACTTACTTATTATTGGTGCTAGAGTTTCTGGAATGTGAAACTGAACCACAGGAAAATATGAGCTGGGCCCCTTATTCGAGGTCAAGTAAGGATAGCCAAACTTAAAAGTGCTTATAACCTACTTATTATTGGTTCCAGAGGTTTGGAATGTAAAGCTAACTTATAGGAAATCATGAGATGGGAATCTTCCAATGTGGTCAGATTTGACCTTGGGCCCCTCCTTCAAGGTCAAATATGGATAGCCAATTTAAAAGGTTTTATAAATTGTTCCAGGAGTTTTGAGATGTGAAACCAACCTTTAGATAATCATGGGTTGAGAGTCTTGTGATGTGGTCAGATTTGACCAGATTTCAGTATTTTTGTTGCAATACTTTAAAGTTTTAACTAATTTAATTAATTAATTACATGGTCTTCGGATAACATAAACACTTGCAGTGGGGCTGCAGATAAGCTCTCCCTCAGATTTGAGGGATGGTATAAGAATAAGAATTCTTTATTTTTGTGACTTGAGGTTATGCTTCACAATATCTATAACAGAAAACTTTTAAGATTTCCTCCCAGCCTTGCGGGCTTATAAGTCACCTTTCATATTACATACAAGTAGAACTGCTTATGTATATATTAATACAGATATATTACAATTTGAATGAAACAATTAAGTTGAGACTTAAATGGATAAATTGTACTTTTAGAGTGCTACAATTTTGCGACCTATACACAAATGTAAAATACATGTGCAAACATTAAAAGATAAAACATGTAGTTACAGAAATACAGGCAACAAACTAGTATTACATTTATATCATTCAGACATAAAGCATGTAATTGCAAAATTATAGGCAGCAAACTAGTCTTACGTTTTTACCAATCACAATAACATTCATTGACATACCTGAGGTAGATTTAGTGAATCATTACATTGATAGTTGAACTGATTGATAGGAATCTTTGTACGGTATTGTAAATTACATATTTTAATTAATGTGTGGACATACATCTGGTCTATATATCACATGGTTACACAAGGATGAGATTATGATTTTAGTTGTATAAATAATTCAATCTGATTTTGACAAGCATTTGAAGGAATGGGCCCAGAAATTTTTGGTACTTGTTCATTATGTCGAGGAATTTGAGTTTAATTGGTTTGTTATCAAATGTTATATCGATGCATTTAATCAAATCAAAAAGTTTTGCACATTCTTGTGAGTATTTAGGACAGATACAAACTACATGGAATTCATCCTCGATTTTATTCAGACAACATAATGAGCATAGCCTATTTTCCAATGGGATATGGCAGTATCTGCCTATTTCTATCTGTAGTGGGTAAATACCCGCTCTAAATTGTGCAATAAGACTTCTGATATCTGATAAGTCATGTAACTTCTTAACTTCGGTTTATTTTGTACTTCTATTCGCCAGCTTTGTTCTTCTTCTAGCAATAATCTTTCTGTTACCTCATTAATATCAATAGATGTCATATTTGCTGTGTTTTCATCTATATTAGTACTACTGAGAATATTATCTATGTTGTTGCTCCAGTTATTAATACCAAGCCCTAATTCCCATTTTAAAACACTTAGCGGGAGTCTTGTTACATTAAGATTACAGATTTTATTCCAGAGTTTTACCATACTAATTTTTATCAAGATATGTGATGGTGTCCAAGCCATGTCACCTATTAGCATTAGATTGGGTGAGAATTTGTTTAGACCTAGGAAGTGTCGCATTGCTTTGTTTTGGACATTTTGACACTTTAAGAATTGTTTGTACCCCCAGATACTAGAACTATAGTGAAGAATTGGGCATATGCCAGAAGAAAAAAGATGTGAATAAGTATGGTATGTGCAGTTTTTATAATTACTGGGACTGACTGGTAACAGTAGCATCAGCAAACATATTAAACAGTGGGGGCAGGGCAATGCTGGGAGAGGTGGGGTTGGAGAAGCGGTTAAAGGAACCAGTTGCAGATTTTCTCATTGGCACAGTAAGACACATTTAACACAGCTGTGTAAGTATTAATTAACAGTTTAGAACATGTAACTTCACAGGGTTATCTGTTGGCAATAGATACCCATGCACCGGATGCTCTTTTTTACAGGTTATTGAAGATGGGACTGGTGATTTCTACATCTTTATTCATGGATATAAATAACATATTTACAGAACATCATATAGTTTTAAGGTTAATTCACCAAGTTGAACCTAGATCTGGTAGCAGAACTACTAGTACAGATGATGGATCCACATTCATACATTCATTTTGTCCATACTTTGAGTAATCCTTTTAGCTGGATCTCTCAAATTACTGGCGGGAAAAAATTATGTCAAGACTGTATTCCATTAATTAACATTTTTGGAAATATACGTTATGTTAAATTTGACCATATTTGCCAAAGACAAATAAAACAATTTGTATATGCTAGCAATATTATATTGAAAGAAACAAATATGCCTTTTCCTGCACAGGTAAAGTTTCCCGAGAATTACATAGATGAATTATACAAGAACCTTTTATGATTACAGATAAAAGCAAATTACAGTAAAAACTTAAACCAGGCAAGAATGCTTCAAGCGAATTTACTCTCACAAATAATCCACTACTGTGATGCCCAAAGATCAGTTAAATGTTGACTTGAGTTTATATTCATTAAAGTCTAATTGGGACTTCAAAAAGCTGTACCATTCAATAGTCTAATCACTAAATTAGATAGGTTTTATTGCTAAAAAGACAATTTTAATTAAACGCTGTTTGATTCTTTAAATGGCATTGGTGGATTAATTACGGGGGGGGGGGACATGTGTCAGTATCTTTTGACATTTAAGTCAGGTTAAAAATTGTTCATAACCTTGTATAGTTACGCTTAGTCTAGTTAACTGATTAATATTGGTTTATCACACACACAGTTGTTCAGTTGTGTGTGAATTGATCTGGTTCATATATTTTCAATAGATCTGGATTCAGATGCTCAATCATATAGTTTTGTAAATAAACTTTTTTCACCTCTAAATAATACTGAGACAGAATTCACTGTTCCTTACAATAACATTACTCCACACACAACAAAGATTGTGATAGATATAGGCATGATAGGACCAAGGATAAAGTGAATCATCTTCAGACTTGAACACCAGAGTTTGTATGGTAGTATGTGCATGTGGCAAACTAGATGGGTGAAGTTTCTAATAGGGCTGTTCCACCTTGGCGGTAATGTTTTGAGATACGTTTATAACAATTTAAATTGTCAGTTCAGGAGGTAGAGCTTTTCAATCGTAATGATCTTAAAGCCATCATAAAGCCATTATATAGGAAGTTACAGAACTTCCTAAGTCTGCCCAATTTTATGCGTTTATAAGTCGATGGGGAGTAGTGTACAACAATATTAAACTGTTAGAAATTATCGCAAACAGATCCTTATCAGATTCATATCACCTTGAACCTATCTTAAACCTACCTTACCACTTGTAAACTCCCCTTTTTGACCTTACAGTGATCTTAAAATATCTCAGGGGGCTCGGTGGTGTAGTGGTTAGAGTTCTCGTCTCCAACCTCTGAGGCCGCAGGTTCGAATCTCGGGCCAGGCGCATCATTTTGGAAAGTTGGTAGTGACTTGCCGATGCCTGGTTGTTTACAGTGTTGTATGCACTGGTTTCCTCCACCTGTAAACTACCCGTCGCAATATGACCCTGGCTGTTGAACGCGATGTAAAACAACAAATAAATCTTAAAATATCTCAACAGTAGCAAAGCAACCTTTTCAATCTTATAGTGATCTTCAACCTCTCTTTTCCATCTTAAATCTATCTAAAATGTTCATAAACCTATCATAAACTATCATAAATCTCAACATTACTTTTAAGTTATCAGGAAGAAATCTTAAACATATCTTTACCTATCTTAAACATATCTCAAATTACCCCTATAGATCATGAATAACTTAAATTTTGCCAATCAGGAGGTAGGTTTATTATTAAATTGCCATAATGGAACAGCCCTCTAAGGCCACCACACATATGAGAGGCCACACCACAAGTACTAATGACTTATTCCCACTCATGGTAAAGCTCTTTCAGTATCCAGTATTTTCTGGGTTATCAGATTGCAGTTCAAAGCATGTCTGTTTTTTTGTGTATGTGTGTCTATGAATATGAGAAACAAATGAACCAAAAAAAAACAGAGTTGAGAAATATAAAAAGAAAAAAATGGATTTAATATAAATGACAAAAGGCCACCCAAAACCTTGCCAGGGATTACAGAGGTAAGATAAATTATTGTAATTTTGAATTTGTCAAACATTATCGTTTAGAACCAAATGAATGAATATACAATCAGTTACTCTACTGCTGAAATTTTAGATATTGTAGTTAAAAATATTCAAACCATTTTTTTACTGTATAATGTCTTGTGTTATTTTTCTGGTGGAAAGGCTAGTGTATTTATACTGAAATATCACTTGTATTATCATTTTAGTTATTTTTAGTTTATTTCTGAATGTCATAATTAGACATTCAATTTTCTGGTTATTGTATATGTAGTTTAGAGAAATTCTCTGTGGTAGCTTCATGTTCGTATTATCACCTATCCCACAACACATGTAAATTGTGTCTAAACCGCACTCATTCCATCAGATGTATGCTACAAACGTGAATGTCTATCTGGTGTGATAATTAAGCGTCCCTGAAAGGGCGCTTATTTGTTTTCGCCTCAGTTTCCTCGCCGCCACCGCCGCCGCATTATGGTCTCCCTTGAATATCTCCCTTATTATTAGAAGGTTTCAAACCATATTTGGCAGCTATATACCTTAGGCGTGGGAAAATTTTTCTGCATGTTTAAATTTGACCTTTGACCTTTATGAAGGTCACATGATCAAAAACTATTTTTTGAAGTACACCCCCCGTCATCACATTTCAGGAAAAACTACTTGCTACAGAGCCTTATAATTTGACACACCTGTTCATACTATCGAAAACGCGAGCTGATTCGATTTTGGGAGCAATCCCTTGAAAAATGTCTCATTTATGAGTGATTTTCTGACACCTTCCAATCTGAAAGCCTTAAATTTAGGCCAACCCCCCTATTACCTTCTTAAATATTGCATTTAGAGCTATAAAATGTACTGGGAGGTAATAGGAAACCATATGTAGAGAGTCTAAATAGCCGGTCAGTTTTACCCCACGGCCCCCCCCTTATGGGTCAAACTGGGGTCATAAAATAGCTGATTTTGAGTTTTTGCCTTATATCTCCTTTTTGTTGCTTTTATAGCTTCAGAATGTATTAAGAGGTATTGGGAAAGCATATATGGAGAGTCTAAATAGCTGGTCAGTTTTACCCCCTGACCCCCCCTTATGGGTCAAACTGGGGTCATAAAATAGCCGATTTTTAGTTTTTGCCTTTATCTCCTTTATTGTTGCTTTTATAGCTTCAGAATATATTAAGAGGTATTGGGAAAGCATATGTGGAGAATCTAAATAGCCGGTCAGTTTTATCCCCCGACCCTCCCTTATGGGTCAAACTGGGGTCATAAAATAGTTGCTTTGGAGTTTTGCCTTATATCTCCTTTATTGTTGCTTTTATACCTTCAAAATGTATTAAGAGGTATTGGGAAAGCATATGTAGAGAGTCTAAATAGCCAGTCAGTCTTACCCCCTGGCACCCCCTTATGGGTCAAACTGGGGTCATAAAATAGCTGATTTTAAGTTTTTGCCTTATATCTCCTTTATTGTTGCTTTTATAGCTTCATAATGTATTAAGAGGAATTGGGAAAGCATATATGGAGAGTCTAAATAGCCGGTCAGTTTTACCCCCCCGCCCCCCCTTATGGGCCAAACTGGGGTCATAAATAGCTGCTTTGGAGTTTTTGCCTTATATCTCCTTTATCATTGCTTTTATAGCTTAAGAATGTATTAAGAGGTATTGGGAAAGCATATGTGGAGAATCTAAATAGCCGGTCAGTTTTATCCCCCAACCCTCCTTTATGGCTCAAACTGGGGTCATAAAACAGTTGCTTTGGAGTTTTGCCTTATATCTCCTTTATTGTTGCTTTTATACCTTCAAAATGTATTAAGAGGTATTGGGAAAGCATATGTGGAGAGTCTAAATAGCCGGTCAGTTTTACCCACCCCCCCCCCCTTATTGGTCAAACTGGGGTCATAAAATAGCTGATTTTGAGTTTTTGCCTTATATCTCCTTTATTGTTGCTTTTATAGCTTCAGAATATATTAAGAGGTATTGGGAAAGCATATGTGGAGAATCTAAATAGCCGGTCAGTTTTATCCCCCGACCCTCCCTTATGGGTCAAACTGGGGTCATAAAATAGTTGCTTTGGAGTTTTGCCTTATATCTCCTTTATTGTTGCTTTTATACCTTCAAAATGTATTAAGAGGTATTGGGAAAGCATATGTAGAGAGTCTAAATAGCCGGTCAGTCTTACCCCCTGGCCCCCCCTTATGGGTCAAACTGGGGTCATAAATAGCTGCTTTGGAGTTTTTGCCTTATATCTCCTTTATTGTTGCTTTTATAGCTTCACAATGTATTAAGAGGTATTGGCAAAGCATACGGTGCAGCTTTGTGCATTCTTAGCTTTACAACATGCTTATTAAAACCACAAAGCATTTTAAACTTTAAGGGACACTTCGCTTTTGTTAGCAAAAGCATTCCTCTAGTTATAAAGATATCAAATGTATCGTTCTGAATTTTTACCCCACAGCCCTTAAGGGCTGTCTGGGTATTGTTTTCACCCATGGTGTCTGGATGGGCGGGCGGTCGAGCGGGTGGGAAAAGTTTGTCTGGGCTGTATCTCAGGAACTATAAGGTGTAGGAAGTTGATACTTAGTAGGGACATTGGTTGGGGGTGTAGGTGTGCAACGTCTTGGTGTGATCTTGATTTAACCTTAGACCTTGTCATAGTGACCTTGAGTTTCAAAATCTTGTCCAGGCTATATCTCGGAAACCGTAAGGTGTGGGAAGTTGATACTTGGTAGGGACATTGGTTAGGGGTAGTAGGTGTGCAATGTCATGGTGTGACCTATAAAACCTTGTCCGGTCTATATCTTGGAAACCGTAGGATGTAGGAAGTTGATACTTGGTAGGGACATTGGTTAGGGGGTAGTAGGTGTGCAACGCCATGGTGTGACCTTGATTTGACCTTTGTCCTTGCTGTAGTGAACTTGACCTATGAAACCTTGTCCGGGCTATATCTCGGAAACCATAAGGTGTAGGAAGTCAATACTTGGTAGGGACATTGGCTGGGGGTAGTAGGTGTGCAACATCATGGTGTGACCTTGATTTGACCTTTGACCTTGCCATAGTAAACTTGACCTATAAAACCTTGTCCGGGCTATATCTTGGAAACCGCAAGGTGTAGGAAGTTTATATTTGGTAGGGACATTGGTTGAGGGTTTTAGGTGTGACACTGGTTTGACCTTTGACCTTGCTGTATTGACCTTTAAAGTCTTGCTGCACCTTTGGGTCTGTCTTTTGATGCAGATTAAGCACTGTTAAAGTCATATTTGAACTCATTAAGAATTTCCTTTTTGCAAGTTCCCATTATAACGGATGGCATTTCATCAAGTGAGCCATAGGCTTTTCTCCATTACCACACATAAGCATTCATTGAA
This sequence comes from Sabellastarte sp. h YS-2021, assembly GCA_964017235.1. NCBI lineage: Eukaryota > Metazoa > Annelida > Polychaeta > Sabellida > Sabellidae > Sabellastarte > Sabellastarte sp. h YS-2021. The sequence continues at coordinate 14,475,326 of OZ024933.1, forward strand.
TGTATTGCCACTTCTGTATGTATGGGTAATATTCAAAACATCCAAACCATAATTCGGCCATTTTTAGTTTACTGATTAATGCTGTCATTTTGAAAATGAATTCTCTTGTTTTAATACTTCATCTTTCATACATTTTCTTTCCCTTAGAGATTATTTTCTCTACTTAAGTATTATTTGGACCTATATATATCTGACACTGCTCTGAAAGTATCTTGAACTTTGTACTGTGATACTACTTCTATATCTCATGGTATTGAAAAATATTTTCCCAGGCTGTGGGGTACGGGCATCTCTGATGCTAATTTTTATGTTGGTAGGGCTCTAACACATGGAATGTTAAATTGTAAACTAGATCAAGGACGCATCTGTGGCCAGATGCAAGATGTTTCCACCAGAAAAGGACAACTAATATGGTTTTGAAGATAAATAGCATTTTTCAATAATAAGCAAGCTGTAAGCACTTTGTGTTTGGCTACCCTCATTTGACCTTGATGGAGGAACCCAAGTCAAATCTGAACACATAAGAAGATTCCTAGCCCATGATTTTCTACAAGTAGGTTTAACATTGCAAAACTCGAGGACCAATAATAAACAAATTACAAGTGCTTTTAACTGAGGCTATCCCCGTTGGACCTAGAAGGAGGGGCCCTAGGTCAAATCTGACCACATTCAGAAGATTCCCAGCCCGTGATTTCCTACAAGTAGGTTTAACATTGCAAAACTCGAGGACTAATAATAAGCCAGTTATAAGCACTTTTAACTTTTGCTATCCTCGTTTGACCTTGAAGGAAGTTCCCAAGGCTTGTAATCTATTACAGCCAATCTATTACTATTACCATTACTATTACATTTGAAGACTGTCTGACAAAATCAGAGGATTCCTAGCCCATGATTTTTTCCTATATTTTGGTTTCACATTGCAAACCTTTAGGACCAATAATAAGCCGACTTATAAACCCTTTTAAGTTTGGCTATCCTCGTTTGAACTTGAAGGAGGGGCTCAAGGTCAAGTCTGACCACATCAGAAGATTCCTAACCCATGATTTCTTATAGGCTGGTTTCACTTTGTAAACCTGTGGGACCAATAGTAAACAAGTTATATGCACTTTTAACTTTGGCTATCCACCTTTGACCTTGAAGGAGGGGCCCAAGGTCAATCTGACCACATCAGAAGATTCCTAGCCCATCACTTCCTATAGGTTGGTTTCGCATTGCAAAACTCTAGGACCAATAATAAGTGAGTTATGAACACTTTCAACTTTGGCTATCCTCGTTTGACCTTGAGAAGGGTCCCAAGGTCAAATCTGAAAATATCAGAAGATTCCTAGCCAGTGATTTCATGTAGGTTGGTTTCACATTGCAAACCTGTACGACCAATAATAAGCAGAGTTTCAGATTCGCGTCGGCCATCGCTCATTGACCGAATTTCGCAACAAAACCCCAAATTTTAAATAGAATATTAGGACATATTGTCCGAGTCGTATCCGTAGGTGATAATAGAAGATCTAGATGTCTTTTTATTTACAAAATATGAAGTCATGTTACAACCGTAAAATCTCGCGAGATCTACTTGATTTTTATCGTAGCAAGGTCTAGATGTCTTTTATGAACTCTCGTGACAAGCCACATAAGCTGCAAGGAAATCCCTGGGGAAATCCGTGTCCTCATATCTTCTCTTGAATATTAATGACTTGGGTGCTATGGCCATGAGAACCAATAATAAGTGAGTTGTGAGCACTTTTGTCTTTGGCTATCCTCGTTTGATCTTGAGGACAGTCCCAAGGTCAAATCTGACAATATCAGAAGATTCCTAGCCCATGATTTCCTATATCTTGGTTTCACATTGTAAACCTCTAGGACCAATAATAAGCGAGTTATAAGTACTTTTAAGTTTGGCCATCCTTGTTTGACCGTGAAGGAGGGACCCAAGGTCAAATCTGACCACATCAGAAGATTCATAGCCATGATTTCCTATAAAGTGGTTTGACATTGCAAACCTCTAGGACCCATAGTAAGTGAGTTATAAGCACTTTTAGGTTTGGCTATCCTTGTTTGACCTTGGAGGGGCCCAAGATCAAATCTGACAACATCAGAAGATTCCTAGCCCATGATTTCTTAAGTAGTAGTTACACATCCAAGGATGGCCCACCAGATCGTGCCAGGTTTCCTAATATGGAAAATGTTAAGTGATTTACGGATCATCTTTTCCTTCCTCCTTTCATCGGTAACATCCATAATGTCCTTGTGAGATCCATAGTGGCATACTGTGGTCCGTATTGATATGCCAAGCAACAGATAAGATCCCTAGGACGTTACGGAAAAATCAAAACTGTTTCTTTTTCCGTAAAGTCCATACAGACCTTAATATCGGTAGTTCTTCTGTATCATCTGTAGCTCATCCATGAGTGTCCTATTATGAGTAAACCTATCCTGGATGTCCTTATGGCATCCCTTTCATCCTTGACACTTCCGCGGCAAGAAATATCCGTAAAATCATTGCCGGATCTGCTACAGACAGACACGGAAAGAGTTTGCGGATTAAAAAACAGTCATAAGACCAATCCTTTGTGTAATCATTTCATCCGCAAACATGTCCGTGCCGGTGCGTCGCAGATCCGTGGCAGTTCCATAAATCTTTTACATGACCCGCCCTCATCCCTTGTGCATCCCTGTCAGTTACCATATATGGAACCGTGGGCTATATCTATGGGGTATCCATGGAAGTGTAGCTGGCCCCTTATAGGTTGGTTTTGCATTGCCTGTACGACCGATAATAAACAAGTTATCAGTACTTTTAACTTTGGCTGTCCTCATTTGACCTTGAAACAGGGGCCCAAGGTCAAATCTGACCACATCCGTGGTTGGGAGATTATAAAACGCCTTCTGTATGTGCATGCATGCGCATGTCAATTTGTCCGTCTGTCCATGCGTCACATTTTTACATAAACCTTAATATCTCATCTACTTATAAAGACAGCTTCACCAAATTTGCAGGGAATGTTATTGAATTTGACTTTTGACCCTGCTTCAATGTTAAATAGGGTCATCATAACGCAACTCTTCAAATTTGCAAATCATACAAAAAGTCCTTATATCTCCCTTATTATTGGTGATAGGGCTTGAGAAAGTAAAAAGGCCAATGGGAAATCCTGGTGTGTAAATGTTTTCTGAAAAGTGAAGATTTGCAGTTTTTGTGAAAAGGACGTGTTCTTTTCAGAAAAGTGAGGATTTCTAGTTTCTGTGAAAAGGACGCGTCCTTTTTAGAAAAGTGAGGATTTCCAGTTTCTGTGAAAAGGACGTGTTCTTTTCAGAAAAATGAAGATTTGCAGTTTCAATGAAAAGGACGCGTCCTTTTTACAAAAGTGAAGGTTTGCAGTTTCTGTGAAAAGGACGGGTTCATTCTACAAAAGTGCGGATTTGAAGTTTCTGTGAAAAGGACGCGTCCTTTTCAGAAAAGTAAAGATTTGCATTTCTGTGAAAAGGATGCCTCCTTCAGAAAAGTGAGGATTTGTAGTTTCTGTGAAAAGGACGTGTCCTTTTTAGAAAAATGAAGATTTGCAGTTTCTGTGAAAAGGAAGCATCCTTTTTAGAAAAATGAAGATTTGCAGTTTCTGTGAAAAGGACGCGTCCTTTTCAGAAAAGTGAAGATTTGCAGTTTCTGTGAAAAGGACGCGTCCTTTTTAGAAAACTGAAGATTTGCAGTTTCTGTGAAAAGGACGCGTCCTTTTTAGAAAAATGAGGATTTGCAGTTTCTGTGAAAAGGACGTGTCCTTTTCAGAAAAGTGAGGATTTGCAGTTTCTGTGAAAAGGACACGTCCTTTTTACAAAAGTGAACATATGCAGTTTCTGTTAAAAGGACGCGTCCTTTTCAGAAAAGTGAGGATTTGCAGTTTCTGTGAAAAGGACGTGTCCTTTTTACAAAAGTGAAGATTTGTAGTTTCTGTGAAAAGGACACGTCCTTTTTCAGAAAGGTGAGGATTTGTAGTTTCTGTGAAAAGGACGTGTCCTTTTTACAAAAGTGAAGATTTGCAGTTTCTGTGAAAAGGACGCGTCCTTTTCAGAAAATTGAGGATTTGCAGTTTCTGTGAAAAGGACGCGTCCTTTTTACAAAAGTGAGGATTTGCAGTTTCTGTGAAAAGGACACGTCCTTTTTAGAAAAGAGAAGATATGCAGTTTCTGTTAAAAGGACGCGTCCTTTTCAGAAAAGTGAGGATTTGCAGTTTCTGTGAAAAGGACGTGTCCTTTTTACAAAAGTGAAGATTTGTAGTTTCTGTGAAAAGGATGCGTCCTATTCAGAAAAGTGAAGATAAATATAGGTAGGGCAAAACTGGATAGGCACACAATATTTCTCATAGTTACCATAACGTTGGATTCAAGGGCATTAGCATATCGTCAGAGGTGCAACTTGTGGGAGAATTTGTGGAAATGTCAAGTTGCTATTGAGACCTCTTGCAACCAAACCTTCATCAGAAAGATTTCTCGTGCAACACGTCAATCCAATACAATAAAACCTCGATTATTCAGGCCTCTATCATCTGAATTTTCGGATTAACTGATTTGAAACCTTGTCTCCCTGCATACATATACAATGCACAGTCTAGCACAAGGAATAATGCCAGAGTTTACACAATCTCAGAGACCATAAATTATAGTGCTTACCACATAACATTAAACATACCGTCCACAGAAATGCCCAGCTTTTATCTTTAAATCCATTGTTTCAATTTGGGAGGGATCAAATAATTTGCACAACCCCACTTCACAACGTCTTTGATAATGCACCTTTCACTGAATGTGTGTTTCATTGGATTAGCAATTTATAATCTCCCGGAGTAAGTTGATTCATAGACTGACGTGTATTAAAAGAAAAAAAACCCGCCAACAATGCATTACCAACCAAACATATCCAATCATTGAAAATGTATTTGATTGGTGTTTTGCAGTTAATACGTTTTGGAGTTTTCAGTAAACAAAAGGCATGTCAACGTTTTTCTAAAAATGAAATGTCAATAATGCATGTACCAACTGAACATACCCACCCCAAGTTGTAATATTTTTAAAGAAAAATGACTATATCCATAGAAATGAAGCAAATAAGTAACTATTATTATTAGAGGATCAGTTATAATACATGAAACTGTATTAAACTGCTTCATCAATGAGCACCAGTGCCTAAAATGATCTTTCCTCAATTATTGTCCATGTGGTAACCCCACAGATGTTGGATTTTGAGCAATTTCGACTATCCGAACCCATTGAATATCTAATTCAATTCTGTCTCCCCCCAATGAGTTTGGGTAATCAAGGTTCTACTATAAATGCATACGTCTTTGAGTAATAGAGCCAGGAATACATATGATAATAATATATAACTGATATGTTATTTCTATTTTATAAATTGTAAAAAAATAAATTTTAAATGGAAAGTAAATCTTGACATTCTATATTTCTCTGGATGTTTAAACATTTGACTTTGAAAAGTGTAGTAGTATTAAAATAAGCTTACCTCTATTTTGTACATAGATAAATATAGCGATGACTATAACAAGAGCCACAACCAGCAATATAATTACCACAACAACGAGTAGTCTGTTAATTTGTTCAATAGCTGAAATACAGAACATTAGATTTAAAGCTAAGACTGTCTTTTAATATAATTATTTGTAATTCACAAAGTGCATGCATCATTTCTAAAATATTTATACCAAATCCAATCGCATACACCAATATCCGATAATTAATTGACAGACAGAAAGAAAGACTGATTTGTAATTGGCAATAGCTTCCTATTCTTTTATTGTTGCAGAATGAACAATTTGTTTATTTTGTAAATAGTTGCTGCTTTGAGAAACTACAGCTATTTATTGATAAAATTGCAGAAAATGTTGAAGAAATCCCATGAACTGACTTCAGGCTTAATTTTCAAAGGTAGCAAAATTAACGTGATGTAGAGAACTTCATATTCCTCATGTTAAGTGTCTTCACACAGTATATTCTTGGATAGAATGAAGTCCTCTAATTGAAGTACAGGGGCTCTTATCTTGGCTTTTGTTGAATTTTGCCCGTAGTTGCTCTTCAATTGACAGCCTCAAAAGAGAGACCTTGTAGTACAATTTGAAGAATAAACCATCCTACTTTAATAATCCAGCACCTTTATTTCTACTCTGCTAGGAAGCTTGTAAGAGGTAGCTCAAAAATTTGAGAAAGAAAGTAAAACATTGTCTGAGTTGTGATTTATGCCAGGAAATTCTACCCAAAGGCTTTTACCACATTGGCATCCCACCAAAATACAAATCAGACCAAAGCACAAAAGAATGCAACTGATGATTAGTTGTGTGAGATTCACCAAGTTGGTCTCTCCTCTCCCTGGGTAATGAAAAGTATACCTAAGCATGTTTCTAAGCAGGCAATCTGGTCATGGGTGATTGGTCACAACCTCTCTGTATAGCATTTCTAGGTTTTTCCCTCATTTGGAATTTTGAATCTGAAAGGGGGACATGTTTTTGTGTGGAACAATAACTAGATTCTAATCATTTTGAGTTGTTATTAGTATTGAACCGTTTTATATATTATTTGTTAGATCTCATTTAAAAGAAATTGAACTATTGACAATAAAAACAACTGGAGGTCGTCGCCATGCTGCTGAGATGCCTTCCTAGACAACAGACTCCTTGATTTGTGCTTCACTAACCCCGTTTTGAGGGAAGGTCTTCCCTATTTTATCCACCCTGGTGCTTTGGAAGTGTATCTTGTGAACCACGACGTGTACAGCTTTTATAAATCTTGTATGTATATTCTTTTAAGAGACAGATAGATATATGTAATATGGGCAAAGAAAAAAATATTGCAATAACTTTGGCGAATTCTATTTCGTTAATACAAGGTTAATATAGTCTACTTAAAGAACAATTTGACTTGACAAATCATTTTTAAAACCTACTTTCAAAAAAAAACATCTTGGTGATGATTGTCTTTTTCAAAGTCTATTTGCGCAGTTGAGAAGTTGTTATCCTGATCACAGGGCTATAGACACTGATGGATCAAAGGCAGAAAATAGGGTTGCTGCAGCTAATAACCTCAGTGCCCAGGTCAGACTTCCAGACAATGCTAGTATATACACAGCTGAATTACAGGCTCTAAAACTTGCTTTTAATCTTGTAAAAAATTTTAATGGGGATTGTTTTATCATATTCACTGATTCTTTATCTAGTCTCCAAGCTCTTGATAGCAACAACTGTGATCATTCTTTTATTCAAGATATTTTAAAACTTTTTAATGATTGTTGTCAGTGAATAAGAAAGTTGTTTTAGCTTGGGTTCCAAGTCACGTAGGCATAAAGGGCAATAAAAAAGCAGATGAGCTTGCCAAACAGGCCTTGAATTTTAATGTTTTAGACTTGAAAGTCCTCTATACAGACTTGAAAGTAGATGTTAATAGTGTTTTTTAACAAAAGTGGCAAGCCAATGGAATGCTTGTCCTGATAAACTATTCCAAATAAACCCTACTGTTGGAGATTTTTATGTTTGAATGGGTCTATCCCGTAGGGAGGAAATAGTTATAACTCAAGTCCATATAGGACACACTTATTTCACCCAAAGTTATCTATTGAAAGGTGAGGATATGCCCTGGTGCATTCCATGTCATTGTCCTGATACAGTCAAGCATATATTGCTAGACTGTATCGACCTACATGATCTATTTAAAACCTACTTAAACGCTGCGTTATGGTTTGCTTAACATTACCAAGGAAATTTTTACACTGTAATGTTTAAAAAAATTCCCTATACAAATGTTTTTGCTGAAAACATTTATTAAGCATCTATAAAATAACTCAATAAATTAGGTTTGACAGGAAACGTTTTTAAACATATATAATATAGCTGAAGAAATGAAGGTTATACTGGAAATGTTTTTCAAACATTCATCATGAAATGTGTGTTCAACAGTACATAAAAACATTTAAACAAAATATATTGACAATATTTTGTAAATATTTGTTCTGAAAATGTTTTACAAATGTTTAATAAAAACTGTTTTTCATACTCATCATTTTAAATGATTTTTTCATTTTGAAATGTTTTCTGTAAAATGTTTTGAAAATATTCTATCACAAACATTTTTTACACCCCAAATTTATGAATGCTTATTAAACGTTTACCTTCAAACATTTCTAAACAAAGATGGCGGTGAGTAATATCACAGAATTTGAGAGGACTTTATAAAAAATTGGGCACAATTTTAAAGCCACTATCTTACAATTTTAGACATAAAAACAATATTTTTATAAGTGAACAACTTAAAAAGATGTTGAATTTGACCTCTGATCCTATTATTATTGAGACATTATCATGTTCATTTGTTATCTTATCCTAACATTTGTCATTAGATTTTTAATTCTAATTCTAATAGTATTTTTATAGCGTCTAATCTCCATCTAAAGACAGACTCTAGGCACCCCAAACAGAAGCAGAAAACTATAATTATAAACCCGAGACATAGCAAGGGTCAGCGCCACGGAGAGAAATCAGGGAAAGCAAAAGTTAGGGTGGATATGCTTGTGCGAAGAGATAGGTTTTGAGCTTCCTTCTGAATGAGTGGCGAGAAGTTGCCAAAAGTACATCAGGAGGCAGATCATTCAAAATCTTTGGAGCGTCATAAGCAAAGCTGAGGCCAAAGGACTTATATAGTGAAGTGGCGGATCTCAAGGAACACACCATCAGCTTGGCTTTTGCATGTGTTGTAGACACTTTGTCTGGGTTTAAGAAAAGGTGCAAAATATTTTGGATGACCACAATTTAGGAACTTGTACACCAGTAAGGCAGTCTTAAATATGGAGCGGTGTTCAATAGGCAACCAATGTAGAATTTTGCTAACAGGAGTGATGTGTGAGTACTTGGTGGTGTTGGTGACAATTTTAGCCAGACATTTTGGGCACATTGCAGCTTACGAAGATCAAGAGCTGAGAGACTTCTAAACAAGGAATTACAATAGTCAAGACGACTTCCAACCAGAGCATTTGCAGCCATAAGAGCGGCATGATGTGTGACGTAACCTCTAAGATGCTTAAGATCCCTGATTTGAGCAAAACAAGACTTACAGATATTTTGGACATGCCTCGAAAAGGAAAAATCACTATCAAACCATACACCAAGGTTACTGACCACTCCGACAGGAGAGAGGAAATTGCCAAGAATGTTAACTGGAAAGGATTTGTTGAGTTTTTCATTCTGACTTTTTTAACCAGAAACAATGAATTCGGTTTTATCAGGGTTGAGCTTCAACTTATTTGTAGACAACCACTTTTTGACATCCTCCAGGCACCTTTCCAACCTGTCGAAGGCATGAGACACATTCTTATGTGTGAGATGAACATATAACTGTGTATCATCTGCATAAAAGTGAAAACCTATGCCGGGATGATTTCGAATGACTTTGCTGAGGGGAGTAGTATAGGAAAAGAGTATAGGGCCCAGGACAGAGCCCTAAGGTACTCCACACAGGAGCTTCTTTGCACCAGACAGAATAGAGCCAATCTTAACGCACTGCAAATGATCAGAGAGGTAGGACTTGAACCATTCTAAAACTACGCCACCAACGCCAAACCAAGAACTCAAACATTCTAGGAGTGTGCCATGGTCAATTGTGTCAAAAGCCGCCGATTGGTCAAGCAGCACAACAGCAGTGGCCTCACCTTGAGCCAGAGCAAGGTGGACATCATTTTTTATTTATAGCACTGCAGTTTCGGTTGAGTGACCTAACTGATAAGCTGACTGCTTGACATTCTCAAGATCATTTGAACAGACATAGTCATTTAATTGGGAGGCGACCACACGCTCGACAAGTTTGGAGATGAAACACAAGCCTGACACAGGTCGGTAATTCTTGAGATCATCAGGTGGCAGTGAGGCTTTTTTTATCAGTGGAGGGACAACAGCTTTTTTGAAACCCGCAGGAACAACACCTTCAGACAGGGAACAATTCACAAGTTTGGTGATTGAAGGTACAAGAATGTCAAGACATTCCTTGACCAAAAAGGTAGGCCATGGGTCCAACAGACAGGATTTAGTTGGTGATTTCATAATTGCCTTTTGGATTTCTTCATCATAAACTTCTTTAAACGAGTCAAAGCTAGGTAGGTCTGAGAGTGCAGGTAGACTGAAAGAGTCAGTGCTGGAAAATGAGTCCCTACTCTTGATAATTTTGTCTGAGAAATAAGTCACGAAACGATTTGCAAGACACTCTTTTGACTGATGAGAATTGAGTACACTTTTGTGATCGGAATGTAATGCAGAACGCAAGACCTGCCACAATTTCTTGGAATCCTGAGCATGTTCATTGACAAGACTTCTGTAGTAATTGGATTTATCTTTGTATACTAGTAAATTACAACGGGCAATCTGCTTTCGCAGTCTAGCTCGATTTTGTGGTGATTTATCCGCCATATGCGTTCAAACTGGCGCCTGACAGCCTTTGCCAACAGATAAGAATCTGAGAGCCATTTAGCTGGACCCTTGATGAAAGTGCGAGACACCTCAAGAGCGTGTTTTGTCTAGCAAATCTGTAAGGTCCTTTGTATATTGCTCATAAAGAACACTAGGAGTATTACCAGGGCATTTAACAAATAAACAGTTTGCCAGATCACTCCTGAAACTATCCATATTTATCCTGTGAAACCTCCGAAAGGTAACAGTTTTTGACGTATGTAGAGAAGGGTTGGTAAAATCAAGTTGACCCAGCACCAGGGCATGATCTGAAATAAAATCACTGACCCGAACATTTGAAACAGCACTGGAATCATTGGGAGTGAGGATGAGATCGAGAGTGTGACTGTGTAGGTGAGTTGGTTTATGAACATGTTGATTGATATTGCATGATTCAAGGCAATTTAGAAACTTTTCGCTGTCCTTGGAGGTTGTATCCATATGTATGTTAAAATCGCCACATATCAAGAAATTTTGACTCACTGAAGATAGGTACTCAAATATACTGAAAAATTCATCATAGAATGCATCAAAACATGAACTAGGTGGCCGATAAGCACAACCTATCACAAAAACTGGAGAACCAATGGTAATTGCAATATTTTCAAATGATTCATAGAACAGACTATCAACTATTTTAAACTGGATGTTATGAATTACAAAGCCAAGGCCCCCACCACGGCCATGAGCACGAGGTCTGTGACACAATTTGTATCCTGATGGTGTTATTGAGCGAAGCAAACTGTCGGTGCCATTGGATCATATATGTGTTTCTGTAATGCTGAGTAGATCCAATGATCGAGAAGACACAATGTCGGCAATAGAGGGACCTTTATTTCTAACAGAACGACAGTTGATCACACCTAAAGAGACAGGACCGGGAATTATGGAAATATCTCTACATAATAAAAATAAAACAGAAAAGCCTGTGAACTTGGAAGTAGTAGGAAAATTTTTCACATTATGGCAACAGCTTGCCTGCCTGAAAGAACGAGGGAGCAGTAGACTAGAGCCGTGGGTAGTCTTTGTGTTATAGAGCTCCGTACCTTTGCGTGATATGTTTATGGAGAAAAGACCCAGTAAAATCAGACAATATAAAGTGTACATTTCTGAGCAAGGACAGTGTACATAATCCGGCAGCCTTAAAGAAAAAGGACCGTGGGGAGTCTCACCAGTTTAGGCCTTAAAAGCTCAGTCCTCAATCTGTCTGACAGTCAAGCCTTAGTCAATTCGTCCGGTGGGCGACTCACGGGCACCCTATACTACCCCACAAAGCCTGCTACAAACAACCAATCCCTAAGCAACAAAACACCAAGCAGAAAGGGGCCTAAATAAGTAAAAATACCGGAGTGTGTACAAGTTTACAATCAAAAATAAGGAGAATGTATACACAAACACAAGGAAATAATTGATAAACTTCAGAGAAACACAAAAACACCTATAGAAATTGGACCGGTAATTCCCGTTTGGTGGGCGATTTACATCAAAACATGCTAAAAAGTTAAAGGAAAAGAAAAAGCAATAAAAACCATCATATGACAGTAAGAATACATTATGTACACAAATGGAGGCAGAAGCAGTAAAATGTAAGTAAAAACGATCTATATTGTGACAATTTTTAAAAGTATCATCCCCGTGGCGGCTATGCTAACGTAAGTTAATAAATAGTTTACATAAAATGTTTGAAAACATTCCATTATATTTTTATACCCATCATTTTTTAACCTTTACAAAATGTTTCCTTTCAAACATTTGAGAAACTCTTTAATCTTTACTGGGTGGATGACATGACAAAACTGGTTGAAGAGAATGATGTGCCACAATACGTTATTTGACATTAAGGATCACAGTAGTGATAAGTATATTTAGAATCTTTGTCTTTGCATGATGCAAAACATTTTTGGGGAATAAGTATAGAAAATTGTGCAAACTATGACCCTGGGAAATCCCAAATGGACTGTAATTTTGGATTCACCCTGTTAGGTGTACTCTTTTTACCAAACAATAGCAGAAAAGGTCCCGGGTTTAAATCACTATTGAGCAGCACAGAAGGGACAAAACTAGTTGTATTCCAAACTTCTTAGGGAAGAATAACCCAGTTCAGTCAAAGCTTAACGTTAACTCATTGGAAAAAATATCTCAGTGATTATTGGGATAAACAATTGATCTAGTTGATCAATTCTGGTTTCCCCCTGGATTTCAAATGGCGAAGTATTCTCAGATGTGACACACAAAATCATTATTTGGCTACAAACTATCTGAAAGATATGCATGCTTATTTGTACTGTTTCATACCAGGGCCCTTTGCTAACAATCCCATCAAATGATGACATTACTCCCTCCCTCTATCTAGGAACAGACTTTTGTTTATCTTTACCCACAATGAACCATATTACTGATGATTTAAAATATTTGGATCCCACCTCTTAAAAATGTACACAAGTCACAGCCTTTGACCATGTAAATGTACATGCTGTGGATGATGATTTACTGGGACTTCACTAGGGAGGAGCAGGCTGGTGCCTGTGTTCCCATCAGGAGCAGGCATGGAACACAGATATTCCAGCACGACACTGTCAAATACATCCTGAGGACTCATGGATTCAAAATGATTAACTGGGAGATATTTTGGTAGGGCTGTGGCTTCCCAGTGTCATGAAGGAATCTTTTCCTTTCCTTCCTAACCATTTGCAGGAGCTGGGTTTTGCAATGAGTTAAAAAAATTTTAGGAACCAACACAAAGTGGAGTTTTTAGGGTTTTAATTGAATTAGCCGCAGGTACTACATATATTTTTAGAAGGAAAACTTGCAAAAGTTAATGACCTTATTTGGGAATGGAAGGGAAGGTCCTTTTTGACCTAGTGGGTTAGCAGGTTTGGCATTTCATCACAGGCTATCACCTCGGTGTGGGTTCAACTGCAATAAGTGACTAAATTGTGTTGGCTGAGGCAGATATTAATTTTATGCTTTCTTTTCTTTATGTGGGTGTTCCACCACATGACTTAGGCTCCCAATTAAGGGTTTTTGGGAGTCGGTTTCAAATATTTGCTTAGTCCCAGGCGTTCTGTAAGGGTCGGTAGTTGTCGGTTGGGGCCGTGAGAAAATCCAATTTGTCACAATCCAAACCGATTCTTATTTCCCGCCGTCAACAAAATGTCCAGTCTCAGGCTTCCTCAGGCCTCCTCAGACCCAAATTTACACAGTCCTATGTTGTCCCAGGCCTCCTGCGACCCTTAGTCCCAGGCATCTGTAGCTTAGTCCTAGGAAGCCTGTTGTCAGTCCCCGACTCATAACAGATCTTTGAAGTTTCCTGCATGTGAAAAAGAATCGGTTTTATTAGTCCCAGGAAGCCTCAGGCCGTCTTAGGTGTCCTGCAAATAAGAAATCTCGGTCTGGGACTAAGCCCCGACGAAGAGAAGCCGACCCCAACTAATCCAAGCTGGCCTCCTCAGGCCACCTGGGACCACACAAATTTAGTCTGCGACGTCTGAGTACACCCCAGGAGGCCTGGGACTAAGTATCGATTAAGAACCAACTATTTTCCATGCGTAGGAAATTAAAATGAGGCAATGAGGGGGTCTGGGACTATTTAAGCGGCTGCGCACACATTCTCGTTGTTACTGACTGGTTGGCTACTAAGAGACGTGTGTCTCTGTTTTGTAGGGGTTTTCAGTTTTTTACATATTTTATAATATGCTTGAGCTTAGGGCAAATTTTACAGTTAGTTTTACAGTTAGTTTTACAGTTTTTTGTATTGACTGGAGTTATGAGGAAAGAGAAAGGAAGAAAGAGAGGAAAGAAGAAGATGGATGAGAGGCAAGAGGAGAGGGAGAAGGAAGGTGCAGAGTTGGAGGAGAGGAGTGAGGAAAGGACTGAGGAGAGGACAGAGGAGGGTGATAGAGGAGTCAGGGGAACGTTTAGAAGTTACTGAGGAAGCTTGCGAAGAAGATGAGAGGAAGAGTCAGAGTGCCACTCAGCAGCCAAGAGAGCCAGGGTCTGTGCTACATTCACTGACAGCCAAGAAACTGCAATTGTTGAGTTTGTGAAGGAGCACCCAGAGTTGTATGACAAGGAGCATGCACATTTCTACGACAGGCAGAGGAGAGAGGCTCTCTGGTCAGAAATCTCTGCAAAACTGAAGCTCCAGCCCTTTGATGTCAGAAAGTGGTTTGAGTCCCAGAGAAATCATGGCAAGGTGTCCAAGGTACAATCTGGCCAAGCCCCAAGGAAGATGACCAAGAGACAGTCCTGGGTCTACCAGCAGATGGGTTTCCTTAAGACCCACATCAGACACAAGGGGGCAAGCAGAAGCTCTGGGTTCGAGGCCAGTCCAAACACCAGCAAACAGGATGAATCTCATGGATCTACTACTTATACAGAACATCTTGAGTCTATTATCCTGAGGGAGAGTAGGAGTCAACCAATATTCACATCTACACCATCTTCCACGGACTCCAAGATACTCGAACACTTTGACCAGATGAGGACATTGATCTCAGGTTTCCTGCAGCAGAAGTCAGCCCTTCTTTGTCTATGTGGCATCAGAGGCTGAAAAGATGACCGAAGGGGAGTTTGAGGGCCTCAAGGGCAGGATTTTTAGAGACATTGAAACCATAAAGAGCAATCGTAGACATCAACCACTACCCAGGAGATCAGCCACTATTACCACAGAGTCCCAGAGGGTCGGGATACTGCCAACAACCACTCAACAGGTGTCTAGTTCCACCCAAGCAGCAGCTAGCAGCAGTTACGTCTACTACACACCCAGCCCCATTGGCTTTGGAAACCCTCCATCAGTGGTCACAGTACAGGACGAGGGCAGTAGACACAACTTAAGTGGAATACTAAGCCAGCTACCAGATCTAACATCAACACAGATCATTGATCAGCCTCAGCAGCCGCAGCCACAGCAGCAGCTCTTCACTATCACCACCACAGCACCGCCTCAACAACAGCAGCCTCCTCAGTAGCCATCCAGTCAGGGTGGGTCTTTGACCTGCTAGACCCTTTTCAAGGCCACCAAATATTCCAAAAACAATTAATAAGCTTCTTGTTATTCATATTCCCCTCCCAAAACAAAACAGTTCAGTAAAAATACTTATCACAAGAGAAAAAAAGCCCAACACCTACACCACCCCAAACATGAAACAAATAACCCATGGTAATACACATAACAACAGAAGGCCACATGGAAAAAATTAGATAAATTAACTCCAAATATGGCCAATAATCTGCCCATTAGTAACTTAAAATCCATGGGATTGGTTAAAATCTGTAATAAAAAAGTCCAACACTGACACCATCCCTAGAGTTAAAAGATATTATGCTATCACATAGGCACCAACAGACAAACCCAATACCAATCATAACCCCCAACCAACGATCTGACAAACAAATTTGCAAACATAACTCCCCACAACCCACACACAGATAAACCATACTCTAAAGATAACCATTTCACTGGAAGTAGAAGAAACAAATTTTATTTTGAGATTCGCAACAAAGGAAAAACTTTTAGTTTCAGTTATTTTTCCAGAAGAAAAGAAAAATGTAACTGAAATTGGGGTGTAGCTTTCAAAGTGTATGCAATATTTATTCCATTTAGCAAGTTATGTTGGGCATTGGGTTTGTCTGTTTTTTGTGTGAGTTATGTTGGGCATTGGGTTTGTCTGTTTGTTTCTTTGCGGACTTATGTTGGGCATTGGGTTTGTCTGTTTTTTGTGTGAGTTATGTTGGGCATTGGGTTTGTCTGTTTGTAGGTTGGTGGAATTATGTTGGGCATTGGGTTTGTCTGTTTGCAGGTTGGGGGAATTATGTTGGGCATTGGGTTTTTTTGTTTGTAGGTTGAGGCAATTATGTTGGGCATTGGGTTTGTCTGTTTGTAGGTTGGGGGAATTATGTTGGGCATTGGGTTTGTTTGTTTGCAGATTGGTGGAATTATGTTGGGCATTGGGTTTGTTTGTTTGTCGGTTGAGGGAATTATGTTGGGCATTGGGTTTGTCTGTTTGTAGGTTGGTGGAATTATGTTGGACATTGGGTTTGTTTGTTTGCAGGTTGGTGGAATTATGTTGGGCATTGGGTTTGTTTGTTTGTCCGACAGATGTTTGTCATTGGATTGGGTTATTTGAAACAAGTGCAGCTGATTAATTGTTTTTTGGAATATTTGGTAGTCCTGCAAAGGACTGGTTATTAGTCCTGAAAAGGACTGGTTACTGCAGTAGCAGTTATATTCTGCCATGTTGCGAAGCCACTGCTCCCTCATTATTGAAGTAGTCCTTGAGTTTATCCCTCTGTCTTCTGGCTTCTCTAGCAGGTTTTCTGTTGGGACCACCACCAGCAGCACCACCAATCAATCGACAATCACCAGGCACATCATCATCATCACCAGGCTGTTGACCACCATGTTGACCTTGATACTGGCTTCTCAGTATGTTGTGCAGAACCACACAGGTAAAGATCACTTCCCTCACTGTTTCTGGGGGTAGTTCAATAGTGGTCAACATGACTCTGAATCTTGAGACCAGGATGCCAAAAGCGTTCTCAACAACTCTCCTGCCCCTTGATATTCTGTAGTTGGTAATCCTTTCCTCTCTGGTTAACATCCTTCTGCCATAGGGCTTCATCAGCCAGGTCAGGGCAAACACATCATCTGCCAGAATGAAGTAGGGGACATCTCGACCACCCTGGGTTATAGGTGTTGGGTCAGGGAAGCCTATGCTGCCATCATCAATCTTCCTCTTTAGCTGACAGGCATTAAATATCTGGGCATCTGAGCAAGATCCAGCTGTACCTGCATCAATCCATCTGAACTTGTACTGTCCATCAACCAAGGCCAACATTACTACTGAAAAGAATCCCTTATAGTTGTGGTACAGGGCTCCAGTGTTCTTGGGTTTCTTCAGGGCCACATGCTTTCCATCAAGGGCTCCCAGGGCATGTGGAACATTCCACCTGATCCTGAATTCCCTTTCCAGTTCTTACCACTCATCTGGAGTAGTAGGACATCTGAGGTACTCTCTGGTGAACTCATCCTGGATGGCCCTGCAGACCTCTGGTAGAAACTTGGAGATGGTGGATCTGCCAACCCTGGACTGACAGGATAATGATGTGTATGACTCTCCAGTAGCCAGATATCTGATGGTGAGGGCTAACTTTTCCCCAACACTGATTTGAGCTCTGTAGTTGGTGGCCTGCCTGGCTATACGTGGTTCCAGTCTGGTCTTCATCATTTCAAAGAATTCTGGGGTCTTTCTCATGTATTTGGTGAATCCTGGAACGTCTGTGGCATACAGTTCAGCCATAATGCTGTGGTAGCCCCCCCCTTTCCTCTCTCTGTAGTAGCCATGGCCTGACCCACATGCTGTGCCTTCTTCTAGGTCTCTGTCTGGCTGGTGGTGGGGGTGGAGGTGCTGGTGGTGGTTGCTGTGGTTGACGTAGAAATAGCAAATACATGATTATATGTAACTGAATAAAAAGTAAAAAAGCCCTAAATTGTTGGTGAAGCTGTCTTCCATTGAAAGGTGGTATCCTGCTGTGTTCCTAGAAAAGTAATGATAATTAGATCGCAGAATTTATATATATATACCCAGAAAAACCAATTTTCTTGCAAAACAAGTATCGGCCACATTGGTCTGAGGAAGACTGAGGAGTCCTCAGGATGACTGAGGAAGCCGGGACTTAATCGGGAGTTAGTCGGGGCTTAGTCCCAGGAGGCCTGAGGTGTCCTGGGTTCCAGTCGGTATGTCTATGACAAGATCATGCTTCAAACCAACCAAAAAACTGGATTAGTCGGTTCTTAGTCGCAGACCAGTCGGGGACTGTCTGGGGCCACCTGGGGCCTCCTCAGGCTTCTGTACTTAATCCCAGGCTTTAATACCTTTTTTGCACAGACTGTCCACGATTAAGGGTCGGGGACAGGATCGGGGCTTAGTCCTTTGGTGGAACAGGGGCATTAATGTTTGGCCATGCAAGGTTTCTTCATACACATGTTAAGTAATCATATATCTGTCATAACATCAAAATTAGTATGTATGATTTGAATTATTCCATATTTGACCATCATAAGGGAAGTTTTTTAGATCTCTGTGCCCAGACATAACTCGGTCTAAGTGCAAGCTGTATTTCTATTTGGGGTATCAAGGTTTCTTCAGACTATCCAATATCACTGCTCATTCTGCTACTTCTTCTGATAAAACCAGATCCGTTACAGTGACAGATCTGCTTTTCACTAAGAAATTTGTAAGAAAAATAGTTTTTAAAAGGTCAAACTACATGCAGGATCATGATAAGTGGCATGTCCTTTCCTTGCTTCTTTCATGCTTCTCCCTATTCCCTTATAGGGCTACCAAGAAAATCATTCAAACTTTAATCCAATATGATGACTTTCTTTTCTAAATACGTACTTCAGGGGGCATTAGAGTTCTCATAGATTCCAGAATTAGAAAAATCTTGGCACAACTTAATTTAAAACTGTGATTCTCTGAGAGATTCTTTACTTTTTACACCTTCTGATGCTCAGGAGCCACAGTGGCCTTTAATTCTCATGTTCCTGTTTTAACATTAACCATGGGTTCTGGACATCAGAATGTGTCTGGAGAAACCAAGACAAAAACAAGGTGCAGCCAGTAATATTTCCCTAGTTGAAGCATTACATAATGTGTGATAATGTTTCTTTTGCTGCTGTTGGGATTGGTGTCATTTTAATACTTTTATGTTTTCATATGCATATATATCTATACATGCACTAACTATTAAAGTTTTATCTTTGTAAACTCTAGCTCATCTTGTGCCTCATACTTATTCATATGTAATTTCCTCCACCCAAATGGGGGTTGGTGGTGCTATGATTTTGATTGTGCGTGGGTGGGTTAGTGAATAAGGGCGAGGGCAAGGGGGGGACTAATACTCACCTGGGTTCAACATGATCTATGCTCGTAGTAACAATTAGTAACTATAATACTCGATAAGTTTTTGTATGTACAATAAATGCCCATGTCATTCATGAGTTAATGGGGAGGGGGCACTGAATTACAGGAGAATATTCACTTTTAGCTCATATGTACAGTACAGAAAGGCGTGCCCTGATTATCAGATTGGTTGCTGTCATTTCTAAGACTCAATAACAATTGAGGATACAAGGAATTGGAAATCTGTTTTAACCAACATTTATATTATATTACACCTCCACTAGAAAGCAGACTCCACCAACAAACATGTAAATGCTCCAATGTGAAAATCCACTGATAAGAGACAGAGTCAAAGCATGGAGTTGCCAGATTAATTTAGTTTCTTTTGGAAGGAGACAATAGAAGAGGAGACATTAATCTCAGCTGGCACTATATTCAACACAAATGAAAAACCATTACTATTTTGTTTCAATGACACATGAGTTAACAACCAAAAACAATAGAACAAGTCCTATTAATTTGACAACAAGAATACATTAACCTTCAAATACAGGTTAGAGGTTAAGTGAAAGTCCAAGGATCAATAACAATATCTGACAATGTAAAAAGATCCACAGGCTGTGATTTGCTGCAAATAGTTTTGGTAGTCCAGACACTTTAGATTAATAACAAGGTACCAAGGCTGACTTTGGCATGAATGCCCTTTTCGACCTCCAATCTGGATCATGTTCAGATGAACAAGGTGCACAAGGACAAGGTACTGGATATCACTATCTCATAGTCTTTCAAGCTTCTGTGTGAAGGCAATTGACATCCACTTTTTCATAATTGCCAGCTTACATATGCCAAAACATCGCGAAAGATGTGTAGGGTGTTCCCTAATTTTAGAAGTAATACTTTTATAGTGCTTAATCTCTATCAAACCACTTTAGCTCTGTGCGTGACCCGAAATGAGGAAAAGAAGGGTCAGGTTTTAAATCTGTATCAAGGAGATATTACTGTAGGCGTTAAAATGAATGATCCAAGCTTTATGTCATTTATTTGCTTACTATTAGATAAGAATCGAGCCAAATTGTAGCATATTACCAAACACTAACCTTCCCAAGGCACTATTTAATGTCACCAAAAGTAGAATTTTTTGTTAACCGATATAAACTCATCAAACTGGAAGCTCTAGATCAAACAGTATTTGAGTTTTGAGATTTACATTGAATCCCATGTCTACTGAATTGTATATTTTCCTGTAACAGTCGAAATTTATAGTATGTCTGATCCTATCATTTGAGAAATAACATTGTGCCACAATAAAGGTATCTTTTAATTTAGAGAAAGACTTTTGACACCTTAAGTGGTTGAGTTGTTGGGAGATCTGAGGTACATATACATTAATATGACAAAACACTTCAAAAAGTGTGCCTCTGCAAATACTAAGTATGCCAAATTATCAAAGATAGAAAAGAAATCAAAGCTGGTGATAAAGCTCTGAAAATGACATTTATTTGAAATTGCATAATGGGTACAAGGCAAATGCAGCAGCAACTAACAGAAAAATATGTATAAAAAAGGTTATGGATAAGGGGATTTATCAATATGTACAAGTGAAATATCTTACCTAAGTCCAGATCTTCTAACTTTTGGCTCAGTGTATTTTTAACACGATCTGTAAATATTACATATGTTGCATTATACACAAAATTTTGTAAATGTTATTTGATCTCATCAATTACTCATTTCAATCAAGTTTGAATATCTTATTCCATAATTTGATTTGATATTTTTAAAATTAACACACATCACCCCTCTATATCACTGAAACGTCCAGAATGGTATGAATAATAATTGTCAGTTTTAAAAACTACTGAAAGGAAATCACAAAGTTTTCAAGCATAATTTTGCACATAATCTTAAGTAACCAAAGGGATAGATAATTGTCTCTTGGTTTGTGCAAGCATCTCTAATGTAAAAATAATACTGCAACAATTTCACAATGTACAATTAAGTAGGAAAAACTTCAATATCAACACCCGGTTCTAATAACTTCCCCTCAGTGTGAGTGTTTAATATCTTACAGCTTCCAAAATGTTTCCACTCATTTTTCAGGCATTTGTCGACTCTAGTTTGAGCTAGATAAAAAATGTACAACCATATATTGCAGCAATAACTGCTTATTGAGTATAACTTTTGGTGACACATTTGGAACTCTACTAATACTAACCTAGCAGACACAGGAATACACCACACACTAATCTCTTACACAATCAAAAGTGCAAAAAGAATTATATAACATCCCAATTGCCCAAGTGAACGTGTAAAAAGAATTATAACATCCCAATATCCCAAGTGTTTACCATTTAATTTAGTCATTTGGATTACAATCAGTTGTCATGATTTCCAATTCAACATATTAAAATGGAGCAGAGAAATTTAGTTTTGATATTTGGATGAAGCACTAGTCCTTCAGACTATATGTTGTGCGATATGTTGCTGTATTTCCAAAATCACGTTTTTGATAGTCGTACAGTATCAAAGAACAATTTAAGGTCTAACAATTTCTTAAGTGGTAGCAATACAGTAGTATTTTTTTCAACAGAGAGCCTGTTATGTATTGCTGCACGAATGATTCGTACAGAAATATTTATAAAATTCACAAATGATGTGGGATCTTTTGCACCAGTTTTATATGTCACTAGATCTCACCCTTGAATATTTTGACTGCGATACGTGTAACAATGTATATATAATAATTTCTGAACCTTTTGTTCTAGCTGTATTTTGTTAGAATGCCTGATCATTGTTTTATTTGATAACATTGTCATACGTTTTACATGCTTTACTATGTTCAATACTTGCCACATGGATCGTCAATATATTTGGTGTGTCTGTTATTCCTGGATGTGACTAAGCTTTTGCATACCAATATAACCTATCGATATGAAATTGTATCTGTAAGATAATTTTAACCCCAATGTTTGCTGTATTTACGCACCATAATAGCAGACAGTGTAATAGACCTTGTCACTTTGAACACCATATTGTTCGGCAAACACTTCCAATGTCAGACATTGTCCTGCCTTCATGTCTGACTCCTTCAAAGTAAATGGACAGACAATGACACCTCTCTCATCTGAAATCACATTGATGACTTTCCAATGGTTATTGTGGCAGTATTATGCTCAAATAAGACGGCTATCAATTGATTGTGTTGATTAAAACTGAACAACCATTTTGTTATAATTATGATTCTCTTGAAGTGGCTATCTTGAGAGTGCACACAAGACACTTTTTTCTCCGTGCATATAATAATATTAAAACTGAATCAACTAGCAGTAAAATATATAATAAATAATAAAACCAAATAATACTTTTAAAACAGTTTGACAATAAATACTGAGTCACTAATCATTGTCCCATACCTGCAAACAGCAAAGGCAGTATATTGTATTGTAGAGTTTCAATTATATTTTAACTATCCACTACCATCTCTATGCTAAATACATTTATACTATGTTGCACCATATCTGCAAATGATAGTTGCTTACCTTAATAGGTACTTCCTTCAGACAGATACCTTCAATTGAGTTAAATAGAGAAAACCTGATATTTCATTTAATTTAAACTGGAAATAGTTTAGGCTGTGGTTTAAGTTTAAGTCTGTTAATACCTTGTAAGAAAATATAAATTTTGTATATAATGTCATTGGCCAGAGCGTCTTGGAAAGCTAGGCTTGAGATTTAAGTTGCTATGTTTATTGGTTATCTTCATTTAATGTGAGAGTTCACGTGTAAGAGCTGTGATGTCTCTTCTTTACTAAAGAAAAGTTTACATACAGTGCTTTGCAATTTTTACAATATATAAATACAGTATATTAATTATGCATGTATGTATGTCGAGAGAAAATCCCCCGAGTGACTTAATAATGTTCAACCCTCAGTTTTGGAATTAAATTCTACACTTATTTTTACATTGACAAATTTGTTACAGTAATCTTGTTTTATTTTTAATATTTTCATAATGCCTTGGTTTCCTCGACTTGTCCACTGCTTTATACACCATCAACCATTCCATTCTTCTCAGCTCTGTAGTTACTTTGGTGTCTTTGGCTCTGTTAGGAAATGGTTCACTTCATATCTAACGGACTGTTATCAGTCAATGAAAAATGATTCTACTTTGTCAGATGTTTGTAAACTTCTCTTTGCTGTCCCTCAAGGTTCTGTCCTGGGCCCTTTGTTGTTCTTATTTTACACCACCCCATCAGTTTGATTATCAGTAAACACAAAGGAATAAAGTTTCATATTTATGCAGATGACAGCCAAGTGTGTGGGCATTTATCCCAGAAGATTGCATCTGCTGCCTTTGAACAGTTGAACAGGTGCCTAGACCATGTTACAGAGTGGATGTCAACGAGTAAGGCCAAATTGAATCCTGACAAGACTGAGTTTATCATCTTTGGTTCTAAAAGACAGAGGAACAAGTTGAAAGCATGTTTTCAGTTAATATCTTGGGCAGTTGCCTGTGGGTGCTGAGTTCGAGGCCTGAGTAAGTTTGCTAACCAGAGGTCATGACTGAAGGTCAATCGAAGGTCAAGTACAGGAAGTAAAGATGGATGGTAGTTTGGGAATTTTATTTACATGTTAGTTAAAATAGAATACAGGTTTAAAATGTTACTTTGTAATGTTTTAAAGCCCCAACATGGGGAACATGACCCAAAAGGGTTAAAACTACCAATAGGTACAAAATAATTGAAAATGACTCGCATTCGTCTGTGACAGCAGTGGTTGAATATGTCCATGTCCAGTCCAGTAAGCAGTGTGTCAATTCAGTAGGGGGATGCCCGGGTCAGCCGGGTCCAGCCTTGATCATTGGATCTATGTAAGAGTGCAAACTACCGCCGAAAGTACCCAATAGTTGAGATGAGCCACATCAATCCCAAGAGACCTCCCTCCAGTTGGGTAAGTCCTGGAGGGGTCAAGCTCACCCAGAAGTCGAAATTAGGAGAACCTAAGACAGTTTGAGAGGGGGTTGCCCAGGTCAGCCGGGTCCTGCCTAAGTCTGATTTGATCAGTTGCCCCACCAGGGGTTCGAAAGTACCCAATGGTTGAGATGAGCCACATCAACCTGCAGGGACCTTCCTCCAGGTGGGTAAGTCCTGAAGGGGTCAAGCTCACCCAGAAATCGAAATTAGGAATACCTAAGACAGTTTGAGAGGGGGGAGCCCGGGTCAGCCGGGTCCTGCCTGAGTCCCGTGTGATCAGTTACCAAGGGGTGGGACTACCCCTGGGTCTGAACCCTGTCTAGTAATGAGCTATGTCAATCCTAGGAGACCTCCCTACAGGTGGGTTAATGCTGCAAGGGTCCCACTCATCACTCAATATGGTTAGAGGAGGGTGGTGGGTGAAATTTGCATGTTCACACAATGGCTACCAATTCAAATATGACCCTTGGTTGGATACAAGCCAAATAAGGCATTGGCCTGATTTCTTATTGGATGACCAGAGGTCAAGAGTTCATTAGAGGCTATAAGCATACAAGTAGTTATAAGGTTAAGGTACGAGGCAACTGTCAAAGCAGGCCCCTTACATGGCCGTGCTGAATACAGTTGCCTGTGGGTGCTGAGTTTAAGGCCCGAGTAAGTTTGCTAACCAGAGGTCATGACTGAAGGTCAAATAAAGGTCAAGTACAGGAAGTAAAGATGGATGGTAGTTTGGGAATTTTATTTACATGTTAGTTAAAATAGAATACAGGTTTAGAATGTTACTTTGTAATGTTTTAAAGCCCCAAGCCCATCTAGAAGGAGGCAGGGATGAGCTTCGCGAATGTGGTAGGTATGATTGAGGGTGCCTGAGATGCATTTTCCAGATAAGACCAGATGGCAGAGCTGCGCCATAGTCCGTGTGCCATAATGTTCTGGATCTTGACGTTGTTATCAAAGGCCAGGGTGGCTCCTGACCTCCTGAAGGTGTGGAACCCATGCCCCTTTGGAGATATATTCCTGTGGTCCAGTACTTTCTTCAATGCATCTCGAATGTGAGTGTCAATCACCTGGTTATAGGGTTGGAATTTGTTAGCAAAGAGGGGGGCGGTGGGTGGGAGTGGGCGAGAGTTGAGGAGTGTCTTGAGGGCCCTGACCGGGCATAGGAAATGGTTGGCCAGGGATGGTAATTGGATCCAGTGGTGGGACTTATGATTTTGTAAGGTCTTGGTCCATTTTATCAGTACGTGGGCACCAGGAGGTGCAAATATGAGGTCTTGCCTGAGGAAATGTGTACAGGGGTCGAATTTGGAAGAACTGTGAGGGGCAATATTAGATATTCTCAGGAACCCGAAAAATGCAGTGAGGAAAATGGCCCTGAAGAGAGGTGGGTCATGGAGGATGTCACATGACAAGGATATGTGGTATAAGGTTTCGATGTCAAAGGCCCCCGAGGGGTGGGAGAGAATTTTGAGTTGATGTTTATGCTTCTGATGAATCTATGGATGGCTGGGTGTGACAAAGAGGAAGTGTCCCAGCTATAAAAAACAGCTTTTGAGTGGATGGAGGAAAGGTAGGAGGATATGACTTTTGGTGAAATGAGGTTCTGGTAAAGGTATTCCAGGAAAGTAAGGATATTATGGACAGAAATGGATACAGGAAGGTCCATGAACAGTAAGAAAGCAAGGTAAGTTTTGAAGTGAAGGTGATGAGCTGAGGAAGTTGAAGGTCTGAAGGCCCGAGATATTCTGTGGCAAGCTTGCACCAGGAGTGGAGCAGAAGTGGAGGAAGAACCTGAAATTATATGGAAATATCCAGATTAAAGAATTGCATGGGTATTTTCCTCCAGATATAGGAGCTCTGTAGGTCTCTAAGGAGGTTTTGGTCAACAGGTTTGTTCAAATATATTCGAGATAAGAGGTCAGCTATGTTGTTGGCCTTTCCCCTAACATGGTCAATGGTGACAGTTATATCATAGGTGGCTGATATTAACCAGATGTTTCTAAGGCATAGTGCCAACATATCATCCCTAGTCCTGCCAGTTTGAACTACTTGAACTACAGCTGAGTTATCGCAGTAAAATTTTACTGTTGAATGGGCCCAGTTACCAGCCCAAAGCTTGAGGGCTATGACCAGATTAAGCATCTCGAGGTGGACAATCGTTAAATCTTTCTGATACACATTGAAGAGGGGGGTTGCATAGACTTCCTTGTTCCAGACCCCTCCCAAGCCAGTGAGGGACGCATCAATATGAAGGGTGTGGCCCTGAGGGATGGGATCTTTGTTAATGTAGGTAATCCCATTAAACCTGGGTAAGAAGACTAAGAACCAGGTAAGGTCTTTGTGAAAGTCATTTGTTAGGATAATTTTCTTGGCATCTGAATTTTCCCTGAACAAAGCCAACATCCTGTTGATAAACACGCGGGCTGGGGGAACACACTTATGGATGTATAAAAGTTTGCCCAAGAGGGACTGAAAGGCCCCTTTGGACAAGTGACGCTTACTACTGGTTGCTACACATTCACTATATATACTCTCAAGCTTTTCTGGGTGGATACTGAGTTCATTTTTATCCAGGTCAATCTGGATGCCCAGGCATGTGAGCTTGCGACAGGGTGGGGTTTGTTTATCAGGATTGCTAGGCAATCCAAGTTCAGTGAGAAGAGACGCCAGACGTCGAAAATGGGTGTCGCCAGAAGCTTTAGAGGACACAATGATGTAGTCGTCAATGTATGCAAACATTTTTACTCCAGCATTAGCCATGATGAACGTGACGGCGTCGCTGATGCGCTGAAACGCCGCGCTTCCGTGGACCCAGCCGAACGCTACCGCGGCGTCAATATAGACGTCATTTCCCCATGATATGCCCAATTTTATGGCGTCAGCTGGGTCCACACGGAGATTGCGAAAAGCTCTGGCCACGTCAATCTTTGCTATGACGGCGTCGTCTTTGTGACTACATATTTCTCTGACAATGTCGTCTATGGATGGAAACTTAAGGCAAAACAGGTCACCATCAAATCTGGATCTATCAACTTGGTCATTCAATGCCAAGCCCTTAGGATAAGAGAGATCGAGTATGACACGTCGCTTGCCTCTGTCCTTGGGTCTAGTTAGGATTGGTGAGCAATGAATTAAACTATGATCAGGATGGTGCCCAATTTTGCCAAGAGGACCCAAAATGGCCTCATGCGAACGCTCCTTAGCCAGATAAGCCCCGACTGCATTCTCAAATTGAAGGGCTGAGTGATGATTCTTGATATTCTGGTTACAGAGAATTCTGGATTGAGTAAGTGACAGAGGGAAGCCAAACTGCAAGTAATGGACCAGTTTTTGGTCCTTATATTCATGTAAGTATTTGCTCCATGGCTCAATTTTAAGACCCGATTTTAAAGGGAATCTGACTTGTTTGTAGTTAGGTAGCCCAGAGTGCCTAATAATTCGAGCCATTTCCAAGTACTGATCAACAGAGTCACACTTTATCGGGGCCCTATCAGGACCAATGAATTCAAAGGGTGTGGACTCCACTGCTATGTAACCCTTGGTTTTTGTAGGGTAATTAATGTCCTGACACAGAGGTGAATTAACAATACCTGAACGCCTGGTGTTGGAGGTGTTGACAATGTTAACAACTTTGTCCCCATTAGTGTCACCTTGGTTAAGGCTTAGATCCTGTAAATTGTCAGTATTGTCAATGTCATTGTCACAACAGTCTGAAAGTTCAACAATTAACTGGTCCATATAAGCTTCGTATGTCAGGCCATACAAGTGCTGACTAGATAGGTCTCACCTATAGTTGTCAAATACTCTACGAGCCTCTAACAATTCTTGAGGCGTGTGATAATTAATTAAAGTTACTGGCTGTATATACAAGTTTAATGAACCCCATACATTAAGATGTGTCTGAGGATGAACATCACACTGAAAAACCCGAATATGACCATTGTTCCGTGAAATTTCGAGATAATAAAAGCCACCAGGGCTGCCACATGGGTAGCCATGAATGTATGAATACCAGATGTCAGAGTTGTTAATTAGGTTATAGAACCCTGTGTCAAACAATGTGACAGGGTGACATGTTAATTGATAAACACACTTTGAACTGGTACTGTCTGTAATTAAAGGGATGGCAGGGTGGGGCTCCACCTGATGGGCAATATAATGGTCAGTGTGATGAACCTCAGAGTATGTGGTACCCTGGGGATCAGTACTATGATATTTACATTTAACACATGTAGGAATATCAGTCAATCTACCAGTATTACATATACCCATATCAACACACGAATTATAACAATCACCATCACCCTGATAAGCACTATGGTACTCAATACCTCCTGTACTCCCCGAGGGGTCAGAGGTCAAATTAATCAAATGTACATTGCTCGACTTGTCAGATGACGTCACTTCACCTATTTTGTCAGGTATTATGTCTAAATCTACATTTCTGTCAACACATATATCATCAAATATAACATTTCTACAATTATTGTGTCCTTTGGAACCACCCCCCACCCCGTTGATGACCTGAGGGGTCACACTGTGTTCAAATAGTTCACTCAACTGCTAGTTACTGGCCTGTGGCTGCTTATTTCCTTGTCTGTGCTTTGCAGTGCATTTAGATTCTGGATGAGGAAAATTTTTACCTTGCTTGCTGCAGTATGTACAGAAATGCGAGTAGCTTCCGTGATGGTTCTCATGTGTACATGAGCCTTCATTAAAAAATTTACATGGTCTTCTGCCTGTTGATGGTTGGTTGGAGACTTGTGTGTGGGCCATGGCTATCTGTGATGAGCTCAACCTGTTTATGGCCCACTGTGTCGCATCTGCCCATGATAGGTGGCCCTCCTCCACCTCATGCATGGAGGAGGCCCAAGCTGTCCTGACTGCCGGCCAGGGCAGGGATGTAGCATCCCGCATTGTGAAGATGACCTGTGACAGAGCCTGCTTGACGAGAACTGGATCCGAAATGCTGTGTATATTGCAAAGTTGGCCAGCAACCCACTGGGGTAGGGAAAGCTCGTCATATACGACCCTCTTTTTACCATTGGGGGAATGGAAGCCCTCATTGGGCCATCTGAGGTGGGGAGGGGCCACTACCGAGTCGTGTGTTATACCTTCCTGATTTTTTGACGTTTGGCTTACCTCTGGCTAGTTCAGATTGCAGGTTGCCCTCATACGACACCAGAAGGTTATTGACTGCCTCAGAGATGCCTGTGTTCCCTCTGAGATTCTGGATGCTTGGGATGACGGCGTCACGGCGATCAGGCAGCTGCCCCACATTGTCCCGGGTATGGGTCATGTGTTCCATCCCTTGGCTAGATTGGTACTGCCTGGTGGGCTGCCCTTGGCCATGGTGGGGACCTGCTACTGTGGCTGTCTGAGGATACTGTTGGCTGAAGTCATGTATGTCCATATGATCCCTCATTTGGTCGCCCATATTAGCCAATTGGGCAGGCTGTTGGGGTGAATTTGGCAGTGGCATCCCCCTGTGGTCGAATGCATGGGACCTAGGGTTAATGGGGGTGGAGTCTCGGGCTGCCTGTCTCTCAACTTTGTCCATTCTCTTCGATAGGGCCTCATTTGATTCTTTAATGTCTTTAAGTATTGACAAAATGGCTTCGTTATCAGGATGGGAAACTGGCTGTTGTTTTTCTTTAACACAAGCAGTACTTACAGTCTTTTTGCTTTTCTGAACATATGAACCATTGAGTTCAGAAGCCATCCTCTTTTGTTTTTTCACAGAAGTTCTGGCTCTTGCTGAGGCCGTTACCCTCTTCCTAGCATTTGGTATTTCCTTTTTAGATGAAGGCATGTTGTATCAGATGCTTTACTTAAGTCTATTTAAAATCCGTTTGATAAAAACACTAAAATTCCTTTTCCAATAACTGAAATTTGCATGTTCACACAATGGCTACCAATTCAAATATGACCCTTGGTTGGATACAAGCCAAATAAGGCATTGGCCTGATTTCTTATTGGATGACCAGAGGTCAAGAGTTCATTAGAGGCTATAAGCATACAAGTAGTTATAAGGTTAAGGTACGAGGCAACTGTCAAAGCAGGCCCCTTACATGGCCGTGCTGAATAAAGTTGATTCAGTTAAGAATTCAGTTAAGAATTTGGGAGTGTGGTTTCATTCAGATTTTTTCTTGTCCAAGCATGTTCAGAATGTCTGCAAAAGTTGTTTTGTGAAACTCCATGATTTCAGACATGTCAGGCAGTTTCTTACTCAAGATGCTTCTGCACTTGTGGCTAATGCTCTTGTTAGTACTTGGTTGGTTTACTGCAACTCACTTTACAGGAGCCTCTTCTATTTCAATCTACGTAAATGACAGTGCATCTAAAATAGTGAAGTGTTCCAAACACCAGTAGATACACCAGCATAACTCCTGCGCTTAAGAAATTGCATTGGTTTCCAGTTGAACAGCACATGTTGTTTAACACAGCCACCCTTGTCTACAAGTTTCTTCACACAGGTTTTCCTCAGTATTTTGCTCCATATCTTTCTTCCTACATCAGTTCTTATAGTACCAGGTGCAGTCAAAGTGGTGGTAATTTCCTTGTCATTCCAAAGTTCTACCCCTCTGTTCATAAATCTGTCAAACAGTTTGGTAATAGTTTTGCTTTTGATGCTTCCACTATTTGGAATGCTCTCCCAGATCAGATGAGATTCATGCCTCTCCGTCCCTAGCCTCTTTCAGAAAGCAGCTTAAAACCTACCTGTACACCAAAGCATACCCACCTTAGTGTATATCATCCCCTGGTTGACAGCTTTTTTGGTTGTGTTGTGCCTTAGAGTCCTCTTTGTATTGGGGGATTAAGTGTTATAAAAGTCCAATTAGAATTAATCTTAACTGCATGTTGCTAAACATTTTCGTTTTCATTAGTTTCGGTAACTTTGTGTTATAGTATGTTACAATAGTAACTTTAGAGACACTCTAATTTTAGTAATAACACAGTGTACAGTTAGTTAAATGTATATAGATATAACAGAAGGATAGAGTTCTTCCTGACTTTTTATTGTGCATCATTGTGTGCTTTGGGATACTTATTTATATTTGACATGAAAAGAAATATCCTACTAAGGTGCTAACTTAAGAAAATAAGAATGAGCCGCAAATTTGTATATTTCAGCAAAAATAGTTCCTGTTTATCGTGACTTTTGTCTGAAAGATTACCTTTTCTCAAGGTACTGATATGCAAGGTCAAAGTCCTGCGATAAATAATATAATATAATAATATAAAAAAGACTCCAAAAATTGGGAGAAATATTTTTTGTTGTATAATATTTATGGTATTACATACTGGAAAAATCTAAGACGTTTATTGTCACTTCAAAGGAGCTATCATGGTGAGATAATATTTACCTTCAGCTTGACAGGGGTGAACATTTCCCGTTGTTTGTGTTACCCATGTAATTCCGACACTGTTGCAAGAGATGGCACTGTATGACCCTGCTGCTGCGTTCAGCAAAAATTCCCCAAAACCTTTGTATAGGTTTATGATTTCCATATCATTAGAAACGTGGATTTTAACTTCTGCTGGTGGTTCTGTAAT
The DNA here is from genome assembly GCA_964017235.1 of Sabellastarte sp. h YS-2021. NCBI lineage: Eukaryota > Metazoa > Annelida > Polychaeta > Sabellida > Sabellidae > Sabellastarte > Sabellastarte sp. h YS-2021. The sequence goes on from OZ024933.1 coordinate 14,507,242, forward strand.
TACAGAAAAAAAAAACATTAGTTCATATGCAGGGTCTGGTTTGTTTCGAAACATGTAAAATTTGGCACAAACTAAAAATGTGTTCTGTTAAGAGGTCTTCAACTTAAGAATTGAAGGCATATTACTTGAAGCAATAATCTTAAACGTAGCTAAAAGGCCGGTTTTTGCTTTTCTTTTTCCTTCTGCTACTTTTTGGGTCTTAGAGAAAACGCCATTGTACTACACAGATTGTATACACTCGGCTGGTTTAGATTATACTTATTGGACAGAAGCCAGTCAGTCCAGGCAGATGCTGTTTTATTTTGTCCCTTGGAGTGCAGCATTGCTTTTGTATTGCTTTCAAAACTGACATCAAAAGATTATCAGCCCTTTATTTTCTATGGGTTATTTATGCATTCCAAACCTGTTTGACCAAAACTGAACTAGTTGTCAGGACGTTCAGGGATGTATACACTCATTTAAAATTATCAACGTAATCATTCCTTGGTCTTAGCCCTTAGGATAGAACTAATTTCAAAATATTTCCTTATTATGATTTCATTCAGAAAATGAAATGAATCCTAGAGGGAGTAAATAGTGGCCTAGCTTAACCCTGGAATAAATATGCATGCAAACAAGAATAATGAGTCCATTTTTTAAAATTCCGTATTCGACCAAAATGTAAAGAGGCCAATTTATCTAAGAAAACTGAATCAGGAATAAAGAAAAATATACAAAGTAATAATGCATGTAATAGTAAATACCATAAATTTCATAATCTCTAAGCTTTCTTTGGTTTTTGTATGGCCTACTGCTTGATTTGTATATCTTTGTCTCATTATTTTCATCTCACAACTTAAGTCCTCATTTATGACAGAAAGCAAAAATCGGAATGCTAAAAGTTCACAACCCTTCTTGATATTATGCAGTTCTATAATTGTTCAACCGTCCTTTAAGCAGACAATAATACTCAATAGAATGGACATTAGGGGTCCAAGGCAGGGAAAAAGGGAAGCTAATGACATTTTTCATTCTACAAAGTTGAACATGTGTATCTATTACAATGTGACCTAGACCTTGTACAAGGTCCTTCCTTAGTGCACTATGATTCTCTGAGAGCATTTCCCCACAGAAGGAAGGACCTTGTTCACTCACCTGGAAGTAACTAGAGCCACCTATGAAGGAAGTTAGAACTATTGTACCCTCAGGTTTTTCAACAGCCATATAACTCAAACTTTCCCTACAATGTTTATATGACAACAGTATGGCTCACCAGAACTCACCCAAACATAAAAGGGTTTATATGCCTGACTTACATACTGACTGAATATGCTGTTGTAGAACTGAGTGTGAAATTTGGTTTGTGGCATTCAAATACACATCAGTAGGGTATGTGCTTTATACTGATCTTTATCTTTCAGTCTGCAGTGGATTTATAAAGAAGCAGTTCATTTATATATCCCTATATTGTATGTGTACTCATGCGTAATAATACAAATGGATAGATTAAAAAAATGGAAAGTTTCAAATTGAATCTCTTTATGATTTCACTGATAATGAGAAAACAATCTGTATAAACGTGCTTCCATGGTTTTTCATTTTACAATAATGGAAATGAAGAAATAAAGAAACTATAACTGTAATTCATTGTGTATGGAAGAGTTGAAGGGCCACCCTAATTTTTTCCTCATTATTGATATACTGACTGATTTTTCGAATTACTGTGAGTCAACATTCAGAAAATTTTTTTTCAAAAGAGTATTTGCCTAAAAAGATAATTTTTTTATGTGTCAACCCAATATCTCAATAAATCGAGATGACGTACCTGATTTATAACTACTGAAAATAATCATAGGGGAAAGACTTTTATGACTGTACAGAACAGATATGCACAGTGTGAACAGTGTGCATACCAGTAAGTGTGTGACTCAGAGTATTTAATTGTTGGAGTGAAGGAACAGTTTTGATACAGCTCACTTCTGGACTGCACCCAGCACTGTCTATGACAGGATAAACAGTATTGAAAAGATGCACTTTAATCCTGTTGGAAAATCTTGGCACTTGGCCAGCAAAGCTAGAGGGGTTTCTGACACAAGTCTCTACTTCCACTGAGACTGTAAAATCCAGACTGTTGTAAAATGCACTCATTCATTGTCTCAAAAAAAACCCCAAAGTAGAGACTTGTGAGCAAGTCTAAATGTGACCAGGAGCTTCCAGAGCCAATATCCACCAACAAATGTTAGGACTCAACACTTTTATATCCGATCTTCTACCCAGCCAAATGTACGTGGTGGATGCCATAGTTTCAAAAACATGACTTTCTTGGCCAGAGGGTCTTTAGTTATGGTGACTGCAAATTAAGGACAGCCCTTTCTTGACTTTATTACAATTTGGTCTTTGAGTGAATGCTGGATCCCATGCTCCTCTCTGTTTTCTCAAACAGTAAATAGGAGATCTTAAGGAAGTTACTTTTGGACTGTATATCCTCCTCTCTGTGTCTGGCATGAGTCTTTGAAGGTAGCCATGTCGAACCTAGGTATATCTCTCCTGGTCATATGATCCCATCTGGCGCTTGTTTTCATTATCAATAATCTGTCTGAGCCTATGATTCCTGATGTTGTAACCCTCATTTCTAATTCTATAAATATGAGTTCAAGGACTAAAGCTGTTAAGCCTGTAAATGTTTGTTTGAATTTTAGCAGCATCCTGTACTGTTTAATAATTGCCTGAGACAACTTATGATTTTATTTTTTTCATATCAGGAAGAATTGATGTTGCCTTTATGCTAAGAGGTTGAGTTAATTGAAGATCCAATCAGTCCCTAAGGGGACACTCTTATGACTAACCTAACAAGTCATCCCATTGATGTTGTAGGAGTTTTTACCACCTTTTTACTGCTGAGGTGATATAACAATTTCAGGACATCTACCCAACAAATCTTTCAGTTGGAGTGACATAAATTTAGACATTTAAGTTATGGTGTTTCAGTAAATCCATTTTGTACATTTTTTGCAATAAAATTAAACGAGTTATTCTTGGGTGATAGATGTGAAAAACAGTTCCCTACAAAAGTAATTGTTTTGGCTTCTGTCGTCATCATGAGTAACTTTCCATATCTTGGTTTATTTAATATCTATAGGCATCCTTGAATTCTTTATTTTTAAAAATAAGAACAGTGTTTTTTCAGACAATAGGCATCAGAAAGGCTGTCAGACGTCAGCCTTTCTGACATGTATGTCACCTTTGTTGCAATTGAAAAAATATATATATATTTAGATATTCCTTTCATAAGCTGTAATCACCGAGGGATAATTTTTGCTTCAACTGAACCAAAGCAAAAAAATACGTTGTATATTCTATAATTTTCAAATATAATCAAGACAACACATGACTTACCAAGAATTTCTCTGACTTCAATGATACTTTGCTTATAGTCTGATCCTATGGTCACTTCTCCTTGATATTTTCCAATGTCCAATTCCTTATCAATATCTTTAAATCTGAGCTTGATGCCAGTATCTGTCCACTCAAATGATTTCAGTCTGCTGTCTTTTATTTTAGGTTTCCTACTGATGCTTTCATAGTCAAATATATGTTTACCTTTTGTTTGTTCATACAGCTGAAAACCATTCACCTTTGAAAAAAATAAGCAAAATAAATTTTGACATGGAAACAGGTAAAATATGACAGACTGACACAAAAAAATAAATACGGCAAATCCATAAAGATATCACGCAGACAAGGCGAACATTTTTAGTTGTTAGCAGGAGCACAATCATTTTTCATAAACAAGTGATCAGTGCATATGTTTGTTAATGTTAAAAACATAAACAATGTTTATTAATAAAATAAAAGGCTTTGTCAACATTCACTCTTCATTGCTGAATGTTTAATAACATTTGCTGAAGCCATGCTACATGTTTTAGGACATAAATAACTGGTTTTTAGAAAAGGTGAAAATTATAATAAAAAGGATATGATTTTTAACATGTTTATAATAACACACTTTTCATAAAAAATGTGAATATTTCTTCAGATTAATATTAAACAGATTTAAATTTTAATTCATTAATATCTACATTTAAATAAACCGACATTAACTTCCAATTTCCAATAGTCATATCCTTCTCTCAATTTTTGAAAGAAACATTTTCTTACAACAAAATCCCTTTTACTTTAAAGCTTGCACTCTTTTAAACTATTCACCTCTAAGACTGATATGGTTGATATAATATACCTTGATTACTCAGATGGAAACTTATAGAAAACTAATGGAAACTAAGAACGTTATACACCAATAAACACAAATAAAGCCAATATACTAGCTGTGTTTTTTAATTTGGATACTGATATCATAGCTGTTATCCATTTGACAAAAATACTGGTAAGTGTATACACTAATATATCAGTTTATATATGCAAACAGTTATAATGCAATAGTTTTATGTATGGGATTTTATTATAGCATTACAAGAGTAAATAGAATGTTTTGTTTGTTACAGTATAGACAGCTTGTTAAGGCACACTGAATTTAAGGCAGAAATTGCATTACTAAAACTATAGTCATTGGCTTAGTGCAGAAATATCTTTATTTTAAACTTCATCGAGTATTATTTCAGTGAAGAATATGTTGGATTTTTGCGGGTTGGCATTGAGGTGCCAGCCTTAATCATTCATTCACCCCTAATTTTTGAAACACCCCTATAACACAAATGGGTTTACTGGCCACACGGCCGTTTCTGATTGGTTGAAGGTTTCACCCTTGCTGTGGTAAAGAGTAGAATGGCCAGATTTGAACTGGCAGTTGACAAGACAAAACCTGTGTTTACTTTACAAAGAATTTGTTTTCATTTATTTAATATATTTTATTATTTATTCGTACACGTCCAACAGATTTTAAAGGTTTTGAATTGATTGTTTGGTGAATGATGGCAGCAAAACAGAAGCAGAGAACTGCAGGTAACTGTTACAATTTTGCGTCGGAAAGTTGAGATTGCCATAGAAGTCCAGGTAAATAGCAACAATGCTTTTTTGAATAAATTTGCCTCTCAACCGGAACCGGGCCAGAGTTCCAAATCTAGGTCTGATACTGAATCTGATACTAGTATTGATTTGGAAATCGGTACTCTGTTGTCACCGGAAACAAGGATTCTGTTGAAGAATCACCTGTACATGTGCACAAGAAAAATTTTAAAAAAATCAGACAGCCTTCACGTTTCAAAAATTCAAGAAGTAGGGAGGATATGGTTAGAAACCAACCAGATCACACATTGATTAATGAGAGGATACTTACTCAACTGGACACAATTGGTAAGCGTTTAACTGCTATTGAAAAAAGTTCGGCTTTTGCTGCTCTGCCTAAGGCAAAAAGAGTTATTGCTTCTAAGGGTCCTGCTAGTTCAAGTCTCAATGGAAGTTTTACTGAGAGTGATTCGGTTAAAAATTTACCAGAATTACAACCTTGAGACATGATATGTCCATTCAGGACCAAGTTGAAGCTAGGATCAGAGACCTGTCAAATACTGATGTTAAAGGTATGGATCCGCAAATACAAGTCACAGAGGAGTGGTTCTATGGACATATTTGTCAAAGAAAGAGTTAAATGGCCACATGAATTTGTATTGGCGGGCAGTACCAAAGATAGGATCACATATAATCAGTTGAATATCACACAATGCTTTCTGGAGAATTTTGAGTGATGAAAAATGCCAGGGAATTAAGGATCACATATTAGGAGGATCAAGGCGGATAGGTAAATCCTACCTCAGGGGAGTGAATGGAGCTTTATCCTAGCCTCTGATGAGATGATGACACAGTTGTCTAATCGAAATACAGTCATTCACTAAATGTTTCAGATCAGTTCAGACAATTGTGTGGTAAATATTGTCTAGTTCAATTATATTTTGATTCTGTTTACAATACAGGCATCAACTTAGACTAGAGCTCCTTACACTGCCAAGTAACAGCTGGTGCATCACTGGCCTTTGTTCCAAAACTCTACACTCAGGGGGACACAATCCTCCAATTTGATTGCAATTGATGGAAGTTCATTACTAGACTGGTGACTGAGTTAACTGCACACAGGTTAACTTAAAGCCCTTCATGTCAAATATGATAACTCATTAATGAACTCACACAAAAGGCATCATATCCTGCTGGTAATTATCTTACAAGCGAAAAATCTTGAAAATAATCAGGATTTTCATTAATTAAATTATAAAAATTATGCTTGTTTATCAGTGTTAATTTATTATAAATTCATAATGATATGAGTGTTGTTTTACAGTATGTCAGAAAGCAAGTCTTTTGATAAACATGTTGATATTCTTATATATTTCTTAGATTTCCCAACATATATGTTTGACAGTGAATGCAAACATGTAATAGATAGGCACTCTTATTGCACTTTCTGATGCCTGTAGTGCACCTTATCTTTTTCTTTTTTATCTTTTTCTTTTTTATCTTTTTCTTGTCACATGTTTGATTAGTTGATTGTCCTCTTTGATGATTCCAATGATTTCTCATGGCAGGCAGCGAAGGCTAGCCATGCTGTGCTCCTATACCTTATGGAGCAAAGGGAGGTAGGCGGTTGGTCGGATATGGAAAAAATTGACCAGATCAGAAGGGCCAATTCTAAGAGTGTGGTACTCACACAGGCTTTAAATACCTCACAAAATCTCAAAAATCAGTCTGGTCAGAATCAGAAATCAGGTAAGTCAATGCCTTGCGTGTGTTACAATAATAAGTCATGTAATTTTCAAAAACATCATGAGACAAAAGAGGTATTGTATCGACATATATGTAGTACATGTTTTTCCCAGGATGGTATGATCATTGTTCAAAACTTCAAAGTACAAAAACTTCAAAAAACGATTAACTCTGGGCATAGTCGATAAGGTTACATGGCAGGCTGATTGTGTCCAGAAAACTGATGTAAATTCTTGTAAAAATAAAAAAAAAGTTTGATAGGCATTTTGTCAATGGTTCTTATTGTAGGAAAACTGTACTTACTGAATGTCAAGGAAGAAGTGGACTGAGTGGTTCAACAATAGCAACAGCTATAAGCCTGTTGTTGCTGGCAAGTCTTTTGCTGATGTGTTAAGGGCTAAACTGGGCCAGAAGGGCCATGGACAAGCTACACCTCTGGTAGGTAATCAAGTTGCAAGCAAACCAGGTGAGCCTCTTGAGTTGTTCAAGAGGGGATGTTAAGCTGTCTTATAATACTCCACATCATGCACATAAGCATTACGACAAATCTTGTAAAACCACTAGAAATAATCAAAATGATAATTTACTGTTTGTACTAATAGGTTTGAACCCTTGATAAAGGAAAATCTGTTATTGAGATGCTTGAATGTGAAATTCAGGCAGTTGACACTGCTCCTGACGATACTGGGCAGACTTTAAGGTCGTTTCATAATGCAGCACCTGCAAGATTGTGACAAATTTGATAAAGCACTGTTAAAAAAGAGAGTTCACTCAAGTGTCATTATACAGGCAAAAAATGTCACGACTTTGTTGCATGTAAAAATCAAATGGGGGAATCTTTTGGGATCATACCCCTGGGCACCTCGTGAAAGTTTGAGGGCTCAGAGACTAAAAATTGACCCATAGCTAACCCCTTAGAATTACATAAATTTACATAAACAGATTGGCTGTCCAAAACTTCTTGGGTGCCTGAGTTCCAGTGGTTTCAAATTTGAAAATAGATAGGTGGAAATTTTATTTAAGTGATTATTGGGACAGACAGTTACTTGACCTACTGGAATTTGGATTCTGATGTTCTCTTATTATTTTCAAGCTATTATATGGTATTGTAGTTAATGTCCAGACAAATTATTTTTGGTACTACATTAGGGCTTCGTTTGAAAAATGTTAACTAAAGGAGTACATTATTGACCACCTGCATCTATTCAGATGTAAATTTCTGTAAAAATTAAAAATTACCAGTTTGGTGCCGGGCTTGCCCGTAGCCACGTTTATGGTTTATGCCATGGCTCCGCTGCGGGCTCAGGCATTGCATTCATCCATGGTGCAGGTGGAATATAATTCATGTTTTACAGTTAGTGTTTGTAATTATATTTTGTGTTTTAAAAGAAACTTTTAGTGATAAAAATATTGTGTGTAATTGTATAATAAAAATTAAAAACCCAATCGGGTATTTCCTGTGTTGAAATGCAGATATGCACTATAAGCATCAGAATTAACCCTGCATGTGACCTTGTTTTCACCACTAACCTTAATTATCTCGAAAAGGATATTATAACTTGCTACTTGACCTTATTTGACCGACTTTGAGGTCAGTTCACGACTCACCATTGATCTTTTAATGTGAGAGATTATAAAATAGTTTGTAGGCCTGTAGTTTGCTCTTTTCACTTGGTTAGGGATATCCGACCTTATGACCTTACCAGTGATTGGACCTGAAGGTCACTGAAAGTGTAGAGTAAATATGAACTTAGATAAATTGCTCTTGTTGCATACCTAGTGGTAGTCTTGACCTTAGTGGTCCACTTTGACCTCTGACCATCACTTTTGAAGTGAGGGGATGATTCAAATTTGTAAGACGTCTATCTTCTTAGCCATAGAATTGTTTACTTACATTTTTAAGCACAAAATGCTTATAGATGTTTCTGAGTTTATTACATATTAATTTAGGTTAAGATATGCATTGAAAAAATCAAGGGAGCATTAAAGACACCAACAAACAGTAATCTTGTTGTCATGTGGCTATATTCTTTTGAAAAGGTCAAACATAACTGTTCATGAAATTATACTCAGTAGGAAAAATATATTTTGTGCCTTACCATTCATTTACGGAATTACTGTTACACCATGTCCCCTCTGTGTATGCACCTTGTTGAGATGTAATGTCTAGCTATCTTGTTTAATTCTATACAGTTTTATTGTAACTGTTTTGGCTGTAATATACCTTAGTCAGTGTAATTGCATATTTAGTTCCATAACTGAAACCAAATGTTCCTGGTATAATACAGTTACTTGTTCTGCATTCATTTATGAGTAATTAGTTTAACTTGACAAAAACACAATGTAATTTGTCGGGCATCATTATTTGAAAGTGTTAGATTTGAGGTAGACTGGTTTTCATTTACAGATTGCAAAATCTTATCAAATATTTTTGTTGAGAAATAGTTTATAGAGATATGTGGCATGATAAAAACTCATTTTCTTGTAGATACTATATTTAACAGCTTCCAATATGTCAAAGACATGCAAGGGAACGTCCCAATACATATAACCTGGATTACATTGCCACTACCGCAGCATGACCCAAAAAGACGACCAGATCACATGCATTTAATCCAAGGAAGTGACAGTTTGATATTGTAAACATATCCTTGTATTTAGGTATATAACTATATAAACATGCCAGTATTGGAAGAATTTCTTCAGATAATAGTATTTACTGAATAGGCTGTTTAAGTGTATAACAGGAAATAGTACAAATAGATTGTTCATAATAATGGTTTATTCAAGTTTGAGAACATACATGTGTAATATACAGTAATTCACTGAAACAGATATGTATGGTTTAATTTTAGAGTAGCCAGTGATTTTAATGCCTTAATAAAATATGTACATGCATTTTTATACGTTATTTGGGATACTATTACACTATTTATTACATCACTTCCATCATTTCCAAATGTATTTTGATGTACTATATTTGTAATGCATATAATTGAAATACATATTTAGCTTTACTGTTGTTGACATTTCCTGTCCCCTTTTTCAGAATTAAGAACCAGGGCCCGTATTCACGAAAGGTCTTAGGCTTTAAAGTTGAGACTTTTGTCTCAAGTTTCTACCCCAAACCTGCTAAGACTTTTGTCTTAGGCTTAATGGTATTCACAAAGAATTTAAGACTGGTCTTAGGCTTAGCCAAGGGCTTAACTTTAAGACTTGTTAGTAGTGGGCTTAAATTTTGTGAAGAGGACTTAAATATGGCTGCCATAAACTTTTCTCCACTTCAAAATTTGAAGTGGCTGTAAATAAAGTATAATTAAACAGAACATCTCACTAAAGCAGTCTTTGGAAGTTTATATGCGGTAACAAGGTTTTCCATTTCAAAAGAGCACCTTTCCTTAGGTAAAATGCATTAAATGAAGGATATGTTTCACCAATAGTATAGTTTGAATAGAAAAGAAAGGTCACATGACACAGAAAACCACTGTGGTTATTTGATAATCTAGGACTTAGCTAAGTCACCCTTTGTGAATACGGACTTAAGACAAAACTTAGCTGAGACAAAAGTCTCAACTTTAAGACCACATTTAAGCCTAAGACCTGGCTAAGTCTAAGACCCTTCGTGAATACCGGCCCTGAATATTTGCAAATTTGTCATTTACTGATGATGTTTTAGATGGTTTAAAACATTACTATTTCTGTCATTTTGTTTCCTAGCTTTGATAATTTCAAATCAGAAAATAAGGCAAGCTATTGTGTAAGCTTTTGAGATATAAATCCATATGGTTGTGATCAGAATAATGTGGAATTGAATTGGCACTGTTTCTTTCAATTTGTCATTTTTAAGGCATACCGGTGTTTCAAATGTATTTAGCATAGGTTTCAGGGTAAAATTTAAGTAGCACATTTGTTAGTAGTGGTTGTTGGAAGACATCAGTGTTTGTCCTACAAACCAAGACATAAGTGAAAATTAGCTTGAAAAATGTCACTAAATGTCACTAATGATGCCGGGTATATTAAGAATGTGTTTCATATCAACATAAATAAATATTTATGAAAATTGGCCCAACAAATGTTGATAATTATCGTATTAAGAAATGATGACCATATTGGTCTTTAAAATGTTCATAATAGCGACATTGAAAATAGTTTGCAAATATAGCATTAAAACGTGTTGATAATATTAATAAAAGTTTATGAGATTAGGATTCAAAACATACTCACATTTAACAAATGTTATTGAATATAGAAACATGTTAAATTCATCAAATATTCAAATACTTTGAAATTATCCAAATTGATAAGTGTTGAAATCATCAGTATTTAACAGTGATGCTAACATTGATAAATGTTTCCATGAATAATATTGATAAACATTTAAAATCTAAATGCTGTACCTGTTTTCATCTTTTAAACAAAACGTTAACATTAACGTTGACAGTATTAATATTAATAATCAATTGTAACATTAGTATTGATAATACACTTAATTTAACAAATGTTTATAAACAGAGAAGCTTGTTAAAATCATCAACATTCAAAAACATTCAAATTGCCAACATTGAGACATGTTGAAATCGCAAACATTTAACAATGCTAGTAATCCTATCATTGATAAATATATGTATATTTTGTATTAAGTATACATAGCAGGGTATGCTAAACAAAATGTTGCCTTTATTTGCCACAGTTCTGTTATATTTGCTTAGATGTGTCATTTAAAGAATTCTTGCCTTAATTGGTTGGTTTTCTCATAGATGTAATCTTATTGTTCATATAATAGTTATGTATACCACACCTTTACTTGTAAGTTTTACATAGGATGTTGTTTCGAAATATACCAGGTACACTATATTTATATCCTTGTTATACATACAACTTCAGTATTTATATCTCAAGTCTCACATAGAAACAAAACAAAAAACCCATAAGGCATATTCAACAATGAGTAAAATGGATTACGTACCCCAATGTGTAATGTTGAATAGAGTAGAGAGTCAAAACAACAAAACTCTCGGAAATATAACAGTTCATAAATCCCAAGATTCTTCAATTTACTTCTAACAAGTTAATATTAACTACACTTCCCAAACCCTTATAATTTGTTAGAAGCAGAAAATGATGGTGTCAGATTGTAAACAAATATAGAGAACACATTTGTAAAAATGTGTAATTTCAGTTGGTTAAAGTATTTGTTTCAAGTTAATCTAACTTTACTTGTACATTATATTGTTTAATTAGTATGTTATTGCTTATGATGACTACTACAAACATTGATATGCAGTGATGTAACTTATTGTCTTTAAGGATTAATATGTAATGAGGTTTCAAAACGTTTATAAACCTAATGTGGGTGTTCCACCACACGACTAAGGCTCCCGATTAAGGGTTTTTGAGGGTCGGTTTGAAATATTTGCTTAGTCCCAGGCGTCCTGTAAGGGTCGGTTGTGGTCGGTTGGGGCCGTGTGAAAAATCAAACATGTTTGATATTTCACACGACCCCAACCGATTATTTTTTCCCGCCATAAACAAAATGTCCAGTCCCAGGCGTCCTCAGGCCTCCTCAGATCAAATTTAGGCCTCAGGACACCTTGTGGGGTCGGGACTTAATCCTGGGTTAGTCGGCTCTTAGTCCCAGGAGGCCTGAGGCGTCCTGGGACCCAGTCGGTTTGTCTACGACAGGATCGTGGTTGAAACCGACCAGAAAAATGGCTTAGTCTGTTCTTAGTCCCAGACCAGTTAGGGACTGTCTGGGGCCTCCTGGGGCGTCCTGAGGCCGATCTGTAGTTAATCCCAGACCTTCATACCGATTCTGTCTTCCACCCCATTGGTCAATTTTTTTTCCATTTTTTCCAAGACTACCCACGATTAAGGGTCCCAGACAGGATCGGGGCTTAATCTTTTGGTGGAACAGGCCCATAACTATGAATGGGTTTATTAAAGGTTTAAAGTGATGTACTCCTAAACGTTTATGTATAAACATTTATAAGCGTTCAAGCATCCAGGATGATTCCGGGTTTATAAACGTTTGCAATGTTTACTGGGCAGTAAATTAGTTCACATTGGACTTAACAGTAGAGATCAATAATCATATGGCATACTGGCTATAACCAGAACCTCAACTAATCCCTGTCTCTATGAGATAGGCATCTTAGAAATAGACCCAGTAATTGGTGACGAGTAATGTGCTAGTTTACAGTGAGTAGTATAAGAGCCTCAGCCTTTGAACTGAGGGGAAGAGAGAAAAACGAGGGAGAACAAGAGAGAGAACGTGAAATAGTATGAAGAGGGGGAGAGCTTAGTTAACTCTCTCATTCAACAGAATGTGCTAGATTGTAAATGTAACTTGTGTTTATTGAACAAGCATACACTATGAAGGAATAATTGTGTGTTTCACTTCTGTTGTCATGGCAACCCTGGACCTCTCATAAAACCAGCCAAGTGAGTCCAGACAGAAGTGGACAGCTTGTTAAATCCTACAGCAAAATACAACTCACAAAGGGACGAGATAATAGTAAACCACAGGATCTCCAGATTCAGAATGGTAGTGGAGAATGCTTTTTGGAATCTTTGCAAGAAAATTCAGGATCCTAGTGGGTACAATGGAGAAAAGACAAAAGGTTGTCAGAAACATTGTTTTAAGATGTCTTGTGTTGCACAACATACTGAGAACACACCACGGCAGAAAAGACAGGAAACTCAATCCCGCAGATGTCATAGCAGCAACAGAGAATTGGGCAACAGTATAAGGGTGCGACCTAGTGAAATATTATTTCAATCATGTTTGTGCATTGCCTAGGCAGGACAGGATCTAGATTTAAACAGGAACTATCCCGAGGACAAAGGTCAAATGTAAAAGGTCAAATCCATAAGTCAAAATAGTTTTTTGAGTCAAAGTCTTCTTCCAATTTTAGAAATTTCTGAAGGGTCAAACCCACTTAAAATTAGTCAAACTTGTTATAAGGTCCAAGTGTTATGTAAATCTTAGAAATTGCTCAAAGATCTAAATATTTAAAGAAAATTCAAATTTCTTGAGATTTTTCGGGCTGGCATTTGGGTGCTAGCAAGATCATTGCTTGGGGAAGGTGAATAGGTGTCCAAACTAGAATTGGGCTTTAGTACCACACTTAATTTTTGTGTGGCAACCTGTGATTGGTCCATTCCTTTTTTATGCTAAAATTGAACCCTTACTTCTGCCATTTCATCTGCAGACACTCAAGGGGACACATGTCAGAAATGTTCACCTGCATTCTGTACTTGCAATCACGTGTTTTTAGTATTTTAGGTTTTTAGTCTTATACCCACTGTTGTTTTTTGTTGAGTTTATGTTTTAAGTTTGATATGTCACAGAAGTATAACCTTAGATCTGGCAAGAGAGAGACAGTGCTACCTATCCAACTCCAGTTATGTGATGACCAGGACTTTGTGTCCGAGATGTTGGGTTCTAGTCACCCCACCCCTGCTCAACGGCAAGTAGCTTCTGATTCTGAGTCCGGCAGTGATCTTGAATGTTCAGATCTGATTAATACAGCTGATAATGATCATGATGATGCTGATGAGCATAGATCTTATGATAGATTTTCAGCTGAGAATACTAGGTCGGACAGTACGGAAACTGACACTGCCCAGCAGTTAGTGAATCAGACTATCTTGCAACAACTCAAAAAAATTAGTGCTAGGCTTGATAATTTAGAAAAGAAAAAATGTAAGAAAACGGTTGACCAGTCCAAAATCAAAAATAAAAAATCTCAAAAGAGTTGTTCGTCAAGCGTGGCCGGTACTCTCAGTACTGCCAGTCCTAGGTCATTAAGTGGCACATCACAGCTGGCCAGTGGCCATATACGTCGTGCTAAAGTTCCAGTCAAACACACCCAGACACAGTCGGTGGCCCAAGTCAGATCTGACACTAAAGTCCCTAGTTTGCAGGAAATAAAATGTGATTCAAACATTCAAGTACAAGTAGACCAGTGTTTACGGGAGTTGGCAGATTTGTCACAAACAGGTATTTCAAATAAAGTTAAATCTCAGCGTGGTGGCCAGGTTGAGGTATTGGTTCGAAACCGAGTCAAATGGCCCCATGAGTTTGTATTAGCTGGTTCAACCAAAGAAAGCATCTCCTACGATCAGCTTTCTATGGTTCAATGGATGGATGGCTTCTGTCGCACCATAACAGAAGAAAATGATCAAAATTTAAGAAGTCATATGTTGAATTATTTGATTGATCTTTTAGATGATGCACAAGATTTCTTATGGACTGCAGCAAAGGTCAGCCATGCCGTGCTTCTCTGTCGCATGGAGCAAGGCGAGGTGTCAAGCTATGACCAAGTTGACTGGATTGACCGTATTAGAAGGGCTAATGCCCAAAAGCATGTCATAGGTAACCCCCAGTCTTTGGCCGGACCTAACAATGCCAAGAAAAATGTAATTAGACCCAGTAGAACCATGCCTTGTCAATTTTTCAATCAGGGAACGTGTTCTCATAATGCCACACATGAAACAAAAGGGGTATTGTACAAACACATATGTTCCTTTTGCTTCACTTCTGCCTACAAATCTTTCCCACATACTGAGTCCGAATGTAGAAACAAAAAGAAAAGTGCTTCAGAAAACGAGGAAGCAAGGGCATGAGTCATTTTGGTACCCATGCCCATAGATCTAGACTCATTTTTCCCTCTAGCAGGAAAAAATCTGACCTTGGTCCGAACTTGGGGCGTCTAAAGCCACCTGATCCCACTGGTTCAAAAGGGACAAGGCGTTTGCTACAAAAATTGATAACAGGACATATGCACAAGTAGTTTCCCACAACAAACCTTGTAACTTTGTGTCCAATTCTTACCCCAAATACGTCCCCAACAAACCACCTATTCAAAAACTTCCAACACAATTCATTTGATTGTGTTAGGTCAACAAATCGCACTCATTTGAAACGGCCCTTACACAATAAATGCCGTCACCAGTGTCGACCAATCAACA
This sequence comes from Sabellastarte sp. h YS-2021, assembly GCA_964017235.1. Taxonomy (NCBI): domain Eukaryota; kingdom Metazoa; phylum Annelida; class Polychaeta; order Sabellida; family Sabellidae; genus Sabellastarte; species Sabellastarte sp. h YS-2021. The sequence goes on from OZ024933.1 coordinate 14,522,902, forward strand.
AATCTAAAACTATGTCATTAGTAAATATTTGAATCCCATCGAGTGACCAGAACTACAGGGTGTTTACCTTCACCTCCAAAATAGGGTCTTTACCAGAGGTTCGAACTTATTTGGTATATGAAGAGAAATTGCTCACAAATACGAAATTTTAAGGGGTCTTTCCCAGAAGTTCGAAATTGGAGCATCAAAGCCTGCAACAGCAAAAGAGCCTTTGTGGTCACTTGTGATATTGTCAGAAGCATATCTCCCTCTGCTTGTTTAAGCAAGATGTAATGTGGGTGTTCCACCACACAACTAAGGCTCCCGATTAAGGATTTTTGGGGGTCGGTTCCAAATATTTGCTTAGTCCTAGGCGTCCTGTTTGGGTCGGTTGTTGTTGGTTGAGGCTGTGTGAAAAATTAAACATGTTTGATATTTCTCCCGACCCCAACCGATTCATATTTCCCGCCATCAACAAAATGTCCGCGCCCAGGCGTCCTCAGGCCTCCTCAGACCCAATTTTACATAATCCTATGTTGTCCCAGGCCACCTGTGACCCTTAGTCCCAGACCTCCGTAGCTTAGTCCCATGAAGCCTGTTGTTAGTCCCCAACTCAAATCAGACACATAGGAATTGTATGCGTGTGAAAGTGAATCGGTTTCATTAGTCCCTGGAAGCCTCAGACCGTCTGCAGTGTCCTGGGACTCAAAAATCAAGGTCAGGGACTAAGCCCCGATTAAGAGTAGCCAACCACAACTGACCCTAACCGGCCTCCTCAGGACACCTGGGACAAATTTAGTCTGCGACAGTCTGAGGAGGCCTGGGACTAACAACCGACTAAGAAGTGACTTTTTTCCACGCGTCGGAAATTAAAACGAGGCAATGAGGGGCCGCGCACCATTTCTCGTTGTTACTGACTGGTTGGCTACTGAGAGACATGTGTCACTGTTTTGTAGGGGATTTCAGTTTTTATATTTTACTTATTATACTTGAGGAATACGAGAGCTCTGAAGATGATCCAGAGTGCCATTCATCAGCCAAAAGAGCCACGGTGTGTGCAACTTTTACAGTCAGGAAATTTCCATTGTGGAGTTCGTGAAGCAGCACCCAGAACTGTATGTCAAGGAACATCCACGTTTCCATGACAGGCACAGAAGAGAGACTCTCTGGTCAGAAATCTCTGCAGAACTGAAGCTTCAGCCCTTTGATGTTAGAAGGTGGTTCGAATTCCAGAGAATGCCTTGTGGCAAGCTTTCCAAGCTGCAATCTGGCCAAGCCCCAAGGGAGATGACCAAGAGACAGTCCTGGGTCTACCAGCAGATGGGTTTCCTTAAAACTCACATCAGACGAAAGGGGGCCAACAGAAGTTCTGGGTTTGAGGCCAGTCCTAATACCAGCAAACAGGACGAATCATGTGGGTCTACTACTGATACAGAACATCTCAAGACCAGTGTCCTGAGAGAGAGTAGGAGTCAAACACTCATCATTAGGTTTCATTAGTCCCTCATCACATCTTCACCCGTTTCAACCAACTCCAAGATACTTGAGCATTTTGACCAGATGAGGACATTGATCTCAGGTTTCCGGCATCAGAAGTCAGACAGGCAGCCCTTTTTGACTATGTGGCATCAGAGGCTGAGAAGATGACCCAAGAGGAGTTTGAGGACCTCAAGGGCAGAATTTTTAGACATTGAATCCATTAAGAGCTACCATAGACGTCAGCCACTACCAAGACGATCAGCAACTATTACCATGGAATCCCAGAGGGTGGGGATACTGCCAATCACCACTCAACAGGTGTCTAGTTCCACACAAGCAGCACCTAGCAGCAGTTACGTCTACTACACACCCAGCCCCATTGGCTTTGGTAACCCTGCATCAGTTCTAACTGTACAGGACGAGGGGAGTAGACACAACTTAAGTGATATCAACACAGATCATTGAGCAGCCTCAGCAGCAGCAGCTCTTCACTATCACCACTTCAGCACTGCCTCAACAGCAGCAGCCTCCTCAGTAGCCATCCAGTCAGGGTGGGTCTTTGATCTGCCAGACCCTTTTAAGGGCCACCAAATCTTCCAAAAACAATCATCAAGCTTTGTTTGCTGTCATTCCCTTCCCCAAATAAAACAGTTCAGTACAAATACTTATCACAAGAAAAAAAAACCCAACACCTACACCACCCCTAACATGAAACAAATAACCCATGGTAATACACTTAACCCCCAACCAAGAAACCGACAAACCAATGTGCAAACATAACTCCCCCCAAAAAAATTTTAAAAAAAGAAATTTAAAACCCATGAACCATAACCAAAGCACACAAGTTTATGTGTTTATTTTTGGAAATTTCCTCTAAGTAAGGAAACACATTTCATTTTGAGATTTGCAATAATTTTAGAAATATTTTACAAAAAAAAATAGTTTCTGTTTTTGGGCAGTTATGAAAGATTTTATAATATTTAATCCAAATATCAAGTTCTGTTTGCCATTGGGTTTGTCTATCTGTTTGGGGAAGTTGTGTTTGTCAGTGGGTTTGTCTGTCTGTTTGTGCAGGTTTTGTTAGCAATTGGGTTTGTCTGTATGGGTGTTTGTCGTCCTTATGTTTGGCATGGGGTTTGTCTGTTTGTCTGTTAGTTGGGCTTATGTTTGCAAATGGTTGGGTAATATGTAACAAGCACAGCTGAATAATTGTTTTTGGAATATTTGGTAGTCCTGAAAAGGACTGGTTATTAGTCCTGAAAAGGACTGGTTATTAGTCCTGAAAAGGACTGGTTACTGCAGTAGCAGTTATATTCTGCCATCTTGCCAGGCCACTGCTCCCTCATTATTGAAGTAATCCTTCAGGTAATCCCTCTGTCTTTTGGCTTCTCTAGCAGGGTTTCTGTCTGTACCACCACCAGCAACACCACCAATCAATGGACAATCACCAGGCATATCATTATCATCATCCTCACCAAGCTGTTGACCACCATGTTGACCTTGATACTGGCTTCTCAGTATGTTTTGTAGAACCACACAGGTAAAGATGACTTCCCTCACTGTGTCTGGGGGTAGTTCAATAGGCCAACATTACTACTGAAAAGAATCCCTTATAGTTGTGGTACACAGCTCCAGTGTGCTTAGGTTTCTTCAGGCCCCATAAAGTGTCCCCAGGGCATGTGGGACATTCCACCTGATCCTGAATTTCCTTTCCAGTTCTTTCCACCCATCTGGAGTTGTGGGACATCTGAGGTATTCTCTGGTGAACTAATTCTGGATGGCCCTTCATACCTCTGGTAGAAACTTGAAGATGGTGGAGCTGCCAACCCTGAACTGACAGGATAATGATGTGTAGGACTCTCCAGTAGCCAGATATTTTATGATTAGGGCTAACTTCTCCCCAACACTGATAGGAGTTCTGTAGTTGGTGGCCTGCCTGGCTAGGTGTGGTTCCAGTCTGGTCTTTATCATTTCAAAAAATTCTGGGGTCATCCTCATGTAATTGGTGAATCTTGGAATGTCTGTGGCATACAGGTCAGCCATAATGTTGTGGTAGGCCCCCCTCTTCTCTCTCTGTAGAAGCCATGGCCTGATCCACATGTGCCTTCTTCTAGGTGTCTGTCTGGCTGGTGTTGGTGCTGTTGGTGGTGCTGTTGGTGGTGCTGGTGGTGGTTGCTCTACATCATTTCTACTGAATAAAAACTAAAAAAGCCCTCAATTGTTGCTGAATCTGTCTACCATTAAAAGGTGGCATCCTGCTGTGTTCCTAGAAAAGCAATGATGATTAGATCGCGGATTTGCTTTATATATACCCAGAAAATCCAGATTCCTTGCAAAACAAGAATCGGCCACCTTGGTCTGGGGAAGACTGAGGAAGCCTCAGGACGCCAAGACTTAATCGGGGGTTAGTCGGGGCTTAGCTCCGGGAGGCATTTTGTGTACATTTTGTATTTTGTTAAGTACATTTTGTATTTTGCTAAGTAATCATTTTAAACCATATGATATGATTTTGCAAAGACAGTAAGTTTTACCACTATTCGTGTATTTGATAAAAAACCTATAAATTGAATATTTGTCAAGTTACAAGTGAGTTACCGGTACTCATTGACAACATGAGTGTAGCTTGAGTGTATACAATAATGTAAAAGTAGTATATCTTGTTAAAAATTTAATAAATAACATATTTGAAAAGATGGGCCTAACTGTAAAACTTTTAAAGATATTTGACATTTACTTATGATTGTGAAATACTGTATTTTTACCCTTTACCCAATGACCAACTACAATTAGGAAAACTGTATAAGGGTCAGGATTTGAAACAGAAAATGGCCTTTTTCCCTTTGACAGTTTATGGCATATTTTGGCCTTCAAAGATCCCACAGCTTATTAAGTGAAGGCCATGTCCTTGGCAACGGTAAAGGACCCATTTCCGTTTTACTGTTTTACTGTTTTGAAACAGTTAAAGGGTTAGATACTTAATTCTATTTTCTGGCAAGTCCTATGGCCTTAGAGGTTGGAGGCAAGAACTCTAACCGCTACACCACCGAGCCCCCTCAACTAATTATTGAAGTGAAATATGATATTCATAAAATTTTGCATACATTTTATTGTAGTTTTAATTTTCCTTTTATTTAAGGAAATTTTTTGCATATTTGATGACATATAATTGTTTTGAATACCAGATGAAACTAAAACAAATTTTAATTAATTTTGTTTCTTTATGGAGTTTAATACCACAAAATGAGGAGAGGTATTATTAAAATCACTCTCCCAAACTATTTAACTATGATAATTTTTGGAATATTTTTGAAAGATTAGCACCTGTGAACCTGTCATAAAATAAAGTTAAATTGTAACACTTTGGTTGTATATTTGGCCAGTTTTTGGTCTAAATAGCAAAGGACCCTGGTAAAATTTGGTGTGTCAAATATCAAAGAAATTTTCAAAATATCATACATTATCAAAACACCCACAATGAAATACCTGAGCAATTATTCACGTCAATGTTAATTTATAAAAGAGCCATTCAGAGGATACTTGTGAAAAAGTTTACACTGGTGACTATCCGCCCCCAGAGTTTCCTAGCTGCCTTTGATTTTGAAAGTAGCCGCTAGAAATAAATTACCTTTTAAGAATGTGTGGGGAGGATAGCCCCAGTAAAATGGTAACTGTGATCCATTGGGTGTTTCTAAACAGAAGACACGATTTCTTTCATATCCACTGAATGAAATGTACTCATAGTTCATGTTCTTCTACATATTTTAGTGGATTATTTGGGTAATACATTGTTATCTTCAATGATATTTACTTCATTTTTAAAGTAGTAAGAAGTTAAGAGATAGTAAAGGTCCACATGTAGGTTTTAAATAATTGAGAAATCTTTAAAAGTGGTTTAAAAATAATAGTGATAAAGGACAAGCCTGGAAGTGATACAGGCAAGCCTGGAAGTCATAAGACAAGATGGAAAGTGACTAGGACAAGGCAGATACCAGGTGGGAGGAGCCATGGTCTGTAAGAAGATTTGTGGAGGGTCAAGAAATATCAAACATGTTTGATTTTTTGCCAGCCCACCCGACAAGCCTGGCTAAATACTACTGACCCTTACTATGTAAACATTGCTTCCGACCCTCAAAAATGTTCACTTACAGACAGACCAGCCATAGAATAACACCCACATTACAGTGGAAACCAGTACATACAATCATCGGTAAGCAGCTACCAATTTTCTCACAAGTGGTCCAGGGTTTGAACCACAGACCTCAGAGTTGGAAGGAGAGTGTGTTACCACTGTGCCACTGTGGCCCCTCAGACTTACAGAAATGGAACAGGCCTTGGTGATAGAATTTGTCTGGAGCTTTCTTATAGTTTGTAAATGAAACATTTTTAATACTAAATGAAATTTCTCAGTACCCATTTCGAACAAGATCTTAGGGGCCATGTGTCACAGTGGTGACTCTAAGATTAAAGTTCATATCCCAGCCGTACCTTGTATGTACTCGTTTCCTATGTGCTTCCTACTACCCCTCACAATATAACCAATAATGTACTATGTGTAATGTAAAACACAAAAAAATAAATGTACAGAACACTCTTATTTAAAAATTATTAAAATAAATTATTCTACAAAAATACTTATTTGAGAGATTTAGTTGTATATAAACCTTACTTGAAATTGTATTGATGAATCTGAAATAAATTAATGACTACAAAAATTTATTGTTGGTGTTTTTCCCCGGGCCTATTCACATCCATTCACGAAAGTAAATAGAATCTGTCAAGCCACTCTTGTCTAACCTTTGAATGGGTAACCTTAAAGTCATTTGTGAGTCATTATTGCTCTTATTGCTCAGATTTTAAGGACACCTACAGTATACAGTCAAAACAATGACCATGTATCAATTATAACTGAAATATGCCAAGTATTTTTTATAATTGGCCCTGTAAATGGTAACCTTAAAGCAGCTATAATAGACTTATTGTATAGAGTTTAAGGTTACCATAAAGTGGAAGTATGCTCCATATTTTGTGGTATCCTTAATACCAAATATTAATGAAATGCATCAAGCAGTTTTGGAGTATTTTAATTTATTTTGACAATATAAACTCTGTAAACCGATTCACATGTTTACATTTTGCACTGTGATGTCACAATCCAGCCTACTATGGTTGCCAGGGACATGACCTTCACTTAATAAGCTGTGGGATACTTTGAAGTTCAAAACATATCATAAATAGTAAAAGGGAAAAAGGCCGTTTTCTGTTTCAAATCTTGACACTTATACAGTTTTCCTGATTATAATTAGCCATTAGATAAAGAATCAAGGTACATACCGTTCACTACTTTACCCATTTATATACAGAGAAACAAAAAAATGGTAAAGCACCTACTTCCGTTTTACTGTTTTACTGTTTTGAAACAGTTAAAGGGTTAGATACTAAATTTTATTTTCTAGCAAGTCAATGGGAAATGTGTAAACCACCTTTTAGCAGTTTATATGCTGTACTAAAGCACCACTGAATATCAGGCCTTTTACAGTTTAATGTAATATCTTTTTACTCTTTTACTATTTTTGCCCAATTTTGTCTTTTTTTTGGTGGGGGGGAAGTGTGTGTGTGTGGGGGGGGGCAGCCACGTGCTGGTGAGAGGTGACACTTGTGGTTATGCCTTTAAAGGCATATGACATCACTCATGTTAGTGATGTCACAACACAGTATGCTTGATATTTTGTATGAAGACTTAGCAACAATGTGTTATTTCAGCAATTATATATAAGTTTTCAGTATATAATTTCATCTAGTCGTATCTGATGTAAATTGTTTATTTTAAATATTGATTATTTATACAAACGATGGTGTTTCCTCAATTCTACAGAGTAACTATGACATAAACACTTGTAATGAATGAGACATGGGACCTTTTAAGTACTCATAAACAGGGAGCTTTAGACATTGTTATGACTTTTATTTTTGTTAGCTGTCTTAGTTAGCTCAGATATTCATGTACAGTATCATTGAAACATTTCGAATATCAAGATACTTGGTATTGAATCTATTCACATCATATTTGAAGGTTGTATTCAATAATTGTTAAGAACATTTCAAATATAAACACACACTGTCTTTGTGAGATTTGGGCCCATTAGCCCAAGATGCACCGGCAGGCCCCAAAAAGTGCCACATCAAACACCCATGCAGGAGATCTGAATCAGTGATTTCAAACTTGTGAGAACAGTAGCAGGATTTCACCACTGTGACTGTATACTAAGGACAAACAAAAAAGTTTGCAAAATTTTAGTTGCAGGATTATAGAGACTGGTGAAACTTTGACTGTTTAGAAATTATGTAATTGTAAAATTTTAAAAATCCAGAACAAGGAGCACTGAAACACATAGCACCTATGTGGGTAACAGGAACACAGAAAGTCGTTAAGGTCATATAAACAACTTTGCTAGGGTTATTGATCAGGGACAATTTTCCCAGGTCAGCCTTATGTCTATTTATAGGGGTGTTCCACCGGGAGTGACTTGTCGGGAGAAATGTTTACATAGTCTGTTATGGTCGGTTGTATTTTCCCGGCTTGTTGCCATGGGTCGGCAATAAATCAAACATCTTAAATATTTGACAGACCCGCCCCAGCTTTTGTTCCTGACAGTGTCTCTGCCGTCCTAGAAACTGGCTTGTCCTAACCACTTCCAGTCTTGTTTTATCACTTCCAGTCTTGTCCTTATCACTTCCAGTCATGTCCTTCTCACTTCCAGTCTTGTCCTATCATGAACCCGGCTTCTCTTCTGTCACTTCAGTAGTGCTTATTTACAATCCATTTCCAGCATGATGTGAGGTAAAAATACGACAAAAAATTATGTCAGGAATGACAAAAAACATAATTTAATGTTAAGAGATAGAAAAGGTCCACATGTATGCTGTAAGTAATTAAGAAATGTTTTACAATTTTGTCTTTTTTGGTGGGGGGTGAAGTGTGTGTGTGTGGGGGGGCAGCCACGTGCTGGTGAGAGGTGACACTTGTGGTTATGCCTTTAAAGGCATATGACATCACTCATGTTAGTGATGTCACAACACAGTATGCTTGATATTTTGTATGAAGATTTAGCAACAATGTGTTATTTCAGCAATTATATATATGTTTTCAGTATATAATTTCATCTAGTCGTATCTGATGTAAATTGTTTATTTTAAATATTGATTATTTATACAAACGATGGTGTTTCCTCAATTCTACAGAGTAACTATGACATAAACACTTGTAATGAATGAGACATGGGACCTTTTAAGTACTCATAAACATGGAGCTTTAGACATTGTTATGACTTTTATTTTTGTTAGCTGTCTTAGTTAGCTCAGATATTCATGTACAGTATCATTGAAACATTTCGAATATCAAGATACTTGGTATTGAATCTATTCACATCATATTTGAAGGTTATATTCAATAATTGTTAAGAACATTTCAAATATAAACACACACTGTCTTTGTGAGATTTGGGCCCATTAGCCCAAGATGCACTGGCAGGCCCCAAAAAGTGCCACATCAAACACCCATGCAGGAGATCTGAATCAGTGATTTCAAACTTGTGAGAACAGTAGCAGGATTTCACCACTGTGACTGTATACTAAGGACAAACAAAAAAGTTTGCAAAATTTTAGTTGCAGGATTATAGAAACTGGTGAAACTTTGACTGTTTAGAAATTATGTAATTGTAAAATTTTAAAAATCCAGAACAAGGAGCACTGAAACACATAGCACCTATGTGGGTAACAGGAACACAGAAAGTCGTTAAGGTCATATAAACAACTTTGCTAGGGTTATTGATCAGGGACAATTTTCCCAGGTCAGCCTTATGTCTATTTATAGGGGTGTTCCACCGGGAGTGACTTGTCGGGAGAAATGTTTACATAGTCTGTTATGGTCGGTTGTATTTTCCCGGCTTGTTGCCATGGGTCGGCAATAAATCAAACATCTTAAATATTTGACAGACCCGCCCCAGCTTTTGTTCCTGACAGTGTCTCTGCCGTCCTAGAAACTGGCTTGTCCTAACCACTTCCAGTCTTGTTTTATCACTTCCAGTCTTGTCCTTATCACTTCCAGTCATGTCCTTCTCACTTCCAGTCTTGTCCTATCATGAACCCGGCTTCTCTTCTGTCACTTCAGTAGTGCTTATTTACAATCCATTTCCAGCATGAAGTGAGGTAAAAATATGACAAAAAATTATGTCAGGAATGACAAAAAACATAATTTAATGTTAAGAGATAGAAAAGGTCCACATGTATGCTGTAAGTAATTAAGAAATGTTTTACAATTTTGTCTTTTTTGGTGGGGGAGTGAAGTGTGTGTGTGTGGGGGGGCAGCCACGTGCTGGTGAGAGGTGACACTTGTGGTTATGCCTTTAAAGGCATATGACATCACTCATGTTAGTGATGTCACAACACAGTATGCTTGATATTTTGTATGAAGATTTAGCAACAATGTGTTATTTCAGCAATTATATATATGTTTTCAGTATATAATTTCATCTAGTCATATCTGATGTAAATTGTTTATTTTAAATATTGATTATTTATACAAACGATGGTGTTTCCTCAATTCTACAGAGTAACTATGACATAAACACTTGTAATGAATGAGACATGGGACCTTTTAAGTACTCATAAACAGGAAACTTTAGACATTGTTATGACTTTTATTTTTGTTAGCTGTCTTAGTTAGCTCAGATATTCATGTACAGTATCATTAAAACATTTCGAATATCAAGATACTTGGTATTGAATCTATTCACATCATATTTGAAGGTTGTATTCAATAATTGTTAAGAACATTTCAAATATAAACACACACTGTCTTTGTGAGATTTGGGCCCATTAGCCCAAGATGCACTGGCAGGCCCCAAAAAGTGCCACATCAAACACCCATGCAGGAGATCTGAATCAGTGATTTTAAACTTGTGAGAACAGTAGCAGGATTTCACCACTGTGACTGTATACTAAGGACAAACAAAAAAGTTTGCAAAATTTTAGTTGCAGGATTATAGAGACAGGTGAAACTTTGACTGTTTAGAAATTATGTAATTATAAAATATTCAAAATCCAGAACAAGGAGCACTGAAACACATAGCACCTATGTGGGTAACAGGAACACAGAAAGTCATTAAGGTCATATAAACAACTTTGCTAGGGTTATTGATCAGGGACAATTTTCCCAGGTCAGCCTTATGTCTATTTATAGGGGTGTTCCACCGGGAGTGACTTGTCGGGAGAAATGTTTACATAGTCTGTTATGGTCGGTTGTATTTTCCCGGCTTGTTGCCATGGGTCGGCAATAAATCAAACATCTTAAATATTTGACAGACCTGCCCCAACTTTTGTTCCTGACAGTGTCTCTGCCATCCTAGAAACTGGCTTGTCCTAACCACTTCCAGTCTTGTTTTATCACTTCCAGTCTTGTCCTTATCACTTCCAGTCAGGTCCTTCTCACTTCCAGTCTTGTCCTATCATGAACCCGGCTTCTCTTCTGTCACTTCAGTAGTGCTCATTTACAATCCATTTCCAGCATGATGTGAGGTAAAAATACGACAAAATATTATGTCAGGAATGACAAAAAACATAATTTAATGTTAACAGATAGAAAAGGTCCACAAGTATGCTGTAATTAATTAAGAAATGTTTTACAGTTGTTGATTGGTCGACTCTTGATCCTCCTTTTTTCTCAGAAATTCATCAAAACTGTAATCGCAACACTGACTGCAAGTCTGATTGTGGTGATTCTGTATATTTTTCCAGCCCTGTTTATTTGTCAGTACAGCTTGTCGGGACTTGATACAGCCTGTTCCACCAAAGGACTAAGCCCCGATCCTGTCCGCGCCCCTTAATCGTGGAGAGTCGGTGAAAAAAGAGGTAAAATGGGTGGGAATACTGAATCCTTATCAAAACCTGGGATTAAGGTCAGATCGGCCTCAGGAAGCCTAAGGAGACCCCAGGCGGCCCCACACAGTCCCCAACTGTTCTGCGACTAAGACATTTTTCTGGTCGGTTTGAACCACAATATTGTTGTACACATACCGACTGGGTCACAGGACACCTCAGGCCTCAAGGGACTAAGCTCCGACTAACCCCTGGTTAAGTCTTGGCTTCCTCAGGCATCCTTAGGCGTCCTCTGTGTTCCCCAAACCAAGATGACCGATTCTTGTTTTGCAAAAAAATTTGATTTTCTGGGTATATATATATAAATTCTGCAATCTAATCATCATTACTTTTCTAAGAACATATCAGGATGCCACCTTTTAATGGAAGACAGCTTCAGCAACAACTTAGGGCTTTTTTAGTTTTTATTCAGTTACATATAATGATGTATTTGCTATTTCTATGTCGACCACAGCAACCAGCAGCACCACCACCACCAGCCAGACAGAGACCTAGAAAAAGGCACAACATGTGGGTCAGGCCATGGCTACTACAGAGACAGGAGAGGGGGGCCTACCACAACATGATGGTTGAACTGTATGCCACAGACATTCCAGGATTCATCAATTTCATGAGGATGACCCCAGAATACTTTGAAATGATAAAGACCAGACTGGAACCACGTCTAGCCAGGCAGGCTGCCAATTACAGAGCTCCAATTAGTGTTGGGGAAAAGTTAGCCATCACCATCAAATATCTGGCTACTGCAGAGTCATACACATCATCATCCTGTCAGTTCAGGGTTGGCAGATCCACCATTTCCAAGTTTCTACCAGAGGTCTGCACGGCCATCCAGGATGAGTTCACCGGAGAGTACCTCAAATGTTCTACTACTCCAGATGAGTGGAAAGAACTGGAAAGGGAATTCAGAATCAGGTGGAATGTTCCACATGCCCTGGGAGCCCTTGATGGAAAGCATGTGGCCCTGAAAAAACACAAGAACACTGGGGCCCTGTGCCACAACTACAAGGGATTCTTTTCCATAGTAATGTTGGCCTTGGTAGATGGGCAGTACAAGTTCAGATGGGTGGATGCTGGTACAGCTGGATCTTGCTCAGATGCCCAGATATTTAATACCTGTCAGCTGAAGAGGAGGATTGAGGATGACAGGATAGGCTTCCCTGACCCAGCTCCTATAACCCAGGGTGCTAGAGATGTCCCCTACTTCATTCTGGCAGATAATGCCTTTGTCCTGAAGACCTGGCTCATGAAACCCTATAGCTGAAGGATGTTAACCAGAGAAGAAAGGATTGCCATCAGCCTGGTGATGATGATGATGATGATGATTTGCTTGGTGATGGTCACTTGATTGGTGTTTGTGCTGGTGGTGGTCACGACAGAAACCCTGTCAGAAAAGCCAAAAGACTGAGGGATTACCTTGAGGAATACTTCAATAATGAGGGAGCAGTGGCCTGGCAAGATGGCAGAATACTACTACTTACTGCAGTAACCAGTCCTTTTCAGGACTATGAAATATTCCAAAAACAATTAATCAGCGGTGCTTGTTCCAAATAACCCAACCTTTTGCAATTATAAGTCCCCCAACAAACAAACAGACAAACCCAATGACAAACATAAGTCCAACAAACAGACAAACCCAATGACAAACATAGGTCCAACAAACAGACAAGCAGACAAACACAATGACAAATATAAGTCCAACAAACAGATAAACCCAATGAGAAACATAGGTCCAACAGGCAAACAGACAAACCGAATGACAAACATAAGTCCAACAAACGTACAAACCCAATGACAAACATAGGTCCAACAAACAGACAACCCAATGACAAACATAAGTCCAACAAACAGACAGATAAAACCAATGCCAAACATAATTGCGTTGATGTTAGATCTGGTAGCTGGCTTAGTATTCCACTCAGGTTGTGTCTACTACCCTCATCCTGTAATGTGACCAATGATGTAGGGTTTCCAAATCCAATGGGCCTGGGTGTGTAGTAGACGTAACTGCTGCATGGGTGGAACTAGACGCCTGTTGAGTGGTTGTTGGCAGTATCCCGAACCTCTGTGACTCTGTGGTAATAGTGCTGATCTCCTGGGTAGTCCTTGACATCTAGGATTGCTCTTTACTGCTTCAATGTCTCTAAAAATCCTGCCCTTGAAGTCCTCAAACTCCTCTTGGGTCATCTTTTTAGCCTCTGATGCCACGTAGTCAAAGAAAGGCTGCCTGTCTGACTTCTGCTACAGAAAGTCTGTGATCAGTGTCCTCATCTGGTCAAAGTGCTCGAGTATCTTGGAATCTGTAGAAACTGGTGTAGATGTTAGTGTTGGTTGACTCCTACTCTCCCTCAGGACACTGGTCTCTAGATGTTCTGTATCAGTAGTAGATCCCCGAGATTCATCTTGCCTGCTGGTGTTGGGACTGGCCTCAAACCAACAGGTTCTGTTGGCCCCTTGCGTCGAATGTGGATCTTAAGGAAACTCATTGCTGGTAGACCCAGGACTGTCTCTTGGTCATCTCCCTTGGGGCTTGGCCAGAGTGTTGCTTGGACAGCTTGCCATAACGAGTTCTCTGGGACTCAAACCACCTTCTCACATCAAAGGGCTGGAGCTTCAGTTCTGCAGAGATTTCTGCCCAGAGAGCCTCCTTCCTGTGTCTGTCGTGGAAACATGCATTCTCCTTGTCATACAGTTCTGGGTGCTGCTTAACAAACTCTACAATGACACTTTCTTGGCTGTCAGTGAATGTAGCACAGACCCTGGCTCTCTTGCCTGATGCGTGACACTCTGATTCTTCCTCCCTACCTCTCATCTTCTTCGCAAGCTTCCTCAGTAACTTCTAAACCTTTCTCTCTATCCTCTCTTCTATCTCTTCTGTCCCCTCCTCTGTCCTTTTCTCTGTCCTCTCCTCCAACTCTCCAACTTCCTTCTGCCTCTCCTCTTGCCTCTCATCCATCTTCTTCTTTCCTCTCTTTCCTCCTTTCTCTTTCCTCATAACTCCAGTCAATATAAAAAAGCTAAAACACTAAAATGTGTTGCCTGACTGTGAAATTTGCCCTATGGTCAAGTATAATAAAATATATTTAAAAACTGAAAACCCCTAGCAAAAAGTGACACATGTCTCTTAGTAGCCAATCAGTCAGTAACAATGTAAAATAGTTGGTGATTAGTCGGTACTTAGTCCCAGGCCATCTGGGGCATCCTCAGACCGTCGCAGACTAAACTCGTGTGGTCCCAGGTGGCCTGAGGAGGCCGGATTAGATCAGTTTGGATCAGCATCTCTTAGTCGGGGCTTAGTCCCAGATTTCTTAGTCGCAGGACACCTGAGACGGTCTGAGGCTTCCTGCGACTAGTGAAACCGATTCATTTTCACATGCATTAAACTTCAAAGATCTGTTATGAGTCGGGGACTGACAACAGGCTTCCTGGGACTAGGCTAGGGATGCCTAGGACTAAGGGTCGCAGGAGGCCTGAGACAACACAGGGCTGTATAAATTTGGGTCTGAGGAGGTCTGAGGAAGCCTGAGACTGGACATTTTGTTAACGGTGGGAAACAAGAATCAGTTTGGGTCGTGAGAAGTATCAAACATGTTTCATTTTTCTCACAGCCCCAACCGACAACTACTAACCTATACAGAATGCGTGGGACTAAGCAAAATTTTGAAACCAACTCCAAAAAAAACCTTAATCAGGAGCCTTAGTCATATGGTGGAACCCCCACATTAGGGGGAAACACACCATTATGTGTTAATGTATGTTGTAAATAATTTTAATAATATTATCTAGTAACAATCTCAAATGAATTTATGTTTTATTAACTAGTTTTAGTAATGATTGATAATAGTATCAAGCTGTTAGTAGTCACTGTTACAACTGTTATGTATAAAAATATTTTAACCCCTATTTGCATATTATCGGTGCCTGCAAATGAATTAATAAGTGGTGGAAACGAGTTACTAAGTGGTGGGAACATGATAGTAAGTGGTAGGAGCGACTTAATCAGTGTTGGGAACAAGTTAGTAAGTGTTGGGAGCGACTTAATAAGTGGTGGTAATGAGTTAGTAAGTGGTGGGAATGACTTAATAATAACTTACTAAGTTGTGGGAATGACATAGTATCTTGTGGCAATGACTTGCTAAATCGTGGGAATGACTTAGTGTCTTGTGGTAACGACTTATCAGCTTGTGGTAATGAGATAAAAAAGATAATAAAACAGTTCTATGTCCCTTTCTGGGCTCCATAAAGCAGTTCCTTAAAGATATTAAAATTTGATAGAAAATCACGCATACCTGTAAGATTGCAATTATCAAAAGGATTGAATATGCTAATCAAATAAAACAACAAATATAGAAAGAAAGAGAAATTAAATAATGATGATCTCCTGACTCTTGCCAACCTTCCCTAATTGGCTTCATAACCTTCACTAATGTTTGCCTTTATTTCAAAACTGAGGAAAGTTGAAGACAAAGTTCGGTATGTGAACTTCCAGATCAATTGTAAAGCCTACTTACTTATCTCAATGGCCCTTTTCAGAGCCATCCATCTAAAAGTCAAGTTAGTATTTTAGGTTATTTTCGAAAGCTAACATCTTATTAATGCATGTCACATGTCACAGAAAATGAAACCTACACATCAACAGGAGCTTGTCCTTGATATTCAGTTCAAATTGTAACGCAACTTACTAATGTTTCTGTGTAGTAGTTTGTAGTTATGTGCATTTTTGGACTTTGGTATATTACTTCATAGATGTAGTTAAATTCCTTACACTTTATAAGTTATACGCTTAGTACTAATTAGAATTTCCCAGTACTCAAACAGTACAAGAGCTGCAGATGTGAAACTTGCACAGAACACTCTTCTTTAAAAAGTACAAGAATAACTTATATTGAAGAAGAAGATGAAAAGGAAGAAGAAAAAAAACTTAGTTTATCCAGTGTAAACAAACATATAACCTTACCAAAAATTACACTGAAAGTTTACAACAGAAACAGTGTTTTTACAAGATTGTTAAAAAAATGCCCCACAATACAGTACAATAATTTAGATAGGGTATATGAGAACATATATTTCAAAGGATTTAGTTGTATACATAACACTATTTTAAGTGGTATTTATCAATCTTAAATTAATTAATGGCTACAAAAATTTAGTGTTGGTGTATGTCTGTACCCTGGTATATGCACAGCCATATACCAAGAATAAATTGAATCTGTCAAGTCATTTCTGTTTGATTGATCCTTGAATGGGTAACTTTAAAGTCATTCATCAGATTTCTTGTTCAGTTTTTAAGGCCACCTTAAAGTCTACAGCTTTCATGGTCCAAAAAGCAGCCAACTACGAATTATAACTGAAATTCACCAAGTGTTTTATTTTAATTTTGGTTGAGCAAAGGGAAAACCTTAAAGTTGGTATAATAGATTTATTGCCTGTTGTTTAAGGTCACCATAAAGTGAAAATACTCTCCATACTTTGTGTCATACATGTACCAAATATTAATGAAAGCAGCAAGCAGTTTTGGAATAATTTATTTATTTGGCAATATAATCTATTTTAAACCCTTTCACATGTTTAAATTTTGCACTGTGACGTCACAATCCAGCCTACTCTGGTTGCCAGGGCCATGACCTTCACTTAATAAGCTGTGGGATACTTTGAAGTCCAAAACATATCATAAACAGTAAAAGGGAAAAGGGTTGTTTTCTGTTTCAGATCTTGACCCTTATACAGTTTTCCTGATTATAATTAGTCATTAGGTAAAGGGTAAGAATATTGTATTTCAAAACCATAAAACAGTAAAACAGTAAAACGGAAGTAGGTGCTTTACCGTTTTTTGTTTCTCTGTATATAAATGGGTAAAGTAGTGAATGGTATGTACCTTGATTGTGGTGATTAATGATATTGAATTACTTCATGTAGCACCAGATAACTGAATATAACCCTGAAGATAAGTCTAGACAATTTCATTCTTACTTCTGAAAAATTGAATCCATAGTCATATTCCAAGGTTAAGTCTGCTCCCCTTATCAAAGCATAGCTACCGTCTTGGCATCGAAAGGAGGTTGCATATGTAGCTGTCATTTCCAAAGGATCTACATCTTCTGGCAAAAAATAAAGTAAAAATTGTTCAAAAACGCTATATTTGAATAAGCATTAGCAAAATTTGGACACTCAAATAAGTAAAGACATAGTTTTATTAAAAATGGTTTATTAAAAACTATAGGAGACTTTTTGAGATTCTCTAAATGTTTTATAAATATTTTATCATCAAACCAGTTTCTATATCCCTGAAAGACTATATGGTTGGTTTATAGATATCAAAATGCATAGTTGTATTATAGCATTGCCATTTTATAATCTCTATACTGTTCAAGTTTACCATTGTGTAAATTCTTGGAATCATGTTTAATATATTATCTGGTTATATATCATTTTCACATTGCTCATTTTACATATACAATTTTTCTCAGTTAGTAAGTTACAAATTACAAGAAAATAATAAAAACTGTAAACTATTTACTCATTTGTTTCATTATCATTGTAAATTGATCTAAATGTGGTGTCTGCTCTTGTGTATGTTTTGAATCAGGGTACCTACCGTTAATTCCTTTATCTATGTCTCCTTTTATTGGGATTAAAATGGTAAACAGTTTCTTACCCTTTTACTGTTTTGGGCTGAACAAACTAAAACACACCTATAATCAATTTGTATGTGATGTATATGGAAAAAAACACCAAACAGTAGATTTTAAACCCCTCACAAGGTACCTACAGTTAAAATGAAAATCATTCCATATTTAGAACTTTCCACAAACAGTCAGCAAATCAAGGTAAATCAAATCAAGACGCCATACCATTCACCACTTCTACATACAAACAGTAAAACGGTAAAGCATCCACTTCCGTTTTACTGTTTTACTGTTTTATGGTTTTGAAACAATGAAAGGGTTGGATACTTAATTTTATTTTCTAGCTAGTCAATGAAAGATGTGTAATACACCTTTTAACAGTTCATATGCTGGCATTCAGCATCAATGAATATTAGGCATTTTACTGTTCAATGCAATATCTTTTTAATTTTTTTTTATTTTTGCCCCATTCTGTCTTTTTGGGGGAGGTAGGAGGAGGGGGAACGGCCACATGCTGGTGAGAACCAACACTTCAAAGGTCTATGATGTCATTTATGTTAGTCACAACACAGTCTGTTTGATATATTCCATGAAGATTTTGTCACAATGAATCTTTTCAGCAATTATATATGTATTTTCAGTGCACATTTCATCTAGCCATAATGTAAATTATTTATTTTAGATATAGATCATTTTATACAATTGATGGTGGTTTCTCAATTCTGTAGAGTAACTTTGACATACATACTTATAATAAAGGAGACACAGGACCTTATAAATACTCATAAACAGATAGCTATAACAAGTTGCTATGATAAACTTATTGGCAGGAGTTTAAGGTCACCACAAAGTAGATGTACTCTCCATAGTTTGTTTCATCCACTTACCAATTATTTATCAATTTCTTCAAATTATTTGCCAATATAAAATCTTTAAAAACCAAATAATACTTTTAAATTTAGCATTGTGACGTCACAACCAAGACTACAGTGGTTACCAAGGAAATGACCTTCACTTAATTGGTTGTGACAAAGTATAAATTGCTAAAATATACCATAAACAGTCTAAAGGAAAAAGGCTGTTTTCTGTTTTGAATCCTAACACTAATACGTACAGTTTTCCTAGTTAGATCAAGTCAAAATGTGAACCATAAAACAATAAACAGTAAAACGGAAGTAGGTGCTTTACTGTTTTGTGTTTCTTTATATATAAATGTGTAAAATAGTAAACTGTATGTACCATGATTGACTAGTTCACTACACATTAAATCATTTTAAAGACACTAGATTAACAGTTGGTACCACTGAAAAACTTCAACTGTGTTTCATTTTTATCATATACACTTTAACTGTTTTTTCAAAGTCAAAAGTTTAAAGGATAAACTGTAGTTTTCAAAGTTTTCACTTGCAAGTAAAAATTGATGAAAATGATATACTACTTATTATCAATTCGTCAAATTGCAAGCATAGAATGGTTTTAGGTAGTTTTCCCTTTTAAATTTTAGAAAATAGTATTAGGTAAAGAAATTGACGGTAGGTACCCTGATTGTTTATCATTTGAGGGATTTAATGTTGAATATCGATTCCATAATTACAATTAGTATTTGAAAATCAGGGTACCTACCGTTAATTTCTTTACCTAATACTATTTTCTAAAATTTAAAAGGGAAAACTACCTAAAACCATTCTATGCTTGCAATTTGATGAATTAATAATAAGTAGAATATCATTTTTATCAATTTAGACTTGTAAGTAAAAACTTTGAAAGCTACGGTTTATCCTTTAAACTTTCGACTTTGAAAAAACAGTTAAAGTGTAAATGATAAAAATGCAAAACAGTTGAAATTTTTAAGTGGTAACAACTGTTAATCTAGTGTCTATCAAATGATTTAGTGTGTGGTGAACCAGTCAATCATGGTACATACAGTTTACTATTTTACCCATTTATATATAAAGAAACACAAAATGGTAAAGCACCCACTTCCGTTTTACTGTTTTATGGTTTTTGAATACAGAGTTCTTCCAATTTACATTTTGACTTGATATAACTAGGAAACATGTATAAGTGTCAGGATTCAAAACAGAAAATAGCATTTTTCCTTTAGACTCTTTATGGTATATTTTAGCAATTTATACTATGTCACAGCCAATTAAGTGAAGGTCATTTCCTTGGTAACCACTGCAGTCTTGGTTGTGATGTCACAATACAAAATGTTAACATATTATTAGGTTTTAAAGCTTTTATACTGGCACATAATGAATTATTCAGAAGCTCTTTGTTAGAATTTATTAATGTTTGACAAGTGGATGAAACAAAATAAGGACTTTAAGGTCACTAATGCTTCATGGTGACCTTAAACTCCCAACAATAACTCTATCGCAGCAACTTTAAAGTTGTCACTTCAGATTTTAAGGCCACCCTAAAGTATACAGCTTTCAAAGTCCAAATAAAATACAAGTACCAATTATAGCTGAAATTCGCCAAGTATATTTTCAATATTTTGCAGTGGAAGTGGTAACCTCAAAGCTGCTAAAAGGGACTTATTGCCAAGAGTTTAAGGTCACCACAAAGTGGAAGTACGCTCTATACTGTGTGCCATCCACATACGAAATATCAATCAAATTCATCGAGTAATTTTAGAATAATTCATTTATTTGGCAATTTCAACTCTTTAAAAGCCATTCACATGTTAAAATTTGCAATGTGATGTCACAATCTGGCCTACTGTGGTTGCCAGGGACATGGCCTTTACCTAATAAGCTGTGGGATTCTTTGAAGGGCAAAATATACCACAAACAGCCAAAGGGAAAAAGGCCTTTTTCTGTTTCAAATCCTGACTCTTATACAGTTTTAATAACTATAACCATAGATAAAGGATAAGAATATAGTATTTCAAAACCATAAAACAGTAAAAAGGAAGTAGGTGCTTTACTGTTTTGTGTTCTCTGTTAATATACATGGGTAAAGTAGTGAATGGTATGTACTTTGATTGATTAGCCCTCTACTTACTGGCACAAATCAACTTAAACGTGTGTTACTGTTTATTAAAACAATCAAAGAATAAACAGAAAAGGAGTATTAACTGTTCTGAAAAAAGTTCTGAATATGGAATGATTTTCATATTAACAGTAGGTACCTTGTAAGAGGGTTTTAAACCTACTGTTTGTACTTTTCCATATTTATCACACTCAAATTGATTACAAGTGTGTTTCAGTTTATTCAAACTAAAACTGTAAAAATGTAACAAACTGTTTACTGTTTCAAACCCAATAAAAAGAGATATAGGTAAAGAAATTAACGGTAGGTACCCTGATTATTACAAACTGGTTCAACCTGAAATGGTTATTTAATTTTATAATTTCAGGTTACAAAAAGCATTCCTTGCATTTCTGTCTATTTTTGTAAATATTTATGTTGTTACAATCAGGCAGGAATTCCATGTCCAAAATATAAATAGAAAAAAATCATAAGTGAAAAGTATGCATTTCTATTTTTTCCATGTGGTATTTTTCACCTTATCAATTGTATTTAGACTATTTGTTAAAATGATAAAACATGCAAAGAAGAGGTAAGAAACGGGATATATTCAAGAAAAAATGCACAAATTCCCTTTATAGTTGCCACATATCACCAAAATATTATTGAGTTTCATCTTGTTTTCCTTCTATTAGATGTAAAGAAAATTATATTAGGAAAAATGAAAACTGTAAATTATTTCCTTTTTTTCGTTTTGAGTTTACAATAAATGAAAACAGGATTTACAAGGAACCTAATCAATAGACACCTAGAAATTCCATTGGATGATTGAGGTGTCAATCACATTCATGGAATTATAGTAACTGTGAGGTGATGGTGGTGGGGGGCATCGACATGCTTGTTAGCAGTGGTACTTGAATGACACTTTGAAGGCCTGTGACGTCATACATGTTGATGATGTCACAATGCAACAACATTCCGACAGTGGTACATCTTTGTGCTAGACTTAATTGATTATGTCTCTGTTATATGTACACATTTGAGTAAATAATAAGTGTAATTTCATCTAGACCTATTTAATGACAGTTTATAGTTTATTGTGTACAGTTTATTACATTTAAGTCTAATATTACTTTATTTTGAATGGATATAAAATCCTTTTAGTTTTTACTGACTGTATTTTATCAAAACATAAATACATTTAAGTTATGAAAGCATGTACATTGTAAGTATGAAACTTGAAAACTGGATCCTGACCCTGATCAGGCCAAACAATCTGAATTCCGGATAGTTTTGAGGAGATCCAATGATGAATAAGGAACAGGAAAATTGGCCATGCCCTACTAATGATATACAATACATATTTATCTGCGATATAGATATTTTTAAAAAAGTGGCACTTGTTGACACTAATTATCCAGGGTAAACGGGCACTGCTTTATACAAGAAACATATACGCCACTCTGTATATCTCATACATAGATTATATAGATGTCTGGTGGATAATAAAGTTTTTACTAGGTTATATAATAAATTAAACCCATTGCATGTGTTCACTAGCACATATCTTTTGGAATATTGGTCCTTTTACAATATTGACATATATTCACTTTGAGACAGCAGTAATTTTCTAGGGACTGATATGAGTGGGGTATTTTTGTCCTGGAGTCAAGCAAACCGGGGTATAATTTTCTGTGGGCTGATTTGAAGTGGTCTGAGGCATGAGGTCTGGAGTTTGACAGGACCAAGTTGACTGTGATTCATAGCAAATATGTTGTCAGAGACAAACCAATATAACAAGATCAGAGTGCAAACCTTTTCTGAGGCATATAATAGTAAGTAAATGGGAAAATAGAATTTTGTAACTTTTTCATGAAGTTTCAACCAGTAGTATTTGCATGATCCTGCTAGAATCAAATAAAAGACAAACAGTTATGAAAATAATGCCTCCATTACATGAATGTTTGGGTGGGGTCATGCTGGGCCCTACCTTCAATGTCTAATGTGGTCTTCATAATTTTAATGTCTTTTGTCTTCTTTGTTATAGCCCCTAGAGGCAATTCAGTCAATTTATTGAGTTAGTAAGTTGATAAATGAAGACACCTACGTTTATTTGTTGGGAAGCTATGTTGATCTAAAACACTTCATATTGGCCCCTCTACACTTCCGTAGTCTACATATAATATGATTAAACTATTACAATACAAATGAACTTAACTGAAATATAAAGTGTGCAGCTGTATTAATACCCATTTAATACCACGCCCTTTATTGTTACTTATTATGTGAGGAATGACTGTTTTGGTGTATAAACTGGAAACTAGCTGTACAATATCTTAAAAGTAAGACAAAAAGCAATAAAGTTTTTCTCATGAAATAATACTAGAAAGTTTAGGCCTATGTTAAAACGTGCAAAGTACTTTCATGATTTTCGTGAGAAAGCCAACATTTTTTTTATAATTACAAATGCAGTGCTCATCTATAGTTTATCAAACAGAAAAATAAACAAAAGATAACAACATCCACAGAAAAAATCAACCAATTAAACCAATTATGGGGATCTTCCACTGGAGCCAACCCTATAACTGACCCTACGACTCTAGGGTTGGTTGCAAATGTCAGGGGTGAAAATCCAGAAAAAAAATGTTGGGTCAATTTCATCTCCCTGACAGGACGTAGTACATTCTGGCTTGTATGGATCATAATACCGATAACAAGATGGGAAGCTACCAGGACAAGCTGTAAACCTCTAACAGGCAGGAATGAAGCATTTTCTCGACCCACCTTAATTGGACTGATTATTTTCTGGATTCAGAATCGAGAGTGGGGATCAAACCCAAAGTAAAACCCCACTGGCTGTCAAAAAACATCATTTGTCAATGCAAAGATGCCAATTCTACATCAGAGAGACTTTCTACACAAGCGTAGGGGACTTTTGTTTTTTATTGAGTTTAATATTTTGATATTCACCATGATTTGCAAAAACAGAGGACACATCTGAACCCAGAACCAGCACTTGCCCTACAGCAAGTATCACAGCCTCAACCTTAGATGTCAGGTAGTTTCAGAAGGTTGTTCTGGTGGTCCCCTGTCTTGGCTTGAGAAAAGATGAAGGCGTAGTTTTCATCTGTTAAAATAGTTCCTGAACTGCTGAATACTGTTGAATGCTGGGAAACTACATTGCGGCTTACAATCAATGGTTGTTGTGTGGTGTGACTGTTATTTAATTTGGATATTGGCCAGATTTGGACTGGGTGAGTTTTCCATAATGAATCCTTTGGTATTCAAACCAAGTCTTACACATTTTCACGGATAGCATATGACTACTGATGATCCTATCCCACATGCATTCCTTCCTGGTCTTATCCTTAAAGTGCTCGTGCTCATAGACCACCTCATGATCTTTGACAAAATCCACAATAGCCTCCACAAGTGAGTCACTAAAATGTTTGTCAGATGTCGTTTCTTGCACTTAGTTTGTGACTGTGACGTGCCTGCCTCTCCTCCACCTTCTCTGTCTGTGCTCTGTGTGTAACTGTGGCATTTCCACCTTCCTGGACTCCCCTCTCCCCACCCTCTCTCTGTTCTCTCACCTCCTTCCTCTGAAAGTCAGAAGCTGAAACATAAATGCTGTAGTTGTGTCTGTAGGGATTTCTGTCTTTCTCACATTCCTCCTGCCCTTTTTAGAACCCATCTTGTAAATCAAATAAAAGCAGTGTTTATAAAAAGCCTATCAGTAAGTCAGCCCAACTTGTATCTCAACACTAAATGCTAAGTAAATTGATGAAAAAACAAAAGCCAGGTTTGATCCATCAGAAAGCCTAAATGCTGCTAGGTGTTATCCTTCAGCTGCCAAAGCCCAAATGATGCATTGCGCCAAATGACTTGTTTCAGCAGGAAACAACCAAGTCAGGTTGTGGATGGTTACGATAGGCTGGTTTCCTATCAAGTATGGTTCATATGTTTCTATGGCCTGTCATGAAGTTGTGTTCAGGTACTGAAACATGGCAGGCAGCAAGTGCTTTCAGACAACATGGTCACAGTCTAGGACATGACAGGAAGTCTGTACGACAAGTCGTATAGACACACGACATGATCATTGCAAGATGGGCAGAGCCATCATCTGGATCAAGAGTCATGGATGGGCGATGAAATATTAAACATGTTTGATATTTTGCCGATCCACCTTGACAAGCCAGGAAACCACAACTGATCTGAACCGACTCTGTAAACAATGCTCCTAAACTTAGAAAAATCCGACAAGACAGCCTGTATGGAACACCCCCATCAGGATCAGTTGCAGTGGCACACCTCCATTACACAAATACTGCTAGTTGGATATTCTTATCAAAGTCAAAATATAATTTGTGGTCTAACTTGGATGCCATTAAATTTTAAGACTGATTCAGATCATTGCCTGGATACCCAAAATATCAAAATTTGGATTTTCCAATATGCTTAATAGCGAGCCTTATTTAAAAACCCTACCGTCTAAACTATGCCTCTAATTCACTACTGCAAAGGATATATTATCTTTGTGAGTGTTTGTCTGTTTCACTGTCTGTTTGTCCTTTTATTAGTTTGTTAGCAAGATATGCAAGTACTGCTGCTTAGATTTTTTGAAAAAAAATCAGAAGATTGCTGTTGGTCTAACCTAGATCCAACTAATTGTTGAGAGTAATCTGGATGATTGTCTCATTGTCTGGATACAAAAAAATCTGGATCTTCACAATTACTTATTATTAAGTGCCTTGTTTCTTTGTTAAAAGTGTCTGACTCATTCACGGATCCACGATTCTTTTTACTGATGTACATATGATCAAGCAGGAGTAGTATAATGACACTGACAAACTTATATTTCTCCTCATTTTTGAGCGATCTGATTGGTCGAGAGGGGTAACGTGACATAGGTGACGTCATCATGGTGACCATGGCAATGGAAGTGACGTCATTTTTGAGCAATCTGATTGGTCAAGACAGATCATGTGAAGTAGGTGACGTCATCATGATCACGCCAGAAGTGATGTCATCATGGTTGACCATGGCGACAGAAGTGAGCAATCTGATTGGTTGAGACGTAGGTGACATCATCATGGTGACCATGGCGATGGAAGTGATGTCATGATGCAGCGATCTGATTAGTTGAGATTCAGGTGATGTTATCATGGTGATTGGCTAGCTAGTAATATATATCCCTAGCTAGCTAGTAGCTAGCTAGTAATATATATCCCTATATATATATCCCTAGCTAGCTATTAGCTAAGGTGCTTATGCATGGAATAAAATTTAGAGTGTGCATGCACACGCTAGATTTTTATTCGCACATGCGCACATTTGTGGTGTATAGCAATCGTATTGGTAGATGACATCATATCATGCAACCAAATGATGCAATTTGATTGGTTGATGAAGTCACGTGATCCCACTGACATCAGAGAGGTGGTAAACAATATGGTATACAGGAATAATAATAATAATTATTATTATAATGAAGCCAGATAACGAGGTACATAAGGGTGAATTTATAGTAAGAATAGTGTTTCTATGTATAAAATCGCAAAATAATGTGTTAAAATTTGAGGGACCACTTAATTCTGGGTATTGGGTATTTTTTGACAAAGTTCCATAAAATCCCCTATTATTGCTCACCGCCATCTTGTATGACATCATGCATGATGTCGTCTGGTGCGTAGCAATCTGGTTGGTTGATGATGTCACATGACTAAATGCAGCAACCTGATTGGTTGAATCTGGTTGATGACATCACAGGATACTGCAATCTGATTAGTTGATGATTCCATGTGACTAAATGCTGCAATCTGATTGGTTGATGATGTCATACCATGTGACCAAATGTTGCAATTTGATTGGCTGTTGATGTCATGTGACAAAATGCTGTATTCTGATTGGTTCATGATGTCATATCACGTGACTAAATACTGCAATGTGATTGGTTGATAACTAAATGCTGCAATCTGATTGGTTGATGACTAAATGCTGCTATCTGATTAGTTGATGACATCAATCAGGATGCAGTCATCTGATTGGTTAATGTTGTCATATTGATTGGTTAATAGAGTGATGGTGATTGTTTATTAGGTCGCGCATGGGCACATTGTTAATTATAGTTTGTTACAGTATATATGTGTAATTTTATATTTTTAGCCATAACTTCCTTATTTATGGATGGATTTTGATAAAATAAGACCAAAAGAGGTGTTGTGAAGTACACTTTCCAGCAATATATAGTTTCCTATATGTATCTTTTATAGTTTTGAAGTTATTGATGACAAAGCAGAAAGTAAGTGTTGTGTAATATTCAGAACTTTGAAACCATTTTTAGACTCTGCAAGATGCAAATAAAGCCTGCGGTTAATAACAGGTGAAAAATAGGCATTTCAATTATTACTCCTGCCCTCCTAATATTACACTTGATGCTGTAAATTTTAGCATGCGCAAAACAAAATTTAGAGTGGTACAGAGTGTGCATGCCCGTGTTAAAAAAAAGTATATTTTAAGTTGAGAAGTTGCTTAATTTGTTCCTTCAGGTTCCCTCTTACTGTGCTTCCATCCATAAATCAAAGGTCCATTTTAACAATAGTTTCTCATATGATGCCCCTAAGTTATGGAATGAGCTTCCATATGATATACGCAGTGCTCCAAATCTCTCCAGTTTCAAAAGTAGACTCAAAACCTACCTATTTCAGAAATCATATCCAGCATAGCTTCTTACTACCGAACACCGGACTGCCTCTCTGGCAACCACTCGGAACATGTCTAATGTCTCATGACTTGTGCCTTACGAATTGGATGGTGTGCCTTAGAATCCGTTGATATGGAGATTAAGCACTTGGACAACTGATCGATTGATTGATTGATTGAAATTATTGCATGGGCGTGTGAACTTAGAATGTATATAAAAGCAGGTGAAAGAGTGCAAAATAAAACTATAAATGAATGTGCAGGTCAATTTTTTTAAGAGCGGAGAACGAAAATTGGTGGTATTAAGAAAGATATGTGTAGAAGAGCAAGTGATGGATTTTGATGCAACAATAATTTTTAAAGATGAATATGAAATAATATTTTGCAAGTCAAAGAGAGTAAGTAAATTGATAGAGAAAAATTATTGGAATTATATGAGTGACAAGCATCGTTTAAAGGTGGAATTAGACAGTTTAGTGTATATAGGGAATTTTTATTTAACATTTTCTCAGTGGGCAGAATTTTGTACAGTTTGGAATCAATTTGAAGCAGGTGGATTAGTATATAAGAAGTATCAAAAGTGTCAACAATACCAAAATCTTGAAGAGAATTAAGAAATGATTAGTTCTGAGGTGCAGAAAAACAAGTTGATATTTTCTAAAGGACATCAAAAGGTTATTTTTTGCAGGTGAAGATTATAAAAATTTTAAAAACAGTTTAAGTAGAATAAGTCGTGGATTAAAAAAGTCTAGTGATTTTTTGGACAGAATTGGGGTGGGTGGACAATAGAATTGCTGAAGGTGATAAAAATAGGAGGAATATCATTAAATCGTGAACATTGGTTAAACGTGGTGGCAATTTGTTGTAAATCAGAGAAAGGAGTATATTACCTTGGATGAGTTTAAAGGAAATTCAAGTATTAGCAAGGAGACAGGTGGATGCAGTGGAGGTAGTGAGATTGGTCAATTTAAAGAATATTTGAAGAGTGATAGTGGTATTGGTGTATTGTTTTTACCAATTGAAATATAAGTTTTCTTCAAAGACCTTATTAAAGCTTGGTTATAATTTCCTGGGTCGATTTTTGAAAAAGCAGAATGAATTAGTTTTCTGATTATTTGCAAGTGATTGGTAATGATTTTGAGATAGCAGCCACAGAATTTGATTTAATAATTGTAAAGGAAAACTCTGAATTAATGTTAATGGGGATGATGGAACAATTAACAGCTTTAAAGAAGGTATATCAAAAGGGGAATTTTCAGACCACATGATGACAGATGGATTGAGTTGTTATATGTCAAAACAAGTTCATTTCATTTATTTTGTTATTCTCAACCTCTTTTGAATTTGCATTTTAAATCATTTTCATATTTATAGGGTTTAGTAACAAATCATTACAAGGGTTATATGATAAAGTTTGAAGACAGGACAATTATGTGAGTGTAACTCTTGTTACAGTGATGCATATACTTAGAACCATTTGGATCTATTTAAAAAGTGGGGTTTAAAGATAGAATTGGTTGATGTGGTGACAGGAGAAATGTTGTTAAAGATATTAAGTATTCAAGAGGATCGTTTCCGTTGTTTCCATCATTTTAAACCAAAAAGGTTAGAAGAATTATGTTTGGCTAGATTAACTGAACAGGAAAAGAAAAATTTACCAGAAAGTGTGTACTATAGTTGTTTCAAAGAATCAATTTATCGAGATGTACCATATTTATGGTTTAAGTCTACTACTTTTTAGTACACTGTTTAAAGCGTCACAAAAAACATCATTGGGAAATTGATAGTGAGCATGAATTATGGAACATATTTTCCGTTTTTCTAAAGCATAAAGGTTTTGTAATATCCAAAAGGTGGATTTAATGCGTATACGCATACTAAATGTTTACCATGTGTTGCTAAAATTTAGAATGCGCATGCGTAATGAAAAAATAATAGCATGCGCATGCACGACTTAAATATTAGGAAAAAGTGTTTAAAAGAGAAAGACAACAACAGTATGAATTATTAGAGATAAAGGATTTGTAGAGAAAGGAATAAAAAAAATATGGAATTGAGTTCAATTCTTTCAACATAATAGTAAGTAAGTAAGTGAGACAATACTTGTGAAAAATATTGTCTACATGTTAAAATTATAACTGTTCAAAATCATGAAAAAAGCAATAAGTGAAACAATGTAAAATTTTATTTTAAAAGTGTTGTGACGTCATAAACCATAAAAAAATATTGTGACGTCATGCGTGAAACTTGAGTTACGCATGACATGTTTTTGTAACTTTGTCTATAGAGATGCGTTATTTTATTACATATGTTTTAAATTTTAAATGCGTAAATGTTTTTTAAGAAAGTCTCAGCCATACAATGTCTAAAACAAATTAAACGTATAAATTATAGTTTAAATATGTTTTTTTAAAAAAGATAAAAGGGTTTTCTTCTTTTTTGTTTCTTGTTTTGAAACTAAGGTTTTGTTGATAGATATATCTTCTTGACGACGCAATTTACTTCAAACTAAAATATTCTTTGTATGACATTTGATTTCAGCAGTCAAAGAGGAGGGACGTGTTCAATCATCATGTTAAGTCTCAAATGTGAAAAATATCAAAGATATCTTCATCCAGTGAAAAAAAATTTCAGAACTGTTACTGGTGTTTCTGTGCCCTTTTGTTACTGGTGTTTAATTTTTTTAAATAAAGAAGACCCCAAAGGACTTTTGCTGCATGTTTTCCATTGTGTGAATCATCCTTTGAAACACAGTCAAAAGAAGATGAGTGCTTTAGACTGGGGACAAATAAGATGTCACTTACCAAAAACTCCAAGATCATCTGGATGGGAAGACGCCATATCCCTTTTTGGGGTGTGATGTTGCAGTTCAAATTACAGAAAATTGTTTTTTGGAGGAACCCATGGAGGAAAATGTCAGGGCTCCCGAATCCTTGACCGTTCAACCAATTGTTATTGAACCATGCAAAGACTTTCTACTTTGACAGTAAAGTTTGAAGATGGGGAATTTCATGTCAAAGTAGGAAAAACTGGCAAATGTACCACATGTTTCAATGGTCTATCCAATGGACTTTTCATCTTTGTTGTTTCTGGTGTTTAAAAGGGGCAACAGTATACCAATAACTTTTGACGTGCAGTTTGAAGAAAAAGATGAGTGCTTTCAACTCAAAGTGCAGTCAGAAGAAGATGAGTGCTTTAAATTTTTTTTTTTTTGCTTTTTCTACAGAGTGATTCCAGATTTGCTTGCTACTGTCTCAAGAGACTGAGTTGACAAGACATTTCCAAAATTGCATTGGAAATTTACAAAAGGGTATGAAGACATGTTCAATTTTTAGTTTTAAAAAAATCCATGATTTTTAAAAAATTAAGTCGTTTGTCTAAAAAAGGTATCGTCAAGTTTTGGCAAAACGTATGTTACACATGTGATTAAGCTTTTTAAATTTCAGCAATGTAAGCATCCGCGTTGATTTGAAAAAAATCATGTTGTTTCTAAACTCAAAAACATTTATCGTGTTAAAAATCATGTCATTTGTCGTGCGAAGCTTGAGAGTTATTTTTTCATGTCTCACAAAAGACATGAGGTTTAGCGTTTTAAATGTAAAACTGCAAAAGAAACTACAAAGTAGTTTTTTCATGTCTCATAAACACGTGAGATTTAGTTTTTCAAATGTAAAATAGAGTGACTAGTTTTTTCATGTCTCACAAAAGATGTGAGGTTTAGCTTTTCAAATGTAAAACTTTGCAAAGGTAAGCACAAATTAGTTTTTTCATGTCTCACAAAAATGACGTGAGGTTTACCTTTTCAAATGCGCAAAAGAAAGTACAGAGTAGATTTTTCTTTTCTCATAAAAATGTGAAGAACTTAAAAGATGTGATAAAACATTACAACATGTCCCCCCTCTTTGAGATTTTGACGTCATGTGATGAAAAAATTTTAAAAATGCATTATTAATTTTAGATTTGCTATTTTTTACCGTTTTGAAAGTTTAAAATATTAGATATTTATATCGCTAAAATATTGGTATTTAATTTTTTAATTTGTAATAAGTTTTATCTATAATGTGATCTAAAGTATAAAGTATCTAAAATTTTATTGATGTATAAAAGGTTTAATCTTTATGTGTTGAAATTGTTCCATGATTAAAAGTTTTTTTCCATAAATATTTTTAATGTTCTGTAAATTGTTAATATTTTTTGCAATTATATAGTTTAAAGCATGCAAATAAATGTTATATATATATATATATATATATATATTATATAGTTGAAAATTTTGTAAATTTTAAATTTTGTGATCATAAACTTTGTATTAAAAGTTTACATAATAACGTTGTTTTGTTGATTAGTACTTTGCTCTGTTATTATATTTAAGATTAAAAGTAAATTTTGTAATTTGTTAAACTCTTTAGATATTAAGAAATGTCTATTTTTAATTTTAACTTTATTTTAAATTTTTGTGATGAATTTAATGTTAAATGTATAAAATTACTAAAAAAATGTTGTTAAAATTTTAAATGTAAATTTTGCCATTAAATTGCAAATTTTAATTAGTAAATTAAATTTTTATTAGTTAATACCTTACCTACCAGACGATAGCTATATGCCGGCGCCAGCCGGTCCCGCCAAACGAAAGAAAAGACGTCCTGGGTTTCACCCCCGGCAGGACCGGTACACTACACTCCACTCGCCAGGTGGCCTAGTTCCTGCTTCACTCGCCAGAGGGACGTGACGTCATAGCATCTTTTTCGTCCCTAAGGTTGAATTGTAAGGCTGAAAGCGGGGAAGGTTGGGTGGGAATTTCCCATCTGGTAGGTAAGGTATTAACTAATAAAAATTTAATTTACTAATTAAAATTTGCAATTTCATTGCGTTAATACATCTTACCTACCAGACGATAGCTAGAATAACTACCCAGTGGAAGGAGGGCAGCCTTCTGAGGATTGGACAGAACTCTTATATTATGCCTAGGTGTGAGGTTCTAGCCCTTTGAGGAGACATGTTAGTCTCGAGGGTAACTAGACCCACTTGCCCCCCCCCCTCTTTTTGACTGCTCTGAGGGGAGGAAGAGAGTAAGAGTTCAAGGCAATGATTCCCACGGTTAGCCTGGAAGAGTGGGGAAAGTCCTATACCCAGAAGATTATTCTGAAGTAAACGACTTCGAGAAGCCAAGGCCTAGGCTAAAGGTGAGCCTACACCTAAAACTAACTAGTATGTACACTATATATAATTATATACAAAGAAGCTTAGGGGACTAGTGGTGGATCTGCTGGGCAGCCACCACAGGACCCAAGTGAAAAAGCTCCTTATCTGCCCAGGCAACATCCTTAAGGTAAAACTGTGTAAAGGTGTTGTGGGACTTCCAGTGGCATGCTGCTAGAATCTGGTCCAGAGATATGCCACCTTGAAAGGCTTTGGAGGCCGCAAAGGCCCTAACATCATGGGCCTTAACCTGATGTAAGGTCAAGGAATCTTGGTCAGAAAGATCATAACACAACACTACTGTTTGTTTGATCCAGGAAGAGATAGTGGCAGGAGAGATGTCCTTGTTAAAACCTTATTTGAATGAAACAAAAACTAACTCCTTTCCCGTTCTTAGGTCCTGCGTTTTGTCCAGGTAGTAGCGAAGAGCCCGAACGGGGCAAAGGGATCTGTCTTCCTTTAAAGTCTTATCCAGAGTGGGGGCTAAGGCCGGGATGACCACAGGGGCCACGCACTCTGGTCCCTCTTTTGCCAAGTGATTTTTCGCCAAGAAGCTTGGTGAAGGGTAGAGGGAAACTTTGGACCAATCAGCTTGGTGTCTGATATTTTTGTTTAACCAAGCGTGAATCTCACTCCTGCGTTTTCCCGAAGCCAGAGCTAGGAGAAAAACAGTTTTGAAAGTAAGGTGCTTCAGAGAAGCCTTTCTGAGTGGTTCAAAAGGCGCTTTTGTAAGCTGGTGTAAAACCAGGGAGAGGTTCCAAGCAGGAACCCCCCGGCGCCCTTTGGGTCTATCTCTGTGAAAACTGTCTAACAGTCTAGTCAAATTGTCATCCTTGCCGACATTAACCGAGGTATTTCCCAGTTTGTCTGCAATGGCTGACCTGTAACCATCAATAGTGCTGGGCTGGAGATTCTTCTCCTGGAAAAGATGCAGGAGGAAATCTGCTATTTGTTTTATAGATGGATTCCTGAAGTCCACCTGACTTGTTTTGCACCATCTAACAAAAAGGGCCCACTTCGCTTCGTAGACTGCTCTGGTTGAACGTCTTTGAGGCGCCTCAATTCTTGACGCCACTGGGCTAGAGAACCCTTGCTCCCTGATTGTCTGGGCTCTAGGAGCCAGGCATGGAGATTTAGGCTTGCCAGATCCCTGTGACGTGCCTCGTTGAAAGGTTGGGTCACTAGATCTGGATGGTGTGGGAGACAAAGAGGAACCATCGCCGACAACTCCACTAGGTCCCAAAACCAAGGCATGTTGGGCCATCCTGGAGCAATCAGGATTGCTCTGTGATACCAGTGATCTGACAGTTTGCTGACCACCTTCCCCATCAGAGACACTGGAGGGAAAAGGTACATGTCCAGGCCTTCCCAGGACATTGTCAGAGCGTCCACTGACCAGGCCTTTGGGTCTGGAATTGGGGACACAAATTGGACTAGCTTGCAGTTGTACCTTGTTGCAAACATGTCCACTTGGGGATAATGCCAAGTTCGACAAAGGATGTCGAAGATCTCCTGATGGAGGGACCACTCCGTCTGAATGACCTGTCCCTGGCGAGACAACTTGTCTGCAATTACATTCAGACGGTTCGGAATGTGTCTGGCCTTCAGTACTATTTGTCTGAGATTGCACCAACATAGGAGCCGCCAAAGAAGGGCACAGAGTGAACCTGACCTCATACCTCCCTCCTTGTTGATGTATGCCACAACTGTAGTGTTGTCTGTGGCAATCAGGACGACCTTTCCTTGCACTAATTGTTGGAATCTTTTTAGTGCTAACAACACGGCTTTTAGCTCTAAGAAGTTTATGTGCAACTTGCTTTCGGGCACTGACCAAGTACCGCTTGCTGTGAAGTCGCCTAAGTGAGCACCCCAGCCTTCTTTTGAGGCGTCTGTAAAGATTTGCACTGCGTGTCGTAGGGGGTGTAAGGGTTGACCCTTTAGGACATTTTCCTCCTGGGTCCACCACTGCAGGTGCTGATGGAGAGCCCTCGGAATTGGAATCTCCTTTTCCAGAGATTCCGGGACTCTCCAGTGTTTCTTGAGGTGCCACTGAATAGGTCTCATGTGCAGTCTGCCTAGGGGCACCTGTTTCTCTGTCGCAGTGAGTAGACCTATAAGAGACATGAAGGTTCTCACTCGGCAAGATCTGCTCTGTAATAACCCTGTTACTTTTTGTTGAAGGGCTTCCCAACGGTTTTGAGTAGGTCTGACCAATCCGTTGAGTAGGTCGTACTGGTAGCCTACAAATTCGAAGACTTGTTGGGGTTCCAGTTCTGATTTTTGCATGTTTACCACCCAGCCCAACTCCTGGCAAAGGGCTAGGAGGGACTGGGTTCCCTGGTGGCAAGATTCTCTGGTAGGGGCTCGAATCAACCAGTCGTCTAGGTACTGGTGGATTCTTATACCCCGGGATTGAGCCATTAGCTTCACCTCTTTGACCACACAAGTGAACTCCATGGGAGCTGTGGAGAGGCCAAAGGGAAGAGCCCGGAACTGATAGGACTGACCTTGGAAATGGAACCGCAGATATTTCCTGGACTTCACATGGACTGGAATGTGGAAATAGGCGTCGCTGAAATCCAGCGAGGTCACCCATTCTCCCTGTTGCAGTGAGATCCGAATTGTTTCCGGGGTTTCCATCTTGAATGTTTTTACGCTCAAAAATTTGTTTAGAGCACTGAGGTCCAAGACTGGTCGCCACCTTTGGTTTGGTTTTGGGACTATGAACAGTCGGTTGAAGAAGGCTAGAGATGCCCGAACCCTTACCATCTCTATTGCCTCCTTTTGTAGTAAGGCTTCCAAAGCCTCCTTCAGGTAGAGATTCCTGAGGGGGTTTGCATAACCACTGACTATTAGGGGGTCCCTTACTAGTGGGGGTCTGACTTTGAACGGGAGAATGTAGCCGTCCTTCAAAATGGACACTACTCTCGGGTTTGAACCTAGGAGGGACCATTTCTGCCAAAATTTTTGGAGACGTCCCCCTATCAGATGAGCATTGACAACATTGAGGACATTTTGAGCAATGGGGGCAAAAACGCAATGATCTACAGAAAAAGCATCTTTGACAAACTTTATTTCTTGCCTCACTCTTGATGAGGGACTTGCGTCTTTCTTTTGTGACTGCCCTCTTTTTACGACAAAAGGTACAGGACTGGCAACAGGACAAAACACAGGTTGTTGAACAGACACAGAAAAGTTTTGTTCTCTTACATTTATGACATTTATCTTTGACCGGGCCACCGGCACCGGGTTTGGAACACAATAATTGTCATTTATACTGCCCTTGATCCCTAGGAGGGCGGGTGCCGCGACCGGGCTGACCTCCCCTTCCTCTGCCTCTAGACCTGCCACGTCCCCCAAAGGACTTCCATGCGGGTATGTCTTTTCCTGCGGAAGCACCGGTCTGATTAGATTCCTGTCCTTGCTTCCAGTTAGTGGGGTAGGGTTGGAATCTGTTTTGCTTTTTATGGTTACCGGCGAACCCACCGCGGCCCGGACCGGGCTGGTTGGTACGCTTTATGGTTTCAAATTGTTGAATCTCATCTTCCGCTTTGCGGATGACCGCATCTGGAAACAAAGCATGAGTGTTCAGAGGGCAATTTCTCAAGGCGGAAAACGTGTCTGGTTTCACTCCTGTTGTTAAATGTTCCAAATATGAGTCCCTGCGGACTAAGGTCAAATTGGCCATCTGGACAAAGGTGAAGTCCGAGAGATGTTGAAGAGATTTGCCTACCGCAAAACTCACATTTTGATTGAATGAGGTTAGGTAATGTAACTCGTGCAATGCTGACTGAGCCTTGCTAGAAGATTTACCCTTTCCTAATTCTGTTTGTAAAATCTTAAGTTGTTCTTGGACACTGTCCTGTATCTTGGTAATGCAACGGTTGAATCCAGCGGACTGGTTGCATATATAACTCGTTTCCTTAGCCGCCTTCTCCCACTTCCTGAGGGTATCCTGGGCAATAGGGCGTGAAGGAGGTTGAGCTGAAACAGAAGAAGACTTGGAAATTCTTGTAAAGGCATTGTTCAGCTTTGCAGCATCATTGGGCCATGTAGTAACATACTTTCCCGGTCTGGTAAAGTCTTTAAGTTCGGCCGGGTGAATCCCATACCATCTACTTTGAGATTTGGGGGGGCGGAGATATTGGTCCATATGCAACCCTCCAGGCTCTGAAGATTTGGAAGGGTATCCCTCTATGAGTACAAGATTAAGGTTCTCTAATTTCTTGCACAACCAGTCTTCTGGTGGAAGAAGGACCGAGACTTTTCCTACCGGCTGAGATCTGTGTCCAACCCAGGGATTATCAGCACGAGTAGCAGGCGAGTATTCCAGATCTGGGATGTGAGACCAACCCATGAAGGCTCTGACTCCTCTTACAGTTTCACGATAATTTTGATCTTCACTTATCGCCCGGTCAGTCTCAGTGTCAACAACGTCCGGATGATCTTCCAGTTCTGACAATTCCCCTTCTTCCGTTGGTTCCGGTTGAGTAAATTCCCGGGTAGATACCGGAAGAGTTTCAGTACACTGTTCAAATGAGGACACCGGGCCGGAAGAAGCAGGCTCGGCAAAAACCGGTTCCGGGTCCTGATACAAATTCTCCAGTGGAGATATCATGTCCACAGGTGAAGAAGTAGTAGCCGTCACAGCATGCGTTCTATCCGGACCAAAGGCCGGACCGGCCTGGCCGGAAGGAACGGATGGTGGTAGGAAAGGGTTAGAAGACAATACTCCGGATGGAGGTTTGTGAGCGACCGGTGCCTTCACCGGTGAGAAAGATGGCTGAGAAGAAGGACGTGGTCCAATGGTTAATAGTGCTTCTAAACGAGCCATGCGTACAGCCCATTTCTCATCCATTTCCTGAAGTTCCTTACGGAAGGTAGGTTGAGGAAGAGTAAGGTCTCCAGAAGTATTGAGGGGAGGAACAAAAGGTTCAGAATCCTGAGATTCGACTTGCGCCACCACAGTAACAGTAGAAGGATCAATGAGAGTGTCTTTGCCCTTTGATTTTTCCTTACGTAGTTTATAAGTTGGTGTAGCCAACTGAATAACCTGTTCTGGGGTTAGTACTTCGCAATACTCACAGGGTAGTTTCAACACACAAGGGTCCTCCCCTAAACTTTTGTCCCTGCATCTAGCACAACGTGAATGGCGGTCAAAAGACGCCATAATATGCCCGCAGGCACCTTTCCTTTGTCCTGGAGATGCCATGATGATGTAATTATCCGATGACAAAACTTCAGGTACACACAAATAAAATGAGAAGAAATATCCACAAATACAAAATGTTTTCAGAAAATTCCAACTTTTCAAATCGCGCCAAACGAAAAAGATGCTATGACGTCACGTCCCTCTGGCGAGTGAAGCAGGAACTAGGCCACCTGGCGAGTGGAGTGTAGTGTACCGGTCCTGCCGGGGGTGAAACCCAGGACGTCTTTTCTTTCGTTTGGCGGGACCGGCTGGCGCCGGCATATAGCTATCGTCTGGTAGGTAAGATGTATTAACGCAATGAAAATGTGTTTTAAGCTTTTGGTTGAATAAAACAAGTGCACTGAATCTTGTTTTTTTTATTTGGTAGGGAAAGAAAATTCATCTTTATTGGTTATTTAAAAGTAAGTTGATGAAGAGGTGGACTGTAAATGTTCATAAGGAATTGACTTTCGATTCCTTCTCAAAACCACCCTTGCAAGGTATTCCAAAGAAAGGACACAATTGTATACTGCCCTTTTCAATTTCAACCTTGTTACTGTGCTGCCTGCCCAGTTGCATAAATAATTTTCATGGTAAAAATCCAATAGTTCTTCTACTGAACTAAAGCAAGTCAGGTTCAGCTCTAATCTATACCGATTTCCTACAGATTCTCTGACTATTTGTCTGGTAAACAGTATGTCAGGACCCATTTTTACCACCAGACTTATTTCTACATTGGCCCGATCAAACAGCACAATAAACGAAAGTGTCTCTGACAAGAAATCGTTATAACAGATACATATGGGAAACTATATATTGCTGGAAAGTGTACTTCACAACGCTTCTTTTTGGTCCAATCCATCCAGAAATAAGTAAGATATTGCAGTTTAACCTTCAAAATCGGTTCAAATCAAACATAATCAGAAAATTAAATGCCAGGGGCTTTATTCACATCTTGCAGAGTCTAAATATAGTTTCGAAGTTCTGAATATTACACAATACTTAATTTCTGCTTTGTCACCAATAACTTCAAAACTATAAAAGATACATATAGAAAACTATATATTGCTGGAAAGTGTACTTCACAAAGCTTGTGGTCTTGTTTCATCAAAATCCATCCAGAAATAAGGAAGTTATGGCTAAAATATAAAATTACACATATATACTGTACCAAACTATAATCAACAATGTGCGCATGCGCGACCTAATAAACAATCACCATCACTCCATTAACCAATCAATATGACATTATTAACCAATCAGATGACTGCATCCTGGTTGATGTCATCACCCAATCAGAATGTAGCATTTAATCATCAACCAATCAGATTGCAGCATTTAGTCATCAACCAATCACATTGCGGTATTTAGTCACATGATATGACATCATCAACCAATCAGAATCTAGCATTTTGTCATGTCACATCAATAACCAATCAAATTGCAGCATTTGGGCACATGATATGATGTCATCAACCAATCAGATTGCAGCATTTAGTCACATGGCATCATCAACCAATCAGATTGCAGTATCCTGTGATGTTATCAACCAGATTCACCCAATCATATTTCTGCATTTAGTCCTGTGACATCATCAACCAATTAGATTGCTACACACCAGACGACATCATGCATGATGTCATACAAGATGGCGGTGAGCAATAATAGAGGATTTTATATAAAAAAATATCTTGAGATGGTTACCCAATACTCAGAATTAAGTGTTCTCTCAATCCACTATCAATTTAATCCACTATTTTGCGATTATATACATAGAAACAGTATTCTTACTATAAATTTACCCTTATGTACCTCGTTATCTGGCATCATTATAATAATAATTATTATTATTATTCCTGGATAACATATCTACCCCTATTGTTATTGTTTACCACCTGTCAATCACTCTGATGTCAGTGGCGTCATGTTACGTCATCAGTCAAATTGCAGCATTTGGTTGCGTGATATGACGTCATCTACCAATCAGATTGCTACACACCACTAACCTGTACGTGTGCGAATAAAAATCTAGCGTGCACATGCACACTCTAAATTTTATCCCACGCATGAGCACCTTAGCTAATAGGTAGCTAGGGATATATATATATATATAGGGATATATATTTCTAGCTAACTACTAGCTAGCTAGGGATATATAAAGGGATATATATTACTAGCTAGCCAATCACCATGATGATGTCAACTACATCTCGACCAATCAGATCGCTCACTTCCATCGCCATGGTCACCATGATGACATCACTTCCGGCGTCATGGTGATCATGATGGCGTCACCTATGTCACATGATCCCTCTCAACCAATCAGATTGCTTAAAAATGAGGAGGAATATAAGTTTGTGAACGTCCTTATACTAGCAGAACCATAATCCCTGGTTGGTGTTATAAATTTTCCCATTCACTTATTACTGAGGGATATGTTGAATGATTGACTTCATTTTTCTGTTGCTATTTGTCCATTTGTCAATTTTTATTATTATTATTTAAAGCCTCTCTTACATCTCACCATATGTTTATACACACTTAAGTGTGCTGCAAATATTGTTGAAAAATACTGGTAGTGGGGTAGCAGAGGTTTGCAAGAGAGTCAGTGCTTGAACATAAAAGAAAAGACTGCGACTAGGTACATGCCCCACAGTGGGTTAATATGGATGCAAAATACACGAGTGTAACAATATCATTCTCCAGAGTTTAAGGTCACCTAACAGTGTGTAAATTTCTAGCACTTATCACACATTTTCCATAATATAACTAAAATTCACCCAGTATGTTTTTTATCTTATTCCTTAAGTAGTATCCTTAAAGCTGGTATAATAGTTATTGCTAGGAGTTTAAGATCACCATGTTCCCTTCAAGAAATGGTCTCTTAAGGCCTTCAGATATTCAACTACCAATTATGAATTGAATCTGTCAAGTAGTTTTTGATTTGTTATTTTGATCATTTATAAATTGTAAGCCCCAAAGCACTGTCAGTGCTGTGCATTATGACATCATCACAAATATGTCTGACTTCACTGGCCTTTGAAGAGCTAGGTGAAGGAAGGACGGGGGGTGTGGGAGAACTTTTTGGCACTCAAAAGCCCCGCCCACAGAGACAAAGAAAGTAGTCAATCAAGTGGGACTCATTAATTCATCAAATTGCCAAGGTTTTCATGCATGTATTTTAAAGTTAAAGGACAGAAATTGGCTAGATTACACTTTTGTTTGTATTTTGAAAGTAAGCGTATAAAGTAAAATTGAAATATTTATCATTATTACATATCAAAAACGAATCATAAGAGAAAAATATATAAAGGCTTTTAACAAAACAGAAAATGGAGCTTTACACTTTCTTCATTGACACAAAAACTTAAACTGAAAAAGTAGAGAAACCAATTTCCAAAGGATAAGCTTTAAAATCAATAAAGAGAAATGCTTGTTTTTTCTGTTTTCCTTTTGTAAGATTGTAAAATACAAAAAGGAAAAGGGTCATTTTTCATTTTGCCTTTGTTAAATGGAAAAATAAATTACCGGAATGCCCCCTGATTTGTTACGCAAATGATTCCCATTAAACATTAAAGGTTTTAAAATAGTTTAAATGTTGTAAAACCTATTTAAATGATTTTTCAAAGTAAACATTTACATTTATAAACATTCTCTATATAAAAGTTTATGCTGAAAAACATTTATTAAACATATATAAAAGAACTCAAGAAACTAAGTTTGACTGGAAATGTTTTTAAAAAAATTATAAAATAGCTGGAATGCTGGAAGTGTTGCTTCAACCATTCATCATGAAATGTTATAAACAACATTTTATAGACAATGTTTTGTAAATGTTTGCTCTTAAAATGTTTAAAAATGTTCAATAGCAACTGGTTTTCTATCAGTCGCTTTAAAATATTTTTGAAACGAATTCTATTAATTATTTTGAAAACATTTCATCACCTATATTTCCGGAATGTGTGTTTAATGTTTACTTCCAAACATTTCAAGACAAAATTGCGGTGAGCAATAATAGGAGATTTCAGAGGCCTTCTGAAAAATTGCCCCACATGCAATCCCTAAAATTATGAGTTAAAATGGGGATTCAGTTTTTAAGCTACTGTGTCACAATTTTAGACATAAAAATAATATTTTCATTGGTCAGTAACACAAGAAAAAAAATTGACCTCTGACCCCAATTTAGGTTAATATGCCAAGCAATGCGAAAGTTTATTTTTAAAGTTTTTGTCATTAAATGTTTTATAAACAGTACACATAAAACGTTTTAGAAATATTCTCTGAAAATGGGTTGTGTACCCATCATTCTTTACCTTTGTCAAACTTTGCTTTCAGACTTTAGCAAAACTTAAAGATGCTTACTGAGTTTCATTGAATTCTTCATTGCTTTGATTTTATACTTCATGAATCAGTGATATGATGCTTTTATGTTTCATGTATGTGTTGTTTATTAAAAGTGGGTACAATATCTGTCTAAAATATTTGTAGTTTTATGTTATACCACTTATGTCTTGAGCTCATGCAGACTAATTAATATGGTATTGTGGAACCACAATTTAAGTATGTCGGCATACCATCAGGTTTTAAGGTATATATTGAAATGAATGAATGTTCTCAATTACTTTAATCATTTTAAGCTCAGTATAATCATTAAACGGGAAAAAGAAAATGCTCCAACAAAATCAAAAGGTATTATGAAACTCATAGGAGACAATTGCTAGTGATCTTTGGGCCCCACAAGTAGCAATGCTGCTGGCCTGTCCCAATGTGACCCTGACTGTTGAATGGGAGAAAAATCTTAACTGTGAGTTTGAAAATAAATTCTATTATAATAAAAATTAACTAAGTGGCAATCTTCTCCTGAATTGGTGTGAGATATGTACAGATTCATTTCATCCATAGATGGAAGAATGGACAGATAAGATGCATAGATTAACCAAGATTCAAACTGGAATTGTTTCACATTAGGTGAGCAACAAATGTGTTTTGCACTGCACCACAGTGCTTAACACACACATTAATGATTGCTGCACAGTAGTTTCACTTACATATACATGTTCTCAGTTATGATAATAATTTGACATGTCTTTTAAATTTTATTCAAGCCTGTGAATAGGTCAGATATATGAATGGGTTGTTTTGGATCAACTTAAATTTCATATTTTGCTACGAATTACACTAAATAATTGACCATGCAAGCAGTGATTACATAGCTTTACATATTCTATAAGGTTTCAGCTTTATTATGTAAAACACAATAGAGATACCATTTCTTATATGTACTACTCTTTTCCAATGGTCATGCTATAGATTGGCATATACAACGTCCTCGCTATACTCACTGAAGAGAGACATCAGAATCACACAATAGGCAAACATCTTTGCACAGCTGAATACTATCAACATCGCCTGAAAATGCACAAAAATTCAAACAACTACATAATACAAGGATCAATTTAGGTAAATTTTTCAGACAATTTATCAAACCAACACTTTACCGGTTAAAAATATTTCTAAATATTTTCTCAAACCTCTGGGATCAATAATCAGGTAGATATCAATGGTTTTCAGTTTGTTTAACCTAAGGTCCCATTAGACCACATCAAAAGATTCACAGCCAATGATGTTCTATAACTTGAGCATATCTAAATTTTGTCTTCCCCATTTGACCTTAATATAAGGATACACAGCTTTAATGTGACCGCATCAAAAGATTCATAGCACATCACATGATTTCCGACAGGCTTAGCTCACATCTGAATCCTGGAGGACTAAAAATAAGTGAGTGGTAAGAGTTTTGAAACCCTCTGTTTCTCTTGGCACGATGATTCGGACATCAAATTTAACCACATCTTATCACTCAGTCCCATATCTTTCCATATCAATAATATCCTCATGCAAAATACTGTAAATATGAGAAGCAAAGTATTACAGTATCTAGAAGATTGTGTTAAACTACAATAAATTTTCACCATTTAGTTGGCATATGATTTACATCCTATAATCCTACTCAATTTAAGATCAACTCATTTGTTAATTTAACTCCTACAGTTAAAGTCACTCTATGTAAACTTTAACCCTGGTACCCGTTGCTCACAAACTTTAACTCTTTCGCCGCGAGTTTCACATAGTAAAATGCATATAAAACGCGGCAGTCGCCTTCTGTCGACTCTTCTATGAAGCGCGAAAGTCGACAATATTCGCCGTGATGTATGAAATTATTTCCTGTAATAATGACGTGAGGAATACGTCATTTCTTTGTGTAAATAAGCTGTAAATATATTTCTTGGCATCACAAAGTGATTTAAAAGGCCTAAAAGACATTATTCTGCAAAAGAAGCAAGGAATTTAGTGTTCCAAGACAGCGAAATGAACTTATACATAATAACATACAT
Source organism: Sabellastarte sp. h YS-2021 (assembly GCA_964017235.1). Lineage (NCBI taxonomy): Eukaryota > Metazoa > Annelida > Polychaeta > Sabellida > Sabellidae > Sabellastarte > Sabellastarte sp. h YS-2021. The sequence continues at coordinate 14,567,382 of OZ024933.1, forward strand.
CATTGCGTATATCTAGTGGAGAGCCTGTCAATCAATGAATACTCAAATTCTATTGGATAGCAGTCGGCCAATGAGAAATCAAAGAAAATATATTACTTCCTACTGGTATTTCATTGGTCAAGGGCTCAGCCAATGAAAAAAATCCTGTTTTCTCATCCCCTATTCACCAGCAAAGCCTGTCATAAAAGACACTTCCAAATGAAAAACATTTCCGCATCGATCTGCTCAAAAGTTACGTTAACGTCGCGCTTTCAATATATGTCGACGGAAGTCGCCAATCGCGCCGAAAGAGTTAAGAATATTTGATTAAAATTAGGTTAAAATATAATAAAAATTCTGGTGTGATATTATGTACATAGTAAGCTTAAAGGTACTCTAAAGTTAAGGCCACCTTATTTTAGTATAACAATCACATATATAAAGTCATCTTATGTGAACTTAATCTGATGACCTAGTTCAGGTGGCCCATGTTGTTTTCTTAATATAGATATATATTACACTTTATTCATCCTTAGGTAGACAGTGTGTAAAAACCCACCTTAAGTTGACACTAACCTATATCTTTCATTTTTAATGATAATAACTTGAAATTTTAAAAATTTCTTATGTTTTAATTAAAGATTTTAAGTCTATATCCATTCCACACTTTTGTTAGAAATAAAATATATAACTCAAGTGTCTACCTAAAATGTCTACTTAATGTTTTACCCGATAAAAATCATCATTAAGTAGACTGTCCCCTTAAGTGGTGTAAATAAAGCAACATTAAGTGAACATTTTAACGTGTAGAAATTTGAATTGGAAATTGGATGAAAAGATCTCAAAATAACTGCTTTGAATTGATGCTAAATTTATGGATCTTTGTATAAGAAAATACATTCTATCTGTAATTTTAGCTTTATTTTTCGCACAAATTCAATGCAGTAAACTGAATATTTCAGTTGAAAATACTTGTCCTTTTGGTCTTTGAAATAAAGAATTGATATTGTCATTAATCCTTTTTTCAGACTTAAATACATATATTCATAACTGTAAAAATTAGATTGATTTTGTTATTTGTTAGGATTCTGGCAAAAGTTTTCTCTTTTTAGTTAGATGATAAATTGAGTAATAAACTCCATGAAAGCTACTACTTGCTAACTATTATGCCAAATATTTATGTTTTTGATGCATGTATTGTGTGCACAAAATGTCCATTTAATTTGGCTGTGTCCATCTTAAGATATACACTAAATGTCCACTTAAGTTGGGTTTCTGCATCCCAAATAAAAATGAAACATCCACTACAAATATACAAGATGTCCACTTAAGTTGGGTTTTTACATACTAAAAACACCAAATACACTAAATGTCCACTTAAACTGGGTTTTTATATCCCAAAATATATACAAGAAGTCCAGTTAACTTCGGTTTTTACATCCAAAGATATACACTAAATGTACACTTAAATTGGGTTTTTACATTCTAAAATATATGCAAGATGTCCACTTAATTTGGGTTTTTACATCCTAAGATATACACTAAATGTCCACTTAAGTTGGGTTTTATTGGCTAAGATATAAATTAAATGTCCTGTTAAATTGGGTTTTTACATAACAAATTACATACAGATGTCCACTTATGTTGATTTCTTACATCCTAAGATATATACTAAGTGTCCACTTAAGTTGCTAAAATGTTGACGGAGAGATGCACAGACACTCAGATGCACTGAAAACTAGCCTATGTAGTGTCCTACCACCCTTCCAAATTTCAAATCAATCAGGAAGTTAGAGTCAAGAAACCAAAATGATGATGCACCCACGGACAGATTGACACACTGACTGACATCAATTTTGAAAACAAAGTAATCCAGGTTATGTCCTGCCACTCTGTCAAGTTTCAAATTGATTGGCGGAATCAAAATATTCATGGAGAGAAAGGCATACCTACTGGCACCAATTGTGAAAACAACCTAGCCCAAGTTATGTGCAACCCTGTCAAATTTTAAATTGATCAGATAAAGTGTTTTTGAGTTACAGTCTGCAAACCAAAATATTGACAGACAGTTGCACCGAAATCCGACTGACACCAATTATGAAAGCAGTCTAGCTCAGGTTTCCACCGAATTTAAATTAATCAGCAGAAGCGTCTTTGAGTAGCAGAAGAGTCTGGAAACCAATATATTGAGGGACGGATGCATGGACAGGTAGATATACTAACTGGAACCAATTTCAAAATTAACCTAACCCAGGTGGTTTCTTATCATCATGTTAAGTTTAAAATCAATCAAACGAGTCACCTTTGAGTTAGAATCACAAAACAAATATGTTAACAGACAGATGAATGGACAGCCAGAAGCACTGTCTGGCATCACTTTTGTAAGCAACCTTGCCCATGTTGTGTCATACCACTCTATCAAGTTTCCTATTGATCTTCAGAGCAATCTTCAGGTAAAAGTCCGGAAACCAAAATTGTTGACAGACACAGTCAGGTGGATGCACCGACTGGCACCAATTTTGAGAATAACCTAGCCCAGGTAATGCCCTACTACCCTGTCAAATTTCAAATAGATTTACAGAAGCGTCTTTGGGTAAGAGTCAGGAAACCAAAATGTTGTGAACAGGCACACAGACACTCGGACACACCAATTGGCACCAACTTTGAAAGCAAACTAGCCCAGATTGTTTCCTGCCATCTAATTTCAAATTGATAGCAGTAGCATCTTTAAGTAAGAGTCCAGAAAAGAAAATATTGATGGACAAATGCACAGACAGACGGACTTACCAACTGGCACCAATTTGAAAAAAACTTAGCCCAGGTGGATTCCAATAGCTCTTTTAAGATTAAAATTGATCAACAGAAGAGTCTTCAAGTTAGATTCCAGAAGCCAAACTTTAGATGAACAAACGCACTGACAGAAGAACACACTGACTGCCACCAATTTTGAAAGCAGTCTAGCTCAGGTCATGTGCCACAACCCTGCCACCATGACATTGCTCACCCACACACCCAACCAGTGTCCTACCAAGTCTTAACTTACTACACCTTACAATTTGTAAAATAGAGTAGGAACAATTGTTTTCCTGCCATTGGACAACCTGACCTCCCACCCATCCGGAAATCATGCCTAAAAGGCAGTGGGGCAAAATTTACTTTGTGCATTTTATAGGCAATTAAAAACAACAGATATCATTGAATTTATTTTTCAAGTTTCCAAATCAATTATCTAAACAAGCATTCTGTTTACAATAATGAACAATTTATTATTGTCCCATTAAAATTCCTAAATAATTTAACATTTGACAAGCATTTCAAGTAACTTTTGATTTCCCAGTACTTTTGGTTTAATTGTGCGATTTTGAGGTGATGCTGCTGAATATCTTGAAATTTAGTTCATCTTATGTTAAGTTTCCAGCCTAATTATCTACAAATAAGTGTGCTGTACATAATGATGAAGATATTGATTCTGTAATCATAACTAGACCTACGAATCAGAGAACCAATGCAAAATTTTATCCAACTGGATAGACAACTCACCAAAGCCAGCGAACCATTGTTTGACCTTGAAGGAGGCCAAAGGTCAAATCTGACCACATCAGAAAATTCCTAGCCCATGATATTCTATAATATTTTTTCACATTGCAAACCTTTGGGATCAATAACAAGTGAGTTATAAGCACTTTTAAGGTTGCCTATCCTCGTTTGATCCTGGAGGAGGGGCTCAAGGTCAAATCTGGCAATATCAAAAGATTCCCAGCCCATGATTTCCTGTAAGTTGGTTACACATGGAAAACTTCTAGGACCAAAAGTAAATGAATTATAAGCAGTATTAAGATTGGCTATCAGTGTCTGACCCTGAAGGAGGAGTCCAAGGCCAAATCTGAAGACATCAGAAGATTTCCAGTCCGTAATTTCCTACAAGTTGGTTTCACATTGCAAACATCTAGGACCAATAATAAGTGAGTTATAAGCACTTTTAAGTTTGGCTATCCTCATTTGACCTCGAAGGAGGAGTCCAAAGTCAAATCTGACCACACCAAAAAATTCCCAGCCCATGATTTCCTATAGGTTGGTTTACAAACCACTAGAACCAATAATAAGCAAGTTATAAGCACTTTTAAGTTTGACTCTCCGCGTTTGACCTTGAATGAGGGGTCCAAGGTCAATCCAATCATACTAAAATATTCCAAGCCCATGATTTCCTATAAGCTGGTTTGCCATCCCCAACCTCTAGGACAAATAATAAGTGAGTTATAAGCACTTTTAAGTTTGACTATCCTCATTTGATCTTGAAGGAGGAGTCCAAGATCAAATCCGCCCAAACCAAAATATTCCCAGCGCATGATTTCCTAGGGGTTGATTTACCATCCCAAACCTCTAGGACCAATAATAAACAAGTTATCAGCACTTTTAGGTTTGGCTATCCTCGTTTGACCTTGAAAGAGGGTCCAAGGTCAAATCTGACCACACCAAAAGATTCCCAGCCCATGATTTCCTAGGTTCGTTTGCCATCCCAAACCTCTAGGACCAATAACAATACTTTTCATGACTGACAAAGAAATGTCAGTGGCAGCCATCTTGTTTTTCAAAATGAGGCAAAAATATTCCCTGGCAAGATTTTATGATTATGAATATATCCTGCAAATTTGAGAAGGCTAGCTATAATATTTTTTTTTGTTAGAGCGGTAACGGTGAAATCTCTCTACATACTGCGGTGGTGGCAGCGGCGGCATAACAAAGGGAAATCCATAGTATCCACCAGATGCTATCCGGTGGATACAATTAAACTGATAACTTTTTAAAAGCTGTCCTAAAGGTTAGATATTGAACCCCAACATCGACTGAAAATATCACCCAATTAAGCAACACAAATAAATCAAAGTCTTTGTATTCATTAACTCAATTATGGGTAAAACCTGTGTATGTACACTGCATGACTTAAGTACTGGAAATATCCCTGTAAAATTCTTAATAATTGCTTGATTTTAATGAAATAACTATCGAATTGTTCATTAGTATCTCAATTAGTCACTCAATATAAGATGTCTTAAAGGTCAATCAATCAATCAATCAGTTGTCCAAGTGCTTAATCTCCGTATCAACGGATTCTAAGGCACACCATCCAATTCATAAGGCATAAGTCATAAGACATTAGACATGTTCCGAGTCGTTCCCAGAGAGGTCGTCCGGTGTTCGGTAGTAAGAAGCTATGGTGGGAATGATTTCTGAAATAGGTGGGTTTTGAGTCGACTTTTGAAACTGGAGAGATTTGGAGCACTGCGTATATCATATGGAAGATCATTCCATAACTTAGGGGCATCATATGAAAAACTATTGTTAAAATGGACCTTAGATTTATGGATGGAAGCACAGTAAGAGGGAACCTGAAGGAACAAATTTTTGGGATTTGAACGTCTTGTATTCACAGCAGATTTGTACAAGGGGAGATATGGTGCAAAATACTTAGGCTGGCCAGTGGTGAGGTACTTATAAACCAAAACTAGGGTTTTGAAAATAATACGTTGTCTAATGGGTAGCCAGTGAAGTGTCCTAAGGGTGGATGTAATGTGAGTGTACTTTGAAGCACCAGTGACAAACCGTGCAAGAGCATTTTGAACATATTGGAGCCTTGTAGCATTTCGGGATGACAAACTGCGAAAAAGAGAATTGCAGTAATCCAAATGGCTACTGACCAGAGCATTTGCAATCACCACTGATGTATCCACAGAAAGAAACCTTCTGATGCGATGAAGGTCCCTGAGGCTAATAAAACAGGATTTGATAACAGAATTTACATGATTGGTGAAACAGAACTTTGCATCAAACAGAACACCCAGATTGCGTACAACATCTTCGGGAGAGAGGCAATTACCCAGGATATTGACAGGAAATGAGTCACTGAGCCATTTGTGTCTGTCTTTGGCACCGAAGACTATGAATTCTGTTTTATCAGGATTTAGCTTGAGTTTGTTTTCAGACATCCAGACCTGAATATCATTCAAACACGATTTAAGACGGTCAAAAGACTTGAGATTATCATCAGGGGATAAGTGAATGAACAGCTGAGTGTCGTCCGCATAGAAGTGGTAATGGACTCCGGTATATTTTCTGATTACTTGACCAAGAGGTGTTGTGTACAGGGAAAACAGAAGAGGACCTAAGACAGAACCTTGGGGGACTCCAAACTTCAATTTGAACAAATTCGAAAGACTGGAACCAATCTTGACTGACTGAAAACGATCCTGGAGGTAGGATCTAAACCATTTTAGTGCCGATCCAGCAAAACCAAATCTAGACGACAAACAGGATAGGAGTGTGTCATGATCAATAGTGTCAAAAGCCGCGGACAGGTCGAGTAGCACAAGTGCTGTAGGCATGCCCTTGGACAGAGATAAGTGAATCTCATTTTTGATGCACAACAAGGCAGTTTCTTATAGGCTGACTGGAAAGTGTTACCAAGATCATGAGAATCCATGTGAGATCTAATTTGGGCAGCCACAATTCGCTCAACCAATTTTGACAAGAAGCTAAGACCAGACACCGGTCGATAGCTCTTCAAGTCCTCTTTTGAAAGAGTGGACTTTTTTAGGAGGGGTGTGACAATAGCCTGTTTGAAAGGATTAGGGAAAATGCCATTTTTGAGGGACAAGTTAACCAGTTTAGTCAATGAAGGGTGAAGAATGTCAATACATTGTTTCACAATGTGAGTGGGGCATGGATCAAGGGAGCAAGTTTTTGAAGGAGATTCCTTGATAAACTTAAGGACTTCAGTATCAGTGACAACTTGAAAGGAACTGAAAGTCGGCGGCTCCTTGTCTGAGTGAAGAACCTGAGATCGGGTGTATTTAAAGGTGTCTCGAATCTTTTTAATTTTATCAATGAAAAATGAACCAAATCTGTTTGCTAAAGACTTTTCATCCTCAAAGGATGGGAGGACAGTAGAATTTGACCGACTCAATGTTCTATTTAGTGCATGCCATAACCTCTTACTATCACCACAATTTTCACTAACTAGATCACGGTAGAAACACCCCTTGTTTCTATTTAGAATGTGGTTACATCTGTTTATCTGCCGTCGAAGACGGGAACGATTTACAGAGGATTTGTCTCTTCTCCAGGCGCGTTCATACTGCCTTCTCATGCACTTTGCAGTTCTATACTTGTCAGTTATCCAGCTTGGGGCTGGTTTGATGAGCTGTTTAGTCTTCACTGGTGCATGAATATCTAGAAGGCCAGACAAACCAGACATGTACTGTTCATGCAATAAATCTATATCATCAGATGGTGAGCTAACAAACGGAATAGTCAGGAGGTCACTTCTGAATTTATCAATATTCAATTTATGATACTGACGGAAGGTAACAACTTTCTGAATTGGTGTATCGAAAGATGGAAAGTCAACCACACAAGAGATAATTTTGTGATCACTAATGAAGTCTGAACCTTTCACATCAGAAATTGCAGAGAACTCAGATGGAGCCATCAACAAATCTAAGGTATGACCATGAAGGTGAGTTGGAAAATCAATGTGTTGGGACAGACAGCAAGAATCAATCACTGATTTAAATTCAGAGACTGTTGGAGACATAATGTCGACATGAAGATTAAAGTCACCACAAATGACAAAGGAGGAGGATAAGGAAGACAAAAAACCCACATATGACAGAAAATCTTCAAAAAATTTTACTACAGATGAGGCAGGGGGCCGGTAAATGACCCCAAGAAACAAGCGACGCCCATCGAGAGTGAGACAGACAGTGTGATTTTCATGAGACGAGAACTCAGGGGGAATGAATGGTTTTAAAATCAAGAGCAGATTTAATAAAAAAGCCAACACCGCCACCACGTTTGCTTTCTCTGTTGGTGTGAACAAGGGAAAAATCTTCAGGCGTTAACTCATTAAGAAATGAGGGTGTGTCAAGAGCTTTAATATGGGTCTCGGTGAGACCAAAAACATCAAAATTTCCAGTTTGGATTTCATCACAGAGAATTGGACCTTTATTCCTAATGGACCGGCAGTTAGCAAACCCAAACTTCAGTGGCCCAGGATTTAGAGCGACATCGCCCGACAGTAGAACCAGAGCAAGCTGCCTGAAAGACGCCTTTTCACAAAAACTGGCTCTATGTGTTCTGACATAAATAAACAAAATGGATTTGGCAGTAGGTCCATCATATTTACATCCATGCAGGCCGACATCACACCTAGTCTGAATTCTGTTTTGACTCTTATGGCAATGTACAAAGAGGCCAACAATACAAAGAAGGAGTCTAACAATCCGCATCATAAGAAATCACAAACCACAGACAAAATTAACATGCAAAAACTCACAAGGTAAGACATTAAATACAAACATCCACTGAAAAAGTCATCCTTTTAAATGACACTGGGAAATCAAATGCTTTGTTAAAATCACTGTAAAATGCTTATATTTACTTGATTTTAATAATAATCCAAATTTTCCACTATTATGTGTAGAATACATAGATAATTGAACTGGAAACCTAACATAAGATACGTATCCTAAAAGCAAGATATTGAGGGACTATATATATGCAAAAAAAATCGCCTAATTAGGAAACACTAAGAAATCAAAGCTTTTGTTAAAACCCCTGTAAAATTTGTAAAAATTGCTTGATTTTAATGAAATAACTATCAAATTGTTCATTATTACAATAATCGTTATTGATAAATCAAGTGATAACTAAATATAAGATATCTTAAAGGTAAGATATTAAACACCAACATCCATAGTTTCTAAACCACGGAAAAGTGATGGAATTCCGCGATCGAAACTGAAAGTCACCTAAAAATCACCTTGAATACATAATAGCTCATATAAGTATTATACAGATAGAAATGAAGGATTCATTAGATTATATTTTTCGGTTGATTTTGTTCCTGAGTATCTTATGCAAAGCAGATTGAGACTTAAAACATATTTATTGTATTTGCATAAGTATAACAGATTTTACAAACTGAATATATAAAGTTACATTGAAACAATGACACAGTAGTTCACTTATTATATTATTATTTACTGATAATAATGAATACTTTGATGGTTGTTTTATGAAAATTGCTCCATTATTAAGCATTTTACAAGTGTTTTGACATAGCCTTGGATTTCTCAGTGATTTTTAATAGGGTGATTTTTTCCGTGGATTTGCTCCTGAATATCTTACTTTTAAGGTATCTTATGGAAAGTCTCTAGTTATGTTACCTGTAAACGAGTATTCTACACACTAAAATGACCAATATGGTGGTTGTCTTATTGAAAAAAATATATATTAAGCATTTTACAAGTGTTTTTTAACATAGCCCTTGATTTTCTAGTGTTTCTTAATTGGGCGATTTTTTTCGTGGATGTTGGTGATTAATATCTTATATTTAAGATATTTTATGTTAAGTTTCCAGTTTGATTATCTATCTATGTCTATCTTCCACACCATGATGAAAAATTTGGTGGTTGTCTTATTAAAATCGAGCAAATATTAAGTGTTTTACAGCTATTTTGACAAAGGCCTAGATTTCCCAGTGTTACTTAATTGGCCGATTTTTCTAATCTTTAAACATTTGAGCATTTTTAGGCAATTTTTAGGCGATATTTAGGTGATTTTCCGAATCGCCCAACAAAAATTCCAAACTTTAGAAACAACCAAAAAAAATCATAAATTTAAATGACACTGGGAAATCAAAGGCTTTGTTAAAATCCCTGTAAAATGCCTATGTGTAGATTACTCGTTTATGGATAAGAAAAGTGGAAACCTATCATGAGATATCTTAAAAACAAGATATTGACAGCCTAATCTGTGTAAAAAAATCGTCCAATGAAGTAAAATGCTTAATATTTGCTTGATTTTAATAAGATAACCACCAAATAGTCCACTAGTATGTGTAGAATACTCGTTTATAGATAATTAAACTGGAAACCTAAGAGATATCTTTAAAGTAAGATATTGAGGGACTAAATCCATATACAAAATTCCCAATAAAGAAGCACCGGAAAATCAAGGGCTTTGTAAAATGATAAATATTTGCATGATTTTAATAATTATTCATTAAGAACAATTAACATAAGATATCTTAAAAGTGACATATTAAACACCAACATCCACAGAAGAAATCCCCCAGTTAAGTAACACTGGGAAATCAAGGCCTTGTCAAAATGCCTATAAAATGCTAAATATCTGACAGATTTTAATAATACAACCATGATAAATATTTGCATGATTTTAATAATTGTTCATTAAGAACAATTAACATAAGATATCTTAAAAGTCACATATTAAACACCAACATCCACAGAAGAAATCCACCAGTTAAGTAACACTGGGAAATCAAGGGAAACACTGGGAAATCTTTGTCAAAATGCCTATAAAATGCTTAATATCTGACAGATTTTAATAATACAACCACCAAATTCTTCATTATTGTGTGTTGAATGCTTGTATGTATATTTGGCAATTTTTCGGTGAACTTTTGTTTCTGTCACAGAATTTCCATCACTTTTCTGTGTTTTAGAAACAACCTTTGCAATGGGCGTTCTGTATATAATAATGAGTTATTGGGTGTTTGTTTCATTATAATTGGTTAATTATTGAGCATTTGACAGGCATTTTAAACAAGTGGACACTACACATCTGAACCAATAGCTATGTTTCGTGTCAGATAAATTGTCGACAAAACATAAGAAATGCCGAAATGTCAGCTTGTCAGACAGTATGTATATTTACAAACTGGTTTTCTCTGTCTTCTTCTCTATTGTAGATACATTCTAAATGTCTAAGAAACACCCAACAGAATACACATTAGCCTTCTTCAGGGCTCTTCATTGTATGATGTTATATTACAAGAGACTAAGGGCTCTTCATTTTATGATGTTATATTACAAGAAACTAAGTTTTAATTGTCAATATCTGACACCAGTAACTTTAATAATTATGTCTTAATATAACTTCATGTAACTTGGTAATATTTTAGATGGAAGAATCATTTTACATGATTTCAAATTAAATTCACTTTTACATATCTTACTTCTTGTAAGCCTTGTGAAAGTCTAATTACCCCAAGATACTAAGTAGTTATAACAAGAGAGTAAATCCTTGTGTTTTCAGTCATGCCCATCCCTTGCTAACTTGTTCCCACGACTTACTAACTCGTTCCCACCACTGACTAAATTATCTTCATATCCATAACCGGTATGACCAATAATAAGTGAATTATAAGCAATTTTAAGTGTGGCTATCTATGTTTGATCTTGAAGAAGGGGCTCAAGGTAGCTAAGATACTAAGTGGTTATCACAAGAGAGTAAATCCTTGTGTTTTCAGTCATACTCACCCCTTACTAACTCATTCCCACCCCCTACTAACTTATTTCCCTCACTTACTAAATTGTTTACCACTTAGTAACTTGTTCCCACAACTCACCCCACCACATAACCTCTAGGACCAATAATAAGTGAAGTATAAGCACTTTTAAGTGTGGTTACCTTCGTTTGACCTTAAAGAAGGGGCAAAAGGTCACCAAGATACTAAGTGGTTATCACAAGAGAGTAAATCCTTGTGTTTTCAGTCATACCCATCCTTTACTAAGTCGCTACCACCCCTTACTATCCCATTCCCTACACTTACTAAATTGTTCACCACTTATTAAGTTGTTCCCACCACTTGCTAAGTCAAATATCACCAAAAAAGAAGAAGATTTCTTATAGGTTGGCCCAGCCCATGATTTCCTATAGGTTGGTTTACCATCCCAAACCTCTAGAACCAATAATAAGCAAGTTATAAGCACTTTTAAGTTTGAGTATCCTCGTTAGACCTTGAATGATGGGTCCAAGGTCAATCCGATCATACTGAAATATTACAAGCCCATGATTTCCTATAAGCTGGTTTACCATCTCCAACCTCTAGGACCAATAATAAGTGAGTTATAAGCACTTTTAAGTTTGACTATCCTCATTTGACCTTGAAGGAGGAGTTCAAGATTAAATCCGACCAGACCAAAATATTCCCAGCGCATGATTTCCTAGGGGTTGATTTACCATCCCAAACCTCTAGGACCAATAATAAACAAGTTATGAGCACTTTTAGGTTTGGCTATCCTCGTTTGACCTTGAAAGAGGGTCCAAGGTCAAATCAGACCACACCAAAAGATTCCCAGCCCATGATTTCCTAGGTTCGTTTGCCATCCCAAACCTCTAGGACCAATAACAATACTTTTCATGACTGACAAAGAAATGTCTGTGGCAGCCATCTTGTTTTTTAAAATGAGGCAACAAATATTCCCGGCAAGATTTTATGATTATGAATATATCCTGCAAATTTGAAAAGGCTAGCTATAATATTTTTTTTGTTAGAGCGGTAATGGTGAAATCTCTCTACACACTGCGGTGGTGGCAGCGGCGGCATAACGAAGGGAAATCCATAGTATCCACCAGATGCTATCCGGTGGATACAATTAAACTGATAACTTTTTAAAAGCTGTCCTAAAGGTTAGATATTGAACCCCAACATCGACTGAAAATATGACTCAATTAAGCAACACAAATAAATCAAAGTCTTTGTATTCATTAACTCAATCATGGGTAAAACCTGTGTATGTACACTGCATGACTTAAGTACTGGAAATATCCCTGTAAAATTCTTAATAATTGCTTGATTTTAATGAAATAACTATCGAATTGTTCATTATTATAAGTACAATACTTGTTATTTGATAAATAAAGTGATCACTCAATATAAGATGTCTTAAAGGTAAGACATTAAATACAAACATCCACTGAAAAAGTCATCCTTTTAAATGACACTGGGAAATCAAAGGCTTTGTTAAAATCACTGTAAAATGCTTATATTTACTTGATTTTAATAATAATGCCACCAAATGTTCCACTATTATGTGTAGAATACTCGTTCATAGATAATTAAACTGGAAACCTAACATAAGATACGTATCCTAAAAGTAAGATATTGAGGGACTATATATATGCAAAAAAAATCGCCTAATTAGGAAACACTAAGAAATCAAAGCCTTTGTTAAAACCCCTGTAAAATTTGTAAAAATTGCTTGATTTTTATGAAACTATCAAATTGTTCATTATTATAAGTACAATAATCGTTATTTATAAATCAAGTGATAACTAAATATAAGATATCTTAAAGGTAAGATATTAAACACCAACATCCATAGTTTCTAAACCACGGAAAAGTGATGGAATTCTGTGATGGAAACTGAAAATCACCTAAAAATCACCTTGTATACATAATAGCTCATATACGTATTCTACAGATAGAAATGAAGGATTAATTAGGTGATTTTTTCGGTTGATTTTGTTCCTGAGTATCTTATGCAAAGCAGATTGAGACTTAAAACATATTTATTGTATTTGCATAAGTATAACAGATTTTACAAACTGAATATATAAAGTTACATTGAAACAGTGACGCAGTAGTTTGCTTATTATATTATTATTTACTGATAATAATGAATACTTTGATGGTCGTTTTATGAAAATTGCTCCATTATTAAGCATTTTACAAGTGTTTTGACATAGCCTTGGATTTCTCAGTGATTTTTAATAGGGTGATTTTTTCCGTGGATTTGCTCCTTGAATATCTTACTTTTAAGGTATCTTATGGAAAGTCTCTAGTTATGTTACCTGTAAACGAGTATTCTACACACTAAAATGACCAATATGGTGGTTGTCTTATTGAAAAAAATATACATTAAGCATTTTACAAGTGTTTTTTAACATAGCCCTTGATTTTCTAGTGTTTCTTAATTGGGCGATTTTTTCCCGGGATGTTGGTTATTAATATCTTATATTTAAGATATTTTATGTTAAGTTTCCAGTTTGATTATCTATCTATGTCTATCTTCTACACCATGATGAAAAATTTGGTGGTTGTCGTATTAAAATCGAGCAAATATTAAGTGTTTTACAGCTATTTTGACAAAGGCGATTTTTTTTAATCTTCAAACATTTGAGCAATTTTAGGCGATTTTTAGGCGATATTTAGGTGACTTTCCGAATCGCCCAACGAAAATTCCAAACTTTAGAAACAACCGAAAAAAATCGTAAATTTAAATGACACTGGGAAATCAAAGGCTTTGTTAAAATCCCTGTAAAATGCTTAATATTTGTTTGATTTTAATAAAACAACCACCAAAGTACCCATTATTATGTGTAGATTATTTGTTTATGGATAAGAAAAGTGGAAATCTATCATGAGATATCTTAAAAACAAGATATTGAGAGCCTAATCTGTGTAAAAAATCGCCCAATGAAGTAACACTGAAAAATCAAGGGATTTATTAAAATCCCTGTAAAATGCTTAATATTTGCTTGATTTTAATAAAGATAACCACCAAATAATCCACTAGTATGTGTAGAATACTTGCTTATAGATAATTAAACTGGAAACCTAAGAGATATCTTTAAAGTAAGATATTGAGGGACTAAATCTATATACAAAATTTTCCAATAAAGAAGCAATGGGAAATCAAGGGCTTTGTAAAATGATAAATATTTGCATGATTTTAATAATTGTTCATTAAGAACAATTAACATAAGATATTTTAAAAGTGACATATTAAACACCAACATCCACGGAAGAAATCTCCCAGTTAAGTAACACTGGGAAATCAAGGGCTTTGTCAAAATGCCTATAAAATGCTTAATATCTGACAGATTTTAATAATACAACCACCAAATTCTTCATTATTATGTGTTGAATGCTTGTATGTATATTTGGCAATTTTTCGGTGAATTTTTGTTTCTGTCACAGAATTTCCATCACTTTTCTGTGTTTTAGAAACAACCTTTGCAATGGGCGTTCTGTATATAATAATGAGTTATTGGGTGTTTGTTTCATTATAATTGGTTAATTATTGAGCATTTGACAGGCATTTTAAACAAGTGGACACTACACATCTGAACCAATAGCTATGTTTCGTGTCAGATAAATTGTCGACAAAACATAAGAAATGCCGAAATGTCAGCTTGTCAGACAGAATGTATATTTACAAACTGGTTTTCTCTGTCTTCTTCTCTATTGTAGATACATTCTAAATGTCTAAGAAACACCCAACAGAATGCACATTAGTCTTCTTCAGGGCTCTTCATTTTATGATGTTATATTACAAGAGACTAAGTTTAAATTGTTAATATCTGACACCAGTAACTTTAATAATTATGTCTTAATACAACTTCATGTAACTTGGTAATATTTTAGATGGAAGAATCATTTTACATGATTTCAAATTAAATTCACTTTTACATATCTTACTTCTTGTAAGCCTTGTGAAAGTCTAATTACCCCAAGATACTAAGTAGCTATAACAAGAGAGTAAATCCTTGTGTTTCAGTCATGCCCATCCCTTGCTAACTTGTTCCCACGACTTACTAACTCGTTCCCACCACTGACTAAATTATCTTCATATCCATAACCGGTATGACCAATAATAAGTGAATTATAAGCAATTTTAAGTATGGCTATCTATGTTTGACCTTGAAGAAGTGGCTCAAGGTAACTAAAATACTAAGTGGTTATCACAAGAGAGTAAATCCTTGTGTTTTCAGTCATACTCACCCCTTACTAACTCGTTCCCACCCCCTACTAACTTATTTCCCTCACTTACTAAATTGTTTACCACTTAGTAGCTTGTTCCCACAACTCACCCCACCACCTAACCTCTAAGACCAATAATAAAGTGAAGTATAAGCACTTTTAAGTGTGGTTACCTTCGTTTGACCTTGAAGAAGGGGCCCAAGGTCACCAAGATACTGAGTGGTTATCACAAGAGAGTAAATCCTTGTGCTTTCAGTCATACCCATTCCTTACTAAGTCGTTCCCACCCCTTAATAAATCATTCCCACCACATACTAAGTCATTCCCACCACTTGCTAACTCATCCCACCACTTGCTAAGTCATGCCCACCACTTGCTAAATCAAATATGACCACATCAGAAGAATTCCAGCCAATGATTTCTTATAGGTTGGCTTCATATCCATAACCTCTAGGACCAATAATAAATGAATTATAAGCAATTTTAAGTGTGGCTACCTGCATTTGACCTTGAAGAAGGGGCCCAAGGTCACCAAGATACTAAATGGTTACCACAAGACAGTAAATCCTTGTGTTTTCTGCCATACTCATCCCATACTAACTCGTTCCCACCACTTTCTAAATTGTTCACTTATTAACTCATTCCCACCACGTACTAAGTCATTCCCACTACTTGCTAACGCGTTGCCACCACTTGCTAAATCAAATATGACCACATCAGAAGAATCCCAGCCCATGATTTCTTATATATAGGTTGGCTTCATATCCATGACCTCTATGACCAATAACAAGTGAATTATAAGTACTTCTAGGTGTGACTAACTTTGTTTGCCCTTGAAGAAGGGGCCCATGGTCATCAAAATACTAAGTGGTTACCACAAGACAGTAAATCCTTGTGTTTTCAGATATACCAATTGCTTATTAAGTCGTTCCCAGCCCTTATTAACTCATTCCCACCACTAAATTGTTCACCACTTGCTAACTCATGCCCATCACTTGCTAAGTCAAATATGACCACATCAGAAGAATCCCAGCTAATGATTTCTTATAGGTTGGCTTCATATCCATAACCTCTAGGACCAATAATAATTGAATTATAAGCACTTTTAAGTGTGGCTACCTTCCTTTGCACTTGAAGAAGGGGCCCAAGGTCACCAAGATACTAAGTGGTTATCGCAAGAGAGAAATCCTTGTGTTTTTAGTTATACCCACCCCCTTACTAGCTCGTTCCCACCACTTTCTAACTCGTTCCCACCACTTCCTACGTCAAATATGACCACATCAGAAGAATCCGAGCCAATGATTTCTTATAGGTTGGCTTCATATCCATAACCTCTAGGACCAATAATAAGTAAATTATAAGCAATTTTAAGTGTGGGTACCTTCATTTGACATTGAAGAAGGGCCCAAGGTCACCAAGACACTAACTGGTTATCACAAGAGAGTAAATCCTTGTGTTTTCAGCTTACTTAGTCGTTCCCACCCCTTACTAACTTGTTCCCATCATTTACTAAATAGTTCATCACTTATTAACTCATTCTCAACACTTGCTAAGTCAAATATGACCACATCAGAAAAGTCCCAGGCCATGATTTCTTATGGGTTGGCTTCATATCCATAACCTCTAGGACCAATAATAAGTGAATTATAAGCACTTTTAAGTGTGACTATCTTCATTTGACCTTGAGGAAGGGGCCCAAGGTCACCAAGATACTAAGAGATTACCATAAGACAGTAAATCCTTGTGTTTTCAGTCATACCCATTGCTTACTAACTCATTCCCACCACTTGCTAACTCATCCCCACCACTTACTAAATTGTTCATCAATTATTAGCTCATTCCCACCACTTACTAAATTGCTCCGAACACTTTAATAAATCATTCCTACTACATACTAAGTCATTCTCACCACCTCCTAACTCGTTCCCAACACTTGCTAAGTCATGAGCACCACTTACTAAATTGTTCACCACTTATAAACTCATTCCCACCACTTTCTAAATCATTGCCGGCACTTCCTAAGTCATTCTCATCCCTTGCTAACTCATTTTCGCCACTTGCTAAGTCAAATATGACCACATCAGAAGAATCCCAGCTAATGATTTCTTATAGGTTGGCTTCATATCCATAACCTTTATGACCAATAATAAGTGAATTAAGTGCACTTTTAAGTGTGGCTACCTTCGTTTGCCCTTTAAAAGGGGGCCCATGGTCATCAAGACACTAAGTGGTTACCACAAGACCGTAAATCCTTTTGTTTTCAGCCAAGACTATTATAAAATGCCTGTCAAATGTTCAATAATAAAGCAAATTTTAAGTCACTCATTAATGTGTGCCCCATGCTCTTTTATAGATAATTTCACATAAAACCTGAAAAAGGTATCTTAAAATAAAGATGGTGACCACTCATAACCACATAAAAAAATCACCTAATTTAATGATACTGGGTAATCAAAGGCTGTTTAAAATCCACATAAAATACTTAATATTTGGGCGATTTTTATGGCACAAACACTACAGTGCTCACTATTTTATGTTGAATGTTTTTATAGACAATTGAACAGAAAAATTGTTGTTAAACATCTTAAAATTAAGATATTGAGCAGCAACACCCACAGAAAAAAATCAACTAATTATATAATACTGGGATATGAAAGGCTTTTTTGAAATATCTGTCAATAACAACAAGTTACTCATTGATGTGTGCATAATGCTTCTTCATAGATCATTTAACTGGAAACATAAGATATCTTAAACTTGAACACCCATGCAAAAATTGCCCAATAAAATAATACTTGGAAATCAACAGCTTAGTTAAGTTTCTTCTAAAATACTACATAATTTGGTGATTTTAACTAGACAAGCACCAAATTGTTCAATAGTATGTGCACAATGCTTGTCTTTAGCTAATTTTTAATCAAAATGCAATTAGAAGTACACAATTACAATGTACACATGTAGCCATTTTGTCCAAAAGGTATATTTGACATGAAAAAAGTATACATAATTTTATTTGTGGAGGAAAGAACTTAAAACAAAGTTTTAATGATGCTTTCAAAAATCCTTTTTTCCCACAGTATTAATATAATTTACATATACACTATTAACTTTTTAATATTTTAAATTAAATTTGTGTATATCTAAGTGAGGTTTTTACAAACTGTCTACTTAAGGAAAATATACACTTCAAACCTTTAGGCTGTTACTGTTGCTTTACTTCATGAAAAAATGAAATACAAAGTTATTTTATTCAAATTATAGGTACCAAAGAACAGGACAAAACTGATATATATATAGCTAAAACCACCACTTTATTGGGTCTGTCATTTCATACCTAAGTATTAGGTGCTACTAGAAGGAAAGCACTCACAGTGAAGTCTTTTTGCAATGAATATATGCATGTCTCACAGATCGCATGTATATTAGAAAATCTTATATATGTCATTTTTTCTTGGAGTAATATTTATTTGTTGAAATAATCCACAGACCAGTTAATTGGGTCTGGCCCAAAATTAAATTGGGTCAGACCCAATATTTATCTATACTTTTATATGTAACAATTACTGGGTATTTCTAAAATATGTTTCATATTTCGAATGTCAAACATTTCCGTTCATTAATTTGCACATTATGTCATGTTGTACAAAGATAAAAATGGCATATTGTATAATGATAAAATGTGATAGTTCTTGTTATTGCAATTTTATTAATCCTACTAAACACAAAACATTGGACTACTGATGGCAAGTGTTGGCACTTAATGAAAAATAATTAGTGACCTTGACAGCAACCAAATACTCAAGAAGGTAACATACTTAACTAAATACTGTGTGTATTAATTCTGTTATTCTGAAGATATATACATTTACTGGGGCCTAAAGGCAATTCTATATCATTATTGGATCCTAAACAGCTATATATAACTTTATTGGATCTTCCATGACATTTCTGTTGAAATAACCAAGATCTGCCATTTACATTTCACATCCAAACGTTATTTGAAAATGGCAAATTTCACCAGAGTTCCACAAATAAATGTTTGTTTCATTTTCTGAACTTTGGCATCTAGTGTTTGTATTTTTATTAACCCTACTGAACACAAATTATTGAATCACAAATGGTTAGTATCATAAAACACAAGAAATGAAGGACCTTCATAGCTTTATATATTCAAGAAGACAAGAGTTTTTTAATTCTGTTATGCTAAAGATATATATGTTTATCAAGTTCTTGTGGATATTCTACACAATTATTGGGACGTAATTCTACATATTCTACACAATTATTGGGACGTAAAAGGCAATATGTAACATTATTGGGTCAAACAAATTTGTAAGCGTGAGCCTCACTAGAGCTCACGCTTCTACAGATCACTTTTTTCATTTTTTTTTGTCTCTGGACTTTGATGAAACTGGCAACATTATTGATTCTGAAATGGCCAGTCTCAGCAGCATGAATCAAGACAGCAGAAAAAGCTGGCTTTTCTCCTAATGTACAAATAAATATGAATAACAAATTGAATATAAAGAGCAAAATATATAAAATAAATTTATTTGAGCTTTCAGAGCTTAGTTTTTTTGTTTTTTTTTTGTTTGTGGGTCTTTAGCAAATTTTTTATTTAGCTTATTAAATAACCAAAATCTGTCACTGAAATTTCATATTCAAATATTTGTTTGAAAAGGTAGTGTTAGGCAGAGATCTGAACTCTTTGAGTGCCTTTTTAACCAGGGTATTGCTTTCCCCAATGGTGTCAGAAGGGTGGGTGGGCAGGCGGGTGTGTGCTTGGGCCCGGGAAAAGTTTGTCCAGCCTGTATGTCAGAAACAACAAGGAATACCAAGTTGATACTTTGTAGAGACATTGTTTGGGGGTGTAGGTGTGCACCGTCTCAGTGTGACCTTGATTTGACCTTTGACCATGCCGTAGTGACTTTGAGTTTAAAAATCTTTTCCAGGCTATATATCTCAGAAACTGTAAGGTGTAGAAAGTTGATACTTGGTAGGGACATTAGTTAGGAGATGTTGGAGTGCAGCATCATGGTGTGATCTTGATTTGACCTTTGACGTTGCCATAGTGACCTTGACCTATAAAATCTTTTCTACGCTGTATCTCAAAAACTGTAAGGGGTAGGAAGTTGATGCTTGGTAGGGACATTGGTTGGAGGTAGTATCATCGTGTGACCTTGATTTGACATTTAGGCCTTGGCATAGTGACGTTGACTTATAAAATCTTGTCCAGGCTACATCTCGGAAACCGTAAGGTGTAGGAGGTTGATACTTTGTAGGGACAATGGTTTTGGGTTGTAGGTGTGCAATGTCATGGTGTGACCTTTGATCCTGCCATAGTGACGTATAAAGTTTTTCCAGGTTATATCTCAGAAACCGTTAGGTATGGAAAGTTGATACTTAGTAGGGACATTGGTTATGGCTTTGTCTTCTGACCACGAAACATGGATTACATTTGAGTATTACATTTTCATTTACACAGTTGTGCTATTTCCATTATGATATATTCTCCTGTTAATAAATTTTACAGTGTCATAATTTTTAGTTTACTGATTAATGCTATTATATTGCTGTTGAATTGTCTTGTTTTAATACTTCATTTTTACATACATTTTCTTTCTCCTAGACATTTTTTTTCTCTGCTTAAATATCATTTGGACCTTAATATAACTGACATTGCTCTGAAAATCCTGATCTTTGTTCTATTTCACATGGTGTTGAAAACTATTTCCCCAGGCTGTGGGGTACGGGCATCTCTGATGCCATTTTTCTAGTTACTTCTGTTATACTAAATATATATGTTTATTGGGTCCTTGCAGATATTCTACACAATTATTGGGTCCTAAAAGGCAATATATAACATTATTAGGCCTTTTTAGTAAACTTATTATCCAAACATCTATTTATAAAGGTAGCATTAAGCAGAGGTCTACACTCTCTGAGTGCATTTTTCTAGCTAATTTTGTTATGCTAAAGATATATATCTTTAGCATTTTTTTATTTAACTGATTATATAACCAAGATATAGTACTGAAATTATGTATCCAAACATTTTTTTGAAAAGGTAACATTAAGCAGAGGTCTGCGCTCTCTAAGTGCCTTTTTCTAGTTATGTCAGCTAACTTATCAGTCAACTGGCATATTGGGATTGCTCTGTGGTGTATGCGTCCACGTCCATGTCTGCATACACGTGACAATCTTCTAACTTCAAAACTACAAGGCCTAGAGATGTGCCATTTTTTCAAAGATAATAAATTGGTCAAATCATGCAGACCCATCTGTTTGTTTATATTCTAGACTAAAAAATGTGAAAATTTCAACACTCTTTCACACTTTTTCAGTGCCTATTGAAGGGAATTGTCTGATATTTTGCATATATGTATGTACAAGAACACTAGTACATTCTTGTGTACAACTTTCAGCTCTGTATCTTTGTTAATTTTTTTGAATGAATATTTTTCTTAAATATTTTCAGCGTTAACATTTATGTGACCGTTATATAATGGTTATTTCTGCAAATGCAGTAATAAGGACAATGATTTCTATGCAAGTCTGTAATAAGAGGAAAAACTGCAGAACAGAAGAATAGAAGTCCAGTGACTGATCTTTTTAAATCTTCCTGCAAGAATTTCCTGCAGCCTCAATTGGCTTTGGGCATTGTTTTCGTCCATGGTGTCTGGGCGTAGGGAAAATTCTTGTCCAACATGTTTCTCAGAAACTATAAGCTGTAGTATGTTGATACTTGGTATGGACATTTGCTAGGGGTGGTATTTAATTTTAGATTTTTTTTAAAATGGGAACTTTTTCTGTCAAAACACTGTTACAATTTCAGCATTTTGTTGGATAAGTTATTCAGATATTTTTATGTTCCTTCATATACCAAAGTTTCAGCCCTGTATCCCCACCTTAATGTTGCCTCAATGTCAAAAACAGCGTTTTAACCCCCTGAGCTCTCTTAAACAGTAATTTTCTGCAAACAAACTTGCCACAAATATTAAAATTTCCTAAAATATTCAAAGCAACACTAAAAATTAGGCTTTAGCCTCCTTAAAGTCACAAAATTAGGCTGTCTTGAAAAGGGTTAGGTTTCAGCCTTTTGTTAATATAAGTTATTCAGCTACTTTTTGATATTCTTTCACATACTAAAGTGTCCGTTCTCTATCCATGACGTTAAAATCACCTCAATGTTAAAAAAAAATAAAATTTTATCCCTGAAATTTTATATCCAAACATTTATTTGAAAGGGTACCTTAGGCAGAGGTCTTCGCTGTCCCAGTGCCTTTTTCTAGTTACTTTTGTTATGCTGAAGATATACATATTTATTGGGTCCTTGTGGATATTCTACATAAATATTGTGTCCAAATAACAAATAACTTTTCAAGCATGTTCTTCTTTAATGTTGTTAATAAGCACAGAGAATACAGATAATTCAACCCCACCCAGTATGGTTACAGCCAGGTTGTTCCTTTTTATGTCAGTTGACTTGTTAGTCAGCTGACAATGAGATCACTCTGCAGTGTCCTCGTCCACGTAACAATCTTTTCTTCTGAAACTACAAGGCCTAGAGATGTACCGTTTTTTATTAATAAAAAAATTGTTAAAGGCATGCCAATCTGTCTGTTTGTTCTCCAAAGCCCAGAGAGTCAAAATTTTAACATTTTTACACTTTTCTCAGTGACTATTGAAGAGATTTGTCTGCAATTTTGCATATATGTACTATAGCACAAGTAGATTCCTGTGTGTGAGTTTTAGCCCTGTATATTTCTTAATTGTTTTTAAAACAAATTTTTAAAAATATTTTGAGTCATTTACGTCATTTATATATTACAGGGGCTTCTGCAAGTAAAGTGTTATAATATATTATATTTTTGGCTCAGGTGAGCAATTTCTATTTAAAGAATAGAAGCCCAGTTACTGTTCTTGCTTCCAGGACTTCATGCTGGTGTAACTGACTGCCACCAGCACTATTGCCGCCACCACCACCAATGGATACACAATAGTCTCTATTTGATAACTTCTTTGGCTTTGCAAAAATATTCCTTCCTATGATTTTAAAAAACAATAGGGGTGTGAAATTTTTTGACCTACTTCAAGGAGACCTTTAACTGAACTTAAGGTCACCTTATTTATCACAAGCAATTCACTGCTTTTTTGGAAAAATTCATTGGCACTAGTGCTATAAAAATTTTACAGACACATTCTAGAACTTAATCTGCATGTCAGCCACATGGCCAGCGGGGCATTTAATTAAAAAAAATCTTTAATAACATGTAGTACTTTATCTGCATCTCAAAAACATTTAGTATTCAGGCATTTTGTTTGAATAAGATATTTAGCTATTCTTTGATGTTCTTTATATGCTAAAAGTTTCAACCATCTGTCTCCTACTTCAAGGTCACCTCAATATCAAAATTGGTGTTTTACACCCATAAGCTCCCTTAAACTGTATTTTTCTGCAACCAAACATGTTGCAAATATTAAAGCTTCCTAAAGAATATCTTTATTTATTGTGACCCTAAACTCAAACTAAAAATTAAACTTTGGCCACTTGAAAGGCACAAAATTGAGATTTCTCAAAAATAGAATTTTAGCATTTTTCGAATAATTTATTCAGCTACTTTTTATATTCTTTCAAAATCGGACGTTTCATTCCCCTGTCTTTGATTTTAAGGTTCCCTCAATATCAAAAATGGTAATAAACCCATCTTAGGTCCTTTAAATGTAATTTTCTTTAACCAAATATGCTACAAATGTTACGATATCCTGAAAGGATATTGTTACTTTATTCAGACCATAACCCATGAAAAATTTAAAAAGCTTTTGCAACCTTCTTGGCTTTAAATTCCTCAAAATTTTATGTTGGTTGAATTGAAACTTAACAGGGTGGTAGAATAAACCTATGCTAAGTTGCTATCAATATTGCGCTATCTGGAAAAACAAGATCACCGCTATGGTTGTAATCTTGAAATTCTGTTTCTCGACCGTAACTTGAAGATGTTTCTGCTGATGATTTGAAGCTAAAGACAGTGGTAGGACACCCCCCAAGATAGACTGTTCTTGAAATTGGTACCACTTTAAAAACAAGGTTGCCTTCATGGTTGTTCCTGGACGATAAATCAAAAACACTTCAGCTGATCGATTTGAAACTTAACAGGCTGCTAGACTGGGTTGTTTTCAAAATTGGTGCCACTTCCAAAAACAAGATGACTGCAATAACACCCATCTGGAAATTCTGTTTCCGGACTCTACCTCAAAGGTGCTTTGGCATATTGATTTAAAACTTAACAGGGCATTAAGAAACCACCCAAACTAGGTTGCTTTTGAAATTGTTACCATTTGTGAAATCAAGATAGTCACCATCTTGAAATTCCATTTCTGAACAGTAACTTAAGGATGGTCCAGCTAATCAATTTGAAACTTGAGAAATTATAGGACACCACCGTGACCTCAGCTAGGTTACTTTTGAAGTTGGTAATATTTGGGGACATAAATTGGCTGTCCACCATCTTGAAATTCTTTTTTTTCAGATTCTAACTCAAAGACATTCAACTGGTCAATTTGAAACTTTACAGTGTTGTTGTACATCACCTGAAGACACCATCAGCATACGTTGCTTTCAATGGTGGTGTCATATGGAAAACAAATCTATCTGAGCACCAGCTACTCGAGCACTAAGTTAGCTGACACAAAGCCCATTCATGGGCACTGATTTTTTGTTCTAGAGAAATATGTTTTATGGTTGTGCAAGACTTAAAACTTAAAAATAAATAGGTTAAGAAATAGAAACTAGAGTATTGCTTCACAAGAGAAATAGAAGTTGTTTTTGCACAGCAAAACATAGCGTCCGAATGAGTATTAATGAGTTTCTAGATATGATTTTTTTCCTGTGTTTAATATGTCTTTTTTTCATTTATGACAAAATGCAAGGCTTTGTAGAAGAATCTGGTTTGTTTATTTTTATTTATTTATTTTGCGTTTTATGCAGAAATTCCAAATGGTCACCAAAAGTGGTGGGAGAACGATTTTTGGGAAAAATCGCCAGTAGACTGTACAGATAACCTGCGGATCAAAAATTGTGTCAAAATCACTCTATCTCGCTCCATTTCCAAGATAAACAGGTTTTTGCATTTTACACAGAAATTCAAGATGGCCAGCAAAAGTGGTGGGAAAATGATTTTTGCGAAAAAATGACAGTAGACTCCGCAAATACCCTGCTGATCAAAAATTTTGTCAAAATCGCTCTATCTTGCCCCATTTCTGACATAAGCAAATTTTTGCGTTTTACATGGAAATTTAAAATGGCCACCAAAAGTGGTGGGAAAACAGTTTTGTGAAGTCACCAGAAGACTGTGCAGATACCCTGCAATTCAAAAATTTTGTCAAAATTGCTCTATCTCACTCTGTTTCTGAGATAAACGTGTTTTGTGTTTTACGCAAAAATTCAAGATCACTGTCAAAAGTGGCAGGAAAACAATTTCTGCAAAAAGTCGGCAGTAGACTCTACTCACACCCTCTAGGTCAAAAATATTGTCAAAATTGCTCTATCTTGCTCCGTTTCTGAGATAATTGCATTTTTGCACTTTCAGCATTAAGAAAAATCATGACATTTAGTCAATCTTTAATAAGTCAGCCATTTTCTATTGCATCACTTCCAAAAGTTAATGGTTTCTAGGCATATAACGAACCTATTTGCAAATTCCATGTGAATAGGTGAAACTCTTTTATCATCAGGACAAGCACACCCTTTTGAAAAACATGTTTTTGGTCATGTGACTTGTTCTAATGTTGTAATGTAATGACATCATATTCAGAAATTTTTCCCAGGGCTACTGCATACACCTGCCATATATGAAGAGAATCTGACTTGTGGCTGCAAAGCTACTACAAAAAGAAAATGCGGATTCGGTTGATCCCGCATCCCGTAAGGGACTCTTAATTTTAACTCAATTGAAATATATTGGGACTTACGTCCAGAAAATGCTATTTTTAACAGAATCAGATACTTTAAATTAGTCAAAAACAGGAAAAAGCAGAACCCTCATATTCAATTTGACCCTTCCTAACACTTCTCACAGCTATGTACTCAGTCCACAATAGTTCAGGATGCTTGTAATAAATATTTGTGCTCATAAAGTATTTCTGATTTCTGATCTTGACATTCAATTGTTGAAATTGGGTAATAGGCCCAGAATTCAGCATGCGTTTTTGGCTCTCAGAGACCAACCAACACACCCACAGACCTGGAAAATTCACTGAAACTTTAAATTATAGATACAATAAACCTGAGAGAATATTACTTTTCTAATTTTTAAGACAAAAGAATTGACATTTCCCGCATATTCTTCTATAATGCTGTTAACAGGCATAAAAATGACACATAATTCTACCCCCACTCAATATTGTTGTAGTCAGGTTGATGATAGTTTGCAGAGAAGTATATTTTATGGGTGTTTAAAAGTCCTAAAAATTATAAGTGGATAGATTAAGAAATGAAAATTTTAAGTCAATTCAACTATATTGGGGCTTAGGTCCAGAAAATGATATTTTCAACATAATCTAATACTTTAAATTAGTGAAAAACAGAAAGATCAGGACCCTCATATTCAATTTGACCCTTCTTAACACTTCCCACAGCTATGTAAACAGTACACTCTAGTTCAAGAAGCTTGCAATAAATATTTGTGCTCATCAAGTATTTCTGATTTCTGATTTTTACATTCAATTGTTGAAATTGAAAAATAGGCCTAGAATTTCACACATGTTTTTGGCTCTCAGAGACCAACCATCAATCCCAAAGACCTGAAAATTGCACTGAAAGTTTGAATTATAGATACAATGAACCTAGGACAATGCTCCTTATCTAACTTGCAAGACAAAAAATTTTTGAGATTTCCCGCATATTCTTCAGGAAAAAGAAGAACCCTCATATTCCATTAGACTCTTCCTAACACTTCTGACAGCTATGTACTCAGTGCACAATAGTTCCGGATGCTTGTAATAAATATTTGTGCTCATAAAGTATTTATGATTTTTGATGTTTATATTCAACAGTTGAAATTGGATAATAATCCTAAAATTCAACACACGTTTTTGGCTCTCCAGAGACCATATTGAGTAGGGGTAGAATTATGTGTCAATTCTGTGCTTATTATCAGCATTAAAGAATGTGCGAGAAATGTCAAATTGTTTTATCTTAAACTTTATAAAAGCAATGTTCTCCCAGGTTTATTGTATCTATAATTAAAACTTTCAGTGCAATTTTCAGGTCTTTGGGATTGTTGGTTGGTCTCTGAGAGCCAAAACCGTGTGTTGAATTCTAACTATGAGAAGTGTTAGGAGTGGTCACACTGAATATGAGAGACCTGCTTTTTCTGTTTTTGACTTTTTCAATAATTTCGATTATGTTGAAAATAGCATTTTCTTGGCCTAAGCCTCCATACAGTTCAGCTGAGGTAAAAGTTTTATTTCTCAATCTATTCACTTCTAATTTTGATCACTTTTGAACACCCATAAAACATACTTCTCTACAAAAACTCAACAACCTGGCCACAACCAAATTGAGTGTTGGTAGAATTATGTGTCACTTCTGTGCTTATTATCAGTATTAAATAAGAATATTCTGGAAATGTAACAATTTTTTGTCTTAAAAGTTAGAAAAACAATGTTCTCCCAGGTTTATTGTATCTATAATTCAAACTGTCAGTGAAATTTTCAGGTCTCTGGCATTGTTGGTTGGTCCCTGAGGGCCGAAAATATTTGTTGAATTCTTGGCATATTATTGAATTTCAACAATTGAATGTGAAGATCAGAAATCATAAATATTTTATGATCACAAATATTTATTACATGCATCCTGTATGAACTATTTTGTACATACCAGTTAGAAAATTTATTTTTAATGTATAATTGTAGCCTTACACATTGTTGAAGACTGTTCAAAATATGGAAAAACGGTACAAATGGTATGCAAATACTTTTTCAAATCCTGCGAATAGTTTTCAATAACTTTTGGCTTATGGCATGTTGTTGGGTGAGAATAGTCTGCTATTTGCTTCCTTTTCTTGTTACTTATTCAACTTGTTACCTTATGGCCAAGATTCTGCCTTTAAACTTGTTCACACTCAGCACTTATGTATGAACATATAACCTAATTTGTTACTTATGCAATTTGTTACTTTATGGACAAAGTTCTGTCTTTTAAGGTGTTCGCACTCAGCGCTTATGTATTAACATACCACTTAATTTGTTTTTGCAGTTTTAAAATTTAGATGTTGACTGGTATAAAATGGGTAAAAATAGGATTTGTATTTAATATGCTTTAAACGGCTGAATCAATTTTTTGTTGTAAAACGGCAAGGTGGAAATATTGGCCATTTTAATATAGCTACTTTTACAAAAGGACCCCATATTATGATCTATTACCATTACAACAAAGCAGTGTTTAGCTTAACAAAAGTAAATTATAACTTTTATGGCAAAACTTAATGTGGTTATAAACTGTTAATAATACAAATACTTACAGTTTTATTTTCTGTACAAGTATTGATAGTCTAAATATATCTGTTTATTTGGTATATAAATATATATACTTGAAATACCTACATGTGAAAAAATATGTACACAGTATGTTTGCTTTAGTTTAGGTAAGATATAGGAATATCATTTTTCTTACAAATTATAAAACCAATTGGATTCCATAACCCTTCAGTAAAATGGCTCTTTTTAAGCATAAATTTACAAAAATAGATATTGACATTCAGTGACTTTGTAAACCCGTTGGAGACACAATCCACTCATACCTGGACAGCTCCAAATTTTGCTCCGGTAATAGCAATCCTTTAAAGTTGTGAGTTGTGTATCCAATTGTTTTACCAAGAAATATAGCAATAGCATTCAAACACTAACTTTCCTCTGTCCCACCTGCCAGTGGACTAAAGTATAAACTGCTTATGTTAGAAATCAAAGATTTTGATCAGGACTAGTAGGTCAATAAAGATTAAGACACCCTGTTGAGCACTCCATGTGGAAAATACAAAATCTAAAGGATATAAATATATTTTAGTTCATGTTTTTCACAATATGTTCTACTATCGGGACACATTTTATATGTTGTGCAGCTTATCAGTAAGTGGTTGTAAAGTTTGTGTAAATAAATACCATAAACAGAAAAGACACAATAGGCATGGGTCACATACACATTTAGTCATGTAATCAACTTCACACTGTGAAAAAGAGGACTGTGAATTTTCCTTTTACTTTTACTTTGAAGTAACATGAGTCATTAATATTACCTGAAACTATCAGCTTAAATTTACTCTTAAAGCTAGCTATATAATTTACGAACCAGATGCTTTCTGGAGAAAATATATATTTGTTTTTAACACTGTATTTTTTCAGTTGATCAGATTAAACATGCTAGAATGACTATTATTATAAGCACATTATTTCTCACGTTCTACATAAAACTAAGGAATCATAACATATTCAGTGGAAAAGATCAAAGTTTTAAAAATTCCATAACACATTTCCAACCACTAACAAGAAATGTATTTTATTCTTTACACACACAGAGAAAAAAAAACTATTTTTTTCAGTGGGTTTTCACTGAGCTAGAGGGGCGATAATACATTCTGTACTTAACAGCTACTTAAAATCGTTTTTCTATCACTAACCACGATTGTGTAAGTGTTAAATCGATTGTTTACATACCTTTTGTGCTAAGTTAACATCAAACAGTAATTATTTCAACTTACTGTATTTATGTTTGGATGGGTTTATCTCGTAGGGAGGAAATAGTTATAACTTGAGCCCGTATAGGACACACTTATTTCACCCATAGTTATCTGTTGAAAGGTGAAGATATGCCCTGGTGCATTCCATGTCATTGTCCTGATACAGTCAAGCATATATTATTAAACTGTATCGACGTACGTGACAGCAGAATTAAATATTATAGAAATGTTAATACAATGCAAAAATTATTTTGTGAAAATGTTTTTAATATCATTAATTATTTAACAGAATGTGGCCTGTTTAAAAAGTTTTAATTAATTTATTTGTATTTTGTCCTTCATGTTAATTTATTCTGCAATATCTAGTCTTTAGTCGTATTGTTCTGTGATATTGATCTATGCTTTGTATTTTTACACTTTACTCTGTTTGTTGTTTATGTATTGTCGATTGATTTTTTACATTGTTTATTCTAGTCATTCGTATAATCTTGTGTTTTTGTTTGGTATTTTTGCCAGTTTTTAATTATTTGTATATATATATATATGTTTGTGAATATTAGTTAATGTATTTATAGTGCAGTATAACACATTGGTGTTGTTGCACTTAAAATTTTAAATATCTATCTATCTATCAACTTAACTGTAGATTCAAATTATTTTTGGTGTCACAGGTGCACAAGTTAGGTTTTGTAAAAACTATTACAGTCATTGTCATTACTAAAGTACCATCTGTGTTGGCTATGTGTTTGTAGGTCGCCAACAAAAAAACAAGCACACCGGTGATGCTAATACTCTTTGGTACAATCCTGCTTGGGGTCGTATTATTGCACACTCCTCAATGTTGCACAAAATGGAAGGCTGAATGTTGTATAACACTGGAGAAACTCATGCAGTTTTGTATACCGAATAGAGTTTTACATTGTACACCAGTGGGAAGTATGCCAGGTAGTTACATACCTAATATGGCAGTGCCTGATTTAAATAGTATTTGAGGGGTGGCAACTTTATATATGTGTAGAGCAATATTTGTGTCCACATCCAAAACTGGACAATATGGTGTATTGTCTGTTGGAACCTTTTAAGGACTGAAAATCTCAAGTGGCTGGTTATAAAAAGTGTATGGTGCCTGTGTCTTTTAAAGTTAGTGTGTCAGCTAAACTGTGATCACATTTGTTAGCCTCAGAAGCAACACTTAATTGTTTTGCTGATGATTGCAAATATTCACATTTCATTAGTGTAATATGTCACTCCCTTAGTTATGGATTGGAAACTGGGAGAAAGCCCTACAAAGAAAAGCCACACAGGAGAAAAGCCCTACAATTTATATGTAGAGAAGCAATATGTAGCAATTACGGGGTATCAATATTGAATGTAAAAATATTTCAATATCGGGTGATATCGGGGGGTTCATATTGTCTACCAAATAGTCCAAATTCGGGAAACTGAAAATGTTTTATTTTAGTGTTTCCCGAACTGCTAACAGGAAGCGAAATGAATCAAAACAAAACAATGCAGTTTTCATCAAAAACGCATTGAAAAGTTTAAAAATGTGAGATAAAAGTGTATAATGTCTTCAGATTATGGCTTTATTTCAAATATTAACAGTGTAAGTTTAAAGTTTTACTTCAAATGGCGATATTGAAATACTTGTTTAGATCTCGATATCGGGAGTCCAGTTCCAAAACAATAAATATCGACAATATCGATAAACAATTTACCCACTAGTAGCAATATGTAGAGAAGCAATACACCATTTTCTAGATCTTGGGGAAAACCTTATACATCATGTTTAGTTTACAAATGAAAGGGTTGATCATTACTTAAAGGGTGTTTAAATTGCTGTTCAAACTAATCTTTGTTGTAATTTTTAATCTCAGTGCCCCTTGGTAGTTTTAGAAACAATAAAAGCATTACTTTGTTAACAAGGTAAAACCACTCTTGATTACAGTTACTCAATCTTTAGATGATAACTGATCAAAAAGAACATTACAGTCAAATTTTCAAGTAGAAATGTAGAGTTTTGTTCCAGAATTTTTACAGTCAGTTAAACTTGGAACTTATTTCTGAAGATTAGGATTTGGTTGATTTCTTTTCATTAGTAATGCAATAATTTTGGTTTGATTTTTATATTTTATTTGTATTGTGACTATTAAAAGCATTTATTTATATTTTAGTTTGCAGAACAATAAATGTGTATGTCATTTTGCAAAAACTTAACCAATAAAAATTTTGAAATAATAAATGTGATATGTAACTTTGAAACAGTTTATGTTTGCAAGCTGTACTATCTGAAAATGACTTTCATCCACAGCCTTAAAATGATTTAGGGCATTTCTCAATAGGGTGGGGGGTCAACAAATTGTATGACTTGTCTCTGTATGGATTTTCTATACAGGGCTTTTCTATACTTTACATGTTGAAAAACTTAATTAGTAAACACTAAGAAATTGTTATTTCTGTAACTTGATGAATTTTACACACCAGTAAAATATGTGTTATCCTTAAAATTCTGGAGTCATTTTTTTAGGCTCTGTGAAAGGAATTCTGGTAGACATGTTATAAATGTGTTTTCTGAAACTTCACAATTACCCAAGTGATATTTTAAAACACTGACCCCCACACTCTGGTGTATCATATTATCAATTCATTGAACCAATACATCTAGCCTTGCAAGTGGGCTGTACCAGAGTCCGTGGCTCAATGCATGAAATACTGTATTTATTTATTTATTTGGGGTTTTATGTTGCTTTCAACACTGTACAGGTCATATCACGATGGGAAGTTGGAAGGGCAGAGGAAACCAGTCCATATAGTTTATCAGGGTTCTGTACTGTAAATTGCCGACTAACAGCAAGCAATTACCAGCTGTCCTATTTGAGGCCGTGCCAGGAAGCGAATCCCAATCTCAGTAGTGGGAGGCAAGAGTGTTACCATGCTGCCACCGTGATATGCTGTATGTCTGTACAAATACTATGCTGCCTTTTAAATGAAACATAAAAACTTGGTATTTGATCTTAGACCTCAGCTAATAGGCTCTGGTTAGAACTAAGTAGAATATAACATAAAATGTTTATGTTTGGTACAGGTCAGATTGTTAGTTTCAGTCATACTTAGTTCCAGTATTCAATTTACTCTTTGAACATCATGGATACTTGCTGTTAGAAAAATAGAAAAGTGTAGAAAAATATATAAAATAAAAAACATAAAAAACTCAGAACCTAGAACAAGGCTACCCAAAACCAAAAGGTGTACAATACTGGACATACATGTTCCTTTGCGTTTATCATTTGCATAGTGAAGAACAGTCATATTTGGCCTTGCTGATTGTGAAATGTGTACTAAGTCCTTCATTCCTCCAACATAATGGGTTTATATTAAAATTTTCTTTGTTAATGAGCTGAAACATCCCTTGTTCACTACTGACCAACCATACTACCGTTGATGGTTACTTCAAGCCCCACCCACATGCCTGTTAAATGATTTCATTGGTAATTCACAAATAGGTCAGTGTACTACCCTGGGTAGGAATGGATACAATGTTAAAACTCTAGTAGAGTTTTTACATTGTACACCAGTGGGAAGTAAGCCAGGTAGTTACATGCCTAATATGGCAGTGCCTGATTTAAATAAAATTTGAGGGGTGGCAACTTTATGTTTGTGCAGAGCAATATTTGTGTACCCATCAAATACTGGACAATATGATACATTATCTGTTGGAACCTTTTAAGGACTGGCCAGTAGAATCTATTATGAAATCTCAAGTGGCTGGTTATAAAAAGTCTCCGGTGCCTGTCTTGCTAAACTGTGATCACATTTGTGAGCCACAGAAGTAACACTTAATTATTTTGTAGATGATTGAATATAGAACTCTAATTTGACAGTTAATAATATCATTGTGACAGTTGGGTAAATTAACTATTGCAGTTTGGAAAGTGATGCAATCACAGCTCATTCTTGTAATATGCCAGTCCCTTAATTATTGATTGGAAACTGGGAAAAAGCCCCACAACGAAAAGCTCTAGATCTTGGCAAAATCCTTATACATCATGTTTAGTTTACAAATGAAAGGGTTGATCATTACATAAAGGGTATTTGAATTGCTATTTAAACTTCTATATTCAATCTCAATGTCCCTTTGTAGTTTAAGAAACAATAAATTAATTACTTTGTTAACAAAGTAAAAACACTCTTGGTTAGTTACTCAATTGCTAGATGATAACTTTTTTTAATTTTTTTATTTTTCACTAGATTACAAGGTTATTACAGTGATATGAAAAGTGAACATCAAAAACACATTACATACTATACAAATAAATCTAAATTTAAAAAGAAGAAAAAAGAAAAGAAAAAAAACTATATAAGAACATATTTTCAAATAACAATCTGACTGTCAAAACAAAAATGAGTGCCCTTCCATTGTTCATTCATTATATACTTATTGTTTAAATATTCAAAAACAGACTCTGCCATATTGACCATTTTTTATCAAATATGTGGTTTTGACAATTGAATCTACTTAATAATTTTTCTTCTTCATATTTATTTTTAATTTCTTTTTGAAGCTGAAAAATATTCAATGATTGTTTTGTCTTTGAACAACGGTAAATATAATGTCTTACTTTGATAAGTATAAAATTTACAGGCCAAAAGTTTTCATCATATTTCGTATATCCCAAAATTTTTATTGTTTCTGTAAATGTGACATTGTTCGCATAAAAATCCAGTTTTTGATATTTTTCCACAATTCTTCAGTTTTTTTGCACTGCGAAAGAAGATGACATATAGTTTCTGTTTGAGAATTACAGAGTTGGCATTTGTCACTTTGAGAGAGCTTTATTTTATACAGGTAGTATTTAGTGGCCAAAATATTGTTAACTATTTCATATTGGAACCACTTAAGTTCATTATCAGCAATTGATTTGAAGCAAACTCTGTATATTATTTTCCAAAAATTTGGAACAGTATGATCAATAAGAGTTTCCCATTTTATTTTTGCAATTGGTTCTTTTACTATGTCAGATACAAAAATATCATAAAAATCTTGACACCCTTTTTTAGATTTCATTAAGATTTTCAAATGAAAAGGGAGAGATGGTCTAGCATAATGAAAATTTTCTCCAAATTTGTTTTTACTGATAAAATTTTGAACATGTAATTTGACTCTATAATAATCAAGTATATTTATATTGAAGTAATATCTGTTCTTCAATACTTCAATGGCTTCTACTTTCCCCCTGTTGTCTACAATATCCCCTATGCAGTATATCCCCTGTTTATACCATGCTGATAAATAAAATGGATCTCTTGCCAACTTTGGATTATACCAAAGGCAAGAATTCAAAATATCAGCATTACTTCTCAATTTACATTTATGACAAAGTGTCTGCCAACTTTTCATTGCTTCAATCCAAAAGCCATTTGTCATTTTACAATTAATATTATTAAACCACATACTCTCAATGTGAAATTTTTTTTCATTACCATACATTTCGTGAAATAACTTAAGCCACTGGGACTTTGGGTCACAAATTATTCTCCGTATCCAGCACACTTTTAAGGATTTAATAAATTCATTTATATTAATCATTTTCAAACCACCACCAGCATAGCTGGAACACACTGTTCCTCTTTTTATTTTATCTGGCTTGTTGTTCCACAAAAATTTATAAAATATTAAATTTAAAGTTTTTACAAAACTATCCGGAATTGGTAGAATTGAAAATACATGGATGAATTTGGAGAGAATTAAACGTTTCAAAACAGTTATTTTACCAATTGGTGTTATTTGCCTCGATTGCCATTTTGTGAGTTCTATATTGGCCTTATCTAAAGTATTTTTCAAATTCAATTCAGGCATTTTACTCAATTCAACATGAAAAGTTATTCCAAGCAGTTGAAATTCTGATTTACCCCAATCCAGATCAACAGGTAAGTAAAGTTTATCTTTTGAGTATTTTTTCCTGCCAATCCATATAACTTTCGTTTTTTCTCTATTCATTCTAAGGCCTGAGAAATTACCAAATACTTCAAGTGTGTAAAGTGCTGCCTGCAGTGAGCTTACTGAACCATCTAATATCAAAGTTGTGTCATCCGCAAACTGTGTAAGTTTGTACATACAAGACTTGAATTTAAATCCCACTATTTCTGGGTTAATTAAAATAAGTAGTGCTAAAATGTTTGCCCCAAACAGAAATAAATATGGAGATATAGGATCTCCTTGTCGACATCCTCGCCCAACTCTAAAACCTTCTGATAAATAACCACTTTGCAAGACATGCATTATGATATCATTATTGAAGAGCTTAATCCAGTCAATAAATTGTTTGTCAAAACCAAAGAAAGCTAAGGTATTATACAGAAATTTCCATGATAAAGAATCAAAAGCTTTTTGAAAATCTATTAACAAAAGTAAACCAGGTAAATTTTTATTTTCTGCAGCATCCATGATATCATACACTAATCGTGTACAATCACTTATTTGTCTACCACTAACAAAGCCTCTCTGAGTTTTTGAAATTAATTTGTCAAGAACTGTTTTTAACCGAGATGCAAGAACACCAGATGCAAGTTTGTAGGTCACACATAAGAGTGATATTGGTCTCCAATTTTTTAATAAATATCTTTCATTTGTTCCTTTTGGTATGCAAGTTACAATACCTTGACGCAATGTTGTTGAAAGTTTACCTTTTCGAAAACATGTGCTTAATGCTCTGGTTATAAAAAATTTAAGTTTTCCCCAAAACACTTTCAAAAACTCACAGGTTATTCCGTCCATGCCTGGTGATTTGTTGTGTTTCATTTTTTTCAAAACCTCACTTAATTCTAGAGTGGAAATTGCTTTGCCTAAAGTATAATCATTAATTTTTTCTACTTGACAGTCTTTCAAAAGTTCACTAAGATCAACATTTTCGAGGTCATTGTCCTGATTAGAAAATAAATCTTTATAAAAGTTCTCTATATATTTCAATATTTCCCCCTGTTCTGTAAGGTAATGCCCATTTGTGGTTTTGACATTTTTAATGATTTTGTCCAAGAAATTTTTATTTTCAAGATTAAAGAAAAATTTTGAAGGCTTTTCACTTTCATTTTAAACATTGAATTCTGCTTCGTATCATCTGACCTTGTATTAGTTTTTCTCTTAGACTTTCTAAAGCTAACTTTTTGTCTGCAAGCAGTTGAAAATTTAATACTTCCATATTTTCTATCTGCTCAATATCTTCTAACAGCTGCTTTTCCAGTCTTCGCTCATTTTTCTTTTTATAGGAAGAAAACTTTATAGTTTCTCCCCTAATCTTTAGAAAAACCATTTCAAGAAACAAATCGTCATCAATTGTAAATATTATATCCTGATAATTTCCAATTATATAATTAGGATGGTAGATTGGTAAGGCATAATTTAGTATTTCACCATCGATTAGGTTGTTTATATGATGGACATAATTTTCATCTTTCAACAAATCGTTGTTGAATTTCCAAACACCTTTTCCTATTGTAAATTTATTTTCAATAATTTCAAGTGTAATAAAGGAATGATCTGATAAGTATCCAGGTTTAATCTCAGATTTATAAATAAGGTCAATCATTGAACTTGAGGTAAGAAAGTAGTCCAATCGGGCTTGCTTTACCGGATTTCGTATTCGCCATGTATACCTATGAAGTTTGGGGTAGAAATTTCGAAAAATATCACATAAATTTAATTCCTGTATCATGTTTAATACTTCAATTCTTGCTTTCGGATTGTTTAATTGTTTATAATTCATACTATCAAGATCCGGATCAAGTATTAAATTAAAATCACCGCACATAATATAGTAATCTGGATTATTTTGTTGCACTATATCTTTTACATCTCTGAAAAAAGTTGGGTTATCTGTATTAGGCCCATATAGAGTAAGTAGATTAAACACTGATGATGCAGTTTTAATTGTCAAGCATAAATAATTTCCATCTAAGTTTGTTGCAGAGGAGATGATATGATATTCAAAATTATTTTTAAACAATATGGCCACACCCCTTGAATTTGTTCTGGTCCCATGTATATAACATTTACCTCCCCATATATTACTAACCGAAGCCATGTCCAGTGGGTATCTTGGAGACATACAATATTATAATTTAATTCTTTTAAATAAGTTAAAACATCTACCCTTTTCTTCATATTTTGTAAACCCCTGCAGTTTGCGGATAACACAGTAATACTATTCATGATTGATTGTGACATAAAACCTGTAGCCCAGCGCAGGCAGTAAGAACTGATCAACTAAGACAAAAAAAAAGAAATATAACCTATTAATAGTGATGAATTCATTCAATAAAAAGAGTTTAATACCACATACATTTCCTTCATTAATATTGCAAACAATGTCTTGATTCAAATAAGAAATAAATAAAACCACAATTAAGTCAGAACATCTACGTTGTATATGATAGAAAATATTTGAAAATAATGATAACTTATCAAAAAGAACATTGCAGTGAAACTTCAAGTGGAAATGGTGGGGGCTAGGTGGTGTAGTGATTATAATGTTTGCCTTCAACCTACAAGGTCACTGGTTTGAATCTTTACCCGCCCACTTTATGTTGGAAAGTTGGTAGTTTCTAGCCGATGCCTGGTGGTTTACAGTGCAGAATCTTGACCAACTAGTATGCACTGGTTCCTCCACCTGTAAACTACCCGTTGCAATATGACCCTGGCTGTTGAATGTGATAGAAAACAGCAAATAAATCTAAATCAAGTAGAAATGGAGTTTTGTTCCAGAATATTTACAGTCTTATAATTTTTTTAAAGATTAGGATTTGTTTATTTTCGTTTCATCAGTGCTAAAATCTTTTTTTTTGTTTTTATATGTTATTTGTATGGTGAATGTTAAAAATATTTCACTATATTTTAGTTTGCATAACAATAAATGTGTATGGCATATAGGAAATACTAAAAACAATAATATAATAATTTTGAAATAATAAAAGTGACATGTAACCTTCAAACAGTTTATGTTTGCACATTGTACTGCCTGAAAAGTACTTTTATCCAGTGTCAAAACGAGTGCACGGTGTTCTGGGGG
This sequence comes from Sabellastarte sp. h YS-2021, assembly GCA_964017235.1. Taxonomy (NCBI): domain Eukaryota; kingdom Metazoa; phylum Annelida; class Polychaeta; order Sabellida; family Sabellidae; genus Sabellastarte; species Sabellastarte sp. h YS-2021. The sequence goes on from OZ024933.1 coordinate 14,606,729, forward strand.
CTTCATCAAATTATATGACTTTCTTCTATAAAACAATGACTCCCACACTCTGGTGTATCATATTATCAATTCAGTGAACCAATACATCTAGCCTTGCCCATGGGCTGTACCAGAGCCCCTGACTGAATACATTTATTTATTTGGGGTTTTACGTCGCTTTCAACACTGTACAGGTCATATCACGACGGGTAGTTACCAGTACATACAGTTTGTTAGGGTTCTGTCCTGTAAACTGCCGACCAACAGCAAGCAACTACCAGCTTTCCCACTTAAGGCCATGACGGGGATGGAACCTCGGCCTGAGAGGTGGAAGGCGGGAGTGTTACCACTCTGCCACCGTGGCCCCTCTGGCTGAATACAAGAAATACTGTATTTATTTAGGGTTTTACGTGGCTTTCAACACTGTATAGGTCCTATCAGGACAGGTAGTTGGAATCTCAGAAGAATCCAGTACATACAGTTGGTCAAGGTTCTGTACTATAAACTGCCAACCAACGGCAAGCAACTACCAGCTTTCCCACCTGAGGTTGGGCTGTGAACCGAACCCCGATCTCAGAGGTGGAAGGCAAGAGTGTTACCACTCTGCCATCGTGGGCCCAAGAAATACTGTAAGTCTGTACAAATACTATGCTGGCTTTTATATGAAACATATAAATTGGTATTAATCTTGGACATTAGCTTATAGGCTCTGGTTAGAACAAAGTAGAATGTAATGCTGATTTTGAAAATTAATTATGTCTTGTACAGGTCAGCATGTTCCTTTCAGTCACACTTAGTTCCAATTTTCAATTTGCTCTTTGAATATCATGGATACTTGCTGTCAGAAAAATAAAAAGATACAGAAACATATATACAACATAAAAAAATATCCCAGAGCCTACAACAAGACTACCAACCAGAAACCAAAAGGTGTACAATACTGCACATACATGTTCCTTTGCGTTAATCATTTGCATAGAGAAGAACAGTCATCTTTGGCCCTGTTGTTTGGGAAATGTGTACCAAGTCCTTCATCCCTCTGACAGAATGGGTTCATATTAAAATTTTCTTTGCTAATGAGTTTAAACACTCCTTAAACACCACTAACCACCCATACTACCCTTGATGGTTACTTTAAGCTCCACCCACATGTCTGTTAAATGATTTCATTGGTAATTCACATATAGGTCAGTGTACTACCCTGGGTAGTAATGGTTACAATGTAAAAACTCTAGTAAGGAAGTTCAAATGAAGATCATAATCAATATCTGTGCGCGTATTTCTGATAGAATTTAGATTACACCCTCTTAAAATTATTCCAATAGGTTAATTAATGCTAGTTTATATGTATAAAGAACATCTATTACTTAAGTTGGTATCAGCGCTTACATTGATCAAAAGAAATCCAGGTAACTACCCTTAAAACAAGCAAAAAATGTGTTGGTGTTCCAGTTATGAAGGAGCAGTAGAAGTATCATTTAAAAAATATAATCATATATCCACTGTTAGATCTCGTTAGATCTGCAGTTTTTAATGCAATATATCACTCCATTTCACAAGATAGCCTTAAAGACTGGATTGGGTTTGATGGCAATGTGTTTTTGTAGATAAATTCGTACATAGCATCGACAAAGAGAAATGAAACTGGTAGACAGTTTATTTTAGTTTTTTCATCTCCCTTTTGGCATCCTCAAAGATTATGTTTTAGGTGCCATCCTTTATACTAGTCCCCTTGGTCAAGTCATTTCAAGTTTTAAGGTCACACACCATATGTACGCTAATGAAACCCAGATATATTTAGAAACAGACCAGAAATTTTACCTCCAGTTTTGCAGAGCTGACTTAGAGTCTTTTCTCTGTTCAGTAGTGGATAAATTGAAAATGGATACTTAACCCTGAGAAGACTGAATTCATCATCATTTGTGATAAACAAACCCGTCACTTACATACAAACATTTTGTGTTCCACCCAAGTTCTATCACACTGACAGAGTCAGGTAAAATTCTGGGCATCAATTTCGACTCTGAAAACACTTTTGACATTCATATAGCTAAGGTCTGCTGTGCCTGTTACTATCACCTCAGGGATTTGCAAACTTTATATGTAAATTTTAACTGTTGCCACTGCCGTTCTTGTGGGCAATGCTTTGGTCAGTAGCTAACTCCACTATTGTAATCCATCACTGTATGGGGTAAGGAAGGCCATTGTTGCTAAACTTCAGGAAGTTCAAAATGCTCTCTGCTTTGCTGGTTTCAAATTGGACACAATGCGCAATGTCACAACCCATGTAAATTAATTTCACTGCCTTCAAAGTTCATATTACGTCCTTTTCAAATATACACTCTTCATTTTTAAAGCCATAAATTTCTTCAATGCCTATTTTGCAATCTTTGGTCAAGTCTAGTAGTTTAATTCATGGAAATAGACTATCAGTTTACTCTGTCATGGTTTTGCCATGGCTGAACCAGTGGAATGGAACAGACTCTAATTAAATGTCAGACCCCAAACCATTTCAAGCCTTAGAAGCCCTGTAACAACTTATTCTGTATCAACAACTTATTTTGTATTATCTGACTTATTTTGTATCAATTTTTGACTTATTTCGTATAACCGACTTATTTTGTAGTAAAATTGCCTTATTTTGTGTAACTTGGCCAACTTATTTCGCACCAACAGTCAACTTAATATGTTACAAAATGGTGCGCAGAATTTTGACAAGATTTCAGGGTGATACAAAGCAAGTTGATAATACAAAATAAGCTGCTCTATAGACAAATTATTTTGTATCACTGACTTATCTTGTAGTTATTTCAGTTCACCTTTTATAGTGGCTTGTCTCCATCAAAGGATGGACTCAGAGGAATTTAATCCTTACTGTATTCAATAATTGTAGTCCATTTACCATTCGCCTAATAGTAATTCTTATTTTCAGCACTGACATTGATACAAAATAAGTCAATAATACAAAATAAGCTGCAATATAGACAACTTATTTTATATCACTGACTTATTTTGTATTATCAGGTTATCAAACTCCAAACTGTGTAAGGAATTTTTTAAAACTGCGGAACTCTTTATTTATTCGTTATTTTAATGTTACATTAACACTTTGGCATATATTATACTAAAACATACATCATAAGTTGGAAAATACATCTAAATTGTTATAATTTTCAAATATTTGCCTCTTATTAGCTATTCCATGAAAGACCATCCATGCAATTTACCTTGAATGTGAAGCCATTCCTATTGCAAATTGAAGATCCTTGGACATCTCAAAAAGTACAATAGGTGCAATATGTTAAAAAGACATAGCAATCTTTTGGAATGATGATAAATGTCCAAACTTGACATAATTTTGTCATCCTTTTTATGTAATTTTCATGATAATTTTATTGAACAAGGACTTCTTACAATGGTAATTAGCACATAAGAATTGGAAATATTGTATTCATCCCTGAAATTTTGATGTTATTAAAATGATACACAGTCATTCTTGTTTCCTTTCTGATACATACAAAATGCTTAATGCTACCAGTGGATCAATACATTTGCCACCTTCTCTATATTCTATTGAATAATGCTGAGCTGACATGTATTTACCATAGAATGGAACATTTTTCAAAACAGCATTTGGGACAAATGTAGCTTTTTACACTGTGCAGGTATTGCTGTCACCCAGGTATTGGTGTCAGGCTGGGCATTTGGGTGGTCAAGTGGACTAAGTGGTGGCCAAGTGGACTGGCTGCCTTCAGTAATAACTCATCCCTGCTGTATCTCATAAACCATAAGGGGTAGGATGTTGATTCTTGATAGAAACATTGAGAGACATTAGTTAAGGGGTGTAGGTATCCAGCATCACAGTATGACATTGATTTAAGCTTGATGTAGTGAGTTTGATCTTTAAACTCACATCCAGTCCATATCTTTCAAACTATAAGGTGTAGAATGTTGGTACTTGGTAGAGATATTGGTTAGGAATTATAGGTTAGCAATGTGCAGTGTAACATTTTGACCTTTGAGCTTGTCATAGCAATGCTGAACTTTATAGTCTTTAGAAAGTTGATACTTCTCATGAACATTGGGACAGGTGTATTGTTCAACTTCATAGTCTTACATCAATGCTCCCTATAACTTTTACTCTGTAATGTTGAACATGAATATAATATTAAGGCAGATGTTTCTTGAGTGTATGAAGTGTACATTTTAACATCTAATCTTATTGAGTTCATTGATTTTCCCATGGTTGTGGGATCTGGCCATCTCTTACGCTATTTTTTATCGGGAAACAACACTTTCATTACAACCAGTTGCAGCATTTTAACCTTTTTATGCTAGTGTTTCTACCGATAAAACAAATCTGAGCTCTCTAATGCAAACTTTATCTGACTCAACAAGGGCATTTATACTTCTACAAATATATTCCAGTCCAAGATTTAACACCAAACACAAGTTCATTTACAGATATAATTTTCAATATACTACTGCCTAGTATAATTAATTATATCTCTGTGGAATGTCAGTGCTAAAAATAAGAATTACGCTCAGGCAAATGGTAAACGGACTACAAGATTGAATCCAGTAAGGATTAAATTCCTTTGAGTTCATCCTTTGATGGAGACAAGCTACTATAAAAACTGAATTGAAATTACTACAAAATAAGTCAGTGGTACAAAACAAGTTTTCTATAGAGCAGCTGATTTTGTATTATTGACTTATTTTGTATCACCCTGAGATCTTGTCAAAATTCTTCACACCGTTTTGTAACATATTAAGTCAGCTGTTGGTACAAAATAAGTCAGCCAAGTAATACAAAATAAGGCAATTTTACTACAAAATAAGTCGGTAATACAAAATAAGTCAAAAAATGATACGAAATAAGTCAGGTAATGCAAAATAAGTCATTGATGCAAAATAAGTTGTTACAAAGCTTTATCTGACTCAACAAGGGCATTTATACTTCCAAAAATATATTCCTGTCCAAGATTTAACACCAAACTCAAATTCATTTACAGATGCAGATATAATTTTCAATATACTACTGACTAGTCTAATTAATTATGTCTCTGTGGAATATCATTGCTAAATTACTATCAGGCAAATGGTAAATGGAATACAAGATTGAATCCAATAAGGATTAAATTCCTTTGAGTCCATCCATTGATGGAGACAAGCCACTATAAAAGGTGAATTGAATTTACTACAAAATAAGTCAGTGATACAAAATAAATTGTCTCTAGAGCAGCTTATTTTGTATTATCAACTTATTTTGTATCATCCTGAAATCTTGCCAAAATTCTGCACACCGTTTTGAAACATATTTAGTCAGCTGTTAGTACGAAATAAGTTGGCCAAGTAATACAAAATAAGGCAATTTTACTACAAAATAAGTCAGTAATACAAAGTAAGTCAAAATTTGATACAAAAAAGTCAGGTAATACAAAATAAGTCATGGATACAACATAAGTTGCTACAAGCCCTGTCCCCATCGCACTTTGTTTAATACATAACTAGAATATAATAATGGATATATATGTTCCATACCAAAATGTATTTACAGGTCAGTAAGAGCATACTTTAGTTTATTTATTTAGTTTATTTGGGGTTTAACGTCGCTTTCAACACTGTACAGGTCATATCACGACAGGTAGTTGGAAGGGCAGAGGAAACCAGTACATAGAGTTCGCTAGGGTTGTGTACTGTAAACTGCCGACCAACGGCAAGCAACTACCAGCTTTCCCACTTGAGCCCGTACGGGGATCGATCCCCGGCCTCAGAGGTGGGAGGCGAGAGTGTTACCACTCTGCCACCGTGGCCCCTCAGTAAGAGCATACAGATTCTTAATAAGATAAATGCAGTAAATAGTGACTAGTAAAGTTAGAGTTCATAGTTCATAAGAAGTCACTATCAGAATCCAAAGACCTGAAAAATTACTAATAAATACGATAAATAGTGACTGATAAGTTAGAGTTTTCCATTGTCCATAAGAAGTCACCATCAGCTTGAAGTTTAAAACATTCAACACTAAAACAAACTAATAGCCTAGAGGTCTACTAGAACCCAGGAAGAGAGTATGACCATGAAAGGTCACATCATGTCAAAACAAGGTGACCCCTCACCAGGGTCACACATAAAAGTACAATTCACCTCAAGACGAGGTAGTGGTTTGCAGTTTAAGATTGTTTCGAGACCAAGGTCACCCTAAGGCTGGAGACCAGAAGACCTCAATGTTACAAAATTGTGGACAAGATATATAAGATAAAGCACTATAAGAAGCCCTCAACCCCAATAGTAGGAACATTTATGCATTAATAGCATTAGAGTGGTCGGCCTGTATATAGCGTCAGACACACTCAGAAGTCTAAGTACCATGGCGTTTGATTTGCTGAATATATATATGTGCATTATAGGTGAAGGTCGCTCCTGACCTTCTGAAAGAATGCAAAATATAGAAGTGAGGGATCAAACCTAAGGTCATATTGATGGATTTGAAACTTTTCTGATTTTACTATCGGTGATGGCCTGGCAGCCCGATTGCATTTTTACTTGGAAGGCAGAATGATCTGCAGACATGGGATACAATGAAGCAAGGGCCTTAAGGGCCCTTAAAGGACCCTAAAATTATTTTTTTTTTCAATTTTGGGAGTGAAACCAGCTGAACAACATTCCTGGTTTTGAATGGTTTTGACCATTTAATGGGTATTTAAGCAGCTTTTTGATAAAGAAAAGGTCCTGGCTAGTGAGATGCCTAGAGTGGTCAAAGCCCCCCAAAGGGTGAGGGGCCAAATTTGAAAGCCTAAAAAACCCCCAAAACCCAGTTAAAAAGACAACTCAAAAGACTTGGCTACAAGTGAAGTCACGACAGGCTGCAGATATTTTTTCCAGAATGTCCAGATCAATGATGTTATGTGAGATCAAAGGTCAAATGTCGATTAATTTTGAGAAATTTTTTGAAAATATTTTATCTTTGGATGATCCAGGATGTGAAATAGCAAATCATACAAAACAAAACAAGCCTTTATGGCTGACACATAATTTGATATCATGGCAACAGAACACTTGTTACAAATCAAACATTCAAGAAATAACAGAATTACTTTGACATCAACCCTGACTACTGATACATCCATAAAAATACAAAAGGCCAGGGAAATTTTGGACATCCTGAAGTAGGCTTGTTTTGTCTTAGGCCTGAAGGCAGCATGTGTTATATTGGCTGCTTTCTTAGACAACAAACTCAAAGCCACATAATCTGAAACCAAGCATAGCAACTGCACTTTAGTCATAAGTAAGTTAGCAATTACGCCCCTGTTATCTAACACCATCCACAGCCAGTGACAAGGGAGACCTGCTTGAAACCATATTACAATTCTGGATCAATGTCTAGCATTTTTAAATCCACTGGGATCCACGATGGATCCAGAACATTTGCATACAATTCACTAACATCTTTGTGACTACCTGTCCATCGAGACAGTAGATCAGCCATCCTGTTGTCCAACCCTCTAATATGGACATAATGTATGTCCATGTCTGAGAGGGCACTAACATACCATATGTTCCTTACACATGCCCCCAGAAAGGGGTCCCTAGCCCTACCTGATCTGAGCACTGTGACAACAGCTTTATTACCACACTTTATTAAGACTTTCCTGCCTGCCCACTTGGTCTGAAACAGTCTGACTGCTAAGAGTACATTAACCATCTCCAAATGGACAATGGACCGACTCATATAACCTTCACATATGGGCAGATGGGAAACAAAACTGCACCACGTTTGCGTTCGAACTCAGGGGTCAAAATATTTTTTTGTGCTGCATGAACAGATCTCAGCAAGGCCAACATCCTGTTCAAAAATGCACATGCTCGCTTTACACATCTGTGAATGTATAGGAGCATACCCAGTATGGACTACACCTGCCTTTTGGTACAAGATGTTGTTTCAAGCCATTGACACAAGGTATCACAAATTTGATGGAGTTTGTCCGGTGGGATTGAGACAGTGCCATTCTCTATGTTAATTAGTATGCGGAGACATACAACTTGAGTACTAGGGGGTACCAGCTTCTTGTCACTAATGGTGAGACCTAGGTCTCCAGTGAGTTGAAACAACACATTGAATGATGCATGCGCGGCATCTGGAATGCCCCTCCCAACATAGTCGTCAAAGTAGTCTATGACGCAAAAGCCCCTTTGATGCATGATGTAACGCACTGCGTCACTGAGGCGTTGAAAATTCTGGCTTCCGTGATACATCCCAAATGAAAGACACGTACCGACGCATGTGTCACGCCAATGAAGCCCTAAAACATCAAAGTCACCAGGATCAATCCTCATGTGACAGAACGCTCTGCTGACATCAATCTTATACAGAAGGGCGCCCCAGCCTAAGCGTCGTTGTCGTGATGTAATGTCATCTACAGTAGGAAAGGTCAAAGCAAAAGATTTATTCAAATATGTGTCCTTGTCAATGCCAGTTTTAACAGAGTCCCAGTGGGCCAACTGAGACCAATGATGACCCTATGCCTATCAGAATTGGCCTGATTCCTAGTCATAAACGTATGGCAATTTTCAACTGGGTTTTCTTGAATGGACCCAATGGGGCCCCATACCCACACTAGTCCTCCATATAAGCATCCACATCTAAGGGAAACTGGGTGGCTCAGGTATGGTTACCTTGTTCATTGTAAAATGTACAATTTCTATTAAAGTCAAAGGGAAATCCAAACCTCAGCAGCTGTATCAGCCCCAAGAGAGATCTGGGATTCACTGAACTGCTTGAAGCGAATTTTTCTATTTGCAAATTTTTCTTCAACACCAACAGAATTGATGTCATAAAGTGGCAAAAAATCCACGGCTTTGTCATTTGAGGATGAATTCACACTGCCATGATCTACAAAATCAAAACCCCAAACCATCTTGTCAATATGCTTACTAGGATTCAAACCCACGGACATATCAGGGGTGTTTTTGGATGCAGTACTGTGACTGTGGAAGGTCATACCACCAGTACAACTGACACATTCTTTTGTTGCTACAATTTCACAGCTAAGGTGATTGGTACGTTTGGTACTTCAGTTAGGTCAGAGTTTACAGATTGTTTAACTGTAACAGGATTCAAACCCAGACCAGTGACTGGTGAAGCCTGAGTGTGCTGCCAATCATTAGTATTCAAACCCTGGCCATGACCTTTGACAACTTTTTGTGTAACATTGCACTCTACATTGTTTGCATATTCACGTTTGGGAGAGTGTGAACACAGCTGAGGTTGGACAACAGGGCAACTCGACAGTTTACATTGACCACCAGGTTTTTTGTCTGTGACTTCCTTTGAACCAACATTGATACTAGAATTGACACCACGTCCAAAAATGCGAGTTTTAGCTACATTTTTTTAACTAATAAGAGCATTTTTTTACTTTTTTGCAAGCAAATTATCAATGTCTCTGGGTTTGACAGCTGAGTTATAAAAGAACCTTGCCACGTATCTGGTGTCCTGGACACTGTGTGCAGTGGTGTCAGAATTACTGTTAAGTTAACCACCATGAGCTGTTAACTGAAAAGAACTGACTTTTTACAACTTTCAAGAACAGGTGTATCCAAACCTGCTCGTGTCTTGCCTGTTTTTTTAAAAATTACAGTCTTTTTCAGGATGGTTACTTTTATGATCATGTGTGTACACCTGTCTGGAAACCTTTACAAAACCATGGCTTCCTACCTGAGTGATCTGATGGCTTTGCCCAATTACTCCTACTTACAACATGTTTTTGAGTGTGGACCCTTCGGATCTGATCAATTCGGTCCACTGGAGAGAACCCTGTTCCATCTCACAAAGTAAGACAGCATGAGCTGCCGTAGCACTCTGCCAAGAAAAATCTGTAGCATCTTCCATCAAATCACTCAAGCACAACACCATAGTATGCTTTCTTTCAATACAGCTTTCATCCATGATATTTTTACAAAAGCCCTGTACAAATTGAGTAAGCGACAGTTGGTCATAAGTGACCCTTTGTCTGCTGACGCCACCCAGTATTGCCTCATAGGGCCAAGATACCTTATTTCTCCTCTTTTTTATTTGAGTTTTACAGAACTGTTGTTACCTGGGATGTTCTAATTCTCCTATCCAACTTTCTCTGAATAGTACTAGACTTTAATCTTTCCATGGAGGGGGTGTCACTTTTCGAGGACGAATCACTGGTTACATAGATGGGTCTGAACGTTTTATTTTAGATACTTTTTTTGCTAGAATATGACAATACAGTATCTGTACTTAACTTTGCAGTGTCCCCTCCAGAGGTGGACGCCTGTACTGTATGTTGAGCTGTAGCTGCCACTTGATCTGCCACCAGGTCCAGTCTGTTTGACATTTTCTTTAGCTGCTCAAGGATTTCCATCTAGATCCGCTGTCCACCCAGATCCTGATTCTGATCTGTAGCAAGTAACTCACTTGCAACAGCAGCATCATTTAAATGTCCCTGGGTCACATCATTATTTTTGAATTGGCATTTTTTCCCTGTTGGTGGAACATGTCTGTTCTTACAACTTTTTCACCTCTGCTTATTATCTGGCATTTTTATAATTTGACAATCTTTGTCTCGGTAAAGAACATATTAAAGAGATTCAGGTACAACCTTGGCAATCTCAGGCTTCAATCAAAGGGAAATTTCTAAATATCACAACCAAAAATTGGCATAAAATGCAAGAATGATAATATAGGTTAGACCGTCCCTTTGTACACCACTGTGAAAAGCCTGATGTTGTCAAGATGACTAGAATCAATCCACACAGGCATCAAAAACTTGATGTGTCACACAAAGTTCATCCTGTGGTCAATAAAACTGGAGTTCAACATGATATGCACACATAAAAGAGCTTGTTACTTCATAAATGACCGTCCTGTACATTTACACTAACTTAAAACCTAAAACTATATAAAAATAAAAATAAGTCAAAGTAAAATCAAATTCAAGTTCCAATTTTTAACATGTTTTCCATTCAATGTGAAGTTTGAAAGTGCATTTGTTTCAAGGCAGAGAGGACTGTAAAACAGGGGCAGCCAATAAGAGGGCTGCTTACTGGGCTTCTTGGCAACTGACATTAGTTTACATAATTTCTAGTATTAGACTGGTACTTAAAACACTTTTCAAGGTACATAATAACATTCTGTCTATGGGGCAGGACTGACATCTGGGGCGCCTAGACGCCCCAAGTAAAAGTCTTCAGACTAGCACACCCACCCAAATAGCCATCCTCCCCTGGCATACAATTACTGAGTCAGGATATTGTTAGGTTTAAGGGATGTCTGTTTTGGATTGCAATACGTTTGATACGTTTCATCAATTGTGCACTATACAAAAGTTTCTATTATTATTACAATTACCAGGATAAAATGTATTTTATTGCAACTCATCAAAATTGAAAATGAACTGTACTGTTAAATTGATAGTTCACAATGACAACTAGTTATGCCGTGGATTTATTCATCTAAAATGTTTAGTACCAAATAAATGAAGCACTTACAACTTAGGATAATCTGATGTTAAACACTGACATGTTCTCAAGTTTTATAAGCAGTTCATTGTTGGTGAACTACATAACACTTACGGCTTAAGTAGCAGGTATGTTATCTCTCGATCATCACACAAATTCTATTCCTGCTGTTAAACGTATTATCCTTTCTGTTTATGATCCTACCTTTTATACGTGACAGACTTTGACAACATCACACACTTTCAAAATTGTCCAATAATTGTTTTCATGTAGCTGGAATGATTCAGTTTTGTCAGCATTTCCACTTACTTGAAAGCATAATAGGGTGTCAGAAAGACACCAATGGTTCCATCTAAATTGCCACAAAGTTTTCAAAAAATATTTTACGAACTTGTGGCACATTTGTTTAAATTAAAAATCCCTTCACTATCAGTGTCAGTAAGTTAAACAGTTACCTTTATATATTTTACATTTTAAAATATTACGTCACAAATGAAAACTCTATAATTTGTATCTCTACTCATTCTATTAAATGACTGGTCAATATTGATTATTTAGTGACAAATAACAAAAAAACACTTTTATTTGTATTTTTGCTACTTTTTACAAAATCCTTCTTGTTTTTTTTTATTTTACTTAGCCCGTCAGACAGAAATCAGGTTGAAGTAAACAGAGGGAGGCAATTGTGTATTATAACTCTATGATGTACCTTTGTTTTATTTTAAATATAGTTGGCAAAAGTAAATAAAGTAAATGAATTTATAAAATTCGATTTAAACACGTGCATAATCCATGAGGAATAATTAGTACTAACAGAAGTACAATTTGCTTAGATCAATTCTCTGTGACACTAAGCAAGTGTGTTACTCACTGGACAACAGCAGCAGATAAGATATATTGACGTTTATGTTGTAATTATAATTATCATACAGTATTTTTTCAACTTGTAATGCATAGATTGTGCACTAAGTCCAGGGAGAAAAATAGGATAAAGAAAGGAGACGCCATTTCTAGTTCAATTTCCGGTCTGACATGTAATATTAGAATTTTGTCTGAAACACAGAAATATATACTGCCTGTAAATTAAAATGTTCATTCAAGACTGGTATTGATAATAGATTCTGCATTTCCAGCATTAACACAATGCTGTCTTTTTTCGTTTTTCCATAAAACTCTTCATTAGAATCTTCCCTCATGAATGGTCTCACTCTAAAGGTGGATTGATAAGAACATCATAGTTTCAAGATTCATCAATGACAGATAAAGACAAAATAACTTTAAGTTAAATACATACAGTTTTTGCAAAACTAAGTCAATGTCTACTTAGCCAAAACATCCTCAGTTGTATCTAGATTTGTCTTCTGAGGCAATAAATTTACCAAGCCTTACAGTTCTTAGATCAGAAAGTAGCATTTAAAAGGAAGCTAATAGCAGATTAGCCCTAAATTGAAACGCACTCAAGAATTTTCATTTATTACTGCGTCAAACCCAAGCCAAAAGGAGAAAGTCAATGTCATAGTTTCTTGGCCACAAACCAGGTAGTGTTTTATTATAATCATTGTTACTGACACAATTCATACAGGGGTTTCAAAAATATTTTAGAAGAAACTGTAAGCTTAAAAATCTTTCTGTCTACATGCGCAATCTGCACAGCCGATCACACAGAGTAGTACACTAGAATTTAAAGCCTGGCGAAGACCAAAAAAATCAGATACATCCTATACCAAGCCTAGAATTCAGATGTTCACCCAACCAAGTACTAACATAGCCATTTGTTGCCTAAATTTAATGAGATGGGTAGCAATAACACTATGTCATAATTCATAAAAGTCCAGTGACAAGAGAAAATAAAAAGTTTTTTTGTTTTTTTTTTGTGAAAAAATGAAAATGAAAAGTTGCTCTCTTGCTAGAGCTTAGACGTACAATTAGGAAATAAATGGTCAATTATCTAAGCAATTTGATAAAAGATGGACCTGGCCTCAGTTGGGTGAAAGCCACAGCCGAACATGCTGTGTTGCTTTGTAAAATGGAGAAAAGGTACTTTTAAGACAATGCTGATCAGACACATGCTCTAAGACATTCTGGGAAATTGGTCAAAATTGCGCATATAGAAATGCCTCTGCAGGGAAAACATTGGTTTTGTAGGTTGTTTAAGTCTGAACGTCAACAGAAGAATAATGATCATGGAAGTGGGAGGAAGCTCCACACATTTGTACATTTTCCGTGTCACAGGGTAGCATACTTGGCCATCAATGGAAAGATTTGCTATTTCAAAAGTAAGAATCTGAAATTAAGTTATTCTAGACTACAATTCTCTTTTCAAAGTTTTAGGGGATCAGAAGCCTCCTCGGCTTTCAATGATATATATTCCTGAGCCTGATATTATACAGCATGACACATGGTGTTCGTACTAGACATGGTTGTAGGTAAAAGTAGATCGGAAAAAGGGTGACAGTGTGGTTGATTTGTGTGATAAAGGCCGAAAGCATGAGCCGCAAGGCCATCAGAGACATGAGTAATGCACTTAAGCAGTCACACTTCGCAATACTAACATAATCCACTGCCACCTAGCTTCTGTGGAGAGACATGCACTCATCACACTATGCCACGATTCATAAAAGTCTGGAGACAACCCCCCCCCCGCCCAAAAAAAAAACAAAAAAAAAAAACAGAGATTTCTTCAAGTGTCTTAAAAATGTTGCTTAAAAATGCTGTCATAAGCCATTTTATGAGCATAGTTTTCAAACATTCTCATCTCACCTGAATTGTGAAGTCGGGGTGCTTTTAAACTTTCAGTGAGTTGTTTCCTAAACTTTTTGTTATGTTCCCTCATTTTGAGGTTTTATCCTATCTTTTGCTGGGTCATCTTTTCAAACCTACACTCAGATCAAGGTTACCCCAGAGTAGGGATGTCGATGTGGATTATTATTATCTTTAGTCTCTACTGAAGATAAAGTCTCCTTCGTTTATTTTTGTACATATGTGTTAAGTAGGGATCTTGAATTCAAGCAAAATCATATGTAATTTATTTAAACCTTTTACTTGTGTATCCTTATTCTGGTGTCGTAACATCATGTGTCCAGACACTCTTAGTTGCCTCATATATCTTGTATTTATGTCACATTGTATTTAAGCAAATAATTTATAATTATTGTTAAATAAATTCAATAGCTGTGTGCTGCTTTTTGCAATCATTAATTAACTGTGTACACAGCCACTGACTGATACCATTCTCCTTGAATCTTTCTTATTTTGCAAAAACAAAATTATTTTGATCACTTAATCATTGGAATCATTCCAAACATTTGGCATATCATTCATCTTAAAAACAGAAATCATTAATGAATAGATTGTATGCGTGTATGCAATAACTGTCAAGACACACTTCAAATTCTGATAAATGTTACTTTAAGACTGTCCACTAGGGGTTATTTGGTATTTCATGACAACATGTTCACTTGTTTTAAAGTTCTCAAGTGCTTATGTATTATACTGAATCATGGTGATATATGTAACAAAAATATATCAAGTAACATTCTTGTTATCTCTGGATCATTGTACCTGATTGTTTTTATTTATTTTTAGAAAATGTATTATACCTATTAACTTTTCTCTTTTTACTTGGAAAGCATTTAATCATGTCCTGTTTTGTCAAATTGATCCTGATTAAAAGCCACATACGTGAGTGTTATCATGATTACTTTTTTATTTATCTGAAACCATTATCGCATGGCAGAAGATACAGCAAAAGTGTTATGAAATTTACTGATCAGAGTTATGACAATCACCTCACTTTCAAATATTTGTTATCAATTTTTATTTGTTATCAGTCTTCATAAGCTTGTAATGCAAAGTGGTCAAAAGGTTACACCCAGGTCACACTTTTTCCATTGTGCAGTCTCAAGCTACAACCCAGTGGGCTCATATCAGCTGTTTATTGTTGTTGTAGGGTGTCATTAGTATCTTGGTAGAATGAATTCAGCATGATTCAGTGGGATTTGCCTTAGTATAGGGCACCTTCACAGCAGTATAGAATCTGAATTTTTATAAATGTGTGACACCTTCCAACGTGATCTCCCAAGCAGAAGGTAAAAACTTAACATATTGGATAGATGAAGGGAGGGGTTGAATGGACATTAAAAGTGGCTTGTGTGCTACAAAGATTCAAGCTCTCTTAGCCAAGCCATAAGCATCAGGCCAACAGCCAAAAATAAATATGACTACACAGCATTGTCAGCCAAGAAAACAGTGACTTTAAAATATTTTAAATGTTATGTCAGAAATAACAACTGTATAAATTTAGAAAGACGTTAATATATTAAGTGAAATATTAACCATTTTTGTGCCAAAAACTGATTTGCAGATTATTGGCTTTCATTATTAGGTTTTTAGAAAATTCGGAATTTATATTTAGTTGTGTTTAACCAATCAGACATGGAAATTATGTTGAAATCAAAGTTTGTAACAAAAAGTCGTCATGAAACAAAGTTAATTTAGTGCTTAATACCTATCTTCACATTTATAATATATCTTCAACAACATATCTCAGTTGATAAAATGTCAAAACAAAATCATACAATCCAAGCATGTTCATTTTAACTGAATAATATGTTAAACACTTATGCGGCTCATTAATTAATGATAAATTAGCATCACATCAGATATTATAAGGGTTGTGTTGTTGTGTATCTCGAAGCATTGAAAGTGTAATATGTACCACAGTTTCCAAATACAAAGAAAACATATACCTGAAAGTTACTTGAGGCACTTGAGGATTATTTTACACATTACAATCAATCAAAAGCTGTGACAAAGTTTAAGTGTAATAAACTAACAAATGTCTTAGAAAAAGTTACTTTCTATGTTTGAGATCTTTCATTATGAGTGGTTTTCCTGCAAACATGAATAAATAGCCAAATGACTGTTGACATGAAGTATCAAAAGAAATGCCCAACTTTTATTTTCAAGAGTTAATCAAGATAGGGTTTCTTTTGGCATTCATCTTGTTAACAGAGAGACATACTTTATCTATTCAAGTATTACAATAACAAGTTAACACGATGGATACATTGCACTGACACCATATATTAATCTAGTCTAATCAAATCTAATATGGGCTTTTATAGTGCTTAACTCTAAGGCGTAACTGAACATAAAGTAAGGCGGTTAACATTAATCCGAGGACATAGCCAGGTCATGCCAAGAAGACACAGGGTGACAAATAAAACATATAATACAGGCATATCCATAGACAGTATATGGTTAATTGGGGCATTAATTTTGTGATAGACTTCCGTTTTTGTATATATTTTGCCCTAATCTAGAGTGGTGTAAAGACATAAATATATTAAGGATAAAGTGTTTTTTATCCTTTTCTACAGCTAAGGTCTTATTAGGACACAGTGCTTTAGACTTAGATTCAAATCTTTGACTACAAATGTGAGAGCCAAGTGATTTAATTCCAGACTTTCTAAGTACTAAAACATTAAGAAAAATATTTCGGAAACAAATTTTAAGGGTAACTAGGGTACGATAAAGAACATATAAGGGTTGATTGCTGAGTGATTAGTAATTAGGATCATACCTAGGGAATTCACACAAATTGATTAATGCCAATGGGGGCCAGAGAGTGTAATCTGAAAATCCATGACAACTCAATACACCTTCCTTTGGAAGCCATGGATGTTTCAAATTTTGGTGTACACTAATAAATAAGGAATGATGTTTATTAATAAAGTTTGACTTGAACTGGTGGGTCTTAAAATGCATTCTAAAGTTACTGAGGGACTGGTTCTAATATGTATAAGAAGGATGTTCCAAATTGTCGGTGTGTAAAACACTGCCAATTTAGGGGCCTGGTGAGGCAAGAGGTCGAACCTTAATTCTTTAGGTATTCTGTTCAACCATTTAGCTTGGTATATTTAGAATCCACCTGTCAAAATTAACATTTAATCTGGCCATAGATTGCAATCAATAAAGGGGTCACTTCGAATTTTGTAAGCAAATGAACGAATAAAAAAGAAAGAAAAGTTTTTATAACTGGTTTGAGAGCTTGAATTTTATAACATTTACCTTTGATTGTGAACATTAAGTAACATAATAGTTCTTGCAATATGGTTAAAAGAAGACACCAATAATGAAAAAGAAGGCAGCATCTTCTGCAAATTCTAGGACTTCTTTCAAGGAGGTTAGCTCCGGTCAAACTGATCTGAATGGATCATTTATTCAGTCTGCCATCCCAGTAGAAATGCATCCGAGACTTGCTTCAACTTCTTCTCAGTCCCTACAAGACATAGCAAGTCGGACCCATTTTTCACTGTTACAGAAATTGGATGAGTCCAGAGAGTCAGTAATCAAACAGATGAATGATTTGGAAGCCCAAAAGTAAGTTAACATCACACATAGGAATCCCCAGTCACAATCTGATGCTCCAAACCTTACTTCACCAAACAACCTGCATTCACTCACCTTTAGGTATCAGAATGCCTTCCAAATAACTGCACTCAACACCCAATGCAGCTACAACCTCAAGAGGCTGCTGCGAGCACATCTCAGGCCAATCTGGCCACCTAGTCGCACAACCAGGAGATCAACATGCAACACACTTGCCCTCTGATGGGCATTCTACCCAATATCAATGTGTTCAGGCAGAACCAAACATCTCACAGTCAGTAGCCCAAGTGTTGGATATTGTGAGGCCCAAGCTAAACAGGAAGCCTCCCAAGGTAAGAACCCTACAAAGAAATCAGGACGCTATAACATAACATAAACAGTTGTCAGTATCCCCGAGTTCAGATGACCCAATAATGGATACTATGGTGTATACAGTAAGACGAGAACAGGTTAAGACAACCTCAGCATCCCAGAGGGGGCAGTTGGTCAGCTCACTAATATATTTCACATGCAGAACCTAGATACTGTAAAGAAGGCACTATTGTAGACCATACTAGCACTTAAGGATGCAACTTCATTTCCATGGTCAGTCAAGGAAACATATGATAAAAGTTGCCTGAGGATTTGAACCCGAGTGGTTTGATTCATAGATCCTGTGAGGTCCCACTGAGTGGGGTTAAAGTTCAGATCACAGATCAAGGTCAAGTTGAAGGTCAAACTCAAAGTCTGGAAGACAAGTGAAAGATTTGGTTTGCGCTTTTATTTACATGTTAGTATATGTATAAAGTGTATATGGTTAACATCAGGCTAAAAGATTCAAAATTCTGTAGAATACAGATTTTGAAGCACCAACAGCAGAACACAGACAACTTGTAAATGACTAATACCACACATATATACCCATCTGGGTCACATAAAGCAATGTATATTACAACGACTAAGCCACAAAGTAATACCCACTTGGGTTAAGCATCTGTTAAGTTAGACAGTGTTAGTAACTGTTAGTAAGTGTGTCAGGTTGGTAGGGGGTAGCCAGGGTCCGCCTGGTCCGCCTTAAAGTCCCCAGCTTGTGAAACTCCTTGAAGGGGAAATCAAGGATTCGAAAAAACTCTGGAAAACTGCAGCTTGTTAGTTAAAACCCTTGCCAAGAGATTGTGGAAAAGGTACAGACTGCAGCCAACTTAGTCAGTTCAGTAGGGGGGAGCCAGGGTCAGCCTGGACCGCCTATTCTCTCAAACAAGGATGTCATATGAGTCCGGTTGGAAACCTACCTGCGGGTGAGAGTGTCCACAGGGGTTGAAACTACCATGTGTCAGCTCTCTTGGGTTCAAACTCTTGGGAGAGCATAACCATGAGTGTCGAAAGTGTCAGTTTATAGGGGAAGCCAGGGTCAGCCTGGTTCGCCTATTGTCAAATATCAGAAAACCCACGTCAATCCAAAAGGATACCTCCCTGGGGTTGAGACAGGGCCCCAGGGGTCAAGGTTAACTGGAAGCTCGATCAGTTCAAGTTCTTGGAGAGCAGCCAAGAGAACATCGAAACGAAAGTCTCAGATACAACTGATACCTATGTCAAAAAATGACCTCACTGAGCCTGAGAGAGGGCACAGGGGTCAGGGTAACAGAAGACTTGTCAAAGTTGAGAGGGGGTCACCAGGGTCAGCCTGGGCCACCTGTTACAAAGTTTACCCTCTGTAGGGAGGGTGGGATGCAAATATTTCATGCTCCTTGTTCAATGTCAGAATTCAAAGTGATTCTTATTTTCCCCAAGTGAATCATTGGGGCGTGAGTTTGAATTTCATTGGTTGCTACAATGCTGCCAAGAAATTTTCCTGACGACTGAGGCACAGAGTGCCTAGAATAATTTAAGGTGGATGCAAACTGCTCCAGCAGGCCCCTGAAGTAGCCTGCTAGCAAATCTATGTATGACGTAATGTATCTTATGGGACAAGATGCAGTGGGCCATTAATAGGCTCCCGCTATCCCAAATTGCCATGGAAACGCCAATAGTTCCACCAACCAGCCAAATCCACCAAAATATGTAAATAATGTATGTGTAGTTTTGATTCAAATCATGGAGAGTATAAGCATATCTGTTAATTTTGTGCTAAATTGGGCAAAACTTAAAGTCGCCAAGAACATTCCAACAAGCAGAGAGGACCAGAAAGACAGCAAATTAAGTAGGTAATTCAGACACTAACTGTGCTTAGGTAGAGTTAGACCGAGCTAAACCTACGGGAGGAGAGTCTGTGTGGAATATTTGATAGTCAAAACCATAATGTGAGTAATGTAAATAATTATATCGTATCTACTTTTGATAGTGTAAACAAGTGTTTAAATCAGCAGAAGGTATTAATGCAGTCATTGGCAATCACTAGACCTCTAACACTTATGCTCCAAATCTCCACTTGGTCATAAGGCCTTTCTCATCATGAAAATTCATTTGGGCAGGTGATTTCCTTCGGCAAATATTCGCTCATACAGCTTAATCAATGCAGCAAACATCCCCATCGGTCTTTAGCCAATGCCTCCTTGTCATTTAATATTTAGAATGATAGGCTGCTAAGTGATAATATGGTTTCCAGTGTTTTAAAGAGCAGTTTGACTACACAGGCTCAATATGGGGACAAATCAACACGGGTCCCAAAGTTTAACAAAAATAAAGTTAAAGGTGTCACTTACACTACCAAACAAAATGTGGATTGTAACCAATGTCATTGGGTTGATTGGTCAGCTGAAAGGTCCAGGGCACCAGTGACAAGCTTTTAATTTCCAAGCCCTTCCTCTTAACATGATTATTCAAGTTGTTAGTATAGTAGACAGTTACAATATCTCTGGTACATCGCATTTGTCTTTCATTCATTCAAATCAAATTCAGTCAATTAGTGGCTTTTATATCATTTTGACAAATCAATTCCAGAATGTTTGAATCTCTTGAGGTCATTACAAATGAGGGTGAATAATGAATCCTGTGAGGATATAGTATTAGAAAAACAGACCTAAAAGGATTTTTCTCTTGATCAGAAATGTAAGATATTGCATAAACGTTCTTATGAATGTCATATTGTACACATAGGGAGGTCTAAATAGGGAGCCAGTCAATATTAAGACTATTGAGCAGCATTTACATATAGCAGACATCATTTGACAGACCAGGGTCCCTAATTATGCTCAGACTGGAATCTCCTTAGCATCTGTCCCGAATCTGGAAGCATGGGAACAATCACTTTCAGATTACCCTGACAAATTTTTAATACAATACTTCCGATGTATATTGTCTTCTCTGAGCCCTTCATACAACTGATATTCATAACCACTTTTCTGCCACTAGTTTCCCTGAATATATCCAGGAGAATCTTCAAAAAGAGCGTTCCTTAGTAGCCATGCTAGGCCCAGTTGAGTCAGTTAATTCACCACATTTTCACTACTTCCCATTACCATCTAGCCTAAAGGAGGCAAATTACATACTAAATCTGTCCCAGCCATATGGCGTGTCACTCAGTGCCACCCATTTACTCTCAAGTTTCCTTATATTGACAATATTGCGGATGCCATACATTCTAATGTCACTTATCTGGTCCTGTTTAAATTGATGTGCCACATGCCTTGAAACTTCACAGTTGATCAGGTCGAGGCTACCACAGCTGGCATTAAATGGGAGGAAAAGGTTTACCCATATCGTAGCTTGCTTTCCTTTGGATGCACAGGAGTGCACTGTTCCAGATGGTATCTAACGCCATCACCCAAGTTTAAAGTGCGTCAGGTTGTCAGATATTGCCATGCATTGACAGCTACACTGGGGTTGTATTGCAGTATGACGCCCAGTGTAAGCTTTATCTCGTATATGACATTGTTTTAGGCCTTCCTGTAAACAAGGACAAACTCAACCATCCCACTGAAGACGTTAGGCATAAAGATAAACATCCCTGAGCCATCACTGAGAAAAGATCCCCACAAATTAACAGCCATATACCAGAAATGTATCCATGTTTGTAATAAAAAGCTACTCTATAGAAAAATATTCACTCCTAGGGAACCTTGTACATATCTAGATATCTGTCACCTGTTACAATGCTGCCAAGAAATTTTCCTTTCTTTCTCTATTTCCACATTGCTGTACCACTGCCATTTTATTTATTATTAAAATGTTTGACCTAATCAGAACCAATAGTCACCAGGAAGTCATCTGTCTACCCCCTTTCAGGATCTGTTTCTAAAAATTTCTGCTCTATTTCTATGGGATCACTCTGTTCAAGAAGTCCAATAAAACGGACTTGTCTTAGTCTATCTGGATGCCTGCATTTCATGTATTGGAGACATGTGGGGCACCAGGGCTTATTTAGGCTCTTCCCCATCGGTTCCTAATTTTGAACAAAAAGAGTGCACCTGGTGATGGCGAACCTGGTATTGACTTTTACACTGTGAGTAAAATACTGAAATCACGCTTTCATTCACTTTTCTATTGTCATGTACTGTGATAACGAGGCTGTAGTCCAGGTGGTGGCATCTCATAAAACAAAAGATCTTTTCTGGCTGCCTGTTTCCGCAACATCTGGCTTCTTCAGGCTATTTTTGACCTTGACCTCCACATTGTTCATATCAGGGGATTTCATAATAATAAAGTAGATTTGTCATCCAGATTACACTCCACAAAACCATTTTGACAAAGACCTTCTCAAAGAACTTAGGACTAAATATGTTTGGGACACAGTCACTCCCCACCATACTAGCTTGGTTCTTAGCGGATAAGGTTCAAACCCTCACTCCTTGCAGCTCCTGCCATTTGGCCTATATCGGCTTTATTTATTTACCCATTTATTTATTTGGGATTTTACATCACTTTCAACATGGTATAGGATATATCATGACAGATACTTTTGTGGGCAGAGGAAACCAGTACATACAACTGGTCAAGGTTCTGTATTGCGTACCATCACTAAGTAAGTTCTAAATTTTCAACATAAGGTCCTGGATTTCAACTGCTGATCTCAGAGGTGGGATGTGAATGTGTTACCACTGCACCACCATAGCCCTGCATCGGCTTTACAGACCTTCCACAGGATCAGCACAACACCGACACCTCAAGACCTTCCTAGCCTTTTTAAACTTCTTGAGGGTTCCTATACAACTTACAGTGTTTAATCTCCTGGTATTCATGGAGTAATAAGTTATCCAAAAATTACCTCTCCTCAATTCAAGTACTGTTGCCATTAAATATTATTTAAATGCCCAAGATACCACTAACCAGCTTCTAATCTATCAATTCCTCATTTGCCCCTACTCCTACAGGCATTTTTGACATAAAGACCATGTGTCACATCTCTATTGCATGCCATTTACTAGCTGATGGTCACCTTTTCAGAGCCATTTTCAGAGACTGCCTACTTCGCATTCCTAAGAATGTCCAACATAGCTCACCATAGTACTAAGATTTTGACACCTCCAAACATCCTTGGACAGTATGTAGTTATGGTGAACCAGGTGCCCATTTAAGTAGATGAAGAGTCTCCAAGACCACTGGTCCCATCATCCAACTTCCACAGCTACAGAATACTTGTATATGTCCAATGAGAGCACTCAAGGCCCTTCTTGCTTTCAGGTGCTTTCCCTTACTGGACTTCAATTTGCCACCATCCTTTCCCCATATTCTCAGATTATAGATACCCACATTCACAATGTCCTTAAGTCAATCATTCAATCCCTCAACATTTCCCCTTCAGCTTTTGTCTTTCTCTATTCTGGAGCCACTTTTGCTTTTGACCATAACGTCCTCCCTTCAAAATTTCATTGGAGAAGTTCAGCTGTATGGATATATCTTCCCCTTCCTCAATTCATTCCACTTTGAAAACTCACATTAATTCCTCCTTTTGATTGGGTTTGGAAGCATTTTATAATTTATTTCGTTACATTTTCAAAATCTGCTCTGTTTGTACACTGCTAACATGTAAATAACCACCACAAACTTGTGTTTTAATGCTTTTGTAAAATGCTGGAGATTATCATAAAATGTTTAATCTTTTGGCCACGAGTTTTGCACTCTCACAGAAGTGAGCAATTATAACCTCAAGCATCCACCTCAGCTTGATCTCTTGTGACCTTTGAGTCAAATGCAGGAAGGGATGATAAAAATACCCTTGCTGAAACATTTTATGCTAGATGAAGACCAGCTCATGATATTCCCTGAGATTCTTGATTTTTCAAAATAATAACAAGACAGAGTAAAATTCCTCCTTGAGAGAATTATCCAAAGTGATAGCAGAGCAGAAATTAACAATATTATACCTTTTACCAATTTGGCCGTACAGACATCAGATTCAAACTAAAATCATTACCATTCATAAAATCTAATACTTCTAGATTTTATTTATTGACCTCATTGTTGGTTCTCAAAGTTAGCCCTTACCTTGATGGTTTTCCACATTTAATAAGCCTTTAGACTAAAAAAAGGTTTAAGGTTCGACATGGCATGATTTCTAACAAATTCAGAGACAATATCTGTGGTTTGAGATAAACCAGGTATTCTCGACTAGCTGCCCTCTCTTTTGGTGTGTATTTTATGAAACAGTTAAGTAGTAATTTGCTGTTTCAATTTTATGAAGGCATATGATATCAGGTGTATGACATATTTTCATATGTAAACAATTATTGAATTTGGTGTATGTTTTTGTAATTAATAAAAGTTACGTACTTTGTTTAATTGTACTATTATATGTCAGCTGGTCTTCTTCACCTTTGATCTTTAACCTCTTCTGAACATTTTTTGTCAAATAAGCTGTACATTTATTGGATCTCTTTTTTGTATGTTTATTTTCTTGTATGTCCCCATTTTGGACATTTTAAAATGTTTTGGATCTCAACCACACAAACATAATGTGTGCAAATATTTATGAATTGTAAGAGTGCACTTTAGACTACTAGAATACAACTTTACATGTTTATTGAGATCCTCGCTATTGAGATCTCAATACCACAAACATAAGATCACGAACCATAATGCATTCAAATATTTATTATATACATTATAATAGTGCATTCTTTACTACATCACAATCTTCCATATTTATTGAGATATTTTTTGAGATGGTTTCTAACAATGAAAAAAAATAATTTTTAACCTTTAAAATATATTCCGATGAGGCACATTTCAATTTTCCTCAAAAAACAATCTTTTAAAATGGTCACAATCACATCACCGAATGAAACTTAATATTATTGAGTTCTAACTCAACTTTTTGTTTCATAACATAACATTGTCTGTTATCATAATGATAATATTTTATACACTTTCGAACAAATAATGAAAGGTCTTGGGATTCTTCTAATCAAATGTGATGTTTTAGAGTTTTTATGTTGTTCTGGTGAAAAAAACCCATTAAAATATTGTTCCCATACCCGGTAACATAGTTGCAATGGAGGCTTTTGTTGCAATGAGTCATTATCTTTGACAGTGACACAATCTATAGTCTGAAGTAAAGTGTAATGTGACTGGTCTTAAGACAATCAATACATGAAGTTCCATGACTGATCAAATATTTCATTGAGTCACAAAAGTACACAGACTAAAATTAGATATTTAAACAATTCATATTTGTATAAGTGTTAGTGCAATTTTATTTATTCTTTTGATTAATTGTCTGATGTCATTATTGCTGTAATAAGGCAATTTATTTATTGGAGTGAAAAATTCCTATTCATTTATAACTTTCATTACTGACTGGTGGCTTTATCTCATCTTCTGTTACCTTGTAAATAGTGGCTGATAAACAGTGGAAAACATTCTCTTCTGTTCAATGTTTATACACAGGTTTTAGTGGTATAATGACACACAAAATTGGGATTTATCATCTGTCTTCATGTATTCAGTATCAACATAACAATAATTAAAATTCACTGAGATCCTGCACTATATTAAATGATCAAATCTGTTTGTGTATGAAGCATTTTTGGCCATTGAAGAGACAGATTACAATCAGAGCGTAAGAAAGCATAAACCCTTGCAGGGTAGTGGTGCTGAAAAAAATATTAATGTTTTAATGTTAATGCATCCTGATTTTGTTCCGGATCAACTTTGAGTGTTCCATTTTGTATGATAGTATAACTCTTGTCACCTGAATATCTTGGTGTAATGCATGTCTGTTTTTTTTCAAAAGTAAATTAAACATCTTTGGCTTGGCAATTTGGATCACGAACATCATTTAGATGATACAAGTCATGCTCATAATGGGCTCCACGTTGTGTCCGTTTTGTGCTGTGTTTGAAAAAAAAAACAAACAAACAGGGAAATAAAGTTGACAATACTGTCATAGCAACCCATTTATTGTTGAGGGTAAACAGCTAGATGTAACATTCTTGTCAGAAAAGGAATGTCCTTTTATTTATGAAATTAATTTTTGGTTGAAATATAACCAGATGATAATTTATTTTGCTGTTATTCTTTATTTAACTTTGTACAGATCATGGCAGGTAGCTTGATATGATAAATATTTATAGAACATTAGTGTCCATGTTAACTGATGTTAAAATTACAATGTAAATCACCTTGAACAAATAATTATGGCATATTATCTTAAAATAGCATCATGAGAGATATAAAAATCTTTCTTGTGGAGAACCATTGCAGTTCTATAATCACCATGCCGTATAGCTTCTTATGTGTCAATGAAAACATGCTGTTCTCAAAGAATTAAATTCAAAGATTTATTTCTAGGCTATTTACTTTTGCTTAATTTATTAAGTGTAACATATTTTAGATCTATTTCTATAAGAAACTGAGTTTAGCTGCAACATATTTTACATCTATTTCTACAAGAAGCTGTCAAGCTGTCAAAGTTGTGAAACAAATTTCATCACATTTGGAGGGGCCACAGTGGCAGAGTGGCAACACTCTCGCCTCCCACCTCTGAG
The DNA here is from genome assembly GCA_964017235.1 of Sabellastarte sp. h YS-2021. Taxonomy (NCBI): domain Eukaryota; kingdom Metazoa; phylum Annelida; class Polychaeta; order Sabellida; family Sabellidae; genus Sabellastarte; species Sabellastarte sp. h YS-2021. Next base: position 14,633,494 of record OZ024933.1, read on the forward strand.
GCCAGGGTTTGATCCCCGTCATGGCCTCAAGTGGGAAAGCTGGTAGTTGCTTGCCATTGGTAGGCAGTTTACAGTACAGAACCCTAACGAACTGTATGTTCTGGTTTCCTCTGCCCTTCCAACTACCCATCGTGGTATGACCTATACAGTGTTGAAAGCGACGTAAACCCCCAAATAAATAAATTCATCACATTTGGGAGCTCAAATTAGTGATATCAGGGAAATAATAACACTAAACATTTATTGAAGGAAAGTTATGGCCCAGTATGTGACTAAATAAGTAGTGAATTTAATTTGAACTGATTAAACAATAAATTATTCTGTGCATCATTCCTTCCTGTAAATATATGATGGGCATTTGTTTCCCGAATTCATTATTATTGAACAATTTAATTAAAACTACTTTAATTAAGTTATTTTAAATTAAGAAGCTCTATTCTTCAATATTTATCAGCTACACATGAAACAGGCTTATTGTCAGCATAATTAAAAATACTGTCCCATTAAAGAAGTAATCCTCTGAAATCCAATGACGGCTGTTGGATTTGATATAAATAATTTGAGTTTAACAACACTTTCAACATATATAATATCCCTCATGTATATATCCCAATGATAGCTTTAAGGGCATATTATTTGGTAAAGATTCTGCACTGTAATCTGCTACGCATGTGCATATACATATAATCTGTACTTCACATAAATTTTTTAACTGCTAATTGCACAGGCGGGATACAAGTGTGCTACCCACTGCATCACTGATTTCCTTGCCATTATATGGAGATTCACTTTTAGTACCAGGAAAAGAGAATCATTATTTGCACGAGACACACAGATTTGTCTCTTGCTTGAGATTTTATGACTGTTTACTTCCTCTAAAACGTTTATACCAATCTACAACTCAAGCACTAAATTAATGCTATTTTTATATTACACATCTTTTTGTGTTTCATGTTCATAAATATATACTGTGTATTATTTTAAAACTTCTTAGTAAATTTAATGTTATCCTTAGAAAAAATTCTTCTATATAATTATAATCTTAGAATTTACTTTAAAGGGTGATTTTCTGATTTTTATGAAATGTCTTTTGCTAATAATTGAAGCAGTTGCAAGTATGAAAGCCGTTCCGATATCTTACATAAATATGAATATGAAATTCTAAAACTTCTCAGGAAATTTTATGTTATCCTGAGAACTAATTGCTTCCATTTATTTTTAATCTCAAAATTTACTTTAATGGTGATTTTATCATGTTTATTAAATGTCTTCTGCTAAAAATTGAATCATTTGCAAGTATGAAAGCCCATATGATATCCTACATAAATATGAAAGTTCCAACAGCTTGAGAATGTTTCTGGTGAGTGTCAGGACGTGTGTGTTCAGGAAACAAATATCAAAACTTCATTGAAAAATTGCAGATAATTTAGATATTATCTGTTGTAAAACACACCAAATATTAGTATATACACGTGTCAGTGATAATACAATTGTAACATAATGCAACGCAAAATAAAAAAAATAGATAGCTTTTCTTTTAAGAAGATATATACCACAGTAATACTTATCCTTTTTCTAAAAACTTTGAACAAATTATGCACCATTACTTTTTATACTGACAGCCTGACAGCGTCTCCAATACTTCTATGCCTATGTTTATTTGTGGAAAGTAGTACTTAAACCATTTACATTGTTTTGTAGAAAATAATGAAATGGTTAACTTATATCACAGTTGGTAAAATAAAAACAAGTGGTCCCAACAATATATTTACATATGCACAATTTATTGGACACATTTGGGTGTAATAGTACCAATAAATCATTACTTGGTTCAGATCACATTTATAGTGAAATGGGTTCAGCAAAACAGCATATACTATTTGATTAAGACTCTCCAAGTTATATCATTTATAACTGAGAACTAGTGGTTATACTACATAGGAAAGAGTTTCAATGTACATTCTTGGTGGTCAGAAGATTTTTATATAAAATTTCACATACTATTTAAATCTAGATGTTTGGCCCTGCAATCATCATAAATAGGATAAAATTTCAAGCAAGTTTGGCATGTAATCACAGGCTGTCACTTGTGTGTTCATTGGACTCCCATAAGTGTCAATGCCTAATTCCTGTCCCAATATGGCGGAAAGTTGTTGGAAAGGATTTAAAACACTAACTTTCATTTGAAAGAAACTTTATATAAAGTAGAACCTTTATTCTCCAGAACCCTACAACTCCGGATTAAACAATCTGAAACATTGCCTCCCTACAATCATGCATAATTGCAGTCTAGTATGGGCGATAATGTAATTTTATCAGCATTGTTTAAACTGGGGAGGGATTTATCCCTTTACTGACACGCCCGCAGAATTTCTATGATAAATGTGCCAATTCACTGAAAGCATGTTTCATTGGTTTTTTTATCTTAATAATCTCCTGGAGAAGGTCAACAGACTGAAAGGAGAATAACATCAACGATACATCATCAACTGGAGATAATATCACTATGATATGTCGGATTGGGGTTTTCCAATTACTAAGCTCCCAGAGTGTTATCAAAATTTATCAGTTATCAAAATTTAAATGTCACCAATATATGTACAAAATCGAACACACCCAGCTGAAGTTCTTGCAATAATACTTTATAGTGTAGTTAATTCCTTTAAACGACCAGGGAGCAATGAAAGCACCTGAAAAGTTAGACTATGATATCCAGATTTTAGTAGTCGCTACATATATTGTAGACATAGTGGTAAACAATGCATACATACAACGATAAGAGTTGATAGTGAAAGCTTACATCATATCTACCTTGATAAGAAAACATACACACATCATATAAGTACTGTTAAGAAACCAAACATAATACATAAAAATGTATCGAAGCAGAAATTATGCATCATACATGTATTGTTAAAGATTCTATACATATGTCACAGTGGAAACTCCAATCCAGTGCCATTTCTAATTCCCAATTCCAATTATGATGATTCCAATTATGATGATTCCAATTGGAACTACCACTAGTGCCATTTCTAATTCTTTGCTGATAAACAACAATTAGAAGTAGCACTAGTGGTAGTTCCAATTGGAACTAGCACTAGGGGAATTAGAAATGGCACTAGTGGCAGTTCCAATTAGAACTACCACTAGGGGAATTAGAAATGGCCCTGATTCTTCATCTGATTTCTCACGAAGAAGTTTATCATTGATCACAAACTGTTTATTTAAATACAGTAAATCAGAATACATACAGTATTTACATACGGTAAATGACAATACATACAATACACAATATGAGGTCTGTTCACAAGTTTTAATGTTTTATATCAGTTGAGGAACCACTGGTTTGGAAGTCTTCAGACAGTACAACACATTTCTGGCACCAATTTTTTGTACTTTAAAGTTTTTGGAAACCCAGTACTTAAAGAAGCTACAGCTTGGTCATATCTCTCTTGTGATATAGAGAAAATACTTCTACTCTTTTCCACTAGTCCATCAATATGCTTTTTAAGCTGTCTCACAAACTCAGACTTAAACTGACCATTGCTGGTCTTATATAGACACAGCAGCACAGTTAATTACAGAAATGTATTCCTTTGATGGCCCCCCTTTTATGTGTTCTAAAGAAAAATAGGTCAAATGATGGCATGGATTAACTGGACAACTATAATCTAGAAGATTAAAGAAAATTGCTGCTCTGGTGAGAGCTGCTCATTTGAGCAGATACCACAATTAAAAGGACAAAATGGGGTAATTGCAATTCAGATTAGAAATTAGTGTTGTCATAAAAATGTTGATTTGATAATTTTAGAAATTACACCTTTTCAAAGATTTAGTGCCATTTCTAATTCCCCTAGTGGTTCTAATTGGAACTACCACTGGTGCTACCACTGGTGCTATTTCTAACTCCCCTAGTGCTGCTTCCAATTTGAAGTACAGCTAGTGGTAGTTCCAATTGGAAGCAGCACTAGGGGAATTAGAAATGGCACTAGTGGTAGTTCCACTTGGAAGTAGCACTAGTGGTAGTTCCAATTGGAACTAGCACTAGCAGAATTAGAAATGGCACTGGATTTGAGTTTCCACTGTGACACATATATCATTTACATACTGTTAAGAAACCATACATACACCATACAAGTATCCATGCAGAGACAATAGACATCATACTGGCCAAACATAGAGCATCATGGATAAATTCAACAATAAAGTTAATTAATATTGGATTTCTTTGACACCATTAGACAGCAATGGACCCTCGAGTTTTCTAGATCAAGCTTATACGCGTGTAAAATTTCAACAACTCTCTCCAATACAAGATGTCACCATTTTTAGCACTTTGAGAATCGTATCTTTACGAATTTACCATATTATCCACAGGTATATTTAATGTTCTCCATATTTCAACAGATTATATGTAGTTCCACATCTTTCCTGTGGCTCCAGTTTGTTGTAGTTAAGCCTCTGTTTCTACATAACAATTCATAACACTATTGTTATATTTATAGTTCAGTAATGAAAAAGAATTGTTTGGCTTTATTTGATAGAGAAACTAGAGTACTAGTACTGAACAATGGCAATTATCATCTTATCTTATTCACATACAGAATGCATAATCAGCATTAAAGAATTTCTATTTTACTCAAGTTAATTATTTAAAATATGTCCAGTTTCATTCACTGTCTTTGTTAAATTGACAACTTGCTTTAAATATTTTTGTCCAGAGAACATTTAATTGGACATAGATTACATTTCTTATGCTATGAAACCATAACTCACCTTTGATTTTTCCAACAAAGCTTATTGGCTGAAGGTAGCCTGAAAAACAAACATACCCAACACTACTAGATGTCAATATTAAATAAAGTTTGTGACTGAACAGAATCTTTAAGATATGTATACATAGCTATATTTTCCAAATAATACCTTATACAGCAGTCACCACAAAATATCAGAAAAATGACATTATTAATATATCACTCTTTATCTTGAGGGGATTGAGAATCCAGAGGAAAAAGTTGTGTCCACATACTTAACTGGCTGGAGCAACATTAAGGTCATACTGGAGATTAATGTACATGAACTGAAAAAAACTATTTGGGCAATTACAATTAGAAATGGATTCTAGCACAGATGTCGAGATGTGGAAATGTTATATACAGATCCAATAATAACCACATGACCTTCACAAGTTTTATTTACAAGACAAAAACAATTATCAGTGACAAAATTGATTTTGGCTTAGTGGTGGTTAAAGGTTCTTGATTTAACTATATGTAAACATCAAGAATAACAAAACATGGTATGGCTTCTCATTACTTTTTCAATAACCCATCACAATATCAAGGAACACTTTGTTATATTAGGTTTGAGAACCATAAAATGTCTATTGCAATTCCTTTAATAGGGTCAAATTAGTCAATTACTTCCTTGTAAAATCCCGCATTGCAAACAACACAAACAATATTTAGACTTGCAAAGCCAAACCAAAACTCTGAAGCTATTATGTTGTTTATAGAATGACAATATTTCTTTTCCCACATTACTCAAACCAATGTTTCACCCATCTTTAATCCTATATCTCAAGCACCAGTATCACACGACAATAGTATCAGGACTGATATCAACATATGTGTTTTAGCTTGTAGATAGGACTCAATGGCAGAGGAACACCGGATTGCCTCCAAGGGTACGGAATATGTCTTGATGATTTATGCCTTACGAACTGAATGGTGTGCCTTAGAATCCGTAGATATGGAGATTAAGCTCTTGGACAACTGATTGATTGATTGATTTTAAGTGAACATCTGTCTGTATCTATCTGTAGAAAATAGAACAGAAAGTAAAAACATACCTGAATCAACTATTGCTGCACCAGAGAAAGCTGTATCCGGAATGTCCTCATATTGCATGCCTGCAATTATACCTTAATATTTTATCAATAGTATGCAAGAATAACAGTGGAAAATAACTCTTAGTTTTAAAATCTCCAGAAACAATATATCTATTTCATCATACCTTGTTGTTCCTACCTATTGCTGTTAATTTTAAATTGGAATCCACAATTGTTTCTGTCCATGAAAATTGTCAAAAATCAATCACTTGATAATTTGGCAATTTTGCAGAAACAACATCTTACAAAGACATATTCTAAAAAGCATTCGTATTTTAGAAATGATGTTTATTCTACTACTTTTCATTTTAAAATCTGCACAAAACCTTTATGAAGATTGTAATAAATACTGGATCTTGTGCAATATAGAAGAACATAAAAAACACTACATTTTATAAAATTCCGAAATTTATATGCAGACAGAATGCCACAATATGCCAAGTTTATAAAAAAGAAGTGTGGCGGTACCAGAAAGAATACTATAATAAATAATTGTAAAAAATATAATGAATAGATATCACTGATAAAAATAGGTAATACCACTTTCAGTGAGAACAGGGCATTAGTTTATAATTTAGTATTATTAAACAGAATGTAAATAATATAGAAAAATCACTACACATAGCCAGAGAGTACAGTTTTGTTCTTGCTTTCACATACAAAAGATTTAAATGGTTTCTTTACTCTTCTGTGTTACATAATTTCACACTGAATTCATTCCCATTTTATCTGATTCTTTTGTTTGAGAGACTTCATTTTCAAACAGAGTGCTATGCATATTAAGATTTACTTATTTATTTTTTGCTTGTTTGTTTTACATCACCTTCAACAGCCAGGGTCATATTGTAATGGGTAGCTGCTAGTTCCTACTAGTTGTCAAGATTGTTCACTGTAAACCACCGAGCATCGGCAAGTAGTTACGATGTTTCCAATATGAAGTGCCCAGGAGGAGATTAGAACCAATGATTTAGAAAGTGAGCACTCTAACCACTACACCTATGATCCCACTGACTGTTGGGAGCAATGTTTACAGAGTTGGTTAGGGTCAGATAAACTTTTCAAGCTTGTTGCGGTGGGTAGGTAAAATATCAAACATGACAAGACTCTTGATTCCAATCGTGGGTCTGTCATCATAAATGTTACCATCTTCTCTGGAAGTATCCAGACATCATTCCACAACAGATCGTAGAACAATACAGACCATACTTGAAGGAAACTGGTATGTTATAAACAACCCTCACCTGTCTTTGTCACTTCCTGTCAAGGCGGGAAATCTCTGAGACTTTGGTTGAAGAGTCAGTTACTTCACAGAGGGACAATACGGGATCACAAGGTATAAAAGGAAACTGACATAGTGGTAATAGCAACAGACAAGCAGGCAGGGTAGTGTATAGGGCAGTCGTGCTTCAACTTACCAACCCACAGGATATTGGTAATGCAATCTGTGTCTATAAAAGGCGGGGTTGGGGTGCAGAATTAGTTATTTGGAATTTCAATTCTGACACATTATAACTTGGTAGAGTCCCCAGAGACACACATACAGGATTTGCAGTGGGAGATGCGTTTGCTGACATACAGAGGAAGAAGACAGAAAGAGAACAGAGGGCGAGGGAGGAGGCAGACAAATTGAGACAATAGAGGGGGAGAGGTAGAGGGAGGAAGCCAGAAGGGTGGAAACATTCACAGATATAGGTATTGGTGAAAAAAGAATAAGAACTTAGAGGAGTGAAACTGAAATGGTTACAGAGGGTGGAAGAGTGGCCTGGCTTTGTCAAGGATCATGAGAAGATTTACGATAAACTTACCCCTTAAAGACAAGACTAGGAAGGATCACTTGTGGAAGAGGTTTGCATACAACTGTAACCTGCCAGTGAATGTGTGTAAGACTTGGTTTGAACAACATACTTAGTTACTGACGAGCAACAACTTGATACTTCAAGACAGCAAAGCTTCACCATCAGGCTTAGCAAAAATTTAAGCCCATCGTCAGTAGCTTCTGTCACACGAGAAAAAAGTGTACACAACATCTCAGGACTCTCTAGTCTTTTTACTAATCAACAGTCATTCATCACTTACAGCCAGATGGATAGAGCGGTGTGAACAGTATGTGACTGGCATGAACACTCCTCTCCTCCAGCCAGCCAGTATCGAGAGCATCCTGAGTAGCCAACGTTACCCAGCCCCAGAAGTAATCAGACCCCAAGAAGCAACAGTAGACTTACTGCATCTACCTACAAAGGTTCTTTTCGGACAACTCCTGTAAAATGTCCTTTCTAGGACAACAAGTGATTCATAGGTCCATATCAGGACCATGCATAAATTTCCCATAACAGTTAATAGGCTGCATTTCTAAATACCACTAACAAAAATATTACACTGCCCCACACCATACACATAACCCCAAAACAAAATTTACAAAATGGCTGAACGGGTGAGTGATTGCAAATTTGATGTTAAATGTGGGCAAATATGGGACCTCCTGTAAGACTTTTGGGAGATTTGTTGGAAAAATGTGGGACATTGATGTAACTTTAGACTAATGGAATAATTGGTTAATCATGCAGGGGGCTGGTAGATGCCAACTTCTTCTGTCCCTAGGATAGTTTCTTTTCACATCTTAGACCCAGTCAACCTGCCAGCCAATGCGCCAACTTAATTGCAGTAATCCTTCAGTACATTTCACTTTGCCTTTCCATAGGATTCCTGCAGTCTTCATCAGACACAGCATTACTTGTTCTTTTGCTGTGGTTACTATGTCAGCTGCTGGGATGGGTGCCCTGTCAGTATGCAAAGGTCAAAGTTGGGGTTTTACGTCCCGTTCAACAGCCAGGGTCATATTGGGACAGGTCCTCAGAATTGCCACTTGTGGGACTCGAACCCACAGAGGTGACAGCCTATGATTAGATGCCAAACTTGCTAACCACTAGGCCACCGAGGACCTGCCCTGTCAGTATGGGTGCCTAACTTTAGACTAATGGAATAATTGGTTAATCATGCAGGGGGCTGGTAGATGCCAACTTCTTCTGTCCCTAGGATAGTTTCTTTTCACATCTTAGACCCAGTCAACCTGCCAGCCAATGCGCCAACTTAATTGCAGTAATCCTTCAGTACATTTCACTTTGCCTTTCCATAGGATTCCTGCAGTCTTCATCAGACACAGCATTACTTGTTCTTTTGCTGTGGTTACTATGTCAGCTGCTGGGATGGGTGCCCTGTCAGTATGCAAAGGTCAAAGTTGGGGTTTTACGTCCCGTTCAACAGCCAGGGTCATATTGGGACAGGTCCTCAGAATTGCCACTTGTGGGACTCGAACCCACAGAGGTGACAGCCTATGATTAGATGCCAAACTTGCTAACCACTAGGCCACCGAGGACCTGCCCTGTCAGTATGGGTGCCTCATGAGATCATGTACTATTCTATTTCCTCTTATCTTGTTAGTGTTCTTCTGCTGTGCAAATCTGTGTCAAGGTGCCATCCTCATTCTTTTCCTTCAACTTGTTTTACTAGATATTTGTGCTTCTTGTTGAAGACCTACTTGACCCAATTTCTACCTAGACAAATCTGTAGTCTTGCATCAAGCATGACTAGCAGCACCAGGGAAAAACCTTGTAATTGTAATATTCACTCCCAGATATCTTTGTATTCTTCCTTGTGGTGTGTTTCTGGTCTATTGCCAAAAAGCATGGAGGATATTCCATCTGGTTCCAGTCCTCAGAAGTGGTAGCTCTGAGGTTAAATACTCTTTCAGCAAGTTACTCGTTATTCTTGTCTTTGAAGGATCCAGGGCTTGGTCAAATATTTTTGTGACATTCTTCTTTTCCTACAGCATGGTGGTAATGTTGCTGACTGTATGGCAGATGCTGGTTCTGAGTTCAGATGAGTCCTTTTTGTCTGCAAATCAGAATGAGCATCAAATATTTAACTCAATAAAGTAACACGGCCCTAAGCTTCTGAAGGTCAAGTCTCCATGATGTGTAGCTGTCATCTTTGGATTCATAAATGCTGAATTATTGCCATCGTGATCCCAACTTCAGAAATTAATCAGTGGATGCATCGTAGTGGATCGGGATACTGCTCCAGTTGTGTCAGATTCTGGTCTAGTCATGGAGAAAAACACCTCAACCCAAAGTCAAGTAGGGTTTTTACTCCAGACAAACCGCTAGGCGCTACATCTTGTCAGGGAGGTGTAACACAGTTTTTGCACACCGTTTTTCTTTTTTTTCCAGATTCCCAAATCTGCAAACCCCCCTATAGTCGTAGAGTCGGTAATAGGTTCGGCCCCAGATGAACACCCCAAAAGGTATTTCTAGCTATCGGTTCCAACTTAGATGTATTTGTAAGACATAAAAGCTTAATTCATTTTCTAATTCTAATATTCACACATTAAACGCATTAATGTTAAAACAAATATGCTCTGGCAATGCCAAACCATTAAGGTTTTTAATTTCATAATATTGGACATATAGTGAACATTTGAAACCTTATTATGTTGGCATACACCATCCAAAGACCGTAAGTTGTTTTGTAAAACCTTTCAAACCAATTTTTAAAAAGGATATTTATAACTGAATACTGAAGATTCGAAAAAAAATAACACCACTTAGTACATCACTTTGAGGAGAGTTCATCAATCTCATTTACACTGCCTTTTGTTGTTTTTCACATAAGGCTGTTCTAAAATACATTATCTGAAAGACATTCATCCTATTTTCATGAAATAATAATATTATTCATGTCTATACCTGAAACACCCCTGGAGTTTCTTCGCAATTTATGAGAGACAGCATTTGCAGTCTGCACCCTACCATCTGTAGTAAGCTCACACACTTGTGAACTATCTTTCTTTTGTTGTGGTTTACCTAGAAATAAATTTTTTGTTATACCATACATAGAAAAAGTTTTGGAGAGTTAAGACAGTATGTAATTTTTGTAATTGGTTTTCCAAAATAGATTACACGCAGGTTTTCTTTTGTGTTTGATTAATTTTGATTGATATCTCTATCTCTTTCATACAAATACAATTAACTTTAAAAAGTATATGCTTTTATCATGGTCAATTAAATTCTGAAATGAGAGAGATAATTTTGATTAAAAGGCTGAAAAACTATAGAATGGTTTAAAAGTTATAAAAGCAAATAATAGCATACCTCGAATTAACTTTCTTGTCTTGCACAAGGCAGATCCAATAACAATAATGATGATTACCAGTAAGATCACAAATGCACTCATACCAATGTTAATTTGATTAGGTGAGATATAATCTGTGTGATAATCTGTGTAAGATAGATAACAAAACATAAAAAACGCAATAATGAGCACACTGGTGTGTCATTTGGGCAATGTGCTAACATTTCCAGAAGAAATAGCACTCCCAGTTACTCTTTCATATAAAGTATTCCATAAAGAATTAAATATTTGTACATTGACCTAAAATAAAGAGTGATGTAAGTCTAATGTGATATCCATTTACTTTTATCTATTTCCATTATTTTAGTGTTAGAAAGCTGTATTTAGAATAATATTTACACCTAACAAAGAAAACATTTTCGTTGCACAGTAGTTTTTAGGTACTTAAATATTTCAAAAATACATTAGCAATGAAGGAACACCACATGATACAATGAAGCTGTGAAAAATAAAGAAATAGGAAAATTTGTACTTTAACTATCAAAAAAGGAATTTGTCTTATTATAAATCACGCCAGAATGAATTGAATTTTCACAAAGGCCACAAACATTTTTTTTTTAAATCTAACATGATATCAGATAGACTGATCAGCATAGCAGTTCAGACTCTGTGGCACAGATACACAGGTATGGACGGAGGCTAAAATTCCAGCTCATTGGATATGAAATAATGTAGTTCTCAGTTCACATAATATACAACTGCATGGGGATCCAAAAACAATACATACTTGGCCAAAAATTAAAGAGGTTCTTCAGATTATTTTTGGAGAAACTGTAGCTACATTTTGTGTCAAATATTTTTCCTTAAATGTGCAGATGAAAGTCCTTTTCAAACCTTTGTTATTTTTGGGCTGTGTTTCTGTGCATGCATTTTACAACTTATCGGTATTCGACCAAAGCTCATCAATTGTTCGTTAGGCCTAAATTTTATGTGCAATGATATTGACAAAGAAGAAAGATATCATTGCTGATATTTTGTTTATAATACTAGCTTAAATTATAATGGTTGATTTCGAATCACCAGTTTCTTTCAGCAAAGCATTTCTCAGTTTTGAAGTTGAAGTGGTAGGCAGTGAAATAAATATTTATTTTTCTTTTCTTAAGACTGGAGAATATGTGACTTCTAATCATATCACCTGTTATTGTACGGAAAATAGTGTGAATTTTCCAACGTATCAAATCTTGATGTCTTTCAAAGGTTTGAATAAAATGTGCCTAAAATATTCTTATACATTTTGAAAAGAGAATGATCAGCAATTGCTTTCTTATAAATGATAGTGTTATTTAAATCTTACCTTTGGTTGACCCTGTTAGCATGGGAGCTTCTGGGATAAATTTACCTCTCAATTTATTTACGGCAACAATACTGATTTCATACTTCTTATTTGGATCAAGTTTATGTATTGTATAGTTCATGCTCTGTCCAGCTTTAGCACCAGGGAAATTGTTCGAATTTTCTGTGTAATTTTTCTGGCCCTTTTCCCGATGGAGGACATTAAAGTGCTGTTCCAAGCCACCATCAAGCCCTGCCTGCCAGCCAACAGTAATGCTACTAATTGAATTTGCCAGAATTGAAACATTCCTGGGTTCATCAGGAGGACCTAAAATAACAGAAGACATTTATAGCAGGGAGCTGGACAATTCGGTCCTTTGCCAAGTAGGTTATTAAAGACACATAGTGGCGTAAAATTTTTTGTGATCATGTATCATACGGATGACAACTTCTAAAGTGATACTTGCAAAATGTGATTAACACATATCAAAGATATTTGAATGTTTCATCAAGCTTTCTTAACTTCAGACACTTATTTATAGTAGAATAATTATAAGTGCAATTACATAATCACATTATATCAATGGTGATAACTACTTCAGTGATATTTAGCAAAAGTGCAATTAGCATATATCACAGATTTTTGGATGTTGTAATCAATATCCTTTGTCCTCTGTTCATTATTCATTTTTGTTTTAATAGTTTTTTTTAGTTTTAATAAAAGTGCAATTGATTCAGAAGACATTAAGTGCTATAAGAAACAGAATCACAGACTTATTAGATGGTTATTTTTGTCATTTGTTAAACATATTCTCTTGAGAGTACAGTAATTTCCAGGGGGCGGGGGCGATTTGACTAAGGTATTTTTTCCTGGGGGCCAATTTGACTAGGGTATTTTATTTTGGGGGCTGATTTGGCAAAGGGCCAGTTTGTCTATGATTCTTTATAGCATATAAGATGTTTCAGTTGAATATGTAAACTTCTCCTTAATATTTCAAGGGTATAAAGATGAGGCACGCATGAACATCTTAAATGGTCAACAATTTCTCTCTCACTAATGTCAAACCTTGTTATTCTGTCTTGGGTTTCACATTCCCATCAAATCATTCCAAACTAATATGTTAGCATGACTTTTTTGAAAAAAAAAATTGTTTTGAACATAATATATGATAGTAAAGAGGAAACTGACATTCTTGCAAAACAGATTAGGTCTCCATCCATTGTCTCCCTGGATAGAACATTGTGTAATCTAACATGCAGAAGGAACAGATATTTAGAAAATGACTGACAAAGTACCTACAATCAGATGGCTTTGCCAGTGTCATGTACATATCAACCAATGGGTAATCGGCCCTGTTTATAAAGCCATGCTTATAACCTTTGGAAGGCCTTCATTGGTCTTATTGGGTTGAACCTTTTGTATGATAGTACTTTGATTTGAATGATACTCTCTATTGCTAGGCTTAAATTTCTTGACTTTTGCTATTCAATTCCTTTGATATGTACCCACTCATTATCTTGTGAAATTGTGAGAATTTAAACAAGGCCCTTATTTTTAACATTTTAGCCAGAAATATAGCTACCCAGTAAACATATTTGGGTTTTGCCCATATTTGAAAGTAAACGTTTGGCCAATGCGATATATTATATGAAACCCATTTATAATGTTTTCCAACCTTTTTGTGTATACTACAATAATGTCTAAAATTGTAAGATAGTGGCTTAGAAGTTGTGCCCCACTGAATTTTTGCTTTTATAGATTGCATGTGGGGCATTTTTGACAAAGCCCTCTGAAATTCCCTCTTATTGCTCACCACTATCTTTGACATTTTTGAAGGCATATGTTTAATAAATGAGCATTCTGAAAATATGGGTATAAAAATATTTTGATAAAATATTTTTAAAATATTGGACAGAAAACATTTCAAGAATGTATTAAAATGATGGCTATGAAAACCAGTTGCTATTAAACGTTTGTAAAACATTTTCAGAGCAAACATGAAAAAAACATTGTCAGCAAATGCTGTTTAAATGTTTTATGTGCACTCTTTATCAAACATTTCATAAAGAAGGTTTGAAAAACATTTCCAGCATAACCTTCATAAGGAAGGCTAATTTAATAAAAGTTTATTTAAAGTTAGAGTTATTATATAAATGTTAATAAATGTTTTGAATAAAAGTATTTCTGTAGAGAACATTTATAAAGGGGTTTGAAAACATTACAGTTTACTTGGAAACTTCTCAAAAAATACGATAGGGTTTAAATAGGTTTTAAAAACGTTATGTAAATGTTTCAATCATTTTAAGACCTTCTTATGTTTACTAGGTATGAACAAACTGGATATACTCAAAGTTCAGAGTCGTTCATTCAGGAAGGATTGAGTCCGTTTACAAAATGTCATTTGTAAGTTTACATAATGTTGCAGCAAAAATTCATTATCAATGGTAATTCCATGGACCTAAAAATGGGACAATACCAGTGTGAAGCTCAGCAAATAAATGTAAGAAATATACTAAAGCAACGGTGATACCACTGTGGACATCAAAACAGTATTGTACAGTTATGTTTTTTTGAATAGCAACCCATACAAATAGCTAATTATAAGAATTGATACTTTTGTTTTGTTTACTTTTGTGACAGAAGAGGATATAGCACCATAACCTAATTAGGTCAATAATTAATCCAATGTACCAATGCAGTCACTCTTTATTATCAGGCTGCACAGTAAGACTGGCTTACATATTTTTGAGCGTATGGTAACATTGCTACTTTTCAAGGGCAAATATTAAACTAAGAATATAATTTCATCATCAGCTGAAATATGCCTTAGGGGTAGGGTATACTCAAGAATCCAAGGCAATTAAGAAATTAAAATATTCAAAGATGAAAACTAGGGAGCACAGCAATGGACATAGGACTGTTTTCATTACCAAAAGAGAGTAAGTCATTACTACAAATTAGTAAGTCGTTAACAAAGGATACTAATACATTCCCACAAATTAGCAAGTCGTTACCACAAGATACAAGTCATTCCCACAAGATAGAAAGTTGTTCCTACAAGATAGAAAGTCTTTACCAAAAGATAGAAAGTCATTCCCACAAGATAGCAAGTTATTCCCAAAAGATAGAAAGTGGTTACGACAAGATAGTCGTTCCCACAAGTTAGAATGATTTTACCACAAGATATTAACTTGGTTCCACAAGTTAGTGAGTGGTAACCACAAGATAGCAAGCCATTACCACAACGTATGAAGTCATTCCCAAGAGTTTTAATAAGTCATGCTTCGATGCCAATATACAGGCAATTTCTTTGTCTATGATACCTAACTTATATAGAGGTCACCCATCTACTAGCATACGATTCAAGAATGACTTTGTAACTTGTGGGAACAAGTTGCTTAGGTGATGATGGTATAAAACTTGGACATGTAAAGTAATATAAAACATGCAACCTTGAATGGTATGCTAGTAGATGGGTGACCTCTATACAAGTTAAGTATCATAGACAAAGAAATTGCCTGTACATTGGCATCAAAGCATGACTTAGTAACTCATGGCAATGACTTCATATCTTGTGTTAATGACTTGCTATCTTGTGAGAATGACTTGCTCACTTGTGGGAATGACTTGATATCTTGTAAGAGCGACTTGGTAACTTGGGAGAATGACTTGGTAACTTGTGGGAACAACTTGCTTACTTATGTGAATAAATTGCTATCTTGTGGGAACGACTTGCTGACTTGTGGTAACAACTAACTATTTCTTTCAATGAGTTGTCAACTTGTTGTAATGAGTTGTTAACTTGTGGTAATGAGTTGCTAACTCATGGGCAACCTCTTATCTTGTGGGAACGTGATACAAAAATGCCAAGAAAACAGTTAAATGTTCCTTCCTGGGCTCCGTAGAAAACACACAGTAAACATACATTAAACCTCACAGAAGTGTAGATAAAATGGTAGTTAAATTGCCATGAGGTCAAAATACAGGCAGGTGTGAGAGCCATTTGATTACATTTCTCTTCAAAAGATATTGCCCCTTTGTCTTTCTCACAGATTACTTGTTTGTATTGCCTTCAAAATCTTTCAGTAAATCATTATTATTTATGTTCAGTTAATAAGATAGAACCAATACTCTTCTAATAATATGCAAATATATTAATATAAATCTGGAAATATTTCATAAAATTACTTTTTTGGAATAATTAGTTAAATGAATCCATGATAAGGGGTGCCAATAAATACTTCACTGTTTAAGTATTCCCAGTTTTCTTAAATTAAAGTACACCCCATAGATGGTTGTCCAATATGCCATTCTTCTAAATAAAACACATGATGGTATGATTTTTGATCAATGTCCTTGAGATTCTTTTCCCTTCCTGATCACAGAGACCACCGTTTTCGGTGGGACAGAACCACTAGGCGTGCAGCATACGAATGAAAAAAGCTTTAAGTGTCATTTCACTTACCTCTCAATTTCAGTACCATATGAAATGTAACTGTATTGTGTTCACTCATGGACCAGTTTATGACTTGAGCTGTGTAGTTTCCAATCCTCTTGGAGGTCACATTCCAGATGAAGTAAGTGTCTTGAATTTGCTCAACTTTTGTTGTATTTCTGATGTTTGTTTGTTTCAGCGCTGTGTCACCCGTGAACCAGTATACTGTACAATTATTGTCAGGATTCATGTGAAATTTTACAGTCAGATTTGCAGTTGATTCCAGATCAGTATATACAGTCATTTCTCCTGGTGTGTTTTCTAATTTAGCTGTATCTGAAATGAAAACAGCAAGCAACGCTCAGAAACAAAAAAACACTTGCCAGCGGGTAGTTCTGATAAACAAATAAATTAATTTTGCCAGATACATCCTCAGCAAAGTTGTTTGAATTTACGAAGAGGCTCTCACTAGGACTACAATTTTTCTTCTCACTTCTCCTCTTGTAATTGGTTAGCTCTTAATGACCCCATAAATCACCTTCCTTGCCTTTTATGCTAAGCCACCTTTTGTTCCCAATAAATAAAAAGTATTTGTTGACCTGAGACTTGATAAATTGGTGGAGGATCAACCCTAATGTAGAATGTGTGCTTCAGGTATAATTGATAGTTTTTGAGTTATGCACACAAAGAGAGACAGAGAGAGACAAAAACAGAGACAGATATACAGATGTCATTACAATACTCTTTTTCTTGCAATTTTAAGCTTGATATTTTCTTGTTTTCATTGATTTTGAAAGATAATATTTCTCTACTTAGAATAAATAGGATTGCTGAAACAGGAGAGCCTTGCCTTACACCCCTTTTCATTGCTGCTTCCCTAGAAATCCATCTATTGTTTATATACAAATTAAAGAGTATCATACAGTATCTTTATCCATTGTTGAAAATTATGACCAGACCCAAATTTTTCCAAAGATGCAAACATAAAATCCCAACTCAAACTGTCAAAGGTCTTTTCAAAGTCAAGACATATTATTGCCCCTGGTTTATTGTATCTTTTACAATCTTCGACCATATCTATAATTAATGTTACATTATAACCAATATAACCACTTATATCTATTTTTGATATATCCACTTTGATTTTGCTGCTACTTTCTGCAGTATTTTTGTAAGAATGAAAGCTAAGATTTTGTAATTGCAGTTTGTTAGACTTATGGGTCTATAGTTTTTGGGAAATGTTTTGTCTCCCTTTTTGAATATCACTGTCATAACAGCTTTACATACACTACTTGGTAAAATGCCCAAGGTAAAAGATTCCTCCGTTTTGGCATAAGTTGGCTCAAGTTTGTTCCAAAATGTTTGATTAAAGTCATTGGTCAAACCATCAAGCCCAGGAGCCTTTTTACACCTCAATTTTTTAACAATTTTCCTTAGTTCTACTTTTGATATTGCTTTGTCACAGATCTGGCTATCCTTCTTGTTTAAAGTCTTTGATGATTTAAATTTCACCAAGTAATTCCGTATCTGTATAGGTGATACACATGTTTTTGAGCATAGATTCTGATAAAATTTAAGTGATTCATCAAGTATGTTATTATTTTCAGACACGTATGTTTCTGTTACTTTTACTTTTCTTATTACATTTTCAGAGTGTCTTTGTTTCTCAAGGCTACGAAAATATATAGAACACACCTATCTCTCCTCTAACCATTTAGCTCTTGACCTTATACAATATCCTTTAGCATTTTCTTCAAAGAAAGTATTGCGCTTACTTTCAAGTTCAAGTATCTTTGTTTTATGAGTGTTGTATTCTGCAGTATGCAGATGATTCAGTCTTGACATTAAAAGATAAAGAATCAATCTGTGAATCGCTAAAAATACTTAACAACTTCCACCAGTGTCTGAATTAAAGCTTAATACTAGTAAATGTCAAGGTATATGGCTAGGCCCACTTAAAGGTCATAGTAATTCCTTGGAAGGTATTGCATTTTGTATTGACCCAATCAAGTGTCTTGGTATTTTTGTTTGAACAGATTTTTCAAAATGTGAATCCAAAAATTGGGAAAATAAAATGACAGAAGTTGAACAACAAGTGGAGTGGTAGAAAACTTACACTATATGACAAATCAGCAGTAATCAACAATTTGGTTATTTCAAAATTAATATACAATTTCTGTATACTTATACTACCATATGAAATTATTGAAAAACTAATTTTCAATTATCTCTGGGGTAAATCTCATAAGATTAAGAAATCCACAGCTATAGGAAAGTATGATAGGTGTCGACTAAACATTACTGATGTAGACTCAAAAGTAGGAGCCTTGAAAGATGGATGGATTCAAAAATTATTGTCATAAAAAAAGGAAAATAATATCATAGTTTACTTTTATGTACCTCATAAACTGAGATGTAAATGATATACATGTGTAGTATTAAAAAGTAATTTTCTTGAAAATGCATATTCTTAAGTCTTTTAATTTAAGTATTTAATGTAAAATGTTATAACTTTTAGTGAACTATAGTAATACTTGATCAAGGTTATTTGTCAGATTGATGGAGATTTACACCTGTGAGTTTGTAAAATTAAAACTTTAATATTCGTAGCATGACAGATGAATATTACTGTTTTAAGTTGTTTTGGCATTTGGTACATATGAATATAAACAACATGTATTCAAACTCAACTCCAAAAAGATCATAGCACAAGACTCTAAATAAAAAATAGTGGTTTTTGCCCAAAATGATCCACTATAGTAGTGAACCATCTTCCTAATTTTCTTGAGCCAAAAAAGTGTTTATTCAATGAAAAGGCTACCCGTTAGACAACGTATTATCTTCAAAACCCTAGTTTTGGTCTATAAGTACCTCACCACTGGCCAGCCTAAGTATTTTGCACCATATCTCCCCTTGTACAAATCTGCCGTGAATACAAGACGTTCCAATCCCAAAAATTTGTTCCTTCTGGTTCCCTCTTACTGTCCTTCCATCCATAAATCAAAGGTCCATTTTAACAATAGTTTCTCATATGATGCCCCTAAGTTATGGAATGATCTTCCATATGATATACGCAGTGCTCCAAATCTCTCCAGTTTCAAAAGTCGACTCAAAACCTACCTATTTCAGAAATCATTCCCACCATAGCTTCTTACTACCGAACACCGGACCGCCTCCCTGGCAACGACTCGGAACATGTCTAATGTCTCATGATTTATGCCTTACGGATTTGATGGTGTGCCTTAGAATCCGTTGATACGGAGATTAAGCACCTGGACAACTGATTGATTACTGATTGATTTAAAAGAGTGCAAAAGAATAGATGATAAGAAACTTGCTAGAACTGAAAAAAAATAAAAATGATTCTAATAACCTATATTAATAATCACTCAAAAGTATAAGATCTCTCAATTGTTTAGTGTAGAGGTAACTATGATTACTTACAGTATACTTCCAGAGTACCATTCGCACTGCTCTGCCCACCAGTACTTGTGACATTACACTTGTAAGTAGCTGCCATCTTTTCATAACCAAGACCTTCCAACTGCAGAGTTTTATTGTAATTTGTCAGACCAATTCCTGAAAAAAATATTATGATTGTATGAAATGTTATATCTGTATGAAGGATGTAAAAGGAATTATATTGCATGATTATATTATCAAAATTGACTATTGTACCTTTCACCGGGAGATCATATCAACAGTTTGTTTACATAATATTAATATCTTTCTTGCACAAAAAACCATATGTCTATGTTTATTTATTACTTATATATTTGGTTTTATATCGCTTTAAACACTGTACAGGTCATATCAAGATGGATATATTTGTGGGTAGAAGAGACCAGCAGCTACTATTTGTCAAGGTTGTGTATTTCAAACCATCGATAAGCAACTAGCAACTTTCCCACATAAGGGCTGGCTTTTGAACTGCCGATCTCAGAGGTGGGAGGCGAGTGTATTACCACTGTTTCACCATGGCCCCTGCCATATGTCTGAAAACATTCACCAATTGTTAGGCACTTTCAAGGTGTCAACGTATAGAATATTGCATGATGCTTTAACTGGAAATATGATGCCAAGGAAATAGGTAGTAATTAAGTATTTTATGATCACTGATTGCAGTTTGTTTGTAATTTAATAAAGACTTACAAATACATTGCTATTCTGTACTGTGTAATAATTATTTTTTTACTATTTAAGTATCATAAACTATACATATATGGATATTCATATATGTGATTAAACTAGAAAAATTTAATTGTAGCCATCAATTTGAAAAACAATATTTTCTTTAAAGTGTGAGAACTGGAAATCTGCTGAAGCATAAGATTTTGTCATATGTCTAGGGCAGAAGATTCATTCAAAAATTTCTGACATTTAATAAACAAAATGTGTTTGTCTTAAAGATATTTGAGACATTAGTATTTTATATTTAAACATACCATGTGACACAGGAATCTCTCTAGCCAAGGCATTATATGGAGCCATATACATCCACTGATAGTCATAGCTCCTTGGATCTGATGGGTTTCCACCACTTGTTCTGCAGGTTATTTTTCTTGTTGTGTATTCCAAAGCAGGTGTAGATGTACCTTCTACACTTACTGAAGGTGGATCTGAGCAAAAACACATTGATACAGGTTGTAGATGATCAACATGTGTATCCTGTTTTGCTAGTTCATCACGATAATTCTGTTCCTCAAATTTGATCTCATAAAAAACCCCTACCACAATCAATGGCACCTAAGTAAGGGGTGCAATAAGAATCCTCTATAACTAGAACAAGTATACTGAAGCCTGCTTAGAGGAGAGAGTGCAATGCCCAAATACAAACTGAATACTGATCTTTTCAATTCTTAGTGTAATTGGGTTGTTGCTTTTGGCTTGACATTGCTGACGGGAATAGTGCAGCCAGTGACTTAACAGCAGAGCTAAGGACAGTTTCATTCTCACTTATATTTAATCAAAGTAGAGTAGAATTAAAGGTAATCTGTGCAAGTGAGTGGTTAAATGCAACTAACCTTACATTCAAACGACTTACAGTTGATTATTTTGAATAACTTTAAGAGGTCAAAGGTAAAATTTTTACATGCTTATAACTGGCATATATATAAACCATAGTATGATCTGTCCTTTTTTTGAGTACTTCTCCAAAGTTCCCAAAATGCCGCTTTTGAAGGTAGCCAAAGGCTTTCTGGTAGAAAAAATATACTTTAATTTCTTCAAACATAACCACAAACCATATTTTGAAATGTCTACCTAAAATATGTTTTATCTAGTTTGAAAGGAAATGTCTGCCGTGGCATGACTATGCTAACACTTAAGTATCTGGGATACAATCTCATTTGAGCCTCTGATGATAATACTCAAAGTGAATAAAAATGAATTTTAAGAAGTTAGATTTTTAGTCTAATGTTAGTTTATCATTTGCTTTCATAAATAACATTTTTTACATAAAAACACTCCACATTTCAACTATGATCAAATCTATGAGAAACATTTTCAAAACTCTGTAGAAGTAAGCGAAATGTTTAAATTTATTTTATACATTAAATGAGGTCTATATCAAACCAATATAAAGTTTTGTTTTCAGAAACTTTGGAAGGAATATAATTGGCAAGAAATAGGTGTTTGTAAAAAAATCTCTGATAAAACCTTTAGCTCTAACTTCCCATGTGCATCATTAGATACTTACACAGGACCTCCAACTTGTGTTGGCTCATTATTGTGTTGTTGTTCTGTAAGACGCATTTTACAGTTTTATTGTTCATCTCTCTCTCTGCTGTAAGGTTTAACATACTCATGGTCATATTCCCTTGGATGTCACTAGATAATGAGTGATCAAATCCACTTGCATCCACAGGTTTATTATCAATAAACCATAGAATAATAGGAGGGTTGGGGAAGGAATAGTTGGTCTTACACTCATACTCTGCTACTGAACCTTCTTTAACAGCCATTTGGGGCATCTTTGTCATGTTTATTTTACCAAAAGCTAAAATCACAATTAAACATGTGTAAAAACGTTAGTGCATAAATGATTAAGATGGGTTCCACACATTTACAGAGATATGGCTTTCTAAATTCTGCAGTGTCGGGGTTAGACTTACAAAATAACCTGGAACTTCATCTCATTGTAATATTTGGTTATCACTCAACGTAATAGAAAATGTGTTGGTGTATATCTTTCAATCTACTAGAAAACAGGATATCATTTTGTTTATTGGCTTTTAGCAAAAAAAAATTGCCTACTACCAAAAATGTCATATTTGTCAAAAAATCATTCATTAGATATAAAATAACATACTTAACGCAGCTAGTAACTCATTTAAGAAACGCTCATTTAAGTAACGCTTATTGTCTTAAATAATCTGTACACCTTGTGTTGCAAAGATGCAAACAAACGCAATCTAAAAATTTAACAATAAATAGAACTTTGTGATTATGAATTTTTTTATCTGGATCAGTGCTGTCTTAGTTGAGTGAAAACTCATTTGTGTTGACTGTTAGACATTAGAGATCTCCTCCTGTCTTAATGAAGTTGATGAACTATTTATATGGTACGTCTATAATTTTTCAGAATGTTTTTGTTCAGACTTGGATTAGCATAAGAGGAGTAGCATAAGCAGTATTAAAACAATTGTGTAAACTATTTATTAATGACACTAGTTGTGTGTATCAGCAGTTCCTTAACTTATGATGTTGGAATAGGATCAAGGTCAGATGTTTTGGTATATTGTAATAGGCCTGAGTCTGATGACTTGGGTGGGTGATGATGATTTTAAGCCAGACCTGATTTTGAAAATTTTCACACATAAAAACATCCAAACATGTTTGGCCAATCGTCTAGATATGTATTATCTAGTAGTATGACATCCAAATACTTATGATGGTTCTTTTTTGAAACTGTTCTACAATGACATCAGTTTTGTTTTTATTTTCAGTTCCAGTTACTTAAAAGTGACTGCTTTTAGCCTGTTCAAGAATGATATTGCAATGGTTAACAGCAGCACAATATCTACTGTGATTTCTTACTGAATTTTTGAGGTGCCAACCTCTTTCCAATTTCTTTTGGATACGTTTGGCAGCAAGGATATGAACATTTATGAAACCAGCTTTGGCATGTTCTTCTTTTCTGGGGCTGGCTTGTCAAGAAGGTTGCTCAAAATGGTGCAATATTGATGATTGAGACAACTCGCTGTTTTGTGGTGGCATTTGATCACGTCCAAGTATAAAATGTTTTCCCTTAACTCTTGGATATTAATTTTATGAATTTAACAAATTCTGACAGATCTAAATTACAAAGCTCCTTAACAGATATTTTTAGAGAAAAAAACGTAAAATATTGATGGAGCAATCTGTTACTTGTGATTAGACTGCAGGAACAAAAGATTCACTAATGTATAAAACATCGAAAATAGGCCATGAACGAGGGTGGAGGGTTTGAGTAAGAGTCTTCTTTGTTAAGATGAAAATTTAATCACCCAACAATATATATTCACTACTTGATAAAGTTGAATTTTCAAGAAATAACCAAAAGCCATCAAGAAACTGACCTTTCATAACATTAATAACATTAGAAGGTCTTTACATGATGTGGAAAACAGTCTCCTGAGCAGTGCTAGTTGATAGCTGGACAATGATATATTAACTAAATGGTAGATGCCACAGTGATTTGAAATATAGATCATCCACAAACAAACTAGCTCAATTAACCCTCCTTGTATACAAGGAAATGGGAGCATATATAACCTGTAACACTAGCTAACAAAATTATCGGTTTCATGCGTTCTGAGTCATGTTTCAGTTACTGCAATGAGGTCAACCTTTATTTTATGGTTCACAAAATCATTAGCCTATTAAGATTATTGAAATCTTGGTTAGGATTGAAGCTGACATCAACAGAAAGTTACTAGCAAAAAAAGACTACAATGAACTGAGATAAGTGAAAGAATGCAATATCCTACTGATGTGGCCCTTTTTTTTGCTTTTTGCAAACATTTAAAAAAATGATGGGTACGAAAACCATTTGTAATGGAATGTTTTTTAAACATTTTATGCATACCATTTATTAAACATTTAATGATAAATGTTAGAAAAACGTAGAAAATAAACATAATAATATCTGAATAATAATGGGGTCAGAAGTCAAATTCAATATCTTTTTATGGTTGCTCATTAATGAAAATATTATTTTTATGTCTAAAATTGTAAGATAGTTACCCAGAAATTGTGCCCCAATTCAATTCTTACTTTTAGGGATTCCATGTGGGGCAATTTTTACGACTATTATTTACCCCTATTATTGCTCACTACCATCTTTGTTTGGACATGTTTGAAGGTGAAGCTTTCATAACCATTCTAAAAATATGGGTTATAAAAATTTTTGATAGAATGTTTTTTAAAACATTTGATAAACTACGTCGTTTAAACATTTTATGTGTATTGTTTATCTAGCAGTTCATGATGAATGTCTGAAAAAAATTTCCAGCACAACCTTCATTTCTTCAGCTATTTTATAAATGTTTAAAAAACATTTCCAGTCAAAAACCATTAGATGTACAAAACCATTAGATAGAGTTTAAACAGATTTTAACAGGTTTTTAAAGCGTTTAAACCATTATAAAATGTTTCTGTGAGACTGGTGAGACAAGGAAGGTTCAGCTGGATGAGAGGCATTCATACCAACCGTGATGAGATAACAAGCAAAAAATTAATTAGTGCATCATTATACTGGTAATGTGTGTAATGATGTTAAGGAGAACTACCTAAAAAATCACCAAGTGTGAGCAATAATCTGAATAAGTTCTGTGTCGAGCAAAATATTGCGTATGTATGTATTTTAATTTATATTTCACACTTAATTTGCATTTCACCCTTAATGGTATGTATAATAACAAGTAGACTACTAATAAGTGTGTAGAAGAAACGCAAGTAAGTAGGTTACTCCAGAAGGTGAGTGATGACACTTGAAGAATATATTAAAGGAGCAAAAAGTACTAAACCAATGTGAACTGAGATTTACAAAAAGAGTGCAGATGAGTTTAAGAGTTGTTATATCATTAATAAACGGCATTTTTGTGAAAAGCAATAGTTATAGACACAACACTACCCCAATGGATGATATTACAATATGCATACATAAAATAATTTAAATAAAAGGGCAAACAGAATATTATGAAATATTGTGAATAATATTGATTGAATAAATATATCTATATTACTTAAAAGTAAGAAAAACACTTTGTCCCAAAGAATTTTCTCAGTATATTTTTATATGATAGAACAATATTCAGACAATAAGAATGCAAGCTTAATAGTGGTTACAAGCACCAATGCAAGTGTGCTTCAGTGGATGACCATTCACAATGTGTAGTATACATTAAGTGACTTCATTTATTTCTTGATTAACTATGAGGTTAGACATTAAAGTCAAATATTTTTAGATCATGTATTTTCTATTCAGACATATGTATTACCAGCTCAATTAGAATTTGCTTGACACTTTTAGACAAAAAGCTTCCTCGGATTACTTGGGAGCTTAGAATTTCTGTTGAATTGTGCTATTCTTTTTTTATATTGACAAATTTTACTATTTTGTTGCGTCTTATTTTATCAAAATACATGTTTTTATTTTTTTTTATGTTTTATCTGGTTTGGTCAAGGATAAACGGATAAAGTAATGACATTTTACACCATGTGGTATAATAATTAATGTCATTTATAATTTTAGCTAACTGTATTATCAGTATAGGCTAATTGTGACCAACAGTAATTGTTGCTACATTTTCAAGATTACGAAAAATGTGAACATTATAAGTCTCATTTTGGACCAAAATACAGTACTTCTCATCATAATTCATCATGTGCCCCACATAAGACCCAAACATATGCATAATAAAGGGAAGCTCTATTCAATTTGTGCTTAATGATCACAGCAATGCTTACCCCCCCCCCCCCCCCCCCCCTAAACTATAGCACAGTACTGTAGCTGTGGTTCAGACCTTTACTTTAAGATTTACAGCTGAACCAGTTATTTTCTGAGAGTCATTGCTTTTAACCACAAGTTAATTGTTCACAGATTCACTTAAACCATACATATCTGCTTTCAAGTACAATATGGGCCTGCTTGCATTTTTTGGGAGTAAAATTTCAATATCTCTTCCCACTCACTAGATTTGAGAACTGGCGAAGGTATGGTGACTGCATTCTCCACATTTTCATCAGATGGCAGATCTGTGGATGCAGTCCTATTCACTACGGAAATTGTTTCATTTATATATTTTTCTTGCTCCACAGCTGATGTTACCTGCAGCATCCACAGAACCATACAGACAGCTACAACAACAATATTATTAGAGATTATATATCACAATAAGTTGACAAGAGGGCAATTAACAGCTTGGACAATTTAGTAGTTACTAGGGCGCCGTTAGCAAAACTGTTTACATAAGGGAGTCCTATGCACCATCAGCTATTTTATTTTCTTTGAGTAAGATATTAATGGTTCTCGAGTCCAATATTTGGGTGGGCTGCTGACATAAAATACATAATGCGTTGTGTTTGTGATGTATTCCAAGCTTCTCTTTGGTGTAATTTGCGTACACTCTAGTTGGAAAAACTTTATTGTTATTATTGTGTGACATTTCTATTTAATGTAATTTACATTATAAAACATCTTTAATTTTCAATGCAATTTTGATTAATAATATAATTTTATATAATAATAGAATGAGAAAGGCATCATAATATTATTTCTAAGTTTATTTATCTTTTTTATCAGTTTCTGAAGTTGATAGATATGCTGATGCATAGATCCCCTATTGGATCTGACCAGCATGCATGTATGTCAGACAAATATCTTAGTTATAGGTCATAAGGTGCCAAGGTAACTTTAAGGTCAAACTGGTGGCAAAAGCCTGAGATTGGTTGCAGTAACTAATCAAACATTCTGGGATTGCTTACCCATTAGATGTTTGACATAAGACTCTGAGTTCACAAAGGTTATAAGGTACAAATGCCACAACTAGGTCGAACTGGCAACCAAACCAAATCATACACTGACAGTTTATAAATACAGTAAAACACATTTGAGGAAATTTTATTACATGTTCGTAAGCACAGTTGTTAAAATTTATGAATAGAATGAAAGAAATTTTAAAAACCACCATAAAAACAGCCAAGAGGAGTACATTTAATAACACCCGAAGGTGAGATAACTATAGTTAGTGATACCAGGAGGTAAAATCAAGCATCAAATACAGACACAACATATAACATTATGAGAACAACATCTTGGGACGTCATATGCCATAAAAGTCAATGTCCGTATAGTCTTAGTAGTCAAATTTGGGTTATTGCTGTCAAATACAGTGTTGGGACATAATTGGTGCGAAAGTAAAGTTCTTGAGGGGAATCAGGGTCAGCCTGCCCCTGCCTATCCCAAGAAAGACACTCTAGGTTACATCAATCCCGAAGGGGAGAACTCCTTCCCACTGGGACTCAGGGAAATGGAAATCCATATCCGACATCAGGGAACTCACCTCCCACTGGACTAAGGGAGGGGGTCCAGATTCAAAGATAGCAATGAGAACATGGAAGCACTCATCTATCAATAGGACCTGTCAGGTTTTAACCTGGCCCCCTGTACCCTGTCACACTACTCTAAAGTGAGGATAAGCTGTGGGAGGTAAGGTAAGTTATGTACTAGAATTGGGAGGTGGGAAAAAGGAATTTTGTTGATGTTACTTGATCAAAGTCTAGCATTCAAATGATGCCAGGAAAGGGTTTCTGGCACCAATTAAGCATAAATAGTCTCGATAGGGGTTAGTAGCAATGCCTCTGTATAACTAAAACAATTTAAGGTAGTTCCAAGCTGTGCTACCAGGCCCCTTACAGGCAATGCTATTTACAGTTTTTAACTTGATAGCTATGTTGATGCATAGATCCCGTATTGGATCTCATCAGCATGCATATATGTGAGATAAATATCTGAGTTATATGTTATAAGATGCCAAGGTCACTTTAAGGTCAAACTGGTGGTCGAAGCCTGAGATTGTTCGAAGTAACTCATAAAACATTCGTGGATTGCTACCCATTAGATGTTTGACATAAGACTCTGAGTTTCCAAAGGTGATGAGGTATAATATTACTTCTAATTTTATTCAGTATTTGTATTACTTTATGTTACTTAATTAAAATATTGCAAACCAAATGTTATAAACTCTGCTAATAAGGGGTTGTCTTTCAGAACAAATGACTATCTTACTATATTTGAAAAATAAACCCTTACAAAGTTAACAGCAAATCTACAAAATTAGCTCAGTGCAAGGAGTTGGGAAGGATTAAAACTTCAACGAAAATAAAATGGCCTAAATGAATCATCTCGAGCAAAGTGACTAGCAGATACACATATATATCATGAATTTTAAAAAAAACTGAAAAAGCTACCCGTGGTAGGGGAAGTGGAGTAGTTAAATAACATCAACTTAAAATCCTTTCTCGAAAACTATTTTCACATATTTTAAGGAATTATGTAGACAAATGAAATTTCAATCAAATCAAGATATACTTGACACTCATATTAGTACTGATAAGCTTATCTTCCATGATTGGTCCAAACATGGTAAACTCCCTTTTGGAGATACAATAAGCACAAATGGAAAAAAAAATTGTGTATATTTGATACAAAACCTTTGCCGTGGTTGGATGAGTTTGGGTTTTCTTGTTTTGAGTGTCCTCTAAACTTTTTGGGGGTGTATGACCTTAAGTTATACACATCTCATTGCCCCAGTTGTTTTATACGGAACTTTCTTGTTAATGACCACTGAAAGGGATTGGCTGACCTTTGACCCAGGTCATCAGAGTCTCCCGCCAAATGCTTAGTGGCTTCACTTTTAATTTAAAAGTCGACCAGGGCAGTCGCCATTTTATAAGAGATTCTGAAAAAATATTTCGAATTATATTTTATTTTACTTGGTTATACAGTATATACATACACAGTTTTTACTTTTACACTTTGCTGGTCGGCTGTCACCACTCTAAGGCATACAAACGTACATGCACTGGTAGGACACTTTTCTTTTTCAAGGTGAATTGGCGGGTTTTTATACTTTTAATTACTCTTACAAGTAATTTTATATATTTTAGTGTTTTTAAATATTTATCCCGCTAACTTTGCCTTGAATTACATGTAGATATTCAGTGCATACTTTGTAATTACATTTGTTTCCTTCCTAAAGACGTGTCAATTATATTACACAATGCCAAAGAATTTTCATTGTTCTGGCTGTGGTGGCCAACATAAGCGACCAGTAGGTGTGAAATGTCAATTCAAAAACAATGTTGATTCTGATCTTGAGGTGTCAAGTGACAATATTGACACAAATACTGATACTGTAAACCATGATATTTTACATGCCCTCAATAGTGTCAGTTCCAGGTTAACTGCCATAGAACAACGTATTCAAAACACTGAGAACCAGTTGCAGAGAGGGGCCACGTCACTTTCTGACGCCGTCGCTTCACCATCATCTACTGGGGGGTCATGCACATCTAAGCAAGTTGACAGTGAGGATGAGGATGACGCCGTCACCCCTACCACTGCCTTTCTTAAGACTTCCAGAGGTATCCAGAATGCTGTGGACAAGCGCTTACAGGAGCTCGCCACTCTCAATGAGCAAGGTACGTTCAGATCACAGAGAGGTGGTCATGAGCACCTCACTGTTAAGCATAAGATACCTTGGCCACAGAACCATATTTTGGCAGGTGCCTCAAAAAGTAGAGTAACCTATGATAGTCTAACTACATTTCAATGGGTTTCTGGCTTTTGTGCCATAATCAAAGATGAGAGCGATGTAGACACCAAAAATTCTATGTTAGAGTACTTATCTGAGCTCATGGAGGATGCTCAAGATTTTGGGTGGACCTCAGCAAAGGGGGCCCATGCTGTCCTCCTCTGCAAAATGGAGGAGGGCAAGCTAAACTGGGCCATGACAGATAAGATAGACCGAATCAGAAGGGCTCATGCCCAAAAAGTGGTTAACAATGCGTCCAAAAAAGTAAGTTCTGAACTTCCAGGAGTCCCCTGCAAGTTCTTTCAGAACCAAAAATGTCCTCACAAAGGGGACCATCACACGTCCGGCCAGTTTTACAGGCATATTTGTAGCTATTGCAATACCCTGGGAAAGCGTTTCCCCCATGCTCTCAAGGATTGCAGAAATTCAAAAAAAATCAAATTCCGATTCAAAAAACGAATAAGGCACTGCAGCAATGCAGTGCGAAATTCAGAAGCCACGCGTCAGATTTGTAGTCATATCAACAAAAGTCGTGAACACTTTACAAGAAGTAGAACCATTAGTAGTAATACATGTGTCAATGGTGAAAGTGGCAATTGGAGATCAGATTATCACAAGTTCAAAGGTCACACGTTTGCTCATGTTCTCACACATGGTGCGACCAGTGCAAGTTTGGCATCTAAAAAATCTGCACTAATCTGCTCCAAGGTTCACTCACGTCCAAACAATTTTACAAACAGTGGACTTGTAAAAGTGGTTAAAAATGTTAAACTTAACTGTCAAACAAAAAAGCCTTGTAACAATGAGACTGCACACAAGGTAAGTGATAGTGTCAAAGCAAGTAAAATAGTAAATGTCAGTAATGTGGCTAATAAAAGAAGGCAAAAATCATGTGTTACTGGCAAAGTAACAAATGGCAAGCACACAGATGTTGGATCAAGAGGAGTCCCCATGTTCAACAGGTATGAGGTACTTAATCTCGACAACGGCGTCGTTTCGCGTCATTCGGACATTGCCTCACCAAGTTCAACATTGCATTGCGATTCCTGTGATCCAGGCAGAAAAAATGACAATAGCATCACTTTAGGTGTTTTCAAAAACCATTCTGCGTCACATTGTGACGCCATGACCAAGATAACGCCCATGGTCTCTCCAAAGGGAGACATACTTGCTCAGGCCAGCGTTGGCAATGCTATGGACACTGACCTGCAGGTCACAACCAAGTATGATCTACCATTGCGTTTAAAAGATAAAAAACTCGACTATACCAAACTTGTGGGCTCATGCCCCACCCTTCAGATGTGGGACCAACAAACTGGCCATAAATTTGGATTCATCCCTATGGGTGACTTGGATCTACCACTCACTACTACCCCATCCAATGTCAATACAGACCTCCTGGCCCTTCATAAAATCATCAAGGCCTCTGGCGAATACAACTTCAAAAATTGTCAAATCAATGTCAAATCACAACTGAACCCAGATGTCTGGGACAAGTTACTTGGAGGATATTGGGACTCCCAGCTCCCCCTTTTGATTTGATTTGGATTTCCCCTTGATTTTGATAGGAGTTGCACACTAGAAAGTCATTCAGACAACCATGCCTCTGCAAAAAATTACCCCCAAGATGTTCAGGCTTATCTGAAAGAGGAAATGGATTACAATGCTATTTTGGGCCCTTTTGACCAACCCCCCCTAGACAATATACACATCTCACCCTTTATGACCAGGGAAAAGTCGAATTCAACCAATAGAAGGGTCATAATTGACCTCAGTTTTCCCCACAGCAAGTCGGTTAATGCAGGTAGTGCAAAAGACATCTACTTAGGTACCCCCTTTGTACTTAAGCTTCCCACCATTGATCATATTACAAATCGAATTAGGTCCCTAGGTAAGGGCTGCATGATCTACAAGATTGATATTAAGCGAGCCTTCAGACATGTCAAACTTGACCCCAGGGACTATGACCTTTTAGGTTTGCGTCAAGACAAGTGGTTCCTGGACACCTGCCTGCCGTTCGGATTTCGGCACGGGAGTGCATTGTTTCAGCGTTTAAGCGACGCTGTGCGTCACATGATGCGTCAACGCGGCCATGACATCATAAATTATATTGATGATATCCTTGGAACTGAGCTTCCAAGCCGCGTTGACGCCTCATTTGACGCCCTTAGTTCCCTGCTTGAACGCCTGGGTTTCGAAATTTCACACAACAAGCTGGTAACCCCAGACACATGCGTCAACTGCCTTGGGGTTCTAGTTAACACCAAGGACTTTACACTTTCGGTTCCTACCCCAAAAATGCAGGAAATACTTCTGGATGTCTTACGTAGCATGCATGATAAAGACCAAGTGGCCTTACCCCCAGAGGCCCAAAGGGACATTAACTGGTTCCAAAAATTTCTTCCCTCGTTTAATGGGGTTGCAATTTTTGACCACAGACCCATTGCCCATGAAATTGAACTGGACGCCTGCCTTCAAGGCCTCGGGGCAAGATGGGGTTCCCAGGTATTTGCATTCCCCCTACCACTGGGATACCAGGATTACAACATTGCTCATCTCGAAATGCTAAACATACTGGTGGCTCTCAGAGTGTGGAGCACCTGCTGGTCTAAAAGTAGGATTCGGATTGCTTGTGATAATGAGGCAGTGGTCCACGCTCTGGGGTCGGGACGTACAAGGGACTTGACCCTAGCTGCAATTGCTAGAAATATTCAGCTTCAGCTGGCTACCTGGGATATTAACCTTCAGGTTATTCATATACCAGGCAAAGAAAATCAAATTGCTGATCTCCTGTCTAGATGGACCTTGACTGATAATCCTCAAGATAAGCTTGTGGCCCTGCTCCCCTATCATGAATGGGTCGCAGTACAAAAATGTCACTTAAACATTGATTGGTCTATTTAATAGGCTTGCCACCAAGATTGGCTCCCCTGGCAAAATTGGCTGCCAAGAAGACGCATTTGGCCTTCAGACCTGGCACCCAGAGAAGCTATCAAAGTATGTTTAGGTTGTTTTTGGCCTTCACTATATTCATGCAAGTTCCCCTTTTCAACCTCTCTCCCATGATCCTCATTGCTTATCTCCAATTCTTGACCACCAATGGTTCATCAACCCCCACTTTAGCCAACCATCTGTCTGCCATCAAGGCCAGTTTGGCCTTGTATGGCCTGCCCACCCAGCTATTTCAAGATCCAAGAATCAAATACTACCAAAAAGCAGTCACCCTCCATCGCCCATTTACCCCATCCCTGAAATCAATCATTGATATTGACACTCTCCAACTGATCATTAGAATGTGTGACTCCACCTATATGGGACAGGTGTTTAAAGCAGTTTATACCCTAGCTTTTTTCTCCTTTTTAAGACTATCAAACCTGGTCCCCCATTCCATCCAACTATTTTCCCCACTCTATCATCTAGCCAGAGGGGACGTCCTTTTTGCCCCTCCGGGTCTTCACATCCTTGTAAAATGGTCTAAAACCATCCAAGACAGAAAACACATCAAAATTCTTAAAATCCCATCCCTAGGGGCCAACCCCATTTGTCCAGTTACTGCCATCAAAAATGTCCTTCACATCACCCCTGGCTCTAACAATTCCCCTTTGTTTCAATACAAGAAGTCCACTAAATGGCTTCCCCTAACAGACAGCCAGGTCAGGCGCCATTTCAAAGCTATATTGGACAGGCTTCAGTTGAAAAACAGCTCCTTGACATTTCACGCCTTCCAACGTTCAGGTGCCTCCTTCGCCTTTAACTCCAATGTCAGTTTGCAAGATATCCAGAGCCATGGCACCTGGACTTCGGAATGCGTTTGGAAATATATCACCCTTGACCATAATGCATCAGATCAAGTGGCAAAAAATTTCAAAAACCATCTCTACATTTCTCCTACTCCCTAAGCTTGGGGTTTGGGGCTCTTAACTCACACTCCTAATTTTCTTCACTTTCTCCAGAATTCTAGTTCTGAAGTAAATCTCACCAACTCTCTAAAGTCATCTCTCATCTGACAAATATACAGATGAACTATAAAATGTTAACTAAGTTCAAATACTCCCAGTAAAAGTCAGTTTAAGGCAACCTTAAACTACCTGAAATGTTCCAAAACTTCAAATGAACCAAAAATTTAGGGTCACCTTACCTCTAGGTATGCCTGGGGTTAAGGCCACCCTTACAAACTTTATCTTTGCATACTAGTCAATCATACTTTAAGGTTGCCTTAAGCTCTGCATAGCTATGCTCTGTCACTCTTAGGAATATCTATATCTTAGGAAGATCCATCAAATTTCATGTAAAGTCAAGTTGATGGATCATAACTACTCATGAATGTGTATATTTTATTACTATCCATTAACAGTTAATGTAAAGTCAAGTTAATGGATTTTAACTTATCTGTGAATATGTATATCCCATGAATATCCATTAACATATAATGTAAAGTAAAGTTAATGGATCATAGCTGATTTATGAATATGTATATCTCATGAATATCCATTAACATATAATGTAAAGCCAAGTTAATGGATCAGAATTAACTATATAACCAAGTGTAAAAACTATGTGAAAATGTACATAAACTTAGAATCTTAGTTGTTATGTATAATAAAAAATTTATATCCCCATATGGGGCGTTTCACTGACTTATATTCAGCTGGGGGCAATGTGGGGGTGTATGACCTTAAGTTATACACATCTCATTGCCCCAGTTGTTTTATACAGAACTTTCTTGTTAATGACCACTGAAAGGGATTGGCTGACCTTTGACCCAGGTCATCAGAGTCTCCCGCCAAATGCTTAGTGGCTTCACTTTTAATTTAAAAGTCGACCAGGGCAGTCGCCATTTTATAAGAGATTCTGAAAAAATATTTCGAACCCACAGACCCACCCTCGAACCCTACTAATGTATGTTCTCAGTGTATTTTCAGATTTCAATCACAAGTCAAGGCCAGGGGTATCTCCAGGTCTCCATGCCCTCCATGTCACTAGGAAGGCCTGTTTATATTCAAGAAGTTTCATAATTTTCTGTAGTAAAGCCAGCAGAGTGTGTATGTGATTAGTCGGTTAGAAGTAATATAAAGTTATTAAGTTTCATCATTGTGCTATCATCAGACCCTCAGGAACATTAGAAGCAGTGTGCAAATCTCCATCTTTCCTTCCTTCCCCAAGGGACAGTGCGTGGATCCGAGGAGCCACGGGAAGCCAGTCTGGGGGCCTGGTTCTTCTTGCCTCGACTACTGCCCTGTTATGTGGACACAATAGTCATTTAAGTCTCACATGTAATTGCTAGTTTTGTTTCCTGTGGATGTGAGTTTTGTGCCACTTGCTTAAAAGTTCAATGACTAACTCTACCATGCACCAGTCCCCAGATGAGCTCTGCTCAGCTATGATATGCTCAGGCTGTGTTCTGATGGTAAACGTAGTAATACCTCTCATATGTCACGAATGGACTGTCTTTATGCCAACTTATGCCATTATGCCGCGAATGCATTATTTAGAATGCTGGCAATTCATAGAGCTCCCTTCACACGGCCACGACAGCGAAGAAGGACACTGATGTACCACACATTATGTCCCAGTGGTGGCCAGTTACTATCCTCTCTAGTCAATTGAATGTGTATGCATATGAACTAGTAGACTCCTGAGGTAGATTCAACATCAGATCTACCAGAACTGTGTATCGAGTTACAAGGGGAAATCAGGCTCTCATGGAAGCTGGTGGTGATCTTCAACAGGAACTCTGTATGCAGTAACATTGTCTTAGCATGTACATTTTATTAACAACTGTAATACCTATGGACTCAGTATTCCCATACTTACTTATTTACCCAGTCGCTTACATACTATGTTTTATTTGTTCAAGTTTTATAATCTTAGTATTTTAAATTTTACAAATGCATATATTATGTTGCCTGGGCAACTCGGGAGATATCTCCCTTCATATTTCCATTCTCCATGGTATTTGTGTACAATGTGTATATTTTGTTTTACTGCTTTTACTGATCTCACACTCTATGCTGGTTATGTAGCCAACTTTGAATCGACCTTTACCTTTCTCACCTTTGGGTTCAATCTCACCTCTGACCTACCTGTAACATTTATGGTACTTATCTCCCCCATCATGTGGGGCTCTTAACTCACACTCCTAATTTTCTTCACTTTCTCCAGAATTCTAGTTCTGAAGTAAATCTCACCAACTCTCTAAAGTCATCTCTCATCTGACAAATATACAGATGAACTATAAAATGTTAACTAAGTTCAAATACTCCCAGTAAAAGTCAGTTTAAGGCAACCTTAAACTACCTGAAATGTTCCAAAACTTCAAATGAACCAAAAATTTAGGGTCACCTTACCTCTAGGTATGCCTGGGGTTAAGGCCACCCTTACAAACTTTATCTTTGCATACTAGTCAATCATACTTTAAGGTCGCCTTAAGCTCTGCATAGCTATGCTCTGTCACTCTTAGGAATATCTATATCTTAGGAAGATCCATCAAATTTCATGTAAAGTCAAGTTGATGGATCATAACTACTCATGAATGTGTATATTTTATTACTATCCATTAACAGTTAATGTAAAGTCAAGTTAATGGATTTTAACTTATCTGTGAATATGTATATCCCATGAATATCCATTAACATATAATGTAAAGTAAAGTTAATGGATCATAGCTGATTTATGAATATGTATATCTCATGAATATCCATTAACATATAATGTAAAGCCAAGTTAATGGATCAGAATTAACTATATAACCAAGTGTAAAAACTATGTGAAAATGTACATAAACTTAGAATCTTAGTTGTTATGTATAATAAAAAATTTATATCCCCATATGGGGCGTTTCACTGACTTATATTCAGCTGGGGGCAATGAATGATAACTGAGTGGTGTTTTGCCTAAAGTTTGTACACCATGCTGTAATCGTTCACGTGAAAATCCAACAGATGATAATTGGCAAGCCCGTCTTCATATGGGTTAAGTCTCTCAAGGTATTACTTTTATAGAGTGTTCTCTTGTGTAGCTGTTTCCATTGATAATATAGTCAAGGAATTTTTGTATTTGTAAATGAATGATTTTAACCCTGTGTTTCTTCATATTCAGCTTGTCAAGGGTTATAAACCGTGAAAAATATGAATTTCTTAGGTTGACATTTACCTTTTCTTAAAATAGCCTTAAATTGTCCTGTTTCTGTGTGCATCACACATTAAAAACATGCAAATCTTGGCCTGAAATCAAAGCTTTAGTTAATTTTACATTATGGACATTGGTTTTGTTTTTTGCCAGATTGTGCAACTATGTTTTTGTTTCAACTGTTGTGTTGCACTCATTTTGGTACTCCATTGGTTTATTTGAGTCATTACTTAGTACAATGTATTAAGTTTAATTTTACAAAGTGGCCATAGCA
Organism: Sabellastarte sp. h YS-2021; assembly: GCA_964017235.1. Lineage (NCBI taxonomy): Eukaryota > Metazoa > Annelida > Polychaeta > Sabellida > Sabellidae > Sabellastarte > Sabellastarte sp. h YS-2021. Next base: position 14,671,483 of record OZ024933.1, read on the forward strand.
GTTTTAATTCACATTTACCCATTGGTCAGAATATTTTATTAAAGTCAGGAATTTGGATGTTATAACATGTTTGGAGCATGAGACCTTTGAATGTGATTATCTACTCTTTGTTACCCTATTATACTGTCTTCTTTTAAACTGCCTGAACAACTTTGATCTCATGCCAAGACTATTGTGTCATTTTAATATTAGAAAAGTGATATGTCCTAAATTCCACCTCTTTCATTTTAACATTCATGTGAATGCTGCATACAAACCCATGCACCTGTTGAGTGAATTCACAAAGAATTATTAAAGACTTATTGTTCATTTGTGACATACAAAGTGTGGTCTGCCCACTGTATCTTTTGCAATCACATCAATGTAGCCACACCATCACCACCGGATTGCAGTATTTAGTCCAGTGACCCATTGCAGATTTACAGTTCAATTGACAATTTAATGTACCACTCAAGCATTTTGTTTAGCCTTTGTGCTACACTAAGCTGCCAATCAGTCTGTGAATTATGCAGAATGTCTACCCAGTGATGGTTTATTACGCACTAATCCACCACTGGTTGCACACCATGCAGAATTATACTCCAATTGACAATTCAGAACCACCCAGGCTTTTTTTCTGCAATTGTGGTACATCAAACTGCCAATCGAACTGTAAATTCTGCAGAATGTCCAACCAGTGTTGGATTATTACTATACATGATGACATGTATAATAAGACACCCCCATTTTATTGTACTGTAATTCTACACAGTGTCCCCCAGTAGTGGATTATTATGCTTGAAATCTCCCTTTTAATATTTCCAATCTTTTAATGAAAGGGAATTATTGGGTGAAGTTTTACACTTATTTTCCCAAAAAGTGGTGGAATTTTTATTCATATATATATTATTGTGCACAAAGTAGTAGTAGTAGTGCATAAAGAATCTTTCTTGCGCACAGTGTGTTATAATATAGGTTATCATACACTTTAGATGTAAAGTCTAGTTGTAATAAACCATCATTAGGTAGACATTCTGCAGAATTTACAGTCCGACTGGCAGCAACAAGGGCTAAACAAAATGTTTGAGTGGTACATTAAATTGTAAATTGGACTATTATTCTGCATAGTGTCCACCCAGTGGTGGATTATTATGTTTGAAATCTCCCTTTAATATTTTCAATTTTTATATGAGTGAATTATTGGGTGAAGTTTTGACACTTATAATTCCAAAATGATTTATTTACATACATAAATCGTATCATTTACATATCGATAAGAAGCACAAAAAAAGAAAACAATAAAAAGGTAAACATATTCTGAAAATTTGGTGATAATCGGTGCAGGGCTTTAGTCTGTGGAACACCCACAAAGTTTAAGACCTGAAAATTTTAAAAGTGTTGCCATAGTAACAGTAGTAGCCGGATATCCCCCAAAAACCTAATCAACTCTAGATCATCTTGGGATAAACATCACCTGAAAATTTGGTGCAAATCCGTGCAGGGGTTTAGTCTGTGAAACACCCACAAACTTTAAGGCCCAAAAAATTTTTAAGTTTTGCCATAGCAACAGGAGTACCCTGATATCCCCAAAACTCCAAATCAGCTGTAGATCATCTTGGAATAAGCATACCCTAAACATTTGGTGAAAATCTGTGCAAGGGTTTAGGCTTTGGAAAACCCACAAGCTTTTATACCCTTAGACTGTGCCATCACTCATGATGTCAATAAAATATAATATGATGATGTCATAATGATGTCACAGGTGACATCACATGTGATGTCATACAAGATGGTGGTGAGCAATAATAGGGGATTTTAGGGAACTTTGTCAAAAAATATTTTCAGATGGGGTACCCAGTACTCAGAATTAAGTGACCCCTCAATTTTTAACCCACTATTTTGGGATTTTATACATAAAAACTCGTGACTAATTACTGCAATCTGACTGGCTTGCGCTATAGTGCCAGTCTTATTCTTCTGCTGACCTTTGTTACTTCCTGCTCCATAAGGTCAAGCCTGGTTTTTTACCTTCTCCAATGCAAGGAATGTACCTACAGCCTAATGTAATCACTTGTTGAGCTTGGCATGTTGTGGTTATCCGCCAGTCCATATCATTGAAAAATACAAGGTGATTTGATATCAATGTACCAATGGTGAGAGTGTCAGGTTGAATCAACAGCAACAGTGTTTGATTCATTTGATAGAAACTAAAAATTCTAGCCTGTGGTGACTGGCTGTTTCAAAATATAATTCTTGAAAAAATTTATATCAGCATATTTATAGGATAAATATATAAATGTCAATTTTCTTACCTGAAAACATAATTATGCACGATGGTATATTTATCCATAGAACACCAAATTTTATAAACAGCAATCAAATTTACCCTGCCTTATGCTTCCATAATAATTAAGATTTATCCAAATATTATTGATTGATAGATATTATAAAGTAATAGCGACTATAAAAGTGTAATTGATCAAAAAAATAATTCATATATATGTGAATACATAACAGCTCTAAATAATCAAGGATGTTTAAAACTATTATCATGCCAAATTTCTCCCCGATCATTTATACTGACTCACAACACAAACTAATTATATTTGTTTCCCATCATTTAAAATGTCATACAGTTATATGATATATCACTTAAGTATGATTAAATAGAATATATCTTGTGTTCCTTTATCAGAAACCTCCATGCACTAGTGATTGTAAAATATAATATATAGCTTTCTTGATTGTACCTCTGTTGAAGTGGATTCAAAAAGAATATATTTATTATACTATTAACTTATTTTTAATTGTTTTTTTATATTTAATCATATGCATAAGTAACGTGTTTACTTTCCATTCCAGCAGACACCAAATCTGTTTAATCAACATAAAAATTAAAAATAACCTTCAACTTCCTTATATGATAGTATACAAAATTATTTACTTTGAACAATGCATATATGTTTATATAATGTCTATGCATATCACATAATTATTTACCGATTGCATGGAAAAGACTATTCCATTTGGTGATTTGCATCACCCAATGTCAATGACATCAAGAAGTACCAATATTACAGATTGTTATAGGAACTATTAAAAAATAAATGGGAAATTTGATGGTTGTTTGCGCGTTGATTTTTAATGCAGTATCTTGACCGACTTGTATACATTGCTTATGAAAAGATTATCAAGGACAAAGATATATTTTGACACTACAAATAAGACTGTAAAGTCTTACAAGTCTACAATAGGTAACATTTTGATGAAGCCAGTCTCTTACCATTTTCTGTAGTGTAATAAAAATTATTCTCGTGATTATCTATTTCATCCCAGAGGGAGAAATTGGATGAATTGTTATATTACACATAACAAGTGGTATTTACACAAGAAAAGTCGTAAGAGTAAGTTGAACTTTTATGCAGTAACATATTTTACAGTCTCATTTTTATCGATATTTTAAACTGTATTTATACATATTTTATTCATATTAATATTTTACATATTGTGGAAGCACTATCTTTGAATGCCAAGTTGAGACCTAATTTAACATAATCACTTGAATAAACAAATTTTAAAAAGTTGAGAAAACATGCATGAATATCAACAGGAACACCCTCAACAAGCAAATGTTTATAAATACCATTTGTCAGAAGTACAATAGGTTATTTCTGTAAGCATTTTATCAGTGTCACAAAGTGTCATTTTATATATTGACTATAAACATATATGACAACAGCTTTGGTACTGTTTTAACCTCTCAGTATTTCTTCACATGCATTTTCTCACACAATGTGACTTGCATGATCAAAATTTTATTTTTGTTAAATTGAAAATCATTTTTGCATTGTAACTGTAGTAAGTTGTGCTCTGCTTTAAGTTTTCAACAAGTGAATTGGTTTTGTTCAAATTGTATTATATAAAAAGAAGAAACCCTGACAAAGGATAGGTGCCCTTGTTCAAAATTACTAGTACCTATGGTGTTTGTAGTTTAAAATAGATTCAAATCATTGTCTGGTTCAACTTGAAATGAGTTCCACCAGATTTTTCAACATAAACTCAGGAACACAAGATGAATAATGCAGATATTGGCTTCAATTGTTACAAGACTCACTTTGATTACTTGTGCCAATACCATTTAATTTATGAAGACTAATGTAATATATTTTGAGAGATATACATGTATGTATGTATGTATAAATATATTTTAATGACTTATATAGCATATAAGTATAAATTATGTCATCTTAACCAGTAGTAAAAGGGGTGCGGATGTCAGAAAATGATGGTATAGCATCCCCAGAATGAAGGGTCATCGTCCACGGGACATCTGTCATTGGCGATCCTAAAAGTAAGGGGTGTAATTGATGAGATTAAGTTTTACCTGAAAAATAGTATGAAGTGCAGTTGATTTCACATTTTTATATTTTCTTGTTTTACTCTTATTAATTTGAACCAAACTTAATCATGTATAGATATTAATTGAACAATACTTAATATATATTTTCATAAATAATCATATTTTACATGTAATATTATATGTCATTATTTTGAAATAAAAAGTTAACAATATGTACCCATGTTTATTTTCTGAAATATATTCGCCACTGATTTGGGTTTTCATTTGCTCACAGATTTAAGCAAGAAAAGATTTCTTCTTAGATACTGAAAATGGGATTTTAGATTGTGGATTTGTGACTCATTTTGGTCTGATATTATGAACCTTTCTTTAGGAATGGGTTTTTGTTTCATTAGGGAGTTTTTGACTCATTTGGTCACACTGGTATTGTGAAACACTGTTTTATTGCAGGAATTTATGGCTGTGGAGTTTTGACTCATTTTGTCAAACAGATATCATTAGCCATTTCGTCATTGCACATTAGAAGAGATTTTGACTGTGGGAATTTTTTTATTCAATTTGGTCTGATATTATGAAACCTCGTTTCATTTCAGTTAGGGACTGGTTTTATGGATTTGGGGATTACTTGGTAAAACTGAAATTATAAAACATTGTTTCATTGCACATAAGAAGGGATTTGACTATGGGGGTTTATTATTCACTTTGATTACACTTTTTTGAAAAAAAAAACAGCTATCAGCTTTCCACAAAGTGGAATTTCCAGAAGCCACTACAATGATGTTAGCTGATACAGCTTTCATAACTTTGAATCTAAATCTAAAACTACTGCTTTGCAGGCGCAATATCTTGCCCAAGGGGAACTCAGTGCGCTAACTAATCATGTATAATTTCCAAGTCATAGTGGGGGACGGGTCCAGGTCTGTATTCCGATGGTTGTGGGTGTGAACGTGGGGAAGAATCTAGGTCGGAAAAGCAGATTTAAAAAGGTGAGTTTTCAGGTGCTTCCTGAAGGATGTGACAGATGGACTGGTTCTTACATGGACAGGAAGTGAGTTCCAGAAAGCAGGTGCATGATGGCTGAAAGATTTGGTAAGATACTTATGAGACTTATGTATTTTAGAGTCAAAAGAAGGAACTTGAAGGAATTTGTATTTTGGACTGCTACGTCTGGTGTTCCTTGATGAGGTGTATGGATGAAGTTTATCCTTGAGGTACACAGGTTGACCATACTTAAGGACTTTATATGTGATCAACCCAATTTTGAAAAGAACCCTATATTTGACTGGTAGCCAATGTAGTTTTTCCAGATTTGGAGTTGTATGAGTGTACCTCGAGGATCTAGTGACTACTCGACAGAGGGAGTTCTGAACACCCTGCAACCTCTTTAGCTCAGAAAGAGTGAGTGAGGCAAAGAGGGAATTACAGTAGTCAATTCGGCTACTGACGAGAGCATTTGCAAGGAGTATTGCTGTGTTAAGGTCAAGGAGATGGCGAATCCTATATAAATCTCTTATATGGAACCGAGTGGACTTAATGACTTGGGAAATGTGATCTGTGAAGGTCAGGTTGGAGTCGAACACCACTCCTAGGTTTTTGACATTTGAGGCAGGTGCCACTTTATTCCCAAGAATGTCAGTGGGAAAAAGGGAATGAAGTTGTTTACGACTGTATTTTGAACCAATCAGGATGAATTCTGTTTTGTCTGGGTTTAATTTGAGTTTATTTGCAGCCATGAAATTTTGTATATCATTTAGGCAGTCTGTTAGAGCTGTCATTGACTGACTGAAATTTGATGGTGAAAGAGTAATGTATAACTGAGTGTAATCTGCGTAAAAGTGGTGTTTGATACCCCTGTGAGATCGAATAATTGAACTGAGTGGATTTGTGTACATGGAGAAAAGGAGTGGCCCCAGGACCGAGCCTTGAGGGACACCAAATTTTAAGTCCATGGGATGTGACAGTACAGAGCCTACCTTGACTGATTGAGTCCTGTCCGACAAGTAAGACTTGAACCAACTCAGAGCCAGTCCATTGATGCCATAGCATTCATATAATCTGTGGAACAGGATCGAGTGGTCAATGGTGTTGAAGGCTGCCGAGAGATCAAGGAGGGTTAGGGCTGTTGTACTGCCTTCAGACATATTGAGGAAAAGATCATCCTGTATATTTAGGAGGGCACTTTCCGTAGAATGGAACCTTCTATAGGCAGATTGGAAACCAGTCAAAAGACAGGACTTGTCCAGGTGAGACAGGAGTTGGGACGACACCACTCTCTCTAAGACCTTTGAAACAAAATTTAAATTAGAGACAGGCCTATAGTTTTTAAGGACTTCTCTATCAAGGGTTGATTTTTTTAGGAGTGGAGTCACATGGGCCTGTTTGAAAAATTTAGGGCAGCTTCCTTCACGGAGTGATGCATTAATTACTGATGTGATAGGGGTGATGAGGATATCTAAAAATTCTATTACAAGAAATGTTGGCCAAGGATCAAGGGAGCAAGATTTGCTAGGGGAGTTTTTGATGATATTAGCTACCTGATCTTCTGAAACAGAGGAAACAGCTGAGAAAGCAGGTGGTGTGAGATCAGAGTCAGTGTATTTAGGGGGATTAGAGTTGGCGAAAGATTGACGAATGTTTGTGATTTTTTCTGTGAAAAATTCAACAAATTTGTCAGCTAAAAGTTGAGGAGAATTTACTGAGGGGAGTACTTTTGCAGCAGATCTATGGAGTACATCATTTAGAGTTTGCCAAAGTTTCTGAGGATTGTCCTGGTTGTCATGAATTCTGGATTTGAGGAAGTCAGATTTCGCTTTCATGCAGATTTTATTATACATATGAACCTTTTTGATATATTGTGATCTGTTGAAACTGGTTTTATTTTTGCGCCAAAGGCATTCAAAGAGACGTTTTGTTTCTTTTGCCGCAATGACACTGTCATTTACCCACCCAGGGATATATTTGGCCCTGACGTGTTTAGTGATGGAAGGAGCATGTTTGTCAATGAGAGTTGTTAAAGTGGAGTGGTACTGTGAGTACAAGGCATCAGAATTATTTTTCGGATCAACAATAAGTTCAGACGAGAGAAGATCCTTTTGAATCGAATTTTTCCTCAATTTTGGAAACCAAAAGTTTTATTTTCTTCCATTCTTCCCTGTCTGACTCCTCATTGGGCTACTTTGTCCTCTACGCTATCGTGTCACCAATGTGAAAAAACCCCAAAGCTCATTATTTACATTTAAAAGGTATATAATATATTTATTCAAATATTCATTTGTAGCCCTCTATAACGGCATTTACTATCCCAAATCATGTTCATCCAAATATATTATATTCAACACTTTAAAAAGCTCCAAATGCAAATAGCTGCCTTTTCATACACCCATTCATAACTTTGAAACTTCTTAAAGATGAACAGAGAAGTTTAGCAAGCCTAAAAAGATGTGTCAAAAATTAAAATACCCTTATGTTTTTCAAAAATAAAATGACAGACAATCAATTTTACTTATCTTATATATTCTTAATGAAACATACACATCTTTTTCTTCCTTAACGGACCCTATCTGCCATAATCACTACTCTGAATAAGCTTTTTTACAATAAATAAACCCAGCACTAAAAATATATCACTATTTATACTTATAACCCATCTTAAAATGAAAACAGTCTCTTAATGAATAAGGAATTTCCTATAACACAGCACACAAGTATGAGGTAGCTTTTTAATATGGAATAAAACAGACAAGGCTTGACCTTAAGCTATTTCACATGGCTGTAATGTTATTTTGATTTTTTTTCCTTTTCTCAGACTGTTTCCATAAGCTTTTGGTTGTACTACTTCTAAAGTATATGGCCGATTAACTTCTAATGGCCATCACAGATTTAAAAACATAGGCTGGACCCTATGCAATTTCACATTGTTCTAATGGTAGATCTACTTTAATTCCTATTCTCTGTCAAATCTAATCTAATCTAATCTTCCCCACTAAGGGGAACTCAGTGCGCTAATTAACAAAAATCATTTCTAACAAGGAGAGTTGAGGGGCGTTCAAGGCCTCTCTCTGCTTTTTCTTTCTCTTGGTTTCTAGAAAGACTGGGTGTAAACAACATACCCAATGGTGATACATCAATTGCACTATTATACTTAACATTGCAAGTTTTGCTCCCATCTAATTTAAAATAACTGTAATATTGTTTCTTTGATTTGTATTGGTGCTATGAGTCACTAACTTTTGATTGGAGAATAATAATATGCCAATCCTTGCTTTCTAAGAAGCCAATATAAACACGAATTTTAAATTATGAATATTAATTCTGAGAAATAACTCATTCGTGAATTAAAGATTTGTCTCTTCAAATTTACTCCATCACTGCTACATTACTTGTGTACCCTTTTTTTGGGGGGGATAACCTTTCGTAATGTTCCAGGCAAATATCACTGAATTATATTAATAATCTGTATTAACAATGTAAAATATGACAAGTTATGACAAGTTTTGTTACTAAAGTTAATAATGTACCCAATATCGTTAATGGGGATATAATGAAAATAAGCCAGAAATATATAATTCAAGTAGCTCCAAAATATGCTCCTCAGTTACATCTTAAGTCTTTAATGATAATGCAATAATATACAAAACTCAGGACACATTTCTGAAACAGATGCATCATTATAATATACCCATTGTAACTGTAGTGTCATCAGTGTATGCATAACTTCTACTAAAAATTAATAAAGCTCTTCCACAAAGCCATAAAGCAACCTTACAGAGGGATATTATTAATACCCGGATATATGTTAAATTACTATTAAATCTTAAATTACTATTAAATCTTAAGTATCTCACCAATATACTGCTGCATAGATATACACATTATTGTAACTAATTTTTTAGTTTGGACAGGGGGCATTAAAATATTTTACGACCAGGATTAATCAGTCCTTAATTAAAAGAGATAAGAACCCAATAGGCACGTAGATTGGTGGGACCAGTCTTTCTTCGACGAACCAGAGCTAGATGAACCAACCAAGCCTGACCAAGAGAATGAAGTAGCTGTGAATCAATGGTGGGCAATATAAGCAGGCCTTGGAAGCCGCTAATTAGCGAGAGGTCCTGCAATCAGAAGCTAGTAAATCTGGAGCCAAAGCCAGCAGTTGTCACTCCTCTCATTAAGAAAGTATCACTTCCAAATGAGGATTTGCAAAATTATCGACCGGTATCAGGACTATGTTTCATGTCAAAATTGGTGGAGCGGGTTGTTGTTAAACAGCTCATGCAACATGTCAATAGTAACAATCTTGATAATCCTAGGCAATCTGCATACTAAAGTGGTCACTCCACAGAAACCGCCCTGCTGCTTATCAAAAATGAGATCCATCTCTCACTATCACGGGGCGAGCCTACTGCATTGGTCTTACTGGATCTGTCAGCTGCGTTCGACACAATTGACCACCCGACTCTTCTTATATTGTCTTAAATCATGGTTTGGTGTGTCTGGCACAGCCTTGAAGTGGTTCACGTCCTATCTCAGCCACCGTTTCCAGGCAATTAAAATTGGGTCAACCCTCTCTGATTTGCATGAGCTGTTGTTTGGAGTGCCACAAGGCTCCGTCCTTGGTCCTCTGCTGTTATCCTTATACACCACTCCTTTGAGTAAGGTTATTGGAACGCATCCTGACATCAAATACCACTTTTATGCAGACGACACGCAGTTGTTTATTCATATCTCTCACAAAAATGCAGCCCTGGCTTTCAACAAACTGAAATCTTGTCTTCTGGATGTTCAAAAATGGATGTCGTCAAGTATGCTCAAACTAAATCCTGACAAAACAGAGTTTATCATCTTTGGATCCCATGCACAACTCAAGAAATTAGATCCCTATCTCCCAGTTAAGATATTTGGTAATTTCATGCATCCTGCAGTTGTTGTTAAGAACCTTGGTGTCTGGTTTGATGCTAATTTTTCCTTTGCTAACCATGTTCGCAATATTTGTAAGACATGCTTCATTCAAATTCGTGATCTCAGGCGGGTTAGAAAGCACTTGACTGATGAGGCTGCTATCCTGGCAGCTAATGCCTTGGTGAGCAGTCGCCTTGATTACTGCAACTCTCTGTTCAGGAGTCTGTCCAGTCTCAATATGCGTAAACTACAGTGTATTCAAAATACACTTGCCAGGATTGTCACAAACTGTAACAAATACACAATCGGGCATCTCCTATTCTCAAACGACTCCATTGGCTCCCAGTTGAATCTCGCTGTATCTTCAAAACTGCCACTTTAGTTTATAAGTTTCTTCACAGTGGTCATCCCAGTTACTTTGGTCCTCTTCTGCCCACTCGTTGCGGAAGATATAGTACAAGATACAACCATCCACATAAATCCAAAAATCACTTTGGCCACAGCTTTGCCTTTGATGCCCCCACAGTTTGGAATCATTTGCCTAATGAGGTACGTTCTGCCCCAACTCTCACCTGTTTCAGGAAAAGGTTAAAATCATATCTCTTCCCCAAGGCATTCCCACCTTAGCATACACTCTATCCGGCGTCTCCGTGGTACTGGACTTGGCAACGGCTATGGACAGATGATTTCTTAAACTTGATTTTTGTTGTTGCGTCTTAGACTCTGCCTAGCAGAGATTAAGCGCTATAAAAGTACAGAATAGAATAGAAAGCCAGGCAAGGATCACAAGACTCTACTGAAGAGCTATGGCCAATGTAGATGAAGTTTCTTTGAAAGTTGCCTCTGAATGGTGGGGGCGACACCTTCAATGCTATGGCTATTGTCTAAGCCCCTGACTATGATAACTCTTACAGATCCCTATTTTTGTGCATAATGATACAAATAATTTATAGATTTCAATATGCTGATAAAGTTTGTTACAGCTGATCAGGAAAACAAGAGGTCGCTTCTGGATCAGACAACACAACAGCCCTTCTAAAAAGAAGTATGAGGTCACTCAACCCAAAACCAAATACTACGAGGTAAAGTCTTTTCTGTTGCAGCCCCAATTACAAATGTCTTGAGTAAGGTATTGAGCAAGCACACCTTCTGCATCAAATTTGGGGAGGAAGTCAATGGAATGCTACTCAGTATTATCGGTACCAATCTGACCATGATGTTCAAAGAAGTGATTGGAAAGGGGTCTGAAGACCACCCCGGGGATGCCATGGCCTGTATATACATATCCCCAGAAACCCTGAGTGACGCCATTATCGTTTGCCCCGAACCCTCAAGAGAAATGATGGCCTAAATCCAACAAATTTCATAATTCAGCTTGATATCACTCAGTTCAGCTGATGATGCAGTTGTGGAAGGCCAGTAGTCAACTTGGAAAAGGACTGTAAGGTGAAAATTCCATCGTCACAATTAAAATGCAGACCATCTCTGCTTAGCTAGGGTGTTAGCCATATGTCCCACCCATTTAGGCTTGTCAATGAACAAAGTGACAAAATAAAGTGCGACAAAAGACATACAACTACACTGGAAACAATTACTTAAATCGTAAGTTAAGTCATCAGAAAAATATGGCCCTGCATTACCAAGAAATAGCTGGAGTGTCTAAAAATCAATCCTGCACTTTTTAGATACTTTGAAAACCTGCTGGAGCCAGTAGTAGCCAATTTGGAAGACAACGGTGGCCCCTCCTAAGACATGCTAGAGCCATTTGAAAACCAACATTAGCACTGCGGCCCCATGTCAGACCTCTGTTAGCCGTGTTGAAGACATTTGTGAGCTCCTAGGGAAGCAAAAAATAAATTGGAGTCAAAGCTAGCAAGATTACTAAATTTAAACAATAGCCTAGAAGCCCTAAACCTTAGCCTGACTGAACCTTAGCCTGAAAACATAAACTATTAAAAGTATAAAATTTTATAAAGGCAAAGGTTTCGTCAACAAAAATGGCTATAATGAAAATTTGTAGGGTTTCCATTATAAGAGACATATTCAGAGGTTTCACTTTTTGGAAAGAAAATTAAAACCTTATCTTTTGAAGCATCATCCACAGCCTGTGAACAAAAAATGTTTTTTTTTTGGGGGGGAACAGTTAGCAAAATCTTGTTTGATACAGTATGTACTAAGATACTAAGATACTTTTGAGGCCATGAAGAGGGATATGAATGGTATAGAATTTTTACAAGGTATACCGAGTCAGGCTGAGATACAAGGTTTTGAAGATAGAATGCACAACCTTATAATTTTGGACGAATTTGCAGAACCCTCAGTAAAGGACTAAGGTATGGAGAGCTTATTCATTCAGGGAGTGCATTACTCAAATCTTGAGTGTTTCTCATCAGGCAATTGTTTCAGACAATTCAAGAAAAGATGTGCATGAACGATTACCTTTAACACTGATTGGAGAGTGTTGTTTAAAAAAAACATGGGCAACAGATATTTGGTTCGGAAAAATAGGTGTTGGCCAACAATAAAGCACTTATTCTAGGTGTTTGAAGACATTACCTTGTGTAAATACGTTATTTGGTGATCGATTCCACAGCCAATGATGATGACTCATACAAGGTGAGTAATATATTTTTTCATCAGATAATCCTTTGGTTTATGTACCTATGGAACACAGTGTTTGACTCACTATTGAGAAATTTGACAAAAAATGGAAGCAGACCAAAAATCTTGGAAAAAATATATAGATATTCTGAGACAGTTTGCCATAAAAGAAGTAAAAGTGTTTTTAAAAAAGAAGGCTAAGGCCATTAAACTGATGATACATATATTCATATTAAACTGACTGTGAAAATGTACATAAAATTATGCTAGTCCCTTATGAGGAAAGATTAGAGAAATAAAAAATAAAGGTCAGAGAACTATTTGATCATATTGGATGAGCCCAAATTTGTTAAGCAAAGCCTAAGTTGATTATTATGTTAACGGTAGTTAGTTAGTACTTGGCAAAAGCAATAAAAGAAGGGCACTAAGTTAAAAGCTGCCAAAATGAGGATTGGTTACATATGTCAAATAATCATGAGTTTGGCAGTTATAGTAACTGCTTTACGCCACCTGTCCATAAAACTTTTTAGGTTCTAGAGAAGAAATCTGGCTAGTTTTGTTGGACCTTCATAGATTATATCGCTTCTCAGCACAAGCTTGAAATTTTGACATAAGGTGGTGAACTGGTTGAAAACTAATGTGGGTGTTCCACCACATGACTAAGGCTCCCGATTAAGGGTTTTTGAGGGTCAGTTTCAAAAATTTGCTTAGTCCCAGGCGTCCTGTAAGGGTCCGTTGTGGTCAGTTGGGGCCGTGAGAAATATCAAACATGTTTGGGACCCAGTCGGTATGTCTACGACAGGATCTTGGTTCAAACCGGTTCTTAGTCCCAGACCAGTCAGGGACTGTCAGGGGCCGCCTGGGGCCTCCTTAGGCTTCCTGAGACCGATCTGTTCCTAATCCCAGACTTTGACACCAATCCAGTTTTCCCGCCCATTTTACCTTTTTTTCACCAACTGTCCATGATTAAGGGTCGCTGACAGGATCGGGGCTTAATCCTTTGGTGGAACAGGGGCATAATAAAGCTTACAGTTTACATCGGTTGACACATAAACTTAAAGGTGGGAAATTAGCAAGGTGTTAAAAATATGTAAAAATGAAGGATGTAAGGATTATTTGGTACATTGTTGCATTTGCCCCGGCCCCCCCCCCCCCCCCCCCAAAAAAAAAAAAAAATTGATTCTTGGGTGACCGATGAAGAGCTGAAAAGTTCATGAAATAAGTTTCTGCATGTAGCATGGCAGGATTAATTAAGCGTGATTTTATTGTACATTTGCCAAAGATCTTGCTCTTAGAATAAAAGTGGGAAGTAGTCTTAGTAGTAAAGTCCCCTAAGAAATCTTTTGCAAAGAGATCTTTTTAAAGGGTACCTAATATTCTGTTTTGCGGAGAGTGGATGAGAAAGATGCTTATTATCTGTTCTCCTATTTCATAAAAACAAACAGATCTGATATGTGGAGTCTAAGGTTTGCTATTATCGGTCAAAATTTAAAACATTACCAACAGAGCAATAATGAGTGTACCTTGCATCTGAAAAAAAGAAAAACGTTATGGAAAGAGAATAGAAGTAAAAGAATGAAAAAAAGCCAGGAGCAAAAGAAGAGAAGAGAAGATAGTTAAAAAGGATATATTTTCATGATGGATGTATAAATATCCAATTTAGGTTTATTCAAAGAGGATTCTTGGTAAAAAATCTTTTTCAGAAATTCGGCTGCATACATAAATTTGAATAGAAGTAGATTGAGAGTGGGCTTATGTATCCGTATGAGAATGAGCAAACCGGTGATGGAAGAAGACAAAATAACTTGGCAAACCTAGGATTACAAACTTTGTTCGGGCAAGTGGATATCCAGTTAAACCAGAAGGTGATCACGAGCAGTTGTTCCTATTGTCCTTATAATGATTATTTAGATGCAATTTTAAACATTGGTGCAAAGATGCCACAGGGATTTGAAAGAATGAGCTATTGCGCAAAGATTATGGATAACGATTCAAACAATAATGTCAGCTTTGACAGCAGGTACAAACAGACCAGTACCGGTAATACAGTATTTTAGAAAGCCCTGTAAGAATGGATATGTGTCAACAAAAAGGAACTCATCATCAATAGAAGTTGGATTCACATTAAACTGTCCCAGTATGAGGATCATTTTCGACTCATTCCCGGAACCCTGACAATCACAAAGTAGAAATGCCATCCACCTCTTTGGGAGTCTCCCAGGTGAAACTAAGCCCTGCTATCGTGGTAGCTTATCTTCAAGAATTGTGCAATGTACCCGTTTTGGAAGTTGGACTTGAAAGTTTTCACATTGAAAAAGAAAGTTACAGGTGTCAAGCCAGACCACGAGAGTATACCCTTTGAAATAAAAACTGGTGTTGTGCAGTAGAACATTCGATGCAAACTGCATTTAACATCCCTTTGATATTAAAAGTTACCTATTAAATTTCACTAAGTCATGATGGATGGAGTGTCCCTACCATCTCAAACAATCGCGCCCAACTACGCCAATGGAGATTTTTTCAGAGGTTTAATGGAAGACACATGATGTCTGAAGAACCCAGACACAGACGTTGCATAGAAATGAAAAAATACCCAAAATGTTATTGTATTTATGCCTTTGGGATCTTTGGTGAAGTTGGTGGGGGAGGTGGTAAAATGTGGTCATATCAGGATCAACTTACACTTTTCTAAACCTTCAGAAGAAAAAGCTACTGTGTTGCTGTACATAACTTTTCCTTCCAAAATAAAAGTGGACATTGCCAGAAATATTCTTTGTAGTCTATACAAGGGGGGAACGTCCCAAGAAAGCATCAATCTTGATGGATATGAAATAATTTCTGATGCTACTTTTGAAACCCAAGTTTTATTGCAAACCGTGAAGTGACCCACAGGTTTGTGAATGCTACGAGACTCCCCTAGTTCACTATCCAGCAAAGAAATTGAGCAGTTTCTGAGATTTAATCAGTTGGATATATGGAATATAAATATGCTGGATATACTTAATAGCAGCTTATCAAAAATACCAAATTTAGATGTCTGGCTTATTCTTGCATTGGAATGGTAATCAGAATTTGGACTGTAGAGAGTTAGACAGTTGGAAAAGCCAGATCTATGTAAATAGTGATTGTCCTAGGGATTCTCTTTGTGTAGGTATTTATTTTATCGGTTTAATGTGTATGTCATAAGAAAGGTATCTTTGATCCTGGGCCTTGCCATGAATTAGATTATTTCTGTTAGGATTGTTTAATGTGGCATTCAGGCCCAGAATGTGTTGTGTGGTTTCATGTAATGGTTTATATTATGTGTATCATACATTTGGCTTTATTCTGCAAATAAATGTATGTCATACCAACTGCTTGGCTTTCCCAGTTTGGGGTCACGCTGGGGGACTGATCCAATATACTTAAGCTGACTTATATACTTTTTAAAGTTAAAAGCGTTATTTAACCAATTTATACGACTCAAGTAGTTTCCTTGTATATTTATGTATAAATTTGCTTAAAAACATTCAATTCTTAGTTAGATCTCTGACATATGTCTTTATGTTACTTTTTGTTTGCTTTTTTGGGGGGGTGGGGGGGTGGGGGGTTATACATATTTGTTACAACAGAATTGTATCAAGCGTAATTATGTAAATAAATGAATAAGCAAATTTACAACTATTGAATTCGATTGCATTTTCCAAATTGTGTTTGTAGTTACACCAATCAGAAAACAGAGTTTTGCTTCATTGATATTACTACATTATTACATGGTTAGTTTAACCTTTACATACATAGGTGTCTTTCTTTTACACCACCAGGTAAACAAAAATGCACAATGTATTCAAATATCTATTACATACATTATAACAGTGCATTTTAGAGCACTACATTACAACATTACATATTTAATGAGATGCTGATTAACATGTTTTCAAAACCTATTAATCTTAATTTTGTTAACATATTTATCTTAAAAAATAGTTTGTAACAATTGTACAAAATTAAATATTACTGGGAAGAACAGCCAAGGTGTCCCAAGGTGTCAGTATGGTAAGCTTTGCATTTTCGGCGCACCTTTGAGAAAAAATATCTTTTGATGGAACAGAGTTTAATTGGCATTGAAAACAATCTTCCAAGATATTCGCAATATTATGTTTGAATCAAAACTTAATGGAGTATCACTGAATCCTGCCTCAACTATGTTTTAAGAAAATATTATAGTAAGCTTTGAAGTTATGATTCCGCATTTTTGTATATTTGTACGGCAATTATCAAAATTCTTGGGATTCTTTTAACCCAATTATGTTATTTTATAGAGTTTTAAAATTTTTTTGGTGGTAAAGGCATGTGATTAATCAGAAAAGGGAATCTTGAAAAATGTGAAATCTACGTTAATTTACTTCCTATGTATCAGCCATTTCTTCCTTGTTTGGTTCTGATTTATTGACTGAACCCATTTATTATCTATACCCATACCCATTTAAAAGTTGCAATGTGGGCTTTTTATTACAATGAGTCATTATATTTCTTTTTGTGTAAATTCCTAAATAATTTATCATTCTTGATTAGTGATTTTACAGTCTTAAACCAAATGTTATGTTTCCAGTGTCAATTCAATGCATACATTGAAAGTTCATATTCACAAGTTACATGAGTGGACCATAAATTATACTTTATTATTGAGTTCAAGTCTACAATTCAGAAAATTGCATAAGTGATTTTAGAGATTTTAAAAGTTTATATCTGCACACCAGTTGGGGCCAATTTATTTATTATTTTTGATCCATTATCTGACGTCAGGAATGACAATTAATATTAAAGCCATATGTATTTGATATACTGAGTCAATTTATTATTTAAGCAAAAATTTGCTTTTTATTTTTTTATTTGATTGATGACTAATGGCTTTATCTATACTTCCTTTGCTACTTAAATACTGGTTGGTAAACACTAGCATTACTTAGGTCATGTGTATACAGAGCTCTTAGTGGTATGACTGGCACCAAAAATCTGTCTCAATCTATTGGGTTTCATCTTTGCGGTCATGGGTTTAAATGAAGCATACCAACAGCTTAAGTGCACTCTGATCTTGCTCTACACTAAATAAACAAATCTATTTGACAAATGGATTTAATAACCACTGAAAAACTTGGTCACAAGAAGTGGCTGAGAAAGCACAAACCGAATTGTGTTGTAATGCCCCTTGAAGACTACTGGCAGTACAGGCGGTAAGTCCCGCAGTCAGAAGTTTTTCTCAGAGGCAGAACCACCCCTGGTCACCCTATTTCTTTCGAGTTGTTCACACTACAGGTGGATGGACACTGAATGGACACTGTTGGTAATAGTGGGAACACAGTACTACAAACGTTGGTCTCTGGGAATCAACCTCCATTAACCTTAACTCACCTTAGGTAGCCGTCAAACAAATACAAAGCAATACAAACCAATACAAAACAACCAATACGGCTGTGTTACTTTTTTAAGTTTTATAGTTATATTTCTCTTTTGCAAGATTCCTGTCCGGTAGCTTGCTGTAAAATATATCAATGAGTATAAATTTAAATTGAATTAATGATGAAAATTGTCTTACATGTAGTAACAGGAATGTAATTTTGGTAATTGTTTGTGCAAAAAATAGCCCAGCGATAGAGTAGACAGCATGATGGTATTCTAGACAATAAGTGTATCATCCAAAGTCAGTTGGGAAACTTTGTTTCAAAAGTTTGTAGTTGAAACACCAAACTTAATTTTTTATTGGTGCTTTTCTCCTATATCTAGCACATTGTTCTTTCTATGAATAAATTACATGTAATTTTTCACATTTTCTAGCACAAATCAGTAATAAATTTGCACTTATGCAATAAAATATTATATCTGATCAATTCACCATGAGCTGTTGAGGCTTAATAACTACATCCCAGCTCAAAATGGTCATATTAGGGACCATTTCATTATTTAACATTTTTTTTTTTGCTGAATGGCATAAGTGTTCCAGTATGTAACTTAATAAGCAGTAAGTTTAATTCAGATTAACTGTTTACCTAGAACTATGAATTAGTCAGTACTCCAATTTTGTGTCTGTAAATTATATTTTGGTATTTTGACTGTTGTCCCATTTGATATTGTTTTGATTTAAATGAAATAAAACTTATTTAGTTGCTATCAGATTTTATTTCTCTCAAAAAATCAGTGACAAGAAGATGGGGACTTATGCACAAAAAATAAGAATTCTGTCACTTGAAATAATTTGTTCTTAAATTGCTGAGTTTGTTGTTGACAAAAATACAACATTTTCAGTGACAATTATACAAAGATTATAGCTTACTTTTGTATCACCCTTAAGATAGAATTGCATGTAGTAGATCACTAAGCATTTTCCCTGTTTATTTGGAATTCTTCTGCTAAAGCATTAACATATAACCAACATATTACAAATACATGACGTTAGGAATTCAAAATTCATCATCACAATAAAAAGTGGAAAATATAAATTGCTGCATGGCTACATCAGCAAAGACTTAGCTTTCCAGTATACAAGGTATTTATCTAATTCTTTGAACGCATGAATTTTCTGACATGTGTAATGTTGGTGCATGATTGCTGTGCACAACAAAACTAAATAAAATTTGCAAAAGTTTTAACCAGAACATATAGATTCAGGGGGGATCCAGCTTTTAAGTAAGGTGGAGGCTCACATCAGACATACTATAACTAGGGGAGTAAAAACATAGTACATTTCCTGTAAATTTAACACCACTCTCAAGAAATAACTTTGTACTTTGGGTTGAACCCCTTTACATTATTTTCCAGGGGAGGGGGTCGACCCCCCATAACCCCCCTGGATCCGCTAGTGCTGGAGATTCTTTTGAAGGAAGGAAAAAATCTATGATAAACACCAGAAAATATCGTGCCACACTAAGATCACAGGAATTGACTGATTGTTAATGTAACAGTGGGAAATATAGAATGTCTTTTTTGAAACTTGTATATCTTAATAGTGTATATTTTCAGCTAAACAATTTTCATTTAGTGACAAATATAATATGGGATTTTACATAGAGTCAATGAATACAAACAAAATGTGTATTGGTAAAACTGGGCCAACATGATATACAGGTCACTATTGATAGTACTTATCTTGATACTTGCAGTCACTTGTCAGATACTTAAAGGGATTTGAGACTAACATAATGTCTCAATATTCACCACATAAAACAGCTTTCAACACATCAGAGCTATGTTAAAGCTAGTGTGAATTGATCTATTATTACTTGAAAGAGTCACACTATACACATTTTTATACACTTCTCATTGGGCTGCATTCAGCTCAAGATGCAATAACAATAGAGCCCTCAGTTATATATTCATCATCTTAAAATATTCATGTTCTGAGAATTTTCTTGTAAAACATTCGTATAAAACAATCTACAAATAACAAGGAAAACTAGGTTTAACATTTTTCCACAATCAAAAAAGTATCATTGTAATACAAGTAATACATTCATAACAATCAAGAATTAAAATGCTAAAACTTGTGCTACATTTTTGTACAGAGCATATTGTTTCTAGTTTATTCATTTTAACTTCCTAATTACCAGATTCAGAGGAATTTAGTTTAATCCTGACAAATTATTCAGGTGAGGAGACATCATTTGTGCGTCAGATATGTTTCTATAAACTGCATAACAATTGATGACAAAAGAGGTATTTTATTAGTGAAGAAATGTCAGATTTGTTCATCATTAGGCCACTAAAGTTTTACAGAGGAATTGGGGACCCCGGATGGCCTCATTACTTTTAAACAATATATATATATATAACACATATAAAGCTGTAACTATCTGCAATGTCATAGTTTGTACAGTAGGCGTTTGTAAGGCTAATGAATACCTAATATTTACAGGACAATTACCAACAGCTATAGACATACTTCAATGCTAATACAATTATGCAAAATACAATGCAAATACAATGAAAAGTGGCGGAGTAAATTAAAGATCAACAAAATAATCCCTAATAACAATAAGTTCCAGAAAAACAGACTAAAGTTTATAGTTGCTGCAAATGGGCCACAAAATCTGTTTACATATATACTTTGCATTTGAAAAAATAGGGTATAATCAAAACAACATATAAGTTACACCATAAGTGATGATTGAGTAATGCAGAGGTCATAGTTACTACTTTGAATAATTTGTTTTTGAGAAAAAGCACTTGCCAAGTTAAGCAGGAAATATATTCAGTCCATATCTTTAAAGGTTATGGGTTTATATATATGTAATAATAATTAATTTTATCAATTTGATTTCATTTTGCTTTGGCTTCATGAGTATTGAAAGATTTGAACTTTGAATTATTTTGAACTATTTGTGTGACTGATCCCTGGGATTCTTCGGTTTTGTGGATATGAAACACCCCCAATACACATGCTGTCTGATGCCAGTGTTTACAAACACCTCTATGATTATTTGTTAAATGGGAAGATATGATACTCATTGCCAAAATAACGCCCAATTAAAAGTAAAAAGTCTTATAAAATAAGACATGCAATTACTGACAAAGACACCATTCACATATACTGTGTGCAAAAGTAATTACATTCATTTACCTATAGATAGCTTTGACAACATAGTGACTTTTGTGTACATCTTTTGAAATCCTCAAACCCTTTTCAATTTAATTTTAAACATCTTGCATGCTGTTTTCAATAAATCCGCCAAGAAGTTGAATGTTTTTTCAGCCTCTTCACATTTTAATCCAACGTAATGTGAAACACTCACATGTCTGCATGTTTCCTGAGCCTTCAATTTGTCATCATCTTAGGGTTATATTTCTGTATAAGAAAATTTGTAATATTTTAATTTTATTAATGTTTTAACACAGTAAAAAAATCTTTGAATTATCGTAAGGATATGTAGCAATACTCTTTTCTATCATTTGCAATAATTATCTTTGTAGGTAGTGTGATGAAAATAAAAATCTCATTCTGATGCATTTTTTCATGATTGCAAAAGCCCCAAAATGATCTTATTTCTGTTGTACAATGAACCTTGTTATAGTTTGTGTTTAGCATTCCCTGGGATATGCAGGGAAAACATCCCGTACTTCTCAATCTGGCTTGGAGATATCTGAATGTAATTAATATTATAACATCAATTTATCTCTCAGATTGACATTCTTATACTTGCTTATTGAAACATTAGGAGAAACATTTTACTTTCAGTAAAATCATGTGGAATTTGAAATTCTACAGTTATACTCTGAATAATGGCACGAAAAGACTACACAAAACAAATGGGTGACGTTACTAATATCACTGTGAAACAAGTTGCTATAAATAATATTTATTATAACATTTAATTGAAGTTGTTGTGAGCGTCAAATTTGGATATATACCTACATATAAAGGCCCTGATAAAAAGACTTACCTGTGTGGCGGTTCTAGTTGTGAGCTATTGGCTCGTTATATTCTGAAAGATCAACACATTTTATAATTATGCATTGCAGTAACGTTTGTGACCATTCTGCAATGTAATACAGTTGCATTGTTGTTTAAGATGGAAAGGTGAAGATATGTATCCTTTTCACAACTTAAACAATGGTATAGGAACTAATCACGTTTAAATCTCCCCAATAATGTCATTTTTCACAAAGCCAAAGAAGATAATATATTATATGTGTGTAAAGAATTGTACTAAAGACAAATAACAGGATGAGTATCAAGTTTCTGCAAGAAATCATAAGACAAATTCAATTTGAAATTAAAAGTAAAATATAAATAGAAAAACGTAGTGAACTGGATGTATGATACACTTTAAAAGAAATGCAACTATGACACACTTGTTGCTACGTTATTTTCAGTTACTGGTATAAGGTAGTCTGAAAGATGGATGGATTTTCTAATGCTGCAATTAGTAATTACGTCACTTTCAACACATACATATATCAACACAGTACATACAGTTGGTCAAGGTTCTGTACTGTAAACTGCCAACCATCGGTAAGCAACTCCCAACTTTCCCATATAAGATCTGGGGTTTGAACCACTGACCTCAGAGATGGGAGGTGAGTGTCTTACCACTGTGCCACCTTGGCCCCCTCTAAATTGCTGTAAAGATTGTGACGATTCCTTAATCTTATATTTTCATGCTATAGTTTGAGATGGATAGATCAAGAGATCATATTTCATCTCACAACTATCAAATAGCTGGTCAAATGTTAACATTAAACTAGGGTTTCTTATGAAAACAGATTTTGCAACTGGCTGATAGAAATTAGTGGTTAAACTTAGCTGACCACCATGTACTGGAGTTTGTCATATGGATTCCAGCACAACAGAGGTGAACATGGAAAATCATTCCCTGAGAAATGCGCCATTGTTTGTTTTTAGGTTTTGATGATTTTGCAATTTTAATTTTTTTTACTTAGATTTTACGTATCATTTTTGTAGACCTTCACAGGACTATGTCATCAAAGGAGAACACCAGTTCCTAAAACCAAGAAGAAAAAGGGTGAGCATGTCAGCTAGCGTCATAATATCAACAATTCGAAGAAAAGTGAATTCGTTTGTATCATCAGAATACTGATTTTGTAAGTACTCCTTCTAGTCAAATGGAGGACCCCACAGCTGCTAGTTCAACCATCATTGGAGTCAAACAGGGCTCTTAGCCATTGCATTAATAATTATAAAAGAATATTAGACATTGCTTTCACCCTCACTTCAATTTCAACCCCAGCTTAACTGGGAAGTAGTGCATCAGGTCCAACAGCTCTCTGGAGCTTTTCTACCTAGGGGTGGTTATTGTCCACCCACTGAAAGTAAGAATGTTTGCTACATCATCCACTACATTATAGAATGACACTTATGCTGGTGTTCCATCAACTGTTGCTGAGGTAGCCAGGGGTTCTATGACACCATCCTGTCGTATTTGATGTCACTGCTCACCAATCCATCACTTTCTGAATCTGTGGTCAACTTTATTGTGAAATTTAGTGTTATCATGGCAGTTGATACGAAAAAAAAAGTGTTATATGATTTATCTTTCCCCAGTGGCTCACTGGTCAGTCTAACAGCATCTACGAAGATGTTGGTCATGTGTGTTAGGCTTTTTGTTATTTCGACATCACATGAAGCTGTATCATTACGTAGGAATGTTGTTAGGGACACCCACACCATATACTAGGTAAATTAATCTATTTGTGTAAATGCATTTCTCAGGCAAAGATTTTTTAGCTTTTGCTCAGTTTAGAAGAAAAATGTTAAAAGGACAATAAGGTAAATATATTGCCTGGTATTTTTGTCCTTTTTGCCCAGGTTCATTAGTGTCACTTTCAGTCAAAAAACCATGGTTCACCATTGCCAAATGCTTCATCTAGACGTACCTCTTACTGGGCTGAAGTATTTGGGCTAATCGTGTATGTAGCACCCCAGTTCTTAATATTCATGTTTTTAAATTTAATGTATTTAATTTCGAAATTCTCAACATCATTATAGCTTTGAGACTTAGTGGTTCTTTTGGAAAATTATTTCTTGTATATTTACTTAGACAACACGGTGGTTGTGAAATTGGTGGAGACCCATAAAACCAATGATAATTTCCAGGTATTGTGGATTTTGGACATTTGGTTAATTATTCTTTCCTTTGACATTAATCTTAGTATTACTCACATTTCTGGAGTTAAGAATATAGAAGCTCACTTATTTCCAAGACTATATACATATAAACAATGCTATAGGCTGGTGGTAGAATTTGAAGAATAATATCATATGGGACTGGTTTTCTATGCACTAGGTGTCTTCATTATAATATTGAATTTCTGGAGTCGTTGCAGTAATGCTCTTTTACAAGCCAATTATGAAGACTTCTAGAGGAATTTTAACCCTTTCTAATTTGGGATTGATACTATTATGTAAATAAAATTCTTCAAATTGGTATAAGCGTGTAATTTTTTAAATGCTGGTGTATGTTGAATCTATACCATTTAAATTTTAATTAGGGTTCTAACCCTAACTGTCCATATAGAATCAATAAAATTCCAAACGGTTGGACGAAAGAAAATATAACAACATAATATGAAAGACGAACCTGAATGAATATTTGCTGCTTCTGTGAAGGCTGTTTCAGGAATGACTTCATATCCTGCATCACCTGCAAGTAGACTTTAAAACTATAACAATAAAATAACAATGGTACTGTGGCCTTAAAATCTTTTCACTAAAGTTGGAATATATTTAACTGTTTTATAAGGTCACTACCCTGAAAAATTTGCTATATCTTTTTTTTTCCTTTCAATACACTGGTATTTATATACATTGTCCATAGTTAGAAATCTCAAATGAAATCACACACATTGTCCATAGTTAGAAATCTCAAATGAAATCACACACTTTATAAAAGTAAATTTATAAGTCTCATCACTTCAGCAAACTTACAGTCAGCCAGTGCTATTAGCCCATCATGATCCAACTAGTGAATCTGGTTTAAGCTAATCTTATGCAGGTGTTCCACTGGAACCAACCCTACAGCCGACCCTACGACTCTAGGGTCAAAAAGTCGGGGGGTCAGGGACAAAATTCCATAAAAAGGGTGGCAAAACCTGGGTCATTTTCACCTCCCCAAGAGGACTTGATACATCCAGACTTGTCTGTATCTAGAGGCCAACCTGCCTTGGGTTCAAGATGTTTTCTACAGGACTGGTCGGAAAAATACCAGGACAAACCCTAAACTCCTAACAGACAAGCCGTACTGACAAACAGACAGGACTGAAAAAATACACAGAACCCCACGACCAGACTTGCAGTCAGTATTGTCATTACAGTTTTTGGTGAATTTTTGAGATAAAAGAGGATCAAGTGTCGACCAGTAAACAAATCTGAAACTAGGTCAAGGCTGAATATTTTGATCCCATCATGAATAAGGGACCTAACCTGAAAATTCTGATCACATGAAGTGACGAGGACAAGCCTGTAACCAGGGGGTGGGAGCCTAAGTAGGAAAGAACAGTCGGGGAGGGTAGGAAAAAAAATGAAACATGTTTGAGTTTTTGCCGACTGTCTCCTACAGGCCTGGAAACTACAAAAGAATCGAATGCAATGTTTCCACTGGAAACAACATGCCGGTAACTATGCATTTTTGGCTAGTCGGGACCAATGTTTACATGGTCGGTTAGGGTGGGTTTCAAGTTCCCAGCCTGTCTGGGAGAGTTAGTGAAATATCAAACATGTTTGATATTTTTACGACTGTTGTCGATCCTTGTATTGAACCCTAATGTCAGCCCACCTAGCAACAGGCCTGTCGGTTGACTTAATCCCCTTGTCGGTTACACTTCCCAGCTTGTTGGTTAATCAAACAGGCCTGTCTGTAATAAGTATCAGCTTGTCCCAAATATGGACTTCCAGGTCAGTAATTTTAACAGACTGGGTCTTAGAATTGGGAAAATTTATAACCGACAGGCCTTAAACTCAAACAGTCAAGCCGTAAACAATAACCGACAGGCCTGTAACACTAACAGACAAGCCAGGAACTGAAACAGACAGCCTGGTCATATATTTGCTTCTTACGGCCTGTCGTCTTCAAAATTTGTGGGTATAAAAAAGCGAGTCAGTAGACATTCTACGTATATTTGGGCTTTGACTTGTCGAGAGATAACTGGTGTGCAGCTTTAATTTTAGCTTAAGTTTGAGCTAGGCTGGACTAGTTGAGAGTGAAGTATATTCTGTGAGGTTTCAGATTTATTTAAAACTTTTGTTTTTTAAAACAAGCTGTACTGTACAACTGATTGATCAGCATGCAAAAGGACAGGAGGAGAAAGATTGAAGTACCAACTGATACTTAACCACAGTTTGAGTTAGGAGATACAGCTGAGGATATAGAGAGCAGGAGTAGGGAGAGAGAGAAGAGGGATGAGAGAGAGGAGAGAGCAGGAAGAGAGGGACAGGGAGAGGATGGAGAGAGGGAGGAGGGAAGAAAAGGAAAGGGGAGAGAAGAGAGCGCACACTGACATGGATACTGATGTAGAATCAACTCAATTCAGACAGAAGAAACGCCAGATGAAGTCCATTTTCCTGAGTGATTCAGACAAAGAAGCCATCATGGAGTTAGTTAAACAGACAAGACTAACGACAATTTCAAAGACAAGCACAAGAAAGAGATACTTTGGGAGCAGCTAGCAGCTACCAGAAAATTCCCTATCAAGACAGTGAAGAAGTGGTTTGAGACTCAACATACCAGATATGGCAAGCTCACTCAGATGAAGTCAGGACAAGCTGCTGAGAAGAGCACAGAATGACAGACTGGTTGAAGGACAGTTTCAGCTTTCTACAAGGTCACATCAGAGGGAAGGGAGTTTCCAAGTCTTCTGCATTCAAGTCACCACAAAGACCTTCTGCAGCCGCGGCCTCAGCTTCAGTTACCGATACATCCAGAGACACAGAATTTGAGATGGAAATCATCATTGCATCAGATGTTACTCAGCAGCCTTCAAACACCAGTCCCAAGTGACAACAGCCTCCAATCGTGACCACCACCACTTCTGCAGATCCAGTCTTAGATCAGTTCCAGCAGATTAGGTCGATGATTTTCACATTTCTGGGTACACATCATAACCCCACTACAAGTCCAAGACAGTTGTTCTACAGCTACCTCCACTCTGAGATTGAAAACCTGGAAGAAAGGGACTTTTTAGCCTTCAGGAATGAGACAGTGAAGCTTCTCAGTGAAACACAGTACAAGGCTGAATAACGCAAGACAAGTCACCACAAGTCAAGAGGTCACATATCAACTTCCACAAGCATCACAGGCCTTAGCAGGACATGAGTACACACTCACCATACCGGAAACTCAACCAGTCTCCATTCCAGTTGTGAAGCCTACACAGACAGCCACAGGAGAGCCTGTTACAGTGATTGCCAAAGTACAGCAACCATCAAGGTCTTCATCAGCGTCAGTACAGCCAACTTCTTACATAGTTGTGGATGACCAACAGCCTAAGACCTCCAGACAGATGATTTTCAACCCACCTTCAGTTACAGCTTCACAACAGGAGCAAAGTCAGCACAACACTTCTGGATTATCCAGTGTCTTTTTCTACAGCTATTCCAAGTGTGCTTCAGTAGCAGCAGATGGACACACTACAGCCATTTTCACCCTCTCAACTTCAACCAGCATCATCACCAGTGTCATCTTCCATTCATCATGAACAGCCACAACCTCCCAGCCAGTCCAGCAGGCAGAGTCAGAGTCAGCCAAAATCAGTGGATTAACTCGCACAAGACACACCAACAAAGCCCTTTCAAGGACTACCGGAATCTTCAAAAAACAATTAACAACTTGAATGTTTATGCCCCAAAACAGAAAAAAGACACACATTCCAACACCTACACCTCCCAACAGTATGCAAAAAAATTGTGTGAATGAATGAGTGAATGTTAAACAAATAATAATAAAGTTCCACCTCAAAACAGAGAAAAAAATATTTCTAAAACAAAGTAACCTTAATAAAAATTAATCCCATAAAAATCAAAGTAAAACCACACCCAACCGCCAACAAAACTCCATTGTAAAAAAAACACCCTCACCCCCCAAAAGAAAAAAACAAGATCCAGACTCAAACCCTCATCCCTCCCTCCCAAAACCCAACTTGAAATATAATGCCCCATACACACTCACATACAAACAAACATGAGGCTTACGAAATATTCAAACATATGAGTGGCAATGGACTGACATACTGAATAAAAAAATTAAAATGGGACCTCAAACCTACATAAATTTGTCTTGCAAATTTCCTAGCAATTTGTTTTAATTCTCGGCAAAAATTGTTTATAGGTATTTATTTGAAAACTTTTTTTTAACTACTTTGTAAGTTATTTTTCCTGAGAATAAAGCCAGGTCATGTTGGGGGGATGTCAACTTTGGAAATTGAGGACTTGGGTTTTGATCTGTAAGTGATGAAATTTATTTTTGTGAACTGAGTTTGGGATGGATTTTTGTATGTGATGGGAATGTTTTTGATGAAATGGAACGTATATAAAAACTTAGAAAAATGGGGTTATTTACTTTGCTAAATAAAAGTTCTTGGATTATTTAGGTAGTCCTGAAAAGGACTGATAGATGACAGCATGTTCTCACCCTCAGTCTTCTTAAACTCTGTCCTCCTGCCCATCCAGCGACCCCACATAACTGAAATAGTCTTTTAGTAGGTCTTGTTGATGTTTGGCCTCCCTGGATGAGTTTCTTAAGTTCTCATGATGTCTCAGGTCCCCAGGTGGTATGTTATCAGCTGTAGTGGGTGGTCTGTCTCCTCCCCTGATGGCTTCTCAACATATTATGTACTACGACACAATGTCTCTCACAACTTTTGACCTCAGCTCCGTGGTGGTCAACAGCACCCTGAATCGCTCGACAAGTATACCAAATGAGTTCTCGAACAACCTTCTCCCCCTGGATATCCTGTAGTTGGTTATTCTCTCTTCTCTGGTCAGTTAGCATCTACTGTAAGGCTTGACCAGCCGAAGCATCAGGGCAAAGGCATCATCCCCCAGCAGGATGTAGTGTAGATCCAGCCTCCCAGGTCCAAGTGGTTTAGATGGCGGTAATCCCAAGGATCCATTTTCAATTCTTCTTGTCAGTTTACTGTGGTTGAAAATCTGTGCATCAGATGATGACCCACTTGCCCCCTCGTTGACCCACAGGAACTTGTAATCTGCATTGACTAAAGCCAAAAGTACCAGGGAGAACTAGCCCTTGTAGTTGAAATATTCACTGCCTGACTTCTTGGGCTTCTTAATAGGAATGTGTTTTCCATCTAATGCACCAACTGCATTCCATCTGTTTCTAAATCTTTCTTCAATTTTCTTCCGGTCTTCAGGATCAGTTGGGCACACCAGATACTCTTGTTAAAATTCTTTCAAAATGGCTTTGTAGACCTGGGGACTAATTTGCAGACGGTCGATCTTCCAACCCTCCAGTGGTATTGCAACGAGGTGTAGCTTTCCCGTGTATGTAATTGTCTCAAAGTTACTGCCAGTTTCAATCCGACTTTCAGTGGCTTCCTGAAGTTGCTGGAGTTATTCTTTTTTCAATCAAATCTAAAAAGATTGGCTCCATCCTGGTAAAATTTGTGTAGCCTGGTATGTCACTAGTGATCAGTTTGTCCAAGAGTGTTCTGTAACAACCTGTCTCTTCTCTCTGCAGTATCCAGGGCAGGACCCATGGATTCTATGGCTTCCTTCTGCTTCTGGCCGGTGGGGGTGATGGTGATGCTGGCTGGGCAGGTGCTGGGTTTGTCTGTCTTCTGTGTGTTGAAATCATAATATATACAAATAAATTCAACTCAATAAAAAACAAAATGCCCCTCAAGTGATCTATCAGTTGCTTTTGATGTGTTCCTGTCATCTTTGAAGTGTGAAAGGAATGGCATATCACGGGAGGGGTTTTATATAGTGTGATGTGGATCCTGATTCTGGATCCCAACTATAAATACTGACATACAAAAACAATCAGTCCTGTCGGGAAGGGTCGGGAACATGCTTTCGGTTTGTCTGCTTGTCTCTATGGCTTGTCTGTTTGTGATCCTGCTTGTCTGTTATGGGTTCAGTGCTTGCCATAGTACTTCTACGACTGGCCGTGCAAAAAAAACGTCTCCGATCCTATTTCTTGTCAGGATGGCCATTACATCCTGTGTGTAAGTGACCCATCTTGTCGTGGATTTCTTAACCCACTCTGCATTTTTACAATCATTTTTTTCACAGCCCTATGACTTTTGCAACCGACCCGGGTCGGTTACAGGTCCGTTCCAGTGGAAACACTGCATAACCAACTTTATAAACATTGCTTCCGACCCTCCAAAAATGCTTAGTTACCAACAGGTCGGCTCCAGTGGAACGCCTGCATTAGATAGATGTCATTGTTTCATTCAGTATACATGTTTTACTCAGAGGATAATTGATTTTAAAAGTAAACATATACCACTTTTCACAATTTAACATATAAGATATATGTCAGTAGAAAGAAAAAAAAATACGGTTATAAAATTTTAAATACCAACATAACTTTATGTAGAGTATTGAAAGACTAGAAGCAGATGGATACATGCACAACTTTTACATTACAAATGGTTATGCACCAAAGTTTCTAGAATTAACTTGAACAATGTTTAACAATGAAAACTGGATGAAGTACCCATGTTAAAATTACCTGATCAGAAATAAAACAAAAATATGTAGATGCGAGTGCTTATAAGATACATTTTTGGGGTGTATTAACTCTTTAATGGAGCAATTACATTTATTGTTATATTCACATTAGTAAATTTGTAAACATAAAACTATTGTTCCTTTCTAAAATACCGACGCTTAGTTCACTAATTTGCTATTACCTGACACATCTTTTAACTTTTATTGGAATCAAAAAGTGTTGGCAGGAGTTGCAGTTGAGATTTTAGTAAAACACATTCCAATAATTTTAACTAGATTGAATCGTGATCTGGGTAATCATAAAAGTCCCTTAATTTTAAATTTAAAATCCCATTCTGATCCAAGTGAATGAAAAATGACTTGGAATTTACAGGCACATATTATGTACAGTAGATTTAGGCATATCCACTGCTAAGCATGCTACCCTGGCTTCTACCACGGATTGACCAGCTTACTGGTCAAACATATTCCAAAAACTTCATTGGATCTTTTTCTAACATTTTATATATGTATAAATGCCCATCTGGCCGTACGATCTGTAAGAGTCATTGTCTCATTTGTGGAATTTTAAAACCAAACAGGGCTTCCAATCACATATCAAGCGTGAAAGGAAAGCTAGACTTCCATTGTTCGAATACCTCTGGATTTGAACAGGCCAAGATCTTTCTTAGTTAAGTACAGATCAACGGGCATCTTGTTGTTACACAAATCAACCATTATGAATGTTCCACTATTGAATAAGATCGTATATATTTGTGGACATGTATATGGGACAAAATTTTCAAAGCAGTCTACATAAAAGCTTTCTTTAGGTTTTAAGAATTTTAAAGTTAGATGCAGGCAGAATGTTTTATTTTGCGACACTAGACATTGTGGTCAGAGGCAATGTTGCCGTTTCACTCCCTGGCTTAAAGCTCTTCCCAAAATGGTAAAAAATATTAAATTTCCCACTAGGCCAGGCTTGGATGTCTCATCTAGTGGTAGGTCATAATTACATTGTGATGTATTTATGTCAAGAACATGTTTACGGTAACACATTCACGGGGTGACAGTGTCTTGCCTTTCATTTGTGTATATGCCATCAGTATGTAAGAAACTGACCTGTAATGCCTCATGTTATGATAGCCTCATTGTCAATGTTAATGTTAGACTTAACTCAGATGACTAATTCATGTCAATTACAATCGCCTTGACTGTAGCTGTCTAGAGTCTACCTAACTGTGTATAGCATCTCTATAAATAGTTTTTGTACAACAAAATATATATCCTTTAAAATGTTTCATTTCTGTCAAAGCTGGGGTTTCTGGGGTAGTATTTAGCATACAAATAATAAATAGAATTTTCGGCAATGATATTTCATATTTAAAATCATAATTTTGTTTCAAAATTGTGTACCTACATTGATAAATGTAATTCGCTGAGAACATTTGGCTACAATTGGACGTGGATAGTCTTATCATTTGACCACCAAGCGTTTGAACTGATCTTAATAATTATTATTTTATTTATGCAATAAGGACAGATTTTTTTACTATTTTCCAGTTATTAAATTTCGTGATTTATTTGATTTTTCATTTGATGTTGAATACCATGAACTTAAACTCACACTAGTGTGTTGTGTAATTTTTTTGACAATAAACAATGTATGTTATATCACACTTTCCCCAGAAAATAAAGAAGACTGTTCTAGATATTTTTCTTATATCCTATAAACCACAGAAACAAAGTATAAATATCAAACACAGAACACAATCTGACTTAACTCATTTGTGAGGATTCCTAATTGGAATGCAACATAGCTGCTGATTTTTTACTTAGCAATTTGTGGTAAAAATGGGCTTATAGATTTAGGAAACCAGATTGACTAATTGGTTAAACTTAAAATAACACTCTCTCTGGCAAAGCAATAATATTCAGAATTTTAATTAATTTATAATTTTATGTTATGCCTGGTATTTTGTATTGATTGTATTGTGATACGTAGTCAGAAGGGCAGAAAGAATCAGTCCATACAGTTGGTCAAAGTTCTGTACTGGAAACCACAAACCAACAGTAGTCAATATTATCAATAAACTGCATACCTGTATCCTGGTTATTTCTATGCAAATCAGAATATGCACCCCTAACAGTTGTTATCTCTCTACTCTCCATGTTCAGTCCGTCATAGTCCTGTGAACTGGCTCCCTTTTCCTGCCGTTTCCTGGAAAACAATGAAATATGTATTTAAAAGGTGTCTATCCATCTTGTTTTCCTCAAAAAAGGTACTTTCAAATTGATTGAACCTTTCATCACTGATTTCGTGTTTCACATGAAGCAGTGTGCATCTTAGTACGGTATGACTGTTCAGTGTCCTTTCACAATTCACAAGCACACCCTTCTAGCACAACCCAATTTTTTGTCTCAATAACATATATCTTGGGTTAATTGTAGTTTTGACTTCAGTGTTCCTTATACCAAGATAAAGCAGGATAGATATCATAGAGATGCTGAATTAGTTTTTGATTATGTAGAAAAACCTATCCAAAGAGATCAAATTTTAGCTATTTTCTGGAAAGGAAAGGAGAAGATACAGATTTCTAATTCTAATAGTATTTTACAGCAGTCATGTCAAATCCCAACTAAAGCATGCTGAAGATTCCAGATTTGAACAAAATAGGAAAAGGAAAACTCAAAGGAAAATTCACTATCGAACCATACACAAGCTTCCTGACAGCCTCTGTATGAGAGCGGAAATTACCATAACATTAATTGGAAAAGATTTGTTGAGTTTTTCTACGTTGTGTTTTTCAAACAAAAATAAGGAATTCAGTTTTATCAACCACTTTTTCATATTGTCCGAGCAAGTTTTCAATCTGTCAAAAACATGAGCCACGTTCTTGTGAGTGAGATGGAGATATAACTGCCTGCCGTTTGCGTAGAAGTGGAAACCTATGCTGGAATGATTTTGCTGGGGGAGTAGTACATAAGGAAAAAAGTATTAGACCAAGTACACAGCCCTGTGGTCCTCCAAACAAATACTTCTTGATATCACATAAAATAGATTCAATCTTGACACACTGTGAACAATTAAGGAGCTAGGACTTTAACTCGTCCCAAACTATGCTTCTAATGCCAGACCGAGAACTCAGACAATATAGGAGTGTACCATGGTCAATTGTGTCAAGTGCTGCCGATTAGTCAAGCAGCAATGTATTTTTGAATGAAAACAATCAAGAATGAAATTATATATTATACTTTCCTGAAAATTCCCACGGATCTTGCTCATCAATTATCCATGTTCTTGAACCTCTAAAATTGTGAATTTATTTTAGTAAATTTAATTCTGTGTACATAAATAAACCCATATCCTTTGTTGAGTGTTGCATTTTCTGTTAGCTGAAGACTTTCTGCACACCATTGAAAAGAGTTGTCCTGTGCTAGTTAGCAGTCAATGCCTGATATATTGCTGATTCCAAAACAAATCAATTTAGTATTGTGCAGGGCTCTAATGATGGAGCTTGCCCGTGCTATAATTTGTACCTTAGGGGGTCAGATTTAAGATTAACTCAGCTTCTGATAAAACCATACTCTAACCCCAGAAGGTCGAAATATATGCTGACAAGTATCAGCAATATATCAGGCATTTACCGCTAACTAACTCTTTTCAGTTTTATCTGTAGGTACTACAATGTCTATAAAGTGCTGGTTAGTCTATTGACACTGCCATGAAAACCTGGGGTGCACAGTCCACAACCAGCATCATAGTTGCATTGGACATTCATACACTCAATCTACCCTAAGCTCTGACACTCTACAACTGCTTTAATATGCAGCCAAGGCATTAGGTGAGCGATACAGACACTAAGCCAACTGAAATAAAACAGAAGGCAAGACACACACAAAATTTGTTAATGTACAGTACCAAGAAATTGATGAAATAGCTCAGTTTCCTAATGGTGAGGGAGATGTGAAGGTAAGACAAATGACCTTAAGGCCAGAGCAGGTCAATGAAGGTCAAGTCCTAGTTTGAGGAATTTTATTTACATGTTAGTTTTATACAGGTAATAGTTTTAAAATTTTTTAGTAAATCTGAAAAACACCATACATATCACAAGGTAACTCGTACATAAAAATAATTATAGCAATAATTATAGCAACTCGTGCTTATATCACATCACAACTATCACAGTATTTCCAGTTATTCACAGTAGGCAATGCAGAATAGTCAAGTCATATTCGAGAGGGGGAACAGGGTCATGCCTGCTCCTGCCTAGTCATGTGTTAGTGAAGGACAATCTTAGAGAGGGGGCTACCAGGGAATTGCCTGGCCCTACCTTGTACTTACAAATTTGTGGCTTGCCACAATGTCAAATCGAGAGGGGGACCTCCAGGGTCAGCCTGGAGCCGCCTGTGAAGGTCACATACCGTGACCTAACCGTAGCCCTATGTGCCAGGGAGGGAGGAGGGAATTTAACATTTCCATGTACTTGTTTCTCCTTCAAATGCCAGTTTCAATATGGCCACACTCACACAAACTTGCAGAATTGAACCCCAATCGTCTCGTGATTGGTTGTTATGTAACTAAAGTAGACTGGGGAAAATAGAACCTATGAAATTAAAGTGTGAAGTAAACTGATCTAGCAGGCCCCTACTAGGCCGTGCTAGTCACAGTTTCCTAATGGTGAGGGAGATGTGAAGGTAAGACAAATGACCTTAAGGTCAGAGCAGGTCAATGAAGGTCAAATCCTAGTTTGAGGAATTTTATTTACATGTTAGTTTTATACAGGTAAAAGTTTTAAAATTTTTCAGTAAATCTGAAAGGTTTTAAAAACACCAAGCCCAGCTAAGGATCATGGGGAATTATACTCGCAAAAGTTGTGGGTATAATGGAAGGAGCCAAAGAGGCGTTCTGGAGATAGGTCCATACAGCTGAGCTTCTCCACAATCCATGTTCCATGATATGCTGTAGTTGGATATTATTGTCATATGCCAAAGTAGCTCCAGAACACCTGAAGGTGTGGAACCCATGTCCTAGGAGTGGTAGACCGATGTGTGAGAGGACCTTTTAAGGGCATATCTAAGTGTGGTGTCAATGACTGGATGATATGGATGAGATTTGTGGGCAAACAAAGGAGCAGAGGGTGGTAGTGAACGGGAAGCCAAGAGTTGCTGGAGGGCTAACACTGGGCACAAATTCTTATTGTGTAAAGCAGGTATCTGAACAAAGTGATGGGCTGATCTATCCTGCAAAGTTTTAGTCCATTTTATTAGGACATGGGCTCCAGGATCTTGAAATATGATATCCTGCCTCAAAATATGGGTGGTAGTGTTAAATTTGTATCTA
Source organism: Sabellastarte sp. h YS-2021 (assembly GCA_964017235.1). Taxonomy (NCBI): domain Eukaryota; kingdom Metazoa; phylum Annelida; class Polychaeta; order Sabellida; family Sabellidae; genus Sabellastarte; species Sabellastarte sp. h YS-2021. The sequence continues at coordinate 14,707,825 of OZ024933.1, forward strand.
GAATGAGGAGGTATGTTTGACATTTTCAGGAATGCAAAGAAAGCTAAAAGGAATGCAGCTCTGAACAGGATTGGATCCTCAAGAATGTTACAAGCTCGTGAAATAGCTGCTAGTGTGGTCAAATAAAAAATGCCCCTAGGAGTAGGTAAAGAGGTGGAGTTGATAGCTATGCTTCTGAGGTAAGAATGAATCAAATGGTGTGAAAAGGGGGCTAAATGCCAATCAAAACGCTTTGCTGCTAACTTAATAGAAGAGATATAGTTACTAATGACCCTATGGGAGATTGCATTAGCATACAAAAATTCCATAAATGCCAGCAACGACTGGACAGAAGGTTGGTGAGGCAAGTTCATAAATATTGTGAATGACAAAAATGTTCTAAGGTGCGTTGTGTGAGCATTCTTGGTGGAAGGTCTGTAAGCAGCTTTAGTTCTGTTGAGTGCAGATCTCAGAAGAGCAGCTGATTGAGAGCTGGAATCTGAAATTACAGATGGGTATTCAGATCAAAATACTTGGCTGGAACCCTGTCCCAGATAAAGTTGAGCTCAAGCTCAGCCAGAATGTGAGGATTCACTGGTCTGTCAGAGTAGATCCGAGATAGTGTGTCTGCTATAGTGTTCCTATGTCCTGAGATATGGTCAATATGCAACTCAATATCATAGGCTGCCATGATGAGCCATATGTTTCTGATACATAAAGCCAAAAATAGATCTTTGGTTTTTCCGGTCCTAACCACCTGAACTACCCCTAAATTATCATATTTAATTACAATGGAACCGTGGTGCCACATTTTCCCCCAGACCCTTAATGCTACTACAATGTTGAGCATTTCCAGGTGAACTATTGTGAGTTTAAGGTCACCACAGTTGTGGATAGGAGTGGCATATACCCTATCCCGCCATATAGCTCCCATACCTGTAAGACAAGCATCAAGGTGAAGCGTTTGTTCAGGGTCAACATTTGTCTTTTTCATATATGTAACGCCATTATATGAGGGAAGAAAGGTCAGAAACCACTGTATATCTTTGTGGAATTCAGGAGTAAGATAAATCTTTCTACTATGAGCATTGCTCCTAAAGAGATCAAGAATCCTGTTGATCAATGTCCGGGAAGGTTTTACACATTTTTGAATATAAATAAGCTTGCCTAACAAAGATTGAAAAGATTGTTTTGAAAGGTATTTCTTGTTACTGACCGCCAGACATTCTTCATATATAGTACTCAGCTTGTCCTGAGCAATACTCATGGTATTATTATCAATGTCAATGTCTATGCCAAGGCAGGTGAGTTTCTTTGTGGGAGGGGTGACCTTATTTTTATTCAGGGGCAGGCCTAGTTCCTGCAATAGATCGCACAACGTGGAAAATGGTTCCGTGGCTTTAAGTTTAGACATAACTACTATATAGTCGTCAATGTAACAATGCATCTTAATTCCCTTTTTTTCATTATATAAGCAACTGCGTCGGATAAAAGCTGGAAGGATCCGGATCCGTGCGTCCAACCGAACGCGATTGCTAAATCCGCGTAATATGCATTATTCCATTTTATACCCAGTTTAAGCGCATCAACTGGATCCACTCTTAGGTTCCGAAATGCGCGGGCCACATCTACTTTGAATAATACTGTGTCTCCAAGCGTGTCTTTAATGTCCTTTGTTATATTATCAACCGATGGAATAATTGAGAATAACTCGCCTTTTGTCTTTGTCTTTAGGTCTGGTTAATAGAGGGGAACAATGATATTGACTATGTGTAATATTATCAAATGGGCCTAATAATGCGCCAAATTCCTTTTCTTTGTCAAGGTATTCCTGAACTTGTTTAGGATATTGACAAGCAGAATAGTGATTAGTAACTTCTTTGTTACATAACTCTTGTGGATTAGTTATGGACAATGGATACCCGAACTTGATATATTGAAGAATGCGTTTGTCTGCATAGTCGCTAAGGTGGCGTTCTCATGCTTCCACATTAAGACCAGATTTTATAGGTATTTGAGCCATTTTGTAGTTAGGGACCCCTGTGTCAAGGATAATGTCAGCTACATGCAATAGCTTGTCAATAGAATCAATTTCAATAAGTTCCCTATCCGGACCTATAAACGAAAAGTCAGTAGGTGCTTGGTTCAAATAACCTATTCTCTTATCTGGATAATTGAAGTCGACGGCCCCTTCACTATATGAATGACCCTTGGCATATGTGACCTCTACCCTAGCAAGTTCCAGATTCCCCTGAGGATACGAGCTCCGGTCCTGGGTCAAGTAAGTATTATCATTATCATTGTCACAATCCATCGCCATGTGGCTGCTGGAATCAGGGTTTTCCTGATTCATGATCGCGTCGATAATTTTTGTCAAATATGTATCATAATTGTGTCCATAATACTCATAAGCCCTGATATCTTTGCAATAATTATCATAGACTGTTTTGGGGGTGTTACACCCAGCATCCTCACTGGCCTCTAGTCCATTTGGCTTAGATATGGCCATCATACGAATTGTCACATTCTTTGTTATATACAGAGCCCCTTCTAGGAGATATACGTATGGGGTCAGACCACAATGATCGCCTGTATGGGAATTCTGATACAAATAGTAGCCCCTAAATTTTTGATCTACCCCCCATGAATGTAAACTATACAAACCCTGTCACTGTGAGAATAGTATTCAAAGTTAGTGAAGCTCATCATAGTATCATAGCAATTATGACTGCCCCAGTTACAGTTGTGATGCATTGTGGTATGACCTATATTACCACGATTATCACATAGCAATACATTATAAATAAGTTCATTATCATTGTTATACATTGGAATGACAGCTGTATCGAAACTTTCACTACTGACTCGCATGTAATCATTAGCTAATTTTTGCTCAGCCATAAAGCTATTGGAAGCAGCTGTAAGAGTGTGGGGATAATATTCAAACCCACCATCATGACCATGTAAGTGAGGTAATATGTTATTAAATGTATCTACAACAACACCACCACCACAATAAGAATGACAATTTACTTCGTTTCCGAAAGAATGAATGTCACTATTATTATCTGTGTTACATTTAAGAAGAACTTCTAAAGATGATGGTATATTACTGTCATTTTGCAAGTTATTAACAAATGCATCTGTATTAATGTCTGTCTTTACAGGAACTCAAGCCTCCGGGTCGGGCATCACAGTTCCAGGGGAGTCCAGGGGTTGACCAACAACCTATTTGGCAGTTGCTGGCCTGTGTTCCTGATTGGCGGTGGAGCTACGGTTGAAACATTTAATCTCTGGGTGTCCCAGGGAACGTCCTTGCTTGTAGCAAATCGCACAGAAATGCTTGTATGTACCATGGTGCCCTTCACTCGTACACGTGCCTTCGTTGAAGCAGCAACAGATCCTCACCTTTGAACCCGATGTTGCCACAGATTGAGTATTGTGCATCTCCAACTGAGAGTTGCTTATCCTGTTCAGCGACCACTGCATCGCATCTGCCCATCCCAGCCTGCCTTCTTCGATATCAGACATTGAAACAGCCCATGCTGACCTTACGACAGGCCACGGAAGAGATACGGCATCCCTCATTGCTGCTGCCATTTGAACTAACATACATTTAGATAATGCTGGGTCTTCGACCAAAAGAATGTTTGAAAGTTGCCCTAATGTCCACTGAGGTAAGCTCAAATCGTCGTATGCTGGCTTCCTGAGGTGGGAAGCCGTTATCAGCCCCTCATTGGGCCATCGAAACTGAGGACCCATGGATGTAGTGTCAGTGGTATTGTATCTACCCGACTTTTTCCTGATGACAGTACTCTTACCTTGGAGTATGTCCCTATCCGATTGCTGCTCGTAGCTGGCAAGCAACTGGGATACAGCAGTGGAGATGCTGGGAACGGATCTCAATGCGTCAGATCTCGGGGCTATGACGTCCCTGGCTTCATTGTTGACAATCATGGGCCTGCTATTATCCGTAGTTGTACCGCGTCCTTCCGTGGAAGTAGTTGCAATTCTGCCAGAGGTGCCATGCTGAGTAAGTTGGCCAGAAATCGCAGGCTGCTGTACAGGGATTCTGTGGTTGTGACCAACTGGAGGAATGGTTGGTGAAGTTAAAGGGGTCGAACTGATACTGCCGTTGCGTTCAAATCTGTCTATTCTTTTTGAAAGTTCTTGATTAGAAGCGTCTAACTTGTTCAACATCTCAAGGATGGCTTGACCAGTTGACAATGATATGGTAGACTGTGGAGCAGAAGTGACGCTACTTACAGTAGGTTGCTGTTCTGCCTGAGGTTGTAGGTAGGAACCGTCATTTATTGACGCTGTTTTGGATTTCTTGGTCTTCCTAGGTGAAGTTCTTGCCTTGTCCGACGCCCTAGTTTTCCTCTTGCCTTCAGTAACAGGTGATTTCTTGCGATGGGAAGGCATATCCAATAATAACACTAATGTAACTTCAAATAAACTAAAATAAATTTAAAATTTCCATGTACTTGTTTCTCCTTCAAATGCCAGTTTCAATATGGCCACACTCACACAAACTTGCAGAATTGAACCCCAATCGCCTCGTGATTGGTTGTTATGTAACTAAGGTAGACTGGGGAAAATAGAACCTATGAAATTAAGGTGTGAAGTAAACTGATCTAGCAGGCCCCTACTTGGCCCTGCTAGTCAATTCCATTAAGAGAAAGGATTTATTGGCACATTGCCATTAACCAATCCTAACATTCCCACTTAGAAGACCACTCTCACAAAAAACTAGAGATTCACTGTGATTCAATGGCTGGACGCTGTAACCAACCCAGATATCCAATATAGGTGCACAGCCAGGAATGGGACTTAATTTGGGATGTGCCAACCATTACTCTGATTGGTATCACCAAGTTGTGTAGTAAATTTCCTCTTATTGGTATAGTTGGTGCCCCTATACCCCTCTATTTTTCTGCACACCATGATGGAGTGGACTGTTGTACTGAGCTCATCAAAACTTAGATCACCTGTTTTTGTATTTTTGGCCCTTATGACTGCTCAAATTCTAGAATGGTGTCTAAAGCTGAATCTTCATGATGTTCTGGCACTTCAACTCCTCAAGAAAGGCTTCATTCAAGTCCCAGGTTCTTGACTGCATCTCAAAAGATGGGTAGGACTCTGTTGTGTTAACCTATTATCTTCCTATTCCCCTGCAATTCTGCTTCATCCAGTGACCTTCCTTCTCGCTTATGCTGGGAAGTGTACATTAATGTGGACTCTTGGATATTTGCATGAAAGCTGAAAAATATCTTGCATGAACCCAAATTCCTTATACATATTTCTGAGATTAATATATTCGAGATGGACCATTTATTTCAGTTAGTGTATTACCCATACAGTTTTCTGCTGATGTCGTTTGTGAATAATTTATTATGTTTGTGAGTTAGTCTTTCAAAAAAGTAGGAATAATATGGGTACTGAAAGAGAAGAAATTCGACAATGAAAGTATTATGGTCCAAATGGTCAAACACTTGTGAATCCTGTCCATTTTTGAGAAAAAGGGGCAAATATAAACAAAACAGATCTGGATTTTGATCATCTGTGAGTAGGACCGAGTCATGACTACTTTCAGAAAATATAATGGGGCTTTTTGGCTTCCATCAAAATCTTTTCAGACTCAGTGTTAGTTCAAGAAAATTCTACACTTACTGTGCACAAAATAGCGAAGTACTTTTACGCTGATGCTTAAAAGAAAAAATATTGATCAAATAGTTATCACAAACTGTGATTTTATTACTGTTACTGAATTTATAAATATCAAATTTAGTCTACTGTCTATTCTGCACAACACGGTCAAATTATTCAAGTATGTTTAAGAATTTAAAATTTTGATAAAAGTCAAATACTTCAAGTATGTTTTAAGAAAGCTACAGCAGTAACCTGTGTAAACAATTCTGACAAGTGGTGTTATATTTATGTCTACAACATGGAAGAAAAACTGGATTCACAAGACACTTCTTCCATAAACTGTGTTGTACTCTCCAAGATAAAATTCTTAGCTAAAACAAAATGGGGTATAGTTTTTAGGCTTTTTGATATCTTATATTACTACCACTATGTCTAAAAGTTTTTTGTCTCATTCCATGCAACTTTTTTCAGTACAACAAACGGAGCAATAAAAATTATAATGAACACCTCACTCAATAAAGTAGGAGACCATGTTGAAAATTGCACAATAATGACATAAATGTATAATGTCAAGTTATACTCTACCTTGTTGAGATTTTCTTGTTTTGCACCAGGCTGATACAACAACAATTATGATGATGACCAGTAAACCAAGAAACACACCCATAGCCATGACGATTCGATAAAGACTCACATTATCTGTGTAAAATCAACATTTAATATTAAACTTCTGAAGTGTTTACTATGTACAACCAACAATATTAAGATACTTTAGCAGGCAATATAACTAGTAGGTGTATGTTCAGAAGACAGGGTATGTTACTCAATATCTCTCTTTAAAATATGAACAGTTGTATCAAAGTTCTACAAAAATTTGTAACTTCAAAGTATATCAGATAAATTAGCCAGGGTGTTACAGCCGATATGACACAGGCGCAGAAGATGAGGTAAATTTCTCAAGAGTGTGAAACTATATTTCAAATGATTACCAAGGAGTAATGACTTAATAAACTGTGGCACTTAAGCAAGACTCAGATATTTACATACTGGGTTACACTTCGGAAAATATTTTGCATGGTGTATATTTTCATAGTGAATGAAAATATATACTTTGCCAATCCATTTTTTCAATCAAATATCTCAATCAGGAACACTAGTGTCTTCTACCCAGTGTGTACATACTAACTTGCATAATACCTTATAGTCATATCTATTATGCAACCTAATTACAAACTACAGTTCCAGCATAACAGTTATGAAAATGTATGTGCTAGTATATTGTCTTAGATTTCCTTGCACTTTCTGTGGGAATTTGCTTTCATAGAAAATTAAATCCATCCAAGGAAACATTTGGCCTTTAACATTCTTGAATGAATGCCATCAAGATGGTTGAACTTTCTTTGACGCTTGTAGATAATATTCAGGGGCAGTTTTAATTGCTTCTAATAGTAGGTTATTTTCAAAATAATATTACGATATAAAATCAACTTTTCAAAGGTAACTGTTTACAACAGGTACTGGGTAAAATGACACAATTTTACTTTTCCTACCTTCCAATTTCAGTGTAATATTGAATGTGATTTCATTTTGGTCACTTGAAATAGCCCAGTTGATGACTTGAACTGTGTAGTTTCCCAGGTGCTTGTGGGTCACTTTTCTGATAAAGCAGGTGGTCTCAATATGCTCCTCATCTACTGAATCGCTGATTCTGATATGTTGTGGGGCTAAGTCTTCCTTGTACCAGTTTACAGTGTAGTTAGTGACAGGATTAATATGAAAGCTCACAGTCAGAAGTGCAGCAGATTCTAGAGTAGTATACACAGTGAAGTCTTGCATATTCCCCAATTTAGCTGCATCTGTAATAAACCATTAAAATTGCAACGAAAATGATTTAAAAATCTAAATATAAAACTATAATTTCAACAGTAGTGGAGGTAAAGTAACAGTGATAAAAGAGCTATTGTTCACGAAAAAAAACAAGAAAGAAACCTATTTATTCTCCTAAAAAAATATCTAAAAAATAAAAAAGGGGATATTCTGACGAAACATGGGAAAAATTTAAAGATGCAAAAAGACTCACAAACTCATTTCTGACAATATTTATCTCTGTGAAAATGCTCCTAGAGCAACAGGAGTAGTCACCCCGACCATCAGTACCTGACCTTCCGTCCTTTCTATTCTTTACTTTATAAGTGAATCAAACACTTAGGCCACAGTTTTGTTTTGATATTCCTAAAATTTTGAATAAGTTTTCAAGACAATGTACCAACATCTGTTGCCTCCTGGAGAAAAAAAGTTCAAAGCTAACCTTTTTGTAAAAGGGTTCTGTGGTGAGTTCTTTTACCATAAAAGGATATTAAGTTATTCATTTATCTATGTGTTCTGCAGAAGTGGTAGAGTAAGTATTGTTTTTTTGCACTCCATAGTTGGTCATCTAAATAAAGATGGTAGAAATATCATTAAGCAGCTGGAAAAGTTAATGTATATAGCATATAAAGTATTGATCAAATTTGTTTCTCTCAAGACAAAAGCAAGAACATACCTCAGAGCTAGTATTGAAGTGGAGGGCTATATGAACAGCCTTTGCACTTGCTAGAACTAAATCATGTCAAGTGCATGTAAATAGCTTTTAATTATCTATATTTCTGTTGTGAATTTTACTGGAGTGAGCAAGAATACATATGTAAATATTCCAGATAGTGGATTGTACATCAGCAGAAGGTTAACCACAAAGAGAATATTAGCCACCAGGTTAGACTGGTCAAAGCAAAACATTGATCATATAGCTGGGGCAACGGTATCAAAATAATTGGATAACAATTATCAGAACTGTGCAAATGTTTAGAAAGATCCTAGAGATAATAACATTCTACATCCAAAATTGAAGAATCTGCCTCAGGAGGACCCACAACAGAAGTGTGGTAAGTGTTTTTCATTGCCATTTTAAAATAATTTCAGGATGATGTTGGTCCCACACACTTCATGAAGACAGTTTGCAGTGACACCAGTGTTTGGAGAAAGGTACAAAATGCAAGTTCTTGAGAGTCGCATGTGTGTGACTGTGTCAAGTAGAAATTACAAATGTACCTGTACAAATGTACCTTGTGCAAATGTACAAATGTAGGTGAGATAAATGATTAGCCGCTTGAGTCAAATTATTTTGATAACTCATTATTCCTGAGCACATATAAACTTTCACAATTAAATCCCCTTGTAGATCAAGATTAATATAGAGATGATCAGTAGCATGAAACACATCATCTTGTCTATGTGTTACAGTCTCCTTGAATCCTAATTTGAATCTTGCTCAAATGGAAAACTTAAAGGAATGCACAAATAAGCCATACCAATTTTGCATGATCTTATGAGCCCTTAGGACAATAGTTTTGGTGTCTGCTATTATCTCAGAACCAGCTATTTGTAAGTCTCAGAAAGTGCCATTTGTCAAAATGGAATAGGCCTGATTTTGTAATTACATCTTGTTAATGCCCATTGCTGGTAAGATAGTTTGCTACGTATGTATATCCTTTGTAACTCTATGTGAAAGCCATGAAGGTACATGTATTGTTCTTAGAAATATACAAGTAAAGTAATGAAAACAATGCCACTATAGACCCGAGTTTCTATCAGTATAATGTGCATTTAAATACTTTAAAAAATCATCATCAACAAAATGAATTGAATTGTTCCGCTAATAGACAAAATATGATAATTACTGTTGATTTTAATACTTGCTACATGGAGTATGATCGTGCTTCAGGCAAATTAAATAAAAGTGGTAATTGTTTTAAAGAATTTATTACAAAAATGATCGTATAGATGCTTACCAATTCATAAATCCTGATAGTAAGGGGTTTACAGATATACATACAAGTGATAACATGCAAAGGTTATTCAATCAAGTTCAATTCTAGCCTGTCAAGCGCCTGATCATAAAGCCTTGACAGTTACCTTATGTTTCAGCACTAACAAATGAGGAGCTGGGTATTGGAAACTGAATAACTCTCTCCTGCAAGATGAAGGCTACAAAACATTAATCGGATCAGATATAATATATACCATCAATACTAGTAGTTTATTAATTCCAAAGCAAGACCTATTTGAGTTACTAAAAGTAGTGGTTAAAGAATCCACATTATTCAACTTGTAAAAAAGCAAGAAGAATGAGTAGAATATCTCAAATTGAAAATGAGTTAGATTTTATTGATCAAGAAATTGCTAACTCTAACAGCCCAAGACTTTTAACTAAAAGATTATCCCTTAAAAATGAGCTCAATTCCCTGTACAAAGAAGTTAGTAATGCAGCGTATATTCATTCCAGATCAAAATGGGCAGAACAAGGAGAAAAGAGCACATCATATTTTTTAAATCTAGAAAAGCATCCCCAGTCCTTAAACTATATTGGTGTGCTTAAGAATGAAATGGGAACTAAAGTAACAACTGACAAAGAAATTCTTGAAGAAATTACTAAATTTTACAGTAAATTATACCCTAATATAAACACTGACACAAGAAGTTGAAAAGTACTTTAGAGACTTGTCAAGTCACAAAAATCTGACTCATACAGACTCTGAATCTATAGAAGGACTTATAATGAAAGATGAATGTGAAAAAGCACTATCAATGATGAAAGGGAATAAATCTCCCGGCCTAGATGGCATCAGTGTTGAATATTATAAAATGTTTTGGCCAGAACTAGGAAATTTAATCATAGAATCTTTCAATGAGGCTTATCAAAGTAAATTATTATCTGCTTCCCAAAATGTATCAATTTTGTAAATTACTTTTAAGAAGGGAGACTCTTTAAATATTAAGAATTATAGACCAATCAGTCTTACAAACATTTACTACAAACTACTTGCACATATACTAGCTAATCTTCCTCATGAAGTTCTGTAAAAAACATTTCTTCAGGTCAAACTGGCTAGATAAGGAAAAGATATATCTGAACAAATATAAGAAAAATTCTTGATACTGTTGAATATTTGTAAAGGACTAATAATTCTGGTATTCTTTTGATACTGGATTTTGATACTGTAGAATAGTCATTTCTTTTTGAAACTTTAGAAGAATTCAGTTTTGGACCTCAATTTATTAACTGGATCAAACTGTTGTATCAAGATCCTGTAGCACTCATAAAGAATAAAGGCTGTTTCTCCAATAAAGTTTCTATTAAAAGTGGTATTCGACATACATTGTCTGGATAGATTTACTGTACTTTGGATATTTTTGGATATTGTACATTCATATAAGAGCGAGTGGATTTGCTGCATTTTGGACATTGTCCATATCTTGGAGCAGACAGTACCGTTGTGCAAATCTGAATATCTCCAGACAGACATTCTGTGAGATTGGATATACAGAGGATAGCAGGAGAAGGATATTTTGTGTTGTTGAACATTGGACAGATGACAGGATACAGATATCTGTGTGTGAGTGAACAATGTACACATCCGAGGACAGACCACAGGACAGATTACAAGACAGATTGTTGGATACGGTGGATAAACTTAACTGTTAGTAACATTGGTCAGGTCAGATAGGTTTCATTATTGTATCAATGTGTGTATGCTTAAGAGCATACCAGTTGACTGTAATCATTATTGTTAATTGTTAAATAAAGTTGTCAAACTTTTGCCTTTTCCTGTTGCAACTTAAAGACAACCGGTAATTGCTACCGTGCTTGCCCGTGACCATAACATTTACTGATGGAGATGTTGATGAGGAATATGTCTACAATACAATATCCAAAATTTTTCACCATACAGAGACATTCTTATGGGCTACACAAGTGTAAATGTAGAAAGATATCCTGAGTTGAACAATACTAGAACTTTAAAATTTCTAAAAAACTACCAACAAATTCTTGTACAACAGTTTTTTCCACAAAAAAAAATTGAACCACCATTTCAAGAAAAAGTTTGGCAAAAATTATTAGGAATCGATGAAAATTGACTTTGCAAATGTTAACACAAATAAAATTAAGTTAGCAGAAAAAAATTAGCTGAATTTATTTACAAGGTTCTTCATCTTATTCTACCATGTGGAGTCAATTTAAAGAGATGAGAATTAGATACAATAAAGAATGCAATATTTGTAAGCTGACATACGATATTCCACATATGTTATTTCATTGTAAAATGGCTCAAGTTGTCCAGAAAATGGTGTCTAAGTTATGTAATGGTGTTGTCTCTTGGAAAGATGTGATATTAACAGATATGAATCCAAATATTTCTGTGCTAATTACTATCATAGCATTCTCACTGTACAAAAAGTGGTTGCTATATGGTGAGAGTGAGAATTGGCACAATCATGATATAGTATCATATGTTAATCTCAAACTTTCCTTCAGAATAAAAAACTTAAATTCAATGACAAATGTAGGAAATATTCTAAAGGATGCATATACAAGTTTAATTAATTAATTGTAGCATGATTAGCTTGCTGATACGTCAATATTATATTTATGAAAAAACATAAATAATCCCTGTGATGAATATAGCTGAAAAAAATGTTTTTCACAGTATTGAAGCATGTATTAAACATAGTTTTCAATGTTTTATCTGTTAATCTTACTAGAAGAGTTTGATCCCAAAACAAGCTTTGTTTGGCATCACAATAGGAAATATTCATTATTGTTCTGTAGAAGTCTTTGTTGCAATTCTTGGATTTTAGGTCTAATCTTATGTGATTAGAAATATTAGGCTTTTGGTGAACCTTAGAACTAATTTGCTGAGGTACACACTCACACATGTAATTACTCGGTTGTATTCTAAAAGTTTGTTTCAGTTATGGCACTTACTTTTTAAAAAAACTCTATTTGCATGTATTGTATCAACTAGTAGGTTAATCCCTTTTCTGTACCAGTATTAAAGAAGGAGATGGGCTTTTTGAAATCTTGGAATTTAGCAAAAAAGTTTCACACTGTGTGTCTGAAATTGGTATATTGACCATAACTCTCCTCCAGGAGTGAACTTCCAATCAAATTTGTTTGTTTTTCTATTTACAATATTACTTATGTTTTCTGGTCCAGGCCATAACTCTCCTCCAGGAGTGAAGAACTTGCAATCAAATTTGTCAAATTTTATTTATATTTTCTGGTCCAAGGTCCTACATTGTATGAAGCTAAATTGACCTAGGGGACATTACTATAAATGAACAGCCTTCGTAAGCAAGTTGTTTTGAGAGACTAGTAAAATTATTTAGATCTTTCATATTAAGACCTACATCTTGGTAGTTTTTTGTTATAGTTGTCCTCTTGACTTTATCTGGTTTAAAGATAAAGTTAAAACATGCAGTTTTTAATTCTTTTAAAATGTGTTTATTTGGAGAAGAAAATGGAATGAATAAATCATTCAATTGAGATATTGCCAGTGTTTTAATGACAGCTATTTTCCCAATTGGTGTAACATACCTTTGATGCTTAACATGCAACATTTTTGTGTCGTCCCTCTGAGGCGTGGGCTTCCGCATGAACAACTTCTTCAAAACTACAAGGCCTAGAGAAATGCTGTTTTTTAAAAGACACCTTATCTTTAGACGATGAAAAATTGTTCAAGGCATGCAAATCTGTCTGTTCGTCTGTTTGCTACACACATTACAAGGGAGGTACCTCCACCAAAAGTTTGAAAATTTCAACAATTTATCACAATTTTCTCAGTGACTGTTGCAGGGATTTCTCTCATATCTTGCATATATGTACTAGGCCAGAGGTGGATTCTCTTGTGTGAGTATGACTTATTTTTTTAATAATTTTTTTAAATAATTTTTAATGCATTAAAATTCATGAAATATTGCACTAAATCACTTATAACTTGAAAAGTGTTGCATTTAGAGCATTTTGTTAAAAAAATGTTATTCAGCTACTTTTTTCATAGCTACAACATGGTGAGTAACTCGGGTGTCTGTCTCAATAATGAGTAATAGCTACTTTTGGGCTTTTCAGTAACTTCCATCACGATTAAATCACTTGTAGCTTGAAAACTATTGCATTTAGAGAATTGGTATAAATATGTCATTCAGCTACTTTTGGGTCAGCTATAACATAGTAAAATTTCAGACCTGTACCTTGTGGCATAGCTGAGTAATAGCTACTTTTAGGTTATCACTGTAATTACAAAAGGGAATTATAGGTAGGGATCTCGAATTTGCTGGATATGTTCCTCATTATAAAATCTTGTCTGGGAATATTTTTGGCCACATTTTGAAAAACAAGATGGCCGAAACAGGCGTTTCTTTTACAGTCATGAAAAGTGCTTATATCTCCCTTATTATTGGTCCTAGAAGTTTGGGATGGTAAACCAACCTGTAGGAAATCATGGCCTGGGAATCTTTTGCTGTGGTCAGATTTGACCTTTGGCCCCCTCCTTCAAGGTCAAACAAATATAGCCAAACTTAAAAGTGCTTATAACTCACTTATTAATGGCCCTAGAAGTTTGGGATGGTAAACCAACCTATAGGAAATCATTGGCTGGGAATCTATCGGTGTGGTCAGATTTGACCTTTGACCCTCCTTCAAGGTCAAATGAAGATAGCCAAACAAAGTTTTTATGACTCATGTGTTCTTGGTCTTAGAGGATTGGGATGGTAAACTAACATGTGGGAAATCATGGGATGGGATTTTTTTGGTGTGGTGAGATTTGACCTTGGACCCCTCCTTCAAGGTCAAACAAAAGATATCAAAGCTTAAAAGTGCCTATAACTCACTTATTATTGGTCCAAGAGGCTTGGTATGGTAAACCATCCTATTCGAAATCATGGGCTGGGAATCTTTTGGTGTGGTCAGATTTGACTTTTTGACGCCTCCTTCAAGATCAAATTAGTACAGCCAAACTTAAAAGTGCCTATAACTCACTTATTATTGGTTCTAGAGGTTTGGCAGGGTAAACCAACCTATCGGAAATCATGGGCTGTGAATCTTTTGGTGTGGTCATATTTGACCTTGGACCCCTCCTTCAAGGTCAAACAAAAGATATCGAAACTTAAAAGTGCCTATAACTCACTTATTATTGGTCCTAGAGGTTTGGGATGGTAAACCATCCTATCCGAAATCACGGGCTGGTAATCTTTTGGTGTGGTCAGATTTGACCTTTGGACCCCTCCTTCAAGGTCAAATGAATACAGTCAAACATAATAGTGCTTATAACTCGCTTATTATTGGTCCTAGAGGTTTGGTATGGTAAACCAACCTATAGGAAATCATGGGATAGGAATGTTTTTGTGTGGTTGGATTTGACCTTGGATCCCTTCTTCAAGGTTGAACAGTATGTTTTATGTCTACATGTTTTAATCTACTTTTTACACTTAAACAGGCTATCTGTTTCCTCAACCCACCCTAAGAAGCACATAGGCAGGCGTGGCTTTGCAGTAGCCCCACCAGCTGAATGGAACAACCTGCCACAGACTCTCAGATCTCAGCAAACAATAGATGGTTTTATAAGCCAGCTAAAGACTTACTTGTTTAGGCTGGCATACCCCCCACCCTAGTTATACCCTGGCGGTGTTTTTAAGATGTCGACCAATTCCCTCTCATTATCATCTTCACAAATCAAAAACACTCAGTCAGCTGACACAGTGCCCGTTCACAGGCACTCTCCTCTTGTTTTATACTTGTGATTGTTGGCCAAAAGTTAAGTTCAGTGATCGATTCCAGATCTTTTGAAAAATTGATACCCAGAAGGTTGAAATCTGTTGCACCCCAGGCCAAGTTGCATGTGGTATTAATTTTGTCTTTAGAATGTTGCTTCTTCCCTATGCAGATTATCTTAGTTTTGTCGGTATTTATTTTCAATCCTGACATTGAACCAAATATTCCCAGTGTATTTAATACGGCTACCAAAGATTCTTTCCTACCATCCAATATGAGTGTTGTGTCATCAGCAAACTCAGTAATATTTTTTTCTACGTCATTAACAGAAATGACTTTTTATGATTTTATTTATTGTTTAATATCCTTTAGAGCGCGGATTGGATTTTGCCCTCAGAGTTCAAAAACATAAATTTGCGACCATTATTTAGGCACTTCGAAATGCAAGCTAGCTTTTCCTGTTCAGCTGCAAAATCGTAATTTGGTGCCAAAAATGTTGTTGTTCCAAATGCAACATGTTCAGATGTGTAGTTCCCATCTATTTTATTAAGAAAATATTTCATTTTTACACATTTGCTTTTTAACAGTAGAATGGGTATCTACACATTTTTTACACTTTGGCATATTAGCGCAAAGTACTTTATGAAAGTTTCTTGATGCAGGAAATTTGTTTCATTTGACATTTATATTAATATAATTGCAAAACTTTAGGATGAAGCCAGGTAAAAGTGTTTAAAATTTCCCCTTAAATACAATGAATTTCATGATGAAGAAAACCTATACAGGGAATGTGACAGGGCCATTGATTATGATTATTCTTTTGAGTAATGCAATTTGTACAAATAAAAGAGTGCTTGATATTTTAGCAGACAATGTATTCTTAAATTGTTTTGAATGTAAAATAATTTTAATATTACAAAATTATCAACAGTTAGTAGTTATGCAAAATACAAGTACTGATCTGTAAGTTATTTGAGTTTCCAGTGATAACTTGTAAATGCATAAAAAGTAGCATCAGTTGAATATTAGTATATTTCAGTCACGTTTGTCAGCAAAATGACACATTGGTGGTTTGAAAGATTTTGAAATACAGAAAGCGTACATGCAAAAATGTGTGGCTAATGGTAAATTGTAATAAAAAATTGCTAACAATGTGTAAATATGCAGCATATTTTTCATCATAAATATTCAAGAATACTTTTGCAGATGTGTAAAAATGCGTAAGTTCTTCTCATCAACTCATTTTTACACTCTTGTAGTTACTATTTTCTTTGTAATCAAGTTGCAAATGTGTAAAATCACAGGATTTTATGGTCATAATCTGCTGCAATGTTTTCAAAATTCGGTAAAGCAAATAACATTTCACCAGAACCAAGTTTTTGGCAAAACTATATAGTTTCAATAAATATTATTCATTATTGCTAAATTTTATTTCCCTACATGTAAAATAGATAGATGACTGGACATAAATCTTACCTGGGTGATATATGGGGATTTTAGGATCATAAAACACAAAGGCAATAAATTGTATCTTATTTTCATTCATGCACAAGGAAAATCTAGTTTTTGCTTTACAAAAAAGATACATGATTTTTTTAAAAAATATACACTAAATAAGCAGAAACATAATCTTTAACATGACAAAATAATGAAAATATCGACGCGCCTAAGACAATTTTCCTTAACCTCCTGCTTGCATTTCAATTAAAGCTCTTTTCAGCGGCAAATTACGCTTATGTGCTTTACTAATAAAAACAGCCCTGCATTTCAAATACCCTAAAAAAGCTACGCTGAATTACGCTTACGTGCCCTAAAGGATATCACTGAAAAGCATAACCTGGGCACAGATTATGAACATGCATGACGATATTGATATATATATATTGATTGATATGTCAGGGACAGCTGTGAGGTTAACTGGTTTATTAACTGGCAAGGAATATTGCAATTTCTGTCTATCTATTAAATTGCTAATATGTATTAGGTATTTTTACATTTTAAGAAAGAATAATTGAATTTCCACTGACCTCTTCTTCTTTCAAATTTGTATGTTGTGAGTAAGAGTAAGTTCTATTAATTTGTGAGTAAGAGTAACTTCTACTAATGATTGATCTGACCTATATCCAAGTTTAATTGTTAGTTGTGCTTGTCACAACATTTCAGTTGAGGGCAGGTCCCTAATTGCTTGTATTCACCATGTAGCCTTCACATTATTGTAATTGGGTATTATTGTACATGTGTCAGTGTCAGTTAAACCCCAATCACTTGTTCCTTAATTACTGTCATAACAAGTTACATCACCACCCTGGTTTTCACTTGCCCCTAGGTCAAGCCACATCCCTCATTAGCTCTAATTATTCTAGTGTCAGAATGTTCACTTATTTTCCCGCCTTTAAGTTTACTTTCTCACCTCCCTCCAGTATCTTACCTCATTATTGTTTCAACACTTCTTGGGTTCAGACACCCTCCCTCCTTCCCCTTCATCACCTGGCATTACACCTTTGTCTGGTTAACAATGCTTTCCTCCTCCACCTCCTTGTCACTACACTGTGAATCCAGTCATATGTTCAAGTCACCCTTTATTTTATCTATCCTATTGTATGTACATGTTTACATTGGTTACATATCACCATTTATGTTCTATGTGGGCCTTTTAAGTATTTTAGTATTTTAACAATTAGTATTTTGTATGTGTGTATAATTTATGTTGCTAATATGTCGTTATCTTGTGTAAACTCCTTGTAAAATAAAAGGCTCTTATCCCATTAAAAATACATTCGTGTGTCATTGTGTTACTTTGCGCTTACTAGTCGTATCTACTTATATTGGACCTTGACCTTGACTGACAGCACTTGTCAATAAATTCTAAGAGATTAGCAGAGGCAAAGACATCCAATCTAGCATGACTCGTTGGGTTCTTGCAATGCCAAGTATATCTTCTTAAATCATCATTTAGACATCAAAATACATCCTTTATGTCTAATGCATTCATTATATCTTTAAGACTTGACCTTGTTTGAGGATTATTTATGTTCTTTTGTTCATACAGTCTTTTTAAGGTATAAAACCCAGTTGAAATCCCCACAAATGAGGCGGTAATCATGTTCTGATACTTCAATGTGTTCTTTAACAAATGTAAAGAAATTAGGGGAATCTGGGTTGGGTGCATAAATATTTATCAATCTAATTGTTAACTCACTCAAATTTAACAGAAAAGAAATAAAGTTGCTTGCATCATCTGTATAAATATCTGAAAGATTGTACTCAAAATCTTTTTAAACAAAATTGCCACACCTCTAAGGTTTGTTCTCATCCCATTTAACAAGCAGTCACCTGTCTATATATCCATTTTATTGATTTTTGCTCTTCCGTGAGCCAGTGTGTGTCTTGCAAGCAATTAATTTCTGATCCAATGTCTTCTATGTATTTTAATAGATCTATTCTTTTTTTAATATCTGTGAGACCTTGACAGTTTGCTGAGACTATTTTCAATTTAGAGGTAGCCATGACTCTTCAGTTGTTTTAATAAATCCCAATGGTTAAAAAGACTGTAGCATAGAAGCACACACCCACACATTTTCAAGTGTATGGCAGGACTGTGAAAGATGAACATGTATATTCACAGAGATATGATGAGGCAGTTTATATTGCCCAAAACACCACCGTAAGTAAATTGAGCAGACCCATGAGCGCGGACAAAGCAAATATACTAGTACACAAACATTCTAAGCAAGAGTAACCATGGTAAGGTACTGTTTGTGTAACTTTGATTATTTTAATGATTATGCAATATTACACTTGGATTTATGTTAATCATATTATTTGAGTTGACTGTGGAGGCACTAAATAATTTACAAAACACATAAACAATAAAACACTTATTTATATTAATAGTTTGTAGGCATTAGAGACAGTTTAACTGATCAAAACTGGACTTAATTGGATATTTAAGCATACACAAAAAGTTTTGCACTTATAACAATGTGAGCTACCAAACTGATTTATACCATATAATCTTGAATTTTCCGTCACCAGGATGCTTCCAGTTGTATGTGGAGCAGTACAAATTACAATTTCCAACAGTATATGATGGTAAAAGTTCTAAAATTATGATTGTAGTGATAACGTTAGGCATATAGCAATTTACGTTTATATTGTTGTAACCATATGCTGGCCAACATTAATCTTGATAGTTAAAATCTAAAGGACAAGCATTAAAAATAAGGCATTAGCAACTTTATGCCCAGCATGAGTGGAGCAAAATGACCACAAACATTAAATAATTTCATTTTTACAGTAACCATACTCACACTATTTAAACCGAAGTATACTATTTTGACATTTTACAAGTACAAACTACTTATGCTAGTATTTACCGTACTTTACATGTACTAGCCATCTTTTTCAAAAAGAATTAACATTTTGATTGGACCATGAGTAATTGTAATTTTGTAGTGGCACACCTAACAGCATTTTAACACAAGGCTCTTATGCTAATAATTTTTAGAATAACAGTTTGTACTGCACATGTCAGCCAATCTACACTTGTATCAGCCACATACAATAGCTTATACATTTAGTATGGATTTAATATGGCATAAAGTGCCTAAAACCAGCTGACACAGCTGACAAATTGATATATCATCTGAAAACAATTAAGTAATCTGAAGGCTGTTGAAATACTATAAAAATTGGACAACTTTTTGGGACAATTCACATATATTCCCATAAACATGGAAATAATATCTGACGAAGTAAGATATCATAACATTGCACTCTCATACTTACAATACACATCCAGAGTACTGCGTCCATTGTTCTGTCCACCAATACCTGTCACAGTACATTTGTAAGAACCACCCATTTCTTTATAGCCAAGATCCTTCAGATTTAAAGTTGTACCATTATTCATTATAAAACTTCCTAAAAACATAGTAACGATTATAGATAAACATATATTTATAAATGCGTATATTTATCTGAAACTACAAAATAATTTATTTGGTATGATTATATATTTCAAATGTATAACTGTTTCTTCCCAAAGATTATTTTGTTTTTTTTTTCACTTTTTTCAACCTAATATTTTCTTACATATCCCTGCTATGTTATGCAATATGCCATATGTTTCAGAAAGAGATAACACCAAACTGTGAATAACGTAACAGTTAATACAGAAACATACAAGCAGCCCTTATATGACCTTGAACTATATTCACCTGTGCTACGATTATTGTTCACAGTGACACATTATAATCCAATCAACAATTGCAATCAAAATATATATTTCACACCACATTAAATACAGAAAAATGACATATGGAAGTAAAGTTTCAATGTACACACATGTGATTTGCTATAAAGTATTTGAAACTACTTTATTCCAAGAATTTACCTAAAGGTAATTTTGTGAGAGCAAAGCAAGTTATATCCTAGTAAATTTATTTCAGGTATCATATGTATTTCAAGTAAAACTTGCCAGAAGGCACAGGAATATATGTAGTTGTGAGACTATATGTAGGTTTGTACATCCAATCATATTCATAGCTTGTGGCATCTGATGGATTTCCACCACTTGTTCTGCAGGTAATATTTCTTTCTGTGTATTCCACAGCTGGTATAGTAGTTCCTTTTACACTTACTTCAGGGGGATCTGAACAATGAAGAAATGAAATTATACATGCTGCAGAACATCAACATGTTTAGTGTGTATATTATTGCATCTATAAGTGAACCATATTGATAAAAAATGACCCTATGAAATTTGTAATATTGACTATTATTATTTTTTTATTAGAACATGATCAAAGAGTTTACGCAAAAGCAGAGTAGCAGTAGTTTGAAGGATTTATAAGCACAAAATTGATGTAAGCACCCTTTCCAATGCTAATGTCCAAGAAGGTATAGTCCAGTTCCAGAATATGCTTGTGTCCATGTTAATGTCTGAAAGGGGAGAAGACTACAGGGGGGTAATCTTAATAAGTCACTGTTGTCTAATTCCAGTAATACTTTCCTGGGTTGTGTGGGTTTTTTTCTTTTGCCACATTTTATTTCACTATGCTTAAGAGTAAATGCAGAAATTCATTGCTTTGTAGGTAAGAAGGTCATATTTAAAATGTGATACTGAATGGTTAGCAAGTGTGGTTTATATAAAACAGATGCAACATGACTAATCTTGTTTACACACCATGTGAAAAAGGGTATTTTGAACTCTTAAATCTGCTAACGTAGTTTTTGTGGGTGTAACAAAGTGGTAAATGACAGTAGTCCAGGTGTTTGCTTATCACGGCACTAGCTACCTTTAAAACTGTTTTATGGCTGAGATACCTTTGAGCCCTCAAGAGTTCTCAAGAGTTCTCAGGCATGGCTATATCACACAGGTCGCATGTCTCTGCATTATCAGCATTCAGGAATGCACTAAGACTTTTGACTGATTCAATAGTATTACTGAGGAGACTCACAGGGATGATGATAATCACCAATCTAAATAAATTCAGTGTAAAACCCCAGTACTGACCTTTTGCTAAAAGACACAAAAATGTAAAAGGTGAAAAGAATTGGTGCAGAACTGAACCCTGGGGCCGATTTCACTAAAGGACTTAAACTAAGTCCCTTTTTTGGCTAAGTCAGGGACTTAAATCTAAGACTTTGGTCTTAACTAGGTCTGGGACTTAAAATGGATTTCACAAAGGTGACTTAGCTAAGTCCAAGCTCATCATATAACCACAGTGGTTTTCTGTGTCATGTTACCTTTTATATCCTTCATTTAATGCATTTTATCTAAGGATAAGTGCTGTTTTGAAATGGAAAACCTTGTTGCCAAACACAAACTTCCCAAAGACTACTTCAGTAAGGTGTTCTGTGTAATTATACTTTTTTTACAGCCCTTTCAAAGTTTGAAGTGGAGAAAAGTTTATGGCGGCCATATTTAAGTCCTCTTTACAAAATTTAAGCCCACTACCTCCCAGACTTAAATCTAAGACCACTGACTTAGCAAATCCATGGACTTAGCCGCTTTGTGAAATCCACTAAGTCTAAGCCCCCTGACTTAGCACATTTTTGACAGAATTTAAGACCAAAGTCTTAAACTTAAGCCCAAAACCAGACTTAAGTCCGTTCGTGAAATCGGCCCCTGATGAACCTCATGGGAAAATTGTAAAGCATCTGAAAAGTGTCTGCCTCCCCGGAATTTCTAAAGGTATGACTATAAATGAAAGCACAATCCCACCAATACCATAACAGTATTTAAGACTGCCTAAGAGGACAGAGTTGGTGTTTCATATGAAATGCGGCAGATAAGTCCAGAAGGACTAGTCAAATGGGTTGTACCCTTGTCCATCGAGATGGCAATATCATTTTGCAGTTTAGCAATGTCATTTCAGTATAGTAAAATGTCTGTACACTGACTGATTTATTTTTAATATTCCCCTCCGTGAGATATGCTCACTTATTTGCCTAGCCACAGCTTACTCAATAAGTGTAGAGATACAGCTATAGTGGGATATCAGTCCATAGTTTTCATTTTATTTCTGTCATGGACAGTCTTCTAAAACAGGTGTGTGACATATACAGCCTTGAAGCAGGATGGGAAATTATCCCCCTTTAATGAGTAGTTCAAAATATTTTAAATTGGGGTTAAGAGTACACTGATGCAGACACAGACCAGTGAAGTAGGAATAGTGTCTACCTCACAGGTGTTTGCAAGGTCATCATTTACAATGGCAGATATGAATTCACATTTATCTTGCTCAGTTTTCTAATAATTTTTTTAAATACTGACAATAAAGCTGCTTTGAAGAAACAGCCAGCTGGTTCAACACAGACTGGGCGAGACGGATATTTGTTGGTGCAAAGTGTATAAAGAGTTTATCCATGTACGTGTGTCTGTTTTGAAATATATCACAAAATTGAGTGAATTTGTCTTTTTATCACTTTTGACTGTCAGTGTGAATGTTAATATCACTTATAGTAATATTTTCCTTTGGTGCAGGTGCAGAAGGTTCAATGAACATGTCTTTGCAAGTACGTGGGGGTCCACAACGGACATATACTGTCAGATGGCTTGACCACACTCAGCTAATGTAATGGTGATGTTTTCGAAAATGTCGCATGGAGCTGTTAGATTGAACCTTAAATTTATTTACTATTACAAACTAAGTCATCAGTTCACTTTTAACAGGCAAGTTTCAAGTGAAATTCTTTATTCTGTTATTTTATTCAATGGAAATATTATTACTCCAAGCATCATAAGGTTGTCTTCCATCTAGAAATTGTGTTACTTACATGTAATGTTGAGGATTGCTTCTTTCATTTTTATTTCAGCCCCAGTCCACTTCAGAAGGCATTTTGCAATCTTCCCATGCTGATTTCTGTCAGTTGTAAAAGTGAATGTAAATGTTTTAACCCTTCCACTATTTGAACCAAGGGTTTGGCTTACTTGAGGTTTTTTGTCTGTTTGTTTGGTTCCATTAATGAAAAAGTCAATGTCCACAAAACTGTCAGGATTTGAGCTACTGGCTTTGCATTTTACCGATTTTTCTGCATGTTCTTTCACTGAACTGCCTATGTCCATATCCAGACCATGAGGTTGAACTGGTAAAATAAAACCAAAAAAAAAACATTTTGGACAATTGCCAAGCAAGTGTAACAGGCAACCAGGAATAAAATATAAGGGATATAAAAACGTTATGCAATGTTGACTTAATATTATGATCTTTTCAAGATACTATCTGAAATAAACAGATATTTAAAGAAAGTTAATTTAAACAGAAAAAAAATCAAACTGAAACATTTTGTGCCTCAATAGATACTCACATGTCACATTCAGATTATGTGAAATCAGATTTGCGATATTATCCTTCAAGACACATTTAACCAATCTGTTATTCATCTCGCGCTTTGCTGTCAGTCTCAGTGTACTGTTTGTCATCTGTCCATAGTAATCACCAGGTGATGAGTAATTCACTTCAGTGTGTGTATCATGTTCATCCACAGGAATATCATCCACAAACCATAGAATAGGGTTTGTGTCATGGTTGAAAGAGTTTGTCTCACACATATAATCGGCTACTGAACCTTCTTCAACAGTTACTGGGGGAACCTTCATCATGTTTATTTTGATAGGCTCATCTAAAATTGTCATTTTACACTTGCAAAAACTTTTTGACATAATAATACAATTGTTTCTTCACATTTATAGAATATGTTCAATAAAAGTTTGTGATGATTCATTGTATGATGATATTTAAAATGAATTTGGAATTCTCATAATTCAACCACTCACAAATGATAACCAACAATCAGAATTAAACAGTGAAGTATATCCTAACCTTTATTGCCAAACAAAGTTAACATTTTGAGGACAGTGTACTGAAATATATTCAACCTTTAATTAAGTTCCAACTAAAAATAACTGGCTTCTGTAAATATGCATGTAGAATGGAACAGAAGCATTTATATAGCGCAAAATTGATGTACACAAGTGGAGATATGGAGGGTTTGTAAGTCTAAACAAGTGGGTTTTAACTTGCTCTGAAACCCTATTATTGTATTCTGTGATCAGACTAATTGTGGGATTCATTCATAGGGGGAAGAATTTGCAAAACCTCGCCTACCAATGGCCTTCTTGGGGCGAACTGAAGAAAGAGAATATTCGTCAAAAGTTTGACTAAATTTTTATAAACCAATTTTGAGGAGTCACATTATGGACTGATATACCACAATCAGTTTATAAATCCTATCATTTGAACAATGTAAACATGTAAATCTAAAGCAGACATAACATCACTGTACGGAAATTTCCCTCCAGCCTGATGCACTCAAGTCATAATGCATGTGTAATAAACAACATGCACACAAAGAAAAACAAATGAAAGTATAAAGTGATGGAAATGTGGTAACATTATCTTGCAAATGACAAAACATAGATGCCCCCTCATAACAAACAAAAGAGTAGCAGTGTCAGTGCGCAGGTCACGTACAGACTTCTAGTTAAATATATGGAGAGATCTTGTAGCTCTGGGCGACCGGTGGAATGCAGGATATAAGCAAGTATCTGAAATGTATGTTTTATATAAGCGAGATTAAAAATGTTTTATCCTGCAACCAAAACCTTCCCAGTTAAGCAAAGTAAATATTTGTGTGTGAAATATAAAAAAAACGAATTAGGTTCCCAGTTCAACCAGTTATTTGATCATAGTGGTGAATAATGGCAGTAGTTTATACTATCACAATTAGATACTACTAAATTTTGTCTCAGCTAAGATTTTGCTAAGCACTTTTTGTGAATCACAATTTAAGATAACTCTTACCTAAGACAAAAGTCATAAGACTGGTCAAAGCAAAAAAGATTGTCTTTTGTGAATCCCAGCAATGGGGATCCCATTTAGCTCGGCTCATTAAAGAGTTAAACCGCTTATTTCTGTGTTTAATCAGAAGGCTGTGTTATCGACACCCAACCCAACCAATCAATAATCTCTCTCTACACAAGTGCACAAATATATTTTATTTCACAAGCAAATCGTGCCTCCGGTCATTACTTAGCATTAAACCTATATAGGCATAACACACTCGTGAAAAATACTGCAGCATTCATTTTAAAGTTGTGTTGACAAGCGACAATTACTAAAACTTACCCAAAACCTTCAACAATGTGGTGTAGCTATAAGTAGATTGTCCACCTCCACTTTCGCATCTGAACAAGCCAGTGTCTGAGCAGTCAATATTTCTTATCACAAGTGAGGTATTCACAGATTTACTGACACCATACTTATCTGAAGTGTAGCCTGTATAGTATGTTATATTTTTTCTAGGTTTTGTGGGGAAGAGTTTAAGTATATTTCTCCACTGATTATGTTTGAACATGTACCAATATATTGCAACTTCTTTCTCTGTATCTTCACCACAAGGGAGTTCAACAGATTCTGCACCTTCCTCTGTGGAAACTGTATGATTTTTATATTGATGGGGCACCATATCTGATGTTATTTGCAGCATCCACAGACTCATAGAGATAGCTAAAACTACAAAATAATTGAGGGGTTGTGTATCAGAATATGTTTTCTTCTTATCACACACAACTAAGATCTGTATTTGTATATTCATTGGACAATATTCTGCAACAGTTTTTCTGTCAGCGAAAGTCTTTTGCTTCACGAGATCTATTTATACATATCTCAATGTTTTAAAAATGTTCATGTACAGAATGTTTTTAATCTGAAGGAAAATAGCTGGATTAGATTTTGCATGTGGTTCCAGATGCAAACACAATTTAAAAAAAAAAATTCTCATTTGGACAAATTGTGCATGAAATATTATAACTTGCATAAAATTCGTTGTGTTTTACACTTATTCTATTATGGGGCTGTTACATTGGAGCCAACTTCTAAGAAACTAGAATTTTTGGAGGGTTGGCAGCAATGTTTTCAGAGTTACAGATAGGGGGATCAGCAAAATTTCAAACATGTTTGATGTTTTGAAGATCCTCCATGACTCTGTATCTGAACTCTGGCTCCACCAACCTGGAAACCATGCTGTCGGATCTTCACTGCTTGTTGGTTACATTTCCTATCTTGTTCTACAGTGTTACCATTTTGTCTTGAAAAATTTGGCATCTTGTCCTAGTTAAGTACCAGGGCTCCACCGTCAGACAGGCTGGCTTTAGTAACAGACTGAACTTGAAAGCAAACAGGCCTGTTGTAAACATAACCTACCTGACTTGAACACTTCCCATCTAATGGGAATTCTCCCAGTCTTCAACCATAGAGTGAGTAACATCTCAGCAGGACAAGCCCATAATACATAGAGACAAGCTGTAATCACCAAACTGACAAGGTGATTAATTCTAATTCTAATAGCACTTTTATAGTGCTTAATCTCAGTCAAAAGACAGATTCTAAGGCGCATCAAACAAAAACATTGTTTGATATTCAAAAACCAGAGACATTGCAGGGGTCAGCACCGTGGAGGATGCAGAAAGAGATTGGAAATTTAGGGTGGGTATGCTTTTCCAAAGAGGTATGACTTCAACTTTGACCTGAAAGAGGCAAGTGAGGCAGAGCGGACCTCATCAGGAAAGTCATTCCAAATCATAGGTGCGTCATAGGCAAAACTGAGTCCAAAATGCTTTTGAGACTTGAAAACTGAAGCAAAGTGGGGAACCTCAAGAAATATGCCATCAGATTGACTTTGACGAGTGATATATGCACTATTTCCTTTGAATCAGGAAGAGTTCAAAGTATTTGGGGTTACCACTGTGTAGGAACTTATATACCAGCATGGCAGTCTTAAAGATAGAATGGTACTTAATCGGCAACCAATGTAGTGCTTTTCTAACTGGAGTGATGTGTGAGAACTGGGTGGTGTTGGCAACAATTCTGGCAAGGCTGTTCTGAACACACTGAAGTTTGCCCAGATCTAGATCTGAGAGACCTCTGAACAGAGAGTTACAGTAATCAAGTCCGCTTCCGACCAGAGCGTTGGCAGCCATAAGAATAGCTTCATGTGTCAGGTGACCTCGAAGTCGCTTATGATCCCAGACATGAGCAAAACAAGCCTTGCATACCTTCATAACATGGCAAGAGAATGAGAAATCTGAATCAAACCAGACACCAAGTTTCCTAACTGCATCAATTGGTGATATACGATTACCAAGTATTTTGACCGGGAAGGACTGATTAAGTTTTTCGCGCTGAGACTTTTAGCCAAACACAATGAATTCGGTCTTATCAGGATTTAGCTTAAGCTTATTTGTAGAGAGCCATCTCTTGACGTCTTCAAGGCAGTGTGACAGCTTATCAAGGGCCGAGGCAACATTTTTATGTGTGAGATGTACATACAATTGTGTGTCATCAGCGTAGAACTGGAAACTAATACCAGGATGATTCTGTATGACTTTACTCAGCGGAGTAGTATAGAGTGAAAAAAGGATTGACCCCAGGACAGAGCCTTGAGGCACACCATACAATAACTTTTTGGCATCAGATAAAATTGACCCAATCTTAATGCACTGAACATGGTCTGAGAGATAAGACTTAAACCAATCACTGACACCAAACCAGGAGCTAAGAGAATTAAGTAACGTATCATGATCAATAGTATCAAACGCTGCTGATTGATCCATGAGAATGACAGCAGTAGCCTCACCTTTAGCAAAAGCCAAATGAACATCATTCTTAATTGAAAGCAATGCAGAATCAGTTGAGTGACCTAGTTCATAGGCAGACTGCCTGACATTCTCTAGTCCGTTCAAACTGACATTGTCATTCAATTGAGAAGCAACAACACGTTCAACAAGTTTGGATATGAAGCCCCACCCAGAAACAGGTCAGTAGTTTATAAGTCATTGGGTGGTAGTGATGACTTTTAATTAAT
Organism: Sabellastarte sp. h YS-2021; assembly: GCA_964017235.1. Taxonomy (NCBI): domain Eukaryota; kingdom Metazoa; phylum Annelida; class Polychaeta; order Sabellida; family Sabellidae; genus Sabellastarte; species Sabellastarte sp. h YS-2021. The sequence continues at coordinate 14,736,413 of OZ024933.1, forward strand.
GGGGTTACAATAGCCTTCTTGAACTCATCAGGTACAATGACCAGTTAACAAGCCTGGTGATAGAGGGCAGTAAAATATCAATACATTCCTTAACAAGAAATGTAGGCCATGGATCTAACAAACAAGATTTAGTGGGTGACTTCATGATAATTTTTCTAATTTCCTCTTGAGAAACTTGTTTAAAGCAGCTGAAATTGGGTACATCAGGTGGAGGAGGCAGAGTGAATGAGTCACCAGAGGAAAATAAATTTCTGATTTTAGCTATTTTGTCACTGAAGAAAGTGACAAACCGGTCAGCAAGACCTTTCTTAGATTCATGAGAAAGGAGTGCTGCTTCAGGACTTAGAGTGCAGTGCAGAATGCAAGACCTGCCATAGCTTCTTGGAGTCGTTAGCATTTTCTCTGACCAGGTTTCTGAAATAATTTGCCTCATCTCTTGTTGACCAGTGAATTGCACTGAGCAATCTGTCTTCGAAGTTTAGCTTGATTATAGGCAGACTTATTTTTACGCCAGATTCGTTCCAGCTGTCGCCTGATGGTCTGCCAGCCGGTACGTGTCACATAGCTAACCAGTAGCTTGCTTAGTAAAAGTACAAGTAACCAATGGTGCATGCTTTTCGAGCAATTTGCTTGTTCACACAAAACACTGACTGTATCACCAGGTCATTTTATGAATGCGCTATTTCCCAAATCCTTACAGAAACTGTCCATGTCAATTTTATTATACCTCCTAAAGGTGACAATGTTTGCCTTATGTGAAGGAGGATTAACTGAATCAAGCTGAGCAAGGACAAAAGCATGATCAGAAATAAATTCAGCAACTCATACATTGGAGATGACACTGGCATCAGTAGGAGTGAGAACAAGGTCTAGGATATGACCATGAAGATGGGTGGCCGTTTGAACATTTTGTGTTATATTGCATGATTCTAAACAGTTCTGGAATTTGATACTATCATTTGAAGAAGTATCCACATGAATATTGAAATCCCCACACATTAGGAATGAGAGAGAAACTGAGGATAAGTATTCTAAAAGATTGAGAAATTGGTCCAGGAAACTTTTAGAGCATGAGCCAGGTGGACAATAAACACAAGCCAACACAAGCAGTTGAGCCGCACACCCAATTGCAAAGCTAATATTTTCAAAGGAACTGAAAGAAGGTGTATCCACAGATCTAAACTGTATAGCTTTGTTGATAAAAAATCCAACACCATCACCACAGCCATGCATACGGGGTTTGTGGCAGAATTTGAAACCTGTCAAGGTGATGGAATGTAGAAGGCTGTCCGTTTCCTCCTGGCGTATATGTGTTTCAGTGACAGCAAGAATGCCGACAGAAGGTACTGCTACAGTATCATTGATGCAGGGTCCTTTGTTTCTTACAGATCGGCAATTTACCACCCCAAATGAGACTGGTCCAAGATTAAGGGAGATGTCACCACAAAGCAACAATAATGTCACAGGGCCATGATGCTTAGCCACACAAGGGAAATGATGTGGATTCAGGACACAGCTGCAGAGTATGTAGGGGCATGGTAATGAAGTAAGACCATGAGCAGACAACGGAATAAACACATTGGGATCACTACATACTGAGGAGGAACAACCAACGGATGGTACTCCTTGCACTCCAGTTCCCTAAACTAAGAACAGGACCATGACGAGTAACACCAGTATGACTTAATTCTAAGTTAGTTACTATGTGACACAGTTTGTCCACTCTAAATTCCATCCTGTGGGCGACTCACGGGCACCCTACACTCCTCACTGAGCCTCTAGAATAAAAAAATTCCCAGAAGTGAATCAAAGAGGGGATGGCCTTAAGCTAAAGGAAAGTATTGGAGTGACTAAAAAGTACAAGTAGTCAATGGTATTCAGTAGATATTGACAGCCACAACAGTGAAAAAACAACAATTGGAGTGACCAGAAACTGCAGAATGATAATGATATTCAGGGGGTATTGACAGCCACTACAGTGAAAAACAACAATGGACTAAAATATCAATAAAATCAGTTTGTGCAATGCATCATTTGGAATCTGGCGTGTGATGGATTACATCTGGCAGTATTTAAAGAATAGGAGTATGTTTTTATTGCAATTATCTAAGGCGGTTTTTATAGTTGAATTTGGCTGACTTGGTATTTTAGGATATGACTAAAAAATTGCTGCTTGTTATTTGACAATTGGCTCTAACAAGTCACAAAACAGTTAGGTAGATAAAAATTCACACTGAGTGTTTCTGAATATGTACTGGGGGCGCAACAGCGCATATCCAGCACAGGAGGGATGAGAGGAAGGCAGGAGACAGGGAAGAGGTACCTCAACAGCATCAGAAGGAGGAGGAGGCCAAGAGGGAAGAGGCATGAGTGGAGGACACACACTCGCAAGAGGAGGGAGTTGCAAAAAATAATCCCCAAACTGAGAAAAGTGACACAGAAACAGAGGCTGGAGGAGAGGCGGAACCATCACAGTCATGATACAAGAAGGGGCTGATTACCAAAATCTACCTCACTGACTCAGATGAAGAGGCTATTGCACACTTCGTGAATGACCACGAGGAGTTGTACAACAAAACTAATGAACATTTTTAGGACCAGATAAGGAAGTGACTCTGGGAGAGGTCAGCCAACCAAGCTGTTTGTCAAGGTGTCCAAGACTTTGTTTGAGACACAAAGGATATGCTGTAGCAAGCTAACAAAATTGAAGTCGAGGCACAACTGGATACAGGATAAATTTAGATTGGTGAGGTCGCACATAAGATGCAAGGGAATCGGCAAATAGCCAGGCTTCAAGTCCCAGGAGTATGGAGATCAGCAGCCAGTCAACAGACATCACTTAACAGCCTCAATATGTCATTTCAGCTTCAGGGTGCTCTTTGGTCAACCAGCAGGTCATGGACAAGTTCACACAGGTGAGAACCATTCTGTCATCATTCCTTGGGCAAAAACAGGAGACAACAACACGTACAGCCTACTGCAACTACCTGGCATCAGATATAATGGGATTAAAATAGAATGACTTTCAGACACTTAGAAATGAGGCTGTCAAGCTTCTCAGCAACATTCAAAGCAGGATAGAAGAACACGATCATCCCCAGCAGCCACAGCAACAGACATTTTCACAAAGCTCAAGTGCAACTGCAACATTTGTGGCACAGACATTTCAACAGCTACAACAGCAGCAGCAATCCAGAGGGCAGCCAACTCCTTCTTAGTAATTGACAACCAACAGACAGGACCTTCAAGACCACTTACCTTCACATTAACCTTGACAAAGCACTTCAACCCCCCCCCCCCCCCCCCCCCCCATCAGTTGCATCTTCTACAGATGTAGAAAGTCAACAAAACATATCAGGACTTTCAAGCTTCTTGAGAAATCTCAGTCTCTGATAATCTACCAACAGATTGCCACACCACAGCCGTTATCACCAGCCAACATGCCAGCGCCAGCTGACTCTCCTCTAAGCAAGAATATAAGCAGCCACCAGCCTCAACCTATTCCGCAATGATCCAATGCTAAACAGCAGCCACAGTAGAACCACTGCCATGCCTCCAATCGGTCCTTCTCAGAAGATATTGAGCAAAATACCTGAGAAAACCTGTGTGAAGACTTATAAACAAGTGTGGCTGTCTTGGACACTGAGTGATGTTCAATAGGAAGCCAGTGCAGTTTCTTTAGCACATTAGTTATACTGGTGTATCGACTGGTGTTTGATACCATTCTGGCTGCACTATTTTGAATGCACTGTAATTTGCATAGATTGAACTTGGAGAGGCTCCTGAAAAGTGAGTTGCAGTAATCCAAATGACTACTAACAAGAGAATTAGTTACAAGCACAGAAACATCATGTGTAAGAAACTGCCTCACATGTCTGAAATCATGGAATTTAACAAAACAACTTTTGCAGAAATTCTGAACATGCTTGGAAAAAGAAAACTCAGAATCGAACAATACAACCAGATTTTTAACTGAATCAACAGGGCAGAGTGAATTGCCCAAGGTATCAATTGGAAAACATGTTTTCAACTTCTCCCTCTGTTTCTTCAAACCAAAGATGATAAACTCTGTCTTGTAAGGATTCAATTTAAGCATACTAGCATACTCTTTAACATCATCTAAGCACCTATTTAGTTTTTCAAAGATAGCAGATGCATTCTTGTGGGATAAATGTGTATAAACTTGGCTATCAGCTGCATAGAAATGAAACTTTATTCCTTTGTGTTTACTGATAATCAAACTGAGGGGGGTGGTGTGCAATGAAAACAGCAAAGGGCCCAGGACAGAACCTTGGGGTTCGCCAAATAGGAGTTTACAAACATCTGACAAAGTAAAGCCAATTGTTATTGCCTGATAACAGTTTGTTAGGTAGGATGTGAACCATTTCAGAACAGAGCCACCGACTCCAAACCAATTTTGGATGCAACTAAGAAGAGTGGAATGATCTATGGCGTAGAAGGCATCGTCTGCCAACCAGGATGCAAATCAAAATGCTAAACTCAATAAAAAACAAAAGAACAATTATGCTGATGTAGAACGTCTATGTGATGTGTAGCATCTTTTCAGTGACAAATGATATTTTTGGTCAACCAGAGGGGGTTGATATAGTGTTGGATCGATCCTGACTCTGGATCCTGACTGCCGAATTTAATCAGTTGAGTACGGGTGGGTCTGGTAAATACTCTAGTCCTGTGTTTTTGTCAGTACTGCTTATCAGGGCTTGCTGCAACTTGTCTGTTAGGGGTTTACTGCTTGTCTTGGTAGTTTCTAGTCTTGTTGTAAAGGAATTGATCCTAACCTCAAGTTAGGTCGGGATTTTGATCCAGCAAGCTGATATGTGGTATGTCCTGTTGGGAAGATGTAACAGACTCAACAGTTTTGAGCTTTTTCTTTTTGAGGTTTTTGGTTTGTAACCGATCCTAGAGTCATAGAGTTGGTTACAGGATCAGTTCCAGGGGAACACCAGCATTACAATGCTACATGTACTGTATCAGATGTGAGAAATGTTCAGACATGTATTACAAATAAGGCTGAATAGTTTTTCATTCTACATCAGAGACACCAGTAGTGCTCCAGAATTTATCAGAGTCTGTTAAAAAAATTCCAAGTCATCCCATACCAGACTTAGAACTCAGACGGTCATCATCTAAGTACCCACATAGATCATTACTACTTAATTCAATGGCCAGGGTTGACTCATCAAATCTCAAGAAGCACAAGTTTCGCTAGACCTTGTGCTTAAAAGTGTAATGTCAGTTCTTTAAAATATGCTGAACATTGGTTTTTACAAGTTCATAAAAATATAAAAATTATTTGGCTTTTCAATAATTCTCCGGAAAAACTTTAAAAGCTATTTATCAGGGATCAAGTGTTCTTGCAGTTGCCTAATTGCATCGTGCTAAACAAAGTGGTTTCATTCTGAAATAATACTTGGTTATAACAGGGATTTGAAAATATGGAAAGTCCTTTTGAAGCAGATAATAACACAAAACAGAGCTACTCGGTTATTAAGATTGGTCTTCCCAAGGGCCACTTCACTTTCCACAGTTTTTGGCGTTCTGAAGCCACTCTGGCTTATAATGTCCATGTCCCGATACAGAGCATCAAAAGACATGGCTCTTGGACGTCGGACTGTGTTTGGACCTTCATCCAAGAAATTAATAATTTTAGTGCTGATATTGCATCTTGGTTTACTATAATAAATGCTTAAATACACCTATTGGAATTTTGAGGCATTGTGTATTGTATAATAATGTATTTTCCACTGTTCCATGACACTATGACTGGGCATGACCGTCTTCACCCTACCTGGGGCATCTCAAGGTCAGATGGTCTTTACTGGGGTGAAAGTGCTGACTCTTTGCCCTTCAAGGTCCCAATGTTGTACCACATTACTTGTCGACATTTTACATCAAAATGATATATAACTAATCCTGCATGATTTAATTGTAAATTAATGGTACATGTTAATTGTAAATAATTGGTACATGTGAAATAATTGTAACTCAGTAATTATAACTACTGAATCATATTATTACTTTAATTGGCTGTTGATCCTGATAAACACATTATCTTTACTCTGTATAATCAAACTTTTGTGTATATCAGTATTAAGATTTGTAAATATGATTTGATTAGGTTATATTATGTATACATATGTATTACAAAAAATAAACTAATTATCCGCAAGGTGCCTTTACTTTGCCCAAGCGGGGGGACTGTCATAAGTGGTGTTTGGATATCACTGGTGTCAGTTCCCCACCCTGGAGAAGTGAAGTGGCCCCTTAAGGGTTTTTTCTAAATGTCAAAAGTAGAGGAAATGTCATAGCACATGAAGACGGTGGCAAACAGATATGCCAGACATTGCTAGGTCACCTGGCCCTTATTGGCTAGGCCACAAGTTTTGGTTTGGGTTCTGAATCCAAGTGTCAGTTTTGAAGTGCAGGGCACTGAGACAGTTGTGAAAATTAAAATTTTATGATTTTAAGTGTGTTGTTTTACTTCTGAATGTCTTTAGGTACAATCATTTCGTCTTTACGTGATTTAGAAACTGTATTAACTTGTATCTCTGTGAGAATGTACTGTGAGTTGATTTGTATGCTAGTGATATCAGCATCTTGGAACTGGACGGGAGACAAGCTCAGGCTTTATTTGGCTGAATAGAAACGTGTGGCCAACCCTAAGTTTTATCACAGTCCTTCACCTAGTATTAGCCAAACACAACCTGATATTGTCAAGCTCAGTTCCTCAGAGCTTAGTGCTCTTGTATTTTACAGTGACTTATTACATATGAATTAAAAATGTGAAAACACAAAGCATACTGTTGGGCTTGCAAAAGTAAACATTTTCCCCCGACAGGCAAAAAATACCAAGATATTTAAAAAAATGGGGAATTATGATGTTCAGATTCCAGGGACAAGCAAAGCTTCAAAGACTCGTAGCGGAGCTAATCGGGAATCTCAGTCGAATAAAAAGGTATCTCCTAATGATTTGGCACTGGGTAGTTCATCCTCTGTCACTCATGAGATGGCCTCACACTTTAAGAGGGCTTTCCAACCAGAGTGACACAGATGAGAATGAGGATTTGACTGACGTGATTGCTGTGGATGTGCAGACCAGGATACTGCCTGAGTTGAAAAAGATGAATGCACGCTGGGACATGGTTGAATACCAGGTGACTGGTGCAACAGGGACCAGGAAACATATAAAACAGGACTCAAAGTAAAGTAAAGGTTGAAAAAGTCAAATTTGTTCTCAAAAAACTGTAAGGAGTAAGACTGTTAGCAGTGAATCATCGGAAGATGAGGCTGAAATACACAATTTGTCAAATTTAAAGGTGTCAAAGAAAGTTCAAAATTAGACTGATCACAAAATTGCACAGTTAGGAAGGTAATGAACAGGTAGGAAAATAAATAAATTGCAAAGGACCGTGTTGAGTTACTAACTCAACATGTCAACTTCGTATCTCAACATGATGACTTAGTTTCTTAACAAGTTGAGTTACAATCTCAACATGTTGACTTACTATCTCATCATGTTGACTTAGATGTTGATATTTTACATGGTTAAGGAAATCATTCCAAAGCTTTGGTCCAAAAACAGAAAAAGGATGGTCTCCAAACATTTTCAACTAGCTTTTGAAATGTGAGCAAATGTTTACTTGATGGATGTAGTCATCTTGCATTGCAAGTAGATATTGGAGATAGGGAGGTACAACTCATTTAGTTGGCTTAAACACCAACAGAAGAATCTTGTACTGAATCTGGTACTTGACAGGTAATCAATGCAGTGTCCTCAAGCATTCAGGAAAACTTTGGTGCTCCTTATTTGAGGTCACACAAGCCTTGCCACACAATTTTGAACCCTATGTAGTTTAACTAAGAGCTTGTTCGAGATACCAAAGAGAATACTGTTACAATAGTCTAACTTTGACATGACAAGAGTTTGAATTACTATTTTTGCTGCTTCTTTCCATTGTGAGCTTGATCTTATATATCTAAGGTTTATAAGCTGAAGGTAACAGGATTTACAAAGCTGATTCACATGTTTTTCTATGCTAAATTCTTGGTCAAGAGAAACCGCAAGATTCCTGACATATTTACTTGAGCTAATGTTGCACTCACTGTTATTGGGTTAACTAATATTTTGTTTCAGTAGATAGAATTACCAGATTGTATAAATTCAGTTTTATCTTGGTTTAGCTTTAACTTATTCACACACTCACTTACTAATATCAGCAATGCAATTTTCTAGATTGGATACTATCTCAGATTGGTTGTCAATGTCAGGACTGAGGGATGCATGGAACATACAGATTATATTGAATGTTTTAATATATTTGCAGTATGGTCTCATGATTGACACTTGAGGTATGCTCTACTCCAAATTATATGACACCATGACATTGCACACCTACACCACCTATCCAATGGTCCTACCAAATATCACCATCCTATACCTTATCATTCCCCAGATATGGTCCAGGAAAGGTTTTATAGGTGAAAGTCTCTATGACAAAGTCATACGTCAAATCCAGGTCTCACTTGATTTTGCATACCTACACACCCAACCTATGATAAAAAGTCAACATATTGAGAAAGTAACTCAACATGTTGAAATAGTAACTCAACATATTGAGATAATAAGTCAATATGTTGCGATAATAAGTCAAGATGTTGAGATATTAAGTCAAGATGTTGAGACGGCAACTCAACATATTGAGATAGTAACTCAATATGTTGAGATAATAAGTCGACATGTTGAGATACTAAGTCAACACATTCAGATACTAAGTAGCCGTGTTCAGATATGAAGTCAACATGTTGAGATAGTAACTCAAAACGTTGAGATACATGGACTAAGTCAACCTGTGGAAATATTAAGTCAAAATGTTGAGGTAATATCTCAATATGTTCATATGGTAACTCAACCTGTTGAGATACTAAGTCAACATATTGAGATACTAACTCAACATGTTGAGATATTAACTCAATTCAAAAAAAATCCATGGCACTAACACTCTTTCTTAGCATTCCTGAAATGTGCTTAACTACTAATTTTATATTAAAAATGGCACAATTGAGCCAAACTGAACGAACACATGCCATTATAAATGGATCCTGTATTCTGAAAACTGAAAATAATTTACCACAGCCTCATTGTCGCACCAAATAATAATTTCAGAATTTAATTATAATTTTGCCCAGGTTCTTACAGCCAACATAACATTAGCCGCCTCAAAGTGAACTATAGTACATACTTCCTGAAGTTGGATATCTATAGGCATACCCTACAATTTATTTCCAAATTTTGCCCCCATACCTTTTAAAGATGCATCTACAAAAATATGATTAGTGAACACATTAATAGGGTGAATTTTTACCATTCCATTAAATTCAACCAAAAACTCACAAAACCATGCAAAAAAAAGCCGCATTAAGTTTTACAGTACCTGACATTAGGGCATTACCTAACACAGAAAGTATACGATTTGTAAGCAATCTAGCTGGTGGAATATATTTATGAAGGTACAAGAGGTTGCCAACTAGCTTTTGAAGCTGGTATCTTGTGGCTTTACTTTTAAACATCCAGCTATGACACATAGATTTAATTTTTTGAATTTTTTCATCAGGAATAGTTAATGTACCAGCCTTTGCATCGATTTTAATGCCAAGACAAGTAATTTTGTGACTAGGTGGTTCTACTTTTTAGAATTGATGGGTAAACCTAAAGCTTGAAGAAGATTAGATAAAGTTAGAAATGCAGCCTGTGCCTTATCTGGTTCAGCCACTCCCACTAAATCATCTAAGTTGGCCATGATCCAGGTTTTCTGAGTCCACATAAGATACGTTATGGTATCTGTGGCCATCTGGCAGCTAGAAGCAGCTAGAAGCAAAGTCACATGACTTTGTACAATATTTTGCTTAAGCATATGAACAGAATATAATGTAGTAGAATCCTGTGTTGAATTAGAAATCTTCATGCTCCGGTCGACACCAATCCATGACTGTGAATCAACAGTACTTCCTAAGCTTACATGAAGATCGAACAAAGAATTTAAAGCACTAACATTACTTAAAGTACTTTTTGAAACTTTATTAACACAATATATAACTCCCATATCTGAATTTGTGCAAGTACTAATATCCCAGAGCCCTTGTTGGTTCTTGACCTTGTACACAAGCTGCTCCAGGTCATGTATAGAGAGGTCTTTATCGCTTCCCCTAGAAGCAATACTACCAGCTACCGAGTTAATAGTTGTGTTGACCAAAATACTTTTGAGTTTATCAGTGCAAGAGGACGGCCTGTCACCATCAACCCAACACACAGGAGTATTGTAGGAATTATGATATACACTATATGAACTTAGTTCACCAATGTCACCAACACTCACTTTACCAATTGATAACCCAATGTTAAATTGGTTTGAGGCCACAGGCCGACCACTAATGGGACATATTCACATTTGGGATAGAAAGTTTTTGCAAAATCATTGAAACAAAAGTTGCGATTTACAGATTTTTTCACTACACAACTTACATCATTGCTAACTTTGTCAGAAGATTCAATGTTACGGGCAGAAATTTCTTCGGTCCCACTAAAATTACGCACCCCCATGTTATCAACCACAGGATTTATGCCTAACATATTATGTGAATTTACAAATACATTTACTGGCTCGCCTTTGAATAAGTACTTATTTCCTACTGTATCAAAACGGGCCTGAACATAATTGCTAAACCTTCTGTTAGGTTTGACTTTCTTTTTTTCTCATTTTTTAATCTCAAACATGCATGCTTAGGGTGATCATATTTTCTACCTGTGTTTGCAAAGCAGTTAGTACAAAAATGCTGGTAGGTGATACCTTTGTCTGTATGCTCCGCCTGCTTCTCGTATCTACATGTTCCCTTGCTATATAATTTGCATAACATAGTTTTCTCAGTACTTTCAGCAGCCCCAACCCTACCATTAGGAACCTGAACCACTCTTTGAGTGTTTCCACTTCTAATTTTTTCTACTTTTTCCGGTTGTAACCAATTAGCATTACCTCTTTCCATCTCCTGCAAAATAAACCCATGTACCCTTCTAACAGTTGGAAAGGATAGTTCAATGGCATCTTGCACTGCACTTATAAAGTGCTTCAACATATTTTCTTTTACTAGATTGTCTGTTTCTTCTAAAACACATGGAATATAACCTTGGGACCACTGAAAACTATTCAACTCATCATACGTAGGCTGTTTGTTACCACCTAAAACAGTACAGTAGTCTTATGGCCAGTTTACAAACTTTTTATGAACACCTGGTCGAAAACAACCTTACTTTAAGGCATCAACTGCTTTACCTTTTGTTCCTAATCTGGATGTGTGGTCATACTGATGCAATCTACCTTGAACTTCAGCTTGAATCTTATCATCAGAACGCAACTCATCAAAGGTCGGTAGTTTGTGGTCGCTGTCACCCTTATGAATTCTGAGGGAACTATGGGCAGACGGCACTAGTGAAAGCTCTCAAAGACGTGACTTCTGTTCTTGTTGATCAATTCTTCCTTCCATAACTGCCACAGTGTCAAGTAACTTGTCCAGCTTCTGTTCCAGTGTGACTAGCTTGTTATCTTCACCAGATTCTTGAGTTTCAGATGTCTTAAGTTTTTTCTTTCCCATAATGGCAGTGTACACCGCTACTACTAAGATATTCCAACAGTGTAAAACGAAAAGTGTCCAGGTAACATAAAACAACTAAAATAATAAAATCACCTCACTAAAACACTGTTTGGAATACTGGCCAGCGTACAATACCAGCCCCCTCAGTACTAGTTAATGCAAAGAACGCATGATGTCCACAGCATTTAACCTCTATTTCAGACATCAGGTGATTTTTCCCGCAATATAACTCATGAATATTCATGAGGCAGACCCCAACAGAGAAATTCAGCCTGCCACGCATTGCCAATACATGTGAATCAATACCAATTAACTAGTTTTAGAAAGCCCCATACAATATACCTTCCCCATGAGGACTGAACCACTGTGCTACACCTTGACGCACCACCCCTCGAGAGAATAAAATTAAGCAGTTAGGATGTAACACCAAATCATATAATGCAGTAAGGGGGTAATGTGTCTAGCGTTTACGGTCAGTGTGACAACACCTTGAAGGTTATGTCTGACAAATCAAGATGATGTACAAACATGCAGAGCTCTGCATGGAAAAGCGTGAATTATTATGTTGCAAAAGGTGTGCAAAAGACAATAGTCAGTGGTCAGCATCAGGTCACACCTTCGAGTGTAAATAATGCATTTGAAAATGAATCCCAGACTAATACAGTGGCTGATGAGGGAATGCTTTTATCACGTAGTATAAACAGTGGTGGGTTTGAAGGCATGGACAACCCAATGACCAGTGGTCAACAGCAAGCCAAACCCAATGTAAATCAAACCAAATGTGAATCAAATAAAATTATGATGAACGTAAGGCATTATTTCACACCAAAAGGTGGAAAAAGTGACAATGCATGCACATTAAAATCAAATGTCACACAAAAAAGTGGGAGTTTGATAGTCTTAATATCACTATCCATTGTAAATGAATAACAAACACAACAACTGCGGCCAAGATCAGGACTTGATTTTGTCATATGATGTTAATTTCTTTGATGACAATAAATTCACCCATGTTGTTTGCAGCATGTCCAATAGTCACAATGACATGAACCTTGACAAAGAAAATGGTCCTTATCTTAGTCTGTCGCGTCAACAAAGTCATTTTGACTTGGGTTTTATCTCTGTTCAGTTTCATACTAGGAAAAACATACAAAATAAGCCGAACCAAAAAATGTCCAATACAAGATCACAAGTTGGTCAGTCAGAGTGGGGTTTGTAATTTGTCAATCGACTTTAGAATATCCCACTGATGTAGAAGCATATTTGCTTGAAGAGGTCCAGTATGTGCCATTATGGGACCTTATTCTACACATCACACCCACATGGTCATTTTCACCATTTATGAAGAGTAATGCTAGTCACAGGTGAGTGATCATCGACTTATGTTGGTACACAAATTCATATTCATGATTTTGTTGGTACACCAAATGTCGCACAACATTCCTACCATACTCTCAGAACTCCTTCAAAAATTAGGTCTGAAAGTCGGTAGATAAAATTAGTGGCTTCCTGTATCAAAGCAAAAATTGCATCATATTTGTGACATGGTAGCTGAATTGCACAAAGCTAAGTTTTGTTCTTGTTAACAACTTCAATCCTTGTTGGGTAACCTTCTTTACGCCAGGAAATGTGTAAAACACCCAGAATCTTTCTAAACTGGATGTTGGAACTTCAAAAATCCCATTACTTTGAACCCAGGACTTTCAAATGGACTCACACTGACAAGTTTCTCACTACCTACAATGGTGTGGCATACTTTGACAACAAGAAGGTCGATGAAGTGTTGGAAATTTGATGCCTGCTTAACATCTCTTGGTGGTAGGTGGAGAAACCTATTTTTATCATCTTCCACAGTCAGTCAATCAAAAAATCGTGCTATCACCCAGTTAAAGATGATTAATATTGGTAGCTATTAAAGTTTTTGCCAAAAAATAACAAATGTTTTGTTTAAAAATTGTGTAAAAAGTGATAAATTAACAGTGCTGCAGGTGTTATCGAAAGGTAGGAAACGAGACCCATTCTTGGGTGCATGCACAAGAAAAATATGGTTAATAACTGCAAAATTAAATAGAAATGATCTACGTACACATTCAGAGCTAGTTAAATTGTGTTGCAGACTTGCTGTCAATATTTGCATGCTAATTGCAATCATCTGTAAGTTTTTGAAAAAAATCCAGTGACACAGGCATTTTTAGATATTGATGAAGAAATATAAGTTTGCCATTGTAACCTTTATACCTACAAATTCTGCACTCTGTTTCAGTCTGAGAACCTTGGGCAGCATAAGTGGAGAGAACCAGCTCCAGTGTTCAAAAGCAGGCCCTCAGGTATGAAAGAAATTGTACTATGAACAGAATTTTTATTGGTTTATTGGTTTAGATGGGTCTTCACAAGGACCAGTTCAATATCCACATTTTGGGGTTCAGAAACCACTGTGGCTTATAATGCCTATGTCCTGATACAGAGTAGGAGACATGGCTCCTGAAAGTCATACTATGTTTGTACCTACATCCAAATGAATGATAATTTTAGTGCTGACATTGCATCTTCCTTTTCTACGTTGATAAATGCTTAGCACACCTAATTGGCTGGTTCATGATGTATTTTTCACTGTTCCCTCTCACTCTGACTTTGCCTGACTGGGTTTACCCTGGCTGGGTCATCTCATTGTCAGATGACCTTCACTGGGGTCAAGGTGGTGACCCTTCGCTCCTTAAGGTCATGATGTCGTAACATACCGCTATTGACATTTTACATTAATATGATATTTCGCAAACCTTTGTCATTTAATTGTAAATTAATGGGATAGGTTAATTGTAAATGATGGGTATATGTGATACAATTGTAAATCATTAAATCGTTTCATTACAAGAAATGACTTTATCCAGATAACTTTTTTATTATAACCTTTAAACTTTTGTGTATATAAGTATCAAGATGTGTAAATATAATTAGATTAGGATATATTATGTATACATGTGTATTTCTAAGGAGGATGGGGGGAACTGGTAAAACTGGATGCAAACGTTTAAGTCACATTTGAACCATTTATTGTAAAAAACTGTATCATGACAAGCGCATACACTCGATTGAAGAATAATTCGGCAAAAATATATACATCTAGTGGCATAAACAAACTGTCCTATCAGAGACTAAAATTGTACTTAATCCTACTTTAATCCCATTTACCATTTCAATTATCACATTTTCTTGAAATAGGGTTAACTTTCAACCTGGTAAACAAATGATGTTGTTTCCTGGATAGGATACCCAGAGACAACATTTGTGCTTAGACAAGCAAGCTTTTGTATTGAGACACCCGAAAATCTTAAATAACAGCGAAAAAATGTTAACATCAAAAGTAACAAGATGAAACATAACAAATCTAATCTAATCTACTGCTTTGCAGGCACAATATCTTCCCCACTAAGGGGAACTCAGTGCGCTAAATTAACAAAAATTATTTCTTATAAGGAGAGTCGAGGGGCGTTCAAGGTCAGTGTACCAGGTTTGTGGGTGAGACCGAGAGGGAAGAGACTAAGTTGGGAAGCTAGAGTTGAAAAGGTGGGTTTTGAGGTGTTTCCTGAAAGATGCGACAGAGGGACTGTTTCTTATATGGAACGGGAGAGAGTTCCAAAGAACTGGGGCGTAGTGACTAAAAGAATTTGAGAAGTGTTTAATTGATTTATGAACTCTACGGTCAAAAGTGGGGGTATGAAGGAACTTCAGTTTAGGGGTACTTCTAGTATTTCTGAAGGAAGTGTAGGGGTAGATTAATTCTCTTAGGTAAACAGGCTGACCTTGGTTGAGGATTTTGTATGTAATGAGGCCTATTTTGAATTGTACCCTGTACCTAACAGAAAGCCAACAGAGTTTTTTTCAATTGAGGGGTGATGTGAGAAAATTTTGAGGAACGGATGACAACCCTGCAGAGTGAGTTTTGCACTAGTTGCAATCTTCTTGACTGAAAGTCTGTGAGTGATAGAAACAGGAAATTGCAGTAGTCCAATCTGCTGAGGTCTCTTGTATGAGCTCTAGTGGACTTAATGACCTGTGAATACATGGTCGGAGAAAGTGAAATTGGAGTCAAACACCACTCCGAGGTTCTTGACACTTTATGCTGGTGAGACCTGATTACCAAGAATATTGATTGGAAAGTGAGGAAGAAGTTTTTTTTTTTTTTTTTTTTTTTTTTTTTTTTTTTTTTTTTTTTTTTTTTTATAAATGTTCCTTTATTGCTACCATTAGAACTTGCCATTACACTGACCTGGAGGTACACACACCCTGGCAAGGAGGTGTTCCAGTTATAGCAACTTTTAAATATTTACACATCAAAATACAAGAAATTTACACTAAACCACAGAAGGTTGAGTACATTTTACAAAATTTTTATAAAATAAATTTTAAGTAAACAATTTATTAAATACAGCCCAACTTTTACTAAATTTTTCTACAGTCTGGTTGTAAGTTGACAGTAACCTCTGTTCCTCAAATACTTTTTTTATTTTTCGATGAAGATGTACATTATCAAATGATTTTTGTTGTGAGGAAGAAGTTGTTTGCGGTTGTTTTTCGAGCCTATCAAAATGAACTCGGTTTTATCAGGGTTGAGTTTTAATTTATTTGTGAACATGAAGTTTTGGATGTCGTTTAGACGATTTTTTAGTTTTTGTATCGAGTGAGAAAAATTTGCTGGAGAGAGTGAAATGTATAGTTGATTGTCATCGGCGTAGAAGTGGTAATTGATGCTACTGTGAGATTGGATGATGGAACTGATTGGGTTGGTGTAAAAGGAAAAAAGAATTGGACCAAGGACGGAGCCCTGGGGGACCCCATGCTGAAGGGCAACAGGATTTGAGAGTGTGCTGCCTACCTTGACCGAGTGTGTCCTTCCTGACAGGTATGATTTGAACCAGCTGAGTGCCAGTTCACTGATTCCGTAGTAACCATTAAGTCTGTCCATGAGAATAGTGTGATCAATGGTATCGAAGGCAGTGGAGAGATCTAGAAGGGTGAGGGCCGTAACAGACCCTTTGGCCATATTGAGAAGAATATCATTATGAATCTTAAGGAGGGCACTTTCAGTAGAATGGTGTTTTCTATAAGCCGACTGGAAAGCAGTCATCAGGCCAGCTTCGTCAAGGTGAGTTTGTACCTGGGCTGCTACTACCCTTTCAAGTATCTTTGAAATAAAATTTAGATTGGAAACAGGCCTGTAGTTTTTGAAAACGTCCTTGTCTAAGGATGATTTTTTTGAGAATTGGGGTTACATGGGCCTGCTTAAAGAAATTAGGACACTTACCCTGTGCTAGAGAGGCATTGATTATTGAATTGAGGTCCTCAGTGGCCTAGTGGTTAGCAAGTTTGGCATCTAATCATAGGCTGTCACCTCTGTGGGTTCGAGTCCCACAAGTGGCAATTCTGAGGACCTGTCCCAATATGACCCTGGCTGTTGAACGGGACGTAAAACCCCAACTTTGACTTTGATTATTGAATTGATGGGGAGAATAAGAATATCGAGGAATTCAAGAACAAGGAAAGTGGGCCAAGGGTCAAGGGAACATGATTTAGTGGGAGAGTCTTGAATGATTTTGGTGACCTGCTCTTCAGTTACAGCAGAGAAACAGGCGAGTGTGGGTGGAGGAGAGTCTGGGGTGATGTGTTGGAAATTGAGTGAAGTAGAGAAAGTTGAGTGTATTTTGTCAATTTTTTCTGTAAAGAACTCGACAAATCTGTAAGCCAAAAGCTTTGGGGGGTTTATAGATGGAAGAATCTTTGCTGGGATTCTGTGTAACACATCACCCAGGACTTGCCATAGTTTTTGTGGGTTGTGGTGATTGTCCCGAATTTTTTCTTTGAGAAATTCAGATTTGGCCTGCATGCAGATTTTATTGTACTGGTGGACTTTCTGCATGTATTGGGATCTATTGAAGGTGGATTTATTTCGGCGCCAAATACATTCAAACAAACGCTTTGTCTCCTTTGCCGCAATTACCGATTCATTAACCCATCCTGGGATGTACTTCGCCTTGGTATTTTTGGTGTTTGGTGATGCATATTTGTCAATAAGGGTGGATAAAGTAGTATGATATTGTTCGTAAAGAGTGTCGGCTTCCTTGGAAGGATTGTTAAGTAGTTCAGAAGCTAGGAGATCTGTTTTCAGTTTGTCTTTATCAATTTTATGGTATTTACGAAAGGTGACAGTAGCCTTGGTTTGGGGTATAGGGGTTGAGAGATTAAGGGTAAAACTAATTGAAAAGTGGTCGGAAAAGCCATCAGTGGTATGGACATTGGAAATATTGTCATTGTTAGATTTGGTTAATACCTGGTCAAGTGTATGTCCATGAATGTGAGTTGGAAAGTTAACTTTCTAAGTTAAATCAAATGAATCAGTCAAAGAATGAAAGGTTTTTGAATTTGAACATATTGTATCGAGGTGAAAATTGAAGTCACCGATGATCACCAGATTCTCCGTGGTATGATGAATATCCTCCAAAAGTGACTAAAACTGGTCAAAAAAGGATGTAGTACTGGAGGACGGAGGTCTATATATATTCAGAAAGTAAAAGGATTCTTTGTGAAGGGTAACCTTGAGAAGGAAATTTTCGAAGGTGGTACAGGTCTTTGTTGGAACTACGGAGGGACTCAATCCATCTTTGACAAAAAATCCCAGTCCTCCACCACGACGGGCCACTCTTGGCTGTTGATACAGTTTGTAGCCTGGTGGGGTAGTTTCAGACAGATTTGCACTTGTGGTGTCAGGTCTTATCCAAGTCTCAGACATGGCAAAGAGATCAGTGTCATTATCGGAAATAAATTTTGCAATGGCAGGATATTTGTTGTGTATGGATCTAATGTTTGCATAGGTGACCTTTGGACACCTGGGTGGTCCTGGGTTTGGGTTTATGTCACCAACAAGGAGAAGTAGGATGTAAAGTCAGAAAGGTGGTAGGGCAGGTGAAATTGAGATTGTAGATTTGATGATGAAATGTAGACAGGAGGTGGTGTTGGGGGGTTTGAAGGGGCAGAAACTGACTACATCAGGACACTTAATGCTTGAGTTGCTATGGTGCTGATATGAAGCAATAACTGGTTGAATTGCCAGTAAAAGATATAGGAAAATCATATTTGGTATTTTTCCACTGTGCAACAATTTAATCTACAAAGAATTTTTGTTTTAGGGGGTAGGATCATTTACTTCAGTTGTGTGGTGATAGTTATTTTCTACAGAACTAAATTATTTATGTTTTGCAACAATATCAACCACATATATCCCAGAAATAACTCTTTAAAATATTCTTATACCTTTGGTATAGCAAGTAACTCAGTAGGATTTAGTAACTTATAGTTCACCAGGCCTGTGCCTGAAACGATTAACAAATTAATTGACATACTATTTATTTAAGATTGTTCACCTGTTAGAAGATGAGAAACTATGAACTCTTGCAATGAAATGGGTGGCACTTTACATAATATGGGATAAATATGCGATACTCTTGCTGTTTGATTTTAGTTTCATCAAGTATGGTGCATGAAGGCCCTTTCACCTATTGGATGAACAATGTGTCAGAAAATACCCACTGCTCAATTGTGCCACCAAAAGTGTGTGACTTACCTGGAGTCATAAGTATGCACGACTGTACAATACATTGTATATAAATGTTGCAGTTATCAAAATCCATGCTTCCATATGACAATCAAGATTTATTAGTAATAATTGTGCTTAATAATTTATTTAAGCTTTTATCAACTAAAAAGACTTACATATATATTATGGCTTCTAAAAAGCAATATCTCACCTGCCAGTTTAGTCTTCATATTAGACTTATGTTTATTTGTTAGTATTCACCAGTGAAAGAAATTGTTTTGGTATATTAAATATATGTACAATATAAGTAAAGAATCTCTCACAATAATTAACATGCTTTAAACACATTTCCATACATTCATAGGAAAAACTTTCCCAGAAGTAATTTGGTTATCAAATCATTTGTATTGATACAAGTCATGTTCTGTATATATTTTTCCCTCATTATTATCTGTGTACATGTATATAAATATTCACTTCCTTATTTACCATCATATTTTTCAGAGTTATCTAGTAAAGTTTTGAAACTAAGGCTACAAACTATGGTTGCATATACTAAAATACATTTATGTAATGCATGAGCATTATTTAATGATCTATGATAATAATAATAATAATAGTAGGATTTATATAGCGCAAAATTGATACAAATCCTCTAATGTCCAAGAGTGGAGAGTCAAGGGACAGGCATGGGTCGACATCTAAAAAGCGCCCACCAGGGTATAACAAGGTGGGGGGTAGGCCAGCCTAAGCAAGAGTGTCTTTAGCTGGCTTCTGAAACGATCTAGTCTTTGTGGCAGCTTGTTCCATTCAGCTGGTGCAGCTACTGCAAAGCCTTGTCTGCCTATGTGCTTCTTAGGGCGGGTTGAGGAGACAGATAGCCTGTTGCCGCGAGTAAGACTGCTCTATCTCATTAAAAATGAGAGATATGGGGGCTGTGAAAGATTGATAGCCTTGAACACCAGGAGATTATACTTAAAAAAAATATGATGTTGAATTGGAAGCCAGTGGAGTTTTTTCAAAAAGAGTGTAACATGACTCATTTTGTCAAGTCTGAAGATGATGCGGCAAAGAGCATTCTAGACTCTCTGTTGTTTAGTATGTTGAACTTGCTTCCCCCATAAAGTAAAGAGTTACAGTAGTTCAGATCACTACTGACCACAGCATTTGCCAGAAGTATTGCAGTTTTATTACTAAGGAATTTGCGAATTCGCCGCAAATCACAAAGATGATAATAACATGCTTGGCAAACCATGGCAACATGACTGTCAAAGGAGTTGTCTGAGTCAAAGATAACACCCAGATTCTTTACTTCCACTTATTGTTTTGGAGGAGTGGGAAGGGGAAATTTGGTGCAAGCAACTCTCTGATGGATTTTTGACCTATGATGATAAATTCAGATTTTTGGGGGGTTTAGTTTTAGCTTAACACCAACCATCCACTCCTGTACTGACTTAATACACTCGGTCAGCTCTTCCATACTAGAATCATAGTTCATTGAGTCAACTGCTAAGTAGATCTGGGTGTCATCAGCATATAGGTGATGAGTAACATTGAATTTAGAAATAACTTGACTGAGGGGACTAGTGTAAAGGGTAAAAAGGAGAGGACCCAATACGGAGCCTTGGGGGACTCAGAAAGGGAGAATTACCGCCTCAGAGAAACTTTTACCTATTTTAATGTTTTGTTTCCAGTTTGAAAGGTAAGTTTTGATCCACAACAGGACAGTGCCATCTAGTCCAAACCAGTCATGCAAGCAATCATATGAAACGGAATGATCAATAGTGTCAAACGCCGCTGACAGGTCTAATAATGTCAGGGCCACTGCCTCTCCTGAGTTGACTGAGAAAGCTATATCATTTTGAATCTTCAACAATGTGGTTTCAGTGGAGCGGGAACTCTTATAAGCAGACTGGTTGACATTTAAGAGACCCTCTTGTGAAATGAATTCATTTAGCTGGTTTGCAACAACTTTCTCGATAAGCTTTGTTATAAAACTAAGGTTTGACACTGGCCTATAGTTTTTGAGGCAATTTCTATCAAGGCTGGGGTTCTTATGGAAGGGGGTGACATGTGCCATCTTAAAGCAGTTGGGAAAACTACTTTCTTTGATTGAATAATTTACAAATTTTAGTGATGGGAGTGATGAGAATATCAGCACACTCCTTGACCAGTGACGTTGGGATTGGGTTCAGGCCACAAGATTTCGATGATGAGGACTTCAGGATTTTGAGTAGATTTTCCTCAGACACAGGTATGAAAGAGGACAGTGTATTTTTAGTGAAGTTGGGTCTAGTGACTGAAGATGGTGTTGATGACTGCAGTGTGGATCTTATTTAAGGATTTTATCTGAGAAAAACTTTAAAAAGCTGTTTGCAAGGTCGGTTTTATTTGTACAATCTGGTAGAACAGCAACAGAGGACCTGTGTAAAATCTTTTTAAAACAGTTCCACAAAGCCTTTGGATTTCCTTGATTTTCAGTCACAATGTTGGAATAATGGTTACATTTTGACTTCTCAAGCAGGAAGTTATATTGATTGATCGCAGCCCGGTATCGACTATGATTACTGGCTGAGTTTTCATGGCGCCATGCCCTTTCATTTTCCTCTTGAGTCGTTTTGCCTTGAGGATGTCACAGTTCATGAAACCAGTCTCTGCATGTCTCAGAATAATTTTTCTTTTTCATTGGGGCGTGTCAAGGAGGCTTCTCAAGGTATTACAGTATTGATGACTCAGAAAACTGGCAGTTTTATAGGGGCATCTAATGAGGTCAGATTTCAGGTTATCTGCTCTGAAGTCTAGAATATTTATCTTGTGAATTTTACAGATGGTAATATGTTGAAACATACAGGACTTATGGGGAAAATAAGGCTTAACATGATTGTCTAGTGGTTTGATAGTCTAGTGGCTATCTACATTGAGCTAGCCCACTAAGCAAAATCATCAGCATTCATCCTGACATAAAATTCCAGTTTATGCAATTATGGATCCATTTATCTCACATAATGCATCTGTTGGTCTTACCAGGCTTAATTCCTACCATCAAAAAGAATATCGATGGATGACTCTCAAAAACTCAATCTTGATAAATCTAAATTATTGTTTCTGGTTTTGAGGCCTGTCATCAAACATTCTTTTCTTTTTTTTTCCTGTCCATATTCTCAGCTCTCTTCATCTTGCTGACATGGTCAAAAATCGTTTCAAACAGATCCAGAGCTCAGGGAACAGAGACATGTTTTTTTAGGCTCTGGTTTTTTTCCTTGGAAAGGGGGCCACGGTGGCAGAGTGGTAACACTCTCGCCTCCCACCTCTGCGGCTGGGGTTCGATCCCCGTCATGGCCGTAAGTGGGAAAGCTGGTAGTTGCTTGCCGTTGGTCAGCAGTTTACAGTACAGAACCCTAGCGAACTGTATGTACTGGTTTCCTCTGCCCTTCCAACTACCCGTCGTGATATGACCTGCACAGTGTTGAAAGTGACGTAAAACCCAAATAAACTAAATTTTCCTTGGAAAGTGTTGCTTGTAATGGATATACAAGAATAATAAATCTTGAATAAGAAAAAGCTATCATGTAGATCACATTGGTAGAGAAATTTTCAAAAATTATATAGGAAAATACTTTTAAAAGCAGTTGATATTTCTGAGGTTTTAGTAACCAATATGATTACATAAAAGACCAGTTTTCACTGAAGGGTGACAAAGGCAGAGGTTAAAAGGGAAAATACACCCTAGGTTATTAGTATTAAAGGTGTTAATTATATAAAATAGACAAAAGTGGAACACACAAGGAAAGAAAAACATTAGCCATGCAAAGAGTGTTTAATTAATCTGTAGAGAAGGTGACTCAAAAGTGCAGTAAAAAACATTCAACTAATATATTGTTAACAGAAAAGGGACCATATAAAAAGAGACACAAAACTAGTAGTGCAAAACTAATGTAAACTTTTGATGTTGACATTTTGGTTCATTCAGTTACCGTTATGCACTCAGTACAATCTGGAATTTTTAGCCCTGTGTTAAAATAATGTTGTAGTTCTAATACTTCTAACATTAAAATGGTTGTAGGATATGCCATCATATAAGACAAAGCGAAAACATTAAAGAACAAACTGAGGACATTTAATCAATAAAGACCAGTATTGAAGGGTTAAAACAGAATTTGGAAGTTTACCAAAAATGCACTGATCTTGAAAGCTCATTAACCTACCCTGCTGAGAAACATGAACAAATAGAAAAGAAAGTAGACATTCTGGATTAGAGTTGTGAACAGATAGGACATCTTAGCAATGAACTGAAAACACTAGAGTTAGAAAATACAACTTTGAAGTAGCAGGTTATACGACAAGAGGCATACACAAGGAGGACAACTTGGAATCCAAGAGAGTGGAAACCTAGAAACAGAGGATGAACTGTGTCAATTTTTACATCAATAGAAAGAGAAATAGTGATTGATAGATACCACAGAATAGGTAAAAGACAGGCAACCAATCAACCTAGACCGATAATTGCAAGATTTGTGTTAGACAAAGAAAAAGTCAAATTCTGGACAAGAAAGGGTTTGCTGAAGAGTACATCATACATCATACAGGAAGATTTCCTAATAGAGGTTATCAACAGAAGAAAGCTTATGTACCCGCTTTTTCAAGAGGCAAAGAAAAGGGATAAGTATGCCAAGCTAGAGGTAGAAAGGGTTACCTTCAACCGTAAAACATATTCTTAGCCGCAAGCACATGGGTTAGAAAAACTGAAGAAAAACAATGAACAATTTGTAGAAGCAAATCAACATGACAGAATTTTGGGTGTTGGACTTCCATTGAGTGATGACAAAGTGTTCAATCCACATGTCTGGACTGGCACAAACTGGCTTAGAGAACTGTTAAATGAAGTGAAAACTGAAATCAGCAACAAGTGACTTGATAATTAAGAGTGAATATTCATCTAACCTATGAGTAGATATCTGGACATTTAGTACTTTAATGTGCTACAAACAAAGTGAATACTAGTAATACCAACACTCAAGTTAATAAAATCAGCATAGTAAAAGTGTTACAAGGCAAATAGTAAATGTTAATATTGTTACAAGGGTGTTACAAGGCAAATAGTAAATGTTAATATTGTGGTGTATTATTTTTGTATTTAATGTATATGTCACCAATATATATTCTGTATTATACATCATCATCAATAGTTTTATGTCTCTTAATACATTTACCCTCTATTTTTGTGTGCTATTGCTAATGAAGTCTTTGGTACAACTGCAGTAAATCACAGTAAAGCTAAACTGTTGTCAAACTTTAATTTTGTCAGTTGATTAAAATATGGTTGATAATTAAGAGTGGATATTCATCCACACATTGTGAGTACATTCTGAACATTTAGTACTTTAAATGTGCTACAAACAAAAGTGACTGCTAGTAATACAAACACACTATTGCGCAAAAGTTAACAAGTTAGTAAAATCTGTAACATCAGTATAGTTAGTGTGTTACAAGGCAAACAGTAAATGTTCTAATTCTAATTCTAATTGGACTTTTATAGCGCTTAATCTCCCCAAACAAGAGGACTCTAAGGCGCAACAAAACAAAAAGCAGTCAACAAAATTCTGTGTCCAGGGACATAACAGGGGTCGAACACCAAGGAGAACGCCAGGGGGATGATTCAGGCTAGGGTGGATATGCTTTGGTGTACAGGTAGGTTTTAAGCTGTTTTCTGAAGGAGGCCAGGGATGGAGAGGCACGAATCACATCAGGGAGAGTATTCCACACAGTAGGAGCATCAAACGCAAAACTATTACCAAACTGTTTGACAGATTTATGAAAACAGGGGCAGAACTTTGGAATAACTAGGAAATTACCACCACTTTGACTGCGCCTGGTACTATAAGAACTGCTGTAGGAAGAAAGATGTGGTGAAAAATACCTGGGAAAACCTGTGTGAAGATACTTATAAACAAGTGTGGCTGTCTTGAACACAATGCGCTGTTCAACAGGAAGCCAATGCAGTTTCTTTAGCACAGGAGTTATGCTGGTGTATTGACTGGTGTTTGATACAATTCTAGCTGCACTATTTTGGATGCACTGTAATTTGCGTAGATTGAACTTGGACAGGCTCCTGAAAAGTGAGTTGCAGTAATCCAACCGACTACTAACAAGAGCGTTGGCTACGAGCACAGAAACATCATGAGTAAGAAACCGCCTGACATGTCTGAAGTCACGGAGTTTAACAAAACAACTTTTGCAGACATTCTGAACATGCTTGGACAAAGAGAAATCTGAATGAAACCACACACCCAGATTTTTTACTGAATCTGCAGGGCAGAGTGAGTTGCCCAGGATATCAATTGGAAAACATGCTTTCAACTTATCCCTTTGTCTCTTCGAACCAAAGACGATAAACTCAGTCTTATCAGGATTCAGTTTGAGCTTACTAGTTGTCATCCACTCTTTAACATCATTTAGGCACTTATTTAGCTTTTCAAAGGCAGCAGATGCATTCTTCTGGGATAAATGTATATAAAGTTGGCTATCATCTGCATAGAAATGAAACTTTATTCCATTATGTTTGCTGATAATGGAACTGAGGGGGGTAGTGTACAATGAGAACAACAAAGAACCCAGGACAGAACCTTGGGGAACACCAAATAGGAGTTTACAAACATCTGACAAAGTAGAACCAATTTTTACTGATTGGTAACGGTCCATTAGGTAGGATGTGAACCATTTCAGAATGGAGCCACTGACCCCAAACCAGTTTTGGAGGCAACCCAGAAGAGTAGAGTGATCAATGGTGTCGAAGGCAGCAGACAAGTCAAGCAATACCAAGGCAGTGGTTTCACCTCTTGACAATGATAAGTGAACCTCATTTTTTATGTAGAGAAGAGCAGTCTCAGTTGAATGGCCCGCCTTATATGCCAACTGGTACGGGTTGTCTAAGTTATTGGCATTAATATGTTCTAACAGCTGCTTAGCAACCACATGTTCTACCAATTTAGATATAAAACTGAGACCTGATACAGGGCGATAATTCTTAAGGTCATTTGAGGAAATATTTGGCTTTTTAATAAGTGGAGTAACCACAGCAGATTTAAAGACATCAGGAACGCATCCCTCCATGAGTGAGCAGTTGACCAGCTTTGTAAGGGATGGTAGCAATATATCAATGCATTCCTTAATCAGGAATGTCGGCAGAGGGTCCAACAGGCATGATTTTGTTGGTGATGCTTTAATTATTTTATCAACAGCATCTTCAGAAACTTGCCTAAAGACAGTAATTTGGGGAGGATCTGAAGGAGGGTTAACATCATATTCAGTGCCAGAAGAAGCAAAATTATCTCTAATCTTCTTAATTTTGTTGGTGAAGAAGGAGGCAAACTGGTCAGCCAATGACTTTTCGGACTCATGAGATGGAAGTGTAGCATCAGAAACCCTGTTAGTATTGTGGATTAGTATTTTTGTACTTTAATGTACATGTCACCAATATATATTCTGTATTATACATCATCATTAATAGTTTTATGTTTCTTATATACATTTACCTTCTTTATTTGTGTGCTAGTACTAAGGAAGTCTTTGGTACAACTGCAGTAAATCGCAGTAAAGCTAAACTATTGTCAAACTTTAATTTTTTTTCAGTAGATTAAAATATGATTAAAACGTTTAATAGCAATAATAATAATAATAATAGTAAATAATGCTTGTAACTTTACTTGAAGATGTTGCATTAATTTTATGAAACCTATGCCCAGAGTTTTTAGCTGAAAGATCAGTTTCTCTAGAGGTGGCTTTTACTCTTTTAAATGTTTATTGCTTTATTTGAGAAAATATAAACACAAATATACCAGAAAAACTGATGGTTAATATTTCATATTTATGTTTATCGGAAAGATCTAATACCATGTAAAAATGAACACAAAAATGATGTACTGTCACCAGAAATAAACATCAATTGGAAGGGACCTTGAAATATATTACTGAGAGAGATCAGGTCTAGAGATCTTGCTATCAGATTATTGCAAATTCAACTCAAAATTAAAAAATGCAATGCCATAGTGTAACGGAATGCTATCTTGTTATTCTCTTTATTTCAGTTATTCTTAGTCATGTGGAGAAATTTAAAATGGCTTTAAAAACATTTTATGATATGATAGGCCTTTTAGGACTCTTTGGAAATTGTTGATATCCTTTTTTCCATTTTGAATCATTTGTAACAAATCTTGTGTAAATCAGTAACAAACAACAATCATAAGTTAGTGTTGCGAGCAATGTATTGACTTGTTAAACTACATAAACAAAAGTTATGTATGTCATTTAGTCCTAGCTGTATGCTTCCTAGATTTTAGCATTTATGTTCCTTAAATATATTTGTTATTAAACATATGTGTGGCATATAACTATTTTTATGGACTCATCCCAGTTTAGAATGAGTCTTTTGGGGGCCTGTATAAGTATTAAATACCAATATATATGCTGATATAGTGTTGCTGGATTCTAATATAGTCTTGCTATATCCTGTATAATCTGAGAATGAAGTCATTGTTTATGAGACAAACACTCATAGGACGATTTTAGTATGCACCACGGAAACGTCTTTTTTGTAAATAAAAGTATAAACCCTGTTTGGTACATAAGTCTAGGTGATTATAAAGAGTTTTCAACATATATTGCAAGGAAACTAAATAATAGCCACAGCATGTGTAATCTGTTTTTCTATTACCAATGATGTAGCTTGTATTTGCATGCTTATTGATAGTATGGGTATTATCGTCCATTTGGTGGGAATTATCGGCCCAGATTTATTTTGAGTTATTTCTATTTTATTGATATTTTAGTCCATTATTGTTTTTCACAATAGTGGCTGTCAATATCCCCTGAATGTCATTATCATTCTGCAGTTTCTAGTCACTCCAATTGTTGTTTTTTTCACTGTTGTGGCTGTCAATATCTACTGAATTTTTAGTCACTCAAATACTTTCCTTTAGCTTAAGACCATCCCCTCTTTGATTTACTTCAGGAAATTTTTTATTCTAGAGGCTCAGTGAAGAGTGTAGGGTGCCCGTGAGTCACCCACGGGACGGAATTAGAGTGGACAAACTGTGTCACATAGTAACCAACTTAAAACTAAGGCATACTGGCGTTACTCCTCACGGTCCTGTTCTTAGTTTAGGGAACTGGAGTGTAATGACTACCATCCGCTGGATGTTTCTCTTGCTGTTGTTTTGGAGAAAGTCAAGATGCAGTGATCCCAATGTATTTATTATGTTGTCTGCTCATGGTCTTACTTCATTACCACGCCCCTACAGACTCCATAGCTATGTCCTGAATACACATCATTTTCCTTGTGTGGCTAAGCATCATGGCCTTGTGACCTTATTGTTGTTTTGTGGTGACATCTCCCTTAATCCTGGACCAATCTCATTTGGGTTAGTAATTTGCTGATCTGTAAGAAACAAGTGACCTTGCATCAATGATACTGTACCAGTACATTCTGTCGACATTCTTGCTGTCATGGAAACACATATTCGCCAGGAAGAAACTGAAAAACTTCTACATTCCATCACCCCGACAGGTTTCAAATTCTGCCATAAACCCCGTATTCATGGCTGTGGTGGTGGTGTTGGATTTTTCATCAACAAAGCTATACAATTTAGATCTGTGGGGCAAAACATTTGTGGGGATTTCAATATTCATGCTGATACTTCTTCAAATGATAGTACCAAATTCCAGAACTGTTTAGAATCATGCAATATAACACAAAATGTTCATACCTATCTTTATGGTCATATCCTAGACCTTGTTCTTACTCCTACTGATGCCAGTGTCATCTCCAATGTACGAATTGCTGAATTTATTTGTGATCATGCTCTTGTCCTTGCTCAGGTTGATCCAGTTAATCCTCCTTCACATAAGGCAAAAGTTGTCACCTTTAGGAGGTATCACAAATTTGACTTGGCCAGTTTCCGTAAGGATTTGGGAAATTGCGCATTTATAAGACACCCTGGTGATACAGTCAGTGTTCTGTGTGACAGTACTTAGATGATTTGAGCAAATTGCTCGACAAGCATGCACCATTGTTTACTCGTACTTTTACTAAACAAGCGCCTGGTTGGCTATCTGACACCTACCAGCTGGCAAAAACCATCAGGCAACAGCTGGAACAAATCTGGCATAAAGATAAATATGCCTACAATCGAGCTAGACTTTGAAGACAGATTGATCGATGCAATTCACTGGTCAACAAAGATAAGGCAAATTACTTTAGAAACCTGGTCAGAGAAAATGCTATCGATTCCAAAAAGCTATGGCAGGTCTTATGTTCTGCACTGCACTCTAGTCCTGAAGCAGTACTCTCTTCTCATGAATGTAAGAAAGGCCTTGCTGACCGGTTTGTCACTTTCTTCAGTGACAAAATAGCTAAAATCAGAAACTCATTTTCCTCTAGTGACTCATTCACTCTGCCTCCTCCACCTGATGTACCCAGTTTCAACTGCTTCAAACAAGTTTCTTAAGAGGAAATTAGAAAAATTATCATGAAGTCACCCACTAAACCTTGTTTGTTAGATCCATGACCTTCATTTCTTGTTAAGGAATGTATTGATAGTTTACTGCCCTCTATCACCCTTATTAACTGCTTATTGTCAGAAGGTGTTGTACCTGATGAGTTCAAGAAGGCTATTGGAACCCCATTGAATAAAAAGTCATCACTACCACCCAATGACTTACAAATCTACAGACGTAAAGAGATGGCTCTCTACAAATAAGGTCGAGCTAAATCCTGATGATAATACCGAATTCATTGTGTTTGGCTCAAAGTCTCAGCACAAAAAACTTAATCACTCCTTCCTGGTCAGCATATTTGGTAATCTTATATCACCAATAGATGCAATTAGGAACCTTGGTGTCTGGTTTGATTCAGATTTCTCATTCTCTTGCCATGTTATGAAGGTATGCAAGGCATGTTTTGCTCATGTCCGGGATCTTAAGCGACTCCGAGGATATCTGACACATGAAGCTGCTCTTATGGCTGCCATTGCTCTGGTCAGAAGTCAACTTTATTACTGTAACTCTCTGACCAGAGGTCTCTCAGCTCTAGATCTGCGCAAACTTCAATGTGTTCAGAACAGCCTTGCCAGAATTGTTGCCAACACCATTATTCCAGTTAGAAAAGTGCTAGATTGGTTGCCGATTAAGTACCATTCTATGTTTAAGACTGCCATGATAATATATAAGTTCCTGCACAGTTGTAACGCCCAATACTTTGAACCCTTCCTGATTCCCAGACATAGTGCATACAACACTCGTCAAAGTCAATCTGATGGCATATTTCTTGAGATTCCCCACTTTGCTTCAGTTTTCAAGTCTTGAAGGCATTTTGGACTCAGTTTTGCGTATGACGCACCTATGATTTCGAATGACCTTCCTGATGAGGTCCGCTCTGCAAACTCACTTGCCTCTTTCAGGTCAAAGTTGAAGTCATACCTCTTTGGAAAAGCATACCCACCCTAAATTTTCAATCTCCTCCTGCTTTCTCCAAGCTGCTGACCCCTGCAATGTCTCTGGTTTATGAATATTGAATGTTTTTGTTTGATGCACTTTAGAATCTGTCTTTTGACAGAGATTAAGCGCTATAAAAGTACTATTAGAATTAGAATTAAAATTAGAATTTGTAGATTGCATATGAAAGGTGTTGATACATCTCTCTGATGACTATATGACTATTCTTCACAATTGGATCGGGGGCTCGGTGGTGTAGTGGTTAGAGTTCTCGCCTCCAACCTCTGTGGCCGCCGGTTCGAATCTCGGGCCGGGCGCTTCATGTTGGAAAGTTGGTAGTTACTTGCCGATGCCCGGTGGTTTACAGTGCAATGTGCACTGGTTTCCTCCACCCGTAAACTACCCGTCGCAATATGACCCTGGCTGTTGAACGCGACGTAAAACAACAAATAAATTCACAATTGGATCGTGTTTTGTGTGTAAAGTTAAAAATAATAAGCTTATAAGCTATCAAAATATATTATAATATTGGTTGATTTAATATTTCTTAGATTGTTTACTACTATGAATGTGAGTATAAAATTACCTGTGTGGAAAATTATTGCTGAAACTAAACCGATGAGCCAAAAAATTATGCTACTTGAGTAAGTTATAATTATAACAGTATGAATAATTGTTATGACTTACAACCACTTCTCTCTATCCCATCTTTTGTCATAGTTACTATGTGTGCTTCTGTAAGCCGTTTGTATATTTGTTTTTGTGTCTTTGTAATGATCATATTCGAAAATAAAATGTAGTTGACTTTGTCGCCAATCGAATGCAATATTGTATTTCATTTGTATAATAGTTTAATATGTCTTTTATATTTTGTCCTTTCGTTTCATTGTGCTAGAAAACCCTAGTTGTCTCCTTGACACTGAATTTGTTGAAAACCATCTACCGTACTAATCTCAAATTATTTCCAGGTGTAAAATGTCCTTGTTTAGCTGGCACTTTGCAGCATATTCCAGAAGATCAGTATATAATTCAGACATCTGCTATATGGCTCCTTCAAGCTTGAGTATTATATTAGCAAACTGTCAAGGTCTTAGAGATATTAACAAGCAAACTGATGTCTTGAATTATTTTGCTGACATAAAACCAGATATACTCTGTCTAAAAGATAGACATTGGTTAAGTGAAGATAAAAAAATAATAAAAATTTTATGGGCAGGTGAGTGTTTACTAAGCAGTTCACAAACAAATACCAGAGGAGTTGCAATCTTAATTAATAAAACTTTTGAAAATAAGATCATATCAGTTCAAAGAGACATATCAGGTAATCTAATATCTGCATCATTAAGCATTAATGAATTCAGCATAAAAATTATAAATATATATGGCCCAAACAAGGACTATCCTGGTGTTTCATGTCTTATATGTTTTATTTAAAAGAAAAGATTGAACATTCCAACACTGATTATTGTATTGTTTGTGGTGATTTTAATAATGTGATCGCTCAAACCAAAGATAGCTATTATAATAGACACATAAATAATCCACAGTCTACAAATTGCTTGAAGGAGACCATGAATCTTAAAAGATGCCTTTAGGTATTTTAACAAAGATGCAAGATTCTACATGTGGCAGAAAAAGAAGCCGATTAAGCACAAGACTAGATTACTTTATAGCTTCAGAAAATTTAACTGATGTTATTGACAAATGCAATATAAAACAGGGATATCAGTCAAATCACTCGTTCATAGAATTGATAATAACTCTTTGTAAATTTGAGCATGGTAGAGGTTTGTGGAACTTTAACTGCTCATTATTAAGCGATAAAGAATATCTAATCAATATTAACAATGTAATAGACTGGGAAAAAATACGCTTTGCAGTATCTATATACAATCAACATAATTTGACCAATTTACATAACTCCTCTATTGAATTTACCATTTCTGATAGTGATTTCCTAGAAATATTATTGCTTTAGATTTGTGGTGAAACTGTACAAAATGCATCTGCTTTGAAAAAAAAGACAATTCAGATAGAGAAAAACTTAAAATGAGAGATTTAAAATATGGAAAAACATCTAGATTCCACAAACCAAAAACATTTGGAATTAAAAAAATAATTGGAAAATTTAAAGTAAAACTCAATAGCATTAAGATTAGTTCACAGGTTTGGTGGCTCATTGAAGGTGAAAAACCTTCTAGTTATTTTGTTCACTTAAAAAATTTACTATACAGAAAAAACTGTTCAAAAGTCATGGCAGCTGATGGAAATGTTATAACAGAGCAAAAAAATTAAATGAATTAAGAAAATATTATCAGAACCTTTTCAAAAGTAAAGACACTGGGTTACTAGACTGTAGTACCCATGATCTGCAAGATTTATGTGATTTCAAAATGCTATCAGAAAGGGTGCCAGCTCACTAGAAGGCTGTATAACAATTAACGAAATAAGTAAAGCTTTGAAAGCTATGAATAACCAAAAATGTCCTGCTATAGATGACTTCCCTGCTGATTTTTTCCAAGGTTTTCTGGGCTAAACTGATGTTTTGTGTGTTAAGATCTTTAAATTGTGATTACAATACAGGACAAATGTCAATATCTCTTAAGCAATGTATTATTTTGTGCCTCCCAAAAGGTGACAAACCTAGACAATTTTAAAAAAAGAACTGGAGACCAATTTCACTCCTATCAGTAGTATATAATATTGCTTTATCTGCTCTGGATGCTAGGTTGTGAACTGTTCTACATAATCTCATCTCAAATACCCCATCAGAATTTATGAGCAACCGCTTTATTGGAGAAAATACTCATCTTATATATGATGTAATTCACTGTGCAAATTTTAATCATTCCGCAGTTGCGCATTTGCTCGAGTTCCCGGGGTGGGGGGGACTGTGTGCAAATTTTAATCAAATACCAGGTTTGCTCATGTTGATCAATTTTCAAAAAGCATTCGATTCTGTTTCATGGAAATTTCTTTACTCTATTCTAACTATATTTGGTTTTAAGGATGGTTTTTATAAATGGATAAAAGTTTTTAAACACTACTGTTTCTGCTGCAATTCTTTAATGTGGCACATTATCTGAATTTTTCAATAGAACGTGCTTGTTAGACAGCGTGATCCAATATCAGCTTACTTGTTTATCCTGTGTGCACAAACAATGTTTCTTTTAATTGCAAATGATAACAATTTGAAAGGTATTTCAGTGAACAGCAATAAACTTAAGATCACACAGTTTGCAGATGATGCAATCTTAATTTTGGATGGAAGCAAGAGTACTTTATTAGCCACTCTCAAGGTCTTAGAGTTATTTTCTAATATTTCTGGTCTAAAGGTAAATATGGATAAAACCAAGCTAGTTTGGATAGGTAAAAAACATCATTCTAAAGATAAACTTGATGTGGGTAAAGATTTGATATGTGGTGCTATCGGTTTTACTCTTGTAGGCATTAAATTTTCTGTAGATTTATCAAATATGATTGAGTTAAACTATCTTCCTGCAATAAATAATCTTGAAAAACTCTTAAATCTTTGGAGCCACCGATACTCAACTCCAATAGGTAACATAACTGTGATAAAAAGGTGGGTCCTGTGAAAGGTGAATCACTTGTTCCTATCATTGCCTTCACCAGGAAAGGATATGCTAAAACAATTAGAAACAAAGTTATATAAATTTATCTGGAGTGGAAAACCGGATAAGTTAAAAAAGTAAACCTTATCAAAACATTACTTTGATGGTGGATTAAACATGATAGATCTTGGAACATTTAAATATGCTATTAAGATAACTTGCATGCAAAGGTTACACTACAATTTTGAAACACTATGGGCTAATATAGCCAATTAATAAAGTTATTTATTGGATCAATTAATAAAGTTATTTCACTTCAGTCATATTATAGTTTAAATATTGCTAGAAAAACAACGAATAAATTCTTGTAACGAACTCTATATTGTTGGTGTAAGTTTTATCAATAATATCCTGATTAAAAATATTGATGATCCTCTTTCAGAACCTCTTTTGAATAATCCAATGGTATCTAAGATACAACTTTTCTTACCACATTGGCACAATAAAGGCATTATATCAATTGCTGATATGATCTATGAAAATGGAAATTATATAACTCTAAACGATTTAAAAATAGTATATCACATTAGAACCAATGTTTAGAATACACTGAGTCATTACCTGCATTAAAACTTACTTAAATAAACAAAATAATGCTTCTAAAGAACATAAAAACTACTATCTCAAAATAAATAAAAATCAATTGTAAATCAAAAAAGGAAATAAAGACTTTTATGCAATATTTTTCCATCAGAACACTAAAGATGATACCACTTATTATTCATTCTGGGAAGGTATTACCATAGATAAAGATATGTGGAAACAAATATTTAGAGTCTGTTTTAAGACTATAAAACTGTATACTGCCAACTGGAATTTAAAGAGGGAAATTTTATGCAAAGTTTTTCTGGCTAATTCTGTTGTGTATGTATCTTTAACATGATGTAATAATTCAAATATTGACAGTTTTGTATTGCTTCATGCTTTTAGTGGTCGCTTCTTCTAGGTGTACAATGTCTTGTGTGTAGTTGTTACAGTGTGTTGTTTTATGTAATTTATGTGTTTATCAAAGATATATAAATGAAAAAAAAATCATTTAGATTTAGACTATATTTTTCTCATACTTTAGTTACTAATTTTCTGGACTGTTGCAACTGTCTATAGAGGTTTATCATGTTTTAATCAGCAAAAGCTGCAGAGTATTTAGAATACTCTTGCATGTATTGTAACAAATCACAGAAAATATGCACATGTCACACCCATCCAAAAACGATTCTACTGGCTGCCTCTCAACTACCACTGCTTGTTTAACATTGCGACATTGATTTACAAATTTCTTCATTTAAGTTCTCCTATCTATTTTGGACCATTATTATATCTGAGTAGCTGTTTCTACAGAATTAGGCATGGTCACACTGATTATCAAAAATGAAAAGTGCCCTCTTTCCACTAGGCATAGTTTTGCCTTTGATGCTCGAAGATTTGGAACAACCTTTCTCACAATGTACGCAGTGCAACATCTATTGTCTCCTTCAGCAAATGCTCTAAGCTTACCTGTTTGCAAAAGCCTATCTGTCATAACCTTCCTATAACCCCCTTGTGTCATCACTGGTATCATCTGATTATGTTATTGCACTTTCATTCATCCTGTTTTATATTTGCATGCACCTTACAGTCTGTCAATTGCTTGAGATTAAGCACTATAAAGGTCACTTTTAGATTAGATTGATTAGATAAGAACAATAAAAGTGTGATTGCATGCCCCGTACCTATAAAGATGCACAAACATAGAAATGATCCTGCCCCAGTGCTAACATTCAAAAATCCGAGAAGGATCTCAGATGAAAAAGCTGTTAGTTGCTTGATGGTGACTGACACTTCACAAAACAACCCTGACAATCTGTTTTACAGGTTTCTTCCACTCTTTGACTTATAATGAAAATATTCCCTGTGCTAATCGAGATTTTTATTACGCTTTCAAACAACTTGTTTATTGAAATAATATTTGGTCATTTTACATGTACACAGACGTCCCTCTTATAGTCATAAAGCAAGGAACTGATAAAATATTTATGTTGGAATTATTGTGTATTTTCTTCTCAGAAGAATAAAAGCTATGGGTTACAGTGCTCTTTTGTTTCACATATTCTACTTCAGTTTCAATGTGCAATTGCTTTTGAATTTAATTGCTGAACGACTTGAATTTTTTCCAAGTAAATAGTTCAAGATGATTCTTTTTAATCTGTTTATCTGTGACTTTTGAAGCAAATGGTGGGTATTATTGCCAATCTAATTTGGTGTTATCAGTTCATTAATGCTCGACGATAGAAGAGGGTTATTGTGATCAGTTTGTTTCTGTCTGTCTGTCTGTCCGTCTGTCTGTGCACCGTTTCGCCCTTATAACTCAAAAACTATAACACCAATTGAGCTCAAATTTGGTAGGCAGGTATTTTATGGGGTACAGATGGATTATTGAAAATTTGGTGTAATTTGTTTGAAAATTAAAGCCAGGAGAGAGTATTTCTTATTTGTGATTGGGCTTTTACAGTGAAATCTGCTTCCCTGTCTGTGCACCGTTTTTCCCTTATAAGTCAAAAACTATAACATCAATCACTCTCCAATTTGGTGGGCAGGTATTTCATGGGATACAGACTGATTCTTCCAAATTTGGTGTAATTTGTTTGAAAATTAAAGCCAGGCGAGAGTTTTTTTCTTATTTTTAATTGGGAATACACAGTGAAACTGCTTCTCTTCATCACATACGTAAAAAGTCAATATTTTACTTTCTGATGATGTCATTACTCAGTGATGTCACAATGCAAATGTCATTGTGAGGTCACAAACCTAGCTTGTGATACTGTCTTTAACTGATGCTGTCTTTAAAGGTCACATATCACACTTTTTTGATGTAACAAAAAATATTTTATATTATGTACTAGTTAAAAATTAAATCATTTGGTATATTTATTGATAGAAATTTAGAGTATAACCTCCAGATAAAGTGTTTTTAAAAGCATGTTTTTCTGTTGATTTTCTATCGTCTCCATTTTCTGCTCTTATGACGAGAAACAGATGTGTGACGTCATGCGGGACTATACTATACACTGGTATGTGGTTACATTTACAAAACACTGTATTTCTCCTTATTTTTGTTCTTAAAAAGCTTCTCTGTACAGCTTTATAAGTAGCTTTACCAAAGACTCAAGTTCCTTTATCATCAGGAAATAATTCAGTTTATATAATTTAGTGTCACTCAACATAATGTTCTCTAAAGACGGTCATATTTACCACCAAGACACAGAGTTTTGATGAGCTGATATCTACTGAGATGGAAAACCAATTTTTGTCAGAAAGTATATGCAAATTTTAGGCCAAAGCTAGGCTACTTTTAAGTGCAAAAAGAACAAAGAATAAATTCTCTTCCCCCCCCCCCCCCCCCCCCCCCCAACACATCTTTCAGTCTGACATAGGCTTGAGAAAGCAGTGGTAGACAAGACTGAACATGTATGAATGTACGTTCTGTAACTGAAGATGAAACAGACTTGATACACACCAGGATATGAGTACACACATACACATAAGATCTTGTTGTCCCCAAAAACAGCTGAATATAAAAATATGTGAAAGTTAGAAGCTTCTTTCTCTGAAATGGGATAATAAAATACTAAACTGTGTTGATTCCACAGTCTTATTAAATGCAATATTAAATGGGAAAGAGTTATTCTAAATTCCCCCCCCCAAAAAAAAAAGAAATTATTTTTAGGAATTAGAAGAAAGTTTTCTCTGCTGTAACAGACCAGGATTAATTTATGAAGGATATGTGCCTGACAGCACATTTTTAAAGTTTCATAAACCAGTATAATTGCTTATACTTTCTGGACCATGCATCTATTAAGCTCTTTTACCAGAGATAAAAACTTCAGCAATTTTAGCTTATCTGTAACCAGAGATATTTAACCTTTGCCGTGTCTAGCATATTGATATGTATTTTATTTAAATGACTTGTGTTTTGGGTTTTGAAGCTGAAACACAAACAGGCTCCATACATAAGTAAACAAACCAGAAGCTAAATATACCCGTCTTCAGAGGTAAATTGTGATTGCTCTACATTTTCTTCCGTCATATATTTCTGTACATGTATCTTTGTTGATCTGTGTTGTAAACAGACCTGCACTTAGTTCACCAGATATATAGTTGTAGTTCTTTTTTTTACTATAAATAAATATTCCCCCACAATCACTGGCACTATTGAAATCCATTACAGATAAAGCTGACTGCAGTTTCTATTCCCGGATGACGTCACACTGAGTTTATAAACAAATGGTGGATTTTGTGGCTTAGGATTTGCTGTCTTTATTTAATTGTTTGAATATCATGTATAAACATTTGTGACATCTAAATAAAGCATACAGACTGTATTGAAGTATTTATAGCAACATCATGGGGAACATATCTCAGATTTTTTAAAAAGTGTGATATGTGACCTTTAAGTAAAAATATTTCTTCTCATTTTATGTCTTGAAATTGACATAATGATAATAAAGAAGAGGTGGTATATTCATAATTAATATTTCTGTTTTATTTTCTCTTTTTTCTTTCAATTCCTTGACAGTCCATCACAAAAAGTTACCATGTGTGATTTTCACCAAGAAATGACCTTTAAGCAATATTTTTACTTCCACCAGCAGTTTATATTTTCGTGTGCTAATTGTTTAATTGTGTCTTTGTCTGGGTTTTTGTTTTTTTGGTGTGTGTGTTTAGATTACTGCAGAACTAATGAACAGATCTTTATTTAAAAATTTGTGGGTAGGACCTGACTGAAGGAAGAAGTTACTAAAAGAAAGATCTGGATCTTATTTTGGATACAAAAAATCATGATTTTTCAGAGGTCCCATTTCAATGTATTTTTAATGACTTTAGCTTTCTACTTGATATTTCTATGAAGATTAATTTACATGTTTGGTTTTATTTTATTGTCTTCCTTACAATACTTTATATCACTTGAGAGACTGGTCACATGGAGTCGAGCGTTTTGCTCTCTCTGAGTGCATCTTGTTATGGTTGAGTTTATACACACTGGTCCTGTTGTTAGTTGTATGTTTGAGGTTAAAGTAGGCTGTGGTGTGGGGTGTTTGTGTTTTGTAAGTCATATATGGGATGTAGCAGGCAGATTATGTGTATTGTAGGTGTATCTTTTCTTTCTAGCCTCCTCCTAATCATGTTGAGTGAGTTTAAGACATGTTATGTTCTACAAATACGCTAGTTATGTCCATCCTTTGGGTACTGCTTTTCCTGGCATTTTTACTGGTGCACTTGCTCATGAGTACAAGTGGTTCAACTGTATGGTATCAGATGTGAATCAAATTTCTGGGTGGCAAAGTCTCTGTAAGCCCTGTTCCTCATATGCTTTATGTGTTGAATTCCAGGTCTTTGCGAACAAATGTCCACTTCTTGTGGCTTCACATGATTTTACCCCCTGTGGGTCCAGGGAACTAGAATAGGCCCAACGTGTCCTTCTGTGTGACGTAAGAGGTGACTAATTGGAGGATACACTTACCTTGATTAGATTTTACAGAATAAATTTTTATTTTGTTTTTCTTGTTCATTTGTATATTTTACACTTTTTGAGAATTCTGTTTATTGCTTGTATTTATATTTTTGTATTTGGGTAATTGTTTCTCTATATTTTGTTGCTGTATGGACTAGTCAGTTTTTATGATCTTATCTCGTCATTCTACTTATGCACAGATCACGTTAAAATATTTTAGTGTATGTCTGTTTAAAATTTGTGTATCTGTTCCCGAGTTTTTTTTTACATTTGTTCATGTTGTATATGTTGTTTAGTTAAAGTATTTATTAAATTTATTGGTGCAGAATAACATGAAGGTGTTCTTGCACCTTAATTTTTAACAAACTAACTAACGCATCCCCTCACCCCAAAAGTAATGGTCAAAGGTCAAAGTGGACCATCAAGGTCAACACTACCACGAATGATGTGACAAGAGCAATTCATATAACTTGTAACACAGTTAAAGTGTATAGGCTGGTTTATATTCATCCCAGACTCAGAGTGACCTTCAGGTCCAATCCCAGTAAGGTCAAAACAGAGATACCTAACCAAGTTACCAAAGGAAGGTAAGGACTCGAAAGGTTTTAATAATGCTGAAGTGAAGGTTCAGTAATAAGAGATGAAATTGACCTCAGAGTCAAGAATAAGGTCAGATAGCAAATTATAATCTCCTCACCAAGATGAGAGGTCAAAGGTGATTACAAAGTCAAGGGTTAACTCTGATGCTATAATGCGTATGCATTTCAACACAGGAAATACCCGATTGGGTTTTTAATTTTTATTATACAATTACACACAAATTTCTATCACTAAAATTTACTTTTAAGACACACAATATAACTACAAACACTATTTTTAAAAATGTGACTTATGTTTCATCTGCACCCCGGACGGACGCGGTGCCCGAGCCCGCAGCGCCACCAAGGTATAAACCATAAACGTAGCTACGGGCAAGCCCGGCACCAAACTGGAAATTTTTATAAATTTTACATGAATATTTACATTTGACTAAGATGCAGATGATGAATAACGTACTCCTATAGTAAACATTTTTGACACGAAGCTCTAATATAATATGAAATTTAAATTTCTGTGGACATTAACTACAATGCCATATAACAAGTGGCAACTAATAAGCTGGAAGCCACAGTTGTGAATATAATGACCCAATTTAACAATTATTAAGAACAAAGAGGTTAACCTCGAATAGGAAGTTAATTTTTGGGTGATCTCGAAATATAATGAATATTAGAAAAGGTAACCCCCTTGAAATGCCCCAGGGGAACTTCCCCTGAATTTTCTTACTTACTGAATTATAAGGAGGAGACATAATAATGAAACATAGCAACATTCACCCAAACACCCATCAATGTGGTAGGTGTAGTCGAAAAGCTTGTAAAAGAGGATCAGAATGAGTGTGAGTAGTTGTATGAATATATCGCCAGACACAATCTGACTTCCATGTGCCTTGGGTTTTTATGGCCTCAATGGGGACCCCATGTTGGAAGGCCCAAGAGGCCCCATCCTTCTAAAGGTATGGAAAGTGATGTGCTTATCTTCCCAACCTAACATACGAGTGATGTGTGTCAAATGCTTCCTAACTATACTGTCAGTAAGGGGAAACCAAGAACCTTGCCTACATATTGAAAACAATGGATCATCCTGAGATCCAGGAACCAAGGCCAATATCTGTTTTAATGCTGTGACAGGGCATAGCCTCGAGTGAGGCAATACTGGGATATGTATACGTGCA
Organism: Sabellastarte sp. h YS-2021; assembly: GCA_964017235.1. Taxonomy (NCBI): domain Eukaryota; kingdom Metazoa; phylum Annelida; class Polychaeta; order Sabellida; family Sabellidae; genus Sabellastarte; species Sabellastarte sp. h YS-2021. The sequence goes on from OZ024933.1 coordinate 14,778,046, forward strand.
ATCTTATCCCTAGCCTGTAAGGTTTTTGACCATTTAACAAGAATAATGGCCATGTCATGAGAAAAAATAATGTGACCTCTCGCTAGGTGTCTAGAACCATCAAAATTTTTAAAACTGTGTGGGACCATGTTGGAAAGTCTCAAAAATGAGAAGAAAGCCAGTAGATAGAGTGATGTAAAGACCTGTGGGGCCTCCAGCTTTGCAGTGACCTCCAGAATACTAATCAACATGTCCTGGGTAAGTAGAGGAGTATTTTTGATCACCAAAGGTCTATTGATTTTTAGAGATCTAATAAACATTTGAATCTTTTCATCTCTAAATGATGTGGTAGGAATATTGTAAATGACACAGTAAGCTCGAATACCAGCCAAATAATTGGAGGTATTTGAGGGGGTATGGTGATTCTGATATAAGTATTCCATAAAAGCCAATATTGTATGGACATTTACCTGAGATGGCAGCAGTCCAGCCACCACCAGAAATGCCATGAAGTCTGAAAACATTCTACTGTAAGCTCGTCGTGTAGCTGGCCTGAAGGATTGAAGCAACCGAGCAAACGCCCTGGTGGTCAGCTGGACTGCTGCAGAAGGCATATCTACAATCATAAATCATGGTTTAATTTGGTCAAATCAATATGAATGTGAATCCACATCAAATTGGGAACATAATGATGCAATAAATGCCAGGATGCAGTATCAAACTTAAACCTAGATAAGAGGTCAGCAACTACGTTATTTTTACCTGGAATGTGCTCGATATGAATAGATATGTTAAATATTGCTGATATAAGTCATATATTACAGGCACACAATGCAAGTACAGAATCTTTGGTCCTACCAGAGGTCAGTACTTCAACCACGGCCATATTGTCGCATTTGATTCGTAATTTTTTGCATGACCACTGAGTGGCCCAGATTTTTAGAGCTACAACTATGTTAAGCATCTCCAGGTGTACAATTGAGTAATTATTAAAATTTTTTGGTATGGGAAGGGCATAACACTGATTAAGAAATATGCCTCCAAAGCCTGTCAAACAGGCATCTAAATGCAGCTCAGCTTGGACTGGTTTAACATCATAATAAACTACACCATTGAATTGTTTAAGAAAGGTAACAAACCATTTTAAATCCTTAAAGAAATCGACAGTCAGCCTAGTAGATGAGTTACCCTTCATGGATCTAAGAAACTGAAGCATACGGTTCAAAAATGCCCTGGCTGGTCGGACGCATTTTGATACATATAAGAGAGATCCTAACAAAGATTGTAGCTCTCTCTTTGAGCAAAATTTTTTGTCTTGCCATTCATCACACATTTTTACAATATTGTCTAATTTTTCAGGGGGAGCAGACATGGTTCTAGTCTCAGTATCGATTAATATGCCTAAGCACACCATAGAAGTAGTAGGAGATACCAACTTCTTACTGTTCAGTGTCAGACCCAATTGGTGTAAAAGATCGACTAAAAATTGAAAAGCAGGTCGAATTTTTGAGGGAATGCCACATTGGATTATATCATCCACATAATTGAACAGATCATGAAAGCCATGTTTCCTCATTATGAATCTAATACTATCTGTCACTTTTTCAAAGAAAATTGAGCCATGCCTGTACCCAAAGGTACCGATTGATCGTTATAATAAGAATCTAACTTTAAACCTAGCAAATTAATATCCCCTGGGTCAACTTTAAGTTGGCGAAAGGCCCGGCTGATGTCGACTTTACACAACAAAGATCCAGGTCCCAATTCAATAAGTCTTTTAACAATGTCATCAACAGATGGGTAATTGAGAATGAAATCTGAGCCTAAATAGCCTAAATAATCTTTTTGCACACCAGCATTAACAGACTTGCCTTTTAGCCAGCTTAAGTCGACAATATTTCGCCTGGTGTCTGAGTCAGGTTTGTCCCTTGTCATAAAAGGTGAAATGTGCAATGAGATGGGCTTATGTTCAAATGGCCCCAATATGGCCCCATGTTTCAATTCTTCACGGATATAAGTTTGAACATGAGAAGAATACTGTTTAGCTGAAGCATGATTTTCCTCAGTAGATACAAGCTCAGTATTGGTGTCAAAATCAAGAGGAAACCCGAATTCCAATAAGTCAAGCAACTGGGTATCCCAGTAGTCCTTTAAGTGAAATTTCCACTTATCTATGTTCAAATTTGAAACCACTGGAATCCGAGCTCCCAGAAAGTTTGGACAGCCAAACTGCTTTACTGAATTGTGTAACTGTAAGGGGTCACTAATGGGTTGATTTTTTGTCTCTGGGCCCTCATACTTTTGCAAGGTACTTAGGGGTATCACCCCAAAAGATTCGCCCATTTGATTTTTGCAAGCCACATAATCAGGACAATTTTTTGCCTGCCTGATGACACTAGGGGCAACTCTTTTCTTCAACAATGCTTTATCGAATTTATCACAATCTTCCAAGTTTTCAGTATTATATGAACTTACATTCAGCCCAGTATCGCCAGGAGCAGTGCCCACTGCTTGGATTTCACATTCAAGCGTGTCAAAATCATCTAAAAACAAACCTTCTTCCATCAAAGGTTCGAACCTATTCTTACACACAATGATATTTTCACTTGGACAATTTTTTGTGGTTTTACAAAACTTAGTTTTTTGTTTAAAAGGCTGATGAGGCATATTTTGAGACAGCTTAGCACCTTCCTTGAACAACTCAAGAGGCTCACCTGGTTTGCTTGCAACTTGAGTACCCACCAGAGGTGTAGCTTGCCCATGGTCCTTCTGGCCCAAGTTAGCCCTGACCACATCAGCAAAAGACTTACCAGCAACAACAGGCTTATAACTGTTGCTGGCGTCAACCACTCCATCCAGTCATTTCTAGAAGCTTGACATTCAGTAACTACAGTTTTCCTACAACAAAAACTATTAAAAACATACCTATCAACAAACTTTTGATTTTTACACAGATTAACAACATTTTTCTGGACACAATCAGGCTGCCATGTAGCCTTATCGACTATGCCCAGAGTTAATCATTTTTTGAATTTTTTGTCTTACAATCCAGGGCAGTGTGGGCACTGACCTTGCCATCCTGGGCAAAACATGTACTACATATATGTCGGTAGAAAACTCCTTTTGTCTCGTGATGTTTTTGAAAATTACAAGAATTATCATTGTAATACACACAGGGCATTGACTTGCTTGCTTTCTGGCCAGACTGATTTTTGCGAAATTTTTGTGAGCTATTGGAAGCTTGTGTAGAGACGACATGTCTTTGGGCATTTGCTGGTCTGATCCGGTCAATTTTTTCCGTATCTGACCAACCGGTCACCTCCCCTTGCTCCATGCGACATAAGAGCACAGCATGGCTGGCCTTGGCTGCTTGCCACGAAAAATCCTTAGAATCATCAAGGAGGGCAATTAAATAGTCTAACATGTGGTCCCTAATTTTTTGACAATTTTCATCTCTCAAAATTCTGCAGAAACCAGACATCCACTGTGTGATATTTAATTGATTATAGGTAATTCTATCCTTGGTACTACCCGCCAATACAAATTCGTGGGGCCATTTAACTCTTTCCCTGACAAACACGTCCATAGCACCACCCCTCTGTGATATATATTTCGGATCCGTACCTTTAACATCATTGTTTGACAATTGCCTGATCCGGGCTTCAACCTGATCCTGAACGGATCTAACATGTCTCAAGGTATGCAATTCTGGTAATTTTTTGACCGAATCACCCTCAGGAAAACTTCCATTGAGACTTGAACTAGCAGTATCCCTAACAGTAACTTTTTTGGCCTTAGGCCGAGCAGCAGAAGCCGAACTCTGTTCAATAGCAGTCAAACGCTTACCAATTGCGTCCAGTTGAGAAAGTATCCTCTCATTAATGAGTGTCTGATCCGGTTGACTTCCAGCCGTAACTTCCCTACTTCTTAAATTTTTGAAACGTGAAGGTCTGTCTGATTTTTTGCATTTTTTGGTCTGTACATGCACAGGAGATTCGTCAACAGAATCCTCACTTTCCTGTGACAACAGAGTACCAATTTCCAAATCAATACTAGTATTAGAATCAGTATCAGTATCAGACCTAGATTTTGAACTCTGACCCGGTTCCGGTTGAGAGGCAAATTCATTCAGAAAAGTATTGTCATTATTCAATTGAAGTTCTATGGGAATCTCAACTTTCCGACGCAAATTGTAAGAGTTACCTGCAGTTCTGTGCTTCTGTTTCGCTGCCATGATGAATAAAAATCAATAGACAAGACCCTAAAAACTATGTATGAGCAAGATAAAATAAAATAATTTAAGTAATAGAAAACAAATAAATTCTTTATAAAATAAAATAGGTCTTGTCTTGCCAACTGCCAGTTCAAATCTGGCCATTCTCCCCTTGACCACAGCAAGAGTCAAAGCTTTGACCAATCAGAAACGACCATGTGGCCAGTAAACCCATTCATAATATAGGGGTGTTTCAAAAATTAGGGGTGAAGGAATGATTAAGGTTGGCACCTCAATGCCAACCCGCAAAACTAACATCCATTGAGAACATGGTGGTGTCAATTGTGTATCCTCGTTATACACTGTTGCTTGTTTGTTTCTCGACCCCTGGAAACATGTACCATACACTTTTTAGAAGAATATATGACTTTTTCTCGAGGTTCGTTAATCTGCTTGCTATGCGTACATCTTTGGTGACTTCAGCATTTAAATTGGTGTACCTGTTGGTGTTGGTTATACATTTATGACCCTCCTTTGATCTCAGTGAGTAAATATATCCATTTGCATTGTCATATAAGTGACCGCATTCTCTCCTCAGTGATCAGCACACTATTGTTGATGTCAAAAACTGTGATTTATATCCAGCCATGTAAACGTCAAATGTTAAATCAAGTTTCCTTGTACAGTGACTCATGAACCAAAAGGAGTGTTGTAAAGGAGGTAACACTGTATCAACATGTCTGACCTCCAGACCAATCTCATAAGATACTCCCTCCATCGCCTGGAAATTCTGTGCATGAATTTTATGAACAATATGTACATGATCTGGGTGTTACTGATATGTACAGTGACAAGGAAAGTTTCTGATTAATTGGTTGTTCGATTCTTGTTAATTGCAATGTAACTTACGTTACATATATGGGCACTATGTTAATGCATTGTTTAATCTAAGCCTTATGTCTACACATTACCATATAAGGTACTTGTAAGGTACTAAGGTACTAAGGCATATAAGGTACTAAGGTACCCAATTACCAGTAGTCTCTAGAACCTCCTTGGTGAATCTGGTGATGGGTCTTAAATTCAAGTTAGTTCTGTAGGTGCCTCAAAGTTTCCGTGCTTATATATAAGCTCTGTATACCTGACCACAGATGAATATAGTATTCCCTGGCTATAAGGAAGGCTATTTGTATTTTTAAAGTGCTACTGTTGTTGTGAACGTTTGCTGGGGTGAACTTTCAACAGTGTCTGGATAGATTTGCTGTACTTTGGATATTGCTTATTACATACAGTGTAAGATTCTACCAGAGAGTGGATTTAATGCATATTGGACATTGTCCATATCTTGGATCAGAGAGTACAGTTGTGCAAACTCTTTGAACATCTCTATAAAACATTTTGTGTGATTGGATATCAAGAGGAATATAGGATAAGAACCTTTTATGTTATCGAACATTGAACAGATGACAGGATAAAGATATCTGTGTTAGTGGACATTGGGTAGATCACAGGACCGATTGTTGGATACAGTGGACAAACTAAACTGTCAGTTACATTGGTCAGGTCAGGTTGTTTTCATTATTGTATCATTGTATGTACTATCCAGACCATACTAGTTGATTGTAATCATTATTTTAATTGTTAAATAAATAAGTTAAGTTTATTTTTTTGTCTTTTCCTGTTGCAACTTAAAGACAACCGTGAACTGCAACCATGCCTGCCTGTGACTGTAACACTAAGATGCCTATTTGTAAGAAAAATGTAAGTCAATGGGTAAGTATAAATTATAAAAAAGAATTATGTGTATACATGAATAAGTATTTATTTTAAAAACATTCTGAGATGAATAATTATAAATAAAACTTAATTAAACAAAAGATTACATTGCCACTATTTAATTTTCAGTCCAAAAATGTTTTAACCTAATTGCCACCTATCTGGCCTCTCAGAAGAACAGAGGAGGTAGCATCTACCTGATCAAGAGTAGTCAAGTGGCTCCACTTTATCCACCCCCGCGAGAATAATTACTGCAATATTATAATAATCAACTGTATAAAGTGACATTATAAGGCACAGAAGTCATTGTAACTTTCACATTGTTTTACTTTTCTCACTTTGGGTAACTATGGGTGTAAGTGTTATAACCTTTGGCTCTACTGTGATACTCTGGGAATCGACATTTTATCCCCTGGGACTTCTATTCCAGCCTACATACACTACTACATCTACTACAACCTTGAGCATTGAAATGCTCTTCCTCCTTAATGAAGTGTCTTAGAAGTTGAAGATAAAAATGAACCTGAATCCTCCCAACCTGAGCAAAGAGTCATTATTTCAACATTAAGAGCCTCTACAGCAAGTCGCTTATCAGCTGCTGTAAATGTGGTCCCCAGTAAGTAGGAGAAACCAAAAGACCATTCAGATCAAGGATGTATGAACACTACAAAAGTTTTCAGTCTGATATTTTAAACTTTCCACTCCAGTTCCCAGACATATTTATGGAAATAGCCATTTAGTTAGAAATATGGCGTTCCCACTTTAATGCTATTTGTAAAATGGCACTAACTCAAATAGCTCTAAGTGTTCTAGACGCCAAGGATTATTTTATATTTGAACAATCCCCATCCTTCACCCAGGAGGCATGTTTGTGAGAGTTTTAGTGTACCCAGGTGGCCCCTATTTTTATATGCCAATTTGTAGGAACTTGGTGAAGGGCACAAAATTTATTTGATAGAGGTTGACTCTGTCTTCAGCTTTCTTGCTGAAATTGCCTGGTAAACAATGATAAGTCACGCTTTTATACTATGCAACTAGTATGATAGGTGATTTACTTACCAGTTTGCATAAGTTTTACACAATTTCAGAAATTTGAGATTGTTTTGTTCCTTTTGACACAAAAATAATGTTCATCCTACTTCAGAAACTCAGAAACAAAATGCTATCTATCAGACCCATAGCCAGAAGTTTTCATGCAGTTTTCAGTTGCCCTAGTTCCTGCAAGGAACACGATGGTGTTCTACTGGAGTCAATTATAAAGTTTCTTAATTGCTCAGACATCAAGGGACTTGTTTCTACTCCCCTTATTGAGAAGGTTTGACTTGAACATATTTTAGCAGCAATTAGGAAACAATTGTAAACACAATTATATTTAGTCCTCTTGTAGACAAATAAGGTTTTAATTCCATACAATTACCTAAGGAACTATTGCCCCTGTATCTGGCCTTAGTTCATTAAAAATAGTGGAATCCGTAGTAGCTCACCTGATAATAGAACATATGGTAGACCATGACTTAGACAACTGATATCAATCTGCCTAAAAATAGTTTATCTGACTAACACAACTTAAGTTTATAAATGAACAAAAAGCCCTACTCACCCTTGTCAAGAGGAGAACCTAATACTGTGTTATTGCTTGACCTGTCTACTGTCTTTAATACTATTGGACATTCTACTATTTTCAATTGTCTTGGGACATGGCTTGGAGTTGGTAGCTATGTTCTTAAATGGTTCACTTATTAGTTATCTGGGGGACACAGTGTGCACTGGTAACACACTTGCCTCCACTGATGTCAAAGCAGAGTCCAAATCCTGCCCTTATCGAACCTTGATCAAATGTATGTACTGGTTTCTGCTCTTCCAAATACCAACCACAATTTAGCAAATAAAAAGTACTAAGTGTAAAAAAGACACTAAATAAGCACTATCAGTCCATAAAAATTGATTACACTTTTTCTGATCTTCTCAACTTCAACAGGTTCTATGCGGAGTCTCTGATGTTTTAACTGTAGATTACACCCTCAGCTTGGAAATTGGAAAACATGAAGGTATTAAATATTAATCTTTTCTGATGACAAACTTTCTGTGCATTTTGTTCTTAGAAGAATGTTTTTTCCACCTTTCAACAGTTGAACATGTGTCTTAATGTAGTATAAGAGTTGATGTGAACCAGTAAACTGAAATTGAATCCTGACAAGCCTGAATTTATACTCTTTGGTTTAAAAAGACAGAGGGATAGGCTGAAAGCGTCTTTCCCAAATGGACACATTGGTTAATCTTCTCTCCTGACTGAGTCAGTCAAGAACCTGAACATGTATGTTAACTCTGATTATTCTTGTTTAAACCTGTTAAAAGTTTCTACAAAAGTTATTTTATGCAACTCGCCGACTTCAGATGGATCACTCAGTGTTTAAAATAGCTACACTTGTTTACAAGTCTCTCCACAGTGATTTTCCTAAGCATTATGCTCAGTATTTTTCCTCCTATGGTAGTTCTTACTAATATCCTCTGGTGCTCTCTATGGTGTTTTTATGAGCAGTGACTATTTTAGTCTTTGTGGCGGTGTGAGTGTTGTCTGCCCCTCATCACATTGGATGTAGAATTAATCCCAGCTGGGAAAATTTTGTTCTTATTCAGTTAATATAATGCAAAACAATAATATAATTCACTGATCTTCCATCAACATTGTGCAGTTGAATTTTGAAATTAAACTTGTAAATGAAATAGTAACACATTCAGAGATTGCTGCTTTAAGTAGTTTGATTATTCTGTGTCAGGTTCATAGAACTGATGTAACCCAGAAAATCATTCCACAGCTCAGCAGTTCAGCCTATCTTTAGCAACTTCTTAGTTTGATCTCCCAATCTTAGGTTTCGTAAAGGTTTATATGGTTCAGTACAGGAAACAGTGACAGTCATCTGTGGATCCCACTACTGTGTGACTTCCTCCTGTTGACATATTCTGTTGACATAGTAACAATAGATCATCTCTTTTCTGATATCTATGTGGAACCTACTGAAAAGCCATAGAGCACATATGGTGGTTTAAAGCTGTAGTTATGATTAACTTATTGTATTACTAACATATAAGTTACTTCCTTTTTGGCTAGTTGTTTAACCTATTTACTGTTTGTGAAATATTGCTTTTTGTGTGGTATAAAATTTTAGTATCAATTTTAACATGTTTTGATGAGCCAGAATCATGGAATGCAAATTACATAGATTAACTGTCAATGTATACAGGAAGTCATTATGATTAATACAAATATATACATGTGTAGGCTAAAGGAGAAATCTTAGTTCAACATAAAACTATTTGATTTTTACAATAAACCCTAAATACACATAAAATACACGGTCTCACATTTTACCTATTTTTCCCCTGGATCCTGACCTGTGACTTCCCCAAGTAAAGGGGAGATTAAGTAATGTCACCGTGGCCAATCTAAACTCTTAGGTGATGATCTTGACTAGGGCTAAGAAGGAAAACACCAAGAATTCTTAACTAACTTTATTTACTCACACAATAAAATATAGCAGAAATACAGTGGACCAATTCACACATTACTTGAAACCAGGTCACACCTGTCAAAAAACATATATACATTATGAATGCATGAGAACTGTTCAGTGGCAAAATAAATAACATCAATAAATTGACCCATAAATGGTCTGAATAAAGATTTATATCAAATAAAAAATATATATAAATCATTCATGCTACCAAATAAACCATATATAAATAAACCATTTCCATTCCAATTGTTACATACCAAGCACCAATTACAGACTAAAATAAGAATGACTAAATTTCAGTTAACCATTATTATAACTGCTTTAAGCAACTAAAATCCAATCAGTTAGATTATGGTTACGGGTTTACCCAAGTCATATTAAATTACCAGAAATAATATCAACATAAATATGGCAAATACTATTAAAATGAAGGTTCATCATGTTCATAAATCATAAATTACAGGACAACACAATCAACAAAGTGACATACAAAACAACATGGATGGATAATCACACAACACTAACCTCTCACCTCATCCATACAGCTACAACCAACTTGTAACCACTCAAGCCAAATCTCAAATCAACCCTCTCTGCTCAAATCAATGGCTTTCTTTGAGCCAAAAGCCCAAGGTCATCCGACCTTTAACCTTTCAAAACAACCTTTCACTTCTGACCATTCTGATCGCTAAATGGCTACATACACTATTAAGATCGTACGAAAATAAAATGTTTGGCCGATTCCTGGAAAAGTACAGAACTCGCTGCCACATAAGTATTGTAAAAGTTCAGAAATAAATATAGTTAGAAATAGCTGGAAATATAATTCTAGATGTTTACTGTCCTGGCTGTTGAATGGAATATAAAGCAATAGCAATTTGAAGATACAATCAAGTCCTATTTGAAAATAAAGAAATAGATGTAGTTAAAAAAAAAATTTGTTTACTCTCATATATCCTGGCTAAATATGTGTTGCTTGACTCCGGTGAATTAATGCTATTTGAAAATGGTAATGGTATTTTAACTAGACATTGCTCCCGCCGCAAGAGTGGAATCGTATGCATTACCAATAAGGGCTAGAGGATGTAATTCAAGGGAGCACATTATTCAGAATTCAAGAGAGAGATATGGGATAAAAAATATTTATCTTTAACATATTCTTATTAAGCACAATTAATAGGTAACGTGAAGTAAAACATTGTTATTAGAGTTACAAGACTAAATGGGAGTGGTATGTAAAATAAGTACTAATAAAGTCTATATGTAATTCAAACTTCAGTGGTCTAAAACATTATCAGTTATAATGAAATAATTCAAACTTCAACAGGCTTGCTGAATATTCTATTTATTTACGTTGAATAACCATTACACCTCTATGCCAAGGGAGCTAGAGCAAGATGTAAAATGAACTAGAGATGTTATTGTTTTCTCCACTTGGAACATTCAAATGACTGAATGTTCATGTTTGACTGAATGCTTTCCCCTTACCAAAACAATACACAGTATTTTATCTCCATTATCATCAGACTATACAGAGTTACAATAGTAAAATAGAGAGTTGAAATTTACATTTTAATTAAATTCATACAAGTGAAAATCAAATGCAAACCTTCTAGCAGGAAAAATGCCAGCATGATATTAATTTTATCTGGAACTGAACTTCCAAAGTCACGCAATTTAACAATTGAATAATTACTGACAAAAAAACTTAAATCGCCAAACTTAAATGAATATCTCTAACAAGTAAATATTAATAGCAACTGTTATTATTTGAATGAGGTACATTGTGCAATATCAAAAAGCATTTTGTACAGGTACGAAGCAAGCTTCTACATATTAGGCGTATTTCACAACCGTAATCCGTCGAATCTAGATTCAGATTGTTTGGATTAGCTAGATTTGTGAAATACAATTTTCTGTAGATCTGAATCCAAATTTAAAACATAACACAAACAAACAAAAATGTCATATATTTTTGTAGATTATGATGCAGTAATATAATATTATATTATCACAGTATAATAAAAATTTGCCAAATGTTAAAATTTTCTGTCACATGTTGCCGCCATTATTTTTCAAAGAATTATGGGTACTCCAAGCAATCTGAATCCATTGATCTACCTCTCGAGGTAGATCAACGGATTCATAATCTGGATTCAGATTCAAGTCACAACACAAGTGAATTCGTTGATCTGATGAACCTAGATTCGACGGAGTATGGTTGTGAAATAAACCTGTTGATCATACTGATATCTGAACACAAAGCACTAAATCTTCACATATATGAATGACATATTCTCCGCCAGTTAGCATGTCTGTCAAGACACCAACTTTCAAAGTTTCATACAAAGGGGGGGAGGGGGAAGTCAAGCCAGTAAGGGAGTGAAGCCGAGACAAAATAGGTTTGCACCAAATATAGATTCAATACTCAAAGTAACACTATGGCAAATACAAGCCGACACAGGGAGGTGAGGCCAGGACCTGATAAGTTCAAGGGCCACACAGAGTATAACCGACAGATGAGAGTAACAACCAGGTGAACCGTGCACAAGTATGTAAGCAAGACAATAAAACACATTGAGGCAACTTCATTTGCATGCTAGTGCATGATTAATTTAAAGACCAACTTTTCTACTAAAACCAAAAAACATAAGGAAAGAAATCCAAATGAAATGCTGTATCATGATCAGTGGGATTCTGGCCAGTGACTTGTATCATTCCGTAGAAGGAGAACTCCCCAAGACAAGACAAGAGAAGCAGGTCCTGGTCATAGACAGTCAAACCCAAAGACCTGATAACAATAGATTGGATCCCTTCTTACTACCCAGTGATACTCAACTAAGGGAATGCGTTTTGTGTGAGTGGTAGGATGGTGGATTTACATATATTCTTTCTCTCTTCAAAATTCAAAGTGACCCAAAAACTTAAAGGAGGCAAAATAATGAGGTATAGATAATTCTGATATTACATTAGAATTATGCATAGTTTTTGATGATAGTCACAAGGCCAAAGCACTAAATTTAAGGTAGTCATCAAACTGCCGCAGCAGTCAACATGACAATTATTGTTTGCAAGGCAAGTGTAATAAGTTGTGCAAGATATAACGTCGATAAAATCAGTGGGAAGTGTTTGAAGTCCTATTTAGTTGCTGTGACCAACATACACATTGCATCCAATAATTTTGCAACATCATAGTTGAATTGGTATTCACACGTATCAGTTTGCTTACTTGTGCTTATTAGTGTAATTTTAGGAAGCTGATTTGATGTCATATTTTTAAAACAGACATGTTCAAAGAGATTTTCAAACAGCCCAAATGACTTATCGAAGTATTTGACTAATACATACCATGTAACGTCTATGATCTAAACACACTGAAAAACAAGATTTTCCTTGAGCAATAGAAAGTTTGCAACTATTTGTAATGAGTGACAAACGGTTAATAATTTTTGTATTCCAAGGCAGTAAAATTGTGCACAATTAGTGTTATCATTAACCTGAAGGTATATTTATTTTAACCGGTATGGTATACTTTTCTTTTATGATATATTACATTGCCCGTTGGAAGCCATTTATAATCTTACAAGTAACATTTTAAAAACTTTATTACTCCAGTCTACTAACAGGTAAATAAAATTGCTCAAGCAGAATATGTCTTTTCACATGACCTTTGACCTCTTGCTTGAACTTTTTAGGTAGCCTCATTTGTCAACCGAGTATGCAACAACTGAACTCTAAAATATATCCTCAATCTTTTTCATAAAGGTTCATTATTCATAAAAAGTGAACACTTGCTGGCGAATGTCTAAGACCAATAATGCAGAGCAATCATTGCCGGGAATATGAAATACATAATTCCAAGTCTGTATTTCTTGGTAATAATGTTAAATACAGAGGTTAGTGGATTATAAAATTATGTGTACACATATTTTAAGTCACAACACATATTTATTACCTTCAACTGTGAAATATAAAGAACAATGACCTTTAAAATGACTGGACAAATTTCCGGAATTAAAGGTAAAATGACTGGACAACCTTCTTGAATTAGGTCAAGGGAGGGAGTTATTTTCATAACTTTGAAAGCAACAGGTTTTTATAATTATCACATAAAATTTATCATATGTACCAATTTGTAGTCACACCTGCAAATATACACAAATTATTGTTACAATTGACAAATGAATCAACACACATCACACAAATGTAATGATTAAAGTAATGATCTAGGAATATGCCTCATCACACAGTTAAAAATTAACAGTTAAAATATAACAATTGTTTTTTTCAGCCATAAATCTTTATTATCTATTATATTTTATAATATTCTTACAACAGTTCAGCTTTCATGAGTTGGATAGATAACTGAAATAACTAATGTATAGCTCATAGAACGTAATCAAGTAATAAGAAAATGTACTCGCATCTAACTGTTTTAAATGCAGTTCTGTGTGGAAATTGATACCAATTCCGTCATTTATTTTGATGATTCTTTTCTTTTACAAAAATTACGATACCATTGTTTTAGACCTACAACTGAGATTGAAATAAACAGATAATTATGTTGTTCAAAAAGGCTGTTACATTTCCATATTAACTTGTTGACCAAATGCAACAAAACTGTATATTCACTTCCTCTTTAAACAACACCCATGACCCTACTCTGCAAAAATAAATTCCACTTCTTAATATATTCTTGTGTCAGCTTTCCTTTTGGAACATAGTTTCACGCTTCTGTTGATGTTTCATTCGTTTCATTGCTTTCAGAATAAAGACTGGTTTTGTCGCCATTGTCATCTCTTTCTTTAATCACTAACGACATCATAGAGTTATAGGCTGAACTTCCTCCACTGGATAGGCTAGTAATAATAAAAAATACAATTGTCCAGTAATCAATTTGTATCAGCTACACATATCCAGTATTAATCTGGTAAACAGGGTTGTTTAGTATATCCAGATAGAAAATTTTCTATTATGGCCCACTGAGACAAATTTAGGACAACTAACTTGTGAATATGTTTAGCACATATGATAAATATTAAAAGATGACACTGCCAAACTATTACATGTTATGAAAAGTTTTTTATTGTTATTTTCAAATCTCTAACAATCAGTGGTAAATAAAATCATCAGCACATATCCAGTATTAATCTTCCTAAAAAGGTTTTTGCACAGAACTGTGCGTCAAATAAAGTAAATATAACAGAGATAATGCCTATATGTCACCTCATATTTCCAGGAAGTAGATTTAAATATTTCTTCTATTGATAGAAATCAACCAAAAAAGGGAAAAAGAAACGAAAATTATTGCATGTCCAAGCATTTCTGAGACATATGTGATTCTACATGAAGTTGCAGAGAATTGTTCAAACAAGTAACATGTAAGACAGAAAATACTGAGCTTTTTGCAATTTTAATGTGATAATTTAATGTGATAATAATGTCAAAAAATATGCAAGTTAGACAAAAATTAATGAAAAGTAAAAAAAAAACAGGTAGTATTTTTTACAAAAGTGTTATCCTGCAGGATAAACAGGAACACAAAGTTTTTTTCTCTTCCAGATTCTGAGATATTTTAACATTTATATTTTCATAATTAAAAATATATTAGCTAAGGAGCTGCAGCTCAAATAGTTTCAAATACTGCCAACGTATTATGCATACTTGAAATTAAAACAAAAAACAATGTTGGAACAAAATATCCGAATATGTAAATCAAGATATACTTGATTTCAAAATCATGTAACATTCCATTTAAACGTGCTTGAAAAAATAATTCATAGCCAAAAAAATGTGAAGAAACTATATAAAACAAGATCTAGCTGATTTTAAAATCACGTGACATTCTAAACAAGGTTTAAAGATAACTCATAACAAAAAGACGGAATCAAAATTAGCCACTGCTTCTCAATTCAGCAGATCCACAAATAAGGCCCTGTATTCAAAAAAGGATTAGCAAAAGATGAGCGAAAAATTAAAATAAGTTTACTGTGAGAAGCTTTAAATTTAATCTTACTTTTCATTCATGTATTGTTAATCCATTTTGTGAATACAACTCTCTAGACAATTCAGCACAATGAATCATAAATTTACCTGTGTGAAGTAAACCAAAAGATATGTGGTGTTTCCAATGAATTTGACCTTTATACAAGAATCAAACTCCCAACACAACCTCATTGTTTTCTTTATGGCTTATTTTTACATTTGAAATAGCTTATTAATATGAAGGTATAGACAAAGCCCTTACAATTTCCATATGGAAAACTCAGCTTCATTGCTGCTTCTCATTCAAGTGCAAAAGCATAAACAGATGATCTAATCTAAATCTGATCTACTGCTTTGCAGGCGCAATATCTTCCCCACTTGGGGGAACTCAGTGTGCTAGTTAACAAAAATCATATCTTATAAGGAGAGTCGAGGGGCGTTCAAGGTCTGTGTACCAGGTTTGTGGGTGAGACCGAGAGGAAAGGAGACTAAGTTGGGAAGCTAGAGTTGAAAAGGTGGGTTTTGAAGTGTTTTCTGAAAGATGCAACAGAGGGACTGTTTCTTATTTGGAAGGGGAGAGAGTTCCAAAGAACTGGGGCATAGTGACTAAAAGAATTTGAGAAGTCTTTAATTGATTTATGACCTCTACGGTCAAAAGTGGGGGTATGAAGGAACTTGAGTTTAGGGGTACTTTGTCTAGTATTTCTAAAGGAAGTGTAGGGGTGGATTGATTCTCTCAGGTAAACAGGCTGACCTTGAATGAGGATTTTGTATGTATTGAGGGCTATTTTGAATTGTACCCTATACCTAACTGGAAGCCAATGGATTTTTTTCGGTTGAGGGGTGATGTGAGAAAATTTTGAGGAATGGGTGACAACCCTGCAGAGTGAGTTTTGCACTAGTTGCAATCTGCTTAGCTCAAAGTCTGTGAGTGATAGAAACAGGGAATTGCAGTAGTCCAATCTGCTGCTAACCAAGGCATTGGCTAAAAGAACTGATGTTTTAAGGTCTAGAAGGGGGTGTATTCTGTATAGGTCTCTTGCATGAGCTCTAGTGGACTTTATGACCTGTGACACATGGTCTGAGAAAGTAAAATTGGACTCAAACACCACTCCGAGGTTCTTGACACTTTGTGCTGGTGAGACCTGATTACCAAGAATATTGATTGGAAAGTGAGGAAGGAGTTGTTTACGGTTGTTTTTCAAACCTATCAAAATGAACTCGGTTTTATCAGGGTTGAGTTTTAATTTGTTTGTGAACATGAAGTTTTGGATGTCATTTAGGCAATTTTTTAGTTTTTGTATAGAGTGAGAAAAATTTGCTGGAGAGAGTGAAATGTATAGCTGAATGCCATCAGCGTAAAAATGATAATTAATGCTACTATGAGATTGAATGATGGAGCTGATTGGGTTGATGTAAAGGAAAAAAGAATTGGACCAAGGACGGAGCCCTGGGGGACCCCATACTGAAGGGCAACAGGATTTGATAGTGTGCTGCCTACCTTGACCAAGTGTGTCCTTACCGACAGGTATGATTTGAACCAGCCAAGTGCCAGTTCACTGATTGCATAGTAACCATTAAGTCTGTCCATGAGAATAGTGTGATCAATGGTATCGAAAGCGGTGGAGAGATCTAGAAGGGTGAGGGCTGTAACAGACCCTTTGGCCATATTGAGAAGAATATCATTATGAATGTTAAGGAGGGCACTTTCAGTAGAATGGTGTTTTCTATAAGCCGACTGAAAAAGGCAGTCATCAGGCCAGCTTCATCAAGGTGAGTTTGTAGCTGGGCTGCTACTACCCTTTCAAGTATCTTTGAAATAAAGTTTAAATTGGAAACAGGCCTGTAATTTTTGAAAGCTTCCTTGTTTAAAGAAGATTTTTTGAGAATTGGGGTCACATTAAAGA
Organism: Sabellastarte sp. h YS-2021; assembly: GCA_964017235.1. Classification (NCBI taxonomy): domain Eukaryota; kingdom Metazoa; phylum Annelida; class Polychaeta; order Sabellida; family Sabellidae; genus Sabellastarte; species Sabellastarte sp. h YS-2021. The sequence goes on from OZ024933.1 coordinate 14,795,421, forward strand.
AATTAGAATTGGGGCCTGCTTAAAGAAATTAGGACACGTACCTTGAGCTAGAGAGGCGTTGATTATTGAGGTGATGGGGGTAATTAGAATATCGAGGAATTCAAGAAAAGTGGGCCAAGGGTCAAGGGAACATGATTTAGTGGGAGAGTCTTGAATGATTTTGGTGACCTGCTCTTCAGTTACAGCAGAGAAAGAGGTAAATGTGGGTGGAGGAGAATCTGGGGTGATGTGTCGGAAATTGAATGAGGTAGAGAAAATTGAGTGTATTTTTTTCAATTTTTTCTGCGAAAAACTCGACAAATCTGTCAGCCAAAGCTTTGGGGGGTTTATAGATGGGAGAATCTTTGCTGTGATTCTGTGTAACACATCACCCAGGACTCGCCATAATTTTTGTGGGTTGTAGTGATTGTCCCGAATTTTTTCTTTGTGGAATTCAGATTTGGCCTGCATGCAGATTTTATTGTACTGGTGGACTTTCTGCATGTATTGGGATCTATTGAAGGTCGATTTATTTCAGCGCCAAATACGTTCAAACAAACGCTTGGTCTCCTTTGCAGCAATTACCATTTCATTAACCCATCCTGGGATGTACTTCGCCTTGGTATTTTTGGTGTGTAGTGGTGCATAGATGAGTACATAAAATTTACACAGTGTATTGGTGAATTGTCGGTCATTAGGTTGTATTTTATAAAAATGGAAATACATTAAAATGCAAAAATTAAAACATATACAAAGCATTAAAACTAATTTTCATTGTAAAAATGTCCAAAATAAGGCAATAAGATGTTTCCTGAAGGCATAAAAATTTACTCCTCAATCAACAAAAACAGGGAAATGGAATGGATCCCTAGTAATTATCGGCAAACACCTAAGCATGCTTAAACTGTGTAACTTCCTTATAGAAATGTACTCAAGCAGAATAACTCAAAAGGTGGAATTATTAATTAACAGCATGCGCATGCTGTTGTTTTTTGTGACAGCGCATGTGCACATTGTTTGTTGCACATGTGTGTACTGCTTGGTACAGGGGTGCTTATAAGCTCATTTATAAGCAGTCACAATTAAAATTTTCTGGCATGATAGTCTCAGGGGCGTCAGTTTAAAGGGCACTCCTGTAACTACCCTTTTTTGGATAGTCACAGGAGCATTCATGTGGAAATTTTTGTGCAGTATCAATTAAATGTACAGGTTGTATAGTATCTGAAGCGATTTATTTTAGGAGAGCACCAGTGATTAACCTTTCACAACTGTGCACATTGCATAAGGACTTGCACATGCACTTATTGTTTATCAGGTTTATTACGCAGTTGAAATTTTGACAAAATCTTAAGTGGAATTCAGGAAAAAGTGTTGCAAAAAGTTTTGTGGACCCAGTAAATTATTTTAATTCAACGCACATTGAAAGAAAAACAATACATTAAAGTCTAAAGTTAATTATTATTATTTGCTTTGACAAAAATATCGTTCTTCATCTTTTAATATATTTGCTCTAAGTCTCACATTATCGGGTGTTTCCTGTCTGAGGATAATGAACAGACAGCTATATGGTCCCAGAGTCATCGCTTTTTCATACACCTGTACAAGTTATTTTGGATCTTCAGGGTACATCTGTGTTGCTAAATATGTAATCTGGCTGGAATCTTTGGGATTCTTAAACAGCACCATTTATTGTGTGGTTAAACTGATAGTTCTCTGTAATATGAGTTGGTGAAACACATTCTAAAGAGGTCAGCCACTCCAATCTCCAAGTAGTCCATCATGTCATCTAACACCAGGAGGCAAGATTCCAGTTCAACATCCAGTAAGCCTTGTCAGAATTCCACATCTTTCATTGTAATATAGAGTCTGCCATTGGGAATATGGCCACACTATTGTCTTTGGGCATTGGTATATCTTTTCAGTTTTCAGTTCCAGTAGCTTTTTCAGAAATGATGTTTTCCACTTCCTGTTGGAGCAGACACTAGACAAGTAAATGGATGAATCGGCTTAGGTAGGGCAACATCGATGCAGGAGTCATCTTGATAGTGCATAGTCTTTGGATGATGCACTGACATTTCAGGTGTCATCTTCTCATGGACATTCCTTATGTGTCTTTTCAAATTATCACTTCAAGAAAAGCACTTGCCACAAATTGGACATCATCTTTTCAGATCAGTGTCTATTGGGAAATTGGCTATTTATAGTTTTCCTCTTCCACCCTTCCACCTCCGATATTGACCTTCACCCTTTTTCCCATAATTTTCCTTCACATCCTACTCATTTTTCATGATTTTCCTATTCCTCATTTTCATCCCTCCCTCCGCCTCCTCCTGATATTACTATCATATCATTCTCTTTACCCATATTCCCCTCCTCCTGCTGCAAAACAACACACATTTTCTGTTCAATCATATTACTGAACTATCTTAGACCTTAACTACCGTATAATAATAAATGTAACACTTGACTATTGTTTTATTGAATCACTTAGATACAATGAAATGTAAAAGACTATGTTTTGATGTGGAACAATTATTCAATCTTAATTCATGAGAAACTTTAAACCAATTGATTTATTTGTGAGTTTTTATCAATATATTTTATCAGTATTTGTTCCACAAAGTGTTCAATCAAGTTATCATTGTATTTTGTCATCCTGTTGACAGGTGTCTCCACGCTGCAGCCAGCAAAGGTGTGGAGAGCAAATAATGCAGAATAATGTCTACAGGCAAGTGAGAAAGGTCTTTGCAGTTGAAAATCATTGTAGGTGCAAATATGACCTTCAAAAATGTGCTGAATTATTTGAAGATGGGTGGTAATCCATAAGAGTCAAAGTACAAATTCTTGCCTCGTTCATTGAAGCTGAGTGCCGTGCAGTGGCTCCCTTCATTGTGACAGCAGTCTGTGTTGCAAAAAACACATTCTTCTGTTGGACTTCTCAGCTCATTTCTGGCAAAACTCCAGTATTGAATTTTGGTGGCTTAAAGGTCTTTAACACTTTTTCCAGTTCATATATATTCATCAGTTCAGAACTCTACAGGGTAAAGTCGTAACAACAGATCTGTACTGGTCAATTTCAGGTATTTTTAAATTCTCCATTCACAACAATGTTCACAGCTTCTATCAGTTCATTTTAGAAGTGCACTTCAACTTATACTGTGCCAGTTTTTGCTAAATTCGTATATCCTTCACCCTCTACCAAGTTAGGTGACAAATCTTGGCAGATCAGGGTATACTCCTTTTATAGTCCTCCCTATCTATATGGTTTGCTTCATCTTGATACATGGGTCCTTACCAGGAACCAATGTGCCACCCACATGATATGGTGACATATGCTTCAAACTGGTGACATATGCTTCAAACTGGAATGGGTTTGTTTGATATGTTCCATTGATGCCACTATTTTTGACAATCCTCTGGCAATATGTTTTAGAATATGAAACAAATATAAAGTTTTTCTGCATGACTGCTTGTGCCTGAAATTACCATGTAATTCTTACATTCACCTTGGGTGATGGGGTACTAGGCTGTTCCCATTTCTAAAGACTTTACATGAGCTGGCTGGATGACTGAATTCATTTGAACTTTTCCGTTCATCTTATTAACACTATCCAGCTTCACTTTGAAGACAATGTTATCTGTTGGGCTGACTATGGCAAACTTATCCTTACTTTTGATTAGGTGCAACTTGTTTTTTGTGTTTGATTTAGTATGTAGCGATCTTGAAACATGAGATCCAAATACAGTTTTCTTATCAATATCAATCAAGTGACTTTTACAGGCTAGCCACTTTCTTTTGGCATATCCTCATTGTGTGGGTCAGGGAAAGGTTATTTTTATCTTTGTACCACTCTGATGCTGTGAGTTGACTTTGTTTGCTCTCAGTCCCAAAACTGAGGAGTATTTCTGTGTATGATTTGTAAGGATATGTGTTATTGGAGGTGGTGGCTAAAATGTCTTTCAGGGTCATGTTTATCTGACTAAAAAAGTGTGCAGGTAAAAATTACTGGGGTCAGATCTGTAGTGGGAGCCAACTGCTCTTCATCAGCATTCACAATTTTAGCCTTGACTCAAATGAAACTGTTTTTCAAATCTATATACTCAATCTATGTACTCAAATCTATGTATGAGTCAATCTCAGCAAATTTAAATTATTGGTGTCATCACTATCCTTGACTGCTGTAATAGTTCCATTTTCTACACATCTTCCTTCTTTGACACTGGTTTCAGTGAGTGGCCCAGCAAACAAATCCAATTCATACTTGCACTCTTGCACACAATAACACACTTGCATGACAATGGGTGAATCAGAGGCATGATTAAGAGTACATATATCTTTTCAGTTTTTATTTTATTGGAGGTCCTCCTCTCTTGACTACTCTTGATGAAATGACACACGTTGTTTGGTTGTTGTTTCTTTTATTATCTCTCAAGTAATCATCTGCCAATTCAACACCTGCTTTGAGAGCTTTCTATCCCAAGGATTTTCCCAGTGCAATGTTACCTTTCTTCAACATGGGGCAGCTACTCCTACAAGTCCCCAAAGCAGGCTTCCCAAAGTGTCATCTCTTTGATATCAGAATCCTTGAAATCCTGGTAATCCACTTCCTGCTTGATTTGTGTAATGCTGCTTGTATGTTTGATGGGTAGAATCATCACGGCAGTAATCCTTGTGTTTCATTTTTGATGAAAGTGAAGTGTTATAAATGACTTCCCACAAACAAATGGAATAACTTCACCCGTGTTCCCCTTTATATTGATTTCAATAGCTCCAAAAATCTTTCTTATCACTGGATAGTAGAATGCTTTACCATAGGAGGTGGTGACAATGGTACCAATTTTGGATAGATACAATTCTCAGGAGGGGCACCTTGGCATTTCCCACAGCAACAAGTTCAATTAAATCACAATAGACATACAAGATGTGTATGCCATCTTCAGTGCCAACTGGATACTCTGATTTTATTATCATCAGTTGCAAATGGGTTGGTGTTGTCAAATCCTAACATGTCACTCAATCTCATGGAATTGTACAAGTCAGGTGGTAAGTCCTCTGATGAATCATTGCTTGCAATTTTAAGTCTTGTTTTTCATGTTGGTTCGATGATGAATTCAAAAGTGACAGGTGGATTTGCTCTCACTTGGACTTGCTTACTCTCCGAGAGTATTACCTATGTGCTTCGTAGTGCTTGGTACAGATAAAAGTCTTTCAATGTGTCTCTCTCCCATCGTCCTAATGAAATCAAAAAATGCTGTCCCGTGTATGTACTCTCCCATTTGTACTTTTTCCATGCATTATTTGGTTTCCATTCTTGTTCTGAACCCCATTCTAGTCACGATTTTGATTTGACTTTTGTGGGAGAATGTCAAACTTGGGACCACGACCTAATAAACTCCATGGCATATTAACCTCTTGTAATTTTTGAGAAAAGTATTCCCAGCCTGTTGGGAGTTTTCTTATTTTTCTCTAATTTTGAACAGCCGACTTAATCTGAAAAATGATTCACAGGTTTAAGGTTTTGGTTTTGATCATAAGTCACATGATTGTACAGCTTCATTTTTTTCAGTTGGTTTTCTTACAGTTTACTCATATCCCTTTCTCATCTAGCCATAGTTGTATCTGTGGCATCTCTTCCCACTGGTACACAGTCTCTGGCATTTAAGAAAAACTTGGGCACCACAATCTTTTCTATGAATTTATTCATTGTCATGTGAAAAGTCCTACAAAATCCTGACTACTAAAATTTGTTGACTATCAGTTCATTACTCCACCTCTGATCATATTCCCTTGTGAATGTTTTTCTCACACGCAAGATGCTAACAAAGTCCCCAACTTTAAACTTAAAAGTGGTTTTTCTTCATTCTTTCTGATTTCAAGTTGCTCATTGTGATCTGTGCTGGTGACATTTAAAAGGATAGGTATATACTTAAGTTGTAAACCCAAGTAATGTCTTGCAGTGCATTAATGGTAAGACTGTTTATTTGAAAAGTACTTGTATATTTTCCTTGGATTCTTTTAATAGCTCGTTCAGCAAAATTGGCCTTAATTTCATTTTGGGTGACAAAGTGACAGATCAAATGTGATTTGAATAAATTCTGAATTTTGTGTCGTAAAAATCTCATTCCTTTGTCTGAACACAAAATTTTGGGTACTCTGTCTTTGAAATTTTTATGAACGTACCAACACTTTCATTCCTAGATTTATCCCTGAGTTGCACCATCCATACATAGCTAGAAAAAACTGTCTATAGCTAGACGAATGTAATGATAACCATCATTGTATTTTGTAATTTTCAGCATGTCTATCACGTCAACATTCCACTGTTGATCAATTGTCATAACAAATAATTTATTTCTTTTAATTTTCTTTCTTAATGGCTTGAGAAATGTGTATGCATTGAGTGTCGCAGTGATATCAGGTTTGACTGCAGCTTCATACAGTTTCTGCAGATCGAAAAGCTTGTGGGGTGTGAGGGATCAAACCAAATCAAGCTTATTTGGTTTTTCTTTTTTAAACTAGGATTTGGCAATATATATCCCAAAGATGAACACAGCAGTGGGAGCCAAATACCTTTTCCCCCGGTTTAATCACAAATTCCTAACAGATGCTATAATTACAATAGCAAGTATGATCATCTGACAGGAATATTTGACAAAGGATTTTTCACACCATTATTTATCCCATGCATGCACAACAAAACCTAATAAACAATGTGCGCATGCACAACAAAGCTAATAAACAATGCGCACATGTTCAAAAAATGAATTTACAACGCATGCATGTGCACAAGTTTAGCCATAGGAGCACTCGCAAAACTGTAAGGCATTAGTTTTCATTATAATTAGGCGTTTATGTGACTTATAAGCCCTTCAGCATTGGGCAGTATTGTAGTTTTATTTATTTCCTGTATTTGTGCAATGCATATTGCATGTTACTATAGCATACATCTCATTACATAAATCTTAAGGTTATGTAGATGGTTAATACATTCAAACAAACATAACATTTCATTAACTATGACAAATTATCATAAAATTCAGTTCAAACAGCTGATATTATAATAAGCTTTTCTTTTAAGGAAAAGTAGATTCATATCAACACCTGGACCATATTAAAGAAACATTTGTAACTCCTTACATTATATATACCCCCTTCATCCTCTTAATGTAAAATGTTGTGCCCTACCTTTCTGCTTTTGCTGGTTGTGCGCAACTTGACAAAGAATGGCTTATTTCTGTCAGAAGATGGCTGCTTTTCAAGTCTCCTTTTTGTCCCAAATCTCTTGCCATTCTATTTACTTTATTGACGTTTTCTTTCATTTGTCGTTGATTTGAGATGTATCTATAAAAATTAAATGAATTCATTATAATAAAAACATATACATCCAGTAAACAATTTGCTTGGATTATGTTTTGCCTTTTATCGTATTAATTAATTTTTGACAAGTAAATACTTTTGTTTGCAATTATGTTTATGCAAATAACAGATACTTATATATCATATACAGAAAGGCCTTTTTGACACTCTCCTCAGGTGACATTCTGCGAGGTAAAAGTTTCTAATGTGGGCAGAAATTGACAATTTTTTTAAAAGAGAAAAAAGGAGCTTTCATGATTATCAGTAGAGATATTTTCAATTTCAAATATTTTTGTTGAACATATAATCCAAGATGGCTACTTGTTTGTTTCAATCATCTTCATATGAAGGTAAACCAGTGGTCATTTATGAAAGCGAAACAGTGTTGTTTGAGGTTTGTGGGAATGTCTCTTCATCATTTCCCCTGCAATAAAAAATTGGGGGGGGGGGTAGTGTTTTGGCATTGCCACAGTTAGTCCAGCAACAAGTTTCCGGAGGTTAGGGTACCAATCTACTCTCTCAGAAGCACCATGAAATATCCTTGCTGTCATTTTGGTTGGTTGGAGCAAATCGCAATCCTTGTCTCAGTATTATCTCGTACTGGCATCACACACCTCAGGGATGATACAGCAGATGGTAGAGCACCACGTCCTGAAGAGGCACATAGCTCTTCCTCATTGTAAGCATTCTCAGATCGATGGCTAACTTCAGTTCACGCAAGATTGTTTCTCTGAAGAAGGTGGTCTTTTTATGGAGCTTTGGGGTCAGACACTGCTCCATTTCAGAGAATATCTTGGGAAACATTCTCATGAAGGCTGGCTGACCTACTTCCTAAAGTCCAGAGATGAGGTCGTGGTACTGTGCTCTCTTCTTTTGATAGTCTTTGACCCAAACTCTTTTCTCTTCTTCTCCCTTGAGTTCTATGTCACATCGTTCATCTAATAGTCATAAATTAATCTTTCTGACCAAGCTCATTTTCTTAAGTTGAAATTAGCATCCAAAGATCTATGGATACATTCAAAAACAAATAAGTAAAGAAAATATTACATCCTTAACACTGCATCAATTATTCTATTCCTTAAATTAAAAACTGAACCAAATGTGTCTCAATGAGCTTTAACGATTTTTCAAACTATCTTTCTGTGTTTAATATGTATTCTATATTCGCAAAAATATGAGGTTTCTGGTATGAAAGCTGTTTTTCATTTTACAGCCGAAATTCAAGATGGCCACCAAAAATGGCAGCCAAACGATTTTTGGGAAATCTCGCCAGATAACTCTGCACATACCGGAGGGGGGGGGGGGGGGGGGGGGCAAAAATTAGAAAAAAGATCGCTTTATCTCGCACTGTTTCGGACATAAATGTGTTTTAGGTTTATGCAAAAGATTCTGGGGAAATGTCGCCAATTGATTCTCTGTATACTGTTGTCTATTGGGTGATTGTGTACATTGTGTAGTTTGTCATTGTGTGATTGGGTACACTATGTAATTAACCAAGTGACTCCACAGATTAGTGTACATTATGTTGTTAGTAAAGGTGTCCATAAAGGTGTCACAGAGTGCGAATTCATTGAGTGTTTGGGTTTACCAAACGCTGTAAAAATTTGTGGTCAGTTTTGCCTGTTAATCTGTCTCAAAAGTTTGCACTCAAGGTGAAACAAGTAGTGTTTTGGTTTACTTATTTGGGGCATTGTATAATATAAGTATAAACTGCTTTGGTGTGTATTATAATGTAATCTTCATGTGTTCCAGGAAGGGAATAGTCAAGTTTTCTAGATTTAAGTCATCACAGAGAGGAACCAGTGCTAGTGCAGCCTCAGCTAATGAGGTTCGATAGATAGAGGCGGTATGGATCTGCTCTGATGTAACACACCAGACATCTTTTGTCATTACTGCCAGTACTGGGGTAGTGTCCAAGCCATCATGTGTCAACCACCATGTGGGCCCATCTTGGGCCCATACAAGAGAGCATCAGAACAGCCTTCTGCAACTACATGACATTCAGAGAAGAAAACTTGGAGAAAATGGCCTTTAAGACTTTTCAAACTGAGGCAGTTAAAAGTTTAAGTGGGATACAGAGCAGGACAGAGGAAAGGAACCTACATTTTACAGGAGTTCCAGTGAAACGTCTATATATGTGCCATAGACTTCAGCAAACCTGTTCATACAATCAGTTCAACCAGGCCAGGGGATGTCACAATAACGATAGCTCAGGTCAGCAGACCTCATACTTAGATGTCAATGATCAACAACCTAAGACTTCATCAAGACAGCCCACCATTTGAAGCCTGTCCCTGTAAAAGAAACCTCACATTACATTACATTAAGGTCTCTCCAGTCTTTTGTCTTTTAGAATATACAGTCAGTTATGAACTGCCAGCAGATGGTCACACCTTAACCATTTACACTCTAACCACCAGGTGGTAAGCCTCCAGCCAACTCGCCTCAGCAGTCATTATAGCCAAAGCTGCAGCAGCAGTAGACTGCAACTACCTCAAAAGGGTCAATTGAGAATTGGAGGGACATTAGTACAATAGCTTAACAGCTTAAACAAAAGTTCTGGGAATAACTGGGTAGTCCTGTAAAGGACTGAAAGATGACAGCTTTTTGTCCTTAGGGTGGGTCCTTGTCACATCTCAGATCCTCTCTTCATGCCCAGCCAAAACACCAATGTAGTTGAAGTAATCCTTGACTAAATCTCGTTGAAGCTTTGCCCTTCTTGAGAGATTCATGCAGTTTTTATCAGCGACATATACTACTGATTCATATACTATGGTTGCTACTTCATCTTTTTGGGTGGGGTACCCTGACTACTCCACCTTGGCGTGTCTCCAACATATTGTGCAAAACCACACACGTTAAACCTCCTCAACCTACATCCTTTGGCCTTTGCTCCATTGTGCTGTAGTAGGACCCTAAATCAGATTCCATTCTACACTACCCCTCTTCCCTTTAATTTTCTTCTACTGTGGTGCTTCGCAGACCATGGCCTCAAGGCAGAAGCATCATCACCCCACAGAAAATAGTGCAAAGCAGACCCTCCCGCCCCCAGGGGTTCAGGTGTTGGAAACCCCTGGGTGGCATTCTCTATTTATTTCTCCCACTTCCATGGTTAGGTATTTGTACATTGGATGCAGATCCGCTGTACCCAACACATGCTCACAGGGATCTGTATTTGGCATTAACCAGGGCTAGCAGTGCTAGTAAAAAGAAGCCCTTGTAATTGTGAAATTCAATCATAGATTATTTCCTATCTAGTGACCCAAGAGTGTGAGGGTCATTCCATCTGGTTCTTAACTTCTCCTGAAGCTGTTTCTAGTCTACTGGAAAAACAGATAAGCAGGGATGTACTTCCTCATGTCAGTGAGTTGATTCCATCCCATATTTTCCCCATGCTTATTTCTTGATTTTTTCCCTGATCAAGGACTCGGCTATCCAACCCTAGAACAGTTAGAACAGTTAAGGTTTAACTAGGGTCAATTCCAGTGGAGCACCCACTTTACTATTAAACCAATATGCTGAATATCATCTCTACATGCTGTATCCATAACTTGCACTATTACTTTTACATATAACTTCCCAAGAAACAATTCACTTTAAATGTGACTTCATATCTTCATTTTTGTCAACAGCTGACTTCTTCTGTTTTACAAGGTAAAAACCTATCACAACGCAAGCACATCAGATGAATTCTAAGCCACAACTCAACTTAATGGATTTCTCAACCTCTTATATATATACAAGCTGCTAAAAATTCCACAGAAAAAGAAACAAAGGTAGTTTACTCGGTCCTAATTATATATGAAGAGAAAAAGATAACCTTGAATTTAATAGAACTTTTTCCAATAAATAAGCTACTGCTAATATATTGGGAAATTCCGCATCACTGAATCTGACTGTGGTCACAGATCATGTGCATCAACAAGAAAAAAATCCAATTCAAAACAACATTATCCATTGTCAAAGCCCAAAGTCAACACTGCCTGACACATACACAAGTACCTGTGCAGGATATTTTGTGGCAAAACATATGTATGCTAGTGATGAATATAGAGGTATACAGATCGAAATTGCCTTGTAAATTAAGTTGTCATCTGTAAGCAAACAAATTTATGACAAAGTTTATGAAATCTGCTAATGATGACTAACTTTTCATCTGTTGTAGTAGAAGAAAGTAACGTTATGTATATATTTTAAGGTTCTTAAAATACTTGGAAAAGCTATTATAAAGATGTGATTTACCATAAAAAACTGTGGCTTTCACTACTTCCGAAAAGTGGTGGAAATTTTGCTTTAGAATTGTATGTAACAATACAAAGTATAAAATTGGTGATTAGAAATCTGATACTTTTTGGTCATACTTAAAGACCTCGCCTTAAGTAGGAACTGTAGTAGCCAACACAATATTACCCAAAACATTTCAATCCACTGGATGCACTGTTTTGCTTTGGGTTTTATATTTATTTACTTGTTTTTTTATTTCGGTAAGTTTTGTGCACTGTTAAGATCAAACATAGGTAACGCATTGGCAGTAATCATAATGCAACAAAAGCTAAGCATTGCTAAAACTGAAATGCCAATATGTTGTATTTGAGTACACTCCATTTAGACTGAAACTGTAATTGCTGTAAAGTTTTAAAACTCTTTAAAAAATTCATGATTCTCATTGCTCTTGTTTTTTTTAAGATTAAGTAATCAGCACTGCAAATTCTAAATAACTTGAAGGTTCAAAATAACTGTTTAAGCTACAACTTAGTGTGCAATCTCTCCATTAAAATCTTTTAAACCTTGTTGTGCTGGTAATATTTTCATGAATGTTTTTTTTCACAAAACATACAGTACAACATTTATTATGGTAGTAATGAACTGAACAGGGCTTCAAAGCAAAGAAATTATGACATTATTGCTGTCAACCATAAAATAGTGTTAATTTGATAAAAGTCCTCTAATGCACAACAACAGCTTTGTATTGTTCTTTTAGGATCGATTAAGGAAACTGATAATCTATATCTACATGTGAGACTGCTAGCATTCATTAATTATGACAAATAAGGAGGTTGGGAGAAATTTATAGCCTTAAAAGTACGGAGGTTATCTTTAAACAGGATATGATACGAAAAGAATAGTTAGAGAATTTTCTAGATATGGTGTGACACAACTCAAATTGTCCCGTTTGTAAACATGCACCAGATAGCATTTTGAACTTGAGCTTTAAAAGGTTTAGCAACAACTGATTTAGTAACCCGTGTTTAATAAACGACAAATGAATGCAACATATATTATAAATTTTTGCTTACAACCATTTATAGTGCTAATTTGATAAAAGTCCTCTAATGCACAACAACAGCTGTGTATTGTTCTTAGGATCGATTGAGGAAACTGATAACCTATTGCCACATGTGAGACTGCTAGAATTCAATAATTATGACAAATAATGAGGTTTTATAGCCTTAAATGTACGGAGGTTATCTTTAAACAGGATATGATATGAAAAGGAAAGTCAGAGGAATTTTTTTAGATATGGTGTAACACAACTCACACTATCCCGTTTCTAAACATGTACCAGAGAGCATTTTGAACCTGTCAAGGTTTAGCAACAACTAATTTAGTAACCCGTGTTTAATAAATGACAAATGAATGCCAAATATGTTATAAATTGCTTGTGTCCTCGAGTACCCTCTTTTTAAACATTGAACAAATTGTGACCGTCTGTAAAGTTACAAACCTCCTTCAGAAAGTCATTATTAATTATTGTCTTGCATAAATCATCCTTGAAAATTTGAATACCTTGTAATTTAAAAAAGAGCACAAAATTCCATTTTCCTTTAACATTTCCACGACATTTGTGATTTTTTCAAGAACAGCAAAATTGCAGAAATTAAGCCCGAATTTACAATGACCCCATGGATCCAAATCATTCTTGTTTTGTTAAAAAATCTTTTAGCATTGTTATGCAGGTAATATTTGGATCCCAATACATTTCTTCATTGAAAAAAATACAAAAAACATTTATTGTGACAATAATGAAAATAAACATGCTTTTACCGCAAAGAAAATATATCATTGCTTCTTACCATTAAGGTGAGGTTCAAATAAACATCTTAACCTTGTAATAAAGATGAACTGTACTTATAAATTGATATATTGAATAACTCCAGTCCTCTAAAACAAATTGTTGTATTTACCTTTGTGTAAGTCTCTCATTTTCCTTCTCCAGTTTAATTATTTTTTCATTAAACTCTGCCATTGCCTGCATTTTTGTCAGGTCATCATTTTCTGACTGAAGAGTAGCAATGTGGTCTTCCAATTTGCCTATTTCACTCTTCTTCTTTGCCCAGTCCTGTTGCTCTATGGTGCTACTATATTTATCATATAAATTAGAAATAGTACAAATACAAAATGAGATCGTATGAAAACATGATAATATTGAGATTAAATAATAATAGAAACACTTAAATAGTGCAAAATTGACAAAAGTCCTCTATTGCACAGGAATCAAAAAGGGACAGTCCAAAATCAGGCAGAGGTCATGACCAAGTAATTATCCACTGGGGAGGGATGACTAATTATGTATGCCAATTTGAACAGGAACGCCTCGAGTTGGCTCCTGAAACTGTAGACAGTATGCTGGTGGCTAACATTTAGTGGAAGCCTGTTCCATTAAACTGGTGCAGCCAGAGCAAAACCACACCTGTCTATCATCATTATGGACAGATTCAAGAAACGGGTATATTTACACATGTCAGACTGCTAGACTTGATTATTAATAGTAAAAAAGAGGTTGGGAGAAATTTGTGGCACTCAAAGTAAGGAGATTACATTTGTAAAATGATACAATATGAAATGGAAAGCAGAGGAGTTTTTCTAGATTTGGTGTGACATGCGTTATTCTGCCGAGTCTGTAAACACTGTAGCAGAGTGCATTTTGAAATCTCTGAAGCTTAGCAGCACTTGTTTACAGTAGTTGACTACTAACCATATTGCTTGGCACCAGAACTGCATTATCAACAATTTCGAATTGATAAATGCATCGTAAATCTCTTTTGTTTCATTAACTACAATGACAAAACTTAGATATACGATTTCCAAATGAGTTTTCTTAGTCAAAACTTGTTACTTCCTGGGCATTGAAGGAATGACTGACTCTCTGATATGTTAGTCAACAGTGATGATGAACTCAGTTTTCTCAAGGTTAAATTTCAATTTGACACCACCCATCCACTCCTGAAGTGACATTAGATCCTTAGTCAGTTCCGCAGTACAAGAATCAAAGTTCCTTATCTATCTGGGTGTCATCAGCATACAAATGTTGGTTACCATGAAACTTACAATGACTTGACTAAGGGGACTGGTGTAGAGTGTGAAAAGGAGGTGGCCCAGGAAAGATACCAAAGGAGAGAACAACTGCCCTAAGTTTAATGTTTTTTAATTTTTTTGAAATTGTAAAAAAATATTAAAAATAATTTGAAGTTATTGCACCAAAACATGTTGACATTTAAAACAGTGCTAACAAAAAACTCAGTTTTGAAAGCTTACTCCTTGTGCATGCAAACAATAGACTTGCAAAGCATGTTTGTTCCAAGCTTTCATAGTAGTTTCTGGGAGCGGAACCATTGTTTCCTTGAAAATAAATGTATGAAGAGTATGAATGGGATTATCGTAAGAGGATAAATAAACCAAAGTTAACATATGTGCATATGCCAACCTGTTTTAAAGTGTGGAAAATAACACCTGTCTGGTTCTAGCAGCTACAATAACTCCAAATCAAGGTCATCAGCAAGGATAATTCCCGATAGGTGCATGCTGGATGTCTCATTTAACAATAATCGTTATTTTTTTACTTTCTAAAGTGTTGATTTAACTTATTCAAAATCCTGGATAAGCGGAAGTGTTCTCCGAAAGATTTCTCTTTCCATGGAGGGAAGTTTTCATTGCTTTGGGAATCCCCTAAAACCTTGTATCAATAGTTCTTACAGAAGAGTTTGGTTTTCACGTTTTAAGATAGATAAATGAAGTATCCTTTTTGAGTTGGCCACACACAAACATTAGTACCCTTTCCTTTCTCACAATAGGTGAAGCCACATTTCCATTTATTAGTCAATCATTCTGACATATATGTACCAATAAAGATGGAATTTTACCGAAAAATTAAAGGATACATATTTGTGTAGTGAAAAAATAGCTAAAAATGCTCACAGTCAAAATGTGGTTGCAAATCCTGAAGAAATGGAAATGTTATATTAGGTTGAGGTCAGGCCTGGGCAAAATGTATTTATATTCATAAGTATTCAAATACATTTTTAAAAGAATTCGTATTCGAATTGTGAAAAATGCAAAGTATTCATATTCACATTCAGATACATTTCAAAAGTATTCATATTCACGAATACTTTTATGAATACATTTAATATTTTCCCCTTTTTGCTGATATTTTTCTCCCTGTACTGACAAGTTGGCTGTCTATCATCATGTGCCAAGGAAAACAAACAAGACATCTTTAATAAATACTTTTAGTCATTTAGTCATAACATAATAATGACATTGTAATGTTGTAACAAAATAGTTAGGATTATAACTTCTTCTCTTACATCTGATAAGTGCAATTAGTTTGTGTGCTTAGCTTTTTTCATAAATGATTTCCTGTGTGTTTTAATCCATATTGATTTTCATAATGTAGTGTTATTATAAAATTCATGAAATAATAAACACCAAGTTACCTACTTTAAAATGACAAGTATGTTTGTATTTGCTATAATTGGGGATTAACTTAGATGTGTTTCAATACCAGTGTCATTTGTCATATATGAGTCAGTCCCAACCCCAAGACATTAAAACACAAGCAGGTTGAGGGTACTTGATGTTTAATACATAACAGAATAAAATAAAATGTAAATCTAAGAAGTATTTACAGGTCGTTTATAAAATATACAGAATTCAGCATGATAGAGAATTTTAAAGTCATTGCCCATTAGTAACATGCTGATACAAGTTACAGGGTAAAATACAAACACATAAAGTTACAGACCCTGAAGGTCGACTGGGCCTTATCAGAAAGGGTTTGACCTTGAAAGGTTACAAGGTTGGCCTAAGAGGTCAAGGATGACACCAAAAACCTCATAATCAGAGCTATGAATTATCATGGGGTCAAACAAAGGTCACCCTAAAAGCTGCAGGCCAAGGCGGCCTTAAGGTTTACAAAAATACTAAAAATGACAGTTGAGACAAGGTATTAATATGCAAACCCTCAACCCCAACAGTAGGAGGTAGAAAAACATCAGCAGTTTATAGGAGCAGCCAAAGAGTAGACTAATTCTTCACCAGACACATGGTCTGACTGAATGTATCTCCAGACACATTCACTGGACCAGGTGCCATGGCGCTTTATTTGCTGAATGGGCACATGGGCATTATGGGCGAATGTTTCCCCAGATCTTCGAAAGCAATGGTATGTGAAAAAATGGGGGTTCAAGCCCAAGGTCATATTTATGGATTTGAGCACTTTTCTGACCCTTGTGTCAGTAAGGGGCTGCCAACCACTAGGCATTTTAATTTGGAAAAGAGACACACTGTCAGTCATTGGGTATAATTTGGTCAATGCTTTAAGAGCTCTATATGGACAGATGATATGATTGGCAATTTTTTGTAGTGAGACTACTTGGACTCTATTTCTGTCCTGCAAGGTCTTAGACCATTTGATTAAGACTTTGACTAACTTTTTCGTGAAGAAAAGGTCATGTCCAGTGAGATGTCTGGAAGGGTCAAAGGTCATGATGGAATGAGGTGCCAAATTGGAAAGCCGGAAGAAACCAAAGAACCCAGTAAGAAAGATAGCCCTAAAGACCTGAGAAAATGCAATATCATTACAAGTTCTTGAAATTTTTTCCAGCATACTGAGATCAATGATGCTATGAGAAGTCAAGATCAGAGGTCTATGAATACGCATGGATTTTTGAAAATATCTGATCCTTCGATGATCCAATAATGAAAAAGACATATTGTATAATACAAAATTGGCCTTTATGGCCGACAAATAATTTGAAACCATACTGACAGAGCAATTATTGGCAACTAAACATTCACAAAATGACAAGATGATGTTGACATCAATTTCTACTGAAGCTACACCCATGTAGATACAAAAAGCCAGGAATACTTTAAACATCTTGGTGTAAGCTTGTCTTGTCTTAGGTCTGAAGGCCTCCTGAGTTCTATCAGTAGCCCTCCTTGACAAGGACCTCAAGGCCACATTATCTGTAAACAGAGCACAGTAACTGTTAGCAAACATGTGAATAACAACAGGCCCCTGCAAGAGGGGAGTAACCTTAGCACCAATGTGTATACAACATTGAAGCTACACCCATGTAGATACAAAAAGCCAGGAATACTTTAAACATCTTGGTGTAAGCTTGTCTTGTCTTGGGTCTGAAGGCCTCCTGAGTTCTATCAGTAGCCCTCCTTGACAAGGACCTCAAGGCCACATTATCTGTAAACAGAGCACAGTAACTGTTAGCAAACATGTTAATAACAACAGGCCCCTGCAAGAGGGGAGTAACCTTAGCACCAATGTGTATACAACATTTTAACATGAGAAACAATTACACTTCAGCATCAATTTGCACTAAGCTACTATCAACTGGGACCCACACTGGGTCCTGCACTTGAGACAGTAATTTTTTAACATCCTGGATACTACTTGTCCAACAGGACAGCAGGTCAGCCACCCCATTGTCCAACCCCCACAAGCCCCCAGATAGGGGTCCCTAGTTTTTCCTGATCTTAAGATTGTGACAACTGCCTCCTTGTCACATCTGATGAGGACCTTGCGACCTGACTATTGTGTCTGAAAAAGCCTTATGGCCAACAAAATGTTGACTATCTCCAAATGAACTATAGACCAATTCATAAATCCACGCTGTATGGCGAGATGATACACAAAATTGCTCCATCTACCCCCAAGGCCAGTCAAGCAGGCATCTAGTTCAAGGGTGAAGTCAATAGGTCTATGATCATACAATGAGACACCATTATACAGGGGAAGAAACTTCCGAAACCAGCTAAGGTCTCTCTTAAAGTCAGAGGTGAGTTCAATCCTTTGCTTTGCATGGCCAGATCTAAGAAAAGCCAGCATACGTTTTAAGAAGGCACCACCCGGTTTCACACATTTGTAGACGTAAAGCAGCAGACCTAGCAAAGATTGCAGCTGAGGCTTTGTACAGATTCTCTTAGAGAGCCACTCTTTGACTTGTCAGGAGGGATGGAAACAGTGCCTTCCTCAGTATTAATGAGCACACCTAGGCAGACCACCTTTGTACTTGGGGGATCCAGCTTTTTGTCACTAATGGTGAGACCAAGTTCTTGTATAAGGTTGAAGAGTGACACAAATGAAGCCTACCCCGACGTAGTCGTCAATGTAGTCAATGACGCGGAAGCCCTTCTGACGCATCATGTAATGCACTACGTCACTTAAACATTGAAAAATCTGGCTCCCGTGCCTTGTCCTGAATGGCAGGCACGTATCAACGTACGCACGACACCAGTGCAACCTTAAGAGGTCGTAGTCCCCAGGATCTACCTTGACATGGTGAAAGGTGCGACTCACATCAATCTTATATAACAAGGCAGCAAGTCCAATGCGTTTCAGCTGTTCAGTGATATCATCTACAGTTGGAAATGTCAGTGAAAAAGGGTATTCAGGTAAGTATTCTTGTCTATGCCAGAGTTTACTAAGGCATCCAGGGGCCAGCTAAGGTCAATAATGACCCTACACCTGTCTGAATTGGTCTTATTTCTGGTCATAAAGGGTGAATTATGAACACTGACAATTGGATTGACCTGAAATGGGCCCAGAATGGCACCATACTTACACTCTTCATCTATATAGGCATCAACATTAGCTGGAAATTCATTGGCAGAACTGTGGTTACCTGCCTCATGGCTAAGAGGACAAGCTCTGTTAAAATCAAGGGGAAAACCGAACTGAAGCAGCTGCAACAGCTGTTGATCCCAATAATCTTTGAGAAGGCTTTGCCAAACTTCTACATTTTACTGTGATGTCACAGGCAAACGAGCCCCAAGAAAGTTTGGTTTCCCTGTGCTTCTAACTATCTCATGCATTTGAATAGGTGAATTAACTATGAGCTTGACACCAATCTCTGTCTTCTGGCATTGTTTGGTCACCTAATGGGACAAAACCAAATGGGAAGTCAACCTGGTGTTGCCACTTGCTATAGACAGGATTATTTGAACCCATTGGGAGACCTTTGTCACCTTGATTGGCAAAGATAATTGTGCTGATAAATTTTTCTTCCATTGCCATATTGTTCACATCGTATATGGGACGCAGCTGGTCATATTTTTTGAAAGCTAAGTTCACACTAGGCACTTCTGAGCTACTTTTATCTACACAGGAATCAAACCCTTTGACACAGTGAACCATTGCCATATGTGGTGGAGTTGCATCTGGTTGCTGCACTTCAGTTACACTTGCAGGACCACTAGCCACAAAGTTGCCAGTAGTACTATGAGATTCAAACCCATGACCCACAATATGGGGAGACAGAATTGTTTTATTTTTTACATCAATTATGGCATCTCTGTTACCCACAACCTCAGTCTCAACCAGTGAAAGAGGAGGGGTGGACATACTCGAGTCAACACTATGATCCAGACTACAATCATTTGGTATGACAATATCAGGACTTTGGGGTACACCATTGTTGTAAGATTCAAACCCATGACCAGTGGATTCAAACGTGAAAAACCTACCAATAGTGTGTCCCTGTACAGGACTGTGTGAGTACTGAACTGCATTAGGCAAGACGTCGACACATAGCACCTCAGAAAAGTGGACAATGGGTTGGCTGAGATCATTGCCTGCCACTGTGGCCTGCACACCAATGTGAGTTTTTGACCTTTGCGACAGTTTATACTGGCCAGAAGACATATTGCTGGTGAATACACATGAACTGACATGTTTCTGAGCCACAGTCATACAATTGTGCGACTTTCTGGCTAACAACGCCTTAATTTGTGAAGGGACGCTGCTTGAACTATAGAAAAATCTAGTTTTATACATCTTTCTATTTACTGAGGTTAATTCGCTAGGAGTGACCACACCAACACCCAAGCCTTTGGTTGAAGTTACAACACTACTATTACTCTTAGGGGTGTTATCAGTGACCCTACCCCTTCAGCTGCTACATCCTAGTGATGGGCAGCTGCCTGGTCATTTTGTGAACTCCTGAACACGTTTTTTTTCCTACCTGAGTGACCTGAAACCTTTCCCCATGTGGACTTGTTTGAAATGTGCTTTTGGGCATGGGCCATATGGATTCTGTCAATACGGTCCAAGTCTTCCCATTGGAGGGACCCCTGCTCCATTTCACATAGGAGCACTTTTTTGATTTATGTTTGACATTACCTGAGAGGTGGGAACTATGGTTCAACTCTCTGATTCTCTGATCAATTTTTCTTTGAAGATCATATGACCTAAGTGTTTCTAGTGAGGGAGTATCACTATCACTACTTTCAGAGGACGACTCAGTAGAAACAATGGGGGATCTAAATTTTTTACATTTTTTACTAGCTTTATACGACATAACAAGAACACTGTCTGTACTTAACTTTCCATGTCCTGATGGTGATTGGGCTGTTGCTTGCTGTGAACTAGCTGTCACTTGATCTTCTACCTTCTCAAGTTGCTGTGAAACCTTCTGCAACTGAGCCAGGATCTCCCTCTGCAGCTGCTGTCCGCCCAGATCCGCCTGATCTGTGTCAAGTAACTTACTTGAAACGGCAGCATCTCTTAGTTCATTGGCAACACTACTATTTAAATCAGTACTGTCCTTGTATTGACATTTTTCCCTGTTGGTGGCAAATGTCTTGTCTTGCATGCTTTACAACTTTGTTTTTCGTCTGGCATATTGAAATTTTTTAATATAGTTCAATACTGAAATGAATACAGGCACAAAGCACGATTTATATGCAATCTTGGCAAATTCAGGCTTTAGAAAAGTGATTTAAATTGATAAAACTCGACCAAATAGGAACAATAGTGCACAAAGAATAGTAATAATAGGTTAGACGGTCCCTTCAACGCAGTGTATAAAAGCCTGAGGTTGTCAAGATGACAAAGAATCTATAGGTGTCAACAAAACAACGTGTCCCAATGTCAATCAAATATCATCCAGTAAGCACAACAATGATCGCTGCATCAAGCTTCCACTTGTAAAACAACTTGTTACAGATAAATGACCGTCTGATATTTACATATATATAGATTAAAAGCCTAAAATAAAAAAATAAAACACTAAAAACTCAAGGTAAAACAAAATTCTAAACATGTTCACTCTGCAATGTCAATGTCCAATGTGACTGTAACTTTTCAATGTAAGATGGGCAGGGATTAATGCTGTAAACCAGGGAGGTCCCCAATCAGGGGTTTTTGTTTATTTTTTACTAGGCAACCTGGGGTCAATAGCAAATTAGGCTACAATAGACTGGTACCCCAAAATATTTAATAAGGTAGCTAAAATGTCTATGAGGCAGGACTGACATCTGGGGTGCCTAAACACCCCAAGTGAAATTCTTAGGCAACTTATGTGACACCTATTGTGACAGTGTTAAAGCAGTAGTAATCCCATCATAAAGACTTCCAAAACAATGGCTATCTGTTAAATACAAGATGTTTAGGGCACTAAGATGTCCTTTTAAAAAAACACCTCTTTTGAGTAGCTAACATTTATCAGATTGAATGTTCAGATCTTGGAGCAAAAATGAATTGTCAAATATGATGTAAATCTGAACCATCATTTATTGAATTGTGCTTTTATGCTTGTATATTTTATTCAGAAAGGTAAAATTATTAAGATTTATTAAAAATGATTGTATGAATTGGGGTTTAGTTAAAATGTTTTCATAAATGTATTCATGAATGTATTCGAATACTTTTCCAAATGTATTCGTATTTGTATTTGAATACTTTTGAAACTGATGTATTCGTATTCATATTTGTATTTCTGGAAATGAAGAGTATTCGTATTTGAATACTTTTGAAAGTATTTGCCCCAGGCCTGGTTGAGGTATTGAGTTTAATATAATGTTGTAAACTCTGATATAAGTGGCACATTTCAATGTCAACGATTCTAAACATGCCACAAATTACAGAATTTATGTTTCTAAAGTTCTAGAATACCGAAGTATATTTACCATTCCAGTTTTTGACACTAGAAACAGGAAAAAGATTAAAACATAGCGACAAACTGACCTTTTGAAATTCAGATTATGACGCAATGTTCATAATTTGTCTAACTCTGCATAAGTTAAGCTATTGGTGACCGAGTGGTAAGAAACTTTGCAGTCTAATCACATGTTATGAGTTCTTTATGTATTTAGCTTCCACAAGTTGCAGTGACGTTGGCCTATCATAGTATGACTCTATCTTTTGAATGGGATGTAAAACACTAGTTTTGACATTATGTTTGAAACCAAGTGGTAAATGTATAGGCGGTTTAACGGGAAGAAAAAGATGTATATTAAAGCAGGGACTTTAATGTATAAAACTGTAACATTAAACATCAGAGATGAAAACTGTTGTACTGAATTGTTTCTGAAGTTCCTATTTCAAGGGGAATTATTGCATGACTTAAACAAGTAATAACAATACACTACCAATAATTGAAGAATGTTGCCTGTGTGAACAACGACTCCACCATACACACCACTTAAAGTACAAAAGTGAAGACAGTTGATACTGGTATGGCAGTATATTGATGGACAGTGACAGTGAAGATAAATGAATAAAAACACGCATCATGTATATTATGATTGTCCTGTCTATTAAACAATCGATGCAGTTTATGTACTGATTCTGCATGTGATATTGAGACTTTGACCAAGTAAAATAGACATAAAAATATTATCAAATATTTTGTTTGCTATGTGCAACAATTTGTGATACTTTAAAATTATGCTTTAAAACAAGGCTTTATTGCAGTTTGGCCCTTGGGAGTCACAGATCGTACATTGTACCACTGTTCATTACTATTCACCCACAAGTCGTGCTCTCTCGACATTTGCCCCGTATCAAGGTCAGGGGGGCTCGTACAAGTTGTGCCTTCATTTTTTTTCAAAACTGGGCGACATGTTCACGGTCTCCCCCTTTATGTCAGGTCATCTTTTACACTGTACCTGTGTTTCTCATCTGAGGGTTTGACCTTTTTGACCTGCTACCTCAGATTGCTCTCCTTTTCTTGTTCGAGGTCCCCCGCCGCAGAGGTCAAAGGTTGATAAAGTACTCCATTAATTGCATATCTGGCAATTATGCTGAAGTTTGAATCATTTCTTGTAAAGGCTTTAGCCTGGGTAGTTGTAATTGTTGCTTCAAACGAGTTTGACTTAGTAATTTGAATTTATAGTTTGAAGCTTCATTGTAGTTTAGTTGTCTATTAATTGCACATCTGGCAATCATGTTGAAGCTTGAATTATTGCTTGTAATTAAAGCGTCACATTTACCTATTATAATTCCCGCTTCAAACCAGTTAGACTAAGTAGCCTGAATTTATAGTTTGAAGCTTGATTGTAGCGTAATTGTTATTATCGTGACGTATGTAGCTGAAGTTTGAATGCATATACTCCATCGTAACATTTATGTAACTATTTAATCTATCATACTTTTACATTTACCTTAGTTTTATAATTATTGTTGTAATTGTGCTTGCTATATTATAAAGATTAATAAATTTTAAATCCCAATTGTCTATCTTTGGGTTTTGGGGGGAGTGTGCGGGTTCACATTTAGGTGTGGACAAGTTCACTCCTCCAAACCCCTTCCAAGTTTTAGCAAGCCTTCTGTCCTACTTTCCTGTAAATTCATTGGTCACACTTCAGTGCCTCTATAATCCTTCACCTAACTGGTCATTCAAACTTCAGCTGCCAGTGGGGTCACATTGAAAACACCCACCCATTCTAGGTTGGTCCCACCCAATATGTCACAGGGGCCATACTTTTTGTAGTTTCTAGATACTGCGTATTATATTGTGTTTCAGACTGTTGCCACATGATCACACAAAATTTGAGGTGCTCTGGCTTCGCTGCTATCCGGGTCGGAGGCTCACCAATCGTTACAGCCTTCAAGAATACCTGTATTCCAGCTTGCCAGCCTTCTATACCAAAGGACACAATATTCTGTAGTGCTATGCTGTTATACACCTTGCAATCTAATGGTTAAATGCTGTATACGTACTACATGTCATTGACTGTCAGTGCCACAACTCATTAAAAATTGTTTTGATGGTATATCACATACATTGTCTGCTGAATGTTTACTATTCATGTGCTCCATTGTTGTACATAACTTATTTTATTGTGTCCTTGTCATATATATATTTACGTCAATATATAATATTATGTTTTAATCGTATTATGCACCTCAGGTGCCATGATCTATGAGCTTCTCTGTTATAATTAGCAGGCCGTAATGTTCGGTCCACCTAAGGATTGGGATACTGAGCTAGACAGATCATGGCACCATGATCATGACTTCATACTAGGTAGTTCATATACTTGGTCATATCACAACAATTTCTGGGATTCCAGGACCATTCATAATATCAAGGACCATCTTAAGGGACTCCAACATCTTGGTCATATCACAATGGTAGCTTGGATTCCATCCTACCATAGTTCCAAGGATCATCTCTATGGACTTTTGGGGGGAGTGTACTATACAATTCAAAATATTTGGAAATTGTTTGAACCAAATCTCAAGCTACATACTGAATCTTCGAAGGTTAAACTTATTTTGCTTGGTGCATTTTATTTATTTATGATTTCATTACAGAAACGTTGTCGTTATACATTTACAATAAATATTATGTTTTTTATGTTGTATATTAAAAAGCAGCTCTCAATCATGTGCACTTTTTGGCAAAATACATACATACTGGAAATTAGCAGAATGATGCATTACCACCCAGAAATATATCTGAAGGAACACAGAATGCGATTCTTAAGATGAGTGGAACACATATTCTCAAACGATATATATTGTATTATGTTTAGTAGTAGGGTATTAAGTGTTTAAAATGAGAGGTATTTCCCTGTGATACCCTGTAACAGATGATGGAATAATCAAGATGTCATAAACATTTTTATACCGTGTTGATATAAAATAACTTATATAATGCATGTACATCTCAGGTAATCTTCAAATATAACCATTATACAAACTGACTAAAAGCTACTTATTTACTTTTTGACAGATCTATATTTTTTAGGATACATGGAAAGATTGGTACTTTACCTGTTCATGAGAGCTATACTCGAGTGGCCGTCAGATACATCCTGTTCTTTTTTATTGCCTTGCTTTTGGCCTATTTGAAATGAATACAATCATACATAAATGCAAATTCCTTAGTCAACAGCAGAATTCACCAATCAGGGACAGAATGTATTCAAATGAAACGGGTCAAGTTAGCAAGAAATTGAGATCAAGCAGAAGTCCAAACACTGGCTTCCCAGTGAACATTCTTAGGAATGTTGTTCTTATTCTTTAATTTTAAGGTGTACATATTTCTGTCAAAAGTAGAACTAAGCTATCGTTTTATCCATAGCTGAATGTTTATTAAATTTTAACAGCCTGATGAGACGGCAAATGAATAGATCATAAAATATCAATATGACCCATTGGTGAAATGATGCACATTTTTCAATGGCAAATATGAAATGAAAAATTGTGGGCTCATCAAATTTTCTTGTGTGAACCTTGTGAAATGTGTACAAATAAAGAATCATCGGAAAGGTTAAGCGTGGTTCATCTTGTAAACAATGCATAGTTTTACAGTTTTTAGTGAAAGGTGAACCTTATGTTTCAGTGGAATGTATTAGGAAGGTGAGGTTTTAAGAATTGAAGGTTGTCAATAGATGACAGATTGATGAGAGTAGCGTTAAGCCATTTTTCAGTGGATAGGATGAATTTTACTCAACATTGTCACTTTTTCACCTGTTTAGTTGGGATAATTTTCAAAGTCGAAGTTTTAATTCCACTTTGTTTCAAACTGATTGGTGATTTATAAGGCAATCAAAGTAAAAATATATATATAACTAAAGCTTTAAACAATAGCATGCACAGTCAGTTCAAGCATAGGTGAAAGACAACATTGACACAATTAAGCACCCTGAGGCCAATACATATATCTAACTAATACCTATCAACACAGTCTACACGTAGTAATATCAGGTTTATGAAACACAACTCAGTAAACCGTGAACCAAAGGCCGAAGTGACACATACTTTTGGGGTAATTGTGGAAAAATATACCTGAAGTAACACTGATGAACCAGAATAATTTTAAGGTGAGTTTAATTCAACCTATATCTAGAATAATGGAAACTTTCGAATAACAGTTGAACATTTGTGTGACAATAAGTAATTTATTAACTATCTATAAATATCCACAATATACCACTAAGGAATAGCTGCAGATTGTTGCTAGTGCACAATATTGTTTCACAAGTATGTTTAGAATATGTATTAAAACATATCCTTATATCGCCAAATATGACCAATGGAATCTGGATATCATAGAAATGTATAAATGCTTAATGTCAAAAATATAAACCAACAACAATGCGTTTTTACATACCATCAGCATTACTCTGACATGGAAGTATGAATGGCTTTTAATGTAACTAGTTTCCAGTGTTAACATGCATTGAAAAAGATTACTTCATAAACACACTTGCATATCACAAATCCTTTCTATCAAGAGCATATTAAAAACATAACTATGGTTCAATCAAATAGGGATAGATATACATCATTTTCAATGATGCTCTTGATTTGGTTTCGACATCCCAACCACAGGCTCGCTTGGACTTAATGGAGCATTTGTGAAAATGTTACAGTCACAAGGCTATTGAGGCCTCTTGTGATAAAACCACATTACCAATAGAGAGGAGAGGTATCATTCAAATTTCTGAAGAATAAATATCAAGAATTTTGTGATGATTAGCTTGCTTGAAAGAAAAATAACACTACCAGTATTTCTTAACATATTACAAGTTTTCATGTTACATTTATCTTGTAAAAAATGTAAACATAGCATTTTTTAATTAATTAATGTGGAATATTATCTTTCACATTATATATTTATCTGTATATTAAGAAATTTACTCATGTATATTTATTTGCAATAAAATAAGTGTTTACCTTGTCTTCTTACATATACAACTACAAAGGTAAGTGAAATAACAACAATTATGAGATCACCAATCACCGATCCAATAATGACTTTTGTAATGCGGTCATCACCTAAAATACAGAACAACACAACACTAGAATTAAAGTTCAGACTATGTTTCATTAAACACACTTTATAATCAATAACCTGCAAACATCATTTTAAAATCACAGCAAGTCATCTGGATCCCAAAGTGCTATTTTTGACAGGTTCTTTACAAGCAATTAGAGTAAGTAAAATTGGTTTTCTTCAGATATATTTGGACGGACCCATCCTGAAATAAGGGGGAGTTCACGTGTCCATGGAATGAGGATTCAGGGGGGAGTTGAACCCCTTGACCCCGGACCTTAGGAATATGAAAATTGTCCTGTTTTTATATACTTGTTGTATATGTGGAACTAAAGTCTACTATATCATAAACTATATAACAAATTTGCCCATAAAGATACAAAGGCATCTAGATCCTATTAATTGACCATCAGACATATATCTTGTGTATACAAACACTGTCCATAATATGTTTCATTTCATCAATAAATTGTATGCAGAAGTGTATTACAAATTGTGAGGTCTTTGTTTTAAAACTATAACATGCCTGAGTGTTAATATAATTTGAAATGCCCTTATAATTAGAACGTTTTGACAGAAAAAATGTGTTAATTTATAATACAGCTTTATGAAGTATGTTTTTTGCTCTTGCCTAACATAAATCAACATGTCAAGGTTGAAGGCTGTGGATTAAATTCCTTATCTGAGAGGAAATTTTAGTGGTAGCAGAGGTGTAATGGATCTGGGGTGTATAATAGCTACAGTTACACACAACCAAGTCACAGGTATTATATCTAAAATCAGTTTAAAGTTTTATATTTTATTTTGCAAAAAGTACAACAGCAGTGTACATCTCCAATGATTTATAAAATTATCTAAAAATTTACATTTATTTTCTAAGCAGTAAATCTTTGGATGAAAAATATTAAACCCAGATATTGATATTATTTACAATAATGGAGTCTGAAGATGGTAAGAATCAACTAAATTATACACAGTAATGCAGCAGATTAAAGGATTGCTATTATTATCTCCCACCAGTGACCAAAGGCCGTGGTCATGAGATTATAAAAGGCCTTCCATACATTCGTCCGTTCGTCACATTTTTTACATGAACCTTAATATCTCATTCATTTATAAAGATATCATCATCAAATTTGCAGGGAATGTTTATGACTATGGAAACCTGTCTGTACAAAATTTTGGCCTCATATTGAAAAACAAAATGGCCACCATAGCGGATTGTTTAAAAATGATAAAGGTGCCCTAAGTCTTAAAATATTCCAGCTGGCTTCAACAAATTTGTAGAAAAGCTGTAAAGCTAGAAAAGCTGGCCTGATGGTTATTTTGCCTAGTTTAAAAAATGGCCTCCATTATCACATGTTTTATGCCAAATTGGGTTATCCTAATAAAGAAGCCTTATATCTCCCGTAACATTGCTCCTCTATGTTCTGAATGTGAAAAATGTTAAATGGAATTATCCTATTAAAAAGGGATTATAGCTCCCTCATCATCGGCACTAGGAAGTCATGGCCTGAGACTATTTTCCAATTGCTAACTTTTACCTTTGATCCCTTCTTCAATGTCAAGTGGGGTTATTTTACTAAAAAGGCCTTATATCTCCTTTACTTTTCCACTATTACTGATCCTAAGGCAGGAGATAACCACTGCGGCAGTGGCCTTGTTGTTACTTGGATCCACAAAATGCAATTAGCACAAAAAATAATTAAGAAACTGTAATGAACAAAATTTTTGTTGACCTTCTCTAATATCTTTTTCATTCGGAAATTCATTTTGCTATGTTTATCAAGTTATCCACATTTTAAGATAATAAGACTAATTCCTGCCAGTTCCAAGTTTTTATATATGCACAAAGTGGCATATTGCTAAAAATGCAATTTGAGAATAAATGTGTGTTGAAACTACTGGTATTTTAGCCATTCATGTTTTACATTGTAATTTAATTTCGTTTAAGTTAACAAATCACACTTTAAAAAATCAGAGATATGTTCCCCATAATGCTCTAAGACATACTAGAATACAGTCTGTCTATTTAATTTAGGTGCTACAAATGTTTAAATGTATGGAACCCTAACAGTAACATTGCAGAAAAAACAACTTGTAATCGGGTGATAATGACTTACAAATTTTGTTTTTGAAAGGTTAAAAAATATATAAGTTGAGACAATGACATAACTTTTTGTTTTTAAGGGTTAAAAATATATAAGTTGAGATAATGAGATAATTTTAAGGGATGAACTTTTTTATTATTCTAAAATTTCAAAATCTTGGTAAGATTTGCTTTGTTTTCACAAGAGTGTAGAATCTACTCATTGTCTCTTAAACATAAACCAACATTTTAATACGTCATTATAACGTAACAGAAATGTCACCTGCAAATGCATGATTTCAGATTGTAGGAAATATTTTGTTTGTGTTATGCCAGGTTTTTAACTGATTTTTTGTTGTTGTTGTTTTAGAAAACAAACAATTAATAACCCCTTTCTGTTCAATATCAGCGAAGTGTTAATTTGACAGTTGAATCAACAAACCCCCACCCAAAGACATTATAACTTTTCATTTACAAGTTGATTTTTAATTCAGTTTTAATTCAGTTTGTTTGCCTTCTCTAAAAACAGGATATAAAGACAAAATTTGCACTTGGCATATGGATCAACAGACAACAAAATATAGGAATGGGATGAACAATGTGCCCTTTATCTCATCTTTCAGAAAAAGAATCAGGTAGGAAAGTCAGGGAGGAAAGTGTGAGAACTTTTTTCTTGTTGCTTTGGAAGAAAGTGACTCCACATGAGCCTAACAGTGATGCGTAGCTTGTTAAGTTTTTCTTTAGAAACTTAAATAGATTTTAGTTTAGCATCACAAGTTCATTTGCAGAAGATATGTTAACACAGTATGTTCAAGCTTATCCTCCGCTAGTTTATTACGTCTATGTCAGATTAGAAGGGAGGCTGGGATAAAGTACTTATCTTTTTTGTTGCTATAATAAAAAGTAGCCTAACCTGAGGCTCAAATGTGTATCATATATTTTTCCAATGTGCAAACAAACATTTGGCTTTTATAATGTAGATGTATAAGCTCATAAAACATTCTGTATTAGAAGAATGGTCATATAAAGCCACCATATGTAAGATTACATTACATAAAGTAATTGTATAAAGTATTAGAAGAATGATCATTTAAAAGCCACCATATTTAATATTACATTATATAAAGTTAATTATATAAGCTGGATGTTTACCCTACTTACTGAGAAACCTTAGCCTTAAACAAAGCTAAGTATAAACTAGCACAGAGAGGTTTTTATAAGCAAAAATAAGAAGAAATACACCGTAACAGCTCACAATGAATGATATGTAGTCCCTAATCCCGTATGACGTTACACCTGTTTCTCGTCACAAGAGAGAGATTTGGAGCAGATAAAAACTTTAAGGGGAAAGTGTGTTTTTTGGAAAACTTTTGGGGTTATGACATGAATTTATCACAGAAAATATACCACATGCTTTAATTTTTAACTGGTACATAATGTAAAACACGTTTTTTTGTTAAATGTGAAAAGTGTGACGTGACCTTTAAAGAAAATCCAGTACAAAGACAGCACGCCACTATTGACCCCAAAAGAAATGCACAGTACTCCAGTACTCCTGCTGTGAACCAACATAGGCCATTTATTTCCCAGCACTTTTCTCAAGC
Organism: Sabellastarte sp. h YS-2021; assembly: GCA_964017235.1. Lineage (NCBI taxonomy): Eukaryota > Metazoa > Annelida > Polychaeta > Sabellida > Sabellidae > Sabellastarte > Sabellastarte sp. h YS-2021. The sequence goes on from OZ024933.1 coordinate 14,826,759, forward strand.
ACCACCACCTGCACTAAACTTCTCTGATGGTGGGATCAACAATGCTCAAGTCTCATACAATACTTCACATTCAAGTTCGGTGTTGGGTCCTCCTATTTTCCAGAACAACAATGTAGCTACTCCTTTTCAGAATGACTCATACCACTAGGACAAAACCCAGCCCACATTTAGTATTTCAACATTAAATATAAATGGGTGGACAGAATCAAACAGTGCTTTAAGGAAACAAATAATCAAGACTGTAGATAGTGATATTTTCTGTTTAGTAGAAACACATCTGACTGGTAATAGTGTAATAGAGGTGGATAATTTTAGTTGGTATGGCTTTAATAGACCATATGTTTATAAAAAAGCAAAGAAAGGTTCTGGGGGAGTGGGAATTCTTGTTAAAAAATCAATTCTATCATTATTTAAAGTTAAAGTAATTGATAAAAAGTATGACGGCATTATGGCACTTCATTTCAACAGTGACAGTTTTATAGACTTTATTGTATGTGTATGTTACTTACAACCTTTTAGTTCTGTACATGCAAATAGTACTGAGTTTTTTGTACACCTAACGTCCCTGCTGTATTCAAACAATGACTGTAATGTTATTTTCATCTGTGGTGATTTTAATGCCAGGATTGGCAATACTGTTGACATGATAAGTCTTGATAACACACAGTTATCTCGCCAAGTTATTGATTTTACCAAAAACAGTTATTGTGATGTGTTTATTGACTTTTTAAAAGACTGTAATCTATGCATACTAAATGGTAGAATTACCCAGAACTTAAATGATTACACATTTTTCTCATCCAGACGTAAAAGTGTTGTGGATTACTTCCTAACACCCAATGAAAACTTAAGATTATGTAAAAGTTGCAAAGTTACACCAATTAGTTCAATATTGGAAGTAGACAATGCATTTACAATGCTGACTCCAGGTGGATGTCCCGACCATTCTGTTATAACACTTATAATTGGTGATTTGGTAAATACAATACCTAAGAAGCAAGTACACGATAAAATAAACTCTCAGGACTTGGGTATAAACAAACAAAACAAGCAACACTTTGTGCCTTGGAGCCCAAGAAAATATAGTATTGATAGGCCTAATGATAACTTTATGAATAATAATAGTTGGAAGATAAACTTAAACCAGCTAATTTGTGACTTTGAGTCAAATCTTAGAAAAAAGGGAAATATTAACCATTTATATGACAAGCTATGTAGTATTGTTTTCATGGAAATGGACAAATATCTCGATTATACAGACAGTAGCAAAAGGTCAAAAAAACGTTTAAAATCTAGCAAACCTTTTTGGAACAGTGAGCTGACCTTACTGTGGAAAAATATGAAAGATAAAGAAAAGGAACTGAGAAAATATAGGGGATGTAACAAAGCCAAAAATAAGTTGCACAATGAATATAAAATCAGTCAGGCCAAATTTGATAAGTGTTTGAGAAATACTGAACGAAATTACTTCAGAGCTTTTGGTAATGACATAGAGGCAATAAACACTAGAAATCCCAAAGAGTTCTGGAATAAAATTAAACAGCTTGGGCCACAGAAAAGTAATATCTCTGACCAAGTTCTTTTGGATGATGGTTCGCTTACTAAGGACAAAAACACTGTGTTTCAAAAATGGGTAAACGATTTTAAGGGTCTGTATAATAAAGATATTAACTGTAATAATGATATTGAATACAACATCATGAATATAGAAAAGTCCCACATGGAGCAATTTGACAATTCTGACAACGAAAATGCCTTAAATAGTTGTATAACAACGAAGGAGGTGCAATCGGTCATAAGAAAACTTAAAAACAACAAAAGTGTGGGTATTGACAAAATACCCAATGAGATACTTAAACTACCCAGTCTTTTACAAACACTTACTTTGTTACTTAACAATTGTCTTACACATGGTTATGTTCCTGGTATATGGCTCAAATCTTTAATAACCCCTGTCCCCAAAGGTAAAGACAAAGACCCCAATGTACCTTTGAATTATAGGGGTATAAGTCTAATATCATGTGTCAGCAAAGTTTATAGTGGTTTACTGAACAAAAGACTTGTAAACTATTTAGATGAAAATAAATGTATAGTAGAAGAACAAAATGGTTTCAGACCAGGTCGTTCATGTGAAGAACATGTTTTTACCCTCCACTCTGTAATACAAAATCGCTTAAATGATAACAAGGATACATTTGTGGCTTTTATAGATATGTGTAAAGCATTCGACTGGATTGATCGTTCTTTGTTGCTCTACAAATTGCTAAAAATGAATATCTCTGGTAAAATTTATTTTGCAATTAAATCGCTACTCATGAATACCTATTCTTGCATTAAACTACAACAAGCTCTGTCAGATTGGTTTCACACAGCTAGTGGTGTAAGACAAGGTAATCCCTTGTCTCCGACATTGTTTAACATATTTATAAATGACCTTGCTGTTAATATAAAAAATTTAAACTTGGGCATAAAAATGGGTGATGTAAATTTGAGTATTCTTCTATATGCTGATGACATTGCCGTAATAGCAGAAAGTGAAAAAGATTTGCAAACCATGTTAAACTATGTTCATGAGTGGTGCAACAAATGGAAGCTCTTGGTTAATGGAGCGAAAAGCCAAGTTGTGCACTTTCGAAAGCATCGTAGACCCCGCACAAGTTTTAAATTTCTGATTGGTGAAAGTGAATTAGACATAGTATCATTCTATAGGTATTTAGGAGTAATATTTGATGAATATTTAAATTTTAAACAATGTGAGGAAATCCTTGCGGACGCAGCTGGAAGAGCATTGGGCGGTGTGATTCACAAATTAAAGCAAATTAAATACACCAACATCTGTATTTTTAAGAAACTATATGAGTCCTGTGTGATCCCTATCATGGATTATAACTGCAGTGTTTGGGCTAATTATCATTGTAAATATGGGGAAAAAATCCAGCTTCGTGCTCAAAGGTATTTCCTAGGTGTTCACAACAAAGCACCAATTGATGGTATTTGTGGCGATCTAGGTTGGATGCCAACCAAATATAGGAGATATATTGCTATGTGTCGCTTTTGGAACAGATTGGTGAAACTCGATGACACTAGACTTCCTAGGAAACTGTTGAATTTTGAATTTGTAAATGATAATAACACCAAAAGTTGGTTTCAAATGTTTAAGGGTAGTATGGGAGTGTTAGGTATAAGTGAAATGAGCATGTCATTCCATTTTAATACTAGACTCTTAAGCACTATTTTATTGGAAAAAGCCCAAACTGATTGGAAAGAAGCAATAAAGAATAAACCTAAACTCAGGTCCTATAGACAATTTAAGAAAAACTTTGGAACCCAAAATTATGTAAGTCTTAAGATACCAAAAAATCAAAGAAGTCTGATTGCAAAACTACGCTTGGGCATATTACCTATAGCCTTAGAAACTGGTAGGTTCACCAATACTCCCTTGAATGAAAGAAATTGCTTTTACTGTATTGATAAAATTGAAGATGAATTTCACCTTGTTTGTAACTGTAAAATGTACACAGACCTACGTGAAACTTTATATCAATCAATGTTGAAATCTTGTCCTACTTTTAATGAAATGTCTGATAAAGATAAATTTTTGAATATTATGGAATCAGACTTGAGATGTTTACACCTATACTTAGAGAAAGCATGGAATCTTAGGAAAACAAAGTTATTTGTGTCACAACAATAGAAATGATCTATAAATATAACAACTGTATCATAAAATTTGTTTTGTAGCTGTTTGTTAAATCCTGCTGTTTAAATCTTCAACCACACATCAAATAAAAAAAAAAAAAAAAAAAAAAAAACGATGTATGTATTTAAAGTGACTTATAAGCCCCTTGTGGGCTGGGTGTTTACAATTGTTATAGTTTGTTTTATACATGTATATTATGTACACATGTCACTATAATAAATAAATAAATAAAACTCCGTAGTAATTGCAGGGGGGGGGGGGGGGGGCATTGCATGAAATATCTTTAACCAACTGTTTATATTTATGAAACTATTTCAGAAACAGAATAGATCAATCAAACTTTATTTTGATTTAACCATATATCAGACTCACACAAGCTGTTATAAATTTAGTAGTATAATTCCATATATTTCTTAACTAGTCTAGATTATTGCAAGCATTATTCCTACCTGAGAAATATAGTAGGGATATCTTGTCTGGTATGTTTAATATGGAAACAATCATGTACCCCAATATGTCGCTTTATCTCTTATGGAATGGATTAAAATTATGCTCATCTGCTTAAAACTGTTACAAACTACCAACACTGTCTTGTGATCTCTTTAACACTGGTTAATTATGAAAGTGTTGGAAGCATAAATCGGAAAAAGTATATCCTACCTGAGCTTGGATCTTCTTCAGGAACTGAAATGTATTTTGTTGTTAGCGATTAGTGATGGAAACCTCATAGAACAAGAAGCAAAAGTAAATAAAAATTGTCGAGAAATAGGAAATGTATTCTTGAAATAAAAAAATAAAAAATTACTATTTATTTATACTTACTTTAACTCTGTCGTAACTGCACAATATTTGCAATGCTTGAATGATGTGAATTACACATAAACTGATGTAACATAACTTGAAACCCGTTTTAATATATACCATGTATTTTACAAAAAAAAAAACACCACCATTTCGTCCACATTTTATTAAGGTCTCTTTAACTGTCTTTACGAGAAATATTAGTAACATTTTCAACATTTTTCAACATTTTCAACCTCTGTGAAGAAATTTGTGGTCCACTGTAACAGTTTTGTACACACATAGATATTCAACATACCATCATTTTTTTATCATTTCGGGTTTTGTCTGGATTTTTTCAATTTATACCAACTGTCACAAGAAAGTTTCTAGACTTAGTAAAGAGTATTCTGACCTTGACAGCTATATGATACAGTACTCTCTGTGACATAATATTTTCATAGCACTGATGATGATTCGGTCACTAAAACGAGGACACAGAAAACCCAACACAATTCTTGACAATACATTTTTAAACCACTTGCTCTGACTTACCGTAATAACAGACAGTGTAAGTTTTCTTCTCACTTTTCACTCTATACTGTTCAGCATACACTTCCAGTATTGTACAATTACCTGCAATCATTTCAGACTCCTTCAATGTCAATGGACAGACAGTTTTTTCTCCCCCACCTGAAATCACATTGATAAATTTACTGTGAAGACTTTTTGCTAAATATCGAATGGGATAGGTTATTGTATATGAAACAGTGAATAATAAAATACTGACTTCTGAGCCTATAACTGCACACAGCAAAATAAGTAAATTAGACTACAGCAATTTGGATAATATATTTCCTACTTTATACTAACAGAGTTCTAATCAAGCTATCTGCCACCAGCCTTACACTTAAAATCTATTGTATTATATTCTACCATATCCGACCAAGACAAGTACTGGTTACAATATTCACTTATAAATCCTTTGAGTGTAGTTAAATAGAAACATTAGCGTTCTATTTATTTACTCCACATAGTGATATACATTTAAGAATTTAATAATAAATTATTCACTTTTTTATTCTTTTCATTATTCCACAGGTTTACATGACATTGTTGGGAAGAGTGCATGCCAGATTTATCTATTTATTTAATTCTCGCACTCAAGGTGCACAAGTACAAAAAATATAAATATGGCAAACATGAAATAACATATGTTCACACAACTATCAAACCCAAATTACAAATTATTTACAGGGTGATGACAAAGAAGATCAAATCATGTCTTCATGCCAGATTACTGAGTACAGATATACTCTAAAAGAACATTAATCTCATGTACTGAGAACAAAGTAGACTTATTATCTCTAATATAATACAAATCATGTACATTACCTGCATTCTTTTTGTCACATTCATTAAAAACAATAAAGTTATGCACCCTATTATAAATTGGCATTGGAAAATTGTGAAACACACAAAAAATGGGAATTTACTTGAACTTAGCTCTTGTTTTCAATTTTATCGACAAAAGATATAATATTTACTTGTCACACCAGATGTTACATTTAGTCAATAAAACATGTTTTAACACAAAACATAAAATATAATAAAAACAATACAGTAAGTAAAGTACTGAAGTAATCACATATCCATGCATTGGGAGTAACAGTTTTCTGATATCACATAATGTGACTCATTCATGGTGATGATACCGCATTCACAGTATCACACACTGGAAGAGTTTCTAGAAAACTGTCAATATAAAGAGGTTAAAATTATGAGTTTCTCCTTACCTTTAGTTTGACAGGACTGAACATCTCCCTCTGTTTGTGACATCCATGTAATTATAACACTACTACAGGTAATACCAGTGTATGACTCTGCTGAGATGTTCAATATATATTCTCCAAAGCCTTTATGTAGGTTTATGATTTCCACACCACTAGGGGCGCTGATTTGCACCTCTGCTGGTGGATCTGTTAAATACAGAAAATATTATCATTAATGAGACAAACCTGATTCGTCTATAGACTGAGCAAACATACATAAATATTGTTAAATATGGCATAAGACAAAAGTAAACTAATAAGTGCTTTGTGCTGCAAATTTTCACTGGCCATACTTTTTGACATAGGTTTAATCAATATTCTCAAGTTTCAGATCACAGGTTAAGCTAAGTTAAGGCTTGGTTTTGTTCTATTCTATTCTGTTATCTACTTTTATAGTGCTTAATCTCTGTCAAGGCAGAATACAAGGTGCAACACCAGAATGCAATTCAAAAATCATGAATCCAAAGCCATTGTCAGGTCCATACCACGGATATGCCGGATAGATTATATTCTAAGGTAAGAGAGCCTTGTTGAAAAGATAAGACTGTCACTTTTTCTGAAACTGGCAAGAGTTGGGACAGAAGAGACCAGATAATTGTTTTTGAATTTGTGTACAGATTGAAACAATTGAGGAACCTTTTTTCCTGGATGGTTGTAACGGGAGCTGGACGAATCGGCCCTTTGCCAAATCGGCCCTCGGCAAATCGGCCCCCTAAAAAAATTGGCCCTCGGCAAATCGGTCCATTAAAAAGTCGGCCCTCGGCAAATCGGCCCCCAAGTTGATAACAAGCAGGAAACAAAGTGTGCAGAGTGTGTTGCCCAACCACTAAAACATGTTTTTATTTTATATGTATAATTTGTTAGGTCACAAGTATAAAAAAAATGAAAAGGATTTTAGTGAATGGTATCTGTATTTGTACTACTTGTAATGTATCATTATTTCAATGTCACATCATACTGTACATGATATGTGTGTTAGCAGTCTACTACCCTAGCCCACCCAGATGAAGAAGTTTTTGTGAAAAAAGGGTAAATAAAATTATTTTGTTAACAAAATGATATCATGCTATTTTGGAATTCCAAAGTTGAATGATAATTGGAGAAATAAGAGGTCCTTTTATAGAGGAAAAGCATCACTTAATTTTAATGCTCTTATTAAAATAATGGGTTGGTTAAATATGCATGACAATGTTATGACAATAGTGTTGATTGTTTATGTGTTGTTTTACTAAGTGTAATTAACAAATATGAAAGACGTCATCCCATGTCAAGATACTGTAATCAATCCCTTGTAACCTATATGCAATAAAACCTGTTTATGTTAGAATTATAAAATGCAATTACATTGTCTGCACAGCCTCTGTGGGTGGGATTATAACTTTAGTGATCTTTGGTTTTTGTTTAGTAAAGGGATTACAATCTAAAGTGTTAAACAAACAATATTAGATATTAAAAATTGATGGTTCCCTTTGATTTCCCTGCAGAGGATTATATCATCCCCCCTTGTGGGTATTAAAGAGAACAATAGGCATTTACTTCATATCTCTACAATTTAATACAAATAATTAATATTATTGTATCCCCGGACGAAAGTCGGGGATACTTAGGATTCAGTACGGTCACGCTGCCACCACCGCGGCCACAGAGATTTCCTTTTGGACGCGATAACTTAAAAAATATTTTAGTTAGAACTTTCAAATTTGGTATGTGGGTATATATGGGCAATGCCACGAACACTATTGTTTTGTGACCTTGACCTTCAATCTCAAGGTCACTGGTGGCCTCTTAAAGGTCAGATTTTGGCCATTTTTTCACTTTTTGGCCCAGTTCTCCTACACAGAAAGTCAGACCATCCTATGGCTGGTATATATAATACATATATATGTCCTCTGTAAGCATGCAGAAATTTAACCTTGAAGCTCTTCATTGAAGGTCATCCACTGACCGCCAAAGCACCTGGCTGAGGGTCATTTTTGGCCTTTTTGGAGATATTTTCACACTTAATGCTGACTATATTGCCTGGAAACTATTGAAAATGGCTTTGGAGGTTGAGTACATGATGGACTTCTACCATCCAGGCTTACTGGTTACAGATCTTCATTTAAGGTCATCCACTGACCGCCAAAGTACCTGACCAAGGGTTATTTTTGGCTAATTTGGAGATATTTTCACACTTAATGCTGACTACATTGCATGGAAACTATTGAAAATGGCTTTGGAGGTTGAGTACATGATGGAGTACCAGCATCCAGGCTTACCGGTTACAGATCTTCATTTAAGGTCATCCACTGACCAACAAAGTACCTGACCGAGGGTCATTTTTGGCCCTCTATTGGTTTGTTTGTTTGAGAACAAGATAACTCAAAAACTGACAGATGGATTTTGATAAAATTTTCAGGATATGTCCAAAATGGTAAAAGGAAGATATGATTAAATTTTGGGAGTGATCCGGATCACTGTCTGGATCTTCTGGATCCATGAAATTTAATTTTTAAAGACAGATAACTCAAAAACTTATGGGTGCATTTTGATGAACTTTTCAGGAAATGTCCTTAATGGGACGAGGACCAAGTAATTAGATTTTGGGAGTGATCTGGATCACTGTCTGGATAATCCGGATCCAGGCTGCCAGATGTGTTTGTGTACAATATAGCTCAAAAACTTATGGATGGATTTTGATGAAATTTTCAGGATATGTCTGAAAAGGTAAAAGGATGAAATGGTTGAATTTTGGAAGTGATCCGGATTACTATATGGATCTTCTGGATCCATGAAATGTAATTTTTAAAGACAGATACCTCAAAAAGTTATGGATGGATTGTGATGACATTTTCAGCAAATGACCTAAATGGTACAAGGAACAAGTGATTACATTTTTGGAGTGATCTGGATCACTGTCTGGATCATCTGGATCCAGGCTGCAACATAATTTTAGGATGAATTTTGATGATATTTTTAGGATATGTTACAAATGGTAAAAGGAAGAAGTGGTAAAAGGAAGAAATGGTTCAATTTTGCCAGTGATCTGAACCACTATCTGGATCTTCTGGATCCATGAAATATAATTTTTAAAGACAAATAGCTCAAAAAGTCATGGGTGGATTTTGATGAAATTTTCAGGAAATGTCCTAAATGAGACAAGGAACAAGTGATTAGATTTTGGGGGTGATCTGGATCATCTGGATCCAGGCTGCCAGATGTGTTTGTGTACAAGATAAATCAAGAACTTATGGACGGATTTTGATGAAATTTTCAGGATATGTCTGAAAAGGTAAAAGGATGAAATGATTGAATATTGGTAGTGATCCGGATCACTATATAGATCTTCTGGATCCATGAAATGTAATTTTTAAAGACAGCTACCTCAAAAAGTTACCGATGGATTGTGATGACATTTTCAGCAAATGACCTAAATGGTGCGAGGAACAAGTGTTTAGATTTTGGGAGTGATCTGGATCACTGTCTGGATCATCTGGATCCAGGCTGCCAGATGTGTTTGTGTATAATGTAGCTGAAAACTTATGGACGGATTTCTATGAAATTTTCGGGATATGTCTGAAAAGGTAAAAGGATGAAATGGCTGAATTTTGGAAGTGATCCGGATCACTATATGGATCTTCTGGATCCATGAAATGTAATTTTTAAAGACAGATACCTCAAAAAGTTATGGATGGATTGTTTCAGCAAATGGCCCAAAATGGTACAACGAGCAAGTGATTAAATTTTTGGAGTGATCTGGATCACTGTCTGGATCATCTGGATCCAGGCGGCCACATAATCTTGGGATGGACTTTGATATTTTTAGGATATGTTACAAATGGTAAATGGAAGAAGTGGTAAAAGGAAGAAATGGTTCAATTTTGCGAGTGATCTGGACCACTATCTGGATTTTCTGGATCCATGAAATATAATTTTTAAAGACAAATAGCTCAAAAAGTCATGGGTGGATTTTGATGGAATTTTCAGGAAATGTCCTAAATGGGACAAGGAACAAGTGATTAGATTTTGGTAGTAATCTGCATCACTGTCTGGATCATGTGGATCCAGGCTACCATATGTGTTTGTATACAAGATAACTAAAGAACTTATGGACGGATTTTGATGAAATTTTTAGAATATGTCTGAAAAGGATGAAATGTTTGAATTTTGGAAGTGATCCGGATCACTATATGGATCTTCTGGATCCATGAAATGAAATTTTTAAAGACAGATATAAGTGAAAGACCTAGTGATTAGCTTTTGGAAGTAATCTGGTACTATGGAGAATCCTGACCTGGTGCTCCAGGAAACAGACTCAAGACCGACATATTCACGCCTTAACTATGTCCCGTCCGGGGATACACTATGTCGAGACGCAATCTCTAGTTGCTATTATTATTATTAATTTTATAATTTAGATCACAGGTAACCCCAATGTATATGTGTTGTTGTGAAAAAACCCATAAATCATATGTGCACTTATCTATCTACATCCAGGGGGCCAATTTGACCATAAAATATTTTATAGGGGGCCGATTTGACCAGGTAATTTTATTTTGGGGGCCGATTTGACGGGGGCCGATTTGGCATAGGGCCGATTTGTCTATGATTCGTTGTATCTTGTACCATATCTTCCACAACGGGTAGACAAAAAAGGACTAAAATAACTGTGATGACCACTGTGAAGAAACTTATAAACTAAAGTGGCAGTTTTGAAGATACAGGAAAATTGTTGGAAAGTATAAAGTTCAAGTTGTTACAAAATACAAATGAGTGTGTCTGTGTGTGTCAGTATTCACTATTTTGTGCTGGTTTCTAGTTTGTTATTGAAACATATGGTCTATATATGCAACCTGATTCAGTGCTGCGAATTTCCAAAGTATCAGTGAAATGTTGCATTATGTTTCACATCTAGCATAACATCTAGCTATGGTGTGGGCGGAAATTCCTTTTATATAAAGGAAGTTGAGAAATACATTTTAGTTAGTTGTTATTTCGAAGTAGTCAGAGGTGGTTCACATGTGCTTCATTTGTATTTTATTAGCTGTGAAGTTGATAAGTAACTTGTGCTTTTAAAGCAAATGGTTTGAGAAGTTACTCGTAAAATTATTAGTGCAAGTTTTGGATTCAACTTATGGAAGTGATACAGAAAGACTGTTGATTCAGCACAAAGGAGTATCGGCAAAGGCTGTGGATTCAACATATTATTTTATTGCTGGCAGTATAGTGTTGAAAAAAAAACAAGCAAAGAAAAAAGTTTCCTTTCCTGACTGATACGCAAAGACTCTGGGCTGTCACAGCTTTTATCATGACATAATACAAGTTCACTGTTTCCTTACAATTTTCAAGGATTTTATGATACTGAGTCACAGCATGCTTCACGAATCTCATAAATAGATTATTTAGCTGAAAATTTTTCTCAATTTGTAATGAAAAAATTTAAATCATCTGGAACGATTAAACTTACTTGAGAAAAACAGAGATAAAAGTGAGCTCCCAAAGGATCCAAATAATCTTCAAACAATGTATATTTTATCACTAATGCATTCTAAGATAACATATCTTTGAAAGGTCCGTTGGTATCATTGATGTAAATTTCATTATAACTTCAAATATAGAGACCACAAGGATTTATTATTCCAGAAAATTTGAGGAAAATTGATTTTGTATTAAATTTAACGTCTGACATGGATACAGACTAGTCAGCTATTAAGAGCAACTTTTCGTTTCCTGGTCTGGAGTTAGAGGACACCTAGAAATAACTTACCACCCTGTTGCAAGGAATATCCATCATTTTTTCAAAGTGTCAAAACATGCGTTGTTCACACAACATGATCAATAATAGAAAGGTCTGGAAAATATAGCTCTGACCGGTTTTCTGTATTTTGAATTTGAAATTTTTCATTGGCATTGTCCAGTTTGGTATAAACCATGGAGTGGGAATTTTGTCAGTGGAGATTATGCTTATTCCACCTGTGGCGTGTCTTATGACAAGGTAATTTCCATCTGTGTATCCAAAAGCATATCACATATTCCAACAGTCCCTGAATAATATATTTCCTATGTTATGTTACTTGTTGGTAAAACAGCAGAAACTGTTTTGTTATGATATTCTGTAACATTGTCTCACAGAGTTTTGGGGTTAAAATCATTGCAATTTGATGGTGTAAGGCACCATCCCAAGTACTGTTCAAATATCTTTTTATGATATATGCATATCATATATTAGATATAAATGCCTTCAAGATTATTTTAAATATTTGCTATATGTTTTAAATGATTTGGATGAGAGTAGCTGTTGTGGCTGTTTTCCCATTCTTAGTTTGATCTTCTGACGAAATACATTGTTTAAGCATACTGTGACAACGAGCGCTATTATTTTTTTATTTATTTTTTTTTGGGGGGGGGGGGGTTATAATGTACATTGGGAGTTTACAGGAATTACAGGCGATATTTGGGGTTTTGGTATAATTAAAGGGTTTCTTGGGGTATTAAATACTTGTTTAACTAATCTTAAATGTTGTGGCAATTTGATCTCTATGTTTGGGGTACTCACATGTTTTGGTAGACATGTTTGACCTTGTTTACCATCTGGTATTTCAGGTCTATTTTTCATAAACAAATCAGGGAACTAGTATTTGGGGCAAGGATGTGGGTCAAAGGTGCTGACACGAAGAACTTGAGTAGTTCAGAATTTGGGGACTCTTTAACTTATAAGGGGCTGCAGTGGCCATATTCTGGGCTTACGTTTTACTAAACACACTGTTCTTGCCTTTAGGCTCGGAAAGCTTTGTCAGCCATGGAGAGGTAACTGAACAACTATGTTCAGTTTTAAGCTTAGTTAAGGTTACTGGCTTTAGTAGTTTTAATCCTTGGTCGGGGTTAATATTTTACAAGGGATTTTGATATTTTGAATTGGTATTAAAGATGTTTTATTGGGGGTTAGGTTTTGGAAATATTGAATTAAGTGGGGTTATATTATATCTGTTTTGGTTTTTTTAAACTGTTTGGCACAACAAAAGAAATTTGTTCAGAACTGGATTTTAATTTATCTGTGCTATTGTGCCATTGATTGTAATATTGATTGATTGCTTATTTCAAAATGAAATAAATATAACACATATTTTACAATTGTAAAGGTAAACATAACAAAAATAACTTACCAATTATGTCTTTGATTTCAATTATTGCTTGATTGTGTTGTTGTTCTGTTGCCACATCTCCTTGATATTTTCCTGAGTTCTTTTTCTCATCAATATCTGGAATCATCAGCTTTATGCCTGTATGTGTCCACTCATATGATCTTAGCCTGTTGTCTTTTATGAAAACTTTGCCAGTGATACTTTCAAAGTCAAACATATGGTGGCCTGAGAACACGTCATAGAGATGGAAACTCAGCAACTAAGTGAAAATGATAAGCACAACTAGTTAATTCTGACATAAGAACAAAGACGCACATATTTCTTACACTGAACACGGAATGCTCAGAAAAATCATTTAGAAACAGGAATATGACTGTAATGAGGAAAACTTTTATAGTTGCTGTAAAAAGCCTCAACATTTTTTAAACCAGTTTTGCAACATGTCTCTAATATTGGCCAGTTAAAGGGGTATTATAAGCTATAATATTTGAATCTAAAATTCAGAATTCCTGTAAGTTGATATGGAAAATTGCCTAAATATCCCCCCAAATCGCCCAAAATCAACCAAATATAGCCTGAATTATTTAATTAACACTGGAAAATCAATATCTTGGAGTTCGACCATGTACAATCCCAAGAATTGGGCAATTTAAGTCAATAATCTTAAATAACTCTAATTTATTAAAGAGTACAATTATTATTTGTTAAACCAAATGAATAAAAGGGGAAAGGAGGCTTAGACCCTTTCACAGTACAGGCAGTATCGCCTGTGGTAAGCCGCACATGGTGAAACAAAAATTCAAATACGAGTTATCACAATCATATTGAACTGTGTGACCAGGCCATTTTATACTATTCAAAAGAGATATGGTAATAAAAGTACACAAAATGTAATGCAATGGCTCTCTTAAAGGTTAACAAGAATGTGATGCACATCTAATGGTGACGAAAATTTGTTTGTATTAAGTGGTGTTAATGGCTAAATTATGATTATTAAGCCTCTCTCTCTTAACTCTATTTCATTTTATCTGCTATCCTGCATTAAAGGTAAAGTCATTTTGAAATTGTAATTAATTAACGCAGTTGTCAGCCAAATGAATATTTAATGTATGTCAGGACAATTGGGTTTGCTCCAGAATAGCTACCTTCAAATCCTGTCATTAATTATACGATATTATATGTCAATAATCTCAATATGATTTAGTAAACACAACCTGATAATTCAACAAATTATGTTCCCTAGGAATGAAATTGCCGCTGACCCAAAAGTTGTAATTGAATTATGTTTCCAAAATCTCAGAAATACTAGCAACATAGTTTTATGCTTGTAAACCTTGAAGGATAAAGCTCTTGATATTGTCATGACATGGATGGCATGTTCATTTCAGGAAATAGTCACAAGCTTTTGTAGAATTCAGTATTCTTTCATTTCCTTTTCTTTCCAAGTGATACAAATGGTGCTAATATTGATATCATCCTTTCATGTACATATGCGAAGAAGAATGACAAAAGCATTTATACAGAGGCTGTTTCTAAATCTTCTATGATTCAAATGTCTGGCTTATGTTTAACATATTTATCAATTGAGATTTTTGAGTCTTTGTTTTTGGATTCTTTTTTCAGGTTCCAAACTCATTCTTTTCTCCTTTTTTGCGTATATGGGTCATAAATGAGGACATTATTAATTTATATGAATTACCTTAACAAACACAAAATAACTGAACATAATTGTGAGAAAATAATTGTAGACACTATAATTCTTACTTCTGAACGGCTGAGTCCATACTCATATTCTAAGATCAAGTTGTCTCCACTAATCAGAGCATAGCTACCATCCAAACACCGAAAAGAGGTTTTATATGAACCTGTTATTTTCAGTTGATAGACAGATGCTGTAAAAACAACATTACACTTGTTCAGAAGATACTGTATTTAGACAAGCACCAGCATAATAATGGTATGTTCACTGGGTTAGGAGAGGATTTCACTCAGATAATTGGTTTATTTCCAGCTCTGGCAGATTTTGAGGGATATAGACACACATCATACGACCCAGCTGGACGACTACATGCGTTTGAGGTTGAATTTAAATATTCTGAATGCAATTTGACTGTCAACCTTACTGAATATAATCTGGCTTTTATGTTTACCACAGGCATTTTTTACTGGCAATGCAGTATAGTACCTTAAGTGTTTTAAATGTACGAATTTGTAAACTTTTTCATCCTTTATTGAATTAATTGGCATTTCATATTTTATTTATTAAGTGGACATACAAGCCCATCTTTTCAAAGATTTCATTAACAACAAAGAAGCGCCATAAATTCATGTATAAAGCACCAGTTCTCGTCCATATCCCGTCCATATGTATAGTCATATCCAAAAATTAATTTAACATAAATGGATGTTTTAAATAAGTGTATACTTAATCTTAACTATTACAAAGATACTCACCAGCATGAGACAGCAAAATTACAAAAGTGACATACATCTTTGCACACCTTAATCAATCCTAACAGCCTCACCTGAAAAGTTACAAAACGTCATATAATGAGCAAAGTGTGTGGCGTTATTTAGATGGAGTCTTTCAGATAATATATCAACTAAGCACTTATCCTGCTAAAATGTATTGAATAGCTTATATTTTGGTTGTCTTGAAGCAACTGCTTTTACTATTAATGTTCAAATATTATTTATAGTAGATTATTAACAATGTTTTCATATTTTCCAAAAAAATTAAAGCGTTTACTAAGAAACAGTACCACGCCATTCCACTGATTTTAATTGCACATGGAAGTCACTCTAAAACATTGCTTGTCTAAATGTGTGCATTATGAATCTATGAATGTTTTTTTAAAAATTTTATTTGGGGTTTTACGTCGCTTTCAACACTGTACAGGTCATATCACGACGGGTAGTTTGAAGGGCAGAGGAAACCAGTACATACAGTTCGCTAGGGTTGTGTACTGTAAACAGCTGACCAACGGCAAGCAACTACCAGCTTTCCCACTTAAGGCCATCACGGGGATTGAACCCCGGTCGCAGAGGTGGGAGGCGAGAGTGTTACCATTGTGCCACCATGGCCCCGAATCTATGAATGAAGTTTTTCTAATCATAAATGATTATAACAACTCCAGTCAATACCTCAATACGTTTTCTATTCAAGAACTTCAATGTATATTTGACTGGGACAAATCCTTATATGCAAGTCATGAAGTCCATAATATATATCTTCATGGGTCGTATATTCTACTTACAATTAGGTAGATACCATGTGGAATTAATATCAGATATAGCAGCTTATAAGTCATATTTGGACTTAGCAACAAGAATATATGAGACACTAAGTTATATATAATAAGAAAACTCCCCAAATCACATATCCCCAAAACATATCACAAATGAAGATGGCATTATGATATGAGGGCCTAGCAAATGTATTACATTATTCATTTTCAATAGTGTGAATATTATAAGGGGTATTTCAAAAGCCACATTATTATGCACCATTATGTAGGAATAATAAGTAAAACAAGTTTACATTTCAAAAAGAATGAAATATAGCTAATAGTCATTTCTTGATATGTTTCAGGCAACAAAAAGGAGCAGAAGTTTTGTAACAAAAATACCTTTGTTATGGTATTTAAGATATTTGTAGCTTCTGCAATTAAGTTTAAAAATTGGTAGTTGTTGTACACGAAATATTCTATCAGAAATACCTTTAAATTTAGATACACAATTCATATCTTTTACTGTAACTTTATTAAATTGTACTCCAAAAAGAACAACAATTACACATAATCTAACCCCATAGAGTTCAACCATATTATGTGAGGTAGAACATCTAAAATCTAAATAATAGATTTGATGATGCCATTTCCACTCTTTCAAATTTGTATTTCCCTTTATTTATATTGAGTCAGCATTAGTTAGAGATCCACAACACATCTAAGATGTAGCTAGTATAAAAATAGTGAGATAAATGTCTTGCTTGAGTTTTTCAGCTCTCAGTAACTCTTTTTTTATTTTTTTCATTTTTACTTTTTTTCATTTTTTTCCAACTGTAACTATGCCTTACAGTACAATGACACTCGTAAATATGTTCATTTTTGTGTGTCGTGTGTAGGGTACAAATGCTCTGCCGGTTTTCGCGTAAAATGGTGTTAAAATGAACCGTACTTCATGCATAAATTTAACAAATAAATAAATATATAAACAAATAAAGTTTCCTCATGAGATTTCTCAATAATTTCTATGGCGACCCCAAAATGCTACTATTTATTTTTAATTGATAGTGTATTAACTTTGTTTACGTGAAAAATTACAAAATTTCTAATGTTAAAATTTTTAATTTTTTTTAATTTTTTGTTAAGTACAATGTGAAATATAAAATAACAAAGTTATACTAAAATTAATGAAATACACAATAAAAATAACAAAATGTTATGTATACACTTTTCTTGTTTCAGCTATTTAAATTAAACTTAATTGAGGACATTTTTAATCAACTTATTGCTTCAATAAGAGAAGATTCTATCTATTCTTTAGCTGTTCTCGATATAAAGAATCAAGATGAACCTATTTTCACACTTTGGTGAAATTCCCATTGTGTTAAACTACTTTGTAGTGATTGTCCTGAAAACATTTTGGGAAAACATTCCTCTTTAAATGAGTAATTTCTGATGTTTAGAATATGACTTTTGAGTATCAGCATATTCCTTAACCAATAAAGCGGGAATGAAATCAAGGTCACATGTTGTGGTAGGGGAGGATACTAAATTCTCTATTCTATCTCAATAATTACTACAATCCGAAAAGACAAAGTGTATTTTTGGATTGTGGTCACAGCTTTGATTTTGTTGCTCGCATGGTTGTGAATGATTTACATGATGAGGTCTATTTTGTCCCAACTCTCGACTGTTACAGAAGTTAAAAGTGTATCTCTTCAAAAAGGCTTTTCCAACTTAGCATATGCTCAATCTTGCATCTCCGTGGTATTAGTCTTGGGAACGGCTATGGAATGATAATTTTTTTTTAAATTGGATTCTGGTGTTACGCCCTAGTCTACCAGAGATTAAGTGCTATAAAAGTACTGAATGGAATAGAATAGAATAGAATCTTATCATTATTACTCTTACTCATACAATTACCAATTGATTAAAACATACTGGCAATGTTACCCGTCAGTAACATTAAGCTTTCAAACTGATACTTGAGAAATATTTCAATCTGATCTCCTTGTGTGCACTATTTTATCATATTTAACCCTTTGTGGCAACCTGTGAGGTGCTGTAAGTTTCTACATTATTTTAATATATTTTTCCTTTAATAAATCCATATTATATAAAGCAGTAAATATGAACTCATATTACACATGTCTCTTTCACACATATTTACATACAAGGCTACCAAGGCTATCTTAATTCTTTGATTCAGCTGGCACCCTGTTTAAAAAAGACTCTTATAAATGCATGTTGGGCCAGTATCCAACGTGGTGGGTCTAATCAGAGATAATCAAAGATATTTTCATTACAAGCACATGTCAAAATGGTCTTGATAGATACACTCAGTTAGTTACTAACAGCCAACTCTGGTAAATGCATCCAACAAGAAGGATTATCCAGCATTCTATGACAGATTAAAAAAGTTTTTTTAACATCAAAGAAACATAATCCCCATTAACGACTGAACGGATCATTGACAGCTATATGTAAAAATGTCCAGTGATAACAACTAGTATTTGGAGTCACCTACCCCACTAACAGGCTATTTACAATTAATTGTGGACAATGGCATGCTATTCTGTCAAGAAATTCAGTACGAATTGTTTATCTTTTATTTGAATTGTTGATCACTGATTCAATACTTCACATAAAACTACATTATGTCTGTAAATCTATTTAGCACATATATTAACATCCCACATACTTTGGTTTTTTTACAATTTCAAATAAATTAACCAGCATACTATGTGAACCAGCATACTATGTTCTAAAATATTTCACATGATTTATTTTGTCTAGAAATCATAAAACCATCATGTAAAGGAATGACTAAGGTAATCCCCAAAACACTCCACATAATTGTTTCTCTTCCATACTGTTAAAAAAACAGTGAACAAAAAATTTTAACAGATGATGACGCACATACGTAATCATCAATCACTGGAACTTTGGTTTTAAATGCTTTGAAATATTCAGGCCATTTTATAACAGCTTGATTCATCTAAAAGAGCCAGGTTGTAGTCTTGTATATTTTTCAAACACCCAATGTTATGCAATGGCATCAGAATGATCACCCATATGACCAAGAAATTATAAACATTTATATTATTTCTATCTGTGTAAATGAAACACCAGCGGATGAAAAATATATAGAATTTTTAGTTAAGTTTGCACAAAGGTATAGAAATCTTATTATTTTCACAGGTTGTAAAGCTACTAGAATTTATATTACAAGTATATAATAAATATTTTCCCATTAGCAGTTTAACAATTCATCACCAATGACATTTAGTGATGTCTTGAACATGCTGGGGAAATAAGCAAATCATACCTGGAGGGTTCTAGGATTTGGCTGTGAAAGTTGTGAGCTTTGTATCCAGTTGTTTAACCGACACATACAATAATTTCTTTCAAATGTTGAGTTTCCTCTGTCAAAGTTACAACGAGACTAACTTATAACTTTACTGTTTTTCTTACAAAGTCGAAATTGTTATCAAGCAAAACATATCACAAAGTTGCAAAAGAGTCACTTAATCACTTGATGTGACAATTTAAAGATCTAGCTGATACAAGTTTAATTTTTTACATGTTTTTTCACATGTTCTTTCATCAGGGCACATTTAATTATTTTTAAGCTTATCAGTAAGTGGCAATAAAGTTTGCACATAAATAAAAGCCATGACCATAAACAGAGAAGAAAAAAAAACGCAAAATAGGGCGACACAGTCATATAATTTACCTCACACTGTGAAAGCAAAGTACACTTTGATTCAATTAACATTACAAAAACTATTAGCTTAAGATTACTATTATTTCATTTAAGTACCAGTTAGTTTGATGACAGAAGATAAACTATTTATTGATACCGTATTTTAAGTATATTCTGCTTATTGAATTTCACACGATAGAACGACTGATATGAAGAACACAGGGTATAGATAATTTCACGTTTTCATGCAATCATTCTCACTTTCCACAGTAAACTTCATTAAATTTAATTGGCCATTTTCAGCAGTAAAATTTGATGCTTTCTCAAAGTGTAGAAACATTACCAGACCCTAATTGTCCATAAATTCAAAATTTTGCTTTAAGACTTAAATTTTTAAAAGATAACATTAATTGTTATGACAAAACACATTTTATTACAACTCAGTAAAATTGAGGATAAAATGTCATAATAAAACAAAAAGTTTCCCATAACAATATAAATGTTTACTGTGTAATACAATAAATGTAATCATTAAAAGTAAGCCTAACACCAAGTAATTCATGTACCTGCCACTTCAGGTTGTCTAGTGTTGAATGACGACATGTTAGTTTATGTTTTAATATATTTATATAGTCGTGGTGGACCATGTCACACTTATGGCGTAAATAACACTTATGTCTTAAATAATAGGTGTCTTCCTTGTTTATCACCACACATTACTTTTCTTTTTCGTGCACTTACAAAAGTCATAAACCATTCCATTTATGATTCTTTTTTTCATACGTGACAACAATGACTAACTAATGGTCAGGTACCGTGTACCATTTTGGACACTTGGTGTTCACAGTTACATCTAGCAATAATAAAGAAACATTTAAATATATTTCTAGTCATTCAGTGCAAATTTTGACAGTATATCCTCCTTTTATTATATAATGATAATACATAACAAGTTTATAACATTTTTGTTAAATAAAAATGTGCATCAGTTTAAGTGATGAAAATCTCTTGCTGTCACCCCAAAAATCACCAAGAAATACGTATTTGCTTTTAAAAATTATTGTCAAAAAATACTCAATTGGCAATATTGATGCTATAAGTTCCATAATATATGGTATAAATATTTTGAACGCATATAAAATAACTGAAATCACAATCGAGGCTTTCACATGCTTGATAGATTAATATTGCATTGTGTTGACCATTCAGAACTGATAACACTAGTTCAGACTTTGTAAAAATGCAATAAAAAGAAATAGAAGTGTTTCACGGATAAATATCGCCAGCTCACGATTTGTAAAAGAATGTAGCATCAATTATGGGCCAATGTAGGTAATACTAGTCCCTTTATTCAACTGGGACCCTGTATAAAACTTCAGATGATCACAAAATTGTTCACCAGTTTTTTTTTCTATCTGGGTGATTGAAAGTGAAATATTTCAGTGGAGCCAGGGGTTATTTGAAATTATTATGGGTGGACAAAAATACATCAATAGTTTCTTGTAAACTACTGTTCAGAATTAAAAAAATACCCGAAAGTTCATGTTTGTTATTAATTTTGAAAAATATATTTGATGAACTTGGCATATAAAAGTTTAAATATCGGCAGTCCCTGTGGCAACTGCTATTTTATCTATCTTGACTGGCCAAGTTAAGCTCAAGCTCACTATTTACTAACACATATGTTAACATATATTTTTATACCTGGGATTGAACACAGATACTCGGTGATCCTAGATAAGTGTGTTGCCCACTAGGCTATGGTAGGAGATATCATATATTGAAGTTCATTTTTCAGTTGTAATGTTACACAGTAAAGTTTCTATTTTAAAATACATAGTTTTACAATAAACCTGCAAAGAAAATCGTCCAGATGAAAGAGACACTGATTCATGTTCAATTTTCAGGCTGGCATTAACATTAGAAACATAGCCTTCAAAATTACACATCGTACTGCTGGTAATTTAAACATTTAAACAGCTACAGCCTTTCATACCAGTGATGGAAGAACGCCGCAGCCTGAATATTCACCAACAATCTAAATTTATACATGAGTATCATAATTTCCCCTACAGTAAAGAGATGTAGGAAAGCTAAGGCTAATCGTTTCTGAGCAACCTGGTTCTTCAGATCTAAATGTTAAGCTTGTTAACTGAGAAACCCAGCAAACATTAGAAACGTTTTTAAATGGTTTGAAAGTTTACAAAACCTTTTAAAAACCTAATTAGACCCTATCTTGTGGTTTTCTAAATGTTTCCAAGTAAACTTTTACACTGTAATGTTTAAAAACGTTTCATAAACATTCTCTACACAAACGTTTTTACTGAAAACGTTTATTAAATGATTATAAAATAATTCAAGAAGCTAGGTTTGACTGGAAACATTTTTAAAATATTTATAAAATAGTTCAAGAAATGAAGGTTTTGCTGGAAATGTTTATCAAACATTCATCATGAAATGTTTGATAAACAGTACACATAAAATGTTTAAAAACAACATTGTTTTAAAAACATTCTATCAAAAATGTTTTTAAACCCATATTTTTAAACATTCACCTTCAAACATATCCAACTATAGATGGCGGCGAGCAATAATAGGGGATTTTAGAGGACTTTTTTAGAGGTCAAAAATTGCCCCACATGTAGTCCATAAAAGTAAGAATTGAATGGGGGCACATTTTCTAAGCCACTATCTTACAATTTTAGACACAAAAATAATATTTTCAACAGTGAGCAGCCATACAAAGATATTGAATATGACCTCTGACCCCATTATTATTCAGACATTGCTATGTTCATTTATGACGTTTTTCTAACATTTATCATTAAATGTATAATAAACGATTTACATAAAACATTTTTAAAACATTCTATTACAAATGGATTTCATACTCATCATTGTTAACCTTTGCCAATCTTTCTCTTTCAAACGTTTGCAAAACTCAAAAATGTTTACTGGGAGTTATTTTCGGACAGTGAAGATTGTGCCCAGAGTCTGTGTGCAAATGGAAAAAGGCAGAACTATCACCATAAAAGCTCACTGGGCCTCCTCAGATTCCAGTGATTTTAAAAGCAGTATCTGACACATTCCTCAAGCTGGCACTCAGGAAAGAGATTTCCATGGCCTCTTCTTGCAGGAGCTTCATCAGATGAGCTTTAGATTGAAGGCAGTGGAAAGCAAAAATGAAACAACAAGCAGGAAAAAGATCAGTAAAAAGAGCTCTAAGTAAAGAACAGACTTTGCATATCTAAGTCAGTGTCAAGTAGGCCAAACCATCCTCAGTTGTATAGCAATTCCTCTTCTGAGGGAAATCTTTTCCACGATTAACAGTCCTTAGGTCAGAAAATGGCATTTAAAACTAATCTATCACAGCTAAGCCCAAACTGAAAGACATTCAAGGATTTTAGGCAAAAATGTTCAGTTATCTGAATGATTTGATGGAAGATGCAACTGACTTTAGTTGGGTGAATTGCAAAGCAACACATGATTTGCTGCTTTGCGAAATAGAAAAAAGGAACTTTAAGTTGAGAGGATATTATTAAGTTTGATTGGATTAGGAGGGCCCATACTTAAAAGCATTTTGGCAAAAATGTGCAAAATTGGACACATGGAAAAAAAAACAGTGCAAAAAAGAATGGTTTTGCAAATTGTATTGATCTGACAATAGCTAAAATTATGGGATAATGAAACGTGGGTGATGCTACAAAACACTTTAGTACATTTGCTTGTCACAAGGTAGGGTACTTAGTCATCCCGAGAAGGACTGTCAGGTCAAAAATAGAGGTCTAAAATTGGGTTATTCTAAATCACCCTTTTCATAGAATTAGGTCATGAGCTTCCTTGGCCTTAAGTACTAATATTTTGGTATTTGATATTAAATGCCTTGACCCATGATCTTCGGACTCAGTATGGTTACACATAAACCAAGAATAGAAATAACTGAATAGCTGAAATAGCTGATTTCTTCATATCAATGGTGGCGTAAGTCATTTTACATAGTAACAATAACTTATCTTGAGGCTTCAGGGTTTTTCAACAACAAATATGATTTAGCATAGTTTTCAAACATTCCCATTTCACCTCTTTTTAAAGTTGGGTTCAGTTTTATCTTTCAATGAGGAATTTTTCCTAAATTTTGTCATATTCCTTGATTTCAGGGTTTTCTCTTATCTTTGGCTGGGTTACATTTTCCAATCTACACTCAGAAGAAGGTGACGTTGGAGTGATGTTGATGAAGGTTATCACCTCTAGGCTGTGCTGTGAAATAACCTGAAAATAGGTCCTCTTTATGTATTTTTTACACAAATATTAAATAAGAATATTGAACTTGGGCTAAGATTGTCTTAAATTTGTGTAAACCTTATACTTGTGTAACCCAACATCATATATACTAAAATTCTGAGTGGTCTTATACATGTTGTATCTATGTAACATTGTATGTACTCAAATAAATCACAACTGTTAATGAATAAATTTAAGTTTACTTTACCATCGTATCATTTGCAAACATGTTATACAAATTATAAATCAGAATGAGATCATATGCATGTACGCAATAACTGTCAAGACACACTTCATGTTCTGATCAGTTTATATAAACTTATTCCAGCAGACTCTAGTAGGTGTTATCTGGTGTTTAGTGACATGTTCACTTTTTTAAATAATCAAGTGTTTATACATAATGAGTCATGGTGATCTATAACACAACTGTGTCAACTTACAGTTGTGTTATCTCTTGTACTAGATCATTGTACCAGATTGTTTTCTTTTATATGTATAAAAATGTATTATACCATTTACATTTTCTTTTCTTATTGAAAAAGCAATTAATCACTTTTTGATGCAATTTCTAAACTGTTCCTGATTAAAAGTCAAACACATCAGTGCTGTCAGGATTACGGTTTAATTTATTTGAAATCATAATTGTGTAACAGAAATACAACAAAAGTTTTCACCTAAATTGCTGTTAATAATTAAAACAATTACCTCACACTGCAAAGCTTGTCATCAATTTTCATCATAAGCTTGTAATATGGAGGGGTTACAAGGTCACAGCTGGGTCACACCCTTTCATGCTGGGTCATGAGCTAGAACCGAGCAAGCTCGTCCTACATTCAGTTGTTGATTGTTGTGGTAGATCTGCTAAATGTCTTTGTAGGGTTGCATTTGACATACTTTAGTTGGATTCACATTTGAGTAGGATACATTCAACTTAATACAGAAAGCAATTTGCAATTTGGACCATTTTTTAAATGTTTGAAAAACCTGCCAAAAAAACCCTCCCGAGTTGCATTTAACCCTACTAGGTTGATGAAGGGGTGGGATTGTTGTACAGAGATATATGGGGTGACTCATTTACTACCAAGATACAAGGTATTTTTAGGGGAGATGTGGCTGAGGTCATCAGATGAAAATCAATTCTTACAGATACGATTGCAAAGGAAGTTGTGATCTCGATATTAGTAAATTTGAAAATTAGAAGGTCAACAGTATCCACAAGCAAAGCCAGTCAACAAAAACAGTGACCTTTATACTATCCTATGCTATGCTTATATGACAACTGTACAAATTATCACCTATTTATTGTAAACAAAATATTAAATCCTCATGTCAAGCGGATGAGTTGGTATTTGTTTGCCATTGATGCCTTCCTTAACAATTTTTTCAATCCCTTTGATTACCCGTCTTCTGTTTCAACTGTTCAGGTTGGTGCTTTAATCTCATGTCATACTCCAGTGGCTTGGACACGGCCAAGTAGAGACCTGCCTTGTCAGTGAAACACAACCTTAACTTCAGACCATTTTAGTGGGGGCTACCAAAGTTATTTGTTTGCTATGAACTATCCAATTAGCTTTCTGCATGCTTCATTGGCGATCTCTTCAAAGTTTCTGGCCATTATAAACTTTGGGGTAAATGGAATCACACAAATATTTGAAAAAAAATACACTTTTTAGTGGTTTTAGTTGTTTTTATTTATAATTTTATTGTGCTAACTCACTGAATAATTAGTTTCTGTACATTGTGTTAGTGGTGTGCTTTTAAACAAAGTACCATGCCATCATATGCAAAGAAAACACCTGTAACAAAAGGAAGAAAGAAAGTGACTTTGTTAGCTAGAGCCAAAGCTTCCATCAAAAGGCAGGGCCACGGTGGCAGAGTGGTAACACTCTTGCCTCCCACCTCTGAGGCTGGGGTTTGATCCCCGTCACGGCCTCAAGTGGGAAAGCTGGTAGTTGCTTACCATTGGTCGGCAGTTTACAGTACAGAAACCTAACGAACTGTATGTACTGGTTTCCTCTGCCCTTCCAACTACCCATCGTGATATGACTTGTACAGTGTTGAAAGCAACGTAAAACCCCAAATAAATAAATAAAAATTCATCAAAAGGCAAAGGAAACCAATGACTAGTCATGACAGATCTTCTATTCAAAACCCTGTTAGTACTGTCACACATACCGTCGCTTCATCCTTACCAAGAAGTTCTGGCACGTCACATAATCACGCCATTCTGACGATTTTGCAAGAAATGTAGCAAATAAAGATATTGTGAAACAAATTGTTACCATCGAGAAGAATCAACTACTGACCCGCTGGACTTGTGTATTTCAACTGGTAAGCAATCTAACATGTTCCAAGCTCTAAGGAGTGAATCAGGTTCAAACCAGGTCAGTTCTCACAACATTCTAGGTCTGGACATCAGACCACACATCAACATCCAAGAGCCGGATCAACTCACTACACTTTACTGAGGCCATCCACCACAGTGCAGGTTCAGAATCTGCAGCATAACTCTATTATTCCAAACATTGACACACTCAGGCATCACACAAGCATCTTTCAAACAGTTTTTCAGCCATTGACCACATATGAAACTCAGGTGAAGACAGAGGCCTGGGTGATACAATACCACAGATGCGTTCCATAGTTCCTCTGACAAAAGATGGGCCAATGAGGATTACTTTGGGAGTCAAGGGAAGAAGCATTAAGCTAATGACGACTTGATGCTTATTCAGTGGATGGTGGGCCAACTTTCTAACGTGTATCAAACCAAGGACCCCAACACATCAAAGCAAGCATTATTTCAAGTAATTTTGTCGATGAAGGACGCCACCTCATTGCCATGGCAGGATGTCAGGAGTGCCTGGGTCACCTCCATGCATGGGCTGGAGGAAGGTCTGCTTACATGGGGAGACGCCACGTAGTGAGCACTGAGTTGACTTAGTGCATCTCAGATTGCCATAGTTAATGACAATCTGACGTCATCTGGACCATCCCAACAATTCCAACACAAGGAACTGTGCAAGTATTTTAATGAAGGCTGTTTCACTCACAAATCAAACCATGAAAACGATAGACATAACTGTTCTTATTGTTTACGCCAGGGTAGGCAGGCAGCACATCCAGAGGTCAAATGTAACTTCAAGTCAAGGTCACGAGACAAACAAGACAATAAATAGGACACAGAACTACTATTTGGAGGCTTTAAATTTAATGGTGACACTAAAACGTGTGAACAGTATCAGTTATGGGTTTAAATTTAATGTGACTCTAAATGGTGACACTAAAATGTGTGAACAGTACGAATATTAATTGCGAAGGTTGATTCAGATTAACACATGGTGTTGTTTCAATCAATCAATATATTGGTCCACATGAGTTTAAGGTATTAAACATGGACAATGTAACTAGTAAAACCATTTCAGTATCATATGGACATAATAACCGCGGTAACAAAAAATAAGGAAACAAGGAAATCTTTTTTATGTATTGTTATACTCTGCAACCTAAGGAGGTTTACCGCTCAACAAAATATCCATTCTCCATTCATGGAAGTCAATAATTTTGGTGTCATTTTCGGCTTGAACAACCTCAATGTCTGTGCTTAGGCACTTATTAGGCTTCTGCCATTCATGGTCTGTTTGACCTTTTACCTTGGAGTAAGGTCATTCAAATTGCCTGACTCGTCATTCTGAATGCACCCTTTGGTTTCTTGTGAGTTGGTTCAACCCCTAAATAAAATAATAATATATGGTCAGTTTATATCCATTCGAAGACATGTTCATGCAAAATAATGAAATATGTGTGCATAAAAAAGAATTTTAGAAATAGATAATATTTTAAACCCAGTCTGGTGTTTTATTGTCTTTGGGTCAATGAGGGGCGGTTAGGGCGTGACTCTTAATATATAGGTCTCTCTAATTTTTGTGGAGCAATTCATTCTGATGCACCTATTCATGCCTACTACTAACTATATTAAGGAAAATGACAGTTACACAATATATTACGAATGTATAAGCTCAATTTAATAAATATTTATGGAGTGTTAGTCATACTTTGTTAAAAAGGGAGGGGTGGGAATTAATAGGTCCACCACCACTAATGATTCTCTTGCCATCCCTCTTTCTTTGATTCCTCCAAATTATCATCACATCCATTAGGTTATTAGCTTCCATTCTTTGAACTCTTGTCATTTATTGCTTTCGTTGCACTAGTGCCATGCTTCATTTAACAATAACACATCTTTGTAATTCTTCAATTCACCAAAAACTTTGTCCTCTGATGCTGTCACTTTCTATATTATTTCTTCTCTCATTCAAACTACTTTAGATGCCACCAAGTTTAACTTTAAATGTGTCTGATTTAAAACAATATTTGCTATTTGGGCTGTTATATGCTTCGAAATTATCTTTTATCACAAAGCGTTTTTTATAATATCACATAAGTTGCTTACCAAGTTGGCCTTTTTGCGAGTCATTCTTGTATGTTCAGTGATTTAGTATTGATGTGATTGAGTATGTTTTTACGGCTATATGTGTGGTCAGTTGGTAATCAGTTCAATATGCCTATTTAATGAACACTCAATAGTCTGTGGGGAATGCAGACAAAAGTGTTTCTTAAACTGTTGTCCTTGTATGAACATTACTGCTTAGATCCCATAGACTTGGATGATGATATATTAATAATCAGGGGGCATTCTGTCAATTTGGTATCCTATATATAAACAGAAAAAGGTCATAAGTGAAAAGTATGCATTTCTGATTTCCTACTTGTTATTTTTCTCCTTATCTATTGTACTTAGGTCATTTCTTAAAATGATAAAACATGCAAACAAAAAATAAGATATGGGATAATATTCAAGAAAAAATGTACAAATTCCCTTTATAGTTTGCCACACATAACCAAAACTATTATTGAATTTCAGCTCATTTTTAGTCTATTAGATCTAGGCAACTATATTAGGAAAATGGAAACTACACATTATTTCCTTTTTCCTTTTGAGTTTGCAGGGAATAAAAATAGGATTCACGAGGAACTAAATCAATAAGACACCTAGGAATTTGATTGGATGATTGAGGTGTCAATCAAATTAGAAAAGCCACAGATGTACTGGGATGTTATTGGGGGAGGGGACATCCACATGTTTGTCAGCATTGGCACTTCAAAGACCTGTGATGTCATACTTTTTGATGATGTCACAATACAGTTTACTTTGAATTATGCTTTGACATTTGTGCAATAGTACCTGTGTTTTCAATATAATTATGTCTCAGAAAAACAATTACATTCTAGTGAATATTAAATTAAATTTATCTAACTCTAAGTAATGATAGTTCATATTTTAATATGAGCATATTTATCTTATACAGCTATTGCAGTAAATCTCATTACTTTGTTTTCGTCAAAAGAAATAATCCATTTGTTGTTTTATGTCACTGAATTTTATCATATCATAAATACTTTTATGAAAATCTTAATATTTAATCATCCAAGGGCATCCACAGTGTAGCTATAGATCTTGAATACATGACAAAAAGCAGTGGCCTGTTGGGTGATAGTATAACCATTGGCAAAGTCACAAATATCTAACAAGCGGTGACGAGATTATGCAAACCCTCCCACACGAATAGTATTTATAAAATCAGCCCTGGGCTAATCATAGGCCCTAAAAATTGACCCCAATAGAAAACTGAAATATGGTCCAATGAGAGTACTTGCATACTGCTTATTCTCCATCATATTATAGACTAAGGCTGACAGACATTTATTTTTAAATAGTATGTCTGGTAAATATGCAGCAGATTAGCATTCCTTAACTGCGATCTGGTTCCTGTTAATGGCAAGTAATGCCATATGATCACTTTATATTTGTTTCATAAAGGTGAAACTCTGAATTTGAGCTACGGGACACAGAGGGAGGCCAGAGATAGGGAGGAGGCATGGCAACAGCAACAGAGGGAGGAGGAGGCAAGGAGGGAGGAGGCAAGAGTGGAGGAATCACACTCCCAAGAGGAGGGGGTTGCAGAAAAAAGGCCCAGGAAAGAAAGTCTGCTGGATGAGAGGTAGGAAAATCACAGCTACGATGCAAGAAGGGCCACATGACCAACATATATCTTACAGACTCTGACGAGGCTGTTCTAAAAAATCCTAAGCAAGAAGCATTACACTGCCCCTCACAAAATACTTTGTCCCCAACTCCCCCCCCCCCAAAAAAAAAAAAAAAAAAAAAAAAACTGAGTGAATGAGTGTGACTGAATAAAACTCAATAAAAACCAAAAGTACCTTCAACTGATTTATGAAGTTTCTGTGATGTGTAGCTAGCATCTTTCCCAGTAACAAATGATATTTTTTGAGCCAGTTGTCGGTTGGGGCCATGAGAACAATCAAATGCCCCTGTTCCACCACACAACAAAGGGTCCAGATTAAGGGTTTTTGTGATCTGTTTCTTGAAAATGTAGAGTCCCAGATTGTCTGTTTGAATCTGTTTGGATCTGTTGGGATCTGTTTAAAAATCAAACATGTTTGATATTTTTCACGACTGTAACCGATCCACTGTTGCCCCTACCCACAAATATTCCAGTCTCAGACTTCCTGAGACCTCCTCAGACCGAAATTTACGCAATCTTATGTTGTCTGATACTTCCTGGGACTCTTAATGCCAGGTCGGTTTAGTTTTAGTCCCAGGAGGTCTGGGCTTAATCCCAGATTCATCCCCGACCCACCATGCAAAAGAAAAAACAAAAATCGGCCATTGCTGTCTGAGAAAATCTGTTATTAGTCCCAGAAAGTCTAAGGAAGTCTCAGACCAGTCTGAGACCCAGTGGGTATGTCCCAGACAGGATCGGTGTTGAATCGTATCACAATTGTGGCTTAATCTGCTCTTAGTCAGGGAACGATTGTGAGTTGTCTGAGGAGGTCTGAGACCTCCTGGGTGCAATTTGGGTTTGATCCCAGACCTGTATCAGGATTCCATTGCCCCGCCCATTATTCATGTTTTTTTCACAGACTCTCAAGGATTAAGGGTCTAAGATTCAATCTGGGCTGAATCCTTTGGTGGAACAGGGGCAAAACATGTTTGATGTTTCTCACGACCCAAACCAATTCTTATTTCCCCCCGTCAACAAAATGTCCAGTCTCAGGCTTCCTCAGACCTTCCTCCTATGTTGTCTCAGGCCTCCTGCAACCCTTAGTCCCAGGTCTCCCTAGCTTAGTCCCAGGAAGCCTGTTGTCAGTCCCAGACTCATAACAGATCTTTGAAGTTTCATGCCTGTGAAAAAGAATCGGTTTCATTAGTTCCAGGAAGCCTCAGACCGTCTCAGGTGTCCTGAGACTAAGAAATCTGGGTCTGGGACTAAGCCCCGACTAAGAGAAGCCAATCCAAGCTGCCCTCCTTAGGCCACCTGGGACCACACAAATTTAGTCTGTGACGGTCTGAGGATGCCCCAGGAGGCCTGGGACTATGTACCGATTAAGATTACCGACTATTTTTCGCAAGCTTGAAACCAAAAAGAGGCAATGAGGGGGTCTGGGACCATATAAGCGACCACGCACACATTTTCCATTTGTATCTTAAAATCCATGGGATTGGTTTAAATCTGTAATAAAAAAAGTCCAACACTGACGCCATCCCTAAAGTTACAGATATTATTGTATCACATACCAACCAACAAACAGACAAACCCAATACCAAACATAACCCCCAACCAACGGACTGACAAACCAATTTGCAAACACAACTCCCCACAACCAACAGACAGATGAAACATACTCTAAAGAGAAACATTTGGGTGGTTATATTTTCTAAATTTTCTTGAAGTGGAAGAAAAAAATTATTTTGAGATTCGCAATAAAGGAAAAACTTTTGGTTTCAGTTATTTTTCCAGAAGACAAGAAAAATGTAAATGAAATTAGGGTGTAGCTTTCAAAATGTATGCAATATTTATTCCATTTATCAAGTTTATGTTGTGCATCGGGTTTGTCTGTTTCTTGGTTGGGGGACTTATGTTTGGCTTTGCGTTTGTCTGTTTTTGTTGGACTTATGTTGGGCATTGGGTTTGTCTGTTTCTTGGTTGTGTTATTTGGAACAAGCACAGTTGATTAATTGTTTTTGGAATATTTGGTAGTCCTGAAAAGGACAGGTTATTAGTCCTGAAAAGGACTGGTTACTGAAGTAGCAGTTATATTCTGTCATCTTATGTTATATTCTAACATCATTATATGTAACTGAATAAAAACTAAAGAGGCCCTAAGTTGTTTCTAAAGCTGTCTTCCATCGAAAGGTGGCATCCTCTTGTGTTCCTAGAAAAATAATGATAATTACATCCCGGAATTTATATATATATACCCAGAAAATCCAGTGTTTTTGCAAAACAAGAATCGGCAATCTTGGTCTGGGGAACACTGAGGATGCCTCAGGATGCCTGAGGAAGCCAGGACTTAATTGGGCGTTAGTTGGGGCTTAGTCCCAGGAGGCCATAGGTGTCCTGGGACCCAGTCGGTATGTCTACAACAAGAACGTGGTTCAAACCGACCAGAAAATGGCTTAATCGGTTCTTAGTCCCAGAACAGTCGGGGACTGTCTGGGGCCACCTGGGACCTTCTCAGGCTTCCTGAGGCCGATCTGAACTTAATCCCAGGCTTTAATACCAATTCAGTTTTCCTGCCCATTTTACATTTTTTTCCCCGACTTTCAGCAATTAAGGGTCCACAAACAGGATTTGGGCTTAGTCCTTTGGTAGAACAGGGGCATTAAGTTACTATTATGGATTTTTTGCCAGGAGTTTAAGGTCGTCATAAAGCTGATGTGCTCTCCATTTTTTGTATCATCCACTTACCAAATATTAATAAAATTTATCAAGCAGTTTTGAAGAATAATTTATTTTATTCCAAAATAAATCTTTAAAAGAATTCATATTTTAAATTTTGCACTGTGACGTCACAATCAAGACCACTGGAATTATCAGGGAAATGACCCTCACATAATTGGATGTAGCAAAGTATGAAGGCCCAAAATATGCCGGAAAATGGCCGTTTTCTGTTTCAAATCTTGACCCTAAAACAGTTTGTCTAATTATAACCTTCAAACAGGTATAATAGATATCGTTAGGGGCTTGTGGTCACCATAAAACATGTTCTCCTAAGGCCTATATTCACTTACCAACTGTGTAGTGACCCTATTCGAATTGTATGCTATTTTGATCATATAAAAATTACAATTCCCAAGCCACAATACCAATCTTTCATTGTGAAATCACTAGCATGTATGACGTCACAGGCCTTTGAAGTGGCATGGGAGGGGGAGGAAGTGGGGCTAATTGGTAAACTTTTTAGCCCCCAGAAGCTCCGCCCACAGAGAGAAAGAAAGTCGCCAATCAAAGGGAGTCATTAATTAGTAAAAGTTTCAAGGTTTTCATTCATGCATTTTAAACTTAAAGTACAAAAACTGTGTACTTTTCACTTATGTTTTTTTATTTTTAAATTAAACCTGTAAAGACAAAATTGAAATGTTTTTCATTATTATATCTAAGAAAAAAAACAAATGAGAAAAATATACAAAGGCTTTTAACAAAACAGAAAATGGACCTTTACCCTTATTTGATTGGTACAAAAACTTAAACTTATAAAACCCCAGAAAACCAATTTCCTGAAGATAACCAAAGAGACCAATAATGAAAAACACCTGTTATTTCCTTTTCCCTTGAATGTTTGCAAAAGACAAAAAGGAAAACGGTCATTTTCCATTTTTCGTTTTATAAATGGGAAATCAAATTAACGGAATGCCCCCTGATTATTAATTTTTAAGAAGGTTGATAGTCATTGTTTAGTTTTAGTTCTTAGTCTTCCGGTTAAATAACACTTTACACTTTTATGGGCTGGCACCTTGGTGCCAGCTAGGTCATCCCTGAGGGGACCTTAAATTTCTTCTTTAGTTGTTACCACCATGCTGTTTGTAATCTGTTTCCTCATTGGCTGTGGCAGCTCCCTGTGTTAAAGCCTACTGACCCTTCTTCCATTTGCATTCTAGATCTGGAAGGGGCAACACTGAAAATTTTAAAAAATTTGTTGTTTCCATTTGTCAAGTGTTAGGTTGTTTTATCAAGTTTTTTTTAGTTCATACATTGATTTTACTTTACTGACTTATGGAAAAGACAAAGAAGTACAACTTGCGATCTGCAAGCAGTGACACACAGATGCAGACTCAGCTGGGTGGCGACATGGAGTTTGTCACACAACTGCTTGGGGTAGGTCCTGGCACTTCCAGCCAGCAGGGGTGTGATAGCCAGTCGTCAGACAGTGAGTTAAATTGCAGTGATGTAATTAATGCATCTGATTCGGATGATGCGGGCAGCCGGAACCGGTCCTTTAATAAATTTTCCCAAGAAAAGTCAGGCACTTCGGATTCTCATGCTGTGGACACACAAACAATTATCAATCAGCAAATTTTGGCACAATTAACTGACATTGGTCAGCGGTTGAAAAAATTGGAAAAGCCTGATTGTAAGAAATCAAATGATGTCACAAAGCATAAGAACAGAAGTACCCGTACTCGTTCTAAACCTACACCAAATATGCATACACAAAGTACTGAGAGTACTGGTCAGTCAACCGTTAACTCTGTAGTCCCTGGTACAGAAAGTTTGCCATTTAATTCAATTACTGTCCCTTCCCTAGTCGACATTCGACAGAATGCAAATATACAGGAGAAAGTTGATCAAAGAATCAAAGAACTTCAACAACTGTCGAGCACAGGTACTGATTCAAAAATCAAATCCCTTAGAGGTGGTTCAGTTGACATATTCGTCAAGAATCGAGTTAAATGGCCCCATGAGTATGTTTTGGCTGGAAATATCAAAGAGCGTGTTTCTTATGACCAGTTAACCATGGGTCAGTGGATGGCTGGCTTTTGCCGCACCATGAGAGAGGAAAAAAATAAAAAAAATAAAGGAGCAATGCTAGATTATTTGGTAGCACTTTTGGGTGACAGTAATGACTTTTCCTGGGCGGCGGCAAAGGCCAGCCATGCAGTACTCCTATGTAGAATGGAGCAAGGTGAAATTGTGGATTATACACAAACTGATTTAGTGGATAGGGTAAGAAGAGCTCATGCACAAAGACATATCACCCACACTTCTTCCATTGCTACACAAAATTTTAAAAAATCCAAAACAACCAAGTCCATGCCTTGTAACTTCTATAACCAAGGCTCCTGTAATTTTTCAACGACCCACAAAACAAAAGGGGTGCTTTATAAGCATATCTGCTCATTTTGCTTTTCAAAAGGGGGGGAAAATTTTGCACATGCAGAAAATGAATGTAGGAGTAAAAACAAGCATGCAAAAAACGACTAAAGCTGGGCGGGGGTTACCATTCCAATAAACGCTTTGCTTCTAAGTATATTTGGTCAAGTAAGATTGATAGGAAAACCATATCTCAAGAATTTTCAGTAGATACACCCACATTTTCAACATGGTTTACCAAGGGTAATGCTTTTGCAAATATTTGGAATGGCAGATCTTACGCTCAGGTCACTGCTCAGGAAAACCTACTTCCGGTTTCGGCTTCCTGTATTCATAAAACCCCTGACAGGAATGCAAATGCCATGAAGAAAGTGCATAACTTTCCTCAAAGGCCTAAGGTATCTGCCTTAAAAATGGCTTTTCTGCACAGGTACGATCTATCACTCCATGTGTTACTGGTCCTGCCTGTGCAGGGAACAAGCAAACACATGCGCATCACAAGTCTTTCACCAAATACCAACCCAATGTACAAGCCCTTACGTTGACCAACAGATTTAAGGCATTGTCTGTAGAAGAACCAAGTCTGGAGCATTTCAATGTTCATACTCTTCAGATTAAGTCACCTCAAAATCATTCTAAGGCACATCAACTGGCTCTGGGGCATAATGGGAATAATATTTCTCTGAATAAAGTTATTTCTCGCAAAAATGTTCCTTCTACCCCAACTTCTGTTGTTGTTAGCAAACCAGCCAGGCCAGAGATTGCTCAGATAAAGTTTACAAAAGGTGATCCAACTCTAGCTATGACAAATCTTACAGATAACACTTCTGCAGACCATATGCTACATGGTCAGCTCGATTCACAGATGGCTTTGGCCCAAACAAAAAATGTCCCTGAAGACGTTTGGCTAAATCGCTTACAGTCTAAAGATTATATGGCATGTGTTCATCAGAATGGTGATAAGTTTGGCTACATTCCACTAAATGATTTGCAAGTATACAAAGGCCCTGAAATTCAATGGAAGCCACTTCCTGACATATGGCAGGCAAATAAGCTAATTCGTGAAAGCAAGGTGCCAAATTTTTTAAATTGTCGTATCCCTGTGAAGACACAGTTGAATCCTCATAAATGGCGTTCGTATTTAACTCACTATTGGGATCAACAACGTCCTGATCTCATACAGTATGGTTTTCCCTTGGATTTCAATAGAAATAGTAATCTTGTTTCTACATACGTTAACCATACCTCAGCTATTGAACATGAGCAACATATCGACCAATATATTGCTGAAGAACTTAAATATGGTGCTTTGTATGGCCCTTTTCAGGATACTCCTATCCCTGTGCATGTTTCTCCATTAATGACCAGGGCAAAACAAAATTCTGATAAGAGGCGTACTATTGTTGACCTTACTTGGCCAAAAAATGCTTCAGTTAATGCTGCAGTTCAGAAAAATGTTTATCTCGGATCACATTTTCTACTTAAATATCCATCCCTTGATGACATAACCACAGAATTGAGAAAATTAGGTCCAGGAGCTCTTATATATCAGGTCGACATTAGCAGGGCCTTTAGACATATCCGTATTGATCCGGGCGACATTGATCTGCTGGGAATTCGTCACAAAAGCTTATTCCTGGACGGATCTTTGCCATTCGGATTCAGACTCGGATCCGGAATTTTTGAGAGGTGTTCCGATGCCATTAGATATATTATTCATAACGGCCTCATGAACTACATTGATGACCTCATATATATCGGCCTACCATCAAAAATTTACAATTCTTATTATCAGCTATTGTCATTGCTCGAACAGCTAGGTCTGGAGATAAGTCAATCAAAGCTTGTACCTCCATCCACTTCTGTGGTTTGCCTTGGAATTCAAGTTAATACGGTTGCATGTACGTTGTCTATTCCGGACGAAAAGTTAGCTGAAATTAAGCAGTTATGTGAACAGTGGGTTCGCAAGAAAAATTGCACCAAAAATCAACTACAGTCCCTCTTAGGGTCTTTACTGTATATCACTAGATGTGTACGACCCGCCAGAAATTTCCTTAATAGAATGTTACAAAAGAGATAATGTACACACTAATTTTATTGTCTTATCTCATCAGTTCTTCCAAGACCTTGAATGGTTCAGAGTATTCTTACACCATTTTAATGGGGTCATTTTTTATGATAATAAGTTAATACACTATGAAGTTAACTTAGATGCCTCTCTAAATGGCCTAGGCGCTTGTTTTGGCAATGAGGTTTATGCTCTCCCTTTGCCTGTAAATTTCATGAACCTCCACATCACCCAACTTGAAATGTTGAATGTTGTTGTAGCACTCAAAGTCTGGGCCAATATATGGGCCAACAAAAGAATAAAGATCAGCTGCGATAACTTGGCGGTGGTAGAAATCTTGAAATCTGGCAAAACCAGGGACCCTTTCTTGGCCACTTGTGCCAGGAATATCTGGCTCATCACTGCCATGTTTAATATTGATATTATATTAATTCATGTCCCTGGGGTCAGCAACCAGGTTGCTGACTTACTTTCCTGATGGACTGTTACGTCCAACCCTCGAAGTAAACTTATGCAAATGTTACCTCAATTTCAATGGATAGACACTCACATTGATTTAACCAAGCTGAATTACTTGATTTAGCTTTGTTCTTTATTTTTCAGATCTACCACTGCCTGCAGCCCAGTTGGCCACCAGTGCTGTCCACAGGTTACGCCTGCTTTTCGTCCTGCCACCCAGAAAACTTATACACGAATGTTTAGGGACTTCTGTGGCTTCCTGGTGGCCACTGTTCTGCTTCCTTCTCAGGTAACTCTCCTTACCTTATTGGCTTTCATGGAGTTCTTGCTGCAAAATGCTTTTACTCCCTCTAATATTGCCAACTACATGGCTGGCCTCAGGGCCTCCTTTGTCTTATACGGCTTAGATACGGTTCCGTTCCAACATCAACGACTTCAATACTTTCACAAAGCTGGCAAGCTTCAAACTCTCAATTTTCCAAAACCCAAG
Source organism: Sabellastarte sp. h YS-2021 (assembly GCA_964017235.1). NCBI lineage: Eukaryota > Metazoa > Annelida > Polychaeta > Sabellida > Sabellidae > Sabellastarte > Sabellastarte sp. h YS-2021. The sequence continues at coordinate 14,865,657 of OZ024933.1, forward strand.
CTTCATCTGGATGAAAACCTTTTACTTAAAATTATCACTGCCTGTGATCAACTACAATTTCCTCTCATTTTTAAACCACTTTACCTGCTAGCTTTCTTTTCCTTTCTCAGAATTTCTAATATTCTCCCACATGCTATCACTTCTTTTGACCCTACTCGTCAACTGGCTGTGGGTGATGTTATATTTTCTCACAATGCTCCCACCATCATCATCAAATGGTCTAAAACTTTGCAAGATAAATCAAAAATTCATACTATCCCTCTCCCATTTCTGGTGGATTCTCCTTTATGTCCTATTCAGGCCCTACAGCTTATGCTATCGACTATGCCCGGTGATTCCAACGTACCACTGTTCAGGATCCCTAGATCTCATGGCTCGGTCCCACTAACAGATTCTGTGGCCAGGCGTCACCTAAAAGCTGTATCCAACACCTTGCATCTTCCCACTTCCCTCAACTTCCATGATTTTAGGAGGGCTGGGGCGACTTGGGCCTTTAGCCACGGGGTCCCTATGAAAGATATTATGCTACATGACACCTGGAAGTCAGATGCTGTGTGGGCTTATATTCAATCCATCCCCGTTGTCCAATCTCCAGTTAGTGCCACCTTCCAGCATCACCTATCCCTCTAGTTGTCCCTACTTTACTACTGGGTGGTTTGGTGGCTGTTTTCCTTCTCTCACATTTTCTGTAGTATTTCACATATAACTCATTTTTGGAACGAATACCTTCTTTATATTGACCTTAACCTTGTCATTCAAGGTCATTCTTTTTCACTGTATCACAGTCTCCTGTACTGGTATTATGTTCCATCTAGTACAACTCTTCCAAATTCTAATTCTAATTCATCTTCTCACAGGTCGCCTATGACCTGTCATATGACCTTTACCTTGTCATTCAAGGTCACTATATTTTACTTTCACCTTACCTTGTCATTCAAGGTCAATTCCTTTACACTGTATTATACAGTGTTCTGTAATGGAATTTTGTTCCATCTGCCACAACTCTTTAAAATTCATTCTAATTCCTCTTCTCAGAGGTCGGGTATGACCTGTCTTATGACCTTACCTTGTCATTCAAGGTCAGTTTTATTTCTCTTATTTGTTATAAGAAATTTTACCAGGGTGGTGTAATGTTCAATTAATCTTTTATATCTTATGTTGTAAATTTTCATGCTATTCGCTTTGACAGTAATTTCTGCCTTATTAGTATATGCTGTCAATGGGTAATTTGAATTTATATTCATCTAAAGTATTATTTTACTAATTATAATAATGTTTTTATAATGTTGTTTAGAGTTACTTATGTCTGTAATAACACCATATTAAAAGCCTAGTAGATAATAAATATATATATTCCCAACTGCTGTCTTTTGTTGGGCTTGGATCCCCTGGGGAATGATATATGCACAGCAGGTAAATATGTACAGCAATCTTACTGTAGCATTGTGTTATACATGTGTACTTTATGACTCTGCAGACAATTTCAGTTTGACAGCCGAATGAAGTAATGAGTATACTGTTTTACAGTTGTAGCTAAATTCACTGGTATAATGGGCATATCATAATGAATGGTGTCTCAGATCCTGAGCATTCTCATGGATTACATTATTTTCTTTAGGATAGTTCAATATGGTATTAAGGCCCATGATCCATTGTATGGTTTTGTGTTATGTTTTATATTGTGTTTTCACACATTTTACTTTATTTTGCAAATAAATGCCTGTCAGGTCAACTGCTTGGTATTCCCCTGATTGAATCAGGGGGCATTCCGTTAATTTGTTTTCCCATTTATAAAATGGAAAATGAAAAACGGAAAATGACCATTTTCCTTTTTGTGTTTTGCAAACATTCAAAAAGAAAAAGGAAATAACAGGTGTTTCTCATTATTGGTCTCTATGGTTATCTTCTGGAAATTGGTTTTCTGTGCGTTTTAAGTTTAAGTTTTTGTACCAATGAAATAAGGGTAAAGGTCCATTTTCTGTTTTGTTAAAAGCCTTTGTATATTTTTCTCATTTGTTTTTTACTTAGAAATAATAATGAAAAACATGTCAATTTTGATTTTACAGGTTTAATTTAAAAATAAAAAAAACATAAGTGAAAAGTACACAGTTTCTGCACTTTAAGTTTAAAATGTATGAATGAAAACCTTGAAACTTTTACTAATTAATGACTCCCTTTGATTGGCGACTTTCTTTGTCTCTGTGGGTGGGGCTTCTGGGGGCCAAAATGTTCACCAATTAGCCCCACGTCCTCCCCCTTCCCTGTCACTTCAAAGGCCTGTGATGTCATACATGCTAGGGATTTCACAATGAAGGATTGGTATTGTGATTTGGGAATTATAATTTTTATATGATCAAAATAACATACCATCCCAATGCTATATGATAGGGTCACTACACAGTTGATAAGTGAATATCTGAAGGTTTTGGGAGAACATTATTTTATAGTGACCACAATCCCCTAACAATATCTATGATACCTGTTTGAAGGTCATTATTTAGACCTGTTTGAAGGTTATTAATTAGACAAACTGTTTTAGGGTCAAAATTTGAAACAGAAAATGGCCAATTTCCTTTTTTGACTGTTTATGACATATTTTGGGCCTTCATACTTTGCTACATCCAATTATGTGAAGGTCATTTCCCTGATAATCCCAGTGGTCTTGATTGTGACGTTACAGTGCAAAATTTAAAATTTGAATTCTTTTAAAGATTTATTTTGGAACAAAATTAATTATTCTTCAAAACTGCTTGATGTTTTTCTGAGACATAATCATATTAAAAACACAGGTACTATTGCACAAATGTCAAAGCATAATTCATAGTATACTGCATTGTGACATCATAAAAAAGTATGACGTCACAGGTCTTTGAAGTGCCAATACTGACTAGCACGTGGATGCCCCCCTCCCCCCAATAACATCCCACTCCATCTGTGGCTTCTCTAATTTGATTGACACCTCAATCATCCAATCAAATTCCTAGGTGTCTTATTGATTTAGTTCCTGGTGAATCCTATTTTTATTCCTTGCAAACTCAAAAGGAAAAAGGAAATACTGTGTAGTTTCCATTTTACTAATATAGTTGCCTAGATTTAATAGAATAAAAATGAGCTGAAATTCAATAACATTTTTGGTTATGTGTGGCAAACTATAAAGGGAATTTGTACATTTTTTCTTGAACATTATCCCATATCTTATTTTTTGTTTGCATATTTTATCATTTTAAGAAATGACCTAAGTACAATATATAAGGAGAAAAATAACAAATAGGAAATCAAAAATGTATACTTTTCACTTATGACCTTTTTCTATTTATATAAAGGATACCAAATTAACGGAATGCCCCCTGATTGTATTCCTGGTATTGTGGAAACACTGGAGAACTGATCCAATTTATGATTGCTGACTTATGTACTTTTCAAGTTAAAAGTGTTTTGTCAATCAATTTATATGATTGACTTGTTTTCCTTGTACTTTGTATTTTCAAAATAACCGATTTCAAAGGCAAATTTTATATTCCAACTTGTGTTTGTAGTTAAGCATATCCAAAATAGAGTTCTGCTTCAGTAATTTAGCTGCATTCTTTATGTTTAAATGTAATTTCTCACAAGACAAATGTGAAAAAAACTAGAAAGTCAATGTTGTTTATATTTGAAGTGTATTCAAACAAGACATACATTGTTCAATTTGCAATAAAGGCTAATTTTTAAATCTTCACAGTATCATTACTAAATTCAATACATAACTGAATCTTATCTCACCTCTGTTTCAACAAAGTTACTTAGCAAGCTTCGAAGCTATGATTTTGATTTTTGTATATTTCAGTGCATATTATCAAAGGTCTTTGGATTATTCTGAGCAAATTTTGGAACTTCAGAGTTCTAATGTCGTGTGTAGTTATTCATTTTCATTTTAGAAATTCAAATCAGTGAAAGGAATGCTACAAAATGTGAATCTTAGTTTAGATACTTCCTCTTTTGGAGCCATTGCTTCCATGTTTTGTTTTGATTTATTGTTGTTACTCATTTATTATCTGTACCCACACCAATATATTTTTGTACCCACACCCATTAACATAGATGCATGTCTTTTTGCTGCAATAAGTCAATTTATTTATTTCAGTATAAACTCATTTTTCATTTATTATTATCTTTGTTTGAGTGGTGGCTTTATCTACAGTCTAGTATGAAATACATATAGTGGTCTCAATACAACACATACATGGGAAGTTCATATTCACAAGTTTAATGAATTGACCAATTATTAGAACAAACATTCAATTCCATGAACCATAGTGGTAAGTGTAGTCATCCTCTAGTTAAAGTTATGGCACATTCAGGAATAAAACCATAAAGCTTTATTACACAAAATTTTATTGCATAAAAATAAATGAATATCATATGTCAATCACTTATAACAATTTAAATTACCTGCAATTAAGAACATTGTTGGAAAATGCATACAAAAAGTAAACGGTTAACAACAGTTATATAAACACCAAATATAAAAGACCCTTGTACAAATTTTCAGATAACATAAATACCATTTAAACTGTGGTTTTACCCCTCCGAGCAGATAAGGTGATATGATCAAAAGCCATATGTGCATGAGGAAAATTCCCATCACCTGAATACCAATCTATGATCTGAGAGGTATGTGTGTGCCGAGTGTTGAAGTGTCAAATTTGCTAATCATTCCACAGAGGAACTGGGTACAATAGAGAACACTATTACTTTTAAATTACATTTATAACACATATAAAGTTGTAACTATCTGCATTACAATAGTCCATACAACAGACGTCTTTAAGGTCAAGGAATAATTAATATTTACAAGACAATTGCTGACAGCTAGAGACATGCACAGTGCTAATGTAATCTTGCATTAAACAATGCAAATGTAATAATAAGAAGTGGAATAAATCAGTGAACATCATAATAATCCCTAATAAAAGTAATTGGCAGAAAAAAAGACTAAATTCTATAGTCCCTTCTGGGCCATAAAATATGTTTACATATATACTCTGTATCAGAAACATTAGGATGTAATGTCACAAAACAATATATAAGTTATGTCACCAGTGATGATTGAGTGGATCAGGGAAAACAATGCATAGGTCATAATTCTACAGTTTGATCATTTGTCTTGAGAAAATAAAAACACTTGTCCAGTCAAGTAGGGCATATATTTAATCCATGTCCATAAAGTTCATGGTTTTATATGTGCATATAATTTTGTATTCTTTTCATCAATTTCATTTTAGTTTAATTTAGTTTTTCATTAGCATTGCAATATTTCAACTAAGCTTTTCATTTTTGTATGATTATTCATTGGTAGTCTTATCTTGGGTCTCAAACACCCACAGCCCATAAGTTGTGTGATGCCAGAGTTTACAAATACCTGTAAAATACTTTACAAGTATGGCAAGGCATGCAAAAAACTGAAGAATGTTTACTGATTAAGAATACGAGAATATTGCCCAATTAAATGTGAAAAATTTAAGAAATAAAGCATGCAATTACTAACAAAATTACCATACATCTTATATGGAAGGAATATTGATTCACAAATACATATATTTGTAAACTTGTTGATATTTGTGTACATCAACAGAAGGCGTCAAAGATTTTTCAAATCAATCAGAACCTATTTGTTGAAATACTTCAACTGACTTAGCTTACATGAAATATCATCATTATTTCTTCATACATTGTATTTTGAATAATTTCACAAAAGAGTCCACAAAATGTTTCTTTCTTTTCATCCGATCCACATTTCACTCAAATATAATGAGGAAGACTGCCTGCATTGTCCGCATGTTTCCTCAACCTCCAGTTTATTGCTATTGGTCCTTTATTTCTATATAGAAGAAGTCGTAATACTTTAGTTTTATTAATGTTTTAATGTATTAAATTTTTTTAAATACTTTTATGGGGTGTTCTACTGGGGCCGTCTTGTCGGTAACTATGGATTTTTTGAGGGTCCGGAACAATGTTTACAGGGTCGGTTAGGATTTGTTGCAGTTTCCCAGTGGATCAGCAAAATATCAAACATGTTTATCAAACACCCCCATTAGGGACACTCATACTCTGGATGATTGCACAAGCAAGATTTTGGAAAAAAGGATCAAGTGATAGAGTACTGTAAAATACACTTTAATAAACAAGATACTTTATAATATTAATTTTAATTCTTGCAAAAATTTCAATTTTTATTCCCTGAAAAAATACCTCACCTGTGGCAGTCCTATTGTTGGCTATTGGCTCAATATAGCCTGAAAATTCAAAACATTTTATAGCCATGCATTGCTGTATAGTTTGTGACTATTGTTCAATGTAATTGTGTTACATTATGGTTTAAAATGTAAGAGGACAAAATCTACTGTTATCTTACAACTTAAACAATAGTCTGGACACTAATCTCCATCAACTCACTATGCATTTTTCACATAAACACAGAAAAAAATGTTGTTTTACACATACTTAGACAGCTGTATGAAAGAAAGGGTAACAAGATCATTTATATATAATCTGTTGTGTTAATTTTCAGTAAAATATTTTTTCCTTAGAAAAATTCAAAATTTCATTTGAAAATTAAATATTAATTTTACAATGATTGATCTGGATGTTCTCTACATATTATGAAAGCCATGCAATCATGACTGACCTGTTCCTGTGCTAGTGCTGGTTACTGGCTCAAGGTAGTCTGAAAGATAAATCGATTGCCAATCTATAATTTAACAGAAGACCAGTTTATCTTACAAGTGAAAAAAAATAGACCATACCAATTCACAGCATACTACCATTACAAAAAATTTGTCTCTCAACTCTGTCATCATCTGATAAATTCTCAATTACAAGTAGCTGACAATCAATTCGTATATTGTACTCACTGCTTTCGCTTTACTTTTCAAACACCAAAAATTTTGTTAAATTGTTACGCCTTGGAGAAATGAAGTAAAAACTTACATCAAAATGTAGATAAATATAGCAAACATATAATGTTCCTATATAAATAAAAGAATCCTATTTTAGTGGGATTGATAATTGGTACAGGAAAAAATCATAACAAGGTTAGTGTAATCTAGTTAAATTTCTTTTTCCCTAATTACCTTCAACAACTCACCTTATGCTATAAATTTTTATGCAGCCACACAAAAATCAGACGGTGTTTTATTTACAGAGCTACTCCAAAGAAAAAAAATAACAGCATAACTTAAAGACAAACCTGAAGCAATATTTGCTGCATCAGAGAAAACTGTTTCAGGAATAATTTCATATCCACTTTCACCTGTAAATATACTATTATAATCTGAAAATGATATTAATACAAGCAATCAGTGAAGGGTTCTGTGTCAACTGACTTTGTGTTTTCAGCTTCAGAGTAGAAAATGTAAGAAGAAAGGGACACAAAATTGTTCCCTGCAAATGGTATTCAGAAGTAAAGAACTAAGTTAACTGTTAAAGAGTAAAACACAGGTGAAAAGCATATTTTTAAAAAAATCCTGTAAGTGCAATAGTTTTCGAGTTAGAACTGATTTACTCAACAGTGAAAATCTAAAAGTGGCTATAGCTCAGCTATGCAATCATTAAAAAGGCTGCCATTTTACTATGTTGTTACAGCTGACCTAAAAATAGATGAATAGCACATTAAAAGAAAATACTGTAACTGCAATAGCTATTAAGTTTCAACTGATTTGATCAACAATGACGATCAGAATATACCTATTGATGTACTATGCAATCAGCTACAGGTCTGCAGTTTTACTATGTTATAGGGGACTAAAAAGTAGGTGAATAAAATAGTTAAGGAAAATACTTTAAATGCAATAGTTTGAGGTTGCAACACATTTACTCAACAGTGACAGCCTTAAAGCAGTTAATACTCAGCCATGCCATAAGGTACATGTCTGCAATATTATTATGTTATAGCTGACCCAAAAGTAGGTGAACAACATGTTTAAACTCTAAAATATTATTCTAAATAGTTTCACGCTACAACTGACAAACTCAAGAGTGAGAACATGAAAGTGGCTATTGCTCAGCTATACAATGAGATACAGGTCTGCAATTTCATTATGTTATAGGTGACCCATAAGTAGTTGAATAACACAATTAAACAATATTCTCTAAATGCAATAGTTTTGAAGTTACAACTGATTCCCTCAACAGTAGGAACCTGAAAGTAGATATTGATCAACTATGGTATGAGCTACAGGTCTACAATTTTACTCTCTTATAGCTGACCCATAAGTAGGTGAATAATTTATTGAAACAAAATTCTCTAAATGCAATAGTTTTGGAGTTACAACTGATTTACTCAACAGCGAGAATCTCAAACTAGATATTGCTCTGCTTCGCAAAGACCTACAGGTCTTCAATTTTATTATGTTACAGCTGACCATAAAGTAGGTGAACAACATATTTAAACAAACTACTGTGAATACAATAGTTTTCAAGTTATAACTGATTTACTTAACAGTGAGAACCTGAAAATAGTTATTGTCTATTCAATGAGATATAGGTCTGCAATTTTACCCTGTTATAGCTGATTCAATTGTAGGTGAATAACAAAATACTCTAAATGCAATAATTTTTGAGTGACAACCAATTTACTCAACAGTGAGAACCTCAAAGTAGCTGTGGGTCTGCTATGCCATGAGCTACAGGTCTGTAATTTCACGATCTTAGCTGACTCAAAAGTAGGTGAACAACATTTTTTAAACAAAATATTATAAATACAATAGTTTGCAACTGATTTACTCAAAAGTCAGAACCGGAAAATAGCTAATGCTTGGCTATGTAATGAGCTACAGGTCTGCAATGTTACTATGTAATAGCTGACCAAAAATTAGGTGAATAACATAGTAGCTATTACCCACTAAGCTAATTTAAAAGACACCCAAGTTACTCACTGTGTTGTAGCTATGGAAAAAGTAGCTGAATAACAAATTTTAACACAATACTCTAAATGCAATACGTTTCGAGTTATAAGTGATTTAGTGCATGAATTCATGGATTTTAATGCATTCATAAAAAACATAATTAAGAAAGATCCAGGTCTGATACTCACACAAGGGAATCCACTTGTGGCCTAGTACATATGTGCAAGAGTGAAATGTGAAATATCCCTACAATAGTAAATGAGATAAATTATAAAGTCCTCAAATTTTCACACTTTTGGTGGGGGTACCTCACTTGTAATGGTCCTGGGGAATGGAGGACCAAACAGATCTGCATGCCTTGAACAATTTTTCATCCTTGATAGCTAAGGTATCTTTTCAAAAAACAGCATGTCTCTGGGGCTTGAACTTTTCGAGGCGAAGTTGTTCACCCGGACAAGGGTATGCCAACACAGAGGAGTGACTATATAACAATACTGTGGCTTGGAAGTTTTCTTCTGTACTAAACATATTTTTCTGGTTTCAACAAACCTGGTACTTTCATTTTTTGACATTTGTAAAAGTCAAAGTTTGGGTTTTATGTCCTGTCCAACAGCCAGTTCCTTTGTATTATTCCCATCACTTATGTCATTCATTTACAGATTTGATATCTCTTTATACATTTATATCTTTGTATATATATCTTTAATAAATAAAACTTTTTGACAGTTTTACTACATATGAAATTTAAAATCCAGTGTCATTTGAAGTGCTTTTGAAAAATAACCTATTGTTTGTTTCATGTAAATAATCACAAATATAATAATCACTTGTTCTTTTAAATATGCAGTTATCTGCGGAAATAATGACACATTGTCCAGGCCATAAAAGATTGATGAAACATGATGTAATATCACTCGTTGTACAGAAAATAAATCGCATATATATTTACTGACAAAACATTGGGGCTCCTGTCAATTCTTCAGCAGAACCTAAATACTTAAGCAAACGAAAAAAAATTACATCGTCTAAGCAAAGCAATTATTAATTGTGAATGTCATATATCTATGGTATGTTGTATCACACTCAAATATGTTGTAGAATGTCTTTTGTTATCCTGTATATTCCACAGAAACATAGTCCACATCTCAGGGGCAGACTTGAAAATAGAGCTTGGTAGCAAATATATTACTTTAAATTTTGTTGTACAAGTAGATAGAGTTAGGAAGTCATCATATGTTTTCTAAACTCCAGAAACTACTCATCTGGGTCAAAGTAACATCAACAAAATGTATACCTGTTTCCTGGGGGTTTGTTCTCAAATCAGAGTAGGCACCACCAATGTTTACAGCCTCTCTACCATCCATATTAAGTCCATCATATTCTTGTGAACTGGCTCTCTTTTCTTGGGGTTTTTCTGGAATACAATACAATATTTATGCTGTCATTCAAAAGATGTCTAAGCCTACTGTTTTCCTTAAGAACGATACTATAATATAAACTGCTATCACTGCCTCTGTTGTTTTACTTCTAGCACAATGATATGGATAATATATGATCGCTAAGTTTAAATAAATTTAATTTTTTAACTGTATATAATTTGTTTGGATAATGATATCAGTTCCCAAGTCAACCCAAGTCCCTCAAAGCTAAGAGAAGGTTTATCTGTTTATTTTAACAAGGTAGAGTGCTGATAATGATCAGTTTACAATTGCAAATTCCTGGAATCGACTGCTGTCTGAGACATTTATGGGCCCCCTTTTCATTAACCAATATACAGCTCGACAACTAAGTGAGTTAACATAAGTGATTGAATTACATAAACTGATGGCAATATGTCTAAGGTGACATAGAGCTCAAGAGAGAAGAAGGAAAAAGGGGCTGCAGAAGTTTCAGTCAGAGATTGGAACAGAAAAAGGAAACACACAGGACAGTACCATAACCCCATTCTCTGAACTTTACAAAGAAGATCAGTCAGACTTCCAAAACTTCATTAATATGTCTAATGAGATATTCTCAGAGATGGAACAATGCCTGACCCCCGACCTCCATAGGCAGACCACATTCTTCAGAGAACCAGTCCCAATTGAACTGAAGTTAGCTATCACCTTGAGATATCTTGCAATGAGTGAGAGCCAATTACAAAGGTTTTCACTCTATAGACCTACTAGCCCTGTAGATGCTTACTACAAATTCCTCTGGTAAAATATAGCTGATGCGGGGTCCAGCTCTGATAGCCAGATATTATGGATGAGTGAACGCAGGGTCAAACTCAAGGACGAGACCATTGGTTTCTCCCCTGTAGAGTATATCACAGATGAAGGGCCAGAGGTTCACTTTTTTCATCCTGGGTGGTGACGTATTCCCTCTAATATCTGTTTTATGCTAACAAATAATTAACAAAAGGGCTACAGAAGGTATATTCTAGCTCAGAAATCTAGGGAGTGTGGGTTAGAAAGGAGGGAAAATACTACTGGGCGAAAGTTTCAGATATAAAGGTGAGCATTCGTATATTTCCTCGAGGATATAACTGTGGGTGTGCTTTCAATATGTGCAGAAAGAAAGTTTCAAAAAGGTATTATTACAAAATGGTTGAAGAAACTGAAAAAACTTGTGGGATTTACCACTTTTATGGTAAGAAGGGGGAGGAACTTATTTTAGACAGCTGTGCATGGTATTTCTAGACAAGGAGTAGAGATGGAATTTGTCCTTAAACTGTGCTGGTTGCCCATGTTTTACAGTTTTGTATACAATCAGCCCCATTTTCAACTTTACCGTATAATTTACTTGGAACATATTTAGTTATTTTAGTTGTGGGGTGATGTGGAAAGACATGACTGACAATCCAGCTGAATCAGTTTTGTATATGTTTCATTCTATTGCATATGTTTTACCTTGCTTTATAACTCCTGGGGTATAAATAAAAAAGTTAATGGACACAATGTATCGCATTTCAAAGAGTAGCAGAGACTTTTGGCAATTCTTTTTTACACGATGTTATATTGCAGCCGCAAAGTCTGAAAGTGATATCTCCCATTCCATTCAATGTGCATTTTCAGTACAGCAAAAAAAGAAATAGAGATTTGATAACTACCACTTCGATAAAGGAAATAAAAGCAAATGACAGTTAAGATAACACATTGATTGAAATAAATTAATAATGTCAATTTATACTTACCTAGTAGCGACTTTCTTGTCTTATTCCAGGCTGTTCCTCCAATAATTAAAATGAGAACAAGTACACCAAGAAAAACACCCATGACTGCCATGACAGTTGGATAGAGACTACTATTATCTGTATGAAATGAAAATTAAACACAAATTTGTTAAAATGACAAGATTCAAGTGGCCTCAAGGTAGTGCTAAATTGGATATGAACAGAAAAAAATTTATCAGTTGGGTCCATGTCTTATTAAGTTCTATGTCAAGTCAAACTGACCCACAAACTGATTTATGCATTATGAAACATTTATACATTAATTCAGAAAATACAATCATTGTAGATTGTTGTAGCCATTTAAATTATGCTTTTCATCTTCAAAAAGGTTGTAAAACCATAATTGATTAAGAAATGGCAAAACAGATATGCTCTAGATTACTTCCCAGAATGATGTTCAAGACACCTGGGAAAGCAAAAATGGTCAGTTATGATGTGTTCCCTAAAAGGTGGGGGGGTTAAACATGTTATTGGGCTTATCAGGTTAGATGAAAAAGGTTGAATCTCCACTTATGGAACAAAACCTCATTGCCACCCTGAATACTTCCACTTTTCAGTTACATAAAAATGGTATAAAGTTAAGTTATAATCTAGAATCTTTGTGTACAAAATGATGCAGACAAAGGCAACAGCAGGGTTATATATATGGTGCCAAATCTGTCACGAGATATCTGTTTAATCAGAAGATACCTCTATCAGAATCTGAAGTGTATACTGCCCTTTATGCAGGCACTACTTTACAAATATGAGACAACAAATATATCTAAATTTGAACTATATATATATTGGCATAATAATTATAAAACTTAAGTTCTTGTAAATTCCAGGAATTCCTTACATTTTCGAAAGACTTGGTTTAAAGTGGAGCTAAATCTGCATGGGACTCCATTTTGTTTTTAATATTTTTGTGTGAAGGCCATTTAAATAGTCTCCATGTTACCTTTGGATTATTTATCGCTGGCTTTAAAGAAAATGCAGATGACATGTCCTATCAGGTACATGCTTTAATAAGTTTAACTTCTTTAAATTCAGAAGCCACGGTGGTGCACTAGCAACACAGTTGCCTTCCACCTCTAAGGTCAGTGTTTCAAACCCTGAACCTTCTGGAGAAAAGTTGGTAATTGCTTAATGGTCGGCAGTTTACAGTACAGAACCTTGACCAACAAAACCCCAAATAAATAACAAATAAATAAATCTACTTTAAATTCCTCCAAACAATTTATACCCTTCGATTGTTGTTCCCTCAAATACTGCATTGTGAAATCTGAGGCTTTGCCTAACTGAAATAAATCAAAGTTTGGCTCCGCAATTAAGACCTGAGAATTTTGGTCATGGGAAAATTTTAATGTGTCAAATGTGATATGTCATGCTGTAAAATTAACATACTGCATAAGCAACATGGACGTTCTGTCTAAATTCTAAAAATGTAGTGTGTTGTCGCCACTTTTCAATTTAAATATGACTGTCATAAGTGTACCTTATGCTTTGTCAGTTGTCAAATTAAACTTATCAGTAGTTATTTAATAAGATTGTAACTTTAGATCTTATTTTCAGTTATCATTAATTGCACATCAGCTTTGGTTTGGGACCTTAAATTTATTCATTTCAACTGCAGTGATTTATTACTACTGCTTTGCAACACTAGCTGCCATGTTATTTATCATCTTACCAGTTTCAGGTCAGTGCTACTATGAAAGGTTACTGTTATTCCCCCTGTCCTTATCCCAGTAAAGGAAAAAAAGTGTTGTTTAACCAATGGAATAGAATAAAGGCAGAAATTATCATGGAAAATACTTAACCATGCAAATTACGCTCTGACTCATTCAAATTTTTAATGTATGACCCATTTGAAATCCTAAAGACATTAAATTTGACACTAAAACCTTCATATCATAGTTTCTCAATAATATGCTAGAAAATGCCTACTTGCTACAAGTGCCAGATGAAATTGACATAAACTTACTTTTCTCTCCTTTCAGTTTCAGTATCACATTGAATGTGACTTTTTTATGCTCACGTTCAATAGCCCAGTTGATGACTTGAAGTGTGTAGTTTCCCAAGTGCTTGGTGGTCACTTTTCTAATGAAGTAGGTGGTCTGGATATGCTTCCCATCTATTATATCACGGATGTTGATATCTTGTGGGGTTAAATCCTCCTTAGACCAGTAAACAGTGTAGTTACTGACAGGATTCATGTGAAATTTCACCAACAGAGTGAGAGCAGATTCCAGTACTGTGTACACAGTCAAGTCTTGTGTGTTCTCTAATTTAGCTGTATCTGAAATATACCATAAATGTGATACTCTACTTGATGAGGTCTAATTAACACTATTGCATCATACTGAAAGGCCACAGTCCTTCAGAACATCCCAATAGGAAAAGAAAACCGTTTGTACAAGATCACGATTTGTGTATAAGATCTATCTTTATGTTTAGTTTTATCTGTATAATGCTATTATTCCTTGTTGATTCAAACATTTCACATTATTTGTATTCACATGTAAAGCTTCAGATGTTCTAGTAGTGAAAATGAACTGTTTCATACTTGAGAAATGGACATTTTAAACTGTTTTTATTCCATGGAGTAGAATATTCGAATTAAGGGGAAACTAATGCAAAACTCAACATAGATTGTTGTAAAGTTCATTATTAAAAAGAAAGTAAAAAACAGCTATTAAGTTTGTGCGAAGCCTAAAGAAAGATAAAGATTGAGTGAGCAGATATCCACAGAAATAAGGGAAAGAAAAGTAGTTCGAATTGATCAACTGACACTGTTGACAAAAACCCTTCATTGAAAAAGAAAACTAAGTTATTAGATTTTCAAGAGAAAAGTTACTGATGAAATATGAAATAATTCCATCGTCTTTAAAACCAAAGCTCTGTCAAGAAATTGCATGGCATTCAGAAAGATTTACAGCCATTAATTTGTCTTTGTTGAACACCTTGGTCATTGAACATTGATTGTGTGACTGATATAAAACAATCTGATGTTCTGCGTACTTTTCAGTAATGGTGTACAAGGCATCATGGAGGACAGACCCCCATTCTTGGGACAGGCGGGGTGTGAAATATTATGTGTGAAATATTATGACTTTTGTACCTTTTTTGTCCATACTACATCATTTATATTACAATATGTCTTTCTTTGAAATATTTGAGATATTCAGTTAATATGTCGTCAAACCCAATGAAAATGTATTTGATGTGTATCACAATATCTGTGTCAAAAGTGGCTATAACCACAATAGCAAAATTTCCCAAATTACTATTATATTGTTTACCTTCAAGAGAGATATATATTTTTTCTGTGTATGTCTGATGAGGGATGTTTTACTTTTATTATCCACCATTTTGTACGATTTATGGGTTAAATTGTACGAATATTTAATGAGAGGATGTGAAAATGCATGTCAAATAGCATGGCCACCAGTGAATATAAAACTGCAATCTTTAGCCTGTAATATTTCAGTCATTTCTGCATGAATTTTAATAGTGCTATAATACAACCTTTCTAATGATATATAAATAAAACATATCCCCCTCTGTATGTCCCTCTATATGGGTCAAATAGTATTTGCCCACTGTGGATAATAAAATGTGCTATGCAATACAAAAATCTTTAAAACTTAGATATTTATTTCTTTAAATATGAAATATTATCTCAAACTGCAATAGAAAACACATCACAACACTAATCTTAAACAAATAATAAACATGGAAACATGAAAATACAAAATTAAGGGAAAGATAAAGGAGCCTTTAACCAATCAGGGCCCGCATTCACTAAACCTCCTTTATTCCAAGGAATCCTTAAAAAGTAAGGATTTCCTTTATTCCTTGCCCCTTCCTTTGTTTTTGTATTCATTAAACTTCCCTCAAACAAAGGAGCCTGACTTTCTTTCCTTGACTTTCAAGGAAACCTTAAAAATCTAGGAAATCCTTAACTTTCAAGGAAATCTTGAATTTTGATATTCACTAAACTTCCTTTACTGAGGAATCCTTGTTTTTTTTCCCTTAATTTTCAAGGAAAGTGTGTGACTACCTTTATGATAAAGGGGAGTTTTAGTGGTTTGACTTTTTAAGTAAAAATTGAGGTAATTGGTGAAATGTTATGACATTTGCACCTGTTTTGTCCATACTACATCATTTATATCACCATATGTCTTTCTTTGAAACTTTTGGGATGTTCAGTTAATATGTGGTCAAACCAAATGAAAATGTATTTGACGTGTGTCACAATATCTGTATGAAAAGTGGCTATTACCACAGCAGGAAAACTTCCCGAATGACTATTACATTGTTCATCTTCATGAGTGACATATATTTTTTCTGTGTATGTTTGATGAGGGATGTTTTACTTTTATTATCCACCATTTTGTATGATTTATGGGTTAAATTGTATGAATATTTAATGAGAAGATCTGAAAAAGGATATCAAAAAGCATGGCCACCAGTGAATATAAAAACTGCAATCTTTAACCTGCAATATCTCAGCATTTCTGCATGAATTTTAATATAACAAACATGAGCAGAAGTGCTATAATACAACCTTTCTAATGATATATAAATAAAACATATCCCCCTCTGTATGTCCCTCTATATGGGTCAAATAGTATTTCCCTATGGTGGATAATAAAATGTGGTATGCAATACAAAAATCTTTAAAACTTAGATATTTATTTCTTAAAATATGAAATATCATCTTAAACGGCAATAGAAAACACATCATAACAATAATCTTATACTGATAATAAACATGGAAAGAAGAAAATACAAAAGTAAGGGAAAGATAAAGGAGCCTTTATGAACAAGCGTTTTTAACCAATCAGATGACTGGATGTACTCCTTTAATAAAGGATCCTTTATTTAAGGTCTCCTTTGGTAAGGAAACCATACAAGAGGTTTAGTGAATAGCATTTTAAAGGTCACCTTACCAAAGGAGATTTTTCACCTTCCTTTAATAAAGGGACCTTAAAAATAAAGGAGGTTTAGTGAATATGGCCCCTGATGACTGAAAGAACTCCTTTAATAAAGGATCCTTTATTTAAGGTCTCCTTTGGTAAGGAAACCATAAGGGAGGTTTAGTGAATAGTGTTTTAAAGGTCACCTTACCAAAGGAGATTTTTCACCTTCCTTTAATAAAGGGACCTTAAAAATATAGGAGGTTTAGTGAATACGGCCCCTGAACTAATATCTTTAAATATGGAAAATCTGGGCCGGTATTCACGAAGGGTCTTAGACTTAGCCAGGGCCCGTATTCACTAAACCTCCTTTATTCCAAGGAACCCTTAAAAAGTAAGGATTTCCTTTATTTCTTGCCCCTTCCTTTGTTTTTGTATTCATTAAACTTCCCTCAAACAAAGGAGCCTAACTTTCTCTCCTTGACTTTCAAGGAAACCTTAAATATCTAGGAAATCCTTAACTTTCAAGGGAATCTTGAGTTTTGATATTCACTAACCTTCCTTTACTAAGGAATCCTTGGTTTTTTCCCTTAATTTTCAAGGTAAGTGTGTGGCTACCTTTATGATAAAGGGGAGTTTATTGGTTTGACTTTTTAAGTAAAAATTGAGGTAATTGGTGAAATGTTAGGACATATGCACCTTTTTTGTCCCTATTACATCATAAATATCACCATATTTCTTTAAAATTTTGGGGATATTCAGTAAATAGGTCGTCAAACCCAATGAAAATGCATGTGATGTGTGTCACAATATCTGTGTGAAAAGTGGCTATTGCCACAACAGGAAAATTTTCTGAATGACTTTTTTCATTGTTTATCTTCATGAGTAATCTATTTTTTCTGATGTGTATCTCTGATGAGGAATGTATTACTTTTATTATCCACCATTTGTATGGTTTATGGGTTAAAATGTATGAATATTTAATGAGAGGATGCGAAAAAGCATGTCAAAAAGCATGTCCATCAGTGAATATAAAAACTGCAATCTTTAACCTGAAATACAAAAATCTTTAAAAATTAGACATTTATTTCTTGAAATATGAAATATCATCTTAAATTGCAATATAAAACACATCATAACACTAATCTTAAACAAATAATAAACATGGAAAGAAGAAAATACAAAAGTAAGGGAAACATAAAGGAGCCTTTATGAACAAACTTTTTTGACCAATCAGATGACAGAATTCACTACTTTAATAAAGGATCCTTTATTTAAGGTCTCCTTTGGTGAGGAAACCATAAAGGGGGTTTAGTGAATAGCATTTTAAAGGTCACCTTACCAAAGGAGATTTTTCACCTTCCTTTGATAAAGGGACCTTAAAAATAAAGGAGGTTTAGTGAATACGGGCCCAGGTCTTAAATGTGGTCTTAAAGTTGAGGCTTTTGTCTCAGCTAAGTTTTGTCTTAAATCCATATTCACAAAAAGGGGCTTAGCTAAGTCCAAGACTATCAAATAACCACAGTGATTTTATGTGTCATGTGACCTTTCTGTTCTATTTCAAACTAAACTATTGGTGATACATATCATTCATTTAATGCATTTTATCAAAGGAAAAGTGCTGTTTTGAAATGGAAAACCTTGTTACTACACATAAACTCCCAAAGACTGCTTTAGTGAGGTGTTCTGTATAATTATACTTCATTTACAGCCATTTCAAATTTTGAAGTGGAGCAAAGTTTGTGGCGGCCATATTTAAGTCCTCTTTACAAAACTTAAGCCCACTACCAACCAGTCTTAGAGTTGAGCCCTTGACTAAGCCTAAGACCGGTCTTAAATTCTTTGTGAATACCACTAAGCCTAAGACAAAAGTCTTAGCACTTTTTGGGCAGAAACTTGAGACAAAAGTCTCAACTTTAAGCCTAAGCCCTGGCTAAGACCTTTCGTGAATACGGGCCCAGGGAAATAAACTATGTGTGATCTTTAAAACCACAGGAGAAGATCACAGAAATTGGAATAAAATAAAATTTATGAAAACAAAGTGATTGATATTTATGACATGGTTTTGATACCTGTTTGTCGTTTAAGTTAATTTGTCTGTTACAAAAATGAACAAGAAGAGGACACTATAATACTTACAATACACTTCTAGTGTACTGCTTCCACTGCTCAGCCCACCAATACCT
Source organism: Sabellastarte sp. h YS-2021 (assembly GCA_964017235.1). NCBI lineage: Eukaryota > Metazoa > Annelida > Polychaeta > Sabellida > Sabellidae > Sabellastarte > Sabellastarte sp. h YS-2021. The sequence goes on from OZ024933.1 coordinate 14,884,843, forward strand.
GTCACAGTACACATGTAAGTACCAGCCATCTCTTTATATCCTAGATCTTTAAGTTTTAATGTTTGACCACTATTTATCATGACACGTCCTTAAAATATAAAATCTTTCATGACACAACACAAACATAATATACCACTTTAATCACATCATGGCCTAAAACATGATAACTGTAATTAAAAGAATGCATTTGACAATGCACATTTTTGCAATTCTGTTTCAAATGTGCACTCACATGGAAATCTACTGGTTTTTGAATCAGAAGGTTTTACACATATTCTGGAGTATAATCCTGTGAGGTATTTTAACGCAAGCACAATGGTTTTCAACTCAATGCTACAAGCAATCGAAAGCCAGTGAAATCTGTTGAGTTTTCATATTTTGCTCTGTAAAAAACTTATTCACATTTTGAACTCTGAATTTCTTGCTTGATTTTTTGTTCGCAATCCAAACAGTACACCATTGCGAAAGGAAAGATGTGACATTGCTAAGCCTAGAACAAGCTTATGTGTTGCTCCTGTTATAAGGGTGGATCTGATGTTTCTGAATCAGTGAATGCTCATCATTGCTTATTTGTATTTAAAGGTGATGGATGAGTTGTTATTGGTTATCCAAATAGACTCCTACATACTTTATGTCACTACTCAAATTTCTTCACCATTCCCTTTTAAACTATTTTAGGAATATTTTTGAGTTGCTTTGGGTGACAAAAACGATGAATTCAGATTTAAATCTGTTATTTTTACACAGTTTTAATCCATCCATAATTTATTTCATCTGCACAATTTTCTAGGGAGCCAAGAGTAAAGCCTTCTACTGAGATGTTGTTGGCTGAGAATGACAATTTGATTGCATGGTCATCAGCGTATCCATAAAATGACATTTCAGCTACAATGATATTTCCCATGGCACTTGCTTAGTAAGTGATTTGAATTACACCCTTGCAACTATCATTTGGTACTAAAATCGAGCAGGATTTTATCATCAGAACTTTTACCTATGTTTACAAAGAATTATCATAGTTGTAGATTGTTAGTGAGCCATTTAAAGGACTTCCAGATATATGATACTGTATCTTTGACAACTCAAGCAGTATACCATGATCAACTGTTTCGTTGAAAGCTGCTGATAAGTCGATTGCTTCCATTTATGGTTACTTTCTGATGTCCCGTGGCCCATAAAATGTCATTTCTTAGTTTTAAAAAGGGAATCTCACAGAAAAAAAACTTGTTGGTAAGCAGATTTACAGTGATGAAAGAGTCATTGAATTATGTTAAAGCTGTTTTTCTAGAATCTTCTACAAAAATGATCAGATACTAAATGGCCTGTAGTTAAACAATTCTAATTCAAGTCCTTTCTTTTTGAGGAGTTGTCTGATAATTGTGTTCTACCATATACTGGGACAGGTACTGGCTCCTGTAAATCAAATCGTTCATAAAATAGCAAAATAGCCAATACTTACAATTAAATGAGGTATAAACTAAATAATTCAGTGGTTAAATAGAAAGCAGTGTTTGTGTTGTTATATTATGCCTTTGTTTCGTAACTGTAGGGTAAATGTGTGGCTGTGTTTGGTTACTTGTGTGTCTGTGTGTAACAGTGACCTATGCCATCGTAACTTATTTGGTAGACACACAAGAGTGGGATTAAAATATTTTATTCAACAACATTGATATAGATGTAAAATACAATTTACATACTGGTATAATGAGAGACTAAGGCCACCTTAATAAAGGTATGTAGTTTAATATTTTACACATGTTATATTTAGCAAATTTGGCTATATTTGCAACAAACTAACGTATCAACATAGATAAGATTAAGGTGGGCATGTCATAGTTTGGCCCCATTGTAACTAGTGTTAAAGTTAATTTTTGAGGAAATTTTAATTTAGCAATTTAGATTTGGGGACAAGCTAAGGTTATGTGTAATTTTAAGCATTTACCTGTGATAATAATAGTTTAGATTTTCTGGATAAGTAGGTTTGGCTGTGATGACATTACTATGGAGAAAGACACAATAAGTATCTCGGGTGCCATGTTGTCTTGGGAAGATTAAAAGTGGTGAGTATCAAAATACGTATAAATGAACAAGTGAAAGGTGTAAGGATGAAATATGAGTAAAACTGTTAGATCTGCAGTTAAAACAAAGAAAGACAAAAATCATTAGATAACCATAAAGAAGTCTTAACTTCAAGCATGTGAGATACTCTATGGGAAATTTCACCAAATATCTTACGAAAATGTGATATTTATGTAAACTTGATTTCGGATCTCAAGCATATGTTAGTAGAGATCAATTCAATTCATGAATCTTCATTGAAATGAAATCCAATGTTAATTGTCATTTGTATTCACCTTACTTTTAAACACAATATTCAGTAACTTTGTTTTATACAGCAATGTTAACTTCGTATTTGTCTTAGGCTTAAATAAGGGCTTAACTTTAAGACTGGTTGGTAGTAGGCTTAAATTTTGTAAAAAGGACTTAAATATGACCACCATAAACTTTTCTCCACTTCAAAATTTGAAATGGCTGCAAATAAAGTATAATTATACAGAACACCTCACTAAAGCAGTCATTGGGAAGTTTATATGAGGTAGCAAGGTTTTTCATTTCAAAACAGTACTTTTCCTTAGATAAAATGCATTAAATGAAGGATATATGTCACCAAGAGTATAGTTTTAATGGAAAAGAAAGGTGACATGACACAAAAAACCACCGTGGTTATTTGATAATCTTGGACTTAGCTAAGTCTCTCTTTGTGAATATGGTTTTAAGACAAAACTTTAAGACTGGATTTAAGCCTAAGACCTGGCTAAGTCTAAGACCCTTCCTAAATACTATCCCAGGGTCTGAGTTATTGTTAACTTTGAAGGGTTTCTTCGAAACAGGGGGCTTTACAGGGGCCTGTAAATCTAAGCATTAGTAAAACAGCAAACTAATACTTTATGATAATAAAATGACATATTGACTAAAGAATTCAGTGGGTAAATTGAAAGCAATCTTTGTGTTGAGTGCTTTTATTTGGCAACATTAAAGTAAATGTGTGACTGTGTTTGGTTAATTGCATGCTTATGTCTAATGTGCCCCCTGTCATTATACCATATAAGGTAGATACACAAGAGTAGGATTGCCATATTTTATTCAACAACATTGATATAGATCTAAAATAGTATTTACATGCTGGATGTAATGAAAAACAAATTAAGGCCATCTTTACAGTAGTATATAGCTAACCATATTACATACTCTATACTGACCAGACTGAGATATATTTGCAATAAGCTAACATGGCAATATATATTAGGTTATGGTGGCCATACTGTAGTATGGCTCCATTAGTGGAAAGGCTGACATAAAGGTTGAAATTTAAATTGAGGTTGATTTTTGAGGAATTTTACTTTAATAACATAGATTTTGGCCCAACCTAAGGTTAATATAAGCTTAAGTATTTACTTATGGTAATAATAATTTAGAATTTAAGTAGAATGGGTAAGGTTTAAACAGTGTGCAGAAATACCCCCATTGATGTGTTTTTTACAAAAGGGGCAGCTTAAAAGTGATGAGTATTTATAAATATGTACAAGTGTAAATTATATAGTAAAAGGTGTAAACATAAAAAAGAGTACAATTTTAAGATCGACAGTTAAAACAATTATATTCAAAACTTACAAAAGGAACTAGATAATCATTGAAAAGGACTCAGTATCTCAAACTTGTAAAATACTATCTGGGAAAGGTTGACTAAATATCTTAAGAAAATTCAATATTTATCTAAAATTGATTTGGGATCTCAAGGATAGGTCAGTAGAAATCGCCTCCAAGTCATAGAAGCGTGAATCAGTTTATGGGTCTCATTTTGGTGAATTTTTTTACTTTGAACCTGAATAACACAAAGACTATTTCACATATTTTCAATGTTAATAATTCAGATAATAGTTGTGTTATCCCTTTATTACTGTGCCAAATATTAATTCCCTAATAGTTATACAAATATTAAAAATATTGTCTTTTCTGTCTCTAATTGACCAAACCCTTGAATTAGTTTTGGGGTCTATTTTGAAAAAAAAGTAAATACTGTTCGGGCTAAGGGGACCTTGGCTTTTCAGTCTCATCTGTGGAAATCTGCTTTATGAGTAAATCAGACATGTGTAATGCCAATACTGTATCAGTACGCATAGGTCTGGTTATTATGTGAACCTTTGATTCTGTGTTAGTTCCATGTTTGATTTTGGCTTTCTGCGTCTTAGAGTCTATCATTAGATAGAGATTAAGCGCTATAAAAGTACTATTAAAATTAGAAAGCAAGGGGTACAAAGTTCATGGGCCTTATGGTAACTTATACTTAATTCTACATTCTGTTTACAGGCTGGTCTACGAACTCTTGTAGTTTTATACATAGGGTTTTTATAGTTTTTATTGATTTTATTATGTTTTGATTGTGTATCTCTTGCTGGAACATATATGTGAAGAATAGCCTGTATTGTGGTGGACTTGAGTTCAAATACTGGGACTTGCTGCCAATGTGTGTTGACTGTCTAGCCACCCGTAGTTCCGACCAGTGACTACACAGCCATGCCTCGTAAGAATTACAAGTGTTCTACATGCAAGGTGAAGCATTCACCCCCCACGGGTAAGCCGTGCTCTTGACATACGGTCCCCCAACCTATCAACGGGTCCGTAACACTCACGTCACTTCCTGATGATGGTTCTATTGCTCATGACCCGGAGCTTGGGTTTGGTAGTGAAAGACACTCCGGGGTTATTAGTAGTGGTCTAGGTGGCCGTGTGGAAGCAGGTTCTGGCAGATCCATTGGTGTTAGGGATTTGTATGGAGACAGTGTGGTTACATCCACGTCAGAAGGGATTGATGTTGTACTACAAGAACTACGATCCATATCAGCACGACTTACTCATGTTGAAAATAGTATTGACCAGAGCCAGTCTAGGACATCCACTCATCAGCAACACCCACGTTCTACGGTTCCCTATCCGGGCTACCTAACTACCTCTCAGTGTGTAGGGACATCAATACCATCATCTGTAAGTGCTGTGCGTTTTACAATGGCTCCACCCACGACGACCATAGCCAGCACCCAGGGACTGCTATCATCACAGCGTGCAGGGTATTTGCCTCCTCCCCGGGATCCGTGGTTGTTGAGTTCTGGTCCTTATGGTACTGTTTCCACCTGCTTGACTACTGGTATCAGTGCAATTGGGTGTCCTACAACTCTGCTATCTCAGTCAGGGACTGTTTTCTCATCTACATATGCTTTGCAGGTTGCTGGCATGTCATCAGCTAGGACAGCTGTGTCAGATGCTGCAGGTGTGATGCTGACACCAGGTAACATGGGAGAGATATCTGACTGTGTAATACCTTCTATGACTGCACTGAAGTCATCGGCAGATGTTCAAGAAAGGGTGAATGCCAGGTTGCAAGAGCTAGAGCGAGCAGCTGTTACATCTGTGCAAGGTAACTGTCATAATTTGTCTGTTCATGAGCATGCTTGTAATCTAACAGTTGTCATGTCAATGGTCAAAGTTGTAGTGTAAAAAGCAAATCTGAAAAGAAGGTTAATGTTGCCTGGCCCCAAGATTTGGCATTCGTGGGCACATTAAGGAAACGGCCCTCATATGAAGAATTAAGTATGACTCAGTGGTTGTTAGGGTTCCTCAGAATTGCTGAGGAGGAAAGGGACCAAGTTAAGAAACAAAATATGTATGCCTATTTAACTGAGCTGATGCAAGATGCAGCAGATAACAGCTGGGCAGCTGCAAAAGGTGCCCATGCTGTCCTGATGTATAGAATGCAGGATGGGGTGTTGGATTGGCGTGATTTGGAAAAAATTCAAAAAATTAGGCAAACTTATGCTCGTTCTGTGGTTCACAATTCGGGTGATAGCAATGCCAAGAGGGGGTCAGGCAATGGCGTACCTAGTAGGAATTTTCAGTCTGGATCTTGTGGCTTCTCTGGGAACCATGAGATCAATGGCTTGTATGTCAAACATGTGTGTGCTCATTGTCTGAATACAATGGGAAAAGAATTTAAACATCCAAGTAAGGACTGTAACAAATTTAAATTAATAAATTTTTAAAAAACGACCAGAAACAGTAACTTGTCATTCTAACCCCCAAGGAAAGGTTGTTGTAGACAATAAAAATAAAGTGTCACAACCAAGTGTGTTAAATGTAGTCATGGAAAAAAGTGTAAAAGTATCTCAGAGTAATTCCAATATTGTATGTCATGTCAATAAAAGTGCAATATCCACTTCCAGGGCCAGTGTTCCACTGATAAGTAAAAATCCTGGTGAGTTGGCTGTAGCCCCGAGTGGGGCCATTTCCAGTCCTTCTCCTTGTAATAATGTTCTTCCCAGAGCGAATATGCATCTGGGGGTTGCTGAGTCACCTCATGATGGGGCTCTGGAAACTGATGAGTTACTGGAATGTAAGTTGTTTGATATCAATCGTGACTCAGTGAGTCACTCTGGTGTGCGTATGATCTTTAAGTCAGAACAACAAATGTTGTGGTAAGTTATGGCCCCAAAGGGTCAGAGATATTGATTTGGGGGATTTAAGGTATCAATGTGTTGACACCACTCGTTGTAGAGCACAGCAGGATGAAGTGTTTGGCTTTATTCCTTTTACAGCACTTGATCCCCAATTTATCTTGAAGGATAGAACCCCCACTAGGGTGGCTGTGGCTAAAGACTTTGATCCTGTGCAGTCCCATAATCGGGTGAAAGCTTCAGGCTCATTTAATTGTGTAGGTCCAAAAATTCAGTTATCCGAACTTATTGATTTCGACTATCTGGAAGGTTTGGCTCTGGATTATTGGGATCAGCAACTGTTTACTTTCCTCAGATTCGGATTCCCACTGGATTATAATCGGGCGATGGGTCGATTGAAGAGTACTTTGGTTAGCCATAATTCGGCCATTCAATTTCCAGAGCATGTGACCAATTATCTTCAGGAGGAGCAAGCAGAAGGAGCAATTTTTGGCCCTTACATGGAATCCCCGTTTGGTCTAATGTCACATATCTCTCCTTTCATAACTAGACCCAAATCTGACACCAATAAACGTAGAGTAATAGTGGATCTGTCATTTCCTGAGGATTTTAGTGTCAATGATTTTGTCCCTAGGGGGATCTATATGAATACTGCATTTAAACTCCATTATCCAAACATTGATTTGATTACTCAAAAGCTTTCAAAGTTAGGTCCTGGTTGCCATGTTTACAAGGTGGATCTCTCCAGAGCTTTCAGGCAGCTGTTTGTGGATCCTGGGGATTTGGATCTTCTGTGTCTTTACTGGCAGGACTCCTATTTTGCGGATTGTAGGGTCCCCTTTGGTTATCGGAATGGTTCCCTGTTTCTGACCCGATTTACAGACTACATACGCTATGTTATGAGGTGTAACTCATTCACTATTGTAAATTATGTGGATGATCTACTTGGGCTGGAAAATCCGGATACTTCGGATCCGTCTTTTCAGTTTCTCCTCAAAATTTTGGCTCAGGCAGGTTTCCCCATCAGTAGTTCAAAACTGGCCCCCTAGTATTTCATGTGTATGTCTGGGCCTTCTTATAGACACAGTCAAGGAAACCATTAGTGTCCCTAGAGAAAAAATTTCGGACATTTTGAGCAGATGTACATGGGCCTTAAGCCAGAAATCTCTGTCAAAAAATAACCTTCAGTCCTTGATTGGATCACTTATGTTTTTGCACAGGAGTGTTAGGCCTACTAGTATCTTTACTAATCGCCTGCTTACCACTCTTAGGAACATGGGTTCGAACCCAGTTCCTGTTGATGATCACATAAAACAAGACTTGCAATGGTTTCTTCATTTTGCTCCTTGATACAATGGTAGTTCAGTCTATAGGCACATTACATTATCAGAACATCAACCAATTGAACTGGATGCTTGCCTTCAGGGCTTGGGTGGTCGCTGGGGTTCAAATGTTTATTACTCCCAGATCCCAGATCACATTAAAGGGGATGATGCCAATATCACACACTTTGAGTTGTACAATGTTTTTGTAGCACTTACAGTTTGGGGCTCCCATTGGAAGGGTAGGAAGCTCCTTATCAAGCTTGATAATATAGCTTCAGTAGCTATTGTCAATTCGGGTTTTACTAAAGACGAAAAATTGGCTACTATAGCTCGTAATATATGGATGCAATGTGCTCTGTATGATATTCACCTTGTGGCTTCTCATTCCTGGGATCCATTATAGGGTCATTGACCTACTGTCAAGATGGACTGGTACTCCCATTCAATGGTCTACTTTGTATGCATTTATCCCTGAACAATGGTGGTATTGTGTTGATAGTAACAATATAGTTCTAAATCTAGATATTTGAACATTATTTTATTTACTAGTGTGCAGTCTGTTTTTTATATTGTAAGGTTTTTTTTGTTTTCTATTTATAGGTAATTCACCAGTTGAGATGTGTCTTATGCAGTCTGTTAACTTGCATCTCAAGGCAGCCCATACCAGCATGTCAGCTCGTGCATATCAGGCAATTTTCAAAATTTTTATGTCATTTGCCATGTTTTTGAATTTAAGTTTTCCTCCTGTCTCAGAACAGCAGGTTCTCTTATTTGTGCAATTTTTACTGTGTAATGACTTGTCATATGCATCTATTTTAAATTATTTGTCTGCCTTGCGTTTCAAGTTTCAATGGTATGGCTGGTCTGTACATCCCCTTAATAGTTTTAGGCTATCTCTCTTGCTTAAATCAATAAAAAATAATGTGCGTCATTTGCCCAAGCTTAAAGGTGTGTTTGATATTAGTACACTGGTGGCCATCTGTCAAGAATGTGATTCACAGCCTTTTGGCTATGTGTATAAGTTCATGTTTCTTTTGGCCTTTTTGGCCTTTTTTAGGCTCAGTAATTTGGTACCTCCACTCAGTAAAAATTTTGATATAACAAAACATTTATGTAGGGGTGACTTTATATGTGATGAATCAGGTGCCATGGTTGTAGTTAAGTGGAGTAAGACTCTCCAGTCTCTCAGCCAATGGACTCTGGTTAGGGTTCCTCTTCTGTCGCCTAGCCCTCTATGTCCTGTGCGGGCTTTTCAAATAAATTCTACCCTTATTCCAGCTTCAACCAATCATTCATTATTTGCCCTTCCCCCTGATTTTTCCCCTCCATCCCAGGCCAATGTGCGAAAATTTTTAGCCAGAATTTTGTCTAAATTGGACCTGGATCCATCTATCCACACTTTTCATTGTTTTAGGCATTCCGGGGCCTCTTTTGCATTTAATAATAATATTCCCCTGCAATCCATAAAAATTCATGGCACATGGACTTCAGATGCTGTCCACAGATATATTTCTGCTGACTTCTCACAAACGGCATCCGTGGTTTCTACCTTCCAACGTCTCCTACATCCTACATAATTTGGCTCTTTGGTGGTTTTTCCTGTAAAGGTATTCAGCCACAGAAATGTGGAAGGGTGTATATTATAAAGGTTGTGGGGTTTACATATAGGTAGCATCTGCTACCTCCACCCGGGTCTGGTGTTTGTTTTCGATTATATGGAGTTTTGTGTACAGTATGGTTTACGTGGTGCAACATGTATCAGTTGTGTAAAGTCATTAGTGTATTTGTATGCTCAAGGCTTGAGGGCAACCATAATTGTGTGTAGGTCCTGCTGGGCTGTTGTGCATTGGCAGTGTTTTATTGATGGTAATTTTATTGATACATTCATGTATCTGTACTATTAGGCGTTCTGCGTAACTTAATTTTAGTTGGTAACTTTATCAGCCCCTTTCAGGGCTTTGTAAACTTTTAATGCTTAATTACACATCATGCAAATTATGGCCCTGTTGAGGTCAGTGGTGTAGTTTTGTTGTAAAATCCTTCTCTGTATCGGGTTTTTTAGTGCATTATGCAAGTTTTAGGTTGATACTAGTGCATTATGACACTTTTTGTGTAATTTGGCCCTGGGCCCCAGGTTGGTGTGTGTGTGTGAACTATTTGCTTTACAGTGGCCCAGGGCTTTGTTATGTAGGTATGTGTTTAACACAGCTTGTTTTTATTAATAAAGTATTTTACTTCCAACACCTGTGTGTTTTTTGGTGTTGGGGGGTTCCTCTGGGGTGACTGAATGAATACTTCAACCATAGGAAGTGTACCATATATGGCATATTATATGTGGTCAGTAATCAAATATTGACCCTGTTTTACCAATTTCACATGTGAAGTAGTGTGTCTGCATGTTCATATTTCTGGAATATGAAGCGTTTTTTGATGGAAGTAATGATCAGTTCATGGGTCTAATTTTGGTATCTTTTTTAGTTGAAACCTTAATAACACATCCAGTATTTCATTTATTTTCAAGGTGAGAGCTCAAATGTTATCCTTTTATCATTGTACCAGATATCATTTTCTAAATATTTGTAGAAATATTAAACACATTGTTTTTGTGTCTTATTGCTAAAAACCTGTGATCAGTGTATGGGTCTATTTTGGAAAAAAATACACTTGACATATCACTTGAGAGATTTACAATGTCTGTACTGTTACCTGTGGTCACTTAGGACTGACCAAATGATGATTTCAAATTGTCCAAATCCAGGTATTGTTTTCACCCATGACATCTAGCTTTGCTGACAAGTGAACAGATGGGTGGGCAGGGGTAAATATCTTGTCTGGCCTGAATCTCAGAATCTGTTAGATGTTTCCAAGGATGTTGATACTTGGTAGGGGAATAGGCTAGGCATTAAAGATGTGAAATGTCATACTGTGACCTTAGTCTAACGTTTGACCTTGACTCTGTCAAAATGTTTTCTACAGTAATATTTCAAACATATTTCTCTCATGACAATGATATATAGATTGCTGCAACTGATTACTTCATCTGCCAAGGAGGTATCATTTTTATAAGGGGGCCACGGAGGTGCAGTGGTAACACACTCACCTCCCACTTCTGAGATCAGAGTTCGAATCCCAGCCTGATCTCCAGTAGGAAGGTGGCTTGCCTTTGGCCAGTAATTTACAGTACAGAACCTTGATCAACTTTATTTACTGGTTTCTTCTTCCCTTCCAACTACCTATCATGATATAACCTGTGCAGTGTTGAAAACGACATAAAACCCAAATAAATAAATATTTTTATAACTGTCTGCTTGTATCTTTGTCTGCTTGCGCATGATATTGCAAATAATACGAGTTGGATCTTCCTGAAAAGAAATCAGAAGATGTGTCCAGCTTACATCCCATTAAATTTTTAGAGTGATCTGGATTATCATCTGGATACAAAAAATAACTTGGGTTTATCTATTTACTTATTATTACATGCATTGGTAGAGGTATGCACTCTCCAAGTGATCAGGTTATAGATAATTCTACCTCATTCTGTTATTTCCATGACAGCAATATTTCAATTAATAAATTTTAAAACTTCACAACTTTTAGTTTACCAATTAATGATTTGATATTGCCTTGTTTTGCACACATTTTATCCCTCTTAGTTGTTATTTGTATTGCACCTTGGTAGAGCTCTTTATGTAATGTTGTCCAAAGCTATTTCCACAGACTGTTAAATTTTATTAAGAGTAATGAACAGAAAAATGAAAATGTAATAAAACACCCGAAACATAAATATGTGTTTACATTTGTAATTATACATTAAAACACAAAAGTTTTTATAATGAATTACTTGAAGGTACACCACTACAAAAATGCTTGGCCAAAATAGGCTCACAATTTGGTCAGTGTCCTTTTGTTACAGTCTATATATAGTGAATTTGAAACAGCTGGGGGTTCAGTCAAGTGTGACATTTTTATTTCAAAATAGACCCAAAAACTGATTCAAGGGTTTTGGTCAATTAGAGACAGAAAAAGCAATATTGTTTTACATTTATATAAATATTAGGAAATTAATATTTGACACAGTAATAAAGGAATAACACACCTATTATTTGAGGTATTAACATTGAAAATATGTGAAATACTACTTTTGTTATTCAGGTTCAAAGTAAAAAATTCCCCAAAATTAGACCCATAAACTGATTCATGCTTCTAAGTGTTCTTTGAAATGTATATCATTCACTCCAAACCCAATGTAAATTAACATTTATATTAATATTGTATTTGTCCACAATACTTTAGTACCTTTGTTTTTTACAACATCGGTAATTTTATATTTATTTGTGAGTTAAGAAGAAATGGTTAATGCAACTAACGGTTAACAAGAGGGTCTGAGTTATCGTTACTTTAGGGGTTTTTTTACGAAAAAAGTAACCAAGAGTAAACTCAGGTTTTGATTTACACAAGATTTTGCTAACTTAGGGTTAACGTAGAGATAACCACTTAACAGAACTAAGGCTTTGATTTACAGGCCCTTGGTTTGCAAGAATTTATTAATTGTGAAAGGGATGTGTTTATTATTGTTCCAACAGCATTTTAGAACATTGGTTGGAATAACATCTAATTCACAAGTTTTGCTAGTGATGCCAGAGATTGTGTTTAGTTACATAATATTGTGCAATCCTTTATTTCTGGTATTTGTGGATTTATTTTCAGAAAAAAATCAACAAATTTATTTTCTTGATTATAGTCATAAAGTTTGGTAGGATAATTGTTTTCCTTGTGGCCTAGAATGCTTTTGAGATTATCCTCACTAAATTCCTCATTTTTTACTTAAGACTGAAATTTTGTAATTTTTAATATTCACTTGTATGTGTTCCTGTCTCTTTAAATCTTTTGTAGTGTATGGTGTTTGATATCTTTTCCGTAGTCTTTTTGTTCTTCCCCCTTCTGTTTTTATGATTTTATCTCTGCATTATTGTTTCTTGGGGAGACAATTCTTCAGGTCATTTAAGAGTTTTATTTCAAATATTTTGATATATTCCTTTTACGCATGTGCCTGTGTCTTCAAACACATTTCAGATAAAATTTTCTTTGTCAAAATTATGTTTAAAAACATTAGATTAGAGCAGACTGAATATAATTGAGGCGCTATGAGCATCTTCTTTTAAAACCTACCAGACTGCACATGATTATGGGCAGATGGGCCATCATATGAGGGTTTGTATATCCAATCATATTTATAGCATACTGGATCTGGTGGGTTTCCTCCAACGGCCTGGCAGGTTAAATTTCTCTCTGTATATTCCACAGCAGGTGTAGTTGTACCTGTTACACTTATTGCAGGTGGATCTAAATAAAGAAACAACAATGTGCACACTGTATATGGGCACTCAACATTGTAATCATGATCCAAGAAGTGAGACAACATAAACACTTGAAAAATTTGCTGGAAGATTAGACAAAGTTCTATATCAAATCCCATAAAATGATCAAACTTAAAGGTCTATCATGTTGCTTAGCCAAAATCTTTATAGTGTATTCAATTGCCAAACACTGGTATTTGACTGTACCATTCCAGGTGCAAAATGAGCTGGACTGTCATCTAGAATTTTCATTACTCACATGTGATATTGAGAGATGCATCAGTCATTGCTATGAAAGTCCCATTCCATTTTAAAGAGCATTGTGCAATTTTCTTGTTTTGACTTCTATCAGTTGTAAATGTGTATGTGAATGTTTTAACAATACCATTGTCATGACCACGTTTTCGAGTTATTTCAGGTTTAATGATGACTAGTTCAGTTTCACCAATAAAAAACTCTATGTCCACTAAATTATCGGGATTTGAACTGCCAGCTTCACACTTCACTGATTTCTGAGTTTGTTCTTTCACTGCATTGCCTACGTCCATATCTAGTCCATCTGGTCTAACTAGCAAAAAAAAACAACAGAGAACTTTATGAATTTTAATTTCTAACTCTTAGAAATCTGGTTTAATTTTGTTTAGATGCAATCTTAAAGTTGACAAAATTATATTTTATCACAATGGTCTTATAAATTCTTAAACAAACTAGAGCACTTTCCAAAATAAAACACACACTGTAGATATATCAGATATTTCAAGTGATGGAAAGTCTTTGAAAATACAACCACAATTGTACCACAGCAAAACTCCATGTCAAGATGTTTTTGGGTACAAGTGTAAGTAAATGTGTGTTGATGAAGGATTACTGATAAAAAGATAAGGTTTACGCTGTAACTTTGTTATTTGAGAATTATAGATACCTACATGTCACACTCAGATTATGTTTGTTGTATTTTGTTCTGTTATTCTTCAAGACACATTTAACAATTCTGTTATTCATCTCCCGCTTGACTGCAAGTCTCAGAGCACTCTTGGTCATCTGCCCATGGTGACTGCCAGGTAATCGGTAATTCACTTCAGTTACTGATGTGTAATTCACTTCATTTGCATCCATAAACCATAGAACATCAGGTACTTCAGGGTAGGCATAGTCAGTCTCACAGACATACTCTACTGCTGAACCTTCTTCAGCAGCTGGGGGAATCTTTGTCATGTTTATTGTTGAGGCATTAGCTAAAGACATTATTGTACTTGTGTAATAATATTTGTACAGAAATTTTAAATGGCGTTCTCGCATTTACAGAATATATTCAATAAAATATTCTCAGGTTGTTACAAAATATCCTCTAATGTCATTGTTTGTGAGCCAAAAGAATATGAGGATATTTGAGAATAAATTTCAGAATATAAGTTAGAACCGATCAGAACACAATGTTTCATAATATTTTTTTAACTTTAGCAAAAAGAGAGAAAAACACTAGCCAAAAAATCTAGCCAAATTTCCTACATTGCAGATGAGAAACATACAAGATTTAACAGTCAATAAGTCACATGAGAAACTTTGTATGCTGGTGTTAAATCATCTGTAAATTTTTGTGACTTTTAAAAATTATTTCTAAAAACATGCTAGATTAGAGTATAAGCAACTCATAAACACAATCACAATGGTTTTAACAACAATCAAGATAAATTTATGCACACCAAAACAATTTTGAAAGGAATATTATTGGTGCCCTGTCAGCTCCTCATTAGTGTGTCCTCAGCTGTTGTGCAATACCACACACATAAACACAATGTCTCTGGCAATCCTTCACCTTTGCTCCATGGTGCCAACTAGTACTCTGAACTGTCTCACCAAGATTCCAAAGGCGTTTTCAACCACCATCCTGGCTTTGGAGATCCTGTAGTTGGGTATTCTTTCACAATAAAAACAAAAGTACCCCAACCTTACGCAGAAAGTCCATCTGAGGTGCAGTTTGAATTTTTGCTGTGACAAATGATGTTTTTTTTGTCAGCCAGAGAGGCTTTATATAGTGTTGGATCCCAACTGCAAGATTTAATTAGTCCAGTCGGATTGAGTCAGGAAAAACCTGTCTGTTTGTCAGTACAGCTTGAGTGGCTTGCTACAGCTTATCTGTTGTGTGGGTGTTCCACCACATGACTAAGCTTCCCAATTAAGGGTTTTTTGTAGTCGGTTTTAAAAATTTGCTTAGTTCCAGGTGTTCTGTATGGATCGGTAGTTGTCAGTTGGGGCTGTGAGAAAAATGTTTGATATTTGTCCCAAACTGATTCTTACTTTCTGCTGTCAACAAGATGTCCAGTCTCAGGCTTCCTCAGGTCTCCTCAGACCCAAATTTACACAGTCCTATGTTGTCTCAGTCCTCCTGCGACCCTTAGTCCCAGGCATCCCTAGCTTAGTCCCAGGAAGCCTGCTGTCAGTCCCCGAATTATAACAGATCTTTGAAGTTTCATGCGTGTGAATAAGAATCGGTTTCATTAGTGCCAGGAAGCCTCAGACTGTCTCAGGTGTCCTTCAAGTAAGAAATCTGGGTCTGGGACTAAGCCCCGACTAATACAAACCAATCCAAGGCGGCCTCCTCAAGCCACCTGGGACCACACAAATTTAGTCTGCAACGGTCTGAGGATGCCCCAGGAGGCCCGGGACAAAGTACCAATTAAGTACCGACTTTGTACCACGCGCTTGAAACCAAAAAGAGGCAATGGGGGGGTCTGGGACTATATAAGCGACCGCACACACGCTTTCTGTGTTTAGACTGGTTGGCTACTGAGAGACGTGGGTCACTTACTGCTAGGGGTTTTCAGTTTTTTTACATTTTACTTGAGTTAGGGCAAATTTAACAGTTAGGAGACACATTTCAGTTGTTTTTTTTTACTTTTTTGTGATATTCACTGTAGTTATGAGGAAAGAAAAAGGAGGAAAGAAAGGAAAGAAGAAGATGGAGGAGAGGCAAGAGGAGAGGGAGAAGGAAGGTGGAGAATTGGAGGAAAGGACAGAGGAGAGGACAGAGGATACAGAGGAAGGATTAGAAGTTACTGAGGAAGCTTGCAAAGAAGATGAGAGGTGTGAGGAAGAATCAGAGTGCCACTCAGCAGCCAAGAGAGCCAGGGTTTGTGCTACATTCACTGACAGCCAAAATGTCATTCTAGAGTTTGTAAAGGAGCACCCAGAGCTGTACAACAAGGAGCATGGTCGTTTCCACAACAGACAGAGGAAGGAGGCTCTCTGGGCAGAAATCTCTGCAGAACTGAAGCTCCAGCCCTTTGATGTCAGAAGGTGGTTTGAGTCCCCGAGAACTACATGGCATCAGAGGCTGAAAATATGACCCAAGAGGAGTTTGAGGACCTCAAGGGCAGAATTTTAGAGACATTGAAGCAGTAAATAACACTCATAGACGTCAAGTACTACCCAAGAGATCAGCCACTATTACCAGAGAGTCACAGGTCGGGATACTGCCAACAACCACTCAACAGGCGTCTAGTTTGACCCAGGCAGCAGTTCCAGCATTTACATCTACTACACACCCAGCCCCATTGGCTTTGGAAACCCTCCATCAGTGCTCACAGTACAGGACGAGGGCAGCAGACACAACTTAAGTGCAAAACTAAACCAGATACCAGATCTAACAACACAGATCATTGAGCAGCCTCAGCAGCCAGAGCAGCAGCTCTACATCATCACCACCACAGCACCGTCTCAACAGCAACAGCCTCCTCAGTAACCAGCCAGTCCGGTTGGGTGTCATACCCCCATAGGCCCTTTTCAGGGCTGCCTAAATATTCCAAAAACAATTAATAGCTGCATGTTATTCAAATTCCCCTCCCAAAACATAACAGTTCAGTACAAATACTTATCACAACACAAAAAGCCCAACACCCACAAAACCACAAACATGAAACAAATAACCCATGGTAATACACATAACAACAGACGGCCACATAGAAAAAAATAGAAAAATGACCAATAATCTCCCCATTTGTAGCTTAAAATCCATGGGATTGGTTTAAATCTGTAATGAAAAAGTCCAACACTGACACCATCCCTAGAGTTAAAGATATTATACTATCACATAGCAAGTTATGTTGGACATTGAGTTTGTCTGTTTGTCTCTTTTTTGACTGTTTTTTTATGGGGGGTTTATGTTGGGCAATTGTGTTTGTCTGTTTGTCTGGTTCTTTGTTGGGGGAACTTATGTTTGGCATTGCGTTTGTCTGTTATCTGTGGGACTTATGTTTTTTTGGGGAATTATGTTGGGCATTGGGTTTGTCTGTTTGTTGGTTGGGTGACTTATGTTTGGTATTGTGTTTGTCTGGCATTTGTGGGACTTATGTTGGGCATTGGGTTTGTCTGTTTGTCTGTCTGTTTTTTGTTGGAATTATGTTGGGCATTGGCTTTGTCTGTTTATTGGTTGGGTGATTTATTTTTTATAATGGTTGGGTTATTTTGAACAAGCACAGCTGATTACTTGTTTTTGGAATATTTGGTAATTTTGAATAGGACTGATTATTAGTCCTGAAAAGGACTGGTTACTGCAGTAGCAGTTATATTATGCCATCTTGCCAGGCCACTGCTCCCTCATTATTGAAGTAGTCCTTGAGGTAATCCCTCAGTCTTTTGGCTTCTCCACAATCAGCAGCACCACCAATCAACTGACAATCACCAGGCACATCATCATCATCATCATCACCACCAGGCTGTTGACCACCATGTTGACCTTGATACTGGCTTCTCAGTATGTTGTGCAGAATCACACAGGTCAAGACCACATCCCTCACTGCATCTGGGGGTAGTTCAATAGTGGGAATCATCACTCTAAATCTTGAAACCAGGACGCCAAAAGCGCTATCAACAACTCTCCTGCCCCTTGATATTCTGTAGTTGGCAATCCTTTCCTCTCTGGTTAACATCCTTCTGCCATAAGGTTTCATTAATCAGGTCTTCAGGGCAAACACATCATGTGCCAGGATGAAATAGGGGACACCCTGGGTTATAGGTGCTGGGTCGGGGAAGCCTATGCTGCCATCATCAATCTTAATATTCAGGTGACAGGTATTAAATATCGGGGCATCTGAGCAAGATCCAGCTGTACCCACATCCACCCATCTGAACTTGTATTGTCTATCAACCAAGGCCAACATTACTATTGAAAAAAATTCCTTATAGTTGTGGTACAGGGCTCCAGAGATCTTGGGTTTCTTCAGGGCCACATGCTTGCCATCAAAGGCCCCCAGGGCATGTGGAACATTCTACCTGATCCTGAATTCTGTTTCCAGTTTTTCCCCTCATCTGGAGTAGTAGGACATCTGAGATACTCTCTGGTGAACTTATCCTAGATGGCCTTGCAGACCTCTGGTAGAAACTTGGAAATGGTGGATCTGCCAACCCTGGACTGACAGGATAATGATGTGTATGACTCTACAGTGGCCAGATATCTGATGGTGAGGGCAAACTTTTCCCAACACTGATTGGTGCTCTGTAGTTGGTGGCCTGTCTGGCTAGATGTGGTTCCAGTCTGGTCTTTATCATTTCAAAAAATTCTTGGGTCATCCTCATGAAATTGGTGAATCCTGGAATGTCTGTGACATACAGTTCAGCCATAATGTTGTGGTAGGCCCCTCTCTCCTCTCTCTGTAGTAGCCATGGCCTGACCCACAAGTTGTGCCTTCTTCTAGGTCTCTGTCTGGCTGGTGGTGGTGGAGGTGCTGCTGGTGGTGGTTGCTGTGGTCGATGTAGAAATAGCAAATACATCATTATGTGTAACTGAATAAAAAGTAAAAAGCCATAAATTGTTGCTGAAGGTGACTTCCATTGAAAGGTGGCATCCTGCTGTGTTCGTAGAAAAGTAATGATAATTACATCCCGGAATATATATATACTCAGAAAATCCAGTTATTTTGCAAAACAAGAATCAGCAATCTTGGTCTGGGGAACACTGAGGAGGCCTCAGGACGTCTGAGGAAGCCAATACTTAATCGGGGGTTACCCAGTCGGTATATCTACGACTAGATCATGCTTCAAACCGACCAGAAAAATCACTTAATTGGTTCTTAGTTGCAGACCAGTCGGGGACTGTGTGGGACCTCCTGGGGCCTCCTCAGGCTTCCTGAGGCCGATCTGAACTTAATCCCAGGCTTATTCAGGCCGATTCAGTTTTCCCGCCCATTTTACCTTTTTTTCACCGAAGGTCCACAATTAAGGGTGGGGGACAGAATCGGGGCTTAGTTCTTTGGAGAAACAGGGGCACTAGATGGTTTATGGCTTGCATGGTAGTTTCCTGTCTTGTGAAGGTAATTATCATGACCCGACTTGGCGTCCAGACAAGCTGGTATATGCTACGTCTGGTTGGGGAGATGAAACTGACTCAGCATTATTTTTTATATTTTGTCCCTGAATCCCAAATTTTGCAACACCCACATTATATAAAGGTGCAGGAGAAATAACGTTCAAGAAATAGAAAATTTATGTTTTTTTTTTTTTTAATATTTTATTGCCTCGTTGTTATACAGTACAGCAAAATAATAATACGTAAAAATCAATAAAGTAACAGTAGCAAAATAAAGTAGCAAAATTATACTTTTTGTTGCTATAGCAAGATTGATTTTATATATATACATACCATATAAATTTAGATTATTTAAATCTGCATTATTTATACACAACATTTAGTGTAGAAGTTAACAATCATTGAGTAATGTTTTGACGTTCTGCAAACACTATTGACATTTACTCTTAGTCTACAAACATAAGTATATGTTAATACAATAACATGGTACTGTTTCATAATCTTTGATCTGCATATCTTTGAGTCTTTATTAATCAAAATATTTGTACAAATTGCCAAAAAATTTGTCAAATGCTTCTAGTTTTTCATGTAAAATATAACTCGTTCTCAAAATTTCTAGTTTTTCTTTTACTAAACATATAAAGATGGGAAATTCTATTCGCTGATTATTAGATCGTTGTTTATTAATGTACCATCTTCCTAACAATATAATGTAATTAAACACAAACTGTACATATATATATATAATATATGTTAATACAAAGTACTGAAGCAATACAATTCAAGAGCAAGATGGCATCAATAATTTTAAAATAAAAGCTATGAAAACTTTATTGCTGATCTATTCATTAGTTTAAGTACAGGTGTCAGTGGAGATGCCGTCACCATGTTGCAAAAGTCAACTCAGCAATCCTCATCCCTTTGAGTCCTATCCCCATTCCCATTGCAGCCTATGGTGACTCTCACATCATAGCCTACCAGTCCTCGTAATTAATCCTGAGGATTATGGAGACTTTTTGTACTGATGCCTATTGAAAATGCAGTAGTAGGTGATTACATGCAATGCAATAGCTATCACATTGAAAACTTCACAAAGTATAAAGTAGACGTTTTATTTGCAATTGACTGAGTTATCTCCAACTTGTAGTTGTGCCCTTGAAACTATAAATCATGCATGAGTCATATATAAAGAAGTGTAAGGTGCAAGCTTTTATTTTCACACTTGGTACACATATGCCCAATTGTGCATTGAAATTGTGTTTTAAACTTGATTTGACCCGACCTTTAAAATATTGAATAGGCTTTATCTTGGAAACAGTAAGTTGCATGAAGTTGTTACTTGGGAGGACCGAGAAAAGTCCTCACTTTGAAATTGAAATGTATATTATTCATATTCTAGGGTAATATGATGGCGTTTTGGGGATTTGAGGGCTTTTCTCCAGAGACTCTAAAACAAAGTGAGGGTTTTCCTCCACAGTCACCGAAACTGGCTGAGGGGTTTTCTTCACACGAAAAATTAGAGTTCTTTTATTAGGCCTTTTCTCCTGCCAGCTTGGCAAGTGGGATCTTTCACGTTGGCTTTTCCAGAATGTTTCTACTATGATTTGAGACATATTTATCATGTCACTAACGTATATGCCTTGCTGCAACTGATTGTTATAGGTACTTTTACCTAATATACATTATTCAATAAGCTGTGTTTTATCCCACTCCAATGAAACCTGGTGTTTCTACCAGAGTTTCCACTAAAATTACTGTTCATTAGTATGTTAATTGGTCATGTGACCAAATGGGAAAGTTGATTCTTCAATTTTACTAGGGATGAAGGGAATCAGACTGGCTTTAATCCTATGTACAGTGACCAAATAACTTAATACTTAAAGTGAAAACGATAATGTAATAGAAAAGATAATTTTGTAATGAACCATTGATATACTTAAATATAAATATTAATGTATGTCATTTGTAATAATTCACTAAATTTCAATCATTATGTTTAAAGGCAAAAAAAGGAATACCAAACTTCTACATATCATCAAAAATATTCATTCTTCACCTTATACCTAGAAACTGTTAGTGAACAAATGTGATATTGACAAAACTACATTTAGTTTGGTTGTGATAATTTTTTACCTTTGGCAAAATCCATCTCTTGAAGTTACAACTTAAACTTAAAAAGCTTCATTTTAATATATTAATATTTTAGTGGTTTTAACAAGCCCCACACACCAAATAGGTATGTGGTGCAGGTAAAATAAATATGTTGAAATAAAAAATTAAATGTTCTCATTGTCATAATCTTGCAAGCTTGCATAAACAATGTACTTAATGATTAAAGATTAGTCCTCACTGCCTTTACATTCATCAATTCCTTTCACAAGACTGACCTCTATTTGCAATTGAATACAACTCATTCAGATACCATAAGTTTGTAATTTAATGTCTCTTGTTTCATAAATGCTCCTTTTATGACAATTTGATAACAGAATGAGTCAATAATTTAAACATAAAGACAGTTTGGATGTTTTAAGTGGTTCAGTAGATAACTTATTTTCAGGAGCAATCTGAATCAATTTGTTGCTGATCCCTCTCAATGAACATATTCTATCACAAAAAGCAATGGAGAGTCCTGGCTGTGAAACGGTATTTAAAATCTCTAGCTTTGACCTTTGAGCTTTGCCAAGTGTTATATATTGCTGGGGAAAGGTTCACTGCAAATCTGGACCAAAAAGGGTCTTACCCAGGGCATAGGCTCAAAGTTAAGACTTTTGTATAATTTTCTAGGAAAAATAAGACTTTTACATTAGTCTTTAAAAATACTAAGACCATTTTTAGTCTTAGCCAAGGTCATAACTTACGTTTTTGAAATAGGTCTTAAATACGATAAAGTTTAATTATGAAAGATTAATTACAGTGTATTTTTTTATTTTTGTATTTATATATAGCTGATGTAATTTATTGTAACATATAAAATTTATATGTTATATATTTTGTACACATACACACATAGAATGCATCTGCACATTTTTATTTATGGGCAGAGCCTAATTCTAATTGACACCTGCTTGGAAAATCTCACACATAACAGAAAAACTAGCAGGTGTCTATAGCTATATAGACTAGATTTAGGCAATAACTATATTGCAAGCAATAGTTTGAATGGCTGGCTGATCATTTAGTTTGTTGTTGTTGTTTTAACACTTAACATGAAAGTCACCTTTTGCGAATACAGATGTAAGACATAACCTAGTTGAGACAAAAGTCTTAAGTCACAGCCCACACTTAAGCTTAAGACCTGGCTCAGTCTAAGACCCTTTGTGAATACCAGCCATGTGACCCTTTTAACAAAGGGTCTTAGCCTTAGTCTGGCTTAAGTGAGGGACTTAAATTTGAGCCTTTGGTCTTAGCTAAGTCTAAGTACTTACAGTGATTTCCTGAAGGTTGACTTGGCAAATACCAAGCTCTTCAGATAACCACAGTGGTTTTCTATGTCATGTGACCCTTTATTTCTAATCAAAGCTTTTACTGGTGATCTATAACCTTTCTATATGTTTATTATTTTTAGGCATTTTAAAATGTACAGTGAGAAAATATTCATGTGGGCACATTTAAGTCTTTGTTTGCAAAAGTTAAGCCCACCCCAGAGAGATTTAGTCAAGATGAAGACTTAGCAGCTTTGTGAAACGCTCTAAGTTTAAGACCACAGCCTGAGTTTAAGGCAAAAGTCTTAATTTTAAGTCTAAGTCCAGGTCAAGTCATTTTCTGACACAGGCCCCTGTGCTCAGTCCCTTTTTAAAACTGACCCCAGGTGTTTATCACATAGAATATGCTACATTCATAGTTACAAGTTTCATGCACGCATATATTGTTGGATTAGATTGGAATCATCTATTTCCAGAAACAGAAGATCTGTTTTCATAAAAAGTGTAAAAATTATTCACCTCTTGGGAATTCTAATCGAAACCACAATCATTTCCTAAACTCTACAAGTTTAGAAATCTCATTTTCACCCACCTAAGTAGACAAAAAGAAGAAACCAATAGTTTAAAAAAATTTCATTTTCCAGGTCAAAAACCTCTATTTTGTAAATCAATATAAATGTTTTTCAGCGTGTGCTATACAAGAAAAGTTATATTACTGTCATTTTTGGCCCTGTTAAAACCACTTCCTGGTTACGTTTGTACCATATTTTATTGTTCTAAAAATGGAGAGAAATTGAAAATCAGCTGCCCCTCTACCAGAAAGAGACTTCCCAATCTGAGCCACCATATGACTAATTAATTTGACATGTGTGCACTGTCCCTTCAATAGTAAAATCTTTAAAACCTTGAATGAAAATTGCCTGTTCCAAATATGTAATTTTTGGTGTTTCTACCGGTAGTTTAAATAAACACCAACCACAGGGTAAAACACTGCTTATTGAATAATGTCTACTTGTGCTGTCTCAATCGATAGCTACTTCACTAAATAAATGGACCAATCTATAAATTTTGAAACTTTCATCTTGCTTTTGATCTTTAATGCTGTGATCTTGCTATTGAATTATCTTGTTTTGGCATTTTGTCTATTCATACCTTTTATCTTTCTTTAGTGTTATTTCCCATGCATCTTTTTCAAAGCTAACGGTTGTTCTGAACAAATTGTTATCTTTGTGTTAATTCATATCTTCTGTGGCTCATGGCTTACAATGCTATTTCTCTAGTCTGTGTTGTATGGGCCTCTCTGATGCTAGCTTAAGGTATTTTTAGACCTTGATTGAGATGTGTATTTTTCAATTGCTCTTGTGTGGTAATTATAACGAATAACCATTTTAAATGATTTGTTAAAATCTTGCGAGACCAATGTTACAAAGTTTGCGAAGTAAGAGATAGCACATTCTTGTTATAATTTACTCACATAGGTGTCCCTGGCTGTTTCAAATCTGACAATTTCAAAATGGATATTGCTTGTCACGAAACAGCCAAGTAAAATGTCAATATGTTTCAAAATCTCAGTTGGTTTTAAAATGGGTTGACAATCCTAACTGGTCAGAGTATAGTTTATTTGTTTAGAAACTACAATTTCATTGATAACTACATCTAATAAACTCTAATATGTCAAGATTTAAGATGTGGTGGTATTACACACTATATATTATAAATGATATTAGGTGTTTGAAATTACCTAATTTAAATTGTTTTGATAGTTTGATTGCTTTGATTTCTGATAACATTACAAAAGTAACAAATAACCAAGGAAGACTGCACATGCAAATAAGAGATCCTGATTAGTTTTATACATAATCATAGATAGTCATTTCACTAATTGACTCCGGACTACTTACTGCAATTGACACTAATAAAAGCAAATATATGGATAGACTGAAGTGGGAATTGTTAAAATTTCTTAATTTTAATGATATAATTTTACATAAGTATTGAAAGCACAAGCTGGTTACAACCAGTGAGGTTTAAAATGACCAGAGATTTCAAGTAACATTAGCATTATAACATCATTTTTTGCTTTCACTGTAATTTTACTTTTCTGAAGAGCTTAATTATTAATTTTATCTGTTGCGCAAAATATTGGATTTGATAATACCATTTGTAACTAGTGTGAAGTTTACAGAAAAACTTACAAAATCATTCACCAAGTTTTGGACACATCTATAATAACCCCTTTTGCACCTACATGGCTTAACACAAAAATATTACATGTAAAATTGTTTTCTAGAGATTTTATTGATATGAAACTTGATTATTTAAAATAAAATTGGATTGATTAAAGTATTTGAGCTCCCTCATAAAAGATAGTTTTGTAAAGTGTAATTTACATGTTCAAAGGATTCATCGATTCAAAGTAGCAATTTAGTAGTTCTAAAATGTTTTAAGTACATGCCTTTAAGAACTTGCAGTGATTTATTGTAACTAAAATACTTTGGCACTACACTGCAATATATGGATTTTATTATCATCAGCTATGCTGTGACATTATCATCAGCTATGCTGTGACATAATCAAGTTGAATACATATGAAAAGTTCATACCCATGGACAATTCTATGATTTTATTATCATCAGCTATGCTGTGACATTATCATCAGCTATGCTGTGACATAATCAAGTTGAATACATATGAAAAGTTCATACCCATGGACAATTCATAGCATAATGTACGTGTTGTGACATCATCAACATTTGTGACGTCACAAGCCTTTAAAGTGTTATTTGAAGTGCCAATGCTAATAATAAGGTAAACCTATAACACCCCTCTCTAACTGTGACTTCCCTGATTTGATTGGCTCCTCAATCATCCAATAAGATTGATGCTTTATTATTTAGCTGCCCTGTGAATCTATTCAATTCTTTTGAAGTTAAACAGAAAAAAAGGGAATAATGTACAGTTTTATTTTCCAAATATAAGTTCTCTACATCTGAGACATTAAATACTGAGTGAAATTAGGTAACATTTTGGTTAAGTGGGGCAAACAATAAAGGAAATTTATATGCCTTTACTGGAAAAATATTCCATTTCTTGTATATTTTGTAATTGGTTTAAATGACACAAGTCTAGTGAATAAGGTAAAAAAATATCACATAATAAAATGGAAATGCATAGTTTTCACTAATATCGGTTTTCTTTTATATATATTGGATGATAAGCTAATGAAATGCCCCCTGAGGCTACAGGGGAGAGCAAGAGATCACTTTGCTGTGTTTAAAAAATAAGAGATGAAGATCGTTGAATTTCTAAAAGATAATCCACTGGTGTACTACAAGAGACTCACAAACTATAAATATCCAAATAAGAGGGAGGCCCTTTGGGATAAATTATGTACTGAGAACAAGATGGACAGGTCTACCTGTATGAGATGGTTCCACAGCCAGATAAAATTGTACAGCTAGATCACACTTATGAAATCTGGTCATGGTGCACCTCATCTCAATAATATCCAGAAGTTGGCTCAAGAAGAACTTTGGCTTTCTCAGCACCCACATTGTGTGGCAACATTCCTCAAGAGAGCCTTCAAGCCAGCCTGTAAAGCTACAGTTTTAAAGCCATCTGATGCGTGGGCATCCTAAGTGCCAGATCAACCACAGATCGGACATGGTTCAGTGGGGTTAATTTAAGTTAGAACCAGACATAGATTGATGAATGAACCACTACAACTATCAAGCATCTCCCCCACCCCTTCCCCAAACCCCAAAGCACCCAACCCTATGCATCCACACCACGAGTGAGTCTATATAATCTACCAGAAGTCTCACAATGAACCCACAGCTGCATAATGTAAATGGCTGGATTCAGAATTGAGAATCTATCCACAGAGTTCTTTGACAATTTTCAAGTCGAAACCTTTGTGCATACAAGGTCCCGGAAATGCAAGGGCAGACAGCAACAAGTGCAACACAATTTACTCCACAATGGTAGCGGAATCTCATTTGGACCCATAGCCACTTTTACACAGCCAAAACTAACACAGCAGTTGATGCCAGTCCAGCAGTAGGGTGTGACCACATCAAACACTTGAACCCAAGCCCATGTAGCATATGTTTCGGTTGGAATGTCTGTGCACCCTAATTGTCAGTCCTGCACAAAAGTGTGTGGGCATAGGATACCAGACTAATGTTTGTTTATTGCCAAACAGGTCATGAAACCATTGACTTCACGGTTGCTAACATTATGCTATAACAAACAATTACATTTCCTCA
This sequence comes from Sabellastarte sp. h YS-2021, assembly GCA_964017235.1. NCBI lineage: Eukaryota > Metazoa > Annelida > Polychaeta > Sabellida > Sabellidae > Sabellastarte > Sabellastarte sp. h YS-2021. The sequence goes on from OZ024933.1 coordinate 14,912,025, forward strand.
TTAATGTGTCAGTTCATACTTTCTGGGGGTCATGTACCCCTCCACTTGACACTCCTGGTCCCCCTTGTTGTTGGGGTTCTCAGCAAACAAACCTCTTTCATTGGTTCTAGAAATTGGGTAGCCATATCCATGTTGTCAAATACTCACTTTGAATGTATAAGTTGAACAGAAGACATGGAAAATTTCATTCTAACTTACTTTGATTTTAACTTTTTAGTTTTTTATAAGCACTTTCAGGCTTTTAAAAGTGTAAATATGTGAATACATGGACGGTCATTTAGGCTACATTTTTGTCATTGTTACTGAAGAACGTAGTGAGAGTTCAGACTGGAAATTGTGAACTAAAACTGCATCATCAGCACATGTTCTGAATAGTCTTCTTGTCAATCTTAGACTTTCATTTCTTTCAATAGAGGGACGGTCTAACCTATATATTTGCAAGAAAGCTTGCTTGCCAGTAGTGAAATTATTATTTTTCTTTATATTTTTTCCAGTGCATAATAAATGATAAAAACTGAGAAACAGTATCAAAATATGCCTCAGAAGAAGATAAATCTGTGCAAAACTGTCAAGTAAGACAAAGCCAACCGACTGGCAAAAAGTGCAAACATGCAAGAAAAGAGTTATCAGATACAGACAATGAACATTCTAGTGATGCCGCTGTCGAGAGGGCAAAGCATTCTACCTCAAATGACGACGGACAGCTGGTCCAACAGGAGATCCGGAACCAACTGCAGAAGTTTTCCAGACATTTCGACCAAATGGAGGAGCGCATGGTAGAGGACTCATCATCATAGAAAAGGCCAAGCAAGTTAAGTAAAAGTGTTCTTTCTAGAGACATTAGTAACAAGAAAGCTAATTCAGATAGTCCAGGTAAAGGAAGTGAAAAGTTTAAGTCGAAAAGAGGAGGAGTAGAAGTTCAAGTTGAAAACAAAGTGGCTTGGCCACATGAGGCCATATTGGGTGAAGCCAGTAGACAAAGGTTAAACTATGATCAACTCTCCATTACCCACTGGGTACAAGGTTTTTGTAGGAATGTATTGGATAAAAAATGCAACAAACGTAGGGAGGCTATGATCAGTTACTTAAGTGATATTATGATTGGCCACGGTGGCAGAGTGGTAACACTCTCGCCTCCCACCTCTGAGGCCAGGGTTCGATTCCCGGCATGGCTTCAAGTGGAAAAGCTAGTAGCTTACAGTACAGAACTGTATGTACTGGTTTCCTCTGCCCTTCCAACTACCCATCGTGATATGACCTGTACAGTGTTGAAAGCGACGTAAAACCCCAAATAAAGAAATTAAGTGATATTATGGAGGATGTTACCAATTTCTCCTGGTCTAGTTCAAAAGCATCTCACACAGTTTTACACGGATACATATAACACGGATAGAATTGACAGAATCAGGAGGGTGCATGTGCAAAAGCATGTGGGTCACCAGAAAACGTCTTGGCAAAAGAACCAGAGCAAACAACGCCCTTGGTTCTGTAAATCCTATCAGAATGGCACATTCTCGACTGATCACAAAGTGGGTGGAAAAGTCTACAAGCATTTGTGTGCATATTGCTGGCAAACAACTTAATCACCCAGAAAAAGATTGTATGCGCAAAAAACTAATGTGGCCAAAAAACGAGCAACCAGCTGCTCATCAGTAGGATGGAACAGCTATACGTTGATGGCTGATACAGCCACTGAAAGAAGCGGTGGGGAATAGTGTGATACTTCACGAAAATGATTCTGTTAAACAATTCAGAACACGCATGTTTTACAATTCAAACATAATACCCACTGAGATGGACTCATTGCTAGCTAAAAGCAGTATAGTGGCACCCAAAGCTCTGGCACACGAATTGTATGTTGGGGTCAAAGGTCGCACCTTTGTGAATTCAACACAAACCAAACATGTGCAGTCTGAACGTGGTTGTAAATCTCTTGACAAATTGTGTAGGTGAAAAAAACGAGAACACATCTGATATTGGTGGTAATGTAAAAGGGGCCAACCAAGGTGTGAAATGTCTGTCATGGGGCAAACATCAATTGAACAAAGCATTGATCAGAGGTTACAAGAGGAATCTCATGACATGTTTGTATGACATAAATTATGCAGGGGTTGAAGAAAAAATTGTTTCCTCAATCATTCACATGCACAATAAAGTTAAAGATTTGTCAGTTGCTCTGGACAAAATCATTTTCAAAAAAGTGTTTAGAACAATCAGATTTCAGATTTGGCTTCGTTCCTCTTGATGAGCAGATACTACAAACCAAAGAGGCTAGGTGTAACATAAAATTAATCCAATTTAAATTAATCATTATGCCAAAAACACAGGTTGCCCCAACTACATGCATGCATGTGTCCTTGTGAAATCTCAATATTGAAGCGTGGCATGACGTTCTAAGTGAGTATTGGAATCAACAGTTACCTGAGCTAATAGAATTTGGCTTTCCGTTAGATTTCAACAGGCATTGTCCATTGAGTCATGAAAATGCCAATCATAAATCTGCTACCCAATTTCCTGGTAACGTTGAGGCATATATTGTCATGTCAGGTGTCATGTCATTGTTGATTTCACCTGGGCTTTGGGAGCCTCCATGAAAGCAGGCATTGATAAAACTACATATTTGGACAGTAGATTTGATCTATCCTTCCTAACAGTCAATGACATCACAAATGAGTTAATAGCATTGGGTCGAGGTGCGTTATTGTACAAGATTGACACAAGACAGGCGTTTTGCTATGTAAAAATTGATCCAGCAGACTACAACCTTCTGGGCCTTCAGTCTGATGACGTCTATTTAGATATGTGTCTTCCATTTGGGATGTGTCACAGAGGTCTAATATTCCAGCGTCTCGGTGACGCTGTCCGCCACGTCATGTGCTGCAAAGGGTTTAAAGTAGTGGATTATATTGGCGTTGCATCATCTAACGCTGTGTCCGCGTCATTTGATTACTTGCGTCAACCAATGACTCACTTAGGTGTTTCCATCAGTGAGAAAAAGATGGTCGCTCCAAGCATGCATGTCATATGCCTGGGTGTCTTAATTGACATTCAGAACATTACCGTTTCAATACCCAGTGATAAACTGGACCAGATATTAAAAAATATCAAAAACTTGAGTACCAAGTACCAACAACAAAGAAACAGAGGTGGTTATTTTAAAATCTCAGGTGAAAAAATGTTGCACAATAAAGGCATACATTTTAACAAAATAAAAATAAAAACTTACCTCCCTATTCACACACAAAAAGATTAATGCAGTGTTTACATAGTAACCTGGTTAAATTGTTCCTCAGAGTATTTAAGTTGTTTTAAAAATGATCAATTGTTAGTTGCATTGGCAGGATAAACTTGCACAGTAAATAAAAGGGCAATAATAGGAAATAGTCTGCAAAAGAATCAAATATGGCTCAAAACAAGAAAGGCAGGCATTCTAACAAGCATAGAGGAAAATTCAAGAAAAGGAAAGTAGGCAGAAAAAGAGAGGAAAAAACAAGTACAGAATGTGGTAACAGCTCTACTGTCATTATACACAAGAAACCACTGAAAAGAAAATATACTGATGACAGCATCACTTGTGTGAGTATTTTTTTTTCTTCTTAAAAAATATATATGTTGGCTTATTTTTCCAGGTGGGCAGGAAAAATGCCCATTAATTTACATGACCAGCAGAAAGATATACACTTTTTTGAAATACAGTATTGCAGAAAAATTTCAAGTAGTTTGAGAAAATTTTTTTTTTTCAAATGTCCAAAAATCTGTTGATGGGCAATTTTTCTGCTGCCAATCTATGTAATCTGAATTGTATTTCGGTATTTCTATTGTGCATTCCAGATCTCGGCCAACACAGCCCTATATTGACTGTTTTTTAACACTTTAGCCCTCGGAATTGGACAATATGACCATAAAAATGAGATTTAAAAAAATTTAGGAATATTTCTTGTGTAAAATATGATCCGAGTCTTTAAGACTTTAACCAAATCAATTAACTTTTTCTACTTGCAAGGCCATACGGATTTTTATTTTTGTTTGAAGAATATAAACCAGATATTTCTTAAAATGCAACAAATTCTTCATTTTGTCAGGCAATATGCACAAAAATTTTTTGAAAGATCTGTTCATTATTTTTAGAGTATTTTGAACAGAACAAATCAGCCCCCATCAAGTCGGACCCACCTATATCTATTTTAATACAAACTTGGCTCCATTGAGATAGAAATTCAAATTGACAAAAAAATATTTCTTATCAAGGATGTAAAGTATGACATAATCATGAATAAGGTTTACACAGTGGTCACCTGCATTGTAAACTCAGGATGGTTTTAACTCAGGACACTCGTACATAAAAATGTTTAAAACTTGATAAAAATAATTGCACCACCCATGTATCAATAATATACAAGTACAATAGTTATAGACATGCCAAAACAATCCCTTTTTCGATTTATTTTTTACCATATTACTCCTTTGATGATACGGATATACAATGACATTCCTCAAAAGCAATGTCACTTGTGCACAAGTTATATCCATATTGTTTTGTGCTATGTTTTGTTTTATATAACATAGTATGTATTATAAAGCCTCAATAAACACAGGATATAATAAAATTCAATTTAACTTTTGATTTGGGGAATTAGCATTTCTTTTAAAAGTGTCCTGAGTTAAAAATAGAATGAAAATCCCAGGAATACATATTTGTTGTTGTTTAGTTGACAAGGAGGCATTTTATACTGGATAATTTTCAGTGACTGCTACACTGTCACTCTTCTTCACATATGATAAGGATAAGCAGATATTCTATTCTTCTTTGTTGTGTATTTACACTATTTGTTCAAAAAGTGTACTGAGTTCGCAACACAGATATAATATGCGCAAGAGAGTTTTGTAAATCTATTTTTAACTGTTTTTGTTATCCACCACGCAATGTATTTGCCCTAAATACAGGGATATACAGACCGGGGTGTTTTTTATGCCGTCACTCTGCGAGTGGGCATACACGTTCGCGAACACATGAACAACTTCTCCTCCAAAACTACAATACCCAGAGACGAGGATAGCCAAACTTAAAAGTGCTTATAACTTGCTTATTATTGGTCCTAGAGGTTTGGGATGGTAAACCAACCTATAGGAAATAATGGGCTGGGAATCTTTTGGTGTGGCCATTTTCTCAGTCACTATGATAGGAATTTATCTGAAATCTTACATTTTTATAGCGAAATACTCCAACCTTACCAAGAAGAAATCTGGGAAACAGTTTTCAATCAGCATGACATTGACTTTCAAAAGGTATACCTATGCAAAAACAAATATATTCCTGATAGAAAACTGAGTGAGTTAAATTTTAAAGTTTTACATTTAATCTTGCCCTGTGATCTAAATCTGAGACGATGGGGACAGAAAAATGATGATATTTGTGTGATCTGTGGAGTAACTCATGACATTGTGCATATGTTGTTTTTTTGTGAAAAAGCAAGACAAATATGGAATTTAATAGGTCAAACATTCAATGTACAAGTATCCTTGAAACATGTAGTATTAACAGATTCATATAATGACATGAGTTTTCTCTTTTCACTAATATCTTTCCTTAGTTATAAAGAATGGCTGTTGTTTAGTGTAAATGAAATATGGAGAACCCATAATATAATTGCATTCCTAATCCGGGAATTTATTTATTTATTTGGCGTTTTACGTCGCTTTCAACACTGTACAGGTCATATCATGACAGGTAGTTGGAAGGGCAGAGGAAACCAGTACATACAGTTTGTTAGGGTTATGTACTGTAAACTGCTGAGCAACGGCAAGCAACTACCTCTGGAAATTGAAGTTGAAATTAAAAATCTACAGAAAAATTGGTGATAATTGGCAAAATATTTATCACTATATCGAACAGATTACTGGCAAGAGTGATACATCTTAAACTCTGCTTACAAAGTGTTTATTCTAAAAAATGAAAGTGCTTAATTCCTTTGATATTTACATATTTTTTTAATAAACAAAGATGCGAACTACCCAATGATGAACTGCCAGTTTCCCAGCATGTCTTTCTTTTTAAACAACAGAACGATTTTCCTTGCACAGAACTGAACTATATCCTGTTTATATATGTAAAAATTATATATGAGTAGTGGCCTTCTGAGGGAAAAAAATTACAAGTATGTAACAAAAAAATAAGAGTTGAAGCTAGAACTTCCTTAGTTCTGAAAATATATTAATAATGTTTTTTGTCAGTGTGTCAAGACCTGAATGACCAACACTTGTGATACAAAGTTACCTGCAGTCTCATTACACCGTTGCATTGCAAGACAGTGGTGTCAGACACCAAAGTAAATTGTCACAGATGTTGTTTTCTTGAATTGCAGTGTTGAAATGATTTAAACACAAACAACAACGATGTAAAACACAAAACATAACATAGTAACATATGTACAATTTAAATTGGTGTTCGATACCACTGTCCAGTCCGATTTGCCGTCCATGGGTGTATATTAGTTGGGGAAGCTGCTGACAATTTGGGCAAGGTCAGTATCACATCTTTCATTTCAGTAGCCTGCCAGTGCCAAACCACTCAATTCCAAATAGTATGCTTCTTTTAAAAGTTGTTTGTGTTCATATTTGTGACTGGTTCATTTTGGAATGTAAAGTGGAATCTGTAATCAATATAAGAGTTACAAATAAAGATGAATTAGAAATAATATTTTTAAGTTTATTCTGCAGTAATCTTTCAAAGTTTTTACTGGATTATTTCAGCTTTTATGAAGCATTTATGTTGCAATATTTACAAACCTGTCATTTTAAACCTTATAGAAACTGTAGGTTTATAAACAGGTTTACAAGTGATGGTAACCTAAATGTTTTTATATGAACATTTATATGAACGTTTATAAACGTTAACACTTCTGCTGGAATACTTCACTGACAGCTTGACAGCTTCAGCTGGGTTTCTTCCCAGATAAGGCATATGGTTTCCTTGCAACACATTGTTCACATTCAAGCTCAAGTTATCCACTTACAAGTTTCATCTTCCCAATCAAAGTCTTCATAAGTATTGCAGGATGGCACAGGTTGTGACTACATGCAAGACCACAAAATAGAGGCAGTTACAGGATTTTCCAAAAGGGGGGGGGGCGTGGCTTGTAGTGGGTATGGGTATTTCATACATTCCATAGTGCAACAATCATGTGGTGCACGAACAAAACCCCAGTGGACAAAATGTTGCACAAAACACCAGTCAAATTGCAGGAGCGGTCAAAAGTCTGGTTATTTAATGGGACAGGAAGGACAAAATGCCAATCTTATCAAAACACTTATTATATCGTACTGATGATCAAGTAAACTGAAAAAGCCTCTAGCAGAAAAAAAGACGCTGTTAAAACCTGTGATGGAAAATGCCACGGTGTAAAAGTACTCTAACTAAATGGTACATAACACATTTTCACTAGCACTGCCAAGTAGGACACCTCCAAGTAGTATGCACCATGTAACATAGGTTTGGGTATTTTTCCAACACCCCCAGGATTTTTGTGCTGTTATGTGGATTATTTGTTGATACACTAGTTTTCTACTGTGAAATAGTCTGCAGTTTTTTTCTTCACTCAATTGTCAGACACATATGGTAGTTTACTGCTATGAACATAATAACATGAAATCATAGTTTTAACTTCAAAGGGGCTTTCCATAACAAACAATTGCATGACTATAAAAAGTTTGGAGAGAAATGAATCCCTAAAAGAAGCATTATGTTATCAGTATTTTAAATAAAACACTAAATTAAAAAAATTGATGGGCAATTTTCCTACCCTCACTTTACCTGATGGACAATTTTCCTGGTGGGCGTTTTTGCTGATGGGTTCATTTGATAGGCATTTTTCCTGATGGGCTTTTTTCCGTACACTGAGATAAACCTTCTTTAATCTAAACTTGTATCTCACAATGTTTCTGTTTTCAACTTTTTACTTTAAAATAACTGATCCTGAAATGATCTTCCTTTAAAAAACAAATGAATCAATTAATTAAATTTGATGATTTTTTTCAGAATTTAACATTTTTCAAAATTAATCTTATAGTTACTGTAGCAAATTGTAATTGAAACATAGAAATGCAATAATAAATTATTAATTGGGGTGAGTCATTCTAGTTTTGTAAGTTGTGTATCTCATTATCTCATGTTTAAGCATACACTGGTTAACAAAAAAGGTTTATTAGCAAAGTTATTCATGAAAGAGGTAATAACTAGTTTCTTTGATGATGAAACCTAGCTTATTACACACACAAAGTAGCCTAATCCCCTTTGATATTGGGACAGTTTGACTGAGACACAGGTAAAATGAGTGTTACTTTAACCTGCAAGCGACCAAACTATTTTGGCGACTAATATGACCAAGTGGGGTCATTTCTGACCGCACTGATTTTACATAGAAATATTTCTATATAAATGATTGTTTATGGGTTTTTATATTTATTTCACTTTCTAACATATTTATCCTTCAGAGTATGTAATATATGGATTTAGACATATTTTATTTACAAGAAAGCTGCCAAATCACACAATGAATATTACTTTTATTTAGGTTTTATTTAGGCCCTGTCTGCTACATCTTGCAATATGCATTTTGCATTTTTTTTTGATTTCTCTCAGTGCATCATAAAAGAAAGTCATAAAAAGTAAAATTATGTTGTACAAAATAGATATTACAATGTGACAGGGTAATTGTAGCATCAATGCCTGGCAGAACTGGTGACAAGCAAATATGCCTATACTTTAACTCAATCTCAATGAACCAAGTAGTCATCTTTATTAAAGTATGTATATGTTTTAAAAAACATAGAGTCCTTATTTATTTATGTATAATAGATATTGTTAAGATATAGTAATGAAAATAGTAATTATATGGCTTCTGGGATGTGTGGCCTTACAATGCCTACGTTAAATGTGGTCTGCCTATTTGCTCATGTTGCTCTGTTATCAAAGTGCATGGTCTTCAGAATGTCTCTGAACCTTATTCTGGGCATTGTAGCTGTCAAAATTTCAAAATGTTGAAAATACATCTGTTTTAGACCAAAAGAATGCTCTTGCATTGTGGTTGCTTCTTTACAACCATGCAATGATGCAAGGCCCATTTACACCAATGACGGAAATTGCAATGATTTCTGCACTATGAATTTATTTCCTTTTTATTATCAGGGTAATTTCATCCCATTCTATATTTTTCTGTCTACCCTCCTTGTTGATTTCTTGTGCAATGAGTTATTCTATCTCTGGTGCAATAGGCAAATGAAATTCTGACGTCCTCACAATATGCCTATCCCTGTCGGTGTCCAAACTATGTCCTCTTCACAATGGCTATCTGCACGAGGAGGACTTCTCCCCCAGTTTATTTCATTTTTGACTGAGTGTGCATGGCCTTTGTTTATCACGTTGATTAGTATTTCCTGCAGACAGAACATCTTATTGCAGATCATGGCCTTGGTCTTAGACACAGGCTATTTTCCAAATTTGGGACACAGGCTATTCTGACTTGTACACTTGCTTGCCGGCTTGCTCCATGTTCATCCAAGAACTCTTGCTCCACCATGAGGCTGTGCCTGGCATCTACCTGCTTCTCCTGCAGACCACACCTTACTCTGCTAGGATAATTTTCTATCCCCACTTGTAATTAATATGCTGGGAAAGAAATGTGTTTTGGAGAACTAGTATTGTAGATTAAGCAACATTTTAACCAATAAATTAAACCACTAAGATAAAACAAGAGTGTCAGTAAAAGGCATTAAAGGAATTTGTCAAGTACAAATGTTCATCTCATTTTAACCTGTGTGCGGTATAGTTATATAAACAGTGTTCTGTTCTAGACAAGAATGCTTAACAATATCCCGTCCAGAAATAGTGTACATGAAATAGTTGGTATGTTCAGAATGATTCTAGCCTTTCTTGGAGGCTACAAAACCTTGCATCTAACAATTAGGTTAAATAGATTTTTGAAGATTAATGTATGCTTCAGAATGCTTTTAAAAGGGGTATGTAATATATTAAGGCTCCAACTAGTACACTAATAAACACCACACTGTGAATGAATGCAGATTACCGAAGCATGTACTGATGTGTATGTATACGTATGTGTGTGTGGCTAAAAACAATACTTCTACTATGGCAACCTGCACTGTAACATCTTGCTGGAATAAAAAAAAGATGCTTACTGGACTTGTATATTTGTGTGTTATAATCACATGGATATAACACAAAGAAAATTTTACAGTAGGGTAGCTTCTGTGTAATATTCGTGACAAAGCACATGTATTTGGGGGATTTTTAGTTATATCTCAAGTAAATAATTTATGTTTCAAGTTAAAATTACAAATTATGCTTCTAATTATACTTAGTTTATAACCTAATTTCATGCACTGTGGTTACTAGTAATAATAATATTGTTGAAAAAAGCAAAAAATATTTAAGTTAAAATAAGGAGTCATATTATGTCAAGAATAGAATTTAAAAGTTATCTTAAAAGTCTACTTATTATAACAATGATATGGTGCCAAATACATGAACAAATTGTAGGTAGAGAAAGCTGTTAAAATGTTGCTGTTAATGTTAAGATAGTTAAAGCAGTAGTTGTGCTAATCATATGTCTATTTGTAAATGTTTGTTGCAGGCTTATGACAGTACCAACAATGTCATAAGTAAGGCTGTGGCAAAAACATACGTTTGCATCAACAACTCTGTATAGAGTCATCTTCAGTAAGTAAATATATCTATTAATATCTGTAAACAAAAGTATTCAGGACCATGTGGTTTTAGTGTAGACAAGTAACTGCATTAAAATCTTTTTGCATGTGGAAAGTAGAGCTTGAAGTATCAAAAACAGGGCAAAAACCTATAAAATGGTCAGATACAACAAAAATCCACGTCAGTCTTTAAAAACTCCAGTTTAGAATCTATAAAGCCTCACTTATTCTTGGTCTTCAATGCATTTATGAAAAATTGCTGCTGGCCAATTTTTCTTTAATTTAACTTTACCAAGGAAAATCAAAATATTTGTTATCACCCCATAATCCTTAGGGGCTTTTGGGTGTTGTTTTCACCCATGTTGTCCCGATGGCTTTCATCATGACGGGTGGTCGGGCAGCCTGAAAAAGTTTGTTCAGGCTGTATTTCAGAAACTGTAAGGTGTAGGAAGCTGATATTTGGTAGGTATGTTGGTCATATTTTGACCTTGGTGTAGCTTTAGACCTTGGCTCTGCCAGAATGTTTCCTTCTGCCATATTTGATACATATTTTCTGTTATCTCAATATCTTATTATCCTATATAGACTGCTGCAGCTGATTATTATCCATACTTTTACCTTATTGTTTCATTATGTTTGTTTTTGTTTTCAGAATCTGTATTATGCTGCTATGATGCATACACAGAGCAAGATGTGTATAATATAGTCTCAAAAGCAGGGTCTCAGAAAAAAGTAAGAGTGTAAGCCTAAAGTACTTTAACATTCATACTAATCTAAATAAGAAAATGTCATACAAGTATGTAACTGTCTGGGCAGAAGGACTCTGGCTGGATAAAGATAAGTTTTGCTAATTTGGATGTTCAATAGAAAACATAAAGTGGCCAGTGAAACCTATCTGCTGTCTCGGTATATATATTCGAGGAGATCTGGAAGAGTGTAATGATCTAAACTGGTGGACACAATTTAAAAATGTGGAGATGATTTTAAATTCTTTGAAGAGGAGGCACTTAACTTTACTGGGTAAAATAACCATAATAAAGTCATTAATAGTTCCAAAGATTTTCTATCCGCTCAATTTCCTTGATCCACCAAATGGGTATACACAAAAGTGCAATAGTATCTTATTTAAATTCATTTGGGGAAAACAAGATCTAGTTAAAAGAATGACTCTTATAGCAAATATCAGTGAGGGGGGTTTGAATATGATGGACATTGATTCTCAAATGAGTGCATGTAGAGCCACATGGATACATAAAATAATAAACAGTCCTGGTGACTGGGCTTTCTTGGGCAAAAACTATTTTGAACAATTTGGTCAAAATCAACTCATTCTCAAAACCAACTTTTGCAATTCAAAATATCTACCAGACATAAATCTATCCCATTGTTTAATCAAAATATTATTCTTTCATTTAATAGGTCAAAACAGTCTACTACAATATGTGATGAACAAAGTCTGCTTGACCAGGTGTTATGGGGAAATGTGCATTTTCTGCATGAGACATCGATGCCAAATCAGAATTAAACTTTATTCTTTAAATGATGGTTAGAGTCAGGCTTAATATATCTACAAGAATTAAATTTACTAATGGTAATCTTGATGAAAAATGTCTATTTTGTAAGGTTAAAAAAGAAAAACATTTACTGTGAGATTTTATGCATTAAAAAGCACTAAGTCTATTTGAGCATAGCATAAAGATAAAGACCAATGCAACAGATGAAAGCTTAATAGATTCAGGGTTAGAGGTACTAAACATGCAAATAGACTCTGCGCATAAAAGTAGGCCGATATACAAAAAAATTAACAAGCAGAAAATAGTTAGACCTTACCAAGAATAAATCTTGGAAACAGTTTTCAATCAGCATGACATTGACTTTCAAAAGGTATACTTATGCAAAATCAAATATATTTGTGATAAAAAACTGAGTGAGTTTAATTTTAAAGTTTTACATTTAATCTTGCCCTGTGGTCTAAATCTGAGATGATGGGGACAGAAAAATGATGATATTTGTGTGATCTCTGGTGTAACTCATGACATTGTGCATATGTTGTTTTATTGTGAAAAAGCAAGACAAATATGGAATTTAATAGGTCAAACATTCAATGTACAAGTATCCTTGAAACATGTAGTATTAACAGATTCATATAATGACATGAGTTTTTTCTTTTCACTAATATCTTTCCTTAGTTATAAAGAGTGGCTGTTGTTTAGTGTAAATGAAATATGGAGAACCCATAACATAATTGCATTCCTAATCTGGGAATTTATTTATTTATTTAGGTGTTTTAGGTCGCTTTCAACACTGTACAGGTCATGTCACGACGGGTAGTTGGAACGGCAGAGGAAAACAGTGCATACAGTTTGTTAGGGTTATGTACTGTAAACTAAAAATCTACAGAAAAATTGGTGATAATTGGCAAAATATTTGTCACTATATCAAACAGATTACTGGCAAGAGTGATACATCTTAAACTCTGCTTACAAAGTGTTTATTCTAAAAAATGAAAATGCTTAATTCCTTTGATATTTACATATTTTTTGAACAAACAAAGATGTGAACTACCCAATGATGAACTGCCAGTTTCCCAGCATGTCTTTGTTTTTAAACAAAGCTGCAGGTTTCCTTGAACAGAACTAAACTAGATCTGCATTTTTTCGTGTATAATAAATGCTATTATCATTATAAAGAGTGTTTACTATTATTATAGTATTGTAGTAACTGTAGTATTGTACCTTTACGCCTGTTATTTTAAGTAAAATTAATGTTTTGTTGTACACTTCATTCTACATACTCTGAACACTGTAAATTGAGGAATTTGTTTTGTATTGTTTCTGCATTGCTAGAAAACATACCTGTCATCCTGTTTATATATGTAAAAATTATATATGAGTAGTGGCCTTCTGAGGGAAAAAAATTACAAGTATGTAACAAAACAAAACAAGATTTTAAGCTAGAGCATCCTTAGTTCTGAAAATATATTAATAATGTTTTTTGTCAATGTGCCAAGAACTGAATGACCAACACTTGCGATACAAAGTTACCTACAATCTCATTACACCCTTGGATGCCAGGACAGTGGTGTCAGACACCAAAGTAAATTGTGACAGATGTTTTTTTCTTGAATTGCGGTGTTGAAATGATTTAAACACAAACAACAACGATGTCAAACACAAAAGGTATGTACATACTAACATATGTACAATTTATTTTGGTGTTGGATACCACTGTCCAGTCCGATTTACCGTCCATGGGTGTATATTAGTTGGGGAAGTTGCTGACAATTTGGGCAAGGTCAGTATCACATCTTTCATTTCAGTAGCCTGCCAGTGCCAAACCACTCAATTCCAAACCACTCACTCAAATTAAAAAAAATGATGGGCAATTTTCCTACCCATCACTTTACCTGATAGACAATTTTCCTGGTTGGCGTTTTTGCTGATGGGTTCATTCGATAGGCATTTTTTCTGATGGGCTTTTTTCCGTACACCAAAACAAACCTTCTTTAATCTAAAGTTGTATCTTACAATGTTTCTGTTTTCAACTTTTTACTTTAAAAGAACTGATCCTGAAATCAGCTTCCTTTAAAAAACAAATGAATCAATTAATTAAATTTGATGATTTTTTTTCAGATTTTAACATTTTTCAATTTAATCTTATAGTTACTGTAGCAAATTGTAATTGAAACATAGAAATGCAGTAATAAATTATTAATTGGGGTGCGTGATTCTAGTTTTGTAAGTTGTGTATCTCATTATCTCATGTTTAAGTATACGCTGGTTAACAAAAAAGGTATATTAGCAAAGTTATTCATGAAAGAGGTAATAACTAGTTTGTTTGATGATGAAACCTAACTTAGTACACACACAAAGGAGCCTAATCCCCTTTGATATTGGGACAGTTTGACTGAGACACAGGTAAAATGAGTGTCACTTTAACCTGCAAGTGACCAAACTATTTTGGCGAATAATATGACCAAGTGGGGTCATTTCTGACCCCACTGATTTTACATAGAAATATTTCTATATAAATGATTGTTTTATGGCTTTTTATATTTATTTCACTTTCTACCATATTTATCCTTCAGAGTATGTAATAATGTATGGATTTAGACATATTTTTTCACAAGAAAGCTGCCAAATCACACAATGATAGATTATTACTTTTATTTAGGTTTTATTTAGGCCCTGTCTGCTACATCTTTCAATATGTATTTTTTTTGTTTTCTCTCAGTGCATCATAAAAGAAAGTCATAAAAGTAAAATTATGTTGTACAAAATACACATTAGATATTAAAATAGATATTACAATGTGACAGGATAATTGTAGCCTGGCAGAACTGGTGACAAGCAAATATGCCTGTACTTTAACTCAATCTCAATGAACCAAGTAGTCATCTTTATTAAGGGTCAGTGGACATGTTCACTGTTAGTTCCTAAGTCATTCACCAGGGGCGCTACTGTGTCGTGACCCAAAGACTATGTATTTTTAATGACTCTTAAATGCAAAGTTTAAAATACTTTTAAAGGCACCCATCACTCAAAAATGGGTGGACTCTTTAAAACAGACCTTCTAGTGATAAAATGTGTCTCTCATTAATGCTGGCACACACTAATAAAGCATATATAAAGAACAAAGAGAAGTCACTCTCACCACATTTTGTCATATTTTCAGTGCAGACACTTTTTACCGTGCATCAAAAACTGTGGAATTGAGTATGCTAAGACTAACTTAAGTGACACTTAAATAAAAGTTCAGACAACAACCAAGAAACAGACATTGTTATTTTAAAATCTCAGGTGGAAAAATGTTGCACAATAGGGGCATACATTTTAACAAAATAAAAATAAAAACTTGCAGGAATTTAGGCCACTTTACAGCATAAAATTTATTAATTTAAGTTATATGTATTGAGAAAAGAAAAACGTGTGTTCCTAGCCAACTGTGTGAAGTATTGATTAACACACACACACCACACTCAGTGGACTTCAAATGGCCAGGCTTTGACGCCCAGTGAACCATAATCAATACTCTGTGGAAAGTACGACAGGCCTTGTCTTCTTGTCTGCCTATTCACATACACTAGATTAATACATTGTTTACATAGTAACCTGGTTAAATTGTGCTTCTGAGTGAATTAGTTTGTTTAAAGATAATTAAGTCAACATAGTATTGGATGTGCACACATGTGTCATTTGTAAGGAAGGCTACTATACACAAAGTGAAAATCCTTTTTTGTGGACTTTACTTTATGTGGAATGTTTTTTTTTTCAATGTTAGTGCAAAGGGGGATATTACGTTAAAAGTTATGTGGTGGAACTTTTGATTTATTTGACAAGATGAATTTTGTGTTGTTGTGCATACATGAAGTACTGTCTGGTGGAATACTTGAGGTACATAAATCCCTGTGATTTATAAGGCATTGTGGTTTCCTGTCATTAGTGATAGTTATGTGTTAGCTTAAAAAGGATACAATTTGATGGGCATGCAAAGTGGGATAAAATGGCTACTGCAAAGCAATGGATATTTGAAGTGGACCAATTTTTTCACAGAGAATGTGGCAAAAATACAGAAGGTAAGAATCAATTACATATGCTACTTAAATTTTTACATATGCTACTTAAATTAAATTTTTTTAAAATTTTTTTGATTAATTTAAAATGTAATTTTGAAAAAGAAATTGTTGTTTAATGCATGTGTTATTGATAATGTCAAATATGTCATGTTGGAGGTTTTTTCTGTGATAACTTTCACTTTCAATTTCAGAAGTAAATGGTCAAAAATAGATATTTAACAGCTGTCAGTTAATTTTGGCTATGTTTGTGACAAAAAGATGTCATTGTTAAAATGTGAGAAGTGTGCACTTAGTTTTTTATTTCTTTATTTTTGTTAAAATTGTATTATAAATGACCATATGTGCAGAAGAAATAAATACCTTTACCCCAACTTGACAACCAAAGAATGTTCACTTGGTTACTGAAGAATATTTGAAGTCAGCTCAGGCAGGATAATATTGTACAGTTGATAATAAAGGAATTTAAACAGATAAAAGTTACCCAAATATAATATAAACGTAGTATGGCTCAAAATAAAACAGGCAGGAATTCAAACAAACAGAGAAAAATTTAAAAAAAGAAGAGTAGGTAAAAGGAGAGAAGAAAAAAAACGGCACTGAATGTGGAAACAGCACAACAGTCATTATTTTGAAGAAGCCACTGAAAAGAAATTCTACTGAGGACATCATTACTTGTGTGAGTATTTTCTTATATACAAGATTTTTGGTTATCTGTAAATGCAGGAAAAAACTCCCATCAGCTAAATATATAACCATCCTAAATTATTAATTACCACTGCAGTTTACTGAGAATGCATGGCAAAACCATTACAAGTAACCCTGAAAATAATTTGCTTCCCCTAATTTTGCAAATATTTCTTTTGAGATGGGCATTTTTTTTTTGCTGTGATTGTGAAGTTATTGCAAACTGGTGTAGCACTTACGATCATGCTAGTGGGTGGTGGTGGTGGGTGGGGGGATTCGGTGGGGGGATTCTAGGAAATCTTCCCCCCCAACTGTAAACAGTTTGTATCTTGTAAAATTCTATCCAAAATGTAACTGAATAGTTCTAAATCCTCATCCTAGAATCTCCTCTTTCTGCTTTATAAAAAGTGTAACAGTGTTCAGTTTTGAGTTAATCTTATGACTATCAATCTCAAGCCTATTTATGGCAATTGGTCAGACCTACTATTTCAATACAAGGAATTCTCAGCCTCAGCAGAACTTCACTACACATTGATACAGATTCATCTGGTTAAATTTTTTATCCTTTATTCCAATTTATTCTTTTTATTGCGTAAAATACCCTTACCTTATCCTCACTAGTGCTATGTGTAGGCAAAAGCTTACATCCCACGACCAACTCGAATATTTATAGAACAAAAATATTCTTGTCATCCGTGAAGTGCGCATGCGCCGCGTCCTTAGTTACCAGATAGCTTCATATTTATTTTGGTTGTTGGAGAGCTTACATCGACTATGAGTGTACAATTTCTTTGTGTGTCATTTTTAAAATGGCGGAGATTCAAGTAAAGAAAGGGAATAAACAATCTCCTGGTTGCAGACATTTTATGTCTGATTGGGATTCTCACAATAATTGTCCCTCTTGTAGAGATAAAGGCAAGGGAGATGATGTTTGTGTTAAAGAAAAACCTGAAGATTGTTATATTTGTTTTTGTTCAATTTTTGTTGTTTAATCTAAATTATATGTGTCTGTTGTGTATTCTTCATGTTTAAAATTGAAATGCTTTAGAAACTCATATAATTTATTTGTTTTCACAATCCTCCTAATTGTGATAAATGTATACTTTTATACAGGTGTGCTATAATTAAATAACCACTCTGTAATTAATATGGCATGGTTTCAGAACAATCATAATTAGTGGATCAGAAAACAATCTGTTTGGCAAACCATAAAATTAAAATATTGATTTATGTTTGATAATGTTAAGTTTTTAATGGTGCAGTAAAATCCTGATTTTGTTAGTTATTGCCTAAAAAGAAGTGTTTCATTCTGTTCATTATAACAAAAGTATTTATAGTTTACCCCACAGCCCTTATGGGCTGCCAGGGTATTGTTTTCATCTGTGGTGTCCAGATGCGGGCGGGTGGCAAGAAAATGTTTGTCCGGGCTATATCTCAGGAACCATAAAGTGTAGGAAATTGATACTTGGTAGGGACATTGGTTAGGGGGTGTAGGTGTGTAACATCATAGTTAGGACAGGGTCGGTAGCAGATTTTTCATTTCGGTATCCCGCTAATGTAAAAACGTACCGATTCCGGGATACCGAAAGAAGAAATTGCGTTCTAGTATATCACCAATTGAATAGGCCCACCAACCGGAAGTAAGCTTTGAAAAGAAAACATTGACGTTCTGAAAGAAATCAATACAAAAGCGCTAAAATATATAAAATATGGGATAAAGTCTGGAATTTCTTCAGTTTGTGGGTTGTTTCAAAATACTTGACATTTTCTCACAATATTATATACTGACATTCGAAATACCGGCTGTAAAGTGTCACCACAGTGTTGAAGTGAATTGGTCTCAATACCGAGATACCGGTGTTACCGACCCTGCCCTAATCATAGTTGACCTTGCTGTAGTGAGCTTGACCTTTTAAATCTTGTCCGGGATATATCTGAGAAACTGTAAGGTGTACAAAGTTGATACTTGGTAGGGACATTGGTTGGGGGTTGTAGGGCATTAGTCCTTAAGGGGAGGTGTGCATTGTGATGGTGTGATCTCGATTTGACCTTTGACCTCGCTGTAGTGACCGTGACCTTAAAAATTTTGTCTGGGCTATATCTTGGAAACTGTAAGATGTCGAAAGTTGATACTAGGTTGGATCTCATTGATTCAGGAGTGTGGGTGTGCAATGTCATGATGTGGCCTTTATTTGACGTTTGACCTTGCAGTAATGACATTGATCTTTGTACTGTTTCCCTTTATCTATATCTCATGGTATTGAAAACTGTTTCCGCGGGCTGTGGGGTACAGGCATTTATGAGGCTACTTTGTTTATTTTGGTTTCATTTTTCAGCCAAAGAAGAGATGCTTAACCACTGACTGCCCAAGGAAAAAGGTCCATAGCCCAAAAACTGAAACAGAAAGTTTGTTGGCAGCTTACAGAAAAACAAATTTGTGATGAGTCAACTCATCTTAATCTAGAAGGCAGAAGAATTGTTAATTTAGAAAAAATGTCAGCCATGGTTAGAGAACTCACAGTATATGCAGCTACTTGTTCAACTTTGTATGAACATATAAAAAATCAAAATTAAGAAAGATGGACTTGTATCAATCTTCAGAGCAAGGTGTTCTGGTTGTGAAAAGTTCTTTTATTTTGAGAGTGATTTTAAGGTTAGGGATGCAAATGGACACAAAAGATATGCACTTAATTTGTCAGCTGTTTGGGGTAGCATGGCTACTGGTGGTGGTGGTACTAAATTAGAGGAATTACTTTGCACAATGGGAATACCATCAATGTCTAGAAAAACATTTTCAAGAATAGAAGAACAGGTTGGAGATTGGTGGAATAAGAAGTTAACAGAAGAAATGGTCCAAGCTGCTGAGCAGGAAAGACATTTGGCTCTATAGAATGATGAAACACATGAAGGAATCCCTGCTATAACTGTAGTTGTAGATGGTGGATGGAGTTCTAGATCCCACAAACATTCATACAATGCCTTAGGGCAATAATTAGCAATAATTATAGGTAACAGGGCTAAAAAGCTGTTGCATTTAGGTGTCCGTGTTAAATACTGTTCAATTTGTAGTAGAGCTGAATGTATGAAAGTCCCATCAAAAAATATCTCTGTTTTAAAACCTGGTATGAGTCTTCACGTGCAATGGAATCTAATATTATTTTTGAAGGATTCAATATGGCAGAGTCAAAATATTGTTTGAGGTATATGAAGATGATTGGGGATGGGGATAGTTCAGTTTTAGATAACTTAATGAAAAATGGACCTCACTGGTGCAGGGATATACAAAAAATTGAATGTGCCAATCATTGTTGCAAGTGTATCAGGACCTCTTTGGAAAACTTAGTAAAAGACAAACCTGAATTTAAGGGTAAACATGGATTAACCAAGGCTAAAAGAGTTAAACTTCTAAGTGCTATAAGATACTGTATAAAAATGAGATCTAATGAGGTCAACACAGGAAAGCCAAAATATCAAATAGTGAGAGATCTTCAGAATGACATACATGTTATGCCAAGACATATATTTGGGTATCATGACAAATGTGCTTCTAGTTTCTGCAAAAATGGTAGAAATAGCACTAATGTTTCTGATGAAACGGAATCTGAGGAAAACCACTGTCAAAATATAACAGGTTTAGGTGATGAAATAGTTATTTCTGATGCACTTCATCAAAATTTTGAATTCTGGAATGAAGGGATGAGTATACAAGATGAAGAGAATTCTAGACAAAGGGTACAGCCAGTCCCACTGAATAATGAGTTGATGATAGAATTAAATATTATCATGAATAGGTATGTTGCAAAAGTTAGCCGGTTACTTGGGAATTTCACCTCAAATTTAGCAGAGTGTTAGATGTCCGTTAGAGCCAAATTTGATGGGGGTAAACAAATAAATAGAGTTCAAAGGGGTGCATGGAATGCACGCAGCATGGGGGCTGGACTAAGATTTTATTTTGGACCCAATTGGAGTCCTAAAGTTTGGAGTGACATATTGAAAATCAGGCCAGATCCCATTTTTGAGAGAATTTATGAACAAAAATTGACAAGTCATAACAAGATGATTGCTTACAGTAGATGTCCAACAACAGTCAACAGGAGAAAACAGTGGAAGTATAAGAAAGATAAGGCCAGTAAAGAGCGGGGACAGGCATATGAACCAAACAGCTCACAAGTGGAACCTGATCTGTTGAGGCGGGACTTGCATACAGTGATGAAAAACTTTTATAGCACCAAAGTGTGTCACTCTAAGGCAGATATTAAATGCATAGCTGAGAAAACAGTAGGGCAAGATAACAGTATCTGGCATGCAGAACGTAGGTTAAGGGTGACTGCTTCCAATATTGGAACAATTGTAAAAAGACGGAAAAACACTAACCCTTGTCGATTAGTTCACCAACTATTATATAGGTCTAGATTTGTAACTGAACACACAGACTATGGTAAGAAAGAAGAGAGTAGTTCAATAAGGGATTATGAAACCTTAAAGTGTAATGAAGGGCTCACGGTTAAGAAAGAAGGTATTATTGTGTCTCACACATACCCATACTTGGTGGGAAGTCCAGATGGAATGGATATAAATAAAAATGGGGAAGAGGTTGGGGTAATTGAGATTAAAAACCTTTCCAAGTACAGGAATTGTGATATTTTAAGTGCACTTCAAAAAGCCAAAGTTGATAAATCAACATTTCCTCTTGCTGTTGATAAAAATGGCCACATGAAATTTTAAAAAAACCATGACCACTATTATCAGTGCATGGGATTACTTCTTATTCTTATTCTTAAAAAGTTGGCTAGATTATATTTTGAGGAGCCAAGTTGACATTTACATAGAAAGGTTGCTACCTGATTATGCCTGCTTTGAAAAAAATAATTGCAAAAAGTTCATACTTTTATGGAAATGCAATTCTGCCTGAGCTGGCACACCCACGATTAAAACTTGGTGGAATCAGGAAGGAATATGTTGATTTTGACATAAACAGCCTGCTCATAACTAGTAATTAAGTGTCCCTTTGATTTTTGTTTATTTTTTGTTTATTTGGGGTTTTACGTTGCTTTCAACACTGTACAGGTCATATCACGACGGGTAGTTGGAAGGGCAGAGGAAACCAGTACATATAGTTCGCTAGGGTTCTGTACTGTAAACTGCCGACCAATGGCAAGCAACTACCAGCTTTCCCGAGAGTGTCACCACTCTGCCACCGTGGCCCCCCAAGTGTCCCTTTGAAGGGGGAGACTTATTTGACAGCCACTATCGCATTGTCATCCTATTATGATAGCCCCTTAAGATAAGACTTATCAAAATTATTTTGCCAGTTAGAATTATTAGACATATTATGAAAGAATTACATTTCCACTAAAAAGTAATTTTTGATCAAATAACATCACTGAAAAAGGTTTTAAAAAAATTCCAATAAGTGGTTTCATGTTTTCTTCTGCTAATGGTCTATGAACAACTGTTCCGTGTGTGGTCATACCAGCATGTATATGACATTACCTTGTTCTTATTGCTTTATAAATGGAGCTTGTATATTGGTAGTCCATGAGGTCAGTACGAAACATTGTAATCTAGGTATAGTGTAACAACAAGTGTAATATAACATTGCTTATACTAATACTAAATTTACCAGAAGTATCTAATCAAAGACATATGTTTTGTATTTTGTAGAACCATAGTGGATGCAGACTTGCAGTGTGCAATGTGGGGAAAATGCAATCCCAGGGCAGTGCATTTTCTGTAGAAATGGATGGGACTTTTTATGCACTTTACCAATATTTTTACTGTTGCTGCACCAAAAAGACTCATGATTGGTCTTTGGGTACAGCTAGAAAGTCGTCCAAAAATGAGGCAGTGAGCTTTTACTTTAATTGATAAAAAATGTGAATATATCAAAAACATGTACATGGGCTATATAGATACCGTCAGTTGAAATTTCTAATGAGGGAAGAATATTTTAAACAAATACTCCATAGTATGGAATTATTTTCAACAAATATTCTTGCCCAACTAGTATATATGTTACAGGCAATCTGTGTAACCAGGCACTACGCGTAATGACTGAACATTTCAGTCATTTCACGAAATGCCTAAACAGTTTAGCCATTTTGTGAAATGCCTAGGCATTTCACGTACTGACTGAAATATAAGGTTCAGTGTTACACAGATTGCCTAAAGAAGTATTTGAGATTTCAGGCAATCTGTGTAATGATATTTTTTTAAAGTATCTTTTTGATAGAATATGATTATTTTTTGCTATGAACAATTCAAGATGTAGTTTTAACTATATTACAATTAATGAAGCTTATAATATTGACATATCTCATGGATTTTTGCATAAGTGAGTACATAAACAGTTTTACTATATAATCATCAATAATAATACATTTCATACTCATTCTCATTTTCCATCTTTTAGTTCTTGGTACATCCTCTTATGTTGTTATATGGGGTATGGCTTCTTTGAGTATATCAAATACTTAAACTTTGATTTGTGATTTCAAGCAGTCCGTGTCACCATTTTTTTTAAGTTTTATTGATTCAATGCATTATTTCTTGCAGATAGAAGCAATTCACACATTGTAGTTTTAACTGTATAACTATCAATTAAGTTACATTTTGAGATATCTTATACTTTTTTAACATAATTAAATAAACGAATGAGTAGTTTTGCAATGTTATCACTAAGAGTCATATTTTTCATACCTATTTCATTCAGTTGTAAGAAGGGTATCTAATTGTTACTGTTTTCAAAAGAGTATGTTTACTGGTCTTGTTATGTGGGGCTTTTTTAAATACATGAGACAAATACTGAAAAATTTTAGGTTAATCCTCTTAGATGAAACAAACTTAACTGCAATTAAGGTTCCCCACCCTTTTAGCATCCAAACACTCAGCCTGAGCTTGCTTGACCTAAGTAAGTATTCTGCACTAATGCCCCCTCCCCCCCTTGACATATGACAATGACATATTTCAAGTCAAGTTTAATGAGTTACATCTCACTTGGGAGCAATATTTTAGCTTTAAATAACTGATATCATTTCTTGACATGACAGATTACTAGTGTTCATTAAAATAAAATAAATAAAAATACATTATTGATTAGGGCTTTTTAAGAGAAAATTAAAACTCAAGAAACATGAGGCTAAAAGAAAGTTATCATGCCAAAAAACAGTATACTATAATGATTGAGGTCCTAAAATAAGTGTTGGTTAATTATGCCACTTTTTCAAAACATTACTGTTAACATCACTTTGTATTTGTGTGTATTATTATGTTTTCTGAACACTTTGTATGGACAGTGACAAACAATTTCAGTAAAATTGAAAATAGGTATTTTTAATCATAATACCATTGTTATTATCATTGTTCATGATTGGGCATAAAATATATTCTCTATGTACACCACAAGCAAGGATAAAACTATATAACATCAAAATAATTCAGGAATAATCATCAAACATGATACACAACTATGTTCAGGCATTACGCGTAATGCCTAGAGCTCATTTTCAGCCATTACGTGAAATGTCTAGGCATTTCATGAAATGCCTGAACTGTCTAGGCATTTCGTGAAATGACTGAAATGTTCAGTCATTACGTGTAATTGCCTGTAACATATACAGCTTTCCTGCATCACCTACAACTATGTGTGGTGACTAAACCTCTTCAGTGTGCTGGAAGTTTTGTAGAGGTCCTCAGTGGCCTAGTGGTTAGCAAGTTTGGCATCCAATCATACGCTGTCACCTCTGAATCTTTTATTATTTGTGAGCACACTACTTACTCAAACACAAAATAACAAATGTTATTGTAAAAGAGCAGGTTCTGATGAAATGAGGCTCTGAAACATCAACAAATTTATAAATTTGCTCTTTTACAATAACCTTTCTTTCATTTTGTGTTTGAAGAAACAAAGAGCAAAGCAGTAGATTTAAATATCTACTTAGTACAGAACAATAAAACCGACACATTTCATGAGAGCTGATATGGACAAGAGACTGCATGAACCAGCATCAACTGTGGTTTATGTTCACAGGTAATGACATTAATATTCACAGTAAATTTGAGATAATTTTAAAATAAGTAATTTTTCTTTATTTTTGACACCTGAAAAATGAAAATGAATTTAACTGGAAATTTTCCTCTCAACTTTCATTATTATAGTAATAGTTAATTTATTATCCTAAATATTTCAGATTTAAAAACCTATGTATGTCAGAAAGAAACACATTCTTTGTAGACTTTACAGTTTTGTTAAAATAAACATGTTACTTAATGTATATCAACAGAATTTGGCACTTGCTTGTTGGATTTTGCTTAAATATATACCACATGAAAAATGTTACCTATAAAATGTGTTGATAATTACTAGGGATGGGTCAGAATGGATAGTGTCTCAGTATAGAATGCATTTTAGTGAAATACCGTGATGAGATTTTACAACTGCCACTTCATTTGTCAACAATATAATTGGAGGCAAACTTAAAATATTGGAAACAAACCTATCTACACCTTTTTGATGCCAATCCATCCCTAATAATAATATTTAGTTCGTACAAATTCATTTCAACTTAAATGTGTTCATTTGTACTTACAGGTTTCGTTTGTGTGTTACTTTGACTGTGAGATGATAGAGAGATGATTGAGAACTTTCCCTTCCAAGCCCTAAATCGACTTATGTTGAAGGAAAATTCGAATATAGACACAAAAGTTGTCTTCTGACAACTGAGAACAATCATAATAAATTATCTACATCAGAAATTTATGTGTATACTGCTGCCTCCTTATATATGATATATGGTAACTAAGGTGTTGTTGGACATAAACTTTTTTCAGGACATTCCATATGTAAATTCTGAGTACTTTACCAAGTTGCCTCACTGATTTGAAGTAAAAAATATTTATTATTGACATATGACAAAAGGTATCGTCAGTAATGCCTTTTAGAGCAATTTTTGAAAAAAATTTTGACCAGTTCAAAGCAATTTTTGAAAAAAACAGTTACAAAATATTTTCCAAGTAGTTGTACCTCAATATACATAATTTCATTGAAAATTAAAAACTAGGTACAGCTATGTCAGAATACATGTAAATAGTTCTGTATTTCACACACATGGCAAGGGTTTTAGCCATGTATATAAAATGATCTTGTATGTAAATAATGTTTTGAAAATAAATGAGAAAAGTAAGAATATTTTAAAAGTTCACACAACTTACTAGTATTATTTAATAATCATAACAGTAAGCAAACAGCAAGTGTATTGTCACATTTCATGCATATACAAATGCTGCCTTGTACAAAAAGTACTGTATATAAATGGATTACAAATTAGAGTGCAATAGAAATAGTGGCAGTTGATATAGTATTGTAAATTTTAAATTACTGGAAAATTTTTAAATATAATAAAAGATCTAAAACTATAAAATGGTGTTGACAGTGTTACAACTACATTGAAAAACTGAAAGATGATTTGGTATTGAAAACTTACTGGACTTTCTTTTCTAACACCCACATTGACCTTTAGCCATTGAATTTGTTTGTGAAAACAAGTGTCTTATCAAAAACCCAGAATATCAGCCATGGTCAAGAAAACATCCAACCTTAGTTGAGTAGTATTTGTTGCTCTGTAAGGTTTATGGTATTGATGGATTGATTTGGTTTCAAAAGCTAATTAAAGTCAATTGGAGGATCTGTTCCGATATTGAAATCAACCTGACAAAAGTCTGACTTCTCAACAAAATGCTTACATTAGAATACGGCACAATAAACAGTTTTTTTACATTTTGTAAATATATTTAAAAGGTTTTGAAAAACCAATAAATAAAAGTAAATTTATTGTCACTCCTAACCTTAAACAAGTCAATGTGGCATTAATTGGTGAATATCCAGTCAATATGCCTTCCTCATGGAACCTCTATACTGTTTATTGTGAAATGTAAACAAATGGTTTGGAGGGAGTTGCTAAGGTAAACATTAAAAGTAAGCAAAAAAGTAGTTCCTTGACATACAACAGTGACACCTGGTGAATGGAATATGCAACTGAAAACAGGTGCTTGCAACATGTCCACTGACCCTTAAAGTATGTCTATGTTTTAAAAAACATAGAGTCCTTCTTTATTTATGTATAATAGATAATGTTTAGATATAGTAATAAAAACAGTAATTATATGGCTTCTGGGATGTGTGGCCTTACAATGCCTACGTTAAATGTGGCCTGCCTGTTTGCTCATGTTGCTCTGTTATCAAAGTGCATGGTCTTCAGAATGTCTCTGAACCTTGTTCTGGGCATTGTAGCTGTCAACATTTCAAACTGTTCACAAAGCATCTGTTTTAGACCAAAATAATGCTCTTGGATTGTAGTTGCTTCTTTACAACCCTGCAATGATGCAAGGCCCAGTTACACCAATGACGGTAATTGCAATGATTTCTGTACTGTGAATTTATTTCCTTTTTATTGTCAGGGTGATTTCATTCCATTCTATATTTTTCTGTCTACCCTCCTTGTTGATTTCTTGTGCAATGAGTTATTCTATCTCTGGTTCAACAAGCAAATGAAATTCTGACTGGATGTCCTCACAATATGTCTGATTTCTTATCCCTGTCGGTGTCCAAATTATGTCCTCTTCACAATGGCTTCCTGCAGGAGGACTTCTCCCCCAGTTTATTTCATTTTTGACTGAGTGTGCATGGCCTTTGTTTATCACGTTGATTAGTATTTCCTGCAGACAGAACATCTTATTGCAGATCATGGCCTTGGTCTTAGACACAGGCTATTTTCCAAATTTGGGACACAGGCTATTCTGACTTGTCCACTTGCTTGCCGGCATGCTCCATGTTCATCCAAGAACTCTTGCTCCACCATGAGCCTGTGCCTGGCATCTACCTGCTTCCCCTGCAGACCACACCTTACTCTGTTTTTAGGTATCGTATGGACTTCATGGCAATATTTTCTATGAGGGTGTTTGGTATGTCAAAGATACAAGAGTGCTGACTAATCTCCATCAATGGACACGTGCTATTTTCATCATCACTGTTACGGTCACGGGCAAGCACGGTAGCAATTACCGGTTGTCTTTAAGTTGTAACAGAAAAAGCAAAAAGTTAAACTTAACAAATTTATTTAATAGTCAACAATAATGATTACAATCAACTGGTATGCTCTTAACCAAACACACTAATACAATAATAAGATCTAGCTGACCTGACCACAGAGATTATGAGTTAAGTTTATCCGCCGTATCCAGCAATCTGTTCCGTAATCCGTCCTGTAGTATATTCCGTGGTCTATCCAATGTCCTGTGGTCTGTCCTGTGATCTGTCCAATGTTCACTCACACACGGATATCTATATCTTGTGACCTGTCTCACACTCAACAACACAAAAGGTTCTTGTCCTACTATTCTTTATATATCCAGTCACACAGAATGTCTGTCTGGAGATATTTAGAGAGTTAACACAACTGTACTGTCTGCTCCAAGATGTGGACAATGTCCAAAATGCAGTAAATTCACTCTCTGTTATATGAATGTACAATATCCAAAATATCCAAAGTACAATAAATCTGTCCAGATGATGTATCCAGTTCACTCCAGTAAAAGTTCACAGTGATATAAGCATATATTATACTCCAAAACACAATAGCTCTCCTTATAGCAAGCGAATACAAAGTTCACTTGTGGTCAGATGTACATTCCTTATATACATTCACAGATTCCTCTGGAATTGTACAGAACCAACTCAAAAGAAGCTTGTAGCCATCTAGGCCAAATGAGGAAGTTCTAGAAACTACTGGCAATTGGGTTTCCCCAAATCTATCATAACCACTGAGGGGGGGATTTCCCCCAGTCTGTGAACAAATCAATAAACACTAAAACACAAAAATCAATAACTCCCTTAATTTAAATGTTAACACACAAAAAGAACCAACAACACAATTATCTTTTATGACAATTTATAAACATAAAGCTTAAATTAAACAATGCACTAATATAGTGCCCAATATATGTAATATACAATGTACTAATATAGTGTCCAATATATGTAACAATCACTCTGGTCATCCACAATCTGTCTCAATGCTTGTGCAACTGTAATTCATGCTAATTTAGGTTCGTTGGTCATGCTTTCATGTATAACAGTAGAATATAATGCTTAGAGTTGTCAAATTTCAATATGATCTAAAGTTATATTGTCAAAAATCACATAGATCTTCCTGGGGTCATAAGTGACCCCCGCACACATTTTGATTGTACTTACCACACAGAATGGCTGATCTTTACGAAATTCTAGAAATTCTAATACAAGAGAGATAGGTTGATAAATTCATTGTAGGAAACTTTTTTTTCAATTGAAATGTGCAAAATGGTACGCAAATATATATGCCCGAGGTCATAAATGACCCCACTCGGTCGCTTGAGGGTTAACCAGGCATATTACCCCAATAGAGGCAGATCTGGACTGAAGGGGATTGGAGGGGGCGTAGAAAGGGATGGAAAGCCCCAAGACAAAGGTGTCAAACTCTTAAAGGTTGCATGCGCCCCCCCAGATCTGCCTCTGCAAAAGGTCTTGCTGCAAAAATTCCCAAATCTGTTGGCCAAAATCACTAGCTGTTTCTCACAATCCTCTGCCACAGCTGATCTGGTAATTGAATACCCATTCATTTATGTCCAGCCTTTTGTTTGATGTCTAAACCTCATCATGGTGTTATCTGATTATGGGCGTAACACACTTTAAGGATTGACCCACCCTGAAAGTGAAGAGAAAGGATACATGGTTTCCCCCCTCTTACCTTGTGTCAAAATGTAATAGCTATTTTCAGGACTGGGCTGAGCAGCTCTCTGAAAAAGGTTATCCACTAACCCAAGTGACTGGGGCCTTCTCTTCTATGAAAGAACTCTTTGAATTTCATGATCATCTCACCTAACTCGATCATCTACCTGAACGGTTAGAGAAATATAACCACATGTATCACTTATGTTATTACTCTATCTGTGTTGTTCTAAATAGCCAATGAATTGGCCCCTGTATAGATATCCAGACTGCATATGAAACAAAATTGGAAAAAGCACCAGGGTCATTACTATCATGAACCCAATTCTGCCTGTCATATTCCTATTGTCAAAATCTTGCAGCTATTGAATACATTTATGGGCAGATCAGGATCCTGTCATAAAGATTATTGGGGAGCAATCATACTGATCATAAACCCTGAAGTCTGATCAGCAATTTCATTGCAAACCTGTCTACCTCTCACCCTTTTAACCTCCAATCACAGAAAGAATTTCCCAATTCCCAATATTGCACAATCGGGAGTAAGGTCTAATGATATACTGTAGAAATGAAACATCCCCATTAGCATGCTCTTACCATAAAAATACACTGAATTTTTTTATTTTCTCTGTATTCTGCAGAAAAGGCCTATCTATCACTTATCTTTCTGGTACTCTGCTGGAGGAAATCTGCAATTGATTCTGGAAAGTTTCCAGACCATTCCTTTCCCTGCATTTCCTTTTCATGGAAATGTATTAATTAAATTTCTCATTAGAACATTTTAAAAGTCAGAGCAGTATATAAAGGGTGAAGGGTGGTGTTGAACATCTGTGAATTAATTTATCTCTCTCGTGTAGACTAAAATTTCTTGTTGCATAGTGTCTATATCTACTAGATAGTAGATTGTTGTATAATGAACATTGTTCACATCTGGGAGCAAACATCACAGGTGGAGAGACATAATGGATATTTGGATACACACATTTTGTCCTGGTAATCAATGGGCAGACCACTTGACAGATTTCTTGATAATGTAGACAAAATTGTTTTAACTATTGCTTACGTTCATACAATTTTGGTCAGATTGGAATCATTATTGTATGAACAGTTTAGAGTATCTATTATTATACTTGCTAAACAAGTTGCTTGAGTAAAAATTTCTGTCTTTTCATTGCTAACTGAATGCAACTGGTAACTGCTTCCATGCTTCCAATACACGGAAAGAGGGTTATAACCTTTCAGTTTTTCATGGTTTAGGGTCAAATCCTTTCAGTTTAGCCTTATTTTTTAATGTTTGTTCGTTGATATTACTGTGTGATATTGCCATTGTTCTTGTTGAGCAAATGCAGGTAACTATTGATACTGCTGTCGGCCTGATGCACACGCCAGTCGACAGTCAGACCTAGTATACAATGTAAAGGGCTCTTGTGGTGCTGGCCAGTCCTATAATGGTCCCATGTCATATGAGTGGGGCAAGCGGGATTATTGCTGCAGATTATGCTGCTGCTCTATCATGAGTCTCAGTCTCACAGAAGAATTACTTAGGGTTACTCAGGCTGAGTTAGCTGCTCGTGTGTTGGCTTGTTCTGAGTTGGTTCTTCTCCTAAGTCCCCAAGATGTGCCACTTCCAAATGAACATTCATCCCATCCATTACCCCATGAGCTAGTTAAAGAAACTCTCCACTTCTACCTCTTCATCCTACTCCTACACTAGAACAATTGCATGATATTTGGTGTCTAACTCCACAGCTGCTGTGGTTATAATTTTCATTGACTTTTTTTCCAGCTGCTAGCTTTTAAGGTTATTTACTGATAAAACACAACGTCCTGTACACTAGATTCTCAATAAGCCAGTGTCGATACTATTTCCTTAAAATTGAAAATCGAATGCAGTAAATGTAGAACATAGGTTCTCTTTTTTATGCCCATCCTGGATGTCTAATGTCAGTTGTTGTTTAATCTGGGTGACCCTCTACTCTGCCAACAGGACAGGAAGTCAAACAAGTGTACCTGGGAGGCTATCGAGGTTTGCCATCTTCTGAACCAGGGACAGTGGGAAGCCATGCCAAACAGGATGGGTCTTGTTTTCATGTGAGCCACAGAATAATCAACCATGAATGAGGTCACCAGTGATGACACTCCCGGTCACCAGAGTAGAACTGGGACCATCAGGAGCAGTAAGTGTCATTTGTCAGAATCGGAACAGATTCTAAACAGAGGACGATTTTTTCTGCATCCTGATATTATTGCACCAGTGGCACAAAAAACAGCCTGGATAAAATCGGATGTACAACAAAGTATGAAATAGCCACAAGAAAACCTAAGACAGTTAAATCAGGGTGACTTTTGGGCTATCTTGAAAGTTGAACAGCTACATAAGTGCTATAAAAGTTCGAAAAAATAATATAGTATTAGGTTCAAACTAGATTTTCAAGATTATGCCTTAAAGACCACTAGCAATTAGTAAGATCATTTAAAAATGAGATTTCAGATTTGATTTCAACAGTAATTTCAGATAGTAGTACTCCCTGTGATTATTTGGCATGGATTCTTAATACGTAAAAAGCATATGAATAATTACGAAACAGTTGTGCTGAAATAATAATAATAATAGTAGGATTTATATAGCGCAAAATTGATACAAATCCTCTAATGCGCTTAGGTCCAAGAAGGGAGAGTCCAGGGACAGGCATGGGTCGGCATCTAAAAAGCGCCCTCCAGTGTATAACTATATGCTATAAATAAATACTATAAATAGAGCAGAATCACCAATTCACTACTTACCCACAACCTGCAACAATGTGCTGTAGCTATAACCCTGACCTGCACCTCCACTGCTACATCTAAACACGCCATTTTCCTCGAGGTTAATATCTTTTACCACAAGCGACGTGTTCACAGATTCACTGATACCATACTTTTCTGCAGTGTACCCTTTATAGTACTGTATTTTTTGGCTGGGTCTTTTGGGGTAGAATTTCATTATGTTACTCCACTGATTAGATTTGAGCACGGACCAAAATATGGCAACTTCATTCTTAGGACCTTCACCACATGTCAGCTCTATGAATTCTGTCCCATTCTCTATAGTAATTGTGTCATCTATATATGCATCAGTATTCCCAGCTGATGTATGCATCCACAGATCCATACAGACAAATACAACTACAAAATGATCAAGAGATTACATACATTATAAGATTTATTTAAATAATTACAAAATGCAAAAAAAAGTTTTCTTTAAACTATCCACTATACACGTAATAAGTTTCCTTTAAATTACCCACTAATGACATTATATGTTTGCATAAATTTGTAATCGAAATTACATTGAGTTAACATCATACATTAAGAAGATTTTTGGGGGGGGATTTATTTAATATATTTTACATTTTTAAAAGTACAAGGTACAGAAAAATTTCTTTAAATTTGAGCAAAAGTAGTGTAATTACGGTAATGTAGTGCGTTTAAATTACATAAAACAAAACACATGAAGTACAGAATATTCTTAGTTTGATGTATATAACATTTCTTAATTGCAATATTTTAAAACCGAGATCAGAAACATGCATAACCTGTGTGATATAAATTCTATCTTCCCATACTATTCCCAGTCCATTACATACATCATCAATTATGTCCTAAGCCTCTTTTACATCCCATCGTACGTGCACGTACATGCTGGTTACAGAGAAAAATCAGCTGATTTGCAAGGGACATTTGAGCTATACCTGCGATTTTAATAACAGAATATTAGGGTTCCAGAGACCCCGCAATGAAAATTGGCAGGCAAATTGTTTTTGGTGTGCACACAGTATGGCTACAAACACTTCAGTGTCTCAAAGGTGATGTATTAGAGGCTTGGCCAAGTGCTTTCTCTTGCTAGTGTTACAAGTGTTCCCCATTCACTTGAAGGGCATGCATCTGCCATATAATACAGTCACATGTGGCCTGTAGCTAGTCGCAGGCTGTTCTTTGATATTCAAGTATAAACGGTATAAAAAACGTTTGCGATAGAATGTTTTCAAAACATTTGATAGAAAACATTTCAGAAACATTTTTAAAGGATGGGTATGAAAACTGGTTGCTTTCAAATGGTTATAAAATATTTTCAGAGCAAACATTTATAAAGCAAGTCAATAAATGTTGTTTAAATATTTTAACCATACATCAAACATTTCATGATAAATGTTTGAAAAAAAAACATTTCCAGCATATTTCTCCTGCTATTTTATAAATGATGCAAAAAAACGTTTCCTATGGAAGAGTATTAGTGCCACAGAAAAGAAATTTTTTTTGAATTGTCGACTTATTATCTCAACATGTTGAGTTAATATCTCAACAAGTTGACTTAGTATCTCAACATGTTGACTTATTAAAAGTCTGACTAGAAATTAACTTATTGGCTGACAGCCTATCACCCACCCTGATTGGATGATTATACAATTAAGAGTTCTTCCACACTGCCACTATACTGATTCACAAATGAGTACTTAATTAACAGCCCACTACCACACTGGCTGGACTAAAAGGGAATTCACTCAACAATACTGATAAGAAATTAAGCTATCAACAATCCCCCAAAACATGCATCAACAGTTTATGCTTAAAGTGTTGGAGTATTCGGAAATACATACATGAAATGAACTTTTCATATGAATTGTTATGAATTAAGCTAAATTAAATATTACTTTCTCATCAGAAAACCATCCAGAGAACACAAACCCTCGCCATGTAAATTTCTACCAATGACAAAGAAAGACAAATTACTTTAATATTCAAATTTGGGTACCCATAATTTGTACTAAAAAGTTTGTTAATATTAGGGCTGTCGGAACAGAAGTGGGATTCACATGACATTCAATAGATTTATATGGAAAAAAAGCAAATTGTAAAGATTTTTTGTAGGCCAGTCTAGTGTTGGATTTGGTAGATAACATTATAACCAAAACCTAGTAGGGCACATTGATGTGTGAGTATGTCTTTGCACAATTACACCTGTCCTGCTACGGGGGTGTTGTAAAGTCTAGGTCAACATTGCTATGACAAGGTTAAAGGTTAATCCCAATTGACACCATGACGTTGCACACCTACACCACCTAACCAATGTTACCCACCACTTAACCACTTAACAAATATCACCATCCTATTCCTTATCATTTCCAACATATGGCCCAGGAAAGATTTTATAGGTGAAAATCTCTATGACAAGGTTATACGTCAAATCCAGGTCTCACTATGATGTTGCAGATCAACACACCCAACCTATGTCACTACCAAATATCAACATCATGCACCTTACAGTTTTTCGAGATATGGTACGGACAAGATTTTAAAGGTCACTGTCACTACAGAAAGGTCAAATGTAGGTCACACTATGATGGCACATACCTACACCCCCAACAATGTCCCTACCAAATAATGACATGATTCCAGAGGTATAACCTGGACAAGAGTTTAACAGGCAATGTCACTATGGCAAGGTCAAAGGTCAAATCAAAGTCACACTATGTTGCTGCACACCTATGCCCCTTAACCAACGTCCCCACCAAATAGGTTTCTGAGATTTTAAAGCTCAAGGTCACTGCAGCAAAGTCAGTGAGATATTAAGTCAACATGTTGAGATATTTACTCAACATGTTGAGATACTAAGTCAACATGTTGAGATACTAACTCAACAAGTTGAGATAATAAGTCGACAATTCAAAAAAAAAAATTTTTCTGTGGCACTTATACTCTTCCGTAGTTTCCAGTCAAGCCTGTTTTTAAGTTTAATGTTGTCAGCACAAACTTTGTATGGACAATGTTTATGAAATGTTTTAGAACACTGCAATGTAAACATGTACTTAGAAATATCTAGTAATCCATAAGGCAGGGTTTAAAAGAGGTTGTAAAAATGCTTCATAAATGTTTAAACCATTTAAAATGGGTTTTTTTACGTTTACTGGGCTAAATTTCAGTATGAGTAAGATCGATTCAACATGACCTGTCGTCTGTGTGTATCTTCTGATCTCGTTAGCAACGGCAAACAGTGAATTTTATTAAAATGAACAGTACGTAAAGGGCCTAAATCGCTCCTCTACTCCTTTCTTTATAAAGGCGGAAAGATCTTTATCATATAGCATGATTGAATAATGGTCTTTAACCTGAGAATAACAACAAGACAAAAACCACAAGCTTAATATTGTACAATTTCCACCAAATTTTCGCCAGGATTCTAACTGCACAAGTGAATCTAAGGGATACCAAGCATGTCTATAATAAGGTACCAATATACAATATACTAAAAAAAACTAAAAAAAAAGATTGTCTTGTGCTTGTCAGAGGTAAGTCCCTGATAAAGTGCCTTTACATTAAAACATTTATTTCGACCTTCTTGGATTAGAGTGTGGTCTCATCAGAGGCTGAGGATTTATTAGAATCTGACCCTTTAAGGTGTTAACAGTGTCTCGGGCAGGCTCCAGGAGTATCAGGAGTATTGTGCACCATAGGATGGTTAAATACCATTATTAGTACAATGGTAAATGACCTTATTGTGGTTTTTACATTAAAACCATTTTGATGAGTTATTATGGATTGTTTATGGTTTATGTGCACCTTAAAGTGGTTGCTTAGTAACCTTTACTCGAATTCACTCAATCCCATTGTCTCCTCAGAGCCTTAAACAGGTGGGAAGATGGTTAAAGCATACCAATCAGTTGTGATGTCAGATTTCATTTTCATCACATGTTATGCCATGTTGTGTTAAAATGAAATTAATTATGACCGAATTTACCAATATACTTTGCATAATTCTTGCAAACTCAACACATTCGTTTTTTAAATCAATGCAGACTTTCTTTTCATCAGAGCCTGTATATCAGGGCATGATAATCAACGGCTACATTCATATTATCTGTATTTCTCCATCACAGGATTGATTAATTTTAGTAATTTCTTGTTAACAATAACAAATCAGTAATGACGATTATATATTAAAAAATAGATACCATAGCATCCCCATAACTTGCAATCTTTCTGAATATTCGCATTAGGGGGCTTACTCTTTTGCATCAACAATTTTACGATTTGTGTCATAATCAAACCATTCGACGATCATAGTTGTGCATCCCTTCATGCTTTCTGGGTAGCATCTAGGTTGCAACCACTCATATACTTTACATTGATAGGCTTTCATCCCTCTAGAAGTTTAGAGGCAGAAATCTTTGGTATATGCTTTGAAATGAAACTGTAAACACTAAACTTTCTGCTTTAAACTTTAATTAAACATTATCAAATCGATTTTCTGTGTTGTGTAAATCACAAATCTGGCTGTTGAGCAAGGAAAGTTTCATAGATAATACATATTTACCATTCTTGTTATATAATTGTTATTGATTTTAAACTCCACCATATTTAATATGAATTGACAGAAATATCTTGTGAATTGAACTCACATTTGTACTCTGATTTTTGAACTGAAGTATAAAGTTCAAGGGTTTTTGGCCACAGGGCGAACCAGTAAGTTAGAAGGGACCGAGATATTTAGGACACCATCATCATGGAAGATGATCAGTCCTAATAGGCCAGATAAGGAGGTCAGATGGGTTATCAGTCTCATGAATGTACTTGAAGTACAAGTGGCTGCTGGTGCCACTGAATAAGTGCAGATGAAGATTGATGGTTGAATTGCAAAGTTTAGATAGCGACTTTAAGAATACCAGCTACATACAGAGACTTGGAAGGGGGAATTTATTGATTGCTGGGACATAAAAAGCATATATTGCAGAAGAGTTGAACCTCATTGCTATTATCGGTACCTCTGAGGTAAATCAAACTCATAGATCTAATTGGTCTCCTTTAATGTCTCGGAACTGTCACAGTGAGACCCAATAATAAATATTTGTTTTATTGAAAGGAGGTTCAGCAGGCAATAAAATAGTCCAAAGAACATTTCTGCAATATTAATGGGGGTGCTGCACTGGAACAAATCCAGTAACCAAATCTACAACCCTAGGGTTGATTGCATAAGTCATAAAATCTGGATCAAGATCCTGACCTGACTTGGGATTGGGATCATTTTCTTCACGACTATATGGGAAACTATTAGGACAAGATGTAAAACCCTAACAGAGAAGCCATAGCAACCCCTGACGAGCCGTAGCCACAAACAGACAGGGCTGGAGTATTTTTCAGACTAACCCCCACTAGACTGATTAAATTCTGGAGTCGGGATCCAGAGTGAGGATAGAACCAAAACTATATAAACCCTCTCTGGCTGACAAAAAAGATGATTTGTAACAGCAAAGACGCCAGCTACAAATCACAGAGACTTCATACATCGGCTTAAGAAAATGTTTGATTTTTATTGAGTTTAATATTTTTTTATTTGCATCTTGATGGAAAGACAGAGAAGGACACAGCACCATGACCTGCGATACAGCCACCAGCACAGCCTCAGCCCGAATCAGCTCCAGTAGAATAAGGGGGCCACAAAACCAGTGGGTCATGCCCTGGATACTTCAGAGACAAGAAAAGGGATGCTACAGCAACTTTCTGGTCGACCTCACACACACAGACATCCCAGGGTACCAGATTTTTTTCAGGATGCCCCCTGCTTTTTTTTACTTTATCGAGGAATACATTCACCACTGCATCAAGAAGTCAGTCACCAATTTCAGTAAGCAACTGGAAGTTGGCCTCCATAATCCTGAGACACCTGGCCACCGGAGAGACCTACAACTCCTTGCAGTACCATTGGTTGGTTGGCTGCCACACCACCTGCAAATTCTATCCCCAGGCCTTGACTATTACAACAGGCAGTGACTATTACAACTACAAGGGATTCTTTTCCTGGTTCTCCTGGTCCTGATGGACGCAGAATACAGATTCTTGTGGATAGACTGTGGGTCTGGTGGTTCGTGCTCAGATGAACAGATTTTCAACAGAAGCCTTTCGACAGAGAAGATCGAGTATGGCAGCTTGGGGCTTCCACCACCTTAACTCCTGGAGGAGGGAGGGCCAGACTTACACTACTTTTTGCTTGGTGACATTTAACTTCATACCTTGGATGGTCAAACCCTACCACCGAAGACAACTGACTAGCAAAGAAAGAGTAGCCAACCACAGGATCTCCAGGAGTAGGAGGGTAGTGGGAAACGCCTTTGGAATCTTGGTAAGCTGCTTAAGGGTACTACTGGGCACCATGGAGCAAAGGCCAAGGGTTGTCAGAGACAGTGTTTTTTTATATATGTGGTGTTGCACAACATACTGAGGACATACCAGAGTGGGGCAGACAGGGCACCAAACCAGGAAATCATGTAGCAACCCAACAGAATAAACAAGTGGTGTATGTGCCAAATGAGAACTACAGAAATCCTTCGAGGGAGGCCAAACATCTGTGAGAACTACTGAAGGACTACTTCATGTGAGGGCATTGGTTGGGCAGGAGGACAGGATCTGAGATGTGTCAACCAACCACCCTTCAAACAATTTTTTTCAAACCAAATCCATTTGATTTCCAACAAGTTTCAAAAATACTTCAACCAAATCATAAATCTCTTGTTTAAAACAATCAAAGTTTTGTCCAAATAAGCACCCTCCCCCCTTAAATTGTGCAACCTTGCCTGATATTTTAAAGTTCAAAATCTGCAAAATCTCTTAGGGAAGTCAAAATTTTTAGTAAAGGATTAGAGGTCACAAGGTCGAATCCAAATGTCAAAATACTTACCCCACGTCAGACCTTGTTTGAAATCAAACTTGCTGTTGTTTTTTACAATTCAATCTTTGGGGCAAGGCCAAAATGTCATAGCGTTTGGCCTATTTTTTTGGCCAATTTTTTTAAAAAGCATTATCATTTGGGTGTTTTTGAAAGCAACAGTTTTTCGCAATATCTTTTCCAAATTAGTTATAAGTTTTTTCCATTTCTTTTTTTTTCGTTCAAATTTTTCAAAATATTTTTTAAAAGTTAGAAGTTTTTTTAAAACTTCATTCATTCATTCATTCAGTCACACAGTCACTCACTCACTCACTCACCCATGCACTCACTCACCCAATCACTCATTCACTCACTCACTCAGCCACTCATTCACTCATTCATTCATTCATTCATTGATTCATTCATGTGTTGCGGACCGTAAGTTTTGTGTGGGGCATTGTAACATAAGTCAAGCTGAACATAAATGGTATTGAAGATCCAGCCTGTTGGTTGTCAATGACTATGAGGAAGTCGGCTGCCCTCTGGATTGCTGCTGCTGACCTTTGCTGGCCACTTGGCTGTGTTGAGCGGGTTGGATGACATGACTTGTGTCTCTGGGATGGTTAAAATATATACCCTTGCAGCTGGAGCTGGCTGCTGTGGCTGTTGAAGTTTCTGTGGCACAAATGTTGAAGCTGCGCTTGAGCTATGAGAAAGTGTCTGTTTGGTGTTGTTGCTGATAACCACATTCTTCTGCCTTGCTTTATATATTGCTAAGGAGCTTGACAGCCTCGTTTCTAAATGTCTGAAAGTCTTTCTCATCTAATCCCTCCATCTCTGATCCCAGGTACTTGC
Source organism: Sabellastarte sp. h YS-2021 (assembly GCA_964017235.1). NCBI lineage: Eukaryota > Metazoa > Annelida > Polychaeta > Sabellida > Sabellidae > Sabellastarte > Sabellastarte sp. h YS-2021. The sequence continues at coordinate 14,952,300 of OZ024933.1, forward strand.
AGCAGGCTGTATGTGTTGTTGTCTCCTGCTTTTGCCCAAGGAATGATGCTAGCACGGTTCTCATCTGTGTGAAAAGGTCCATAACGTGCTGGTCAACCAAAAAGTGCTGTGGTGTCTGTTTACCTCATGCTTATCTCCATAATGTCTGTGTCAGTCAAGGCTCTGGAGATGTTGTGTGCTGTAGTATTGTAGTTGTAGTTGAAGCACTGGCTCCTCTGGCTTGCAATTTGAAGGCTGACAATTTGCTGAGCCCCTTGCGTATGATGTGCAAGCTCAGGAATCCTAACTTGTCTTATATCTAAGTCTGATGGTATCATCTCCTGCTGGGCCTGTCCAGACTTCGACTGTGTCAGCTTCCTGTAACATGTCCTTTGCGAGTCAAACCAGGTCTTGCACACCTTGACAGACAGCTTGCCACTCTTGGCGAACTGCTCCCTAGAGAAACTCCTTCCTCACTTTGTCCTTGAAATGTTTACTAGTATTGTCATACAAATCCTCGTGGTCCTTCACAAAGTCCATAATAACCTCCTTGTCTAAGTGAGTGAGATATACATTGGTCATGTGCCCCTTCTTGTAACACGACTGTGATGGTCCTGCCTCTCCTCCAGCAGCCTCTGTTTCGTGTTACTTCTTTCTGTCCTGAACCTTTTTTTATGGATGTCCATTTTCTTGCAAGTGCGATTACTCTGCTCTTGCCTCCTCCTACCTCTGTTGCTGTTGTTGTGCCTCCTCCCTCTATCTGGCCTACCTTTCCTCCCTCATCCACTGGAAATCCGCCACTGTGTCCCACAGCTCAAATTAAGGAACATTGTCAGTAGGAGCTTCTATCTTGCTCACTCTTCTGCCTTTCTTAGGACCCAATGTTGAATAATAAGCAGCAGCATTATCATAAAAAACAAAATCCTAAAATATAAAGTCAGCTAACTTCAACCCAAATCTGCCCAAGATATTTGTAAAGAACACAAACTGTTATTCTTGAAATGCTTTCAGATGTAATCATTCAGATGCCAGATTCCAAATGATACACTGTGCAACCGACTCACCTTCTATAGTCACAGATTTTATCAGCAGACCAGCTGTGGGTCGTAAAAATGAAGCTGGCTTGTCCTACACAGTTACCGGCTTGTCTGCTGTGTTACCAATGCTATGGCTGAAGACTGAGAGACTTCCTGTCTTGACGTCAGGATGGTTATGTTTACAGCAGGCCAGTTTCCCTTCAGGTCGGTTAGTGTAGCCGGCTCTCTGGAGGTGGAGTCCTGGTACAAAACCAGGCCAGGACAAGACGTTTGCAGTGGACATAATGGTAAGTGTAACCCATGAGCCATAAAGATCCACAACAGGACTGTTTCCAGGTGTGCGGAGCCAGAGTCTGGATGCAGAGTTGTGGAGTATGTGTGAAATATCAAACACGAAACTACAACTGACCCTAACCAACGCTGTAAACATTGTTCCAGACCCTCAATAAACACCTAGTTACTAACAGGTTGACTGCAGTAGAACGCCCCCTCCCCCCTCCTCCCATAACATTAAGAAGTCCAACAGGCCACAATTTTCACACAAAATGTATTGGTACATGTCAAAAACAATTTATAGTACAAACTCAAACCAAACTTTCCTTCATTATCGAAAAATGAACAACTGATATCTATCATTGACGAAAAGGTTCAAGGGTTTTTTTTCAAATATGTGGTAACTGTCTATGATTCAGACAGCTAGGGCCGATTTCACTAAAGGACTTAAACTAAATCCCTTTATTGGCTAAATCAGGGACTTAAATCTAAGACTTTGGTCTTAGCTAGGTCTGGGAATGGATTTCACAAAGGTGACTTAGCTAAGTCCAAACTTATCAAATAACCATAGTGGTTTTTGTATCATTTGGCCTTTTATATCTATTCAAAATATAATATTGGTGTCATATATCCTTCATTTGATGTATTTTATCTAAGAATAAGGTTTGTTTTGAAATGGAAAACCTTGTTGCCACATATAAACTTCCAAAGGACTACTTTAGTGAGGTGTTCTGTATAATTATACTTTTTACAAAATTTAAGCCCGCTACCTCCCAGACTTAGAGTTAAGTCCACTGACTCAGCAATAACATGGACTTAGCTGCTTTGTGAAATCCGCTAAGTCTAAGACTACAGACTTAACATACTTTTGGCAAAATTTAAGATTTAAGTCCCTTTGTGAAATCGGCCCCAGATGAAATAAAGAAAATATTGTAGTTACTAAACATAACTAAGGCAAATGGTCCAGACAATATTTACAATACGTTACAAAAGGGCACATCTTGTGTCGTCACTTAGGCATTTTACAGGTATTTAATTATTCCTTGTCCTGTGGTGGGCTTTCAGTCTGTTGGAAACAGACAATATGTATCATTTGTTTGCAAAGGTAGAAATGGTAGCCAAAACAAAAACACCATGGGCCTATCTAAATATTTCTTTAAAAATTATACAAATACTGTGTTGGTTATGTTGTTTTTTGTGGAATTTCAATTATAAGCATCACGAGTCTATGATCAATCAACTAATTACTCTTACTAACAAAAGTTATAAAGCATCGAAAACGGAAAATAATATTTTTTCCGGCAGCATTTGGTGGTGTGTTTCATTCGATTTAGAAACTGGAAAAATTGGAGTTGATGGTGCATTGTTCCACTGGTTGACTGATTTAAAAAAAATGGAAAAGAAGGTTTGTGATTGGAGGTGAGTCCTCAAGCTATATCAACATAAACTTTGGTAGACAGGGATTGATTCTTGGACCCCTATTATACTTGATATATTTAAATGATAATGTAGACGATCTTGTTTCTGGTGGCTTTCTCTATGACACACAGGCGACTCACCATTGTGTACACTGTTATTACAAACTGATAATGATATCACAATTCTTGAAAAGATCTTCATTCTCTAGACAAATGAGTACCAAAATGGTGAGCCAATCTTAATCCTGTCTGTCATGGAGAAAGCCCAAAGAACAGTAGATTCATAGATACGAATGTACGATGGTTGAAGGTTCATATTACAGTCATATTATGTTCATATTATAGCTAATTCCCATTTGATTGTACTTGAAGTATTACCGTTAATTGTTTGAAATATGTCAAATTATAAACATTTCAGCCCAAATAAAATCTTAAATACTTAAACTGTAGAAATTAGAACGCCAAATAGATCTGGGCCTTGACTGAGTATACATATTACACATAGTCTTGCAAATAGTAAAAACCTTTAAATATTGGTTAATTTGATATTAGCCCTTTGAAGTTTTACACAACAAAATTAAAATAGGTAAATGTTAACACATTTTACATAGTTCTTAAATTCCAACTTGTATTACATTAAAATTATTAATATTACACACAAATCAGTCCATTTTGAATGCATTTTGAAAGAATGGAAAATACTGATTCAGGAATTAAAAATGAAGTGATATTTCAAGGCTGTGCTGTTTAATGATCAAGCTTTGTACTTTCGCTCCCTTTACAAAAACAGTAGAAAAAACAGTACATTCTGTTGTACGAAACTAATGTTTAACAATAGAGTGACGCCACTACTATATTTTAAATAATATTAAAGAACATCAATCCCACTTAAAAGAATGTAATATTGAAATTTTCATTGTTGACATTTGGTACTGAAGTTAGTACTGGGCCCATATTCACTAACATTCTTATACCTAGAATAAAAATTTTCTTAGAATTTTTCTTAGAAAATTCTAAGAATAAGAATTTTTGGTATTCACTAAATTCTTATAATTAGAATTTTTTTTTATTCTTAGAATATTTTCCAAGAATAATGTTTAAATCTAAGAATGGTCAAGACCTTTCTTAACTTAAGAAAAAAGATGGCATATTTCATGTTTTTGTATCAATTGCATGCAAATAGACAGTTGCGACGTGAATGTGTTTTCCGTGACCGGACAAATCCAATGGAACTTTTTGATGAGCATGATTTTTATGAGAGATTTAGATTTACAAAGGCCGGAGTGACTTTCTTATGCACTCTTTTGCAAGATGACTTGAGTCCTGTATGTAACAGAAGTCGTGCCAATGAAAATTTGAACCGCACTGTGATTTTGTGCAACAGGATCTTTCCAAATGTTAATCGGTGACACCAGTTTCAAGGATTGTCAACCAGTTTATTACAGCAATGGCAGGAAAAACGGAAAACTTTATCATATTTTCAAGAACAAATTTTGAAATCACTAGATTGAAGCAAGGATTTTATGAAATTTCATCTTTCCCTAATGGCATTGGCGCAATAGATGGGACTCATATTCGAATTATGGCACCACATATTGGAGAGGAAACATATGTAAACTGAAAAGGTTATCATTCAATCAATGTTCAAATGGTTATGAATCAAGATTATGTGATAACAAACCTTGTGGTACAGTGGCCTGGCTCTACGTATGACAGCCAGATTTTGTGAATGTCAAATTTATGGGATTTGTTTGAAGCTGGTGAAATTCCTTCTGGACTGCTGCTTCGAGATAGTGAGTATCTGAACAAAAACTGGTTGCTTACACCTTTCCAAAATCCTCAAAATACCAGTGAAAGGAAATACAACAAGTTCGTATGTTCACAGTAGACATAAAATACATACTATTCAAAATACTTCCAACCCCCATTTTCAAAGCACCGAGAAACAACAACCGCAGTATGTGCACAGAACAAATATAAATACTACATAGATACTAGAAGTACTACATAAATATATGTATCCATATTTATTATTGCTGCATTTTTGACACACCATGGATTAACTGATTCCACAGGAAATACTAATTTTATGCAATATAACATAGGCATAAAGTTTCAGTATTTCCCATAGAATAATAAATAAATCCAGGTTATGGTACTGCACATATGTTCACATACATCAGTACACTGTCATGAAGTGTGCCTTCAATGTTTCAATATAAAGTATCCCTCAAGCATTTTCATGCTCCATTATCCATTTGGCTGTGATGTGTAATTTCCTATATCTTATAAACTTTGTTTGTCAGAATACCAAATGTCTGTGGAAATGCATTCAATTATTATTTTCCGAGTTTTAGAAAAACATTAATGAATTTACAGTATCATCTACTGAATGACCAAAACTTTCAAATAACCTTCACATAACAGGTACTTACAGGAAATCGTATTTGAATATGCAAATGAAGTGGAAGTAAATATAAACATAACATACATGTGCTAACTTCACCAAAGTGACAGCAATTTGTAAGAGTGCGTTATGAAAAAGAAAGTTTTTTTGTTTTTTTTTTTACTTTTGTGACGGAATTTTCTAACTGATAAAAAGGTAATCCTTCAGTGGAATGTATTTATATATTGTTAAGTGAAATGTTACACAACACTGTGGGGGAGAACACATGTTTGCCATGTTTAAATTTTCCAGATTTTATTCCCAGCCCTTGGAAATGTCTCATTGTTAATTATAAAAATATTGTGAATCCATGTTGCTGTTGAAAATTTAAATTTATTTTTTTTCTTTTAAGTAACACATTAATGTTATAAATGTATTTCTGTTTTCCCTATTGTAAACCTCTCGTCAGTTTCCATTTTGTTCATTATACCCACATTATTTGAATTGAACTGTATATTGTGTTCTAAGTCGAACATTTAGCCAATTGTAACAAATGTTTAATGACAGTATTTAGTGTTGGGATCAATTGAAGTAATATTCCTGAACAACAAATTTAAGGCAAACTGAAGTGAAAAGGTAAGGTTGTGTCCCTTTGTTTATTCAAAATTGTATTAGTCAATTTTGTGATTGTTATACAATTTTTCTATTTTAAGCTCACATAAGAAAACTAGAAGTGTAATTGAAAGAGGATTTGGACAGTTAAAGAGGAGGTGGCATGTAATGCATGGTAAAGTCAGGATGGAACCAACAGCAGCATGCAAGTTAATAGCTACCTGTTCTATTCTGCACAATATTGCCAAAACCATGACAATGCCAGATGTATCAGATGTGTTTTTTTCAAAATTCAACATTTATGCACTTGTTTTTGGATTTCATTGATTTTAACATTGTAATCCTTAAAGTGAAAAAGACAGGTACATTTACCTCTTATGTTTGAAATGTTTATGTGACAGAAGGTTATCATCTTGCAGGTTAAATGGAAACTTGTTGAGTGTCATAATAATTGCGAGTGAAATACAAAATAGGTCCTTCAGGAATACCAAATGAATGTCTGTGGTATGAGAGACGGTATGTCTGGGAATATCTTGGGTCAAATCAGCACAATCTATTACAGACTGTTTTACATAAAACAGGTACCAGTAACATTATTTTATATTGATGCAACATTTTTGCATAAAATAGATATTAATAAATTTATTTTTACTAATGCAGTTGACCAAGAGAATGTTGATAATGACGCTGAGAATATCAACCCCCCACCTAATATGATGCAGGAGTATGCAATGAGAAGTCACATTGCACAAACAGCCTTTCCAGCATGAATTGTATGTCCAGTCAATGATTGCTACATTTATTTAAATTATGAACAACAGACAACAAAATATATTATAGATGATAATAATTGAACAACACTGTAACTTATACTATGACAAGAAAAGATATCAGAATAAAGAGCAATATCATAGTGGATGTACTTTCTTGTTACTTTAGCAATTTTAAAGACATGTACATGTGTAAAGTAAAGACATCATTTCAACCGTTATAATGTCATGAAATGTGACAAAGTTTAATAGCGTCATGAGTAAACTTTTAAAAACAATGTTTTTAGTTATGTATTCATCAGTAATCACCGAAGTTAAAATTCTAAATGCATTTTATAATTTATAAACTTTTAATAAATTGTAACAGAAAAGAATAAATTAATATAAATGTCATTACTTGGTACACAAAAAATTCATAGAGCTGTAGCATTTAGTAATTGATGTACTTATGAAATGAAGTACACTGTACATACATAACTGTCAATGTATTCGAAGGACATGATTTTCTATAGGTTGTTTTCACATTTCAAAGCAATGAATGATAAGGTAGGTTAAAGTGATTTACTCAAACATCACAATATAAACAATATTAACTGACCAATAATGTGTAAGGGCAGTAGGTTTAGAGAAATTGTCCTGACACACTAACAGCCAAACCCAGATAACACTATGATGTAACACACCTACAATATGCAACCAGCATATTTACCAAGTAATGAAATATAGCTCAGGGAAAAAATTGAAGATCTAAGTCACTACGATAAGGTTAAAGGTCAATTCAAGGTGCACAGAACAAATATAAATACTACATAGATACTAGAAGTACTACATAAATATATGTATCCATATTTATTATTGCTGCATTTTTGACACACCATGGATTAACTGATTCCACAGGAAATACTAATTTTATGCAATATAACATAGGCATAAAGTTTCAGTATTTCCCATAGAATAATAAATAAATCCAGGTTATGGTACTGCACATATGTTCACATACATCAGTACACTGTCATGAAGTGTGCCTTCAATGTTTCAATATAAAGTATCCCTCAAGCATTTTCATGCTCCATTATCCATTTGGCTGTGATGTGTAATTTCCTATATCTTATAAACTTTGTTTGTCAGAATACCAAATGTCTGTGGAAATGCATTCAATTATTATTTTCCGAGTTTTAGAAAAACATTAATGAATTTACAGTATCATCTACTGAATGACCAAAACTTTCAAATAACCTTCACATAACAGGTACTTACAGGAAATCGTATTTGAATATGCAAATGAAGTGGAAGTAAATATAAACATAACATACATGTGCTAACTTCACCAAAGTGACAGCAATTTGTAAGAGTGCGTTATGAAAAAGAAAGTTTTTTTGTTTTTTTTTTTACTTTTGTGACGGAATTTTCTAACTGATAAAAAGGTAATCCTTCAGTGGAATGTATTTATATATTGTTAAGTGAAATGTTACACAACACTGTGGGGGAGAACACATGTTTGCCATGTTTAAATTTTCCAGATTTTATTCCCAGCCCTTGGAAATGTCTCATTGTTAATTATAAAAATATTGTGAATCCATGTTGCTGTTGAAAATTTAAATTTATTTTTTTTCTTTTAAGTAACACATTAATGTTATAAATGTATTTCTGTTTTCCCTATTGTAAACCTCTCGTCAGTTTCCATTTTGTTCATTATACCCACATTATTTGAATTGAACTGTATATTGTGTTCTAAGTCGAACATTTAGCCAATTGTAACAAATGTTTAATGACAGTATTTAGTGTTGGGATCAATTGAAGTAATATTCCTGAACAACAAATTTAAGGCAAACTGAAGTGAAAAGGTAAGGTTGTGTCCCTTTGTTTATTCAAAATTGTATTAGTCAATTTTGTGATTGTTATACAATTTTTCTATTTTAAGCTCACATAAGAAAACTAGAAGTGTAATTGAAAGAGGATTTGGACAGTTAAAGAGGAGGTGGCATGTAATGCATGGTAAAGTCAGGATGGAACCAACAGCAGCATGCAAGTTAATAGCTACCTGTTCTATTCTGCACAATATTGCCAAAACCATGACAATGCCAGATGTATCAGATGTGTTTTTTTCAAAATTCAACATTTATGCACTTGTTTTTGGATTTCATTGATTTTAACATTGTAATCCTTAAAGTGAAAAAGACAGGTACATTTACCTCTTATGTTTGAAATGTTTATGTGACAGAAGGTTATCATCTTGCAGGTTAAATGGAAACTTGTTGAGTGTCATAATAATTGCGAGTGAAATACAAAATAGGTCCTTCAGGAATACCAAATGAATGTCTGTGGTATGAGAGACGGTATGTCTGGGAATATCTTGGGTCAAATCAGCACAATCTATTACAGACTGTTTTACATAAAACAGGTACCAGTAACATTATTTTATATTGATGCAACATTTTTGCATAAAATAGATATTAATAAATTTATTTTTACTAATGCAGTTGACCAAGAGAATGTTGATAATGACGCTGAGAATATCAACCCCCCACCTAATATGATGCAGGAGTATGCAATGAGAAGTCACATTGCACAAACAGCCTTTCCAGCATGAATTGTATGTCCAGTCAATGATTGCTACATTTATTTAAATTATGAACAACAGACAACAAAATATATTATAGATGATAATAATTGAACAACACTGTAACTTATACTATGACAAGAAAAGATATCAGAATAAAGAGCAATATCATAGTGGATGTACTTTCTTGTTACTTTAGCAATTTTAAAGACATGTACATGTGTAAAGTAAAGACATCATTTCAACCGTTATAATGTCATGAAATGTGACAAAGTTTAATAGCGTCATGAGTAAACTTTTAAAAACAATGTTTTTAGTTATGTATTCATCAGTAATCACCGAAGTTAAAATTCTAAATGCATTTTATAATTTATAAACTTTTAATAAATTGTAACAGAAAAGAATAAATTAATATAAATGTCATTACTTGGTACACAAAAAATTCATAGAGCTGTAGCATTTAGTAATTGATGTACTTATGAAATGAAGTACACTGTACATACATAACTGTCAATGTATTCGAAGGACATGATTTTCTATAGGTTGTTTTCACATTTCAAAGCAATGAATGATAAGGTAGGTTAAAGTGATTTACTCAAACATCACAATATAAACAATATTAACTGACCAATAATGTGTAAGGGCAGTAGGTTTAGAGAAATTGTCCTGACACACTAACAGCCAAACCCAGATAACACTATGATGTAACACACCTACAATATGCAACCAGCATATTTACCAAGTAATGAAATATAGCTCAGGGAAAAAATTGAAGATCTAAGTCACTACGATAAGGTTAAAGGTCAATTCAAGGTGCACAGAACAAATATAAATACTACATAGATACTAGAAGTACTACATAAATATATGTATCCATATTTATTATTGCTGCATTTTTGACACACCATGGATTAACTGATTCCACAGGAAATACTAATTTTATGCAATATAACATAGGCATAAAGTTTCAGTATTTCCCATAGAATAATAAATAAATCCAGGTTATGGTACTGCACATATGTTCACATACATCAGTACACTGTCATGAAGTGTGCCTTCAATGTTTCAATATAAAGTATCCCTCAAGCATTTTCATGCTCCATTATCCATTTGGCTGTGATGTGTAATTTCCTATATCTTATAAACTTTGTTTGTCAGAATACCAAATGTCTGTGGAAATGCATTCAATTATTATTTTCCGAGTTTTAGAAAAACATTAATGAATTTACAGTATCATCTACTGAATGACCAAAACTTTCAAATAACCTTCACATAACAGGTACTTACAGGAAATCGTATTTGAATATGCAAATGAAGTGGAAGTAAATATAAACATAACATACATGTGCTAACTTCACCAAAGTGACAGCAATTTGTAAGAGTGCGTTATGAAAAAGAAAGTTTTTTTGTTTTTTTTTTTACTTTTGTGACGGAATTTTCTAACTGATAAAAAGGTAATCCTTCAGTGGAATGTATTTATATATTGTTAAGTGAAATGTTACACAACACTGTGGGGGAGAACACATGTTTGCCATGTTTAAATTTTCCAGATTTTATTCCCAGCCCTTGGAAATGTCTCATTGTTAATTATAAAAATATTGTGAATCCATGTTGCTGTTGAAAATTTAAATTTATTTTTTTTCTTTTAAGTAACACATTAATGTTATAAATGTATTTCTGTTTTCCCTATTGTAAACCTCTCGTCAGTTTCCATTTTGTTCATTATACCCACATTATTTGAATTGAACTGTATATTGTGTTCTAAGTCGAACATTTAGCCAATTGTAACAAATGTTTAATGACAGTATTTAGTGTTGGGATCAATTGAAGTAATATTCCTGAACAACAAATTTAAGGCAAACTGAAGTGAAAAGGTAAGGTTGTGTCCCTTTGTTTATTCAAAATTGTATTAGTCAATTTTGTGATTGTTATACAATTTTTCTATTTTAAGCTCACATAAGAAAACTAGAAGTGTAATTGAAAGAGGATTTGGACAGTTAAAGAGGAGGTGGCATGTAATGCATGGTAAAGTCAGGATGGAACCAACAGCAGCATGCAAGTTAATAGCTACCTGTTCTATTCTGCACAATATTGCCAAAACCATGACAATGCCAGATGTATCAGATGTGTTTTTTTCAAAATTCAACATTTATGCACTTGTTTTTGGATTTCATTGATTTTAACATTGTAATCCTTAAAGTGAAAAAGACAGGTACATTTACCTCTTATGTTTGAAATGTTTATGTGACAGAAGGTTATCATCTTGCAGGTTAAATGGAAACTTGTTGAGTGTCATAATAATTGCGAGTGAAATACAAAATAGGTCCTTCAGGAATACCAAATGAATGTCTGTGGTATGAGAGACGGTATGTCTGGGAATATCTTGGGTCAAATCAGCACAATCTATTACAGACTGTTTTACATAAAACAGGTACCAGTAACATTATTTTATATTGATGCAACATTTTTGCATAAAATAGATATTAATAAATTTATTTTTACTAATGCAGTTGACCAAGAGAATGTTGATAATGACGCTGAGAATATCAACCCCCCACCTAATATGATGCAGGAGTATGCAATGAGAAGTCACATTGCACAAACAGCCTTTCCAGCATGAATTGTATGTCCAGTCAATGATTGCTACATTTATTTAAATTATGAACAACAGACAACAAAATATATTATAGATGATAATAATTGAACAACACTGTAACTTATACTATGACAAGAAAAGATATCAGAATAAAGAGCAATATCATAGTGGATGTACTTTCTTGTTACTTTAGCAATTTTAAAGACATGTACATGTGTAAAGTAAAGACATCATTTCAACCGTTATAATGTCATGAAATGTGACAAAGTTTAATAGCGTCATGAGTAAACTTTTAAAAACAATGTTTTTAGTTATGTATTCATCAGTAATCACCGAAGTTAAAATTCTAAATGCATTTTATAATTTATAAACTTTTAATAAATTGTAACAGAAAAGAATAAATTAATATAAATGTCATTACTTGGTACACAAAAAATTCATAGAGCTGTAGCATTTAGTAATTGATGTACTTATGAAATGAAGTACACTGTACATACATAACTGTCAATGTATTCGAAGGACATGATTTTCTATAGGTTGTTTTCACATTTCAAAGCAATGAATGATAAGGTAGGTTAAAGTGATTTACTCAAACATCACAATATAAACAATATTAACTGACCAATAATGTGTAAGGGCAGTAGGTTTAGAGAAATTGTCCTGACACACTAACAGCCAAACCCAGATAACACTATGATGTAACACACCTACAATATGCAACCAGCATATTTACCAAGTAATGAAATATAGCTCAGGGAAAAAATTGAAGATCTAAGTCACTACGATAAGGTTAAAGGTCAATTCAAGGTGGATATAATTAACAGTAAATTGTCATTTATTTTTAGATTGTAAAGTAATGGTGCCATGCTGGAGTGTGAAGAATACATGGACAGGAAGAAATCCACCAGTTCGCTCAATATTATCTACAACATATATAACACTATGTTTCTCCGAAAAGCTGTACTGTAACAGTTGACATTTCAAGTTTGTCACGATTATTTGGCTCTCCTTCAGTTCATGTTATTTTTCTTTAAGCTTAATGTCAATCTCCCTGTTTTGTTCCAAATTTTCAACTTCTAATTTGAGTTTTTTAAGTTGTAGTAATTTGAGCTAATTTTTTAATTTCTCTCTCCTCCTCTGTGGCAAGTTTCCTCTTTTCTATTTCCACAAATTCACTAAGACAGCTTTCCTGTTGGGCCTTTGCCTCTGTGCCTGAATAAAAAAGGTTATGTTAAAATTTGTAGATTATGATACAATGAAGAGTTACCAAACATTGCTCAGGTACTAAGTGACCCATTGGTTAGCAAGTTCTGCATCTAATTACAGGTCATTATTAATGTCAACATCTCAAATTATAGATATGTAATCTGTTTATGATTAGGCCACATATTGTGCTAATACTATTTAAAGAAATGTTAGAAACATTACTCTCAGTCTCTAAATTTCCTATGTTTGGTACCACAACCTGTGGCCAGAAGGCAAATTACAAAACTATTTTTACCTAAGTTAGATCCATAAAGTGATCATCACTTTCACTCATTTCAGTGGTTGATAGTGGGCAATACTGGTCAATTGGAAAATAATGAAATGCCTTGTTTCATTTGTGAAAGGTGTAAAATGAAACATTAATGTCATTAATTTCTTGTTATTTTGTTGCATTGTAACATTTACATGGACATAAAGAAATCAAAATATAACTTAGATTTATTTTTTAACTGTTACATATACAGTCAATCACAATAAAAGTGCAACTTAATATACACTTACGGCTTCTGTTCCTACATTTGTTGAATCCTTTCAACTTATCCAACAAATGGTGTTTTTGACTTCCATCAGTTTGGTCCACCTCAGTAGAATTTACACTCACACATTCAGACTCAACAGGTACAGCACTGTCTTCACTGAAATACACATACACACAACACTTAGTAGCTTCCTTGATGTTGGGAATTAGTATTCTTCTGATTTAGTAAATTTATAGTCTCACACCTCTGAAGCTTGTATGTTCAATCTCCACAGTCCACTTACTTACTAATAACTTTCAGTGAAAGTGAATGCAATTAAGCATAATTCAAGTTTGAGAGGCTAAAATTGAAATATTACAGTTTTTTCTGTTAATCATAAATTGACATAAACAGCCTCAACAGAAAAAAATAACATCAGAGATGCCCATACCCCACAGCAGTGTAACTTATATAAAGGTCCAAATAATGTTTAAGTAGAGAAAATTTCATCTAACAGAAAGAAAAATGTATGTTAAGATACAGTACTAAAACAAGACAATTCAATAGCAAGATGACAGCATTAATCAGTAAACTAAATAAGACGAAGTTGTAAAATCTATTAATTTGCGAATAACCCTCAATGGACATAGCATAATTATGTAAAAGTGCATATAATAATCAGTTGCAGGAATCCATATACCTTTGTCATAAGTGAAAGATGTCTCAAACATGGCAAATGAACACACTTTGGCAGAGCAAAAAGGTCACACCATGACGCACATATATATTTTTATACACCCCCAACCAGTGTCCCTACCAAGTGTCAACCTTCTACACCTTATGGAATCAAAAAATAGCCCAGACAACATTTTAAAACTCGCGGCTACTATGACAAGGTCAAAGGTCAAATCAAGGTTAAACCATGGTGTTGCACACCTGAAAACCCTAACCAATATCCCTACCAATTATCAACTTCCTACACCTTACGGTTTCCAAGATATAGCCCGGACAAGATTTTATAGGTTAAGGTGAGTATGACAAGGTCAAAGGTCAAATTAAGGTCAGACCATGATGTTGCATACCTACACCCCCAAACCAATGTCTCTACCAAGTGCCAACTTCCTACACCCGCCCGTCTATCAGGACACCATTGGTGAAAACAATACCCCAACAGCCCCTAAGTACAGTAAAGGCCAAAAGTTGTAATGTTACACCCCTAGTTGGTACATATGATTTTCTTTCATGTCAAAATATTTGTAATTATACCTCATTAAAATGTTCTCCATTAGTGAACTATCTAGCCCACCAGATATTCCAACCACCTTGGGGTTACTATGTCATCAACAATCTTTATGGAATTCTTTAAAGGTTGTTTCGGATGCATGCCACCTCCTGCAACAATGAAATTTAAAGCGTTCATTGAAATTTAATAACTACACATTTGATAAAATTTCACCCAATATTTAAAATTTTATTAATTTTTTTTAACTGCACAAGTGATAAATTACAAAGTAATTATTGAGATTAGCCTAGTGTTTAAGTACTTTATACATGTTAGATGTACATAGAAAAATAGGAAAATCATCAAATAAACAACTAATAATTGAAAAAAGAAAATGAAATTGTGAAACAGGATGTAAGTTTATGTATTACATTATTTCATCATTTAGCAATACTTAAAAAAGAATATACAGTGCTGAAAGATACTTGGTCTTACATTTGCAAGTCCAAGCAAAAAGGAGTATTTCCATTAATCTTGCACATGATATACCCTACATGAGTGCATTATACCAGTGATCAACTCATTCACTAGATGTCAACCCAAGTATCATTGTTTATGTTTTTCTGCAAGAGTAAAAATAACCCCCATACAGGCTGTTTCATCTCCCTCTACATATTCATGCAAATAGGTCAAAGCATTTGTGCATATGTTTGTAGTAGAATCAGAGGATAAGTGTAAGCATGCAGGCAAATTAAAGTACATTTACGGAGTATTACTTGGCTGAAGCTTTACATAGGGATACCTTCATCACCGTGATGTGTTGTGGTACAGTACAGATTTTGTAGTACTTCCAGCAAAGAGGTGTAAAGAATTCTCTTTTAAAATATTTCACTTTCTGTTGCATATTTTTAAATCAGAAAGTGTAATGTTTTTTGATTGAATAATAACAACCTGCAGTTAATATAACATGGATTTATTTCATTTCACAAATCTGTCAAAGGACACAATGGATATACAAAACAATTTTTCAGAAAGTGTTGGATATCTTATTTCCTTTAGGTGTTGTGCACAAAATGAAAATATATGCACAGTAATGTCAAGGACAAACCTTTTACCACTGTCATGGTAGGGTTTTTTTTCTAGCCCCCATCCTCGCCCCCCCCCACCAACACACACAGATATGATGGGTGCTTTGTTTAAGTGAGAAGTAATTGGTCTTGCTTGTCTTTTTCTTACAATAAAGAAAAACATAAAAACCGGGGAAGGTTATAAAAACATCTCACCAGTTTTCTTTATTTCTTTGTTGAAGTGGCCAACTTCTTTAACTGCCACTTGTTGTAAATTATACCACTTCTTTTCAACTTCTTTGGCTGTTCTTCCATAACCACACACAGCGTTTACTTTTGCTGTTAACTCCTCTCATGCTTGACCCTTGCTTACTTTTGTTACAGTTGCCGAAAATTTTCCTATGTATAATTCCCTGTTTCTCGATATTTCGTCTACTATCATGCTCATTCCAAATCAGTGAAATTTTTCCTTCTAGGCCCTTTAATCTTCATTGACACTTTCACAAACAAAAAATGTGTACTATACTACAGATCATGTGACCTCAAAAAATATGTGTGCACATGTTTCTGTTTACAATTCTTAACAAAGAAATTCTTATTCTTAGAAATAATTCTTAACTAAGAATTCCTTTGTGAATACAATTTTTTTCTAAGAATAAGAAAATTCTTAGATAAGAAAATTTTTTTAATTTTAAGAAAAGATTTTTTTCTAAGAATAAGAATGTTAGTGAATACGGGCCCTGATGTACAATATAGTAATTAAGTATTACCTTTAAAACCTTCAAAATCTTTGTGTAGAATATAATTCAGTGAAGGATGGTTATAAATTAAAATGAAAATATTCAGCCAATTCTGTGTAATAAAGATTACTATTATAGTTATTTTTATCCATCTGCAATAAGTTCTTTGAATGATCTCGATCGTAATTTGGCAGGAGTGTCTTTTTTGGGATGGTTAAATCTACGTTGAAATTGATATATCCTAAGGCCCTAAGGAGAACTCTGAAATACCACACAGTAGACTGAAAATGGGTCTCAGTGCATTGAATTCTATTCAGTTGATCTATAATTTCATAGCTAATCATTTTCTTAAATATTTTTAAGCTGCCCTTAGAATATATTGCTAAAGAATATTGAAAGTAAACATGTATATCACCATGGTAATCATCATTATCATCATCATTATGTGTTTATGCATTTACTAAAATCAAATTTATTTTTAAGTATTTTTTCTATGGTTATATTATTTGAAGATATGTCAAGTTTACTTGGATGAGAACCACTAGTCCTCCTAAGTTGTACAAAATCATCAGTAAACGTTTGACGTTTAAATAAAATATAATGGTTTAATTGTTTCTTTATGCTCTTAGTTGGGCTGTTTCAAATAATACATATTATATTTTAATGCTTCTCGTGTTACAGAAAACCATTATGAAACATTCATTAATTTATTACAAAAAGTTTCAATGTCAATAATAACAATAATACATTTGTAGAGATTGACACAGATGCAGGTTCTGTAATGTGCTGGAATCCAAAAAGAGACATGTATCAAACTACTTGACTTGATAAGAGATAACAAATAAGAGGGGTTGGGAGAAATATATGGCTTTGAAAACAGAGAGGTTGTTTTTAAAAAGGAAGTGCAAAAGTATTTTCTAGATGGGGAGAAGTGAATCATTCTCTCCAATCTCAAAACAAAATGAGAGCATTCTGAACTTTCTGAAGTGTAGCAACACAACCCTTGCTTATCCCATATAGCAGGGGATAACCGTAGTCCAGTCTACTTCTGACCATGGTGTTTTTTTACAAAACTGCAGTTTATACAGTGAGGAATTAATTGAAACTTCGCAAAACCCTGATGTGATAGTATCAGGTTGTCAAATTGTTGTCAAAAGTGTTATCTGAGTCAAATGTCAAATCTAGATTTTATACTCCCTCAGCCGGTGTAATTGAGCTTGGAAGGAGTGTAACAGAAAATGTTGCTATCAGTGATTCTTTGGTATGTTTGTTGCCAATGATAATCTATTCACTCTTGTCAGGATTACGTTTCAATTTCACACTGTTCATCCTCTTCTGAATAGTAAGAAAAGACTCTTAGTCTACTCAGCAATACTGGAGTCGAATTTTGATATAAAACTGAGATTGGATATAGGTCTATAATTTTTGGGTTGGCACGGCCAAGTTAGGGGCCTGCCTTGTCAGTTATCCACAACCATAAATTTAAAATATTTTACTAGGGGCTATCAGTGTTGTTTGTTATTAATTGTCCAGATCACTACATGCTTCATTGGCATGCCCCCTTCAAGGTTTCTGGCCATTATGAACTTTGGAGTCAATGGAATCACACAAAAAATTAAAAATTAATACTTTTAATGATTTTAGTTACTTTATTTTAGGATTTTAGTGTTTTAATTTACTGGATAATAAGTCACTTCACGGTGTGCTCAGTGTGGTGAAATTAAGTATAATGGCATCATCATCAAAGAAAACACCTGCAACCACAGGGAGAAAGAATGTGACGGTGTCAGCTAGGGCAAAAACTTCCACCAGGAAACAGAGGAAACCAACGGCTGGCCAGGATGGATCATATATTCAGGACCCTGTAAGTACTGCAACACATACCGTCACTTCATCCTCACCAAGAATTCCTGGCACGTCACATAATGACGCTATTCTGACAATCCTGCAAGAAATGCAGGAAACCAATAAAGACATTGTGCAATGCATTGTTACCCTTGAGAAGAATCAATCTCTTAATTCCACGTCATTGGCTTCGACTTCTAGCAGCCAGGCCCAAGTTTACACTGACCCACTGGACTATTGTGTGCTAGCTTGCAAGCAACCCAATACGTTACAAGTTCAAGGGAGGGAACCAGGTTCGAACCAGATTAATTCACACAGCATCCTAGGGCTAGGCGTAAGACCACACGCAAACTTACAAGAGCCAGATCAACTGACTAACCCACCACTTAGGCAATCCACCATAGCGACAAATCAGAACCCACATCATGACTCCATTATTCCAAACATTGACACTCTCAGGCAGCACCCAAGCATATCTCAGGCAGTTTCTTAGCTGTTGGCCACATATGAAACTCAGGCGAAGGCGAAAGTCAGCCAGGGTAAGACATTCAACAAGCATTCTGGGTGATACAATCAATCAATCAGTTGTCCACGTGCTTAATCTCCGTATCAACAGATTCTAAGGCACACCATCCAATTCATAAGGCATAAGTCATAAAACATTAGACATGTTCCGAGTCGTTCCCAGAGAGGTGGTCCGGTGTTCGGTAGTAAGAAGCTATGGTGGGAATGATTTCTGAAATAGGTAGGTTTTGAGTCGACTTTTGAAACTGGAGAGATTTGGAGCACTGCGTATATCATATGGAAGATCATTCCATAACTTAGGGGCATCATATGAGAAACTATTGTTAAAATGGACCTTTGATTTATGGATGGAAGCACAGTAAGAGGGAACCTGAAGGAACAAATTTTTGGGATCGGAACGTCTTGTATTCATGGCAGATTTGTACAAGGGGAGATATGGTGCAAAATACTTAGGCTGGCCAGTAGTGAGGTACTTGTAAACCAAAACTAGGGTTTTGAAGATAATACGTTGTCTAATGGGTAGCCAATGAAGTGTCCTAAGGGTGTATGTAATGTGAGTGTACTTTGAAGCACCAGTGATAAACCGTGCAAGCGCATTTTGAACATATTGGAGCCTTGTAGCATTTTGGGATGACAAACTGCGAAAGAGAGAATTGCAATAATCCAAACGACTACTGACCAGAGCATTTGCAATCACCACTGATGTATCCACAGAAAGAAACCTCCTGATGCGATGAAGGTCCCTGAGGCTAATAAAACAGGATTTGATAACAGAATTTACGTGATTAGTGAAACAAAACTTTGCATCAAACAGAACACCCAGATTACATACAACATCTGCGGGAGAGAGGCAATTACCCAGGATATTGACAGGAAATGAGTCACTGAGCCATTTGTGTCTGTCTTTGGTACCGAAGACTATGAATTCTGTTTAATCAGGATTTAGCTTGAGTTTGTTTTCAGACATCCAGACCTGAATATCATTCAAACACGATTTAAGATGGTCAAAAGACTTGAGACTATCATCAGGGGATAAGTGAATGAACAGCTGAGTGTCGTCCGCATAGAAGTGGTAACGGACTCCGGTATATTTTCTGATGACTTGACCAAGAGGTGTTGTGTAGAAGGAAAACAGAAGAGGACCTAAGACAGAACCTTGGGGGACTCCAAACTTCAATTTGAACAGATTCGAAAGACTGGAACCAATCTTGACTGGCTGAAAACGATCCTGGAGGTAGGATCTAAACCATTTTAGTGCCGATCCAGCAAAACCAAATCTAGACGACAAACAGGATAGGAGTGTGTCATGATCGATAGTGTCAAAAGCCGTGGACAGGTCGAGTAGCACTAGTGCTGTAGGCATGCCCTTGGACAGAGATAAGTGAATCTCATTTTTGATGCACAACAAGGCAGTTTATGTTGAGTGCCCCAACTTATAGGCTGACTGGAAAGTGTTACCAAGATCATGAGAATCTATGTGAGATCTAATTTGGGCAGCCACAATTCGCTCGACCAATTTTGACAAGAAGCTAAGACCAGACACCGGTCGATAGCTGTTCAAGTCCTCTTTTGAAAGGGTGGACTTTCTAAGGAGGGGTGTGACAATAGCCTGTTTGAAAGGATTAGGGAAAATGCCATTTTTGAGGGACAAGTTAACCAGTTTAGTCAATGAAGGGAGAAGAATGTCAATACATTGTTTCACAATGTGAGTGGGGCATGGATCAAGGGAGCAAGTTTTTGAAGGGAACTCCTTGATAAACTTAAGGACTTCGGTATCAGTGACAACTTGAAAGGAACTGAAAGTCGGTGGCTCCTTGTCTGGGTGAAGAACCTGAGATCTGGTGTATTTAAAGGTGTCTCAAATCTTTTTAATTTTATCAATGAAAAATGAACCAAATCTGTTTGCTAAAGATTTTTCATCATCAAAGGATGGGAAGACAGTAGAATTTGACTGACTCAATGTTCTATTTAGTACATGCCATAACCTCTTACTATCACCGCAATTTTCACTAACTAGATCACGGTAGAAACACCCCTTGTTTCTATTTAGAATGTGGTTATATCTGTTTATCTGCCGTCAAAGACGGGAACGATTTTCAGAGGATTTATCTCTTCTCCAGGCGCGTTCATACTGCCTTCTCATGCACTTGGCAGTTCTATACTCATCGGTTATCCAGCTTGGGGCTGGTTTGATGAGCTGTACCACAGATACTTGCCATACTTCCCCTGAGAAAAGATGGGCCAATGAGGGTTACTTTGGGACTCAAGGGAAGAAGCGTCAAGCATATGATGACCTGACTCTTACTCAGTGGGTTTATCAGATCAAGGACCCCAATATATCAAAGCAAGGGGTACTACAAGTCATTTTAGCAATGAAGGATGCCACCTTGTTGCCATGGCAGGCCGTCAGGAGTGCCTGGGCCACCTCCATGCATGAGGTGGAGGAAGTTCTGTGTACATGGGGGGACACCACACAGTGGCCTCTGAACCGACTCAGTGCATCTCAGATAGCTATGGCCAATGCCAATCTGACGTTGTCATCTGGACACCAACAATTTCAACACAAGAAACTGTGCAATATTTCAATGAAGGTTCTTGCAGTCACCAATCAAACCATGGGAACTATAGACACAATTGTTCTTATTGTTCACACCAGGGTAGGCAAGCAGCACATCCAGAGGTCAAATATAACTTCAAGTCAAGGTCACTGGACAAACTGGACAACAAATAGGACGCAAAACTACCACCTACGGAGATTAAGTTGAATGGGGACACTAAAAACGGGGGAAGTGGGAACAGTATCAGTAGTAATTACAAAGGTGTCACATCAACACATGGTAATAGGTTTTTACCCAATCTATTGGTCAGTATGATGTCAAGGTGTTAATACGGACAATGTAACTTGTGAAACCACTCCAGTATTCATAAGGAAGTGGAAAGCAATACTTCTGTGTGTAATACTGTGTATACTGATTTTCATACTTTGTAAAACATGTTTGATGGTAAACTTCAAGATGTTGTGTGTTTTCAGTGTGATAACAAAAACATAGGTAATTTGGTTTATGATGGGGGATTTTTGCACTCTCATACCGGGCATCAGATGGCACATCACCAAGCAGGCGGATTTTGAGTTTATTAGACCTGAAAGAGCCCCTTTGCTTATCAACACAGTGCAGGCTTGCCTGGAGGTTGTCAATATTATCAGGGCCATCTGTCTTTCCAATTACAGAGCAGCCAGAATTCCCCTTGTTTCTGATTTGGTTATTACAGCTTGGGAACATCACCTTAGGGATTATCCTGATGAAATGTTAATCCTTTATTTAAAATTTGGCTTCCCTCTTTCCATTAATGACTATACAAAGGTTGCAAACACAAATATTAACAACCACGCTTCTGCCATGCACTTTCCTGATATGATTGCGGAATACATAGCAAAAGAAAAAGATTGTGGGGCCATGTTGAGCCCAGTGGATAAGGTGAATTCCCCCCACTATCACTGCTGCCCGATTTTGACAAGGCCCAAAGATGGCAACAAGAGGAGGGTGATTCTTAACCTATCATACCCATAAGGCCAGTCCCTTAATGACCAGGTCACTAGGGATAGGTTTGATAATAGGCCTTTGACTTTAACATTTCCAAAAATCGAGGACATAGTTGATCAGATACTAATAACTGAAGACCCCATGCTATTCAAAATTGATGTAGCCCGTGTATTTAGGAATTTAAGGGCTGACCCTGTTGATGCAGTGAAATTGGGCATCTGTTGGGCTAATAAGTGGTACATTGATCCTGCGATCGCTTTCGGATGGGCTACTGTCACTTCCGCTTTTCAGATGGTGGCAGATGCCATATCTTTCATAATGGCCAAAGAAAACTGCAAAACTTTTGCCTACGTGGATGATTTTATTGGAGTAGCCCCGAGAGCAGTGGCATCCACACATTTTCAAAAATTATCTGACTTACTTACTGAACTAGGTCTTCCCATGAACCCCAACAAGAAAACCCCACCCTGCAGGTCCTTAACCTGTCTTGGCATTACAATTAACATTGATTTGGCCACATTATAAATTGTAGAATCAAAAATACATGCTATCTATGAAGCTTGTACACATATTAGGCACAAAAAGTTCTTAGCTAAGAAAACTTTTCAGTCTCTCATTGGTAAACTCATCTATGTTCACAAATGTGTGCAACCTGCACATATTTTCATAAATCGTATATTAGCCTTATTCAGAATTAATGCTCATAAGAAACGCCTCAAGTTAAATGAGGAGTTTTCAAAAATATGGACTGGTTCCTCACTTTTCTCCCTTCATATAACGGCATCACCTACTTTGACAAGCAAAACGTTTAGCACTGTGACTCTCATTACTTAGATGCCTCTCTCAGCGGATTGGATGCTGTTTGGGGTAACAGGGTTTACAGCACTCCAATATTCTCAATACCTGGCTTTAAATTCACCATCGTGCATCTCGAGATGCTCAATATAGTTCTGGCTCTTAGAACATGGGGCCATTTTTGGCGCCATGCAAAGATAAGGATTTTTGTGATAATATGGCCGTAGTCCAGGTGGTAGACTCCAGTAAAACTAAGGACCCATTTTTGGATGCTTGCATCTGGAAAATCTGGCTTATTTCTGCATCTCTTGACAATCATATAGATATCGAACATATCGGGTAAAAAAGAATGCAATTACAGACCTGCTGTCAAGATTGCATTCCAATTCCAATGTGGACTGACAGTTATTGTCCATCCTGCAACATCATTACATCTGGGAAAAAATCAATGTACATAAATTCAAGCTAGATTTATACATATGATTTCAGGTGCATCCCAGGCCTCAGCTGTGATCCTGGATTCAGCATGGAGTAGAGTTAAATCATCGGTCAGACCTTCAACAGCTCGGGCCCAGACCTCTCACTTCAGGACCTTTTTGTGATATCTTATTTTTATGCATTTACCTGTAGATTTTTCATTACATAACGTCATCATATTTTTAGAATTTTTGTACCAAAGTTCATTGTCTCCAAAAGTCATTGCCAACTATTTGGCTTCCCTCAGGTCCATGGCAAAGTTCTACAACATTGAGCACTCTCATCTCTCACATATTGCTGTTTCAAGATTTTTGAGGAGTATAGCCATCAACTCCAGGTTTAGCCCCACCCCAAGAGGGGTCTTTAACATTTACACCTTATATAGGCTTTCTCTGGCTTGTGACTCTCTATCTGGTCCAGTCTTATTTCGAGCAATATTTCTCACTGTATTCTTTGCATTTTTGAGAATGTCCAATGTGGCTCCTAATTGTGCCAGAGCTTTTGACCCTGCCAGCCATTTCCTGAGGCAAGATCTGATATTTGCTGATCCTGGTGCCCAAT
This sequence comes from Sabellastarte sp. h YS-2021, assembly GCA_964017235.1. NCBI lineage: Eukaryota > Metazoa > Annelida > Polychaeta > Sabellida > Sabellidae > Sabellastarte > Sabellastarte sp. h YS-2021. The sequence goes on from OZ024933.1 coordinate 14,976,429, forward strand.
TGCTCATTAAGTGGACCAAGACTCTTCAAAGTTTCAATTCACATCACATAGTTCAGCTTCTTAAACTTATGCTCTGTCCAGTTAGGGCTCTTAGAGCTCTCCTGTCATCCCGACCTCTTCACCCCTCTCATCCTTTATTTGTTAACAAACTTCCCCCTTTTTCCCCATCATTCACACTCACATTAGGGATGCCCTTTCAAAAGCCCCCTCCAGTTTGAACATCTCCCCCGTGGGCCATGGTTTCCATACCTTTAGGAGTTCTGGGGCCACTTTCGCCTTTGACCACAATGTATCACTCCAGAACATTATGGCCCATGGTCTTTGGAGGAGCTCCGACATATGGAGATACCTACAGAATGCTTCTCTAACCCCTTCAATCTTTCCCAACACTTAAGCTGCTCCATTGCACGAGTTTTCTAGTTTGGGTTTGGGCTGAAAAATTTTAAACAAGTTCTAAACTATTTTAAAATTTTACACTTTGTTTCTTTCTTTTCTTTTCTTTTCTTTTCTTTCTATACTATACTAACATGTAAATAAAATTTTCCCAATGGTATTTTACTGTCTTTGTAATAAAATTATATAGCATCAGTTTGACCTTGACCCTGGGCTGGGGTCAAGTTCCTCCATAACAAACTTCACCTCATTTTTCCTTTGGGATCTCGGTTTAGCTGGGATAGAATCTTCTGCACATGACATTCTACTCACATGACCTTATCTCTCACCTCAGGTTCAAATTCCTGGTTGCTGGTTAACTGCAGAATGTTTTGTCCAAACTTGTTTTTAGAAGGGGACAAAAGTCAAGGTTTCGGTTTTACGTCCTGTTCAACAGCCAAAGTCATGGATAGGCACTGGGCATTGCCACTTGTGGGAGTCGAACCCACAAAGGTCACAGCCTATGATAAGATGCCAAACTTTCTATCCACTAGGTCACCAAGGACCTCAGAACAATTATGAAAACTAGTGAGTAATTTATGAGTCATTCTAAAATTCCCGCAAGTATGTTTCTTTCAAACAACCGGAGCACAATTTAATTTATATATTGATTGGCTTATTATGGCTCAATTTTGTTGATGTAATTCTTTCAACATGTTGAACATTTTGTCCAATAATTTCGCACAATGATAAGGATTACTTGACTATGCTGCAGTGCCAAGGGGCTAAAAGGAAAGTAATGTATTAAAAATTGAGTTAAATAGTTCAGCTTTTTATCAGGGACCAAGTCTTTTGCAATTCTTTAATTGGTGAGAATCTTGCAAGACTAATTCGTTAAGAAATTTTTTTTCAAGAAAATGTCACAATGAAACAGAGTATTAACTGAGTGACCCAATCAAAAGATGAGATCCATTTTCAACCAATAATGCTTCAATCACCGTTTTTTGAGATATTGTCAAAAATGAACAGTGTAGACAAAGGTGAACATTAGAATGGTCCTAAACTGTTTGAGGTTTTCATTCTGGGCCAGAAATAGCAACCCCAAAATGCTTTTCTTGACTGTCAACAACTACTTACATTGGCTCTGTTTCAGCGAAAGTGTTTTTTGTGCACCTCTTTTTGGAACAAAATACTTTTTTGGTAAAATTGTTATATTGTATTGTATTTTTATGATTCATGCTTTCATGCTATTGTTTTCCGGACAGATTTTTATTTATGATTGGCCCATCTTATTCAGAACAATTTACCTATCAACTATTTACTTTTTTGGAACTTCCACACAAAATAAAAGCTATGATCCATGATGTGTGACAGATAGCCGAGTATTTGATATTTTGTTTTTATCTTAGTTTTATTTCTAATTATGGTACTTCAGCCTGAAATACTCTCACAAATCAAATTATGGAGAAACTATTGTATGGAAAATGAAATTTATTTACATAACTCGTAATTAAGTTTTGTGGCCGTCTTGTCCCCTTTGAAATAAAACTTGCCTTGCTGATCTGTGGTTCATGTGGATTTATCATAATGCAAGATCTTGTATCTGTAGTATTCATGCAAACATTACAAATATTACTTTCTCAGTCGTTGATTGATAAAAATAATGCAATTAGTTTATAGGTCTACTTTAGAAAATGGCAGAAAGTGAATGAATACTTCAAATAATGGAAGTTTGCCATACGTGGTAATATTACCTGTGACTAGTAATCAAATTACGAACTGTAATATCCTCAAGTATATCAGTTCTGTTTATAACTGGGCTTCTTTGGATTCCCCTTTAGCTCAGCTGGCTAAAGAGCTAGACTCATGTTTATTTCTGTGTGTAATCCAAAGTCCGTGGGATTGACTCCAAGCGGCACCAAACAATAATATCTCTCCTCCCACAACAGAAACAATTTTGTTAAAACCAGTGTGGAGCAGTATCTTTGCATGTTTTAATGTTGAAGAAAATGAAGTGTGTTTGGTGCATGATTAAAACATGTAAACTCAGATTCATACATGAGGTCAATAAAAAAGCGACAAAATATGCTGATCAAAGTAACTGTAGAATTACAAATTCAATGTTCATTTATAACATTCAGCCAGCTGCTTGCTACAACTGCAATGCTATGTAGTTAAATTGTTAGTATGACAATTACAAGAAAGTCTCCCAATGAATTTAACTAAATTGATATTGCAGCTATGTACTCAGATCTTCATTGGACCAACTATCATGGCTTTATATATGGGGACAGTGGATCCAGTCATTTTATGTATTATTACATTACTTCAGTACTACAGCCAAATGGTTATTCACTGTGCGTTGCAAACTTGAGATAAATAATCAGTTTAAACTGTATTTTTTTACTTTGATATTGATTTATACAAATACCTATTATGCATGTTTGCACTCAAGTGGATAGTTACACCAACTGGTAAGCCAATAATTAAAAATACAATTGCAGAAGTCACATGACCAAACTTTAGGGAGAAATTACTATTTCAAATATTCAGTGTAGAATGAAATTAAGGTAGAAATAAAGTAAATACATTACTTGCCTTGGCAAAAAATCACAAAACACATCATATGACAAATACTATGCGGCACACAACAGTTATAACCACTTTGATCACAAAAAAAAACAAGTTTTAAAGATGTATTTACAAAGTTAGATTACACTTGGCTATAATTAACCTGATTAAGAGTGACAATCTAACAAAAAAAACGTGAATGTGAAGAAATAGCCTGCATACATCGAACTTTCCATTTTTTAAAACATGTTTTATGTATACTACTTTTATTGTAGATGACATAGATAAAAAATTAGCTTCAGCGATCCCTCTGATGGATTACAAACTGGTATAATGAGAGATTAAGACCACCTTAGTAAAAGTATATCGTTTAACATTTTATATACTCTTACTGAACAGACTGAGATATATTTGCAATAGGCTAACATAGCAACATAGATTAGGTTAAGGTCATCATACCCTAGTTTGGTACCTTTAAATAAGGCTTTAAAATTAGTAGAGAGGATGACATTAAAGTTAAACCTAAAGTGAATTTAATTTTTGAGGAATTTTTCTTTAACAACATAGATTTTGGCCAAGCTAAGGTTAGTATAAGCTAATAATTTAGATTTTCTGGTTGAGTAGAGTGGGCTAAGGTGTATATGCTGTAGAGAAAGATCTAAAAATTACCCCCTGTTGTCGTGTGTAAATATGTGTAAATGCAAATGAAGTAGTGAAAGATGTAAACATTAAAGATTGGCCAAATTTTAAGATCTGTATTGACTTACATGAAGAACTTGATACTCGTTAAAAAAGTCTTAGTAAGTTGACCAAATATCTCCAGAAAATGCAATGTTTATCTAAAATTGATTTGGGATCTCCATGACACCTCAATAGTGAATCCCTTAAAGTCATAAATGTTCATTGAAATGTATGACTCAATCCAAAACCAAATGTAAATTAACATTTACATTCTACATTACCTTTATGCACAATGTTCAGCAACGTTAAAAACAATGAAAACTTTGTATTTATTTGGAAGTAATAATAACAAATGGTTAATGCAACTAACAGTTAACAACAGGGTTTGAGTTATCATTAAATTTAAGGGTTTTTCATGAAATAATAGCCAAGAGTAAACTGAGACTTTGATTTACACAGGATTTTTCAAAGTTAGGGTTAGCTGAACAAAGGCTTTTGAATTACAGGCCCCAAGGATTACAGCTACTCAGTGGTGAGAGGCGAGTGTGTTATCCACTACACCCTGAAGCCGCTGCACATTATGGGTGGATATGTCAATCTTATACTAAGTTAATTTTCAAGTGTGAGCTCTAACAAGGCTCGCTCTTCTAGAGATTACTTTTTCATTTTTTATTTTTAATCACTGGACTTCTGCACTTCAAGCAAGGACTCTTCCCTTCCAGGTGTGCACGACTCGTGTTTCTGATTGCTTCCAAGCTCTGACTAAGGGACCTTTCTGATAGCTTTGCAGTATGTGTATGTAGATCATAACACTTTTGTGCCTTATTTTCTAATAAATCAGCTCATAAATCACGTGCGTAGGTTACATGTCAGCAGTAGTAGTGTTTAAGCCACTTGACAAAACCTAAAATTCTACCCTGTGTGACTATTTCTGCCTTTCTTTAGGCAGATGACAATATTTTTATTGTATTTTTCATATAAATATCAATTTACTTACCTTGAAGCTTTAAGCATGCACAGATCTTTATCCAACAGTGATACATTTTTTAAAATATTAAAATTAACGCTTTCATGATGGTCAAATTAGAAGTTACCAATAATGCTTATAAACTTCTACTGAGTAATATCACTATTTTTCTTTTACAAAACAATATCTCACCTATTAGATTTGTCTTCATGCTATACATTTTTCTTTACATTTCAACACGGGATGTTGATGTTTAAAATACAGTGAATTGTGATACACTACACAATTCTTCTCCATAAAAAGGATGCTTAACACATGTTATAAATAAACTTCCGGTAGAAACTTCACCCAGAAGTAATTTGGCTATCAGGCAATTGTATTGACACACAATTCAAACTATTTATTTTTCTTTCTCGTGATAATATTTATATAGTGTTATTGTTAAATCACTGATGTGTGATTCAACATAACATATATTTTGTTGTCTTATGTCAGAAACCTAAATGTCTTTTTGCATCAACAACATATAAGCATCGGGCAGTCTAAGGGCGTGGATTCAAAGCTAATTTCTTTATTTATTACAGGAGACACCAGTTACCTTACTATTAACTTGTCTACCAGAAAACAGGTGAGGAAGTCATCAACCCCTTGCTAGACACTGATATCTTAGGTTTGGACCTACCCCTTAAGCTTAAGTGGGTAAGTACTGTGCATTCAAAAACTTGAATAATATTCTAGATATAATCCATGTATAAGCAAAAATTATTTTATTCTAAATAAATAAGTTTTTGAGTCATAATGACTTATTTGCCAGCATACTATTCAAAGTTATCACGCTAAAGTCATCAGCTACCAGATAAGGTTATATACATCGAAATATTTATGCAATGCATGTGTATTTCTTTATTAGTCAACTACCGATGTTGCCTGATTATTTTGCTGAACATATTCTGATTCTATTATAACAACATAACCCCAAGCGGTCAACCATAATCATTACCAGGGACAGAAGGGGATCAAACTTCATGGAAAGCAGTGGATATTAAGACTAATGTGGGTAGAATTTACGCTTTTTCTGAAAATAAGGAATAGATTGGCATGCTCGAGTCTCATTGGACAGAATATTCTACACAGAAATAGCATTGAAAGCCGACTACAACCCAACTATTTCAGTGGATGGATGAAACTTTGGTAGAACAAAACATTACCAACATTCTTAATGTGCCTGGTACTATATGGGCTACCTAAGAAGAAAGATAAGGGGTGCCTAGGTGCTCTAGTCTACTTTCTCTGGATCACTAAAAGTCTAGTATCTGTCGATTTTAAGGGCTTTAGAAAGCATATGTATGCAATAAAGAAACTTAGAAGGAATGCCTAATCAGTAGTCGGTAAAAGTCAGCCCCAGGGGGTCTTCAAAGGTCCCCGCACACCGCCAAAGGATTTATTTGTCTTTCATGTTGCCAAAGACACTGAAGCTTAAGTAATCTTAAGCAGCATATTAGTGAAAAAGGAATCGCTTGCATTGATTTACAATGCATGTCTCATAAGGATTCCATCTCAAAGTCACTCAAACTGAGTGTATCCGACAAACAGTATAAAGATCTTCTTTCCGAAGAAGCTTGGCTAACTGGAGTTAAAGTGAGAAGATATATACCACCACGCTACAAAAACCCAGACACATAATGGAAACTATTGATACAAAAGCTCTCCCAATTAGTTCTTTTAAAAGTAATGGGTCTAATTTGGACAGGTTATTTTACATAAAGCATATCTAGGATGAATCAGAGATCTTGTTAATTCAAGAACATAGGCTCTTATCTGACAATCTGAATATCTACAAAAGTGCAATGGCAAATTGTGAAATTCATGGCACTTCTGGAATTGATAAAAAGAAGTTACTAGCTGGTGGACCATTTGACAGAACTGCCGTTCTGTGGAACTCCAACCTATATGCAACAGTAATTCTCATCAACATTCCAAGTTCGAGGATAAGTGATATCAAGATAACAATAGTGAAGAAACACCTACTTATCTTTAATATTTACATGCCATGTGAATCTGACACTTCTCATAGGGATGATTTTTTTGTTCTGTTTAAGTCTAATATCTAGCTACTGTGACTCTCACAAATATGATGCAGTGATTCTTGGGGGAGATTTCAATACAAACTTCTCAAGAGGTGCTTCCACTCATACTAAATGTCTTAATGATTTTTTGTCCAAGGAAGGTATGACCATCGTGTCTCTATCTGATCCTATCAATTTTACATATGAAAGTAAATCTTGCTACAAACGTTCATGGTTAGATCATATCTTTGTATCTAATCTGTTAAAAGACTCTGTGCTTGAGTACTATGTGTCTCAGGAAGGTCATAATACATCAGATCATTCTTCTTGATATAAAATGTACAAATGTTCTGGTGGTTGAAGGTGAGAACATGCACATTCCCAAACAAATGTGGATAAAGGTCTCTGCTGAAAAGCCGGACAGCCTGTCTAACCACCTCAAAATCTAATATCCCATACTCTTCCAACACACAAAGAAATGGGCACATCATCCCTGGATGGAATAAATGGGTCAAAGAGTACCATGAAAAAACAATTTTTGGCACAACATTTGGAAGAGTTGTGGTTCTCTTGTTCAAGGATTAGTGGCAGCTATATGGCATTCAACACATGCTGAATATCACAGAGTAGTCAAACAGGTGAAAAGAAACCAGGATGCTATTGTAATGACTAATGCCACTAGTTCTCTTAGGTCAAACAATTATGGGACAATATCAGAAAACTTTGTCCAAAGTCCAACACTCCAGCAGTCAGTGTGAACAATACACAATACAGAAGCAGCATTCTTTATTTAGAGATAAGTATGCTAAGCAGTGTTCTAACAAGCACAGGAGACTTGCATTATTTTATAAAACCATTGAAAAGGAAATAACTTCACGCTGCTTCACAAAAAAATGCTATCATGATCATCACATTCATGTCCAAGATGTCAAAGTTGCCATAGATTAGTTGAAATATGGAAAACATGGTGGTCATAGATGCTTTTTCACTGATCATGTCAAACATGGGAATGATATGCTTAGTAATATGATTAGTAATTTGATTACTCATAACATTGTGCCTGATGATCTCCTGGAATCTGTCCTGATTCCTATCCCAAAAGATAAAAGGAAATCTCTGAATGACTCCAAAAATTATCATGCCATTGCCATGGGTAGTATTCTGTTGAAGTTGCTGGACTTATGCATATTAAATAGGCATAGACACACTCTCAACACTAGTAATCTGTAGTTTGGGTTTAAAAAGGACCATTGTACTAACCAGTTTTCATTTGTTGTGAGGGAAGTTATACAGTACTATAACAAAAAAAAATACTGATGTTCATGTCATGTTTGTGGATGCCTCTCAGGCATTTGATAGAGTGCAGTATGCTACCTTTTTCAAACATCTATGTAAATGTGGCTTGTGCTCGCTAGTCAATAATTGCTTCTTAATCTACATACACATCAAGTAATGTGTGTCAATTGGATAAATTTGCTCTCTGAACCCTTTACTACAAAGAATGGTGTCAAACAAGGGAGAATCCTCTCGCCAACCTTATTTGCCATCTATGTTGATGGCTGGTTTCAGTACTTCACACAACAGAGACTTGGGTGCCACAAAGGGTGTACCTTCACAGGTGCTCTGGGATAAGCAGATGATGTTATTCTGTTAGCCCCACCTAAGAGTACATTAAACAGTATGTAAGACATTGTCAATAAATTTGCAGAAACAAAACAGTATTACTTTTAATGCAAGTAAATGTAAATATCTTATTATGGGTTAATCTAGTGTAGAACAGAACTCTGTCTTGTTCAACAATGTAATATTCAAAGCTCTAAATGAGAAAAAAAAAACATCTTAGTAATCTGCTGGACAGTTGTAGGAATGACAAAGATGTAACTGATGCTGTTCATACAATGTATTCTAGATTTAATCCATTAATGTTTAAATTCCATTCTGCTACTAGTTAGCTAAAGTATTCTCTGTTTAAAACATACTGTATGGCACTGTATGAATGTCAGTTATGGAATTTTGATTCCAGTATTACTGAAAATGTATAAATCGCCTGGCATAAATGCTGCAGATGTCTTCTTCAGGTTTCTAATAGAACACATTCAAAACTTATTTATCTGCCCTGTGTTGATGTTGATATTGATGTGCAATTACACAGAAGACAATTAAAGTTTCTTCAGAATTGTTAATCTTGTCCAAATAGCATTGTTAGACTCTGTTACAACCTTGTCTTGAATGGGAGTAAATCTGATGTATCTTGTGGTATAAACTACTTAAGTTACAATATCCATTAGACAAATATCATCTGTATTTTTACAACATAATCGAATGCTTCAAGGTTCCCAGTGAACAAGACATTGCTATAGCTGGTACTATTAAAGATTTTATTGAATGAGAGATTGTACTCTACTTCCTGATTGTGACAAAAATAACATTTCTCATATTATAGATTTCCTCAGCTCTAGTTGGAGTGACTTATCTACAGATAATATGTAAAAATATATAGTTGATCTCATTTGTTGTACATTCAAGTTCTAATGTTTTTTCCTGTGTTCTTTGTTCAATTTGGAGTGTTATTGTTCATGCTTGAATGATCACTGTGCGAATAAATGAATAAATCAAAATCAAGGGAACACCAATGTGAAGAAACTGTTAATCAAGTGGGGCTGTTTAAAACCCTGAGCAATATTCACAGGCGGCAAAGGCAACTAGCTGGATTATGGGGGCCTCAAAAGGAAAATATGTCCCTAAAACACACTCACTCTGCCTCCCTGACACCTTTGGAGGACACCTAACACCCCACATTATAGCACTCCTTAAGCTAAATAATAACCCACACAAATAGACAAAATAACAACAGGACCAGTAATTATCAAATCAACCAAAATACACTGATAATGCCCGCTTGGATGGATGATAATACCTACTATTTATCTAGACAAGTATTCAAGTGAAAAACAAGTAATACCTGGATTGATGAGTTGATTAAGGAGTAGGAACACATTTGAACACAAAAGACAGCACAGACTGATTAACTATGTAGAAGATAACTTGTGAGGTTAGATTTTGCTGTAAAATGTGTAGAATATGTCTGTAAAATGATTGTTATGATAGCGATTTTTCAAAAACATTGTTTGCATATTGTACACTACACACTCCTATGTCCTTCATACACTCATGGTAAATGTGTGAAAACACTAGGGAAACCAGCGAGGGGGTTCAAGGGGTTCGAATCCCCCCCTGAAAAATATTTGGGGTTTGACAGTGAAGCCAAAGCAATAGATACAGATTATAAATTGAAAATCTTGCCTCAGATTGTACATGCCACACATGATACCCATCTTTATTTAAAGCTGCATATGCCCTGAAAAGGTTTCACCATTTAATGATTTGTATCTGCAAATATCAGACATTAAAAATATAACATGTATAATTAACTTAAGCAATAGAACGTGTGCCTTAGATATGATTAGTGGGCAAGCTAGTAGTTGCTTACCAAAGCCTGTTGGTTTTCAGTGTTGATACATGACCTGCATGTGTGTATTGTTTCCTCCATCCCCTCAGTACCTACCAAGATCTCTATTATATGTTGGAAGCCATAATAATCCCACTTCACTGCAACTGTATATATATTATTTATTTTATTATTATAGCGACATGTGACATATAATTTCATTACATTAATATATTAAAAATATAAGTAACATCATCCTGCGCTTGTAGGGCTTATAAGTCACTGTGAAATAAAAATAAAATTATTCCAGACCATAAAAAAATTAATGGAATTTCTTTTAAATATCAGTACATTATTTCTTTCATTCCATAATTCAATTATAAAGTTACCAATTATTCTAAAAACGATTAATACTCATATATAAAAAATTACTTCCATTATCTAGATTACTGAATCCAGGATTAAGATTGTTAGATGTTTCATCATGGTTTTTACAAATTTATTCTAATTGGATACAGACAAAGAGAAAGTGAATCTCATCCTCAGTCTCCTCCTACAAATAATGCAGGTTCTATTTTCCAAAAGTACATTGGCAAACAATAGCCAAAAAGATAATGTTCCACTCCTCAAGTGAACAATGAATAATCTTTGATATTTAGGCAATACTAGATATTCTTCTGTTGAAAAGTTAGTCTTAACTTTTTCATAGGTCCTGAGTTTTTGGTTCGTTTCCGACACTAATAACCCAACTGTCTTGCAAGTTTTTACACAAAATATTTTCACAAAAGTTTAGATCAACCTTTTTGCTTTCCAAAAAATAGCATTACAAGTGAAGTAAATCAAAACTTTCTGAATATTCTTTACACACGTATAATGTTTTTTAATTGAAATGTCCAGTTAAATATTTGCTTTGGTGTTAGTGTATTATCAAATTGACAAAGTTTATTCCAAAGCAATGCAGATAAATAAAACACATATTTTGGTGGAAGCCAAACAGAGTCTTCCTATAAGAATAAATTGGCTGTAAATTTATTTACGCCTGTGAAATATCGTAATGCCCCATTATAGTTTTTTCTGCTGGTCCATCCTTCTTAACCCATGTAGTCCTGCCCCATAGCTAAAATTTCTGACACAGATGTGTTATACATTTTTTCATAAGTTCTATAACCACAATCTTTAAATTGCTTAAATTTAGATAAAACAGAGGGAAGACCCCTTCCATCTGAATTTGTTAGTATCTGAATATTTTCACTAAATGTCAGAAAGTTATCAAGGAAAGTTTCCAGATATTTATATTTGGAAACTACTTTAACTTTATCTAATCCTATTTTAAATTCAAACTTAGTCTGCTGTTTTTGGCTTTTACGAAATGTACAACTTGTGTTTTATCAATAGTTAAATGCAGTTGCCATTTTTACACCATTCATGAACATGATCTAAAAGTTTCTGCAATTTCTGTTTATTCTCTGAGATAATTACAATTTCGTTTGTGTATAACAAAATACAGATTTTCAGATCTCCCATTTTTATTCCCAGACTTAAAGCATTTAGTTTATTTGCCAAATCATCCAAAAATAAATTTTAAAAATGTTGGTGACAAGTTGTCCCCTTGTCTGACACCTACTAGTGATTCAAATGATTCTGTGAAGTGACCATTTAAGATAATACATGAGAATGTTCTGCAAAACACAGCACGTTAATAGCATTATACATTTTCCCTTTAATATTATATCTCAATAATTTATAAAGTAATAAGGACCTATTGATACTATCGAATGCCTTGTTCATATCAATAAAGGCTTCAAATGTGTCTACTGTACTTGCTTTCCTTTGCCAAATAATTGATATTAAACTGAAAATGTGATCTTCACAAGATCATTTTGATTGGAATCCATTTTGTTCTTCAACAATAATCCTCAACACATCTAAATATCCATTCATACGGTGGCTTAACAGTGATGTATTCAACTTTCCTACACAAGATAGTAAGTTAATTCCTCCATAATGTAAATGAGCATACAGGTCTTTGTTAGAATTTTTAGGAATTGGTTTAATAATGGCCTTGGACCGTATATATTAAGAACAATTCCAATTATAAAACAAAAGGAAAATAATTTCAATAGTCTCTCATGTATTTCCGTATGCTTAAGTACATCATTATGAATTTTATCAACCCCCGGTGTTTTGTTATTTTTTTAATTCTCTACACACACATGTTATTTCTTCAATGCTTAAGAGACTATTTAAAGTATAATTTTCCTCAAACAAATTATCTGCTATGTAATTCTCAATGTCAGCTTTTAAAGTAAATACCCCATGAGCAAAATTAACATTTATTTTATCAGCATCCATTTTGGGGTTGTACAGATTTTAAAATTCTTTTTCCCAAAATTGTAGAACATAAGGTATATATCAGCAGTTAAAGTATTATCTTTGTACACTTTTATTGTGATTTGGGTTTGCCTTGGTCCCAGTTTTTTACTTCATTCCAAAATTTATTTGGGCTGTTTGTACACATTTCTTCATTGTAATGACTATATCATATATGGTTTTGCTTAGCAATTTATCAAAAAAAATTTGAGAATTGTCATATTGAAGTTTTAAATTTGTTTCATTTTGCCTAAGACCTTTATACCTTTTGAACAATTTTTCATTTTCATTCATTTTTTTCATTGCATGCCATCATTATTCCAATACGGCTAATTATATTCAATTTTGTTCTTGGATTTATTTGCACTAGCCTTAAATTTTAGAAATTATTATTTTTTTGTGAATAATTGTACAAAAAGTTTCATATAAGTAATTCCGTCCATTCTCTGCAACAAAGCTGTTTTCAAACAATGTAACAGGGTTTTTGTATACCTTCAAAGCAGTACTTTTTCTCATACTTTGGCAAGGTATCTTCAGATGAATCATTTGTTGGGATTGTTTCATCCTTTAACACTTCAACAGTTGGTGAAGTACAATAGTTTGGAGTGAAAGTGATAGACAGTATAGAGTGGTCACGTTTTTTTACATGAAGGTAAAAACAAATCAGACAAACTAAATTGGTTTAATATATCAGACATACAATCAGACAGATTTCAATGTTACATGGGGTACTAAAATGTGGTCAACAACTGAAAGTCCTCTTATTGAAAAAAATGTAAAATTGTCTAAATAAGATGACAAACGATCATTCAACATACAACATTTTGAAACTTTTAAAAATTCAATAAGTCTATCACCATAATAGCGTCATCAAAATCAATGACGGATCTAACAGGAATTTCATCAACTGAAGTCATCTGTTTTACCAAATCTAGAGTTCAAGTCTCCACATATAAATATATTATTAACATAATCAAGTTCATATAATCTTAAGTTTAAATGAGCATATAAATTTGTTACATCTGACCAAACTGATTCTTTTGGTGGTAGGTGGCACGAGAACACAACTAATGAGTACTTATTTTTTATGAATATGTGATTGTAATTGTAAAAAAGTTGACTTCGGTTCATGTATTGGGAATTCTGGTTTTGAGTTGAAGGTACTTGGCTGAAGCTACGGTTACCTTTTCCAGAATGATCCATGTAATCTCTGCTATTATCTGCCATTCTAAATTCATCTCCAATTGGTAGTTCTTCTAATATCTTTCAATTTCTGATATTGTCTTTGAGATATTTACATGTGTAGTATGTCAGTACAATAAAATTCTGATTCGATTAACTTATAGATATAGAAAGATTATCAAGAAGAGAGATGATTGTGTTAGCACAAAAATAATGAAAATTCCTAGTCAATCTGAAAAATTTGCTTTGTTTTTTGTAATATAGGTATTATCATTTATCTACATGTGCATACTTTTAAATATATACTAGCCTTTACAAAGTTTCAATAATATATGGCCAGTTTGCTAGCCTGGAAGGATGTATGTGTAAATAAAAGCGTACACTTGCCTCTTTGTCTGTCTGACTGTTAATCTGTTTGTGAGCAAAATAACTTAAAATTTGTTGATGAACTCTAAACTTTTCATGAAATTTCAACCAAAGCACAACGAACATAAACTTCAATTTTGATGGTGATACGGATCATCAACTGGATCCAAGGAATTTTTAATGATTTTTTATCATTGCTTTCACAAGTGATAGTAGACATATTGGACCTTGTGAATTTAGGTACATTTCATGTTATAGATTCTTTTCGATCAGTAAGTCAATTAATTACCATGGTCCATTGTATGTTTTCAGTGAAACACTGAATAAAAATGTATCTTCTGTAAATTGATGTTATTTTGCATAAATTTCATCAGTTTATTTTTTTGCAAGTAGAAGTATGTCAGTACACTTAGGTTTTTCTTATGTTCACTTCGGTTTTTACACTGTTTTTCTTGTCATTAAATGATATACAATGATTATTGACATGTGTAAATAGAACCTTATATTAGACATAAAACATCCAACAAACTGCATATATATCTTAGAAAAAAGATGTATAATTTCCAAAATACTGGAAGTTGTTTTCATTTGCTTTTTATGTCAGATTTTCTGAATATAGATTGTTTCTGAATATTTATGTTAAATATTCAATTCATACAGCAATTCTAGTTCTAAGAAACAGTTTAAACTGATTAAACCAGCCAAAATGCAGTAAGAAGTTGTTCAATGCAAGTAAGCGACAGGTAATCTGTGGGTATATTTATTGTCAATATCAGATAATGTAGATGCTTATTTCAAGATAACTGGAATACTAAATAATTTATAAAATCTTTTAAACTTTTGAAGATGGTATTAAGTTTTTTTCCAGTATTTTTTCACTATTTTTTTTAGGAGAGAAAAATCATGATTATCCACAGTCGACATTTATTTCAGTTTCCCAGATTCATACCCAAGATAATCTATAGATATCCACTTTGTCTGAATTGTTAAACAAGGTCAGACCAAGGTCAAAGTAAATTAAATAGCGAAAAACAATAGTTTAAAGTATAAAGATTAGTATAAAGATTTTTTAAATTTAAAAACCAGATTGCCAAATTTTAAAAGCACCAATAGGTAATGCAAATGGCAGTAAAATACAATGCAAATAAAACACAAGAGCACTCAATGCCCAGCCACTGGACGGACACCAAGTAGCAATAACATAAGCACATTAATTAATTCTATCTCATATGATTGCAGAATACACATAAATACAGCTAACATAAAAAGTGAGTGCCCGACAGGAACCAGAATCTCTCATTTCAAATATACAGATGACCTGTGTTTCTGAAGGTCATATACATCAAATCACCATAGTATGATAATAAGCATTAGTTGAATCCTTACAGAATACTGACTTATTGCAGAATAGCACTGCTCAACCTTGGAACAAATGGAAGTGACCTCCAACCCTTAAGGTCATTTATAACATGTCACCCATAACATTATATTCGAAGCAGCTATAATCTTCACAGTACTTAATAAGCTTATTAGGCTCCTATACGACAGCAAGGTCCAGCCAAAGGCTGACTTCAGGGTACAATGCTGAAGAGAAAATCTGAGAAGGGGGGAAGAAACTAAACCCGCCTGGTCAAAATAACAAGGACCCACATCAATCCAATGGAGACCTCCCCTGGGGGACCAACACAATCATCCTAAATCTGTCAAAGCTAGGGCAGTGGGTTCAAACAATTTTTTTCATCCTTTCATGTCAGTGTCTTGGAACACATTGTGCTAGAATCCTCAAATCAAAAACCGGTGAGGTTTGACCCCATTTATTGATACAGGTCAAGCAGTTGCTTGTGTAACAATCAATGCAATTTAATTTCCCAGATTCAAATCCCAAGCTAATTCATAAATATCCACCTTGGTCTGAAGTGATAACAAGGTCAGGCTAAGGTCAACGTAAGCTAAATAGCCAGTTGCCAAGATTCAAACCCAAGACCCATACCCAGTAAAGACAGTAAAATATAAGGTTTGAGGTTTTTATTTACATGTTAGTACACATATATACAACATATCAGAGGTTTTTAAAAATTTGTTGAAATATTACAGGTTTTTAAAAACACCTTACCTCAATAGAGGTTAAACCTAACAGAGGGTATAAAAACACACAAAAATATTACAGTTACATAAAAATTACAATGAACGTTATATGTTAGTGGATTAGTAAATGTGACCTATACAAGCTGAGATCAAAGTTGGTCAAGGCCAGATCATCTAATTAGGTCATGTCCGGTTATCTTAATAGTGTATGGTCGATAGGGGGATACAAGGGTCAGCCTGGCCCTGCCTTTGTCCTTGTTTACGTGTTTACGACATTGGTTCAGGACTGGTTATAAACCAACCAATGAAGGTCAAATTTGGTAGGGGGGTGCCCAGGTCCGCTGGGTCCTGCCTTACAATCCCTGACTAGACAATATTCACATCAATCCTAAACTAGGAGACCTCCCAAGAGTCGGGATAACTACAAGGGGTCAAAATGCTGCCTTTATGTTGACCGAGGTCAAAAGACCCAACATCCGACTGACCTACATCAATCTGCAGAGACCTCCCCCTGATTGGGTCCAATTCAGGGGGGTCCAGGTCAGAAGGTCGAAATGAAAGGTGTTTGCTATTAGCAAACTGGTCAAGATCTAGAGGGGGAACCCAGGTCAGCTGGGCCCAGCCTTCAGTACACAAAATCCATATCTATCCCATGGAAATTCCCTAGAGCTGGGCAATCTACTAGGGTCAAGATAGAGTGTAGTTAATGCAAGTAGCATGCGGTCAAGCCTTGTCAAGGGCATAAACCTGACAGAGTTAAATTCCAGGAATCATTTATGTAGCTTGTGCCAGCGGAGGGTGGAGGGTGTCAAATTAATGGGCTAAGATCAACGTTTACAGCAAGAGTTAAACAGCAAGGAATAATAGTTTAGAAAACTTGATTTATATGTTATATAATAGTGTAAAGATTTTTATAACTTAAAAGCCAGATTGGCAAATTAAAAAAACAACCAAAAGGCAATGCAATTGGAAAAAATATAATACAAATAAAACACAAGGGCACACAACATCCAACTCAAGGATGGACACCAAGTAAGAATAAAATAATTGTATTTATTATTTAAATCCTATATGATTGCAGAATACACATGAATACAGTCAGCTCAATAACTGAGTGCCCGACAGAGAACCAGAATCTCTCATTCCAAACATACAGATGACCTCTCACCCACAATGTTATATACATCAAATCACCATAATGTGATAATTATCATTAGTTCTAAGTTGACGCCTTAGAAAAAACTGCCTTACTGCGGAATATCACTACTCGATCTTCAAACATATGGAATTGACTTCTAACCCTTAAGGTCATTTATAACACGTCAACCATAACATTATATTCAAAGCAGTTAAAATTTTCAAAGCACTAGAACACACTATTAAAGCCCTTATACGAGAGCAAGGTCCAGCCAAAGGCTGACTACAGGGTAAAATGTTGAAGAGAAATTCTGAGAGGGGGTAGAAAACTCAACCCGCCTGGTCAAATTAACAAGGGCCCATATCAATCCAAAGGAGACCTCCCCTAGGGGACCAACCCAGAGGGTCCAGGCCCTCGAAAACCAATAAGCTGGTTTTTTAACCTTGGTTTCATTTTAGATTTACACTATCAGGAAAAGATTTGGTTATGGTAAACAATCCACCTATGAACTAATATTATCATGTACCAAAAGGAAAAAAGTCATACAAATGCACAATTAAAAGAGATAAAAAATAAACTAAATGAACTTATTTATACAATAGAAACAGTAAACACACAAATATTGAAGCATAAAAAGCAAGGTTCACATAAAGTAAGAACACTGAATTTCTACAATTTTCATTTGTATTGAATCCATTATATCTGACGTAGTTTACTTAATTACTCGAATACTAGTAACTTCAGACTCTCAATAACAGCAATACATTTAAAACTTATTTATATGAAACAAAATTCATATTTCATGTTGTAGAAATACTGCTGTGTAGCGCCAAGTTACCATATGATCAGTATTTTCACTTGATATAACAGATTTGAAAAAAACTTGACAAAACTTCTGTGAATTTTAACATCAACAGGAAAAAGGATTTCCATGCAGATATTTCCCCAACCTATCTAGATGGATTTCATTGCAAAATAATTAACAAAAGCTTTAAAAAAAAGTTTCAAATGTTGTACACATTATATTATAGTTCATCTAGTTTAAGAAAACCTACTGAAAAACCAGTACTTGTGACAAACTTTAACTGCCGGTCTGCATGTATCTTATATATTGTTAAATTATGGGAGGATAAACAAATGTTTGTAAATGTATTGTCATGTGTCTGAAATATATTGTTTTCACAAAAGTACATTTTACATACATTGCAATATCATTTGAAAGGATATATACTGAATCAAACAACACGTTTAAGTTTTATAACTTTTAAAGTGAAATATAACAAGCATTGACTTTGAAATGCATTAAATCCAAATTTTGGAATTAGGCCATATGAAGACAGTTATATCATCTGCTCCTCTTTGTATTCATGTCTGAAAATATACAGAGATTAAAATTTACTATATGTATATTTTATGCTATATTGCAACTGACAAATAAGTTAGTGTACTGTATAGCATATAGTATAATATTTGTATGTGTCAAAGTATACAAAGAAACATTTATTTAATTAAATCACATCACACCTAACTTTATAAGTAATGTCAAATCAAGATTTATCAACAAGATTCCTCAACAAATATGTATATTAGAATTAGAAATAGGCATAGTTTTGGCAAGAATTCATAGGAGTCTTTTACCAAAGCTGACCCTCACTGATCCTCACTGACTCTAGGGTACGTTAGTTGAAACGGGAAACAGGAACAAACTCAAGAAAAAGGCAAACATGGGTCGCAGTCACTTCCCTGAGAGGATATAGTACATCCTGGCTTGTCTGGATCCAGATCCTAACCTGATTTGCATAAGGATGTTTTTTGCCTGTACAGAAGTGAAAGTATTAAGACAAGCTGTATTGTCAAAAACCGACAATTTGCATCTGGTCATGATAAGCTGTAGTGACAAACAGACAAGATTGGAGCAGTGTCCTGATCTACTCAACTAGACTGATTAATTTGTAGAGTCAGGATTGCTAGTCGGGATCCCAATAATGAAGGATAAACCCCTTGACGTGACTGTTACTCATCAGCTATTACTGCAACAAAGTCAGCATATACAACATATAAACTTTCAATAGGCTTTTATCAATAAAAATATTTTGATTTTTATTTTGATTTGCAGACAAAAACGATACATCCCACCAGAACTCACGACCACCACCTGGCATACAATCAGCACCGTCACCACAGCCGTCGGCACCCAGATAAAGAAGGAAGCCACAAAACACATAGGTCATGCCATTGATCATTTGAAGAGAAGAAAATGATGCTATAACTACCTCCTGGCACTTAACACACACTGAAATCAAAAGGTCAAGATGACCCCTCCATTTTTCTAGCTCAACAAAGAAATCATACACCGCCATATCAAACAGTAAGTCACCAATTTTAGGAAGCCTTTCAAAGTTGGATTGATACTGGCAACAACACTGAGACACCTACCAATAGGAGAAACATACAAGTCATTTCAGTAAAACTGGATGGTTTGCTGAATAACCACATGTAACTTTGTCCCAATTGTCTGCAGGGCCATTCTTGATGAATTCAAGGAAGAGTATTTGACCTGCCGTACCACTCCAGAAGGCTGAAACAGATTGTACAAGCCAGAAGGAATGTCTGTTTTTCGGACACTAGATTGGAAACATATCACCATGAATAAGCCAAAGAAATCTGGGAATGAATACTACAATTATAAGGGCTTCTTTTCTCTGGTTATGCTAGCCCTGATTAACACCAAATACAGATTCCTGTTGGTAGATGTTGTATCAAGTAAATTTTCATCAGAGCCATCAATATTTAAACATTGCATTTTGAATGATAAGATAGAGAATGCCAAGATGGTGCTACCGGTGCCATCCCTTGGATAGGCAGGGCCTGAATTGCATTAGTTATTGCTGGGAGATGACTTATCCAATTTTTTCAAGAACTTTAAGTTATTTTTGCTCCAATGACCCAAAAGTTGTAGAAAATTTCCAAAAGATTTTCAAAATTTCATGAACTACCATATGTAAATATGAAACTCTACAGCAGATGATAGCTCAGTTGGGAAGAGAGAATAGCAAACTATAGGATCTCCAAAGGACCGTAGTGAAGAATGTTTGTGGAATCCTTGCGAGCAGATTTAGGGTACAACTAGGCACAGTGGATAAAAGGGCAAAGGCATTGTTTTGATTAGAGTTGTGTGGCACAGCATGCTGGAGACACAAAAAGTTAAAGTAGCCAAGGGGCAATCCCTAGTAAATGAAGAACCAGCCATGCTAAACGAAACAGAAGTATGCATGCCTGGTAAAAATGACAAGAATCCTTCAAGGTCACTAAACCAACAGCGAGATCTACTCAAGGTTTGCGTCAATCAAATTGGTACATTGCTGGACGTACCCTTGGGACAGATGTTGGCATCTGTCAGTCCTTTTCAGGACTACCCAATTTTTTTCAAGAACTTTAAGTTTAAGTTATTTTTGCTCCAATGACCCAAAAGTTGTAGAAAATTTCTAAAAGATTTTCAAAATTTCAAGAACTACCATATTACAAGTCTTATAATAATATCCAATATATCTGTTCTAGTGGTTTCCTGTCTGGTCCCAAAAAATAGTTGTGAGCAAAAACTTGATCCTTGACCAGCTAGTTGATTGATGAAACTGACACTGTTCTCCATTGTCAGTATCCGTGGATCCTCATATATTATCCTGGGCTGAGGTGGCACTAGCACTGGTTCTTATGTGTTGACACTCAAATCCAGAAGACTTGTGGCGGTCCTTCATTCTGATGTGCCTATTCGCAAATTTAACTTACCCTGAATCCTTGAAAGTCTGGCCAGATTTATTTTCTACAGCAAGTCTTTTGGAATTCCAAACCACATCTTCCATATTTTTACTAAGAGCTTGTGGCTGTTTCTGATTCCAGGCAGTCATTCCTGAGCTTCAGTTTGAACTTTTCCTCGGTTCTTTTATAAAGCCCCTGATGGCTTTTGATAAGTCTTATTTTGCCTCCCCTTTTATCCTCCACCCTTCAGGTTCCCTCCTTGTTAATTCTCTGCCTCCTCTGGCTCTGTTCCATTTTCACAATCCTCTCAATGTCAGCAGCTGTATCTCCCAATTCAAGCTGTGTGTCTTTAGGTTTGTATCTCTCTTACATTGTTTCTGGACTTTTCAGGACCAATCTTATAAATCAAATCGTTTAAAAAAAACAGAAGCCTACAGGCAAGCCAGCATAAGGTATATCTGTGCATATAAGCCTATCCTTACAGTACTGGTTATCACCTGTTTGTATTGAAAATTCAAATGCTGTATTCTGCATTCCGATAGACACATACATTAAAACAGACCGCATAACTGACAAGCTGTGAGTCAGCTAAATATAATCGGCCTTTCCTACACACTGCCTGGCTTGTCAGTGACCTTGTTAGTTTCCTGTTATACCTTGTATTGCTATGCTCCTGAATTGTCCTTCTGTGATGAAACGGAGTCTGCAACCAAAGACTTGAATTGATTTTGGTTGCTTACGACAAGCCAGTTTTCTTATATAGTCTGTTTTGTTATATGGCTAGTTATGGAGAGATGTCAAGGCACTTTAATTTGACAGGCTTGAAAATGTTTTCTGACAAGACTGTGACACTATACAACAGGTCTGGAAGATACTATAAAAGGTTGCATAGAGTCA
Organism: Sabellastarte sp. h YS-2021; assembly: GCA_964017235.1. Lineage (NCBI taxonomy): Eukaryota > Metazoa > Annelida > Polychaeta > Sabellida > Sabellidae > Sabellastarte > Sabellastarte sp. h YS-2021. The sequence goes on from OZ024933.1 coordinate 14,998,328, forward strand.
AAACAAGGCAGTTTCCAGTAAAGGGTAATCCACCGTGGAGATCAAGCCAGTGAAATATCAAACAATCATCAAAGTCAATTTGATGGAATGTTTCTTGCGGTCCCTCACTTTGCTTCAGTTTTCAAGTCTCGAAAGCATTTTGGCCTCAATTTTGCATATGACGCACCTATGATTTTGAATAACCTTCCTGACGAGGTCCACACTGCAAATTCACTTGCCTCCTTCAGGTCAAGGCTGAAGTCTTACCTTCAGAAAAGCATATCCACCTTCATTTCCATTTTTCTCCTGCTCTCTCCACAACGCTGACCCCTGCAGTGTCTCTGGCTTATGAATATTGAACAATGTCCTTACTGTGATGCGCCTTAGAGTCTGTCTTTTGACAGAGATTAAGCACTATAAAAGTGTTATTAGAATTAAGATTTTGCCGACCCATGAGAGCAAGCTAGGAATAAACTACAGATGCTAACTGATTCTTTAAACAATGTAACTAATCCTCCAAAACCGTTAGTAACCCACTAGGCCACTAGGAACCCCTCCATTTCATTACATAATATCCATGCAATGTTTTGTAATAATGAATGGAGTAGGATAGATAACTAAAATAATTGGATCATAGCCTGTTCTGTAGAGTTGATATGGCTTCTCTTGGGGTCTGGCTATTTTTTGTACAATTTAATGTGATAATATCAGGATAAACCATAAAGGAACAATGAACAAGTAGTATCTAATCACTTTCAGCTGTAGTGACAACCTGATAAGACTGGAACAGTGTCCACACTCACATATGGATTGATTTCTGGTCAGGATTGCCAGTCCTTATCCAAGCACCATTATATAAACCCGTAGTTGCTGCTGTTACTCATCATTTCTCATTGCAAAGAGAGAGCTCTACATCCATGTTGCCTCCAACTTAAGCATAGTACTATTCACTACATTTGAATTGAATAGTTTTATTTTCACTCTGACTTGCAGAAAAAGGACATATCAGGAACATCTGAACATAGAACCGGCACATGCCATACAGCCAGCACCTTTACCATGCAAAAAGTACCACTAATTAAGAATTAAAACCCTATGCTGTTGGCTCATGCAGTTGGTCATAGAGCTGGGAAATTAATCAATTACTCATCAATATTTGTGTGTCAATGAGATATATTTTGTGCTGGAATGGTGATATGGTGTTATGGATATTTGGGTGTTCCTAAAAAGGACCTTCAAAGAGCAGTAGTCCTGGAAATGACAAATAGGTAACGGCAGTGAAGCACTACTCTGGCTGCTGTGGGCACTTTAATGGCTGCTGGTGTGGGTGGTCTTTCTGCTGGATGATGGAAGGAGGAGAGGCAGTAGCTCTTCAGGAGGGAAAATCTGCTGGTAGCTCATGCCTGACTGGATGTTCTGAATAAGGCTTGACAGACATGAGATATTGTGTGATGTGTCATCTCTTATGGTCGAGGTGGCCCACAGATGGTGGATTGAAGGTCTTTCTTCAGTTGATCGTAAAACACATCTGTCTTGATGTTGTTAGCACAATTATTACACATGTGTCCCTGATTTAACCCCAGTCTGTTGTAGTACACCAGACACTTATGCTAGTACTGGTTGGAGAACTTGTTTGTGATGCTTTATTGATTTGTATTCTGGGATTGTCAACATGTACTTCCTTGAGGTGGCTACCAGCCGCTGGGGTTGTGATTTGCACTGGATGTCCTTTGGGATTCGAACCATATTTTTCAGTCCTAGACAGAGTCTGTGTCAATTGAAAACTTTGCCAGAGGCTATTCTTTCTTTGTTCTTGAAAAGCTCATTGGTCTTGTCATACATTTCCTTGTGGACTTTCATAAAAATGACTTTGTTATTGCCTGCACATCAGAATCAGTCAGTGTTACATATATGGGCACAGTACCAGTGCTTTGTTTAATCTAAGCATTAAATGTATTACCATGTAAAGTTATTTAGATATTGAGTTTTATATTTTGTGGAACTTGTCAGAATTCACTGCATTTTGAACATTGTCCATATCTTGAAGTGGACAGCATAGTTGTGAAATCTCTATATATCTGTACACAAATATTTTGTGTTATCACACACTGAAAGGATAACAGGATAAGGACATTTTGTGTCATCAGACATTGAACGGATCACAGATACTAGTGTCAATGGACACCAGACGGATCACAGGACAGCTTGTTGGATACAGTGGACAAGCTTAACTGTTATTTACATTGGGGGATTCTAGCCAGGTCAGATTGATTTATTGTTGTATCATTGTATGTATCATTGGGGGCATATCTGTTTTCTGTAATCACTATTTTTAATTGCTAAATCAATTTAATTAAAACTCTTTGCCTTTAATTGTTTCGACTTAAGGGCAGCTGGTGATTGCTACCACGCTTGCCAGTGACTGTAACAGGATAATTGAGGGTTCATGTGGGATCCACCATTTGATCCAATTGATTCAACCATTCAATTAACATTTTGAATATTCATTTGATTTCACAGATTTGATTTGTACAGCTATGGAGGTTCTAGAAACTTTTAAAAAGATATGTTAGTGCAAACAGCACAAGAGTTACAGTTATAGGTGAAAAGGTCAACACGTAAGCATGAACTTAAAAGGGTTATTGTTGAACAGTAAGTTGAGGAAGACATTTTGCATGATAGTTGTTTAGAAGTATATAAACCTCGACCAATGGAACCTTCTTAGTAACCTGAGATCAGGCAATTGGAAATCAAAAGAGAGTTAAGATGTAAGGAGCTTGAAGTTTACACTCAATCTCAGGCTCAACAACAAAAAGAAGAGCTTGAAGCTCAACAGCAAAAAGAAGATCTTGAAGCTTAACAACGGAAAGAAGAGCTTGAAGCTCAAAAATATGAAAAAGTACTTGAGCTCAAGCACTAAAGTAAAATGAAAGCTTTAGAACTCAATACCCGCAGAATTGCACATGAAGAGTCCTTTGCAACCAAACCTGAATTGGGTAAAAATGTGCTACTGGTATCACCATTTAATGAATTGGAAGTATATAAGTACTTTTTCCAGAGATACTGACTCAAAATTGGAGATGGCCCACTGTCCAATTTACGTGTTTTTGGGGGTAGAGGGTGTGATTTTGGTGGACTCCAGCAGTGCCTGACGGCAGCTGTGGATTCCCAGATCTCCACTATGTCCACTTCTGCCTTGACTCGCTTGGCTGGTTTTTATGAGAGGTCCAGGTCGCCACAATGGCAGAAGCGAAACACATGTTTACTCCTTCATAGTTTATTCACTCATCTTGTAACAATTCACAAGTACAATTCATGTATATTTTGATAACTCAAACTCAGTAATTCTGAGGAAGTGTGAACTCAACTTAGTCCTCAGAATGTTAGTTGTTAAAACACTAGACTGTACATCTCTCTCTCTCTCTCTCTCTAGCAGCAAGCCGGGGTTATTATATCAGTAACTTTACAAGGGCTGCGTCACCTAAAAGAGCAGGGATTGGCTAAGGCTTTAATTAGGAGTGGACTGCCTTGAGTATTGATTTGTGTCTGTGCTGCAGCCAGCAAAAGCTAGTTCTCTGGGATTACTTGCCTGTTATTAAGGAATATTGAGGTTTGTTTCCATTTAGCTGTTTTACTCAAATTCTTGACCATTGCACCCACAGACCAGTGGCCTTTATTGCTGCAAAGTGTATTGAAAGGGAAAGCACAAGAGGCATATACAGCTTTGCTAATTTCTTCATGTGTGGCCTATAATTTTGTAAAAAATGCTATTTTTATGGCGTATAAGTTGGTACCAGAAGCATATCAGCAAATGTTCTGAAATTAACCTGAACCAGAAAGTCAAATTCATATTGAATTTGCCCATGAAAAAGAAGTGTACTTTGACAGATGCTGTAATTCTAGGGATGTAGGTACCGACTTTGAAAAACTAGTTATTTTGATTGAAAAGTTCAAAACGTGTGTTCGTGATGAAATTAACACCTATCTGGATGAGCAGAGAGTTGAATTTTTGACAAAAGCAGCAGCTTATGCTAACGACTATGCACTGATTCACAAGTCCACTTTTAACAAAGAGTAGATACTTTGATTCAACTAAGAAGTTTTATCCTGAAGTAGGAAGGAAAATTTGAAAATGTAGCTCCAGAGAAGAGTTCAGATGAGGGTCAAACCTGAAATTAGACTATGAGTAAAGATAGGAAACCCAGATCATTTGCTCCTGTGTGCCATTACTGTAAAAAACCTGGACATATTATGTCTGACTGTTTACTCTTAAAGAAATTGTTAGAAAAGGAGGCAGCATCCAATGCCTTTGTGTCTGGCAAATCTGACTGGCATTCAAATCCCAAAAGAGCAGAATGTAGTACAGGTTCAGACAAGTCTGAGATTATTAGGGAAGAGTTCAAACCTTTTGTGTCTGATGGCTTCATATCTTTAGAAAGTAGTTCCAGCCAGGTTCCCATTAAGATATTAAGAGACAATGGGGCTACTCATTCCTTACTTTTACAAGGTGTATTGCCATTGAGTGTAAGCACTTCTACTGGGGAGAGTGTTATTGCTCAAGGTATTGAAGAAGGCTGTGTGAGTGTTCCCTTACATGAGGTCAACTTAGTATCAGACTTAGTTAGTGATTCTGTTGTTGGGGGTACCAAACCCATTTTACCCATTAAAGGAGTATCTTTGTTACTGGCAAATTATCTTGCAGGTAGTAGGATGGTTGCTGATCCTAAGGTTACTTCTAAGCCGATGACTTTGGTTAGCACTGAGAAATTAGAAGAGGTTATCCCTGGTATTTTCCCTCCTGTGCTGTGACTAGAGCTATGGCTAAAACAGCCCAAGAAGAACCGAAAGATTGTAAACAATCTACAGATGTCTTAGTTAATTTATCAGATACATTCTTTAACAACTATGACCATGATTTGCAGAATGCTAGTGATACTAACCCCAAGGCTAGGGTAGATTCTGGAAAACAAGACACAACTAATGGTCCAGAAGTATCATGTTAAAAATCAAAATTTATTTCAGAGCAGAAAAATGCTCCTGAATTAGCTCCTTATTCAACTTGGTCTTGCCACCAGTTGTGTTAGATAAGAATCTAGATAAGATCCTTGAAGGCTATATTGTCAGAAATTTTGTGCTTATGCGAAAGTGGAGGCCACCAAATGTCCTTGCATCTGAGGAATGGTCAGCAGTACACCAGATTGTTGTACCAAAAGTGTACCAAAGCGAGATATTGAAATTGGCTCATGAGTCTTCAATGGGTGGCCATTTAGGAATCAATAAACCCTTTGGCAAGATAACCAAACATTTTTATTGACCTCAAATTCGGTGCTGTGTCTAAGATTTTTGCAAGACTTGAAACATTTATGAAATAGCAGGGAAGCCAAACCAAAAAAAATGCCTGTAGTTCCTCTTAAACCAATTCCAGCATTTGAGGAACCATTTAGTAAAGTGATAATTGACCGTGTAAGTCCCTTTCCAATATCTAAATCTAGAAACCAATATTTCTTTTAAAAGTTGTGTGTGTCTCAACCCAATTCCCAGAAGCCATACCTTTGACCAACATAACAGCAAAAAGATTTCAAAAGCTTTTGTCCATTTCTTTACTTTGGTTGGCTTACCAAGAAATCCTGTGAGATCAAGGGTCAAATTTTATGTTGGGACTATTTCAACAGGTTGTATTTCAGCTAGGTTGCCAAACAGATCAAGTCTAGTGCTTATCACCCAGAATCACAAGGTGCCCTTGAAAGGTTCAATTCAACGTTCAAGAATATGATTAGGACATCTTGTGCGGACTATAAAAAAGACTGGGATAAAGGCATCATCTTATTGTTTGCAGTTAGAGAGTCCAATCGAAAATCAAAAATTAAAAAGCTTTTCATAGGAAGTACCAAAACTGTGTTTTCAATCCAGAAAGCAAGGTTTCAGTGTCATCACCTGGCCAAAGGAACAAACTGCAGGCCAGAGATCTAGGGTCATACCTGGTGACAAAAAGAATAGGATTTCTCCATTGGACTGTTAAAATGTGATGTCAAACACTTAAACCAAGTGTGACACGTTATGACAACACTGTTCTTAGAAAGAGGTATAACACATGTTATCATAGCTATTAATTGAAACACTGTTATGATAAGAATTCAGTGTATAAATGGAGCTTTTAAAAAGTAAAATAAAGCGTCTGCACAGATCTATCTAACACTTTTATCTGTTCACTTACTCCTCCTGTAGTGCCTCCTCCCTTATTTCAAAACAATAACCAAAGCCTTCTCAAGCTGTCATTTGTTGCCTGTTGCTGTTCAAAATCCAAACATATGTACATTTAAAAAACTTATTCAATTCTTAACTTTAGCATCAAATTTTGCTACTATGCATTGGATTTAATTTTGTGGATTGGAAGCCCCAGTTGAAATAAGATATAAGACTAATCATTAAAAATAAATTCCTATTCATGGAAACCTTAAAATTTTATATTCTATTTCACTAAAATGTTTTTCCAAAAAGACCAGTTTCTGTTAAGTGTATTTGTTCTTGTATTCTTAATGTAAACAGTGATTTCTGTTCTTGGTATATTGAATTTTTTAAAATTGAAAGATTTCTTGCCTGGGAGACTAGCAAGTCCAAAAACCAGCAAGTCTGGTCTTACTTGATTATAACAGGCCAGTTTCATTTCAAGTACAGTTGGTTTTGTTCGACAGCCTGTTGTGGCGTGAGGCTGGGGTAATTGACAAGGCCAGGCTGGCAGGTGTTTTCTGATAAGATGGCAAGTCAATAAGATTGGACTGGAAGTGACCAGGATAAGACCCGAAGAAACAAGAATAAGATGTTTCTTGTTGGCAAAGCCAGGATGGGAAAGGAAAGCTGTGGTGGATCTTTGAAATGTTTGATATTTAACCAATGCATCAAGTAAAGTGAGAACCCCTAACCCCTAGAATCACCTAACCAACACAGTGAAAAAGCAAACCAACCGTTATATTTGGGAAGGTTGGTTCTAGTCTAACAGCAACATAAGTGAAACACTAGATAAATTTGTTCCTTCTAGTGTATAACTGTGTGTGGATGTTTACCATTAACTTTATAAGCGTGACCTCTGGTGAACCTCACTCTTCTAGAGATCAATGTTTTTTGTTTTTGTCACCAGACATTCATTTACTGTGGAGTCGTGTAATAAGAACACATCTTGTCACTGTGGTTAAGCAAAATGATGATAACATTATTATTAAACCCACAGCGGAATTTTAAATAACTTTAACATTTCCATATTACCTCCTTTACCATATTCACTTAATCACTCACCTCTCTATTTTCTTTTACCTGCTATTTTCTTCAGTTTCTTCTTTTGTGGACTGGATATTCTCTACTGCCTTCATCACTTTCATCAAATACGGAGTTATATCCTGAGCTTTCTCCACTGTATGGGCCAGTAAGAATAAAATAAACAAAATTGTCTAGCGATTAATTTGTATCAACTCCACACGTAGGCTTTTGCTGTGGCCAAATAAAATTAATTTAATTATGTGAATATGTTAAGCAATTATGATATATGAAATCATGACATAGCAAAAATGTTACATATACTGTTTTATTTTTATATTTTAAAATCTCTAACAACCATCCAGTGGCTGACAAAATCAGGAGTATATTTCCTATATAGACTGATGCAGAGGCTGCTCCTCAACAATGTAAAATAAGGGGAACAAAGAAACTGTATACACTATGTTAGAGCACACAAACTTCACATTGTGTCTTTTCTCGGTTTTCTCAACTGCAAGCTTGTTCAGCAGGATTTTGTAATTTATAGCAAAACATTTTTTTGCTCCACTGAGTAGATTTTGAAATATGAAACCACATTTTAAAGTGAAACATGCAAAATAAAATTAACTAGCTGATTCATATGCAAACATATAATATTTGTATTATATGATGCCAGAACATTACACATTTGAAAACAGTGAAGATCAGCATATATTATTCAATGATTTGAAGTCATTGTACATCTAATCCAAGAGTTCGGAGGGGTAGACTTATGTGTGAGTCTGAAAGGATGAATGGTTATTTTTACTGTAAAACAGCATGAGAAATTGAAATATGCAAGTCTTAAAAACGTCAAACATCCCTTTGAAAAATTACTTTAAAGTTGGGTACCGATCGATTTTCACACAAATTCTGACCAAAAAAGTCCTTTTTGCAAAAATATGTCTATGGATAAAAGTGATATCATTTGTCAAAAATACTTTGTTGAAAGTTATTATATTACATTATCATAATCACTGTTAAATGTGACACTTTAATCTGTTATCCTTAAAAATATATGTTCTTAACCACATTATAGCAATGTGTCTGATGTCAAACAATCAGTGCCTGTGAACGGCAGTTAAAGGAAGTTGATGTATCTCTTGCTTTCTGGAAGGGACCAGATGCCTTTGGTGGTGCAGTCTCCTAAATGTGTTCCCCAACCTTCATTTGATGAATCAGTAAAGATCTGAACGGCATGACAGAGGGGGTGCAAAGGCCAGCTGTAGAGAACATTTTTTTGCTTCAACCACAAATCAAGATGCGGGTGAAGGGACTTTGGAATGTGAATAAGCTTTTCCACGGATTCTGGAATATGCCAGTTGTTCTTCAGGTGCCATTATATGAGCCTCAAGTGAAGGCAGCCTGATGGTAACTGTTTCTCTGTTGTGGATAGCAGACCTATCGGGGACATGAAATGGCTGACTGAGCAATTTAATCTTGCAAGAATCCAGATAGCATTCTGCTGTTGGACCGACGTTGGCCCAACGTCAGCACATCCGTCGGTCCGACGCTGGCTGCCGATGTTGGGACAACCGCCTTTTTGACCGTTGGGCCAAAGTTGGCCCAACGTCGGCAAGCCACCGTTAAAAATTATATTCTATGTATAAATTTATAATTTACATATAAGTGTAAATTTATAATGAGAATATCATTTTTATGTGTAAAATTGTTAAATGGTTAGCTAAAATTTGTGGGCTGACTGAAATATGATTTTTAGAAATACCATAATAAATATTTTTTTCTAAGTTTCCCCAAATCCCCTATTATTGCTCACCGCCATCTTGAATAAAAATCTGCCGTTGGCCCACCATTGGCAAAATATAGAGGCATCTAACCTGAGTAGTGGTTGGCAAGCCAATGTTGGCCCAACGTCGGCCCAACACCAGCAAAATCTGCCGACCATGCGATCAACAGCCAATGTCGGTCCAACGGCGGAATGCTATCTGGGAAGGGAGTTGATTTTTGAGCCCAGGGCTTGTCACCACTCTCTGGTAGATCTGACCACTCCTTGAGCAAAATAGTACTGGTACCCTACAAGGGTAAAGACCTGCTTTTGATTCAGGTCTTATTTTCTGCAGGTTTACAACCCAACCTAACTCCTGACATAAAAGTAGAGTGTGATATTGGAAAGTTTGGGTTCTGATAAAGGAACCTGAGATACTTTCTGGATGTGAAAGTGGTGCCGTTCAAATCCAGCAAAGTGACTCACTCTCCTTTTCAAAGGGGTTGCCTGACAGATTTCGGGGTCTCCTCAAGTCTTGATCTGCAAGAACTGAGTTAAAGTACTGACGTCCAAAGTTTAACATTTGTTGGGCTTTTGAATAAGGAACAGATGGTTGTGGAAAGCCAGAGATCTTTTGACATTTTCTACTGCCTGCTTTTTGAGGAGTTACTGCAATGTCTCCTTCAGGTAGGTTTTCCTGGGAGATTTGCACATTTGCCTCCTTATCACAGGTTCACTGGTGAGAGGAGGTTTTATCTTGACCCTCCTTCAAGATCAAATCACCCTTCGACTCCAACCCTTCAGTGCCCATCCTTGTAAACATTTTGGCAGTTTGACCCTTACAAGACATTCTGTAGCTCTGAGAACATTTGTCACAGGAGGGGCAGGAGACAGATTTACAGATAAAATATCTTTCATAGGCTTTATTTGGTTTATCTGAGTATTTGAACTTACACGTGTTTTTTGTGGCTGCCCGGTTAAAGACACAATAGGTTCATGAGTCACAATAAACAATACATATGTAATTTACACCTTCTCTTAGAACTTTCTAGTTTTAAGCAAAAGAAACATTTACAATCTTTTAAACAAAGGGAATGCTTAAATTAATGTCCTGTCTTGAACCAAAACTGACACATTGCACCTTTTCATTTGTAAGACTTGGGGTTACAGCCACCAAAGTTGGATCCTTTCCACTGTTCATGGCACCTCTTGCAAAAGGAGCACTATCAGTGTCCTGGGAGGCACAGCATTCTGCCTCTGCTTTAGCAATATCATCCTCTGTCTGGCATACATCATCCGGGAATATGCCTGAGGAATTTAAACGGCTATTTAACAGAGCACACCATATGTCACCATATGGCTCAACACTAGGCTAAAAATGGTCCAATTAAACGTCTTCTCAATAAGGTAATATTATGAATCTGCACAAAAAGAGTGTCCGCCAGATGTTTCACTGACTTTCCAATGCAGAATCTTACATTCTGTTTGAAGGCTGTTTAGTCACAGATTTCTGATCAGGTTTTATTCAATTCTGTGAGGATTTACCTTTGGACAGCTCAGCATTCAGCAATTAATTCCTGAAACTTTGTTGTAGACAGAAGAACTCTCATAGTGCCTTGTCCAAATTACACAAGCAGTCCTGTGCCACTGGGCATGAAGGAGGAGTAGTAGTAGGACCTGAAGGCTTTGAAATGTGACTGAAGGAACTATTTAGGTTGCATGCATCATGCATCATTTGACCAGTACTTCACAACTTGGCTTGGTCTAGTGCCAATATGGGTTCTAGGTGGATGTAAGCTGTACCATCTATTCTGTGCTTTAGGTAACCTCAAGAACTGATGAGCACTGAGCTAGCCCCAGTCACCAGTGTGAGAAACTTGACCATCTATAACATGTAACTTTATTCGCTAGAACTTTCTGCAAAACCAGGGATAAGTCATTTCTGGACTGGGGTGTGTACTAGTGATCAAAAATAAAAGACCAGTTAATTATTGGTCACCCCTAACAGTCTTTGAAAAAAGCCTGTCTTATTCTCGCAGATCTGCTTCAGAACTGAAAGCCGCATGTTCCTGGAACTCAGGGTGTAGTCTGTCCAACCAAAAGTGGGTTCTGCATCTTGAGGCCTTTCTGGACAGAGTTTCTCCAATGGGGATGCAATCTCTCGGTGACTAGAATCCCCAGGAATCATCTTGTTGTGTATCCACTGGTGTGCTATCATAAAAGTTTGACCGCTCTTCTTTAAGGTTGGAAAGCATGGTTAAGGTCTACCAAACCTACCACAGAAACTTGAGAGGGCTTCCCTAAAGCATCCAATTTAGATTTTTTTTCTTTTGGATCTTATAGGTAGGAGTGACCAGTTGTTTACTCTGTTCAGGATGAGTAAAAGATATGTCCTGCACTCTTCTTGTCACAAAACACATGGATCAGTACCAGACCTGTCTCAGGGCAGTGAGCACATCTTACATGAGTGTTAAAGCTGGCCATAATATAGTGTAATATATCCTCCTTTCTTCTGTCCAGATAAAGACACAACCTAGTACTTGACACAATCACAAAATTATAAAATTTGTTAAGCTTGTAAAATACTTCCGAAACGCTCACGTAAAATGTAAAAGAGAGAATGACATTATAGCCACCTAGCGAGTAAAGGGAGCATTTAGACCTCTGACAAGTATCAGGGTATTATGCCAGTCTGGCCAGAGGCCAGAGAATGCCTTTATCTGCTGTTTGGTGTACTTCGGATAAACTATGTTGTCTCACTGTGGGAAAAATACAAACATGCCAAACCCTGTGGCATTCAAACCTGCACAGCATGGATCAATTTTGGGAAATGAAAAACATACCATTTAACTGGTTTTGCTCTCAGTTACCACCGAGTATCATGATCATTAGTGGAGTACACATGTAACTGGTTACCAACAGAGGAACAGACACCTTTGCACCAAGCATGAAAGTGATGTTTGGATTCAGATTACAAAAATATAGATAATTCATCATTTCCATCAGAAACATTATTATGTATGTTCAAATTGTACAGAACACTGACAATATGACATTAAAAGAAGTTGTACTCCAAATCGTGTTTTACTTTAAACAAAATAATTAAAGTTTTATGCTAACAAATACTTCTATTAATTTTTTTTAATGTGTGCTCTTTGAACACTGAATAATTACTCTAGTTTCTCATTTTGCTTAGATCAAAATCATAACTTCATTGGATGTAGATTGTTTTCACAAATCAAATGTGATGGTTTTAAAATTTTTTAAATATTCACATTTGAATAAATCACCTGACTGATAAAGGAATAGAAGTGCATTTTATTCACATTTTTTCACATATTTTTGAGCAAGAGAAGATTATAATTCATTTATAATACTTTATAAGTTTACATTAAAATACTGTGGTGTAAATTAGTTACTTTATTCATAAGGTAAGGTAATAGTGTATGAGAATATTATCAATAAATTATTTTTTAACATGGGCACGTTACTATTATGTGGTCAAGCACATATATTATTAGGAAAAGAAATTCAAGATTCTCATTAAATCTTACAGGGATCATTCTAACACAGCGTAACAACCTTAAACACAGTGAAAGTAATATCACTTTTATTGTCTGCAGATCCGTTTCTGCAAAAATCACTTTATTAGTCTAGAATTAGAATTTTAAATTTAGAATTTGTTTGAAAATTGGACGATATCCAACATTAAAGTAAATTTGCAAAGGGAAGTTTAACGTTTACATTTGTAAGACTTGCATTTTTGAATTTCTCATACTTTTTACAGTAGAAACAACCATTTATCCTTTCAGACTTAAAAACATAAGTCTATCCCTCCGAACTCTTGGACTAATCTTGACACAACTGTAAACTATTGTGATGTTGTATTGTCATGGTGTTATGAGAACTTAAGTCAGCCAATACTCTAAAGGAAAAAAATAAAATCTGTTAATTTATTTTTGTGATTACACAGTTCTTCTTATGATATATATCAAACTTCTTCTCATCTTCATCCACCTTTAAACTAATTTTGATTACAACAACGTTTTGTGCTTACCTTTTTCCAGATCTGTTAGTTCTGTTATTGATTAGACTGCATTTGTCATTACTATCTCTTGGTATCTGCTGTCTTCTTTCTGCCAAACCGTTTCCTCCAATTTCTACTATTTTCATATTATCAATATGTAACTGAAGATTTGTGATGATTTGTTTCAAACATAGCTCTTCAACCACCAGTTTCCCCCTGGAATCATACTGTTCCCCAAAGGTGTCACTGTATAAAATATATTTATAAGTAACAATGAAAGAACAGGTGTCCAGCCATCAGAACGAATACATGACACTGTAATCTAATCTAATCTAATGTGGACTTTCATAGCGCTTAATCTCCATCGCCGATGGACTCTAAGGAGCAACTTAACATAAAGCAAGGCAGTTAACAATAATCCGAGGACATAGCCAGGTCATACCAAGGAGACACAGGGTGACAAGGGAGGCTATGGCGGACAGGCATCATTGTAGTCATATTATATTTACCAAAAAATATATATATATGCAAAACAAGCAACTTGGATTTCATGAAATTGACATGTATCCTCTTTTGATTAGGTTAGGAGCTTTGTACATGCTACTGTTTCCTCTGCCCACGAAACTAAACGTCATTATATCACCTATACATTGTTGAAAGAAACGTTTGGTACTGTTTATCAAAAATGTTATACAAGTATTGAGATGGATGGAGCTTCTCATGTATAGTTTCAGCTGCCATATCCAAAAAGCAATGCAAAACGTTTCTGATTATGGAAAGAAATCATCATTTGTATATTTATTACTTTTTTGTAAACATTTGATTTTCTGTACAGCCGCAAATACCTGTCAAAAAACTTGATTGTATGTATTCTTGCTTATCCTGAATGATTCACAATGAGTTTCAAAATATGAGCTGATTTTGAAGGCAGGAAAGCATATTTCTAAGTGAATTGTTCAAAAGTGAAATAAACTAGTTGATTTATAACATAAACAATATTATTTGTATTTTATGGGGTCAAATCATTTGCACATTTTATCCAAGAAAACCGTAAGTATTGTCAGCATGAATTATTCAAAGTCATTGTACATCTTGACAGCAAAGTAGACTATTACGTTGCTGTATTGTCACCATATCATGTGAAAACCTTAGTTAGCCAACCTTATGAAGAGAAATTGAAAAGTAAAATTTGTCAAAACTATGGTGACATATGTAATTCATTCCAGATATATCTAGATTATTTTCGCTTCCATTCACCATCAAACTTATTCTTATTCTAATTTCAACAGCTTTGTGCGCTTACCCTTTTCCTGATCTGTTAGTTCCGTTATTTCTATGACCACATTTTGCATTAACATCTCGTGCAATCTCTGGTCTTCCTTCTGCAAACTCTTTTCTTCCTCTTTCTATTTTTCTCAGATTTTCAATCTGTAATTGAAGCTCAGGGATGATTTCTTTCAACCTTCTTTTCAAATTATCACTTGTTCCCTTCGAGTCACACTGTTCCTCAGACGTGTCACTGTTTAAAATGTATTAATTGTTAATAATGAAAGTACAGGCTTCTAACGATCAATTTAGCATTGGCTAATTATTTTTTTATTATCTACATTAAAGTAAATCAGGTATAACTACTTGAGTGGGATATGGGAAAATTTGATTACTTGGGTAGTTGGTATGATGTATTTTGTCTTGATATTACACATTTCTCCCAAATAATATTATATGCAAAACAAGTATCCAGGATTTCATAAAATTTACACATGTGTCCTATTTCGATCAGAAGAAAAGATTATTACAGAGCACTATGTGTCAAAAATGTTATACAAGCATTTTGTCACTTGACAATTGAATGGCTCCTACTTTTTTCATATTTCAAAAGTGACCTTATAAAGCCTCTCTGTTTCCCAAACTTTTTTGATAAGCAAACACCGAAGGTCTCCCTAGTTACAAACCTTGTTATGTTTCATAAGTTTTTATTTATATATTATGTTTCGGATGGTGTGACTTAGAATCCCCTGCCTAAGATATTAAGGGCATGGATAACTGATACTGGTATAGAGAAAACAGTGCTTCTTAGACATTGTGTCAGCAGACATTTTCAGAGAGAGTCTGGTATGGTCCAGTGACTTCAAGTTGAGACATGTATCGCTATTTTTGAAAAGTGATTTTCTGTGAAGTTGAAATACTTGTTAAAATAAAAATTGGTTATCTGTACTTTATTCTTACCTTTAATGATTCACAAAAAGCTTGAAAACTGTAGGTATTAATGATTTCAATCAATACTTTTTAATATATTCCATGATGGCAGCCAAAAAGTAAATGTAAAAGAATTAAGATATCATTCGCTCAACACTAGTTTACCCTACGAGTTCAAAAACTTCAATTTACTCTATTGATCAGCATTTACAAGGTACGGACACAATGGTGGCAAAATGATGATTTTCATTGTTAAGAACGGAACCCACTAGAAATTAGTCAAATGTTTCATCAAATAGTAATAAATATACCTCTTTTTCACTTACATTTAGTTCATTTTAAAAACATGTGATACTCCATTTGACGATGATTAAACAAAATAAAAAATAGTAAAATAATAAAATCCAAACAAGACATAGCTTCCCGATACACTATATACTTGTACAGGAATTATTCAGCAACAAAAACAGCTTATTTTTCCAACTGAAATTCACAGAGATATGTCCTTTAGAGTTTACCACTCTTTTTTTTGGGGGGGGGGTACAGTGGCCCAGTGGTGTAACACACTTCCCTCCGACCTCTGAGATCAGAGTTAGAATCCATGATTTCATGTGGGAAAACTGGTTGTTGCTTGCTATTAGTTAGCATTTCACCATGGCCAACTGTATGTACTGTTTTCCTCTGCCCTTACAACTATGCGTCACTAAGGTAATAGGCATGATGTAAACACTAAATAAATAATAAATAAAGTTCACTTTGGCATTTCAAACACCAATGATCAATGTTAATGGAGAAACAAAGTCTTTTGTAACCTTGAAGCAGGTGTAGAAGGTTAAATATGACCCACTGACAGGTACCATAACTTAAATATTGACATAACAAGAGAAATATTAGGGTGTCTTGGTGAATCCATCCTAAATGAACTAGAAACAGGGGTCACATCTAAACCTACGAAAAGATATACATCATCTCTTTGTCTTGAAATTTGTCTTGAAATGGTTTGAATTTCTTTTAACATAGATCAAAGGTTAGGAATAAAAAAGTGCTCAAGGTATTGAAATTCAATAGTTTTCACAAGCTTCAAGGTTTATAAGTAAACTGTGGAATGACCAATTATACATTCAAACACATGAGGGTGAAGGCTGGACAAGTTCTAACACATCTAATTTTCACATGGTTTAGTACAAGACAGATGTGAGTTCTTGTCAAAATGTTGTTTCATTAATACCAAGGTTCAAGGTGGTGTCTTTGCATAAAACCTTGCAGATTTTACCTTGGTGCTTCCCTAACCGAGCCTATCAGAAAAGCAGACATGATATCAGGTATTTATGGAACAGAAGAAAAGGTAGGTTTCAGGAACCAAAAGATTTGTAACTAAATAATAATTGCCTTATCACAAAATATATAAGCTGTAAATAATCGTGTAAGAAATGATCACTTGATAAGGTTTAATGTTCTAAATTCCTACCAAATTTAGGATTTTAACATTCAACAGCCAAGGTCATATTGAGAAACACCCATCCCAATGTCACTTGTATGAGGTCAACCTACACAGAGATGATCGCATATGATAAGATAACAAATTGCTAAATATTAGCCCATAAAGAACCTCTCTCTTGACTTACACGTGTGAACAGGGTGATTAAAAAGTGGCAATATGACCCTTTAACTAGGAAACATGTTTTCAGATGCTTTCCTTCTCCCCCTTGTGTTTTCTCACGGTTCTGTTCTGTGCCTCCTCCTTTCATGTCATTTCAAAATTCAATGTTACACACTGCTCCTTTGAAGAAGTGAGGGAATCAACGTTAACTGCCACAGAGATGTTCTCAAAGAAGACAAAAAAGTAGTTTCTACAAAGCCAAAAAGTTGAAAAGACAGAGGAGAATGGAAGGTGGAAAATTAGCAAGGTGTTGAAAATACATAAAAATTTCTAAAGAACAATTGGTTCAGGGGTTGCAATCGGCACCAAAAACTTGATTCTTTGGTAGTTGGTGATGAGTTAAAAAGTTTATAAAAGAGGTTACTGTACGTTGGATGACAAAATTACATGTTGATCTTTTTCACAGACCAAATACATATAACGTGGATTTACCCTTGCTTTTTCAAGGAAAGTGGAAAGAAACCCACATTATCCGCTCTCCTATTATCTGCTCCCCTTATTTCATAGAACAAACAAATCCAAGTTTTTGAGTGTAAGATTGACTATTCTTGGCCAAAATCTAAAACCTTACCAACTGAGTGATATTGAGTGTCTTAGGCCTGAGACAAATGTATGAGGGTACTGAAAGGATATCATGCCCCATATGACAAGAAACTGAGATGGCTAAAATGTTGCTTTCGAGTCACAAAAGGAATGTGATACAGAGACAAAAAATAGGTAAAATGATTAAGATGGGATGGACGCATAAGAATCCAATTTGCATTTGTTAGAAGAGGCCAAAATTTATTCTTGCATTGAAAAAATGGAATAAATTCCATACCCACCTTAGGGTGTAACACAAAGAATTCAATATACCAGGTAATTCAGCAGCTTACATAAATTTGAATAGAAATAAATTGAGAAATGCTATACTCACACTTATGGGGGAGGGTAAACTGGTCACTAAAGAAGGCAAAATATGTTTGGCAAACCTGGGATTACAAAGTTTGTTCAAAAGATTGGATATTGAGTTAACCCAGAGGCTGATCACCGTTAATGATGGCTTTTATTAGTCTTATTGTGCTTATTTAGACGCAATTTTAAACAGCAGTATCGAAGATACCTTGATGATTTAAAAGAAGAAGCTATTCCATAAAGATTGGTATGACAACATAGATAGCGATTCGACCAATAATATTGGGGCTGACAGAATGTACAAACAGAGCAGTACTGGTTATACCATCTTTCTAGAAGTTTCTATTACAATGGATATTCGTCAACAAAAGAGACTCATCATCAACGTTATTCAGATTCGGATGAAACATTACCCACATGAGAATCTTTTTGACTGATGGCAAAAAGCGCAAATGAAAGCAAAATAAAAGTACAATACGCCTCTTTAAAACTTTATCAGGTCAAAAAAAGCGATGATATGGTGGTAGTGCATGAAGATATTATCTCGATGAACACTTTTTGAAGTTAAATTTAAAAGCTTTCAATTTTTAAAACGGAAGTTTTGGGTGCCCTGCCAATGACATGTATCATGGGATTGTACCTTTGGCAGTCAAATTGGTGTTGTGTACCTGTGTAGCGAAAACATATTTAATGGCAGTTTTGATGAAAATCCCTTTATCTTTTAAATTTTGCAGATATCATAGTTGATGGGGTGTCTGCATCATCTTTAGTGATTGCATCTAACTATGTCAATTGAAATTTTTTTTTTTTTTAATGTGTTTATTGGATATATATACCACATTACAATACAAGAAGTCAGATTACAAGACATAATACATTACTTGAAGTGCCAAGACAAAAACACACAATCAGACGGCTACAAGAACTAACACATTTAATATTAGACAAAAAGTACACATTATAAGTACTCCAGTAAACTCCATAAACTTTTGACTTTAATACATTATAACTACCAAAGATGCAACATTAAGGTGATATTAATAACATTATAATGTTCTTGTTGTACAAGAAAGATATTTCAGCTTAAATGAAAATGAAAATTGAAAATGAAAATTATGGGGACCAGTTTATGTTTTCTATCCTATCTAATAACTCTTTATTATTATCAGCAACAGACTTTTGTAAAATTATTTTGTAATACTTAATTCTTGACTTTGCAATACTTAAAAACTCTACAAAATTAGTATATTTTTTGTCTGTTCTGCAAAAATTCAAGTAATGTTTTCCAAAGAGGATGAAAATATTCAAAAATTTATAAAAGGATGTTTTAAGCTGATTTATTCCTATGCCAAAGATGACTTCACAAATAGTGAATTGTATTCTATCTGGCATATTATTTTGTTTGTTAAGCCAAACCTCCATTTCCTCCCAAAATTTCTTAGAAAGTGGACACAGAAATAAGTGATGCTCTATGGTGTCTATTGCTATGACACAACTATCACAACATGGTTCTGATTTAATTTTCCATTTGTATAAATTAAAATTACAATTTATTAGTCTATTTAGTATTTTATATTGAAATGTTTGCAAATATGTTTCTAGTGTTATGTGATGCGTTGCTGAGAAAATTAATTTCCATGACACACATTCTAAAAGAGGAAATAGGTCTGTCCAGGTATTCACTGCAGTTGGTTCTTTTATTTCATTTCTGAGTAATTCCAAATATAATTGTTGGTTACTCACTTCAGCTATACTAAGGAGGTGTCCCTTTCGACTTATATATATTTCACTTTGCATATTCATACTTGGTGGTGAACCTTTTAGTTTTTGCTTCCACAATTTTGGTATAGAGGTTATTAAAGTGTTATACATGTGTATATTTAATTTCCAGTCAAATTTATGCTTTAATTGTTGGAATGTTTGAATATGACCATTATTATCTAATAAACTTTTTAATCTTAAATTATCAGATAAAATCGTACTACTTTTAAACAATTTATGGTCCAATGGTTTACCATTGCAACTGATATATTTATTATCAAAAATGTATTCATTCATTATTTCTTCAATACTCGATGGGGGTCTGCATTTAATTTTTTGCCAACATTTCAAAACCTGGCAATGAAATTCTGTTTTACATTGTTCAGTATAATAAGCTGGCGTTTTATGGTTTATTTGGTGTTTTTCTATGTTTAACAGGTACCAAGTTGGCTTAGTCCATTTCATATTATCACTTTTTAGTATTCTTTTAAGAAATCTAATTTTGGCGCTTTCATGCACTAGAAATACAATCCACCATCACAATAGTTTGCAATTATCGTTTCACGTTTTATTTTTGGTGTTTTATTGTCCCACAGAAAACTGAAAACTATTTTATCTAATTTTTCAAGTATTTTTGTTGGACAAAAGATTAAACTTAATGCATAAACTATTTTTGGTATGACAAGAGTTTTAATGATGGATACTTTGCCTTTCAGACTGAGTCTCCTAGATGACCACATTTGCAAGGTCTTTTCAATGGAGGCCAGTTTTTTTTCAAAATTTAACTTTGTCATTTCTTTTTGGTCATAGGAAAACCAGATACCTAGTGTTTTAAAAGCTGCATGACTAACACAAAGTTGCTTTATTTCTTTTGGTAGGTTTATTTGTTTATTAGTGCAACTTCCAATGGGTATTATGGTTGATTTTTCTAAGTTAATTTTAAGCCCAGAATACTTTGCAAATCTGTGAAGTATTGTGACAGAGGCTATTACTGACTTCATGTTACTAATAAATAATGTGGTGTCATCTGCCAATTGGCAGATTCAAAATTCTTCGTTCATATGCTTTATTCCACAGATAAATCGGTTTTCCCTTATTTGTATTGCAAATATTTCAGCAACCAGGATGAATAGCAGCGCTGAGATTGGGCACCCTTGTCTTACTCCACGACTAAGATTGAATGGTTGGGATAGGTATCCATTGTTTGTTACACAAGATTCAATATTTTTATGTAGGAGCTGAACCCAGCGTATAAAATTTTCTCCAAAGTTATAAAGTTTTAAACATTTAATCAAGAACGGCCATTCTATACTATCAAATGCTTTTTCGAAATCAATTAAAAGGATATAACCAGGGAGATTCTTTTTTGCT
Source organism: Sabellastarte sp. h YS-2021 (assembly GCA_964017235.1). Lineage (NCBI taxonomy): Eukaryota > Metazoa > Annelida > Polychaeta > Sabellida > Sabellidae > Sabellastarte > Sabellastarte sp. h YS-2021. The sequence continues at coordinate 15,019,229 of OZ024933.1, forward strand.
GTATATGTCATTATATCCTTTATAATCCTAATATTTTGACCAATATACCTTCCCCTGATATATCCTACTTGATCTTCGTTTACTAATTTTGGTAATACCTTTTGTAATCTATTTGAAAGAGTTTTGGTTAAAATCTTATAATCTGTGTTTAAAAGACTTAATGGTCTCCAATTTCGTAAATATCTTAGGTCTTTACCTTCTTTTGGAATAAGATTGATAATTCCCCTCTTTTGATCATTTGTCAATTCCCCATTTTTAAAAGAGTAGAGAAAGCTTTCATGTAGGAAGTCTTTTATATCTGGCCAAAAGAATTTATAAAAATTTGTTGTGAAGCCATCACTCCCTGGAGACTTATCATTTGGTAGCTGTTTTAATGCATTTGCAACTTCGTCTATTTTTAAATCATTTTCACAAATTTGTTTCTCCATGGCTTTTAATTTTGAGGTGTTTACTTGTAAAAATTCAGTGAGATCTAATTCCTCATCTATGGAAGAGCCTTGTTTTGTTGTATATAAGTTTTTGTAAAACTTTCGTTGCTCACTAATAATGCTTGATGCATCTGTTATCAAAGTACCATTGCTATCAATTAACGCTTTAATGTACTTGATATTGTAATTTTGCTTTTCTAAGTTAATAAAATATTTTGTATTTCTTTCTCCCTCTTCAATCCACTTTACCTTTGACCTGAATATTGCTCCATCAGCTTTACATTTCTCCAACTCTTCCCATTCTGCTTTAATTTTAAAATACTCTTCAGAGGTACCTGGACTTATGATCAGTTCCTTTTCTAAATTATCAAGTTGCGCTTTTACCTTCAATTCATTTTCTCTTACAGCCTTAGCCTTTTTTATGGCATATGTGATTGTAACTGTTCGTATCCGACATTTAACATAGTCCCAAAAAGTGTTTTGTTTTCAATCTTATATTCTTCAGCTTTTATTATTTCTATCTCTGACTTAATTAATTCAACATAAGCTTTATCATGAAGTAGTTTGTTATTAAACTTCCAATACCCTGGACCTCTTTTCATTGTATTTAATATTTCAATTTTGATATTTATTAAACTGTGGTCTGACTGATTTCCTGGTTTAATACCACATTTTTTTTATTATATAAGAAATTGATTCAGAAATCAACCAAAAATCTAGCCTTGATTGGACAAGACCACATCCTGTTCGTTCTCGCCTTGTAAACTTTAATTCCTTCGGATGCCTAAGCCTCCATATATCTGTTAGTTTATACTCCTCAATGAAACTTTTCAAATTCTTAGTATATGATGTGTAAATTTCATGTGTGCCTCCCTTTTTATCAATTTCATTATTCAAGTTTGTGTTGAAATCTCCCCCTATTATTAAATTTTTTGATGCTAAGTTTTGCAAAATATCTCTCAGTTCAGCTAAAAATGTTATTTGCTGGGCAAGACGGTCTCTTGTTGGTGCATAGATATTTACTAAGGTTAATGGCAGGCCTTCGATTTTACAATCAATAACTAATATCCTACCTGTCTGATCTTTACATTCAGATATTATTTTAATGTCAATCGCTAAACTGTCCGGGATCAAAATTGCTACCCCCCTACTGTTGCTTGTGCCATTTGAATAAAATATTTTGCCTCCCCACTCCCTTTTCCAAGTGTTTTCATCTGTTTCTATGTTGTGGGTTTCTTGTAAGAATGTAATCCCAAAGTATGAGGTTTTCAGCCAATGAAAAATTTGTTGCCTCTTAGTTTTATCCCTAAGACCTCTAGAATTAAATGAATTTATTAGTATTTCTTTGCAGCTCATTATTCAGTTTATTTCTTTTGTGTTTATAACTGCTTTTATGTACAACTGTTTTGAATCCATTTTCATTTTGAGTATGTATGCAGCTTGTAGGTAGCATAATTTGGGGTATTTTTGTGTACGTATTACATACAACAGAGAAATTGTAACATACAAAGACATATATACACACATAATGATAACAAATACAAACCAGCATGTGAAAAACATCCTGATATATGAAAGGGGAAATTTATTAAAAAAAACCTTCTGTTTCAAGGAACCTTTGATTGCTCTTATTTATGTTGCTGAGTGAAGATGAATATATCAATATGATTGCTTTGTGAAAAATTATTTAGTGATAATATCTGATGATAATTGATGATCGTTGCATAGTTTTTTTTTCCCACAAATTTGCATGTTTCTATATCTGAGTAACCTAATTAATTTACTGAGTAGTTTGTGACTTAACCAACTAATCTAACTAATGACATTATCATGTAAACGACTTGTATTTTTTTCTAAGCAATAACTCTTTCAATATTTTCAAGTAGTAGAACCCACAATCTTTTGTCAACATTTTCTAAAAGCAACAGCTTTCGAGTTACAACTGATTTACTCAACAGTGATACTCTGTGGCTGTAGCTCAGCTATACAGTGAGGTACAGGTCTGCAATTTTACTATGTTATAGCTGACACTAAGTAGGTCGATAATATATTTAAACAAAATACTGTAAATGCAATAGCTTTCAAGTTGCAACTCATTTACTCAGCAGTAATACTCTAAAAGTAGCATTTAAAGAAAATACTGTGCATGCAGTAGTTTTCAAGTAACAACTGTTTTACTCTACAGAGAAAATCTCAAAGTAGCTACCGCTCAGCTATGCTATGATCTAACGGTCTACAATTTGACTTTGAACCATATGTATGTGGAAAACATATTTAAGCCACATTTTCTATATGCAACAGTTTTCAAGTTACTACTGATTTACTCAACAGTGATACTCTAAAAGTGGCTGTAGCTCAGCTATGCAGTGAGGTACAGGTCTGCAATTTTACTATGTTATAGCTGACCCAAAAGTAGGTCAATAATATATTTAAACAAAATACTGTAAATTCAATAGCTTTCAAGTTACAACTCATTTACTCAGCAGTAATACTCTAAAAGTAGCATTTTAAAAAATCTGTGCATGCAGTAGTTTTCACGTAACAACTGTTTTACTCTACAGAGAAAATCTCAAAGTAGCTACCGCTCAGCTATGCCAATGTCTACCGGTTTACAATTTGACTTTGACCCATATGTATGTGGAAAACATATTTAAACAGCATTTTCTAAATGCAACAGTTTTCAAGTTACTACTGATTTACTCAACAGTAATACTCTAAAGGTGGCTGTAGCTCAGCTATCAAGTAACAACTGTTTTACTCTACAGAGAAAATCTCAAAGTAGCTAATGCTCAGCTATGCCATGATCTACCGGTTTACAATTTGACCTTTACCCATATGTATGCAGAAAACATATTTAAGCAACATTTTTCAAGTTACTACTGATTTACTCAACAGTAATACTCTAAAAGTGGCTGTAGCTCAGCTATCAAGTAGCAACTGTTCTACTCTACAGAGAAAATCTCAAAGTAGCTACATATGTATGTGGAAAACATATTTAAACAACATTTTCTAAATGTAACAGTTTTCAAGTTACTACTGATTTACTCGACAGTAATACTCTAAAAGTGGCTGTAGCTCAGCTATCAAGTAACAAATGTTTTACTCTACAGAGAAAATCTCAAAGTAGCTACCGCTCAGCTATGCCAAGATCTACCGGTTTACAATTTGACTTTGACCCATATGTATGTGGAAATCATATTTAAGCAACATTTTCTATATGCAACAGTTTTCAAGTTACTACTGGTTTACTCAACAGTGATAATCTAAAAGTGGCTGTAACTCAGCTATGCAGTGAGGTACAGGTCTGCAAATTTTACTGTTATAGCTGACTCAAAAGTAGGTCAATATCATATTTAAACAAAATACTATAAATGCAATAGCTTTCAAGTAACAACTAATTTACTCAACAGAGAAAATCTCTAAGTAGCTAATGCTCAGCTATGCCATGATCTACAGGTTTACAATTTGACTATGCTATAGCTGATCCATATATAGATGGATAACATATTTAAACAGACATCTTCTAAATGCACCAGTTTTCAAGTTACAACTGATTTACTCAACAGCGATACTCTAAAAGTGGCTGTAGCTCAGCTATGCAGTGAAGTACATGTCAATTGAAATTTCTTGGAGGTGAACTGGACCATGATGTCTGACAAACCCACATATGGATGATGCACAAAAAGAGTACCCCAATGGTTATTGTATATAAATATTTAGGATTTTTGGTAAAATCAGCATTGAGATTGAAATAAACATTTTATTTATAGTTATATTTAACAATAATTGCGTACAAAACAAAATCCTTACCTTAAACTGATGTACTTACCATTTTCTTTTTGTACGATTTTCCTTTCTTATTTGATTCAACTCGGCCTTCATTGTTTCCATTTTCTTGTTTGCTTCTGCTGCTACTTCTTGTGCTTTTTTTTTTCTTTTCAGTTCTTGTTTTTCGTCCACAATTTTGGGGATGAATGTTGTGTAAACACTCATGTCAATCTCTCCCATATCGGAGCTGTATTGTTTCACTGAGGCATTACTAAATCAATTATATGAATTGGTTACATTAAAATGACAAGTGTTGGGCGACCAATTTGTAGTGCTCACATATCTTAATTCAGAGTTACTGTTATTGTAATACTGCAGGGTTCTTTGAACAAAATAGTTGACAGTAACTGGAAGCAGCTTCGAGTATTCCTTGCATAGATTAAGCAAAGAATATGGTCAAAATTAAATGCATTAAGTGTATGTCTTTGATCTAAGGCAAAAGCTTTGTCAGGAAGAAAAATCGTTATGATTGCCAATAATCTTCATTATGCTGAGAAATTGACATTTAGTTTGAAATTACTATATTTTTGAGGTACTTTTAATATTAGCAAAATTCTTAATAGACGCAATAGTCCAAGATTGTTGCCAAATCTGTAGTATCCTGGAGAGTGCAGAATAACTTCAAGATATCTTTTGCCAATTATTAGACAACTGTAAACCTAACCCAGCACCTCAGATGATCAATGCTTATCTGCAATCAACTAAAAGAGAAAGCGCTTAGCCTAGATCCCTTACCTGGAGCAGTAATGGACAATATTTAGTCACATAAATTGTCTTTTGATTTAGAGACATCCAATGTAAAATATAAATACATAAAAAACGCCCAGAAACTTCAAGATTCCCCATGATTTTCCATAAATCAGTTGCACATTGCAATCCTGTATGACAAATAATAGGCAAGTCTTCAGAACTTTAAGTTTCATTTTGTATGTTTACACATTGAAAGAGGGGTTTAAGGTGATCTATGAAGATACCAAAAGAAATTCCAGCATTTGATTTCTGATTAAATGCTTTTATACACAAACTTCTGTCTGACAAGCGTTTTATAGTATTTTTAGGTTTGGCTATCCTTATTTCATTGTGAACAAATAATCTATGGTCAAATTTGACAACAGGAAAGATAACCAGCTCATGATTTCTTAAAGGCTCTTGAAACATTCTATACCAAAATAATATTATTATATTTTCATGATTGTACTTGTTTGGCCCTGAAGGGAAGGACAAAGGTCAATATAACCACTTCAAAATATTCCGAGCCTTTAATTTCCAAATAGCTTACTTTCATATTATGACTACATGTTAAGTGGTTTACTGTGGTACTTTAAGGATGACTTAGAATGAGGAGCCTCAATGTGAAATGTCTATAGACATATGATTACAGAAATCAGGTTCTGATTTCTATTTCAACTATTTTGTTAGAGGAATGTACAATTAAAAAGTTATAATATTTTTAGAAAAAGATTTGCCCATCTGGTTTTGGCACAAAATCACAGAATTGTACGAAGTTCATTTCCCCACTTTTATATTAAAAGCATACAAAATGGTTAAACTATATAACAATTTCTAACACTTACTATTTTCATTTACTGTAAAAAGTGACTTTTAATAAATGTGTCCCACAGAAAATACTCAACGCTTTCAGAGTGAGAAATGGAACTTGATCGCCTGTCAGTTCCATCTAGTCTTTATTGTTATTATATGTAACTTATACCTCACTAGAGCAGGACTATTGCAGTTACGTACATGCCAGATAAATCTGTTAAATATGGAGGGGGAAAGTTGCATAACTATGATAAAATTTTAATTAAAATTGCGCTAAAATATTTTTAAAACTCACAAACTACACTGCAAGATCCAGAGCTTCCACTTACACAATATAACTATTAGCTTGGCACAACGTATATGTTACAGGCAAACTGTGTAATCAGGCATTTCGCGAAATGCCTAAAAATTCCAGGCATTTCATGAAGTCCCTGGTTCACTAAAATTTCCAGGCAATTTGTACTTCTTTATTACACAACTTGCCTGGTGCACTTTAGGCAAATTGTGAAATGCAATAATTTTATATAATGCAAAGCTTTGACGATTATTTAGCCATATTTAGATAAATGAGAAGACTTATAAAGCTCTTTAAATTGTTCCTTTTAGAAATTTGAATTATTTTATCATGGCCGATATTTAAAGTTCTGTTACACAAAATATAATAACAGTATGGATGAAATATATTTAATGATCTAGGCATGTATTTCAAGTGTTTTGTATGTCATTTAATTTATTAGTTAAAGTTTTACAAGTTATATAACATAATATCAAATTATATGAAAGAAGCTTAACTTGTATCACTGACTTGGCAAGTTTAACACCACATAATTTTTTAAGCTTAAAAAACTGAAGACAGTCTGTACAAATATTCTGCAACAAATTTTCATTAAAATCTTGGTCAAATTTATAGGTGGTGCACACTTATATTGAAGCAAACATGTCAGGAAATAAAAAGATAGGATATGAAATAAAAGTGAGTTGCATGAAAATATAATAAATAGATTACATCTATATGACAAGCTATTAAAATATGTGCACAAATATAAAGATTCAAGGAAAATTTAAGTTCAACAGCACATCAGTGTATTGTGGTGAATGAGGGAGTGATGGTATTAATGACATTTTGAATTTTTATTGGTATCATCTTTCACATATTTTCATCTTTACAGTTATAACCTATATCATCTACAGACATAAATCCAATTCTCTGGTAAACAGGTAGCATTCATATATTGCAATTGCCTAGCATTGGACTGGGTTGGGGGTTGGGGTCAGAGCTTTAATTATTCTTTGTTCAATGTACCATGAGGGTTTATTGTTTAATCTTTCAAAGCAAAGAAGCCATGTACACTTTCAAGTAAGTTTGTCTTTGATGAACATCAAAGGCTCTGGTCTAAATAAAATAATCTCCTGCACTATATTCTAGAGAATTTGTGTTTACATGTTGTCAAAGACACTGTTGTCAAATATATTGAATAAATAACTTCGGAATTAATAAGAACAAGAAATGTTTTTAGAAACATTAGATGTAAGTGTTGGTAAATCTATATTAAATGCTTACATGTTGTCAAGTTTGTTGAATAAATAAGTTTTGTATCATCAACAATAAACTATTGGGGAAATAAATTTGTCTTCTTGAACCAAATGATCAAACAGAAAAATCTAATAAAAAGAAAATAGACTGGAGAATCATATTTAGGCATTTCACGAAATGCCTGGAGCTCAAAACCAGGCATTTCACGAAATACCTGGAAATTTTAGGCATTTCACGAAATACTTAAGTGAACAAGGGATTTCGGGAAATATCTAAAAATTCCAGGCATTTCGCGATTACACAGTTTGCCTGTAACATATACACACAATTCCTTACTCAGGCAGACAAAGAATGATTCTTTAGAAGCATTAGAATTTTGGACTAATTTGACTGATGGCTAAACCCTGCAACAAATACAAATTTTGCTATACAAAGTAGAAACAAAGTGTTGCTCTTTGTAATTTTGCTAAGTCAAAGTAAACCCTGTTTTTGTAGAAGAATACAAACATATCATCTCCGAGAAATATGTCAAGTATCCTTTTTCAAATTCAGATTTAAAACCTTTCTGTTATTAAAACGGAGTTACAAGCGGAGGGCCAATGACACATAGCATTGGATTGTATCTTCCTAAATTAAACTCATGTTACATATCAAAAGTGCATTTAACAGAGAGATTGCGCACTACGTTTTATTGCTCGGTAACGTAAATATACAGATTTAAATGAATGTTTGATGTGCATTCAAACCCTATTTTAAACACGTCAACACAATTATATATTGGGCAAGTAAACTTTGATATGTCAAAAAAGGGAAAAAAGAGGTGAGACACATTATTTCATTTTATGAAATATAAATTGTGTTAGAAAAACAAATAATGTCCTGTAAATAACACTGTATAACAGTGAATCAAATGAGCTTGGCCTTAAATATCATGGTGGAAATGAAGGACTTCTAAAGAAAATGGGTGCTTGTGTCCTTTTACTGGCCATTTTACATTGCATGGACACATTGAGTGTTAAAATCATTGTACACATATTTCTTTAGATATAGATTCATTAATATATTCATTAAAAACGTAATGCGCAACCTCTCTTATGACAAGTATGATGAAATGACTTTTCCTGAGAAATGACATCTGAAGAACCAAGATACAGATGATGCATAGAAATGAAAGAATACCCCAACAGTTATTGTTTATGTCTTCAGAAATTAAGTAAAGTAGGTGTTGAGGTTGAAAGGATGAAACTCTTGTGCTTACCATTTTCCTTTTGTAGCATTTTCCTCTTTCAGTTTATTCAACTCAGCATTAAGAGTTTCTGTTTTCTTGTTTGCTTCTGCTGTCAACTCGTGCGATTTTCTTTCTTTTTCTTTCAGTTCACTGTTTTCTGCCATAAGTTTGGCAATGCGATCTGTGTAAGCTTTATTTTTAATGCCACCCCTCTCTGAGCCATGGTGTTTCACGGAGGCATTACTGGATCAATTATATGAATTAGTATGATAAAAACACAATTGTTGAACGACCAATTGGTATTGCTCACATATCTTATGATCAGGTTAGGTAAGGAGAATTGCTACTGTGTCAAATAGAAAATCCAGTTTTATACTTCAGTTTCAACTCTTTTGTTACAAATATACATTTAGAAATTTACAATATTTCTAGAAAAAAATTGGCCTATCTGTTGTAGAAATCAAATCACAGAAGTGTACAATATTTCTTTTCTACACTTTCTCCACTTCGAGTAAGACAGAAGCTGGAAGGCCGTCGCGGAAACAATGACAATACATTTAAATACCAGAATCAGCCTTTTGAATTTGTTAAGTATGCAACCATTGCAGATATTCAAGGGCAAGTGTTATTTTCAAAGTGTTTTCATTGTTTGCTATGGTTCTCTTGCTATTTTGGACACACTGTAATCTTTTGAGAATGAGTATGTTATTTCAAATGCCGTCTTTAACAGGATCGACTTCTTAACCCTGTGGCACAACAGATTGCATAGGTCAGATTGATAGGAATCAGTCACATAAACTTCAAACCACTGTAGTGCCAAACTACTGATCCAAAACCATTAGGAGAGAGATTACATATGTGTGAAACATCTATAGTGTCAAATGCTGCAAAAAGCTGAACAACACGAGGGCAGTGGGTTGATCTTGAGTCAGAGACAATTAAAGGGATCTTGATGGAGTTCCCCTTTCATAGCAAATTGTTGGCGGTTGAATAGGCTGTTGATGTTTATCTTTTCAAAAAGATCTGCCAACACAACATGTTCAACCAGCTTACAGGTACAGATATGAGTAGCAGGCAAGTAGCTTTAAGCTAACCCTTAGCCCGGGATGATTTCTATATCAGATACATGAACATACCATAAGAATAATGCACAATCAACCACTTGTATTGTTTGAAGCTATATAGTTTAGATATTATGTAGGTGCCAAATAGTAAGTTGTTTTATACAATGATCATTGAGTTATGATAAGCATTTGTCACGTCTTTAATTTTGACAGTTAATATATTTAAGCAATATCATTTACACAGAAAATGATGAAATAAGTAATTTAGGCCGAGTTTGTGCTACCATCTGTATAAAGTTAAGATGTTTGATATACATATTATACATCATAATGCTTGTTGTTCCATGTGCCCTCAGAGTCGCTGTGACAAGCATCGTTTACAAAGGTTCATGTGTTGACGTCAAGAGGAAATGAGACCGTTAGGCTATGGGTGATATATTGGGAAACATCTTGCATAGCAATATTTTCAAAACTGAGCGCATTTTACCAAATTTTCAAGATATTTTTTACAGCAACATGAACTGGGGCTAATATGTTTTTGGCAACATTGGTTAACAAATGTTGACATGGCAAACAGTTTTTTTTCTGTTTTATTTGAATATGTAATTCTCTGGGTGTTCACCAGCCAAAATTCATACACACTGTTCTTACACCACCACCTACATACAATATATACACTGGTCATTCTTTCAAATATATGTAGGTTTCTGCCACTAGAGGCTATTATTTGTAAAATATTCAACAACAATTTGGATACACCTGAATGCTCCTGTTGACTGCTCTTGTACATATTGTGACAAGTTTGTATGACCTTCAATTGACTACGGTTATGGGCAATACCAGTACAACTAGAATGTCATCTGACGGGCTTGCTAGGGCAGTTTGTTGCTTACCTTAAATATTGTGGTATTCCGTGCAAGACTCAATCTAACTGACTGATCTTTAACCAATCAATCAGTGTAGGGTTCAGAGTTCACTGATTACATTGCAAATGATTGTTTATACTTAACTAGAAAAAAGATTGCATCGGTTTTATCTCCCTGGCAGGATATTGGGATCAAACCGACACTATATTAATCCCTTTCTGCTACAGCTTATCATTTATGACTGTAAAGATCAATCTAACAGGGTACAATAAACATACATACCACTTAACCAGGTGTGTAGAATGCAAAATATCAATAACTCAGTGTCACTATATGGCAACACACAAACACTTTCCAGAAATTAAATTATGCATTTGCACTGTGCCTATATATGTAACACCTCCAAACCTTAGACCACCACTTACTATACAGCACCTTCACTACAGCACCAATCACTACCCAAAGGAAGGAGAAAGATTTTTCAGAATTTTGTCAGGATGCCAGCTGCGATTTTTACCTCATTCATGAATTCACCCACTGCCTAATCAAGAACAAAGTCACAAATTGCAAGAAGCCTTTAGAAGTTGGATTGAAATTGGCAAAAACACTGAGACACCTGGCAACAGAATAAATGAGTATCAGTGGCTGGTTGGTTGAACCATCATATTTAAATTTGTCCCTCTGGTCTGCAGAGCCATCCTTGCCGAATTCCAGGAAGAGTATTTAACCTGCCCTATCCCCGCCGAAGAATAGAAATTGATCACAGAAAAGGTCAGAACCAGATAGAATGTCCCCATGCTCTTAGGACACTAGAAGGGATCGATACTGACAAGAATAAGCCAAAGACATCTGGGAGTGAATATTGCAATTATAAGGGCTTCTTTCCCCCGGTGCTGCTAGACCTGGTCAACACAGGCTACAGATTCCTCTAGATAAATGTTGGGTCAAGCAGATCTTAACCAAAAGCACAAACATTTAACTGCAACAGGTTTAAGGAAAAGATCAAGGCAACTTGGGGTTTCCAGTACCTTAACCCCTTGGGGTGGAAGGGCCAGATTTGCACTACTTTTTGCTGGGTGACAAAACAGTTACCTTGATGAAATGGCTAATGAAACCCTACAGCCGAAGACAACTCACGAGGGAAGAGAGAACAGCAAACAGGATCTCCAGAATGAGTTTGGAATCCTGGCAAGTAGATTCAGGGTCCTAATAGGCACAATGGAGCAAAGGCCAAATGTTATCAGACATTGTTTTAACATGTGTTGTGGTGTACAACATATCAATAACAAGCAGGTGGACTAGCGTGGCATAGGCAGGCGTGGCTTTGCAGTAGCTGCACCAGCTGAATGGAACAAGCTGCCACAGACTGTCAGATCTCCGCAAACAATAGATGGTTTCAGAAGCCAGCTAAAGACCTACTTGTTTAGGCTGGCATACCCCCCACCTTAGTCACACCCTGGCGGGCGCTTTTTAGATGTCAACCCATGCCTGTCCCTGGACTCTCCCTTCTTGGTCTCAAGCGCATTGGAGGATTTGTATCAATTTTGCGCTATATAAATCCTACTATTATTATTATTATTATTAGACAGGACACCCGCCCCATAATATGACATAGTAGCCATAGCAAATTAAGAAGTAGTATATGAGATTAAACCAACTGAATTCATTTGGGGCAGGCAAAGGATCATCAGCAATAGCTACTAAAAGATTATTTCAATCACATGGGGACTATCCTGGAGACAGAAGAAGCTGGTATCAGTCCTTTTCAGGAGTACCCAATTATTCCAAGAAACTTTATTTGAGCTAGTGTAGCACCAATGTCCCACAAACTTGCAACTAGTTCCCCAAAAATATCCAAGAAATCCCCAACAATTTTCTAAACAATTTCCAAACAAATGAAAAGTCCCATAATAATGTTTATTAACTTCAACACAAGCTTTTTCAAATGGCCAAAGTTGTCCTGTTCATCTTTCAAAAGTTAAAACTTTATGAAGTGTCAAAATAGTTGTATAATTTAAAAAATTTCTCAAAGGTCAAAACCGAAAGGTCAGATCCAAAGGTCAAAATTGTTTGAAAATTGTAAAGTGTACCCAAAGTAAAAGTCTTTTTCCATTTGTAGAAAATTTTCAAAGTTAAAACCCACCTCAAATTTGTGCTCAGCCAAAGTGTTTTTCAAACTTAAGAAATTTCTCAAACATTAAAATTCAAATTCCAAAGATCAAAATTGTTTGAAAATTGTCAAAGTTTGTCAAAAGTCTAAGTTTGAATAAATGTAAAATTTTTCAAGGTTGTAAGGTCCGAGTGTTTCTTTATTCTTAATTCGTCAAAGGTCAAAATATTTCCTAAAATGTTTTTAAGATTAAAATGTTTCTGTAAGCATGCAAGAGTTTTTTTTCAAGGTCAAAAGTCTATTAGTCCACATTTGAAGCTTTTTTAACTTAAAAATTTTTACACTCCCTGACACTCACACTCACTCAGTCACATATTTTGTAAATTAATTGTGTTTTGGGATTATGTGTTTGGTGTGGAATGGTGAAATGTTTTTTGTTTGTTTTTTAAACATTCAGTTTATTAATTGCTTTTGGAAGATTATTGTGGTCCTGAAAAAGACCATTTCTAGGTAGGTGCAGTAAATCTACTGCTCCTACTGCTTCGGCTCGGATGACTTCTGGGGTTTGGGCTGGCTGCTGTAAAAACTCTTGCTGCTGGGTGGTAGATGATGTGGTAGATGAGAGGTGTTGATGTGGGTATCCAACTTAAAAGTTTAACTACCTCCTTTCTTAAAGTTGGAAAGTTACTTTCCTCCTAGTTTTCAACTTCATCTGCCAGTTAGTTGCAGAAGGCTGTTCTGATGGTCTCCTGTTTAGGCCCAAATAACAATGTAAGCATAGTCTTCATCTGGTCAAGCTGCCCCATGACCTGCTGGTAGATCGATGAATACTGATACAATACACTGCTACTGGTAGTGCTGCAGATAGATGGCTAGTATGTTGCGTCAGTGAGCTGGTCTCACTACTGTCAGTATTTGTGGACCCTCATGAAATGTCGTGTGCTGAGGCTGCACTAGCACTTGCTAATCTCTGTGAGGACTTGAAGCCTGAATATTTTCTCAGGTCCTTCCTTCTGATGTGGCTTTTCAAGAGGTTAAATTAGCACCAAACTAGATCCTGTTCTGCCTCTCTGTCATTTTCTCGGGAGCCTGGCTAAACTTGGTCTGGCTTAGTTCTTTGGATTCAAACCAAGTGGGTCACACCTTTGCTTCAGCTTGTTTCTACTTGCAAAGCTCTCCCACAGGCTATCCTTCCGTGAAATGTTTGTTGATTTTGTCGCAAAGCTTTTCATGATCATTTACAAAGTCTACAATAGCCTCCTCATCTGAGTCTGTCAAAAAATGTTCGCCATATATTCTTTCTTTCACCTGGATTGAAATTGAGAAGTGCAGGCCTATCCAGCCTCTGTGTTCATTTCACTTTCATTGCCCTCAATTTTGAGAGCTTTCTTGCTCTCCCTATAATAATTTTGTGGATGATTGTCACAAAGAAATACTGATATCACAATACTGTTACAATTAAGATATCAATTAAGATATACAATTCCTCCGTTCCACTCCTCACTCTGCAAGTCAACACTTGGGCCATAGTCTTGCTTTTAATGCTCCTAAGGATGATCCTAAGAATGTTCTTCCTGATAATGTATCATCTATTGCCTCCTCCAGGAAAACCTCAAAATGTACCAGTTTGCAAAATCTTGTCATCCATAACCTCCTTGTCACCCCTGTATCTTCTTTAATATGATGTGGCTATATCATTGGACTGACCTGGCTCTGTAATTGTCATTTGATGATTATTCACCCTGTTTTGTTCATTTGCGCCTTAGAGTTTGCCAATTGATAAAGATTCAGTGCTATAAAATTGCATATTAGATTAGATTACAAAATAATATGTCAGATAAGGGAATTTTCTTTATACACCTTTGTCACACTACTAATCATGTTTACTTTATGTTCAAGAATAAGACCAGGGGGCACCTAATATTGTCCAATTTCTGAGTCTCACAAATAGGATTCTAACTATTAACATGGACGACATAATTCTTGAAAGATCGAATCCTGAGCCAAGTTAACCCATATATCCCATACACTGCACACCCTTGTTTACCAGCTCTAATCACCAAAACAATGTAAGGTTATTTAAGACTTATCTTACCCTTGTTGCTGTTCAATAAATGATTCAATGGATAGAAAAAAGATTGATGGCTTTGATTTCACCCAAAGTTTTTCCCTATTTATCACATCACTTACGAAATAAAAATGATGCTACAGTCGCCCTAGCTAAGAGTAAAGAGGCCAGATATTTTTTTTAAAAATCACAATCATTAAATTTCAGAGGCTCTGATTCCTGCTTTTAATGTACTAACATCTATAATAAATATTCTAAATTTACTATTTTACTGTATTCTTGTGTTATTGTGTCACTAGCTATGATGTCAATACTTATGGTTGTATGGGTTTGATCCTTGCAGAGTCAATACTTGAGCACACACTAGTTGTGCTCCTAAGGTCGCTTGACATAACCTATGAAATAGTGACCTACTCACTGGGTCAAAATCCACCAACTGTTTAATTTATACATCATTAAAGTCATTTTTAATATGCTTTAAAATATGGAACATTCCAGTTATATCTAATACTTTAATATTAATGAACCACCAATGCACTGATGCACATTTGTTGCAGTCTGTCGTAAAATTATTATTACTTCTTTTATGTTATGAATAATCAGTTTTTGAGAGAACCATACTGCAGTATTTAACTTAAGTGCAGCAGATAACTACTACCACGTCCCTAGTATTTATTCTTAAGTGTAGTGTTCAACCGGTGTGTGAGCTTAAGGAAAAATTAGCAACTTTTACCTGTCATCACACTGACTGGCACTTTTATACTGCCCTCTTTCACTTTGTTGGTGGCCTATGCAAAAGGAATACAACTGCACATTAAGGTAAACTTTTTATTCCTCCATTTCAGCATTTGTAATGTGTTTAATATATTTATGTAATTAATGAATACTTGATGAAAGAAATATTTTAGGTGCTATACTGGAACTAACTAAAAATTCTCACATTTGTGTTAATGAGAACAGAAGACGCAGGTACTTACAATGCCCAAGAATCAAGATAAGTGGCATGCCATTTTGGACCTATCAGTTAATGATCAGGTTAGGGTGTGCTTTCATAACTTTGAATTTGCGTTACATTTTTCCAATATTGATGATATTGTCAAGAAAGCACAGAACGTATACCAGACATTACTGTAGCAAAAAAGCTATAGCCCAAGCATGGAGGATTTGTGTTATGTCAAAGCTGACACCCTCAAATTTGGAATAAATTATGAGAGAAGATTCACATATATGTTTTGGTGGAATTTCGGTCTCAACAACATAAGGTTTAGGCTTCTTAAACCTGGTCAATGTGAATCCCGACAATTGTGTAACCTGATCAAAATAGGCAAATGCCACATTGAGCAACTCTATTTGCTAATACTTTCTATTTAAATACTTTCACACACGTTCAAATTATTGATACAAATATTAGAAATTAAATATCTTAATTTAAGGAAACATTTAATATACTTGTCATGATATTCTTACATTTAGAGGGTTATTAGTAACTGTCCGTTGACAAGAATGTAGTTTTACAAGATATAAGTTGAGCAGTCTGAACGTACACACAGAAAGCTTTATAAGCTGCCTAAATTATTCCCTCCACCCTCTCCAAGGTCATCTCCTCTACCTTATGTTGAGCTTGAAGCTTTCAAAATTCTGTGATATTTTAGTTGTAAATGTTTCCAATCTGTTACTAACATTACTAACATGTTAATAAAATTGTCTAGGCTGTGTTTTTTGTGTCAAAATATAAATAAAGGAAAAAGCTATACCACCATTTTGGTACTTATATCTATTGATCTTGCAACAAAGTGTTATGACCTTAATATGGCCTAGCCTGATTTTAATTTTCACATTTTAAACAACTGTTAAGCTATTATTGCAAGCACTACTTAGTATATTTTAACCATATAAAATTAAAATTTTACATTTATATTCAACAAAATACAAATATAGTATTTTAATAATTAACCTAAGGATATAAGAACATCATATTTTTAAAAGTCAGTTACAATTACAATTATGTGAAGCTTACCTTTCCATTTCAAATATACAGTTGCAATTAAAATTATCTCTATGATAATTAGAAACACTAAAACTCCAATCACCACCCCAAATGCGTCTTTTACTTTGCCTCCATCTCCTGAAATATAGAATAGAATATGATATTTGGCGTCCTGTGGCCAAAGTTAGGGTTTTACTGACCTCAGACCTCTGAGGGTAGAGTTCAAATCCCAGCCAGACGATAAACCTGAAAAGCTGGTAGTTGTTACCCATTTGTTAGTGGTTTATAGTATTAATATGGCAAAGAAAAATGTGCACCAGTTTGAAGGTTAAAACTTTCATTGTCTATCAGAATTTTTTCCCTGTTTAGTGAATATAGAAGCCATATATTATATTGCTTAATCATCCATTTGAAGATATTATCTAAAAATCAAAAAGGTGCAAGAGATATGTATCATGTGTTTATTAAATCTGAAAATGAAGACAAAATTTTAAGAGCAAAGTGGCACTCTGAAAATTGGGATGCTATTTTTTTTCATTTGTCACCACATGGTCAAGGATAATGAAATAATTTGGTTCCAGTATAGAGTTTTAAATAGGATACTTGGAACTAATAAATTAAAATTTGCTATGGAATTGGCAAAGAGTGACCAATATAGATTTTGTCAATCTGACGAGGAATCACTAACACATTTATTTTTTCTTTGTGAAAAAGTAAAATTTTTTTATAAAGATCTGAGTAAGTTTATTGAAAATAAGATAAAATTCAAAATCCCACTCATTATATTGACTGTTATAATGGAGTACTTAATACATAATCAACATTTTAAAGCTGTCAGTACTCTATTTTAGTGGCAAAGAAATATCTTTTCGGTTGTGCTTATTCTGGTGTTTTACCCAACATTCCTGAATTTAAATATTATTTTCAATCAATTTTGAATGAACAGAAAAATCATGCCTAGGATAAACAATAAATTGGCAGAATTTAATAAGAATCTTGGTTGGTGGAGGTCCTTGTTTGAGTAATATGTGGTGTAACAGAATGAATTATATACTGTACACAAAAGAAGTATGTAATGTTTGAAGAAGTATAGGTAATGGAAAGTGATATTAAAAAAGAAAAAAAACACGTTTGTTACAATTGGTGGATGTGTAAAAAATAATGTGGTATATTAAAAGACTTTTTACAAATTGCATACTGCACGCCAAAGGTAATGTTAAAAAGAATGAACTATAATGATAAATAAAAAATGTATTGTTATAACCCATGGATATGTAAAAACTGATGTATTTAGAGGAGAAATAATAATAATAATAAAAACTTCATTGTCGATCAGAATTTTTCCCTGTTTAGTGAATATAGAAGTCATACATTATATTGCTTAATTATCAAAATCCAATGTTTTATTCCAATTATTCATTTCAAAACTAAATCATATCTCTGTAAAATAGACAAAAATAATTAAATTTATTTCTAAATATTACTGAAGTTCTTGATTCATGACTACATAATATTGGAGTTCAGGTAGGTGAGTTGAAGGTCAGCACAGGAGATAAAACCCCCATTTTAGTCGAATCTTTCGCCATTTAACCATCAACTATTACAATTCTGTAAAATATGTGTAAACATATTTATGCATTAAGGTGTATAATCAGTTCTATGTCATTTAGGTTTTTGTTTGATGTTTTTATCAGCTAGTATTTTATAAAATAAATGTCTAGCCTAGCACTACTTCCGGTTTGGTGTAAGGGTCTGTATGTTTTCAAATCTGTTCTTTTGATTATTATTTTCCTCTGTATGCTGGTTTCTGTATGCTGGTTTCTGGACATCTGATGTAATATGGACTTTTATCACACCTACTCCCCATCATTGACAGACTCTAGGGTGCAACTGAAGAAAAAGCAAGCAAATAAAGTCCAATAAGATAACCAGATTATTCCAAGAAGATGCAAGGGTGACAGTAATGCCATAGCTGTAACATGCAAGTTTTGAGTTTTTTCCTGAAGTTTTTTCCAAAGTAAGCATTGTGTACATTGTCAGGAAGTTCATTCGTGATCCTGGAGGAATCAAAGGCAAAACTATGGCCAAAATGTTTGACTGACTTGTAAAGTGAGGAGTGGAAAAAGGGGGAACTGACAGGTATTGATGGTTCTCTAGGAGCAAAGCTAAGAAACAAGGGTGATACAAAAACTAGCTAGGGGAACCACTATGTACTAATTTTAACAAATGTTGCAGATTTGAGTATAGAGAGGTAATTGAGAGAGAGCCGGAGGAGTTGCTTTATGATGTTACATTGCCAATATATATTGGTTTGTTATAAACCCTAGACTTCTGGAGGTGCTATCAGACTGGTGCGATGAGGTGAGATGGGCTGTGACGAGGTGCAATGGGGTTTTCTGGCAATATTTTGAAGACTGGAAGGCTGAATGAATATCAGATACTTTGGCTTTTAATTCTGAGATTTGCATTGTTGCTACACCACTCTCTAGAATTAGCTTTGGTGCTGTAACAGTGTGTCTTGAATCCCTGAACTTTGCCTTTAGGGACTTTGCCCTTCAGGAATTTTTTTTAAATGCCCTTCATATTACATTTATATGTAAGTTATTAAAAGATCTACAGTATTTTAAGAGATCTGAAAAGGGATATTTGTTAAGTTGTTAAATGACCAAATTAGTGGGCAACATGTGAATACACCCCAATGTGGTTATCTAAGTAAATACCAATACTGAAATGAAACAATATTATTAGAACCAAAAGTATGATAATCCTGTGTAAATTAATGAATCATTTTTGGCAATTATCGGATTAACAAGAGTGCTATAAAGGTGTTATAATGTACCTATATATTTCTCTGGAAGTGGGGTGGAGTAAATTAAGCCAATATTGGGAAAATGGGTTAATAGACTTGGTCATGCGCTATTGTTAGAAAACCCCAGCAAAATTTGTAACCTTATATAGAGGTGCAATAAAGACATGCAATGGGAGGTGTGATCTGGGAAAAAAACCTGGTTCCAAAATCCAGTTCAAAATGTTATAATCTACTATATATATCTCATAGTTGACTTGAAAATATTGGTCAATGCCAATATTTGACCAGAATTTAGTAGAATTATGCCTTGCCACCAGCCTTGTGTCATTAGCCTTAGCATTGCCCATGTTTCAAAAAGTCACAATGTGTAAATCGTTTTTTGTTAAATTTTGCTTCTTTTTCTTCGCTTTCTGTACATGATGCATCCAATTTGTTAAACTTAACTGGTTTCTTCCTCTCTTGCCTGTTATGTTTGTTTTCATGATTTTCAGGTATTATTGCCCACAAAACAAGAATTATTGGTTATTTTTTTCTGTGTTTTTTGAAGTTTAACATTTATTCCTGGTCTTTCTATTCATTGTTCCTACTTTTATTAAAAACATTTATTTACCTGTATTTTTATGGTATTATCACTTATTTTAGGCCTATCTTAAGGATCGGTTGTTTCCAGCAGTTGGGCTGCCCATGATTAGCCTAGGTTTGACTGAGTTTTAAGGCCTAAACTGGTGAGACTCTCCATGGTCCTTTTTCTTTTACTTTAGGCCTTCTGAGCATGCTAAAAAAGTAATCAGCTCCAGTCAATGCAGGGGTTTGGAACTGTTACAGTTATAACACAAGCACGGTAGCAATTGCTGGTTTATTTTAAGTTGCAACAGCAAAAGACAAAAAGTTTAACAAATTTATTTAGTAATTAAAAATAATGATTACAGTCAACCGGTATGCTCTCAATAGTGATACAATAATAGAATCAATCTGACCTGGCCACTGTAACTGACAGCTAAGTTTGTCCACTGTATCCAGAAATCTGTATTGTGATCTGTCCTGTGATCCATCCGGTGTCCACTAACACACATGTATCTATATCCTGTGAGCCGTTCAATATCCAATAACATAAAACATTCTTACCCTGTGGTCCTTTCAATGTCAAGCCATGCAAAATATCTGTATACAGATATTCAGAGAGTTTGCACAACTACGCTGTCCACTCCAAAATATGGACAATGTCCAAAATGCAGTAAATCCACTCTCTGGTAGATCCACACACTATAACCAGAGGTACACATTGTCCACAATACAGCAGATCCACTCTCTGGTATATCAATGCACAATATCCAAACTACAGCAAATCTATCCAGATACTGTATCCAGTTAGCCCCAACAAAATTTCACCACACAAGAAGTTTACATCCACTTGATAGTAGTTCTCAAACACTATTAACTTTCCTTATAGCCAGCAATTACTATGTTCATCTGTGGTCAGATGCACAGCACTTATATATAGTTATGGAAATGTCTAGAATGTTATAGAACTAACTTGAAGGTAACACCTGTCACCAGAAGCAGTAAGGAAGCTCTAGAAACCACTTTAAAATTGGTTTTTGAAGCCTAGAGAGATTTCCTCCAGTCTATAAACAGATCAATACAACAGAAAACATCAGTACCACATAACACAAAAATCCATAACTTCATTACCTTAAATAAGTTCAAGCAGCAAAAAAAGGATTGCCATGGAAACACATGTTACCAGATATTGCTAAAAAGCTAATCAGCTCATATCCATGCAGGGGTTTAGAAAGTTCAAGAAACAGAAAAAGTTGTGCCATGGCAACACTTGTCAGAGGTTTGGAAGGCAAAGAACTGACAACAATATTTATCAGTTCAATAAACAGAAAAAGTGTTACCATGGTAACATATGTTACTAGGTATTGCCAAAAAGCTAATCAGCTCCAATGCATACTGGGCTTTGGAATTAAAATGATCAAAATAATATATACAAGTCCAAGAAATACAAAAAGTGTTGCTATGGCAGGTATTGCAAAAAAGTAAGTTAGCTCCATCCCACTTACGGTATGGAATTCACAGAACACACAAAAGGATTTTTAAGTCCAAGAACCATGAAAAAAAAATACAAGGAGAAAGGGAGGAGGTGCACCATCAGCAATAGATGGGGGAGAAGGTTAGGAGGAAGGAGGCCAGTTTTACGATCACGGTAGCAGTTACCGGTTGCTTTTAAGTTGCAAAAGGAAAAGACAAAAAGTTTAATTTCAGTTTAACTTTTGTTTAATATTTATTTAACAATTAAAATAATGATTACAGTCAATTGGTATGCTCTCAATAGTACATACAATGATACAATAATGAAACATGTCTGACCTGACCACTGTAAATGATAGTTAAGTTTGTCTACTATATCCAGCAATCTGTCCTGTGATCTGTCCTGTGGTCTGTCTAATGTTCACTAAGACACAGATATCTATATCCTGTTATCCTTTTGACATCCAATCACACAAAATGTCTGTATAGAGATATTCAGAAAGTTTGCACAACTGTACTGTCTGCTCAAAGACATGGACAATGTCCAACATGCAGTAAATCCACTCTCTGGTAGAATCATATGCTGTATATAATAATAAGTATTATCCAAAGTACAGCAAATCTATCCAGACACTGTAGAAAGATCACTCCAGCAAAAGTTCACAACAACGCAAGCAGTTTATATTCACTCGAATATTGTATTCCAAGACATGATAGCCTTCCTTACTTTTTTACTTTTTTGCAATACCTGACCCATCACGGAGATGCCAAATATTTTAATAGCTATTTTATTTTCGTTTCTGATTGTCACTATATACATATATTTCATATATTATTGAGGGTTATCTGTCTTTTTACTGATATTATTTCATAAAGTTGTTGCTGGGAGTTTATCTATGTTGATTTACAATAATATTTTCCTTGTATTGATATTTGCGGGTATTATCGCCCACTACCGGGAATTATCGTTCTACAACCAAGTTCTGTCACATTGTGTTTCTACTTTCCTTTCACAACAAATTACTTGCACAACACCATACTCCAGAATTTCCATCTATTTTAGGTCCCAATAAGGGTTTCCTATGTGTTTCAGGCCCCTCTAAGGGTTTTATTTTTTATTTTCTTTGCAGTGGCTCCAGTGGGGTAGTTAGGGTGCCTGTGAGATGCCCACAGGACGAAGATTGACTTGAGTGTAA
Source organism: Sabellastarte sp. h YS-2021 (assembly GCA_964017235.1). Lineage (NCBI taxonomy): Eukaryota > Metazoa > Annelida > Polychaeta > Sabellida > Sabellidae > Sabellastarte > Sabellastarte sp. h YS-2021. Next base: position 15,041,923 of record OZ024933.1, read on the forward strand.
GTTACTGAACCGACTGTAAAGCCTAGTGAACACTAGCTATAAGGTCATTTTTATTTTAGACTCCCCACAGTCCTTTTGTGTGTTAAGGCTCTGGAGTATGAAAAATGTACCTTGTACGCTGTCTGGTATTCATCAGTCTTTTCCTCATCAGTACGTCTGACCATAAAGTACAGGTCAAGGGTTGTTTTGTGGGCTCCGTACTACCTTGATCTTTCAGACTGGCTAGTTTTGTTACAAATGCAAGATGCTTTCCCTCATCAGTGAAATCACGATCCCTCTGTGTTCTCTTGCTTTTACTTGGGGATATATCCCTAAATCCTGGACTTATTGTGATGGGGGTTGCTAACTGTCGGTCTGTAAGAAACAAGGCTCCAATGATTTCTGATGTTGTGTTCAATCACTCACTGGACATATTATCACTGGTCGAAACTCATATTCGCCCGACTGATACCGATTGTCTGCTTCAATCCATCACACCACCATCTTATAAATTGTGTCAAAGACCTCGTGCACATGGCTCGGGTGGCGGAGTTCACTCTGCTACCCATCTTCATGGCCACACCCTAGATCTCATCCTTACTTCTGATAGTTCTCTGGTTTCAAATGTGGTTGTCAGTGACTACATCTCCGACCATGCAATGATCGAATGTCAAGTTGAAACTCCAACAACTGCTAAATCACAAGCTAACAGAGTGACTTACAGGAGATATCATAAAATAAACATGGACACTCTACGCAATGACTTGAGCAATTGCTCCTTTGTTGCTTGTCCGGGTGACACTGCGAAAAAACTGTATGATCAATACACTAATGATCTTTCCAACCTCCTGGACAAACATGCTCCAGAGGTTACTCGCTGTCTTGCCAAGGAGCCAGCAAAGTGGCTATCAGATACCTGCAAAAATGCATCTGGCGTAAAAAGAAAACTCCTCTTAACCGTGCAAAGCTGTGCAAACAAATTGCCAGGTGTAATTCACTTGCCAATAAAGACAAAGCCACATATTACAGAACTCTTGTTAATGAAAACAGTGATGACCCTAAAAAACTATGGCAAGTTCTGCGTTCTGCCTTACATCGTATCCCTGACAAGGTTCTGCCATCAAATAGTTCACAAAAAATTGGCTGAACAGTTTGCCACTTTTTTCACCAATAAGATTGCTAAAATCCGAGAGTCTTTTTCCAGTTCTTCATCTTTTTCCTTGCCATCTCCAGTAAATCCGCCAGGACTTGTCAAATTTGATGATGTCTCACCTGACGATATTGCGAAGGTAGTCAAAAATTCACCTACAAAATCCTGTCTCCTGGATCCTTGGCCCACTTTCCTAGTTAAGGATTGCCTTGATATACTTCTTCCTTCTATCACAAAACTTGTGAATTGTGTTGTTGGAAGATGCTGTCCCAGATGGCTTCAAAAGTGCTGTTGTCACTCCACTGATAAAGAAATCTTCTTTATCAAGGATGAACTAAAAAACTATCGCCCTGTGTCTGGGTTGAGCTTTATCTCAAAACTCGTGGAACGTGTAGTTGCCTCACTACTCAGTAAACATGTCTCTCTCCATGGGTTGGAAAAGGAGTATCAATCTGCCTATAGACGTGGACATTCAACTGAAACAGCTCTTTTGTCTATAAAGAATCAGATTCACCTATCTCTAGCCAGAGGTGAGGCCACAGCTGTGGTGCTGCTTGATCAATCTGCAGCGTTTGACACCATTGATAATGACAAACTCCTTGATTGCTTAAGAAAATGGTTCGGTGTCGGGAGTAGATGCCTTGACTGGTTCAAATCATACCTTTCTGATCATACCCAATGCATCAAGGTTGGTTCTTTTCTGTCTGAGGCTAGAAAGCTTAAGTTTGGTGTACCACAAGGTTCAGTTCTTGGTCCTATTCTTTTTTCGTTGTATACCACACCTTTGAGCAAAGTAATCTCTAAACATCCAGATGTCAAATTTCACTTTTATGCAGAAGACACACAGCTTTTTATTCACCTCAAACACAAAAATGCAAAAATTGCCTTCGATCGGCTAGGAAAGTGCCTCAAAGATGTCAAACTATGGCTGTGTGCAAATAAACTAAAGCTGAATGCTGATAAGACCGACTTTATTATATTTGGCGCCATGTCTCAACAAGAAAAGTTTAACCCATTCTTTCCAGTAAATATATTGGGTGAATCACTGATACCTTCAGATGCCGTTAAGAATTTGGGTGTCTGGTTTGACTCAGACTTTTCCTTCACCAAACATGTTAAAAATGTCTGTAAACTATGTTTCATCCAGATGAGGGATCTTAGACAAATTCGACAGTACTTGACTCGTGATGCTGCTCTTACGGCTGCAAACGCACTTGTGGGCAGTAGGCTTGACTACTGTAACTCCTTGTTTAGGGGTCTATCTGTTGCTAACCTACGCAAGCTACAATGCATTCAAAACAGTCTGGCCAGAATTGTTTGCAGAACCACATGTCTTTCTCACACCACTCCACTAAGAAAAGCCCTTCATTGGCCACCCATAAGGCACCGTTGCATCTTCAAGACTGCCTTGTTAGTATATAAATACCTACATACTAACTGTCCAAAATATTTCAGCCCATTTCTCAAAGTTAGACAATGTGCCTATAATACTCGGTTGAGTCAATCTGATGGTATAATTGTACATGTTCCTCAATACCAACCATCTATTTACAAATCCACAAAGCAGTTTGGTCTAAGCTTTGCATATGATGCTTCCAAAATATGGAATGAACTCCCTGATAATGTACGATCTGCCACTTCTATTGCTTCCTTCAGAAAAAACTTAAGGCATACCTATTCTGCCAAGCTTATCCTCCTTAGTATTTTCCACCTCATATGGCGTTCTCCGTGATGTTGACCATAGCTATGGATAAGGACAATGATTTTTGTAACTATGCTTATGATGTTGCGCCTTAGAGTCTGTCACTTCGGCAGAGATTAAGCGCTATAAAAGTTGAATTCGAATTGGAAGTGGAATTCCTTATAACCAGTGAATACTAAGTTCATCTATGGTCAGGTGTACAGTCCTTATATATGGTTAAGGGCCAGAAGCTTAGAGAAGCTTATAGAATGTTACAGAACTAACTTGAAAGAAACACCTGTCACCAGATTCACCAAGGAAGTTGTAGAGACTACTGGTAATTGGGTTTCCCCAAATCTACTAATAAAATCACTGAGGCTTTCAGAGGGATTTCCCCAGTCTATAAATAGAACAATAAACATCACTAGTACATAACACATAATCAATAACTCCCTTACTTTAAATGTTAATACATACATATACTTAGATCAAACAATGCACAGACACAGTGCCCATATATGTAATACCTCCCCTCTTAAAGAAAAATTTTGGAAGCCAAGATTTTTCTTTCCCTTTTCTTCTCTCTTTTTTTAACAAACATACATATACACAGGTAATAACTTTTCACAAAGCATATTTTTCTAAATATAAAAGTAAAATTTTTCATGTACAACTTTTATAAACTTACTAATTACAAGCATACAAATTATACTTTAAATGCAGTTTCTGGACAGGGCGTATCCATGTGTATACCATGTTTTGTTTAGCAAGTCCCAGTTATACACTGAATTTCTTTCCGAACAGTGTTTCAGTTAATAGCCATCATAAGCTATGTTATACTTCTTTTGGAGTATGGCTTTGCCATATTGAATTGACATATTTCCGTCAACTGTCCACCATCACAGTCTTTAAAAGTCCAATGGAGAGTTCCTACTCTCCTTATCACTAGGCATGCTAGAGTTCTGGGCTGCAGTTTGTTCATTTGGATCAAGTGATGACACTGAAACCTTGCCCCTGCGATTGAAAACACAAGCTTCTTCATTTTGGATGGAGAAATTTTCAGATTTTGTGATGCCAGCTCACAAGCTTTTTTCAACTTAGCTCTGAACTTTGAGCCTAATCTAACAGATTTAGGCTCTCAGTGTTCTCAGAAAACCAATTTTCTTTCAACACCATGAGAGGACCACAGACTGAATGGCCAAAGACTCTTGAACTGACTCCCTAATTGCAAACAATAACAAGCTGGTACCTTCATCCCAGTCTCTTTCATTGTTTAAACAGCACGTTCTAATCATATTCTTCAAAATGGAATGGAACCTTTCGAGTGCACCTTGTGATTTTGGGTGATAAGCACTAGACTTGATCTGTTTGGCACCTAGCTGAAATATGACCTGTTGAAATAGCCCTGACATAAAATTTGACCCTTGATCTGACTGGATCTCTTTTGGTAAGCCAACTAACGTAAGAGTATTTGAGATTTTGGGTGCGTTTATGTTGGTCAAAGGTATGGCTTCTGGGAATCTGGTTGAGGCACACATAATGGTCAAAATATATTGGTTTCTTGATTTATAGTTGGAGCTACAGGAATCTTTTGGTTTGGCTTCCCTACCATTTGACAAATGTGACAAGTCTTGTAAAATTCTTCCACACAGCATCGAATTTGAGGCCAACAGAAATGTTTGGTTATCTTGCTGTAAGTTTTATTGATGCCTAAATGGCCACCCATTGAAGACTCATGGGAAAATTTTAATATCCCCGCTTTGGTACACTTTTGGCATGACAATCTGGTGTACTACTGACCATTCCTCAGTTGCAGGGACATTTGGGGAAATCCACTTTCGCATAAGCACACCATTTCTGACATAGCAGCCAACAAGGACCTTATCTAGCTCTACTGGTGGCAAGACTAACATGAATAAAGGAGCTAACTCAGGGTCATTTTCCTTCTCTGAAAACAACTTTGGTTTTGAATCAGTAGACATAAGGGAATAAAGTTTCATTTCTATGCAGATGATAGCCAAGTTTATATACATTTATCCCAGAAGAATGCATCTGCTGCCTTTGAAAAGCTAAATAGGTGCCTAGACGATGTTAAAGAGTGGATGTCCACTAGTAAGCTCAAATTGAATCCAGACAAGACCGAGTTTATCATCTTTGGTTCAAAGAGACAGCGGGACAAGTTGAAAGCATGTTTTCCAATTAACATCTTGGGCAACTCACTCTGCCCTGCTGATTCAGTAAAAAATCTGGGAGTGTGGTTTGATTCAGACTTTTCTTTGTCCAAGCATGTTCAGAATGTCTGCAAAAATTATTTTGTTAAACTGCGTGATTTCAGACATGTCAGGCGGTTTCTCACTCATGATGTTTCTGTGCTTGTGGCTAATGCTCTGGTTAGTAGTTGGCTGGATTACTGCAACTCACTTTACAGGAGCCTCTCCAAGTTCAATCTATGCAAATTACAGTGCATCCAAAATAGTGCAGCTAGAATTGTATCAAACACCAGTCGATACACCAGTATAACTCCTGTGCTAAAGAAACTGCATTGGCTTCCTGTTGAACAGCGTACAGTGTTCAAGACGGCAACACTTGTTTATAAGTATCTTCACACAGGCTTTCCCAGGTATTTTGCTCCATATCTTTCCTTCTACAGCAGTTCATATAGCACCAGGCACAGTCAAAGTGGTGGAAATTTCCTTGTCATTCCAAAGTTCTGCCCCTCTGTTCACAAATCTGTCAAACAATTTGGTAATAGTTTTGCGTTTGATGCTCCCACTGTGTGGAATGCTCTCCCTGATGAGATTTGTGCCTCTTCCTCGCTGGCCTCCTTCAGAAGGCACCTCAAAACCCACCTGTACACCAAAGCATACCCACCTTAGCCTGGATCATTCCCCTGGCGTTCTCCGTGGTGCTTGACCCCTGCTATGCCCCTGGATACTGAAATTTTGATGTCTGTTTTTTGCTTAGTTGCGCCTTAGAGTCCTCTTATCTGGGGAGATTAAGCGCTATAAAAGTCCAATTAGAATTAGAATTATCTGGACTATCTATTGTTATCTATTGATCAGAATCTACCCTATTTTAAGGATCAGTAATACTGGAACTCTGCACATCATGAACATAGTTCTCCAAGAATGTATCTGACAAATCAATTAAGACATCTGTCGATTGTTCACAATCTTTTGGTTCTTCTTGGGCTTTCTTAGTGATAGCTCGAGTCACAGCACAGGAATTTTTGACAATATGCCACAGTTATAGTCCACACACTCAGAAATTGGCAAATCTGTATTTGCCTCTTGGGCTTTTCCCTTCAAAACATTTTGCAGCAATAAAGGCCACTTGTCTGTGGGCCATTTCAAATTTTGAACCACTTGTTTAAAGTGTTGAAAGTATTTATCAACTTCTGATTCATTAAAAGGTAGTACCAGTAGCACGTTTTTACCCAAATCAAATTTGGTAGCAATGGACTCCTCATGGGCAATTCCACGGGCATTGAGTTCTAAAGCTCCCATTTCTCTTTCATGTTTAAGTGCAAGCTCTTCATTTCAGTGTTGAGCTTCAAGCTCTCTTTCTCTAGCTTCAAATTCTGAAAGTTTTAGCTCTCTTTCAATTTCTAATCGCCTGATTTCAAATTGCCCAGGTTTCATTGGTAGAGGTTCATACACTTCCAAACAACTATCAGGTAAAATATCTTCATCAACTAATTGTTCAACAATAAGCCTTTTAAATTCATGTGTACATGTTGTTCTTTTCACCTCTAACTGTAATTCCTGTGCTATTTGCATTAACATGTCCTTTTTAAAGGTTTCTAGAACTTCCATTGAAGCACTTGAGCACTGTTGACTGTAACAAATTGTCAAATCAAATAAATTTTCAAAATGTTAGCTGAGTAATTGGATCAAATAGTTGTATCCCGGACGAGCCCCCAATTTTCCTGTTATGGTCACAGGGCAAGCACAGTACCAGTTACCGGTTGCTTTTATGTTGCAACAGAAAAAAAACAAAAAGCAAACAAAAATGATTACAGTCAACTGGTATGCTCTCAATAATACATTCAATGATACACTAATGAAACATGTCTGACCTGACCACTGTAACTGATAGTTAAGTTTGTCGACTATATCCAGCAATCTGTCCTGTGATCTGTCTTGTTGTCTGTCAAATGTTTACTAAGACACAGATATCTGCTGTTATCCTTTTGATCTCCAATCACACAAAATGTCTAAATAGAGATATCCAGAGAGTTTGCACAACTGTACTGTCTGTTCCAAGATATGGACAATGTCCAAAATGCAGTAAACCCACTCTCTGGTAGAATCATACACTGTATATAATAATAAGTATAATCCAAAGTACAGCAAATCTATCCAGACACTGTAGAAAGTTCACACCAACAAAAGTTCAAAACAACACAAGCAGTTTACATCCACTCGAATATTGCATTCAAGACACAATAGCCTTCCTTATAGCCTGTGAATACTAAGTTCATCTGTGGTCAGGTGTACAGTCCTTATATATGCTTAAGCCCCAGAAGCTTAGAGAAGCTTATAGAATGCTATAGAACTAACTTGAGAAAAAAAACACTTGTTACCAGATGCACCAAGAAAGTTCAAGAGACTACCGGTAATTGGGTTTCCCCAAATCTACTAATATAATCACTGAGTTTATTAGAAGGATTTCCCCAATCTATAAATAGATCAATAAACATCTTGACTACATAACACATAATCAATAACTCCCTTACTTTAAGTGTTAATACATACAGATTATTAGATCAAATAATGCACAGACACAGTGCCCATATATGTAACACCAGGAAACGCACTCACAAAATGAGAGAGTTGCAGAAAGAGGCCCAGAATTGAGAAAAGTGACACAGAAACAGAGGCTGAAGGAGAGGCGTGACCATCACAGTCATGATACAAGAAGGGGCACATGACCAACATCTACCTGATGGACTCTAACGAAGAGGCTATTGTGGACTTTGTGAAGGACCACGGGAGGTGTACAGTAATACTTATGAACATTTCAAGGACAAAGCAAGGAAGGAGTGGCTCTGGGAGCAGTTCGCCAACAGTCATAAGCTGTCTGTCAAGGTGTGCATGACCTGGTTTGAGTCGCAGAGGACACGCTACAAGTTGACACAATCAAAGTCTGGTCAGGCCCCAAAAGAGATGACAGAAATGGCTACAGGATAAATTTGGATTCCTGAGGTCACACATCAGATGCAAGGATCTTAGCAAATCATCAGGATTCAAGTCCCAGTGTTTTAGTTGCTTCCGCACATGACATCTCCAGAGCTCCAGCTGACACAGACAGTATGGAGATTAGCATGCGATCAACAGACACCATGTTATAGCCTCAACACTTCACGAGCCCCACCTTAGCTTCATTGGGCTCTTTGGTCAGTCAGCAGGTAATGGACCAGTTTACACAGATGAGAACCATGCTGGCATCATTCCTCGGGCAAAAACCGGAGACAACAATACATACAGCCTTCTGCAACTATCTTGCATTTGAGGGATTAGAAGAGAATGACTTTCAGACATTTAGAAACAAGGCTGTCAAGCTTCTCGGCAAAATTTAACAAACGGTAGAAGAATGTGGTCATCAGCCCCAGCAGTCACGGTAACAGACACTTGTGCAACTTCAACATTTGTGCCACAGACATATCAAGAGCCACAGCAGCCTGCACCAGCTACAAGGGAATACATCAGATGCCTTCAAGCGAGGTCATTCAACCCACTCAGCAGACCCAAGTGCCAACCAAAGCACAGCAGCAGTAATCTAAAGGGTAGCTGACTTCATTTCTAGTCATTCACGACCAATAGGCTGGACCTTCAAGACTACTTACATTGACATTGACGCCAACACCACCAAAGCACTTCAACCCTCCCTCAGTTGCATCTGCTACAGGCAAAAAAGTCAACACAACATATCAGGACCCTCAAGTTACTTTGGAAATCTTCAGTCTGTGATGAGCAACCAACAGGAACACTGCTGTAAACAATTTAAATGTCATTTTTAGGGCCACCAAATATCCCCAAACAATAAACAACAGCTGTCAAAACATCTGAAACAAGAAGCATTACATTGTCACACACAAAACACCTTTGTCTCAAACACAAAAATAAAAAAATGAATGAATTAGTGTGTGATTGAAGAAAAATTAAAAGGTAAAAAAAAATTTAGAAACAATCTTGAAATATGTGGAACTTGGAAAAAATTATTAAATGACTTTAGGAAAAAAAATTTAAAAAGTCTTCAACAACTTTTGAAAAATTTTAAAGAAAAAATCTTCAACAACTTTGGAAAAAAATTTAGCAATGATAATGAACTTTGGCCATAAAAATATAGCAAAGGCAATAAAATTTTGGCCCACTCCAACAATTTAAAATAAAAAAACTTAGACTTTAAAGAAGCTCTGACATTTGGGGGAAGTGTTTTGACCTTTGGATTTGACCTCGTGACCTTTGACCCTTTGAGAAACTTTTAGTTTTCCCCAAAGAGATTTGGCAGTTTTTCATCTTTAAAATATCTTGCAAGTTTATAAGAAAATACTTTAAAGGGGGGGGGGGGGGGGGGGTCATTTTTACATAACTTCGTGGAAATTTTTTAAAGGCAGACTTGGTTTGGTTTCAAATAGTTTGGAAACTTGTTGGAAATGGATTGGATTTTATTTGGAAATTTGGTGGAAATTTAAGCAACACCAGCTCAAATACAAGTTTTGGGAATAATTTGGAAGTCCTGAAAGGGACTGATAGTAGTCCTGAAAATGAATGATAGATGCCAGCTTCTACCCCCAGGGTTGTTGGTTGACACATCTCAGATCCTGCATTCCTGCCCAACTAATGCCCCCACATGATTGAAGTAGTCCTTCAGTAGGATTCCTGTAGTTCTCATTTGGCACATACACCATCTGTTCATTTCATAGAGTCACCACATCATTTTCTGGGATTGGTGTCCTGTCTGCCCCACCCTGGTGTGTCTGTACACATGTAAACATAATGTCTCTGACAACCCTTGGCCTTTGCTCCATGGTGCCCAGTAGTACCCTGAACCTCACTAAGATTTTAAAAGCGTTTTTCACCACTCTCCTACCTCTGGAGATCCTGTAGTTGGCTATTCTTTCTTCCCTTGTGAGTTGTCTTCTGCTATAGGGTTTTACTATCCATTGCATTAAGGCAAAGGCATCATCACCCAGCAAGAAGTAGTGAAAATCTGGCTCTCTCTGCCAAGGGGCTCAGGTGCAGGTAGCCCCAAACTGACTCTAGGATTAAATCAGAGTTTGGAAAATACATCAGTACGGCTTGTGAGGCTTTGCTATGGCTTGTCTGTTAGAGGTTTACGGCTTGTTGTGGTAATTTCCTGTCTTGTCATGAAAAAATGGTCCTGACCCCAAGTTAGGTCGGGATATTTATCCAGACAGGTCAGTATGTGCTACGTCCTGTCAGGTAGATGTAACCAACCCAGCATTTTCACATGCGTTTTTGCAGTGTTTGCCCCCGATTCCACATCTTTTGCAACTGATTCTATAATCATACAGTCAGGGAACTCACTCTATAATCATACAGTCAGTTATAGGATTGGTTCCAGTGGAACACCCCCATAAGGCAGGTAACAATGACTTGATAAAGAAAGCAGGAAAGGGAAATATCGTGTGCAAATTCTCAAAAACCAAAGGCTCCAAGATTGGGTTATACAAAACATATTTTTGTGGGATAGACATTATTTATTGTTGCTTGTTTGGTTGTCACATTTTGCTTCTATGTTGTTTCTATGAATATATTTGTTGTTACTATGATTATATTTCTCCAGTTCTATTATATTCTGTACTTCTTTCCATGATAGGAAGTGCCATATTTCAGATTTGCATCTGAGGAATTCTTCCATGGCTGGCTTTTCAGTATAAAATGGAGGTGAAGGCTCGCTCTGTGTTGAACTGGTATAAAATACTTCCGTTACAATAATGTGGGTTGTTTATATTGTCTGTACATAGTTGGTAATTTCAACCTTTGTAGATATTTCATTCAGCCTGACTGTTTCCCTTCTTTGCCTGAACAGTTTAATGCTGGATATCAGGATAGAATTGATAGTAATCAAGAAGTATAGTAATTGATATTATATATATGCTGTATTGTTGATATTAGATTATATATAAATATAAACCATATCTATTATAAGATGTATATATTTGAGGTGTTTTATAACCTGGTGAATTATTTTACAGGTAAACTTGCAAATAATCATACACCATTGTATTATTAGCTTTATGACATTAGATACTAGTTAAGCAATAGGAATGTAGTGACATGAGGTATTCAGATATTATGTGCTGAAGCAGCGTATCCCTTAGAGTGACGGTCCCCCAATGTTAAAAATGCAAGACCTGTTAAAGGTAGGTGTATGGCCGTTTGGAGTTCACATATATATGGTTAAGAGAAGAACAAGAGTGACTTGGATCAACCCACAAAGTTTAAACATCATTATCTGAATATGACCGGAAGTAAAGACTTTAAACAGTGTACATATAATAGGCAAGGGAGTGGCATAGGAAGATTTGAATGCTTACAACACTGGCTTGCTGAAGATCAGTTCTAATTTGGCAAACATTTAGAAAACTGTAATTGTCACTGTGTTAGCATCATGTATTCAAATTCAATTCATGTTGATCATTCCTACGGTGGCTGTGCCATCATTTGGAAAAACAGTCTCAATGTCTCTGTCACTGCTAAATCATTTAGAGCCTGTACTGTGAAATAAGATGGGATACTTAATTGTCTGTAGTATTACCTGGCATCTGTTGATACCACCGGATTTGAACATGTTTATAATAACCTCTCATTATTAACTGAATAATGGCAGGGACATACTTTTATTATTGGTGGAGATTGTAACACAAATGTTGATAACCCTGGAGTAAAATTAAAATCATTTATGTCAAAAGAGTGTTTGTATTGTGGTATAGACTGGTGCTGTAATATTTCCCTTTGACTGTAAAGCAAGTAACAGCAGATCCGTCATTGACCATTTTTTAAACAGTGATGCAGTAGTAAACAGACTAACTTGGTTTGCTAGCTTACATGATTTGGACATCCTATCAGACCATTGTCCTTGCGTAATGAGTTACAAATAGGAAGTCAATTACATTAACAATGGTCTAACATGTAAAAAGCCAAAACAAATTGGCACTGTGCTGAAAAATGATAAAAGATACTAACTATTGTGTCTATTGTACTAAATGTTTGAATATGTATAAAACATCAAGCTGCACTCAATAATGGTTAAATGCCAAAGATTTGCTCCAGCAAAGGCAAAGTTACAGAGTGTAACTTGAATGGAAGAATTTCACTTGTTTTTTGTGCCTCATATGGGAATATTTTGCTAAATATGAAGGTAGTGATACAAAACAGGTCAAAACTTTGATACAAAATAAGCTGGGTGATATACAAATCTAGTCATTAATCCAAAAACAAGTTTCACACGGCCCACTTAAAAAAAATTAAGAAATTTAAGATTTGTAGACAATCATCATTAATATTTGGACGATTTATATGCTAATTAGACTTGCACTATGAAAAAAATACATTTAATGGTAAATTTTAGAAATTGTGGAAATATTTCATAATCTGTTTGTAGACATTTTCAGGAAAACAAAATGGCTGAAAAATATGTTACAGATGCAAGGAGAAGTTATTTCCCTAGTTAGCTATTACAGAGTCAAGCTGTAGGCAAATCTTGCTAGGTTAAAGCTGTTTGATCACAGTAAAAAATGGATATGACCTAATTGGAGAACATGTGCAACAGTAAATATTTGTATTTGTTCCTTTTATCAGTTTATCAGAGATAGAGAAGTCAAACTTCCAAAAGCTTTGAAAGCAGGACAGACTCTAAAATCATTATTTAAAATTTAATGGAGGGAACAAAACAAAACATCAGCAGCATCGATAAGATATAAGATAAATTAAAAAGTACTGAGTTTGCCAACACATTTGTACAACTAAAATATGTTAAATGAGCCGGGAACTTCTTCAGGAACTGAAAAGTATTTTATTGTTAGCGATTATATATGAAGATGCCTTTCAGCAAGGCGCACAATATAATTTATTTCTTGTACTTTTGAATTTAAGTGCTGGTGTTCCACTTGAGTTGACTGTGACAGACCCTTACTGACTTTAGATTCACGAAGGCAGGGTCTGAGTTGGGGACATTGTAGCAATGATAGTCTTTTTACACCTTCATGCCAGGATGTAAGTACATCTCGCCTTGTCTGGATCTATGTCTGACATGTCTTGGGGTCAGACAGTTTCTCAGCATGTTACAACATGAAAAGTGTTGGTCAATAAGACCTGACTAGAAGGAAGCAAGATGAGGTGTAAAGTAATGAATATTTATTTTTTATTTAGTTGTGGTTAAATGACATTTCACCACTGTTTAGGTTATATCAAGTTTTACGGGCAGAGGAAACCAGTACATACAGTTGGTCAAGGTTTGGTAATGTAAACTGCCAGCCAACGGCAATCGGCTAGCAGCTTTCCCATTTGATGTCAGACAGGGATTTGAACTCTGATCTTAGAGGTGAGAGATGGGTGTGTTACCAATGAGGGGACCTAACGTTAATTTGTGTTCCTATTACCTACGTTCTTAAAATTTTCCAGAAGAGTATGGTCTACTTTTTCAATACTTATTACTCCATTAGTTCAAAGTTGGGAAACTGCCATTTACTGTTTTTCTACCCTAACTTTTACAACCCCAAGCATACAGATTTCTTAGAGCTAATGTGGCAATTGATAAATTAACAAACAGTTGAGCTAAATCATGGGGTGGGGGACCAACTGTTAATTTAATAATCATACCATCTATCAGTATGTAGTTGAAAGTAAAACAGCCATTTACAGTGTTTCAGACTTTCCTGAAGAACAAGTAAATCTATCCATCTGATATAATAATACCTTGACAAAGGATAAACAGAGAACAAAATCCCTTCCCATTTCCTGTCACCTATTACCTATTTTGTGGGTGTGTGTGTGTGTGTGTGGTACATGTCCAGGTCCCTGAAAAAAATGTTTGTGTTGGGTTGAGGTGGGGGGGGGGGCATGTTTTGTGAGAAATAGTACTTGTCCTAGCATTTCAAAGGCCTGTGATGTCATGCATGCTGGTGATGCCACAATTCAGGATTAACAATGTGGTTAAGGTTTATCATTTTTCTATGGTCAAAATAATAAATAATTCAAAACTGCATGACAGGTTCAGATCATAGTTGGTAGGTAAAAATCTAATGCCCTTAGAACATTTGTTTATGGTGACCTCAAACTTCTGACAATAATTATATTATGCTAATTTTAAGGTTACCTCTTAAAGGCCAGTAAGAAAAAAATACTTTGTGAACTTCAGTTGATATGTTAATACATATTAATTAAATTTTTAATCAGTTTCTAAGAAAATGGATGGTGCACAAAGGTACTAATGCATCTTGTACCAATATTTTTAAAACTGAATTTTACTCACAGTTATATACTACATAGTTATTGTTATATTAAACCATCTGTAATGTATGCTACTTCATTGCAAAGTAAACATTTTCAATCCAGGGTTTGAACCACAGACCTCAGAGGTGGGAGGTGAGTGTGTTACCACCGTATCACCATGTCCTGTTAAACCTCCATGTATAATATGAAGTACACTACCTTGTGACATCATCAACATGTGTGACATCACATGCCTTTGAACTTTACAAGTGTTAATTCTCACCAACACTTGGCTATGCCCCCCCCTCTCAAAAACCACTAAAATCTTTGGCACAAAACAACTTTGGCACAAAACAATCAAATGGGAAATAAATAATTGAAAATAGAAGTGTGATTCATTTTCAGAGATCGATCAATTATAAGTAATACTCTGCTCTACCTATTTCCTGTTTTCATTCTGGAAGTCAAAAACGGAAAACATAGGCTAAATTTATCTTTTAAATTTAATTTTGACCTCGTTTAGAAGGGAGTATAATTAACAGTTGGTCCCCTCAATAAAGTTCAACTGTTAATTATATTATCAGCTACTGTTTATCTGTGTTTCTATGCACAGCATTAAAATAGGTAATAAATATATTTCAAATTTTTGCAAAAGGGAAGCAATGTGGGAAGAAATCAAGGTACATACCGTTCACTAGTTTATCCATTTATATACATAGAAACAGAAAACGGTAAAGCACCCACTTCCGTTTTACTGTTTTACTGTTTTGAAACAGTTAAAGGGTTAGATACTTAATTCTATTTTCTGGCAAGTCAATGAGAAATGTGTAAAGCACCTTTTAACAGTTTACATTCTGTATTAAAGCATAATGAATATATGGCCTTTTACTTTTTAATGTAATACCTTTTAACTCTTTTACTATTTTTACTCCATTTTGTCTTTTGGGGGGAGGGGGACAGGGAGGGCAGCCACGTGCTGGTGAGAAGTGATACTTGTGGTTTGCTTCAAAAGCCTATGATGTCACTAATTTTAGTGATGTCACAACACATTGTGCATTATATATTCCATGGAGATTTTGTATGAATGAGGAATCTCAGTAATTATTTATGAATTTTCAGTGTAATTTTGTCTTGCCATTACTGATGTAAATTGTTCATTAAAAAGATAAATTATTTTACACAAAATATGGCAGCAATTTTGCATAGTAATTATGACATACACACTTATAATAAAGGAGATACAGGACAGTTTAAAAACCTTTTTATCAGTATTTATGTTCCTGAGCTCCACAAATCGGCCATTTGCCAAATCAGTCCTTAGCAAATTGGCCCTTGCAAACTCGCCCCCCAATTAAAAACAAAAAATTATATTTAATGCAATAAGAATAATTTTGTGGTGCTTAATCTCCATCACAGGGCAGATTCTAAAGCTAACATTTCTTTATAAATAGTACACCAGATAAGCATGTATCAAGTAAGCATATCTTAATTCTAACATTAGATATGTTAAATAAATTTAAGCGACACAATAAGTAACAGAAGCCAGGTTGTCAGACTGTAATATTTGACCACCACGATTACACCAGATAATCAAGGAGGAAATTGATGTTTTGATACCACAAGCCAAATTATAGTGAAAATCAATAGGAGTAAGCAATTACCAACTTTCCCACATGTGGTCTGGGGTTTGAACCACAGACCTCAGAGTTGGAAGGAGAGTGTTACCAATGCACCACTGTGGCCCCTGAGACTTGCAGAAATGGAACAGACCTCTTAGCTCCAGTATCCACATATCGGTGATAGGATCTGTCTGGAGTTCCTCCTGACCTCTGTAATTTTCCTTAATGGTGTAACGATAGGTTCGCCTGACAAATCTGTCCTGGAAGTCAGGAAGTAAAATATACTATTAAAAATATCTACATTCTCAGAATTCTGTATATTCTGTCATTTATGAAGTTAAGTTTCCTTACAGTTAATAAATTAAATAATTTTTAATACCAAATAAAATTTCTCAGTACCCATTCTGAACAAGAACTTGGGGGTCATGTGACACAGTGCTGACTCTAAGATTAGAGTTTAAATCCCGGCTGTACCTTGTATGTACTGGTTTCCTATGTGCTTCCAACTACCCCTCACAATATAAACAATAATGTACTGTGTATGATGTAAAGCACAAAAAAATAAATGTACAGAAGACTCCTCTTTAAAAATTACCAGAATAAATTATTCTATGAAAATACTTATTTCAAAGGTTTAGTTGAATATAAACCCTACTTGAAATTGTATTAATGAATCTTAAATTAACAAATGACTACAAAAATTTATTGTTGGTGTCTGGCCCCGGGTCTATGCACAACCATTTACCAAAGTGAATTGAATCTGTCAAGTCGCTCTTGTCGGACCTTTGAATGGGTAACCTTAAAGTCATTTGTGAGTCATTATTGCTCAGATTTTAAGGACACCGACAGTATACAGTTAGAACAACAACCATGTATCAATTAAAACTGAAATTTGCCAAGTATTTTTTTATAATTGGCCCTGAAAGTGGTTACCTTATGGTGTGTTTCCACTGGAACCAACCCTGTAACTGACCCTACGACTCTATGGTCGGTTGCAAAAAGTTTTAGGGTCGTAGAAAAAAAGGCGTGAAAATGCTGGGTCGATTATGAGTCCCTGATAGGATGGTACACTTAAAGACAGGACGTAATGACCTTCCCCACAAGACGCAGGGTCGGGGACGTTTATTGCACAGCCAGTCACTGTAGTACTACGACAAGCTCTAAACTCCTAACAGACAAGCCGTAGCAGGTCCCGACTAGCCGTACTGACAAACAGACAAGCCTGGAGAAACATACAGAACTCCACGACCAGACGTGCAGTCGGTATTGCAAGTAGACTTTTTGATGAATTTTGGGGAAAAAAGAGGATCAAGTGTCGAACAATAAACAATTCTTAAACTAGGTCACTAATAAATATTTGGATCCATCACGTGGCCTAAACGTTCAAATATATTTTTTTGTTATTTTAATTATACATTTCAGTTTTTGCTTTAATAGTATATGAAATAAAATCAATGTATGTCTGCTTCAGATTATGAAGGAAAAATCCTTTTAAAATACGAAATTTTAATTTCAAATGTTATATCAAATTAATGCAGTCGAAGACGAAATACACTTTGTAATCTGTTGTGATGGCTATTATGCAGAACGGTCTGCTTTTTTTGATTATATCTCACAAAATATTTGCTCTGACTTCCAAGAATTAGATCTGGAAGATAAATTTTTAAAGTTAATGAAACTGCAGAATTGTCATCTAAGAAAGTTTGTCAAATTTCTAGTTAAAATTTGGGAATGTAGGAAAAATAAACTTTTAACGTGTTAATTAACAAATATGACTTGTGGTGAATTAACAGGCATGACTTGTGTTTATAATGATAAATGTCCATTTACCAAAATGTTATTATTACTATGTATTACACACTATTTTTGTCAATGTGGTTAAAACTGACTTGTAAGCCTTTTCAGGCTGGGTGTTACAGTATGTAGTTGTGATATTGTATTGTATGCATATAACACACTGTCAGTATAATAAAAAACATATCTATCTATCTATATCCTGTACAAACAAGCAGAGAGAGATGTGCTTCTAACAATCTCTCACGTGACAATGAAAACCTTCTGCTTGTTCCTGCCTTTTATACTCCAATTTTGAGCTTCTGGGAAGGACCCCTTTAAAATTCCGTCCCTCTGAGCAATTTTCCTACACATTTATAGCAAATAATTTCGAGCTTCTGAGAAAGCACATTTTTCTGGACGTGAAGGTAAACACACTGTAGTTCTGGTCATGTGATGGGATCCAAATATTTACTAGTAATCTAGTTTTAGATTTGTTGATTGGTCAGCACTTGATCCCTCTTTTTCCGAGAAATTGCTTATGAGTTTTACATTAAAAATAAATATCTTGTGATTGGATCCAA
Source organism: Sabellastarte sp. h YS-2021 (assembly GCA_964017235.1). Classification (NCBI taxonomy): domain Eukaryota; kingdom Metazoa; phylum Annelida; class Polychaeta; order Sabellida; family Sabellidae; genus Sabellastarte; species Sabellastarte sp. h YS-2021. Next base: position 15,060,171 of record OZ024933.1, read on the forward strand.
ATAATTATACTTTTTAAAATTGCTCTGGTGAAGTAGGCTGAGAATTAGATTACTATGTCACCTAATAAAAAATATATGTGGAGCTTTTCTGTAAACTTATAAATGATAATTACTTACTGGAAATGGGCTGCAAATGAGCAGTACTTCAGTTGCAATACTGTGGGGTGAGAAAAATGAGAAAAAAAACAACAAAAAATGAGACTGAGAAGATGGAGAAGAGAGAATGACTAGTAAAGAATATGTAGAAAGAGAGGACTAGTGTTGAAATTTGGTTGAACAGTGCTGTAGTTTTTAAAAAAACTGTGTGCTGACATTAAGCAGAGGTCTATTGAAAGCAAAACTAACAGGTCTGAAAGAGTTCTGAGAAGAAGTAGCTGTGAAGACAATAGAAGTCAGCTAGAGCTCTTAACCTTCAGAGATCTGTTCATACGTGCGCTGGTATGCTTCTGTGACAATTTGTTGTTGTTGCTTGCACAACTTATCAGTCTAGCAGGGTCAGAAAGTGTCACATCTACTTCAATTAGTGTCATGCCAGTTCTGTCAATACAAATTGTCAGCTACTGAACTGTTTTCCCGCCATTTCCTCCACCCCAGCCTTCTGCACGCTGGGGCCCTCATTCTTAATTTTGTTACTGAAGGGTTAAAACACCCACCCTCCTCCCCTGCACCACACCTTCTCACAGGTCAGGTATTTCTTTCTCACTACACTGCAAACCAGTTATGTGACCAGCCACACCAAGTTTGATAACGCTCTTATCAAGTTTCTGTACATACTGTATACATAAAGTATTTTACTTTTAGTCTCTTATTCAGGGTTGCCACTCATGATTGTTTTTAAAATTCCCTGACTTTTCTCTGACTTTTCCCTGACTCAAAGCCAAATTTCCCTGACCACCGCGATGAATTTAGAATAAAAACTGTAGCAGAGATCAAGGTGTTAAAACCTTTTCTAATCAATAATAAGCAATAATCAATCCATGATGCAATCATGTAAATGTCAAAGAACAAGAATTCTTTTATGCAGTTTTATTTGAAATACATTTATAATTACTTGCCGTTTTAATTAAGCCCACCAGAAATGTCAAAGTAAAATTTAGGTATAGTTTTTACTGTACAGAAGACTGCCATAGCCAATTTTTACAAGAAAAAAATGCCAGGTAATGTACTTCAATGACTATATTACTTGAGATGTTTATATCAACATTGTATTTTTAAATTATTCATGCTATGCAAACATTACCAATGAGTGGCATCATAGCTTCCCTTAAACCAACGCACGCGACTCATAAAAGTCAATTTTCCCTGACTTTCTGAGCATTTCTTCAAATTTCCCTGACTTTTTTCAAAATTCCAAAATTCCCTGACCCAGAACAGAATTCCCTGACTTTTCCCTGACCTTGAATTTCCCTGACTTTTCCTTGACCAGTGGCAACCCTGTTATTTTACAATACATCTTAGTGTCATTTATTTTATTTCTATGTTGGGTCCTTTTATGTCCATTGTAATGTGTATGTAACCTACTAATATAGTTGCTGTTGTTAGAATGTTATATGTAAAATAAAAGGCTCAGTTGTCCCAAAATAAAGTATGTGTATTCATTGCTGTTTCATCGTAACCCAAACTCCTCTGACTTACTGCCCTGGTGACTGGAAACCTTGTTGCGTGTTTGATGCCTTTTATACTCCAATTTCTGCAGTTCTGGTCATGTGATGGGATCCAAATATTTACTGGTGACCTAGTTTTATATTTGTTGATTGGTCGACACTTGATCCTCTTTTTCCCCAAAAATTGCTTATGGGTTTTCACAGTGAAAAATAACATCTTGTGATTGGATCCAAATAGTTTGTAAACTTTTTAAAAAATGCCCTGGTGAAACATGGCCAGAATTTGTTTATTATGTAACAAAATAAACCATTTTTAAGGTTTCTCAGTTACTTGTAGCATACACATGCACCTTCACTATCTGTTATCTTCAAAACTATCATCACTTGCTATGTTTCTTCGTCATTCTTGACATAATTTTTACCTCACATCATGTTGGGAATGGACTGCAAATTAAAAGTTCTTAAGTTGCAAAAGACAGGCCGACTACATGATAGGACAAGCCTGGAAGTGATAAGGACAGGCCTGAAAGGGTAACAGACAGGCCTGGAAGTGATACAGACAAGACAAGAACAAGAGTTGGGAAGGGTCAGGGAAATATCAAACATGTTTGATATTTCACCGACTCTCCCCGACAGGCCGGGAACTTACAACCAACCCTAAATGACCATGTAAACATTCGTCCCGACCCTCCAAAAATGCTTACTTACCGGCCTGTCGGTTCCAGTGGGAACACTGCATTAAAGTTGCTATAATAGACTTATTGTATGGAGTTTAAGGTTACCATAAAGTGGAAGTACGCTCCATCCTTTGTGCCATCCTCATACTAAATATTAGTGAAATTCATCAGGCAGTTTTGGAGTATTTTAATTTATTTTGACAATATAAACTCTATAAACCCATTCGTATGTGTAAAATTTGATACTGTGACGTCACAATCCAGCCTACTATGGTTGCCAGGGACATGGTCTTCACTTAATAATGCTTTGAAAGCCAAAAAATACCATAAACAGTCAAACAGAAAAGGGCCATTTTCTGTTTCAAATCCTGTCCCTTATACAGTTTTCCTAATTATAATTAGTCATAAGGTAAAGGGTAAGAATACAGTATTTAAAATCACAAAACAGTAAAACAGTAAAACGGAAGTGGGTGCTTTACCGTTTTCTGTTTCTATTTATACAAATGGGTAAACTAGTGAACGGTATGTACCTTGATTGGAAGATACCTGTTTACCCATTTTTCTAAAAGAAATGTAGGCTGTTAAGTAGGAAGACAGTGTTTTTCCAGATGAAAAATATAATATAGGTAAAGTAAATTAACGGTAGAAAGTAAATTAACGGTAGGTTCCCCCATTGTTACCACTGGCGCCACTGTTTTTCAGCATGATCCAACATAGAAATGTTAGGATAAGCCACAAACAGACATGTCAAAGCTAGTAACAGTAGCACACTAAATCAGTAAGAGTTGTCTGGAAGTGACGAGGATAAGATGTAAATTTACAAGGATAAGGGGAGTAGGTAAACTATCAAACATCAAATACCTACCCTCAAAGTAAAACTGTGTACCCTTAACAGACAATGTAAATGACCCCAACTGATGCTAGCATCAAGGAGGGCCAGCTCCAGTGGAACACCTCAATAAAGCCCTATGATGTGACTAGATTTTAATGAAAGCATATAACATGTAGAATATATTTGCCTGTTTTTATTTTTCAAATGACTGATACAATAGTTACATTATTACATACAATATTTTCAGTAAACCATATTAAGATCAGTACTTTTGTCATTGGCAACAGCTTGTAAATGAAAAGTTCGGAAATTTTATTTTCTACCTTCATTTATGTGTCTGAACAATTCTTTTATTTTATAATATTATGCTTTGAAAACAGGGTAATTTTCTGCAGTATGATGTGCCGGCATGTTTCTCTGTTGTAAGTATAATGCCAGCTTAAGAGAATATTTACATGTTAATTCAATATTATTACTCTCTTGTGGTCTTGCCTGATTTTTTTTAAAATTTGTACTATCTTTTGCATTATAATTTTTGAAATAAATAATGTAAACTCTGACCTTAAGAGCTATATCTGACTGCACATCCAAAAAGAGAATATGCTTCAAATCTAAAGTTTTGTTTATGATTGAATGCCAAAACAAGTACACAATAAACCTGATACAATTCTGACCAATGCAAAGCCTAAAGGTTTGCTATAACTTACCGTAATAACAGATAGTGTAAGTCTTCTTCTTGCCTTGCACTCCATATTGTTCGGCATACACATCCAGAATTTTACAGTTACCTGCAATCATGTCTGGCTCCTTTAATATCAATGGACAGACAGTTTTGCTTCTCTCATCTGAAATCACATTGAAAACTTTACTGTTGTAAATTGTAATGCTAATAAGGTTTTCCATAATGTAACAAAGACTGTCAATATGATTTTCTTGTAGTGGCTATTATATGAGTGGGCATGTTTGTAATCCACAGTCTGTGTGTAAAAAAGTACAAAACTGGAGTTAAAATTAATTTAATTCTTAATTCTATTTTAATTCAACTTTTATAGCGCTTAATCTCCACTGAGAAGTGGACTCTAAGGCGCAACAAGACAATAGCAATATGCAAATTCAAAGTCCAGGGACAGAAATAGGTCAGCACCATGGAGAAGCCATAAGAGAAAATGAGCTAAGGAGGATAAGCCTTTGCATAGAGATAGATTTTGAGCTCCTTTCTAAAATAGGCAATAGTGGGTGATGTGCGTATGTCTTCAGGAAGTGAATTCCAAACAGTGGGAGCATCAAAGGCAAAACTGAAGGCAAACTGCTTAGTGGACTTGTGAATTGTAGGCTGATATTTTGGTACATTGAGGAAGTTGGCAGCACTCTGACTATGTCTAGAGAACTGGAGTTATCTGAGTGAATTTACTCGAATTTGTAACAATTCTAGCTGCACTATATTGGATAGACTGTGTAATCTATGAAGATTGAATTTGGAGAGACTACTAAAAAGTGAGTTACAGTAGTCCAACCAACTACTAACCAAAGCATTGGCAACCGACAAAGCTGCATCCTCAGTCAAGAACTGCCTAATATTTCTAAAATCCCTTAGTTGAATAAAGCAGCCTTTACAACCACTCTAGACGTGTTTAGAGAAGGACAAATCAGAGTCAAACCACACACCCAGGTTCCTGACTGACTCGGTGGGGTGAAGGGGGTTGCATTTAAATTAAGGTCAAATACATAAGAAAATAAGCAAAATGAAGATTTTATTATTCAAATATTGAATTCATAAAATGGAACAACTTATTGTATATGAAACAGTGACAAAGAAGTAACTGATATCTGACCTATAACTGCGTATAGTAAAGTGCGATCATTTAATAACAGAGATTAGGATAATATACATTCAACTCTATACTTGGACGGTCCTTATCAAATTCTCAGCTATCAGCCACAAATCTTACATTTGATATCAATGATTTGATTTCATTATTAAATTATTTAGTTTTTCATTCTTGTCATTATTCCACAGGTTTACATCACATTATTGAGAATAGTATGAGCTTCAATTATACATTTGTTAGCCTATTAGCATTAGAAAATCTTAAAAAACAAACCAAAAATGGTAATTTACTAGTACTTAACCTTTGTGTCTAACTTTAACAGAAAAAGATACAATGCTTACTTGTCATCAAAATATTAGGACAATTTATACCGCAGATGCTACGTTCAGTCAAATAAGAAAATGTTTTAAGATAAAACAAAAAATTCAATAAAATATTACAATAAGTACTACTGAGTAATCTATTGCATATCCATAGATTAAGAAAAACTGCTTTGTGATATCACAATCATGGTAATATCATATTCACAGTATCACATGCTGGGAAAATCTTTATAAAACTGTCACTATAAATGGGTTAACATGACAAGTTTCTCCTTACCTTCAGCTTGACAGACCTTAACGTCTCCCTCTGTTGGTGACATCCATGTGATTTTGACACTGCTACAGGTAATGTCAGTGTATGAGTCTGCAGAGATGTTCAACACATATTCCCCAAAACCCTTTTTTAGGCTAATGATTTCTACACCACTAGGGACACTGATATTCACTTCTGCTGATGGATCTGATAAACACAGAAAATATAATCATTATTGAGAAAAACCTGAGATTGACCAAATATACATAAATATAGCACTAACACAAAGTAAACTTATTATTGCTTTGTGGTTGTCGACGTATAGTTTTATGCAATGATCTGAAGTTCTATATCAAAGCAAAACCTAACTTAGGTCTTAACTTTTTTGGAAAATTTAAACCTCAATACAAGTTTATTGCATTCTTGCAATTGTAACGAAATACAAGATACCGAGTCCCATCACTCCTCAGCTACCTTTTGGGGATATTATTTAGGTGAAATGACTCTTTATTTGCCATTTCTATGTTTATCTTAATTTGCAAGTAATAGTTATAAATCATATACAACAAATCAACATATTCCTGAAAAAGCTCCATAAAAGTGGCCTCTCTCCAAGGCCACAAATATGTTAGAAATTTATGTATACATTTCATTAATGCAATCTAAGAAAATATCTAAAACGTTCCTTCAGTAACTTCATCGCTATGCATTGATGTAGAAACATAATAAATATTGTGACGACCTTTCAATCAGGTCGTCGGTCAGATTGTATGGCCAGCTCAAAAATGTGAAAGTCTCACGTTGTGTTCAGAAAATCAAGATGTGAACCAGGTTCAATAGTTTTTAAAAATAAGAGCCACTAACAATGAGGCTTAGTATCAAAAAGACTCCTATGAATAAATATTGAGAAGTTTCAGCAATTAGTAGAGACAAATCATTAAAAATCAATAATATAATTTATTTGATTCAAAATAAATGTCACGCACACCAATATAAACATTGGTTCATTTAGCGTTTCTTAAAAATATCACGCACACCAATGTGAGAATTGGTTGTCCTTGTGTTTATGACAATATAAAACACAATAAATACAGCTGATAACCTCTTTAGAGCAAATTCTCCTAATAAATAATTTACTTTCTGAAGCTATTCATAAATTATAATCCTTCATTTAAAAATACCCCACTAAAATTAATATATAAGCATGAATTCTATCTTTTAGTTAAATATCAAAAGCCAAATAACCAAAATAAGTGTTCAGATCAATAATAAAATCAAAATCTAATCCTAAATCCCCACAATAATTCAGTACAAATGAACTACTTCCCAGTTAGTACAGCTAAATCAAAATATCATAGTAAGATTTCTAAATAAGGAGGGGGATAAGGTGAAGGCCACCTTAAATCAATACAAATCACGGTAAATGAACTGGTAATACATAAAAATAATTAAATATTCACCTTTTGCTTTATGCAAGATGTTTATTCAGATGATTCAAATCGATTGATAGCTTTGCGAGAGCACCGGAGTACACCATAACACAGCAAAATGTGTTACATCACATGTCCCCCGGTGATCAACACAAACAAGCAAGTAAGAATTTCAAAGTCTTGCAATAAAACATGAATCTCGCGAGAATTAGATACAAAGACAAATATACTTGTTTCTAACATTTTAAACCTAATATTCTGCAATATTTTATTGTAAAATCACTTTACAACGTCCTAAAACGCTTTCTATCATGAGCGATAATAGGGTGAGTTTTCCATCTACATCAAGCAACTCGCGATCGAGTTCTGTTATACAAATATGTAAAGATCTATGAGGTTCACCTCAATATCATCTACAGTTGTTATATGCAACAGTAATAATAGTGTATGATATTAAAAAGGCTGTTATCCGTGATTATCAAATATTGACATAAACAGTTTTCTAACTCTGTAACATCACTTGATCAATAATCATCGTTTCTTTTTTCAACCTTTTCCTGGTTTACCTGAATAAACTTTCCAGCTAAATTAAGATATTTTCATGTTTGCATTTTGTTAACAGCTCATGCTATTGCTGTAGTAAGTGAACATGAACAAAATGTTTGGCTTAGGCTTAGTTATGTATGTAAGTGGTTTTTCAAATGGCAAATGAAGATTAATATTGAACTAGCACAAAATGTCTAAATTTTGAAGCAAGGAAGAGACATGAAAATGTGTTTTAAGATAGATAATACACTGTTGACAATCCAAACAATTAGCGTTAAATTTGAGTCATATTTGAGGCATATATATATTTTGACAATTGTGTAAAAACCTCTACCAAACCTCTGGCAGGGCCTTAGGCTCAATAATTAATAAATTCGTTCAATTTGACAATATAGGTTACAGGACATCCAGTGAATAATATAAAAAAGAGTTTATAGTAAACTTAAAAATGGAGGGGTGTTAGTATCCATAAATAGGCAGAGCAAGTTCAGAGAAGTACCAATAAATATTTTAGGTGCAGATTATTTATAAGTATGTGCAGTACGATATTGGAACAGACTTTTAGAATGAATCAACAACGTTTGACTGGAAGTACTTGGCTTAGTAGTTGAATATCAGCTAATAAATTTGGATACACAATCCTTGTGTAGAGACATCCATAAATTTCACTTTGTTATGGATGTTGAAATACTCACTTTAGGAAATATAAATGAAGAATGTAACATAACAGATAAACAACTTACCAACAATTTTTTTGACTTCAATTATTCTTTGTTGGTGGTCATTTTCCGTTTCCACATCTCCTTGATACTTGCCCAAGTCCTTTTCTTTATCAATATCTGGAATCATCAGCTTGATGCCTGTACCAGTCCACTCATATGATGTCAGCCTATTATAACTGTCTTTCATAAAAGCTTGGCCTGCGATACGTTCATAGTCAAACATATGTCGGCCTTTGACTACCTCATATAGATGGAAACTCTCCAACTAAGTGAAAAGGATAAGTTCAACTATTTAATTCTGACATTAAAATGGCACATATTTCTTACACTGAAAAAGAAATGCTCAGAATTTTTTTAGAAACAGGAACATCATTGCAATAAGAAATATTTCATAGTTGCTGTAAGCAGACCTAGAATCAGGTATCCTTCAAAGACTGCTTACCACGACTTTTTATATATTGGTCAGTGGAAGGGATATATGGCATAACAATTGTGTACAGGTACTTTTCCAGAAGAGAAAAAATTCCTTTCAAAACTATTCATGCCCCATTCAAGAACAAACGTACTTGGAAACCCACTAATACCCACATTTCGCAAACTGTTTTTAAACAGGCATTCAAAAATAGCCTACTAAAGAGCAAAATAACCCAGAAATTGCCCTTGTGGTAGTGATGAATGCTACAGACTACTTAAGAGAGGGTTACAGACAACTTAGTGATAAATCCTTTTATTCACAGATCCAAGCAGACCCGACTCTAGCAGTAAGACAAAAGATCACAGACACCCTTATATCAATGAAAAACAAAGGACTAATTAGTGAGGGCAACCTAGAATACTTGACCCCACTAACACAACTATTGGTCACTTCTATTTGTTACCCAAAATTCATAAAAAGGACATTCCTGAAAGACCAATTTGTAGTTCTGTCTCACATCCTACTTCCAATATAAGCTAGTTTGTTTACGCACATATTAAGAAATATGTACCAATGACCTAATCATATATTAGGGACATATAAGACTTCATTAGTAAAATTTAATGAATAGGATCACTACCAAAAAGATCATTTTTAGTCACCTTAGATGTCAGCTCACTGTACACTAATATCCCCAATCAAGAGGGAATAGTGGCAGTTGCTGATCAACTAAGGAAGGTCCCAACGAAACATGGAATTAGCACATATATACTAGAGCTATTGAAATTGGTATTACACAATATGTATTTCAAATGCAAAGGTAACTTCTACTTACAAATAGGTGGCACAGCCATGGGCATGGCACTCACACTAAATTACGCTAACCTCTTCGTGGATAAATTCAAGACCAAAGCTTTAGAAAAATACCCACTACAACACCTTATATGGAAAAGATTTATAGATGATATTTTTATGATCTGGGCACATGGAGAACAAAAACTCCATAAATTTATCGAGTACTTGAATAATATTCACCCAGCAATTAAATTCACACATGAGTTCAGCAAAACTGATGTTAACTTTTTTAGATACAACAGTCAAAATAAACCAAGATCATCGCCTGTAAACAACACTGTACACGAAACCAACTGACACTCATCTATACTTACACTACTCCTCATCCAACCCACACAGTCTCATTGCCAAAGGACCATATGGACAATTCATCAGACTACGCAGGATCTGCACTCTGGATAGTGATTACCAAACACATGGCCAATCGCTCATCATATTTTACCAGGACAGAGGTTGTCCACTAAAAGCGTTACAACAATACTATACAAGGGCCGCCAGATTCTCACAAAATGACGTAATGGGGACAAAAAAAATTAAAAAGACAAAAAATTTTTTTAAAAACCCAGGTCATGATTACTAGATATAAATCCTGATATAAATAAAACTATGAAGGAGCACTGAAACATCATTGATAAATCTTCCCTGACAAACTACTCATTGGTTTTAGAAGACTACCTAATCTGAGTGATCTATTAACCTCTAACTTACCCACCTAAACCACCAACCAATCAATTAAACACATTACCACCTGTGTGCACTAGATTAGGTAAATGCACATATTGCCTGAGACTACATAAAGTTGACAGATTCATCAGCTCACGCACACACAAAACATACTGGTGTAAAAATCTACCCCCCAAATAATAGATTCACATGTGAGTTGTACAATGTAATATACTTAATAATATACTTAATCCCAATGGAGACCTCCCAACCCCCGGGACAAGAGGTAGGGGTAAAGGTCAAGGAGGGTAAGTAAAAGGTAGAGATGCGCTATAATCTGAGAGTACCAAATTCAGGGGTCCTCAACTACCAGTGATCAAAATCTTCTCAGTTGCTATCAGACAAGAAAGCTCAAAATTGGAATCAAATCGGTGAGGGACACCAGGGTCAGCCTGGGCCTATCCCTATAACTCCAAGACCCACATCAATCCTAGTGAAGACCTACCTAACCCCGGGACAAAAGGGTAGGGGTCAAGGTCAAAGAGGGTGAGCATAAAAGGTAGAGATGCATTACACACCCGAGCGTACTAAGCTCGGGAGACCTCAACTACCAGTAATCCTAAATATTGTTGGGGTTGGATCAGTTACTCAACAAGTCAAATCAAGAGGGGGTGTCAACTCTGGATCTGGCCCGCCTATAATCCATATAATCTGGCCCCACTACAGAGGGTATAAGCTGTAGGAGCAATGAGAGTCATGTACTAGAGGTGGGAGGTGGGTTAAAAGATTTCACTGTTAATCCTTCAAAATCTGAGTCCACAACGACAACAAATGGGATTGGGGCTTAAAGGGGGCCCCAACATTGATAGGGGTAAAGATTTTAGTAATAGGGTTCAAAGTATTGGTGTCTGAGGTAGTTGTCAAAAAGCTTAAAGTTGGAGCCAAAAACTGTCCCAGCAGGCACCTATCAGGGTGTGCTACTTAAACTCATGCAGTTGTACTTACGGGTCCAGTAGTGTGTTTGTAGATAAGGGGGTTTCCTCTAGAATTATTAGCTTCAAAAGTTTGTCAGTATTAAAATCATAAATTAACAACCTCCCCAGTTATAACCCATGTATGTAGGTCAATAAACAAGAACACAAAAAGGGAAAGAATGCTCTTAAAACCAAGTTCCTACAAAGCGCTCATGGTAATTATTTTGAACGTTTTCTAAAACCAAGACATAGAGTGTACAATACACCTTTAAGCAAAGCTGTTTGTATGTTGTTCAAGGTCCCACACTTTGCTTCATCAGTAGTCTACTATACACTTTGGCCTTAGCTTCACATATGATGCTCCAAAGATTTCCAATGACTTGCCGGATGATGTATGGTCAGCCAATTACTCAGAAAGAAGTTGAAAACCCCGCCTCTTTGCAAAACATACCAGCCCTATTTTCTGACTTTATCCTGGTGGTTTTTCCCTGGCACTGAGCCCTGCTGTGCCTCTGGTTGTATGGGTATGGATTTCTGGTTTTCTGTATTATGCACCTACAGTCATTGTTTAGATTGAGATTTGGTGCTATAAAATAATTAGAATGGTTTGTGGCCGTAATACAAATGAATTAATACTAGCGACATGATTCAAAATACCACGGACCTCATGTTTTCAAGGTTTTTAATGGTACAGCTATGCCACTAGTAGTCTGACTTCTTGATAACACAATCTCATTACGATTTTTGTTCTAGCAGAAAAGTGCTGTCAAGTTCATTCGTGGGAATCTCATTTGTTAATTGATCATATTGCTGTTTCCTTCCTCTTTGGCTAAATAATGATATTTAATTACCTCATCAAGTATGAGATAACTGAATATAAATATGGAAGATAATTGCAGAAAAGGGCATTCTTACTTCTGAATACTTGTGTCCATATTCATATTCTAAAGTCAAGGTGTCTCCACTGATCAAAGCATAGCTACTATCTGAACACTGGAAAGAGGTTTTATATGAAGCTGCTATTTCCAGCTGATAGACAGATGCTGCAAAACAATGAAGATAGACTTGTCCACTGTATACTGTAGTAGTACAAGCACAATCATAATAAGGTCATGGTAGAGAGTTAAGATAGGATTTCCGGCTCTGACAAAATTTTTGGGATTTTAGGACATAACCCAGTTAGACAAGGATTGAATCAAATTAATGCACACTTTTCTTATGACACGTTTACTGTCAACCCTACCGACTGTAATCTGGTTTGAATAGCTTCTAGTATGGCCTGATACAAGATAAGGTTAATCAAAAATATTTGCACAGTTTTGCTAAATATTGTTGTCTTAGAAGTTCTGTTATACATGTTTGATTGCTGTTTGGTTTTAATGTTGTTTGTATCCCATGGTATAGATCATAGTATGGTGGAAAAATGAAAGAATTAAGAAAAGCATTACATACTTGTTTGACAGAATTCAAGGATGGAATTCAAGGATGTAACCAGATAGGTGATAGGGTGTAAATGTGTTACACATAAGGTTATGTTTACCATAGGCATTTTAATGGCCAATGCATTGTAGTACCCATTAGATTAAACACTTTCCTTGATTGTTTCAAATGTATGGATTTTCCCAAGTTTTGTTGTTAATTTATCGAATATGAAATATTTATCTATGAAATATGTCATATAATTCTCTAACTTTTTATCATTTATTGAATCAATTTAGAAATTAATATTTCATTTATTAAGTGGACATCAAAGCAATATTTTCAAACTTTAATTTACAACAAAGAAGTTGCATAAAACCACTTCTATATACATACTATAAGTAACATTTCTCGTCCATATTTTACATGTATTATCATAACATAAATGAATGTTATAAATAAGTGTATACTTGACCTCAACTGTTACAAAGATACTCACCAATAAGAGACAGCAGAATCACAAGAGTGGTATACATCTTTTTTTTAGGGGGGACACTTTTTCAAAAAATACAAACAGCCTCATCTGAAAATTTACAAATATTATTTTTGGGCAAGCGTATGGAATACTTTTGATGGAGTCTATCAGACAATATATGAAGCACTTATCCTGCTAAAATGTCCAATTTTTCTGGAAAGGCTATAAAAAACTATTACAATGTTTTAATATTTTCAAATATTTTTAAAAGTTTTGATTCAGAAATAGCACCACAAATTTTCATTGATTTTAATTGCATATACAAGTGACTATAGATAAACACATTTCTTATCTAAATAAGTTCATTATGAACCAATAAACTTCGTTCTTTTTGAAAGAATTCTGCTCCAGTCTTGTAACTTAATATGTTGAATATTCAACAACTTTAATATCTATTTTAAGTGAAAAGAATCCTTAAAAACAAGTCCTTAAGTCCCGAATGTTAAACATCGTGAGTCAAAAATTCTATGTACAATTAGGTAGACAATAGGTCCTGAATGTGTAACGTATGTGTCATATATTCTAGTTATAATTTGGTAGAAAATATGAGGTATTAATTCATATAGAACAGCTTGTAAGTAATATTTTTAACTAAGCAACTGGAATGTACGAAATACTAAGTTGTATATAATAAGTTGTAATAATATGTCCCACATGACATATACAAACAAAAATCATATCACAAATAAAGAGGACATTATAATGGTTAACAACAGCACGGTATCTGCTGCAATTTCTAGCTGAGTTCTGATGTCTCCATAATTTTGACGATCTTATTTCAACTTGATCTCCTTGTTCAAACGATTTCAACATATTTTGCCTTTGTGAGAACCTGTGAGATGTTGTAAGTTTCTAGAATTATTAATTTATATTTATTTTTTTCTTGAATCAATCCATATTATATGAAGAAGAAAATATGCACAAATATTGGCTGCCCTGCTGACAAACTCAATGATCAGTAGTCGAATTGACTACTGCAACTCCCTATTTTATGGCGTGAATAAATCAAATTTGACCAAACTCCAAAAGATCCAAAATGCCCTTTGTGGAATTGTTTTCAGACTTGACAAAACAACCCATTTTACTTCCTATCTGCAAAAACTACATTGGCTCCCCATTTCATAACGTGTCCTGTTGAAATATAAACTTATTACATTCAAGGCTATCAAATTCTCCCAACCCACATACTTATCACCCTTAATCAAAACCAGTAGCCTTACTCATGGAAATTGGCTTTCTCTTTCATCAGTTTGTCCCAAGAATTGCCACTGGTAAGCAAGGTTTTGCAATGGCTTCTCCCACTGAATGGAACAGACTCCCATAATCGGTCCAATGACAAAAGACAACAATAGGGTTTCAAAGTCACTTAAAGATCTACTTGTTTAGACCTGCATACCCTCCACCATAGTATATCTTCCCTTGTGGGCGCTAAATTTGCATCTTCATCCGGCATGCCCCTCGACTTTCCCTGTTTTGCCTCAAGTCCATTAGAGGATGTTTCATCAATTTTGCGCTATATAAATGTTTCTATTCCATTCTATATACACATCCGAAAATGTACCAAGGCTGTCTTAATTCTTTGATTCAGCTGATACCCTGTTTAAAAAGACTCTTGTAAGTGCATGTTCGGCCATTATTCAACATGGTGGATCTAATCAGTTCTTTGTTAATAAGTTATCACAGTTATTGTCAGCATTCAAAGATATTTTCATTACAAGTTCATGTCAAAATGGTCTTAAAATATACACACAGTCAGTTACCAACAGCCAACTCTGGTAAATGCATCCAACAAGGAGGATTATCCAGCATTCTATGACAGATTAAAAAAAGTTCTGTTGAAACATTAAAGAACCTAATCCCCATTAACGACTGAACAGATCATTGACAGCTATTTATAAAAATTTCCAGTGATTACAAATAGTATTGGGAGTAACATACCCGACCTACAGGCTATTTCCAATTGATTCGGGACAATATGTGTGCCATTGGGTTAGGAGATCCAGTACAAATTGTTTACCTTTTCATGTTCACTTATTCAATAATTTGCTTTACAGACAAACTTCATTATGTCTGCAAACATGTTTAGATTTAGCTGATTGGCTAACATCCCACATACTTCTTTTTTCACAATTGCAAATAAATTAAATATGAACCAGATACTATGGGCCAAAACATTTCACACGATTTGTTGTGCCTTTTCTAAAAATCATCAAATCATCATATAAACAAATGAATAAATAGATTCCAAAATTCTCTACATAACAGGTGTTGCTGTTTATAATGTACAAACTAACAGTCAACACAAAATTCTGACTGATGATGACGTATGCCTGTATATAAGCATCTTCAGTATTAACAGGAATTAAAGGAACTTTGATTTTAAATGCTTTGAAATGTTCAGGTCATTTATACCAGTAAAACACCCAGGTTGAAATGTGGTCCATTTTCAAACAGCCAATGTTATACAAAATCGTCAGAAAGATCACCCATATGATCAATCAATTATAGATATTTATATTACTTTTACATTTATAAATGAAACACCAACACTCAAAAAATATATAGAATTTTAGCTAAGTTTGCACACAAAGGTATAGAAATTCTTATTATTTTCACAAATTGTAAATCTACTGGAATTTACATTTCAAGTATGTAATGTATATTTTCCTATTACCAGTTTAACAATTCATTAGCAATGATATTTAGTGATTTCCTGAACATGTTCGGACATCAGCAACTCATACCTGGAGAGCACAAAGTTTTGGCTCCTACAATTACAGTCCTGTCAAAGTTGCAAGTTGTGTATACAGTTGTTTTCCCAACACATAGAATAATAACTTTCAAACACTGACTTTCCTCTGTCAAAGTTATCAGTAGACTAAAGTATAAATTAACCATTTATCTTATAAAGTCGAGTTTTTTGTCAAGAATAATATATCAAAAAGTTGCAAAGAGTCACTCAATCACTTGATATGATAATTTATAGATCTAACTGATACAAATTTAATTTTTCTACATGTTTTTTCACAATATGTTCTTTCATCAGGAAACATTTTCTTTATTTGTAAGCTTATCAGTCAGTGACACTAAACTTTGTGAATAAATAAAAGCCATAAACAGTCAAGAAAAAAAATCAGGGACATAGTCATTTACCCCATACTGTGAAAGCAAAGAACACTTTCAAATAATCAATATTACAAAAAACCTATCAGCTTAGGATTACTATTTCATTTAAGTACCAGCTAGTTTGTTGATAAGACAAATATCGGATTGATTCTGTATTTTAAACACATTTTGCTTATTCAACTTCACACACTAGAACGACCGATATTTAGAGCTATGCAGAATTTCGCCAAAGCAATTCTCACTTTTCCACGTGAAACTTCATGAATTTCAGTACTCTTTTTCTCCACCAGGGAATAATAAACTAATAACAGCATAATAATGGTGACAGATAAGAATGAAATCAATATCATAATATCTAGATTTCTATGTTGCAAAACATTTTAAGCTTTACCCACAAAAGTTAAGATCAATTGATATTTAAATGTGTTTTGAAGGGAGATTAGCAAATTGGCCTTTGGCCAATCGAACCATTAAAAATCAGGCCTCAAGAAAAACAAGGTCCCTAAAATCTCAACCCCTGCAAACTCAGACCCTAGTTGAAAACAAAACTTTTAAAATATCCTTTACACCATTTTATGAGTAAATATTCTTTTGATCTCTAGATTAAAATTTCATTTTATGTATCATTAGTTTTAAGAAATACATGCTGGGCATTTTCAGACGTAAAAATTTTACATTCTCAAAAAATTACCAGACACAAGTTTTCCACTAATACAAAATTTTATATTGCAATTTATATTTAAAATAATAATATCATATTTGTCATGATGTAACATATTTATTACAACACAATGAAATTGAGAATGAGATGTAATATTAAATTGATGGTTTCCCATATCAATATAAATGTTTACTGTGTGATATAACAAATTAATCATTCAAGTTATCTTATTTACAAATTAGTCAAGCACCTGCCACTTGGGGTTATCTTGTGTATAATGACATGTTAATATTATGTTCTCATGTATTTTTACCGTCAAAGTGAACTATGTAACACTTGTGGCTTAAATAATAGGTGAAAATGTGATCTTTTGATGATCACGCTATCTCTTACTTGTTATATTTATAAAAATGATCGCCCTTTCTATTTATGATTCCATTTTATAAAAGTGACAAAGGATGACTAAAACTTTAAATCTTTACAAACTTGTTCACCAGTTATTTTCCATGTGGCTGATTCAAAGATAAGCATTTCAGTAGCCTCAGGATTTGCATTTATTTGAACTCATGATGGGTGGACAATATACACCAACATCTTCATCTTAACTACTGTTCAGAATTGTACAGGTACCCAAAACTCAATGTTTGTTATGGTTTTTGAGAAGGTATTTCATGAACTTGTAATGCAGAAGTTTTGCAAGATTAACAAATGTTTAAATGTAGGCAGTCCCTGTACTATCACTGTCAATCAATAAAACACTGTGCTTTTTTAAGCTCTAGCAAGGCTTGTGCTTCTAGGGATTATTATTATTGTGGTGAAGCGTGATGAGTACCTGTCTCATCACTGAAGTTATGCAACAATGAGAAACACGAGTTCTTGGATGGGTGGCTGCCTCAGTGCACTACTCATGTCACTTATGGCTTTGTGGCTAATGCTAGTAGACTGAAACCCCTTTCGACCTTGCTTAGTTTTAATATTGGGTCAAACAACTATGTAATGTGGAGCAATACTTATTATGTTAAGTGAAATATACAGGTAAATTGATACATTATTAGTACATATGTTAGAAATAAGTTTGTTTATAGAGAAACTAAATTGAATTGTTATATTTATGCAAGTTTTCCTTTACTTCATGACTCAAAATGTCATTCAGTCTGGCTCGATAGACCAAGTTCAGTTCAAGTTCATTACTTAACATTGCAGACTGAAAGAAAGAGGCTCAGAAATAACCGTTTATCGATTTTATTTATGAAAATTTTTATTCAGCTACTTGAAATATTACTACATAACTGAAGTTCACTTTTCAATGATAATTTTTACACAGTAAATTTTCTAATATGAAATACATAATTATTTCGCTAAACTTATGCAGTAAAAATAGACCAATGAAAAAGAGACACTAATTCCTGGTGAACTTTAAACCTGACATGCAATGCTACAAATATTGTCTTCAAAAGTTTAGATGTACTGCTAATAATTTCCATGTGTTTCCAGTCCAGACTTGTATTGTTCCAGAAAAAAGTTTTCCCTGTTTTAACTTAGTTCAGTCTTCTGCATTCTTTTTCCAGCTACAGAGGACTTGATTTGCTACTTTCTGTCATGCCAGTGAAGGTAGAACACTACAGTTTAAAATGCATCATCAATGTGAACAATTTTAGATTTATGCATAAATGCAACTATTATAATTTCCCTTACAGGAGAGACATGTACATTTGTATCGACCATTTGAAAGATTGATACTGCCAGTCTTCATCTGATGCTGTCAGTCTTCCAGGAAACTCAGACAAGGGTGTATTTCAAGAGTCCCAGAACTCTTTGGTTATTTCAGACAGTGAAGATTCCCAGCACAGTGTGTTTGGAAGACTGTAGAACTGCTACTGAAAAGGTCAAGGACACTGGCCTCCCCAGATTCCAGTGATTCTGAAGAGAGTCTTTGAAATTTTCCTCAAGCAGGCACTCAGAAACAGATTTCCAGTTCCCCATCTTGCAGGTCCTTCATCAGATGAGCAGCAGACAAGAGTCAGTAGAAAGCAGAAAGGAAACAACAGACAGGACAAAGATCAGAAAAACAGAACCCTAAGTTAAGTGCAGACAGATTTTGCATATCTACGTTAGTGTCAAGTGGGCCAAACCATCCTCAATTGTATAGTGATTCTTCCTCTGAGGGAAAAATTTCCTAGCATTTCTTAAATCAGAAACTTGCATTTAGAATGATGCTAAGAGAAGATTAACCCAAATTGAAAGGTATTCAAGGATTTCAGGTGATAATGGCTTCAACATCAAGTTTAATATGGGGGGATGGTCCATAAGAGGTAATGGGGGGGCAGGCAATACATGGAACATTTGTATTATGACCGACCCAATTCATTAATGGGTTTCTGGGGTCATTTGCACCTTTTAGTGTGGTATTTTCCTGAACTTTTTGTCAAATTCCCCGATTTGGGGCTTTTGTCCTACCTTTCAGTACGGTATATTCTCAACCCTACACTCACATCAAGGTGATCCCACTGAGAGGGTGTCGATTAAAAAGAAAATAGGTGCTCTTCATGTGTATTTTCATATATGTTAAGTAGGAATCTTGAATTCAAGATAAGATTATCTGTAATTTGTTTGAACCTTATACTTGTGTATGAGGGACCACGATGACACAGTTGTAACACACTCACCTTCCACGTCTGAGGTTGGCGATTCAAACCCCAGACCTTATGTGGGAAAGTTGGCGGTTGTTCAATGATGGTCGGCAGTGTACAGTACAGTACCTTGACCAACTGTACATACTAGTTTCCTCTGCCCACAAAATTACTACCCATCGTGATATGAACTGTACAGTGTTGAAAGCGCCAGAAAACACCAAATAAATAAATATACTTGTGTATCTTAACATCATGTACTAAATCTCTCAGATGTCCTATGTATCTTTTAACATTATATATTATATATCATGTAACACTGGATATACTCAAATAATGTACAACTATTAATGAATAAATTTAATAGTTGTGTGTTGCTTTTAGCTGTGTAAGCAGCCACTGTCTGATACTATTCTCCTTAATCTTTTTTGTAGACCCCCCCCCCCCCCCCGGATTAACTGATTAATTCTTGGAATCATTCCAAACACTTGGTATATAATACAATTTAAAACAGATATTAGTCACGAATAGATTTTATCCATGTACGCAATAAATGTCAAAGCACTCAAATTCTGATCAATTAATAAAAAGTTACTACAGCAGTGTCCACTAGGTGTCTATAAAAACTGAGTCATGTTGAATTATGTAAGATTAATATATCAAGTAACAGCCGTGTTATCTATTGTCCCTTGTACTGGATTGTTTTCGTTTATATTTATTAAATTGATTACACTGATATGTTACTTTCTTTTCTTATTGGGAAAGCAATAATCACTTTATCATCCTATTTGTCAGATATTAGTCACTAATAGATTTTATCCATGTACGCAATAAATGTCAAGGCAATCTTCAAATTCTGATCAATTAATAAAAAGTTACTACAGCAGTGTCCACTAGGGGTTATCTGGTGTTTAATGACAATATATTAATTTTTTTTTAATTCTCAAGTGTCTATATATACTGACTCATGTTGAATTATGTGTCAATAAAATATCAAGTGACAGCCGTGTTATCTTTTGATCATTGTAAAATTCACAAGTGTCTATAAAAACTGAGTCATGTTGAATTATGTAAGATTAATATATCAAGTAACAGCCGTGTTATCTATTGATCCTTGTACTGGATTGTTTTCCTTTATATTTATTAAATTGATTACACTGATATATTACTTTCTTTTCTTATTGGGAAAGCAATAATCACTTTATCATCCTATTTGTCAAAATGTTAATGAGCGTCTCACTGCAGTGTTATCAGGATTACTTTCTAATTTATCTGAAATCATTATGGTTTGACAGAGTTACAACAAAAATTTTATTTAAACTACTGATCAGAATTATGACAATTACCTCAAAATTCAAATATTTGTCGTCAATTTTGAAAAGTTAATGAGCTTCTAACACAGAATGGTTGGAAGGTTACTGCCAGGTCACACTTTTCCACCCTTTGGTTTTGAGCTACAACATATTGCACTCATCTCAGTTGTGGATCATTGTAGTACTGTACGTCTTGGCAGAATGCATTCAGTATGATTCAATGGGATTTGCATTTGAATAGGACATATTCAACTTGAACAGTTTCGAAATTTGAGTCTTAATAGTACCAGCATGAGAAATGTTAAACCTGTTAACAAAACCGTGACCTTTATGATATCCTGAATGTTATGCTTCAAATGGCAAATGTATAAATCATACTTATTCTATTAAACAAAGCATTACTATTGGTTCCTTCAGTACCAAATCAGAGAATATACATGAATATTGTGTAGTATATTTTTGATTTGCACAATATTTTCTTTACTACAGGATTCAAAGTGTTAATTGATCCATCCGTATTGCACTAGTACACCTAAGCTCTCTAGTTACTGACATTCCCATACCCGAGAGACAGAGTCTTAGGGATAAACAGTCAACAAGGTCCTTGAGGTTCCAGAACCTGCAACAAGACACATAGCCCGATGACAGTGAATTCAATTTTAAGTGGTCACCTGAGACACTGTGCATCTGCTTAGATTAAAATCCAGGTCTTCTGTGCTTCAACGTAAGTGTTATCTGCTTGACCAGTGTAACAAAAATATGATATATTTAAGGTCATTATTTAATTGTAATTTTAAAACACAAGCTTTTTAAAATTTCAAATGCTCAGATTTTGTGTACAAAGTGTCAAGAACCTCAGAGTGGTGTTTGATTCTTACGTAGCTCTTTTGGAACATGTAGATACGTCATAAAGTCTACTAGAGTCTGTGCAATATACTTCTACAGAATTTGTCCCCTCCTCAACCTTGAAACATGAGTCCTTCTAGCAAATGCTTTTGTGAGCAGCAGATTGGACTGCTGCAATTCCCTGTTTGTGTCACTCAATGATTTTGAGTTAAGAAGATTGCAGCGGGTCTAGAACTCACTATAAGTTCTCCCATATTACCCCTCAGTTGAAAAAACTCCATTGACTAGAAGCCAGGTACAGGGTGCAATTGAAAAAAGGTCTTGTTACATACAAAATTCTAAACCACGGCCAACCAGCTTAGGTAAGTGAATTAATTCACCCCTACACCTCCTGTAGATACACAATTCACAGTAGAACTAAACTTAAGTACCTCCACATCCTCACCTTTGATCGCATAGTCCATATATTGAGTAAATATTTTTCCAGTTCTTTCAGTCACTCTGTCCCAGTTCTTTAGAACTCTTTCCCTTTCCAAATAAGAAACAGTCCCTCTGTTACATCCTTTAGCAGACACCTGAAAACTCACGTGTTTAACCCTAGCTTCCCCATCTAGTCTCTTTCTGTTTGGTCACACCCATAACTCTGCCTTACTGACCTTGCTGCCAATTGATTATCCTTATGGCTAATGTATTTGATACTATAGCCCACAGAGTTCCGATTTGCAGGGAAGATATTGTGCCAGCAAAGCAGTAGATTAGATTAGATTTAAAAGTAGCTAACAATTTACCACTAGCTACATTTTTAACTGAAAGTATGTTGATATGTTCTTCTGATATATGCCAAAAATGAAAGACTTTAAATTAACAAAAGATAGATTACCAGTGTATCAATTGCATTTTATTTTTACCTCCACAAACAAAGTTATTTGATCATTTATGCTTTCTATTTCTTTGCTTATGTGTAGGAAGCAAACATTACAAAAACACTGCAACAATTTATAACAAACTTCCAAGGTAGGTGAGTTTCGACTTAACATAGAATTGAGCTTGAGAATATTCCACGACCAATACTGATTCCAGGATTTTCTTCAAGAATTTGTTTGGCTTTTTTGTCTGATATATGCACTTCCCAAATGTTCTTGTTTTTACAAATTTTAAACTAATACTAAACTGTGAGCTGCAGGAGAACTCAGATCTTGTGATTTGTAGAAACTTAATCTCTTGTAAAGTGCAGCAAATGTAGTCCAGAAAGTCAGATATTTCAGGACATGGAATTGGTCAGCAATGGCAGATAGCCAAGAAAGAGCACAAACTAAGATAGATAATCCTTAAACAATGACTGATGTAAGAGAGTTGTCATCAGACAACCCGTAGGTGCATCATAAGTAAAACTATTGTTAATGTGTATCTTTGATTGGTGAATAGATGGACAAAAGCATGGCTCCTGCAAACCATTCTCTGAGGCCTGTTATTATGAGAAAAGGTGTACAGAGATAATGGTCGGTGTTTATGTTACAGAATCTTTAATATTCATTGTATGAAGTTGAATTTTTACACCTATTTTGTATAAATACCTAATAAATTGACAATAAGAAAAACACTTTGAGTGTCCCAACTGCTCTTCCATACATACCTGATTTTCATGAAAAATATTTTAGTAGCTAATAATCAATGAACAACAGCATCTCAATATATACTTCTGCATAAGCATAAAATCCAATTAAACTGGTCCCTAATTTAAATGAGTGTTAAAACATGCGACTGAAGACCTAATACTTTTTTCTGAAAAAGGTTTCGTTAATATATATTTCACAATAAATATAAATATTCCACCGCACAGAAAATACATAATAGACAGAAGTAAACAGAAATTAACTGACCAGTGCCAACTAAGTAACTTGATTATGGTGTGGAAATTTCTCTTGATATGCGAGAGTAGTTTATTTGACAGACAACATGTATTGCATTTGAACCCTAAAGTCTATATTAAAAATAATTCTTGTAATTTGGAAGTTTTCCAACTTTATTCTGTTGAAAGTTGTTGGAATAATGTCACATTTTGGATCAGTTGTTACATTAGACATTCTTTGTAATGTCACTCTGAATATCTTTCTTGTCTAGAGATTTTCATTCAAAAATAAAAACAGTAAAGATATAAAAATTTGCCCAATATCGAAATATTGCAAAATGTTCACACATGTAATCTTGGAATGCCCTGGAAACTTGCTTGAAGCCCCGCTGTATCTAAAGGGAACTACTTCCTTTTATTTTAGGGAAGACATCACCTGAATTTAGGCAAAAAAATAAATATGTACAATTTGCAAGCCTGTAAAAGGCTTCTTATTAAGTCACACCACAGAAATACTTTTTCTGGCACAGTGGAACATATTACTAGTATACTATATATTTATAGCACATATGGATTTAGTTGAATTATAACAATAATAATGTTTCGTGCTTTTCTTGTTAAAGACCATTGTACAGCAATAGTAACAAAGTCACTTCTTATGTCTTGAGGTCACAGTTTAAATCATGGTCTAACCTCAGGTGGGTAAGGTGGTAGTTGTTTTGCAATTGGCCAAAAGTTAACATTACAAAACCTGGAAAAAATTGTTGGCATTAGGATTGAAATAACAGAATAAAATAAATTTGACTACAAATATATAAATGCAATTTTTCTGTGACAAAAACAGGAGTTTGGTTTTGAAAATTGCAAACATAATGCAGAACATTATCAATACACAAATAAATACACTTAAATTGGTGGAAGTTTTATTTAAGATGGAAACATACAGTTACTACTACATTCCACTGGTTCCACAGACTAGTGTTGACTTATCTCATGATTCCAGTTCACAGGACACAGACATACCTCTTCCGATCCAAGATTTCAATTATCGGAACAAGGCTGTAGGTAATTTGGCTCAAAAGAATACTGATTTTGATTTTATTGGCCCAGATCGTCAACCAGTGGTAATTTCAAACTTACCCCAGTACATAAAGTTTGCTTCTTACTGATGCTAGCGAATTAGGTAACAAAGAGGTTACTAACCATTATTCAGAGTGTCAGCATCCTGAGGAAGTACAAAAGTACATTAATAAAGAAAGGTCTTTTGGCACTTTATTAGGACTTGTAAAAAATATTTCAATACCATTGTTCTCCATTAATGACACGCCCCAAGAACAATGGCAATAGACGCTTTATATCAAACCTTTCATACCCTAGTGGCCACTTGGTGAATTCGCATGTAGACAAAAACAAGTTTGATAACTCTGCTTTTGTTCTCAAGTTTCCCAATATAGACCATATCACTGAGGACATAGTTCACCGCACGGAAGAATGCAATATCTCTAAGACTGACATTGCTTGTGGTTTTCACAATTTAGGGTTGATCCTGGGGATAGTTTGTAGCTGGTCGCACGGATCGGCAGCGTTCCAGATTTTATACCAATCAATAGCTTACACTGTAGCAAAAGCTGGGATTAAACTTCACTGCTACATAGATGACTATATTGCGGTCTTACCTAAAGCTCAGGCCCAAGAAAAATTTCAATTCGTCTGTGAGCTCTTACTTGAACTGGGACTTCCTCTCAACTGTGACAAATTAACTCCCCCAGCAGATGCCTCATAGCTTTGAGTATTGATATTGATGTAGACGAAATCACCATTAGCATCAAAAAAGGACAAGCTTCAGGCCATTTATGATGGATGTCTTCGGGTTCAAAATAGTAAATACCTCTCCAAGCGCTCTTTTCAATCTTTGCTGGGAAAACTTCTTTACATTCAGAAATGTGCTAAGCCTTCCTGCATATTTGTCAATAGAACCCTGGTTTTATTTTTGGAGAACTTAGACTCTGGCCAGATTTATCTTGCTCCTGACTTTTACAAGGATATTCACTGGTTTCTTGCTTTCTTGCCCTTATACAATGGTATCTCATTTATCAAAAAGAATGGAGTTGACCCCAACCAGGCTTTATAATTAGACGCATGCCTAACTGGTTTGGGAGCTGTCTGGCGAGATCTGGTGTATGCTACCCCCATTCAAAATCTTGGAGGCTTGAACCTGAAGATTGTGCATCTCGAGATGCTGAACATAGTGATAGCTTTGAGAACTTGGGGTAGTCGTTGGCGTCTTTCAGCTATCTCAATTCATTGTGATACTTTAGTGGTGGTTTTTATGGTCAAGACCGGAAAAAACAAGGCCCTTTCTTGGCCTTATGCATCAGAAACATCTGGCTGTTGACAGCCCATTGTTACATTGACTTGTAAATCTTTCGCATACTAGGATGTTACAATATTAGAGCAGACTCATTGTCTAGAATATATTCCAATAGTCCAGTTAATAAGAGCATTCTGAGAGAACTTGAGGACCAGTATATGTGGGAACACATACCTAGCACTTACTTTGACGTGGATCTCCATCTATAATTTCAGGTTTGAACCTTCAATCAGCCCATCTCATCAATGCAGCCATCCAGAGGACCAGAACAGCTTACAGACCCTCTACTAGGAGAGCTCACCTCACTCATATCAGTACTTATTTGTCCTTTTTAATTTTCATGTCGCTTCCTGTTGGCCTGTCAGTTCACGCACTTTTGGCCTTCATGGAGTATCTCCACTCCAATTCCCTATCATTCAAAGTCATCCTAAATTACCTCTCTTCCCTCAAATTTGCAGCTAGGCAATACAAATGGAATTTACAAATATTTTCCCATCACCTGATTTCATCCTACACTAGAAGCATTTCTATTAACTTCTCCTTTAACCCCACCCCTCGGGGCATTTTTGACCTCAGAACTTTGACACTCATTTCTACTACTTGTTTTTCTCAGAATGTCTAATGTGGCTGCCCATTCCAGATTTAACGTTTATTCCAGTAGGCACTTTCTGAGGCAAAAAATCATTTTTCACCACCCAGGAGCTCATGTGCTCCTGAAATGGACCAAGACTCTTCAACAAACTTCATCCCACGACTTGGTTCAAATTCCACTCCTTACCAATTCAACCTTATGCCCGGTACAGGTCCTGCAAGAACTGTTGCAATCCAGACCCCTTCCCCCCTCCTTTCCTCTTTTTGTTCATAACTCACCAACATTCCATCCTGTTATTGACACTTCCCTTCGAGATGGTCTGAGGAAAGTTCTGACTTACCTTGGTATCCCTCTCTCTGGCCATGGGTTTCATACCTTCAGAAGGTCGGGGGCCACCCTGGCATATGATAATAATGTGGACCTCCTGCACATTATGGCACATGGCCTTTGGCATAGTTCTGCAGTATGGACATTCCTTCAAAATGCTTCCCAGGCCCTCTCCATTGTTACCCTTACCTTTGCCTCTGTTATTCCATCTCACCTTTAATTGGGCTTGGTGCTTTTCAAATCTTTCAAAATTTTAAAAATTTTAAAGTTTTACCTTTGTACATACTTACTAACTTGTAAAATAAATTCCTCAGCCATAATTTCACCTTTATATCATCCCTCTGACCTCTGATCCTCAACTTGACCTTAATCACCTGTATAGGGGCCTGCTGCCTCAGTTTCCTAACTACCTTAAGTTTGCCACACCTCTTATTTTGACCTATTTATTTGTCAGGGGTTACTACCAATCAGGGATCGTGTGGGGTTTAATTTTCTGGCCTCATTTCCAACTTGTTAGCCATTTTTAATTTGACATTGAAACAACAAAATTAGTGAAGGCATTTTATTTTTTATTTCCCACCTTTCCTTCCTGGAGCACTGTATTTCTGCTTTCGGGCAGTAGGCGGCCCCAGGCTGACCCTGGGTGACCCCCTCTCGAATTGACTGTAACTAGTTCACAAAGTTTGTGGATCAAGGTAGGGCCAGGCATTGCCCTAGTAGCCCCCTGTCTTAGTCTCTCACTTCTAACTTGTCACTAGGAAGCCGGATAGGTCCTCGCTCCCTCTAGAACTGGCTACATAGCCTGATCAGTTAATATATTTGAAGTATGAGTTGCTTAGTCAAAAGCTCTTAGTTTATTACTGTGCTATTGTTGCACAAGTTGCCACATGACTATGTGTGTAGTTCTTAATCCTTTTGTGATACTGTTGAACTAGTTGCTATATGAGTATATGTGTTGGTACTAGTTTCATTTTCTTTTATTGTGGTGCTTTTAAAATCTTTCAAAATTTTGAAAATTTTAAAGTTTTACCTTTGTACATACTTACTAACTTGTAAAATGAATTCATCAACCATAATTTCACCTTTACATCATCCCTCTGATCTCTGACCTTCACCTCATAGGGAAACTAAACACGATACAGTTGCTCTAACAAATCACAATGCACATCAGTTTTGAGCGCAGGTTGGAAATATTAAACAGAGTTAAAAACGGGAGCACTCAGAGGCCACAGGCTTACACCAAGGCATGATCCTTAGTGATTCCGTCACTCTCAAAATTTAATGGGATCTATGTTGGACTATTTGACACGACATTTTTTCATGAAGATACAACAAGTAGTATTTGCGTAATCCTGCTGACA
This sequence comes from Sabellastarte sp. h YS-2021, assembly GCA_964017235.1. Lineage (NCBI taxonomy): Eukaryota > Metazoa > Annelida > Polychaeta > Sabellida > Sabellidae > Sabellastarte > Sabellastarte sp. h YS-2021. The sequence goes on from OZ024933.1 coordinate 15,088,324, forward strand.
AACAAGCAAACCAATGGAGGTATTAATATCTGATTTTACCCTGTGGTGATGATAAACATAAAAACCATGTCACCAATTTATGATTGTGATCCATAGGGAATAAGTTTTATATTATCTTAAGAGGTTGTGTAATTTATAATTTTATGATATGTTTGTAATAAATAAGATGCCATAGGGATTGTGTTATTATTGTGTATAATTCAGCATAAAAGTGTTATATAACACAGATAATATAAGCGTTGTGTTATTATTGTGAATAATTCAACATAAAAAGTGTTATGTCACACAGTTTACAAAATCCCAAGAGGTACTAGAGGTACTTCAGCTTTATCATACTTTAACCAACAGCAATCTAAAAAAATGTGTGATAAAGTTTAAGTGTTATAACCAAACAAAAGTCTTACAAAGAAGTTATTTTTATTTCTGTGTTTGAGATCAACTTAATGAGTGGCTACTGGTGGTTATTGGCAGATGCCCAAATGACTGTCTACAAAAAGTATTGAAAGATATGTTGCACGAATGTTAATGTTTATAGTCTTCTTTGACTTTCACCCTTTTAACAGGGAGATATACACTGTCTATTTTTCAATAACAAATAAAGAAGAATTAGACTTTTTATGGACATCACAGATTATTATACAAATATTTACAGTCACATTGTACAGGCTAACTTGGATATTAACTGTACATATATGAAATACTGTTATTTTCTTGTGTACACATTTTGGCGTTTCCCAGGGCTAAGATTATATCAGAATATTCCCTTGGTGTATCTTACATGTTGTTATGACCGAGACAACCTAGGAATCTTCCAGACTAGAAGTCAGTGAAGGAAGCAATGCGGAAATCAGCTGATTAAATATCCTGCCATTTTTAAATCTTGCATCATGATCAGTATTTATTGCATGGTTTGTGTTATATTCAGATGAGTCCCTTACATACACCAGCCGGAATAGCTATTTAATGGTTAGTGGGGAGCTTAATAGATACTGAGTGAGCCTCAAAGTAAAATCCAAGTATGTAGATATCAAGCCATAACCAAATATGCCATACTAAACAAGAATAAGGTCACAACAGAGTCTAATATGCAAGAAATTATAGCTTGAGAACTACCCTTAGTAAAATTCTTCTTATAAGAAATAGAGACTAGCTTCTGATTATGCCTGAGATCTTTGTTTTTTCCAAATAATGATAAAGAGCTCTGACAAGGCAGAATGGAGTATCCTCCCTGAAAATACTTTCAAAGTGGGTCCAGGGTCAACATAACCATCATTCTGTATATTTAAAATGCAGAAAGCTAGGGCTAAAACAAAACCAGTTTTTAATGAGTAGTTTCATGGTGATTACCTCCAGAAGTCTTGTAGGCATGGTGCTTAAAAGCTGCTGCCTTAAGGGATTAAAAAAGTGGTTTCTACTTTAATTGAATTGATGGCCTGCTTGGTAAAGATTATTTGCAAACCTTCTTTAGATTAAGCCCCAAGAGTCTAAATAAACAGTATTGAGGGCACTCATGGCAGGTGCATTAGCACATCAGTGTTGAAAATTGTTAATAAAATGTACTATTTAGCCTTGCCTGTGCAGTATAAAACATTTTGTTTGTATGCACACAGATCACAAAGTTTGTCCAAAGCATTGTTAGATTATTAAAGATTTTCTGTTGTGCAGCTCTTGGTGGAACGTCTTGGAATTTACTTGTACCTCCTGCTGCAATTTGATGACAGAGCAATTAAGTCCTGCTGCTTGATTTAAAGGTGTATGGCAGCTCTTTTTCTGCTTTTTTCTCAAGGCGGAGGAACTGAGCTGGACCCTATTGTATAGAAAATGGCCAAGTGGCGTTCCATTATGTAAACTTAATGACATGAGGCCCTGAAAGGGCCAAAGGCTCATTAAGTTTACATAATGGAGGCGCCACAATGCAATTATCTGTTATAAAACCCTGTAAATTAAAACCAATTTATTAATTCAATGATACCAAATGTACCAAATGATCAACCTAGACAATCTTTGCAATGTTTCCTTTGGTGTGCATTTGTGTATTTATTTTTGTACTCAGTGCAATATCTTCATATACTAAAGGACTCAGAGTGCTATTTAACCATTACAATTGCACAAGTACAGTCCTAACTAACAAGTAACTCACATTCCCCTAACTGAAAGACAGAGGCTCAAAGATGACCATTGATCAACGTCCTTCAGGTTCTTTAATGTGCCACTGGGGATAGGACCCAATGACAGAGGACCGCCATTTTAAGTGGTCATCCGAGCCACTATGTATCTGCCTGTACCTGGGTTTGAACCCACGTCGTCTGAGTTCCTAGACAAGTGTGTTACCCGCTAGGCCACAGTGGCAGAAGGTTTTCCATTATGCATACCATATGAGGCTTTCATTAAATTAGTTGCTTTTTTATTTCAATACACAATCAACATTGTTTCACCATGTGTACCACTGGTTTTCCTTTATGGGACAATATAATTTTGGATAAAGCTTGAAAAGTTTTAATATAATCTAACTGTCACAAATTTAACCATGGATAATGATAATCGTTAAAATATGGATCTGTAACTTACAGATAGGACTTTCCAGAAAAAGTTAGACTGCATATTTAACAATGCTGTGGATAATTTGTTGTGGTGAGTGCTTCATGTTACTTTTTTAATTTGTGCTTTTTAAAATCAGTTAGCTATTTTTTGTGTTTCAGACATTGAAAGTACTAGAAACTGAAGAATTACTTACTTGTTTTATTTTGTGTTGAAGTTTTTGGGTTTCTCAATATTTTTATTTTATGTGCTTCTTTGTCTCTTAATGTAGAATCAAGGAAAATGCCTCCTGGAAAGATTGTCTCCTGCAAAAAGAGCCTCATAGAAAGAATGCCTACTCTATGTTTTGTATTTCAGTAATACCTCCTATGAAAATTAATCCACAACATTAAGAATAAAATTCATTTTAACCACAAACAGTGTATCATTTTAGAAGTTTATAACAAACTGTAATAAGATAAATTAAAATCTTTGTTTAAAACATTGGAAATTTATATCAAATTTAAACCCAGCAGTATTGCATTTCAGTACTGCATTTTTGCACTACACTTTTTTCTTCTTTTCTTCATTTTTTTTCTTATTTTACTTGAGTAAATTTTGAGCCAATAAAAACACTCCTTTTAATATAGTATGCTTAGTTAGACGTTCACAGTGAGTTTGTTTGAAAGTTAGCTGCTCCTTTGATTAAGTTTAAAGGAAATTATTGTTAAATCAGATTGTAAAAAAATGCAAAGAATTAAAAAATATCCAATTTTGCAAATTAAATTGCTTGTTTTGTATTTGTCATGAGGTATTTTTTTTTTGAAGGTAGCATTTTTGAATGAGGTATTTTTCTATGAATGCTGAATGTCATTCAGGATTGAAAAGACTTTGTAAATGTAGTGAAGTTGTGAAAACATTTCAATATTGAATGCATTGTACTGAGAATGACTGGAAAATACTAAGTTCCCTTTTGTTCTTGGCAGAATGGCCATTGAACTGAACCACAATCCACTGTTAGAAAATGATGTAGTGTTAACTCTCCATTATGCAAAAATAATGGACAGATGGGACAATTGAAGGGTCACCCGTCTGGGTTTTATAGACTTTTAAACACCAGAATATTAACTATTCAGGTTTGTAGTGTCATTGCCCCAATATCAAACTAACCTGCCTAGTCGTAACACTGCTGGATTCTGTGCAGAATGATATCCACACCACCTCATCTATGACTTCCAAAAACAGATTGGCATCAACAGAGGTCCCCTGTGGCTGAGTGGTTAAACGCTTGATGCAACTAATCACAGGCAGTCACCTCTATGTGGGTTTGACTCCCACAAGTGACAGTGCTGGGGACCTGTCCCAATATGACATTGGCTTTTGAACAAGATTCTGGTGACTATGAGTGATAAGAGTTTAGAGGCTGTTAACTGACATGTTTCTGATTGATTGACGTCTGCTGTCATCCCATAGATAAACCAAGCCAGGGGAACCAGAAATTGTATGTAAAACCCCATTCTATATAGGAGCAGTCTTTTTGATGATCTATATATGAGGCTATTGATGATCTGAAAGTAGGATTATCTCTTTTTCCCATGGTAAGAAGGTTAACATGGCCCAAATATGTACAACACTGAGATAATTCTTAACGCCAGGTTTCAGTACCATTGACAGCCCGGATTTCACTTAACCAAATTAACAAATCACAAGTAATTATTCCCAATTCCTAGAATGTAACACCACACAATTAAGCATTGTCATTACCACAAAGAAAGTTGTTTGGATGATTCACACCACAGATTTCAGAAGCGTTTTGTTATAAAACGGCAAGTATTTCAAGTTGGATTATCATTTGACTGTATTTAATCCAACTTGCACGATATTTCTCATTTTTTATGATAGTAACAGAAATAGCTCACAGGTCATTGCTGATGCTAGTGAGGCCAGTTTTCTAAAGATTCTGGCTACAGATAATTTCTGTTGCTAAAATGTGTACCTAGTACAGTCACATATGTCACATATCTGCCACTGTGATCTTGTGGATAACACCAACACAGAGGGTATTTGTTCAAACCCAAATACAGACAGATACATATAGTGGTTCAGAGGAAAACTTAGGTGGTGGTTTCTTGTCATTGGAGTCTGTGATGGTATAAATAACTTCAAGGATGTTAAAAATGGTCATTTATCTTCCAGTGAGGGGAGCGTCAGTAACTTGCGTGTCAGATGTGTGAAATAGCCCTTTGAGTCCTGTAATACATGGATATATTCCCCTGGGTATAAATATACAATACCCAAGGCACCGCAACTCCAAATAATCACTGAAACAGCAAAGTTAAAGATTATTTTCTTTGTTGTTACATGACAATTATATTTCACTACATAAATGCCAGATACACAACAATTTACAACTCATCATTACAGCAATAGAACATCGATATTTTGGTCATAATTCAGATGAACAGGATTTTTAATGATATTACACCAACAACATGATTAGCTAAGTTATTCTCAGGATTTCTTCTGTCAGAGTTATTATAATTGTATATATTAGGGATGTATTACTGATTTTGTTTATTAGCAAAAATACATCTTTGCTAATGCGCATGCAGCTGAGATCTAGTAATCCCTCTTTGCCAAAAACACCAGTTGTAGAAGATTATTCGTTTAACACTTTATTGACTCAGAAAAGCATGGCAAGTTATGATAACCAGCCAGATTGTCTAATTAACAATAATTTCTGAAAAATTCTGAAAACTCTGGCACTTTTTATCGAATCTAATTTTGATTTCATTTACTCTGATAGAGAGCCTGTCACCATTGCTTCCATCCACATTAGTTTTAAACATGTCTGATGTTATTAATTGTACAGGACTCCCAAGTTAATCATTTGATTTGTAGGCAATTCTGGAGTTGCCTACATGTGATTTTGTTCAGTTATACCTTAAATTCAGTTTTCCATTATAACTTGTTTAATCATGTTTGATTATGTAAATAACATGGAAATCAGAAATCATCACTCTTCTTGTCTATTCCCTGGTGTTGTTGAAGTGTATTTAAACAATTAAAGAGCCCCAATGACTATAATAGCCCTTGTGAATGACATTGCTTAAGAGTTCATTGTTCTTTATTGTTTACCAACTCCAAGGATAAACACAAAAGGAGAGTAATTTTACACTAATCACACAACATATTCAATACTGTCAATGATTGTGTGGATAGGGATCATTTTGTTGGCTTACCTTTTGCTCTGACATTTAATACCATTAATACTATTGTAGAAGATATAAAATGTACAGATAAGCCAAAAAAAAGTTAAAAAGTTGAAGTAAGTAACACAACGTTTAGGAACTTGTGACTGCTAAATTTTGAAATAAATAAAAAGGTCACTTCTTCTTTGATATGGTAGCATGTTTTGACAGTGCCCATGGTTCTGCCACACTTCAGTGCCCAAAGCTCAAAGTTTGGGAGAATGTGTATTGGGTAGCAGTCAGAGTCAGTTGTAGGGGAGTGGGATTTTCGCTAGTTTGGGAACCAAGCTTTACTGTATGCACCCATAACCTAAAAGAATAAAAGAAATAGTATTAAACATAGTAAATGGTGGGATGATGGGTGAGCTAATCTATTGGCCAGACAATTTCCCGCAAAAATGGGGTTCACACCAGCAAGGAAAACTCCCGCCAAATTAACTTTAAAAGCCAGTGCAGTGTCTGGTATTTTAGTTGTGGGGTTTGAATGCCAAAGGAAAGTCACATAATTGCTGGCAATTGAGCTGCTGTACTTGATACAGTTACGAGTTTACATGTGGCAGAGTCAATCGCCAGCCATTCTGTGACAATGGCTTCTAAAGAAAAGCAAAAGAAAAATGGGGGAAAAAGAATGCAAGTAAAACTGTAGAAAATGGAAGCGAAGGCTTAAGTACAAGTGAACAAAGTCAAGACTTAACGGTGGTCAGAAAATAGGACCAGTTATTGGAAGTAGTTAAAGGACTTGATACAAAAATTCAAGAACAAGATGTACGAATTCAAAAGCAGGAAGAAAGAGTGAGTCTTCGTGATGTATCCGCACTCCCATCTGCGCAGAGTTCACCTAAAGCTGACAAAGATCTACAACCTAAAGGGAAAAGGGGGGCATCTGGGTAATTGATGCCATGAGAGGGCATAACTTCATACAAACATATTGATGCCTGCAGGGTGGAGTGTAGGGAATGCCCAAATATAATATAGTTCTTGGCTTCTGCGCCTTGAGGTGGCATTTGGGCTTGTTGGATCCCCCATCCATTGAAAGATGCTAAACTCCATGTTTTTCACAGAATGATTTTTCTGTGTAAAATGTCTAGAGACAGGAGTGGATTTTTCGGGTTGGAATTTTTGAACACTATTTTGGTGCTCATAAATCCTGTTCCTGAAGGGTCTTTTGGTTTCTCCAATGTATTGGAGGCCACATTGGTTGCAATTTATAATATAAATTACATTAGATAATTCACAAGTGACTTTGTGTTTAGGGGGCAGTGACTTGCATTTGAATACTTGTTTAGTGTGGAAGCTGGTTATTTGTTCAGCTTTCCTAATTCTGGGGCAATAGGTACATTTCCCAAGTCTGGTGCAGACCGGGGTGTGTAGTGATGGTTTTGCATCAGTTGTAGGTTTAGGAGGGTAAGAAATAGTGCTACTGGTCAGAATATCTCTGAGGTTTGGCAGTCTTCTAAATCCCATTAGAGGTTTGGAGCTAAATATTTGTGTTAGTTCCTCAGTATTTTGGATAATGTTCTAATTTCTTTGTACTAGAGAACCGATTTGTGGGTTCCTAGGGTTGTATTGGGTGACCATTACTGGTGCTTCATTAGCCTTTTTCGAGACAGTCTCTAGTAATTCATCCTGTGAAAATTTTCGAGCTCTGAGATAGTGTTTTTTCAGGCTTTTAAGTGGGTATCCCCTTTTGAGGTAATATCCAGTGAGTTTTTTGGCGTTAGCCTCAAAATCATGGTCCAGAGTACAGATCCTTCTTAATCTTAAGTATTGACCAAAGGGTCCTTTAGTGAGGACACTTTGAGGGTGAGCTGAGCTGTATTCTAGATACAGATGGGTGTCTGTAGGTTTGCTGAAGAGGGTTGTGATCAGTCCTCTGTCCTGGCCAAATTTGACAGTTGTGTCCAGAAAGTCAATCTGGGAATAACTCATTTCATGGGTGAATTTGATGGTGTCATGTAAGGAGTTTAAATAGTCAATGAACTTTTTAAGGGACTCCTCTCCATGGGTCCATACTAGGAAAATGTCATCAATGAACCTTTTCCAAGTAAGTGGTTTAAGTGGGTAACCAGCTAAAGCCTTGGTCTCGAACCTATCCATGAACAGGTTAGCATAGTTAGGGGCTAAGGAGGTGCCCATAGCTGTGCCACCTGTCTGAAAGTAATGATCTCCATTAAATGTGAAGTTCATACTGTGTAATACCAGTTTAAGTAAGTCTAGTATGAAATTAGTGATTGGCGTTTTAGTAGGGTCACTTCTAAGTTTCTCTGCAACTGCTAATATTCCTTCATTATTTGGGATATTATTATATAGTGAGGAAACATCTAAGGTGCATAATATTGCACCTTCAGGGATTGGTCCAAGTGCTTTTATCTTTTTAATAAAGTCCTGGGTGTCCCTAATGAATGTATGAATTGGTTTTGGGGACATAATCTTTGATGTGTTCATCAACTAATTTGCTAATCCTGCTAGTGGGGTGATTAACAGAACTGCAAATTGGTCTGCCTGGTACACTTTTTTATGTATTTTGGTAGCATATAAAACCTTGCTTCAGTGCAGTTGGCTGGGTTAAGGTGCTCGAAATTCTTATCTGAAATCAAGCCTTTTTCTCTCATTTTAGTGAGTGTCTTGGTCACATTTGTAGCTACTTGATCAGTACAGTCATGCCCAAGTTTAGTATAGAACTTAGAGTCGCTGAGCTGTCTGTACCCTTCTCTTAAGTAATCAGTAGTGTTCATTACTACTACTGCTGACCCTTTATCAGCTTTTTTGATTACTACTTCAGGGTTCTCTGAGAGTTCTCTCAGACTGCTGGTTTGCTCCCGTGTCAGGTTTGGTTTCCTGATCTTTTTAACTTTACTGTTGAGAAGACCAGTTTTAAAGGACCTTTGGAAAATTTCCAGGGATTGATGTACCCTGTTGGGTTTCCAAGTACTTTTATCCACAAAATTCTTATGTATTTTCTGGTAAGGGGAAGTTTCTACTTCTAGATTCTCAGCCATGAAATTAATCAAATCTATTTCTTGGTCTGTTAAATGATCAAATTGTTGATTGTCATTATAGAAATGGAATTTCAAACATAATCTCCTGTGAAATTCCTTGAAGTCAGTCCAAATTTTTGCTTTATTTGGGGGTCCTGGTGTAGGGCAAAAGGTCAGACCTTTTTCTAGGGCTGACACTTGGTTCTCAGTTAAAGTAATGTCAGACAAGTTTATGACTGTATGACCCACTAGGCTATCCATAGTTTTACCTTTAGGTAGGATGCCAGGGGGGGCTGTTTGGGCCTCCTCCTTAATTTGATTAAGTATCTCATTTAAGTCAGAAGTTGCCATCATAATATATGTGGAACTCCAAATATAGTTATATCTAGCCCCTGAAGTGGAAAAAGCTTATCCGCTATGAGCCTCTATTTTAGGGGGCTCATCCGCTAAGAGCCTCTATATTTGGAGGCTCATCCGCTTAGAGCCTCTATATCAGGAGGCTTCTGGAGTTTCAGAGAAATGTATGATAAGATATAGTCAGTCCAATAAGGTAGTTGGAAGTTTCAGTAATAACATGGTGAAAAATGATTTCAAGTTATTTTAATGGTTGAATAAGCCACATAACAAAATTTCATACATACAAATTCAAAATGTGGTATACATGTTTCATATGTCATAAAACATATGCCCACAAGTGTAATTTGAAAAGACATATTGACACTTCCCATATGTTGAGAATACACAAATGCCAACAATGTAACAAGGAGTATAAAAGAAGGGAGTACCTGAACAGACACTTGAAGACAGCCCACAAGGCGCCTTCAACAACCTATACTTTCGGTTCATTGAAAACCAGTATTTCGGTTTTTTTTCTTTGATATGTTTTTTTTCATCAGATTTAAAATTTGTTGATAACCTCATATCACAAATTATGCGATTAATATGATATCCAAAAATAAGCCTGGTCAAGTGGCCACCACTATTCCTACTTGACCATTATGTCCAACATACTTTATTTTTGAATGCTGCATTTTTGATGGAATTCACGTTAATTTCCACATATGCATCATTTAGCACTCATGTTAACACCTCTGATTTATGGTCAGGCACGATTTTTACAGAATTAAATCATACACAATTAATAATGGTATATTCTGTAATTCACCCACCATCATCAAGTTTCACTTATTAGAGACCATGTATCTCTGAAGTCAGACTGCTATGCAATCACGCACACGCAATTGAATACACCTCCACTCCAACAAGACACTTGAGTGACTGTGCTCTCCCAGTGAAATATACTGGATTGCAATCAAACCCTCATATACATCAATATTGAGACCTATTAAAAGTGTATGAGTGACTTTCTGATTTTGGTATAGGGTTAAATAAGACCTGGCTACTCCCAATTACCCCAGATATTTTAGGTACAAAACACATCTAAATTTCAAACCTTTATAACCATAATCTGGAATTAAGGGTTATTATTTAATAGTAAATGATCAAGTTTACTTACTCAGTTAGCTACTTATACTTGTTCTTAACCAAATTAGGACTATCAAAACCTATCTTGGATTGAAAACTGTTGAATATTAATTTATTCCCCATTATTAAATTAAAAATAATGGTTTTAAAGCAAAAAATGACTTTTTTCAGGATTTTATCCTCCTGAGCCTCCTATAGAGGCTCTATCCGCCGGATGACGGCTCATTTTGACGGCTCAAGGCGGATAGGATTTTTGCACCTTAGGGGCAAAATGGGTTAAAATCTTCAGCCTCTGATGAGAAAATTCAATTAGATTTTCGAAATATTGCCAAGCACATTGGCCAATATAAGGCAGTAGTCATAGGTAACTGCACTTTAGTCACTGCACATATTACCTTTTAATCTTTAAAGATCTACAACCTGCTGGAATTTTTCAAAGCCAAAAAGTTGCTCCAAGCTCGGGACTTCAAACCCAATGCTGTTTTCATTTCAACAAAGGGCAATGTAAATACGACAATGAACACATAGCAAATGGTATTCTTTATCAACACTATTGTTCTTTCTGCATGACAGAAACGCAAAAGAAGTATGACCACCCCTTAAACAAATGTTTGAGAGTTAAAAACAGCCAAAGCCAGTCAAAAAATGATAATATGAAGGTAAAGCAAGTAGATCAGCGGGTTTAGAGGTAGTTACCAACGGCCTAATAAGTATTACGATAACTTGACCACAAATGGAAAAGAACGTGATGCTATATACGGCATAGGTAATAGTGATTTATACGATGGTCGTAGTTTTCAAAGTTGTATTAATTATGGTATTGAAAACCAAATTGTTAAAAATAATGGAACAGAAGAAGCTCGTCTTAGCTCTAGAGACTTTACAGCTTGTGTTAAAGCCAATATAGGCATTCCTCAATGTATTGACAGTTTACTAATGCAAACAGTCAGTAATGCTGATATATATATAAATAAAAATAGTGCAGTATTGGAATACTGCAAGATAGTTGATAGTAAACAGCAAGGACAACCAAATTCGATTGGTAAAAGCTGGTTTGATACCAGTAAAAATAAAGATTACAGTTATATGATTATACAAAATAGTGATACAAAAGAAACTGTTGAATGCAGTAATGTCAGTAATGTCTTGGGCTTCACAGTTGGTGATATTAACACAGGCCCAAATTGTACTACTGTACACAGCGTACAAAAGTGCCAGGTAAGTGCTAGATTCTACAATAACAGAATACTGGATCATGCAGCAATCTATACTAACATGAGATCTGAAGGTGAACCCTTTGATTATTGTGACTTTACGTGTATTCAACATGAAAGTGTGCCTTATGAAAGTAAATACTATTGTACTATAGAAAATACGAATAAAATTATGGTATTACAAGAGCAAGGCCCCCATATTGATTCAATATGCAGTGCTTCTTATATAAAGCAGGCTAATGATGAATGGGAGGAAAGTATAGAAAGCAAAGGTCAGAGTTACTCGTATATCAAGGCGATAGAACATATGCTAGGTGAATATTGTGACCTTGGCATTCAGCCTCACAACACAAATAGTCAAGAGTTTGCAGTAAGTCTTAGCAATATAATTATATCTAATGATAACGAGTATTTTAGTTCGGTTTTTAGTCAAGATGGCAACACACAATCTTTTGTAGAAGATTATAATAAGCGAAATAACACGCTGAGCCAACCAGAGGGTTTTAAAAATGGGGCAACAACTCAGTATAAAGCTTTGGTCCCCTATCAAGCTAAATATGGACAAAGGGAATTTGGGTTTATTCCTTATAACTTGCCTGAATTTCAAATGATGCCAATAGCAACATAAATTATACTGGAAAATAGTGAAAAATGGTTAAATGAAATGTATACAGCAGTAAAAGAATATAATCTTCCAAATTATCGAGGTGCCAGAATACCAGTGCCATCAGGTTTAAATATCCCAATGTTGAGGTATATACTTACAGATTATGATCTTCCTATTATAGGAGATTATTTGCAATTTGGTTTTCCAATAAATGTAGACTTAGAAATATTTAAATATAATACTGAAATAACTAATCATAAGTCAGCGTTACAAAGAAAGGAAGGTGTATGCAAATATTTCACAACTGAGGTCAGTAAAAAAGCAATTATGGGCCCATTCAACCAGAAACCTTTCGAACGTGTTCATTATTTACCATTAATGGCTCGAGACAAACCAGATGGGGGAGTAAGAGTGATAGTTGACCTTTCATGGCCATTAGGTACTAGTGTAAATAGTTGTATTCCTGATAACCAATTCGATTTTAATTTAAAATACCCTACCATAGATATGGTTATTGAGAAAATAAAGCAATTGGGGCCAGAGGCACTTTTATATAAGATTGATTTAGAACACGCCTTTAGGAATTTATGTATTGACCCTATAGCCTATCCATTAAGTAGTTTAAAGTGGGATGACGTCACATACGTGGACGTTAGCGTAGGTTTTGGTCTGAAAATTGGGGCCGCGGCATGTCAAATGTGTACAGACGTAATTACGTTCAAATTACGTCAACAAGGAGCCTAGGTGATAAACTATTTGGATGATTACATTGGGGTGACAAGTAAGCACAAAGCAGAATCCCAATTTTACTCTTTACTGAATATCCTATAGCAAGTAGGCCTTCCAGTTAATGAAAATAAGATAGAAACCCCAAGTTCTGTCATAACATGTTTGGGCATCCAGATTGATGCAAAGAAAGGTAAAATAACCATACCTGACATTAAGTTACAAGAAATTCAACAGATTTGTAAAATATGGAAGAATAGAAAGGTCGCCTCGAAAAAACAATTGCAAAGCTTAATAGGCAAATTATTATATATATACAAGTGTGTGCACCCAGCATGTTTATTTGTGAATCGTATGTTAGCAGTTCTACGTAATGCCCCAGCTTCTGGGTGGTTCCCATTGCCTGGAATGTTTTACAAAGATATTGCATGGTTCAACAAATTTTTAGCAGAGTTTAACAATGTTGTTAAAATTCATAGAAACCAGCTACAAAAATGTAACGTATTTGTTGATGCATCCCTGCAGCAAGCAAGTGCTATATGGGATAGACAAGTTTATTCTTGTGATATTCCTGATAGAATTAAAAATTTAGTTTCTATTGTTCAGCTGGAAGCAGCAAATGTCATGCTGGCTGCGAGAGTATGGGGAAAACAGTGGGAAAATCAGGAAGTAACTATGTGGTGTGACAACTTGGCGGTTGTACATGCATGCCAATCACAAAAAATTAAAGATCATTGGTTAATGGCATGTTGTCGTACACTGTGGTATATTGCAAAATATAATATAAAATTTCAATTTCAACATATATATGGCATTGACAATGTCTATGCAGATATTTTGTCAAGATGGAATATATATAAAAATAGTAACACATCAGTAGTAAAAAATTTAAAGAAATGTAGTTGGATGCAAGTCAATAATGAAATGATATCCTAGATTTAGATATTTAACACCTGATATCAGTATTCGACTTCAAAAGTACCTCCACTGGAGGCCTGGTTGTTTCCAGTAGCTGCTGCGTTTGATTTATATTTGTAGGTAATCAGCAATTGGAAGAACTACAAAGACGAGCCAACCACAGAATGCAGCGCGCCTTCTGACCTAGAACTACAGCAGCTTATCTTGCTTCCTTCAGACAGTTTGTGGCGTTCTTGGTGATAGCGGGACTGAACATTCCTTACCACGAAGCAGTGATTGTAGTATATATAGAGTATTTGATAGAACAAGGTCTTAAAGGTTGTTCTATCAGAAACAGTTTATCAGTATTGAAACATTATTTTGCAATATTTGGTTGGCCAGTAAGAGCCTTAACAGGAAGAAAAGTTACTTTGCTTATTAAGTCAGTGCAAATAAATGCAAAAATGTCTATTAAGATAAAAGGAATTATAACAACACCACTGTTGAGGAAAATAATTGTAAAATCTTTTAAATATGAAAATGGCTTTGTGTTTGCAGCACTTTTTGCAACAGCCTTTTTTTGGGTTTTTTAGGTTATCAACTTTGCTCTCCTCAAAAGTTAGCGAATTTGAGAAAACGAGATTTCCAATACAGAATGATATTGTATGGGGAGCTCCTGTAGTCCATATTATTATTACTTGTTCCAAGACAATGCAAGCTTCCAATCAAGCAAAGGTTCTCCAATTGCCAAATTTGAAGGGCCATAATTTTTGACCAGTCCAAGCGCTTAAAACTTTGTTGGCTCGAACCCCAAGGGATAACAGTTTACCCCTTTTTCAAATCCACACAAGGCTTGGTTGGGTTCCCCTGGTCGCCCCAAAGGCTTTATGCTTGGTTGTGATATCTTTGGGACTTAACCCGTCCAGCTACACTTTTCATGCGTTTAGGCGTAGTGGGGCCTCTCTGGCATTTGATAACAATGTAGAACTTTCAAAAATTAAACAACATGGCAATTGGAAATCAGAGGCAATATGGACTTACTTAAACTCTACCCCAGTAGCTGCAAGCACTGTCCCCTCCACATTCAAACCACTACGTGCTACTAGTAACTGAACACTTTGGGGTTTGGCAGATTGAACAGTAAAACTACAAACTAACAGAGTTTAAATGGTTACATTCAAACACTGAATTAAAACCAAAAGTCTGTAATTTTTATCAATTTTATTATTGATTTTTACTGTCAAACGCTTTGTTACAAGCTATCAATGGTGTATATACATGTAGATATATAAAACTAACAACAAGTAGTAGTTGCTTGGTATCGAAACTAGATGAGGAAATAGAAGTTACATCTTTGTAAACCCAACCAATATTATTAGTAAGCAGATAACTGCAGTGGTAAAAGTAACTGTTAAACTAGGCTGATATCTGTTGTTCAGGGTTCAAGACTTCTAGAATTTAAAGAGATTACTAAGTCAACTGTAGTATTTAACAAATGGTTATAAGTGTGTACTAACAAAGTAACAAAGCAACTAATGATGTTAACTAATATTGATGTGTTAATGTATTAAGTTCAATAAACTCCAAATGATGAAGTTAACACAGGTCTTTTTTAATATTGTCATTCATCCTACAACTGGGGATTTAAGTCCCGTTCAACAGCCTCTGTCATATTGGGATAGGTCAACGCGATTTGTCACTTAGTTTGGTCAAGGCCACTCATTTCATTGCCCAATGCAATTGCGTTTATGATAAAGCAAATAGACATCATTTTGCATCATTTCATTGTTGACTATTTAGCAGTCTTTTCAAAGGCTCGAGTCAGGTCAGTTTTTATTAAAGGTCATAGGAAACGTTTTTCACAAAAAATATGAAGTTAACTTAATTCAGTAGACAAACACCCTATAAGAATGAAAATGTGGTTTATTTTAAGAAATATGTGGTACAAGAGACATAAATAGCATTAGAAAAATAAATATCACGAAGTGGAGTAAAAAGCCGACATATTGTTTTTCTCGTAGAAGATGATTGATGACGTCACAGGTTCATAGCAAAGTTCTGTTTAGTTGTAGATATAATGTATATATTTACAAACTGAAGGAAGATAACATGTTTCTTTGCCAGAAAAAAGCCCACTAGCCTTTATTTTTTCCAGATGCTGTTTTTTTCTCAAGTTTTACATAATTTTTAACCACCAACAGTTCTAACAAACACAGATATACTATATATAAGTAGGCCTGTCTTGGAATGCAGAAAGTGTAAACATTTGTAGGAGATATTGCCTCCTCCCATTTTTTCAAGGTTTTTAAACTGTTATGGGAAAGTAGCCTTTCACTAGTTAAATATTTACATAAAAGTAAGGATCTGTTGATAAATTCAAAAGTTGTCATTAAAATGTACTGAATACTGTTTTTTGCCTTTTATCACTGGTACTTCTATCAAGATAAAGTATGATGTAAAGTGAAATGAAAATATACAATTTGTTTTCATTTGCATAAATCATTTATAAAAGCATGCTGTTGTAGTCAAATTTATTAAATTTATTCTGAAAGAATCCTTAAAGTTCTAACTTTTATATTATCAGTTCATGAAGTAATTCAGTATATAATGGGTTTTCCTTCAGATTTATAGTAGTTCAGTACTTCTTGACCTTATGTTTGGATAATTTTAAGTTTTGGAAATTAGTTGGTAACATTTTTTTCTCCATTTAAGCCTTTGTTGAGACCAAGAAAAAGGAATTGTGTTTGGGGGATCAACAGTATACATTGCAGATGGTTAGACGCATCATGTATACTAGGAAAGCAGCATTGTTTACAGTTTTGGTGGGAAAGTTCTGAACTAATTTGGGGAACATATATGATTATCCTTGCTTGAGGCCCAATTCTAAAGACATTTATGTTGTATTTATTTCATCTCCTAGCAATAATTGGTTTTCAAAATTAAAAAAATAACTATCAAAACTCATCTCAGAGTTGAACCTGGTTGACTGCATTGTTTTGTGATTTTTATCCAACTTGCTTAATACCTCTCTAAATATTTTTTTTGTCTGAAACAAATATAAAAAATGTTCTCAAGGCTATTTCAGAAACTTACTGTGGCAGAATGATGTCTTATAAACAAATAAACTTCATAAAAACAGATAATGCAATCTTTTAAATATATATGTATCTATTAAAAGGCTTATGAAAACGATAGTTTGTTTACATTATCATGAATCTGTGACATCAGGGCTAGTACTTTTTACGGGAGTTGTCGAGTGAAAAATAATGGCTACAGTTGTGAAAATCTTGAAAAAACAGCCAGAACGTGACTGAATATACCATGTAACCTTGTCCAGACACATCTTATTTTTACAGAAATTGAACTTTCACATGTATATGTAATTATTGATGAATGATCTGAAAATGTTTCCTATGACCTTTAAAGAATTATGCAATGGGTTGGATTTATCTACAAACACATCCACAGTACCTTCCATCATATCCTGACACTTCCACCATTCCTTCTGCATTTGGGCATGGTGCTTTAAAATTTTTACAGATTTAAAAAAAAATCACAATTTATTCTAGTTTTATTATTTACCATTTAAATATGAAAAGTCCAAAACAAACTTTCTCTTTCACAGATGACCTTAATTGCCACTTTTTCAAACCGTACATGTACTGGATCTCTACTATTGCTGAATCACCCATTTATTTGTATAGATATTGTAACAAGTATAACGTGGCATAGACTGTTGGTCACCCCTGTGTGGGTTTGACTTCCAGAACCTGTCCAATATGACCCTGGCTGTTGAATGGGATGTAAAACTCTAGCTTTTTCCTTTGAGGTTCTGCCAATCAAAAATACATAATGTACTCAAAGATGTATTTCTATACTATAACTGTGCAGTGTATACAAAGACACTGTAACAACATTGCATATATACATTGAAAACACTGCCGATTGCTTAGATGTAGGAAGCGTAAGTAACTATTTTCATATTTATGTTTGAATATGATTTAAAGTGATTCCCTACAATCTCAAAATAACCTCATGATTCATCTAACCATGCCTCAACTTTGTTTTCTTTAGTACTTTTAAATCTGTTATATTGTGAATGGTAGTTCGAATTTCAGAGGAAACCAGTACCAGAGTGTCATGCCCCTGTACAACCGTTGCCCCCAGTGCTCCCAAATCAATATTGTTTTCACACTGTTACATAGATGAAATAACATAGTAAGTATTGAAGCTGCTCTTATGATTGTTGAAAATTTAAGGGCACATTATTCTATTTTCTTCTGAGCATCGGTGCTATTTGCAGGGAATAAAGTGTTTTTGAGGAAAACATGTGGTTGCTTATTTTTATTTATTAACTCAAATCACTAACTTCAATGTTGCAATTTTCTTAACTTCCTTTATTTGAGCTTATAATTCATTTTTGTTTTTTTTTTATTTATTATCTGTACCTATACCCATTAACATAGTTGTAGAGTAGGAGGTCTGTTACAATGGGCAATTTTATTCATTTCAGTGTAAATTCCTATTTTGTTTATTATGTTTCTCTTTGTTTCACTAGTGGCTTTACAGTGTTATGAAAACTGCGTTGGTAATGGTGCATATATACTGTATACATTAAAAGTTGATATTCTCAAGTTACGTGAGTGGACAAATAATATTATTTGTATCAGTCAGGCTAAGCCTCAAGTTAGTTTTCACAAAATTAAAATGAAATGAGGTATTTAAAAAAATCATGTCAATGTGAATATTAAGGCAAACCCTGCAATTGCTTTCATTTATTGTTTGAAGTTAGGAATTCATATTCATATCGAAGGGAATATGTTTTTTATTGGCTATAATAAGTCTAATTATTCATTTAAGTGAAAGTCTCCCTTCATTTATTATTTTTGTTGATTAGCCACTTTATCTGGAAATTCTGTTAGCGTGTCACTAGGGGCCAGTCAACAAAAATATCTATTCCTGATGTCAATAATATGTTTTTTAATAGTGAAGCGAACGGCAAGTGACCGTTCGTTTGTTTATGTTATTTATCGTCCGTTTCGTAAATCTATTGTTTGTATTATAAACGTTCGTATTATTGAAGTATATGAAACTATTTACCTTTATATGTCTTCTGTAGTTCTTTGATGTATGTTGTTGGGTAAATGGTTACATTGTTCATGTTGCTTTTGGCGATATTGTATCACAGGAAGTTTTCTCTGTGAAAGTGTGTCAGCAACTGAAGTTGTCAGCCAATCATTAGACTGGTACCCTGAGTAATTCTGGTCTGTCTGGGGTCTGTCTGGGATTTGTGTATATAAGGGGGAAGCAACCTCTCAGTTGTGGGTTGATTTTGACAGAGCCAGGTGTTGCACTAGAAGAGAGATGGCAAGGTATTGGTGATTTCAGGGTAAAACCTGGTAGTTAATTTGTGATTTCACTTTGGGGTAAAACCCAAAGTTTGAAGTTTAGAATTTGAAGTTTACTTATGATATGCAATTAGAAGTTTCTTCTCTGATTTAGTTTGGAGTTGGGGTCAAACCCAAAGTTTTAATGTCATATATGTAACTGCAACTTTCTTTGATGATTTAGGTTTGGAGGAGTTGGGGTCAAACCCAAAGTCCTGATGTCCTGCATGGGGATGCTGTATATGTTTTAATGCTGACAGATAAAATCTATGTTTAACAATTCATAGTTTTCTTGATTTCAGGGTCAAACCTGAAAACTTGGAAGAGTGCAAATGAATTAACATCATCAATTTCTTAATTGCAGGTGAAACCTAAAATTGTGATTTCATAATACTATGTTCATTTATGTTTAATTTACTTTGAGGTTGTTGATTTAGAATGACCTGCTTGTGTGTCATTTATGTTTAATTTACTTTGAGGTTGTTGATTTAGAATAACATGCTTGTGTTTCACTAGTATGTAATTTACCTTGAGGTTTTTTTTAGTTTGGAATATCATGCTTATGTTTTGTTATTGGAATAACATAGATATGTAGTTACAGATGTCAGAATCAGTCTTTTCCTTCTGCATAGTCTGAAACCAAGGGTTTGTTTTAAGATTGAAGCCTAGCCATTTGGCAGTGCATGTTTCGATATCCAAGCCTTGTGTAAAGGACAAAGCCATAAGGTTGATCAGAGGCTTTTGATGTCTCAAATTTACTATTTCTATGCTAGAGTATTATGTTTAGATTTTTAGGGATTTTGACGAGTTGATTGCACATTTGTATAATTTTTATCTGTTCTCTGTCAACTCAACCCCAGCCTAGGCTGGTGTTTTTGTATTTATAAGAGTATTGCTTTTGAACTTGTTTTATACGAATAAAGTTTATGTTTTGATAAAATAAGTGTTTCACTTATATTGCAGCAGATCCAATCCCAAACTTAAGAGCCCACTACCACTTGAAACTTTGGGTAACACCACCTCGGCACGCTACAATAGGTCTAGAGACATATATTGGCGAACAAAGTGTTACTTTAATCTCTCAGATCTCATTTCTGTAGCCATGAGTTTAAATCCAACATAGCCAGAGAGCTCATCTTCTGCATTGCACTAAAATATCTTTGTCTCGTCAATTTATTGACACTGAATAGATTGAAACAAGAACTGAATATGAAAGAAGAAACCCTTACAAGTGAGTGATGCTGTAAAAACAAATTCTTATTTTTAGTATGCAATGTGTTTTGTTTGTAAATGGACTGACCTCCAAACGAATTTCTGGTAAAAAAAATAAACATCAGTATTAAATTTTGATCATTTTCTCAGTATTAACATAATTCCTATCAAATAGCTTGTTGTGGAAAATTATTTACCGAATATTATTTTAAATTGAAAATGACTTTACAATGTAAATTGCCTTGAATGTAGTGATGAAAGACTAATTGTGGCAATCTTATCTAGTGTAAAGACAGCTCATAATAGTTTTCTTGATAACGATTGCCACAACATAAATTCAATGAAATGTATGTTGTCTGAGTTAGTTCACAAAATTGTGTTGAAGTTAGTGGTTCAAAGATACAAAGTTAATGAATTTATTATGCTATTTCCAGAACATTTCACCCTTTACCTGAATTGATTAAATGTTTATTTTACATTTAATTTAGTAAAAAGCTGTGAAAGTTTTGCAAACAAGTATCATGTTCGATCATCTAATGATCAAGTGCTGATGTTAGTTAACTATGACAGATTAGGAAGTGATATATCTTGCCTCCTACCTCTGAGGTTGTGGTTCGGGTTCCCGGCCCTACCTCAAGTGGGAAAGCTAGCAGTTGCTTTGCGTTGGTCAGCAGTTTACAGTAGAGAACCTTGACCAACTGTATGTACTGGTTTCTTCTACCAATAAAATTACCCGTTGTGATATGACCTGTGGCATTGCGGGTAACAGGAGCTGAGAGGACATGGGTTCAATCCCAGGTACAGGCAGATACATAGTGGCTCGGATGGCCACTTAAAATGGCGGTCCTCTGTCATTGGGTCCTATCCCCAGTGGCAGGTTAAAGAACCTCAAGGACGTTGATAAATGGTCATCCTTGAGCCTCGATCTTCCAGTTAGGGAATGTCAGTTACTTGTGAGTTGGGGCTGTACCTGTACAGTCGGAGATATTGGGAGATATTGGAGATATTGCGCTGAGTATAAATACATAATAATAATAAATAATACTGTGTTGAAAGCGACGTAAAACTCCAAATAAATAAATAGAAATTGATATGAATCGCTTTTTGTAAAATGTTGATATTCAATTGTTAATATAACAACTTCAATATATCACTGATAATTTACTGAATGAAATCCATCGTCCATTATGTAACAGAACAAGCTGTAAACTTAGCTCAAACTAATACTTTAGCTAAAGCTATGAATTAGTCAATATCCATATTGTGTTTGTACATCATGTTCAGGATTTGTACTTGTTTTCCCATTTGTCATTATCATATATATAAATAAAACTACTCAAACTGCTATACCAGGTTTATATCTGTCGCCATATCTATTACACAAGATATATACTTAAGCTGAAGTTCATTTTATATACTGTCATATAAATGAAATATTAATAAGATCATATAGGTGATTTAAATTATTCAAAATTGATTATGTCAATGAAACAGTAAAAATGTCATGAATTTGCTGTATTAACTACCCAAAATTAAACAAGTACACACTGTATGTGCGTTTTGCATTAAATATAGATACAATGATACAGTTATATGCTCAGCATAACAAAACAGAATAAAATTGTCAAAATTGGCTCTCCAAAGGAACAAGGTCGAATGGGGTTTTGGTCAACTAACGTGAGCGGCAACACCATCAGAGGCACAAGAGGTGCACTGAAGTCGTCACCCGTCTCTTGACTGACGTAGCCCATTGCTGCTTAACTTCAGGGAAGAGACAGATACTCATCATGCCACACCACAATTCATGAAAGTCCGGATACAACAAAAAGAAATTCATATCTACAGTGTGAGCCTGGCTGAAAAATTGCACTAAAAATTCAGATTCTCTTTAAGAAAATCTGCAATAAAAACCACAAAGTAGTGTACCACATAAAGATCCAAGGCTGACTGGCTGTGAGAGCTATGTGTTTTATAGAAAACCTCTTTTGAAATCTGATAACTTTATCTAAACTTTGATTTATATTGGTGTCAAAATATAATTTTACATCTTATAAAGCATCAACAAACATATAAAATATTTGCAGAACTACAGAACAATATGTTTGTGCAAGAAAGCAGAAACATTTAGAAATTAACACTATAACTGAAACATATATATATATATATATATATATACATACATATTTAGTTAAACAATAAATTATGATACGCATAACAATTCAATTATACTATGAATTTCTCCCAATGAGAATTTTGTGTTGTTACATTCTGTTGCTTACATAGGCCACGTTCATTAGGTGTTGGTGGTGGTGGTGTTCGTTTCTTCATTCGTCATTCATACAAATATCGCCAGATGGATACCCCTAATTATAGCTCCTTTGAAAATTTGGTCATATCAGTCTCAGTTTCGTGCCAAACTTTGCTCCTGGCTTCTATCTACCACTCACTTGCACGGTCATATCCTTGATCTCGTTCTTTCCCCCAGTGTCAAAGGTCAAAGTTGGGGTTTTACGTCCCGTTCAACAGCCAGGGTCATATTGGGACAGGTCCTCAGAATTGCCACTTGTGGGACTCGAACCCACAGAGGTGACAGCCTATGATTAGATGCCAAACTTGCTAACCACTAGGCCACTGAGGACCTCTTTCCCCCAGTGATCCAGAAGTGTGTGTACATGTTGTGAATTCATATCTGATCATGCAGTCATTAAATGTGCTATCAACTTTCCTTCCTCTCCTGCTACCTGCAAACAAGAATTTCCTATAGGAGGTACTATCATATCAAAATGCCTGATTTTTGGTCTGACCTTAAAGAAATGCCTTTTGTGAATGTCCAGCAAATTTTATCTCATAGCTCTACAATTAGTACATAGAAGACGTGAGTTGCATCCTTGACAGGCATGCTCCTCTTGTGTCCAGTTTGAAGACGAAACAGCATGCTAACTGGTTGTCAGATACCTATCGCCTTACTAAGTCACTCAGATGTCAATTTGAACATGCTTGGCATAAAGATAAAAGTCAATACAACAGGAGTCATCTTCGACGTCAAATTGCCTGGTATAATCATCTTGCAAACAGAGACAAAACTGTCTATTACAAGAAACTAATCTCCGACAATAGCCATGACTCAAAGAAATTATGGCGGGAGTTACACAAAGTCTAACATAGATCCCATGGCACTACTCTGCCCACTTGTGAATCCTCAGTCATTTGCTGATCGTTTTGCTACTTTTTTCTCAAATGAAATCATGAAAATTTGTCAGCTTTTTTCTTCATCTGAGTCCTGTAACACGGTACATCCCCCCTTTGACCCTCCTAAACAGTCTTTACTCAAGATGAAATTGGAAAAATAATCAGCAAATCACCCACCGAATCATGCCTGTTGGACCCATTGCCCACATTCGTTATTAAAGAATGCATTGACATCCTTATACCATCTATAACCAAATTGGTCAATTTTTCACTCAGTGAGGGACTGGTTCCAGATGGTTTCAAAAAATCACTCAGCTGCCTTTGATAAGTTGAACAGATGCCTTCAAGATGTCAAAGAATGGATGTCAGCTAGCAAACTTAAACTTAATCCTGATAAAACTGAGTTCATAGTTTTTGGCTCCAAGAAACACAGAGAAAGGCTAAATGCATGCTTCCCAATTGATATCCTGGGCAACTCCCTTCACCCCACCAAGTGTGTGAGGAACCTGGGTGTGTGGTTCGACTCTGATTTTTCCTTCTCTAAACACGTCCAGAATGTTTGCAAAGGCTGCTTTAGTCCACTGAGGGATTTTAGAAATATTAGGCAGCTCTTGACTCAGGATGCAGCTGTGTCGGTTGCTAATGGTTTTGTTAGTAGTAGGTTGGACTACTGTAACTCACTTTTCAGGAATCTCTCTCTAAAGTCAATCTTCATAGATTACAGTCTATCCAAAATAGTGCTGCTAGAATTGTTACAAATTCGTGTAAATACACTCGGATAACTCCGGTACTCAAGAAACTCCATTGGCTTCCTATTCAGTTTCGCCCAGAGTTCAAACTGGCTACCGTGGTGTACAAGTTTATTCATACTGGTTTCCCTAAATATTTTGCTTCACATCTATTCACATACCATACTACTTACAATACTAGATGCAGTCAGAGTGTTGCCAATTTCCTCAATGTACCAACATTTCAACCTACCATTCACAAGTCCACTAAGCAGTTTGGCTTCAGTTTTGCCTTTGATGCTCCCACTGTTTGGAATTCACTTCCTGAAGATATCCGTGCATCACCCACTTTTGCCTCTTTTAGAAAGAAGCTCAAAACCTATCTCTACGCAAAGGCATATCCTCCTTAGCTCATTTTCTCTTATTGCTTCTCCGTGGTGCCTACCTGTTTTTGTCCCTGGACTTTGAATTTGCATACTGCTATTGTCTTGTTGCGCCTTAGAGTCCACTACTCAGTGGAGATTAAGTGCTTTAAAAGTCAAATTAGAATTATAATTAGAATTAAAGAACATGAAATAATTTATGTTACCACAAGTTATGCAATATTTTTCAGTACATAATACAGAAGCATACTCATTAATTAAAATTCTAAACTAAAATAGAAAACGGATGAAGCAGGCCCATATCACTCTGTGCTGGCAACACTGAATTTAAATGTTTACCTTGGAATTAATTCTTCCACATGTTCTTATTCTTGGAATCTTTTATTTTGAGACAACAGAATATTTTTTGTGTATGTGTGACCAGATCAGTTCAACTTTAGAAATGTATAAGGTTCAACACCTATAGATACTGAAGATCAAGTGATTTTAATCACAAGAAAACAAAACAATAAATGTTTGTCTCAGCATAATGACTAAAGCTAACAGAGGACGTAAGGCATCAGACTACATTATCACAATTAATATCACCTCTGGATGGGTTTTATTGCCACAAGTGCTAATGTTGAGGGCCTGTCCCAGTGTGGCTGATCTGATGAGAGGGATGTAAAACCCAAACTTTCACTTTGACTATCATTTTGAAATAGCATATTGATATTTGATGCTATGCTTACTAGAATAGTCTGATCAATGAATCCTTCTTAACATGAATTAATTTTTATTTAATAATTACGAAAACACAATGATTAACATCTATGAAAATACTCAATGCAATACAGTTATAAAAATTTCAATACCAAATACTAAAGAAATAACAATATTTATATAAATAGCTGTAACAGAATAATGAATATCCCATTTCAAAAAGCATAGTTGTGGTGGACCAATTCATGCCCATGTACCTATTCATGCCTACACCTAAATTAAAGACACAGAAGTATACACACTCGGGGTTCTGGATAACTTTCTTTTATACATGCCAGGGATCTTGGACCATTTTTTGGTGGGAAGCCCCACATGCCACACAGGACCTCCCAGCAACAGTACAGTTTGAATATAGACTAATTTTTTGTGGGAAGCCCCTCGAGCCACACAGCACCTCCCAGCACCAGTTACAGCTTCTCTACAGCACACCTTGGAGACCTCCCTAAGGAGGTTGGGAGGGCCCCCAACCCAAGAAGTAAACTCCCAGCAGGCAAATTACGTTGGAATGACGTTGAAACAATGTCATGCACTGATGTTGTTTCAACGTTGTAAATTCATGTAGATGTGTTAGTTGTATCAACGTAATATCATGATATTGTTACAATGTCAGAACATTACGGTTTTCCAACGTAACAGTCCCACGTTGTAGCAACGTCATATTCTGACATTGTAACACCGTAACAGTTGGACGGTGTAGCAACGTCATAATGTTACATTGTTAATATGTCCTGTTTCAATTTTGTTACAACATTAAATATGTTGTTAGAACTACCACTTTCATATGCCTTTACGACAGACACAATGTAAGTTTATGAAATGCCTTTAATGCATTTCCAACTTGTTCGGTCTGGCCAAGAAAAAAATGAAGTAATATATTAAAGTAAGGTTCCTACTTGTAAAAACACTTGCAAAATATACATCTTAAATTATGGGGCGATATAAAATGAAACACTGAATTAAAGTAAAATCATGTTTATTGGACAGATTCCTATAATTACATTCAATACAAGGAGTTTTATTTAATTATTTAATTGGTAAAAAATAGCAGAGAATTCCATAATCCATAGCCTGAGGCAATAGTTTTTGACACCGTGAGATACAGAAGAAGTGAAACAGTACAAAGATCACCATATTTTCAGAGCAAATAGCATCAGTTATGTAAACGACCAAATAATGTTTAATTAGAGACAGTATGTCAAAATGTAAAGAAGAAGAAATATGTAAAGATATAAAGTATTAAAAACAAGACAATGAAATAGCAAGATTACATTATCAATTAGTAAAGTAAAAATTATGAAGATGTGAAATTTACTTATTGAAGTATAGCTGTCAATGAAAATTGCACTGTTAAGTAAAGGTAATGATCAGGTGCGGCAATCCATATATTGTCATAAGAGAAATATATCCCAAATATGGCAGGTGAACATACTTTGGCAGAGCCAAGATTGAATGTCACACCATATTACATACCTACATCCCTGTCTCTACCAAGTATCCACCTTCTACACCTTACGGTTTCCAAGATATAGCCGACAAAATTTTAAAGGTCAAGGTCACTACAGCAAAGTTGAAGATCAAATGAATGTCATACCAAGATGTTGCACACGTACAGCCATGACCAATGTCCCTTCCAAGTATCAACTTCCTTCAACTTATGGTTTTCGAGATATAGCCCAGACCAGATTTTCAAACTCAAGGTCACTACAGCAAGGTCAAAGATCAAATCAAGGTCACACCATGATATTGCACACCTACATCCCTAACCAATGTCCCTAAGAAGTATCAACTTCCTACACCTTATGGTATCTGAGATATAGTATAGATAAGATTTTCAAACTCAAGGTCACTATGGCTGGGCTTAAGGTCAAATCAAGGTCACATCATGAAGTTGCACACCTGCACCCCTCCAACCAATGTCTCTACCGAGTGTCAATGTCTTGCACCTCACAGTTTCTGAGATACAGCCTGGACAAGAATAGGTGAAAACAATACCTGCACAGCCCTTTAATGCTGTGGGATAAAACACCTTTCACAGACTGTAGGGAGGTCATGACCAGCTAAATAATCAACAATGGTTAGAATAGTGCTATATATCAGTTTCATATTTTAAAGTATGAATAATCACTCCGTGCACTAAAAGATGGAAGAAAGGGCTGAATCCGTCAAATATGTCCATAATGTCACATAAAATATATGAGTTAAAATCCAAAAACAACCACATTTTCTGTACTGTTTATGTATTCACGTAAAACCGAAAATACCATACACTTCTTATACCGCCCAGTTCTTGTATGCACAAAATGCATCAGAAGTTGCAGGAAAATGGTAAATTTAATGACTTTTACAGATTATGGACATATATTTTTTATTTATTTTACATATTTATCAGTGTCAACGTCAATAGTACTAGCCGTTTAGCTGGCATGAAATATTTCGAGTCTTGCTGTCCCTAACTGACTGATACTCATAAATGCTGGTTTTAACACAGAGTTTGACAAGCACCACAAAATGTCTTCACAATGTTTGAGAGACCAATAAAGCAAAACTTTTAATGTAATCCACAACCATGTATATAATTCCTGCATTTATTTGACTGTGTTCAGAATCTAAATTGACTTTCATGTGATGATGCAGACAGTGTGTGTTTACATGTTTCACATATTTTCATGATCTCCACATATTTCAGTTATAGCAATGAAATTTTGGGGGCACTCGTCAAGCTGGCCACATAGATCTGCAGTCAAACTGGCCAATTTCCACCCACCCACAATAAAAGATAGGAACCAGAAGCTGTGTGAGAGCGATAAACATTACATGTAAACAAATGGTGGAATTTAAACAGCAAGAAATTTGAAAATTTTAATTACTTAAATGTAGCTTTTGTAAGCTACAAGCTTACCATGTGGAACTGAATGCTTACTCAGGTGGCTGCAGGCACCTCGGCCAACATGGATGCATAATCTGCTTCACTATTTGACCATTTTAAGGGTTTAAAATATATAAATTAACCACAAAACAAGGCCTTGTTGAAATTTCTGTCTAGACGGCAACTGCTTGTAAACTAATGCATGATTCGTACATGTAGCTTATATACAGGAAAATATGCCTGTTGAAATAAAATAAAATAAATACTGTAAGGATTTATCCCAGTTCTGCTACAGTATTTGTCCATTTTGAGGGTTCAAATATGAAATAAAGCACGTCTAACTTGGGGGAATCTTTGGGGAAACCCCTGTGGTGACAGGGGTTTCCAACAATACGTATATCCATATAAAACTAAATAATCCAACAATACGTATATCCATATAAAACTAAATCTCTTTCCTTGCAATAAAAAGGCATTGATTCCATATTGGCAGCCAACTCGAAAGAGGAAGCAGAAGGCTGCGTCACTACTGGGGTCACCTCAATTCCAAGGCATCTCGCCACTTTTATGTGTCCATTTTTCTTGGATGTTGGCCGAGGTGCCTGCAGCCACCCGAGTAAGTATTCAGTTCCACATGGTAAGCTATTGTAGCACAATAAAAGCTACATTTTGAAAATTGCATTAATGTGAAATTTGTCTAGAATTCACTTGCCAAAGGGTTTGAATAGATTTAAAAGCTGTCTTGTCCACAAGATATTTTACCCACATTGGCAAATGTCCATTTTTATCATTGTATTTAAGTCTACAAATGACTTATTTACGTCCTCCACCACCAACACGATCTGGAGCATATTTAAGAAAAGCTTGTAGAGCAGTTTCTACATCACTGTCATTGCAGTCAACACTTCTCTGGACACTAGCTGTAAAAAAATAAAAAAGATAGAATTAAAGAGATAATTACATAAAACCCTCATCACTAAAGCCTTGACAATCTTTTGTGATTATTACTTTTGAAGTATGGCTTAACCCTTTTGCTACTGAAGGAACATTATTCCGCTGGACTGTAGACATTTTTTCTTATAATAACTAGGGATGTGTTTGTGGCACAAGGATCACAGTTTCGAGAGCATTTTATCGATATACCATAACCATACATCTTGATTTTCAGTAGATAAAATAAGGAGACGACTTAAAATATGAGATAATTATATTAAGACTCAAGGCTTAAGACTTAAGGCTTCAAACAACAGTAATACAGCAAGATATACTTACAGAAATATTTCTCCAGATTTTAAACACGTGTATAAACGTTTATAAACATTTATGCTTAAACGTTTATAAACGTTTATAGGCAAACGTTTATAAACGTTTATAGGCAAACGTTTAGGGACCCATCATTTTAAACCTAATCTAAACCGTTGCTAGTTAGGTTTATAAATGTTTATAAACGTTTGTAATGTTTACTGGGCTTTAATACTTTTGAAGATATTTGACATTTACTCATGTCATTATTTTGCTACAAATAAGAAAATAGCTATTACTCACTTATGGCATGCAATGGGACCCCAAACTATGTACCATCTTATAGCTAAGGACAAAGTAGCTGAACAACATATTTGAAGAAAAAGTTGTAACTGCAATAGTTTTTGAGTTATGAGTCCTTTACTCCAAGTAACGCACGCACACACGCATGCATGCACGCAAACACAGGCTTCATTTCATAATCTCCCTCCCGGGCTAAAGCCCGGCGGGAGATAAAAATAGCATCAGAGATGCCCATGCCCCACAGCCTAGGGAAATATTTTTAATACCATGAGATATAAAAGTACTGTATCAGTACAAAGTTCAGGATACTTTCGGAGCACTGTCAGTTATATAAAAGTCCAAACAATGTTTAAATAGAGAAAACAATGTAAAGATGAAGTATTAAAACAAGACAATTCAATAACAAGATGACAGTATTAATCAGTAAACTAAACATTACGACACTCTTTATCTACATTTGGCATGGCCGAATTATGGTTTGGATGTTGTGAATATTACCATGCATACAGAAGTGGTAATACATCCAATGAATGCTTATGTGTGGTGTTGGAGCAAAATCTGTGGCTCACTTGATGAAATTCCATCTGTTACAATGGGAAGTTGTAAAAGTAAAATTCTTAATGAATTCTACTATGACTTTAACAGTGCTTAATCTGCATCAAAAGACAGACCCAAAGGTGCAAACAAGATTTTATAGGTCAAGGTCACTACAAGGTCAAACCAAGGTCATACCATGATGCTGTACACCTACAACCCCTAATTACCAATGTCCCTACCAAGCATCAACTTCCTACACCTTACGGTTTCCGCGATATAACCTAGACAAGATTTTATAGGTCAAGGTTACTACGGCAAGGTCAAAGGTCAAATCAAGGTCACACCATGACATTGCATACCTACAACCCCTAACCAATGTCTATACCAAGTATCAACTTTCTACACCTTACGGTTTCCGAGATATAGCCCGGACAAGATTTTCAAATTCAAGGTCACTACGGCAAGGTCAAATCAAGGTGTGACCATGATGTTGCACACCTACACATCCTAACCAATGTCCCTACCAAGTTATAAACTTCCTACACCTTACGGTTTGAGATACAGCCCAGACAAACTTTTTCCCTCCCGCCCATCCGGACACCTTGGGTAAAAACAATACCCCGACAGCCCTTAAGGGCTGTGGGGTAAAAACTTGCACAGCATTTTTTTTACCTTTTATGACTCTGTACAACTGTGTGTACTGAAATCCCATTTTCCCTCTCTTTCCTTTCATATTAAACCTACTCATTAATTCATTTGTCATGAGCCTGCAATGAAATACATATTTTTCCATTGTTTACAATGCAAACTATAAGTCATGTTTTCTAACATTACTACCAATATCTAATATTCAAAAAAATATAATTCTGAATTATTATAATACTTGTCAATACTAATAGTAGGTTAACTTTTTTCACAGGTAATAATATATATTATTATTGGCAATTCTATAATTAAACATTAATTAATGTGAATCATTTGGTTCAATATTGCTAAGAATTTGGTAGTAGAAGTGTTATCTTAATGCCATATTGAATTTTTTTGAAGTGTAAAAGCTATTAAGAGAACAAATATAAACATAACCTGTTCAGGATTCTTTTGACACAGTCTTTTGTTCCAAAGCCTCCAATTTTTGATAAGCATGAAATCTGAATATTTAAAAATAAACAAAAAGAAACATTCAAAACATGTTTAAAACAGTTATGTTGCAAGCATTAAATGAGTTCACATCATAAAAGAAAAAGTTCCACATCTTATTACAAACTGAACATTCAAAATGCAATAAAGTCACTGTATATGTTGTGTCATTGGCTTAATATCAACTGCTTTTAAATATATCAAACCATTTTGAGTCATTTTATCAAGTTTTATTCAACAGAAAATTATTTTTGCAAATCTCTAGTTTTATTTTGCGTAGTGCCACGGCTCTACACGCAAGTAAAGTGGAGCCGAGGTAACCATGTCTAATTAGACGTGTGCTTGATTAATCATCGGTGACACTGTACAATCGCAGTCGGTCATTAATGTTTTCTAATGATCGACTATTCAGCTTAAATCTTACCTTTCATAATTTATCTCAATATCCACATATTTTTTTCATATATTTTATGCATTTTTACTTAATAAATCAACACATTTGTTATGGCTTTCAAGTTTGTTTGTCTGCCGCCATATTTACAGGAAGTGGGTGTTTTTGGTAGATTCTAAACATCGGAATACTGGTTTTTTTACCGGATGGGCCTTTACTTTATCCCGGAAAGTACTTCATGATACATTGACCAACAATGGAGTAAAATAATCGATTGGGGGGTAGATCATTGGTCGGAAAAATGGATGAATAATCGACCCTGAAAGTTGGAGGCAATTCCCAACACTACTATTCTCATTATTGCGTTGGTGGCAATTCAGGGCAAAAATGATTCAAGGTATCTATATTAACAGTTTTTAATTACATAGATGTTCCTAATCTTTAATTTTGAGATTTCTATTGTAGCTATCAAATCATAACATATTAGTAATATACCAATTCTTCTTTCTTCTCTGGCTGCTGCAACTCTTCTTCTAATTTTTGGAACTGCAACAAGGTAGACAGTTGCTCAATGCTGAAGGATGGATTATTGGGCTCATATTTCTTCCCCATATCTTTCACAAGATTCCTTATATCCACCAGTAGCTGCAGGACACGTTTCTGAAACTCTGTGAGATAGTAAAATACAAATAGAGATTGCCATGTAGTAGATCACCGGATGGTACATTGTGATATGCAACATACAGTGACATGGAAGGATTGAAAGTGTGATTGCAAGTGCTGTTTTTACTTCATCATGCCAAAAATATGATCAATTGTAAATCTATGTGGTGTTCACCTTTCCATCAAATTAATTGAGGGGTTTCAAGTTATGAGTCAGGTTAAATTTTTTTTGAATAACACGACAAACTAGAATTAATGTTATCACTAGAGGGTGGAATCGCCGCAATTTTCATGGTCAAATAATTATTGATCCATTTTTCTAAACAGTAATTGAGCCAGAATAGATTATTTCGGTCTGCTTTTAGTTACTATAGCATTGAAAACTTTCCTTGATGAAGCATATGTAGAATCTATCATAAGTACCCATTTCCTGTAAACATGTTAGTAGATATTAGTGGATAAATCATTTGGATGTGTGGACATTGATATTGAAAATAAAATTAGCCATCTAAATCGAAATGAAGATCCGTACTTTTTAAGGTTGTTATGATACATTTTGGTGTGTTTTCATTTTTTGATTCATTTTTCTGTGCCCATTTTGGTGTGTTTTTGGCTTTTTGACTCATTTGTTTGTGCCCTTAGTACAATTTGAGAACATGTCTGATAAATTTATAACCAAAAAAGAAGAGGCCCAACTAAAGACTGGCAACCAGGAACTTGGGCAGAACTGGGGAAAGAAACATTTTGAATTCATTACCTCTTCAAAGTACTTTTTCAAAGAACTTGCATTATTATTTGTTACTTTTTTTTTATTGGTACTATCTACAGTAACTTCAGTCAAGTTTTATCATCCTTAGTAAGATACTTAAAAGTCCTATGACACAAACACCAAAGTTATCAGAAGTGCATGCAATTGTAACAAGCTATAAATATAAATGACATTTAAACTACAAGGTAGGTGCCACAGTGGCACTGTGGTAACACGCCTGCCACCACTGAGGTCTGTGGTTCAAAGCCCAGACCCTGTGTGGGAAAGTTGGTAGTTGCTTATAGATGGTCGGCAGTATACAGTACCTTGACCAACTGTATGTACTGGCTTCCTCTGCCTATTCAGTGTTGAAAGTGAAGTTAAAACCCAAATAAATTAAACTAAAAGGTAAAACTGAAATGAAACACCATACTGACTGATAGGCTGATGGCTTGTCAAACCAATTTTTTGACATATATTTTTATTATGTGGGACAGTGGGACTAGGTTTAGCCCTAAATTTCTGAACATATCTTGTAAATTGTGTTGAATAAAACTCTTTGATTTTCATTGTGCAATTTTTTTTATTTTTAAGTTTGAAAACTGGGCCAGTAAATTTTCCACTGGCCAGCAACTATTTTTTTAAGAGTCGTGAACACTGCTAACCCAAGTTTGAGATAGTTTAAATCTTTTCTCTTAGTTCTTTTAGGAAGTGATGCAAGACTGCAGTATATAGTTTTGTTGAGCATTTTGGCCACTACAAAAACTGGTTTTGGTTATTATCATTCGTGCTGGGATGGATAGAGAACATGTTTACATTTATATGAATCAAATACAAAATCAACTATCCAGTCTTTACCACTACTGCGGAGGTCTGTGCTTGTTAGATAATATAAATGTGAATAATAATACTCACTTGCTTGTGAGAGAGGAAAAGGAGGATCTGGATTTGATGCAATCCCAAAAACGTCTTGATTACGAGCATGATCAGAACAATGTGGAGCATGTGGAGTTTGTTGTGTGAAAGCAGATGCTGCTGTGTTTGGTGTTGCTCTAGCTACATCTTGGTTAGTATGTGGAGTGCCACCAGTGAAACGAGATGTTCCCCTTCTTGGTGTGGCTACATCTTGGTTAGTGCGTGGAGTGTGACCAGTGAAAAGTGATGTTCCCCTGCTTGGTGTGGCTACATCTTGGTTAGTACATGGAGTGTGATCAGTGAAAATTGATGCTCCCCTGCTTGGTGTGGCTACTTCTTGGTTAGTGTGTGGAGTGTGATCAGCAAAAAGTGATGTTCCCCTGCTTGGTGTGGCTACATCTTGGTTAGTACGTGGAGTTTGATCAGTGAAAAGTGATGTTCCCCTGTTTGGTGTGGCTACTTCTTGGTTACTACATGGAGTTTGACCAGTGAAAGGAGATGTTCCCCTGTTTGGTGTGGCTACATCTTGGTTAGTACATGGAGTGTGATCAGTGAAAAGTGATGTTCCCCTGCTTGGTGTGGCTACATATTGGTTAGTGGGTGGGGTGTGACCAGTGAAAAGTGATGTTCCCCTGCATGGTGTAGCTACATCTTGGTTAGTACGTGGAGTTTGATCAGTGAAATGAGGTGTTCCCCTGCTTGGTGTGGCTACATTTTGGTTAGTACGTGGAGTGTGATCAGAGAAAAGTGATGTTCCCCTGTTTGGTGTGACTAGTTCTTGGTTACTACGTGGAGTTCGACCAGTGAAACGAGATGTTCCCCTGCTTGGTGTGGCTACATCTTGGTTAGTACGTGGAGTTTGATCAGTGAAAAGTGATGTTCCCCTGCTTGGTGTGGCTACATCTTGGTTAGTGTGTAGAGTGTGATCAGTGAAAAGTGATGTTCCCCTGCTTGGTGTGGCTACATCTTGGTTAGTACGTGGAGTTTGATCAGTGAAATGAGATGTTACCCTGCTTGGTGTGGCTACATCTTGGTTAGTACTTGGAGTTTGATCAGTGAAAAGTGATGTTCCCCTGTTTGGTGTGGCTACATCTTGGTTAGTGTGTGGAGTGTGATCAGCAAAAAGTGATGTTCCCCTGCTTGGTGTGGCTACATCTTGGTTAGTACTTGTTCTTTGATCAGTGAAACGAGATGTTTCCCTGTTTGATGTTGCTACATCATGGTTAGTGTGTTGAGTGTGACCAGTGGAAAGTGATGTTCCCCTGTTTGGTCTGGCTACATCTTGGTTAGTACATGGAGTGTGATCAGAGAAAAGTGATGCTCCCCTGTTTGGTGTGGCTACTTCTTGGTTACTACATGGAGTTTGACCAGTGAAACAAGATGTTCCCCTGTTTGGTGTGGCTACATCTTGGTTAGTACATGGAGTGTGATCAGTGAAAAGTGATGTTCCCCTGCTTGGTGTGGCTACATCTTGGTTAGAATGTGGAATTTGATCAGTGAAAAGTGATGTTCCCCTACTTGGTGTGGCTACATCTTGGTTAGTACGTGGAGTTTGATCAGTGAAATGAGATGTTCCCCTGCTTGGTGTGGCTACATCTTGGTTAGTGCGTGGAGTGTGACCAGTGAAAAGTGATGTTCCCCTGCTTGGTGTGGCTACATCTTGGTTAGTACATGAAGTGTGACCAGAGAAAAGTGATGTTCCCATCCTTAGTGCATCTGTATCTTCAAATTCAGTATGTGCAGTTTGGCCATTAAGAAGTGACATCTCCCCACTTGGTGCACTTGGAATAGTTGCATTACCTAACAAAAAAATTTCCAAATGATCAAATCTAGAATTCTTGCATTTTATTTCTTGTTTAAGGATAATGGCTATAAAAATGTTAATGTATGTTCAGATGGATATGAATTATGGGTGATAGGAATGGACCGAGAGATCACGGACTGAAAAATGGAAATTTTCTTGATCAGAATAAAAATATTTTTACAATTAACAGACTTTAAATGAAACACTATGCAAAATTAAACAAAATATAAAGGACCCTGCCAATTTTACAGTATGTTAGTACTAGTTTACAAAAATAATTCCTAACCAAAGAGTAGCAAAAACAGCTTGTTTTACAAAAAAAGCCAATTTCACAATTCCTTCCTAATTAAGGTGATAATTTTAAAGATGCAGTGGTTAATGTGTACATTTGTTTATCCTGGTTTCACGATGGTGGCAAATTAATGGCAATAACATTTGCAGTAACTGAAGACAGATTCAAAGTTAAAGACTTTATGAGGCTTTTACTTCCCATCAGATACAAAATCACTTCAGTTGCAATATATTTAATCTATCAGGTATTAGACTATATCAGTCATATAACTGCAATAATAATGAAAGTAAATTTAAAATTATGGCACACAAAGTAAAATGTTTAAATGTCGTAATCTGCCACTGTGGCCTAGTGGGTAACACACTTGTCTAGGAACTCAGAGGATGTGGGTTCAATCCCAGGTACAGGTAGATACATAATGGCTCGGATGACCACTTAAAATGGCGGTCCTCTGTCATTGGGTCCTATTCCCAGTGGCAGGTTAAAGAACATCAAGGACGTTGATAAATGGTCATCCTTGAGCCTCTATCTTCCAGTTAGGGGAATGTCAGTTACTTGTGAGTTGGGGCTGTACCTGAACAGTCGGATTGGTAAATAGCGCTTTGAGTCCTGTAGTATATGGAGATATTGCGCTGAGTATAAATACATAATAATAATAATCCCATGTTCATATTCAAAGTATTACTTTAATATGTACAAGGCATTTGGATTTGAGGTTTCAGTGACTTTACTGCATTACTGGCTATAAGGGAGTATTTCAACATAAAACCTACTGATTAAACATCCTGAATTGCATCTCCTCTCATCTGTTTCATCATCAGTATCCGAATTGTCAACAACTGAGCCTACATATTGAAAAATTATTAAAAATTTAAAAATATTTCTGTAGGAGATACTAAATTGTAATAGGCATTAACAGATGGACTTTATGGTTATATGAAGAACCTATTTGCCATTGACAAGTAAGTGTGTTCTAATAAAGAATATTTTTAGATGGATTTTAAAGAAACAGTCAATTCGCAACCTCAATTACCTTTACTGATCACACCCCCTACAATTGAATCATATATATCATGTACTACACACAGCTGGTTTCGTAATTGTGTTATTTCCAAAACTGGATCCTGTAACTCTCAATATTTGAAGCAAATATGAGCTAATCATAAGTAGTTATGATACCCCAAAAATGGCCCTAACAAGATAATAAACTTTTAATCCTAGGTGAAAATGGGGTAAAATATCCCCCTGACTTGTCATGTCTTAAATTCTGTTTGCCACAGAGGTATACTTGAATTATAATCAGAGTGTTTTACATTCATACAGCAATAGAGAAAATAGCATTGGAGATACGTGTACCCCAGAGAAATAGTTGTCAATACCATGCGATATAGAAAAAATGAAACAGTACAAAGCTCAGGAGACTTTCTGAGTAAACAGTGTCAGAAAATAACATTTGAGAGACAAAATGTATGTAAAGATAAAATATTAGTACAAGACAATTCAATAGCAAGATTAAACCATTTTAGGCATTTAACTAAAAACTATGAAGCTGTAAAATTTATTAATTGAAGTATTAGGTACAAGTACATAATAAGCTTCACCAGTCCATATATCTTTGTAAAAAGAGAAATATGTCTCACATATGGCAGGTGAACATGCTGTTGCAGAGCCATGGTAAAAGGTCACACCATGATTTAGCATTCCTGCACTTCCCAACCAATGACAAATCCAAGAATCAACTTCCTTCATCTTACACTTTTTGAGACATAGCCCGGACAAGATTTTAAGATCAAGGTTACTACAGCTAGGTCAAAGGTCAAATCAAGGTTACACTATGTTGTTGCAAATATACCTACACCCCCAATCAATGTCCCTACCAAGTATCAACATTTTACACTGCTTAACAGTTTCTGAGATACAACCCAAACAAGTTTTTTCCTGACACCCACCTGACAGACTGGCTATCTGGACACCATGGGTAAAAACAGTACTTGCACAGCCCTGTTGGTTAAAAAGGTTGCCTTGAAGGAGCAGAACAAAAAGACTAAGACAACAAAGGATAACTGTTAGTGCGAATAACTTGTCAGTGCTGGAAATTTGCAAGCTTAATCTTGTCAGAGCTTCCTATGGCTCAGAACTTAAAGGTCATTAAGAAATTTGGCAGTCAGTAACTGAAATTATGATGACAATAACCAACATAAATTAACCAAGTAGTCCCTTTGAGTCCCCCAGCTGGCAACATAAAAACATATCTATGGTTGCATTCTTTACCTGTAATAAAATCTTTGTAATGCTTCTTTTTGCTTTTACGCTTTGCAGGTCTTTCATCTGCTGATGTTTCCGCTGTTGTTGTTCCCTCGTATCTGTCACACAGCTTTTTCTTATCTAAAAATAGACTCTTCTACTACAAAAGTGTAAAAATAGCATCAGATGCCCGTACCCCACAGCCTGGGGAAAAAGTTTTCAAAACCATGAGATATAAAGTAGTGAAACAGTACAAAGATACTTTCAAGGCACTGTCATATACAGGTGCAAATAATGCTTAAGTAGAGAAAATAACATTTATGAGAAAGAAAAGATATATAAATATGAAGTATTAAAGCAAGATTATATTCATAAGCAAGATGAGAGCATTAATCAGTAAAATAAAAATTACGAAGCTGTTAAATTTATTAATTGGAGCATATATCTTTCTCATAAGAGAAACATGTCTCAAATATGGCAGGTGAACACACTTTGGCAGAGCTAAAGGTCACACCATGATGCACACCTACACACCCTAACCAATGTACTTACCAAGTGTCAACCTTCTACACCTTATGGAATTCAAGATCCTGTTCAAGATTTTAAACCTCATGGTCACTACAACAAGGTCAAATCAAGATCACACACAAGTCCTGCTCCTCGATTGCTGAGGCTCTAGGAGCCCTGCATGGAGATTAAGATTTGTCAGATTTCTGTGAGGGATCTGATCGAATGGCTGTGAACAGGCTGGGCAGATTGGGCAGGCTCAGCGGGATTTGGCTGGACATGGCCACTAGATCCCAAAACCAAGGCATGTTGGGCCACCCCGGAGCAATCAGAATGATTCTCTTACATGGGGAGTCCTGCAACTTCTCCACCACTTTGCCCAATATGGCTGACGGTGGGAAGGTGTATGCTTTTAGATCCTACCATGGCCGACTGAGCACATCCACTGATGTGGCCCAGCGATCCAGTACCGGTGACACAAAAACAGAGGCAACTTGTTGAACCTCGCGGCAAATAAGTCTAGTTTGGGCCGGTGCCACCTACTGCATAGAGTGGAAGACCTCTGGAAGGAGAAACCACTGTTTGGATGGTCTGGCCTGGCCTGGGTACCTTGTCTGCTACCACATTAGGCCAGCCTGGAATGTGTCGTGCTTTAGAGTCACTTGTTTCCTGGTACACCAGGTCAAGATTCTCCATAGTAGGGCACAAAGTGGGCCCGACCTCATGCCTCCTTCCTTTATGTATGACACTACTGTGGTGTTGTCGGTTGCTACAAGTACTATCTTGTTTTAGCAAAGGTCTTGGAACTCTTTAAAGTCAGAAAAACTGCTTAAAGTTCTAGATAGTTTATATGCAACTTGCTTCCCAGAGGGGACCAGGTTGCTCTTGCAAAGTGCTCATTTAAGTGAGTGCCCCACCCTTCTATTGATGCGTCTGTAAATATTTGCAGAGCATGTTTTATTG
Source organism: Sabellastarte sp. h YS-2021 (assembly GCA_964017235.1). Lineage (NCBI taxonomy): Eukaryota > Metazoa > Annelida > Polychaeta > Sabellida > Sabellidae > Sabellastarte > Sabellastarte sp. h YS-2021. Next base: position 15,128,272 of record OZ024933.1, read on the forward strand.
GGTGTAATGGTTGGACTGTAAGGACATTGTCTTCCCTCAGCCCTCATTGTAAATGGGAGTGCAAGGACCTGGGGATTGGGATCACCTTTTCCAGTGATTCTGGGACCCTCCAGTTGTGTTTGTGATGCCACTGAATGAATCTCATATGAAGTGGGCCTAGATGAACTTGCTATTCTGTAGCTGTTAGCAAACCTATCAAGGACATGAATTCCCGGACCGGGCAAGCCGGTAGGGATAGCAGTTTCAGCATTTTCTCTTGAAGGTTCTGCCACCGATCTGGAGTCAGCCGGACCCGATCGGATCTGAGGTCTAACTGGTAGCCTATAAGATTGAAGTCTTGTTTGGGCTCCAGCTCTAATTTCTCTAAGTTCACCAGCCAACCTAGTTGCTGACACATTTTTTACTAGTTCCTGTGTATGTTGGAGACAAGCCTGGTGTGAGCTGGCTCTCACCAACCAGTCGTCTAGGTACTGGTGGCTTCTTAAAACCTTGTGTATGGCCATCAATTTCAACTCCTTTGGTATCACGGTGAACTCAAAAAGTGCTGTGGACAAACCGAATGGCAGGGCCTTGAACTGGTATGCCCGACCTTGGATGTGAAATCTCAGGCATTTCCTGGATTGTTCTTGTGTAGGTATATGGACGTAGGTATCCCTCCTTCAACAGTTGTACTACCTAGGGTCTAGCCCCCAAGGCTTCCTAAGTTCCCAAAAAGGGCTTAGTCTGGACCCTATAGGCAGATTGTGTGCCACATTTGGGACATTTGGAATTCTGACAAACATTTTCTGTCCCTCCGGACACTGGTCCGGTCTGGTGATAATTAGTGCTGTAACGAGTTGACCGAAACTCGAGTCGTAACTCGGTGGGCGATATTTGGGATCACATCGATTTACGTAATTTAAACTCGAGTTTTTAAGAAATAAATTATAATATACTAGTCTTATTATAAAACCAGCACTTTTACAGTTTATCTAACCATAAAGACAAAAAATTTAATGAGCAATGGTCGTTTTATTTTTATTTCCTTATTTACGTGGATGTTCCATAATGTGCTCATACATACCTGCCGGCAACAGAATATATTTCCTTGCAATAAAATGGTATTAAATACGTTAATGGCGGATCCCTTGATGACAATATTTGGACATTATTATTTTATTTATATTTGTGTCATTTACTCGAGTTCAACTCGCATCTAACAAGCGAGCGTCGATCTACAGAAATCACTGATGATTACAGCTCTAGTGATAATGATCCAGGTTAACAGTCTTATTGTGGTCTTATTTTCACATTAATAAACTCTTCGCCCCGGGCCAGCAGCCTGCAAGGTGCAGCATTTACAGAGCAATTGTCATTTGTGAGATGTCAGACCCCTGGCCGGACATGATGACAAAATTTATTATCTCTGCAGTCAAGTCCAGCACCGATAACAGGTTGTTGAGAGGTGGGATAAGGGAAGGTTGCAGTAGCTTGGGACTCTGTCATATCACTGTCATATCACCAAGACCACTGACCAGTTTAAGAATTCTCTGTAACCAAATTAACCTAGGCAACTCTGTCCGGTTCCCGGACTCCATACCCGGTACTTTACTGTAACCAGTAATTCTCTGTAACCGGCAAAAAACTGGCAGGCTGGGGTCGCCAATGAATTTTGACAGCTACTGGTTTATATTTAGCCAGCATTTTTTTTTTATTAACCAGTTGGGGTGAAGCACTTTTCAGTAAGGACTGTATAGCCAGCACCCTGTTAGTAGACTTTGTAACCCATAGGTTGAAGCAAGTGTACAAGGCTGTGTAGCCAGTACCACTCTGTAATCAGTTGTTGAAGTGTACAAGGCTGTGTAGCCAGTAGCAGCCGGTACACTCTCTGTAACCAGTTGTTGCAGCAAGTGTACCGGCTGTGTAGCCAGTACCAGCCAGTACACTCTGTAACCAGTTGTAGTCAGTACTAAAAAAACAGTTGCGAAATCAATTTCACAACTATCTTGTGTGTTGAATTCAGCTTGCTGTAGGTTTCCACCATTAATTAACGTATTTCTTTAATCGCACGTCTTATTTGTAGATTTGACAGTTGCTGGGAAAGCCCTTGTGAGCTATATTTAGAAACAGCTTGCTGGTCGGGAAGACATGCGATTGGCTGATTGGAGCTCGTCAGTTGTGGCGTTCTTTTGTGATACTTAAACATGAAAATGCGCAGTATTCTGCTCATCTACAAACCCCACTACCGACAACGAAGCCGGGTCTGCAAGGCAGGGACTGGAATCACAGTAGACGTGAGTTCTGAAGAACGCACTTCCGACCTTCCTGGTCGGTGAAAACACGTGACCTGTTTCGTGATTGGTCGGAAGGACACGCGATTGGCTGACTGGAGATGACGTCAGTATTCGCGTTCTTTGTGTGAAGCTTTACCGGCAACTTTACAGTCCACAAAACCCCACTACCGACAACCAGGCCGGGTCTGCAAAGCAGGGACTGTAGTCACAGTAGATGCGAGTTCTGAAGAATGCACTTCCGACCTTCCTGGTCGGTGAAAACACATGACCTACTTCGTGATTGGTCGGAAGGACACGCGATTGGCTGAGTGGATATGACGTCAGAGGTCGCGTTCTGTAGATGTGTCGTGATAAAACCAGCGAACTGGCCATCCACAACCCCCACTACCGACAGCAAAGCCGGGTTGGCAAGGGAGGGACTGATATCACCTTCTATTGTGAAGTCGGTTGAACTGGAGCTTGCCAGTCGACTAATGCTTTACAGCAAAGATGTCTGGACCAGTGCGCTCTGAAGAAATCTGAAGAATTCACCTCTTGCTTCTGATGAAAAAAAAACAACAAAAAAACTAAATACTCAAGCTAGGCTGGTGTGATTGATGCTATACAGCAGAGAAGTCAGTACCAGTGCGCTCTGAAGATGAAGAATGCATCTTACTTGGGGAATTCCTTCTTTACAGTGTTCAAAACTACGTAGACTGAAGTTTCCTGTGATTTCTATTGTAGTGTACTAGAAAAGACGTTTCTATGGTGATTGTAGCTGGAAGGTTACAGCAGGTACATTCAAACAAAAAGCACGGATAGAAATACCTTGTAAGTAGTATATTCCATTATATTTCTAAATATTGTCGATCTGCCCCTAACAACACAATTGTTGAATGGGAGGAAACTAGAAGAATGGCTGCCTTCATATTTCTCGTAGATTACTGCCCTATCATCAACACTAAATTGAGTCAACTAGGGAGCGTTTCCAGCAGATTTCTTGATGTATATCCGTGCTTGATATGTAGTAACACTTTTACAATAAATTATTTGCAATTAAGGTGTAAAATCCGTCATAATGCACACTTTTCCTTAAAATATCTGGAGATAGTTGAAAACACGTTCGCACAGTACACGCGCCAAACGAAAAAGATGCTATGATGTCAGGTTGTCTAGACAGGAAGGAAGTACGAGGCGCCATCTGGGGAGTGCACAGTACTACAGACCGGCCAGCCAGTGGTAACACAGGACGTCTTTTTCTGGCGTTTGGCGGGCCGGTCTGCGCCGACCGGTTAAGCAATTGTCCATTGGATAGGATGTATTAACGCAATAAAATCCCGGATTTTGTACAGTTTCAAAAGCCCTGGAATCTGGTTTTGATATGCACAACCGGTCTAACCACTAATACCAGTATTATCAATCGCTGGAAAAATAACATTGAATAATGCATGGCTTAGCCAATCAGTACTGACTTGTACATATATGCAATACTGCATGGAAATAAGCAAGAATCCTGCTTCACATATTTTGTGGAAATTCATGAAAACTGTTCAGATTGATAGTTCATTTACCATAATCATTAACCCGGAATAACATGCGATTTCATGGACACATTTTTGCTAAAAAACACATTAAATTTTAAATTTACAATACCAGTCTGAGTTGCCTATATTAATGATAAGAATTTAGCAATAGATTCAAGGATGGCTTTTGAAAGCTTGTTGTACTCTCGTTTGAGTTTTTGCCCATATTTGCATATTTATCCGTGGTGATTGATTGTAACTGAAGGAATGTGAAAATGTGAAAGAGACATGACCAGTACACAAACACTCTGTTAAAATTCAAGCACAAAAAGAACAACAACCCAGCCATCACAGCAGGAAACCTTCAACGTTAAGTCCGAGGTCAAATCTGGTCTGTTCTATAAATTGCTCATTCATCAGGTTCCTTGTGAGATGACAGCTGTCCTAAACTGCTAAAATATAAAGACGATAAAACCTTCTTGGTTACTGTATCCACTCTCTGCAACTCCCAAGGGTGATATAACTATTGTGGACTTTTGTAGCGCTTAATCTCCATCAAATGACAGACTTTAAGTCACACTGGCAGCTGAACATAAACAGGGTGAATATTCTTAAGTTCAGTAACATAGCCAGGACATAACAGAGAAGATGTGTGATGAGAAAGCTATGGCTGATAGGGCCTATCAGTAACAATTTTTTAGATCTTACCTGATAGGAACTTTGTTTTCACATAGTCAAATTTCATCCATCCTTTCTCTGGACTTGTTTGCTTTTTCATTGCCTTTGACTCATTCTTGGTTGGCCAAAACACATGTCCTCCATTAATCCACTTGGTAGGAACAACTCCTTCCACCTCCCTGCCTTGCTCTTTCCAGACTGCTCTGGACCACATCACTGATTCCTGGAATACAATTATCAGTGAACAGAAACTTGACAACCAGGGTTGGACTTTTGATGTCAAAAACAGTTTTTTGACATGCCATCAAAAACTAAGTTTAAGCAGTCAAAAACTGGCTAAAACTGTCACAACTTTTTCACATTGTGGGTCCTTTACTACTTAGTGTGGTAACTTGGCGAATACCTCAACTTGGTATAGACGTTTAGACACTAGACAGCCAAAAAATTTGTGTATTTTCGGAAATATACCATACCATATAAGGTAGACAAATAAGGAATTACATAATTGACCCATACACATATGCAAAATACAGATACGAGTTGCATTTGTTTCTATTCATATCTTCCCAGTTATGTCAAGTTATGGCTGGAAGAAGTAGATAGATGTCATAAGTCAGTATTTAAAACGTCATAATTATTAAACTGTAACCTAAGCAGATAATTTTAGTAACCAGTTTATGAGCTTGTGACTTGTTGGGGGTCTATGCTCTGTAAATTACCATAGCTTTGCAAGTATGACAGCAACTTCTCTTATGAGGTTCCTTTTGCCCCATTCACACTACAAGTGGTACATCACATGGTTAGAAAGGTCACATTACAGGCTAATGGCCACTGAAGCGACATGGTTTGTAACTGTCAATAACAGTAGGACGACAGAACTAGAAACTTTGGTCACCGAGAGGCAACCTGCATTAATCTCAACTCACCTTTAATAGCCATTGGACGAAGACATGCTGGAAAAACACAAGTGAAACACAACCCTATCTAAGCTGTTGCCTTTAGTTACAATATGAACCATTTATCTGTGGAATGTCACTGAAATGGATGGACAAGGACAGAGACACACAAATAAAGGTATGGTGGTAGTACTGACAAAGGACAGTGAATGACGGTGACTCATGTTCACACTATCAGAGGCGGAAATTTTAAACATTTTACAACTTCCGTGGCATGCCCAAGGAATTGACATTTCGGCACTGTAGTCACAGGCTTGCATATGGACGTCACATGGTAATTGAAGGCCTGCCGCATTTTGACCAACACCTCTAACTGCAGGGGATACTGCCTGTAGTGTGAATGGGGTATTAGTCTCAGACAGCAGTGGATTGTTACCGCTACACCTCCCAGGCCCTAACTCTTGGAATAAAAAAAGATCAATTTGTACAGATAACTTACATACCTACTCAATGCTCAGGATTGTCTGGAAGATGATCAAGTCTGGCACGCAGAGTCAGAGAATTATACCATAAAATATTAAATTGTACTTCGTTCCATTCCATGTAATAATGGAAAGAGAACATAGCCTTCTCTGTGGTCTAAACAAGCAACTTTTTTTAGAAGTTGGTTCCTTCTCAAGAGCTTTCTTTCGCTGTGCTCTCTCAAGGTGTCAGCTTTGACATATACAATATCTAACAGCTTTGACTGACAAGGGTTTACAAAAAAATTCTCTGTATATCGTAGCTTAATACAATCTACCACCAGCTCAGAGGAATTAGGAACTATCTCACGAATGAAAGCAAATTCATTGTTACAAACAAAGAAACAAAAGTCCTTTCTCCTGGTATGTATTACAGCAGAAGTTAAATTCTGAGGATCACAGTTTTTTGATGATTTCTCCATTTCTGCCAGTCTTTTCTTTACCTGTGCAATTGGATTTTGAGAATTGCGGACTAGTTTTTTAATGTCATGTAAATAATTTTCAAACTGAAATCCAGAAATTTCATTCAAAGATAACTGATGAAAAAGGACATCTTCATGTAAATGTAAAAGGTTATGCACATTGTATACTGTAAATGTACTTCCATAATATTGTTTGCATTTTTTGACAAAATATTCCAATAAATCTCTAGCATATGATGTGTACTCAGCCCTTCTTTGATCATCTGAGGTCAAAAGGATTGACACTGCCACAGAAAATGTAAGAAAATGTTTATATAGAACAGATGAAAGAGATCCCAGTAAAACAACTGGCCCTGTATACAGAAGAAACTGACGGAACTCTGTTGCTTTCCATCTATCCATTTCCGCAATGGTTCTTGGTTGTCTGGCAAATTCACTAGGCAACTGACCAGTCAACCGTTCCAGTTTCCCAGAGATTTCTGCTCTTTGCTGATGCGATAGCCGACAAATAGTTGGTCCTCGTGTTATGAAGACTAAAATTCGTTTCATGACACCTAGGCAAACTAAATGCATATAATCTAAAGGAAATAATTCCACACATGGAATACCAATATCAATCAAAGGAGATTTCCTGAGCTGGTGACTTGGATAGTTAACACTTCTAAACCTTTCAGATGATCGGAGAGGAAATGAATCTTCTGAGTTATATACCACCCTACCATTCCATGAACCTTTGACAATGCACCTTTCACAGGAGTAATACCCGGAATGGCTCTTTGTGCACTTGAGGTATGCCCTAGCTGGAGCATCACATATGAAAGCCTTTACACATATTCGATATGTGACATTCTCAAAATTAATACCTTGTTGTTGGATATGAATCAGTTCATGAAGGAAATCTTCAAGATAGTCTTCTACAGGATCTGGTTTATGATTTTTACAAAAGAGGGCAACAATAAAAGGTTTCTTTCTATTCACAGAGCAAAGAATAGGCCAAAACTGGAGATTCGTAGATTTAAATAACGGGACTCCATCCACATTGAACATAAGATTCAAGTTATGATTGAACTCAGGAAGGTCACTTGGTGTAACATTCCTTCTAATTCCACTTTCTAAACCAAAATAAGCATACTGACCACCACATTTGTTTAACAGGGTTACCACTGATGGAGTTTGTAACAGGGTGCGGCCATCTTTTGGCAGAGAATGCCCATGACTTCTTAATATAGCTAATAGTTCATTCAAGGCTGTCCGGGTGCATGAATGTCTCACAGACCAGGCAGCAAGTGTCCCAGCTAGATCTGGCATTTCAGAATTGTTGGTTTCATTTGGAAAGTCAATTTCAACATCAGAGTCAGACGTATTCCTAGTATTAAAACTTGGATCACTTGAAAAATTAAATGATTCACCAGAACTATTTTGTGAACTTTCACCACTTTCATCAAGAAATGAATCATCTCTATCAAGTGGAGCAGCTGACATATCACAACATTGAATATTTTCATCACGATTATCATCAGTTTCTGTGTCACTCTGTGCAACCAGCATTTTAATATCTGCCTTACGTTTTCGCCAATATCTTTGAGCTTCAGCCATTTTTGATACCTAAAGTTACACAATACAAGAATGCAGTAGAATTACTTTTGGCAAGCTGGAGGAAAGATGGGGGTACCTTAATGTTTTTCTTGAATTAATGTTTCTGCTACCGAAACCAAGTTTACCATACAGTATCATATCCCAAACCTTTAGCTTTGGCTATTCACAGCCTGGGGAAATAGTTTTTAACACCATGACCTATAAAAGTAGTGAAACAGTACAAAGACTGTCAAACTTTCAGTGCAGTGTCAATCATATAAAGTTAAAATAATGTTTAAGAAGAGAAAATAACATCAAAGAGAAAGAAAATTTCTGTAAAGATAAAGTACTAAAACCAGACAATTCAATAGCAAGCTGACAGCATTAATCAGCAAACTAAAAATATGAAGCTATAAAATTTATCAATAGAGACTAGCACAATTATGTAAAAGTGCACATAATTATCAGTTGCAGCAATCCATATATCTTTGTCATAAAAGAAATATATGTCTCAAATATGTCAGGTGAACACACTTTGGCAGAGGAATAAGGTTACACCATGATGGGCACCTACACCCCCTAACCAATGTCCCTACCAAGTGTCAACCTTCTACACCTTATGGAATCCAAGAGCGAGTTTAGCCTCGTATGTCGACTGCGCCGAGGATAAGCGCATGAGAAGGCGAACAACTAGGAACATCTTCTCGGATTAAAGTAAACAAACGGCACTCAGTATAATATTATGCAATAATTATTGTATAATAAACTGATAATTATAATAAAAATAATTAATTGTGGCTGTTTTGAAATTTTTGGTTATGCAAAAATGGATAAACGTGACTAATATAACCAGATAGTTACTGGCGCCGGCCCCCTTTGTTTACACAGCCATTTTGAAATTCCGCATGCACCCACCAGTAGTGGAGATTCTTCGACACTGCTTAATTTTGTGTTCCGCGGAAGAATTCCCAGTTGTTTGGCCTCACTTCTGTATGCGCCCACACACTCGACGCACAAAGCCAAACTCGCTCCAAGAAATAGCCCAGACAAGATTTTAAAACTCATGGTCGCTGACAAGGTCAGAGGTCAGATCAAGGTCACACCATGACACCTACAACCTCCAACCAATATACCTACCAACTAAGGCTGTGACTTTGTTGGAAAAAACGACACCGGGTATTCGCCTCGAAAGAATCGATCCGAATTCGGGTAACCACATTTTAGTTGTCACCCAGTGGAAGTAGCAGAGAAGCAAACATGGCGGGTGATGTAAACAAAATATTATGAAATATAGAGTGAAATATCTATATAAATAAGGAAAATTATGCAAAAATACTAATATCGTTTAAAGAAATCTGACAGAATACTAAGGTTTGTCAAAGTATCTCATTGATTTACGCTACATTTAATATATTTTCGGTTACCCACTTCACAAGTTTGTAGTCGGTTTCTCAAGGAATTCGGATTGTTTTCGGGTAACCGGGTAACTTATCACAGCCTTACTACCAACTATCAACTTCCCACACCTTACAGTTTCTGAGATATGGCCCAGACAAGATTTTATAAGTCAAGGTCACTATGGTAAGGTCAAATCAAGGTCACACAATGACAATGCACACCTACACCTCCAAACCAATGCCCTACTGTGTATTAGTGGTCGGACCGGTTCTGAAAATAAAAACTGGTTTTTGGGGCTTTGAAACCAAACGAAATCCGGGATTTCGAAAGTTTACAGAGATATAATAAAAAGTTTTACGCGAGCGTACATGAGCTACATTATCAATAGGAAATATGCATTCGTGAGATATTTGAAGTTTGTAAACTTCATTTACCATGAATATAAAGCGAAAATGTAAGTTATATCCTGAAATATATCTGTTCTTTATTGTTTTGACAAAATATTAACCAGTAGAAAGCCTAATATAATGATGTTTTCAATAACCGGTGCTTAAATATTCTTTGTGGATTTCATCATTTCTACCTAAACAAAACGAAATATGGTATACCGGTTTACGGTTCACACCACTACTGTGTATCAACTTCCTACACCTTACCATTTCCAAGATATAGCCCAGACAAGATTTCATAGGTCACTATGGCAAGGTCAAAGGTCAAATCAAGGTCAGACCATAACATTGCACACCTACACCTCCTAACCAATGTCCCTACCAAGTATCAACTTCCTACACCTTACAGTTTCTGAGATACAGCCCAGACCAACTTTTTCCCACCGCCCACCCGCCCATCCAGACACCATGGTTGAAAACAATACCCCGACAGCCCTTAAGGGCTGTGGGGTAAAAAACTAAAAATGCTAACTTTACCAAAACAGGCCAGAAAATTTAAATGCATCGCTTATCCTGGGGATCAGATTAGCAAATGCAAGATTTGTCCAGCTTAAAGATTGGCAAGTTGGGGTGAAAATTATAAAAATTTATCAAAAAACCAGAAAAATTCAAGTGCATCCTAACCCTGGAACTACCAATTTATCTAAAAACCTATCCTGACCAATCCCAACTGAATTGTCAAGGTTTTTGACCCAACATGGAACCATCATCACATTAGACAGCCTCCCCATATACTGCATTAAATTTAACTGTCTGTGATTTTGGGATTTTTCTTCTGCTTTTTTAAAGTTAAAATTGATAACTTATCATGGGTGCACTAATGTATGGTAAGGATATATTTAATATTTGTAGAACTGTTATTAAAACATTAACACAATACATTTTAATGCAAAATTTATCTGATATTATTACCCAGGTAGTTTTAAAGTAAACACACAGAAGGAAACAAAAAGTGATAGAATTCTTATCACTGCACTGGACTGTAAACAAGTTCTCTGTATCACAGACGAGGATCTTCTCTCTTTATGTTGGTTTTTACAAGCTTTCTGTGGTTTGTGTCATCTCCTAGAGCCATATGTTTTTCAATTTAAATCCTGTCCTAGTTTTTCAGTTTTTTAAGTTAAGGTTGAGAAAACCAACTGTAATGTGGTTGAAAGGCAAGAATTTCAGGGGTCGCTTGTAAGTAGTACACAATCCATATATTCATACCACATGTTCAGTCTTATCTCCTACTGCTTTCTCATGTTTACATCTAGACTTGCTACAAGTCTCAACTTCTGCATGTTTTTAAGTACTAAATAAGAAATCACAGGTGGAACAGAAATCATGCATGTGTACATAACCACAATTTTTCCTTACAATCACAGATGGCAGCACTAGTTTTATTTAGTCACTTTTATCTCTGATCTCATCCAGAAGTTGAGCCAGACTTTAAAATCATAATATACTGAATTACTGATACAAAAATGTGGAATGAAAGGATGTTGCACAAGGTCTAGTTTATGTCATAAGGGGAGGGGGGATCAGGTTTACAGAATTTATCCTTTTTGTTAGTTAAAAGCAGTCTAGCTTAAGGCTCAAATTTGCATATATTTTTTAAAATTTACTTATTTGGGGTTTTACGTCGCTTTCAACACTGTACAGGTCATATCACAACGGGTAGTTGGAACGGCAGAGGAAACCAGTACATACAGTTCATCAGGGTTCTGTACTGTAAACACAACAACCTGTAAACACAACAGGTTGTTTACATATGTCTGCCCCCCCCCCCCCCCCCCCCCACTCTAATGACCCAGTCTGGGTTGATATACATTTGTGGGAAAAAGTAGCAATAAAATGTGTGGGAAATTATTATCTGAACCATAACGCAAACATGAAATATTTTTGCCACAACGCACACTGTATTAGAGGCGTTTCTCGTAGGGGCGTCACGACTAACCGAATAATCGACAACGGTTAGAATAGTGATATTTTCCGGTTTCATATTTTAAAGTAAGAATAATCGCTTAATGTAGTGAAAGATGGCAGAAAGTCTGAATCCATCAAATATATCCATATTGTCACATAAAATAAGTTAAATTCCGAAAGCAGCCACGTTTTCTGTACTGTTTATGCATTCACGTAAAACCGGAAGTACCATACATCTCTTATATCGCTCACTTCCTGTCTGAAATAAACGAAGCAAAAGTTGCAGGAAAACAGCAAATTTATTCATTTTTACAGGTTATATACATATATTTTCATTTTATTTCACATATTTATTAGTGGTGGGATCGGCAGCTTAAATGGCAGATCGAGTATCACTTGTTAGTAGCGAGCTGAACTCGAGTTAAACTCGAGTAATTTTCGGGATAAAGTATTTCGTTTGTTAGCCATTAATATGGCGAAAATATTTTACATGACCGTACATGAGGCAAAATTTGGACTTGGAAATGGGCTTTCGCGATATAATTTAAGTTAAATCTTCATTGATTTAAGCCAGAATAAAATAAAAATGCAATATATTTTTGAAAATTTCAGATATTTCTATTGTTTTGGTTAAGTGTCAGCCTTAGATGGTGAAAATATTGACGTTTTCAAAAACTCAAGTTTCAATAGTGCAGATCGATGTGTCCCCCAATTATCCCCCATCGAGTTGCAACTCGAGTTTCCGTCAACTCGTCCCAGCACTAATATTTATCGTTTTCAGTGCTTTTTACAAGATGAAACTTAAGATCTTTGGATGTTATTTTAATTCGACGGTTATTCGGTGTCGACACGAATAGTACTTACGATTAGTCGACATGAAATATTTGGAGTCGTGACGTCCCTAGTTTCTAGTATGGAAGTTCTCCTCAGCAAGCTAGGCTAGGTATGGTCGACGATCCAGTTTTCGTGCTAGCACTAGTTTTTGTGTGTTTGCAACATTTTTAACAATATTTCAGCCAACATAAAACAAAATTTCTTCAAATGAAAACTATCAAAATCTGCTTTTATTTGTCTTTAACATGATACATTTGTCATTTCTGTAGTTGAATCAGGTACTTGCACTTGTCAAACTCTTTTAGTCCTTATTTTGGGTTCAAACCATACTTTGTATGCAAATAAATTTTATCCATTCAATGTGAAATTTTGTTAATCTTTAATTGCTTGTAAATCTGTCAATACCTAACAAAATTTTACTATTAAAGCACTATTGGAAAGGATATTATGTACAGATCGAGTTTAACAATTATGTCTTTGTGTCTTTTTTGTGTGTTATTGTGTGAAAATTATTTAAATTTTAAAGTTTCTGAAATAGCCAACAGAAAGCATGAAAACTAGGTCAGTAACCCTGTGACATATAACCTTTGACATTCAGAATTAAATTAATAAAACAAATATTTTTCAGCAGTTTAGTTGATATTTTCCTCATATTCGGCATAAACAATGCGTAAAGTATTTTAATTATAGTTGCGGAAAACTTAATTCAGATATGTTTTATCATATCATTTATTGATATTTTTTATTAAGATTACTAGTGCAGCTGACATAAGTGGATGAGAACATTATGAAAAATACTTGCATAAATACTTACATAAATATTTACAGTATAATGCAATCAAACAGTTGTGTATTATACATGCAAACACCTGTGGCAAGGCTATATAAATTCCCTGTCTGTTTAGTATAAATAAGCTGTAAATATTGTGAGAGAAGTCTTGAAGTGAGTTTTAAATAGACCCGATGCCTTCTATTTTGTGGTTGTCAGATTACATGATAACGTTTTCTCTTTGGTGGAGTCGGTCAGTACACATACAAAAAAAAAAAAATACCTGTGACTGTTTTTTTTTTATTCTGTCGGGAGCAAAACAAGCCTATCGGCGGATTTGAAATCCAACAAATCAAAAAACGACCGCCTTATCAGAATTTATGGTCACGGTGTGTTAAGTTACAGTGGGGAGCAGTACACCTAACAGGGAGAAAGAAAAAAATGCTAAGCATAAGCAACGTCAGTGTAAATATATATAATACATATGCCATCCAAGTCTATATGTAAAACAGATACATATAACAACAAATAAATCATAAGATGGAAAATATATTTACCTGATATTTGGCGATTTTCAATAGTAACACCTCCCTCCAAAGAATTCTATTTCCAAAATGGCTGATGCATGCCTTCCTGTTGTCTATATATGATGTCATCATAACGTCAATATGACGTCTTTCAAAAACGTCAAACTGACATCTTATTGTGATGTTGCAAAGACATTGTAAATACATACAAGACGTCGCAACGTAATTTCAACACATTTTAAACGTCATAACTACGTCAGATGCCGGCTGGGCTACCATTGGGATCCCCAGCCTTAGCCAACATGGTATCTAACATTATAGCTATAGCATTAGTAATGCTGCTATTAGAGAAAATGGTCAAAACACATGCTATTGATTTGCTACAGGTTCTACATAGCTTTGGTATTGGTGGAGTACACCAAGTCAACAAGATTACTGTAGACAAGTATCGATCAACTGTTGGCAAAATGCCTGATTCATCTCTCCACAGTGTGATATAAAACATGTTGGATGAACCAATTCCAGAAACAATAAACTGCAGAATCCTCTCTTCACTTCTTCCCAAGACAAACCCGCCTTCTGCGCCACCTCACCAAAAAATGAGAGTAAAAGAGGTCCTGCAGGAGGACATTAGCACCTAAACTAAAATCCCCGAGGTCTGTGGAGCAGTATCAGGATGACCTCCTAGACTTCTTTGTACGCTGTCCAGCAGATAAAAGAAAAAAAAACTAGCCTTCAGACATACCGACATAGTCAATGGCAGATTCTTGCAGGGATGGGATATGTTTGTACCTGAAGGACTTCCACCAGTTGAGGATCCTAAACTATTCCTTGAAGAAGTGAAACCCAAAATCGATGACAAGCTCGAGGAAGATATGTAGGTTCTCAATGGTAATAAGTTCCAGCTGGCTGTCAAGGTCAAGCTTTGGAATGATAACCCAGTTGGCAGTGAGGAGTACACAGATTCTATGCTGCGCCACAAGCAGGAGGTTATTTTGCAAAAGAGTCAAAACAAGAAGGCTCTTAGTCAATCTTTCAAAAGGATCAAAGAAACATTCAAGAAGTGGACACAGAGAGGGTCTGGTATTGTTATCGATCAAGTGGAAACACTATGGCTGGATATCGTCAGGTACCATCCACTGGGCTCTTTGGATTGATTTTAATAAACCCAGCTTCTGCCCAGGAAGGCCTTCTGCAGCAAACTCACTGATGCAGGCATGATTGACGAGGACTATACTCATGCACAAAAGGTCTGGGTATCTTTGGGTGTCTTTCTCTGGAAGACTACAACAACCTCTACCGTAGCACTGATGTGCTCCTATCTGCTGAAGTCTTTGAGAAAATAGGACAATCTGAATTCGGCAGTATAAAGTGGATCCAGCTGACTACTATACATGCTCCTGCCTATCATGGAACACGCTACTAAAGAAGAGTAGAGCTCAATGACTATGACAGGCACCTCTTTGTGAAAAAAGAGGGATACGGGGAGGCATCTCCATGGTGTATAAGTGTCATGTGCAGTCCAATAATCCACTTGTCGAGAACTATGACTGAGAAAATCCCAACAACCACATCCTCTAACTTTACGCAAACAGCCTGTATGGGTGGGTCATGAGTCAGCCATCACCAACGGTGGCTTTCAGTGAGTAAAACACTATCAGCAGACAAATTATTGTAAAATGTCCATCAGACAGCCCAGATGGCTTTATCCTGGAGGTGGACCTGTAGTACACAGAAGACCTACAAGATAAACAAAATGCATATCCTGTAGCACTGGAGTGCTTGTTGGTCCAGAAACATTTTGACGTCAGAGTATCAGCACAATCTTATTTGTACTGGCATGGCACCTGCTGAGTTTGAGAAGCTGGTACATAACTTTTACGATAAGGAGTACTATATCCTCAACTACCAGAACCTGCAGCTGTACATCTTATTGGGCCTTTGTCTGAGAAAAAATCAACCGTGCATTGAAGCCAGGTTGAAACCACACACACTGATGAAGACAGAGCTCAGAGAAATGGGCACCAGCATCTTCGAAAGGGCCTCTACAAGTTAATGAATAATTTAGTCTTTGGCATGACAATGGACAATCCTGCTTAAGAAGGTTGATGTAAAATCCAGGTTCATAAAGGCCACTTAGTGATCAACTGTCCATGTATGTAGGGCTGAGCATCCTTGATCTCTCCAAACACCCGATGTGTGGCTTTTACTATAACCAACTCCAGGAGGAGTATGGAGACTGCTGCCAGCACCTCTACAACAATACTCACAGTCTGCTGCTAGAGATCCAAACGGATTAAGTGCACAAAGACAAGGCCAAGCAGGCAGACCTCTATGATACATCTAAAATGACAACCCGCTCCACAGCATGGCTAAAAAAATCCTCAGCAGGATGAATTATGAGTGTGCCGAACTTTCCATCACCAAATACATGTGACTTAAGCCAAAGATGTATAGCATTATTTAGGAAAGTGGAAAAAATATAAAATAATCTAAGGGTGTGAACAGAAAATGGTGAAGAAGCACATACAACAATGGTATGGATGTTCATGGATGGTCAGCACACCATTGGATCTATGGGCAGCACCTGAATAAAGTGTCCCCTTTGCCCTTCGACAGCAATTGCTGGATTAATATAAAAGAGTTGATACCATATACCAAGTCCTACTCACAAATGACATACAAGAACCTGATCCGATGACAACTGGGTGACATGCTCAGAAAGGAGCTCTTCACAAACAAATCCACACTGAGGGCCATCCAACATATTGTACAAGTAATGGAGCACAGGCATGTATGGTTTTCTCACAGACCACCCCAGCTGGTGCACACCTACTGCAGGGTGGAAGAGGTAGCAGACACCAACCATGGAAGGGAGCTTTTGTTCCCAGAAGCCAACTGGTTAACCTCGAACTACCAAAGAGGGCTTTTGTGCCACAGCTTTTACCTTAATGGTGTCTTTGGGCTTTTTACCTGTCAGTCTTGTTATCTTATCTTCAGAGGTGCAACAGCAGCCAAGCCACCCACTCAGTTAATTATTGGAGGTAGTCACATCTCCTGGTCACACTGATGCCAAAATAGCTGCTCAGCGAAGGTCCAACTGAAGTGCTCTACTTAGGCCCTGGTACAGGTTGATGTCCATTCAACCATGCCTAACTGTTACTTTATGCTATGTAAGGATCTAAGACACAGTATTCATAAAGTCTCAGCCAGGGTTGACTCGGAGTGATTTAATCCATTTCGTTGGCCTTCTGCTTTCGAGGACAATGACTCAGCCTCTTTGTAATGACTGGCTACATCAACCACGGTAAGGCATATTTGTATGTCTTGGGCCTGACTTTGTTATGAGGAAAAAAGAAAAGGTTAGGTTGATAGACTGTACTTGGCACATTGACATCAAATTTTCGCTGAGAAATATGCCTTGGGGCAGGTAAATAGATCTCCCAGATGACTTCCTTCATCAACCAGGCCCAGGATCCATCTTCAGAGACTCTGACAGCTTTAGTCAACCTGTTGATGTTCCCTTAGTGTAGCTCTGAGAGCTGTAGTATATACTCGCCAGCTTCTGATCTACCTAGAGAATCAAGATATTCCCACAGGCTGACAACCCTCCAACAAAAAGTATCGGCTAAAACGAAACTCACAACTGAGGTTGTGTATCAACTGAATCCCCAAATTCCCCGTTGCAAAGAAGCACAGTCTGTTCAGATTACTTGGCTAGCTTGTAGGCATAAGGCCACTCGTGGGCATGTCCAATACAATGAAAGCAACCTTGCTTGGGACCCAAGAGATCAATGCTATGCCTGGTGACTTAGACATACTTGCGGATTACTGCATCCCCATCATGGAAGGTATGAACAGCATGGGTTTGCTGCCAGAGCTCTTCCGACAGAGAGTAAGCTAAACACCACCACTAACCATGTGTTGAGCACACTCATAGATGGCCAAATGAACAACAAAGAGTTCAGCGTAATTATGAAGGTTTATGAACATGTTACCTCCTGGAAGATCTTCACCATCATTGTAAGGCTCTTACCACTACTCCTTGGGAGTTTTTCCTCTCTCTCTCTTCCATGGTTTTCCAAGGTGTAGTCCTTCCAATTCCCACGATAGTCTGACATCCCTAACAATGCTAGGGTTCATAGAAGGAGTATGGTGGAGAGGAGGTAGCCAGTCTCCAATCCGACTACACAAAAACTCTGTTGGATTCATATGTATACACATGCTCAATATTGCAAAATTATGGTTCTTAGTCATGATATTTAATGTTTACTTCCATGTATCTGTGTATTTAGTCATATATGACTCCATCATGTGCTATTGTTATAAATGGTTGCCTCACGGCTGATGTAATACACATATTGCATACAGGTAATAAAACAGGATGTAGTCCACTAGGAGTAGTCATTATGTTAAATAATGGGAGTCATGTACCCCCTCAATGGAGATATTATTAAACTGTATATCTTTGTGGCTGCAAAATATAGGATCATGGCTGAATCAGGACGTAAAACATGTGTCTTATTTTTGCCATTCTCGCACTACCTGACTAGAAAGTCAACATTACAAACTCATGTGGCTAAAGTGAAAATGGCAGTTGTATGCACTAATGTGTTAATTCAATGAACACAATATAGATGTAAGATATACCAATATAGATTTGTTAAAAATTGAAGATATTGTGGAATAACTTCATGAACACTAGACCACAATATGGTGGTATTTAGTGATAAAATGAAATCTATTTGAGGCTGGGGTGCCAATTGTAATATACTTCTTGGGTTGGGGCCTTATAGGGGATGGGGATGTGTGCCAAGGTGAAGCTGTAACTGGTGCTGGCAGGTTGTGTGTGGCTCCAGGGGTTTTCGACAAAAAGTGGCCCAGATGCTCACTGTACTATTGCTGGACGGACCTGTGTGGTTCTGGGGCTTCCCACCAGTCTATATAAAAAGTGGTCCAGAACTCCTGGTGTGTATACCACTGACAGTTACAGTTACACGATAACTAACCAATACATGTGATCATTTTTATGATTACCTTTATTTTTATTATTTTTTGATGACATATTTTCCATGAAAAAGTCTTTAAAATTGAGGGTGGGCGAGAATAGGTATATTTTCTGTAAATATTACAAAACAGTAAATATTATTTTGGTGTTTTAGATTGGCCTGAAAACTTCTACATTATAACAATATATGTATGCAGTGGTATATGAAACCAAAAGTCAAAGTTTGTGTTTTACGTCCCATTCAACAGACATGGAAGTCCTCTGTGGCCCAGTGGGTGAGCAGGTTTTAGCATCTAATCACAGGCTGTTGCTTCTTGGTTGGTTCAACTGCCACAGGTGACAATGCTGAAGACCTGTTATATTTTCACCTCGGCTGTTGAGTAGGATGTAAAACACCAACTTTGTCAATAGCCAGGGTCATATTTGGCCAGGTCAGATCCTCAGTGGCATAGTGTTTATCAAGTTTTACATTTTACAAGACAGACACTGTTGTGTGGGTTCGAATCTAACAAGCACAATATTGAGGACCTGTTCCAATATGACCCTGGTTGTTGAAAGGGATGTAAAACACAAACTTTGACTTTGGGACCCATGGATATCAACTCATAGCTAATAATAGGTTCTTGTTCGGTTACATCCACTTTTAACATTTATATAATATAGTACAATTTATTATACTACTGACATTGAAGCAATTAATAGTACATTAACAGTAACATTAAGCAATATGTATATATTTTTATACTGGGTTAGCCATAAAATAGTTTTGGAGTTAATTTACGTAACACATGCAATTAGTAGTGATATTGGTCATATATATATTTTAAAACACACATGGTGCACAAGCATCACACACAAACATACACAGACATGTATAACTGAGAAATATTTCACACACACACTATAAACACAAATTGCAAAACTTTCTTAAATCTGAAATAATTTTTATAAAAAATTAAACAGGTCTCTTTACAACTTATTAAAAGTTTCAGTTTTATTTTCCATATTATATATGTGGTTATATATATATCATGTATATATGTGTGACCTTAAATTAAAAGCTTTGTAAATAGGTTCGCATACTATATTATATGGCAACACAAAAGGGTTTCTAAGAAAGATGAAACATATTTATCCAAGTACATAGTAAAGTTGGTAGTTTTGATATCCTGCTGACCAATTCTTGGTATATTTCTCTGGGACCGTATTCATAAAGATATCTTAAGTCTGAGATAAAAAAATAGTCTCAGCTTTGAGATTTGGTCTCAGCTAGACCAAATCTCAACTTTGTATTCACAAACAGGTTCTCAGCTGAGACCAAGCTGAGACCAGTCTCAAGTCTTTCCAATGTAAACAAACCATAAAGTTACAAATATATCCAACATTTTTGAAAGAACAGTAGTTTTTGTGTGTTTTAATTCTTAACAAAAATTATACTGTTTATTAAAATAAAAAAATAACTTGAAAATTGTGTCAACTTTTTTCTTATTTTTCATGTCACATGATCTACTTCTTTATTGCTATGCTGTCAGAAGAAACTGCCGAAAAATGTCTCAAAGTAAGGTAGTTTTGGAACCAAAATTTGTGCTACCAGTTGTTTCAAAAGATTAGGCCAAGTATTATATACATTATAAATTATTTCTACTTTACCTTAAGACATTAAAAGTAAAAACATGTACCTCAGTTAAGATGATATAATGCTTGAGACTTTTACCAAAATATCTGAGACAACTATGTACCAGTCTTAACTTTGAGACCAAATCTGAGATTAAATTTGGTCTTAACTATTTTGTGAACAGCTAACAAGTCTGAGACCAAAAATAGTCTCAGATTTGGGATCAACACTTAAGATTTGAGACAAAATTTGGTCCCAGCAAGTTTTATGAATACCGGCCCTGGTTTTTATTTTACTAAATAATTGTTGTTATTCTGATGTACGGTTCATCAAATAATCTTTCAATAGCAGTAAAAGGTAAG
This sequence comes from Sabellastarte sp. h YS-2021, assembly GCA_964017235.1. Classification (NCBI taxonomy): domain Eukaryota; kingdom Metazoa; phylum Annelida; class Polychaeta; order Sabellida; family Sabellidae; genus Sabellastarte; species Sabellastarte sp. h YS-2021. Next base: position 15,149,009 of record OZ024933.1, read on the forward strand.
CTTATTGTCAGATGAACAATTATTGGTAAAATAATACTTCTGAGTCTTACATATATTACAGGAATTTCAGTTTCCAATTTAATTTTTAATTTATAGTATTTATACTTAGCATTAATCCTGTTGTCAGATTTAACAAACCTATAATTTTTACAGAAAACCTTTTGTTCCTGTTTCACAAACCAAACATCGGTGTTAATAAAACTGTGTTTCCTGTGGTCATTGTATTTGAGGGAAAAATATATTCATTTAATATTTCCGTATCTCCAGGCTTAATATTTTTTTAAAAAATTCAACATTGTAATAATTGCTTGGAAAAATTAGTTTTGCACTGAGAGATCCTAGCCTCTGGTATCAGGTTACATCCACATTAATCTGGACTCAAACTATTTGTAAAAAATAACTGAACAGAGCGCCATGGTTGACAGTAGTAATAAATTGTATTAAAGTATTTTGGAGACACATGCTTAATCATATATTATTATACCCCAAGCGAGTTTCAGCCAATCAGGGCAATATGACCGTGTTATTGCCCGTTTTGGACAAAAATATCACTCTGATGCCCTTTTCGTCTTGGAATGTAAACAAAGTAGATGTTGTTTACTGGGACCGATTTCACTAAAGGACTTAAGCTCAGTCCCTTTATTGGCTAAGTCTTGGACTTAAGTTTAAGATTTTGGTCTTAGCTAGGTTGGGACTTAAATGGATTTAACAAAGGGGTGACTTAGCTAAGTCCAAGCTTATCAAATAACCACACTGGTTTTCTGTGTCATATGACATTTTATATCCTTCGTTTGATGCATTTTTTCTAAGGATAAGTGCTATTTTGAATAGAAAACCTTGTTACATCATATAAACTTCCCAAAGACTACTTCAGTAAGGTGTTCTGTATAATTATACTTTATTTACAGCCATTTCAAATTCTGAAGTGGAGACAAGTTTATGGCGGCCATATTTAAGTCTTCTTTACATAATTTAAGCCCACTACCTCCCACATTTAAAGTTAAGTCCACTGACTTAGCAATTTCATGGACTTAGCTGCTTTGTGAAATCTGCTAAGTCTAAGACCACAGACTTAACCAAAGTCTTAAATTTAAGTCTAAATCTGGACTTTAGTCCCTTTGTGAAATTGGCCCCTGGATACGTCAGTGTTATGTCACATAATAACGTCATTCAGTTGGGGTGATATTGATTTTCTTCAATAGAAGAACTGTGGCCGTATTCTACAATACTAGATTTCAAGTAAGAAATTATGAAACTGAACATTCCTAACTTTAGTTTCCTGAATACAAAGTGCAAGAAAAGCTTAAATGAGAAAACATCCCTTACCAAGATCAAAGGTCACCTTATCTAAGTGTTGTTGCAGAATACGGCCCCAGGATAGTGAATGACATATGTGGAGTTGGTTGTGACATCACAGTTCATCATATTTAAAGAGACTTTCACAAATATTTTACTCTCTTCTCCTATACTTTTACAGCGCCTAATCTCTGTAAGGGCAGAATCTTGCACTTTTGTATGTATGCAATTACTGCTAAATGAAAAAAAAAATGAAAACTAACTACTTTCGGCCCTAGGGCAATATCACTTGCCTTCGGTCTTCATAAATCATGATATTGCCCAGAAAGAAGTGTTTTATTCTAAAAATATATAAACTATATATATATATCATATTGATTAAGTAACCATGCACAAAATTAACCTGGGTTAAACTCTATATGGTCACAACTAGGTTGATTAAAAAACAAAGTTATTATTGAGCTCCTTTCCTACCCTTGGCTATTAGACAGAATAGATCATGAATTTTCCACATCAGTTATGTGCCAGTAACCTATTAGCCAATATACCTTACACGCAATGTTACAATTTTGTGGCACTTCATTTATTTAGTGTTTTACGTCACACCCAGTACTTTATCGATTATATTGTGATGGGTAGTCGGAAAGACATAGGAAACCAACATATAGTTTGTTAAGGTTATCTCCTGTAAACTGCAGGCCAGTGGCAAGCAACTACCAGCTTTTTCACATTATGGCAGGACGGGATTCAAACTCAGATCTCAGAAGTGGGAGTTGAGTGTATCATCACTGTGGCTCCTCATGACAAAAAATGGAACCGTTTTGCGATAAATTTACTATATTATCCACAAGTATAGTTCTTCTTTTCCACATTTCTACCAGATGTTATGTGCTACAGCCATATGTCTCTATGCCACAAGGTTCAATATTTCTGAGCCTCCAGTTTCCTGTAGTTAAGCCTCTGTTCTTACGTAAGAGAATTTATAAACATAAGAATATCTGAAAGGTTAACATAAAGCACATTGTTCAGGTCTATCCAGAATACATTACATACATTATTTTACAATCGACACTGCCTTAACATCTAATATACTTCTTCTCATATATACCAGTATATGGATGTTCTTAAATAATCTTTTAATGTGACACTCTTAATATTTTGATAGTAATTCAATTCTTTTCAAGACAGTTCCACATTTATGAGTTGAACTGAAAATCACTTTTACAAAGAAAAAATCATGGTACCATTGTTTCTTCAGAAATATCAGCAGTTGAAATTAACTGTTCTATTTTCAATTCAAAATAATTTACATGTTTATATTTTACCATCTCCAATGAAATGTCTGATGAATGTATATTAGCACACCCTTCATCACTGAACCAAAAACAAATGTGCTTACCTTTCTACTTGTAAATTAATTCATTCTGTATTACAGGTTATTATCTGTAAATTTCTTTGGTTCTTCTGCAGAAGGGTAATTCTTATCTGAACCAAGGCTGGTGTCCCGTATGAAGCCAGAATTAGTAAAAGACATCTCTGGGCTGTAAACTAGCCTGTTTTTACCTGTCAGCCTGCAATTTATATTTATCGACCACATATCTTGGATTTCAACAGGTAGAGGGGGTAGTCTACTTTATTAATATGGAAAAAGCTTTTATATCGGCTCAATTTATATTTTGATAATTCTTAAGTGAAGTATCATATTAAATATCTGCATTTTTATTAACATGAATACATGATACTGCAAAACTGTGAAATATGTTCATAGTTTCTTGTAATTTGCAAATCTGCTGCACACTAACAGCGGTTGATAATAGCAATGACATGTATCATACTTCGATCAGATGAACACAGTTCTTTAACTATGTAGTCAGCATAAGGGATACATAATGAGAAAGAAGCGTTTTAGGGACAGTATATATTACCATATCTTCCAGTAAAAAACCTACACTTTTTGTAAATAGTTTTCAATGATACAACCCATAAATGGGAGTCTTGTATCATCAAAAATGGGTTCAAAATTAGTATATACTTATTTTTAGATATAACGTCTTGATGATTTATGCCTAACGAGTTGGATGTTGGATCTTAGAATCCGTAGACACAGTGATTAAGCACCTGGGCATCTGATTGATTGATACCTGTGACTTTTCATAAACTGGTAAAATGTGCCTATACAAGTACGTTGTAGAGTAAATGATGAAATTTAAATCGCTTTTTCTCGAGTGATAAAGTGATTTCAAACTTACTTTACTTCTTAAATTATCCGAGATATTTGTAACACAATTTGTTGCCAATAATATATTCAATAAATGTTTTAAAACTTCGTTAGAAAATTAATAAAGAAAAAAGCTGTATATCATAAAGCATGAAATATAAGTAGGGTGTTATACATAATTATATAAATATCAACCAAATCAAAAATATTCTAATTTTCAGTAAAAGCCATGATAATAATAATGTAATGTTTTAAATAAACGTCATTAAAAATATTAAACAAACTAGACATTGATTCGTGATGCAGCATATCCGAAGATATGACTTATTCAGCACAATTTTCCAATTGATCAGTACAATTAACAATTTTTTTCACCCCAGTGACGTACAAAGCTATAGGACCTTTAGGGTGTTTCTAATTTTTTGGCCTTGTTACAAAAGTCAAATATAAAAAACTTCACAAGTACAATTTCAATATTTTTAACTGATTGTTTGTTTTATTTATTTGTTTTATCTGTTTTTAACAAATAAAACAATTTACCTTGAAATGAGAGTCCAAAAAGGATATTACACGCACACAATGTGTCTTAACAAGAACCCTGTGGGGCTGTGGGGTTAAAAGTGAGGTTTTCATAACTTTATTTCTTTCTGAGATATTTGAAATTTCAAAAAAATATCATGAGGTGACTTTAAAGGATTGGTAGCCAAAATAATGTAAGAAATCTGATTATATTGTCTGTGCCAAATCCAAAAGAAAAAAAAAATATGGAGAACAAAGAGTTGTAGAGGTTGGGTTTTTAGTAAAATGGACAAAAACTATTGAAAAAAAATCTTTAAGAGACAATACCTACTTTATTTTAAACTCATGACTGGGTAAAACTAATGACAAAATGTGATTTTTTATGCAGGGTATGTTCAGCATGCCTTGTTAGGGTCAGTCTCCTACTTATTTCATAATTCATTAAGGTTACCCCTTTTTCCAGGCTTGACCTATAGAATCGACTATCACGCCTTTATGGGTACAACTGACCCTCATCACTTATATTTTGGAATTTGATGAAGAAACAAGTATTTTATGACCCAGGGAAATAGAGAAATTTAGTGTTTTAGATATATGTGTAATTAAATAAGTGACAACATTGGGATACTATAGGAGAATCAGATTCAATACAGAAAATGTCATCTAACAGTTGGGGGAAGGTTACTGCCTTAGCTAAGGACACACTTGTTACATGTAAGATCCAGAAACAGGGTACTAAGCTATTTAGTAAATCATAAATTAATCATAACTAAACAATCTACACCTACTACTGTAAGTAATGATTTACAAACTGTTCACCCTGAATCTTGCTTATCCAACGATGATTCTTCCGCCATTATCCTTTCCTCACTGAACAAATTGTCAGAATCAGACCAGGCACTCCTGCAAAGAGTAGAAACCATTAAGCAAAGTTAATCTTGAGAGAATTGCCATTCCAAACATGAATTGCCCAGATTTTCTATTCATAACCAAGGCCAGCTGAAGTTATTTCTAACAACCTGTTGGATGTCACCATGATCCAGAGTGACCAACCTTGCAATCCCTGGTGGGTAACAGAGTGCAATTCAACACCACGGCGATGGTACAGCAGTTATAGCTTACAGCAGTCATGGGCAAATGCTCTGTCAGGGGAGTGTGCTGCAGCTTCGCGTGCTGCTATGACAGATATCCATGTTGACAGTGTCATGCCAACATTTGTATCACTTAAAAGGGCACCATCTGTCTATTTCAATTGTCTATTTTCCTTGCAAAACTCTACAGGCATGAAAAATCCAAGGAACTCTGCAAATTACTTTGAGGTATTGTCAGATAGAAAGCCAAAGTCATTGAAAATACATTAAAAATGGGACCTTTGAACAATTAAAAATTGTTTATCCAGAATATTGTACAGACCTTTTGAAAATTAAGCACTTGTACCTTTGGTCATGCCGTACCGACCTAAACATTTTCATAAACATATGTTCATTACTTTGGGAAACATTTCAAATTCTTATAGAAATGCACATATAAAAACATAACCTCACAGAAGAAGCAAAAAAGTTAGAGAAAATAAGAGTTTCTTAAAAATATAGTAGTTTGAAAATATTCACTAATCTTTGTGAATGAAGTGGCGGCAATTATTACTAGTTTTTTCAGTTAGTACTATATATTAGAGTCATTTTGATGTAAAAATAGTATTTAATTAAAAATATGCAGTTAGATTATGTGCTAATAATATCTTTGACCAAAATACCAAAAAATGTTTAGCGTTAAGCTGTGACGTTAAAGTTCATGTTATTATAATTTCAGTTAGAAATAAAGCAGATATTTCTTTCAAGTTAGTACTTATTTAAAATCCTATATGAAAGTATAATGAAAGGGGAACACAATGTAATATTTCATCAATAAACAAGGAAAATTACACGAACTTCCAAACAAATAACAATGAATATTCATCAATGTAGTGACAAAATATTGAAATAATGATTTTGCCATTCATTCGCAGACTTTCCTTCAATTTTCTGTGTTCTTTATTCTCTTTTGTTACAAACATATGCAAAAACAAATGCAAAAGCAGAAATTTAACATATCTTTTTTTGTAACTCTTAACAATTTCCCGCAAAAATGACCTCTGTTTTATCTGTATATTCTGTGAATTGCAACATAGTTTCTTCCTACTTCAGTGAGTCTCGAGAGTAAGCTTTAAATATGTGTTTGAAGTCAAGTCGGTATGGAGGTCGTATATAAATTCCTTGATTTTTTGCTTTGATCAATTTAATGTACAATTTTGTGTACAATCTTACATACAATTGTTTACTATGGTGTTTTATTTATTTATTGTGGTTAAATTTGCTTTCAACACATTATATAGGTTACATCATGATGGGTGATGTTAAGAGTAGAGGACAGTGTAGTTGGCTAAAACTGTGCACTGTAAACTGCTGGGCATCCGTAAGCAGCTACCATCCTTTCCCCCATAGTGATATAAAAAGCCTTGAAGGTTTTCACAGTGAAAAGTTAATGTGACTCAGTGAGACACAGGCCATAACATTAACTATAACCTTGGTTGAGGCACAAACATGGTACAAATAGATACACAGGCTATAATACAGGTCAATAAAGATATTCTAAGTAACCAATGCCCAACAAATCATTTAAAAACGCTAAAACCCAGAAGGGGCTTCAGTTCATGTGCCTGTTCCTGCTGTGAACTAAATCATCCATTCTCTCCGTGAATTTCCCATGCTGGGAACTTGGGGGTCTTCTTTTACAGGCTCAGCTTTTACAATGCAGCTCCTGTCACAATATATATTGCAACTCCAAAGCTTAAAATAGCAGAGTATCTTAATATTTTTCTGTTAAGGTTGACTGGAGGGTAAAGACTGTGTCTTTTGTTGAATCACCTTGTGTGTCCTTTGACCTCGAAATAAATATGACAATCCCTATTATCAGAATACTCAATAACATACACGTTGATGTGTCTTTCTACCTAAATGATAATAATAGTACAAGGGGAAATGACAATCAGGATATAAAATTGAGATGATGTAGATGCTGAAGCAGCAGGGGTCTTTTTCAGGTCATGATATTCAAAATGATTTACATAATCTAATAATTGTTATATTTTGCGGTAAGTTTGTAATTGGTGTGACTGTAACAAAAAACTTAACGCACAAAAATAACTAGTTATTATTTGTTACAATTAACTTACATGGTAGATAAAAGAGCTTGGCTTTCCACTGTTATTTCCTGTAGTTTCATCCAACGACGAGTTGGTTTAACTTCATTTTGAGTTTCCTTCAGCCTGGATCATAAAATACATATATATATGTATACAGTAAGAAGTAGTGTTATACAAAACTAAAGTCAACTTGCAAAAGCTATCCTGTATAACCTGCTCAGACACCAAACCAGATGTTCAAAACTCGTAGACAAAGATGGATATGATTCAATTCCAGCTATTTCTTTCTTTTTATTTTCTATGTAATGATATTACATTACATAATAAAGTTTTAATATGCCACTGAAGAAATTCACAATTTAATACTATCGTGAATATAGTGGCTTGTTAAAGCTGCAAGTCACACTATAAACCAAGTACAAATCAAAGCTTGTGAGATAAAAAAACTTCATTATCAAACCTTCATATGTGTTCATATATCTTTCATAATAAATATAAATATCCAACAAGCATTTCTATGTTGAAGGTACAGTTGAGGTAGGCTGCCAATCCAAAATGCAAGTATCAAAACAAGAATATTTATTAACAAGAGGACATCATATATCTATGGAACTGGATAAATACATCTTAACATTGTCCATGCCAAATACCATTTACATTTCCCAAGATATAGCCTATCACTTTTGTAAGAACAATGGTCAAATCATCGTTGTACCATCCTTGCAAACCTTCAAAATTCAACCGATGTCTGTACTGAGCAATAATCTCCTACACCTCACAGTTTATTTATATATAGATCTGACAAATATTTGACAAATAAGGTCTGGGTTACTACAGCAAAGGTCAAAGGTCAAATCAAGATCACACCATCATGCCGCATACCTCTCAACCAATGCCTCCAAAAATTTTCTGCTGCCCAGTCTTACAAAATGGGCGAAAACTACAATACCACACAGAACCTTCCACGACTTTGTGGGTGACAACAATTTTAGCTAAATATGCACAATCTGTGGAGAAATAAGAATGGTATCACAAACTCAGAATAGTTTGGATTAAGATAATTCTTTGTTTCTAGTTTATATCTGTATATGGTTTTCAGTATTCAATGTTTTAAACTTTGTGTGATACAAACATTTCAGTGCCACTTTCTTGGCAACTTCTTTTTGCCATATAAATCTCATTGTCACATTTTTGCGCACAATTTTAGATGACAATGAAGAAAATGAGATAGCTAGTAGCATTAGAAATATTTTAAAGTAAAATACACACCTCTTGCCCTGCAAATTTTACATTTTCATTGGGCAGTTCTCCAAGTAGTATAGAAGGCTAATAGACTGTAAGAAAATTGAACATGGCCTTGACAGTGAAGATTTACAGTAGTTTATATTAACCCAGGTGTCTGTACCCTCAGTATTAATGTTATAGTAGTTTTTAACGAATAAAAATTATATTAAAATCTGTAATCACTGACTTTTTATTCCATCTAACCACAAAAATAAGTTGCTGTGCTTACCCATCTATTAATTTTAACAGTGACATCTTCACTGCATCCATTTTTTTATTAAGATCTGCTATTGTCAATTTTTGTTTTCTTGTCAACTCATTTTCTTCCTGTGCCATTCTTTCCAATTCTTTGTTCTTTGATTGAAGACTGCTGATGTTTTCTTCCATTCTTTTTAGTTCATCCTTCTGTAAACACTGTTGCTCCTTGGCAACCCTATATTAAATAGATATAATAAAAACAGAAAAAAACTGTCAATTATCGATCACATGGCTCAGATTTAATTCAATGGGTGGTTAATAAAGACTTTTATTATAGATAGGTGAATATTGTTGCATAGGGTTATGTGTTTAAAAATAAGTGAATAAATAACGTTAATACAGGGCTCTGTAAATACTGTGTCAGCTACATTTCCTGGAAGCAGGTTGAAAAGTTTCCTTGTGTGGAGAGAAATACACAAACTGCCTAGTCAAAATGAGCTCAAAGAAGATGTACATATCACAGTGGAAATCATGATTATGGGGAATTGCAAACCCGACAAGTTCTTAGAAAAGAAAATAGAATTCTAAAGCAGCAACTAATATTTAAATGAAATCCCCGCACTTCTCAGTGTAAATATCTCTTACTGATTTGTGAACTTTGGTATTCTAACATTTGCCAATTTACTAAAATTTTCTTCTTCAATAAGTTTGAAAAATTCATTTTTCTCTTTTGTCATTCTAATAACAATTGTAATTAGAGTTATAATTTTTAATTGTCAAAGATAAAATGAAAAATATGTGGAAGAATCATCTTATATAATCTAATCTTTGATGGGTGAAACGTTTGACCAAAATAGTTTTTGCGATGTGTATTGGGTGGAAAACATGAAAACATTTGAAACTGTAATTAATGATGAACTAACTCAGTTGATTACTCACAACATGAAACAGTGAAGATAATTTAGGATTCATAACCAACTGGACATCAATATGTTTTACTACTCGTGATATAACTACTCAATTGAGTAAAGCACAGTTCGCATTAAGCTTATAGGTCAAATATCTAATTTTTAAAAATACCTGAAATATGTTGCCCACGATGTTTTTGTATGTACTTGAATACATTATTCATCTACTTACTCCAAACACATGGCCTAAAATATTATTGAATGGATTAAATAAATTTAATGAATGAATTTCACAATTTTCTTGCATTCAACTGTGGGATTTACAACTTTTTTTCAGTATTGATTCAAGTTTTCCTTTCTTTTATATGACTTGATTGTGCTAGTGTTATATTGTTAATCTTCATAGGTGATATGTTTTTTCTGCAAATGCCCAATAAGGGATGTTTTATTATCCACCATTTTGTATGATTTACGAGTATCCACATTTAAAGAGAGGATGCGAAAATGATTGTGAGAAATACAATGGCACCATGGGGAACTTTCAGTTAACCTAAGTGGTCGGTAAATGATTTATAATTAGAATCTTATAAGTTTCTGTTTTTGATATCATTCTTTCAGAAATATATCTGAGGTTTAAATAAACCATTTTAGTTTGTAACAAAGTAAAACTGACTGTATAAATTTGAAGTTAACAGCTGGACCATATTTACAAAAACTTTTTTACTTACATACTCTTAACTCTCAGACTAACTTAAGCAAAATAAAAACAATTGTACTTACTTTTCATTTAGTCTGTCATTTGCCATCTTCAATTGGGCAGTTGTTTCAGGAAGATCTGCTGTTGTCTGTTCTCTTTTAGCTGCTAACTCACTTGCTTCTTGTTCTACTCTTTTCAGTTCATTGTTGTTTTTTTCTTCGTATATTTCTGCTGTCATCTCTATGCCATGCTGTTGCTCAGGGATGTGACTATGTTAATTATATTAATTGGTTAAAATTAAAACACAAGCGTTCTGTCAGTAAATTGTGTCAACCATATATTTTGGATTACCAAAGCTCAACATATGTTTGCTTAAAGGCATTAAATCAAAAGACACACATATTTTGTAGTTTTTCAACTATCATCATATTATATGACACTGCTGCCTTCCACTTTCACTTAGCACACAAAAATACAGAGAAAAACTTGCAAATGAACTAACGAAACCTGCCAATCAAAATCAACTCATTACTTCTTGTGTCTTGTTCCAGCCAAACAAAATAGACAGCACCATAGATGACACCTAAATCTATCTATATTTTGCCGCAACTGTTTACTTACGTGGGTGCAGTTGGTGACGTTAAAGCACTTTTTTAATTTTGGAAAATCTGACTATACACCTTTAATGACATAATAGTTGAAAGTTTCAAGTTGGACTAAAGTAGCTAATAAAACTATCCTTTCCTTAACATTCATTAATAAAGCAATCATTGCAAAGCAAAATTTTATCTTTCATTGAGACAAAAAAAATTACAAATTTTTTTAGGCTTCCATTGATAGTATATATACTTTATGTTATATAGTATAATATACTGTAGGTATGGTGTGGAAAAATCTGAATGTTTAACTCCCAAAGTAGTCAAAACAGACAAGAGAGTCAAAATGTCAGCATATATTAAATATTTAAATTTAAATATGATATGTGCCATGTAGTTTATCATTCAAACATTTTTTGAAATAGACCGGAAAATTTGGATAAAAACACGTGTATATTGAAAGAAACTGTTGCTAATTAATACGGCTGAAATCAACAGAAACATAAACCATATCTTGAATATGCGGCTGTATTAAACTGCCTTCTTGTTGAAAAAATAGTACCCCTTTTTCAGCTTTTTGCAGTCATATTGGTCTGCTTATTTCTTCCCATAAGTAACTGTAACTTATCAATTGTTGCACTCATAGCTCAATATTTTGATATTTTTAGTTGTAAAACCAATCTGTCTTGATATATATTGGCTGGAGCTTATGATCGATCACAAAACTGGAACAGAGATTCCTAAAAATTCTAGTTGAAAAATCAAGATATTTTACAAGAGTATGCCTTGGATCTTCGCTATATGGCCTACCATGTTAACTCATTAACTCCAAAGGACCATCATAACTCAGTGACATGCTGAGGAAAAATTACCCTGTGTCAGAGTTTGAAATATATTGTCAAACAATGCCCAAGTTCCCCAAGGTAAGCAGCATTTTCACATTGTTCTGGCTAAAATGGTCTAGCACTGGGAAACCTTTGTCTGACTATAGCTGGCACAATGAGTTCTACCATAGTTATATAACAACTGTATATGTTTTTGCGAAACAAAATCTTTACCATAGGGCATTACTCAGGAAAATTACACAAAAGCTTCTCCATAAATATTGCATCAGAAAAGCATTGCAAAGTAAGTGAAAGTTACACATGAAAAATCATATGTTACATCACTTTTAACAGATACATATTTGGGACATGCTATCATTGTTCCCGTCCTGGTGTCATGTACACGACTCAAGCCTATGACCATTGATGTAAGAGTCCATTGATTGTTTGCAAAATACAAGAACAATAAGACCCTCATGGTGGGTTAATGGAAAAGCTAAAATCGTGTCAAGGGACTGCAGACACATTGGAAGATCATGAATTAAAAAAGAAAAAAATAAATCAGCGGTTATATTGATATTTAATAAAACTCTAAGTCTCATTTTAGTTTATTTTTCTCTTTCAGTAAACATTTTTTGGAGTCGGAAGGAAGCTAAAGTACTCATACCTTTCATCAGCTTCCTTAAGGTTTCTGTACCCTTCAGCTTTTCTTTTCTTTCCCTTGCCTGTTATAGAGTAAAAAATGTACTTTGTAAATGCTTTATCACAATTCTTTATTTATACATTTTATATATTGACATAGTATACACTTCCTAGAAACAGCAAAATATTTCCACGTTGTTTTGGTGCATATATACATACATATGATGAATGAGACAGAAGAGATTTCAAATTCAATTTTTCGATGTCTATATTTTAGCTGAAGCTTGGTATCTAATGGCAGTAATATTCAGAGAAACAGTTGGTTGACGGTCAACATTCAACAGAACATAAAGAAAGTTAATTTGACAGGAATACTATTTGTATATTTCCACTTTTATTATATTTTCTTATCAATGAATATTATTGCAACATTTATCAACAAAATAATTAAATTTAGATTTACACTTGAACCAACTTAGCAATGTAGGTACTTTTATTTATTTATTTGGGATTTTACGTACAGGTCATATCACGATGGATAGGTGAAAGGGCAGAGGAAACCAGTACATATAGTTTGTCAGGGTTCTGCACTGTAAACTGCGGACCAACGGCAAGCAATTACCACCTTTCCTACTTCAAGCAGTGCAGGGAACCAAAGTCAGCCTCAGAGGTGGGAGGCGACAGTGTTTCCACTCTGCCACCGTGGCCCTAGCAATGTAGATACATGTAATTGCAAAAAAATTAGGACTTCTAATGTAGGACTTTTTAATAAAATTCCATAATAAATAAAATTGCGCTTTACTCTGGGTCAGTTCAAAAAGGTTAAAAACAAAATTAGATAACATTAATTCTATTGTGGCATAAACCTGTAAAGCAAAGGAAAATTTGATGATTCTTTGCATAATTTTGAATATCTGATTTCAAAAGTTTTAACTGCCGAAATTTCTGCCTGAGCCTAGGTAAATTATTAATTGTATTTTTGATTATTTGTTATACCCCATTATATGTTCTGTCATATGCTGGAGAAATATATTATTCATGTTACTACTACTACTATTAAAGTCTTTATATGTGGACTTAACTTTATTCCAAAGAGAGTCTTATTTTTTAGTCAAAGTGTGCGGTAATGTCTTTTCTATGAAATCATCCAGGATATCTAAATTTTCAACAATAGTTTCAGTAAGAATAAATCTCAATGCCAAGTGTATTTTCTACAACCAGAACAGCAATCAGCACAATAACAATGATATTGATATTGTGTCCATCAGCTGAAATAAAGAATTATACATTACCTTAGAAAGATAGATATGTTGCAATGTCACTCTTTTATGTTTATATCCATTCCTTTGACAGTTACCTGCACTGATACAAATGTGCTAAACCTCTGTACAACTTCAAATCAATAAATGAAGAGTCAGGGTTATATTGATACATGCTATCAGTATTATCAAAAGTCCACTCATCTGGTGCTGCAACAGTGGTATGAAAACCTTTTTTCACCTTTTTTTCAGTACGATTGAGTAAACTAGTAGCCTATTTCCATGACTGATACTACTACACTTAATTAAACATTATAAATAAGTAGGTTTGGAAAACTTTATAATGCAGCAGTTATATAACAGGCTACAATATGAAGATAGAAGCCAGTGGAGGTTTTCGTGGCAAGATGTCACATAACACATACTAATCAGCCTGTAAAGTGGGGTTTCAACTGGAGCCAACTCTAGCCGACTCAAGGGGTGGTTGCCTTTATTTACAATGTCTTCTAAGTTTAGTTGTGGCTTCCCCATTTCACTTGCTGGATGGACTAAAGATCAATATCTTTGATATTTCACTAACAGTCCACAATTCTTCATCCTGACTGTGATTACAAACACAATGAAATTGTCTTGTCCATTTCTGTTTACATCTTATCATAGTGACTTCCTGTCTTGTCCTTGTCACTAACTGTCTTATCAATTAACTAACTGTCTTATCAGTTAACTGTCTTGTCCTTTTTAAGTACACCGTCTCTCTCCACGACAAGTTGCACAACAATATTAATTGTATTTGAAAGAAAACCAGCCTTTTGTAATCAAATGTGACTGTACTTGGTGGCTTCTTGTCAAGACAGGATGTCTTCCAGTCTTTGTCTCCTGAGGCAGTTACATCGCACAAAGACATGTTGGGAACACAGCAGGACAAAACATAAAAAGAAAACAACAAGGCAACTACAACCATAGACAAGCAAGGAGTTGCAAAGGACAGGTCTGCTTCATGTTTCTGACTCACGGTTTGTGAGTTATGGAATCAGCATCTATACAAAGGCAAGTTGAAAAGTACACTGCATCAATTGGCTATTTCACACTGATGGATACAAGTGACATTTCAGAATGACGATTGTTTTTTTGGAAATAAAGTTTGGATTTAGTTCACAGATGTAACTTTTGCTGGCTAGTTGATAGGCTTTTGTGTTTTTTGGGTTTTTTTTTAGTTGGGGATGCAGTTGCTGTCATATAGAAGAGGACGGATGAAAAAGCATAGAGGGAGAGGGAGGAGGCAGAGAAAGGGAAAAGAAAGGAAGAGGGAGGAGACCAGGAGGTCAGAGGATATTCAACAGGAGGATATTTCACAAATGGAGGAGAGAGTAGCTGAAAAAAGCAGTGAAAGTATAATAGACTCACAGGCTGGTGGAGAGGCCACTCAAACAATACTGACTGTCAATCAAGACACAAGAAAGGAAATATGATGAACATTTATGTAACAGACTCAGATGAGGATGCTATTGTAGACTTTGTGAAGGATCAAGGCATGAAGACCCAGATACGAAAGAAGAGGCTGAGCAAGTCCTCGAGGGTTAAGTCACTGCAGAGGACAGTCAGTGCCAGTGCATCCTCAGACTACGGCATTTCACAAGGAATTGACAGATACAGACAGTATGGAAACCAGCATCCGTTCGGACAACACACACCAGCCATCCATCGCCAGCACGGTCAAAGTATTGTGCCCCAGCCTTCCTCAGTTTACCAGCAGGCCTTGGATCAGTTTAGCCAGATGAAGACTAAGCCCCATCTTTCCTTGGGGTAAGACAGGAGACCACCAGAACAGCCTTCTGCAACTACTTGGTATCAGAAATGCGGCAGTTAAATTTATTGTTATTATTAGTACTCGCTGTGGTATGAAGCATTTATTAAGTGCTAAATTGATGAAGATATTATCTAAGACACTGTTTCAAAATCCAATAATACTTTCCGGAGTTCTGATGGTCTGAGGCAGTTTGTTTCATTTTGTGGGGGCAGCAACATTAAAACTACATTTCCCCACACATTTAGTTGGTCTGGTTGAAGAAACTGAGAGGCGGTTGCACTGTGTAAGGTTACTACACTTAATTAAGGACAGATATTGGGGCTGGCTACAATTTATTGCCTTGTAGGTAATGATATTGTATTTAAACAGTACATGGTACTGAATGAGAAGCCAAAGTAGTTTGTGTAGGAAAGGTGTCACATGGCTGAATTTGTTAAGTTTGCACATAATAGAGTGTTTTCAATTCTTTGAAGATGTCTTAATATTTGTCTGTTTTGTGTGGTAGAGTAGAGAGTTACAGTAGGTCAGATGGCTGCTGACCATGGTTTTGCCACCTTTTCAGCCCTTTTGTGGGTTAGATACCTATGAACCCTTCGTAGTTCCTGGAGACAGTAGCAGCACACACAACATAGATTAGGCATATGTTATTGCATTGAGTTGTCAGTTTCCACGATGACACAAAGGTTTTTTATTGACTCAGTTGGTTTCATGATATTTACAAGGAGACTTACAGGGAAAGATGACTTCAAGGAGTTTCAGGTTCCATCTCTTAGGTGACTTGTGATTTGGTTTGAAATAGTTTTGAAACTTGTTGGACATGCATTTGATTTTCTTTGGAAATTTGTTGGAAATTTGAGCTTAAATAATAGTTCATGAAATAATTGGGTAGTCCTGAAAAGGACCATGGATAGTCCTGAAAAGGTTATGGTTTATTCTATCCACAGTGTATTTGGTTGACACATCTCAGATCCTGTCCTCCTGCCAAACCAATGCTGCCGAGTGATTGAAGAAGTCTTTCAGTAGGTCTCACTGAAGTTTGGCCTGACTGAAAGGATTTTTGTAGTTTTCATCTGGCTCATACACCACCTGCTCATTTCTTAGGGTTGCTACATAATTTGCTGGAGTTGGTGCCCTGTCGGCTTCACCTGGTATGTCCTCAGCATGTTTTGCAACACAACATATGTATAAACAATGTGTGTCACAACCCTTGGCCTTTGCACCATGGTGCCCAGTAGTACCCTAACTCTGCTCTCTAATATCCCAAATGCAATTTCCACCACCCTCCTGCCTCTGAAAATCCTGTAGTTTGCTATTCTTTCTTCAATGTGAGCTGTCGTCTGCTGTAGGGTTTCACCATCCATGCCATCAAAGCAAATGCATTGTCACCCCACAGGAAATAGTGCAAATCTAGCCTTCCATCCAGTTGTTCAGCACCAGGGAAAAGAAGCCCTTGCAATTGTTATAGTCACTCCCAGATTTTTTTGGCTTTTTAATGGCAATATGCTTCCCCTATATTGTTCCTACAGTATGGGGGGCATTCCATCTGGTTCTGAACTTCTCTTCCACCTTTTCCAGTCTTCATGTTCTGTAGGGCAGCACAATTATTCATTCTGGCATTCAGCAAGAATGACTTGGCATACCTGGGGGACGAATTTACAGATAGTGTGTCAGCAAACCAGCCATTGATACTGCAAGGAGATGTAGATTTCTCCTATTGCCAGCTGTCTCAATATTATTGCCAGTTTCAATCCAACTTCTAAGGGCTTAATAAAATTGATGACAGACTTCTTGATGCATTGGTTTATGCATTATTTGATGCGGTCAAAAAGGCAGGTGCCATCCTGACAAAATTGTGGCATTCTGGCATATCAGTGTGTATTAGGTCTTCCAGAAAGTTGCTATAGCATCCATTATCTTATCTTTGAAGTATCCATGGCATGACCTACGGGTATGATAGCTTTCTCTTCTCCTGGGAGCTGGCTGTTACTGTGGCTCTTGTGCTTGCTGTAGGGCAGGTGCTGGTCCTGGGTTTGGATGTGTTCTTTTCTGTCTGCAAATCATTATTAATATCAAAATATTAAACTGAATAAAAACAACAGCACCCTAAGCTTCTGTAGAAAGTCTCACTGATGTGTAGCTGGCATCTTTGCAGTGACAAATGATGACAGCCAAAGTTGGGAAAATGTTTCAGTTCACGACTTGTCATTACCTGATATAGCTTGTCATGGCTTGATACTGCTTGTCGGTTATAGGTTTGTGGCTTGTCCTGGCAGTTTCCTGTCTTATCATGGAGAAAATCCTGCCGATCCCAAGTCAGGTCAGTATCTTGATCCAGACAAGCCGAGATGTACTATGTCCTGTCGGGGAGATCAATCTGACCCAACATTTTTGTGCTCTTTTTTCTGGATTTTCATCTCTGACTCCCGACTTTTGCAATCAACTCTAGAGTCATAGAGTCGGTTGCAGGGTCGGCTGTAATGGAACAACCCCATTTTTCAGTGTAAATAATAAACTAATAGCAAATTTGCCTTCTCTTGAAAAAGCTACATTTTCAATTTGATCATTCAGTGCACAACTTTTAAGCAATCTTCTATCTCAATTTCCTTCATGAGGCCACGGTGGCAGAGTGGTAACACTCCCACCTCCCACCTCTGAGGTTGGGGTTACTGGCCCTACCTCAAGAGGAAAAGGTGTTAGTTGCTTGCTGTTGGTCGGCAGTTTACAGTAATGAACTTTGACCAACTGTATGTACTGGTTACCTCTGCCCGTCTAATTACCTGTCATGATATTACCTGTACAGTGTTAAAACCCGAAATAAATATATATTTTCCTTTAGGCAAGCATGCAAAATAAGTGACTCCGAAGTGTGGCCAAAAAAGTATGTTTTCAAAACAAGTATTTATAGCATTAGCAATTAACTATTTAAAGGTTCATTATAATACTTCAGGAATTCAACAGTTATACCATCAAATTCAGGTGATTTGCCATATTTAATTTTTTCAGTTCATTTTTTAATCCAGTTTAACAACTCTTACTGGTTTATGTAACAGTGTACTTTAAGCATGGATATGTACACATGCTATCACATTACTGAGAACAGTATAGTGTGCAACAAATTGTATAATTTTTCCAGTTGTCGTCTTTAATTTGTCTTTTCATCTGACGTGAGAAATAAATTTGTGTAAAAAATTGAATATTTCGGCACTGCCGATATAATGTAAACATTTAAATTAGAAGTCCGGCCCTATATCATGTACAATGGTATGACATAAGTGAAAAAAATGTGCATCAGCAAATGTTCATCAATTAGGATTGAAAAATTCTCTTGGATATAGTAGAGGTAATAATGTAAACACAAAAGCAACTTCAGAACATAATGAATAACACAGGTACTGTGTAAGGAGTTTGTTTATATGTAGGATAAATCATGAGAAAGTGTGGATTGGTGAATTGGAAAATATGAGGCCGAAGGCTGAACAATTTTCTGATTCATGAATTCACACTTTTGATTGGTTTCTCTAGCTTAAACCACTAAAAAAGCCATGTAAAATCAAAGTTTGCATATATTCGGTCTAAATGTCTAATTACATTGGATGTGGTGACCTGAAAATGTTCAATTGATTATTTAAATCTTTTGTATTCTGCTGGTACATTTGTTTTTAGCATTTATGGTGTCAAATTTGCATCTTTGCAACCTTGTCCAGTGAAAGTACATGATAAAGCCTATTTATTATGCAATATATATGCTAAATCAATTTTGGGAACAATATTTGATGATGATGTGTCTGAGAAACTAGTACAGCATTTTGTTTTGTCAAAGTTCATAGAACAAATAATAAGTGATACATATTGTTTAATAAATAAATATTGTAATATATTGTGACAAGTCTGTTTCTCATGTTTCTCAAGAGTCCCTGACTGGTTTAGAGAATATGCGTATTCACTGAAAATTTCAGGGAATACGCATATTCCCTGATTGCACATATTCACTGTAACATATATATACAAATATCAGTGATTATAGGTTGGAAGGATTTGGGAAAAAAATACATTAAGGCAATTGTAATGGTGAAAAATTTAAATGAAACTGTTTAATTATTAATAATCTATAAATTCCATAAAAGGTGAGCAAAGTGCCTCAGTAAATTAACTCTCATTGGACTTAACAGTAGAAATCAATAATCACATAGCACACCGCCTCTAATAATAACCTCAACCAATCCTGCCTCTTTGAGACAGACCTCATAGAAAAAACCCAGTAATTGGTGACAAGTAATATGTATTAGTGTACAGTGACTTGTATAAGAGCTTCAGTCTTTGAGCTGAAGTGGCCGAGAAGTGACAATGAAGAAACAGTATATATAGAGAGAGAATAGAAGAGAGAACATGAAATAGTATGCACAGAGAGAGCTTAGTTGGCTCTCTCACTTGAGAGGATGTGTTGAATTGTAATTGTGACTTATGTTTATTGAACTAGAATAAACTGCGAAAGAGTTATGAAGTGTTTTGCTTGTGTCATTGTGGTGACCCTGGACCTCTTATAAAACCAGCCAAGCGAGTACTGACAAAAGTGAACATAGTGGAGATCTGGTAATCCACAGCTGCTCCAAGGCACTGCTGGAGTTCACCTCAAAACACCCCCAAAATAACATTTGGACAGTGATAGACCATGTGCAGTGACCCCAAAAGGTAAGGTATTTCACTTTTTGCTTGACTTCATTACATGTCATTGTGTTTTTTGTACATTTATTAAATCTTAAATTAAATGTGAAAAATGTCAGTATAAATGTTGCCACAGAAACTAATGACTGCCCTAACAAATGACAAAACAAAGTTCTGTACTAGTTTCTCAGACACATCATCATCAAATATTGTTCCCAAAATTGATTTAGCATCAAATAATGTTTCACTACGTTTTTATCTAAACTTCTTTTCAGACTTGCTGGATTTCATTAACTGCTTCACTTTAGATGGAGGATTTTCCTGCTGAGGATTTTGATGATAACATCTCAATTCAGATACACCAACAGTAATATGGAAATTATTTTAAATGGATGTGGGTCACACATGGTGCTTTTTACAATATGTTTTTCATTGTTGGATGAAGAAAAAATGTGCTTTAGTCGTATATGATACCCTGAGAAGCTTGTTCACCAATGCAGCTTTATAATCCTCAATCTTACATTTGGATATTTTTCCAACACAAGACTTGTACAACTGGCACTTGCAGCACATCACCAAATACACCAGGGATTGTAAAATTGCTAATAAATGTTGAAAACAATTTTTGTTCCAAATATTAAGATTGCTTGTTTCAAAATCAGTGTCAAGTTTCAAATATTTTCTTTTGTGAATTGCTTTTTAATTTGATACAAAGTGAAGTGTTTCATTTGTATGTATATTTTTACTACTCTGGTTTATGTGTGTAAATTGTTAAAATGATGGATCACAAAACAAAATTCTTGAAAAAAAATCAACATTGAAATTGTCAGACTATGTTTACCTGATTACATTGTCATCAGGGCCAATAAATTAAACAATTTAAAAAGTGTAAATTTTTAATCTAAAAAGTGTAGATTCTTTAGTTAAAAGGGTAAATTCTGAAGCTTAAAAGTGTGGATTCTGAAGCTGAAAAGTATGGATTCTGAAGCTGATTCTTAAAAATGAATTCACACTTTTTCTAATGTCTGATACCAAAGTGTGCTTTAAGTATATTTTCCGATGCAATATCATACCTGAGATGGGATCACTTTCAGAAACTGGAAAAACTTCTGTTGTTTGAGTAGAATGATGCGGGTGCTCCGAAACAAGAAAAAAAAACGTTCTTTGTTTTTTCCTAAATACCACCTCTGAATTCCAGTCATGCCAAGTTTATGTGAGGCCATGGTTGAATGAAGGTTAAGCTGCGTTCTTTGTGATGCGGTAAGAGATGATTGCAAACAGTGAATACAGTAGGTTGGGGAAAAGAGCCTTTATTTACAACACATGTTACATAACTACATATACATAAATTAGTAAAATTAGTCTACCAGTTAAAATTACAAGGGACAAAAAGGCCCCAAACACATTATGTAGAAAGTAGGGATTGGAAGGTAGTAGCAACTGTGGCAGATGCTTTTGGGGTGTGTTTTAGATAAGAGTGGATGGCATTTGAGGACCAACCTCCATGAGCTTTTAAATTCTGGAGAGGTACGTCATGATCAGCAGCCCAGGTGACTGCGGATCTACGAAAGGCATGAAAGCCGAAATTAGCTGGATTGAGTTTGAGTGATGAGAGGAGGTGGGATAAAGTGGAGCTAATCATGGGGGAAGAGATGGGGAACATGCCCGAGGGGGAGGGAACAAGAAAGAGAGGGGAGGAAGGTGGGGCCTTGATAGTGGCAAGGAGGAGTTTGAGGGCTGACACAGGGCAGAGTGGGGAGGAAGGGAGGGCTGGGATTTGTACGACCTGATGTTTGGATGATCCTTGCATTGCTTTAGCCCATTTCACAATAATGTGAGCACCTGGGGGGCCGAAAATTACATCAGATCTGAGGAAATGACGAATGGCATCAAACATTTTTGAGGAGGAGGGAGCCATATTAGAGAGCCTTAAAAAGGCAAAGTAAGCTAAAAGGAAAATGGCTTTGTAAATGAAGCCATGGCGAATGGAGTTACAAGCATCAACTAATTTTGTAAGGAGGGGAATGGTGAACGTGGCTTTGTACTTTGGGCAATAGGAAGAGTTGATGGAGACAGATTTTATGAAGAGGTGAATTTTCCTATGACTAAGGGCATGAGTTTCAATCTCATAAATTTGGAAAAAATGATGCAGTACAGACACATATGTAGAAAGTGAATGGGCCCGTGTGCCACTTTGAGTTAAAAATTCTAAAAACGCTAGAATAGTGTCCACCATATGAAGTGGAAATTGAAACCATGTAGTAAAAGCCAGGAACAACTTGAACTTGGTAAGGTATGCTGATGATGTGCGGGGCTGGAGTGCAGTGTGAACTCTGCTGTATGCTTGGTCGATGAGAAGGGAGCCAGCACCTGCAATTAGTATTAAGCAACCTGTTTACAAAAATTCTTGCTGGGGGAACGCACCTATGCAAGTAAAGCAGCTTACCCAGCAAGCTTTGCAGCTGTTTTTTGGTTATCACCTTTTTGCTACTATATAAACGACACAGGTCAAGAATTTCCAACAATTTATCTTGTGGAATGGTAAGTTGCCTAGTATCGAGATTTACATTAATACCCATGCAGGTAAGGGACCTAGCGGGTCTGACAACTTTACTAGGATTTATTGGTATACCCAGGAACTCAAACAAATTAAATAGGGTTTGAAATTCTGCGTCAGCTTTATGACGTTGGTGGACGCAAATGACATCGTCAATATAATTAAAGATTCTGACGTTGCGTGACGCCATGACGTGACGCAATACGTCAGTTGTTCTCTGACAGATGGCACTGCCCGTTTTTAGGCCCATGGGCACACTAATGTCCAGATAACTCATATCATTCCATTCCTAAGACATCAAAGTCTCCAGGATCCACTCTGAGGTTCCTGAATGCCCTGCTGACATCAATTTTTGACAGCAGGACATCAGGACCCATATCCTCGATAGCATCTACAATTCTGTCCAAGGATGGATATTTTAATTCGTATGGTGTACCATCATACCAATCATTTTGAATACATTCGTTAACAGAATTGCCATACGGGAAACTGAGGTTAACAATTACTCGACGCGTGTCATTGGCTTTGGGTCTGGATAAGAGGGGGGAATAGTGAACTGGGAATGGGATATTATCACATGGGCCTACAATGGCTTTATGTTTTATTTCCTTCTCAAAGTAGGCGTCAATGTCCCAAGGGAATTGAATAGCTGATGGGTGATTGACAACATTGCTATTATATGTAAGGGCTTGCTTGTTTATGCAGAGTGGAAAGCCATACTCTAAGTATTCCAATAATAATTGATCTTCAAAATTCGCACAAAGAGCTCTCCAGTTATTAATTTTTAATTCTGTGGGGACTTTTACATGGGGACCTTGATAGTTAGGACAATGGGTAGCTGCTACAATAGTATGGGCTTGAAATGCCCAATGTCTTTGGTCAGTACACTCTAACTCTAGCCCAGGCCTAAACAATGGCAAGGGAGGATACACATTACACACAAAACCAAAGTCTTTACTTCTGTTGACACAATAGATTTTCTTTTCATTGACACTATTATGGAAGAAACACCATAATGCCTCAGAGTCATTACATGAACACAAGTGAGATAGAAACACTGATTCAGAACAGCCATTATTAAACAATGACCAATCACCAATATTATTGATATCTTTATAGACGTCAGAATAACCAGAGGCGTCAATATGTGATTCTACTAAAGTATTGTTGTGTGACACATACTGAATACACGTGTTCGATACACTTAATGTTTCTATACAACCTGCAGCATAAAATTCTTGGTGAATAGCAGAAATGTTTGCCAAATTACTATTTACAGATGTGTCATAGCCTAGATTTATGCTGAACTTACTTAGTTCATTCTCACTACAATACATTAAGTCAGTACTATTTGAAAGCTGACCAACATCACACCCCTTATACGCTTTTATACTATTTAGGATTCTGTTCGAGTTAGTGTGACGGGGGCATAACCTGAAGCCTCAGCTGATTTTTGCACTGTCTTTGGACACCTCCGAGCCTCGTCGCCGCATACAATCTTGCAACTTGTGATAGTAATACTTTCCGACCTCTTTGTGACAGTGGGAGCAAGCGTGCTTTACAATTTGTCCATCGATAACGTGATCCGACGCGAATTTACACCCATTGGTATTGTAGTCGACACAAATCTTGTCCTTGGCTGTATACTTTCCAGTTTTAGGAGCGTTCCCACTGATCTTTTGCGAGATGACCCTAGCTGTGTTTCTTATGCAAATTTTTTCAACAGCGTCAGGTCTGCGCCAAGTAACTTTTCCTCTCTCTATGTCTTGTAGCAAGACTAGATGGGCATGGCGAGCTGTGGCCCAATTCGTTTCCACAGCATCTTGGAACAGATGTCTGCCATACTCTAACATATTCATTCTGACAGTGTTACTACTCTCCTCTAGGACACATCCCATGAAGCCTATCATAAATTGGAGCGGTGAGAGTTCTTTATACTCTGGTAACTTCCCTCCTGCACTGGGAAAACAGTGATGGTGGGGCCAAGGTATTTCTGTTTTAACTGCATTGTCCCCAGAACGTAACAACCCGGATTTGATAGCTTTACCTGTGGTCATGGCCCCTCTGTGTTGTCCCTGCAGTCTTTCGAGTTGGCGTTGGACCTGTCTTTGTGTCCTTTCATCCTCCTTCAGTAGCTGCAGTGACGGTTGTGATGAGAAACTGCCACTGTGGTGTGAGATGTGTGTACTGGAGCCTTGTGGCGAGGCCAGATCCGTGAACTCCTCATCTGATGTTTCCTCCATCCTCCTTTGCTGAGATGGCGTTGACGCCAGCTTGTGCTTATGATGTCCTCTCCTTGAACTAGAGGAATGGCGTTTGGGTGAGCTATGTGCGAATTTGTGCACTTTCTCTGCAGAGGGCTGATGATCTTGCAGTTTTTGTTCCAATTTTAAGTTCTTGCTTTCTAAATCCTGAACTTTCTTTAGAATTAGGTCCAGTTTTGACTCCACTAACGATGCTTTAGAGGTGTTGCCTTCCACTGATGCATCTGCTGCAACTGCTCCAGCTGCTTTGCTGCTGGACTGCTGGGCTAGCCCTAAGATGTGCTGTTCTAACCCTTCTCCTTCCTCTTGAGAGTCTGTGATGACTGGAGCACTCAGGTTCAAATTCCTTCTGCACCGTATGCCCACCGGACGCTGATGCTTGACACTGCACTTGCTGCAGTGTGCCACTGTTCCGCCTTGTTTCGACATGCTGTTAGTACAGTTTGTAACGTAAAACCTTTAAAATTTTTGGCAAGTTAAAATTCTCAACAGTTTGTAAAATATCCGTGTATAATCCAAGAAGTTGCTTTTAAACCCCACGACTTGTAAATTTAAAGTGCAGAAGTACACAGACTAGAAGCTTGGGTGGAGGCAAGGCGGGAAACCTTGAACACAATTCATTAAGATACTGACACTTTGTTTGACACATAAAGTGAATTAAACATGCTAACAATTAGGTAGTTAGTGACACTTGTTGTACATAAATTAGGCCTCGACTGACAAGTTGTGCCCAGGCATCAACACCCATAAAGCACAATATTATCACTTCCTCTCAATCAAAAGGTAAACATATGATCGCATTTGATCCTGTTGTTTGACTGGTTTAATGTTACCTCTATATGTTAAAATGAGTTTTGAGGCTTTTCACAACATTCTTTATTCCTTATTCTAGATGGGTTCTTCCTAAAAGTTGGACAAAAGCTTTTAAGTAAGTTGGACTAATATTGGCGACGTTAATTTTAATTGAGAAGAAGTGAGGAGGGGTAGATGGCCAGCGGCGATAGCGGCGACAGTCCAAGTAAAGCGGCGACAGCGGCGATGGGGAGGGGATGTAAGGGTTGTTGGCCAGCAGTTTATTGTCCAAGGCAAGCGGCGATGGTTGTGATGTCTTTTTAATAATTATACCAATATTGCAGAAAATCTGTGATCTCTGTCAGTTTATTATATATTTCTAGAAAAACAAGTTTTATCTGGACCCCCATCTGGAGCCTCATATTTGCGGCGATGGCTTTCCTGTCCAACTTGGAAATGGGGAGGGGGTGTGGGGCGGCGATGGGGATGCTTTATTTTCAGTGGTATTAAATATTTCTAGAAAACCCCCACCTGGGGCCTCAATTAACAGCCACAAGTGGCGATCGCCTTTGTTTCTGTCCAACTTGGAAATGGGGAGGGGGTGTTGGGGGACGTCAATGAGGAAGGGTACTTGGCCAGTAGTTTATTGTCCAAGGCAAGCGGTGATGGCTGTGATGTCTTTTATTTGTAAAATATTTCAGGAGGTGATCTCTGTCAGTTTATTATATATTTTTAGAAAAAACAATTTTAATTTGTAAAATCTTGCAGGAAAGCCCCCATCTGGAGCCTCATCTTTCTTCATTAACATATGATGTACAAATCCACGAGCTGATTTGTGTCAGTTTATTAAATATTTCTAGAAAACCCCCACCTGGAGCCTCATGTTTCCTCAATTAACAGCCACAAGTGGCGATCGCCTTTATTTCTGTCCATTTTGGAAATGGCGAGCCCCCTATATAACCCTCTTGCATTTGATTGGCTAAATTAATGCATAACACAGCCCCTCCCCCACCCTCCCAAACCCGTCGCCGCTGCCCCCCCCCCATCCCATCGCCGCTATCGCCGCTTAGTCCAAGTAGAATTCCAAATTAGACAGAAGTCTCAGTTTTAGAATGTACCTTCTAGATGTACTTTTGCCAATTTACCATGTGGAAAAGGTTGACGAAACAATCCTGAAAACTAAGAAATGAAATTTGAAATTCACCGTTAATAAACAGTTATACCTTATTGAACTCTGTGTCAACGTTGCAATTTTTGTACTGCCAGAATAATTTGAAATATGGCTAGATCCAACAATAGCTTAAACGGTACTATTTACTTATTTATTGTTTTAGGACATGTGATTATGTCAGGTGGTAAACTCCCAGTTTAAGTTTTAAGGAAAATCTTCGAACAGGAAAGTTAGACAAGGCTTTCTGTAAATGTTTTTTTGACTTGGCCTTACCAAAGGAAAAAGTCCAACAATAACCTTCTTCACCTAAGGAGGTCTTTTCCAAATGAGGCTAAATATAGATAATACTATACTTCTACCGTGACTTACCATAATACCAGAGAATGTAAGCTTTATGCTCACTCTGCACTCCATACTGTTCAGCATACACTTCCAGAACTGTGAAGTTATTTGCTATCATTTCTTCCTCACTTAATGTCAATGGACAGACAGTTTTGTTTCTTTCATCTAAAACCACATTGATGACTTAACAAAGATGATACTACCAATGTTTTGTGTGGGTATACCAATGACTGCCAACATGATTCCCTTGAATTGACTATTAATAAATAAGGAATAATAAGGAATATATGTGTAACGGACACTCTCTGCATAACAGAGATAGAAGTACAAAAATAATTGCTGTTAGTTTTAGGACAAATACTGGAAATATTGCAAGAATGAAGATTGAGATTTTATTTGTTAATTTTCCAGTTCAGAAAATGGAATAGGAAAGTATATTGGAAACTGTGAATGATGAATCTCTTATTTATGAAAACACAACTCCAAATGGCAAGATGATTATATTGGATTACAGAATTAACATAACATTTTCAGCTATACATTTAAAAATTTGAAAAAAAAACTTTTTTTTAAAAAACTTTTTACATGATTGTATCTTTAAACCTCATAATGGGGTAATATTGTACTATTGAAATTTTCAAAGTCTTCTATATAAGACATCTTTTAATTTTAAATGTCTGAGTAAATTGATCTCATTGAGTAATACATCATTTTGATATATTCAATTGTCAATAAAAATAACCTCTTTCTACTGTTTACTGTTATTTAAATGTTGTTTAAATACCATGATTACTCACTTTAAAAAATGAGCATGTATAAAACAAAAATAAATGAAAAATTTAAAAAAAGGTTAATTTAGTGACCCTTTGCACTTACGCCAATATATCGGGATAATGCTTTGGTAGACCACCTCCGTTTTGGATGGCAAAATCAGTAGATGTAAGTCATATTGTATGACAAACATTAAAATTGTCACCTAATTTTATTATCCACTAATGTCAAAAAAAGACAAAATAATTATTTATTGACTTTCTCAACAATAACACAGCTTGAAAGAGAGACGTGTTTGTTACAATGTTAACAAACATAGGCATTAGATGGACAGTCACCATTACCTAAACTTGTCATGTCAGTCAACAGAGTTTGGTTCTGGTCTCTCATGAGTTACGGGCTTATTGTAAAAACTATCTCAACTGAAACTGAGAGTCAAAAAAAAAATTGGGTGGTCTTTCAAAATTTTATTCAAAATTTTTAATTTATTATATCATTTAATGTTTGGCTTATATCTTAAATTGGGTATTTTGCTTGTGTGGCTTTTTGGCTTATGTTATAATTTGTAACCAAGCTTACAAAGTTCATAAATTTCTAAATCCTATGGCTATACTGTTGGAGCACATTATTCCAGTTCATATGGCACTCCTTTATAACCTTAAACATTATATAATTATTATTATTTATCGGTTTAAAATTAGGTGACAATAAAATTTTGAAAGACCACCCAGGTTCAAATTTATTTGAAAATTTGAACCAAATGGATACCAAAATTTAACAATAGTTCGAAAGTATAATGATTTGCAAGAAGATGGCTAGTGAAGCATAAAAGAAACCATTCAACTCAATTATTTGATAAAAATATAGTAATTTTGAACCATTATGAACACTCTTGAAACAAACAAGAATGTTCTTGCTATATCATTAGCAGAGGAATATGTACAACGATAATACTGATATAGTTGAATGGATGGCACAATAGCAATAACACCAGAGACATACTAAAATATGCTGAATTATACAGATAATACAATAGTTAGCCAAGATATAATAAGATACAAGAATGTAGCAATATAATAACATAGTTATACAAGTTACTGTTAAAATGACTAAAGTGTAGAAATGACTGGCAGCAGAATTGAAGGCAAGCCTCCGCCCACACACAAAATTTACTGTTCTGAACACACTGGAGTGAGAACTAACAGAGTCCCGTACAGCCCTCAGTGCTCAGGGTCACAATCAGTAGCAAGTAAACACCCCTGGGGTCCAATCCCACTCCCAACTCCAGCACCAGGAGGAGGGATCTCCCACCAGCGGAGAAAAGCAAGGGTCACATCCGGACCCTGAAGTATGATACCTACAAGTACAATGTAAAACAACAAACCCCAACAATTTGGGGGGATTAACAAGGGTAGGGAAAAAAATTCAAAAAAAATTTTGTTTTTGTAAAATGTAAACTTGTCTTGTCGGCTGCCAGTTCAAATCTGGCCATTATCCCCTTGACCAAAGCAAAGGACAAAACACTAGCCAATCAGAAAAGGCCATGTGTCATTTAAACGACCCATTAAATGACGGGGGTGATATAAAAATAGGGGTGAAGGAACGATTAAGGTTGGCACCTAAATACCAACCCGCAACATTCCCCCACCCCAAGATCAAGATAATACACTAGCTCCTGTCAAAATAGAAGCCAGCGTAAAACACACTAAGCCTGACCCACAGACCCGTCGTGACTGACCTAGAGGTTAAATCAGACAAGGTCAAATCTAAGGTCACATAATTGATCTGAGGAGTAAACCCAAAGATCAGCATATTACACAATCTTCTGTCAAGATAAACAAATTAAGCCTGATCCAGAGGCCCGTTGTGAATGACCTAAAGGTTAAATAGACAAGGTCAAAGCAGAGGTCATATAATTGATTTGAAGGGTGAAAACAATTACAGACCAAGACCACAGAGGTGGCTACAAACCCCAAGTGAATTACTGACTATTGTTGCCGGCCCCTACGAGGGGTTGACACCTGACCTCACAAAGGTCATGCCAACCGAATATGGAGTGCCCAGAGGTCACAGGAGCAAGGTCAAGTGCAAGCAAACACTTGCTTCATAAGTAAGAGTGAAAATAACACCCAACACCTTGGAATCATGATCCAACAAGTGAAACAATGGTTATCCTTACCAACCTCCACAAGAGGTGGTACACTAGACCTCACAAAGGTCACAAAAGGGGTCACCGCTGACTGGAATCCAGCTGAACCCCGACAAGGGGCAGATCAGAGATTAAGCCTTAGCCAAGGTCACTGCAAAGGTCAAGCTGGCTGCGAAATCCATAGTAGTTATACTGAACATGGTAGGAAAGCCCAAAGTTGGGTTTTTAACATTTATTAATAATATAATATTTTATTAATAACACATACTAATACACTAAAAGCTTTTTGTAGAATCATGATAAACCGATAAATAATAATAATTATATAATGTTTAAGGTTATAAAGGAGTGCCATATGAACTGGAATAATGTGCTCCAACAGTATAGCCATAGGATTTAGAAATTTATGAACTTTGTAAGCTTGGGTACAAATTATAACATAAGCCAAAAAGCCACACAAGCAAAATACCCAATTTAAGATATAAGCCAAACATTAAATGATATAATAAGTTAAAAATTTTGAATAAAATTTCGAAAGACCACCAAAACACCCATCAAGGAAGTAGGTGTTGGTGGAAAGCATGAAGGAGAGGAGAGGAGTAAGATTGTGTTGAAATGTAACGCCATACACACTCAGAGGCCCAAGTGCCTTGTTGTTTTATGGCATCAATGGGAACCCCATGCTGATAAGCCCAGGAGGCGCCAGACCTCCTGAAGGAGTGGAAGGTAAAGTCAAAACATTGCCACTGGAGGATCTGAACAATCCTTTTAAAATGTTTTCTAACCATGCTATCTGTCAAAGGCACAACTGAATTTTGCTTTGAGATGGTAAACAAGGGATCTAATTGCAGCTAAGTAATTGGCAATGTTAGAAACAGTACAACTGTTTTGTTGTAGATATTCTAGGAACGCCAATAAAATATTGACATTTACCTGAACAGGACGCAGCCCAGAGACCACCAGAAAGGCCATAAAGTCCGAAAACATTCGAGAGTAGGTCCTCTGAGTGGAGGGTCTGAAAGCTTGGAACAATCGGTCGAACGCCCAGGTGGTCAGCTGGGCTGCTCCTGCTGGTAAGGCTGAAAAACTAAATATTATGATTTAAACAAGTCAGATCTATATGAGTGGGGATCCAAATCGGATCCGAAACATAAGTCTTTAAGGAGTTCCAGGATTTTTCATCAAAAGCAAACCTAGATAGTAGATCTGCAGTGACATTACATTTGCCAGGTATATGCTCAACATGAATGGAAATATTGAATAATGCAGTAAACATCCAGATATTTCTGGCACAGGTTACTAACATGATATCCTTAGTTTTGCCAGAAGACAGAACTTCAACTACCGCCATGCTATCACACTTTATGCGTACCTTTTTGTTAGCCCATTGGCTAGCCCAAATTTTTAGGGCCACTACAATGTTTAACATTTCTAAATGGACAATGGAATAATGATTAAAGCCCCTGAGAATGGGAAGAGCATAACATTGGTTATGAAAAATACCTCCTAGACCAGTTAGAGAGGCATCCAAATGCAGCTCAGCTTGAACAGGTCTGGTATCATAGTATACTATACCATTAAATTGGTTTAAAAATTTTTAAACCATGCAAGATCTTGAAAAAATGCCTGTGACAATTTGACTGATTTCTTATCCTTCATTTCTCTCAAAAATTGAAGCATACAATTCAAGAACACCCTAGCAGGCTTAACACATTTAGAAATATAAAGAAGGGAACCCAATAATGACTGTAGCTGTTGCTTAGTACATGTTATTTTATGTTCCCATTGATAGCATAATTGTACAATATGCTGCAATTTTTCAGGGGGAACAGACATGGTTCTAGTTTCTGTGTTAATCAGAATACCTAGACATGTGACGGACGTGGCAGGAGGAACTAATTTTTTGGTACTTATGTGGAGTCCCAGCTTTGCAAGGAGGGATGAAAGCAGTTTGTAAGCTTGAAAAATTGTGGATGGAGTGCCACAATAGCTTAAATCATCCACATAATTGTACAGATCCGGAAATCCATGATTTTTCATGATGAATCTGATGCTATCGGTCACTTTCTCAAAGAAAATGCCTGTACCCAAATGGGACCGATTGATCAATAAAATAAGAGGTTTGTTTTAAGCCCAGAAGATCAATGTCCCCAGGGTCGACTTTGAGCTGACGAAAAGCTCTGCTTATGTCAATTTTAAATAACATGGACCCAGGTCCCAACTGTATGAGCTTTTCAATAATATTATCAACAGAGGGATAGTTCAACAAAAACTTTGTGCCCAGATACATATCTTTAGCAATACCTGAGTTAACAGATTGACCTTTTGGCCAGCTTTGGTCAACAATAGTTCGCCTCAGATCAGAATCTGCCTTGTCCCTTGTCATAAATGGGGAGACATGTAAGTGGAGAGGTTTTTGATCAAAAGGACCTAGCATAGCTCCATGTGATAATTCTTCTTTGATGTATTCATCAACATGATCCAAAAATTTTATAGCCGATGCATGGTTAATTTCCGAAGAGACCAGATCTGAAGTTCTATCAAAATCGAGTGGAAAGCCAAATTCCAGCAAGTCCACTAACTGTTGATCCCAATAATTTTTAAGATGAGACCTCCATGCTGGTATATTGAGATTTGAATGAAGGGGAATTCACAACTTCATAAAATTGGGACAACCAGATGCACGAACAAGGCGGTGAGCTAGCAGTGGATCAGTGAGTTTTTTATTGTTTGTTCGAACGCCAGTATAAATTTGTAAAGGAGACAATGGAATAACTCCAAAAGGTTTTCCCATTTATGACTTACATCTGACATAATCATCACATGATTTTGCTTGAACAATGGCCTCTTGATCAACCTTTTTGAGTACGATTTTGTCAAAAGTATCCTGATTTATAATATGTGATAATGCTTTGCCAAAACAGGAAGCAGTACACTGAAAAGTATCATTTGAAAATTCAAATTGAGAACCACTATCTGTAAATAAATCTTGGTCGTCTTCAGACTGTAACATGGCAACTCTATTACACAAGGAAATATCACTACTGACAGTATCAGTGGCTACATTCATCTCCTGAGTACGAGTTCCTATATATCTGAGGACGAGTGACTTGAACCTGGGGACTAACAGTGCAAAGTATATTCTCCCCTTTGACTGACTCAGGTGGCATGCCCATCAGCTTGTGCATCTGAGTCACCTCCAGAGGCACAGATTTTTTGGCACTAGTATTGCATGAGTAAGCATTTTGCTTAACTACATCAGCAAAGGTCCTCCCAGGTATCACAGGTGTACAAGTAACAATATCATTTAACCACTGTTTCCACAATGAAACTGAAGCTTTATAAGCTTTTTCTGTGTCCAATAAATTAATATTACTGTTATATATATATCTACTAGAATAATTTCTTTTATTTACAAAATTTACAGGACCTTCCCGAGCATAGCCAGGTTGTAACATAACTTCATTGACCATGCTCAGGGTTATTCGTTTTTTGATTTTTGTCTACAGTCAAGAGCAGTATGTGTACTAATCTTACCATCCTGGGCAAAGCAAGCACTACAAATATGCCTATAAAAAACCCTTTTGTTTCATGGTGTTTCGAATAATTACAAGAATTATCATTTTTTTAAAGAACACACATGGCATGGATTTTTGAGATTTTTGGCCTGTAGCATTTTTCTTGAATTTTTGACTACTATGACCTGCTTGTGATGGAGAAAGATGTTTTTGAGCATTGGCTCTACGAATCCTATCAATCTTATCTGTCTGTGACCAACTAGTTATCTCGCCTTGCTCCATCCGACACAATAAAACAGCATGGCTGGCCTTGGCTGCCTGCCACGAGAAGTCATTCGAATCATTGAGAAGGGAGATAATGTAATCTAGCATGTGATCCTTAGTTATCTGACATGATTCTTCTCTCATGATCCGACAAAAGCCTGCCATGAATTGTGTGATATTGAGTTGGTTGTAGGTAACCCTGTCTTTGGTGGTACCAGCGAGAACGTATTCATGTGGCCATTTAATTTTTTCCTTGACAAAAATATCGACAGAACCACCACGCTGAGATTTTATCTTCGGATCCGTACCTTTTTTATCAGAATTTGACAACAGTCTGATACGCTCCTCAACTTGCTCTTGTATTATTGTATCATGTCTAATACTGTGTAAATCGGGTAGTTTTGCATGCATGGTGTCCCTCTGAGAGGACCTGGGGAGACTTGAACTCGCAGTAGTAGTACCACACATATAATCAGAATTTTTAGAATTTTTTGTCTTAGAATCGGCAACAGAAGCAGAATTTTCAACTGCAGACAACCGCTTACTAATTGCATCTAGCTGAGATAATATTCTTTGATTAATCAAAGTCTGATCCGGTTGAACTTCTGATCTCGGATCCGACCTTACCTTCCCCTGACTCCGTCTAGCTTTCCTGGAAGTTTTGAAGTCATTTGAATGTTTTTGCACAGGGGAAGTATCGTCAGAGTCAGTACTACCACGAGAGACAATAGTATTAACCAGTGAATCAATATCAGAATCAGTATCCGACCTAGAAACTGAACCGGAACGAGAAAATTCATTCAAAAAGTGTGGTCATTTTCAATTTGAAGTTCAACCGGTATCTCAACCTTTTTCCGCAAATTGTAAGGGTTACTTGCCTGCTTTTGCTTCTTTCTTGCTGCCATATCAATGAATTAAGTGTGAAGGTAGAGACAAGACAACAGGACTAAAATAACAAAGTTACAGATAAAATGTAAAAAAAAATTTAAAAAAAAAATTGTTTTTGTAAAATATAAACTTGTCTTGTCGGCTTTTCAAATCTGGCCATTATCCCCTTGACCAAAGCAAAGGACTAAACACTAGCCAATCAGAAAAGGCCATGTGTCATTTAAACGACCCATTAAATGACGGGGATGATATAAAAATAGGGGTGAAGGAATGATTAAGGTTGGCACCTAAATGCCAACCCGCAATTAACAAGGTCTAAATGAATTTGGCACTTTTCTAATAGTGCCAAGTTTGGTCCATTTTTCAATCACTATAATGATTTCTGCCATAAATTTTCCACATTGTGCATTTTATAATGTATATACATTTAGATAGGGAGCTTGAGCAATATTTTATCATTTAAATCTTTATCCACAACTGATTGAACTCAACCTTGTTTCAGTAGAATGTTTAACCATGTCTTTCAGGTACATTAGTAATACTTTATTCAGTGAGAATTGGACTAAGCCTGCACAGAATTGTGAAAAATGCTCTGATAAAACATCATGATTGAATTCAACCTCGTCTGTCTGAAACATTTTGTTGTCCTTTATGTAGTGATAACTGCACTAGCCTGCACAGCTTGTAGGACAGAATTATGAAAATAAGTCAGATATAACAGGAATAAGCCATGATTGAATTCAACCATGTCTGTCAGTAATATTTGTGATCCTATATGTAGTGTCAGAACTGAACTAGCCGGGCAACTTGCAGTATAAAATCATGAAAAATACTCCCGATGTAACAGGAATAAGGGATGATTGAATTCAACCATGTCTTTCAAGAACCTTTGTTACACTTTATCCATTGAGAACTAAACTAGCCTGTGCAAATTGTAGCACATTATTGTGAAAAGATAATGAGATATAACAGGAATAAGAGATGATTGAATTCAACCATATTTTTTTAGTTAATTGAACTAACTGCACAGCTTATAGCAGAGAATTCAAATGAATTGTAAAACATAATCGGATATAGCAGTAATAAGCAATGATTGAATTCAACCATCTCTTTCAGGAACATTTGTGAACCTTTATGCAGTGAGAACTAGGTTAACCTCTGCAAATTGTAGCACAGAATTGTGAAAAACACTTTGATGTAACAGGAATAAGAGATGATTGAATTCAACCATGTATGTCGGTAAAATTTGTGATCCTTATGCAGTGACAACTGCACTAGCCTGCACAACTTGTGTACAGAATGATGAAAAATACTCAAGATACTCAAAAAGGGATGATTGAATTCAACCATATTTTCAACAACCTTTATAATTCTTTATTCAGTAAGAAATGGACTAAGCCTGCACAAGTTGTAGCACAGAATTACGAAAATTATTTTGATATAACAGGAATAAGAGATGATTGAATTCAACCATGTATGTCAGTTATATTTGCCATCCTTTCTGCAGTGAAAACTGCTGTAGCCTACACAACTTGTAGCACAGAACTATGAAAAATATTCAGATATTACAGTATTACAAGTTGGTTGAATTCAATCATCTCTTTCAGTAAGCTTTGTGACCCTTTATGCAGTAAGAAGTGAGCCTAGCATTCACAACTTGTAGCACAGAACTGTGAAAAATACTCGGATATAACAGAAACAAGAGATGATTGAATTCAACCATGTCTGTTTGTAATATTTGTGATCTTTTATGCAGTGAGAACTGAACTAGCCTGCACAACTTATAGCACAGAATGATGTAAAATACTCAAATATAACTGGAAAAGAGATGATTGAATTCAACCATGTCTTTCAGTGATATTTGTGATCCTTAATGCAGTGAGAACTGCACTACCCTGCACAACTTGTGGCACAGAACTATGAAAAATACTCTGATGTAACAGTAAGACATGGTTAAATTCAACCATGTCTCTCAGTTACATTTGTGATCCTTTATGCAGTAAGAACTGCACAAGTCTGTGCAAATTGAAAATTAAGTACACATTTATGAAAAATACTCGGATATAATAGAAAATATTGAACGCTAAACATAAATAAAAGATATCTGTAACAGACATGAGTGATTAAAATAAACCAAACAAATTCAAGACAGGAACCCCAAAGGGCCAATCCTAGTTACTTACTCTTTACTTGAAATGATCTACAAATGGTATTCAACCTGAAACTTTTGAATTCGCTGTCACCTGGCAAAACTGAAGCAAGTGTAGTTTGCATTATTGCTGGAAAACCACTGCTAAGTTGACTTTTGTTTTGTGCAGCAATTCCATAAGAATTCCAAATGGAATTTGACACTTGCAAAAGATTTGCAGGCCATAATTTCCTGTAAGTTATTTTCACATTCTCGACCAATGATAAAGGAGATATAAAGTCTTTTTAATATGGTGGCCCCATTTGAACTTAAGATGTTATATGTTGGCCATTTTGTTTTCAAAATAAGGTCAAAATTACTCTTTTGCAAGCTTTCCTAGCTATATACATTTTGTGAAAAATCTGATAAAGCTAGCTGTAGTGATTTAAGTGCTAGAACATCTTCATGAATTTCAAACAGTTGGCCATGGTGACCACTTGGTTCTTCAAAATGAAGCCAAAAGTTTTCAGAGATATGCTTTCATTGCCATAAACATTCTCTCGAAATTTGGTGAATATATCTTCAGGAATGAATGAGATATAAAGGTTTATGTAGAAATGCGATGCAAGCATAGATGCATGAATGGAAAGCATTTCATAATCTCCACATCCTGGCCTTTGGCTGGCAGCAGAAAATAAATCTAGTTTTTGTGTGTGCCACAGGTGCATTTTTCAAACAAAATTTGTTTTGTTTTGCACAATTCATCTGCAATTAAGTATTTAAGTACATGGCATAAACAACAAGACTACTGCCACAGTGGTTATCTCCCACCTTAGGATCAGTAATAATGGAAAACTAAGGGTGATATAAGGTATTTGTAGTAAGATGACTTGACACTAAAGAAAAGGTCAAAGGTAGAAGTCAGCAACTGGAAATGATTTCCAGACCATGACTTCCTATAAGTTGTTTTCACATTTCATACCCCTATTAGCAATGATAAGGGAGATAAAAGGCCCTTTGAATAGGATAACTCATTTGACATTAAATGTGTCTCGTGTGGTATGCCGGCCATTTTGTTTTCCAAACTAGACCAAATTACTATCAGGCTAACTTTGCTACCCATATATCTTTTGTGCAAATTAGGTGAACCGAGCTGCAATATTTCTAGTTTTAGAGCATTTTAATGATTTTGAAATAACAGGCTATGGGGACCATTTTGTTTTTCAACATGAGGCCAAAATTGTTCACAGGCAAAACATTTGCAGGCCAGGACTTTCCATGGGCTGCTTTTATATTCTGAAGCCCTAGCACCAACATCCAGTGAGATATAAGGATATTTTACTATGATAACCCTCATTTAAACTTGAAGCAGGGGTTAAAGATCAAATGCAACAACTGGCAAAGACTCCCAGGCCATGACATCTTACAAGTTGTTTTCACATTTCAAACCCAAAGAAGCATTCGCAAAACAGATATAAGGCCTTTTTAATAGGTTAACCCCATTTGACATTGAACATGTGATAAGGCGGCCATTTTGTTTTGAAACTATACCAAACTACTATCAGACATAATAAGCTTTCCTAGCCATGTATCTTTTGTGCATATTTGATGAAGGTAGCGGCAGTATTTTAAGATTCAGAGTATCTTTTTGTTTTTCAAAATGAGGCCAAAATTTTGCACAGACATGTTTTCACGGACAGTCACACGGGCGTAAGACGTTTTATAATCTCCAACCATGGCCTTTGGTCGCTGGCGGGAGATAAGTAAAAAAGAAAGTTTGAAATAGCATAACATAGACTGGCGGTTTAGGAGTTAAATGTTGGTCATATTCTTATTACAAATTTTTTTAATAGATAACATATTTAAATTTATAGTAGACATCTTTGAAGATATTAGATGGGAAAAACTATTTATATCGACGTCAAATGCATTGTCTTAATAAGGTTATAAGCAAAGAGAGTGATGATTCTTACCAAAATGTGATCCAACTGTGATTTTTCCATAGTGCCTTGACTGTCAGCGTATGATATCCCTCCCCACAAAAAATTATCCATACTTGTATTAAAATGATTGACCTTTGATACACTCTAAAACACTGTACTTCATTTTCTTTCAAAGTTAAGAATACATTTCACAGACTCAGTGTTCTTCACAAAGTATGATGTATAAAATACTCCAGCACACAACTTTATAAAAAACAGCTAATTAGTGTGGTGTACTATGTGAAATACTGGATTACACTTAAACAAGAAATCCAGATGTCTTGTGAAATCATTTGTGGTTTGTAGTAATTCATTATCAGCACCCTACCTAGTTAAAACCAACAGTAGCAGTGGTTTTCCAGCCAGAGGGAGGGCAGATAAACCTTCCCCAAGATTTGAGGGGACATGGATGATAAAATTCTTATAACTGAAATGTTTCTGTGTCAGAATTTACATCCAATGAGAATCCCATATTAACCTTAGCCTTTCTGTTAAATACTGTTACTTTAATAGATCTCAGACTTCTGGTTGAAATTGCCAAGTTTTTGTTAAACAATTAACCACACACTTCAGTTCACTACAAAACAGAATGATATACCATTGTGACCTCTTCTATAAATTAATTTGTAAATCTCATAAAAAAATCAAATCTTAATGTCAATATATGTATCCACTGGATTCGCTACACCACTGCCACCATGTGTAGAGAGATTTTCAAAGTTAACGCTCTCAATGGAAAACTACACCAGCTAGCTTCACCTAATTTGCATGATATCTTCGAGAGGTAAACTTTTCTGGTACTGAAATTAGCCCCATTCTGAAAAACAAGATGGCTGCTACAGGCATTTTTTTAAAACTATCTACATTTTTCTACTGGCTGATTCTCATAACTAGAAGGTTGAATTTCTTCATAGGTGATATGTATAACAGATATACATGTCATCTACCACCTTGCAGACATTTGACCTTGAAGCTTCTCATTCAAGGTCATCCACAGAATTCCAAAGTACCCCATGTAGTGGACTTTAAAAGTGCCTATGTCTCCCTTATTATAGGTTTGGGATGGTAAACCAACCTATAGGAAATCATGGGCTGGGAATCTTTTGATGCAGTCAGATTTCAAGGTCAAACAAGGACAGCCAAACTTAAAAGTGTTTATAACTCGCACAATATTGGTCCTAGAAGTTTGCAATGCGAAAGCAACTTATAGGAAATCACGGGCTGGGAATCTTTCGATGTGGGCAGATTTGACCTTTGGACCTTCCTTCAAGGTAAAACAAGGACAGGCAAACTTAAAAGTGCTTATAACTTGCTTACTATTGGTCCCTTGAGGTTTCCAATGTGAAACCAACTTTTAGGAAATCATGGGCTGGGAATCTTTTGATGTGGTCAGATTTTTACCTTTGACCCCTCCTTCAAGGTCAAACAATGGTTCACTGGCTTTGGCGAGTTGTCTTTCTAGTGGATACAAATTTGTATCAGTTCTCTGAAGTGCTAGGTCTAGTTCATATTCTTTTTCCATTTGTATTTTTCATTTCATTACAAGTTCCTCTTATTTATGTTCTTAATACAAACTAAATTACAATAGCTTTGTTATAATTTGTTGAACATTAGAACACAGAAAATTATTTAATCCAACAGGTAATTTTAAATACACGGTGAACATTTATGCAAGATTACCCAGCCAATAGTAAGAGAAGAATCAAGTGTATCCAGTCAGCACTAAGCTGATCAAGGAGAAGACTTACTTAACCCTAGTGAACTATATGTACTGGTTTCCTCTGCCCTTCTAACTACCCATCGTGATATGACCTGTACAGTGTTGAAAGCGACGTAAAACCCCAAATAAATAAATACACTTAGTGTTAACTACTAACCACACAGAATAATATAGAGGGATTCATTATTTACAAGCTACTACCAAAAGACATTTTGTTTCTAATAGCTGGCTGCCACATTTGTGGTGTGCACAGAAACTGTGAAATTAGGGAGATTAAATGTGGCATGTTTTGACCATAAAAACATCTGGGTGCTCTGGTATTGAGCAGAGTTGGATGTTAAACCTAGCTTGTGGATCTAGTAGATCTAGGGTAAAACAGAATGAACCTGATATAATATAAACAAAGTAATGAGAGTTTCATGAGGGGAGTTTGGGGGTTGTCTATGTAGAGAAATGATGAATGTAAATTTTACCACAGTGTAAACTAAACATGTGACTCTGAAGTAATATGAAATAAAAGTTATACAATATAAAATGGAATTAACTGACTTCACAAAAATAATAGTAAATAACAGTTTGCTGATTTCCTAATTCACAACATAAGGTCATACATGCTAGCACTGTTGAAAAATTATTATGATTGAAGTTAAACATCAAACTGATCAAAGCGTTCTAATTTTTATATACCGTAAATGACCTATTTAGCGCACAGTGCGCTAAGCAAAGTGTATTTTTATTCAATATTTGTTGGGAAAAAATGTCCCTTTTAGCGCACCCATCATGAAACACTTTCCGGGATGAAGTTTCGGTCAATCCGGTAGAAAAACGGTGTTTTGACATTTAGAAATACCCACTTCCTGTAAATATGGCGGTAGATGAAAACAAACTCGAAAGTCGTGATAAAAATGTCAATTTATTAAGTAAAAATACGTACAATATATAAAAAAATATGTGGATATTGTGGACTGTCATCGGGAAAAAGAGGTAGGGTGCGGTTACAAGGGTGGATGCGCTAAATAGGTCATTTACGGTAGTATTGAAAAATCTGAAATATCTACAATGTAGCACTTTTGCAAAAATTAGTTACATTTTTAAAATATTAAAATAGCAAAAACATGAAACTGATTCTGAAAAAAACCTTAATCTTCAAAGTGAAAAAAGACTATTCAAGCTAACTAGTTTATTTTTCATGAAAATTAAGCAGTGGTGGGACTGTTTATAGCAATCAAAATCAGTTACCGAGGCTTTGAAATGAAATGAAAGCTGGTATTTCATATGCTTGTTACTGTGCAGTGAAAATTATTCGTAATGGCTGAAAATGGCTTACATGAGATATTATTAAATACATAAACATGACTTTTGCTCAATATAAAGTAAAATTGTGACATATGTCACAAAATAAATATTCTTTTTGTCGTTTTGATGAAGTATCAGCAATTATAAAGCCTGAAATAATGACCTTTTCAATTACCGGTTCAAAAATATTTGTTTATACCAAAAATGAACAAAAAACCAGTTGAGAGTTTATAAAGCAAAGGGGTATTACATATTTGTTCCAGACGATGTTGTGCATAACCACCGTAATTATCCATATAAAAAGCCCCTTCCTAATTGTCGCCCCCCCCTCTCTACCTTTGCAAAATTCATATTTTGGGGTTTTACATCCCTCTCAATAGCCAACACCTTTGCGATTCCAGGATTCCGAAAAAGATGTGGTTTAGCACTTCCTTAATTGAACACTGCTTACGGGAAATAAAGAAAGTCAAAACAAAACATGGCAGTTTTGATCACAGATGCATTAAAATCTGCAAAAAATAGGAGATAAAACTTATAATTTCTTAAGATTTAAGGTATGTTCCAATATTTTAAGCTCTCTTGCCATTATGCATACTGGCAAGGGAGATCAAGGCTGTCAGTGTCCATTATTGCCCATTGCTGCTGCACTCGGGAGTTGATTTTTTTATTTGTAATGGTCACCCCTCCTTTCGAAAAATAATTTTATATGAATAAATATAGTAAGCATCCCCACCAGAAGCACTTATTTATTTTTAGGTCTGTTTTGGGGTGGGTTTTGTGAAATAAGGCGCCAATAAGATTGATGTGTCAGACGTCCATTAACTTAACACTTCTGCCGATCCTTTTGAAATTGGTGCCAGTCCGTTTGTCCGTCAACTTTTTTGTTTTTGGACTCTAACCTGATGATGCTTCTGCCGATCAATTTGAAATGTGACATCACCTAAGTTAGGTTGCTTTTGAAATTATTGCGAGGCGGTATGTCTGTCCATAAACATTTTTGGTTTTCTGAATCTCAAATATGCTTCTGACATATTTGAAATTTGACAGAGTGGTAGGACACCACCTGGGCTAGGTTGCTTTCGAAATTAGTGTCAGTCAGTGCATCTGTCTGTCTGAGTGTTTGTCAGTAAACTTTGTGGTTTTCTGATTCTAACTCTGAAACATTTCTGTCGATTGTTTTGAAATTACACAGGGTAGTAAGGCACTACCTAGGCTAGGTTGTTTTAGAAATTGGTGCCAGTCAGTGCATACGTCCCTCCATGTGTCTGTCCATAAACATGTATGTTTCCGAACTCCAATTCAGATGCTTCCGCCCATAAGTTTTAACTGAATAAGCAATAATAAGCATTTTGTCATTTAACTGCAGCAATTGTCTTGAAAAACTGGTATGAGATAGGGCAATTCCATGTTCAATTTCATCTCCTAACCAATGCCCCTACCAAATATCAACTTCCTACACCTTTACGATTTCTGTAATATGGCCCAGACAAGATTTTATAGGTCAAGGTCACTACAACAAGATCAAAGGTCAAATCAATGTCACACCACAATGTAGCACACGTACAACCCCCTAACTAATGTCCCTACCAAGTATCAACTTCCTACACCTCATGCTTTTCAAAATATAGCTTGAACAAGATTTTCAAACTCAAAGTCACTACAGCAAAGTTAGAGGTCAAATCAAAGTCACACCATGATGTTGCACACCTTCACCCCCAAATCAATGTCCCTACCAAGTATCAACTTCCTACACATTATGGTTTCTGTGATACAGTCCAGACAAACTTTTCCTTGTTGCCCGCCAAACCGCCCTCCCACCCGCCTGCCCACCCATTCGGATACCATGGGTGAAAACAATACCCCAACAAAAATGGGTAAAAAATGAATAAATTCAATCACTATGATCCAATTAAAAAGAACTGTGGTTGCCCTGGAAGGCAGGACACATTATTGATGATCAGGTATTCGATATCCACTGAGATCAAAGATATCCGTTGAGATCACCAATTATATTGTATAAAGTATTACATGAACTGTATTACATAATTCTAATTGGTTATGCTATGACAACCCATTGTCTTGTATATTAGTGACAAAAATAGTAATCTATTAGAATTTTTTTGTTTGTGTTGAAGGTGAATTAATTTTAATTGCCATTGTATTTATATATTTTCATCTATCTTTAACAAAAAAGTTACTCAATATTCTTACCAAAATCAGGGGAGAAATGTGTCAGTGTGAAATGGTGCGGGGGGAAACATAAACATAAATTTCTGTTGACATTTGTGTTCCCGTTTCCATGACTGTGTGAGACAGCCCTTGGCAAGGCTACTGAAGTGTGAAGCAACACAGACAAAAAACACAGCATTCAATGTTCTTGAAGGTTGCAGGATTTTCTAGATTATGGGGTAAAACAGTGTCAGATTGGGATACTGTGAACCCAAGGAACACACTGATCCCAGCACAGATTTAAAAAAACATTAGCCAGTACTTGTTTACACATGGAAGTAATTAAAAAAGTTCAGCATGTGGTCTCCGTTCAGACTGGCCCATTCCCCTTTGAGAAATCATATGAAAGTGTATTTCTGTGTGGTGAGAATCACTGATTACAGAGATGTTACCAGCTTTTGATGAAAGGGGGGAATTCCCCTTTGATCTAAAAATAAGGGGGATTTCAAAAATAAAAAGGGGTTCCGATCCTCGATGGAAATATTTCCAGAGATTATTTAAACTACATATTATATATTAATACATGTTAGGATATAACCGTGTCATATATGGTTATTTGACAGAAACTGAAACTCCTATACTATAATGAATGCATATTGCCACTAACAGGCATATGTTCTTAAAAAATTTGAGTTCAGTCTGCACTAATGTAGTAGCCATTTTTCAGGTTTGTCCAAATTTACAAAAGTCTCATAAAAGTCTGTGTGTTGTATCCAACTTAAGTTAACATCACCACTGCCAAGTAATTGTCAACATTACCACTCCATAATCACTACATGTGTAACAGTTTTCATTCCTTT
The DNA here is from genome assembly GCA_964017235.1 of Sabellastarte sp. h YS-2021. Classification (NCBI taxonomy): domain Eukaryota; kingdom Metazoa; phylum Annelida; class Polychaeta; order Sabellida; family Sabellidae; genus Sabellastarte; species Sabellastarte sp. h YS-2021. Next base: position 15,193,971 of record OZ024933.1, read on the forward strand.
TCCTTTTGCTAGCATTATTGTTTTCATCTGTGTTGCACACCTTGGGTTTGAAGAAATCACTATGGATGTATTACCTAAACGTTTCTTCTGATTTATTTTAATTTTGTTTGCAACCCTATTTATGTTTTAAATGCCTACCATATAACCACAATATTTTTGTCTGCTACTGAAGACGTCTGTGTCCTTGATTCTGATTGGACGAGAATTAGGGGTCAAGTCTTGACCAATATAAATATTCCTTACAGTTTAGTTCATGCATGCGCATTTACAAACCTTCATGTCATCGAGCCATAATACAGCAAATATTTAGTGTATGTTAAGGTCGTGTAAGCTTAAAGCTATTCTCTTCACGCATTGGGTCCCTGCATTTGTGTGTAATAAACCTCTAATATACTATGCCGTAGTTTCAAAATCGCGTGAGATTTAAAAAAAAATTGGAAGATTAAAATCTATTAAAATGAGTGATGGGTGGGTGTCTGTGTTTGTTCAGTCCAGAGGCTTTTCCAGCTATTTCATTCATATTACCACCCAAAGTGATTTTGTTTGTGATTATGTTTGTCTGTCTGCAATCATGATAACTCCAAAAGTAATGAAGGAATGAAAGTGGTCATGTTGAAGCCAAACTTGAGATTTCGTCAATTTTTTGTCTCAAGCCCAAATTGGGATCCTAAGATTGGCTGGGATAGGATAGCCTAACTTTAAGATTGGCTAGCTCATCTTAAGATGAGATATTAATACCAGCTCCTATTAATGAAATTTTGCAAACAACACTAAGTTCTATGGGAAAAGTTTATAATAATGATCTTTCTTGTATATATCATGTGTATACAGTTCATAAGTAAATTCAACACAATGTGAATTTTGTATTAAGTCCCCATTTACAATCTTTTACAAACTACGGGTAATTAGATACATACTATTAATTTTAATATAAATATATATACATCTCACTATATTGTAAACTGTATGAAATGTAATTTAAAAATGTGATTACAAAAATTTATTCCTGTGTACAAGAGTAGTATCAGGTTAAGTAAATGCAAGTCCTGCAATTTTTAACTGTAGGAATTAGTAAGACAACCCAAAAGTGGAAAAATAACATATTTCACCAAAATACTGTAAATGCAATAGTTATTCACATAGGCTCCCATGTTACTCACTATGTGGGGCCACGGTGGCAGAGTGGTAACTCTCGCCTCCCACCTCTGAGGCTGGGGTTCGATTCCCGGCACGGCGTCAAGTGGGAAAGCTGGTAGTTGCTTGCTGTTGGTCAGCAGTTTACAGTACAGAACCCTAATGAATTGTATGTACTGGTTTCCTCTGCCCTTCCAACTACTCATCGTGATATGACCTGTACAGTGTTGAAAGCAACGTAAAACCCCAAATACATAAATACATACTCACAATGTTGAAGCTATGGAAAAAGTAGCTGAACAACATACTTTAACAAAATTAACACACCAAGAATAAGTAAACTGTTGAGGTATTAAATGTTGAGAAACACTCAAATCTAAGATCACCTGACACTACAAAATAGTTAAAACTGAATATTGCTGTACAAAATCAAGATTTTAATTACCTGTGGATACTCTGGGGTGATTATGTAAGCAAGGCATGTCAGTGTGGTGCACTTAATTAAGACAGAAATAACAAGATGCACTCAGAGAGAGCAAAACGCTCCGCTCTATATGACCAGTTTCACAAGTGTTATAAGATATGATCCAGATCTTTCCCACAAATTCTTCCTTTGGTCAGGTCCTACCCACAATAATTTTTTATAAAGATCTATTCGTTAGTTCTGGGGTAATCTAAACACCAAAACACAACAAACACTTTGTACACAAAAACATAGACTCCTGGTGGAGGTAAAAATATTGATTAAAAGTTACTTCTTGGTGAAAATCACTCAGGGTAAATTTTTTGGATGGACTGTCAAGGAATTGAAAAGAAAACAAGAGGGTCAAAGATGCCCCAAAAGGCGGGTTGTACAGGCAGCAAGAAGGTTATCAACTGCTGTAATTACATTTAGAAACTAGACCTATCACATCGGAGAACCGATGCAAATTGTATCCACCAGAAAACTCACCACAGCCATTAAAACATGCCTGACCTTGGAGAAGCCCAAGGTGAAATCTGACCATATCAAAAGATTCTTAGCCCATGATTCCTGTAGGTTGGTGTGATATTGCAAACCTCTAGGAACACAAATAAGCGAGACATAAGCACTGCTAATTTTCGCTATCCTCATTTGACCTTGAAAGAGGGGTCAAAGGTCAAATCTGATCAGATAAAAAAATTCCTAGCCCATGATTTCCTATAGGTTGATTTGACATTGCAAACCTGTAGAACCAATAATAAGCAGGTTATAAGAACTTTTAAGTTTTTCTATCCTCGTTTGACCTTGAAGGAGGGGTCAAAGGTTAAATCCGACCACACCAAAAGATTCCCAGCCCATGATTTCCTATAGGTTGGTTTACCATCCCAAACCTCTAGGACCAATAATAAGTGAGTTATAAGCACTGTGGCCTAGCGGGTAACACACTTGTCTAGGAACTCAGAGGACGTGGGTTCAATCCCAGGTACAGGCAGATACATAGTGGCTCGGATGACCACTTAAAATGGCGGTCCTCTGTCATTGGGTCCTATCCCCAGTGGCAGGTTAAAGAACCTCAAGGACGTTGATAAATGGTCATCCTTGAGCCTCTATCTTCCAGTTAGGGGAATGTGAGTTACTTGTGAGTTGGGTCTGTACCTGTACAGCCGGATTGGTTAAATAGCGCTTTGAGTCCTGTAGTATATGGAGATATTGCGCTGAGTATAAATACATAATAATAATAATAATAATAATTAATTTCGGCTATGCTTGTTTGACCTTGAAGGAGGGGTCCAAGGTCAAATCCAACCACACCCAAAGACTCCCAGCCCATGATTTCCTATAGGTTGGTTTACCATCCCAAATCTCTACGACCAATAATAAGCGAGTTATAAGCATTTTTAAGTTTGGCTATCCTCGTTTGACCTTGAAGGAGGGGTCCAAGGTCAAATCTGACCACACCAAACGATTCCCAGGCTATGATTTTCTACAGCTTGGTTTACCATCCCAAACCTCTAGGACCAATAATAAGGGAGATATAAGCACTTTTCATGACTGCAAAGAAATGCCTGTGGCGGCCATCTTGTTTTTCAAAATGAGGCCAAAAATATTCCCAGTCAAGATTTTATAATGAGGAACATATCCTGTGAATTTGAGATCTCTACCTATAATACCCTTTGCTCTAGAGGGCCACCAAAAGTCCTTGTTTAAAGTCGAAAAACGCTCGCGGTGGCCATCTTGTTTTTCAAAATGAGGCCAAAAATACTCCCAGGCAAGATTTTATGGTTATGAATATATCCTGTAAATTTGAGAAGGCTAGCTATAATATTTTTTTTGTTAGAGCGGTAACGGTGAAATCTCTCTACACACTGCAGCGGCGGCGGCGTAAGCGTAACGAAGTCAAATCCATAGTATCCACCGGATGCTATCCGGTGGATACAACAAGGAAAGAAATGTTAGGTTAACCAGTTAAGGTGAATGTGTTAGACATGCTAAGAAACATGCTAAGAAACATAAAATTTATAATCTAGGTTACATAATTGCATACATCTATGCTATAAACGGACAAACGAAAGAATGGAACTTTGAACACCAATTTTGAAAGCAACTTAGATATCAGTCCTAGGAAATTATCTCATCTCAACCCCTCAAATCTGAGGGAGAGCTTATTATTGGGGGGTAAGCTTCTCTGGGAAGTAAAATAGCCTCATTCTAAAAAACAAGATGGCCACCACTGGCATTTCTTTGAAAATAATATACATTTTTCTATTGGCAGTTTCTTATAGGTAGAAGGTTGAATCTCTTCATAGGTGATATGTATAACAGATATAGATGTCCTCTACAATCTTGCACACATTTGACCTTGAAGCTCTTAATTTGAGGTCATCCACGGAGTGTCGGAGTACCCCACATAGCCTATATCTCCCTTATTATTGGTCCTACATGTTTGCAAAGTGAAACCAACCTATAGGAAATCATGTGCTGCGAATCTTCTGATGTTGCCAGATTTGACCTTGGACCCCTCCTTGAAGGTTAAACGAGGATAGCCAAACTTAAAAGTGCTTATAACTCACTTATTATCGATCCTAGAGGTTTGGGATGGTAAACCAACATATAGGAACTCATGTGGTCACCTTTGACCTTGGGCTCCTCCTTCAAGATCAAATGAGAGCACTCAAACTTAAAGGTGCTTATAACTCACTTATTGCTCATACATTTTTCGAGTGTGAAACCAACCAAAAGGATATTGTGGCCTGGGATCTTCTCATGTAGTCTAATTTGGCCTTGTGCCCCTCCTTCCAAGTAGGCAATACTTGCTCGGCTTTGGTGCATTGTCTTTATGGTGGATACAATTTGCATCGGTTGTCCGATGCGCTAGGTCTAGTTAAGTAATGGCATCATCAGAAATTTCATCAGAAAGCAAAATACTGATTTTCATGTAAGTGATAAAGAGAATCAGTTTCTCTGTATATACCCAATTGAAAACAAGACCACAGCTGCAGCGGTTATCTCCTGCCTTCGAATCAGATATAATGGAAAACTGAAGGAGACATAAGGCCTTTTCAGTAAGATAACCCCACTTGACATTGAAGAAGGGGTCAAAGGTAAAAGTCAGCAATTAGAAAATAGTCTCAGGCCTTGACTTTGTATAAGTCGTTTTCACATTGGAACCGCTAGTAGCAATGATAAGGGATATAAGGTCTTTTTAATAGGATAATCCAATTTACATGTGATATGACGGTCATTTTGTTTTTGAAACTAGTCTAAATTACTATCAGGCCAACTTTCCTAGCCATATATATTTTGCGCATATCTGATGAACCTAGCTGCAATATTTCAAGTTTTAGAGCATCTTAATGATTTTAAATAATTGGCTATGGCGGCCATTTTATTTTTCAAAATAAGGCCAAAATTTCTCTCATGCAAAACATTTGAAGGCCAGAACTTTTGATGGTCTGTCTTTATATTCTGAAGCCATAGCACCAGTCATAAGGGAGAAATAAGGATGTTCTAGTGTGATGACCTCATTTAACCTTGAAGCAGGGGTCAAAGGTCAAATTCAACACCTGAAAAAGATTCCCAGGCCGTGACTTCCTACAAGTTGTTTCACATTTTGAACCTCTAGGGACAATATTTGGGGAGATATAAGGCCTTCTTAATAGGATAACCCTGTTTGACATTAAACATGTAATATGGCGGCCATTTTGTTTTTTTGAACTAGGCCAAAATTACTGTTAGGCTAGCTTTTCTAGCCACATAGCTTTTGTGCAAATTTGATGAAGCTAGCTGGAATATTTCAAGATTTATAGCACCTTTATGATTTTCAAACAATTAGCTAGAGCCATTTTGTTTTTCCAAACGAGGCCAAAATTTTGCAGACAGGTTTTCATAGCCATAAACATTCCTTGCAAATTTGGTGAACATATCTATATATAAACTAGACCTAGCGCATCGAAGAACCAATGCAAATTGTATCCACTGTAAAGACAATGCACCAAAACCTGTAGGACCAATAGTAAGCGAGTTATAAGCACTTTTAAGTTTGGCTATCCTCATTTGACCTTGAAGGAGGGGCCCAAGGTCAAATCCTACCACACCAGAAGATTCCCAGCGCATGATTTCCGATATGTTGGTTTACCATCCCAAACATCTAGGACCAATAATAAGTGAGTTATAAGCACTTTTTAGTTTGGCTGTCCTCATTTGACCTTGACTGTGGGGCCTAAGGTCAAATCCGACCACACCAGAAGATTCCCAGCAGATGATTTCCTATATGCTGGTTTACCATCCCAAACCTCTAGGACCAATAATAAGCGAGTTATAAGCACTTTTAAGTTTGACTGTCCTCATTTGACCTTGAAGGAGGGGCCCAAGGTCAAATCCAACCACACCAGAAGATTCCCAGCTCATGATTTCCAATGTGTTGGTTTACCATCCCAAACCTCTAGGACCAATAATAAGCGAGTTATAAGCACTTTTACCTTTGGCTATCCTCATTTGACCTTGAAGGAGGGGCCCAAGGTCAAATCCGACCACACCAGAAGATTCCCGGCCCATGATTTTCTATATACTGGTTTACCATCCCAAACCTCTAGGACCAATAACAAGCGAGTTATAAGCACTTTTAAGTTTGACTGTCCTCGTTTGACCTTGAAGAAGGGGCCCAAGGTCAAATCCAAAAGAATAAAAAGCACTGTAAAATATAAATATGTGCATATGGAGACTTAAATCTTTTATGTTTACGAGTTATCTGCTGTGTCATAATCATTATTAAAAATTATTTAAACATTTAAATGGCATCATCATTGTCAAAGTTTGATACTTGTTTAAAATCCAACATTCTTCATTTCATAGGTAACTAATTTGCCTCATTTTATAATTTCATAAGCAATTACATGGGATGTGTGGTATTAACGTTTAATTTTTTTTTCATTTACAATAAATTTTAATGCAAATTAAAAAGTTTATGCATTTGAATGTAATGATTATGACCCGAGTTACACATGCACGGATGTCCCACCGGATCGCAGCAGGTTTCCTAATATGGAAAATTTTGAGTGATTTATGGATCACCACGATCTGCAAGAGATCCTTGGCAGTTACTATATATAGAACCATGGCCTATATTTGTAGGGGATCGGTGAAAGTGTAACTGGCCCCTTACTGTTACATCAGAGTATTTTTAATAGTTCTGTGCTGCAAGTTGTACAGGCTTGTACAGTTCTCACTGCATTTATGATCACAAATATCACTGACAGACATGGTTAAATTCAATCATCTCTTGTGTCTGTTGTATCTGAGTATTTTTCTGTGCTACAAGGTGTGCAGGCTAGTACAGTTCTCACTGCATTAAGGATCAAAAATATTACTTTCATTGCATTAAGGATCACAAATATCACTGACAGACATGGTTGAATTCAATCACCTCTTTTCCAGTTATATCTGAGTATTTTTCATCATTCTGTGCACAAGTTGTGCAGGCTTGTGTAGTTCTCACTGCATAAGGATCACAAATTTTACTGAAAATATGGTTGAATTCAATCATCTCTTACTCCTGTTACATCAGAGTATTTTTCACAATTCTGTGCTACAATTTGCAGAGGTTAATCCAGTTCTCACTGCATAAAGGATCACAAACGTTCTTGAAAGAGATGGTTGAATTAAATCATCACTTATTACTGCTATATCCGAGTATGTTTTACAATTCATTTGAATTCTCTGCTGTAGGCTGTGCAGCTAGTCCAATTTGCACTGAATAAAGGATAACAAATGTTATTGACAGACATGGTTGAATTCAATCATGTCTAACTGTTGTGGCAGAATATTTTTATAGTTCTGTGCTACAAGTTGTGCAGGCTTGTGCAGTTCTCACTGCATTAACGATCACAAACATCACTGGCAGACATGTTTGAATTCAATCACCTTTTTTCCAGTTATATCATTCTTAGTATTTTTCATAGTTTTGTGCTACAAGTTGTACAGGCTTGTGCAGTTCTCACTGCATATAGGATCATAAATATTACTGAAAGACATGGCTGAATTCAACCAACTCTTTTAGGGGCCACGGTGGCAGAGTGGTAGCACTCTCGCCTCCCACCTCTGCGGCCGGGGTTCGATCCCCGTCATGGCCGTAAGTGGGAAAGCTGGTAGTTGCTTGCCGTTGGTCGGCAGTTTACAGTACACAACCCTAGCAAACTCTATGTACTGGTTTCCTCTGCCCTTCCAACTACCCGTCGTGATATGACCTGTACAGTGTTGAAAGCGACGTAAAACCCCAAATAAATAAATAAATCAACCAACTCTTTTCCAGTTTGAGTATTTTTCATAGTTCTATGCTGCAAGTTGTACAGGGTTGTGCAGTTCTCACTGCATATAGGATCATAAATATTACTGAAAGACATGGCTGAATTCAACCAACTCTTTTAGGGGCCACGGTGGCAGAGTGGTAGCACTCTCGCCTCCCACCTCTGCGGCCGGGGTTCGATCCCCGTCATGGCCGTAAGTGGGAAAGCTGGTAGTTGCTTGCCGTTGGTCGGCAGTTTACAGTACACAACCCTAGCAAACTCTATGTACTGGTTTCCTCTGCCCTTCCAACTACCCGTCGTGATATGACCTGTACAGTGTTGAAAGCGACGTAAAACCCCAAATAAATAAATAAATCAACCAACTCTTTTCCAGTTTGAGTATTTTTCATAGTTCTATGCTGCAAGTTGTACAGTTCTCACTGCATTAAGGATCACAAATATCACTGACAGACATGGTTGAATTCAATCATCTCTTTTCCAGTTATATTTGATTATTTTTCATCATTCTGTGCTACAAGTTGTACAGGCTTGTACTGTTCTCACTGCATTAAGGATCACAAATATTACTGACAGACATGGTTGAATTCAATCATCTCTCGTGCCTGTAAATTCTGAGTAGTTTTCATAGTTGTGTGCTACAAGTTGTGCAGGCTTGTACAGTTCTCACTGCATTAACGATCACAAACATCACTGGCAGACATGGTTGAATTCAATCATCTCTTTTCCAGTTGTATCATTCTTAGTATTTTTCATAGTTCTGTGCTACAAGTTGTACAGGCTTGTGCAGTTCTCACTCCATATAGGATCATAAATATTACTGATAGACATGGTTGAATTCAATCATCTCCCGTGCCTGTAAATTCTGAGTATTTTTCATAGTTGTGTGCTACAAGTTGTGCAGGCTTGTGCAGTTCTCACTGCATTAAGGATCACAAATATCACTGACAGACATGGTTGAATTCAATCACCTCTTTTCCAGTTATATCTGAGTATTTTTGCTCATTCTGTGCACAAGTTGTGCAGGCTTGTGCAGTTCTCACTGCATAAAGGATCACAAATGTTACTGAAAATATGGTTGAATTCAATCGTCTCTTATTCTTGTTACATCAAAGTATTTTTCACAATTTTGTGCTACAATTTACAGAGGTCAATCCAGTTCTCACTGCATAAAGGATCACAAACGTTCCTGAAAGAGATGGTTGAATTCAATCATCACTTATTACTGCTAGATCCGAGTATGTTTTACAATTCATTTGAATTCTCTGCTGTAAGCTGTACAGTTAGTCCAATTAACTAAAAAATATGGTTGAATTCAATCATCTCTTATTCCTGTTATATCTCATTATCTTTTCACAATTCTGTGCTACAATTTGCACAGGCTAGTTTAGTTCTCAATGGATAAAGTGTAACAAAGGTTCTTGAAAGACATGGTTGAATTCAAGCATCCCTTATTCCTGTTACATCGGGAGTATTTTTCATGATTTTATACTGCAAGTTGCCCGCCTAGTTCAGTTCTGACACTACATATAGGATCACAAATATTACTGACAGACATGGTTGAATTCAATCATGGCTTATTCCTGTTATATCTGACTTGTTTTCATAATTCTGTCCTACAAGCTGTGCAGGCTAGTGCAGTTATCACTGCATAAAGGACAACAAATGTTTCAGACAGACGTGGTTGAATTCAATCATGATGTTTTATCAGACCATTTTTCACAATTCTGTGCAGGCTTCGTCCAATTCTCACTGAATAAAGTATTACTAATGTAACTGAAAGACATGGTTAAACATTCTACTGAAACAAGGTTGAATTCAATCAGTTGTGGATAAAGATTTAAATGATAAAATATTGCTCAAGCTCCCTATCTAAGTGTATATACATTATAAAATGCACAATGTGGAAAATTTATGGCAGAAATCATTATAGTGATTGAAAAATGGACCAAACTTGGCACTATTAGAAAAGTGCCAAATTCATTTAGACCTTGTTAATAGTAAATATTTACACTTTATATTTATCACATTATGAGCCCCTTGCAAGAGGTGGTCATATCTACTAACTGAATATACTGCTAGCAATAATATGACACTTAAATTAATATTGGTCATTAGTATAAATTATTAATAAAATTCATTACATTGTATGTACAAACTACACTCATCCAGTAAGACATTAGCAACATGCACAAATTAGAAGTGGTTAAGCAAGCCCATCACATTATATTTACAGAATAACATGCAGATTGCAATTGCAATTAATGATAGACCCAAAAAGGGGACCCCTTGGCCAATAGACATTACTGCTATATTTACACAAGACCTTTTTTCAAAGGCTCAAAGTTACCCCTAAAGGACTGAGTAATACAGACCTAAGTCCATCTCACTTAAACTTCGAGCCAGTAACGTTAAGGCCACCTTACTGGATTTACATATGTTAAGAGCCACTAAACTGTCTATAGTTAACAACAAAAACTGTTGTTAGGCACACCAGCTAATAAAACCGCTTAGCAGCAAGCTTCGCTCAGGTAGCATGAATGAGGCCTTGCTTCACTACCATCCTACTTGTAACTTAACTTGTTGTTCTTTATCTGCAAATACATGAAATACATTTGAGTACACACTACAACTACAAGGGGGGGGGCAGATACCTGACTTCATATTTACCTTTACAATTTACACCAGGGTGAGTTCAAAAACATGCCAATCCTTCAAAAATTTGAACGAGTGTGGCGCCAATATCCAACAAAGGCTGGCTTTTATAGGGGTAACCAATGAGACAGAACCATCCACAATGCAAAGCGTTAGACTGGTCCCCCAGAAGTGAAGGCAATGTCCACTGAGTGGTCATTTCCCCAAAATGCTTCGATAAATGTTAAAACAAGTATCCTAAGACTTAATAATTATTTTCTCTTAAAATAGTTTTATAATTAAATACATTTCAAAATTAGATCTCTTATACACAAAAAACACACAATGGACATAAACAAAGTTAATTATGTCAACAGTGTTTCCCAAGTAACATGTTTATGGTGGTGGAATTTCTTTACTGCAGGTTTTGACACACAACAATTATTACATTTGAACCCTAAAGTCTATATTAAAATTGAGAATTGTAATTTTCGTAGTTTTTCAATTTTATTATGTATGATAGCTGTTTAATTGTGGAGTAATGTCACAATTTGTTTTTAGTTTAACTATTTATAAGGAATGTAATGCTGAAAATTTCTGGGGGTTTTCCAGATATTATTTTAAATAAAGCTTTCAAAGTGACACAAATATGCGTGAAATATAAATATTGGAAAATGATCACATTTATTATCTTGGAAAGGAGAACCTCGAACTCGGTCATCGCTGCGGAAACTACTTCCTTTCATTTCAAGGAAGAGACTACATAAATCCAGCCAATCAAATTAACATGTAAATTTATACAAATTGCAACGGCCCTGCAAATCTTTCAAGTTACTTCAAACAGACATTTTTCTGACACAGTTTAATATATCACCGGTATATAATTAAGTTATAACACAAATATATGTAGTTCAACGATAATGATAATAATGTTTCATTATTTTCTTCTTATGGAGCATGGTGGCACAATGGTAACAAACTCGCCTCTCACTCCAAAGATCAGATTTGGAATCCCAGCTTGATATCAAGTGGGCAAACTGGTACTTGTTTGTCATTGGTTAATGGGTGAGGTTAACAGTACAGCACCTTGACCAAATTTATGTACAGCCGTACTTGCATTGACATAACATAAAATGAATTTGACTGTTATTCTTAAGTTGAAAATAGTAATTTCGGTTAACTGGTTTTAAATATGCATTTATAAATCACAATGAAAATCAGTTGTGTGCACTGATTGAAGATAATAAAGTGATGTAAATATAAATGATATTACCATTTAATACACATTTCTGATATACATAAAAACGCAATTTATCAATCTGATATATTATAAACATTATACAATTTATAAACTCGGTATAAAAGTTTTATACATAACACAGTTTACAAAACACCAGGAACATATCTATTTAGAAGGTATTTGGTTTACTTCAGATTGAAGCTACTTGAACAAGCTACAATTTGTCAAAATCTGTGACAAAGTTGAAGTGTTAAATGGCTCTAAAATAATTTATTTTAATAATTTATTTAATTTATTTTACGTGTGTTTGAGATCGTAATACACAAGTGGTTGTCTGCATTTATTGTAAGAAACCTGAATGACTGTTGACCAAAAGTGATGGCAAAAATGACCAGAATGTGTTTAAAGAGTTAATCAAAACATAACCTTTTTAGCTTTCATCTCTCAAGAGGGAGATAAAAACTAACGACTTAATTACTTTGATAACAAGTTAAGAAAAAAACTTTGATCAATATACGAGATTATACATAGCACTCTCACAGTCAACATTATATGCTTAATTATGAAGTTATCTCTACATATAGGAAAGAGTATTGTGAAGGATATCCATGTATAAAAATAAATTATTAACTGTCCTTCTTCGCAGCTACAGTCATATTACGACAGGCCCTCAGTGAATCTTTCTCGTTGCCACAACTTAGATTAGATCCCATGACCACAGATTTGAGTTTCAAGTGGTTTAATTCCAAACTTGTTATCTGCTGAAACATGAAGAAAATATGAAACACCAGGTCTGGAACACTTTTGATAAGTCTTTGTAGCGTGCAATGTTCTTGTGGAGCCTATCATTCTATTCTAATTCACTTCTACTGGACTTTATATCCGTATTACAACGAGGGCTCTAAGGTGCAACAGTCAACCAATTTCAGTATCCATGGACTGAAAAGAGGTGAAACACCATAGGGAATGCCAGGGAATGATTTAGATGATGATGGGTATGCCTTGATGTATAGGTAGGTTTTAAGCTGCTTTTTGAAAGAGGCTAGGGAGGGAGATGTATGAATCTCATCAAAAAGAGCATTCTCAACAGTTGGGGCATCAAAAACAAAACTATAAAAAAATTGACCGATTTATGAATAGACGGATAGAACTGTCAAGGAAATTACCACCACTCTGATTGTGCCTGGTACTCTAATCTAATCTACTGCTTTGCAGGTGCAATATCTTCCCCACAAAGGGGAACTCAGTGCACTAGTTGATCAATATCATTATCATAGGGAGAGTCAAGGGGTGTTCAGGGTCAGAAATCCAGAATTGTGGGTGTCAGCATAAGGTAAGAAGCCTAAGTTGAGAAACTAGAGTTGAAGAGGTGGGTTTTGAGGTGTTTCCTAAAAGATGCAACAGAGGGACTGTTTCTTACACGAACGGGGAAAGAGTTCCAAAGGACTGGGACATAGTGATTGAAGGAGAAGTGTTTGATTGATTTGTGAATCTACAGTCAAAAGTGGGGGTTTGAAGGAACTTGATTTTTGTGGTGGTTCACCTTGTATTTCTAGAAGAGGTCTAGGGGTGAATTAATTCTCTTAATTTCTCTTAAACTGGTTGACATTGGTTGATAATTTTGAATGTAATGAGGCAATTTTAAATTGTACCCTCACCTGATTGGGAGCCAATGGAGTTTTTTTAAGTTGTAGGGTGATGTGAGAGAGATTTAGAGGAATGAGTCATAACCCTGCAGAGTGAGTTTTGGACTAGCTGCAATCTGCTTAACTCAAAATCAGTAACTGAAGAGTGAATTGCAATAATCCAATCTGCTGCTCAACTAAGCATTCAATACCAGAATTGATGTATCTATCATCTAGAAGTGGATGAATTGTGTAGAGGTCTCTCACATTAACTCTAGTGGACTTAATGACCTGTGATATGTGGTTTGAGAAAATGAAATTGGAGTTGAACACCATTCTGAGGATCCTGACACTTTGTGCTGGTGAGACCTGATTTCCCAGAATAATGATAGGGAAATGAGGGAGGAGTTGTTTACGATTTTTGGGAGCCCGTGAAAATAAACTCAGTTTTGTCCCGGTAAAGTTTTTATTTATTTGTAAACATGAATTTTTGTATGTCACTTAAGCAGTTCTTTAGTTTTTGTAAGAGGAAAGTAGTTTAGTAAGAGAAATTTGCTGGTGAGACTGTTATATATAACTGGGTGTCATCGGTGTAGAAGTGGTAGCTAATGCTACTTTGGGAATGAATGATTCAGCTGATTGGGTTAGTATAAAGAGAGAAAACATTGGTCCAAGGACATAGCCTTGGGGGACCCCATACTGGAGTGCAGCAGGATGTGAAAATATGCTACCTACCTTGACCGAGTGCATCCTTCTCGAAAGGTAAGATTTGAACCAGCCAAGTGCTAGCTCTCTGATTCCCTAGTAAACATTAAGTCTATCCAGGAGAATAGTGTGATCGGTGGCATCAAATGCGATGGAGAGATCCAGAAGGGTAAGGGCAGTGACAGACCCTTTGGCCATAATGAGAAGAATGTCATTATCAATATTAAGGAGGGAACTTTCAGAATAATGGTATTTTCTATAAGCCAATTAGAGTCATAATAGAGTCAGTCATAAGGCCAGCTTCATCAAGGTAAATTTGTAGCTGGATGGTTCCGACCCTTTTGAGTATCTTTGAGATGAAGTTTTGATTAGAGGGCTATAGTTTTTGAAAACTTCTTTGTCTAAAGATGATTTTGTGAGGATCGGGGTAACATGGACCTGCCTTTGGACACTTACTTTGTTCAAGAGACGCATTGATTATTGAACTGAGTAGGTTGATGACAATATCCAGATAATCAAGAACAAGGAAAGTGGGCCAAGGGCCAAGGGAACATAATTTACTTAGTTTAATTTTTTTTCTGTGAAGAACTCCACAAATCTGTCAGCCAAAAACTGAGGGGGCTTTATCGATGGGATCATCTTTGCTGGTAGTCTGGGTAACACATCATCCAGGATATGCCATAATTTTTGCTGGTTGTGGTGATTGTCCTGAATTTTTGCTTTCAGGAATTGAGATTTGACCTGCATGCAGATTCTGTTGTACTGGTGGACTTTCTGAAGGTTTTGGGATCTATTAAAGGTGGATTTATTGGTGGTGCATGTTTTTGATAAGGGGAGACAAGGTAGTGTGATATTGTTTATAGAAAGTATCAGGTTCTTTGGACTGATTATTAATCAGTTCAGAAGCAAGAGGAGCTGTTTTCATTTTTATGGTATTTACAAAAGGTGGCAGTAGCATTAGTTTGGGATTTAGGGGTTAAGAAATGTAGTGTAAAACTAACTGAAAAATGGTCAGACAAAGCATCAGTGGTATAGACACTGGAACTATTATCATTATTGGATTCGGTTAAAACCGGGTCAAGAGTATATTCATGAATATGGGTCAGGAAATTAACTTTCTGAATTAAGTCAAATGAATCAATCAGTGAGTAAAAGGTTTTTGAATTTGAACATGTTGTTTTAAGGTGAAGATTGAAGTTGCCGACGATAACCAGCTTTCTGTGGTGTGATGGATATTTTCTAGAAGAGACTGAGTGAAAAATTTTGGAATTTGTTTCAAGGTGAAAGTTGAAGACACTGATAACAAGACTTTTAGTGGTGTGATGAATATCCTCAAAAAGTGACTAAAACTGTTTGAAAAAGTTTGGAGTACTGGGGAAAGGTGGTCTGTATATGTTTAGGAATAAAAAGATTCTTTGTTTAGGGAGATACTGATGAGGAAATTTTCAAAGATGGTGCAGCTCTTTGTGGGAACAACAAATGGATCCAGTCCATCTTTAATGAAAACCCCCAATTCTCCACCATGGAAGACCTCTTGTAGTTGTTGAAACAGATTGTAATTTGGTGGGGTGATTTCGGACAGAATGGTACTGGTGGAATCAGGCCTTATACAAGTCTCTGACATAACAAAGAGAACGGGGTCATTGTCAGAAATCAATTTTGTAATGGCAGAATATTTGTTGTGAATTGATCTAATATTGGCGTACCTTTTGGACAGTTGGATAGTCCTGGGTTTGGGTTGATATCACCAGCAAGCAGGAGTAAGAATGGAAAAGCGAAAAGGTGGTAGAGCTGGGGGAATTGATATTGTTGACTTGATGAAATGTAGACAGAAAGTGGTGGTGGGGGTTTGAATGGCCAGAAACTGACAACATCAGGTCATTGAATGCTTGAGTTACTGTGGTGTTTGTATGCAGCAATGACTGGTTGCATTGCCGGTAAGATATGTAGGAAAAATCATTATGAAAAAGGCTTATGGGGCCAAAAGTTAGACCCTAGACATAAAGTTTGTGGAATTATGTGGACAGTGGGTCCATAATGTAAATGTGATGGTTCACAATAATGGGAAAGTTAGCGATCAAACAGGATCAATGGATAAAATAGGCAGTTTATATGTGTAATTATAGAGTAATAATGTTAAAAGGGAAGTAAAAAAGGAAAAACTTATTTGTGTTTTCAACAATAATACTGAGGCAGACATAAGATGAATGTACTGAAGATATTACGTTAACAGTAACACTAACAGTAAGAATTTTGAAAAGGGGATTTCCTAATGGACACCAGCCCCAGTAAGAACTGTGGTAGGATGAATGATATAGAGCAAAATACTTGAGTAGACCAGAGTCAAAAACTTGTAAACAAGTGTGTCTGTTTTAACAACTGTGCAAGGTTCAACAGGAAGCCAATGCAATTTCTGAAGCACAGGAGTTACACCAGTGAATCCACTGGTATTTGATACAAGTCTGGCTGCACTGTTTTGGATACCCTGTAATTTACATAGATTGAACTTGGAGAGAAGTGAGTTGCAGTAATCCAAGTGACTACTAAGAGGAGCATTTGTCACAAGTACAGAAGCACCATGAGTAAGAAACTGCCTAGTATGTCTGAAGTCACAGAGTTGAACATAAACTCAGTCTTGTCAGGATTCAATTTTGAGTTTACTATTTGACATTAGGCACTTGTCCAACTGTTCAAAAGCAGCAGATGGATTCTTCTGGGATAAATGCACATAAACTTGGAGGTCATCTGCACAAATATGAAACTTTATTCCTTTGTGCTTACCAATAACCAAACTGAGAGGAGTAGTGTACAATAATACCAATAAAGGATCCAGGGCATAACCTTTCGGGACACTAAATAAGAGTCAAACAAAGTGGAACCAATTTTTATTGACTTATAACACTCTGTTAAGTAGGACATGAACCAGGAAAGAACAGTATCCCAACTCTAAACGAAGAATCAAGACAACTGAAAAGAGTGGAATCAGTTGTATCAATGGTGGCAGGCAGGTCAAGCAATATCAAGGCAGTAGGTTCGCCTCTTGTTAAGGATAAGTGAATTTTATTTTTTATGGATGGAAAAGCTGTCTTAGTTAATGATATGCTTTATATGCAGACTGGTGCGGGTTGTGTAAGTCACGGGCATGGTTGTGTTTTAAAAGTTGCTTAACAAACACTTGTATAACCAGTTTTGATATAAAATCAAGGCCAGATACGTAGTTATAGTTCTTTAGGCCATCCATTCAAAGATTAGCATTGTTGATAAGAACAGTTATGCCCCTCTTCCACCAAAGGACTAAGCCCCGATCCTGTGTGCAAACTTAATTGTGGACAGTCAGTGAAAAAAAGGTAAAATGGGTGGGAAAACTGAATTGGTATTAAAGCCTGGGATTAAGTACAGATCAGCCTTAGGAAGCCTAAAGGAGGCCCCACACAATCCCCGACTGCTCTGGGACTAAGAACCGATGAAGCCATTTTTGTGGTCAGTTTGAACAATGATCTTGTCATAGACATACCGACTGGGTCCCAGGACCCCGACTAACCCCCAATTAAGTCCCGGCTTCCTCAGACATCCTGAGGTCTCCTCAGTGTTTCCCAGACCATGATGGCCGATTGTTGTTTTGCGAAATAACTGGATTTTCTGGGTATATATATAAATTCCCGGATGTAATTATCATTAGTTTTCTAGGAACACAGCAGGGTGACACCTTTCAATGGAAGACAGCTTCAGCGCCAATTTAGAGCTTTTAGGGAACAGCTACCACCATCAGCAGCACCTCCACCGTCACCACCACCAGCCAGAGAGACTTAGAAGAAGGCACAACATGTGGGTCACACCATGGCTACTACAGAGAGAGTAGAGGGGGGCCTACCACAACATTATGGCTGAACTGTATGCCACAGACATTCCAGGATTCACCAGTTGCATGAGGATGACCCAAGAATTCTTTGAAATGATAAAAATCAGACTGGAACTATGTCTAGCCAGGTAGGCCAACAAATATAGAGCTCCAATCAGTGTGGGAAAAAGTTAGCCCTCACCATCAGATATCTGGCTACTGGTGAGTCATACACATTGTTATACTGTCAATTCAGGGTTGGCAGATCAACCATTTCCAAATTTCTACCAGAGGTCTGCTGGCCCATCCAGGATGAGTTCACCAGAGAGTACCTCAGATGTCCTACTACTCCAGATGAGTGGAAAGAACGGGAAATGAAATTCAGGATCAGGTGGAACGTTTCACATGCCCTGGCAGCCCTTGATGGCAAGCATGTGGCTCTGAAGAAACCCAAGAACTCTGGAGCCCTGTACCACAACTAAAAAGGATCCTTTTCAGTAGTAATGGATAAGCTTCCCTGATCCAGCACCTATAACCCAGGGTGGTTGAGATGTGCCCTACTTAATCCTGGCAGATGATGCGTTGCCCTGAAGATCTGGCTAATAAAATCCTATGGCAGAAGGATGTTAACCAGAGAGGAAAGGATTGCCAACGACAGAATATTAAGGGGCAGCAGTGAGAATGCTTTTGGCATCCTGATTTCAAGATTTAGAGTGATGGTGACCACTATTCAACTACCCCCAGAAACAGTCACTGAAGTGGTCTTTTCCTGTGTGGTTCTGCACAACATACTAAGAAGTCAGTATCAAGGTCAACATGGTGGTCAACAGCCTGGTGGTGATGATGAAGCTGAAAGACTGAGGGATTACTTCAAGGACTAAAGAGGGAATAATGAGGGAGCAGTGGCCTGGCAAGATGGCAGAATATAACTGCTACTCCAGTAACCAGTCCTATTCAGGACTAATAACAAATCCTTTTCAGGACTATCAAATATTCCCAAAACAATTAATCAGCTGTGCTTGTTCCAAATAACACAACCGTTTCCAAACATAAGTCCCCCAACCAACAAACAGGCAAACCCAATGCCCAACATAAGTCACACAAAAGATAGACAAAAGCAATGCCAAACATAAGTCCTCAAACCAAGAAACAGACAAACCCGTATGCACAACATAACTGACTAAATGGAACAAATATTGCATACATTTTGAAAGCTACGCCCGAATTTCATTAACATTTTTCTTGTCTTCTGGAAAAATAATGGAAACTAAAAATATTTCCTTTGTAGCGAATATCAAAATAAATTTTTTTCTTCTACTTCCAGAAAATTTACAAAATATAACCACCCAAATCATTGGTTATCTTTAGAGTATGGTTTATCTCTCTGGTGGTTGTGAGGAGTTATGTTTGCAAATTTGTTTGTTTGCTGTGGCTGCTGAGGCTGCTCAATGATCTGTGTTGTTGTTAGATCTGGTAGCTGGCTTAGTATTCCACTTAGGTTGTGTCTACTGCTCTCATCCTGTACTGTGACCACAGATGGAGGGTTTCCAAGGCCAATGGGGCTGGGTGTGTAGTAGACGTAACTGCTGGAAATGCTGCTGTTGCCTGGGTGGAACTAGACTCCTGTTGAGTGGTTGTTGGCAGTTTCCTTACCTTCTGTGACTCTCTGGTAATAGTAGCTGATCTCTTCAATGTCTCTAAAATCCTGCCTTTGAGGTCCTCAAACTCCTCTTGGGTCATTTTTTCAGCCTCTGATGCCACATAGTCAGGGAGGGGCTGCCTGTCTGACTTCTGCTGCAGGAAACCTGAGATCAGTGTCCTCATCGGGTCAAAGTGCTCGAGTATCTTGAAATCTGTAGAAACTGGTGTAGATGTAAGTGTTGGTTGACTACTCTTCCTCAGGACACTGGACTCAAGATGTTCTGTATCAGTAGTAGATCCACAAGATTCTTCAGGCGTGCTAGTGTTGGGACTGGCCTCGAACCCAGAGCTTCTGTTGGCCCCCTTGCATCTGATGTGGGTCTTAAGGAAATTCATCTGCTGATAGACCCCGTACTGTCTATTGGTCATCTCCCTTTGGGCTTGACTGTTTCTTGGAGAGCTTGCCATAATGAGTTCTCTGTGACTAAAACCACCTTCTGACATCAAAGCGCTGGAGCTTCAGTTGACAGAGATTTCTGGCCAGACAGCCTCCTTCCTCTGTCTGTCCTGTAAACATATGAACTAAGGATGAAATCTAAAATTACTGAAGGTACATTACCTTACTCAGGTGATGGGTTCAAACCCGATAATTGAATTGACTAAAATGAGAATTTACTGCCATTAACATGTGAACTAGGGAATGAAGTATAAAACTACTGAAGGTACATTACTTTACACAGCTGATGGGTTCAAATCTTAAAAATAAGAATTTCTTTCCATTATTGAAGAGTTTTAAAAGCCCCAAACCTCAGTATCAGTAGCTACTGATGCAGTACTTGTTGAAAGGTAATTGCAACAGTATCGGAGGCCTGGTGGCCCTGTGTGATGTAGGACCAGACGCACGCAGATGTCCAGGTGCAATGGCTTTGAATACTTTGCAGAGGGACATCAGAGTTGAAAACCAAGGTGGCACCCGAATGTCTGAGACTATGAAAGGTGATACTAGAATTTTTAATTGTAATATTTCCAGAATTAAGATGAACATCTTCCTGAGATGCTTGTCTGATAATGGAACCCAGGAGCCTTTACATTTGATTTGAATGAGGAGACACTGGAACCTTACGGAGTTAGAGTAACCAATTTCTTGAGAGCTGCTACAGGGCAAATAGGTGAATTTCCCGGGGCAGGAATTTTCAAAAGGTGAACTGAATTTCTCATCTGAATGGTTTTAGACCATTTAAGCAGAAGCAACACACCTGGTGGACCAAAGAACACATCCCCTCTACCTGTTTCAAAGGGACCAAATAACACATCTTCTCTACCTGTTGCAATAGAATGCGGTACCAGGTTGGAAATACACATAAAACTGAAGAACGACGTTAGGATTGCTGTCTTAATCCCAAAACCCATATATATGCTATCACAAATGTGAACTATTCTTATAAGCACTGGGATGTCAATTATAGCCTTGAATTTAACTGTGAGTGGGGCAGATCTGGCCACAGCCTTATTAAAGTATCTGATTCTCTGATCTTCAAGAGGGGATGTGTTCAAACCAAAAAGACAGAACTTTCTGCGAATTGCAGATATGTGGTTACAGAGGGAGGAATGTGACACTTTGTTGTAAACCATGAATTCTAGGAACATTAGAATTTAGTATGTATTATTGAAAATGTCGAAGCTAGAAAATACGACAAAGGCCAGAAAAGGCCTAAACATGGAGTCATACAACCTTGAGGTGGAGGCAACCATTGAAGTATGGACTCTAGAGAAGGAATTCCTTGAGAGAGCTTGAAGCTGATGAGTGTCACCTGAGATTGACTACACACTTGCCAGCCCATTTGTGATTCCATACCTTCAAAGCCGATAGTATATTTATCATCTCTAACTGTACAATTTGATAATTTCTAAAACCCAGTGGCAAAATCATGGCATATACCTCATTATCACAAACTGCCCCCAAACCTTGGAGAGAAGCATCGAGCTCAATATGGCTGTGATTGTTATTAAGTGAGAAAAAAACAACACCGTTGAACTGAGGTAGAAATTTAACAAACCAGGTCTCTATGAAAGTCCTCGGTCAAGGCCACCCTAATGTGTTTATCTGTGGACTTTGTGACATACAGTAATTTGCCCAACAGTGACTGAAGGTCTCTCTTGGCACAGTGGGTCCTACCTTGCAATTTTTTACACATGGTTTTAAAGTCACTTATCTTACCTTCAGGAACTGAAATAGTTAAATATGCTTTTTGTGACTGATTTCTAGACGAAGCTCCCTCAGGAAGTTATACAGAGCATCAAATGATTTCTGAGCTTGATATGGAGTGGCGTGCCCAATAATATCATCAATACAATTCGCTACTAAGTAACCTCTTCCCTTCATGATATATCTAATAGCATCACTGAGCCATTGGAGGATCGCCGACCCGTACCTGTACCCAAATGGGAGATTTTATCAATGAAGTATGAGTTACATTTGAGTCCTAGCAGATTATAGTCAGCCGGGTCAATGGGAACGTGCTTAAAGGCTCTGGAAATTTCTATTTTGTAGAGAAGTGAACCTCTACCCAGTTGGCAAACTTTACTAGTAATATAGTCAATTGAGGGGAGGGTAAGACAAAATTGAAACCCAAATATGAACGAACATCCACACCAGTATTTACTCACTCTCCAAGAGGGAAACTGAGGTCAACTATGACCCCTCTATTTTCTGAGCCCAGTTTGTCTCTGGTAAAGAATGGTGAAATGTGTAGGTCTGGGATTGGAGGTTCATCAAATGGTCCCAGCATGGCACTGAAACCCATTTCCTCCCTAAGATAAGCCTCAACATGATCTTTAAATTTAACAGCCATGCTGTGGTTGGTAGTAAAATTGTCCAATCTTGTTGAGGTGTCAAAACTGAAGTAAAACCCATATCAAATAAGATGAAAAGGCTGGGCATCCCAGTAGCCTTGTAACATTTTTTCCCACGTATATGGTTTCAGTTGGGAATTAACTGGACATCTGGTGTCTAAGAAGTTAAACTTTCCACTTGCCTTGACCTGACGGTGAAGTTCAATACTATCTACAATGGAAGGGCCCTCATCACTTTTAACAGATAAGCTTTGTTCAGTTATAGGAATAACTGCCACTGTTTTGCCTGTCCCATAACCTAAATAAGGGGGACTCCCTAGCTTGTGCCATTTTCCCTTCATCTTTATGCTTGAAGCGTAAAGCTAAGCCATATTTGTCATTGTTATTTGCCACTGATTGATGAAGAGTGGTTTTGTGAGCCATAGCAGTTGGAACAGTGTGACACACGCCTTTACCCACCTTGTCATTGTGACAGCCTTCTAACTCCGTGTAATAGTTGTCAACTGTGACACCACTCATGTAACACATCACACCTACCATTGTCTTTAATGTGTGAAGAATTGCTGACATCTTGTGACAAGCATAACGGCCAAAACCTATTGTAACTCACACAATTATCTTGGTTACATGTTAAATCTCGATGTTGGATACTTTCCTTTGAGTGTTCATCACACCTGCCACCTTTTGGTTTAAATATTTCTGATTCAATGACTTTTCCCGTCATACTGTGAACTGCATTCTTTACCTCACGAGTGGTAGCATTTGTAATATTTTTTTCACTTTGGTTATTGGATTTGTGACCTTTCGTTTTACAACAGAACTGTGACAAGCTTTATATCTTGAATCATTAGTGCAACGTTTATGTCTTAGTGCCAAACTAGCTTGTGACCCAACATTTGTAGTTACATGAGGACAATTCACTATTATACCAGTGTCACTTTTATTTTTTTAAACTTTTGCACAACACTTCAGAATATATGAGTTTTTTTTTAAATACAAACCAGCCCTACTTCCAGTTTTTACTTTCACTATGCAGATTACTTTCAGATGTTACTACTCTGGTTTTGAAGCTGGTACTTGAAACTTTGGTGAGATTTGGACGTACTGCATTTAAGCAGTGCTCTGCTTGTTTTTTGGGCGATGGCATTCTTTTGCAGCATGAGGGTGGGATTTACCAGAAACAAAACAGGTTACACACACATGTAAATACAACTGCCCATCATTCCTGTGGTCGTTATTTTGGCCATATGACCCCTTTTGGAAATATTTGCATGGAACTGGCTTATCTTTGTTGGACCTAAGACCATTGAAATTTTGAACTTTCTGCGCATGAACCCTTCAAATGCGGTCAGTCTTACTGGTTTCATGCCAGTCGACTTTGTTCTCTTCCGATTGCCACCCAAATGCCACCCATTGGTAAATTTTGTGCTATAGAAAATGGTCTGGTACAGCCATCCCCCATGTGGTTGGTTAATTCAATGCTTGATACAACTCTTAGGCAAAAGTGCTGTAAACCTGTGACAATGCATTTCAGGTACTGATCTCACGGCTATCCAAATATCCGGTAACCCTATTATTATTTATTATTAATTTATTGTTATGTGCACTTTTTGTTAGAGATTTGTGACATTAGGAATCTGCACATGCTCATGCTTGTAGAATTTTAAGTGTTTAAAGGACTGGCCCATCCCTCAATTGTCCTTCATATTTTAATGGTATGAACTGTGACTGTAACCCTTTTATTCTCTCAAGCTTTCCCCTTTTTACTGAAACCGATAAAAATAATGTGAAGTGCTTGCCTAAACCTAAGGATATCTTGTTGATTAATTGATTTGCTGGATATAGTTTGAATTTGTGATACTTTCCTTTTTTTCTTTTGTTTACAAATACTTCTTTCTATTGGCCTTTTCCTTAACTTTTCGAGACTCCAGTAATTTAGCAGCAGTTTCCCCTACATTTTTATTAGACTGTGCATTAGTGCAGATGGCATTTTATCTTGGACCCTTGTAGTGTGCAACAATAATGATTAAATGGCCTAAAACAAGGAATTCGTTGAACCAATGGTCTGTGGTGAGAATACCCTCTTTGGGCTCTAACACTTTTTGTGCTGCACAGTCGTTAAAAATCATGACTCAAAATATTCAGGCTTCTTCTATTGATAATCTGTTTTCCATCTCTCTTTCTATGCTTCCTTCATCTTATTGTGTTATCGGTGACATTATTAACTTTTATTCTGAAAATTTTTAACAATAACATACTTATACAATCTATTAAGGCACATGATACTTGATCCTCTGATGCTCTGATGCTGTCTGACTACCCCTTGTCTACAGCACACTACTTCAGTTGCCACCTTGTTTAAACATCTCTTATTTAACTCATAACTTTAGTTCACCCGTGCTTCTCTTTGATCACAAGGATTCATTGTACAATCCTCATTTCTCGCTAACCAATTTGACCTTTTTACCAGGTATTCTTGTATGTTTGGCCATTAAGTATTGATGTTATTAAGTTTGCATTTAATGTTGTATGTGGTTGTTAATTCAATATGCCTGTATTTATGAACGAACGCTATCTGGATTGTGGGTAAAGTGGATAATTGTATGGATAAATTGCCGTTTCACAAAGATTTAATATGGGTCCCATAGACCTGTATGATCATACTTTGATTTTAAGAAAGTCGATGGTAATTGTATTGTTCGAGTTCTTAGTCTTCAAGATCAATAAAAAAAGTTTAAACTTGACACTGACATACGATATGAATATGTACTACAATGCAATTTTTACAGTGTGTTATATATGTGTACCTTATAACTCTTCAAACAATATCAATTTTGACCTTTTGACAATATTGAATGCTGTCTCTGATTCTGGGTCTTGTCATGATTTAGATTATTTGTGTTAAGATTGTTCACTCTGGTATTAAGGTGCAGGATCTGTTGTGTTGTTTTGTGTTATGTTTTATATTGTGTATTCACATTGTGTTTTCTTAATGTATTTTGCAATAAATGTCTGTCATGCCAACTGCTTTGTTTTCCTGGTTTATGTGGACACACTTAAGAACTGATCCAATTTATGGTAACTGACTTATGTATTTCTTAAAAGTATTTAGTTAAAAGTATTTTGTCAACCAACTTATATGATTGAGTTGTTTCCTTGTACTTTGTCTTTTCTAAATAAATATTTATGCTTTAGTTTTTGGTTGGTATTTTATTTTTGTGCCTATGTATTAAAAGGTAATTGTGTAAAGCATAAGTAAAAAAGCACAACTTTTCATCTTCTGAATTTCAAAGATAAGTTTCATTTTCCAAGTTGTATTTGTAGTTACACCTATCCATAAAATAAAGTTCTGCTTCGGGTGTTCCACTGGGGTTAACTTGTCAGTAATTAAGGATTTTTTTCAAGGGCCGGGAGCAATGTTTGTGTAGTTGGTTATGGTCAGTTGTGATTTCCTAGCTTGTCATGGAGTGTCAGCAAAATACGAAACCTGTTTGATATTTCACCAACCCTCCCTGACTCTTGTTCCCAATGGTGGCAGATGCCCACCTGGAAAATGGCTTGTCCTAGTCACTTCCCATCTTGACCTATGCACTAGAGTCTTGTCCCTATCACTTCCAGTCTTGTACTATCATGCAACCGGCTTGTATTTGTCATTTAAGTTTTCTAGTGTTCATTTGCAGTCCATTTCAAGCCTGATGTGAAGTAAAACTATGACAATAAATTATGCTAAGAATAAGAAGAAATCAGTGTCGGTAATCAGAATCCTGAAGTTACCAGGTAGAAAAGGTCCATGTGCATAATGTAAATATTAAAAAACTTGAAAAGTGTTTGAATTTTGTCAAATGATAATTAAATTCTCAGCCTATTTCAACAGAGCAATGTCTGGGAGAGAGACCAAGTGTTGGCCAATCAAAAAATCAGAAAATTAGGTCAGGGACAGTCAACAAATTATTTTGATCCCATCAGATTACTTTTTGGGTCACCATAAAACCCATAAGCAATTTCTGGGGAAAAAGGATCAAGTATTGACCAATAAAAAAGTCGCGAAAAGGAGAGGACAGTCAACATAACATTTAAATTCCATCATGTAAACAGAGCTACAGCAAAATTTTGAAGGTTGCTTTCCCAAAGGTCCGATTATAAAAGCCAGGAACAAGTGAGAAGTTTGTCATTTTCATATTTCAAATGTAAATTTTCTATTTAATGTGGCCATTTCTATCATAATCATAATCAGAAATTAGTTGATTTAGTTCTTACATAATATTAAGATAAAATCTGAAAACCATATTTAATGTTACAAAAATGTCAATGCTGCAGTTTTGGTGATACGATGGGATCCCACCTTTTTCGGGATTTTTGTCTCCGACAAGTGACTTTTACAATTGACCCTAGAGTCAAAGAATTGGTTGTAGGGTCGGTTCCAGTCTAACACCACCTTAGCTGCATTATTAGATGGTCACTTTTACCCATACAGACATAGGGATCATATTTTCATACATACAGATAAACCAAAAATACATAATGTATTCAAAAATTGATTATATACACAAAATTCTAGATTATTATGTTGCATTGCATATTTATTGATATAACTGCTTATTTAAAACAGTCTATTTCAAAGCCTAAGTGGATTAACAAACTTAACATATTTATGTTTAAATATAATTTCTCACAACAAGACAAAAGTAAAAAAAAAATAGAAAGAACAGCCAAGGGTATTCCGGGTGTCAATGCTGTATTCACAGTTTAATTTGCATTAAAAGCTAGTGTTTAAAAATATTCATAATATCATCTCTGAATTCAACACATAACTGACTATCACTAAATCCTACAACAACTTAGTTTTAACAAAACAACATAGCAAGCTTTGAAGCTATAATTTTGATTTCTGTACATTTTTAGGGCATATTATCAAAGATCTATGGATTATTCTGAGCAAATTTGTTAAATTTAGAGTTCTAATGTCGTTTTTCATGAAAAAACGAGTAGTTATTTATTTCCATTTAGAAATTCAAATCAGTAAAGAGAATGTTACAAAATATATATCTAAGTTTATCAACTCCTCTTTTTTGGAGCCATTGCTTCCTTGTTTTGTTTTGATTTATTGTTGTTACCCATTTATCATCTGTACCCGCACCCATTAACATGACTTCAAGCTAGTTTTTTTTGTGCTGCAATAAGTCAATTTATTTTTTTCCATGATAACTCATCTTTCATTTATTATCATCTTTGTTTGACTGGTGGCTTTATCTACAGTCTGATATAAACTGCATTGCAACTGGTCTCAATGCAATGTGTACATGGGAAGTTCATATTCACAAGTTCCATGGCTGGACCAATTATAAGAACAGACATTCAATTCAATGAACCATAGTGACAAGTGTAGTTATCCTCTGGTTAATGTTATGATACATTTACTTGTGAAACAATTGAGCTTCATTACACAAGTTTTACTGTATAAAAACAAAATGAATATTGTGTGTCCTTTACATGCTCTAACAATCTAAACTAGTAGCAATTAGGAATAAACATTGTAGTAAAATGCATACAAAAAGTAAATTGTTAACACTATTTAAAAAAATTATATATACACCAAATATAAAAGCCTCTTGTACAAATATCCAAAAGTTGCATAAAATTGTTGCATCAACAAGGCAACATATATATCATTTAAACTGGGGTTTTTACCCCTCCGAACAGATGAAGTGATATGATCACAAACTGTCTGTGCTTGAGGAAAATTTTCATCAGCTGAATACCAATCTGTGATCACAGAGGTATGTATGTGTTACGCGATGAAGTGCCTAATTTGTTAATGGACTACTGTTATGCATATAGTTACAACTTTATATATGTTTAGTGCTGTCTGATCTCCCAAGTTCCTCTGTGAAATACATTAGGCGGTTGTAAGATCAATGAATACTTCATATTTACAAGACAATTACTGACAGCTAGAGACATGCACAGTGTTAATAAATTCATGCAAAATACAATTCAAAAGTAGTGGAATAGATCAGTGTTAATCATGATACCCCTGCAACAAAACAAAAACAAAAATGTCCAGATAATAATAATAAATTTCACAGTTGCCATTTTTATAGTTGCCCTCTGCGCCATAAATATGCTTGCATATATACTTTGCATCAGATACATTAGGATATAATGTGATGATCAAAACAATATTTCAGTTATACAACGAGTGATGACTGAGTGTATCAGGGAAAACAATGCATAGGTCATAATTCTATAGTTTGAATAATTTGTCGTGAGAAAAAAACACTTGACCAATTAAGTAGGGCAGATATTAATTCCATATTTTTAAAGTTCATATTTTAATGAATGTGCATATGATGCATTTTTGTCAATTTTATTTCTGTTTGCTTTGGTTATTTATAAGCATTTTAATATTTCAACTTAGCTATTTATTTTGCATGATTATCACACTTGTGTAATGCAAGAGTTTACAAACACCTCTACAATAATTCACCAAAAATATTTCACTTAAGAATGTTCCCTGATTAAGAAATGCATAAATATTGCCCAATTAAATATAAAAAGATTTAAGAAATATTTGTATACATCTATAGAAAGCATCAACAATTTTTCAAATCAATCATAACCTTTTTGTAACATATGGAACAATTCAAGTGACTTATCTTACATAAAAACCACCACTATTTCTTCATACATTCCATTATGGATTAATTCATAAAAGAGTCCACAAATGTTTTTTCTTCATCGTGTCCACATTTTAACCAGATATTACGTGGACGACTGCCTGTAATGTCTGCATGTTCCAGAGCCTCCAGTATATTGCTGTTAGTCCTTTATTTCTATATAAGATAATTAGTAGTACTTTAGTTTTACTTATATTTAATATATAAAAATTTTTTAGGTGAAAGCTAGAGTGCTGCTAGCTACCATTTGCAATTATTATCTTTGCAGGATATGTTATAAACATTATAATTCTGATGTACTGTTCATAGTAGTAAAAGCTCATAAAAGACATGTTTGTATACTATGTCCGTTTTACTGACCAGAATTTATTTCATAATTTCCTTTCAATCCAGCTGTGTGGTATATTAACTCTCACATGACTCTCATACTCTAGGTGATTGTACAAGAAACAAATTCAGAAAATGAGGGGTCAAATGATATATATCACCGTAAAATACACAGTAACAAATAAGATTGACTATAATATTAATTGTAATTGTTGCAAAAGTCTAAACTACAATTATGTTGCAACTGTAGGTCCTGGAAACATGACTCACCTGTGGCTGTTCTATTGCTGGCTATTGGCTCAAATAGCCTGAAAAATCAAAACATTTTATGATCATGCGTTGCTGTTAACTTGTGACTATTCCTCAATGTAACAGTTTTACATTATACTTCAAGATGTAAAGAGGACAAAATATACTTTTATCTTACAACTTAAACAATAGCCTGGAAACTAATCTCCCTCAAGAACTCACCATGCACTGCCAGTTTTTACATAGCCAAAGGAAGAATGTTGTTTTAAACATACTTAGACAGCTGTACAACAGAAACAGTAGCATAATTAATTATATATGATTAATATATTTTGTCAAGATCAAAATCAAAATTTCATTTGAAAATTAAATATTAATTGTGAAAAAAAAGATTAAAGTGGATATACTGTACATTATAAAAGCAATGCAACCATGAATGACCTGTTGCTGTGCTAGTGTTGGCTACTGGCTCAAGATAGTCTGAAAGATCGAATAGTCATGCTACAGTTATATAAATATATGTAACTGCCATGGAATATTAATATTAATCTAGGGGTGAGGCATGAACCAAATTTCTAGTTCTGAATTAAATCATTTATATCTTGGAAACTTTTAAAAAGTTGTATTGTTGTCATGAGAAAAATATTTAAAAGTATGGGATAACATGTCTTTAATTTGATTCATAGTTTATTTTTACAATTCATTAAATTCTACAACTATTTTATGTGCAGCCATTATATTTGGAATTTGGCCTGTCAGTAAAATAGTCCAAGCACTTCACCAGTACTACCCCATCATTAAGTTATGCCATTATATACAATGTCCAGAGTCACAAATTCAGCTTGATAGTTAGGCATTCTCTTCACCATTTTACAGCATATGCAGTGATAACAAATTTCTCTCTCACCTCTGACAGAGGCAGATACAGGATTTCCCGAAAGGGGGGGGTGTGGGTTGTCGCGGGTATGGATATTTCATGCTTGGACATTTTGTAGAGGGACATATAATGCGGTGCATGGACAAAATGTCGGCGGACAAAATCCTGGGGGACAAAACACCAGTCAAAATTGCAACGGGGGACAAAATGCTGGCCATTTTATGGGACAAGGAGGGCAAAATGCCAATCTTATCTAAACACTTAATATATGATACTGATGGTCAAGTAAACTGAAAAAACCTCTAG
Organism: Sabellastarte sp. h YS-2021; assembly: GCA_964017235.1. Classification (NCBI taxonomy): domain Eukaryota; kingdom Metazoa; phylum Annelida; class Polychaeta; order Sabellida; family Sabellidae; genus Sabellastarte; species Sabellastarte sp. h YS-2021. The sequence goes on from OZ024933.1 coordinate 15,224,839, forward strand.
CAGAAAAAGGCCTCTGTAAAAACCTGCAGTAGAAAATACCGCGGTACAAAAGCCCTCTAACTAAATGGTACATAACACATTTACACAAGCCCTGCACAGTAGTGTACATTATGTAACAACGGTTTGGGTATTTTCTACTTGGGTTATTTGTTCATACACTAGTTTTCTACTGTGACTTAAAACATACAAACATACACTGGTAAACAAAAGTTTATAAACAAAATCATCCACAAAAGATGTAATCCTCAGTTTGTTTGAGGATGAGACCTTACATAGTACACACACAAAAGAAGATAATCCCCTTTGATACTGGACAGTGACACAGGTATAATGACTGTCACTTTAAAAAGGCAAATTACCTTAGTAAAAACAGATCTTGGGGTGGGGGATTGGAGGGGGCATGGACAAAGGTTTCAAACTCTGAAGGGGGGGCATGCGCCCTCCACGCCCCCCTAGATCTGCCACTGAGGCTCTGTCACCAATCTCAGTTACCTGTGGGCGACAACGTTTACCTTGTAGACACTGTTTTTGTTTTACTTTTCCAAAACCCATCATGCTATGGCCAAAATATTGCATTAAATATGTTGTTAAGCCCGTGAGAAACTAAGCATTGATATTATGTACAAAAAATTCCTGACAAGATCAAAGTAATCAAGTTAAAATGTATGCAATTTTAGTCATTGATGGCCTTTGACAACTTACCATTTACTGCAAATTTTTGTATAGCAACAGCAATGCTCCAAGTTATAAATAACAGCACAACTTATAATACAAACCTGAAGCAATACTCGCTGCATCAGATAAAGCTGTTTCAGGGATGATTTCATAACCTCCTTCACCTGTAAATATACCTAAATAGTTTGACAAATACAACGATACATGTTGCTTGAAACTCTTTTTCAGTATTAAATATTTTTATTTGTTTTGACACATACCATACCTTTATTTTATTCACATTTGTAACTTTGCATCCATCTGTTATTTCTGATATTAAGCATCCTACCTTGATGCATATATACATATTTTTAATAAATAAAACTTAGGTTGACAATTTTATTACAAAGCAAAATTTATAGTTGTGTGTCATGTAAATTGTTATTGGAAAAAAAACTTCCTTTTTATTATATGTTTATAATCACAAATATAAGAATCACATCTACAGGGATAATAGAACATTGCTCACGCCCTCGTAGAATGATAATGGCATGATATATTATCAGACTTTCTGAAGAAAATAAATTTACTGCAAAACATATTCTCTGATAAAGTTTTGTTATTCCCGTTAATCAATGAGCAGAATCAGCAAACTTAACCAAAGTATTGAGGACTTAGTAATATAGGCAAGCAATCTTGAACTGTGAATAAATATTTCCTTGGTATGGCAAACTTTACTCAAAAGTAAGAGCTGCTGTACAATATATATTGCTATCTTAAAATGTGACAAAAGTAAAGCTCATATCTCAGAGCAGATTCTGACTTGATGTTACCAAACCCATTTCCGATGTGAAAATTCTAAATGTAGATGGAACTTGGTTACAAGTGCACAACTTTTAATTCTGTTGTACAAGTGAATAAATAAGTTAGGTAATAATGATATATTATTGAACTTCGTAAAATAAACCTCACGGACAAAGCAGTAATATGAAGAAATGTATACCAATTTCCTGACTGTTTCTTCGTAAACCAGAGTAGGGACCCCCAGTATTTACAGTCTCTCTACTATCCATATTAAGTCCATCATATTCGTGTGATCTGTTGCTCTTCACCTGAGGTTTACCTGGAACATAACATATTTATATAATCTATTTACAAGTTGTCTATCTATAAACAGGTATACATATGCTGGAGACCAGGCTGCTAAGTGTGAATGTGAAATCTGATCTTTTTTCAGGAATGGAGCATGCATAGTCTCACCTTGTGTAAAACATAACCCCATCAGGGGCAACATGAACAATACACTGTGTTTTAGCCACCCCATTAAGAACTTTGTATTACTTAAAATGAAATCAAGTAGTATTTGTAAATGTCAGTGTATTTAATGATGAAACAGTTGTCCATTGAATTTTAAAGGGAAATTATTACCCAAGATTTATCACAAACTGATATTTTATTTGTGTTATTCTTTATGAGCATTTGACATTATGTCCATATTTATTTATTTTTCTATTGGGTTTTAGCATGGATGATACTTTACTAATACTGGTTCCATCTACATTTATAAAATTCATAAATCACGATATTTTAACTTTCAACCACACAAATGAAACAATCATAATTTAGTAAAAAAAAGTTTGTTTTTTTTTGCTTCTGAGATAATTTTTTATATTGATGTATCCAATACATGTATTTTGGTGTATAAATAAAGGTATTACTTCAGACAGAATATAGTTCTTTTTAGATGTGATACTTTGAAGAATCTAAAAATATACTTGTTTTACAGCACAAAAAAGAAACTCGACCATGATCACTTTAATTCAGAAAATCGGAAGCTGATAATTTAAAACTTGCAAAATGGTTGACATAAACCAAGAATATAGAGATGAACAATACCTTGAGACTTTCTTTTCTTGTGTTGAACTGATCCAATAATAATTATAATGATGATCAGCAAGCCCAGGAATGCACCCAAAGCAGTTAGATAGAGTCTTAAATTATCTAATAAAAAAAGAACACCAAAATGCTGACATAACAAATTTAAATTCATTGTAGTATTTGACTGTATTACTGGCCATTTGGTCAAATCGGCCGTTTCTGAAATAATAATTTAGACAAACCCACCCATGAAAATTATTGTGTTTTAAAATTCTCCCCTAAATGTTAAATTTATTTTAAAAAAATAGCCATAACTTGGAAATAAGAGTGACCAGCCTTCCTAAAAAGTTTAATATGTATCTTAGCTTATACTAAACCATAAAATTAAATCCAGTGGCTATCAAAATTATTTTGTTACTTCAAAATGATATCACACAAATTAATCAGGATGTCATACTCTTAAACTTGAAGACACATGTAGGAATATATGACTTTGTGCTACGGGACCAGGACACTGTATATCATAAAGATACAAAGGTTTGTGTTAATGAAATAAAATACTGAAGCAGGAATCAAATGTTTGCAATATTCAGGAAATATTTCAGACCGAACTGAGTAGCTTTAGAGAAGTCAATTTAATGCATTTTGCCCTTAGCATTTTGGTCTTCAGGCCATTGAAATAGCGTAGCCTATCATTTCAACTAGTAGATCATGACATAAATATATAATGATTTTTTCCAACAAAAATCTATGAACTATGTCATATTTATATATTTGAACAGTATAAAAACAGATACTGTATCAACAACAAATTGTAGTATGTTACTCTGTGGTTATATTTCAATGTAAAAATGAATGTGAAGAATTTGTTATTTTTTTCAATGGATATATCTGCATTGATTTGAATATAAGTGTTATTCTGTGCCAGAGTTCTAGTTATCAAAACTGTACAGTATCTCTGGATTGTGATCTACTCTATGTGTCCAGTTTTTCTCGTCCAGTTTTCCTAGCTCTTTTTTCCAACTGAAAAAATATAAAGGATTACCTAACTAATGGAATAGGATAGATGCCAGAAATTATCATGAAAAATACTGAACCTTGCAAACTGTACTCTAAATCAAATAATATTTAATATGAGTGCAATTTTGACTACCTTAATACTCTAAATATCAAAAATAACCTTCTTGCGTGTTATGGTTTCTCACTAGGTAACATCGGCTTACAGAAAAGTTACAGAGTGAAAGTGTTATAGTCTTCTTTTACTTTACCTCTCAGCTTTAGTATCACATTGAATGTGACTTCATTGTGCTCACTTGCAATGGCCCAGTTGGTGACATGAACTGTATAGTTTCCCAGGTGCTGGTTGGTTACCTTTCTGATGAAGTAAGTGGTCTCAACATGCTCTTCATTCACAGTATCTTTGACATTGCTATTTTTTATCCCTTCTCCACCTAGCGACCAGTAAACTGTAAAGTTACTGACAGGATTCATTTGAAATTTCACAGTCAAGACGGCATCAGATCCCAGAGCAGTATACACAGTCATGTCTTGTGTGTTCTCTAATTTAGCTGCATCTGAAGTAAATCACAAGATTTTAGAGGCGTAATGAACACTGAACATCCTGCGCAAAGCCAAAAGCTGGTTGTATTAAATCCCTTTTGGATTCAATAATCATATCAACACAGGCTCTCAGAACAACATAATAGATGAAATTATCTGTACAGAGACCCATGACAATAAAATTAGGGCAAGCGCACCAGATGTATTTGTCATGTTGTTATGTTTATTTTTTTTTAATTTCACAGCTCTGTCAGGTGCATGCTCTACCTTATAGAATTCAGTTGCTACTTCTGGTAAATGGTATCATATACTTATCATAGATCAATTAATTTAACCACTGCTTTTGAAATTGATAAAACACAATGTATTTTCATACCAACTATTGAACACTAAAGATGTGTTTTACTATGAACTATTATATAATTTTGCCAAGGAATGATTTAATGTTACTTTTAGTGACATAGTCACCAGTGGCAATATACTGGCGAGTCACTTCCACTACAATTATTTGTATCATGCCAGTGGAATGGAACAAGGCCTGCAGTATTAGAGTATCTTGAGTTTCAAGAGCCAACAGAGGGTCCTCCTGTTGTCCTTGAAGAAATTTTCAGCTTATCAGTATGCTTGATAATATTCCAGTTGTCCCTAATTAGAGGTTTAATAGTGTGGTGAAATTCGGTGTTTCAGCACTGATGTTTAGTATCCACTGCTTCCCAACAATTAGGTCATGGGTCAAGGACAGAGAAGTGAGTTTGTCCGGCCTTTTTAAATATAGCGTCAGTCTAGCTCTAAAAGTGTTTGTTGACACATGGTCACAACCAACAAATAAAAGAGTTGACAGCCTTTGCTGCTTAATATGTGGCAGTACAGGTTTCTTTAGAATCTGTAAATATTATAAATAGTCATATCTTGTCAAGTGTTTGCTGTGTGGACAGAAAACCAAGTGACAGCGGACACAGTTCTTGGTGAGTTCATACTTTATTGGTACCAGAAGTGTGTGAAAAACTTCCATTTCTGTTACTCGGTGCCAATAATTTTATATATATTCAATTTTGTTGCATGGTGAAAGTTTAAACACTGTTTTTTGGTTTATTTGAGTAGAAATTCACGGCAAATTTCGAGCGTGTAAATAACGCAAAATCACCAACTTTTGAACGTGAATTTGCCGATTTTTGAGCATTACATTCACTGTTATTTGACTGCAAATTGCTATAAATGAAGTGTTATTCAGTTATTGTCCATATATTTGCTGTTTAACTGATTTTTGAGGTAAATTACTGGTTCATAAAGTGTATAAGGCTTCAACAAATTGAATTTGGTTGTGTACTGTTGGGCCACTGTTGTAAGAATTAGTGGATAATTTATCTATTCTGATTAAAAAAAGTGCAATAATTCTAAATTTATAAAATATTAGAGCCATATTGAATTTTTGTTAGTGAATAATATTTTATTTTCACTACGAAAGTATTAAAGTGCATTGCCATTAAATTTTGATTGGTGAATAATATTTTATTCACTTCAGTAGTGTTATGTTTTGAACTGATAAAAGTGTTTTGAATATACCAGTGAAAATTTAAAATCTTTTGTGTATTTTATATTGAATTTGCAATACACTGGTGAACATTTTACAATGTATTAATTTGATAGATATTTAATGCACAAAATTTTGACTGTGTCAACAGTGAAAAACACTGGTGGAATTTGATTTTTCATTGAGTTTTATGCACTGAATTTTGACGGTGACGCCAGTGAGGGTTACCGGTGAAATTTGATTTTCTTAGGATTGAATACACTGAAAATTGGCGGTGGCGACAGTAGGTAATGCTGTTGTAAATGTCAATTTTAATTACATATGTTGAAGTAAAATATAGACTTTGACAGCAGTATACAATATAATTGAACATAAATTATCTGGATTATATTTGTAATTTCTATAATTGACTTTTCGCCATTTTATAGTATAATTTGGTGAAACTTGATATAGTCTGGATTATTTGGAATTTTGCTAAATTTATGTATTGAAGTAAAATAATTTCTATCAGTGAAAGCATAAGTTGCAAAGTTTACTGAATTAATTTGAAAAGTTAATAGATTTACAGCGAATTAAAATAACTTCGTAAAATATAATTTAAACTTTTTGAAAACTTCGTACTTTGATATTTTGTATGTATTACTAACCTAGTTAGAATCATACATGCTTTTTAATAATTAAGCCCAAATCAAAATTGAGATTTAAATTCATTTTACATTGATTGATTTGATTTTGTTATTTAAGTTTGTAGTTAAGTTCTTCAGTGATTTCAGATCATCTGTTCAACAAAATACAGTATTTCTCTTACAGGTACTTGTGAATTAGTATTGAAAATTTATTTCATCAAAATTTATGTACATGTACCATATATTTGATATAGCGAATAATATTACTTTTAGATAATGATAAATTGATAGTGCATGTTGCATCTTAGAAGAAATATTAGGAAAAAATCCAGAAATATTTTCAGATATTTGCATGAAAATTAATTTTTTACTTACAGATTCAGTAAATTCAAATTTAGTAAATATTAACTATTTCAACAATTAGCAATTATACATTTTGTTCTAAGTCTGAAATTTTTATTCTTGTGTTTCAATAGACAAAATGGCTGCCAAGCCATTACACATTGAACATGCCAGTAGAGAGGACTTATTACAAGTCCCAGGTATTGGTGTAGGAAGGTTTAAGGTAATATTAGCCTGTAGAAAAACATAAGGTGGAACCATGAATTTGTGGAACTTGGTTTTCCTTCTAGTTGTATTCAGAAAATTCAGGATGAAAATTACATTCAATTTTCTGAACGAGTTCAGGGTTTGGATAAGTCTAAATATGTTACAATCTAGCGCCAATTTTGAATACCAGACTGATACAGTTTATAATGTATCACAGGGAAAGGGTGAATTCGATATTTGCGACACCAAACTGATTCTGTTGCAGTCGGATGTTGAACCTGAGTCAAAAACAACTGTATTTCATGATGAAAAACCCGTTGGAGCACCCGATGAATATGTGACAGTCGGTACTTTACTTGTTTCTGAGAGTCATATTATTAAAGAATTCAAGTTGATAACTTTGTCGCTGTCAGATAAGATTGATGAAATGAAATCAAGTTTTGATGAAGTAAAATCAATGGTGACTACCTTAGAAGGTGCAACAAAAAGAAACTCAGACTGACTTGGAACAGTTACGAAAACAGGTTTCTGAAAAGATTCCAAAACAACACAGAAAACCAAAGAGGAAATTGATGGGGTGGACAGTAGTATGACTGCATGAAAGACAGATGTTTGCGATCTGCATTTTGAAATAACACAGGTTATGGACTCTGTGCTTGAAAATTGCAAATCCGACTTCAATGTTTAAAACTCAAGGTGTCAATAACACCATTACCGATATCAAATCCAGTGTTGCTCAAAATAAAGCTAATCTTGAAGATCATAAAAAAGTTGAAACTGACATTGGCAATGTTACAGTCATTGTTCAACAAAAAACAAGTGAGCCAACACATCGATGAAATCAGATCTGATGCTTGTCAAAGAAGCACTGTATCAGTGAACAATTTTATTAATTGCCAACAACAGATCAGTGCAGAGAAGAAATTGCACTTATTTGCAAAAATTTTGAATCCAGCCAACGTAGTGTTTGAGGTGATGTCGCGAAGGTGTCTGACAGTGTCGCTCAACTTCATGTCAGAGTGCCACAAGAGTTGACAGTCATGCATAGGAGGATAGACGAGACGTGCCAGCCCATGCAGGGTGACATTGTACAACAAGTTGGAACCATGACTTGCAGTGTTGGAACTTTGCAGTCTGAAGAACACAGTCATCAGAAACAGTTGGAAACACTAACTTCTGATGTTCGACAGTTGAAGACTGCAGTAACACAAGCCGCACAATCTGCTCAGACCCAGGAGAAGAACAAGTCTGCCAAGTACTCGATGCATCTGTGCATGAAATCTCTGAACTGAAGTCTGACAAGGAGTCATTCCTTGTCAGATATCTCAGGGAAGATGAAGAACAAAACAGACACATCAGGGACATGCAAGAAGAAGGTCGCAGGCTCAGGAGGAGCAGAATCTGTCTTTTATGAATGACTACTTCAAAAGCCGTTCTGGAATTCTTAAAAGAAGAATAGAAGACAGTATCAATAGTATGAAAAGTAATTTGGCTGAGGATTACATTATGGCTTCAGGTTTGGAAAAAGACCTGGTGTGTACGGGATTAGATCTGTTGGAACCACATAGTTTGAAGGTACCAAATACCGAAACTTATTCCAAGGAACCAGTTGTAATGACCCTGGATTCCAACTGCAAGGATTCAGTGACCAACAAATCTGAACCTAAAGTCCTGCAGTTCGCCTTCCAAAATGATTGCAGGTCATCCACACCTGTTCAATCTAACAAGTACAAAGCATCAGATAATATCACCCACACTATAAACTCCAAAACGCTGGATGGTTGTTATATTGGAGGAAAATGTGTAAGACAGCAGACACCAACCCAATACAAATCCAGGGCGAAACAATACCAGTTGAAGTATCATTCACCTAGGATCCCTGACAGGAATGTGGAGTCTGATGACTGCAGGAGTGATCAATCTAGTGATCAGGAATGAGTGTATATCTCGCAAGGTCCATCTGAATCTGATGAACCGGTCTCATCTTCTGTGAGAAGGCTATTACACAGTAGCAATTTGAGGTTGCCAAAGATGTCTTTCGATGGAACTTACTGGTGAGGTTTTTTCAGTCAATTCTAAGCTTATTTAAGAAGAATGCAATGGAGAGAGCTTGATAAAGTTGACGCTTTTGCCATGTGTCTCAGAAAAGAAGTGGCAGAATACTTTAGTGTTCTCCCAACGACAGTCAAAGACACATTTGATGGCACAAAACATGAAATTTGAGCAGTTCTTTGAGAGAAATGATTCTCCATCAACTATGAGATGGGAAATTCTTTACAGAAGTTGATCTTGAGCGCTTATCCAGATTCAAAACAGATGGAATTGCACAGTTCTTCATTCTTTGAGGCATTCCCAAAAGGTTGTCGTGACAAAGCCGCCACTGTTGCAGCAGGTGTGAAACGTCCTTCAACTTTGGAAGAAGCTTACAGTTGTGTTAAGGCTGAACAGCAGGTGAAGAAGGCTATTCTTGGAAAGAAAGGCTCAGTTCGGAAAGTCAAGCCTTTGCAACCAGTGGTTTATAGCGACTCTGATGTTTTAGAAACTAGTTCAGTTGAGGAACCATCAGAGAACCTTCACTGCTAAAAGGAAGGTCAATGAGAAGCCTAGGGTGTCAGCCGCAACAGCTTCAGAAAAGGAAATCAAGGACCTTACTAAGTCAATCACACAACTGATAGAGGTCATGTCCAAACAGCAGACTCTCCAAATACAAACCCTGAATGTTATGAATGTGGGGATCCAAATCACTTTGCATGCGATTGTCCCAGAAGGAAGCATTTCTCATCACCAGGGAGTCCCACATCCAACTATACTCCCAGGTGGCAAACTTCCCAAAAACAGGACTATGATCAATCCTATAACATGGATTGGTGTTATAGGGAGGATCAAAGGAATAAAGAAAGTCCAAAATTCAGATCTAAACAATCTAGGGGAATGGAGAGACAGGAGCACACATCAGATGAGTCTCCTAGGAGATCCCCAGGTTCAAATTATAAAAATGTCAGAAGTCCACCACCACCAAAAAATGTTGCAGGTGGGAAACAACAAGTCTATTTTACACCTTTAAACTACTAAGAAGGGGTGACCATGAAGTCACTGCTTTACCCCTACATGAGTGTACAAGTGGACAGTCATATACATGTCAACAGCTGCAAAAAGCAAATCATAATAATTTGTGTGCCTTAATTCCATGTACAGTTGATGGTGTTTACACCACAGCTTTATTGGATACAGGTGCCGATGTTTGCTTAATGAGCTTTGATGTGCATGAAAAATTACCAAACAAACCTCCCCTGACTAAAAAATACAAGTCACAGGAATAAGTGATAGCATGGATTTGTATGGCTGGCTGATTGAAGATGTGCCAATCTCTTTCAATGGACAACCTTCCATGAAATGGAAGACGTTGGTGGCAGCAATTAAAGATCCTATAATTATTGGAATTGATTTTCTGTGCAACTTTGGCACAGTTTTGAATTTCAATAAATACACATTCACCCTCAATAGAGTTCAACAGGATATGACTCACTTAAAAACACCAGATGGTGATGAATTTAATATTCATAAGATCATTCTTGACAAGAAAATTCACATCCCATCAAATACTGTGTTGAGAATAATGGTTAAAAGTGAAATGTCATTGAACTCAGACATGGTTGTTATATCAAGTGGCTCTAATAAAGGAGCACTGTTGACAAATCTTCGCGTGAGAACCGCTGAATCCATACCATGATAAAATAATTCACATCCAAAAACTGGAAAGTCATCAACTTCCAGAGCATCTACAAGTTTTATTAGAGAGGTCAATAAAAGGGTTAAGCAAAGATAAGGTGAATCAGGTTAAAGATTTGCTTATCCAATACCAAGATATTTTCTCAAAAGGGTGCCATGATCTTGGTTGCTTCACTGAAATTGATTACAGGTGTCTTAATTCCAAAACCAAAAAAAAGATTTATTTCCATTACCATCTATCTCTCAATGCATGGATGAACTCTCTGGAAACCAGTATTTTTCAATGTTGGATATGGCCAGCAGATACTGGCAAATTGAGATAGACAAAAAAGATAGACATTAAACCACATTTATTACAAAGTTTGGGTTATTCGAACATAAAGAAATGGCTTTCGAACTTTGTAATGCGCCTGCAACATTTCAGAGAGTAATTCAATTTTTTTTGCGTGGGTTAACTTGGGAGAAGATTCTCGCTTATATTGACAATGTAATTATTCTTGGGAAAGACTTCTAAGATCATCTAAAAAACCTCCAATTAACCCTTGAGAGATTTAGGAAACATAACCTTAAATTAAAACTGAAAAAGTGTAGTTTGTTTGATACACAAACTTTATTTCTCGGTAGAGTCGTTAGTTCTGATGGAGTATCAGTAAATCAGAAAAATATGCAGCATGTGAAATAATATCTTGTACCAAAATCGGTAAAAGAAGTTGAACAATTCTTAGGTTTTGTGAACTACCATCGGGAACACATACAAGATTATGCTAAATTAAGGTCTGTGTTATATAAGTTAACCAGTAGTCGTGCAACTTTCTACTGGGATGAACCAGAACAAGAAGCCTTCGATCAGCTGAAAGAGAAAATGATCTCTGCACTGATATTAGGTTATCCAAATTTGAATACCTTTGTTTTAGATACCGATGCTTCAAATCATTCTATTGGAGCAGTACTATTGCCAACTCAAGAATGACATGAATGAGTTGTTATGGTAGCTATGTCTTAACCCCGGAACAACAGAAATATTGTGTTACCCGGAAAGAACTATTAGCTGTAGTTAGGTTCACAAGACAGTTCAGGCACTACCTTTTAGGTAGGAATTTTTTATTAAGAACTGATCACAACAGTCTAATTTGGCTTCTCAGATTCAAATATATCGAAGAACAGTTAGCCTGTTCATTTGAAGAACTCAGTCAGTTCGATATGACTGTAGTACATCGTGCCAGAATCAAACATGGAAATGCAGATGGAATCTCGAGAATTCCTGACGATTATTCATTCTGTGATTGATATAAAGCCATTTTGGAAGTGTCCCAATTACTGTGTAAAGGTTGTAAGTACTGTGCGAGAGCTCACAATCAATGGCCTTGATTTAATGATGTAGTTCCATTAGCAATCCAAACTCTTGTGTCAAATGGACCAAATGAATCTCCAATCAGTTGGTTGTCTGGTTATACCCATAAAGATTTACAGGAAGCTGATTCTAGCTGATTCTAGTTTGAAAAAATTAATTAATTGGGTTAGTAATGACATTGAACCTGAACAAACTGTAATCCGGATATTAAATACTTTTATAGAAACAAAACACACCTTTTATTTCAAAATGGTCTTTTATATTATCACTGGAAGGATCAATTAGGGGTTAAATTGTTACTGATAATTCCGGAATGTTAAAAAGAGAAAGTAATGTCACTCAACCATGACATACCTTTAACTGGACACATAGGTATTGCTAAAACCATTGCTCGCATAAAAAACTGCTATAGGACAGTATCATGCAGGAGCACCACTTGAGCGTGTGCATATTCATATTCTTGGACCATTTACGCCAAGAAGAAAAGGTAATCAATATGTTCTTGTTATTGTAGATCAGTTTACCAAGTAGTTGGAATGTTTTCCACTTCCTCGCAAAGGGGCCGAGGAAGTAGCAAAATGTGTAGTTGATGGGTTTATCTCAAGGTTTGGGTGTCCTTTAGAAATACATACAGATCAGGGTAAAAATTTTGATGGAAAATTGTTTACTTCAGTGTGTGATCTATTACAAATTGTTAAAACTAGGAGAACACCATATAGATCCCTTTGAATGGACAGGTAGAACAATATAACAGAACAATACTTCAGTTAATCAGGTGTTTTTTACATGGGAACCAACAAACGTGGGATGAACACCTACAGCAGTTAGCTGGAGCAATCCGTTCTACCATAAATTGGAATATTGGTTTCACTCCTAACTTAATGATGCTTGGTAGGGAAGTTATGCTACCGATTGGTTTAATGATAGGGGGCCTAGAGCAGAAGTATGACAGCGCTGCTGAATATGTAGTTAAATTAAAAACTATATTAAAACAAGTACATACTTTGGCCAGGGACACATTAGAATCATCTCAAATGCGTCAAAAAAGGGATTATGACCTTAAGCTCAAAACTCAATCTTATTAAGCCCGAGATTTAGTTTACAAACTTGATTCCATTAAAAGAGTTGGTCAAAGTCCAAAATTACAAAAAGTATGGAAGGAACCGTTCTTAGTGGTACAGGTCGTTTCTCCAGTGCTTTTCAGAACAGTGGATAGGAAGGCATATGTGTTACATCACGACAGGTTAAAATCATGCCTAGATCGAGATGTTCCACTTTGGCTGAGGAGAAAAAGGAGCGGATTATTTCAAGGGCTAAATGAAGATAATGCTGAGCCTGATACAGAATCTCTTGGTTTAGATAAGTTATTTGAAGAATGTTCTGTAGTTGGTAATGACCATATAAGCCCAGATGAATTAGTTAAATTGAATGAATTAGATGAATTAGAATAAAACCCTTTGCCTGAAACCCAAGACCATTTAGAGAGTAATGCATGTTTTCCAGATCCCCTGGCACCAACCAGAGCAGGAAGAGAGCCCAATACCTGGCAGATTACCAAACTTAAATAGTTGTGCATGGTTCAGTTCAGGTTGTGGGTTATAATAAGTTACTTAACCATTCCTTGTGCATGCAACGTGAAAACATGTTTAACGGTCATTTTATTTCTTTCTCCCTTACTCTACAGATGCCGTGTGGACAGTGTTTTGTCTGAGGTAGGAGTCCTGGTGGCCACAGTCGAAGAGGTAATTACTGGCCACCAAGGGACAGCTATGGCAGGGATCAGGGTCATCGCAGTGATGTATATCCAGGTCAGGTTAGGGATTTGGAGGTAAGGAGAGAAAGAGGGGTGGCTGATCCTCGCCAGGAGGCAGATGATCATCCAAGATACAGGCAGGTAACCTCCAACTATCATCGCCCACGAAGCAATGATGTCCAATTGGGTGAGGGTAGTCATCACCAGTACTGTGTCCACAATAAGACCTATGACAAATGTGCCAGCGATAGGTCAAACAAGTGTACCAAGGGTTGCGCCATCATCATCCATGGTAGGTCAAACAACACCAGCACAGGATGAAGCTGTAGTCTCTATGTTGCATGAGATATTTGATTTAGTGAGCATAAAGAAGATTAGAGAAATAGTGGATCATCCTTCAAATAGGATGGAACCGTTTAACCAGGCTCTCCTGATGGGGCGTTGTCTCAGGGACATAGGCAGCAGGATGGCTTAACAGGGTTTGTTCGCGTCAGCACTATCAGCTTCCCTGGGAGCTCCCATATGGGTAACTCGAGCAGTGCCAGTACAACCGGCTGCATCCGTTACAATAGCAGTGGCACCGGTTCCAGCAGCTGCTCCAGCATCTCAATCTAGTGGGCAAACAGCACCGAGACAAATCTATGGTGTTGCTCAAGAGGAAGCTGAGTTTCCCCAGGCAAGGAGGGAGTATGCTACCTCCAAAGGAAACCACAATCTCTGCCCGCTAGACCGACACAAGCAAAAAGCTCATACACCATGGAGTAACCCAACAAATGGACCATTGTGAGCTCCAAAAAGTCAAAAAGATGCCAACAAGTTCGAGGCCTGAGGAAAAAAAGTTTCGAGGAAGGAAGGCCACTCCTCATCAAGCACTGCTAAAATAACAGTGAAAAGAAGGGCAGCAGAACCATCAAGAGAAGATGAAGTCCCTAAAAACACAAAAGAAGTCCGGCATGTTTCATGAAGAGTTGCAGGAAGCCTCAATCCCACATCAGAAGACACTTCACAGGATCCCTGAGGGATTCATGACATGGGTTGAAATGTCAAATGAGGTGAGAATGGAATCCATTGTGAACTTTGCAATCACGATTCAAAATATGTTGGGGTGTAAAACTTTGGATGATCTGATCACAAAAATTTGCAAGGACAGGCTTTACCCTGACCCCAAAATGATGATCATCGCTACCACTGACGAAGGTCACGGTCTGATGCGTGAATTCAACAGTTGGGTGAAAAAAGAAGACTCAAACAGTGACACCTGAATTCAATTCACCCAAATGTGTCGCATCATTGGCTCACTGGTGCCTGGCAGCACTTGTTTTAAGCCAAATAGGAGAAGAGCATGTTCAGGTAAAAATCCCAACTTTGAGGTAAAAATAACTGGATTGGGAGAGAGAGCCTCTGAAGCAACTGCCACATTGACTGTCAAGAAGGTGAAAGAGCCAACCCAGTCAAGTGACCGAAAGGTTGAATTTGTTGCCGGACAGAAGAACGTTCTCAAGAAAACCGTTCTAGTGCAAGTTCAGGAGGCAACTGCTTTAGCTCAGAATGCACTGACAGAAGAGCCAATGGATCTTGATCTGGAAACAGAACAGGAGGTGTCAGAAGTTCCGGATGCAGATGAGCTTTGCAGACAGGTGGATGAGGTGTTGTAGAATCAACCATCAACCTCCGCAAGTGCAACATCACAGGTCACAGAAACATCTCTTTTAGCAATGCCAGAAAGGGAAGGACATACTCCACCACTAACTTTTCGTCCATATCAGCCCCCAGTGATGACCAGTACTAAAATCATCAAACAACTGCAAGACGGAACAATGTGTATGGATCGTCTCATGAAGAAAAATGGGAAGATCCACCTCAACCAACCTTCAAAGAAGTTTTGACCAAACCACCTCCAAAACCAGTTTTACCACCATGAATGGAAGACACTGGGGAAAGCAGAGGTTGATGTCATGTGATGAATCAGAGAAAATTGGATTTGTCAACTCACACTTAACAAAATCAGGGCAGTGGCAGGTTTTTCTGCTCTTCAATCTATCTTGATCAATTGGCCCATGCTACAGACACCTGTTTGCCTACAACATGCAGTGTGTAACTTCTGCCATGGGGTACCAAGTGGGGAGGATATGGTTGTATATAAACGGGATCATCGATTATCCTTCATTTACGGTGTACATCCAAATGACCTGTACAGTCTTGAAAGCGGCGTAAAACCCTAAATAAATAAATAAACAAAGGAAGCAAAGTATGTTTCTCAAAGACAACTTGACGAGCGGTATGTGTTTGGCTGTAATGTCTTCTGTACTAAAAGATGACGTGGCAAAAAATACTAGAATCCGCAGACACTGTTACAATGGAGGAGTCCGGCAAATGATCAAATGGCTTCCCTAGTGTCATGTTCGGGTTCACCGCTCTGATATTGTGACGAGAAATACATATAGAAGTGGATAATGTCATCAAACAATTGCCAATGGAAAAGATACTCTTAGAAATGGACTCACCATATTTGTAAGCTCCAGAACATCTCTCCAATAGGTTCAACTCCCCATATGACATTGAGGCAAAAGGCAGAAGAGTTGCTGAACTGAAGGGTTTAGGCTTGGCGGAGATTCTCACACTACGGATTAAAATAAAGGAGCAATAGATTGCATCAATAAGAATCCGATACATTTAGAGTGGTCTGTGTTGACCTGAAAATAGTTGTCCTTGGCCTTTTTCAGAACAGGGTGGAATGTGTTGTAATCCGGTGTTTTGGCGCCAAAGTTTAATGTCCACTGCTGCCCAGCAATTAGGTCAGGGTTCAAGGACACAGAAGTGAGTTTGTCCGGCCTTTTTAAATATAGTGTCAGTTTAGCTCTAACAGTGTTTGTTGACACATGGTCACAACCAACAAATAAAAGAGTTGACAGCCTTTGCTGCTTAATATCTGGCAGTACAGGTTTCTTTAGAATCTGTAAATATTCATAGAATATCTTGTCAAGTGTTTGCTGTGTGGACAGAAAACCAAGTGACAGCGGACAGAGATCTTGGGTGAGTTTATACAGTAGAACTCCATTTATCCGACCCACTCGGGAGACATAAGGTCGGTTTGGATACACTGGAGGTGCGGATACATGAATGACACTGCAGTGTCAAGGGGAGATGTATTTTTCCAAAAGAATGAGGTTCAGTTACTCCTGAAATGGTCTAAGACGATTCAATACAGGGATGAATACAGAATGGTGACTATTCCCAAGCTGTGGGGTGTCGCCAATATGTCCTTATAGGGCGTTGAAGAAAATAATGGCCTTATACAATCCGGGACAGAATGAACCTTTGTTCCAAGTCCAAACAGCTGCAGGATGGCAAGTACTCACAGATACGCGTATCAGAAAAACTCTAGCAAACATCAATCTTGCCATTGATTTGCCATCAAATTATTACACATTTCACGCCTTCAGGCGCTCAGGTGCTTCATTCGCATATGATTTGGACATACCAGTCAAAGAAATCAAAGAACATGGCACCTGGGCATCTGAATGCGTTTGGAGATACATTCGTCCAACTGCGACTGCAGGTAAACAAGTAGCTCGGTTTTTCAAACGAACGCTTCACTCGACGATTTGATACTAGATATTGCTTCTACTCCTACATAGCTTGGGGTTTGGGGAATTTTTCAATATTAAGTCGTAAATGGTACATAGAAAGTTAAAATTTTAGTGTAAATGTAATAGTATTCAGTATTAAATTAAGTGAAAATTGCATGCTTAGCAAGCACATATTCTTAGATGAAGGTAAAAAGCATCAGGACCTTGCTTTCACAACTTTGACCTTCAGAGGTCAAAACAGTATTTTAAGCGTGACCTTTACGGGTCAAGGGTAATCAGGGTGACCTTTGGGGTCAGCAGGTGATCTTGGACCAAGGGCCAGATAAGGTCAAAAGCTTTGACCTTTAGAGGTAAAAAAAAGTGAGGTTAAATCGACCCAAGGGGTCAAGGGGTGACCTTTGACAAAGGTCATAATTTTTGTGGAATCTAGTCTGAATAATTATTATCAAATGGCTGTTTTATAATCTTAATGAAACTGTATTTTACATTCGTGTTTTATATATTCTTTATAATGGAATTGTACATATTCTTAGTAGTTAGTGTGATGTAACAATTTATTATATTCATGTTATTGTATAATAAACTTTTAAATCCTCTGTTGTTGTCTGTTGGAGTTGGGGACTGACATGCATGTTGAATAAAAGCAAAACTGATGTATTATGACAATAAGGTTCATTTTAGTAGTTACACCTATTTAAAATGCGATTTTATACTGAAGCCATGATTTACTGGGATGTTTTATGCAATTCATTACGAACCGCCACATTTATTTTGGGTGCGTTCTTTTTATCTCTTCAGTGTGGACATTAGGAAATTGGACTGCTCCGGGAGCTACTCCGGGGGATTAATAACCATATAGAAAGTGACAATTGTAATCACCAAGCAATAACACAGAGAACGCGGCTTATGTAATCGTCCCAATTGCGGTACAACAAAGACTTGATGAATGGATTAATCCCTAAAATACCCACATATAGAAGACAAAAGAAGGCAGATGAAAGGACAGGTCGATCTTTAAGTTTTATATTTGTTATGAGCCATTCCGTGTTGTGGTTAAGGGTTTTTTAATAAAATCACCAATTATCGCTCACTGGGTTCACTAATATATGCTTCAAATATTTGGGGGACATAGCTTAGGGTCGGTTACCCCCGAGATTTGGATGAACGGAGGTCGGATAAACGGGGTTCTACTGTACTTTAATAGGTGGGTTTCTGAGGTTAAATTGAGTGACCATAACAGGTGTGTCTGTGGTCTCTCTGGGGTTGTCCTCCAGTAAGTCTGACTACTTAAACTAATTGACTCTATGAAGTGCTTATTTAGGCTACTAGCTGAGTAACCCATTTTGGGAATTAGCCAGTCAGTTTAAAAGTACTGGATTTAAAATCTTTGTCCCATGTGCATGTTCTTCGTAACCTAGGCTACTGTGCATAAGGTCCCTTTTCTAATACAGTACTTGGGTGTGCCGAACTATATGCTTAATACAGATCGGTGTCTGTGGGATTATTTAAAGTGTTGACCCATTCTTTACTATCTCAAATACTTATTGTTTTCATGACAAAGATTAATTTATTTCTATGGAAGATTAAAAGGACTATAATTCTCAACTAATGAGGAAGTATCAGTTTTATATTTTGATTTTGGTAGAAACTGGATAACACATTTGAATTGAGACATTTGAATTTTTAATACCAACCTGATGCGTCAATTTGCTGTCTATTTGCCATATTTGTGATCAATATAAACTTTTATCTTGAATAAATTGAATAATTTTATATTGAATAAATTGAATAATTTCTAGAACAATATCCATATTATATTGCAAACATTTCAAGAAGACCTCTAATTTCACTTGGTGCTCACCTTTGATTGTTTCATAAACAAACTAAAACTCAATGAAGGCAAGGCTATCCATTCTCTATGACATATGAAATACTTTCTGTTTTACTCTTGCCATTGCTTATAGCTAATTCAAGTTAATTTGTCTGTTGTTGAAAACAAGAAGATTTTTCCTTATATGCTATTATAATTTCAAACTTACAATACACTTCTAGGGTACTGCTTCCACTGTTCTGTCCAACCACACCTGTCACAGTACACTTATAAGAACCCGCCATTTCCTTATATCCAAGATTGTTAAGATTTATATATTTACCATTATTTACCAGGTCACTTCCTAAAATCATAAAATTGGTGTAAGATGGATATGTGTTTGAAAAATACATTTTGTGCATCTTCCTGCTATACCATTCAATTTTAAGCACATTTAAATAATACAAACTGTGAGTAGATCTACAGTATCACCAGGACTTTTTCTGTGGATCAATTTTCATGCATATTATAATGATATTTCAATTATAATCCAATTAACGAATTCAGTCATAATAATATTAAAACATATTTTTTGAAAGTATGTTTATGATATACTTCATATTACTGAGACAGTGGGAGAGTAGGTTTGGGAATTTTTATCATGCATGTACAGTTAAACATAAAATGGGATTTGAGAATTTTTTGGTGTATATACAAATAAAAATGTTTAAAACAATCATACACATACATTAAACACATAAAATAGTATAATAAGGGCTTCAATAAAAGTATAGCCAAAACTTTAATATAATTCACTTTCCATATATAAATAAATCAGGAAGTAACCTCGCAGTTCAGAAGGGGTTAAATCTGAGAGGCAAGGTCAAATCAGGAACTTTCTATGAGCATTAATGACTACTGACAATCCTAATACAAGTACGATCCTATCTATGTGGTCACAGGAAGGTAAAGTTCAAGGACTTAGTGACAAAATGAAGGTCAACACATCTGAGGAAGCTCAGATCCTCTAGCCTGGGAAAACTTAAGAGTACATCCTAGTTAAAACGTGAGAAATAACCCGGGGAGTGTCAAAGTCTATATTAATCCATCATACGAGAACTCCCTAGTGAAGGGTTAGTTCACAAGGATCCAGGACCAAGACACAGTCAATCCAGTAGACGGGAGCCAGGGTCAGCCTGGACCGCCTTAATATCCAAAAGAGTGCTATAATATGGTCTTATAGGGCATTAGTTGCACATGATAGGTCTCTGTCAGGATGGGCAAGCCTAAGGGACCTATTATGTAGAATGGTGTGAGCAGCCAAAGATCCGTCGGATCACATGGTATATTAGATTTCTCAGATCCCATGATACTTCGGAAGCTTTGTACCAGAGGAGGAAGGTGGGCTCAAATTTTCCATGTATAACCTTTGCTTTCTGATTTTGCAATGAGAAAATCGGAACTAATAGATCAGATTGGGTGACCTCTGAACCAGGTCAGTAAATGCAGGGAAAAATTTCAAAGTAAGTAGAATTTTAATATTAATTAGGGTAGGGCTACAACTGACACAGCAGGCCCCTTCATGGCCATGCTTGCCACATTCCTCAATTTTTTTGAAACTGTACCAGATTGAATGTACATTATACTTTATAAGTATTTTCTGTTAAAACTTGCCAGATTGTAGATGAACATATGCAGTTAAGTCACCATATGTAGGTTTGTACATCCAGTTATATTCATATTCTGTTGAATCAGATGGGTTTCCACCACTTGTCCTGCAGGTGATATTTCTTTCGGTGAATTCTACAGCAGGTGTAGTTGTATCTTCTACACTTATTTCAGGTGGATCTAAAGAAAAAATTTAAAAATGTACACCCTGTAAATGAACAGTATATTTTGCTTATTCACTGCTATAGATAAAAATGAACTCTTAATGTACAATGGTCTCTTGAATTTCTGTAGTTGTAAAAACACTCAACATTGCAACCAGGGTTATAAATATTCCCTACACCAGACCATCTTAAGCATTTACTTTCATCCCAGATAACTTTTTAAATCTTTAAAATGTATTTAATTAAAAGTGTTATTTTAACACACTATACCATGTTTAAGTTACCAGTTTACATACATCTGCTGATCTGTTATCTCAAAGTTTTATTACTCACACAATATGTCGAGAGTGGCATCAGTCATATTGATAAAAGTCCCTTTCCACTTCAGACAGCATTTTGCGGTCTTGTCATGTTGACTTCTATTAGTTGTAAAAGTGAATACAAATGTTTTAACGCTGCCATAGTTTGCATCAGGTGTTGTATCTACTTGAGGTGTAATGTGTCTTTGTATGATCCCATCTATAAAAAAGTCCATGTCCAACAAACTAGCAGGACTGGAACTGCTAGCCTTACATTCCACTAATTTTTCGGAATGTTCCTTCACTGCATTACCTATGTCAATATCTAAGCCATTAGGTTTAACTGTTAAAGCAAAACAGAAATATTTACAATAAATAGTAATCTCACATGGAAAATATATAACTTGTTTTTTTACTATTAGTACTTTTACTATTTTACTATACCATTTGGATTATTATAAATCAAGGTTCAACTAGAATGATCTAATACATTAGTACTTGTCAAGTGCAGAAAAATGTTGTAACAGGCAGCCTAGAGCAAAATACCATAGTTAAAAGCAGGTGGTACAAGTGGAAACAGATGGACGTTGGTAGAGGTTTTCTGATTAATGGAGGCACTTTAAATTGTAACTTTGTAATATATATAGCTGTAGATACCTACACATCACTTCCAGATTATGTTTGCCATATTTTGTCCTGTTATTCCGTAAGACGCAGATCACAGGTCTCCTATTCATGTCACGCTTTTTTGTCAGTCTCAGTGTGTACTCTGTCATCTTCCTTTGGTTATCCACAGATGATGAGTGATTAACTTCAGTGTGTACATGAAGTTTATCTACAGGCTTATCATCCAGAAACCACAGTACAGCAGTTTGGTCAGGGTACAAGGAGTCTGTCTCACATACATACTCTGCTGCTGAGCCTTCTTCAACAGCCCGTTGAGGAACTTTTGTCATGCTTATTGTTGTAGCCTCAACTGAAATTACCATTGTTCATCTATAGGAATCTTTGCAACAAATAAGTGAGTATATACCTTCAATTATAGACATTTTTTCTGTACACTGAGGACTCTACCAAATAACCTTTTTTCGAATTTTGGTGTTTCAAATCGATTTGCCATTCCCAGTAAAGCAATGCCAAATCTGAGGTTTGAAATGAACAGAGCATGGTATATTATCGGATTTATTCACCTTTAGCATAAAAATTATGCACATACAATTGTAAAATGCCATTCATCAGAACTGAAAACTTAGGGTAGCCTCAAAAAGAAATAACTAGTGATATCACGATCTTTGCTGGTAATAAATAACCTGGAAAAGTTTGTTGACAAAATTCCAACTGTCCAACGCAATCAAAAGCTTTAGCAATATTAAAGTGTAATCCATACATACAAAAAATCAATCAGGCACAACATATTACCACTAGAAAATAATAACCACTGTGCACTTGTCCACATATTATTACCAATAGTTAGACAAATACAATGACGGTACCGAGGCTCCACTTTATTAATAAACAGGGTAAATTTTTGAACACAGTTACCCAGATTCAAACCAGAGCATAGATTATGTATTGTAAGTAAACACAAGAAACAACACTTTGAGGAATCTTATTTAAATGTTGGTTCTTTGGTACGGAAGCTCTGAACTGCCAAAGCTTTTTTATTTTACTAACTTGAATATACGAGTTAGCTAACTGGAATATATGAGTTAATAACTGGAATATACGAGTTAGTAACTGGAATATACAAGTTACTAACTTGAAAATACCAGTTAACTAACTTGAATATATGAGTTAGCTAACTTGAATGTATGAGTTAACTAACTGGAATACACGAGTTAGCTAACTGGAATATACGAGTTACTAACTGGAATATACAAGTTAGTAACTGGAATATACAAGTTACTAACTTGAAAATACCAGTTAACTAACTTGAATATACAAGTTAGCTAACTTGAATATACGAGTTAACTAACTGGAATATACGAGTTAGCTAACTGGAATATACAAGTTAACTAACTGGAATATACGAGTTACTAACTTGAATATACCAGTTAGTAACTGGAATATACGAATTACTAATTGGAATATACGAGTTATCTAACTGGAATATACGAGTTAGTAACTGGAATATACCAGTTAGCTAACTTGAATATACGAGTTAGCTAACTGGAATATATGAGTTAACTAACTCTAATATACAAGTTAGCTAACTGGAATATATGAGTTAGTTACTGGAATACAGAGTTAGTTAACTGGAATATACCAGTTAGCTAACTGGAATATACCAGTTAGCTAACTTGAATATACGAGTTAGCTAACTGGAATATACCAGTTAGCTAACTGGAATATACGAGTTCGCTAACTGGAATATACAAGTTAATAACTGGAATATATGAGTTAGTAACTGGAATATTCCAGTTAGTTAACTCGAATATACAAGTTAGCTAACTGGAATATACGAATTACCTAACTTGAATATATGAGTTAGCTAACTTGAATATACGAGTTATTAACTTGAATATACGAGTTAGTAACTGGAATATACCAGTTAGGTAACTGGAAAATACCAGTTAGCTTACTCGAATATACAAGTTAGCTAACACATATATTCCAGTTAACTAAAAGGTATATTCCAGTTAACTAAAAGGTATATTCCAGTTACTAACTCATATATTCCAGTTATTAACTTGTATATTCCAGTTAACTAACTGGTATATTCATGCTAGCTATCTGGTATATTCAACTCAGCTAATTCGTATATTCAAGTTAGCTAACTGGTATATCCCAGTTAACTAACTTGAATATTCAAGTTACTAACTCATATATTCCTGTTATTAACTCATATATTCCAGTTAGCTAACTCGTATATTCCAGTTAGTTAACTGGTATATTCAAGTTAGCTAACTTGTATATTCAAGTTAGCTAACTTGTATATTCAAGTTAGTTAACGTGTATATTCAAGTTAGTAACTGGTATATTCAGGTTACTAACTGGTACATTCAAGTTAGTAACTTGTATATTCCAGTTAGCTAGCTCTTATATTCGAGTTAGTTAACTTGTTTATTCCAGTTAGCTAACTCGTATATTCCAGTTAGTTAACTGGTATATTCAAGTTAGCTAACTCGTATATTCAAGTTAGTTAACGCGTATATTCAAGTTAGTAACTGGTATATTCCAGTTACTAGCTGGTATATTCAAGTTAGTAACTCGTATATTCCAGTTAGTTAACTCATATATTCCAGTTAGCTAACTCGTATATTCCAATTAGTTAACTCGTATATTCAAGTTAGCTAACTCGCATATTCAAGTTAGTTAAGTCGTATTTTCAAGTTAGTAACTGGTATATTCCAATTACTAACTCGTATATTCCAGTTAGTAACTCGTATATTCCAGTTAGCTAACTCGTTTATTCAAGTTAGCTAACTCGTATATACAAGTTAGTTAACTGGTATATTCAAGTTAGGTAACTGGTATTTTTAAGTTAGTAACTTGTACATTCAAGTTACTAACGCGAATATTCCAGTTAATAACTTGAATATTCAAGTTAACTAACTCGTATATTCAAGTTAGTAAAATAAAAAAACTTTGGCAGTCCAGAGCTTCCGTACTTCGGAGTATATAGGAAGGGATTTTTTTTTAATTTTTTGTGAAATATGCTCCTAATCTCGTACTGGGGGTGGGAGATACCAAAGAGGTTCAACAAGTTAAAGGAAAAGTGATAGGTGATTGCCCAGGTGAGGTGGATCCTGTCTATCTTTCAGTGTTTTTAAACTGCACTAAAAACACTCACTCGCAATTTGTTCCAAATTTTTATGACTGGATGTTTTACTTGTTTTATCTATGCATTTTTACCGCACCATGTGTTCTTAATTAAATATCTAATATTTTGCATTTCACAACTTATAAATATTTTGTTAATGCACTGTTGATTTTGATTGGCGTGCTTTCTATCAAAGCTCAGTAATTTATACAAGATGGGGCAGTAGGTATATCTACCTTGTACTATGCGTCCTCTAGGTTTGTTTGTCAATTGTACAGCATTAAATTGTTAATCAGATTCTGTTTGAGGTTAGGAAATCTTAAGTATTTGGCAATTTTATCTAACCAGTTATTGGTTTTTGGCAGTATATCTGTAAATCATCCAGTATGATGTGATGATTTTTTTTTATGTTCGAGTGCATGTGATAATTCTTTCTGACTATGATTGGTTGGATTGATTTGGGGTAAAACTTTGTTTTATCCTCTTGGCTAAATATATTTGCTTTATAAAATATTTTGAGTTGTTAGCTGGGTATATTTTATTTTGTAGTTGATTGTTAGTTTGTGGTCATTTCTCTTTATTCTCTTTTTTGTTTCTATGGACTACTGACTCTACTGTCAGGATGGGCACCAGTGTGTAATGTAAGTACAGTTATGTGTCACTTGGTTTCTTGTACAGAGTGATGATCATTTGTCTGCCATCAAACTAGACTGTGGTATGAAGAAAAACGATATATTACCTTTACTTAGTTAGACGTGAATTTAATTAATTCATGTTGATCACTTATATATTTTAAAAATATGTGGTATAACAGGGTATATGTGATTAACCAAATCTGACTTCCTTAAAACAAAAATCCATGGAAATCGTAACAAAAATTATGTTGAGTTCTTACATTATTACCATCTATAAACCCCTATTTGCTTCTATTTTACAGATGTGTTGAATTGTTTAAACAAAAACACAAAAAATTGTTCAATCTTTAGTGTATGCCACAACACATCCACGTCTTTTTCCAACCGTAATATTATTTTAATCATTCTGGAAAAAGTGGTATTATCTCAACTTCAAACCCACCTTGATAAATTGCCATCATTGTAGGTTTTCTGTTTGCCTAAAGAAAACACCACTGAAGCACCATCCTCAACATGCAAAATTATCTAACCGACGACTTTTATTTTCCTTGGTCTTTCTGCTACCTTTCAGCACCATTAACCACACCATTCTGAGGGACAAGTTACTATGACATTATTACTCTAATGATTGGCAGGTTTTAATCACATATGTCAGACAGTACAAAGTCACTCAAGGTAGGTAACACTAATGTCACAAATCTTGGAGATGAAGTTTGGTGTCTCCAGGATTTTGTTTTGGGCCCAATACCTTTCGATTTATGTACCAAGCCACTCTGTTCTATTATCTAGTCTTAAAGTAGCATTAAATACCACTGTTATGCCAATTACTCCCGATTATACAAAACACAGTAACCAACAAATTAATCACAGTCAATAAAAACTTGCAAAATTGTTTGAATGATATTGAAATGACATGTCAAAATAACATGTCATCAAAAACACTTAAACTAACACTAAACTGAATTTTTTAAATATGCTACAATAATCATAATCAACTTCTTCCTGAATTTTCAACAAATATTACCTAATATTATAAATTATGTGGTATCCTGCTGAAACGTAAAGAATCTAAGGGGTGTGTTCAACTTTAACATAACTCTCTCTGATCTTGAGAGCCTAGTCACAAAGTTTGTGCACAGGATTTGTCGATTTCACAATTATAATACCTTGTTTTCATTTATCACTGTTCAGAAGATTGCAGGTTGTTCAAAACTCACTCCTGCTTGGTTACCACTTTATAGCTCCATGTTTTTCTAGAAAAACTCACAAGTTACAAACTCGCCAACATAAATGCAAAGTACAGTTCAATATATTCTTGATCACATACCAAATTCTAAAACATGGATATCGAGTAAACATGCATGAAAAACTATATCTAAATATTTTTTCCGGAAATTCAAGATGCAGATGTTCAAATATTAATGTCCCTTAGGATCCCGCTTTCAACCTCTAAGTTTACAAATCTGTGAAATATGTTTCCAACTCCCCAAACCATTATATACAAACGCTCTGGAAGTCTTTGCTAATGACAAGAGATGTATCATAATGGAGGATAAAGTGATCTCCTATCTATCCTTTGCTGAATGTTTGGGTCCCAAAAAGTGTCAACTTACTGGTTAGTCTTTCTAGGACTGCAGGAAGTCTGTTCATAATTTTTCTAATTAGTTTCAAGTACGTTATCATTACCTGTTCAGAAATTTATTGCCAAAAAGAAACAAAGATGTCACCTAAAACTTAATAGAAGAATAGCATGCAGGTCCTAGTATGTTTCCTGTTGAGTGTTCATGGCAACTATTCTAGTTTGGTAGTTAAATTAGTGAGATTATTCTTTCAAATCTTTGTACAACCATCTGATTGCTTTAAAATATGTTACCTCACAAGAAAAAAAAATCTTCCCCACTTTTTTATTTGCATTACAGGCTTAACTCAAGATAGAACAATAGTAATAACCAAAACAAAAAAAGGAAAAAGAAACGTCTGATCAAGTGAATGCTAGTAACAGTGCATCCGTGTACCGGAAAACACCATCAATTAAATGGATGATAGGAAACATATCTTTTTTGATTAACTGTGTGACTTAAGACTGGCCAAAAACTATATTGATAAATCCTGGTGTTAATGTCAAGATATGGTTTATTAGATTCCTAATTATCTTTTCATTCTTGAAGCATTCAAGGGTTCTTTCCATTCATACTTTCACTTAATAGGCCAGATGCACTGATAACATTGTCATTTACTTTGTGCTCTTTCTTTGTACACTTTTCATAATCTTCAATGTTACACTGTATTTGGTGTTATCATTAAGGTGTGTTACTATGTTACTATGATTCAAAATTTGACATTGTTTGAAGTGAAAATTAACTATTTATTTTACATATATTCAAGACAGTGAAAATTGGTTGACAACAGTTATGATAGATAATAATGATGACGCACAAGTAAACACCAGTACCCGGAAGTCCCATGTACCAGACCTTAGATTTGCATTCCCATGAGATTACAGAAAAGTGCTTTACACCATGGTTTAGCATGTGCCCTACATCAAAACATGTGAGCAATAAATTCAAATATCAAGCATCATCATATTTTTGGGAATAACAGAATTGTAAACTTTAATTTAAAAAAAATTCAAGTTTCATCCTTTAAGTGGCTTCATTTGCCTGTTGTTTGTGTAGACTGTGTTAATGTTATTAATGTTTTACATGGAACCCTCAAATGGCGCAAATATGTAAAGAATGACAGTTGGTTAAAATTGTGCTAATTTACCAAAACAATAGTGACTTACCCACAACCTTTAACAAAACGGTGTAGCTATAGGCTGGACCTACACCCAAGGTTGTACATCTGAACCAGTTATTTTCTGAAAGGTCAATATTTTTTACCATAATGGAAGTGTTGACAGATTCACTGATGTCATATATGTCTGCACTTTTATTTCCATAGAGGTGTTTGCTGCCTGTGGTAGGGAAGATTTTTAATATCTTTTTCCATTCGTTGGATTTGAAAATGGACCAGTATATGGCAGATATATTCTCCAAATCTTCCCCACATGACAGATCTATAGATTCTGTCCTATTCTTCAGGTATACTGTTTCATTGATATATGTATAAGGCCCTGCAGCTGACATTATTTGCAACATCCACAGGCCCACAGAGGTAGCTACAACTAAAAAATATTGGTGTGTTTAAGTTATCCATTAAAATATATGATTTTACCGTATTTGTTTTGTAAATTACATCAGAATATTTAATTCCACTATGAAAACATTTTTCATCGACAAACAGTATGTTCTAAATTAGAAAATAGCTTCAGGGATATTCCTACTCTAGAGTGTAGGGAAATAACACCTCGAAGCCATGATAACAAAAAGGGTGAAAATTTGCAAAAATAAATAGCCATTCAGAACAGTTGTAAATAACCCAAACATAAAGCAATATTCACTGTAGTTTTTAAGAGGGCCAACTGATCCGTAAACTGCCAAACATATAGTTTATTACGTTATAGTCCTGCAAACTGTCTCTGATAAAGGAAGAAGTAAATATGCAAATTATATTATATATTCTTAATTATGTCACCAACCTTCTGTATGAATCTCCTGGACTTCTGCAAAGTTATGCTATCCGGTGTGTAAAATGGAGAAGGGAGAGGTTAAAAGTTGGTATTAAAGCAGTCAAGATGAACAGGATAAGTTAGTCTCGTGCTCAAAGCCATATCACTACTTAACAGAGTAAAGCCTCTTACATCCTATCCTGTGTGCACATTTGTCTTGGTTACAGAGAGAAATCGGCTAATTTACAAGGAACACTTAAGTTACATGTGCGATGTTATAACAAAATATCAAGGCTGCAGAGATTCCACAATGGAGATTGGCATGCACATTATTGCTCTGTGTGCACACAATATGACTTACAAACAAATCCATGCCTCAAGGGAAATTTACAAGAGGCTTGGGCACATGCCTCTTTACTAGTGATGACTTCAAGCATCTTGTATGTTTTCTTACAGGTTTACACATGCCATATGATACACTCAAGTGTATATAAAAACTGTGAGACCTGTGGCTAATTGCAGTCTGTCTTGTATTATTCAAGAGGCGACACTTTAGAATTTGTCTGTGCTACTTTTTGGCTTATCCATATTCATAGCTAGAATGTCATAAGAAACATTTAAAAGCTGAGTAAAGTTGTGCACGGCTAATTCTGGTGATGTCCTATCTGATAGATTCATCACAAATTATAGCAGACTGAGATCAAGAGACGTACTAGTTTCACTCCTGCAAAAATGTGTGATGTATTTGACAAGGGTTTACCAGTTTATATAGTGCAATCACAAGTCACATGCATAAGTGGTTTCGGATAAGTTATGATAGGGGTTTAACAAGTGCCCAATTAGAACCAACTTTTCTCCACTAACAATATCTTTTTGGGAATATAAAAGTAGTGCTGTATCAGATCATCTTGTGAACATGGTTAGCAAACAGAAAATATACAGTGAAAACATACTTAAATAACTACACTTTAAAATTTCAACAAGCTTCTCTCAAAATGTATTCTGGTATATCTTAAATGTCTTATTGCAAACCACCAGTTCTTAAACTGCAGGCAATATCATCCGAAATCCGCTTTTTGAAGAAGCGTCCCTGTCCTTGGATCATTGTGACCTTGGGAGTCAGTGGCGAGCCATCCATTAACTTGCATCCTATTTAAATTTTGAAAAGTTTCAAACTTCCACCTCTGATTTTGGTACTGTGAGCATGCACAGATGATTTCAAACATGCGCTCATGAATTTGTTACAACAGTAACCAAAGGTGTGGTCCATGGTGTACAAAAGCTGAGTTAAGGTACTGGTCATTGTGCCACATATTCTTCTGATGGCTACCGAATGTGACTTGAAGTTAATGGAGGTTGCTGTTCAATGACCAACGTTTGAAGTATTTTCATCCTACTGTTATTGATGGTTAAAAATCCATGTCCAATCAGTGGCTTTCCACCTATAGTGGGAACAACTGGACTGCAAACCAAGATAAGGTATTCATATTTCATTTATGTGTTGAAGTGATCTGACAGGATAATTAGGTCGGCATGTTTGCAGTTTCAGTTGGGGAATCTAGCTGTGAATGCACCTGTTTTAAATTTAAAAATCTCATATAGACTCACAGCTTGGGAATATTTCTGCCTTTTACTGTGCTCTGCTTGAATCCAGATATTTAAGATATCCAAGAATCTTTTGGAGCATGGTTTGGTTGTTTGTTTTTCACTAATATAAACATAAAATGTTGTGTTATTCCGACAAAAGTTACACAAGGGCATCATCCCATAGAGCCACAACATTTATAAAGACCTTACCTGGTTCTTGGCCTTCATTTCAGACTTTAATGGCATGACATACATAAAAAAGTGGATATTCCCAATTTGGGACAAATAAGTCTATGTCACTCCTGTCCAATTTGATGATGGCTCTTATGTTATGGGGCCACAGATGGTCCCACTCTGCAGTAAGAATCTTCTGCGAGAACCAGGCTGTTGTTCAAATGGTCACATTTGGTTAATTCAGTTACCCATTTTTGGCTACATGTCTGAGAAATCAGTGGTTGCTAACAGTCAAGTCAGGCTGACAATTGATCTCAGTCAAGGACAAATTAATAAGACAACTGACATATTATCACGCCTAGATAAGATAAAGCACTGTAGAATTCGCGAGGCTTACAGACCGTCCACATTTTCATAAATTATCCTCACTTTCTTAGAATTTCTCTATCAGAATCATATTTCACCTAAAGTCATTTCCATTTACCTATCCTCCATACAGTCCAGATCCAGACAATACAAAGTTTGACACTACACCCTTTTACCATCCTATTGTGTCCAGATACCATTGTATCACAATCAGTTCTAGATTCACCACTACACCTCGAGGCATTTTCAATTTATCAACACGGTATAATATCTCTGGCTCCTGGGATGTACTTCATTATCCCATTCTGTCCCAGATCCTATTTTAGATCCATCTTCCTTACCGTTTTATTTGGGTTTGTCAGGATATCTAGTGTTACCCCTGATAGTTCCTCTAAATTCAATCCTAATTTCTAGTTTCTGAGACAGGACCTCATATTTGCCCCCAGGGGCTCACCTCCTAGTTAAGTGGAAGAAGACTCTTCAGGATCATAAATGCCACCAATGGATCCATCTCCCCTCCATACAAAATCCCTTCCTCTCTAAAGTTAAAGTACTCAAGACTTTTTTAACCTGCAGGCCTCTTTCTCTCAATGTCCCTCTTTTTAACATTTTTTTTCCATCACACACCAGTTTTGATATCCACGTTCGGGATTCACTCAAGAAAGTACTTATACACAGGAATATGCTACTCATAGGCCATGCGTTTCACACCTTCAGGGTCCTGTATATATAGTAATGTCCAAATCAGGAACATCATGCTCACAGCCTTTGGAAGACCTCAGCTATTTGGACATATTTAGAAAATGCCTCAAAAGCTCACTCAATCACACTTTCACCCACATTGTCCCTTCATCTTTTTAGTTGGGTTTATGGGTTTTTAAAATTAGTTTGTAACATTTTAAAGCTTCATATTCTACTAACTTGTACATAAAAGTGTTCTTACTGTCTCATTAAAATACATAGAATCTGGACTTTATATGCCCCTGCAAAATCACCTCTCATTCTGAACTTTTGCTCAATGAAAACTCAAGAATTCTAAGGTGCCAACATCTAAGAGATTATCCATGTGTAAAGGGGTTGACTGGGTTCGAATCTGGTTGGGCAACTGTTATGTGATTTTCTTACCCCCCATTTCAGTAAAACAAAGGTAATCCTGGTGTTTCTATAATCAGGTTAGCAAACTTGCATTGTTGGAGGTAAAATATCACTGACTGAATATCGTCTAATAGTATTGGGGGGTCGCTCTGATTTGGATGTTTGAAAATACACATTTTAACAGTTAATTGAGAATCATTTCTTTTTTGCCATTATTTACAAAAGGTGTGTGGGGGTGGTTAATTTTACAATTTTATTTTATTGGAAAGGAGCTTTGTGCTCTAAACATGACAAGTTGTGTCACTTTTTTATTTTAGATAAATAATGTGCCCTAATTTTCCTGATTTTGTTTTAGCAATCATCATGCATGCTGCATACAAACCCTGGCACCTGTTTGACAGGTGTAAAGAAATTAAATGCTAATTGCTCATTTGTGACCAACAGAGTAGCTATGTAGCCTTATCCTTTTTTGGTATAATATATTCAGTTCAAACTGTCTCACTTCTTTTTATATGTGAAGCTTTTTTATCACCTTCACTGATGGGAGGGGTATCGTCAACTTTTATCATGTGAAGAGCTTGGAATGTTGTGATCACCCCTCATGTCTACAGCATTGCCAATGAAAAGCTATCGTGAATGGTCCATGGTAGTGACAGTGCTATTTTGAGCTAAGGACCACAGTGTTTGATTAATTTGGTGAAACTTACACCTTCTAGTCATTGATGAATGGTTGTTTCTAGATACAATTTTGCAATTTTATTTAAACATAATTACATACCAATGTATATAAAATGTGAATTACCCTACTTGAAAACGCAATTATGCATGATGATATCTTCATTCAGAGGCCAACACATTATTTAGACAATTTTAAAAATTAATCTAGCAATACACTTTTATTATGAAAAAGATTAAAAATAAGTGATTGATAAATATAATAAAGTAATCAAAACTTTAAAAGACTAAAGCTACTAAAACACTAATGTCTCACCTGCTTGTTTTGTCTTCATATTTCACTTTTATTTATCCATATTACAAGAACACAAAAAGTAACTATTATTCTAGAATACTGGTATATCAAAATAAATTCAATTAGAGTACATGACTCT
This sequence comes from Sabellastarte sp. h YS-2021, assembly GCA_964017235.1. Classification (NCBI taxonomy): domain Eukaryota; kingdom Metazoa; phylum Annelida; class Polychaeta; order Sabellida; family Sabellidae; genus Sabellastarte; species Sabellastarte sp. h YS-2021. Next base: position 15,258,280 of record OZ024933.1, read on the forward strand.
TCTACCTAATCAAGGATGTTTAAGACAATTGTCAACACACTTTCAGGCAAAACCTCTCCCGGAAGCAAATTCCCTATCAGATAATTTGCATTAGCACACAGCTCAAGTTATTAATATTTGTTTCTCATGACTATAAATATTTATTGGTGAATCATTGATGTGTAAATTTATTAAAATGTATTTTGCCTTTCTCTGCCAGAAACTATCTGCTATTTTTTTATTGAATCATACTAACCATTGTTACAAAGCATACTTCATACAATGATAAAAAATTGACCTCCATTATTTTTCCACAACTGGAAGTCAATTGGTCGAAAAATGTGTCATGGCCCTCTGAGAACCAGCTTTGGTAATTTACTTTAGTTATATTTAGAAAAATTGCAAAAAATGTTTCCTTTTGTCAATATCTTTTTGATATCAGTCACTGTACCTAAACCATTTTACTGTGTTGTTGATAACAGCACAGTTCCATTGGATTAAAAATGTAGTTTTCAAACTCTTTCCTTTTTCATCTAGTTATATTGCAAAAATAGTATTTTTGTCAACAAAAACCTGAAGTTCTACTGTATCCAGAATGGTCTTTCTAAGGTCATTGCTAACAGTAATAGGCTTGCGCATTTGATACCCATCCTCAAAAGATGACTCCATTTTGAATACTGTTCAAAATGGCTGCAAGGGGAGCAAATATTTACACACAGTTCCTCGAGCCCCAGAAGTTGGACAACTCAGAATGACCCCAAGGGGTCAAAGGTTAAACAAGCAAAGCGGGTAATGATATTTATTCACTAATAATTTTTCTACTTTTATTTACAGTTCTGTAGTTAGATTAAGACTGGCATAGGGTCACCTTAAGGTAAGGTAATTTAAGTTGACCTTAAGTAAAGGGGGGAAAACCCCATAGACTTTTGGACGACAATATATATATGTTACTGAAAGTAGGTGACCCTATGCCAGTAAGATTCAAACTAATGTAAATTATAACATTGAATGACATGGTATTTGTAACTTTACAATAAAACCATGAACCAGCCATCACAGTAAGTAAGTTAGTATCACAGTCGTTAAATTAACATGTCAATGTGACAAACATTTAAGAGCACTAATTAACATGACCATGAACATTCCATTGAAGCTGGTTACTAATACAAATTAAAATCACTTGGATAAAATAATAGTATCCTTCAAAAGTTTAGCAATATTTTAACCTTCAAAAGCACATAATAGTTACATTAACGTTTCACAATGTATGCATTCAAGTTATATAAAATTTCTTTATACAGATCCGGGATGCAACGTATAGGCTTGCCAGCCAGCATAATTAAAGAACCTAGACCCTGGCTAGTATGTCAGGTACCTGGTGTACTTGCAGGTACAAGTCCAGTATTTAAGACAGTTAACCTTGACCTTCAGGTCATGAAGATATTATTATTACTACACTTATATTGCTGGTTAAAACACAAAATTCTTTAAAACGCAACAGAGTCATTTAGACCATGTCATGAGTATGTTAGTATGAAATTTTCTACAGAACTATATACAAGCCACAGTCGATTAGCATTTACATCACTCAAAATTTACATCACTCAAAATTCCCAGTGGTGAGCAAGTCCATGTTAGTATTCTAGTTACATGTCGATAACTTCCATAATATCAGAGATATTTTAAATTAAGTTACACACATACAAAGGGTCAATAGCCCAATGAGGTGAATTAAATTTATTTATTTATAGGGAACAAGCCCTATTTCATTACTGCTGTTACCTTCCAAATACAGTTCCATTTCAAGAACTCAGAGGTCGCCCTAAAGGACTAAGCAATATAGCCCCAGTCTCTCTCACCTTAGGACCTCGAGTTAGTAACATTGGAACAGATTACTAAGTAATCGTACTTGATAGAGGGCCTAACAACTGTCTTACATTTAGAAATCACAGAGGATTACTAAGCTCCCAGTTGAAAAACACCAACATGCAGCAGCTTTCGCCCAAGGTAATAGAAGTGGCCTTGCTACACCACGACTTGTATGCTGTTATTGCTAGTTGAAGACAATCTGAAAATATAAAGTGAAAACTGAGTACCTCAGAAGCCCATCTACCAGGGGTTGTGGACAACAATTACCTATACATATATCTATGGGGTGGGTTCAAAACAAGTGGCTTCCATGAAATTTAAACGAGTGTGGCGCCAAATCCACACAAAGACTGGCTTTTATACCAAAATCTATTAACCGTAACCTCCCACAATGCATCTTAATGGTCTGGTGCCAGAACTGAGAGTTATGACCCCAGGCGGTCATATCCCCACAGTTCCTCGAGCCCCAGAAGTTGGACAACTCAGAATGACCCCAAGGGGTCAAAGGTTAAACAAGCAAAGCGGGTAATGATATTTATTCACTAATAATTTTTCTACTTTTATTTACAGTTCTGTAGTTAGATTAAGACTGGCATAGGGTCACCTTAAGGTAAGGTAATTTAAGTTGACCTTAAGTAAAGGGGGGGAAACCCCGTAGACTTTTGGAAGACAATATATATGTGTTACTGAAAGTAGGTGACCCTATGCCAGTAAGATTCAAACTAATGTAAATTATAACATTGAATGACATGGTATTTGTAACTTTACAATAAAACCATGAACCAGCCAAACCCCAATGGTAGAATAGTACTAGGAAACAGACAATTTTTCACGAAACATCTTTGCAACCTGGTCACCAGCATCAGTACTATCTGTAATATACCTCCACACACAGTCAGACGTCCAGGTGCCATGTTTCTGAATATTTTGAATTTGGACATTATTATTAAAAGCAAAGGTGGCACCCGAACGTCTGAAGGTGTGGAAGGTGAAACCAGCACCTGATAACCCAAGATTGGATAAAACTAGGGACAGGTGCCTTCTAACTTTGGTATCAGTAAGTGGAATCCAATCAGTGTTTGATTTGACTTGAAATAGGGGCAAATTCGACCCTCTTGGGGTTAAGGCCAAGGCATTTGACAATGCACGGACTGGACAGATAGGTGACTTTGCAAGCCTAGGTATGGAGATGAGTTTCAATTGATTGTTTTTCTGCATGGTTTTTGACCACTTGATCATTATTATCACCTTCTCAGGTTTGAAAATTAAATCCCCTCTGGCTAGATGCCTGAGGGGTGAGAAGGCCCCAACACAGTGGGGAACTAAGTTCGAGAGTCTCAGAAATGAGAAGAAACTGAGAAGATAAATTGCTTTAAAAATTTGGCCCATGTAAGTTAGATCACACTGGGGAACTATTTGTTTTAACAGAGCAATATCAATGATTTTATTAAGCTTAACTGCAAGGGGGGCATGGATTTGTACTGCCCTCTGATACAATTTTAACCTTTGGTCTGTGAAACAAGACACATCAAGACCATAAATGATAAATGTTGATTTTATGGCTGACAGATAATTAGCCATTTGTGACACTTTTACACCATTAAAATGTAGACATTCCAGAAAGCAAAGCAGATTAAACACATTCACCTGATTCAATTCCCAGCTCATGAAAGTGGCAAAAGCTAGGAATACACGAAATAAGGCAGCATAAGCTCTCTTTGTTGACTCACAAAAGGCTTGTGACAATCTGGAAGTAGCCAACAACGTCAAGTGTCTTGCCACAGGCTGTAATCCTACAATTTACAATGTACAACACATAGCAATTAGTACAATTGCACTTATTAGATTCCATCATGAGTAGCCAGCAATTCTTGGCTGGTATGAATCCAGGTCACAGGATGGACTAGCTGTTGTAATTTTTGAACGTTATTAGCTACAGTAAACCACCTAGATAAGAGGTCAGCTATGGAATTCTTCTTGCCTGCAATATGGACAACCTTCATATCTATGTTACATGTACTGAGCCACATAAAAATATTTCTGGCATATTTGGCCAGTACCACATCACGTGACCTGCCATTGGTTAGAACTGCCACTACCGCCTGGTTGTCACAATTTATGACCACTCTTTGGCCAGCCCATTGGTTGTGCCAAACTTTTAGTGCCACTAAGATGTTTATCATTTCTAGTTGTGCTATGTTATGTTGTGACCAGTTATTAGGAAGCTGTAATGCATACACCTGATTTTCATAGATAGCACCCAGGCCTGTTGTACAGGCATCTAAATGTACAGTTTTTGTATAGGGATATTGAAAGAATGAGACACCATTGTACACGGATAGAAAGGTATTAAACCATTTCAGATCTTTGTGAAACTCCTGATTTAGTTCAATAATACTTTCAGAATAATGTTCACGCAATAAGCTGAGCATTCTATTCAAGAAAAATCTAGCATATTTGATACATTTGGCTATGTACAATAGAGAGCCTAGAAGTGACTGTAACTCTTTTTTGGTACAGGTCGATTTCCTGGACCATTGTACATATATTTGTTTAATGGAACTTAATTTCTCGTCAGGTATGGAAACAGAATAGTCTTCTGTGTTTACAAGGATACCCAAGCATACTACCTTGGTACTAGGGGCCACTAGCTTTTTCTGGCTAATAGTGAGACCTAGTTCCTGAAGGAGGTTTTGGAGGCGAGCAAATGAGTGTTGTATTTTTGAGGGTAAGGCCACACAAAAAAAATCATCACTATAGTTCCAAATTTGGTGACCTTCCTGTTTCATGATATAGCGAACTGCATCGGATAATCGTTGAAAAATCGAAGAACCGTGTTTTAGGCCGAACGGCAACGAAAAATCGATATAATACTGGCCCCAATGGAGGCCCAAAAGGTCCAAATCCCCAGGATCAATGGGAACATGTCGAAATGCGCGACTGATATCGACTTTGAATATATGACAACCCCTACCTAGTTGTAAAACCTGATCAGTTATGTTATCCACCGATGGATAAGTCAAAAGTACCTAAGTATTTATCTAACTCAGCACCTGAGTTCACTGATTGGCCCTTGGGCCAGCTCAAATCCATAATAACCCGACGTTTGTCCGAGCTGGACTTGTCCCTGGTCATAAAGGGGCTGATGTGTAAGTTCTGTATAGGTGGGTCAGCGTAAGGACCCCCCATGGCACCATGTTCAGTTTCTTCGGCTAGATATGTGTCAACGTGGCTAGGAAATTGTAAGGCACTTTTATGATTAATTTTTTCAGTACTGATCACAGTTTCTCTATTAAAATCAAGAGGGAATCCGTACTTAATGAGCATGGGAAGTTCCCAGTCCCAATAGTCAACCAAATACTCCTCCCACTTCCGGGAGTTTAATTTTGAAGGAACAGGTATTTGCAACCCTCTGTAATTGTATCTCCCATCGCTCCTAAGCTTTGAATGCAACTGCAATAGATCAGTACTTTCTTCATTTCTATTTGTGTCATATACACGGCTTTGTAACCCATAAGTAGGAATAAAGCCGAACAGTGGTTTATTCTGTGCCAGCAATATTTTATTTTGTTTGGCCCCTCTAGCCTCCCGCATGCGATACTTCTTACAACTACTGTGCATCTCGAGCGAATATTTGTCAACAGCACCCAGTATAGAGTTGGTCGTATCGCCTATGTGAACCCGGCGCGGACACTCTTCGCTTTTCATATCAGAAGTCGTATGTGATGGAGAACAAGGGCTATTTGAGTCATAATCGAGTTTGTTGGTGTAACATGGTGGAGTTGATGCGTAAATTTCTTCGAATAAGACTGTCTTATTTATAGAATAAGAGGCATTCTTACCTTCATGAGCATTTTGACTCACAGTTTCCAGATTCACACCTTTACTAGTTGTTGCATCATTTAATTCTACAAAGACACTATCGTCAGAGTTATTATCAACACCATTACATACATTTGCCTCAGCTAATACTGCAAACCTGTTCGCATGAATTACATTGTGAACACCTTGACTTTGTTCACTACGTTTCATTGTATGGTGTGGGCCCATATTGCCCATATTGACATTTTGACAATGTGTTTTAACACTTGTATGCGTGTTGTCACACTGATTGGATTTTTTGACACCTCTGTGTTTACCATAAACCTGTAAATTTTTGCCACCAACCATTTTGGCTACATTACCAGTGACAGCTTGTGGTTTACATTTTTTGGCATTGGCAACACTGCTACGTTTTACTATATCAGAATAAGAAACTAGAGGTTTAGTTACCTTGTACACTGACATCAACCTATTGACATACTGTATCTCAAACAAATGGTTATCATGAAAATTAGAATTATATATACACCTACTTTTATGTACAATTTTACCTAATTTTTGAGCCACTGCATTACTGCAGTGGTTACTCAGTTTTTTGCTACATTCTTCTGAGTGCAAGACTTTGTGGTATGTGTACCGTCACAGTTACCACACACATGTCTAAAAAACTGACCAGCTGTGTTGTGGTGTGTGGGGTACTTGCAGGTACCTTCCTGGAAGTACCTGCAAGTAACCCCATTCTTAGAATAAGAAGTTTTTTGCTTCTTAGCCGTTGAGCGTGAGGCAGAGGTTTGACTTCCAGAAGTATGCCTTTGGGCATGGGCACGACGTATCCGATCAATCTTATCAGTATCAGTCCAGTTAAGCCTATCAGCCTCCATGTTGGTTAAAATAACAGCATGACAGGCTTTAGCCGAATCCCATGCAAAATCAGAGGCGTCCTCCATAATATTGCCTAAGTAATCCAGCATACATGTTCTATTCTGTTCAGACTTTTCCTCTTGCATACACCGTACGAATCCGGAAACCCATTGGGTGATGGTCAAATCGTCGTAACTAGGACGAGTTTTGTGTGTGCCTGTTAGTATGAAATGTTGTGGCCAATCTACTGATTTTTTGACAAAAATTTCGCCAGGACCACCTCTCTGTGATTTGACCCTACCTTTACTGGCTGATTCGTTAAGATGGCGTAATTCTGTCAAGCGTTTCTCAACCTCATGCTGTATGGATTCATTAGTCCTCAAGAACGACATTGAGGGGACCACACTCTGAGAAGAAGCCAGTTCCGTATCGGTACCGTGTAAAACTGTATCATACTGTGATTGAACTTGGGAAGTGCCAGGCAGACTTACGTGTGAGCTACCCTGTTCAAGTGCAGCTTCTGTGCGCTGCACCCTCCTATCCATGGCCTCCATTTTCTCGCCAATTTTGCGTAATTGTAACAGAATCTGATCAGAAGCCGTAATATCCTCACCAGGGGAGGTGGGTGCAGGCAAAGGGTCAGCACTAGAAAAGGACTCACCTGCTGTCTTCATGCATTTCTTTCCCACCGGACGAGCATGTTCCTCTTGGCATTTGGAGCAGTGAAACACTTTAGGCATTTTGTTTTTCGAACTGAGCAAATATAAAATATTAAAACATGTAAAAGATAAAATACTAAAATATAAAACTATACAACGAAGCTCAGTTCAAAACAAGTGGCTTCCATGAAATTTAAACGAGTGTGGCGCCAAATCCACACAAAGACTGGCTTTTATACCAAAATCTATTAACCGTAACCTCCCACAATGCATCTTAATGGTCTGGTGCCAGAACTGAGAGTTATGACCCCAGGCGGTCATATCCCCATTGATTATAATACACATCGTGACACTACAGGTTCCCACTTTTCCCATGTATCCACCAATCAAACTAATATTTAAATTGGAATTTGCTTTTGATGCACCTACCAAGTTTGAAAACTCACTTCTTTCTACAGGCTCCCACTTTTTTCCTTATATCCACCAATCAAACTAACATTTCAATTGGAATTTGCTTGTGATGTGCCTTCCTTGTGGAACAAATTGCCTTAAGACATCCAATGTGTCTGACATCATTCAGATCAAAATTATATTGTTGTCTAATAACATAATGCTTTTTTGTCTTAAAAAATTAAAATGGTACATGTTTTCCAAAGCTTATCCACCTTAGTTTATTCTTTGTCTGGTGCCCGGCATGGTTGCTGACGTTTTACATGACCTTGATATCGGATTTTGGACCCTGGTTTTTGGTATGTTACGACTTCATTTGGTGAAGATTAAACATATAGAAAAGGTCTACAAGAATTTATATTTTCCAGGACTTTGATCAAACCACAGCCTCCTAAACAGCAATAGACATTTGTATGGCCTAATCCAACAATGTAATAACAGCAACATTTGAGATAACCCAAAACAATGAGTTATCAGTCTCAGCGAAGGCAGCAGCAGGTGTACATGACAACATCACAGGAGTAACACTTCATGGGAAAGCCTCGGCAGTACTCTCTTCCTAGAACTAGTTTTGGCTACAGGACCAGTTTAGTTATGTTGGATTCTCAGATATTGGTCGTAGCCAGCAGATTCACATGCAAATGTATATAAAATGTGGATTATTTTACTAGAAAATGCAATTACACATGAAGATATTTTCATTTAGAGGCCAACAAGTTATTTAAGAAATTTTAAAATATTAATCTCACATTATTCTTTTATTATGAAAAAGACTAAAAATTAGTTGTTGATAAATATGGTAAAGTAAGCAAAACTTTAAAAGACTATAGCTACTAAAACACTAATGTCTCACCTGCTTGTTTTGTCTTCATGTTTCACTTTTATTTTTCCATGTTACAAGAACACCTTAAGTAACTATTACTTTAGGATACTGGTATATCAAAATAAATTCAATATGAGTACATGACTCTTCTACCTAATCAAGGATGTTTACGACCATTCTCAACAGAATCTCAGATATTGGCCGAAAGTCCAAAACAGTATCCTGGCTGTTGAATGGGATGTAAAACCCAAAATTAGACGTTTGTCCACAAAAGATAAAGAAAGTTATCCCCCCTGAAAAAATAGAAGTTAAAATCCAAGACGAAAATATAATGATAATCATTGCACCTTGTCCCCATTACAAAGGCCAACACTTCCAAACACGTTTCGAGGGTAGGTTTGTAATCTGATCTCACATTCCCCAAGCAGAAAAGTAGAAAAGTTAAAAACCTTTTAATTTTATATAAAAATGAAGACTAAAATAAAGCAAAAATAAAAATAAAATAAATAAATAAATTTAAACCCCCCAAAATGTCTGTGGCATGTTTTATACCCAACAATCACAGTCTGGCTGCAAGTTCTGTCTTGAGTAAATGTATTCTTGTATGGTATAATCTTTTCCTGCCGAAGTCACAACAAAAACAGATGAATTTCCCTCTTAACAAGCTGTGACAAACAATGCTGCTAACATGAAATAAATAAATACAAGACAACTTTAGGAAGGCAGCTCTAAAAAATAAAGACTTAAAAGTTTTAGCTATAACAAGGAATAAATTATAACATTTTATATTGATCCCACAGTTAGAGTGAGTAGTATAGGAGTAATTTAACCCCCACACTGCAGTGATTCAGGACACTTCCGGTCATGTGACATGATGTGGTATCAGAGGACCCAGAGATCTGATTGGTTAAATTTTGCGGGAAAAATTTGGTTGAAATTATTTGCTGATGTAGCTTTTTTGGCGGGAAAAAATTGGTGAGAAATTTTGTGCTGTTGCAGCTTATTTTTGGAGGGAAAAAAATTGGAGGGAAAATATGTGCTAAAGCAGCATATTTTTTGGAGGGAAAAATTTGGTGGGAAATTTTGTGTTGATGAAGCTTATTTTTGGAGGAATATGTGCCCATACAGCTAATTTTGGGGGGTAAAATGATAGGGGCTATTTTAATAATGCCATGGTAGCCAGAGGATTATTTTTGAATGAAGTAATGGTTGCTAGAGGATATTTTTGAATGATGCCATCTTTGCTGGGAGTGTTTTTTGAATAATGCCATGGTTGCTAGGGGGCAAGTTTTGAACAATGCTGTGGTTGTTAGGGACTATGTTTGAATAATGTTATCGTTGCTAGGGGCGATTTTTGAATCATATTATACTTGCTAGGAGTATTTTTGAAAAATGCAATGGTGTTTGAGGGCTGTTTTTGAAAACTGTCATGGTTTCTGGGTGTATTTTTTTAAACACCCTATGGTTGCTAGGGGTTAATTTTTGAATAATGTCATCAAATAATCGATGTTGTTTTTTGTTTTGTTTTTGCAATAGAAACATGACTGCTATGAAAATTTCTGTTTGCATATTTATAATTTTTAATGGGTATCATGCCAAAACGAGAACAATGCAGATGTATTATTCCATTGTAGACATCTCCCCCTGGGGAGAGGGGCTGCTCAACTGACAGATTGCCTTGACTGTCAGTCCAAAAAGTTTTGTGTGCGTTGACACAAAGTGGCACGATGTGACATCACATTTATCACAAAGTGGATTGAAAGCCTGAGTGCTTTAAAGTATTTAACATGTTTTACCCTGTTTCAATAATAAGCATTAAACTTTTATGGTTTTAATCAACAGAATGTTTTAAAACTTAAAAAATAGCTTTTATGGTTTTAATCAACAGAATGTTTTAAAACTTAAAAATAATTGGCCCGGGATTCACAAAAGGTCTTACGTTTAGGCAATTTTTTTGCTTAGACCAGTCTTAAAGTTGTGACTTTTGTCTTAGCTAAGATTTCTCTTAAATTGGGATTCACAAAAAGTGCTTAGCAAAATCTTAGCTGAGACAAAATTTGTGCAAAAAGTCTTAACAACTTTGAATTCAAATTAACAAATTTTAATAAAACAGAAACATTTTTAATCGATAAATACACCAAACATGCTCTTCAAAATTATAAAACAGATTTGTTACTTTTTTGTAAAATTATGCAAAAATAGTAGTCTTTATGTTTTATCATTTGTATGACATTATTTTTACCACAAGAAGGTAAAATGTGGAAATTTATAGGTAATTACATTATTGAAATTTTTATTACAATCCACAGAAATTGCTTTTATAGGAAGTATAGATCCCCATAGTATATATTTTGTTAGCATAACAAAGGGTAAAATGTAAATACATGCAATGGAATATTTTAAGTCTGCCCTGCAGTGGTCTTAAAGTTATGACAAAATCTAAGATAAATTTTTGTCTAAGACCTTTTGTGAATCCCATTTTGTCTAAGCAACAAAACGTCTTAACTTTATGACAAAATTCTGGCAGAGTTAAGACTTTTCTCTTAAAGTTAGTACAATTTTTTGCTTAAGACATTTTGTGAATCCTGGCCCTGGAATCACATTGGCTGTAATATTTTATTTGCATCACACCAATTCAAAAACGGACAGTCACCAAATGAGTTTAACAATGATTGGTTGATGAATGATGATGATGTCAAAAGATGCTGAAATATGATTGGTTGATAATGTAATCTGGAATCTGATTGGTTGATGACATCACACCACCCAGGATTCAGACATCTGATTGGTTAATGATGTCATTTGCATATTGATTGGTTAAGGGGGTTGACGCAGACATTTGATTGGTTAATGATGCCACAGGCATCTTATTGATATCATGTGCATCTTGATTGGTTAAGGGGTTGGCAGTTATTTCATTGGTTGATGACATCACATGATTTGTTTATGATGTGTATAGCGGTTGATGTAGGCATCTTGTTAATGATGTCATTGATTGGTTAATAGAGTGATGGAGGTGTTTGATTATCTGATGTGTGATGCAAACATCTGATTGATCTACTTGAACCAGCAAATTCTTCAACTCAAGAAAAACAAGGCATTAAAGTTGATACAAGTTTTTTTTATAATATTTGCTCTCTGTCTCATATTATCTGGTGTTTCCTGCTTGAGGTCAATAAACAGGCACCTATACGGTCCCAGGGTCATCACTCTTTCATATACCTGCACAAGGTATTCTGGATCTTTGGGGTCTGGCCAAGTGTTGAATGTGGCTGGCATCTTTGGGGTTCTTAAACAGGACCATGTAGTGTGTGTTCAAACTGATAGTCCTCCGCTTTGTTTCTTTAATGTTGTACTTTTTTAATTATTCTGTCTAATGAGCACTGTACTTCTCTTTGAAGTGACAGCTGTAACAGTTTTGTGACTTGTAGTTTACATATTAATACTCTTGCTATTGTCTAATTGTGATTCAATGCGTTTAAAAGGCTTTTGTCTTTCTAAAGTGATACTTCTCCTGTTTACTTTTGGAAAACAAATTATCAGTTGTACAAATTACCCTCTTCTATATCTCATGGTTTGCATCAATGTATCCTTAAGGCTTTAGGATATGGGCGCCATTGATGTTTCTTTTTTATGGTTGCATAATCTGTATTTTCATACATCTAACTAGAAAATGCAACACCTTTTCCATATGATGCCATCAGAAAAGGCCTACATCTTTTATACAAATATGACAAGACCCAGAGAGTCTGTGCATCAAGATGGCTGATAGTTGTATCGTTAGTAATAGGAACTGGAGAGTTTGTTTTCACCTAGACTTATAAGTTCAAATTAAAGATTGTTTGAAATAAAGATTGCAGTGATTCATTGGAAGAATGGCAAAAATATTCTGGCAGTAGTCAGACACAAAACCCCCTTGTCTTTGACAGATGCAAATGGGAACGAAACATATAGGCTATGGCAATTACCTATTCATATCATTCTCATTCAATAAATATATATTACTATGTGGCTTACAGAAGGGCTTGCAAATTTACAGAGCTGCAGAGGTTAAGAATTTGAGCTGCTGTATGTGTCAGTCATATTTTGAACCACTTAAAGCTGTAAAGCACTTCAAGTTATTAGCTTGGAAATACATTTACATGGTACATTACATGAAAAAGGTTAGTCAATAAAACAGCTTCTGCCATATTTAGGATGTGGTGTCTTTCTCAATAAATAACTAGATGGAGGTGATGGGAGCTGGACTAATGGGCCCTTTGCCAATTCGGCCCTTGGCAAATCAGTCCCCTAAAAAGTCTGCCCTGGGCAAATCGGCCCCTAAAAATTTTGCTCTGGGCAAATCGGCCCTTTTAATAAGCTGCCCTGGGCAAATCAGCCCCAATTGATAACTTTTGTAATTAGAATTTATTTATAGACCTGCAGAGAGCATATGACTGGGTTGATAAAGATATTTCTCCAGGATTATTAAACAGAAAAATAAGGGGTCTTTTTCAACAGAAACTGTATGTCTTAAGTGAAATGGTATGACATTTATTTAATCAGGCTCTTATTTAAAAATAGGTTGATAAATATGCATAACAATGTTATGACAATAGTGCCAACTGTTTATGTGTTTGATTAAGTGTAATTAACACATATGAAAGATGTCAAGATACTAGAAAAAATCCAGATAAGAGAAAAATAAGGGGTCTTTTTCAACAGAAACTGTATGCCTTAAGTGAAATGGTATGACATTTATTATAATCAGGCTCTTATTTAAAAATAGGTTTGCTAAATATGCATAACAATGTTATGACAATAGTGCCAACTGTTTATGTGTTTGACTAAGTGTAATTAACACATATGAAATATGTCAAGATACTAGAAAAAATCCCTTGTAACCTATGTGCAATAAAATTTGTTTATGTTAGAATTATTAAAAGTGCAATTACATTGTCTGCACACCCTCTGCTGGGTGGGATTACAGCTTTACTAATCTTTGGTATTCGTTTAGCATAAGGATTACTAGCTAAAATGGTAAGTAAACAGTATTAGACATTAAAAGCTAATTGTTCCTATTGATGTACATGCAGGGGATTATATCACCCCACCGGAACCCCTTGTGGGAGAACTGTTATTATTATTAATTTTATATTTTAAATAGATAATATTTTGTCTATTTTATAGATACATAAAAGTCACAAGTAACCCCAATGCCCAGGGGGTGTGAAATTGTGAAAAATGCATAAAGGCGACAAGTAAACCAAGTATACCAAGCAACCCAAAGTTAAAGCGACCCTCAGCCTTGACTATTGATAGACACTGAGAATACACATATGGATAAACTCTTAAATTTTAAACCTATTCTAGATATTAAAATAATAGGAAATACAATAGTGCATAAACTCATAACCATTCAAGTCAAAGTAATAATTAAATATTTATTATTATTTATTGTACTTCATATTTTTGCTTTATATAAAAAACCAATAATAAATTTATTATAATAAAAAGAAAATGCAGACCCACCTTATACTCACATGTCTTTTATTTGGATGGTTTATAATTCATGTTTTATAAACATACCAATTAAGCATAACTACAAATATTATAACAATTATAAAAGAACACCCATACCAGGTGGACTCTCTTAAAATATAGCTCAAGAAAGCGAGGATATGAGTATCCTATACTCACCACTATTTGTATACTGCTGATACAATGGTTTTTATGTTACGGCCATGGGCAAGCATGGTAGCAATAACTGGTTGCCAATAAGTTGTAACAGGAAAAGACAAAAAGTTTAACAAATTTATTTAGCAATTAAAAATAAAGATTACAGTCAACTGGTATGTTCTCAACAGTACATACAATGATACAATAATGAAACCAATCTAACCTGCTCACTGTAACTGAGAGTAAAGTTTGTCCACTGTATCAAGTAATCTGTCTTGTGATCTGTCCTGTGATCCATCTGATGTCCACTATCACAGGTATCTGTATCCTGTGATCTGTTCAGTATCCGATAACACAAAATGTCCTGTTCATGTGATGATATCCAATCACACCAAATATCTGCATAGAAATATCCAGAGAGTCTGCACAACTGTACTGTCCGCTTCAAGATATAGCCAATGCAAAAAATGCAATAAATCCACTCTCTGTAGACCCACACACTATGTGCAGATGAAAAAGTATCCAAAGCACAGTAAATCTATTCTGTATCCAGTTCCCTCCAATAATAGTTTAATCCACAAAGTATAAAGTACACAAAAAGTGTATATCCAGTTGATAGTACAATGTATCTCTAAGACACAGTTAGCCTTCTGTATAACCAGCGAATACTATGTTCATCTGTGGCCAGGTGTACAGTGCTTATATACAAGCATGGAAACTTCCAGACAGTGACAAAGCTAACTCGAATTTAAGACCTCTTACCAGATTCACCAAGGAGGTTCTAGAGACTACTGGTAATTGGGTTTTCGCAAATCTACTAATATAATCACTGAGGTTATTAGAAGCATATCCCCAGTCTATAAACAGATCAGTACTGCATGACACATAAAAGAATCAATAACACAATTACCTTATATGGTAATATATAGATACAAGCCTAGATTAAACAATGCACTTATATAGTGTGCATATATGTAACATCCCCTTCCACAAAAGTACCACTTAGAAATCAAATAACCATTCGAAATACTGTATCCTCACTTCAAATTTACTGAGTCGCCTGAACCTGCCATAAAAACGGTTCACAGGTACAGAGCCAACTCTGAACTGGTACAAACTTGGGGTTCGCCCCTGGTCTAAAAAAAGTACTTCACGGCTCACCAAGCTAGAAATAAATCATAGCCTCTACAATACTTTTTAATAGCAGGTCCTGTGGACATGGAAAGTCTTCAAGTAAACTTCTACACTACTGAACCTGTGTTTTTCTAGGCATAACAGTTTATGACAAACTTTGATGAAAAATAATGTGTGAACACATGCACACCCTTTTGATGTTTTATTTTTTTGGTGCGCCAAATTACAACCATATGCAGTTTTTACCCCAAAATAGTTGAAGGCTGTCAGGGTATTGTTTTCAACAATGTAGTCTGGATGGGTGGGTGGGCAGGGGGGGGGGGCAGAAAAGTTTATCTCAGAAACCATAAGATGTAAGAAGTTGATACTTTGTGTGTAACATCAGGGTGTGTTCTTAATTTGGCCTTTGACCTTGCTGGAGTGACACTGGGTTTTAATATTTTGTCCTGTCTATATTTCAGAAACAGTAATGTGTAGAAAAGTGATACTTTGTGGGGACTATAACTGGGAGTCGTAGGTGTGCAGTATCATTTTGTGACCTTGATATGATCTTTGACCTTGCTGTAATGACCTTGACTTATAAAACCTTTTGGAAGCTTTTACGCATAGGAAGATGATACTTGGTAGGGAAATTAGGGTTGTAGGTGTGCAATGTAATGGTAGGACCCGGAATTGACTTTCGACCTTGCTGTAGTGACCTTGATTTATGATATCTGTAAAGTGTAGGATGTTGACTCTTTGTAGGGACATCCGATGAGGGTTGTAGGTGTGCAACATGATAGTGTGACCTTGATTTGGCCTTTGATCTTGCCATAGTGACGTTGATCTTTAAACTTTTGCACACAATAAACTTTTTTGCCAATATCTCTGAAACAGTAACCATAGGAAGTTTATACATGGTAGGGATGTGACTTAGGTGGTGTAGATGTGAAACATAATGGCGTGATCTTGATTTGACCTTTAACCTTATCGTAGTGACCCTGAGTTTCTTTTATTCCATAAGGTGTAGAAAAATAATTATTGGTAGGGACATTGGTAAGTTGGTGCAGGTGTGCAACATGATGTGACCTATGCCAAAGTGTGTTCACCTGCCATATTTGAGAAATATGCCAAATATATATAGATTGCTGCAACTGATCATAATATGCAATTTAGCATAATTGTGCTATTTCAATTGAAGGCTATTTTGCAATTTATAAATTTTATGGCTTCTTAACTTTTAGTTTGCTGAAAAATACTGCCATCTTGCTGTTGAATAGCCTTGTTATAATACTTAATTTTTACATACATTTTCTCTACTGAAATATCATTTGGACCTGACACTGCTCTGAAAGTATCACGATCTTTGTACTGTACACTATTTCTTTTTCTACTGGTGTTGAAAACTTTTTCTACAGGTTGTGGGGTATGGGCATCTCTGATGCTATTTTTACTTCCTGTAGGAAGTGGAAGTATTCATCAGCATAGTAACATCACAAATCAAAATAAAATCATATTAAATTACAAATTATATGATTATTTCAACATTTTATTTTCCTTCTAAAATAACCAACAGGTAATGGTTGTGATAAGATATACTGTGGATTATCATTAGTCCATTATTATTGTCTGTTTATTCCATCACCATGAATGTGCAACATTCGTGAGTACTGTTATGGTTGACCATTTCTCTTAAGTTTAAGCTTTCGTGTAATTTATAAAATATCAGTAACAATCGATTTTCATACTGAACTCCTCTCTACTGTAAACAGTGACAGTCTAATAAACTTTGATGTAGATATATATATGTATATTAGGGATGGGTCGGAAGGCCCAGTGTCTCGGTATCGAGAGCTTTTTACTGAAACACCATAATGATAATTTACAACCATCACTTTGCTTGTGAAGGCATATAATGGAAGGAAGTCGTGCATTTTTTTTTCAATTCACAGGATATTGTTAATTGTAAAAACCCTAAAAACACACCTCAGTGATTTGATATGTTCAGCGGTAATGCATTCTTAACATTATTCTTTGATACACATTGTCAGGTTGTGAAATGACCTACTCTGGTGGATTATAAATGCAACACCAAAGAGAACACATTTCCATGATTGGTGCATTATTATTATTTCCATAGCGCTTTGTTATAGAAACTATTATCATTTTGTAATTAATATCAACAGTTGTAAACTTTCTTTAAGAAGATATGTTTTAAATTGAATTTTTAATTTGTCAACTGAGGTAGCAGTTCTTAATGAATTATCAAGTTTGTTCCATAGCACTGGGCCCATGTAAGAGAAGGCTTTTTCACTGAATCTGTTACGGATGACTAGTTGATTTAGTCTGTATTCCTTGCCGGATCTAGTATCTCTAGATGATTGATGAATCTGAAGCAATTCTGAAAGATATTTGGGTGCCTGGGAGTTTAGGCATTTGAAGATATAATTGAGAATTCTAAAATGAATTCTTTTTTGCACAGGTAGCAAATAAAGTCGGTATAAATATGGTTTTGTGCTTTTTTATTGAGGAATGTCAAAAATGAACCTGGCAGTAGAATTCTGGAGACGCTGTAGGTGATTAATATTTGCTTTCTTTGTTCCAAGAAGGAGGCTACACCAATAGTCCAGGCATGAAATGACTAGAGCCTGTATCAAAGATTTATGTCCTGTGACAGTTAAATATTTATGAAACCTGTTCAGCTTTCAAAGTTGCCCTTGAATAGCAGCACATTTTTTGTGAACAAATACATCCATTGACATATGTTCATCAAAAAAAAACACCAAGATTGCGAACCGCTGACACACTTTCAATGTAGCTATCCCCAACTGCAATTGTAATTTCTTGATTTTTCTTAATAAAGTAACCCAGAAGCAGCAGTTCTGGTTAACCATCATTGAGTTTTAGCATGTTATATTCCATCCAGGTTTTAATTGCAGATAAACAACTATTCAGAGTTGCCAAAAAACAACAATTGTTAATACCACTGGGTGATATTGAAACATACAGTTGTGTATAATCTGCATAGAACATGTTTCTCACATTATGTTGTTGTGTTATTATCAAAGAAGTTCTCTAGTCCGAGTGCTTCAAGTCTGTACAGGAGTGGATGGATGGTGTCAAACTAAAACTAAACCCAGAAAAAACTGAATTTATCATTATAGGTCAAAAAGCCATGAGAGAGTCGCTTGCACCAAATTTCCCTGTTCCACTCCTCCAAAACAATATCTCTCTGTCAGTGGAAGTAAGAAATCTGGGTGTTATTTTCGACTCAGACAACTCCTTTGACAATCATGTTGCCAAGATTTGCAGAGCATGTTACTATCATCTTCGTGATTTGCGAAGAATTCGCAAATTCCTTGGAGTTGAGACAGCAATACTTCTGGCAAATGCTATGGTCAGTAGTCGTCTAGACTACTGTAACTCTTTACTCTATGGGGTAAGCAAGTCCAACATAGCCAAACTACAGAGAGTTCAGAATGCTCTTTGCCGCATCATCTTCAGACTTGACAAAATGAGTCATGTTACACCCTTTTTGAAAAATCTCCACTGGCTCCCAATTCAACATCGCATCCTCTTTAAGTATAATCTTTTGATATTCATTTTCTTAAGTCTAAACACTTTTTTAGTTTTTCTTGTAAAAGTTTAGTATCGTTCTACTATATCAAATGCGATGCCTTCATCAAAGAAAACTCCTGCTGCAGCCAGGAAGAAAGTTACTGCCTCGGCTAGGGCATGTATTTCAACCAGGAGGGTGAGAAAACAACCAAGTATGGACTTTAACGGATCTTACTTGCAGTCGGACCCGACGCCAGCTGTAAGTACAGACCATCAGATTACTCACCAAGGAAAATCAAGCTCCCTATCCGATTCATCAGACATTATTATTTCCATGCTCAACAAGATATCTGAAGCTAATCAAGCACTATCTCAGAGGGTTGAAGTGTTAGAACAGGGTCAACATAGCCATGCTGGCAGTAACAGTACAATCTCTTCACCTAAGAATCGTCACATACCGTGTCAGGCTGAAGCTACATTGGCGGATTCTCTACTGCATGTCGGCTTGCAAGGAAATCAGCACCTCACAAGCAACCCCGTCCAGCTATATGATCAACGAGTTTCATCCGCTGGTGTCGTGGGAGCAGGCCCTCAACGGGACAGGATAGGGACTGGCCATGGAGGCATGAGGGGAGATCCGACTACTGCAATCCCTACTCTCCAGTCAGACGGCATTATACCGAAACTGGACACCATCAGATCTGCCTACAATATCTGAGTCAGTGTCACAACTACTGGGATCATATGAAGAGCAAGCTGTCCAAGGTAGGCACACAAGGAAGTCAGGGCGTTACAATTCAGTCGATTTTGTTCAAACACTCCATGAAGCTTGTTGGCCCAATGAGGGCTACCACCCCCCTGCTGGAAAAAAGGGTAGTTTATGATGAGCTGACCATGCCACAATGGGTAGTGGGCCAACTTTCTAATATCTTTCACATGAAGGACCAGGTCACAGCAAGGCATGCCCTCCTCCAGGTCATCCTTGCCATGAAGGACGCCACCTCATTGCCATGGACTGCTGTCAGAAGTGCTTGGGCTACCTCTATGCATGACCTGGAGGAGGGTAACCTAGGGTGGCAGGACGCGACTCAGTGGTCCCTGAATAGAATCAGTGCCTCACAAATTTCTATGGCCACCTCACAATCCATTACTGCAACACAGCCCAGAAAAATATGCAAATATTTCAATGAGGGGACATGCTCCCATGAGGCAAGCCACAATATATACAAGCATATCTGCTCCTACTGTGACAGGCAGGGGAAAACGGCCAGCCATCCAGAGCAGAAATGCTTTACCAAAATCAAACAGAAGGACAAGCAACTAACAAGCTAGGGACGACTCAGACCACTGGATTTGCTGCCATCCAATTCGAACAGTTGTAAGAAACCTATTGACAATGGGGGGAGAGTAATGAGTGTAGATAAAATTGTCCATAATCATAATGGTATTAAACAACATTGCTTGATCTGTAAGAAGTATTTGACTGTGTTGAACAGTAATTTGGGTGTGGGGAATACTAACAGCAATAACATTCAATGTGACACTTTAAACTGTAGTAATCACAAGAATGTATTTATTTCATGTTGTGCAAGTTGTTGTGACCCAGATCAGGGTAACCAATATATTGGCAATTTTGGGGATACCCCCTTTTTCAGCCAGTACAGGCTTCTAAGTCATGGGAAGTTATAAATGATAGTAAACAGTCTATTAATGTAAAAACCCATGCAAATTTTTAGCAACAGTCTGGCTCGCGAGTCGAGCATATGGAGCCTCACCATCACTGCAACAAAAATAAAAATACGAACTTCAACCCTTTGCACACATTGGTGTACTGTTTATTTCATGAATAGATACTATCACAACACGGGTACCAATACTGTCACCTATCTAGTCTTTATTTCTAACGGAAATAACATTCACAAATTCTTCAACTGGAATACAAATATGGTGAATAATGTAGTCACTATAACTGAGTGCAGTGATGTTGGGTAGGTTATTTGTATAATACAATGTCAATTTCAATGTTCATAACGTTTTGTGAGTACAAATGCCAAGACCTGGACCCTAAGTCCTGTTACAGAGACTATGAAAAAGACAATTTCAGTAAAAAATTGGGATTCAAATCCTATACTGAGTATATGGAACACATGATAGATATGATTATAGATCAACAAGAACCCATTTCATCAATCATTGATGATGGGGTCAATACTGTTATGAATGATGCGTGTCCATGCGTCAACTCTCATCCTTTCGTCTTTCCTAAACATCTCAGTGAATTATCTGACGCCGTCGTTTCGGATTTTAATGACATTCATAAAACTAAAGGTTTTCTGGCCAAGGCTTCTACAGACTTTACCTTCTGTGGTCCAGATAGGGAATCTAGGGTTATGAACACACTTCAGGATTACATATACATGGCCAAAGCTATTAGCAGTACTAAACTCCCAAATTATAAGTTTGAAGGTTTCCTGTCCCCTCAAATCTGAACTTCCAAGCGTGGCGTCATCACCTTGAGGGCTAACATGATAACAGATTACTGCAATATCTCACCTATGGCTTCCCTTTATCGATCAACGACCCCTCAGATCTTCATAATACTGATATTAAGAACCATCATTCAGCATTACAATTTCCTGTTGCCATACAACAGTACTTGGACAAAGAATTACAGTTGGGGGCCATGCTGGGACCCTTTCCTAACATACATTATGATGAGTTTCACTGTTCACCTCTCCTCACTAGGCCCAAGGATGGCAATAAGAGGCGTGTCATATTGGACCTCTCGTACCCAAGGGGAGTGTCAGTCCATGACGCCGTCACTAAGGAAAAGTTTGATAACTTGGAATTTACTCTCACATTTCCTACTATAGACAACATTGTTGACCAGATTAAAGCTACTCAGGGTAGGGTCCTTCTTGCTAAAATTGACATGGCCAGGGCGTTTAGAAACCTTCGCGTCGACCCAGCTGACACCTTCAAGTTTGGCCTAAAGTGGGGTGGGGGCTACTATTTGGACGTAGCCGTCGCGTTCGGCTGGACCCATGGGAGCTCAGCCTTCCAGATGACGTCAGACGCAATTGTCCACATCATGAGCAAGGAGAATTGCAAGATCTTTGCCTATATTGACGATTATGTCATTGTCTCAGCAGAAAATGATGCATGGCGTCATTTTGACAAGCTCTCTGCCCTCCTCACTGAATTAGGGCTCCCTATGAATGAGAACAAGCGATCTCCACCAACTAGGGTCATAACTTGCTTGGGGATCACTATTGATCTGGATAACAATTCTTTGAGTATCGTGGCCAGCAAACTTCAAGAAATCTATCAAGAATGTTATCAGGTCATGTCCAAGAAAACCCTCACTCGGCGCCAGTTCCAATCTCTCCTGGGCAAACTAATATACCTCCATAAATGCATTAAACCTGCTAGGATTTTTATAAACAGAATACTGTCCCTATTCAGGAACAATCCTCATGCTAAGAAAATCAAGTTAACTGAAGACTTTTTCCTGGATGTTCATTGGTTTATTAAGGTCATTCCTCGGTTTGCTGGGACCACAAAAATCTTTAAATCTGAGGTGCAGCACATTGAGTCCCTTCACATAGATGCCTGCTTGACAGGAGTAGGCGGAACTTGGGCTAACAGGGTCTATGCAGCCCCTGTCCCCACCTTTGTCAACCTTGAGCTTAACATAACACACCTTGAGATGCTCAACATCTTAGTAGCATTCAGGCTTTGGGCACATCATTGGGCACAGTCTACAGTCAGGTTTTATTGCGACAACATGGCAGTAGTCCAGGTGGTCAACTCAGGCAAGACCAGGGATGCATTTTTGCAAGCATGTACTAGGAACATATGGTTCATTACAGCCACTCATGATATTGACCTGCAAATTGAACACATTCAAGGTCACAAGAACGTTATAGCTGATGCATTATCCAGAATATACTCACCCAAGGGTATAACACAGAAAATGCTCAATATTCTTAACTCTGACTTTGTTTGGGATGACATCACTATACATTACTTTAACCTGGACCTTCACTTATAATTTCAGGTTCGCTCCCAGATCCTCAGGGCCTCCTCACATCAGCTTGGAACAGAGTCACCACAGCATATAGACCAGCTACCATCAGAGCTCATAAGACTCACTTTAAGACATTCCTGTCAATTCTTATATTTTACAACCTTCCTATTGAGATTTCTGCTTATAACCTCCTCATTTTCATGGAGGTCCTAGCCACCAATGGATTATCACCTAAGGTCATTAAGAACTATTTCTCATCCATTTGCTCCTTCGCCCCCTTTTATAATCTTGATGCTGGGGCCATAGCTCACCCAGCGGTACATAGATATGTTAGGAGTCTTTCTATTACCTCCCCCTTCAGGCCTACCCCTAGGGGCATATTTTGCATAAAAACAATGTATGATATCTCCAAGACTTGTGATTTCCTACCTGATCCTCCCCTGTTCCGAGCAATTTTTCTGGTTGCTTTCTATGCTTTCTTCAGGCTTTCTAACATAGCCCCACATTCAGTCAGACAATTTTCTAAGGATAGGCATTTCCTGAGACAAGATCTCATTTTCGCCCCCCTGGTGCACATTTACTGGTCAAATGGACCAAGACCCTTCAAGATGGTAATACCACACACATGGTTCAAATTCCCCAAATTGAAAATTTCTTCCTATGTCCAGTTAGAGCCTTAAGGGCTCTCCTTCAATCCAGAACTCTTCCTCTTTCTGCCCCTCTATTTGCTCAAAGAGCTCCTCCACACACACAAATCATTGATACCCATGTCAGGGATTCCCTCAGACGAGTTCTTTCCATTCTTAATATCTCTCCAGTAGGTCATGGGTTCCACACCTTCAGGCGTTCTGGGGCCACATTTGCATTTGACAACAACATACCGATTCAAAACATCATGGCCCATGGGCTATGGCGAAGTTCAGCGGTGTGGACTTATCTCCAGAACGCCTCCCAAGCTTCATCCATTATACCTTCCACTTTTGCTTCCCTTATCCCTTCCTCCTTCTATTTTGGCTTGGCGGTTTTAAAAATTTTCATGTTTTACATAAAAATATTTTAAATCCCTTGTATAGTGTACATATTTACTACTAACATGTAAATAAAATCCCAAACAAGTCATATCCTGTCTTTACATTACCTTGACCTTGCTCTGACCTTTCACCTTACATGACCTTTCCTGCCTCCAACTGTGGTAAGCACGGCCTGTTAGGGGCCTGCTACCTCAGTTGGGAGGTACCTTAATTCAACCTTTAACTTATTACTTCCTTTATTATGGCAACACACTGTTTACCAGCACTGACCAATCAGAATCACTCTTACAAGTCATTAGCTATAATTGAATTGGCTTCTTTTATTCTGGCTCCAGTATTCGAACAAGTAACAAGTATTTTCCCCACCTCCCGTATCCCTGGTACATGCTAGGGCTCTTTTTGGGGCTTGTGACCCCTGGGAAACATATGTCCCTGAGACTATCTTCTCTGAGCAATGTAATGTTTATGATATGAGCAACAGGCTGGACCAGGCTGACCCTGGCTCCCCCCTATCAATGTAAACTTAATCGATTTTGACTTCATGCTCTAAACCTGATCCATTTAGAGTTTTGACTGAGATCCTGTGTTTCTGATGCTCCCTTAGGCTGGTAACCTAAGGTTTTCTTGGATGTAATCCAGTTTCACAGTACCCTCTTTGGCCCTGACTCCTTTGTGCTAGTCCCTGCACAAGGGAGTTTTCCTGCTGGATTGATGTAGGCCTCTGAGTAATTTGGGATAGGCTGGGCCAGGCCGACCCTGGTACCTCCTTCAGATCTGACCTTTCGCACCAATTTGACCCTTTCGCACCAATTTGACCTTTTCGCGTTGTCAACAACGCCACTTTCACTTGTACTTGGAGACATTGCACATGCTATAATGCTGTTAACTCTTTAGTGTATTACCTGTGATTTATGTGTATTCCTTATTTGGGGTTTTTTATACCCCTGTTTTAATGTTTTATTTATGGTAGTTTTAAAAATTTTCATGTTTTACATAAAAATATTTTAAATCCCTTGTATAGTGTACATATTTACTACTAACATGTAAATAAAATCCCAAACAAGTCATATCCTGTCTTCACATCACCTTGACCTTGCTCTGACCTTTCACCTCACATGACCTTTGCTGCCTCCAACTGAGAGGATTTGTATCAATTTTGTGCTATATAAATCCTACTACTATTATTATTATTATTATCTAGTAGGGTCGTGCAAAGGAATTAATCCCTCCCCAATTGAAATAATGGCATTAAAGATCAAAGGATTCAGTGATTTTGTTTTTAAATGCTGTGGATTTAGTTTTATGAGCCATTTATGGAGCATGCTTTTGTCTGGAGACATTCTTTCAAGTAGGGATTTGCCCTTGATTCAAAATTTAGAGACAAAGGAAGACAAAAAATGCAAAATTTATTAAACCTCAAAATTTCAACACAAAAAAACACAAAAAAGCAACAAAGCATTTTCACAGTTTGTAGTACCTTCAATATATGAAAGACAAAATAATCACGCGCTGTATTCAAAAAGCACAAGTCAGTATAGCAGCATTAAAACTCACCACAACAAATTATCGACAGCATGCACATTGTCATAAAAACAATCTAAATTTGTTTGAAAAGTGCTTTTGTTATTCACGGATCCCTATTCTGTTCTATTTTCACTATCCATGGTAAAAGTTTGTTGTTCAGAATTTATCCTGCTCTCTCCAAACTAGATTTATTTTTCAAAAAGTAAAATCAGTGATAGTCATGGTAAAAACATATTGATTGTGTATTGAAACTAAAAATACCACAGAACTAATTTAGTGAAAGCCTCACATGATGTTCACAACAAACCTTGCAAAATTAGTGAAGGTACTTTATGGTACTTTCCGTAATGGTAACTTGTCTGTGCTATAAAGTAGTTAATTTTCTTTTCTGATGTTTCAAATCAAATGTTCCAATTTGTGTTGCACCTTTTATATACCCATTATTTGCACCTGTATATCTTTAAACTTCCTTATGTTACCATTGAATTTATGTTTGACACTATACAAGTCATTATATTTTCTTTGTGCTTTTTATCATGTGTTGTACTGCTGTTATTACATAATAAAAAGATAAAGTATAAACCTTCACAACAATGTAATTTTCAGATATCATGGTGTCATACTGAAGGTAATAATCAAAACCTTGACAATAACTCTATATTTGTAAAAATAAAAAAGGCCTACAAAGAGTGTTTTACCTCCAGAATACATCATGGTAAGGGTCGGTAACAGTATTAAGGTGTTGTCTGCAAATTGTCAGGGGCTACAAAATATACAAAAACGAGTTGATGTCCTATCATACATGAAAGATAGGAAAGCCAACATAATTTGTCTACAAGACACCCACTGGACAGAAAAAGATCTACTCTCTGTGAAACAGATATGGGGAAATGAATGCTATTTAAATGGAACACTTACAAATTCACGTGGTGCAGCTATGCTACTGAATAAAAACTTTGAATACCAAATCACTTTAACAAAATCAGACTCGTGTGGAAATTTCCTATATTTAGGTATAAAACTGAGTTCTATGACAATAAACCTCACTAATATCTATACCCCTAATAATGATAACCCTAACTTCTTTAGCTGCATTAAAGATTTTTTGTTAACCAATCATGCTGACTATACAGTCATTTGTGGTGATTTTAACCTGCTATTAGATCAGACAATTGATACAAAAAATTGTAAACATGTAAACAATCCCAATGCACATAAAGCAGTAAAAGACATGATGAATGAATTGAAACTCTTAGATATCTACCGATTACTTCACCCAAATGTCACTCGGTTTACTTGGAGAAAAAGAAATCCAATTAAACATGCAAGGCTTGACTTCTTTTTAATTTCAGATGTAATGACAGATATTGTTAAAACATGCAATATTGGTGTAGCATATCGGTCAGATCATTCTGTGATTGAATTAGAATTGTTTCTTAACAAATTTACAGTTGGTAAGGGAATCTCGAAATTTAACAATAGCTTGTTGAAAAGTCAAGATTACCTGAATTTGATAATGATGCTATAGATGATGAAATCTTAAAGTATGCCTTACCAATTTACTCGCTACAATTTCTGAAACAAATTCCACCAAATATAACCTTTACAATTGAGGATGATCTTTTCCTAGAAATGTTATTTCTGAGAATAAGATACAATAAAGTATGCATCATCATTAAAAAAACACAATAAAATAAAAGAGGACCAGCTACTAAAAGACATAGCATATCTTGAGTCACAATTAGACAATAATAGCCATAGCTATCAACTGCTTATGGACTAGTAACTAGAACTGGTAAATTTAAGAAAGATTAAGGTTGATGGTGAGCAAATAAGATCCAGACATCAATGGCTTAAAGAGGGGGAAAACCATCTAAATTTTTTTGTAACTTAGAGAATAAAAACTTCATTGAAAAGATAATTTAAAGTATTCAGTTACAAGATGGATCTTTTGTTACAGAACAAAATCAAATATTAAGCCATATAACAAATTTCTATGTTCAACAAAGATGATACCCTAGACTTCGACAAAATTCACAAAGCATTAGAAAATTTACCAACAAATACAGTTAGAGATAATAACCTTGGTGATCCAATTACAACTTTTGAATTACCTTCTGTATTAAAAAAACAGAAGAATGATAAATCACCAGGAATTGACGGAATTAGTTCAGAGTTTTTTAAAGTTTTTTGGATAAAGTTGAAATATTTTATCACCAATGGATTGAACAATTGTTTTAAGAAAGGCAAACTCTCAACAACTCTACGTCAGTGTATCATTACCTGCATTCCAAAAGGGACTGAAGATAGAAAACTTATCAAAAACTGGAGACCTATATCTCTATTATCTGTAGTTTACAAACTAGCATCTGGGGTAATTGCCAATAGGTTAAAAGGAACACTGGACGATATAATAGGGAAAACACAAACAGGCATTCGAATTCAATTTCATGGAAATTCCTGTATATAATACTCCCAACATTTTGGTTTCAGTAAGAACTTCTTAAAATGGATACAATTGTTTAACTCAGACATAACAGCATTTGTAGTGCAATGTGGTATATTATCTGAAAAAATTAAGATTGAAAGAGGTTGCAAACAAAGAGACCCTATTTCATCATATTTGTTTTTAACTGCGGCAGAAATTCTTGCCCTACTTATTAAAATGAATCCAGAAATGATTGGAATAAAAGTCAATACGAAGGCATTTAAGTTAACACAATTTGCAGACAACACCACACTTTTTTAGATGGCACACAACACTCTTTGCAGGCCGCATTAAATACACTGGAAATTTTTTGTAATTTCTCAGGATTGCGAATGAATAAGGAAAAGACGAAGATAATCTGGATTGGAAGGAAACGCTTTTCAAAGTTTAAAATAAATGTATCGCAAAAACTCGACTGGGGCTGTACCAATTTCACCTTTTTAGGTCTTCACTTCTCAGTGAATCTTGATGACATGTGTAAAATCAATTATAGTAAAACAATGAAAATAGCTGAAGCCAAAATCATAAAATGGCAATCTAGAAATCTCACTCCAATAGGTAAAATAACAATTATAAAAACAAAAATCCTCTCTAAATTTATTCACTTATTCTTGTCAATTGTAATAACAAAGTGCTTCCTTGAAAAACTTAACAAAATTCTATTTCAGTTCCCATGGAACAAGAAACCAGATAAAATAAAACGTGCTACTATTTGTACTAAGTATGAAAATGGCGGGCTAAATATGGTTAATATCTGTAATTTTGAAAAATGCTTAAAAGTTATCTGGATGCGTAGACTACAAAGCCAGTTGCAACGGTGTATTCTACTACAGGAGACTATTAGTGAATTTGAGCGAATGTTTGTTATGGGCCCAGAGTGGTGTAACTTTTTAAAACAAAAAGTTTACAAAAATTTTGGTCAGGTCTTTTTCAAAGCTGGGCTTATGTTTGTAAAGAATTGAAAATAAATTCAAACTCAGATATTATGCAGTCTTGTTTATGGTATAATAAGCATATATCTGAAACCAAATGTTCCTCCCTCTGTGGTTTAAGAAGGGTATCTATACAGTTGGCGATATTACCGATTCATCTGGCAAAGTATTAGGTTTGGTAGAAATAAATGCAAAATTCAACTTGAAAGTGAACTTCCTACACTATTTTAGATTGAGAACAGAAATACAAAACTTCATTCAGAAAACTAAAAAGGACAACTTTTTTCCTCACCAAAATCCTGTTTTTCCCCCACACCTACATTTGATAATGCATCAGAAAAAAGGCTGTAAGGACATATGTTTAATCATAAATGAAACAGATAAAAAGAAAAAACAAACTGTGAACTAAAATGGTCACAAGCTTTAAGCATCAACAATGAGGACATTTCGCCAACTGTCTATAAAATCTGCTTCAAAAGTATTTCTGATAATGCCCTTGTGTGGTTTCAGTACAGGTTTCTTTATAACATATTAAATACAAATGACTACCTCCATAGGTGAAAATTAAAGAAAACAAGATGTGTAATATGTGCAATGACTACACAGAGACATGTTTCCACTTGTTTAGCGATTGTATTAAAGCTGAAGAGTTGTGGAATAATATAGGAACTTGGTTAAAAAATAAAACGGCGATACCTCTTGTGTTCACTGTCAAAATGAAGATACTTGGATATCTAATAAATGATCAGTTCCTTTGGCCAATAAATTTCATACTTCTCATATCAAGGAATTACATTTTCCAAACATTAAGAAAAAACAGCAATCTTAACATATTTTGTCTGCAGAATGAATTAAAAAGAAAATTTCTAGAGCAAAAATATTTGGCAGAAACAAATACTGGTATGAACTTATTTAAAACCAGATGGGGACATTGGGAAGATATTTTTTCAGAAATTGAACTTTAAATATTGTATGTGTTTATAATTTTGCAAAAGTACTTACAGTAGCAGTTATGATATTGCTTCCTCTCCTTCCTCTCCAGATTTTTAAAATTACCCCTGTTACATTAGTCTACAGTTTTATCAATTGAAGGTTTATCTTTAATATCTGTTACTTCTAATTTTCTTTTAGTATTAGTGACTTATTTGTATACATTGTACAAGTTTCTAGGAAGTAGAGATGTTACGCTTTCCTTTCTGTATAGTGATGTAATAATGTAATTACAGAAAAGCACTAAAGTCTATATAACATGTGAAAAGTTGGAATTGTATATATGTTACCTCTTTGTAAAAAAAAAATAATAAAAAAAAATTAGTGAAGGTGGACCATTTATACAGGGGTTCTAGAATAGACAATTGACTTGTGTCACTTCCATTATGAAAATATTATGGCTCTTCAGCTCTTTTTGGGCATTGTAGGCCATTACGTTTACATAATAGAGTGCCACTGGGCATTATCTATCTAATAATCATGCATCTATATAATAATCATAACTATATAGTATTACAGTTATGACAAATTTATGAAAAGGCACACTTTTATTGTATTTTAGCATTACTTTGATGTGCCATTTTTAATTTTATCTCATAAATTTTGTTAATCCTATGTTATTTTTTAACTAAATAAGGTCCAGTAATAATTAATATTCTAAGAAAATAACTACATGGTAATTTAAGGCGTCATACAAAAATCTATCTCCACATTTTTATGTTGACCAAACTGCATTTTATTTTCTTAAACATGCAAAAACATTAACCTACACTTGATTTGGCCAATTTTGCAAATATAATAAGTAAATTAAATTTTCTTTAATTAATACCCAATGGACTATTGCTACTACACTTGGTGCCAAACACCAGAAAAAGTCATCCTGTATAAATATCAGCAAGCAGGTCCACAACTGTGCATTTGCCAGGTATGTAATGCACTTCCTTCCTATATAGACTGAGGATAGCAGGAATGGTTGGCCTAGTCTGTTCATTACAGAAAATTAAGCAGATGTGTATTTAATAACAGCTCAATTCACTATAGGCTATGGTGTATAATTGCCTTATACTGTTTAGATATTATATATCTAACTGTATTTCGAAATTATCTTTGGAATTTCTCATCAGAGGCTGAAGTCTTATGGCAACCCTCCCCCTGAAGTACTTTTTGAGAAGTGCAAATGCGCCTGTGCATTGCACCGGTGCACTGCACCTCTTTTTGCACCTGGTGCTGAAAGTGCAGTGTAAATAGTGTAAAAAGTATTTCGGGTATTTTAAGGGATTATTTAGTCCAATAAAAGGGGGAAAATCCTTGTATATGATTCATATAACATTCAGACCCATTGCCTCCTAATGACTTAGGACGGTTAGGTATCACAGGGATTTATGTTCACTTCCTGTTGCCTTTAATGATCAACTTATTTATGTCCCAATTGTGAAGTGGGTGACCCTAGTGTTATTTACACTCTTTGTAGGTCTGGTAGTTGGGTGTTGATTAATAGTATAACTTGATAACTTAAGGTAATATTTATGGCTTTAAGTGAAGATATTACTCCATGTGCCCATACGGTTGGTGGGGAGATGGTAAAGTTATCAGGTGTCTATTTATGGATGTGCTTTATAATAGTCACATTTTCTGAATACTGGACTTTATTATTGTAATGTCCTGTAGTATATTCAGAAAGATGTAACATAACCTTTTAAAATAAGGTATACTTTTAGATTAACGCTCTATAAAAGATTATTAGCTTTATAACACATTAAAACACAATATATATATATATTTTAATGGTATTTATTTATTTATATCATAGGGAATAGTTATTTCCCCCTATGATTTTCATGTAATTTGTTGAATATACGGTATATATTTTGTTTAAAAATGTGTATATATATTTTTATATATATAAATGTGTTTTTATAAATAAAATAATATGTAAAAACTTATTTGAGTTTCTTTCATTCTTGGTAATTAAATCTGCTGTTTAATTTGTTTTAGTAATTGACTTTATTTAAAATGTCATTACTTGGTAGAGGTGCTTGGCTTGGCTGTTAGTCTCAATTTAGCCTTCCTGCATTCAGGGACAAATAGTGTTGGCCCAGTTGGCTTCTGTGCCTTTTAAGATATGCATTTCTGGTGAATGCCTAATTACAGAAGGCGCAGATATAATTACACTTATTCATGATGATAATCTTGTAAATAACTAGTTACAAGAGTACTCAAAATTACAACAATGTGTTAAGTTGCTGTTTGGTACTTCAGCCTGCCTGAAATGGCTTATAGTGAGCTTTGGTAACTGAGATTGTGACGTAATTATCGTAGTTACGCATTGTGACGTAACATTGGATGATGCTTCATTCTCTCTATTTTCATTGTGTAAAGGGGGATTCCCATGGTTTTAGGGATTTCCCCTTTATGGGGGATATAGTAGTAATCAGCCTTATATTGTTAATTACTTCTATTTATACCTTGGCTATTTAATATTGATACATATTAGAATACAACAATAACAGAGTGTGCCCTGAGTGTGGGGGGGCACGGAAATGTACCAATAATTAAATAAATTGGTTAATGTCAATTGGATGGATTGCCCCAATATTCCTTATCCACTATTTCTCTCTCAACTTTCTGTGATTTATATTTGGGGTTTGGTATTTTAGGGAACACCATTCCAGCACTGAGAACTTTATGTCTTTTTACAGAATGTCCCTTCTCTGTGAAGTGTTAGAGAATGTTCATTATTTTTTATATATACAATATATAATATATGCACTATGTACATATCTGCAAATCTCCTTGGTCATAAGGGCTACCAGTTCATCTGCTGAGCAGTCACTACTGGGCCCATATGAAAAAACCTCTCAATCAGCCAAAGGAATCCTTCAAATAGAACTGTGTGAAGGTGTTGCATGACTTTAAATGGAATTTAGCAAAATTTGTGTTTGCCTGAGCCCAAGGTCAAGAAAAGAGTAGTTTTGAAGGTCTAATGGTTCAAGGATGCCTCTCTTATGGGTGCAAAAAGAGTCTTTGTTAGCTGGTGCAGCACCAGAGCAGTGTTCCAAGAGGAGATGTCTGTCCGATCCGTGGGTCTGTCTCTGGGGAAACTATTCAACAGACAAGTAAGATTCTCATATTTGTTTATATTAATTGGTATATTTTCCAGTTTGCCTGCAAAGGCTGACCTGTAATCATCAATGGTATCTAACTGCAACTTCCTGTCCTGGAACAAATAAAGCAGGTAGTTGCCTTTCAACTTTATAGGTACTGCCCTGAAGTCCACCTAATTACTCAGACACCACTTTTAACAAATGGTCCACTTTGCCTCATGAACAGATCTGGTTGATCTTCTTTGAGGAGCCTCAGTTTGTGCTGCCACTGCCTCAGAGAAACCCTACTCTTTGATTGCTGAGGCTCTAGGAGCGATGCATGTAGATCTAGGTTTGACAGAATCCTATGAGGGGTCTGATTGAAAGGCTGCATAAACAGATTGAAGGGCTGTGTAAGCAGGTTGGGCAGATTGAGATCTGGCTCGACATGGCCACTATATTCCAAAACCAGGGCATGTGGGGCCCCCTTGGAGCAATCAGAATGATTCTGTTGCACGTGTAGTCCTGCAGCTTTGCAACCACTTTGCCCAGGATGCCTACTGTGGGACGATATATGGGTCCAGATACTCCCATGGCAGACTGAGTGAATTGACTGTCCAGGCCATCTAGAACTGGTGACACAAAATGTAGAAGAACTGTGGGAGAACTCACTCTGTTTGGATGGTCTAGCCTAGCCTGGATAGCTTCTCTGCTACCACATTCAGCTGGCCTAGAATGTGTCAGGCTTTGAGGGTAACCTGTTTCCTGGGGTACCAGGTTAGGATTCTCCACAGAGGGACACACAGAGGGCCCGACTTCATACCCCCTCCTTGTTGATGTAGGCAACCTCTGTGGTGTTGCCTGTGGCTATGAGAACTATGTTGTTTCATCAGAGTAATTTTTTTAAGAACCAAAAGGACTGGCGTTTAGTTCCGGATAATTTATGTTCAACTTGCTTTCTGGAAAGCTCCCCTCGCAGTATCTTTCCCTACGTGAGCACCCCACCCTTGTTTCGATTTGTCTAGTGGGTCTATGTTTGACCTTGTCTTCCCCCAGCCACCATTTTAGATGGGGATTGGAGCGACTTGGGCTAGGGATCACCTTTTCTAGTGATTCTGGTACCCTAAAATTGTTTTTCAAGTGCCACTTAATGGGCCTCGTTGGAGTCGACTTAGATAGACCTGCTTTTCTGTGGTTGTGAATAACCCTATGAGGGACATCAGTTGCCTAACCACACAGATCGGTCTGGCCATTAGATCTTGTATTTCAACAGTTTAGGACTGCCAATGCTCGAGAGTTTTGTCTGACCTTGTCCTCTTTCAGGCCAAACTGTTAACCTGCGAAGAGTTGTTTGGATTCCAGTTCTGATTTCTCCATGTTGACCGACTAACCTAACTCCTAACAAAAGAGCTGCTAGAGTTTGTTGATGCTGAAGACAAGTTTTGTCGGATCAGGCCAAACATTAGTCTAGGCACTGATGGATTCTTATGTCGTTGTGTTAGGCCATCAGTTTGGGCTCAGTTGCCACTACCATAAACTCTATGGATGGTGTGGACGGACCAAATTGTAGTGTTTTGTTTTGATAGGTGTGATGTTGGATGTAAAAATGCTTTCTAAACTGGATGTAAATGAGAATATGAAAGTAAGCATCCTTGAAGTCTACCCACTCCCCAGTCTGGAGGGAAGTCTGTATTGTTTCTGTTGTCTCCATTTTGAAGTTCGTGGCCTTGAGAAAATAATTTAGATTGCTGATGAGTCTCCACTGTTTTTTTTGGGGGGGACCAAAAATAGTCAGTTGAAAAACCCCATGGATTTCTGATTTCTGACAAGTTGTATTGCTGTATTGGTCAAAAGTGCATGTAATGTCTGTCAGGTAGAGGTTCCTGAGAGGACTGACATAGCAGCTTATGATGGTCAGTGACTTTGTCAGATTTGGTCGAATCCTGAAGGGGAGAGTGTTAACTTCTTTGAAGATTCCTATAACCTTTGGGCTGGCTCCCAAGGTTTCCAAAAACTGGTGTCAGGCCTGATGCCTTTCTTTTGCAGCTGCCCTTTTACAATATGTGCATGAGTTACAACAGTTGAGTTTACATCAGTGGAGTCTGCTTTTCGACTTTAAAATCTCTGGATATTGACGTATTTAGAGTCTCTTTGCTCCAGATCTGTCACAGTGGGTAAACTGGAGCATTTACACAATAATTGTCCTTTATACTTCGACTGACCCTTGGCAGGTCATGACAAGTAGTCAGATGTCCTACCTTTGAACTTCTTGCCCTGTCCATGTGAATCAATGTTCTACCAGGCTGGCCTGTCAGACCTGTTATCTGTACACTTCTTCTACCTTTCATTAGGGTAGAAACGACCCTTCTTGATGACTTAGATGAGTTAGAGTGAGTATGTCCCTTGCTCTAATAGCTAGCAATATCCTTTTCAGCCCACTTGAGAACAGTATGGAAACAAGGTGGCCACCTGGAGTGGAGTGGTTCTAAAGGCAGCAAGAGTGTCTCGTTTGATGCCAGTTTTCAGATGTTGAGAAGTAACAGTCTCACCTAGCTTAGGTGAGATTTGCCCTTAACACAAAAACAATGTCACTGAAGTGCTTTATAGTTTTGGTCATCACGTGGCTAAAGCTTCTGTTGAAATCCATCAGATAAAAAAACTCATCTGCTGGAACTGAGACTCATCCTGAAGATTTCCCATTACTTTGTTCTTCCTGCATTGCCTTAAGGTGCTTCTGCATGCTGTTCTGGACCTTATAAAGGTAACGGTTGAATCCAGAGTCTTAGTTGCAGATCACACTGGATTCATGTTCTAATTTCTCCCTCCTTCTCCATCTGTTGAGAAGCAAATAGACTTGAGGCATACCCGTACCCCTGGCTATTCTGTTGTTGATGCTGTTATTTTTGGAGGCCTCAGTACTCCAAGCAGATACAGCGGCAGAAACTGTAGTTGTCTCCTGGCCGGTGTGTATTCCATACCACCGGCTTTGCGATTTGGCTGGTATGAGAAGGCCACCAGCCTTAGAGCTGCATGAAAGGTAGCCTTCCACAAGTGTTACATTCAACTTGTTGAGCCTTTTACAAAGCCACTCATCAGTAGGCATACCGACTGACTGGTTGAAACTTAGGACCAGAAAAAGGCTTGTCATTTGAGTTAGCAGCAGCAGTATCGATGTGAGGGATGTGTGACCAACTAGTTGTTGATCTGAGGGTCTAATCTGGATCTGTAGCAGTAAGGTCCAGGGCCCATATTCACTAAACTTCCTATATTTTAAGGTCCCTTTATTAAAGGAAGGAGAAAAATCTCCTTTTGTAAGGTGACCTTTAAAATGCTTTTCTCTAAACCTCCTTTATGGTGTCACAGGATTTCAATTCAGGTTGGGTAAAAGACAAGGCAATAAGTATATTTCCTTTTTATTCGAGGAACAGGTAAAGTAATATGGAGATATTAATTCACACCGTCAATTGAAATCACTCACATACACATGGGAAGATTATGATCACACTCTAATGTAATTTCAGTTGCACCCATCATTTGACAAGCACACAAACTGGTAGAGCTATCACTCCCAACCCCTTTGCTTACTCTATCTCTATCATGATGCCTTTGACTACAAACTGATCCTTGGTCATCTTTCATGGCATATGATTCACACTCTGAGGCATTATCATCTGAAACTAATGCTGCCATAATTCTTTTCTTTACAAAACAATCCTTCACAAAGTGCCCAGATTTGCCACACAATAAACATGTTTTTACTGACTTCTGATCTTGTTTTCTTGTCGAAACTATTTTAGTACTACTGGCATAAGTAACTTTCTTTTCCTTCCCTTGATCAGACCAGGATTTCTTGATAATGTCAATGGATTTCACTGGCTTTAATGTTGTCCATCCGTGGGAATCCATATATCTCTTGGCTGCCTGGGCTAATGCAGTATTGTCATAAACAACCTTCACTCTCAGGAAAGTACCCATTTTGGGGTCACAAGAATTTAAAAACTGTTCCTTCACCAAAAGATTTACTGAGCCACAATAACTCTTTTCAATATTAGTTGCTGAAATCCACTTTTCAAGTTGGCTTTCCAATTGGACCATGTATTGTGAACATGATTCTCCAGCTTCGGGACTACTGGTATAGAACTTTTGTTTTCAACCCTTCCTCTGTCAACTGGTATCTATGCAATAAAGCTATCTTAAGTGCATCATAATCATTGGCCTCATCACTTGATAAACGTGAGTACACATCTAATGCCTTTCCCTTCAAAAGTGCTGCCAAATAAATGGCCAAATTTTGTCTATCAGTCTTGACTACATGATGATGTTTTTCAAATCTGGTCAAATAAGCATCAATGTCATTGGCATCATCAAAAGGTGTTAACTTGGCTGATTTAATATGCACCTCACTAGCGGAGGTCTCATTCAAACTGGACAAATTTTTGGATTCTTCAACCCTAAGTCTTGCCATTTTGAGTTCATATTGACATATCTTATCTCTGTCATCCCTTTGCTCTCATTCCCAAATTAATTCTTGCTCTTCTCTTTGTCTTTCTATTTCCTTTTCTGCTTGTTTTTTTTTCTTCAAACTGTCTTTCTCTAAAAGTTGCCCTTTTATCTCTAAGAAAATCTTGCAGATCTTTCCCTTCTGATCCTATCTCTTTACCTAGTGTAACAAGCTTTTCCAAAGTTTGAACATCCATCTTACTACTAATGATATAAGTGCTTGGAGTTCCTATTGCTCAACCAACTCCTAAAAATAGACAACCTATATAGATCCTTCTATAAATCCAGATGAATCTACAAAATAATCCAACTCACATAAAGGAATAGAAACTACTTTTACAGTTGCAATTAAGCAAATTTATAAACTAAGATGCAATGGAATATTTTGTATGCAGGTATTGTGCCACTCTATGTACAGAAAATCACTTAACACTAAACAAGGTAAAGATTATTTTTTATCAAGAAAATATTCTTTATGTACGAAACAATTTGTAGAATGTACAGCCTTGCCTTAAGATTTACATATCTACAGAAATGATCATAAAAGAGGGGAATCAAAGTGGGAGCTTTACATCTCCAGCCAAGGCAGAAAAAGTAGATAGGTAGTGATAACTGGATATCAATCAACAAACCAATAAATAAGAAAAAGAAAATAAAAAAGAAGAATCAACACCAGATCACTTTAAGAAGACAGAATTCAACCCAATGCCTCAACAGAGAGTAAAACCAAAAACAAAATTAAATGAATAAATTAAAAATTATTTATCAAAAGCACAACAATAACAACAAAAAAAATCACCTTGATTCAAAACAAATGCACTACTGTGCAACCTAAGCAAATGCATCTGTACAAAAAATGTACTGTGAAAAGAAACAACTCTCTCTGTATGACAGTTCGTCAAAAAAAAAATTGATGAAATAAAATAAAAAATAGACAAATAGAACCAAAAGTATTGCTTGTGTACTGCAATACTCGATATAAACACAGTACTAAATCATTTACCTCAAAAAAACCTGAATCCTGGCAAGCTCGTCAATTGTCACAGGATCTCAATTCAGGTTAAGCAAAAGACAAGGCAATAAGTATATTTTGTTTTTATTCAAGGCACAGGTATAGTAATATGGAGATATTAATTCACACCGTCAATTGAAATCACTCACATACACAAAGATTCATACACACATACACCGACATACACATAAACATTCCCACTTTCACACAATCCTGTAATTACATTAATAGACAACAATTAAACACCATATTATGTAATATTTGTTCATATATTTGTAGTAGTATCCAGTCGAGTCAAGTTCATGTTACCATGAATTTGATATTATTATGATTACCATATCAATTTATGACATATGTGCAACTATTCATACTTGTGGCAGGCACCATTGCCACAAAAGTCAGGAGAGTCTGTTACATTAAAGAATTAGAATATATCACCATCAAACTCCCACCCCAAACAAGATAAACTTCAATTGTTGTTCAACTTTAGTCTTCAAAAAAACCATTAGCCAGTGATAGTTCCAATACACCATCAAGGGAACACAGATTAGGTATTCACACCATCAAGTCCAACAGACATCAAAGGTCAAAGTTGGGGTTTTACGTCCCGTTCAACAGCCAGCCAACAGACATCAAATCAACAAGGAATATTAATCAACACCAACATGAATGCATCGGTATAAAGCCACCATCATAATCGTGTCAACAATCAGCAAGGGTAATATCATTCCTCACCAAGAAACCAGCTAAAATATAACATCATTTATATAACAAACTTTCAAGATAGAAATGGTTATTATAAATTTCTTGAAAAACGAAGGTCCTCAGTGGCCTAGTGGTTAGCAAGTTTGGCATCTAATCATAGGCTGTCACCTCTGTGGGTTCGAGTCCCACAAGTGGCAATTCTGTATTATTATAATTCTTTGTAAATTAAGAGCAACAGACAAAGATTTACCACAATGCTGGTTCAACATGTATAAGCCAAAGCCCAACACTACATTCCACCACAGCAGAATGTTTCCCACTGAACGAACCCTCACAAATACTGACCACATTGTCTAGCCATATAAAGTACTTGTTCATCTGTGCATGAGATGCAGGAGTATAAACCACAATGACCTTATGCAGAACAGTTAAAAGAACAGAAATCCATAACCATAATGTCCCCGGTACAAATTAGAATAAAATAACACTTTACTACCAACAATAAGATTAATTTTAAATAGCTTTGTGACATATGGTTTTCTTACCAAAGGAGACCTTAAATAAAGGATCCTTTATTAAAGGAGTGCATTCGGTCATCTGATTAGTTAAAAACGTTTCTTCATAAAGGCTCCTTTATCTTTTCCTTACTTTTGTATTTTCTTCTTTCCATGTTTATTATTTGTTTAAGTTCAGTGTTGTGAGGTGTTTTCTATTGCAGTTTAAGATGATATTTTATATTTTATAAAACAAATGTCTAACTTTTAAAGATTTTTGTACTGCACGTTATAGATTGCAGTTTACATTCACTGGTGGCCATGCTTTTTGACATGCTTTTTCACACCCTCTCAATAAATATTCATACAATTTAACCCATAAATCGTACAAAATTTTGGATCTTAAAGTAAAACATCCCTCATCAGACATACACAGAAAAAATATATATCACTCATGAAAATAAACAATATTATAGTCATTTGGGAAGTTTTCCTGTTGTGGCAATTGTCACTTTTCACACAGATATTGTGACACACATCAAATACAGTTTCCTTGGTTTCACAACATATTAACTGAATATCCCAAAAATTTCAAAAAGACACATATGGTGATATAAATGATGTAGTATGGATAAAAAAGGTGCAAATGTCATAACATTTCACCAATTACCTCGATTTTTACTTAAAAAGTCAAACCACCAAGACTCCCCTCTATCATAAAGGTAGTCACACACTTACCTTAAAAATTAAGGGAAAAAACCAAAGATTCCTCAGTAAAGGAAGGTTGGTGAATACAAAATTCACGATTCTCTTGAAAGTTAAGGAAATTCAAGGAAAGAAAGTTAGTCTCCTTTGTTTGGGGGAAGTTTAATGAATAACAAATAAAAGGAAGGGGCAAGAAATAAAGGAAATCTTTACGTTTTAAGGGTTTCTTGGGATAAAGGAGGTTTAGTGAATACGGGCCCTGGTTGGATAACTCTTCTTCTACAAAGATGCCGAGTTCTGGTCAGTTAGAAGCTTCACTGTCAGAGTCTGTATCCATATCCGACCCACTTTGTTTAATGACCAGTTCAGCAGTCTATTTGCTGGTAACCTGAGTGTGGGGGTCGGTGCCAGACAAATCTGAGGCTGGTGGTTGGTCCACACCCTAAGGTCGGTCCATAACAGTAGGTTTGAAGAAGGGGTCGGTCTCTTTTACAGAGACAACTGGTGGTGTTGACTATTGGACACTGACCATCAGAAAGGCAGGTTCTTGTGGTTTTTCAGGAGTCTTTGCATTCAGTAATGCTTTCAGTCGGTTTAACCTACTTCTGGTCCAAAGCATCAAATTTCATGTCTGTAGAAAGCTTGACCGACCTACTACCATTAGTACAAATGGAATTAAAAGGCTTATCTGAAGAAAACATAGCTGGCTTGCTGTCAGAGTTGTCAGATCTATTGTCAGATTTGTTGTAATGATCCGGAGAAATGAGTTTCTTCTTCTTTTACTGAGAGACACTTAAACCAGGAGACTGTGACATCCCCTGGCCATTCTCAACTCCCACTACCGACATCAGGGCCAGGTCAATGAGAGAGGAACTGGTGTCAACAGAGGTGTCAGACCTGACAGCTCTCTCCTTGAATCCACATTTTTCCTTCTTAATTTTGTAACTTCGGCTGACAACTTTGAAAGTTGCTGGCTATTTAACACATTACAGAACTCACAATCTTGCTTTTTGACACAAGGATCCCTGTCCTTACCTTTCTCACGACAACATGCATAAACACTGTGTGTGTCAAACGCTGCCATAAGATGGCCACAGCCTCTCTCTTTTTGTTATGGTGAAGCCATGAAGTATCCTGACACAAATAATAATCCACAGAAATAAAATAAACTTCAACACCTGCAGTAATGCACAAATATTGTTACACCTTTAGAAATCCGTCTGCACAGTTTGTGCCAAATGAAAAAGGTGCTATGACAACATTTTGTCTACTTTGGAAGGACATACAATGCGCCACCTGGCGAATGCACTATTGTAGACTGACTTGATGGGACTTATAGAAGATAACTTTATGAATTATTTGGTGAAAGGTCTACGCCAACCAGATTACCAATTGTCCATTGGGTAGGATGTATTAACAAAATAAAAATCTCATAGTATGACTAAAGGTCATAGACATTAGACTATGTTACATACTTAAAATAGTTAAAGTGTTTACAATACTATTTTCAAAATAGAAGCATTAATTAATCATACTGTTTTCATTAATTTGAGACATAAAAAATAATATTCTTAATGTTTGTAAAAAAACGATAGAGATAAAGATGATAACTATGATTTGAGCTATTAATCTTTAAAAATACAAAAATACTATGTAATTGGGGTTCAAAAAAATTAGACCCGTCAAATGATAATTGTTTCTACCGCATTTGGTGATCCCAAATATTTAAACATAGGTTTTATGCCACATGTAAGATTTCAGTGCATTTTTATGCCAGTTGTGTATATGTACCACGACAGTTGGTGTTTTTTCATAGGCTTTATTTTCGAATTAAGATATGATTTGTCAAAACATCCACAGTTGCAGGTCAACCTGGAAGGTCAAAACCAAGGTCAAATGCGTGATGAGGTGAAAGCTGAGGTGTCCATTGGAGGTAATGGCTAGTGTAAAGACAAAGGTGAGGTGAGGTAGTGAAGAAACTTGAGGTTATGCTTGAGAAATTTATTTACATATTAGTACACAGAAGTAGTAATTGACTGGATATGGGTATTTAAAATTTTTAAAAGTAAAACTTGAGAAATTTTAAAACCACGATTACATAAATCATACAATAACACATACGTTACAGTAATACACAAATGACACGGATTTAAACAATATAATCTATACAGTCAATGTCAGCTTGAGGTCATGATCTGGGTTAGGTCAAGTCTGAGTCGAAAGTGATCACATTTGGGCGAAAGGAATGTTCGAGAGGGGGAACCAGGGACCGCCTGGACCAACCTATGCCTAATGCTACCTAGCCCACACCAATCCCAATGGAGACCTCTCTTGGTAGGGACGTCCCAAGAGGTCAGGGCCAGGAAGGGTTACTGTGGAACTGGATTACGTCTATGACTACCCTAAGTAACCAAACTTAGGGGACAACAGAAACCACAGGATCCTAATTTATTACTCTAAGCAGATCAGGGTTAGAGTACGAAAGTGCAATGCGAAAGTGTCAACATTGAGGGGGAAACCAGGGTCAGCCTGGCCCAACCAAAGCCCAAAACTACAAAGGTCAACATCAAACCCCTATGAGAGGAGAACTCCCTTATGGTACGGCAACATAAGGGGTCAGGACCAAAGAGGGTATAGAATAGCCGAATTACATTCAAAAGTGAAAGACCCAGAGTTACCAACTCGGGGGGAACATCAGCTATCCCTAACAGGAAGTACCTGTAAGCGTTCTCATATTGTGACCGAATCAGGGTACCCCATTAGGTACTCAGGTGGTAGGTGTGCCAGGGAAGTGGTGGTGGGTAAAACGTTATTTGTTCAGAGTTTGAAATATAAATGATGGAGGGGGTGCATTCAATTGCTACCACTGAAGTGTGACCTTAGCTCTGATTGGATGGTAGTGTAAACAAGGGTAGCTATGGCAAGCAACATAGTAAATAGAAGGATGTATTAAGGTAGCCTACAACTGATCAAGCAGGCTCCTAACAAGCCGTGCTTACACAACCGGATCACAGTTTCCTGTTTTTCATTTCTGGCAGTTTATGAAGACTGGTGAAAATTGTTAAGGGAACATTTTCATTTGATCACAACCTTTTTCAACAAAATGGTATTGTTTTGTATAATACCTCTCTACATTTACCTAGTGTGATTCCTTAAAATGCTTATCAGCTATGTTATGTTATTTTTTATTTATTTATTGGAAATCGGATAGTACACAGTTTACAATTTTCAACTAAACACAGTGGAACATACACACAAGGTTTATACAGTGCTATACAAATAAAAAAAAGCATATCACCGACTGGTTGAATGCACCATAGTTTATATTATACTTGTCTTTTCTATATCTTTAGACTAATAATTTGATAGATTTACATGCAAACAATTGACTTCCTTGTAATGCTATGTCGCAACATAATTTTAATAGTTGATTTTCAGTCTCATGAACCATCTTATGAAAAAAAATTAAGAAAACGACTACGTAACTTAACACCTGCAGGGAGATCATTACATATATTAGTGGCAAATAGATAGATCTACATTTGTAGGGTAGTTGTAGAAGATGACTCATACTTTTTCTCCAAGCAATTAGGAAATTATTTACAGATTTACTGCTATAATCCCATAAACTGGAGCCATGTACACATATACAGAAGGTTTAGATAAGTTATACTTAATCTCTCTTGATACAATAAGGAAAGTAGCCATTAAACTATTAACATGAACAAAGAACCTATCCGTTATGTTTTTACACAAGTACCCTGATCATCTAGATTAAGTGTGATTACTAAATGATTAGCACTCTTACTTGATTAAATAAATATGCCCTTGAAAATCATACCTTCAATAACTGAACTCTGTGTATAATGTAGAAACTGGTATTTATCACGGGGTTAAAATATATACTGTATTCAGAACTAAATTTATAACATATTTCTTATGTATGTTCATTTGCAGATAATTTAGAAAACCATTTGTCATATGCTGCCAATATTTGTCCCCTGTTTATGTCACATTTTATAATAATGCAAATGATGATTA
This sequence comes from Sabellastarte sp. h YS-2021, assembly GCA_964017235.1. Classification (NCBI taxonomy): domain Eukaryota; kingdom Metazoa; phylum Annelida; class Polychaeta; order Sabellida; family Sabellidae; genus Sabellastarte; species Sabellastarte sp. h YS-2021. The sequence goes on from OZ024933.1 coordinate 15,302,607, forward strand.
TCTCCATTTCGTTGTAGCAAAATTAGAGTGTTTAATCTGTAATTATTTAGTTTGATTTGTATTTAGTAAATTATTATTCAATAGGCATTTCATGTTATCTAATTCATAGATAATTTCATATTATCTAATTTCATTATTACTTATTACACTCCACAAAACCTGGATTTTTATTATTTTCTCTTTATTTATTTTATTCAGCTCAATACTATGTCTGTGCATGTAAATGCCCTTTGGGAATGGCAATATAACCATGTGTTTTGTATTGTGATATTTCACAAAACATTTGCAAACTGTAATTTATTTTTAGGACGTTTTACATCGCCTTCAACACTGCACAGGTCATATCATGATTGGTAGTATTGTGAGCAAAGGGAACCAGTACATACAGTTGTTCAAGGTTCTGTACTGTAAACTGCCGACCATGGGTAAGCAACAGCCAAATTGTCCACTTAAGGTCTGGACCTTGATCTATAGATCAAAGAGATGGGAGGAGAGTGTGTTACCACTGTGCCACCATTTACAAACTGTAAAAGCCATGCTTACAAATATATATTATTATCTACAAATATTATTATAGTGATTTGATCTTTTCCAATTCTAGTCTTGCAACATCATTTTCAAAGTGATTTCAAATGTGATTGGTGATTTTGTAGAGCAGGGCTGTGAGGGCCCTGGTGGGGCAGTTGTCCCCATTCCAAATATTTATACAACCTTAATTTTAGTCTTGTTTTATTTCTTTGACCCAGAATTCTAGGAACGAATCAGATTCCTTCCCTAGTAATTCGAATTGCCTCCATTTTCACTTTGGATTTGCCACTCAAGGGCAACACAACGATTTGAACCCACCATCCACACCCAACACCTTAATGGCATGCTTCACGGTTGTTCTTTAGCATCCATTACTTCCTCTTTGTCCCTGACCCCTTGTGCCTGGTCCCAGCACTTGGGAGGTCTCTGTATTCGGATTGACATAGGACTCAGAGCTCTGGGAGACTCTAAACTCTTGATCCAAGTTAGAGGTGTATTATGGATCCTGTAATCTGTGCTCCTTAACCTGGTAAGTTAAGGTATTCTCTGATATAATCCGGGCTTCAGTTACCCTCTTAGGCTGCAACCCCTTGTTGCTCGTCCCAGCACAAGGGAGGTCTCCTTTGGGATTGACATAGGCCTTTGAGCTTTGGGATAGGCTGTGTCAAGCTGACCCTGATCACCCCTACTGACGTCCTTTCATTTCGCAGGCTGATGCCTTACTTCCTCTAGTATTTGATCACCACTAGAGAATATTTTGATCCCTGAGTTTAAGATGCCCCCTTAATTTGGTACATTAAGGTTTTCAATGATGTAATCCTGTTCTCAGGTACCCCTTGTTGACAGTACAGTCAACATGGTTAAGGCAGGACCAGGCTGACCCTGGCACCCCCCTCTGAATCGGACACTCTGATAAATCGAACTAGTTATGTCAGACTTAAGTGGTTTACTTATTCATAGGCCATGATAAGCTTCACAGGCTGGATTGTGTTTTTCCACTGGGCTTTAGTTGATGCTCGAGTTTAACCTTTACATCTTTTAATATGTATACACTCACTATTTACCTTATTTTAACTAAGTATTTTTATTTTTAGCACTGGTTGGTGCGAAATATTTTTAAAAATTTCTGTGTGAATGTAACCTTTTTAAAAATCTTTTTGCTAACATATAAATAAAATTCCTCAACCTTTTTGAACCTAGTTTCATCTTCTGACCTTTGACCTTCATTCACCTCTACATGACCCTCATTTGACATTGGGACAACTGTCAAATGTCATTGGTCATTCATCCTGCCTTAATATGAAACTTTTCTTATAAAATGAAATGAGACCAGACAGGTACAAAACAGTGTGAAATGAGTCCAGACCAAACATACACATTTGACCCCAGGCCTGTGTGAACTAGAAGTTTTAAAATGAGGAATTTCTAGGTTACATACATTACAGTAAGCACTGATTCAGATAGGCAAGATACCAAGTAATGCATAATACAATAATTAATCATGTTTGTACATTTTTGTCGACATACTTAAAGTTTTTGTGAGAGCACAATACCAGAAAATGGCACAGCCAATAGACAAGGGGTTGTATTTTTTTTTTAATTTTGTAGTAGAAATATGGTACCCCAACCCCAAGAGGGAGAGTAAGAGATTAAGGAGGACTAGAAAGCCTTGGATACAAGAAGTAAAGGACTCATAGGTAGAAAGATATGACCAAACATCATTTGATTTACAATGTGGTGATTTTTGTGACAGTAGCAATATTTGTATACTCTTGTCGACATACTTATTGATCTTATATAACATCAAAATAAATTTAGTCTATCATATCAATATATTTACTTTGTCCAACTGAATTGTATTTTGTAATATATGTCAATGCTATGATTTATTTGTTTGATGGTCTGAATGGCTCAAAATGTGTTTCCATATGCACTCCATATGTATGATTATGCAGTTAGTTATCTTTGTCATTGAGTCCTAACATCACAGCCCCTTTTACAACAGCTAATTCAGGTTCATGGGGTACAAGAATTGAAATATTGCTAGCTGTAATTCTTTTCTGTAATTCATCTTTCAAAAGAGAGGAAGTGCCAAAACCTCCAACCAAAATTAGGTGGGAAACTGCATGCAAAATCCCATCTTCTAATTGTCTCAGTACATAGTCAACGATGTTTGACACCACAGGCTCTATAAGGGTTTTGCTTTTTTCAGCAGTTAGACTTAAGTATCCATCTTTCATAGATATACCCACATTTTTATATCTGTCAAAGATATTGTCTTTTGTGTTTCCATGTAATTTGTCAGATATGGCACTGCAAGATATATCGATGTTGATCTTATTTTTGTCATAACAATCAAATGACTTCTTCGCTTTTTCAAATTTTAGCATTAAATTCAGCCAGTGTTGTGAATGACTTGATTTCAGCGAGTCAACAAAATCTTCTCCAAGCAACTCATATAGCAGTTTTTCAAATGCCTCATCAATCTGTGTACTTCCCCAGGGTCCACTTCTTGGAGCAGAGATTTCATTGACTTTGTAAACCGCAACGTCGGTTGTCCCACCTAAAAGAGTGGGTGAAAACCATTGATATAAATTATTTTTATGCAGATTGCTGCTCAAATTTAAGTAGTATTTACAGGATATTAACTTTTTATTTTTTGCAATATGCAATATCTTATGTTGTGATGTTATAATTTACTTAACCCTTGATAAAAGATTACTACATGAAACATTAACAACATGGTATACCTAACAATGTTCTGATATCTCCTTCATTTAATCTTCAAATGACAAGCCTCAGAATAAAAAGTTCTTGACTGAATCACTCGCATATGATCTATTTGGCCATGGCATTGAAGATTTTGAATTTTTTTCAATGAAATTCTATAAGTTTCCACATGGGGTGGTTTATGTTCAAACATACAATGGACACAATATTAACATGATAGCGTTCTCAATTAATCTAAGTTCATCTTCTCCTTTATCTGTGTTATATTGTTATTCATTTATTTGGCAATCATGAGGTACACAGTTCAGAAACATACCTCCACAATCTACAATGATATCAGTACCAATATCAAGGTAGGGTTCCTGATTAGCAGCAAGAGTTCTATGTGGGAGATCTCTGCAACAAATAGCTGCAGCCTCTGGTTCTAAAGCCACCACAATATTTTTAGAACATGTTTCTGGAACGCAACCAGCCTGAAAGTAAAGAGAATAAAAGGCATGTCAAGGACTGGCACAAAATGTTTCCACTGAGTTGAAGATGCAGGATGTACCTGGATTGTAAACTGCATGGGATTAATCGCCAAGTTCTTTGCAGAAACTTGGGCAGATTTAGATATTATAACATCTAAAAGAATTCGTCCACCTTTTGTATGACTTTGAAAATAAATTTAAGCTGTCATTAATATTGAGTTATCTTATAAGTGATGAAACCTACATGCCAACAGACTTTCATTTGTGGGTTTGAAGATTAAGCATCACTAAAATTGTATCCAAACGTAAGCAGTTCATGAAAACAAAAGAAAAAGTACAATGGTAAGTTTCTAGGCAAATATTTTCAAACTTTCATACCTGTAAAATGAATCACTAATTATATATTGTGTTAACAAAGGTACCCACGAATCCAGAAATATTCTAATATGATCAAAACCCTTAGCATAAATTACTCACTCAAGGAGGGTTGCTTTAAGACTAAAAGGTCACACCCCTTATTATAAAACAAATTTTGGACTAAAGAAAGTAAAAGACTTCTGTCCAATCTAAGTTTAAATCAAAATTAAATGAAAAATTTGTGGCTAAACAATGAATTGACTTCACTTCTCCAATGTCCATCAGGGGGCCATGGTGGCAGAGTGATAACACCCTCACTCCCCATCTCTGAGGCCGTGGTTCAGTTCCCGGCACGGCCTCAAGTGGGAAAGCTGGTAGTTGCTTACCATTGCTCAGCAGTTTACAGTACAGAACGGTGATGAATTGTATGTTCTGGTTTCCTCTGCTCTTCCAACTACCCTTCGTGATATCACCTGTACATTGTTGAAAGCGATGTAAAATCCCAAATAAATAAATGTCCATCAGTCAGTACACCTCAAGGAAGATTCTCCTCCCACCACCCAGAGAGGAGAAAATGAGCTACACCACCACTAAATCTTAGCAAAATCAGACTATAATGTATATTACTAAAATTAATGAAAAGTGTATAAAAACATTTTTTATTTTTAAACCACAGTAGTTATACTAATTATATCTTTAGTGTAAATTGTACTGTACCACAGCAGCAACTACGTTGTACCAATAGCACAACCCAGAATACATTTATTATGGTAAATAAATAATTGACACAATTTTGTCTGATGTATTACTACGGAAATCAATAATCACAAAATGATTATTCATATTCCCCATTTAAACATTTTAATTAAGCCATAATAGATAAGGACTATATTGATAGAAAGTGGAGCACCTTTAAACAATGCTTACATTCAAAAGCAAGGAAATGAGTTACCCATACTCACCACTACTGACCAGTTATCAATTATAAAAATAGTCCAAACTTCCTCACTAAATTTACTATAAAGTTATTAGTAAAATTGGTTATAAATCCCTCTAATGATAAAAATCTTGTTCATTAAGAGTGATACTTACCTGGAACCCCCTAAAAACCATTCATTAGGTGTATTTGGTATAAACCTGTTGTACCTGTAACAACAGGAACAAAACCTGTTCAGAACCGGTTCACAACAGGTACAGATGGTGGTTCAACAACTGAACCCCTAAAGTACTTCAGGGAGTCCAGATGAACAAAAATCATAGCCTCTGACGAGACTGAACCCTTAAATCAACAGTCGAAATACAATCAACACAGAGTTGATTATATAAGGCAAATCTATTTTATTTACCTAGTCTGAACACAAACAGGAAGTAGTTTATTTTGGTATTTCACTATGAGTGCTCCTTCTATAACTGTTAGTCAGACTGACTTTTGTGATGTAGTGTCACGTGTTAACATCACCTCTGAACCTACCAGTGGTTATGACACACCCATCCCAAGAGCAAGAATCTCATTTGATATCTTGCAAGAAATGTCACAAACACTACGTGGGTGAAACCAGTAGGGCATTTAGAAAAAGAATGTATGAGCACAAAGTCTCAATACAAAAAGATGGACAAATCACCCCAGTGTTCCGTCACTTTAAAAGTAATGGGCACGGCCACAAGGACATGAAGTTCTCAGTGCTGGAGTGGTGTACACCAAAATTTGACCCGTCCAACACAGCCAGACGCAGAAGGCTTGAGCTATCTTGGATATTCAAATTACACTGCCCAGCCCGATAGGCATCAACCAGTTTGTATGATTTCCTTAGGTATAATCCTGACTACCTTGCACTCAGTAGTCAATCTTTCTTTCTCTCAATTTTATGGACTCTACAGTGAAAATTGACACTACTAGAGAACTATACACAACACAGTATGAAAAACCCACAGACACACATCTGTACTTACACCACACTTCTGCACATCACAAGCCTTGCCCCACTAAAAACCCCTTTGGACAATTCCTAAGGATATGTAGGATTTGTACCAAGAATGAAAATTTTATTCATCATGGCATCAAATTGATCCCATACTATATGAATAGAGGTTACCCATTTAGGGCTCTCAAGAAATATATGCTCAAGGCATGTGCATTCACACAAGATGAATTATTAGTAGTCAAAAACAAAGAAACCATTGACACACCAGTCATGGTCACTACTTACAACCCAAATAACCGAGACATTAAAGGGTTCATTCACAACAACTGGAATATTATTGAACATCGTATTGACTGTTCAAAAACATTCAAGGATAAACCCCTAGTTGGTTACAAACGATTACCTAACCTTATAAACTTACTAACCAAGGCAGAAATAGCCTACCCACCCACTACACAAGAAAAAAGTGTCATCAAACCCACAATATGCACCAGACTCGGTAAATGAACTTCCTGCCCACTAATCAAAAAGATCAGTTAAGTACAGTGCAAAATCACACAAAATTACAAAAATCATAAAAGTGCCCAAACACATTAAAGTGAATTAAGTGATATCATTTACTTAATCACTTGTAAAAAGTGTGATAAATACTATGTGGAGGAGACAGGGAGACTGTTCAGGAAAAGAATTTATGAACACAAATTGTCAGTCTCTAAACGCAAGGAAACTAGAATTACCCCAGTCTCTAAACATTTTACTGAGAAGGGTAATTCAGTCAGGGACATACAGTTTTCTCTGCTGGAATGGTGTTCCTTCAAGTATAACGCTCCCAAATCTGAACATAGAAAGATGAGAGAGAAATGGTGGATGTGGAATATTGGGGTTATACATCTAATAGGCATTAATGTTCCATTGATGTCCCTTCACACTCTGGACATTGCCCGTATTTTCCTATTTTCTGGTTTTTTTAATTTGGAATATGAATAAAGATATTAATATATGGTTCTATCTGGTGCATACATATTTTCTTACTTAGGCAAATCATGGGTAACATATGGTGTCATAATATAATTATGCCATAACATTTTGTGATCACAAGATCATCTTGTATGCACATATTCTTTTCTTCACTAGATCAGCCTACAAATACGTCACAGAATACTCATCAGCAAATAAGGTAGCACCAGAGCATCTGATAGTCGTTACATGGCCTGATGATTGCAATAGCATAAGTGGTTATCATGAGATAATAAGCCATGGGTGCTGAAGAACAAGTCAGGCTCACAAGATATTGCCATCACAACAAGAGATTCAACAAAAGCAGTGACCATGAAAATTTGCTGTGATTATGTAATAGTCTAGCAATAATCACTTAAAAATCATGCTCACAGCATGTTATCTTAACCACCAAATATTATAACAATAACAACATGAAAGTTATCACAGACACTGTAATTACATACTTAACTCTTTATCAAAGTACAGTGATTTTTTTTAAATATTCAGAAATATCCCCATAGTCACAACCTGTTACAGGAAAAAAATAAATATCCCAAATGTCCAAGTGGATCATTGTTGATGTCATCCAGAATTCGGATTAAAACAGAAATGTGACATATGAACTATGGATTTCATGTGTCCATTAGTTACCTTAACAGCAGCTTCTCTCATAAATTGTTTCGAGGCATCCTCCCATATGGCTGGAACAGTGATGATCCATCTGATCATATTGACATCCAGGTCACTAAAATCACAAACTTTTAATGTTTCAATTATGGTTATTTGGATGCGTTCTTGTATGTGTAGACTAAATCTTCTGTTTTAATAATTTGCAGTTGTTTTTAATACACCAAACAAATTATGAGAATGAAGGATGTCACTCAACTTGCTCAGTTCTTCCAGATTAGAAGTTGTGGTGTCGAAGTAGAAATGAAGAAGATTTTAATATTACCTGAGGTTTATTTCTCCTTAATTTTAAGCATTTTCAGTACCCAGGGTGAGAATTCCTACCAATCTGAAATCCAGCTCTGACTACACACGTGATAATACATAAAACGTGCCAAATAGCAAGCATTACATGTAAAGCTTCATCATACTTTCAATGAATAGTCTTTTTGAAAATTTACTGCCATAATATTAAATATAGCTGCAGTTTAAAACAGGAAGGCATTGCTGTATTGGTCAGGTAGATAAATAAGTGACTCATTTTATGAACTGGATTTTAAAATGTTCACATTATAATTTCATATATAAAATCGTTCAATATTCTTTTCCTGCACCATAAATGAAAACAGATAGCAATATATATTTTTTACAATTAGATTTGGTATGTACATAAGACTGGCCAACACACTAATGTCAGTCATCCAAAAGGACAAAACAATGAGAACTTTCCCTAATGATGTAGTTTTCTCATTTTCACAAAAAAAAATTAAAGAAAGTATTCTTTGACTATTAGATTTAGTTATTTTTTCTCTTTATCTTGTCTTATCGAATGATATATATATGTTACAGGCAAAATTAAAATACACGGAGATTTTAAATCCACCTAGGTGAAATCAAAATTGTAATTTTGCCTAGTTGGAATTAAAATTGTGATCTCGCCTAGGCGGACATTACTAAAAAATTTAACCTAAGTATGTACTACACGTAGGTTTGTTAGGTGGGTTTCTATCTTGATAGCCTTTGCGCTTATGAGAAAACCTAAATTGTCTTTAAGGGTTGACCACATCTATTTGTGAAAAAACACTTTTCTTGCTTTTGTTACTAATGCTGAAGCTACTAATTTTATCTGTGTGTTCTTCCTTGTGACATAGTAATTCTGGAGGCCAAAAAGTCTTTCAAGTTTTACAAAACACGCAAAACACGTGGCTTTGGTCAAAACTCAGACATTAAACTGTTGTACTTAACAAACATTAGCCGCATATGAGCGAAAAATTATCCCTGCCTCTCTTTGATCCTTGTAAAACCTATCCCAATTAAAATAGTCTTTTGGGCATCTATAATTTATGAGGGCCTTGTACATATTGATAAAATATGCATTTGAATTTTTTTACTTATTTTCATTTTTTACACTCAAGGTACGTTCAGACATATTTTTTGCAAATTCTACAAACCCCATACTAAATCTTGTGGTGACGTAAAAACAATACCTTGCTAGCTGCTGTTTCAAAGTTTTCAACAGGTGGTCTTTCAGGTATTGTATTGCAAATGAAAATATTGCCAAAGCATTCATTTTGTATCCATCAATGGCTTCAATTTCCATGTTTCCTGTTATTCTCTAAAATAGAAAACAATTTTGAAAACAGGGTTGAATTTTGAGAACAAATATAGAAACCGCTGAATGTATATGCTATGACTCAAGAGTGAAATTGTCCATTTCGTGAAATGGACAAGGAAATTGTCCATTTCATGAAATGGACAGCCTCACTGTCCATTTCGTGACATGGACAAATCCATATATATTTTGCTATCCATTTCATGAAATGGACATAGTCATGTACGAAAGTTTAACTTTCATTCATGGTCAATGTTTTGGTTTAATTTATCACTTTATTCCCCTATAATAATGATGTGTATATTATACCTTACATTAAGTTAGTTAATAGTTAAAAAGTTATAAATATTTGAAATATATTTGAAATACAAGTATCCATTATGTAGGCATACTTTTTAAGGGGGATTATTATTTAAAATTACACTTACACTTTTAAAAAGCATATTGGTACCTGGTATATTATTTTTTACTGTTTGCTTAAAAGAAATACAATGATAGAGTTTTGTCTCCTTTGTGCACTAATCTTCTTTAAAAGGCTTTCATTTAATGATTAGATCTGGGGAATTGTAGCCTACCCTTTGAAGATTAGATCCAAGGGTTATTAAAAGTAACTGTCAATTTAGAAAGGTTGAAGCCAAAAAGCAACAAGTTCTCTTCACTGTGAATGAGAGTAAAAATTTTGTTCATTTAGTTGTCCATTTCATGAAATGGTCAGTAGATCTTTTGTCCATTTCACAAAATGGACAGTTCAGTTGTCCATTTCATGAAATGGACAATTTCCTTGTCCATTTCACGAAATGGACAATTTCACATTTGGGTCATAACATATACATTGAATGGGTAACTTGAGCAAATCATTCAATGGCTGAGCTGTGGAATGTAAAGATTCTTAAATTTTTGAATGTGTATATTCAGTGTCTCAAGGCATTGAATGTATAAATATTTACAAATATTACAAACACTATCATAAAACTATTGTCAATTTCATTGGCAAATGAAATAATTTTTTTTTTGGCAAATATCTCAATTTTATTACATACATTGGTTATTTTATTTTCTGTCATAATAAAAAACAACTATATTAAACAAGCTAAGTGTCTTTCTATCTATTGGCTATTCTATCTTTGAAAAAAAGTGTGAAATATGAGACAAATATTAACTCACATACTCAGAATAGACATAGACCTAAATAATTGGATTTTATCTGATGTGTACCAACCATTAACCCCATTTGAATTAACCAATTAGTGTAATATTTTTTCTTAATGTAAAGCTGGTGCCTCTAAACTCCTATATTTGTTTCAGCAATTAAATATGATATTTGATAATTGAGTATTAATATTGGAAAAATATTGATTTATTGCTGGGATTCCCGAAAATTGGCACATGAAATGATTGGTGGAGCTACACTCAAAAACACTAGTATTTAGGGTGGCTGAGCCTAAGGTCTTTTATTATTTGACGCATTGATCCATTTAAGATGTTTTACACATACGAACCACTACTTTAATCCACAAATATGAAATATATCGTCTCTCAATTATAGAAAAAAAAGAGAGGAAAGAGAATCAAGTAGTCCTTTGGTAATTGATGACATCTTAATAAAACTTATTACAGAAAAAAATTTGAAGTACCACCAGTATGTCATCGATGTCTCTTGTGATGCTTACTGTCATTGAAAATGGATTAAAATTGTTTCACTTTTATTAGGCAGCTGTTGATCTAATATTGTTGGATATAACTAACTACATATGATTTACTTATCATAAAAGTTTAGACATTATGATTATAAAAGTTATATAATGATTTATTAAGAAGATGCCAACAGTAAATATTACACAGTATATACTTGCTGACACATCTAACCTATCAGGTTCATATACATATTCAATAAATTTAGCCATAAAATTAATTAAATAGAATGAACAGATTCTACGGTTAAACCATTCAATGTAAACCAAGAACATAAACAAGATTTTACTATTTAAAATGTGTTATTATTATTACATTTATTTAAATATATATCAAATATATAGTAAATAATACCATAACTACACCATGCTCCCATATAGTAGATAAAAGTTTGACAAAAATAATTCACATAACATATGCCACATAATATATGTTTTAAAATTTACACTAGCCATCACAATGTAAGACAAATGGGTGTCTTTTAAATAGACATACTTCATTCTTCAAAAACATCTTAAAGTGTCTGAAGAGGTGAAAATCGCCCCTGTTTTTCTCTGAGACCTGTCCAAATCTGAAACACATTAACAGAACCTTAATACGTTTGGAATCATTACACCTCTTTACAAGAACATTTAAGCTTATTTTATTCCAACTTGTTGATAGTATTAACGTTTTTTTTTTGCAAACACAATACCATTAATTTGATATCACATTACATTTTACACTAGATGAATGAAACTACACAAATATGTATGTGATAGATCAGTTATCCAGTTCTGTATGGTGCTCAAAATCCCTCCCTTGAGTGGAGCAAATACATACACTTGAAGGGGAAATCATAATGAATGTAAAGTTCATAAAGGAATGTGCCAGGGTCTGCCTGGTCCTGCCTATCGCAACCCAAGTCTGACTATATCATTTTTAATGTCCTAAGAAGAACTCCCAATTCCCAGGATAAGGAAGAGGGGTCACATCAATAAAGGGACAGACGCTCAAAAGTCCATCCCCTGAGTAGAGCGTGCCAAAACTGCTCAGGAGGAAATCATGCATCAGATATACAAGGTCAAAGGTCATGGTATCTGGTAGCTGCAGATAGTGCAAGCTGCTATTTGTGAGTTTACTCTACCTTTTATTATGCTATTTACAAGATTAAAAAGTTTACAAGCAAAGCCTGTGAAAATAGAAATTTTCATAGTACCAAGCCCAATCAAATGTGAGAGGGTACAACAGAGACCAATGTGAGGGAGACCAAAGTAAATGCTCAAGAGCTGTTCTGAAGATACGCCCAGACTGCATAACTGTGCCACACACCATAAGCCATAAGGTATTCCAGTTGAACTCTATTGGCAAAAGCTAAGGTTTTACCAGAGTGACAGAATATGTGGAAAACATCTCCAGTGATTGGAATACCTAAGCCTCGTAGCACTTCTATGTGGGGATTCCTAATCTTGGTGTCAATTACTGGAAGATGAGGATATGATTTGTCAGCAAATAACAGTACATTAGAGGGTATTTTCTTAGATTTGAAGAGGTCTCTAAGAGCCCTGGCTGGACAGAGAGCAGGGTTAGACAATTCTGGAATTTGAACAAATTGGTGATCAGCTTGACTCATCTACTAATGGAGGAAATGTAGTTCTTTATAGCTTAAGGTTACAATGACTTACAATATTAATATTCTAAGAAGACCAAGAGAGAGTTTACAGACACATTTGTCAGAAGGTCCATATATATTAAAAACTGTGTAAGTTTTGAGGTGAGATAAGTCTGCAGCCACTGTAAAACGTCCGTAAGCTAAGGTACTCCTATGAAGAGCTGTGGTGACCAGGTGAGTTGATGGGTTCCCAGACTCTCTCCCCATAATTGCAAATTAACTGAATTGTCAGAATAAACCTTGGGCAATGTATCAGCTATGCGATCGTTATTTCCAGATATGTGTTTGACTATCAGTTCAATGGCTCAATGAGCCATCAACAACCATGTTTCTGATGCATAGCCCTAGGAAAGGGTCTTTAGTTTTCCTGGTCTCCACCACACTAACTACTGCCTGGTTTTCACAGAATACTATAATGCATGAGTGTTGCCAAATATGTGCCCAAACTCTTAGTGCAACGACTATATGTATCATTTCAAGATGTACAATTGGAATGGTAAAATCCCGAATATGTGGGGCTTTTGTAGCATAGAATCTATTTTTCCATACTGCACCTAATCATGTTAAACATGCATCAAGATGTAACAAATGAGTGGTATCTATCTCGAGCTTGTCCATAAACATGACACTGTTGAAGGTTGGCAGGAGCTCCAAAAACATTCAATGTCCTTATGAAATTGCCTTTTTGGGAGACATGGTGTGCCCCAAGGTTCTGTCTTTGGTCCTTTATTATTTTCTCTGTCCACCAACCCCTTATCTTGGTTATCGGTAATCACAAAGGAGTAAAGTTTAGTTTTGAAGAAGATGATATAAATTTATGTCCATCTATCCCAGAAGAATCCATCTGCTGCCTTTGAACAGTTGAACAGGTGCATGGATGATATAAAGGAGTGGATGTCAGCTAGAAAAGTTAAACTTAATCCAGATAAAACTGATTTTGTTGTATTTGGTTCAAAAACACGAAAGGACAAATTAAGAGCATGTTTTGCATCTACCATCCTGGGTAGTCCTCTCTGCCTTGCTATGTCAGTCAAGAATCTGGGTGTTTGGTTTGATTCTGATTTTTCAAAGTCCAAAAATGGTTTCCTACTCATGATGGTTTAGTATTTGTGGCCAGTGCTCTAGTTTTTAGTCGGTTTGATTACTGTAACTCATTTTTCAGGAGTCTTTCAGAGTTCAATCTTCTTAAATTACAGTGCATCCAAAATAGCCCAGTTAAAATTGTATCAAATACTAGTAAATACACTAGTATAACTCCAGGGCTTAAGAAATGTGCATTTGCTTTGTGTTGAACATTGCTCAATCAATTGTTTCTGCACACTGGTTCTTCCAAGTATTTTGCTCCATCTTTCTACAGCAGTTCCTACAGTACCAGACACAGTCTGAGTGCTGGTAATCTCCTTGTCATTCCAAGTTTCAACCCTCAGTCCATAATTCTGTCAAACTGTTTGGTTATAGTTTTGCTTTTGATGCTCCCACTGTTTGGAATGTTCTTCCGGATGAGATTCATGCATCCCCCTCTCTAGCCTCCTTCAGAAAATGCCTTGAAACCTAACTTTATAGGAAGGCATACCCTTCTTAATCTTACTCACCCCTGGCGTTCTCTGTGGTGCTTGTCTTTCAAAGTTCCTGAATGTTCAAATTGGTTGATTGTTTTTGTTCTGGTGCCCCTTAGACTCCCCTTTGAATAGGGGAGATTAAGCGCTATAAAAGTCCAGTTAGAATTAGAATCAGGACAATATTCTTCTGATCATTCGAGTCAAATTCGAGTTAACAAATATATGAGTGGGCTTCACACATTTCTAATTGCATTGGAGTTTCTCTGATAAGGACTGATATTTTTTCCTTGACAAAATTTTAATATAGTTAACATGCACACATTCTAGTAATATTTCTGCAAATTTGTCCTCATGCATATGTAGTGTATTATTGTCACAAAGTACCATAAAGTCATTTAGTTGTTGAGTTTTATATTTTATAGAACTTGTCTGGTTAACACTCATGTGTATTATGCTCTGTTAGATTAATCTGTTTATAGACTGGGGGAATCCCTCTAGGCAAACCTCAGTGATTCTATTAATAGATCTGGGGAAACCTAACTACCAGTAGTTTCTAGAACTTCCTCACAGGTTCTGGTGACAGCATTTGTTTTCGTGTTAGTTCTATAAAGTTACAGCCATTTCTAAAGGTATTCATAAGCATTGTAAACATGACCACAGATGATATTGAATCTGGTTTGCTGTAAGGAAAGTTAATAGTGGTTTAGAAGTGCTATACTGTGAATTATGGCTTGCTATGAGGAAAGTTAATTATGTCTTAGAAGTCAGAGAGTTGATTTGCAGGACTGTGTACATTGTTTACATTTGAATATAGTGTATGAATCTTCCAGAGAGTGGATTTACTGCATTTTGGATATTGTCCATATCTTGGATTGTACAGCGTAGTTGTGAAATCTCTCTACATATCAGTATCCAGATATTTTGTGTTATAGGACACTAAAATGATAACATGATAGGAACATTTTGTATCAGTGGACATTGTACAGATCACAGGATACAAATATTTGTGTATTGGTGGACACGAGATGGATCAAAGGAAAGATTACAGGAGAGATTACAGGATACAGTGAACAAACATAACTGTCACTTACAATGGCCAGATCAGATTGGTTCACTATTGCTTCATTGTATGTATTATTGAGAGCATACCAATTTGCTGTACTTCTAATTCTAATAGCACTTTTATAGTGCTTAATCCCTATCTATTTACAGACTCTTAGGAGTATAAAGCAAAAAACCAGATATCATAATCGTTCAGAAACATTGAAAATCAGAAACATTGCAGGGGTCGGCACCACAGAGAAAGACGAAATGAAGACTGGATTAAGTTAAGCTTGTTTACAGAAAGCCGATTTCTAACATCATCCAAGCAGTTTTTTCAGCCTTTCAAAGGCCAGAGTGGCATGCTTGTGTGTGAGATGAACGTATAACTGCGTCATCATTATTTTTAACTGTTAAATTTGTAAATTTTGTAGTTTCCTGTTGCAACTAAAGGCAAAGGAAATCCCTCTGATAACCTCAGTGATTATATTAAAAGATTTGGGGAAACCCATTTAAATTGGTTTCTAGAACTTCCTTACTTGATCTGGTGACAGGTGTTGTGTTCAGCTAAGTTCTATGACATTCTGGCAATATATATAAACGTTGTAAGCATGACCATAGATGATTTTGAATCTGGTGTTGCTATGGGGAAAGTTAATTGTGTCTTATAAGTACCATACTGTGAACTTCTGTTGATGTGAACTGGTTACAGTGTCTGGATCTATCAAAGAGCGGATTTCATATACTTTGAACATTGTGCCTGGATATAGTATGTGATTTTACCAAAGACTTCCTGTACTGTGGACATCGTCTACATCTGGATATTGTATGTGATTACACTAGAGAGTGGATTTACTGCATTTTGGACATTGTCCATATCTTTGAGCGTACAGCGTAGTTGTGAAATCTCTCTACATACCTGTATACAGTTATTTTGTGTTATTGGACACTGAAAGGATAAGAGGATAGAATCATTTGTATTATCAGACATTGAACATATCACAGAATGCATTTTTGTGTTTTTGTGGACACTGGACGGATCATACGACATTCCATTTTTTGTCCTTTCCTGTTGCAACTTAAATGGAACCCGTAATTGCTGTCAAGCTTGGCTGTGACAGTAACAGATGCACTTAGTGTGGAATTGTGAAAATGTTATGTTTTACTTAAAGATAGTTTAATATGAATTTAAATTGTAACCGTTGGATGTTAAAACACTTGTTTTTCTAACTACTGGCTATTTATTGTAGTATTCAACAGTACATATGCACTACATAAGCTTGTTAAATATGTACGTGATTACATTTTCTCTCCAATTGTTCTATTTCCAGCTGCTGACTTGAAGATCTAGTTTAATGGCATGAGGACCCGGTATGGCAAGCTGACTGCAAATAACTCTGGTGATGGGACCAAGGAGCACACTGAGATGGACAGGTGGATCCTCAACACCTTGACCTTTCTGGAGGACCATATTTTCCCTGTGCCTTCCAGGCAGTCGTCAACTGTAAGCATTCATTCATAATATATGTACTACTTTTTCTGTTGCTACACACTGTGTGGTATGATAATTTCTAGGCATGTTCGCTGAATGTATGTAATAATGACTTGAATAGTTTGCAGTGAATATCTGTGGAATTTGAGGTGATCAGAAATAAATGAAAGTAAAATTGCAATTTTTGCTAAACGTATAGCCACATTTACTTTGTACCAGCTTTGGCTGAATTATTCATTATCTTGCACCTAATAAGATTATTTGATATATAATCCTAGGTATGTCACTTAGTATTTGTTTCTTCACTTTTGATTTTTACATTGAAGCCACCAGCCTCTTCCATCTCTGCTACCCATCATTCAACTACTGCATCAGATGCTACTGTTGTGGCAGCATCCACTTCAGCTGCATCTACCAGAAAACCTACAAAGACTGAGGAGGAGTCCATTGAGTTGGAGTTTCGTGAATGCAGCACACCTCCTCCTGCACCACAGCCTGCCTCTACTTTATCTACATCTAGTGCCCGCAAAACCACTCACAAAAGCCACAGCTTAGAGTCTCATCTACTCAAGAGATTGTGTGAACGCAGTGATCTGAATGCACAAATCTCAGAGAGGCTTGAATGTGTCAAACTCACTTGGCAAGATCCATGAGGAAGTGTGGCCCAACTCCAGCAATGAAACATGGATCTTGTAAATCTTGCTTTGCATGAGTCCATGGCTGTGGTTGACAGAGAACAGCATAAGACATCCTCTCAGCTACATCTTTTCAGGCCAACATACATTACTTTTTCAGACAGTGCCACCTGATATTACACAGCAGCCACTACAGAGGGGGGTCCTCTTCCCTCTTCCTCATCTTCTTCTTCATCAACACCTGGCTTCTGTGCTTCTATGTATTTGCTTACCTATGCAGATGGAAAGACCTTCAATTTCACAGACATGAACCTTTCCGACCTCAATGCTTTCTTTTCTGGTATAGGGTCGGTGCTTGCCACTCTCCTCACTACCTATGCTCCAGTTAACCCTGAGGACCAGTCACAGACACCCCAAGACAAGGACACTAGTGCTTAGTATGTCACATATATGGCCAAGGAATGTAGTGCTTATTTATATTATGTCACCTGAATGGGCAGAGACAGTAGTGGTTATTTATCTTTGGTCACCTATATCGACAAAGATAGTAGTGTTCAGTATGTGTGTGAACTGTATGTAAAGGCATATGACCTATGGACTGTGATTGTTTTGTCATGAATATTTTACTGATTTCATCCACATATACATGTATATGTACTTTCTTATCGTTACTTCAACAATCCTCAAAGTGTGATATTGAATATTATTGTTTACTTCATCTGTGTTTCCATTATTAACCAAGTGTATGACCTTTAGCTGTTTCACAACTTGTGTTTGGGTGTTGCTATATATAACTCAACCAAAGTATATGACCTTTTAGTTGCTTGACAACTTGGCCTTGGCTGTTTGTTATATATAACACAACCAAAGTGTATGACCTTAATAACTGCTTGACAACTTGGTGGTTTGTTATTTTTAACACTACCAAAGTATGTGACCTTAATAGCTGCTTGACAGGTTGGCTCACACCGAATCATAGATTTCTGGATTTTTAGCCACATGTGTCACCACAGTTTCGCACTTTTTTCAATGAACTTCTGTGAACTAGAATTTTTGGCTATTCTCATTTGCCACAATAGTTGCAACACCCTTACCACTGTGGGACCTCGGCATTAATTATCAACTTATTATAATTTTCATCAACTATGTTCACTGCAGTGTGTAGATGCTTATGGAGATGCTATAGGAGTTGAACTAACCAAGGAGTTCATTTCCAGTCAGCCAATTCTATGAGAGAGCATATCATTAGAAGCTTTAAGATCTTGTAACAATGTCAATATATGCTGGTTCGCCTGACTGGTATGTGGCTGAGGAACGGGTGTTAAATATTTCCTTGCATGATGACATGACCACCACCAATGGCTGAAGACTCAAGAAAATAGGATCCATTGTTATCTGTAGGATCCATTGTGTTCTTAGATTTCTCTGTTAGGTTGACTTTAGCCCTGGCTACTGCCGTAGTTTTTTCTTCATTGCAGTAGGAGGGGTCTTCTTACGTGGAAAGGGCATTGTCATACTAAAGTTTCAGTATCCAACGAAAGAAACATAGAATTTTCCCTGTATGGCAGTTGTGTAAACAAGGTCCTACTGGAGGGAAAATATTGTAAGCCTATTGGCCATCACCAAGTCAACATGTAATCAATCTCAAATAGAGGCAAACCGAATAATATTTTCAACAACCTGGTAAACTGACTTAGCAGACCCGTTACAGGCCCTGCTACCCTAACCATTCAATTTCGAAAACGTAAGACACAAGAAGACTGTACATTTGATATTTTAGGTCTGATATTTTTACGACAACTCTAAAGTTGACCATTGATTTTTGTACAATTCTAATGATGTGTGTCATAGTATCATTCAACGTGAATTAACGTGAAGATGATATTTTGGTTCAGACAACAGATGGAATATCATTACAAGTGTGTTTTAATTCAAGAAATCACTTGAATTATCCAATTCATTTACCTAAAAAGGTGATCTCATAACTAATTATTGCAATCACTTTTGAATACTGCTATCCATTTGAGAGCAGAAAGAGATACTAGAAACTCAAATGTTAATATATGGGGATTTGTAAACAAAATTACCGAGAAAATATTGACAGAAACAATTGCAAATGTATAGATAGCTGGTGATCAAGTATATTGAGATTTAAGTTAAATAGTTTGTCTCAAAAAGTGTGCACAATTTTCCCAGTAAGGCATACTTTTTACACCTTACAAATCATATACTGGACACCTTTATCACAAGAAAATTTCTCATGTGTAATTTAAAACTTTTCATAATAAAATTAAATAATTTATTTAAGGTTCATTGAAAAATCATCCTGTAAAGTGCAAATATTAAAAAACAGGAAAGTACAAATTCCTAGAAACGGTCATAACCAAATTGAAATCCAAGCAGGGAGGTGATTATTTATGGAACAGACTTGTTTGATGAAATAATGGGAAAGCGAGTACTATAACATAATCCTAATATCAAAAGGCTACTCTCATGTATTACCACAATGTATAATTTAGATATAATATTGGGCTTTACTCACTTTTCTTCTGCTTCATAACCAAAATCAACAAATTTGTCGCCTGGCCCAGTCAATACACAAGTTGGGGTCTTGGGTGAGCGTGCATCAATGTTCTGCCCCCAAATTTTGTTGATAAAAATTTCAGGTAAATCATCCCCTCCCCTCAGAAAGCCAAATGCATATCCACTGTATGTGGTCCCAATGTCAATGGCACAAACGACGACAAAATGGTTCCTGCAAAGATATATACAGATGACCATATTATTTGTATTGACACTGGTATACATTGATGCGTTTTGAATTGTTACATATATTGGACACTATATTAGTACATTGTATGCTACATATATTGGACACTGTATTAGTGCATTGTCTAATCTAAGTTTTATGTTTGTATATTATCATAAAAGATAATTGTATTATTGATTCTTTTTATGTGTTAACATTTAATGTAAGGGAGTTATTGATTTTTGTGTTATATGTTATAGTATTTATTTATTAACCCATTTATGGACTGGGGGAATTCCTCTAGGTTAACCTCAGTGATACTATTTATAGATTTGGGGGAAGCCCATAGGTTCTAGAACTTCCTCATTAAATCTAGTCTGCTTAAGTTTGTTTTGAGTTGGTTCTGTACAATTCCAGAGGATTCTGTAAGTTTATATAAGGAATGTACATCTGGCAAGTGAACTTTGTATTCGCTGGCTATAAGGAGAGCTATTGTGTTTTGGAATATAATATAGCTTGTGTTGCTGTGAACTTTTACTGGAGTGAACTGGATACATTGTCTGGACAGATTTATTGTACTTTGGATATTTGGATATTATACTTTCATATAACAGAGAGTGGTTTTACTGCATTTTAGACATTGTCCATATCTTGGAGCAGACAGTACAGTTGTGTTAACTCTCTAAATATCTCCAGACAGACATTCTGTGTGATTGGATATATAAAGGATAGCAGGACAAGAACCTTTTGTGTTGTTGAGCGTGGGACAGGTCACAGGACAGACCACAGGACATTGGACAGATCACAGAACACACCCCAGGACGGATTACGGAATAGATTGCTGGATATGGCGGATAAACTTAATTGTTATTCACTGTGGTCAGGTCAGCTAGATCTTATTATTGTATTAATGTGTGTTTGGTTAAGAGCATACCAGTTGACTGTAATCATTATTTTTGACTATTAAATAAATTTGTTAAGTTTAACTTTTTGCTTTTTCTGTTACAACTTAAAGACAACCGGTAATCGCTACCGTGCTTGCCCGTGACCGTAACATCAATTTCATGAGACAATTTACATTGTTTTCACAGATTTTGCAATTATTGATGCATGCCTGCTGCGCAAGCTACCAAGTTCAGTAAATGTGACAATAGCATGATCACATGGAAACTACCAACTATGAAAGCTTCAATTAAATCAGAATCACTGGGAAGAAGGATAAAGTGAAAAATATGACTCAATTTACCCTGGTTCATGCAAATATTGATTAATTTAGAGTAGTTAGTTCTTGCGGGTACAGTGCTGGCTTCAAGTTGTTTATGTCTAGACATGACGTGTACTGCTAAAAACATCACAAAAATGATAATGTAGAAATAAAAGAATTACGGCTTACGGCTGATTTACACGTACATGTAGCCTTGCTCAAGGTCTCTAATATTGTAAAAACTCCATTATAACTGAAGTTCAGTCAATCTTAACTTTACCAACCCTTAATCAACAGATGCATAACCAAACTGTCATAAAAGGATGGAAAGTTTTGGAACAGTTAAACTGAAAGTAAATTTATATTTTTAGGGGCCAGATGTGAGATAAGTTTGGACTGATATGGGGCAAACTGAACACTACAAATCGAACTACAAACAACAATACCCTCAGACAACACCAGGAATAGGACAATTCAGTAGGGGTATCCACCCTTACTAGATATAGGCAAAATATTCTACTTATGCCATTTTATTTATTTTTGTAGAGACATGAAAAGACAATGTGCATGTTGTTAAAGACATGAAAATACGAATAAATATATAAAATAAAAGATACTTGAACATTTCAATTTATTACAGATAACTTTCTTGTTCTGAAGTTCCTCTTTTGTGCACAATTGTGTTGTTTTTAAAGACACTGTAAGGTCATGTCAAGGTTAACAGTATGCTTTCAGTGACAAGGGAGAGGGGAATCCAAGGGTCTGCCTGGCCCAACAAAGCCATAAGCCTAATAGCTACATCAGGAATCAAATGCGTTCTCAAGGTTTGGTAACTTATGGGGTAGCTCCACTGGAGCTGACTCTAAAACCGACTCTGTGACTCTATGGTCATTCACAAAAGTCGGGAGTGACGGACCAAAATCCAGAAAAAAGGTGCAAAACATTTACGATGTTTTTCTGATCCACTCCGACTTGACTTATTAATTTCTGGGGTCGGGATCATTAGTCAGCATCAAACCAACACAAAAAAAAAACACTTTGGTCCAACACTCCCGACTTTTGTAATTGACTCTATACTTCATTTATCACTGCAAAGATGCTAGGTACACATCAAAAATACTCTCTACAGAAGCTTTTGTTTTCTATTGAATTTAATATTTTGATTTCCATTATGATTTGCAGACTAAAATCAAAGAATCTGAACCCAGGACCACCAGCTGCCGTACAGCCAGCACTTTCACCTCAGCCCCCCAACAACACCAATGAGAAGAAGGAAGCCATATAACCCCTGGATGTCCTGGATAATCCAAATAGAGGAAAGAGGATACTACAGAACCCTTCTGGCAGACTTAATACAGACTGATGTCCCAGGGTACAGGATGTGACATCATTGAAGAACACATACACCATGGCATAAAGAAGTCAGTTAACAATTTCAGGGAGCCCTTACAAGTTGGATTGAAACTAGTAATAACGCTGAGTAATAAGGCAATAACAGTTTCACTGGCTGGTTGGCAAAACGACGATTTGTAAATTCTTCCCACTTGTTTGTCAGGCCATCCTTTCTGAATTCCAGGAAGAGTACTTGACCTGCCCTCCCACTCCTGAAGATTGGAAAAAGATGCAGAAGAGGTCCAGAACCATATGGGATGTCCCCCATGTCCTTGGGACACTAAACAGAAAACATATCGCCATAAAGAAGGCCAAGAAATGTGGAAATGATTATTACAGCTACAAAGGCTTCCTTTCAGTTGTGCTGCTAGCCCTGTTTGACGCAAACTACAGATTCCTCTGGGTAGATCTTGGATATAGTGGATGTAGATAGCTTTGAATGGCTCCCCATTTGGGGCAAACAATTGAGAACTTTATGTTAGATATTTTGTCTGTCTATTAAATTGTTAATAATATTTTGCATGTAACATTCATGTGACATGTCATAACACAGCCAACTAATTTTATCATTATGATAATTTCAATGTAAGCTTTGCTTGATGTTTATCGTCAACGTATATCATGTAACGTGTATAATGAATGAACACATTAAAATTAATGACCATAAAATCAGTAAAAACAATACTTAGCTGTCTATGAAGGTATATATTCATAATTCACAAGGGACTTAAAACAGTAGTTGTGGACAACAGCAGGATCATATTCATAAATATATTAAAATCAGGAATATGAGACTAATCAAAATAAATGTTCTTAGCACAACAATTTCTAGAGTTATTACAAAGTGGGTTTTTTATCCTTTGACTCTGCTGTCATCAGCAAAAAATCATCTGAACACCCCTACTCTGGGGTTGTCTTGATATTGGCCGTGATGGATATCATGAGAACATGAAAGATCACTAAAGTAATGGCATACGCCGTTTTGATCATTAGCTGATGATTGATTAACTGAAGTTTGACTGATAGCTATATGTGATTTACTGATCCAGTTAAGCAACCACTGGGTGGCATCACAGCAGCTGAGAACACCCTCCTCCATGTCATTCATGGATGACAACCACGCCCTGCTGACCACCTTAGAGATACAGGGTCCCTCTCAGAGGTAAGGTCACTTGCAAGAGAGCTTCATGTGCCAAAGTTTTGCCCTCATGCAATAAATATTCAACATTCGGCCTGCCACCCACTGAAGCATGCTCCTAGTTGCTTTGATAGATTTCTGGTTTGGCATATCCTCTATATAACTTGCATAATTTGCATAAAATTTACTCCAAAGAAAGTTAAAACATTAAAAACAGTAAAATATAACAGTCCTTGATAATTCTTAGTTCCTTTCGTATGTCATTGCACACTCAAATTCAAAGTGACTGGGAATTTAACATTCTAAAGCAAAAAGTGTTAATTTCTGGTCATATGGTCAATGAAATTCATCTGATGAATACATATGAAATATTTTACAGAGGCAACTGAGTATCTAAACGGAGAAGGGAGAAGAAAAGTAAAAGAAAAAGAAATGTTTTGAAGGATTCTTTACATGTTTTAACATATAAAGTGCAACACGAATTGACTTGGCTGGTCAATAGGTCAGTGAAAATGGTATGACGAAAAGCTGTGAAATATTTACAACTGATCCAACAGGCTCCAAAACATAGCGTAAATTGCTGGGACATATTTTATTACTGCAGTTTCGAAATCAACTGAGTCCTGTATTTTGTGGTGTCATATATTAAAGTTATATATTTGGGCCTGCCAGTATTTTCTACTTGAACAAACAGCGTCTGGGGATTTTATTTTACATTAATAAATAAATTTACAAAAATGAGATACTGGTTTATTGTAGTAAGATTTACTGCAATTACATTGATGTCAAATAGCATAACTTCATAAAACTGTTTGCCATTTTATTATGATTGATACTAGTAAAATGTTAATTATCTCACATTTGTTGTGCTTTTACAGGCTAAAAACGCATTTAATATTTTCTGAAATACTGACATTTTAAGTTTGGTTATTTTAAAACAATATTGTTCAGAATCACAAGATTATTTAAAATTCATACATGGCAGCCATTTCTTTTGGCCAAAAATGGGAAATTGATGTCCTTTCTGAGATATATTGAAATATTGGTTCTTTACCTGCTCGTTAAAGGTATAACCACAGAGCCATCAGCTTTATCCTGTTCTTTCTTCCTGTCTTTTTTCTGGCCTGTTGAAAACAAATATAATTGATCAAAATTGTGCGCTTATCATATTACTTTTATCAGTTGTTTTCATATGTCCCAAAATAAATTTCTAGTTTCAACCATCTTTTATAGCGCTTAATCTCTTAATCTTAAAAGCTGACAAAAAATTGCAACAGCAGAACAACATATAATTTTAAGAGTTAAGGGATGGAAACAAGCTTTAGACACACACAGCTTTTTCAACAGACATGATCCATCAAAACCAAAACTTTGGCCAAAGTTCTCTGCAGACTTATGAATAGATTTTGACTAACTCTTTTGGCTGCAGTGGGCGACAAAAATACGCTTTCAGCCTCATACTATAACTGTATTCTTGTTGATTTTCAATATAGTCTTATGATGTTTAAGTTTACTAAGGTATTTGTTCTGCTGTCCAATGCAGCAGAAACCTTAACATAAAGTTGTGTGATGTCAGCTTTGCAGTAAAGTTTCATAACACTTACGATCTTCCTAAGAGGTATACTGTACATTGAGAAAAGACGTGGACCAAAACAGGATCCCGAGGAAGACTGAACAAGAGTTTACAGGAGAATGAGGATGTAGAGCCTAGTTTCTACAGACTGATATTGATCAACTAGTTACACCAAAACCATTTAGAACAGAACCACACAAAGCAAACCATGTTGATTGACAACAGAGGGGAGTTGACAAATCAGCAGTGTTGAATGCAGCAGAAAGAGAAAAGCTACACTAGGGCAGTAGATTTACGTTTATATATGAACAAGAGAACCCTAGGGCTACAACAAGCTTGGTCAGTTTTGATATGAGGCTCAACTTATATTCAGGGTGATACTTCTTTGGCAATGTCACCGTCAGAGACTTTCTTGCTGACAGGAGTAATAGTTGGCCGCTGACCAGGTCAAGTTCAAAAGGGGTCAACAAAGGTAAAATGAGTTAAAAAGTGAGGATACAATATATGAGGCTTGAGGAATTTTATGTACAAGTAAGTATTTAGTAAGTATTAAAACATTTAAAAGTTTTTAACGTAAAACATAAAAAATAATGTGTAAAACCACCACATCAATAACACAGAATGGCATATCACTGAGGTAATGAATTCATAAGTTTCTTTGTAGTTTCTTTACTCTTTTTGGCTGTAGTGGGCCACAAAATATGCTCTCAATAAATTCATAAGTTAAACACCACCAATACAATCGTGTAAGATCAAACCCGGTTGTTATGCTGTGTTAACAGAAGTTATTTGTTTGTCTGATGGTCATATTCGCTTGTAGTGTCTCATTTGGAGACATATCACAACTTGAGTATGCAAATTCATATTTCTGTGCGAAAGAGAACGGTAGGGGGGCAGGCTCAGTGTGGTAAAATTGAACCCACAATACTACACAGGCCTTTTTCTGTCCATGAGGATAACCCTCTCATGTGAAAACAGATACTGTTGGTTAGGGCCTAAGAGGGTTACTCTGAACAGTTGGATTATATCATCAGCAAACCTTAAGGTACTGTTATTGTTGTTTTTCCTTGGTCGTAACACACTTCAGCGGCTGGGATGTTATTCTCATACAAGGACTGGTAATCTCAGTAGTGACATATCCAAATTGTTATCATAATAGACAAACAAACCAATAATATCCAATCAGTTTATTTATCAACAACAAACAAAATATAACATGTTACATTTGCAACTTTATATGATACTTTATTCAGTTCACTCTAAGTTTAATGAAGTCTTTTCATATGAAATTTTTGAACATTTTATAAGTCGACAAATAACTTCAAAGTCCCAATAAGTAAATATTTTTCATAATTCAAAACTGACAATTTTCCTAAGTGCTTTCCTTCAGTGTATAAAAGTTTATTCTATTTGCTGCCCAAGACACAAAAGTAAAAAGTTCTAGGAAGTTATGGGTTACTGAAGCCAGAGCACTTTTCATTGATGAAAATCAATCTACTTGTGCTACCACAACAATCTCAACTAGCAGGAGCCCACCTCATTGGCATGTGTTGAGGTTAGGGCACTGTCCATTATGGAAAATCCGTAATGGAAAATAATTATGTTGTGCTTGTACAATTTGTGAAATTTGTGTCATAACAGTACCATCTAAAGGGGACAGCAAAAATCAAAGAACCCTAATCTCTATTCCAGATCAAAATTCGAGGACAAAAAAGTTATTTTCGCTCGAAAGGTCTAGTTTGAGAGGGGAACCAGGGACAGCCTGGCCTCAGTCTGATACTCAAGAAATCTGAAGTCTATATCTATCCAATATAGTGTCATGTATCGGCGATGCCGTTAATGCAGAGTTTCAACTATCGGCAACTGCCGGTAATTTTACATCATTAATCACATTAAATCACATTAAAAGTACATTTATAACATTATGTTGGCTGCTTTATTACATTTCACATACTTTTTACCTGTCTATATATCTTCATTCAATCATAGTTTGTTGTTAAAGTTTTGAAGTGGGAGGACAGGAAGTCAGCCATCTTTGCTACTGCAAAGGTTAAACATCTCAAGCTCTTGTCCAATCAGGTAAATGGCAAAGTTCAACAGGTCATTTGGGGATTTTTAATCCAATCACAAAAATGCATTTTACTGCTAGACACTTATTGACCCAGTTCTTCCCTATAAAAGGGCCAATTTTGGAGTGTTTCTTCCTGGTTCACTTTCTCCCTAAGGAGACAGCACTTCTGTAGCATTCGAGGTCCAAAGACTGTCAAGATGCCCAGATCTGCACAAGAAGGGTGAGGTTTACTTTGTAAACTTGGGTTAGGAGAAAAAGGGAGAGGAAATAGATAGTCAAATTTCATGGATATAAGTTAAACTTTTCTTCTAATATGATCTAGGGAATTAAAGGGAGGGAAGTGGCCAGCCCCAGTTATACTGGGTTGTACATATTTGTACATAGTGTTTGTTAGTTTGTTGAACCTAGAATAATTAAATAATATGAGTTGAACTTGGTCTTTTAGGGAAATCATTACAAATGGGAATAGACATTTCAGACAATTCATTATGTTTAAATCTTGATATTATAATATGAACCATTAATCAAATATTACTGTTCATGTTGGAACCATATCACTACCCTCGGCACGCTACATAAAAATGGTGGCAGTGGTGTTTGTTTTTTGGAATAGTGTAAATTGAATTGGTTCATACTGTGTTAACATAATGTGTAAATATTGATACTTTGAACAAGGTTGTCTTTGTTTAATGATAAAGTTTGTTCAGTAAAATAAAAATAGAAGTAAATTTATCATGTCTAGGAAAAGTGATTCAGAGTCTGATACAGATTCTGTATATGACATGCCAAGTGGTAAATGGGTAGTTACTGATAAAGTTAGAGGTACTTCCAAAGGAGTACAAAAGAGTCAGACCAAATCAAAGAAATCTGTCCATCCAACAGTTAACTTTGATAAGGGGGTGCCTCATAATACACATGAAAATCAATACTATTCAGGTAGACTTCCATCAGAATACTATGATGATAGGGAATATACTTTTCCAAAAGAAAGGTCAAGATTGTCACCTGAGGAGCAAGAATGGTCAAAGTATACACCATTTAGATACGATACTGATGTATTGGATGAACCTTATTATGATAGAGGTCAACAAAGGGTTAGGTCTCCACCAAGGTTAGGTTATGTAAGGGGTGGGCCTCATTATTCTGGTGATAAATATGAAGTCAAGTTCCCATATGATCAAGGCTATGTGAGGTCACCAAAAGGATATTACAAACCTAGTTACTCTGAGAGGGTACAAGAGACCTATGCCTCTCCCCCAAGGACAGGTTATGTTAGGACACCAGAGTAAAATAAGTCTAGTTATGTTAGGACACCAGAGCATAATAGGTCTTCATGTGTTCCTAATGATTAAAGTTTTAGTTCTGGTAGACAGTTCAAAAAGTGTCTATCCTATGATGGGAAAAGTAGTTTCAAAGATATCCTGATTCAATTTGAGATGGTCAGTGAATTTAACAATTGGAAGATTGTAATGGCTCAAGAGCTTGCTTTGAAAGATCAGGCTGTAGCAGTTTAGCAGATCTAAATTTTTCACTCAGAAGACATTACCCTAGTTAAGTGGAAGCTTTAAAAGCGAGATTTGAACCTGAAAATCAAATACAGCTCCATAGGGCAAAGTTGAAATCTAGAATTAAGAGAGAGAATGAACCTTTACCACAACTAGCACAAGATATAAGAAGATTAGTGAGGGATGCAAACCCAGGTGTTCTATTAGAAATTAGAGAAAATATGGCAAAAGATAGTTTCCTTTATGCTTTGAATGATAGAGACTTGGAGTTGTCAGTTTTTCAAAGTCAACCCAAAAGTTTACAAAATCCTTTAAGGATAGCACTTGAGACTGAAGCCTTTCATAAGAGTAGAGATAAAAGGGTGCCTTTAAGGTCAGTTAAACAGGAGAGTGAGAGTTCACTGGTTCAAAATGATGAATCAGTTCAATCCCTTCAGTTAAGGATTTCAAAACTTGAGGAAGAACTAAAATCTGTTTATGTGTCAAAATCTGAGATAAATAGTGTTCCACAGGTTAGAAATAAAACACAGAAAACTAGCAAGTCAAAAGTAGTGTGTTTTTATTGTGATAAACCTGGGCACATTGCCAAAAACTGTCGTAAAAATACTTTGACAAGAAAAGGAAAGAAGATGAAACTTTAAACATTCAAAAGCCGGAGTAGAGGGTCATACGTCAGCTGATTCTTCAGAGGGACCCAAACTGAACTCTTGTAATGATGGATTGTATTTACCTTGTTCCATTGCTGGGGTAAAAGTAAATTGTTTGATTGACACAGGTGCAAATACAAGTATCATCCACCCAAAGAAATACTATTCCATACCAGAAAGTGCTAGGGCAAAGTTACAAACTGTAACTAGTAATATCAGGTTGGCAGATGGGGGAAAAATTCAACCACTAGGTGAGGTTATCTTACCACTGTTTATTCCTGATGTAGAAACATTGTATCAAAACTTTTTGGTTGCAGAAACTATTGAACCTTTAGTATTAGGTTATGATATTTTTGCACAAACACCAATGTACTATTGACTTGACAAACAATACACTTCAGATAGAGGGGAAAACAGTTGATTGTTGCTTAAAAATTAAACTGCTGTCTTTGTTTAGGATAAAGTTGACTGAAACTGTTACTATTCCTTCAATTAGTGAAATGATTGTGGGTGGGTATTTTAGCAACCCTGATAAAGACATTTTGCCAAAATGTGCTTTGCTTGAAGGTTCTGACAAATTGTTGGAAAATAAACAGGTCTTGGTGGCTAGGTCTTTAGTGAATTTAAGGACAGATATTATACCAGTTAGAGTGTTAAATCCACATGATCAACCAAGACAGTTGTTCAAAGAAACAGTTTTAGGGTCTTGTGAAATAGTTCAACAGGTTGAAACTGATGTTCAAAATTGTAGTAAACTGAATCAAATGAATACTGACACTGAGACCTCTTCAATACCAGAACATTTTCAAATATTGTTGGCCAAATGTCAGCCATTTGTAGTTAGTAAAATGTTAGACACAGGCATAATTACACCTTCTTGTAGCCCATGGTCATCACCAATTGTGTTTGTTACCAAGAAAGATGGGTCTTGTAGATTTTGTATTGACTATAGGAAGTTAAACAGTGTCACTATCAAGGACTCATACAGTTTACCCAATCCAAATAACTGTTTGCAGCCATTACATGGATCAAAGTGGTTTAGCACATTGGATCTGGCTAGTGGTTAATAGCAGATGGAGGTTGATCCTAAGGATAGGGCTAAAACAGTATTTACCTGCCAAAGTGGGTTATTTTTGAGTTCAATGTTATGCCTTTTGGGTTAACTAATGCCCCGAGCTCATTTGAACGTCTCATGGAAAAAGTTTTATCATGTTTACAGTATGACATTTGTTTACTGTATTTAGATGATATTATCATAAAGAGTGAGACATTTGAAGAACACTTGGTTAATCTGAGAAAAGTGTTTGACAGGTTAAGGTCATCAAACTCGAAATTGTCACCAACGAAATGTACTATATTTCAACACAAAATTGAAAACTTAGGCCATATACTTTCAGAAGAGGGAATATCAACTAACCCAAAGAAAATAGATTCAGTTAAGAATTGGCCAAAGCCAGTTACTGTGAAACAATTCAGAAGTGTTCTAGGATTATGTTCCTATTATAGGAAGTTTATCTTAAACTTCTCATTGATCACGAAAGCCCTAACAAGATTGACAGAAAAAGATGTCAAATTTGTTTGGTCATCAGATTGTGATCAAGCATTTGAGAAATTGAAAACCCTTTTGGACAACACTCCCATTCTAGTTTATCCTGACTTGACAAAGCCATTTATACTTGACACTGATGCCAGTGGGGTCAGCATTGGTGCTGTTTTGTCGCAAAAGCAGGGTGATAAAGAAAGGGTGGTTGCTTATTTCAGCAGAGTCTTGACAAAAAGTGAACAAAATTATTGTGTCACAAGTTGTGAATTACTTGCGGTCGTCGACTCCATAAAACACTTTCATACATATTTGTATGGTACAAAGTTTGTTATACGTACTGATCACTGTTCACTGAGATGGTTAGTAAACTTTAAGAACCTTGAAGGTCAACTTTGTCGTTGGTCAGAGTCTAAGACTATGAGATAGTTCATCATAGTGGTAAGTCACATGGCAATGCTGATGCATTGTCAAGAAGACCATGTGAACCTTGTAAATATTGTGACAGGGTAGAAAGTAAGGACCAGGCTTATCAAACAAATTGCGAAGATTTAAGACCATGTTGTCATCAGCAGTCCCAAGGTAGTGACAATATTGCTATTGGGGTTATGGGTGCAAAAACTTTTCAAAGTCTGAAACCTTACCAAGTATAAGGTATGATTCTTCCGAAGTAAAAGAGCGTTTAACTCTAAATACTTGTAAAAATGTCAGACAAGAGGATCTAAAACTTATCATGGAATGGAAACTTAAGAACACAAGGCCAACCTGGCAAGATATATCTGATAGAGGTATCAATTTGAAGAATTACTGCTCACAATGGAATAGATTGATTCTTAAGGACAATGTTTTGTACAGGGAGTGGTTCCAAGGGTCAAACAACCTGTTTTGCAATTAGTCATTCCACCTTCTATGAAGGAAGATGTATTTTCCCAATTGCACAAGCAAAAGTGATCAGGTCACTTAGGTATCAAAAAAACTTTAGGGCATATGCGTAGACGTGTGTACTGGGCAGGATATAAGGCTGATATTCACAGGTTATGTTGAGAAAAAAGTATGCTGTAGGTCTTCCTTTAGAAAGAGTTGGTTTGGATATTCTAGGGCCATTACCAGAGAGTTCTTTGGGAAATAAATATATTTTGGTTGTGAGTGATTGCTTCACAAAGTGGGTTGAGGCATATCCTATTCTAAATCAAGAAACAGTGACTATTGCAAATGTTTTGGTCAATGAATTCATAAGTAGGTTTCAGGTACCATTACTCCTACATTCTGACCAAGGGTCCCAGTTTGAATCTAGTTTGTTCCAGGAACTTTGTTCATTGCTTGACATTGATAAGACAAGAATAACTGCCTACCATCCTCAGAGTGATGGACTGCCATGTTGGTATATAAGTTCCTACACAGTGGTAACCCCAAATACTTTGAACCCTTCCTCATTCCCAGACATAGTGCATATAACACTCGTCGAAGTCAATCTGATGGCATATTTCTTGAGGTTCCCCACTTTGGTTCAATTTTCAAGACTCGAAAACATTTTGGACTCAGTTTTGCGTATGACGCACCTATGATTTGGAATGACCTTCCTGATGAGGTCCGCTCTGCAAACTCACTTGCCTCTTTCAGGTCAAAGTTGAAGTCATACCTCTTTGGAAAAGCATACCCACCCTAAATTTCCAATCTCCTTTCTGCTTTCTTCGCGGTGCTGACCCCTGCAATGTCTCTGGTTTTTGAATATTGAACAATGTTTTTGTGTGATGCGCCTTAGAGTCTGTCTTTTGACGGAGATTAAGCGCTATAAAAGTGCTATTAGAATTAGAATTAGTTGAGAGGTTTAACTTGACCTTAGAAAATATGTTGAGTAAATACATGCTAGTGATCAGAGGGATTGGGATAGTCATCTTCCAATATTGATGTTGGCTTATAGGTCCTCCATTCATGAATCAACAGGTCAAAGACCAGAAGCTATGATGTTTGGGTGGGAGGTTACCCTACCTATTGACTTATTTGTTAGGGTCATTCCCAGGTCAAAAACACAGGTCATCAGATTTGCCCTATCTTCATGAGCTTAAGGAAAAATTGAAAGAAATTCATGAAATTACACGGGAAAAGTTAGAGAAATCTTGTGACAAGCAAAAGAGATTGTATGATCATCATGCCAACGCACATAGTTACAATGTAGGAGATAGTGTATTCTTGTTTGGTCCAGCTAAAATGAAAGGTATTAGCCCAAAACTTCAATCTCGGTGGGTAGGCCCTTACTCAGTTGTTGGGAAATTATCTGATCTCTTGTACAAGACTCAGTTAAGTCCACAGTCCAAAATAAAGATTGTACATCATGACAGACTTAAGTTAGGGCATAGTAAGTCACAAAGCAGGGTTGAGACAACAGATGGAAATGTATCAAATGGGACAGATGGAGTAGAAGAATCTATTGAAAGTGAAGTATAAGTACCCAGTTTAAGTCCTAAGTCAGAAGTTTTAGAAACACATTGTAGTCCTAAGTCCAACTCTACAGAGTGTGTTACAACTCGTCCAGGGAGACAAGTGAGACTTTCTAAGAAAATTAAAGATAGCATTTTATAAATGTATATTGCATGTTTGTTTTCATTTTTATATTTTTAGAGCTCGCTTCAATTGTAAGAGATGTAGTTTTACAACTATCAAGAAAGACGTGATTGAGAGACATGAGAGGGAGAACCACGACAGGCTAGCAAAGTGTGGATTTGGGTGTAATTTTATATTCCCAATACATAAAAAATGCCTGTGTGATCACCATAAGAGGTGTCATTTAGGGTTACTCCATAAGGACCCAATCATGTGTGACAGGCCTAGGAGCAGGTCGAGGTCCCCTATTGGGATGGCCCCCTACTGTCCAGGCAGGTAACTCTCCACTCAGGGGAACACCACCCAAAACACTGACTATGTCGGATGTGGATGAGTTTGAGTTCTTTGATTTTGTGGAGGATTACATTGACCATAACAACAATGTCAGTGTTGTATCTGAGTTGAGAGGGGGGTCATCCAAAGGTGATGTATTGGGTCCAGCTTCTCCAAGCCAGGTACCAGTTCAGTGGAACTCCCACTGATGTAGATATTGTCAAACCTCTGTGTAGTTTCCTGCCCAGGCCATGCCGTTATACAGAGTACTATTTGAAGGGTGACCCGAGGTTTCACCAGAAATAATGTTCATTAAATGTTTTTTTATTGTATTTTGTATGAATAAAGATTATTTTTTTGTCATGTTGTTTTAATGTGTTTATTTTTCAGCTATGTTTGGGGACAAACCCTCTTTAGTTGGTGGGGGGTATTGTCATGTATCGGTGATGCCATTAATGCAGAGTTTCAACTATCAGCAAGTGCCGGTAATTTTACATCGTTAATCACATTAAATCACATTAAAAGTACATTTTTAATGTTATGTTGGCTGCTATATTACATTTCACATATTTTTTACCTATCTATATATCTTCATTCAATCATAGTTTGTTGTTAAAGTTTTGAAGTGGGAGGACAGGAAGTTAGCCACCTACTACTACAAAAGGTTAAAGCTACTGCAAAGGTTAAACATCTCAAGCTCTTGTCCAATCAGTTAAATGCCAAAGTTCAACAGGTCATTTGGGAATTTTTAATCCAATCACAAAAATGCATTTTACTGCTAGACACTTGTTGACCCAGTTCTTCCCTATAAAATTGCCAACTTTGGAGTGTTTCTTCCTGGTTCACTTTCTCCCTAAGGAGACAGCACTTCTGTAGCATTCGAAGTCCAAAGACTGTCAAGATGCCCAGATCTGCACAAGAAGGGTGAGGTTTACTTTGTAAACTTGGGTTAGGAGTAAAAGGGGGAGGAAATTGATAGTCAAATTTCATGGATACAAGCTTAACTTTTCTTCTAATATGATGTAGCAAATTAAAGGGAGGGAAGTGGCCAGCCCCAGTTATACTGGGTTGTACATATTTGTACATAGTGTTTGTTAGTTTGTTAAAACCTAGAATAATTAAATAATGTGGGTCGAACTTGGTCTTTCAGGGAAATCATTCCAAATGGGAATAGATAATTTAGACAATTCATTATGTTTAAATCTTGATATTATAATATGAACCATTAATCAAATATTACTATTCATGTTGGAACCATATCACTACCCTTGGCACGCCACAATAAGATAACTCTCCTGTGCTGAAATAGATATAAGCGGTCAGAACAACAGAGGATATAAAAATCGCTAAAATTGTCATAACTACTAACCAATTAGGCAAGAGACCAAACTCCAGCTGGTAAGGAAGCCCACAATACAATGTACCAGAGAAGGGGTTGTATGCTAAAATGTTTCTTCATCAACTTTCAAAATAAATATCATAGGGGTCAATTCTATTTCAATTGTGTGACCACTGATTGTATTGGTAAAGACTAGTAAACAGAGGTAACCATAACAAAGTGTAAAATAAATAGTTGGCTTGTTTAAGATCCCCTCCTACTAAAGTAGCACACCCCTCACAAACCGATCTCAACTCACCAGCCATTTTAAAACCACGATGGACATAACCTTCAACAAACAAATACTTAACCAACTTTTTGGTCATTGGAAGGATATCTATATATTCTTTCATAGAAAAACTGGGACAAGAATCCAACTCCGAGAATCTAGTCAGAAGCTTATTGACGATATCAAACTAGATAACAAATGTTTTATAGTTATACAATTAAGCTTTAAACAAAAATAAAATTCTTCAAAATCATCTTAGCTTTAGTTCTTGTGGGATGGTGGAACAAAGGTTCACAGAATATTGGAGATGCCTCCTACAATCAATTTTGCAGTTGATATAATGGTGCTGTCTCTTGCAATATATGGATAACACAAAAAACAGTACTACTTTTAGCACTCCTTAACATATACCAATAAAATAATTTCATATGATGTATTGTAAATGCAGTAATTATTTTAATTAATATAAGTGGAAGGTAAACATTATCTGCTACTGTGGCCTAGTGGGTAACAAACTCGCCTCGGAACACAGATGAAATTGGCTCAAACTTAGGTACAGACAGATACAGAGTTGCTCAGATGGTTCTTTGTCATTGGGGTCTATCCACAGTGGAAGGCTGAAGAACGTCAAGGACGTCGATAAATGGTCATGTTAGTTACTCGGGTACTTACTTGTGCAGTCAGATAGCCCAAATAGCCCTTTAAACCCTGAAGTATATGGTGATATTGTGCTGATTGCAAATGCACAATAATAACAATAACATTAATATTACATATCCATCATGGTTTTAAATATTTCATTTATAAATGGCCAGGGACAATTAATATAAATGTTAAGCTTACCTCTCCATTTCAGGTATATAATCATTGCAATGCCTGAAATAGCCACAAGTATGAAAACACCAATCATCACCTGTACACCAGTAATAAGTTTTGCATTATTTCCATCAGCTGAAATACAGAACATTACAGGGCATAAGTTCCAAAGTTGTTTCACAAACTAAACTACGACTTTTTTTTTTAAGACAGTCAAAAAGGTTATTATGTAACAAATACACATCACAGGTCCTTTTCACAAACAGCTCCATTGGCTGCCAGTTGAATTTTGCTATATCTTCAAAACAGCCACTATATCATTCACAGTGGTCATCCAAGTTACTTTGATTCTCTTTTGTCTAAGATACAACACAAGATACAACTTTCCAGATAAAGGGTTCTTAGAGATTCCTCAATTATATCAATCTGTACCTAAATAAAAAAACACTTTGGCCACAGTTTTGCTTTTGTTCCTCCAACAGTTTAAGTTCGCCAATTTAAATCTCGACCCAGGCACTTCATGTTGGAAAGTTAATAGTTACTTGCGGATGCCCGGTTGTTTACAGTGCAGAATCTTGATCAAGTAGTATCCCTTGGTTCCTCCTCCCGTAAACTACCCATCACAATATGACCCTGGCTGTTCAACGCAATGTAAAACAAAAACATAAAGCTAAATCATTCTTAATATAATTTCTGGTGATATTTTTACTTCACCATGTACTGGAAATGACTGCAAATGAGCAAGACTAAAGTGAAAAAACAAGGTTTCATGAGAATATAAGACTTGGACTGATAAGAACAAGACTGAAGTTATAAGACAAGACTTGATGTGATTAGGACAAGATGAGAAGTGACAAGGTGGGTGGAGCCTCCATAGGGATTAAGAGTCAGGGAGTGTCAGTGAAATATTAAATATGTTTGATATTTTCCATACCCTACATGACAAACCAGGAAACTACAATCAATTCTAACCAACTCTGCAAACATTGGTCCCGACTCTTGGAAAATCCTTAGTGACCAACCAGATGCCCCAGTGGAACACACCCTATACCTGACTGACAGACAAACTAGCAAAACCTCCTAATGCAGGCAAATATACATAAATAACTTGTAAAATATGAAATATATTTAGTTAAACAATCCTGTGTAATTCTTAGTTACCCACTAAAATCTTTCTGTAAACAAAATCTAACTTTCTCAACATGGTTGGATAACAGAGACTCAACTCTAAATTTAGAGCAATATTTCATATTTCGAACATTTTGTTGTTGCTAAAGCAATCTGTTTTTAGATCCTGCTTCACACCCTGTCCATGTAGATTAGTCTTAGGTAAAGATTTCCCTTAGGTAATGCCCCTGTCCCACCAAAGGATTAAGCCCCAATTCTGTTGGCGACCCTTAATCGTGGACAGTCGGTGAAAAAAAAGGTAAAATGGGCAGGAATACTGAATTGGTATTGAAGTCTGGGATTAAGTACAGATCGGCCTCAGGAAGCCTGAGGAGGCTCCAGGCAGCGCCAGACAGTCCCATTTAAGCCCATTTAAAGTGAAATTAAGCCCATTTTCTGGTCAGTTTCAACCACGATCCTGTCGTACACATACCGACTGGGTCCCAGTACGCCTCAGACCAAGCCCCGACTAACCCCCGATTAAGTCCTAGAATCCTCAGGCGTCCTCAGTCTTCCCCAGACCAGTGTGGCCAATTCTTGTTTTGCAGAAAAGCTGAATTTTATATATATACCATAAACCACATATATAAATTCCGGTATCTAATTATCATTACTTTTCTAGGAACACAGCAGGATGCCATCTTTTAATGGAAGACAGCTTCAACAAAAACTTCACTTACATAAAATGATGTATTTACTATTTCTACGTTGACCACAGCAACCAGCACCAGCACCCATAAAGAGAACTAGAAGAAGGCACAATACCTGGGACAGGCCATGGCTACTACAGAGAGAGGAGAGGGGGGCCTACAACAGCATTATGGCTGAACTGTATGCCACAGACATTCCAGGATTCACCAACTACATGAGGATGACCCCAGAATTCTTTGAAATGATAAAGACCAGACTGGAACCATGTCTAGCCAGGCAGGCCACCAACTACAGAGCCTCAATCAGTGTTGGGGAGAAGTAAGCCGTCACCATCAGATACCAGGCCACTGGAGAATCATAAACATCATTATCCTGTCAGTTCAGGGTTGGAAGATCCACCATTTCCAAGTTTTTACCACAGCTCTGCTTGGCCATCCACGATGAGTTCACCATAGAGTACCTGTACTAGTACTCCAGATGAGTGCAAGAAATGGAAAGGGAATTCAGGATCCGGTGGAATGTTCCACATGCC
Source organism: Sabellastarte sp. h YS-2021 (assembly GCA_964017235.1). NCBI lineage: Eukaryota > Metazoa > Annelida > Polychaeta > Sabellida > Sabellidae > Sabellastarte > Sabellastarte sp. h YS-2021. Next base: position 15,341,427 of record OZ024933.1, read on the forward strand.
CTGGGAGCCCTTGATAGAAAGCATGTGGCCCTGAAGAAACCCAAGAACACTGGAGCCGTGTACCACAACTACAAGGGGTTCTTTTCCATAGTGATGTTGGCCTTGGTAGATGGGCAGAACAAGTTCAGATGGGTGGATGCTGGTACACCTGGATCTTGGTCAGATGCCCAGATATTTAATGCATGTCAGCTAAAGAGGAGGATTGAGGATGGCAGGATAGCTTTCCCTGACCCAGCTCCTATAACCCAGGGTGATAGAGATGTTCCCTATTTCATTCTGGCAGATGATGCCTTTGCCCTGAAGACCTGGCTTATGAAACCCTATGGCAGAAGAATGTTAACCAGAGAGGAAAGGATTGCCAACTACAGAATATCAAGGGGCAGGAGAGTTGTTGAGAATGCTTTTGGCATCCTGGTCTCAAGATTCAGAGTGATGTTGACCACTATTGAACTACCCCTGGAAGCAGTCAGGGAAGTGGTCTTCACCTGTGTGGTTCTGCACAACATACTGAGAAGCCAGTATCAAGGTCAACATGGTGGTCAAGAGCCTGGAGATGATGAAGATGATGAAGATGATGAGGGAGCAGTGGCCTGGCAAGATGGCAGAATATAAGTCATGCTACAGTAGCCAGTCATTTTCAGGACTAACAACCAGTCCTTTTCAGGACTACCAACTATGCCAAAAACAATTAATCAGCTGTGCATGCTCCAAATATCACAACCATTTCCCAATATAAGTTACCCACCCAACAAACAGAGAAAACCAATTTTAATTCTCAAAAATAACACACAAAGCCAAAAATATGAAAGCGACCTTCTTATTTTACTTAATTTGGTTCTTCTTTTTAGAAAAATATTTCAAACAGAAATATTTTCTTGGTAAATCTTAAATTTAAATTCTTTTATTCCACTTCACAAATATTTAGAAAATATAACCATCAAACTGGTTTTCTTTACAAAAATTGGGGATTATGTTTGCAAAATAGTTTGTCAGTTCTTTGATTTGGGTTGTGTTTGCTATTGGATTTGTCTGTTTTTTTGGTTGGTGGTTATTGGTATTGGGTTTGTCTGTTGGTCTGTTAGTGGTTAGGTTTGGCATCGGGTTTGTGTATTTGTTAGTTGGGGGTTAGGTTTGGTATTGGGTTTATGTGTTTGTGGGTTGGTAAGTATGTGATAATGCCTTTTAACTCTAGGGAAGGTGTAAGTGTTGGACTTTTTCATTGAAGATTTTAAACTATCCCATAGATTTTAAGCTAAAAATGGGCTGATTATTGGCCACATTGGGAGTTTTTTAAATTTTTTTATGTGGCCTTTTTGTTATGTGTGGTATCATGGGTTATTTGTTTTATGTTTGGGGTGGTGTGGGTGTTGGACTTTAAATTGGAATAACTTGCAGCTGAATAATTGTTTTTGGAATATTTGGTGGCCCTAAAAAGGGCCTGGCAGGTCAATGACCTGGCTATGACTGGATGGCTACTGAGGAAGGCTGCTGCTTTTGAGGTGGTGCTGTAGTGGTGATAGTGAAGAGTTGCGGCTGCTGCTGCTGCTGAGGCTGCTCAATGATCAGTGTAGATGTCAGATCTGGTTACTGGCTTAGCATTCCACTTAAGTTGTGTTCTACTGCCCTAGTCCTGTACTGTTAGAACTGATGTAGGGTTGCCAAAGCCAAGTGGGCTAGGTGTGTAGTAGATGTAACTGTTGCTAGCTGCTGCTTGGGTGGAATTAGAAACCTGTTGCTTGCTAGTTGGCAGTATCCTGACCCTCTGGGACTCAGTGGTAACAGTGGCTGATATTTTTGGTAGTGGTTGACGTCTACGGTTGTTCTTAATGCTTTCAATGTCGCTAAAAATTCTGCTCTTGAGGTCCGCAAACTTCTCTTGGGTCATTTTCTCAGCCTCTGATGCCACGTAGTCAAAGAAGGGTTGCCTGTCTGACTTCTGCTGCAGGAAACCTGAGATTAATGTCCTCATCTGGTTAAAGTCCTCGAGTATCTTGGAGTCTGTTGAAACTGGTGTAGATGTGAACATAGGTTGACTTATACTCTCCCTGAGGACACTGGACTCAAGGTGTTCTGTATAAGTAGTAGATCCATGAGGACTGTCTCTTGGTCATCTCCCTTGAGGCTTGGATTGTAGTTTGGATAATGCGTTCGCTGGGATTCAAACCATCTTCTGACATCAAAGGGCTGGAGCTTCAGTTCTGCAGAGATTTCTGCCCAGAGAGCCTCCTTCTTCTGTCTGTCATGGAAATGTGCATGCTCCTTGTCGCATAGCTCTGGATGCTCTTTCACAAACTCCACAATTGCAGTTTCTTGGCTGTCAGTGAAAGTTGCACAGACCCTGGCTCGCTTGACTGCCGAGTGACTCTCTGAATCCTCCTCACACCTCTCTTCTTCCTAGCAAGCTTCCCCCGTAAACTACAAATGCTCCTCAGTCTCTTGTGTACTCTACTCTGTACCCCCCTCCGTCCTTTTCTCCATTCTTTCCTCCATTTCTCCACCTTCCTGCTCCCTCTCCTCTTGCCTCTCATCCATCTTCTGCTTTCCTCTCTTCCCTCCTTTCTCTTTCCTCATAACTCCAGTCAATAGAAAAAAAAGTAAAAAAGTAAAATGTTTATCCTAACTGTAAAATTTGCCTTAAGCTCAAGTGTTATATGATATTTAAAAAAGTGAAAACCAGTACAAATCAGTGACACATGTCTCTCAGTAGCCAACCAGTCAGTAACATCGAGAATCTGTGCGCGGTCGCTTATATAGTCTCAGACCCTCTCATTGCCTCATTTTAAATTCCGACACAGAATAGTTGGCTTGTAATCTGGTCTTAGTCCCAGGCTTCGTGGGGCATTCTCAGTCTGTCACAGACTAAATTTGTGTTGTCCCAGGTGGCCTGAGGACACCAGATTGGATTGGTTAGGGTTGGCTTCTCTTAGTCGGGGCTTAGTCCCACACCTTGATTTTTGGGTTGCAGGACACCTGGGACGATCTGAGGCTTCCTGGGACTAATAAAACCTATTCCCTTTCACAAGCATAAAAGTTCAAAGATCTGTAATGAGTCGGGGACTGGCAAACAGGCCTCCTGGGACTAAGCTACGGACACCTAGGACTAGGGGTTGCAGGAAGCCTGGGACAACATAGGACTATGTAAATTTTGGTCTGAGGTAGCCTGGGACTGGACATTTTGTTGACGGTGGGAAATAAGAATCAGTTTGAGTCGTGAGAAATATCTAACATTTTTTATTTCTCTCATGGCCACATTCGACAACTGTCGATCCAACTCCCAAAAACCCTTAATCAGGAAGCTTAGTCATGTGGTGCTACACCCACATTAAGTATGAGTGTTTGAAATAAGATTTAGTGTGTTTGTTTTAAATTTGCCTCCTCTCAGTATTGTTTGATTAATACATGAGCTTGATAAATAAGGCAAAAGGTTAAATAATTTATCACAATGAAATACTTTTTAAAAGTAAATTAAGCAATTTACATAAAGAAAATTATGTCAAATTATAAAGTACTTTTTGGTTTTGAAAAAACATAAGGGGTGATAGAGTAAGATCATTGAAAACCTGTTATCTGTGATTGGCACTTCAGGTGCCATGTTTGCATGTTTGAAAAGATATCATGCAAATTTGAGCCTAAAACAAGGCTAAGGAAAAGTTTAAAATCATATTTTATAAGATTTACCAAGATTTAACTTACCAAATAGTCTATTCAGCATGTCTGTGGTATTGTATGTGGAAATGGATATTGAATGATAATTTCTTAATTGGATTCTGGTGTTATAGCTTAAAGGCTGCCTGGCAGAGATTAAGTGCCATAAAAGTACGGAATGGAATAGAACATCATGATTAGTTGTGTCATAAGCAGCCAAAAGATCAAGTAAGAAAAATGCAATAGACTCACTCTATCACATTGAGAGATGGATGTCTTATTCAGATGTAGTAAACAGTATTAGTCAAATGTTTTGCAATTCCACACAATCTTTAACAAGGATAGTAGAAACTGTATCCAAAAGACATATTTTGCCTGGACAATTTTTGATGATCATAAGTATCTCGCTCTCTGCATTTTCACTAAATTGAGACGCTTGGAGGCGAATACTTTGGTGGTATAGTTGATAAGGAAAATGCCGGATACATGTCATGTATGTTTTGAATTTTAACTGAATAAAGAAGCAAAGTGACTGGCCAATGATTTTTTTGATTTGATTTTCTCGCAGCTTTTTGCCATTAAAGATAGTGCTATAGTATTCGACCTTGTCTCTCTGGATGACTGTGTTGCACTGTGCAATTTTTCTGCACAATCTAGTTCTGGTCAACTGAGATTCATATTCACTCCAAGTACTCTCACAATGATGCCTGATATGGCCCTACTATAGGAGTCTGACAGCCATCCAGCTGCTTTTTTCTTAGCTTTTCATAAATCAAAGGTGTAGGCCTGTCCGGAAAACAACCAAGATCATGAATTATTGATTTTGAAGGTTCAACTGCAGCGATAGCTGGAGCCTTGACAAAAGAAGAGGTTGCAAGATCATTACAAAAACTATGCATGGTTATTCTATAATATGTTGAAATGTTGTCTGATTTAGGAATCAGGGAACATGCAAAATCAACATAACATTTTACTAAAGTATGATCTAATGAAAGCAGACGTACTTGGGCCAAGTATCAGATCCATTTTGACCATGCAAAAGACGTATTTACACTTTTGAACAAGGTTCGAAGTGCCTAGCAGGTTGAGAAATTTTTCCGAGACAATGTGTTTTGCATCTACATGAACAGTAAAGTCGCCATAAATGATGAAAAAGAGGTGCAAGATGATAGAAACTTAGGGTAAAACAGTAAATGCTCTAGAAAGTAAGAGGAACATGCACCAGAGACATACAATAGACACAAGCAGCAATAAATCATTTGAATGAGTGAAAAAAGTTATGACAATATTAAAAAAAAAGTCTAATGTATCAATGAGTCAACAATCTTAGTAGGTGTGAATAGAATATATCATGTCACAATGTAATAGAATAAAATAACCTAGCTAGAGTTGCCTTTTATTTTCCCTCTTATTTTAAATAGGTTGGTAATAGTCGCTATGAATGGCCTTCTTATATAATCATGACATTCAGTAAACTTTGGAAGCATGCAGGATGAAAGTGCTTACCCTAGTAAATGAACCTGTTTAAAGATGAAAAAGGCATAAAAAACGATAAGAATAGTGAAAACAATCAAATGAATTTAGAAAATTGGCTTCCTGGTAGTTTCCTGTTAGGAATAAAATTGAAAAATCACTACTAAGTAGTGTATTGTGTATTGTAACCAAATGGATCATGAACTTGTTAATATTTCATTTCTTGATTTCCAAGAGGCAGCATCAATATGTAATGTGTTACGGTCACGGGCAAGTGTGGTAGCAATTACCGGTTGTCTTTAAGTTGTAACAGAAAAAGCAAAATGTTAAACTTAACAAATTTATTTAATAGTCAACAATAATGATTACAGTCAACTGGTATGCTCTTAACCAAACACACTAATACAATAATAAGATCTAGCTGACCTTACCACTGAGATTAAGAGTTAAGTTTATCCACCGTATCCAGCAATCTGTTCTGTAATCCGTCCTGTGGTATATTCTGTGATCTGTCCAATGTCCTGTGGTCTGTCCTGTGATCTCTCCAATGTTCACTCACACACAGATATCTATATCCTGTGACCTGTCCCACGCTCAACAACACAAAAAGGTCCTTGTCCTGCTATCCTTTATATATCCAGTCACACAGAATGTCTGTCTGGAGATATTTAGAGTTAACACAACTGTACAGCTCTCCTTATAGCCAGCGAATACAAAGTTCACTTGTGGTCAGATGAACATTCCTTATATACATTCACAGAATCCTCTGGAATTGTACAGAACCAACTCAAAACAAACTTAAGCAACCTAGATCGAATGAGGAAGTTCTAGAATCTATGGGCTTCCCCCAAATCTATAAATAGTATCACTGAGGTTAACCTGGAGGGATTCCCCCAGTCCATAAATGGATCAGTACATAAATACTATGACATATAACATAAAAAAATCAATAACTCTCTTATTTTAAATGTTAACACATAAAAAGAATCAATAACACAATTATCTTTTATGACAATATATAAATACAAAGCTTAGATTAAACAATGCACTAATATAGTGCCTAATGTATGCAACACACAATGTACTAATATAGTGTCCAATATATGTAACAAATGTGAAAATAAGTGATAGAAAGATTTGTGTTTGAGAGAGGAGAGGGAACCGAAATAAAGCCGGCAGCTGAGTAAAGCAATGTAACAACTGTGAATTTCAATGAAGAGAAAATATGATTATTGCAGATTTCCTTTGGGATATTGAACTTATGTGCAACAGGATTTTTGCTGACAATTTGGCTGGAGACAAAAACCTGTAAGATATGGTTTCAGTCCCATAAGAAAATTTACGACAAATTTCACAGACATTTCATCAATCAGTATTCTTCCACACCCCTTCCCAATCCCCTTCCATGTCACCTTCATCCCCTGCAGCCAAGTGTCAACTTCGGCATCTTTAGAAAATACTTCAAAACGTGTGCCAAATTTGAAATATATTTTATATTATAAAATATAGCACAATTTCTGAAATCTAAGACGGCTGTCATACAAATAAAAATGAATTTTGATTATTAGGACTAATAATTACTATAGTGAGGCTGAACTCATCTCATGCCTTGCAGGAATTTTTGCGATTGTCAAAAACATCTGCTGGCACACACATTTTTCAGCCATTTGCAGAGCTCTGCTGTAATTTCATCCAAGGCTTTCATGCTTTTATCAGCATATCCCTTATAGTAAGATCCATATTTTAGTAAAACATAACATTTTAACTCCATTGAACTTTGTAGGCTTTGCACACATGTCTAGTCCCAGTAAAATGTATACATCAAAAACTTTTAATTGATATTTGATTATAAGATGGATTTCTATAAAGGTCACATGAATATAAAATGTCAGAGTGCCACAAAGTCGTAAGTAATACACCATAGTACAGAATACTCTGATACTAAAATGTTACACTTACAGCTCCATAGTTATCATTGACTGGGGATGTTACTATAGCCATTTTGTAACATCTTGGTCATCATTGGATGACCAAACAAGCATTTAGTACCATCATAACTTTTATAAACTTGATGAATTGATATCTATGTCTTACCATCATAGCAGACACCAAAAACTTTCTTTTCACTCTGCACACCATACTGTTCAGCATATACTTCCAGTGTTAAACATTCATCCGCCATCATTTCTGATGCCTTTAATGTCAGAGGACATACAGTAGCATGACTCTCATCTAAAATAACATTAGTGACTTGGAAATTAACATTAACATTGCTCTGTCCGGTATTTGAGGAATAAGTTAAGGTAAGGTGGTACTTACAAGCAATTGAGTACTCAATTTATTGCTCATACAACACTTTTGAACCTAATGTATTGAGATCCAATATGCATGTACTCCTTGATCTTTTTTTCAAAAGAAAGTATATAAATGGATTTACAGAAAAACGAAGAATACTTTTGTTGTAAACATTCGCCAAATAATATACCATATCTTTTTCCAGAAAAATATATACAATGAGGCTCCTTAGCAAATAAACACATATCAATGCATAAGGGGGTTCTTCTGTGTAGGAAAGAATTTGGCATATTACAACCATTTTATATTCTACAAATGTTTAAATTAACACTACACTGTCATTTCAATGAGTAAACATCATGAGACTCCCTTTACCGCGAGCTTGACAGGACAATATATCTCCCTCTGTTTGAGACACCCATGTTATAATGACACCGCTGCAGGGAATGTTATTATATGACTCAGCTGAGGCATTCAACACATGTTCCCCAAAGCCTTCTGTTAACATCAAGGTTTCAAAGCTGCTGGAAGTAGATATTTTTACCTCTGTTGGTGGATCTATTAAACAAAGAAAAAACAGATTTACGAGTAGCACCTAGTTTAAGCAAGAAATTGGCAAAAACATACAATTTTTGTCACATACAAAACTCTAAAAAACTAAAGTCACCATTTGTGTTTGATCACTATAGACTTAATTTCAGTGACAGTTCATTGACACAATTATAAAGGTATACAAAAGGTATTTGCGTCTTTTTGTTTCTTTTTTTTTTTTGGGGGGGGGGGGGTAAAGTCTACACTAATTAAATCACTGTTTGAAATATCATGTCTGTAGTTGTTTCAATGTTCAAGGAAAAATTTTCACTTGAAACCATGTTCTTCAGTACTTTAGATCTGTCTAAGCTTTTCATTGTCTGTGTGAAGTTTTAAGATAACTTTTTCTGTAATGCTACAAATGTAAGTACGAGCCTAAGGAGGTTATTCCATATACAAGGTCTGCTGGCATAGACCCCATTGTTTCAAACGAGGGGTGAATTCTGGACAAAAAAGTTAAAGATCAAAAAGTGACAAAAGTGAAAATATGTTCCAGCCATTTTATTATTTTTACTGGCAATACGATTTTCTTGCAGACCAAGCTTAACTGATAATATTTAAACTTTACACTGACTCTTCATCCTGACCTATCTCACTTCACCCTGATCTCAATATGATGAAACAAAAGTTGCAATCAAATTTATCACAATGAGATTGATGATCAAGCCTATCACAAGCAGATTAGCGCTAACGACTATAGGGATTTGTGGGTACAGATCCCTGATTTACTGACAATTAAGATCAGGGCTTACACAGAAAGCAATTATTACCTCCATGACACGTAAAGTCTGTTTTAGCAACAGTATCTACATTTTTTGGATCCTGAATAGCATCACCAAGGGATCAGAAAAATCGACATAGCTTAGGGCTTTATCTTTTACTTTAAGATGGGTCCCTAGGGATACCAAGATCTGAGCTGCTGGCTGAAGACGGAAGAGGTGTGAATTATTTTCTGCTTGAGGACAATGCCTTTCTCAAGAGTCTTTCTCAAGGAGAGTCCTTATTAGGAATTAAAGGATCCGTAACTATAAAACATGCATTTGTAACTCTGGACAGTTAAAATTAGAAATTTTCTGACAATTCAGAAGCATCCAGAAGTAATCACAGAAATTGCCCTCACATGTGGAACATTATATAACTTCCCCAGAAAGTGATATGGGGCAGTGTAACAGTGCAATCCAAAGGATCATCCATCTGAACTAGAGGGGCAGCAAGTAATAAAGCCAGTAATGAAGCCAGAAATTCATCCAGTCTAGCAAAAGCGCAATGACATCTACTCCTGAGCCTATAACCACTCTCAGTTTGAAGTCAATATATTTTCTGCTTCAAGAGAAATGATCAGGCTCTATCTGAACTAATAAAAAGCCTTCTTCAGGATCACCAAATATTTAAGAACTTAATTTCTAGGGTTGTCTTTGAACTCAAACCCCACACTCAACACATCAACCCATTTTCAATATCACAACAGACAGAAATATATAAAAATGATTACTGATGAAAAATAATAAATAATTTGAATAATGCCATTATGTCATATGAAATACCTAAAACTTTTAAACAAAATGGCAGATAACACAATTTGCCTTCAAACACATGTATGTCAATTGTGTTACATTTGAGCAAAACATGTACAGATTAATGTAAAATATAATCTATTGTATATCTATTAATTGTAACCTCTTATATACCATTTTTACTCTAAACCAAACCAAAACAAAGAGATTGCATTCTTACAATTTTAAATGTAATCAAAACAAATAAATGACTTACCAAGAATTTCTCTGATTTCAATAACATGTTGTTTGTAGTCTGATTCTATTGCCACTTCTCCTTCATATTTGCCAAGGTCCAAATTCTTATCAATATCTACAATTGTCAGGTTGATGCCTGTATCTGTCCATTCGTATGATTTAATTCTGTTGTCTTTCAGGAAAGCTTGGCCTGCGATACTTTCATAGTCAAACATGTGTATGCCTCCTTTCAGTTCATAGAGATGGAAACTCTCCAGCTGTGACAACAGGGAAAGTGCAACTAATTAATTCTGACATGTTAGACAGCACATAACTGACAAATTGGCAAAGTAAGATATGCAATCTCTCTACTAAAACAACAAAACTATACAGATGAAGCAAACTTTTGTAGTTGGTAGGAGCCCCAGATGAAGTTACATAAAAAGCAACTTAAAACAGTTCTTGTATATCATAAAAGTAAATAGGTGCACTGTAAATTGATGGTTAACCATAAAATTCAAAGGACTAAAATATTTTCTTTAATCACCCATTGAAATTAATTTTAACATAAACTGAGTAAAATATGTGAAAATAACAACTCTGCAGTAATTTCAAACTACCCCAAAATATGCATCCGCATTAAGATTGAGAGCTTTTCATCTTTGTTATAATGAAATTATCATGTACCCTGGCAAGGTTATATACGATAATGTGTATTACTAGTCATTTGATCTCTTCTGTTGTCAGTTTATCAGTCATACCTGAGGTCACCTTACATTATTAACTTTAACTCAATATGTTTACGTTTTATGTCTTTTATTGAAACCACCTTAAACTTTAAATTTTATGTTTTTTTTCACATAAGATTGGAGAAAGTGACGTATATCAAGTGTGATAAATAGGCCTATGATTATCTTACAGTTATGTGTTGTGTCAGAAAGGTAGTGGTAGAGTAGCATTTTATTGTAAATTCTATTTAAAAAATATTGTACTAATCAACCAATATACTCTCTTTATTTTATTCAATGTCTTGGCGAACTTTGGTACTGCAGCTCAATATATTAAATATTTGTAGGGGAGAGACAAGGACATTGAATTTGTTATCTGTACATAGGAATAGCCTGAATACTATGTATTATATCAGTAGTATATTTTCTCACAAGGTTTGGTATATGATTGTATTGGTCCTCCTCAGAGACAATTTGTATAGAGACTGTGACACATACTTGGATCTTATTTTTGCATTGGTTGTTGTCTACCCCTGACTACGTCCTCTTAAAAAAATGATCAAAGATTTGCGTAAGTACTGTAGAAGCTTTTAGGGTGGATTTCACCAGCATCTGGTTTCAGATCCACATTTGGGGAGCTTGAGCCCCATCAGGTAATGTTGTTTATGGTGAAAATGGAATGTATTTCTGTTATATATATGCTCATTTTTATAAACTACAACTTTTATAGATGTTCCTCATCCGAAGTTGAGAAGTATGAGTAATGTAATCGTTTTCACTGGAGTGCTATTTTCACAAGAGATGTACAAATATATTAGATGGATTATCTTTCAAAATTCTTTCATGATTATATATCAACATTATCTTTTGCCCTGCATCCACACAGTTTGAGATTAAAATACATATTCATGTAAATTGTTAAAACTAAATGTTATGTATTTCATTCGGAGTTGATTTATGGTGTTAAATTACTTTACTGAGCATCATATAATAGAATATAACTTCGGAAGATAATTCTAGGCAATGTCCTTACATGTGAATAGTGGTATCCGTAGTTATATTCTAAGGTCAAGTTTCCTCCACCAATTAAAGCATAGCTCCCATCTGAACACCGAAAAGATGTTTTATATGAACCTGTTATTTCCAGAGGATACACAGTTCCTGCAAAAGAATAAAGTTAAAATAGTTCTTATTTGGATAAGCATAACAATAATTAGAACATATCAATTAGTTGAGATATTGTCTCAAAACAAATCCATTGCCATGTGACACAGTAAATATAGAATTATGAGGTGAGGCTGTATGTAAGTCATGCATATACACATAGGCAAACATTTTTATTATTCTTTTCACACATAAGGAATTCATAAACATCAGTAGTACCTGTTGTTTTTTGCAAATCTTAATATAAATTAAAGTGTTCTGCTGGTTAAAAATTTCTGATAAATGATTAATTTGTTTTGCTTCACACAACAATTTTCATTAAAGATTCATCAATGTCCATGACCCTAATGAAAGTGCTAATCCACTTTTCAGAAAAAAGTGTGACACAACCATCTGTCCATCAGCTATTTACTATGTCAGTGATGCAGTATTTCTATCAGCAACTGAAAAATGCTGTAAAACTGTCTTTTATATACTAAACTACACATACAAATTCTATGATAAAATAAATCTCGCAATGCTGTGCATATACATACATGCATTGCTAAAGTAACATTTTTAAAAATGAAAGTAATGATTATGATAAATCACACGAGTAAATATATTGCACCTAAGTTCTTGTAAAAAGCTGCTGTTTATGACTAAATTAGATACTGATTTTAAGACACATTTGGACTTTTTAGGAATGAATGGGTGGATGTTTCTCATCTTGGTTCTACTTTTTGTAACTATCTTTTAGCTTATCTTGTATCCATATGTGATCAGATTTTCACACTGTGGCAATTAACACTAATGCTTTTCACTTGACGTTATTCTAATACTGAGTAAAATTTTGTTCACTGGTGACAACCAATAGGGTTTTCATGCGTCATATTTGTTAATATTACCTGGGGTTTGTCACTTTGAAATATGCAAGCAGACAGTGCACATGGGATTTATTTTCCCTCAGTCCCTCCAGTAACCATATTATAGATAGGGATAAATGAAAGATTTATTTTTACCCTTGTATTGATAGGGGGTTACTTGTATTAAAGTTAAAATTTCCATGAGCCATGCCTTTTAGCATTGGCCAGAGATGTATTCAGGCTATATGCCTCATGCATATGCAGCAGTCTAGGCATGGGTGCCTTCTGTGTATGATTAATTATTGTGCATTTGGTGTAAGTGAATAGTTATTATTATTGTTGTTATTCCAAATAGATGAACCTGTAACACTGGCCAGGGAGTCTTAAGACTTTTTAGTCTGATGCCTGAGCAGTGGCCTGGGCATAGGCAAGTATTTACAATTAAGGTCATATTGGGCTTGGATCTCGCTGTCTGGCAAAGGAAAGTTGAATGATCAGTTTTGCATTTGAATTTCAACCTTTAAGCTAGGGCTTACTTATGAGAATTTCCAATCAGTTCTTTGCATGGGTCTCACACATTGTTATATTATGCTGAGTTTTCGTGTGTAAAATCCTAGCACTCGATTCTTTTAGTGGTATCCACCTTCATGCATTTAATCTTATTTTACATCAGGGTATCAGTTGATTGCTTGACTTTAAGCTGAGGCTTACATCATTATGAAAATTTTCCAATGACAGCCAATCCATATGAATACTGCTTGCAGTTGAGATGTATATTAAACAGCCTTTAGCAAGTACGATCCATACTGTCTGTTTTAGCGGATATTTTACTTTTATAGTGCCATCTATTTTACATGCATTTACACCATCTCCCAAGGCCCTTGCCATTACTTGCATCTTAATAAATTTTGTTTGGGACGTTGCTACATGGTATCACACCTCTCTCGGTACATCACACCCAAGGTCATTGAAATTTATTATCTTCTGTTTGGTGGTCTTCTTTTTATCATACTTTTCCTTAGACCGAGTTCTGTCCTGTCGCCAATTGTTATGATATACTGATGGTACAATACATATGTTGTTAAACTAAACTGCTTTGACAAGCCAGGAATTTCTTTCGTAGATAACTATCTAATGTTGAAGATTTGTTTACATTTAAAAATAGGCTAAAATACATATATGCCAGTTTGATAGGCAATAATTATCAATGAACGGCACATAGATTATACATAAGTTAAAGAATTCAAATAACGCTTTATACTTGTGGTAATATGAGTACAAATATACCGTTCAAGATTTACACAGAAAACAAGTACATGTGAACCCTGTCCCTCGCCATTGTGTCCATCAGTGTATCAATAACAATTGGCGATGGGACAGAACTCGGTCTAACTTTTCCTATTATCTCTTGCAACCATACGAAACATTCCATTCTTAAAACTTCTGCTGATTATTTGGTAATTGTGACCTCTGACCTATTTCTATCAAGGTCAGGTCTGACCTTTACCTTTCTTTACAAGATCATTTTGAATTCACTGCTATTTTCAAATATAATGTTGTACCGGCCTAGGGGTATATTCAGAAAACAATTGTCATTATTATAAATATTGCATTTCTTGCATTTTACCCAATAACGTACTAGTTTAACACACCTATGCTCTGTAATTCGGTGTTATTTCATAATGATGCTAAAATGTACGCTTAAAAGTTTAGTAGATAATAAATGTTATAATTTCCCAGCTTTTGCATTTTGTTGGTTTTGGGTTCCCTAGGGAATTACATTACAGCCTACACTCCAGGTTTGCACAGTTTCTCAATTTTGTGTATACAATACGAGTACAAATAACAGCACAGCATCAATATAAGTCAATCCACATTGATTCTTTATACATATTTGTTGAACATAATTGTGATGCCACAATATGTCACACATTTGATTCGTTTTTTGACCAAATGTTAACATCTGTGTGATCCATGAATGGGGGTAGGTAATGTGTTTTGCACTGAAACAGTGTGCACACCATATACTATAAACACTGTTGACAAGTACTACCACTTACATATACATATTCCCTAGGGTCAATTATTTAACTTGTCTTTATTTAACTTGTAATTATTTCCCCATTTTTCTCTTTTGAATCACATCAACATATTTTCCTATAAATTATAATCAAGGTACATACCGTTCACTGCTTTACCAATTTACAAACACAGAAACAGAAAACGGTAAAGCACCCACTTCCGTTTTACTGTTTTACTGTTTTGAAACAGTTAAAGGGTTAGATACTTAATTTTATTTTCTAGCAAGTCAATCAGAAATGTGTAAAGCACCTTTTAACAGTTTATATACAGTAATAAAGCACCAATGAGTATAAGTCCATTTACTGTTTAATGCAATACCTTTTTACTCTTTTTCTATTTTTGCCCCATTTTGTCTCTTTGGGGGAGGGGAACTGGGGGGGGCATCCACGTGCTGGGGAGGCTTGTGGTTATACTTCAAAAGCTAATGACGTCACTCATGTGAGTGATGTCACAAAACAGTTTTTCTTTCTATATTCCATGATTTTTAACACTGATCAAGGCATTCATGCATGTTGAACAGAAATATATACATTTTTAATGTAATTTGTTTGTTTTAAAGAGACCATATTTTATACAAATGTTGGCGGTTTCTAATTTATTAGAGAATAAATACTTTTAAAAACAGAGGTATTCACTGACATACAAGGAAATACCATACATGACGCATTCATAATTATTGTAAAATATGATATTCATAAGATTTTGCATACATTTCATTGTAGTTTTGGTTTTCAATTTATTTATGGAAATTACACCAGTGGAAAGTAAAGCATTATGAAACCAAATAAAACTTTATTGATGAGGAGAGGTATTGTTCAATTACTTTCCAAAACGATGATAATTTTTGGAATATTTTATGAAAGATCAGCTCCTGTGAACCTAATGGTGTGTTTCCACTAGAGGCCGACTATACGACTCTGTATTTTTATAAGGTGGTCGCAAAAGTCGGGGGGTCGGGGACAAAAATCCCAAAAAAGGGGGTAATTTTTGGGTCAGCTTCAACTCCCTGACCGGACTTGAAACATACAGGCTTGTCTGGATCTACAGGCTGACCTTTCTTGGGGTCGGGATGTTTTCTACCAGACAGGTCTGGAAACTATCAGGACAAGCCATAAACCCCTAACAGACAAGCCCCCAAACCCAAAAGACAAGCCATACTGACAAACAGACAGGCCTAAAGAAACATACAGATACCCACGACCAGACTTGAAGTTAGTATTGCAAGTACAGCTTTTAATGAATTTTTGATTTATGGGAAAAAAGGAGGATCAAGTGTCGACCAATAAACAATTCTTAAACTAGATCACTAGTACATATTTGGATCCCATCACGTGACTAAAATGTCAAAATATATTTCTTTTGTTATTTTAATCACAATTTCCACGTTTTGCTTCAATATACATAAATAATAAAATCAATGTATGTCTGCTTCAATTTATAAAGGAAAAAGTCATTTAAAATATAAAATTTTCTTTAAAAGTTATATCCTGTGGAAAGAAGCAGGGAGAGATGTGCTTCTAACAATCTCACACTTGACAATGAAAACCTTCTGCTTGTTGCTGCCTTTTATACTCCAATTTCGAGCTTCTGGGAAAGACCCTATTCTCATGAAGGCAATAAACATGCTGCAGTTCTGGTCACGTGATGGGATCCAAACATTTACTGGTGACCTAGTTTTAGATTTGTTGATCCTCTTTTTTTCCCCAAAATTACTTATGGGTTTTCACAGTGAAAACAAAAATCTTGTGATTGCATCCAAATAGTTTGTCAAATTTAAAAAAAAAATGCCCTGCTGAAGTAGGCTAAGAATTTGTTTATTATGTCACCACATAAAACACTTGTTCAGGTTTCTCAATTATATACAGCATACATGTGGACCTTTTCTACCTCTTAACTTTAAAATTATGATCACTTGCTGTGTTTCTTTGTCATTCTTGACATAATTTTTATATCTAATTTTTTATACCTGACATCATGCTGAAAATGGACTGCAAATTAATAGTACTAAGTTGCAAAAGACAGGCCGGCTTCATGTTGCGACATGCCTGCAAGTCATAATGACAAGCCTGAAAGGGTTACAGACAAACCTGGAAGTGTAACCGACAGGCCCTTAAGTTAACCAACAGGCCTGTTGCTAGGGGGTTGAAATTATGGTCTGTTACATGGATCGGGAAGGGTTGGGGAAATATTGTTTCATATTTCACCAACTCTCCTCAACAGGCCGGGAACTTACAACCAACCCTAACAGACCATGTAAACATTGGCCCCAACCCTCTTTAGTTACTGACATTTCAGCCCCAGTGGAAAACCTGTATAATAATGGCTTATAATGGAGGATAAAGGTTTTGCACCCACATCTTATGGGGTAGTTTCACTGAAGCCGACCGGTCAGTAACTAAGCATTTTTGGAGGGATGGGAACAATGTTTACACAGAAGGTTAGGGTCGGGTGTAGTTTCCAGGCCTGTCGGAGAGAGTTGACAAAAGATCAAACATGTTTGATATCATACAGTTGGTCAAGGTTCTGTGGTGTAAACTGTTGATCATCGGTAAGCAACTACCAACTTTCCCACATGTGGTCCGGGGGTTTGAACCACAGACCTCAGAGTTGGAAGGAGAGTGTTACCACTGTGCCACCGTGGCTCCTCAGACTTGCAGAAAAAAGGAACAGGCCTCATAGCTCCTGCACCACATATTGGTGATAGGATCTGTCTGGCGTGTCCCCTGACCTCTGTAATTTTACTTAATTGTATTGCTGGCAGTCAAGAAGCAAAACGTACTTTAAAAATATCTACATTTTTTAAAATTTTGTGTCATTTATGATTTAATTTTCCTTATAGTTTGTAAATTAAATAATTTTTAATACTAAATAAAATTTCTCAGTACCCATTCCAAACAAGAACTTGGGGGCCATGTGGCACAGTGGCGACTCTGAGATTAGAGTTCAAATCCCGGCTGTACCTTGTATGTACTGGTTTATGTGCTTCCAAACTACCGTTCACAATAGAAACAATAATGTACTATGTGTGATGAAAATTATCCTACAAAAATACATATTTCAAAGATTTAGTTGTACATAAACCCTACTTGAAATTGTACTGATGAATCATAAATTAATTATTGACTACAAAAATTTATTGTTTGTGTCTGGCCCCCAGTCTATGCACAACCATTTACCAAAGTGAATTGAATCTGTGAGGTCACTCTTGTCTGACCTTAAAGGGTAACCTTAAAGTCATTTGTGAGTCGTTATTGCTCAGATTTTAAGGACATCTAGAGTGTACAGTCAAAAAATGACCATGTATCAAATATAGCTGAAATTCGCCAAGTATTTTTTTACAATTAGCCCTGTAAGTGGTAACCTTAAAGTTGCTATAATAGACTTATTGTACGGCGTTTAAGGTTACCATAAAGTGAAAGTATGCTCCATACTTTGTGCCATCCTCATACCAAATATTAATGAAATTCATCAAGCAGTTTTGGAGTATTTTAATTTATTTTGACAATATAAACTCTGTAAAGCCATTCACATGTTTAAATTTTGCACTGTGACGTCACAATTCAGGCTACTATGGTTGCCGGGGATATGGCCTTTAAATCAAGGTACATACCGTTCACTAGTTTACCCATTTATATACATAGAAACAGAAAACGGTAAAGCACCCACTTCCGTTTTACTGTTTTACTGTTTTGAAACAGTTAAAGGGTTAGATACTTAATTCTATTTTCTGGCAAGTCAATGGGAAATGTGTAAAGCACCTTTTAACAGTTTGTATTCTGTATTAAAGCATCAATGAATATATGGCCTTTTACTGTTTAATGTAATACCTTTTTACTCTTTTACTATTTTTACCCCATTTTGTCTCTTTGGGGGAGGGGGACAGGGAGGGCAGCCACGTGCTGGTGAGAAGTGTCACTTGTGGTTATACTTCAAAGGCCTATGACGTCACTCATGCTAGTGATGTCACAACACAGTGGTTTCTATGTTCCATCAAGATTTTAAAATAATTCATTTCAGCAATTATATATGAATTTTTGGTGTACCATTAATATACATTATTTTATACAAAAGATGGCTGTTCCTCAATTCTGTATAGTAACAATAGCCAACTATAGCAAACTTGCCCCCAAGTTAATTCAAACAATAATACGTAATGCAATACGAATAATTTCATAGTGCTTAATCGCCATCAAATGAGAGACAATAGGGCCAACATTTATTTATGAATGGTGCAAATACTATCAAGTATGCTTCCTTAATTCTAACTTAATTTCTATTAATTAGCAAAGTGTGATTAATGCGTTGTCTATGTTAGTTTACTTATAAAGTCTTATTAGGAAAGGTGTAGTGAATAATGTATTGTTTTCACCCATTACTCAGGCGGGCAGGAAAGTTTGAAAGACATAGCATATCTCTTAAATACGACATTGATTAAGTTGTAATTACGACATAGCCAAAAAATTCATAAGTCGTAATAACAACATACACTATCTTGTAATTACGACATAATATGTCATAATTACAGCTTACTTGTAATTATGACATAGCATATGACTTAGGCTTTGTCATAATTACAACATGGCATATCTCAAAATTACGACGTACCATAAGTCATAATTACGAGATATGCTATGTCATAATTACAACTTATGTTATCTCATAATTACGAGATATCCTATATTGTAATTACGAGATAGTAATTTGTAATTACGACATAGTATGTCATAGTTATGAGTTAGTGTATGCCATAAATACGACTTATAAAAATTGATTTTTCTTCACTCATATCACCCTTATGGGCATCACATCATGTTTGAAGTTTGTATTTGAAAATAAAATGAAAATAATTTGAATTTTCAAACTAGATTCAGATCCAGAGTTGTGATTGCTGACATTGCAGAATAGTGACAAGATAATTCAATTTATCAGATTTGAATTTCCATTTCTATCTTGGGGCTTTATCTCCCGTTCAACAGCCTGGGTCATTTTGGGACAGGTTCTCAGAATTGTCACTTATGGGGGTTGAACCAGACAGAGGTCATATCACGATGGGTAGTTTTATGGGCAGTAGATACAGTTGGTCAAGGTTCTTTACTGTAAACTGGTGATCATAGGTAAGGAAATACCAACTTTTACACATATGGTCCAGGGTTTGAACCACAGATCCCAGCGGTAAGGCAAGTACATTACCACTGTGCCACTGTAGCCCCTGAAACTTGCAGAAATGGAATAGACCTCTTAGCCCCAGTATCCACATATTGATGATAGGATCTGGAGTGCCTCCTGACCTCTATGATTTGACTTAATGGTATTACGATAGGTTGGGGCGACAATTCTGTCCTGGGGAGTCATGAAGCAAAGCAAACTTTTTAAAAAAAGACAAGCCCTAAACGCTTAACAAACAAGCCGTAGCAGGTCCCGACAAGCCGTACTGACAGATAGGCCTGGAGAAACAAACAGAACTCCACGACCAGAGTGCAGTCAGTATTGCAAGTAGAGTTTTTGATAAATTTTGGGGAAAAAAGAGGATCAAGTGCCGACCAATAAACAATTCTTAAACTAGGTCACTACTAAATATTTGGATCCCATCACATGACCTAAACGTTCAAATTTATTTTTTGTTATTTTAATTATACATTTCAGTTTTTTGCTTTAATATTATATAAGACATAAAATCAATGTCCGTCTGCTTCAGATTATGAATGAAAAATCCATTTAAAATACGAAATTTTAATTTCAAATGTTATATCCTGTGCAAACAAGCAGAGAGAGATGTGCTTCTAACAATCTCTCACTTGACAATGAAAACCTTCTGCTTTTATACTCCAATTTCGAGCTTCTGGGAAAGACCCCTTCAAAATTCTGTCCCTGTGAGCAATTTTTCTACCCATTTATAGCAAATAATTTCGAGCTTCTGAGAAAGCACATTTTTCTGGACGTGAAGGTAAACACACTGTAGTTCTGGTCATGTGATGGGATCCAAATATTTACTGGTGACCTAGTTTTATATTTGTTGATTGGTCAACACTTGATCCTCTTTTTCCCCAAAAATTGCTTATGGGTTTTCACAGTGAAAAACAACATCTTGTGATTGGATCCAAATAGTTTGTCAACTTTTTAAAAAATGCCCTGGTGAAATATGCCGAGAATTTATTAGTTATTTGAAGCATACACGTGGACCTTCACTATCTGTTAACTTCAAAACTATCATCACTTGCTATGTTTCTATGTCATTCTTGACATAATTTTTACCTCACATCATGTTGGGAATGGACTGCAAATGAAAAGTTTTTAAGTTGCAAAAGACAGGCCGGCTTCATGATAGCACAAGCCTGGAAGTGATAAGGACAGGCCTGAAAGGGTAACAAGCAGGCCTGGAAGTGATACAGACAAGACGTGAAGTGACTAAGACAATCAAGGTACATACCGTTCACTGTTTTACCCATTTGTATACATAGAAACAGAAAACGGTAAAGCTCCCACTTCCGTTTTACTGTTTTATGGTTTTGAAATACTGTATTTTTACCCTTTACCCAATGACCAATTACAATTAGGAAAACTGTATAAGGGTCAGGATTTGAAACAGAAAATGGCCTTTTTCCCTTTGACTGTATATGGTATATTTTGGCCTTCAAAGATCCCACAGCTTATTAAGTGAAGGCCATGTCCCTGACAACCACAGTAGGCCTGATTGTGACGTCACAATACAGAATTTAAATGTGTGAATGGGTTTAGAGTTTGTATTGCCAAATAAATTAAAATACTCCAAAATTGCTTGATTAATTTCATTAATATTTGGTATGAGGATGACACAAAGTATGGAGCGTACTTCCACTTTATGGTGACCCTAAACTCTACACAATAAGTCTATTATAGCAACTTAAAAAAAATTAAGGTTACCACTTACAGGACAAATTATAAAAAAAAAACATACTTGGCGAATTTCAGTTATACATAGGTGTTGTTTTTACCTTGAAAATTCTATACTGTAAGGTGTCCTTAAAATCTGAGCAATAATGACTTACAAATGACTTTAAGGTTACCCATTCAAGGGTCAAACAAGAGTGACTTGACAGATTCAATTTATTTTCACATATGGCTGTGCATAGATCTGGGGACAGACACCAACAATAAATTTTTGTAATCATTCATTAAGATTCATAAATACTATTTCGAGTAGGGTTTAAACACAACTAAATTTTTGAAATAGGTACTTTTATAGAATAATTTATTCTGGTAATTTTTAAAAAAGAGTGTTCTGTGCATTTATCTATTTACTGTTTTACGTCACACATACTACATTATCAGTTATATTGTGAGGGGAAGTTGGAAGCACATAGTACATGACAAGATAAGACCAGGATTCGAACTCTAATCTCAGAGCACCACTGTGACACCATGGCCCTCAAGTTATTGTTTGGAATGGGTACTGAGAACTTGTATTTAGTATTAAGCTTATAATTTACAAACTATAAGGAAACTAAACTTCATAAATGACACAATATACAAAATTCTGAAAATTTAGATATTTTTAAAAAGTTCGCTTTGCTTCCTGACTCCCCAAGACAGAATTGTCAGCCCAACGTATCGTAGTACCATTAAGTCAAATCACTCCAGACAGATCCTATCACCAATATGTGGATACTGGGGCTAAGAGGTCTATTCCGTTTCTGCAAGTTTTAGGGGCTACAGTGGCACAGTGGTAACACTTGCCTTACCGCTGGGTTCAGTGGTTCAAATCCCCGACCATATGTGGGAAAGTTGGTATTTCCTTACCTATGATCACCAGTTTACAGTAAAGAACCTTGACCAACTGTATCTACTGGTTTCCCCTGCCCATAAAACTACCCATCGTGACATGACCTCTGCCTGGTTCAACCCCCATAAGGGACAATTCTGAGAACCTGTCCCAAAATGACCCAGGCTGTTCAACGGGAGATAAAGCCCCAACATAGAAATGGAAATTCAAATCTGATAAATTGAATTATTTTGTCACTATTCTGCAATGTCTGCAATCACAACTCTAGATCTGAATCTAGTTTGAAAATTCAAATTATTTTCATTTCATTTTCAAATACAAACTTCAATCATGATGTGAATGGATTCAATGCACTCTGAAGTGTACCATTTGCTATAATTTGACAAGTCAACAGAATTACTTTGATGTTTTTTTCAGACTGTTATATGTTTAGGAAAGAGAAATGACAATGTACTCCATTCCTTTCTACATTTTATATATAGTTTCTGAGATAAGGCCTGCACAACTTTTAAAACGTGAAGGTCACTACAGCAAGGTCAAAGGTCAAATAAAGGTCACACCATGACGTTGCCCACCTAAACCCCCAACCAATGTCCCTACCAGGTATTACCTTTGACACCTTACAGTATCCAAGATATAGCCCAAACAAGATTTTAAAATAAAGGTCACACCACGGCGATGCGCCCCTATGGAAGCTCATAAGGGTGATATGAGTGAAGAAAAATCAATTTTCGTATTTATGACATACACAAACTCATAACTATGACATACTATGTCGTAATTACAACTTACTATCTCGTAATTACAACATAGCATATCTTGTAATTATGAGATAACATAAGTTGTAATTACGACATAGCATATCTCGTAATTATGACTTATGGTATGTTGTAATTTTGAGATATGCTATGCTGTAATTACGACAAAGCCTAAGTCATATGCTATGTCATAATTACAACTAAGCTGTAATTATGACATATTATGTCGTAATTACAAGATAGTGTATGTTGTTTTTATGACTTATGAATTTTTTGGCTATATTGTAATTACGACTTAAGCTATGTCGTAATTAAGAGATATGCTATGTCACTTTACAGTTTTACAACCAGAAAATGACCCAGAAAATATTTTTAAACTCAAACTTAAGGAAAGGTCAAAGGTCAAATCAAGTCACACTATGATTTTGCACACCTATACTGCCCAACCAATGTCCCTACCAAGTATCAGCTTTCTATGCCTTACAGTTTCTGAGATGCAGTCTGGACAAACTTTCCCGCCCGCCTGACTAATGGGTGAAAACAATACATATATTCACTACACCTTTCCTAATAAGACTTTATAAGTAAACCTAACATAGATAAAAGTCTAAACAAATGTCTAAAGGACACAGATTTAAGGACTTGATTACAGCATCCAAATATCTTTGATACGCATTGATCACACTTTGCTAATTAATAGAAATTAAGTTAGAATTAAGGAAGCATACTTGATGCTATTTGCACCATTCATAAATAAATGTTGGCCCTATTGTCTCTCATTTGATGGAGATTAAGCACTATAAAATCAGAGGCACATCTAGGGGGGGGGGGGTGTGGAGGGCGCACGCCCCCTTTCAGAGTTTGAAACTTTAGTCATGGGGATTTTTGTCCCTGCCCACGCCCCCCCTCAATCCCCCACCCCAAGATCTGTTTTTACTAGGGTCATATATCTGTTTAAAGTGACAGTTATTATACAAGTGTCACTGTCTAGTATCAAAGGGACTTAAGCTCTTTTGTGTTTGTACTAAGTTAGATCTCATCCTCAAACAAACTGGGGATTACATCTTTTGTGAATAACTTTGTTTATAAACCTTTTTTGTTTACTAGTGTATGTTTAAACATGAGGTATACAGTTTACAAAACTGGAATCACTCACCCCAATTAATAATTTATTATTTCACTTCTATGTTTCAAAACAAGTTAAATTCTGAAAACGTTTCATCAAATTTAATCAATTGGTGAATGTGTTTTTAAAGAAAAACAATGAAAGAATCAGTTATTTTAAAATAAAAATGTTAAAGAAAAAATGTGGCATTTATATTAAGATTCAAGTATGTTTCCCTCCAATTTTTTTTTTCCAGTTGTACCATTGTTTATTATGGAAAGCCCCTTTGAGTTTATTTTAGGTGTCAAGTGTTTTATTTATGTCAGTAAACTGCTGTATTGGTCTGACAATTGATTGTAGACAAAGATTGGAATTTTGCTTTCCCTGTCCCATAAAATGGACAGCATTTTGTCCCACCTTGCAATTTTGACTGGTGTTTTGTCCCCCAGTATTTTGTCCGTTGACATTTTGTCCATGCATTGCGTGATATGTCCCGCTACAAAAGGTCCAAATATGAAAATCCATACCCGCGATAACCCACGCCCCCCCTTTCGGGAAATCCTGTATCTGCCTCTGAAAATTATTCTTATTGCATTACATATTATTGTTTGATTTAACTTGGGGCAAGTTTGCTGAGGCCTTATTTGTCCAGCTTCCTGTTTATGAGTACTTTATCATAAGTATATATGTCATAGTTATTATACAGAATTGAGGAACAGCCATCTTTTGTATAAAATAATGCATATTAATGGTACACCGAAAATTCATATATACCGGTAAATGAATTATTTTAAAATCTTGATGGAACATATAAACTACTGTGTTGTGACATCACTAGCATGAGTGACGTCATAGGCCTTTGAAGCTTTGAAGTATAACCACAAGTGTCATTTCTCACCAGCACGTGGCTGCCCCCCTCTTCCTGTCACCCCCCCCCCCCCAAAAAAAAAAAAAAAAAAAAAAAGAAAAAGAGAGACAAAATCCGGCAAAATAGGGAAACAGTTAATAGGTATTATATAAAACAGTAAAAGGCCTGATATTCAATGGTGCTTTATTATAGCATATAAACTGTTAAAGGGTGCTTTACACATTTCTCATTGACTTGCCAGAAAATAGAATTAAGTATCTAACCCTTTAACTGTTTCAAAACAGTAAAACAGTAAAACGGAAGTGGGTGCTTTACCGTTTTCTGTTTCTATGTATATAAATGGGTAAACTAGTGAATGGTATGTACCTTGATTTAAGACAAGCCGGTTACCAAGGGAGCGGAGCCTAGGCTGGGAACAAGAGTCGGGAAGGGTCGGGGAAATATCAAACATGTACTTAAGTTGCAATACTGTGGGGTGAGAAAAATGTGTTTGATATTTCACCGACTCTCCCCGACAGGCCGGGAACTTACAACCGACCCTAACCGACCATGTAAACATTGGTCCCGACCCTCCAAAAATGTTTAGCTACTGGCCTGTTGGTTCCAGTGGAAACACTGCATTAAAGTTGCTATAATAGACTTATTGTATGGAGTTTAAGGTTACCATAAAGGGGAAGTACGCTCCATCCCTTGTGCCATCCTCATACCAAATATTAGTGAAATTCATCAAGCAGTTTTGGAGTATTTTAATTTATTTTGACAATATAAACTCTATAAACCCATTCACATGTTTAAAATTTTGTATTGTGACGTCACAATCCAGCCTACTATGGTTGCCAGGGACATGACCTTCACTTAATAAGCTGTGGGATACTTTAAAGACCAAAACATATCATAAACAGTAAAAGGGAAAAAGGTCGTTTTCTGTTTCAAATCTTGACCCTTATACAGTTTTCCTGATTATAATTAGCCATTAGATAAAGGGTAAGAATACATTATTTTAAAATCACAAAACAGTAAAACAGTAAAACGGAAGTGGGTGCTTTACCGTTTTTTCTTTCTGTGTATATGAATAGGTAAAGCAGTGAACGGTATGTACCTTGATTAATTATACTACATTCATCATGTAGGCAGTGATTACAATGTTTTTTACTTACAACATTATTACTGTTTCATACACATCCCATTTTACATTCATTTCTCACTTGTTTCACCATTTTACAATGTTAATCAGTAAATATTATTGCTAAAGAGGGGCATTTACAGGACCTCGATAACTGTAGGAATACTCACGGATAAGGGACAGCAGAATGAAACAATAGGTGAGCATCTTGCACAGTAGGATTTTCCCCTAAAATATACAATAATTCAGATATGTAACAAATATTAACGTTCTTTATGTATGTCCTTCAGAAAATGCATCAAACCAGCCTTTAACCTGTTAAAATAGTTTGCAAGCCCTGTATGGTGAGTTACCTACCATATTTGTTCAGAAGCAAGTCCTTTTAGCATTTGTACTTAATTTGGCTACTCTCGTTAGATCTTTACATGGGAGTCCCATATCAATATGACAAAACAAAATAAATCCCAGTTTTCTATTACACGTAAATAGGTTACACAGAGTAAACATGTATGACCAATAATAAGTAAACTATAAGCAGGTCTAAGGCTGGATGCCCTTGTTTGTAATTAGTCAGAGTTCAAATCTGGTCACACAAACAAATTCCCTACCCGTCATTTTCCAAAGGCTTGACACATCCCAAAACCTCAAGAACCAATAATAAGTGATATAAAAGTGAATTTGGCTCTCCGTGTTTGAACTGTAGGGAAAGATTCAGGATTAAATTCAACCAGAACAAAACTTCCCAACCTGTAGGATTGCCTAGGCTAGTTCTTCCTCATTCCAAGACCAGTATAAGCTAGTCATAAGCACTTTTGGGCAGACGGTCCTTATTTTACCTACAGCTGTGGGACCGACATCAAATCTGATTATGTTGAATATTTCATGCCCATGGTTCCCTGTAGGTTTGTTTTCTCATCGAAAACCTCCAGGACCAATATTAAGCAAATTATCAGCAGTTTTACTTTATTTACACTCGTTTGATCTTGAATTAGTCCTCCAGGGACGAATGAGACCACATAAAAATTTGGAGCCCATGATGTACTATAGTTTGGTTTGATATGGCAAACCAGTCACAGAACCAATACTTACAGTGGTATCAGCGCATATAAGTTTGCCTTTCCCCCTAAAAGTAAGAGTATTTTTAATGTGATCACATCAAAAGATTCTTAGCTCATAATTTCCTACCGGTTGTCTCACATTTGAAACCTGGGCGACCAACAATAAATGAATTGTAATAGCTTAGCAATCCCTTGTTTGACCTTGAAAGATGATTCAAATATCAAATCTAAACACATCAAAATATTCCAAACATATACTTTTCTATAAGACAGTTTGAGATCCAAAACTTCGATCACTAATTTATTTATGTATTTATTTATCATGCATACAAAGCACAAAGTTGATAGATGTTAGTTTTTTAACAAAAGAAGAACAAATGAAAAAAACACATAGTAATAAAATGAATAAAGGAACAAATTATACATAAAATATACAAGAAAGTTGCATAGACTACATAAAAAGTGAATTTGTGTCAGGTGGTACACACAAAATTTAGCATGGCATTTATTTCTTCAGTATTAAATCCATTTTTAAAGACCCTCATGTGTAACAAATCTTTCCTACATGCTTTAAGTCTCCGTCATTAATTGTATTGTGACCTCTCACTGCTTTTATAGGTTGACATTTAGAGTTACTCATTACTTTCATTGATGCACTGGTATGGTAAATAATATAATTCAGAGTTTACATACATTAGAACAACTATTATTTATAACCAATTTAGTACACAGTTTTAAACACAAATTAATGCTAGCTGATACGTTACACATAAAGTTTGTGACTCTTC
This sequence comes from Sabellastarte sp. h YS-2021, assembly GCA_964017235.1. Classification (NCBI taxonomy): domain Eukaryota; kingdom Metazoa; phylum Annelida; class Polychaeta; order Sabellida; family Sabellidae; genus Sabellastarte; species Sabellastarte sp. h YS-2021. The sequence goes on from OZ024933.1 coordinate 15,369,439, forward strand.
TAAATAATTGGGCATCAACAGGCACATTATTTACAATTAATTGCATATAACTAGTGTGCAGGGTAAGGAAGATCCAGTAACGTCCTCAGACATTTATGCCACAAAGTATACAAAGATGTTACTTTTCACTACTGGGATCCCAGAAAAGACTGACATACAGTTTCATACAAAATATCTTAAATAAATGATATTTTACATTCACAGAGGCTTTTCTGAACATTACATTTAACCATTGAAACTGGTGATAAATTTATTTATGACCAAATCATATAATTCATTAGGATTAGGTCCAATTACATTACCCAAATGACAAGCAAAATCTGATTTCCTTATAAAAAGTCATTATGGTTAATGCCATTAAATTTATTCCTATCGTTACATCATAATGAATAAGCTGATACTTGGAGATATTAAATATGACATCATAAGAACCATCAAATTTATCACATATGTGTAACGTTTTTTTAAAGACATAACTACGAGAGAGCTACGAGAGAAATGTCATCAGCATACCCTACAGCACCCATGAAATTTGTACCAATGTGGCAGCCAAGGCCACTGTCCTTCAGCATTGTAAACAACACATCAATATAGATTGTGAAGGAGATAGTATGCCTCCTTTTAACCCCATTAGAAATTGAAACATTACAAGAATGCTGACTTCCCCATTTAACACCTATTGTTTGATTGTGGTACACGTACAACAGTAGGTGACATGTCATAGGACACAAACCCCTTTTGCATAGAAGATTAAATAATTTCATGTAATGGACTTTGTCTAAAGCATTACTAGCATCTTATGACATAACATACACATCACTTTTTTAATTTCTGTAATACTGAATGACTTCGTTAACAACAAAAGTACATTGCATAGTTGAATGGCCTTTTTTAAATCCAACCTGTAAATCACATGTCTTGAAAATGTTCCTGCTACAATTCATTGTCATTATATCCATAAGCTTACCAGTTATGTTCCCTAGACCAATCCCATTGTAGTTGTCAGAGTTATTAAGACTTTTTTCCTTTAGAAATTCACTAGAGGAGAATCCATGTACAAACATGCCATTGAACAAAATCATAAGAGATACTTCGAATCTTTGTGTACCATAAATAAAATGGTTAGAGTTGTACTCCCCGTCAGAATCAGTTTTATTTCTTTTCATACCAGAAATTGCATATTTCAATAATATTAATAACACTATACAAGTTCAAAATTGACTGTTAGGGACATCTTATTATCTCAAGGTGAAGCCAAAATATACTTATGTTATCTTTTGTGATGATGAACAGATGCTGTAAATATCAGAAGGCCAACAACTAGAACTATTTAACTTATTTAATTTATTATTTTATAAGCAAGCTTCAGCATGTATTTAAACCTTTTTATATTTGGCCCTTATGCATGGAGTGCTTGTGTATTAATCATGGTTTTAAAACATCAGGCCAGCTCAAAACCAGCTGGAATGGTAGACCACAAAATAGTTAATATAATATTTTATTATTTCAAAAGATATATAAATTGATTTCATAAATTGTATGAACAAATTTAACAATCGATTGATAATGGCATTGGGCTACTTTTTAATCAAGTTGAAGACATGAAGGACTCATACCTTGACAGCTCCAGGTTTGACTCGGGCAATAAGAATCCTCCTTTTAAAATTCTGAGTTGTGCATCCAATTAGTTTAAACACACATGCAACAGTATCAAACAAACACTGACTTCCACTGCCAGAACTACCAACGGACTAAAGTAAAAATTAGCTGCTATAAAGTTGAACTTGTTTATCAAGAATAATTAGTCAATCAAGCTATCTTCTTAATGTGACACTTACAAGATGAAAATGATATAAGTTTTACTTAATGTTTTTTACAATTAGTTCTATCATCAGGAAACATTGTGTATATTTTGTAGATTAAGCGGTAGCTTTAACAGTAAGTGGTAGTAAAATTTCTATGTGCGTAACCACAAAAAAGAAAATGTAATAAAATTATCTGACACATAAGTACTTTTTTCAGTCATGTATTTCACTTTGTACGATGAGATAAGAACACTTTAAACTAAGTAATATTACCTATAACTAGTTTTATCTTTAACAATTCAGCTACTTTATTGACAGAAGATATATATCTTTTAAAACATTTTGTAAATTAATAAAGCAAACTAGAAGGACTAATATTTATAGCAAGAGGAATATATAACTTTGCACAATCATTCTCGCTTTCAACATTAAACTTTATAAATTTTACAAGTGCTTTAGAAGAGGCGATAGAAACAATTTTGATTTGGAATCAGCGCCAAAAATAGAACATGACCAATCACCATACAGTTTTCGAGCTTGCTTATAAATATGTATCAATGTCAGATGAATGTCAAGCTGACTGTATAAGGGAAGCCAGATATAAAGCAGTAAAACACATGTTTGGTAATTTTATTATTTACATGTTAGTACTATGAGGTAATAGTTAAAATGTTTAGGATAAAATTTTGAACCACACATACGGGTGTCACAGTACAATAAAGTAAAATAAAGTACATAGCTTATATGACTAGCAATAGAGTACCTTTCCACAGAACAACTCGCGTAGTATATAGTAATACATTTTAGACAAGAGTGAATACTTGGCAGAGAGCAACTACAACTAACTATATCAACTAATTAGTTATAACCATATCAAAGTACTGCTCAATGGTTGTAATCAAGAGGGAAGACTAGCTAGAGGTAAGGTTGAGACACAATATAAGGTCTATTTTTCCCACCCCTTGTTGAAGATCCTGAGTTAACTGATTGGTTTTCTGGAGTAACGACAATATGTCCTGGTTATAAATCTGCTGGGATATTGAGGGAAGGTCTTGTGACAGAGACACAGGGCAGTAATTAGCTGCATCTTGTGGAGGTAAGAAATAGGAATGCTCTTGTGAAGTAACATTCCCTGGCTTACCCGACTTCTGTTTTGAACTTTCAAGTTTCAGCTTTTCCTTTACTGGTGAATGAACAGCTTATTTCCTCCCCATAATCTATTGCAATATAACACTAAATGTCAATAAAAACATAAATTTTAAACTTAAATCCAACTTGATGTTTGTCCTTTGAATCATTAATGCAAAACGGCCCCCTTTCACAAGAGTAAAGTAATGAAGCAGAGCAAACCCATGGTTGGATATCTATAGGTCATTGTAATTATATCATGATCAAGGAAACCTTGAGGTTTGAGGTGGTGAACTGATACATAATGATTCTATCAGGTTGTGCTGCCCACAGTTGGTGTGTGTACAAGTTATACGGCCAAGCAGTAAGTGTTCTGCATATTATTCGATTCTAATTCCCCAATGTAAAATCTATAATGTTCATTTTTACAATTTAACTTTGCTGTTTTAGCAAAATTCATAACGGTACCAAAACAAATCGTACAGTTATGTAAAATAATTTTTTACGCTTTTATTTCAAATAATATGGCAGTAATTATCATGATGAAACACCCTTAATTACAACTCATTAAAATTTACAATGAACTGTACTGTTAATTTTATAGTTCTCATTTAGAATATAAATGTGATAATGAGTGGGTGATATCATCTAAAAATCTAAAAATAGAATTTTATTACCAAAGTAATCAAGCACATGTCACTTGGTTTATCAGGTGGTGACAACCCATTTATATGTTATCAAGTGTTTACACACAGTTAGTCACGATAAACTATGTAAGACTTATGGCTTAAAAAGTAACTATGTTATCTCTCGATCTCTTAGATTTTGTCCTCTTATATTTACAATGGTTATAAAACATTGTAACCAATCTGTTTTTGATTCTGTTTTGTGACAGTGAGAGACCATAACTTAGTTCATAAAACTTTAATTACAGTTGAAATTTATTTTATCTCAAGTCAGCTCTTTGTGCCGTAAACTTTCTTTTTTATTGGTTTCGCTTATTTCTTTATTATATTTATTCATTTAATGTTTTGCATACATTTTGGCCAGTTACAGGTGCTGCTCCCCTCCTTGGTACAATTTGGACACAAAGTCCCTACAGCTGTTTAATTGTTTAATCACCTAGATCTCATTGTGTTAAAATACGTATTGCCACAAGATTTAAATGTTGTGTTCTGAGCCAATTGGAGGCGTCTGCCGAGTTGTGGTGGCAAGGAACAATTGTTAGAAGGGCGGGAAAAACAGTACATAGAGTTGGTGAAAGTTCTTCTTTGTTATGTGTTGGCCACAGCTGGGCAACTTTCAGATTTCCCACTTTTGATCAGGTCAGGATTCAAATTAGGATCAGGTGGCAGACAAGTGCACACCACTAAGCAACATATGCTTTTGTGCCCTTACGAGTTTAACATTGCTTTTAAAAAATGTGTAGGTTATATCATTACATCATGTTTCCAGGTGCGAGGAAAACAGAACAAACAAGTTGGTCAAGATTGTGACCAACATAAACCACCATGCATCTGTAACAAACTACCAACCAGGGGTTGAACCATAGACCTCAAAGGTGGGAGCCGAGTGTTTTATCCACAACACCAGGCCCCTTGTGTGTTTTGGGCATAGTTGACATAAATTAATGACTTTATATAAATTATGTTTTGATATGGGATTTTCATAAATTCAACTTAATTTCATTATAAGACATAGAGAATAATTGCTGTAGTGTGAGAATGGAGAAACAACAAACACAATTAAGTATTTGCACATATTATAGTTGGTAGTTTGCCCATATTTTATAGAAATAAACTGTGCTCTCAGAATAGTGGCCAATCAAACAGAGAATAAGTTACATAATGGAGTTACTGGAACAACGAAGCCCCTTAAAACGCTTAGGATCCTCTGCTGGCATAGTTCTCACTGTCCCCAAGTCAACACACTGTACCACTGGCGACAAATCCTTTTCATACACAGTGCACCTAAACTTTGGCAATCTGCCAATTCCAATGAGATGAAATAAAGAATCCTTGTTTTCATAGTGCAATTACTGAATTTCAATGAAACATACAATCAAGTTTTGTAAATTTTTATTTGTCAAAACTTATTATTCCAGATACTGTATTGCCATTGGTTTTGACACCTTAAGGTATATTATTGCATTGTATTACTGCAACATGGTACAACCATAATCTTGGTCTTTTTCAGTAATTTATTCAGTGAATCAGAGGAGAACAGAGATATTGCAAATGTTTGGGTTTCCACTGGACTCTAAGTACTATTAGATCATCCTACTGTACAGGTACAACACATAAATTGCCAGTTAATTATTGTCATACGCCCAACTGACTGTTGACAATCAAAAGAAAAGTCTCACTTTTATTTTCAAGATCTATTCGAGACATAAACTTCTTTGCCATTTATCTTGCTAAGAGAGAGACAAACACTATCAAGGTGACGGGTTTGATAACACGCAAAGAAGAATACTGACACATCAGATTATTTTTTTAGTTTACTGCAATAGTCCACAGTGTGTGGTCTTCTGAGAAATCACCTATGCATATATCAAAGAAATTTCTTCTGCATACATTCATGCTTTTTAGAAGATATTAAAGAAGTGTAAACACATTCATTTATTGAAGATCAAGTGTTTAACGCCCCTTTCAACAGGCAAAGGTTAGACTCTCAGTATCTTACATGTTGTTATGACTTCATGATTCAATGCTGCAAACACAGAGGTGAAATGCAGGTGATTGGATTCCAGATTTGGTAATGACCGAAGCATGAACAAACATATTAAAACACTAGAATTTAGATTTCTAAAGGTAACGGTGTTGACAATGCTAATGGGAGTAGTATATACCGAGTGTATATCGAGTCGAGTTTCCCATCAATCATGTCACTTTTTGACAGCTGTGCAGCTGCCTGGGGCAGATGGTAGATGGATGGCTAGGTAGGGTAGGGTCGATACTAGCTCTATACAGGTGATTGGGCTCTATACAGGTTCTTGAGACTGGCTCAATGGGGACTTTTGTTTTACTTTGATAGTTTATAGCTATTTACTCAGCTGAATCATCACACAGCTGTGCTTTTTTAATGGGTGCAGCTCTTTGTCTGATTTTTTTTTTTTTTAATGGGTTAGCACAGCTGTGTTTAATGGGGCTTTGTCTGCTAGCTCCCAAGCTTTGTTTTAATGTGGCTTTGTCTGCTAGATCTCGTGGCATTGTCAAATCAGCTGTGTTTTAATGGGGGTTATGTCTGCTTAATGGCAGTGTGTGCTTTTTAATGGGCAAGCTCTTTGTCTGATTTTAATGGGGGAATAGCACAGCTGTGTTTAATGGGGCTTTGTCTGCTAGCCCCAGCTTTGTTTTAATGGGGGCTTTGTCTGCTAGATCTCGTGGCAGGGTTAGAACTGTTTTAATGGAACCTTTATCTGCTACAAATGTTTAATGGGGCTTTGTCTGCTAGCCAAATTTTTAATGGGGCTTTGTCTGCTGGCCATGCTTTGTTTAATGGCTAGCACAGCTGTGTTTAATGGGGCTTTGTCTGCTAGCCAATCTTTGTAAATGGGGCTTTGTCTGCTACCCATACTAGTTCACAGCTGTGGTTTTTTGAATGGAACTTTAATGGGGCTTTGTCTGCTGGCCATGCTTTGTTGTTTAATGGCTAGCACAGCTGTTTTTAATGGGGCTTTGTCTGCTAGGCCAAGCTTTGTTTTAATGGGGATTTGCTAGCCAAATTTTTTAATGGGGCTTTATCTTCTAGCCTACTGCATGATATTACTACTGAAAACTGAATCATCTAATAGCCCTTTTTTCTGCTGATGGGGGCTTTGTCTGCTAGCCCATACTAGTTCACAGCTGTGGTTTTTTTAATGGAACATTAATGGGGCTTTGTCTGCTTAATGGGACTTGTTTTAATGGGCTAGAACTGTTGAACTGTTTTAATGAGACCTTTGTCTGCTGCAAATGGTTAATGGGGCTTTGTCTGCTACCCATTTTTTAATGGGGCTTTGTCTTCTAGCCTACTGCATCATATTTCTACTGAAAACTGAATCATCGCACAGCTGTGTTGTTTAATGGGTCTTTTTCTGCTAGAACTCTTGTAATGGGGCTCTGTCTGCTAACCATTTAATGGGGGTTTTGTATGCTACCCTACTGGAACAATATCACTTGTGAAAAAATGAATTATCGAAGCTATATTTGATTTATCACACAATGTATGCTAGTTACATTAGAGCTCTGTTGAAAATCCCATTCCCAATTAAAATTAACGGGAAATTTCGAACCTCAGAGTAAGCACACGAACGCAATATCTCGCCTCATATACAGTCGCAGTTTAATCTCATACTTTCATATACACTTTTGATTAGGGTTAGGGCTTTGGGGTTAACTAATAATCAGTGAATCCTGTCTTTTTCTTTGGAAAACTGCTGAATACTAGAATTTTAACAGTCTATATAAACGCAAAAATTCAACTTATAAACTTAATTGGTTTTCCAACTATCAAGCTAACAGCATCTTCTAGCAACATGTTTTCTAATACTGCATCCAACATAACTGATAGGGATAGTGAGATAGTTCATCCAGCAAGTAAACCAGTGGAAGACCAGACTGATGCTAGGTCATCTTATCTACAGTCTGCCTCTACTCAATCTGCAGCCTCGGTTGGAGGCTTTTCATTGAATTCTTCAGCTAGATATAACTCCAATCCAAGAATTCAACCACCCTGTGGTAACTCTGCTGGGTTACATTTATGTCATAAACCCACACCCTATGTGGGAAGATGGATATTTAAGGTTCCTGATTATTCTGGATATGATGAGAGATATGCTACATTTAGAACATGGCCGAAGTCTCACCCCATTCGCCCAGATGCCCTAACTCGTGCTGGTTTCCTCTATACAGGGGAGGGGGATAAGGTTACCTGCCCCTGGTGTAAAATATCTCTTATTGAATGGGAGACATATGATGTACCAATGGACGAACATAAGAGGCATGCACCCACCTGTGAATTTGTGAAAATGATAATGCCCAAAAATAGTTTTTTCTCTCCTACCTCCTGAAGATAAAGAGACATTAAAATTATTGAATGAATTGAATAGTTACGAGATGCTACCTTACACAGATGGAAGAAAGACACCTGTGAATTTTAGAAGAATACTCTACCTAAGACAGATGGAAGACAGTCAGCTGTGAATTTTACAAAAATACTCTACCTAAGACAGATGGAAGACAGACACCTGTGACTTTAGAACAGTACTCTACCAATGATAAATCTTCATTATGTTCTAAAATCCAAGTAGATGAAAATTTATTTATAAATTCTAGTTAGACACAGATGTAAAGGATGGGCAGATGTCTGTCTGATATACTAACCTTTTTGTCACTTTAACTTTACAATTATTAAGTAATAAACTTGTCTGTTTTATCTGCATTTAATTATCAATAAAATCTGTTTTTAATTACTATTGTAGTTTCTGTGTTCCCTTTAATGATCAGTTATACTAGTCTGTTTTAAGTCTCCTCACACAAAACCTTTGCTGAGTAAGTAATTTTTCCTACACAAAGCTTTTGCTGAGTAAGTGATCCTATATGCTGAATCTTGATATATTCTCCCCCTCACCTCAAAGTCTATAAAAAGCCACCCTCTCGCTCTAACCCTTACACATCATCTGAAGCTGTAATCTAGGAATTAAAAAATAGGACAAAATCATTCACTGAATATGGCAGAGGCTCAAGTTTTAGGGAAACCTGCTCTGAAGAAGAATAAGAAAGATCTATCTCTACAGATTAAAAATAAGAAGAAAGATCATCTTATAGAACCTCAAAGCCATGGGGCGATGTCCGCAATGAACTATTCAGAGGCATCTCTATCTGTCACCTATAGAAGAACCTTTCATCTAGGCTCCAAGAAGTATGTGGTGTTTCATGGTGAAACTGGTCAAGTGCAGACTATTCATTTAAAGGAATGGGATGGTCAGAATGTCACCAACCCAGGGATCAAGATCAATATCTCGAAATTGGTTGTATTAGTTCATTTTTCTGAACTAATTAACCATGCACTGCAGGCTATTCTTAAAGGAGACAAAGGAATAGAGAAGAAAGTACATATAGGTGGCTCCTACTATGTAGCCTGTAATAGTCCCTATAAATCTGTAGGTATCAGGAAATGGAAGACCAATGCCAAGGGAGACTTGTTTCCCACCACTGAAGGGCTATCCTGCAAACCCAAAGAATGGGAAGAATTTTTGAAAGTATGTAACCAGATGTATAGCGAACGTATGGAAATATATACATATGTTCCATGTTTAATTCAACCTGATCAACCTAACCATGCAAAATTGACATGTGAGGAATGTTCGCATTTAGATGAATCAGCCAAAGGGGAGGTAGACGTGGAAATACCCCTTTAATTATTCAGGGACAAATTGACATTAAATCACTTTTTTATTTTTAATTATCAGATAATGGCAACAGCTTTCAACCCAAAATTTCACTATAAAACCCCGCATCAAACCCATTCTGGGCCCCAGAATTTTACTGAATCAAAATAGGCTGTTCAATTAATCTCAAAATGGATAACTTTGTACAAATTGGCAGAAGAATTGATCTCTTTCGACCCAATCATCTGATTTCCAATATGATAACCATTTGTGAACTACTGATGCTGATTGACAATGGACACTACCAGCAGGCGATGGTTTGTTACATCCTGCTCAACGACATTCTACCGGCCTTTATTGTGTAAGTACCAAATATTTATTTGTTTTAATTTTTTACATAAAATTTTAGAGAGGACTTATTCCAATGTAACGAGGTGGAGCTGTGAGGCTATTGTAGAACTAGCTTTGTATAGACCCCCTCCTGAGCGTAACACCATTCATTCAAGTAAGAATTTTAATGAAATGTTAATAAATGTCAATAAATTATCTTCTCTCATGACAGCTATAATAAAAAAACCAACTGGGTGAAATTTAGGGTCTAGTTAGATAAATCTCCTAAATTTGATGTATTTCCTTATTCTTTAAACTATCTCAATTAATTTTTATTTTTTATATTAATGAAGCTTTTTGGTTAAAACATCTGTAATTTTTCATTGAGAGATAATATACGAAAAGGGTTTCTCTACCCTCAATATGCAAATTGTCAATGTTAATTTTAATTGAGAATGGAGATTTTCAACATTATTCCTCTGATATACTTGCTCTCACAGCATCCACAGAGATTGAGAAGGCATAAGCTCATTAATATGTATGTCAAGCTGCTTACCTTCGGGTTCGAAATTTCCCGTTAATTTTAATTGGGAATGGAGATTTTCAACAGTATTCCTCATACTTGAGTATACTTGCTCACAACATCCAGAGAGGTTGAGAAGAATTAAGCTCATTAATATGTATGTCAGGGTGCTTACCTTCGGGTTCAAAATTTCCTGTTAATTCTAATTGGGAATGGACATTTTCAACAGAGAATCATAGCTCTGCAATACTGCAGTATTCTGACAAACAATCGGAGGCATTTCCCTAGGGTGAGGACTGTTGATAATCTCCAATCACAATAAGCAATAACGTGAAATTCGAACTCCCAGGTATGCACAGGAACACAATTTCTTTTTCTCAACCCAATTTTGTATTGACTAATCTCTGCTATTTAGTCAAATAACTAAAATTTCTCTAATTTTTATATTTTTCAGCCGGAAATATCCAGATTTCGTTCAATTTGTGAGCCAATTCCTAGAAAAAGCTGAATGTGCTATCTGTAAAGACGCCTTAGATCAGGCAGACATCATACTGACCAACCCATGTGGACACTTGCTCTGTGTGGAGTGTTCTTGTCAGTTATCAAGGATGTGGCAGGATGGGGCTGAGGCTGAACTGAGGTGTCCCATATGTAGGACCATACTTTTAGAACACAAATTTACAAAGGCCTACTCTATCCGCAGTTCAAAAATGAGCACTACCTCACTATTTACATGGGTCCCCACTTCCATGTACATGAATACCAGTTATGACCAATTGCTGATCGAGGCTCTAACTAATAGAGACCTCGAGATGGCTTTTGGGTGCGCCTTTTTTCTAGGCAAAAGCCCAGAAGATGTGGAAACTATGATAGCTCCTCAGTGGGCTACATATTACCAGCAACGAGCCAACAACTTAACATGCGCCTGCTGCAAAATAGACCTACCATTAACAAGGGCTTTTATGAGCTCCTGTTATCACTTTTATTGTACAACATGCTCAGCACTAATATCCGGTAATTTAGCACATCATCCGAGTAGGTGTTTAGAGTGTAACACCCAATGGCATGTTGACCCTAGTGGTTGCAGCATGTTGCGTCCTACAAACACCTAGTGGTCTACAATCTCAAAATTTTTTTTTAAAAAAAATTTTTTTATTTCTAAATTTGGTCTGAATGAATGGGGTGCCTCCTCAGTTTTCATCCTTTTTCTCCTGTCATATCCCTAAAAATTGACTAGGTTACATTCTGCACAGAGCCAATCAAGCCATATGTCATCAATAACAGAAGGATACCCAGAATAAATCTGAGCAACTGTCATCATCAACAGCATGAAACCATTGGGATAATTAATAAGACAAGGAGCTCGGCATATATCAAAATGATAGAGGGACTGAGATATCACTTAGACAATCTTATAGAATTTTTATAAAACCAGCTGAATGTGTAATAGAGGGAATAAAAAACTTTGAAAAAAGGTAAATGTCAAAAAAAAATCTCTGTAATTATAATTTGCAAGAGTTTGAATAATCTGAAGTTTTTTTAAATCATTTAATATTTGGAAGCTAATGTAAATATTTTTCACTTAGTATATGATTATTCCTGTAGATCCTTAGTAATTTATATTATTTTGTCATATGTCTTTAATCTACTAAAAAACAATGATCTTGTTAAGAAATGATTTTATTATAATAACTGAATACATGAAGGTTTCAGATGCTTTTTTGACTAAGGTAGCACTTCCTCATAATTTATATGCATCCTTAAGTCAATATTTAAACAAGTCTGCATGACACGCCTTTTGTGTGGTGACTGTACAATCAAGCTGATTTATGGTTTTTACTCTGTATGAGATCTTCTGTGTAATCAGAAGAACGCTCTGTACAGTCATCTCTCAAAAGAATTGTTCAGCGTGCAAGGTCATAATTTATCTTGTTAAAGGAGGTGTCTTAACCTATTTTTATTTTAATAAAATAAACCATTTCAAAAGAATTTCGACAATATGAGCTCATCATATGTCTCCATTTACAAAGTACTGGTATTTATTTAGCTTTTTCTTTGCAATCAATCAGCGACACCAGTCATTGCAATGGAGAAGTCTGCTCTGCTTTTTTGTAAATGTTAACATAATAAATTGGATGTATGACCAGTCTATTTTTCTCAAAAGATTTTTAAAAAAATATTTTTCTGTTACACCTTCAATTCCATTCAATGTGACTGGTTTTTTACTTTTCACTGTGTGACGCTGAATTTTTAAATTTTTTTAAAGTCATTCTATGTAGAATCCTCTGTTAAAGATATCATTAATATGCTCTACGCCATGATACCTGTATAGGATTTTTTATTGAAATTCTTATGTATATATTGTTTGAAAGGGTTATATGGTTATTTGACAATAAAAGATGGAAAATTATCACATATATTATTCTTTATGAACTATTCTCACAAGAAAATTACATATATGTATATATCAGAGAGACATAATAATAATCAAAGGATGATAATTGGTACAATTAAAAAGAATTAAATATATAATATTCTTCCAAAAAAATTCTCTGAAGAGATATGTCTGACTAAATTGTCAGAGATGATATGAAATTAAAAAAGATAAATTAGAATAAAATTTAAAGAAACACCTCTCTCTCTATCTATACCTCTTTCATTTACTAAGTCATATCAATTTACAGTGTAACTAATCTATAACCATTCACATGTCATTTAAATATTATAAAACCACTCTAAAAGAAATGTTCAAGTAAAAATATCTGACTTCAAAAGATATAAAATTACATAATAATATATAATATTTTTTCTGCAAAGATCTCTCTGAATTACAGATCAAGAAATCACGTCAAATTAAAGTATCTGGACAAGTCCTTAACTATAAAATACAATACAATACAAAATGTCTGTCTATAATTTTACTTTTTTAATATAAAGACTTTCTTGTATCTTCGACCAGATCTGGTCTCGATGAAACTGGTTTCTTGCAGATCAGAAACCTGGTCAGATTCATTTGATACATCTACAGATCTCAGGACTGAGAGATCATCCATTTCTATCTCAAAATCTGTAGACTTAGTGTCAGATACCTGAGTGGCCTTATCAAGAACCTCAACGATACTTGAAGATAGATCTGTAGTAATTATCCTCTCCTCCCCTATATTTTCAAATATTTTCCTAGCATCAGTCTGTATCCGATCATTCCAGGTATCACCGGATACTGAGGACTCAGGATAGGTGGAACTTAATTCATCTGATGAAAATTTCAGATTAACAAATCTTTCCTTAGGACAGGTAGATTCAACAGCTGTGCTATCAGTCTCAGCCATGTGAGATTCATTTCCCTCATCACTCCCTAGACAGTCAAATATTCTATCCAATAGTATGAACAACAACCTGTCTTTGAAGCGACGAATGATGAAAACTGCGACCCCACCCAGAAATCCTAGAATAGGAATGACTAGAAGTCCATACAAATCATCGTCATCATCATCATCATCAATATCTAAATCATCAGCATCATCGTAATTGTCATAGTCCTGGTCAGTTTCTTTATGATCTGATGTCTGATCTAAAACACAAAACCAGGAAAATATTATATGAACTGGCTATTACACCCTGTGCTTCAAATATTATGATTATATTTGATGAATTTTCATCTCTAACCCCAAAGCCCTAACCCTAATATGCATATCACTAGAGAGATACCATAGAGAGCATTGGTCACTCGAATTGCTTTCATAAAATGTGACTGAAAATCTTCAGAGATATTGCTTTCGTGTGCTTACTCTGACGTTCGAAATTTCCCGTTAATTTTAATTGGGAATGGAGATTTTCAACAGGGCTGCGCATTGCTAATAAAATAACTGGCTGATAAATGTAATTCCTCTCCAAAATAACTAGTGCATAATATCAAAGGCCTAAGGTGATATATAATTATATATCCATATTTACATATACCTGGAGACATTAAACCTCCCAAAACGTCCCAAAAATAAGACCAAATATATCGTATCACTTACCCGAGTTACATCCAATGACAGTGACTATGCTATCTGAGTATTCACATTCCCCCTCACAGTTCCAGTATAGGATTCTGAGCTTAGCATAATTCTTAAGAATAGTTCTAAGGGGTAAGATGATCTTTCCAATGTAACATTTCTCGTATATCAAAACGTCTAGGTCATAATCACCACATTTTTCACCGTAATTTTCAAAGTCCTGCATCGACCTCAAGCCCACAATATGCAATGTGCCTGTCTCCTCGTGGAAATTACACTCCACATGATAACAGTTTGTAGTTGTTGTAAGAAAACAAACAAAAATCAAAATAAAACTGAAATACGCCATCCTTCCGTAAAATATAAACAGAAATATATGATTTCAAGGCGTCAAAATACGTCATAGGGTTTCTAAATTACGTCACAAGCTATGGAGGCATGTTTCCGTGTAATGTGACGTCACAATTCGTTTTCTCGCAGGAAAACTATTAATTGAAGAATATTAATTTATATTTCTTACCTTTATGGGTTGATTTCAGTGTCCTCATCAGTCCTAAGTCCTACATCTCTCATTTCTATCCCATTGCCCTCGTTTTCCAAATCTCTGTTAAACCTAGAGCAGAGTAATTTTTTCTTTAGGATCCATGCGATTAGAAATGCAGACAAAATGCATGAGATGCCGGTTGAGACCATAAGCCAGTAGCATCTTAGGATGTGTGAGCTATTGTTTGCTGTAATTTTTGTCATATTATAGACAGATCCTTTGGATGAATACTGGGCAGTGCTAGTGGAATTCCAGAGATCTGTTGATGAGACTGAGGAATGGTTAAGATTCCATATCTCTCTCGCTGTTGTAGCTAATTAAGAAAAAATAGTCAAAAATTACACTTTGTTATAATTCACCATTGACATTAAATACTAACAGGAAATAGCTAAAAGCTGAACCAATGAAGGTTAGCTCTGTCATTACAGACCTACGAGGACTGTTGAAAATCTCCAGTCCCAATTAAAAATAACAGGAAATTTCGAACCCGAAGGTAAGCTTGATAAAACATATTAATGAGGTATTGCTGCTAGTGCGTCGCTTTGGACGCAATGACAGTAAGCTCTGGATGTACAGAATGTGGAGGTCTGTTGAAATTCTCCATTCCCAATTAAAATTAACAGGAAATTTCGAACCCGAAGGTAAGCACCTCATACACATATTAATGAGGTATTGCTGTTACTGCGCCTGTTTGGACGCAATGAGAGTAAGCTGTGAATGTACAGACTGTGGAGGTCTGTTGAAATTCTCCATTCCCAATTAAAAATAACAGGAAATTTCGAACCCGAGGGTAAGCATCCCAAAGCCATTTTTTCTCTGAATATTACATTATAATTTTAACTACATAGGATAATATACTCACCTTTCTGGACATTTTCTGTGCACATATTAGTGACTACTATAATTTCCACCGGAATTTCTTTAATCCTAGTGCAGTTGAGGTACATTATATCCAATATTGTCCAATATTTTAAAGAGGGAAAATTTTCCAAGACTAGATAGATATCTAGAAATTCCAACTTTTTTAAATATAAAATACGGATTTTTGGATTATAGGTAAATTTCACCCATACAACATCTATACATACAGCCATATCTTCCTCACAGTTACACATTCCCTGGAAACAAGCTTTAGATTTCAATAATCCGGGTAAAAGGGCTAAGAGGATAAACATTTGTGTCTGCATTTTGACATTTGTATGTACTCTATGCGACAACAGTACATGAGAACAATACAGGCAAAACTCTTTGTGTAGGATATCTGGCAGGTATTGGGGTATCTGGCAAGCAGGCGAATGTAATCTTGGCAGGTGAAATAATATAAATAGAGAGGAGACTAAACAGCTTTCTGATTGTTTACCGTGTGACTAAGGAGATAAGATAGTGATAACAATGTTCAAATTTTTTTCACCCACTACTGCAATGATTACAGGTCCTACGGGCTCTGGAAAGACAAAGTTTGTGTTTAAGCTATTGGAGAATTTAAATACTATGTTTGATGTTCCAGTGGATAAGGTGTACTATTTTTATGGGGTATGGCAGGATTCTTTTGATAACAAAGTAATTGAAAATTTGGAATTTATTCAGGGACTTCCTGACGAGACTCGAATTAAGCAAATTGCTGACTCTAAGCATAATCTGATTATTATTGATGATTTACAAATGTCAGCAGTGAATAGTCCCTCCATTACCAATCTATTTAGTAGGGATTCACATCATAGAAAACTCAGCGTCTTTTTAATACTACAAAATCTGTATCATTCTGGAAAGTACAGTAGAGACATTACCCTGAATACTCATTATTTTATTTTGTTTAAAAATCCTAGGGATATAAATCAAATAAAAATTTTAGGAAATCAGTTAGGAATGTGTGATAAGGTCTGTCTGGCCTATGAGGACGCCACTACAGAATCTTACAGTTACTTGCTGATAGATCTGTCTCCTACCAGGGATAAGAGCTCATGGTTACGCACCCATATATTTCCTGATGAATACCTAACTATATATAAATAGCTATAAATACTTGCTAGATCAAAGACTACTGATCAGTATGTCTTCTAATCTCCTTAGATCAAAGCATTTTCTAAAGGTTATATTGGATAACAATAAAAATTTAAATAAGTATATGTTCTCAGAGGCTAATCAGTCACAAATAAAAGCCATTGCAGAGATTTTCTTCAATATTGTTCGTCTGCCACTAAGTAAAAAGACCAAGGCAAAATTTGACAAGTATTCAGCCTTGATTAAACGATTTCTAAGAAGGGTTAGAGGGCGGCTTCAATTACTGAAGAGACATCACAGAATTTTTACAGATTTATTATATACCATAAGGAATTATATCAAACAAATTTTACAATGAATAAATTTGTAATGATACCTCATGAACAATTTTTAAAATTTAAAAAATATCTCGAGAGTGAAAAGCAGAACGCATATAAAGACAAAACTACTGAGCAGGAATCAGAGCAATCTGAAAATGCTGTAACATCATCCAAGGCTGAGACTGGAAGCAATGAGAGCCTATATATGTCACCACCACCAGGAATACCTGAGATCAGTGTAGACAAACGATTCAGTGATGATGAAAAATCCCCAACTAATTCAACTGGAGGAAGGGTTAAACAGCAAGGAGGAACGGCTACAAAACAGAGGGGAGGCAGCAGGGAGTCTATCAGAGAGCGCAAACCAAAATGGATTAAATTCTGGAATAAAAATCTCTCCTGATGTGGAGGTACTCCTTAAAGATGCATATTATAACCCCAGTAGTCCTGCCTCCTTCAGCGGGGTTGAAAAATTGTACAATTTCGTGAAAAAAAATGATCAATATAAGATTTCAAGGAGATCTATTAAACAGTGGCTAGCTAAACAGGAGACCTATACTTCACATCATCCTGTCAGGAGACGTTTCAAGAGACCCAAGGTCCTTTCCTTCTCCAAAAATTATCAATGGGATACAGATACTGCTAATATGGTGAAATACAGAAAATCGAATGATAATTATGGCTATTTTGTGGTTTTTATCGATATATTTACTCGTTATCTCTATACCAAACCAATGTATACTCTCACAGGAAAGGAAATGAAGCAAGTCATGTCTAATATTTTTGAGGAATCAGGGGTGAAACCACAGAAAATAAGAAGTGATCAAGGTAGTGAATATAAAAATTCAGAGGTGACCAAATTTTTGAGAACCTCAAAGGTGGATCAGATATTTACTTATTATGAAACTAAAGCTAATTACGCAGAGAGAGTAATAAAAACAATTAAACTCAAGATATTCAAATATTTAACAGCTAGAGAATCCTTCAGATGGGTAGATAATTTACAAAACTTTACGGCTAGTTACAACAATGCCAGCCATAGATCTATTAAGATGACCCCCACAAAGGCTCAGAGTTCAAACCAGTATGATATATGGTCTTATCAATACGGCCTCAAAACTAAGGGTATTAAGAAACACAAAAGCATGAAGAAGACCAGACCTAACCCTAAAAGGGTGAAATTTATGTATAAGGTTGGTGATAGGGTTAAAATAAGTTATCTAAAGAACAGTTTCGATCGAGAATATGCTGAAAAATGGTCTGGTGAGATTTTTACAATCATTGATAGAAAACTAAATCAAGATATCCCAATGTATCAACTAAAAGATTATCAAAATGAGGTCATAACGTCATATTTTTATGAGCCTGAATTACAACTAGCATTTTTGGATGAAAATATGGTCTACAAAATAGAAAAAATTCTTAAAAAAAGGAAAAGAAAGGGGATATCAGAGATGCTGGTAAAATGGAAAGGATGGCCAAGCAAATTTAATTCCTGGATACCAGAGACAGCTATGGAAGAACTATAAATAGCCAATGCTGCCCTGTGTTTGTGTTAAAGCTTTCATAATTGAATGAAAAAGAGGGAGAATGACAGAGGGAGACTTTTACATTTTCTTAAGTTCGAAGGATTCCTTAAGGTTTCATCCTGGTAACAAGGGTTATAACTTCACTGTGGAACTTCCTGAGAGAGTGGAATTGAGGGGAAATTGGAAAGTGGCGCTCTGCGATATTTTTTTAAATGAAAAAATATCAGAGACCCTCATGGTTTTTTCAGATATCTGCGATTATAGTTTTGTTAGAGATTCCTTAGAACCAATTTTAAGAATGGTAATGCCAAACAATAAAAGAAGCCAATTATTTCCAGACAGGTTTTATTTGGGGGTGAGGCAGTCGAATTTAGGTCGAATCAAAATCTATATAAAAGATAGCTCCTTTAACAATGCTCTAGCATTAAAGGGGGAGATACAGCTCACATTACACCTTAAAAAAGAAAATGGATAAATATTTAAACTTTTGCAAGAAATGTATTGAGGGAAGAGTCGCATATAACCCAAATTTTTATGAATTAAATCCTAAAAATTCAGAAACAGATAGGGTTAATGACAAACCGGTGGAGGTTACATTAGTTACACCTACAGAGGCAGCAGTGGAGCAGGCCAAGAGTGAGATAAAATTGAAAAAGGGTATAAATAGCATGGTTGGAACCCACAAAGGTCAAACTGGTGGGAAGACTAGAAAGAGTAAGATTACAAAGAAATCCTCAAGAAAAATTTCTTCCAAGAATAAAAATAAAACTAGGAAAGGTAGCAGCACTAAGAGATCATCAACATCTGTCCAGAAGGGGTTGAAAGTAAAGAGTAAGAAGAAAAAATTCAATTCTCACTCATTATGGATATAATTCAAACACCTTTAACCATCTTCCAGCCACCACCCATAGATAAGACGATTCAGAAAGAATATTGGGTGGAGTTCAATCCAATTGCCGCTATCACAGATAGCAGTGTAATAGAATTTAATATCCCAGGGACCTCAGTAGATTATATCAATTTAGCTAAAACCAGGTTACATGTAAAATACATCATTACAGATGAGAAGGGGGTTCCTATTCATAATAAGCCACCATCAGCTGGTCAACCTGCAACCCCTAGTCACCAGGTGGCGCCTATAAACTTGACCCTCCATTCAATTTTTAGACAGGTTGATATTGCATTAAATCAAAAAGTAGTATCCTCAGATGTGGGTGCTAATTATCCGTATAAGGCAATGATTGATTTTCTTCTATCAACCAACAACAACATGGTTCAATCAGAGGGTGAGGCAGCATTGTTTCATAAAGATCAACCAGGGGCCATGGAGGCTATCACCTACACAGGGGGTAATCCAGGCTTTACAGAGAGAGGCAGACCAACTAGAAGTGGAGGAACGGCTAGTGTGGAGGGTTTACTTTATACAGACTTTGGAATAGATCAACCCAGGGCTATAATAAATGGGGTGGCGGTTACCTTGAAGTTTTTTCAATCCTTCAATGAGTTCAGATTAATGAGAGATGGGAAAGAAAAGTTGAGGTTAAAAATCACAGAGGCTATTTTAAAAGTTTGTTATATCTCTTTGAATCCAGATATGTTAGTCGCTCATAATGAGGCTTTGAAAACAAGTCCTGCACTCTACCCCTTCTGGAGAAGTGATATTAAAAGCTTCAGTATTGCTAAAGGATCTCACACATTTATGACTGATAATATCTTCCATGGTAAGGTTCCCAGCAAGATTGTGGTTGGTTTAGTTTCAAATGCTGCCTATTCTGGAGATTACACTAAAAATCCGTTTAACTTTCAAAATATGGATCTCAATTATATGGAATTGAGTGTGGATGGACAGCCTGTACCAAATAGACCCTTTAAACCCAATTTCAATGAAAAAGATTATGTAGCCTCTTATCTAAGTCTGGTACCAAACGATTCTGATCGGAAAAATGGTTTGATTATTCAACTTTCAGATTATCCCAAGGGATATGCATTGTACCAATTCGACATACAGAGTTTCCTATCTGGTCAGGTGATGACAACTTCCGGAAGTGGACATGTGAGATTAAGTCTAAGATTTGGGACTGCCCTTCCAGAAACTATAAATATTATTGTCTACGCAAAATTCCCTGAAATATTAAAGATAGATCAAGCTAGAATGGTAAATGTTGGGTGATGGATAGCTACGAAATTGCAAAGTATATGAGGTTGGATGAAAAAATTCGAGATCAATTCTATGGCGTATATTCCCTAGACCTTATCCCTAAAAAACTACCCATTCCCTCCCTAGTTATTGTTAATCTGGATTACTCCACTGACAAGGGAAGCCATTGGGTGGTATTGCATCGGGTGAATAATGAGGTTGTGGAACAATTCGATTCAGCAGGAAAACAACCAAAGAGAGACATAGTTAATAATTTATTCAGTAATGCATTATCATACAAATACAATAATAAGAGAGTGCAAAATTATCAGACAGATACATGTGGATTATTTTGTTTGTATTATAGCTATCACAGTAGCAGAGGAAGAACCATGCAAAGTATTTTATCAGATTTTTCAGTAAACCTAAAAAGTAACGAGGAGATGATCATTAGATTTTTTAATAATAACTTTGTAAAGTAACGATTCACTATAAGAAATAAATGGTATTACATTAAAATATATTTTCTCTGTTATTTCTTCAAAAAAAACATTTACATACTTGAATCATCTGTGTCCTGCTCAACAGAGTTCCTCAGTCAGTACTATCACAAAACGCTGACAAGTATTCAGAGCAAATGCGTTCGGGTGCTTACCTTCGGGTTCGAAATTTCCTGTTATTTTTAATTGGGAATGGAGATTTTCAACAGAGTTCCTCAGTCTGTACTGTCGCAGCAAAAAGTGACAGGAATTCAGAGGCAATGCGTTGGGGTGCTTACCTTCTGGTTCAAAATTTCCTGTTAATTCTAATTGGGAATGGAGATTTCAGTAGAAAATTTTCGACAGCAATCCATAATTAGCTCACCCATGATGTTATTTCCGGCTAGAGAATTAGGGGGAAGCACAGAAATGAGTTTAGTGGGGTTACTGACACCCCAATAGGCCTCATCCTCTCTACTATAATTAGGCTGCTTATAATAAATAGCCTTATCATTAACAGATACTAGTCTATCTCGAAAATTTTGACACTGCCTAAATTTTTCAGAGACACATAGGTGCATAATATCCTTCTTAATTTCTTCATTTCTACTTTTTGAGATAAATGTTTTGTCAAGATGATTGTATACATTAAGGGGATCTGTTTCCAGCAAAATCTTATGACAAAGTGTAATATTTTTGTAATGTTTGGCTAAAAGGTGATAAAACATTTGTTCAATTGAATGATAAGATAAGGCGTCTACTCTCATCTGAGAATAGTACAGATTAGATAGGGGATCCTGTACCTCTGATACAACCAGGGATTCTCTTTCCCATGGTGAGAGGGTTATATTTAAAGGTCTGGTTGTGATCCCATCATCTTGCACCTCTCTCTTACAATAAAAATAATTGAATCCTATTTTAGTTTGTGAATAGGTAAACATATTAGCATCCCTCATTCTAAATCCTAAATTGGTGGAGAAACTTGTCTCTCCAGTGCTTAGAGTGTGAGTAAATTTAGCCATAGCATCAGTTAAATTTTTTTTAGAAATACCTTTAGAAGATATTTTCTGTTTACCATCCTGATCCTCTATGATATAGGATTTTGAACAGAGTGATAACATTCGAAATCCAGAGAATTCTTTCTTAAAAATCCCTGGGATTTTCTTATCTATGGTGATATGGTGGGAGCAGCAGCGTCTTGGAAACCAGAGTGCATTCAACTCATCAGAACAGGACCCAAAAATTTCCTTATGATATTTCTGTCGGTATCTTCCCCTAACACAAAGATCTAGATCAGATTGATTTATAGCCATATACAGACTATCGGTGTCAGTTTCCGTTAATTCAAATGACTGGGGTCTAAGGTATTTCAGTAAGCAGTCATAATAAAATTCCAACATTCTTAACTTTGCATATTGTAAAATAAAAAAACCAATTTGTATAGGGTTATCCATCACAATTCTAGACTTATAGGTCTCTACCTCAAAAACTCCATTAATATCCTGCATATCTTTAAAAATGCAAGAGTTTATTATTTTTCGGACTTTATTCTTATCCACTAGATATCTCACATTAGAATGTTTAGTTTTATTCATGAGAAAGGAACCATAACTGGAATTACTTATCAATTTGAAGGTGTCCCCTATAATTGCTTTATCCGCCTCTAATTCACCCTGAATCCTGTGATGGGTCACCTTATCTATGAATGAAGTGAATGAGGGTTTGGGTTGAAATTCGATTATCTGATAGATTTTTGAGACTTGACATTTATTTTTCAGATACCACTGCAAAAGGGGGGTGGCAAGTAAAATTTTGCGAGCCTTAAGCCCACTAATCAGAAGTCTTTTACTTTTAAATTGAATGTCATTGGCGTTACAATAGGAGAGCATATGTGAACCTATTACCTCCATTGGTACCTCACAAGTAGCAAAAAAGGGGGGATATTCTTGAAAGAAATCTTCATGCCCCTCCTCCACCTGGATATCTACCTCTAATGCACCAAACAATCTTCCATTTTTAACATCTGTTAAGATCTTTGAGTGTGTTAAATCCCCCTTATTTTTCCTGTAGTAAGAAGGGAGGTAATGTTCATAAAATCGGAGGCATTTGGGTTTTATTTTGGAGATAAATTGACATTGCTGAATAGCCACAAATTTATAACCCTGTGAAATTATGTAGTTCTTTCTAGCTTTATCCCTCTGTTGCACTTTTTTCAGTCTTTCTGACCAGGTTTTGTTTTTTAAATTTTTAACTATAAAGCAGTTAAATTTACAACCGTGGTAATAACATCCGTTAAATTCATAAACTGTTTTATTTTGATAACAAAAACCATCTACCCTAAAGTTCCCTATTCTCACCTCTTTTTGATTATTTAATTTATGTCGAATTTTTATTCCCTCTTTACAGCTGAGATAATCTAACCAAACGTATGAATCTATGTACCTTTCGCTAACCTCTGGTCTAAAATGGTTTTCAGGGAATCTTCTTACATACACACCGGCTGGCATTAGTTGCTTGATAGCATAGGAATAGAGGCCATTACAGTCATAACCCACCACGCTCTCACATAAGTTATTTGCTACATTTTTAATTTTTGTTACCCCTTTTTCTTGATATCTGCTAAAAATTATGCTAGGACCTCCCACAATATTTTGTTTAAATGTATAGTATAGGTCTGCGTTATCTGAATTGAAGAGTGCAAAATTACTCTCTGAGGAGGTATAGATCATTTTTCTGGCTACACCAGGCAAGGTGATGTAATCTTTAAAAATATCTATCCCTTCCGATACATAAAGATCTATGAAAGTAGTGAGGGCTTCACAGAAGGGTCCAGTATCTAGATTATTGTAATGTATTAAATAATCCCTAAAAGTCCTCATACCATTCTTATTCCAAAGATTTCTAAGCTCTTCATACTCAGACTCAGATTCTAATGGGTTAGACATCTTCATTTTAGAATAGAAATCTTTCATTTCCGGTAAGCAGGTGCAGTCTAATTTTTCAAGAGAATCAAACCATTCATAAGGAAATACACCTTTTGGAATGTCACAACCATAGGCTTTAAGAAACTTCTCATAGGAACATCCAGCTGCTAAATAATTAGAAATATCTAAAAATTTCATATGTGGAGTACCTATGGTGAGATAGCTGTTTTCTTTTTTGATGGTGAAGATTTCATTTTCTGTGTAATTTAAACTTATATACTTGAGAATATCAGTCTTAATTAAATTCAGATCGTATCTACCTGAATTAAATCCAATAACAGGTAGTTGGGTAATGTAAGTAAGAAACTCTTTCTTAACTTGTTGAATATTGGATATGAAATGTGACAGAATCTTTTTACTTGGAGTAAAGACAATATTGGATTCTGAATCAGATTCATCCGACTCGAGTTCCTCTTCCCAGTCCTCTGATTCGAAATCCGAATCCGCCTGCTCCCCATCCTCTTTATATTTCTGAATGAGCTCATCCAGTTCATATAAAACATGAAAATATTTGCAGGAGATTTGTTTACGAGCGGCTATACTAATCAGTCTGAGATATTCCATCATATTTTGAATCAAAATTGTCGGATCCGGATTGATAAAACATCTCGGTGTTTCAAAATTGGTTATGTTAGAAGCTACACTCACACTAATGGGAACATGTTTGGATATCCAGTTCAATTTACTCGTGGTGCTGTGGTTCGTTTTTTGAAGCATGGCCTCCATATCCCACACTGCAAAGAGTTTATAATATCTAGATTGCTCAGAGGTATGTATTCCTAGAGATTCGAGTTTTTCGAATATGGTTAAGGGTGACTTATGGAAGCCACCTGGAAAATGGTAGATAGTTCTATCATAGCATACTTTGTAGTGTCTTTGCATGTTCCACTCTCTTGTGAACAACTTAAGACACTTCTCGCATTGAAATTTTTTAGCGAATTTATTTATATCTACAATATAACTAAGGTGGTTTTCATGTACATTAAGATACATCTTACTATCATAATTATTTACAGATTTATACAGATTACAGACAACTCCATCTGGTGACAGAGAATATATCAAAATTTTTACATTAAAACATCTTTCTAGATCCATCATCTCATCCATAGTCACACCAGTAAATTGTCCAGTAGAATTTCCTAATTTTTCTGATTTTTTAAAATTCATCCATACACGAAAATATTCGAGGAAATCTTTGTTACCATTAAAATGTTGTCGAAGACATCTGAAGAAACATAAATTGTCTGTATATGGTTTGCCCGTCCATTTGTCTATATACATTGTCTTCAGATTCCTATTCTGTTTGATGTAATCTGGCAGGTCTTCAGCATTTCCCAATGGAAACTCTGTTTTAAAAACTACATACTGCACATTAGTTATGAAGGCGAGGCTCCAGGCAGTAGAGGGTCTATCTGATCTTGCTTGTGTAATTATATCGATTCCAGCTAACTTATTCATCAAAAAACGAATACTATTCATATTCGAAATTCGAAAAGGATATTGAAGAATCTTACTGTTGTAATGTGGAACAAAATATCTGTATTCCCTTGTTTCATTGTTAAATAAAATGGTTCCAAAGGCGAGATTAATCCTGAAGGCATTGTGTAGGTTCTGATAGATTTCCCTCACCTGGGATCGAATCTCCCTGTAACCCCCATGCAGATTATTGGTTGGAAAATTGTAGATATTCTTTAGTTCAGTCTCTTGATGGTTAGCCTGTATGTGATCTATGTTTGTAACGTAAATCTCACGTAAATTTTCGTCATCATTATCTACAATAAAGGCTGGTAGGACAGGGTCATCATTGTTGCCTCCATGTTGTCTCATTCTATGCGTGTACAGGGCCCTCCTACCCTCAAAATTGCATTTACAAATGCCACATCTGTAAGATTTAGCAGCTGTAGATTTCTTATGAAATGTCTCCACATGAAAGTTGAGGGCCTCTGTTGTAAGAAATGGAAGATCACAGCTCCTACAGATATATTTTCCACATTTTTGAAGATGTAAACACAAGGCCTGGTTATCATGGAATTGTCGATCACATATCCTGCATTTCTCTTGTATCTTATCTGTTACTTGGTGACAATACTTCTGGTGATGAAGTAGATTTTTCTGATTCAGTAGGTTAGAACCACATAAATAACATCTACACTCCATGGTACAGGGTATTCAGATATGAAAAATAAGGAGATATTATAATATGTTGAAGATTTTCCAGTTTATATAGGGGAGTGTCTTGCAATTATTATTGATTTTGTTGAAGATTTCAGATGATTAATGAGTTCTAGACAGAGTGAATGCCTTCGTCTTCAGAGTCTGAATCATTGATTTCCATACCCATCTGTCTCATAACCTGTCTACGCATTCTCTGACCTGAAACCATTCTATTAAGCATAATTCTTCGCATTTGCTGAGCCTGAGTCGAATATGTTTTCATCCTCTTTCTCCATCCTAAATAGGATTTAATAAGTTTGTTCTTGTAGGCTCTAAAGGCTGTAAGAAGAATCCTGTGAGTATAGGATGGATAATGCCAGATGAAGCATGAGACATAAAACAATGACACCCCTAGGCATGTACAATTTTTAATATGAAAGGTATTGAGTGCCATCTCTAAAAAATAATCTGGGTGCTGAAGGTTCATATCTCCCACCTGTAGAAATAGATCCCTAAGAGTTAATCCTGATTGAGACATTTCTAACAATTCTTTTTTATATCAAAATAATTTTTGCAGAATTCCGCAAGAGTGATAAGCATTTAATATTTCACAAAAACAGATTTCCCAGGGGTTTATATAGCGACTGGGGAGTTTATAATTACTATAGAAAAGATTTAGTCTTATCAGCAATTTTAGTAAATGTGTTGAAAAGAGTGTCAGGATCCTTATGTCAGAGAAAAAATTTTATAAAAAAAAGCAAGCTCAGC
The DNA here is from genome assembly GCA_964017235.1 of Sabellastarte sp. h YS-2021. Taxonomy (NCBI): domain Eukaryota; kingdom Metazoa; phylum Annelida; class Polychaeta; order Sabellida; family Sabellidae; genus Sabellastarte; species Sabellastarte sp. h YS-2021. The sequence goes on from OZ024933.1 coordinate 15,396,518, forward strand.
ATTTCATTACCAGTATAAATAGCCCGTGTTACATAAAACAAGAGTTATTAGACAGATGTGAGTGAAAGGAGAAAGTTTAAATATAGGAAAATAAAGTTAAGGCAGTCTTTGTGCTAGACAGGTATTTGTCAGTTAACGTATGAGCTCCCAATGACAGTCACATAATGAGATAGAGGTGAGAAATACGAAAGGGTGGGTTTGAGGGGGGGTTGGGGAGGTCTTTGTGAGGGCTATAATATTTATGTAAAAATTATGATAAAAATAAGTGACACATTTTTAATAATAGAACAATGGGCCTTCTGTCAAAGATGCAGATGTGGGAAATATAAAAGGGAACAGGTGAGAGGGTAACAGATTGGCTGGAAACCATACAAAGGAAATAAAGTAACAAAGGAGAGTAGATTCAGATTTGATATTAAATTTTTTTTATCTAGTGCATTATCTGATTTAATGGTCTTTGTGATGTAAAGAAAATTAGGATTTGCATGCAAATGAGATTTACTTTATCTAGGAGTTTGTTCAATTAAGATTTTTCATCTCTAAACCCAAAGCCCTAACCCTAATAGCCATAACATTAAAGATTCAGTATAATAAGTGAGAGATACGATAGAGAGCAATTGTTTTGTTTTCATAAAGCCATATCACTAAACAAGTGATACTGAGAATGTATATGAGGAATTGCGTTCGAGTGCTTACCCTGGGGTTCGAAATTTCACGTTAATTTTAATTGGGAATGGAGATTTTCAATAGACCTCCAATGTGGCTAGCTGTGTTTAGCATGATGGTTGGGAGAGCAGTTTTCAGTAGTAATATGATGCAGTAGGCTAGAAGATAAAGCCCCATTAAAAAATTTGGCTAGCAAAGCCCCATTAAAACAAAGCTTGGCCTAGCAGACAAAGCCCCATTAAAAACAGCTGTGCTAGCCATTAAACAACAAAGCATGGCCAGCAGACAAAGCCCCATTAATGTTCCATTAAAAAAACCACAGCTGTGAACTAGTATGGGCTAGCAGACAAAGCCCCCATCAGCAGAAAAAAGGGCTATTAGATGATTCAGTTTTCAGTAGTAATATCATGCAGTAGGCTAGAAGATAAAGCCCCATTAAAAAATTTGGCTAGCAAATCCCCATTAAAACAAAGCTTGGCCTAGCAGACAAAGCCCCATTAAAAACAGCTGTGCTAGCCATTAAACAACAAAGCATGGCCAGCAGACAAAGCCCCATTAAAGTTCCATTCAAAAAACCACAGCTGTGAACTAGTATGGGTAGCAGACAAAGCCCCATTTACAAAGATTGGCTAGCAGACAAAGCCCCATTAAACACAGCTGTGCTAGCCATTAAACAAAGCATGGCCAGCAGACAAAGCCCCATTAAAAATTTGGCTAGCAGACAAAGCCCCATTAAACATTTGTAGCAGATAAAGGTTCCATTAAAACAGTTCTAACCCTGCCACGAGATCTAGCAGACAAAGCCCCCATTAAAACAAAGCTGGGGCTAGCAGACAAAGCCCCATTAAACACAGCTGTGCTATTCCCCCATTAAAATCAGACAAAGAGCTTGCCCATTAAAAAGCACACACTGCCATTAAGCAGACATAACCCCCATTAAAACACAGCTGATTTGACAATGCCACGAGATCTAGCAGACAAAGCCACATTAAAACAAAGCTTGGGAGCTAGCAGACAAAGCCCCATTAAACACAGCTGTGCTAACCCATTAAAAAAAAAAAAAAATCAGACAAAGAGCTGCACCCATTAAAAAAGCACAGCTGTGTGATGATTCAGCTGAGTAAATAGCTATAAACTATCAAAGTAAAACAAAAGTCCCCATTGAGCCAGTCTCAAGAACCTGTATAGAGCCCAATCACCTGTATAGAGCTAGTATCGACCCTACCCTACCTAGCCATCCATCTACCATCTGCCCCAGGCAGCTGCACAGCTGTCAAAAAGTGACATGATTGATGGGAAACTCGACTCGATATACACTCGGTATATACTACTAATGGGTTTTTACTGAGGCCATCTTTTCAGTAATTTTGGAATTTTTTGAGGGTATGGAGCAATGAGGACAAAGTTAGTTAGGAGTTGTAGTTTCCCGGGTTGTCAAATAGATCAGAAAAATATCAAACATGTGTTATATTTCACCACCCCTCCATGACTCTTGATCCTGACCTTGGCTCCAGCCACCTGGAAACTGTTATGTCATGTTTCTCTACAGTTTATTGCAGTCACATACTGTCTTGTCCTAAACTGTTATAATCTTGTCTGGAAGCACTTGGCGGCCTGTCCTGGTTAGGTACCCAGACTTCACTTCACAACAGGTTGTAGATTCAAACTGACCATAGTTGAAAGGAAATCAGAGTGTGGTAAACATCCTGAAACTGTCTTGGCCACTTTTCATCAAGATCTAAAGTGTCCACTTCTTTGGTTATGTTAATACCTGTCTGTATAGGGACCACGGTGGCAGAGTGGTAACACTCTCGCCTCCCACCTCTTCGGCTGGGGTTCTATCCCCGTCATGGCCGTAAGTGGGAAAGCTGGTAGTTGCTTGCCGTTGGTCGGCAGTTTATAGTACACAACCCTAGCGAACTCTATGTACTGGTTTCCTCTGTCCTTCCAACTACCCGTCGTGATATGACCTGTACAGTATTGAAAGGGACGTAAAACCCCAAATAAACCTGTCTGTATAAGATGAGTCGGGTTGCTGAATGCATCATTTGGATTTTGAAATGTGATGGATCACACGGGGCATTCAGATAGGCTTTTAAGATATTAACTTAGTATTTGGTGTGGCTGGGCTGGATTGCTGATAGGCTTTTGTTTTTATTAATGCTGCTTATATTTGATTCAGAAGATGGGTCCTAAAAGGTCAGAAGGAATGTGAGGAAGATAGAAGTCCCTACAGACACACCTGCAGAGTATGAGTTGGGAGATGCAGTTGCTGACATACAGAGGAGGAGGGAGAAGAGAGAATAGAGAGAGAGAGGGAGGAGGCAGAGAAACAACAGAGGCAAGAGAGATAGAGGGAAAACCAGGAAGGCAGAAACTCCACAGTCACACAGAGGAGGGAGTGGCCTAAAAGAGACCACGAACTGAGAGGAATGACAATGAAATGGATACAGAAGAGTCATAAGAGGAGTTTTTTACCACAGGCACAACAATCACTTTAAGGACGAGTTCAGGAAGGATTTCGTCTGGGAGAGGTTTGCTAGCAGCCCCAAGATGTCCATGAAAATGTGCAAGACTTGGGTTGAATCCCAAAGGACTCATTACCAAAAACTCACCCAATTCAAGTCTGACCGGGTTCCCATAGAAATAACAGAGAGGCAAAGCTGGATTCAGAACAAATTTAACTTCTTGAATACACACAGCAGAAGGAAGGGACTCAAGACCCCGAATTGAGGAACCAGTGCAACCGCAGTCTCAGCACACAACATCTCCAGAGCTTCTACTCATATGGATAGTATGGGGTTGAGCATGTGATCAGACACCACACAACAACCATTGATTGCAAGCCCCAGTGTAGATTCCCAGCATTCAGCAGTAGACCAGAAGGTCATGTAGCAGTTCACACAGATAAAAACCATGCTGCCATTTTTTCTCGGGCAAGGTAGGAGACCACAAGAACAGTCTTCTACAACTACTTGGCATCTGATGTTGAGGGTTTTAAAAAAGAGACTTTCATACATTCAGAAATGAGGCCGTTGAGCTTTTAAATAGAATCCATAGCAGAGCAGAGGAAAGGACCCATCAACCTCAGCAACCTACACTTTCTAGGAGCTGCAGTGCGACTTCCACATATGTGCCAGACACTTTCAGCAGCCACAGTAAACAGGGCAAGTTGTCAGAGAATAAATCTTGCATATTCCAGAAACCCAGATGCCAGGAACTCTGGCAATCCAACCGGCGCAGCAGAGCCAAGTGACAATCAGAGAACAGCAGTAGCCCAGAGGACTGCTGACTTCCTACATAGTGGTTGACAAGCAACAACCCAGCACCTCAAGATGGCTTCATTTCACCATCTGCCGGACCAAGCACTTCAACCCAGTGCCAGTATCCTCTCTCACAGGTGAAGAAAGTGGACACAATATCTCAGGACTCTCTAACAATTGTAGGAATATACATTCAGTCATGAGCAACCCGCAAATGAATATGTCTCAACCATTGGACATGCATCAACATGTTCTTTCTCCTCCAACCACCCAGGAGCAAGAGTCTCTGCAGCAGTCAGGCCAGGCCTAGGGCCCACAACAGTCATCCGATCCCAAGCGGCAGTAGCAGTAGACCTACTGCACTTGTCTGCACTAGGCTTTTTTCAGGACAACTGCTGTAAAATGTCCTTTTTAGGACATCTGCTGATTAATAGGTCATTCTCACAACCACTTTAGGTGAATACTTAAAATAATACCAAAACATGAAGCATTACACCAAACACATAACCCCCAAACACACACAAAAAAGAAACAAAATGAGTGAAGGAGTAAGTGATAAAAAGCTAAAAAAATTAAACTTGAACAAGATTTTGAACTTTGAAAAAAAATGAAAATTTTGGAATAAGAACTTTTAAAAATTGAGAGTTTCGCCAAGCCCAAAAAAAGTAATAAAATATTTGGCAAAAAAGTGCATTGTTTTGTGTATGTAGAAACTCCGACCAATATTCCCTTTTACTAGAGGACTCTCAGTGATATTTAATTATTCCAGCTGAACAAGTATAGTCCAAGCTTTCAAGTGACTGACATTCACTGTAATGAAGGGAGAGGTTCTAGGATAACCATTCATCAATGTTACTTCAAGGTTCTTTAACCTTCCGCTGAAGAAAGTACCGAAAGACAGAGGACCACAATTTAAGTGGTCATCTGAGGCAATATGTGTATCCTCGGGTTATAACCCACATCCTCTGTTAGACACCTGGAAGATTTCAATTTATAAATACAAAAAGGTTGGGTATTTTCCTTGTACATTTGCGTGTTTAGGAAATTAATGTTTCTGTCTTAGTTATTTGTGTGTGATTTGTTTTTTGTGTATCTCTTACAACAGAATTGTCGTTCTTTCAACCCTCCAATGGTATTGCAGTGAAGTGTAGCTTTCCCCTGTGGTTAAGTGTCTCAAAGTAACCACCAGTTTCAATCCGACTTCCAGTGGCTTTCTGAAGTTGGTGATTGACTTCCTGAGATGGGGGTGATTCTTTCTTCAATAAAATTTAAAAATGCTGGTTCTATCCTGGTAAAGTATCTGTGGCCTGGTATGTCAGGGTTGATTAACTCGTCCAAAAGTGTCCTGTATTGGCTGGGCAGGCTAGGCAGGTGCTGGGTTCTGCTGTCTTCTGTGTCTTGAAGTTCTCATGTACAATAAAACATTTAACTGAATAAAAACAAAAGGTCCCCCAAGTGATCTGTCAGTTGCTCTTGATGTGTTCCTGCCATCTTTGGCACATCACAAGGGAGGGGGGTTTTTTATAGTGTGATATGGATCCTGATTCTGCACTCCGACCCCTGAAGTCAGGAATACCCATTAACATTAAAGCCAAATATGTATTTTTATTATAATGATCCAATTTACTAATTTGGGTGATGATTTCCCTTTTATCATTATCAACCAGTGGCTTTATCTCTAAATATATCATTGCATAAATACTGGCTGGTAAACAGTGGTATTAATTAGTTAAAAAATCTATGTACAGAAGTTGTGTTTTTAATCTCTTGACCCTCATCTTTATTTAAGTGAACAACAGTTTAACCCAACTTGTGTATTCCATTAAACAATCCAATCTATTTTAAGCGTAAGCTTTTTCAGGCTTGCACATCTAGAGGTCACTGTTTTGTTTTTCCTCTTTTTTTACTCTGGAATTTCATGAATTGTGGCATGATTACCTGTATCATCACTGAAGTTCAGCAGTAATGGGCTACGTTACTACTTGGATGGGTGACCTCAGTGCACTACTACTAATGCTAAAAGACTGACACCCCTTTCAGTGTTGTTGTCGTGTCATATTTTATCAGCTTCAGTCTTGAGACACAGTACAATTCTTCTGAATTCTTGTTTAACCACATTCATAATACAGGTTTGTGCAAGTATAGTATATAGACTTTGAACTTGTTAAGCACAGCTAACCAGATGTTTGTTGCCAGCTCATACTACAGACAGCAGATCAAGTTCAAAACACAGTTAAAATCCATTATGTGCAATCTTATGTGAATCTTAAGATAAATACTTCTAAATAACTAAAGATTCCTGAAATGTCAAAACAGGGTTATTTTAAGTGGAAAACCCACATAAAGGAGCTGATGGGTACTTCTAAGTGAGAACTTTATTTTCAGAATCACAAGATTTTGGCCCAATGATAACTTCTCACAGTCTGATAGTAAAAGGGAGAGAGACAGAGGGGGAAATGATCTTCTGCTGCTAGTGTTGTAAGATAATCCCTTTTGGCCTTGTTTTCTTAGCAATTTCATCACCACTTAATGGACTGATAAGAAACAGTGCCTGAGTAGGCATACACTCTCACGTTTTAGAAGTATTGTAGAAAAAACAGAAACTTTGATCTGGCTCAATTGGGTCTGTTGTTTGAGCAAGGACTCACCTTTTCTGTTAAAGTTTCCAAATGAAATAAACCACAATTAATTTTGAGAATTTTATATATATTTGCATAATTTCTGTCAGATAACTTGCTGTGAAAAAAATATTCAATTTATAATGACAATTGTGTTGAATGTTATAACAAATAAATTCATTTTGGCAATTTTACTTTGATAAATAGCTGATAGAGTAGTAGGATGATTGGCTTCTGAATGATAAGTGTGTTCCTCAAAATAAGTTTCAAAACCTTATTTTCAAAATTTGATATTATTTTAGTGTTGTAACCAAACTTTTATGTGTTGTATGTAACCTTCTCTATTCTAGCATTTAAACTGTACAATATTGTTTTCTAGTCATAATGCAGTAAAGTATGTACAATTTGCGTTCACATAAAGACCATACAGTTCAATTACCTGTTGAAATACAATTATCGGATGACAATCAGTTTTTACAAAAGTTTTTATCCCTGAATAGTGTTAACTTTGAAGAAGACTTAAACATGTCGGACTCAGATTCTGAAGGATCTGTTAGTGATCTGAATTGCAGTGGTATTATGCAAGATTCTGATAATGAGGAAAATGCAAATGTATCAAATCTACAAGAAGGTGCTGGTCCTTCACAACAAAAACAGTTACATGCATCCTCTCATACATTGGATCTGGATGTGCAAGCCGTTATAAATGCTCAAATCTTGGAACAATTAGAGAAGATAGGCAAGTGTTTAGACAAAATTGAAAGCAAAGACAGCAAAAAGACTGCAGATAAATCCAATTCAAAGCTTCTAAAATTAAAGATATTAAATCAAAGAAACACAGTAAACCTACACAGCCAACAGTCAAACCTAGTGAACATATGGGTTCAAATCTTGGTGCGTTGACAGATGAAACATTGTTGCAACTGAAAGTCGAACAAAGGCTCCAGGAATTGTCGGATCTGGCCAAAACAGATACAAATTAAAATCTCAACAAGGCGGCCATGTTGAAGTGTTGGTCCAAAATAGAGTCAAATGGCCACATGAGTATGTTTTATCTGGTTTAAATAAAGAGAGGGTCACACATGACCAGTTGAATGTCATGAAATGGGTGGATGGGTTTTGACAGAACCATGAAAGACAAGTTGAATCCGAGAAAACATATGTTGGAATATCTTATATCCATTATGGATGATGCCAACAATTTCTCATGGACCTGTTCTAAAGTCAACCACGCATTTTTACTCTGTCATATGAAGCCAGGAGAAATGAAGGATTATTCAGATATTTTGGTTATTGATTGGATCCGGCGTGCAAATGCACAGAAACATGTGCCAAATACCCAAACTGTTGGGTTGGGATATTCTGGTAGTAGTAAAAAGTATTCAAAAATCACAAAATCAATGCCTTGTACTTACTATAACCAAGGTTCTTGTTTACAAACCAAATCTTATGAGACAAAGGGGGGTCTTGTACAAGCACATTTGTGCTTCACGTTTTGCAACCACTGGCCGTACATTTTCACATACCAAAATTGATTGCAAAAATAAAAATAAACAACTTTCAAAAAACGAGTAGACATGGATGGACACAACTGAGGTCCATCCATGATTCTAGATGTTTCTTCAGCAGATAAGATAATAGGTCAGCTTGAGGTAACTCGCCCCATTTGGAAAGCCTGGTTAGGTAGAGCCAATGCTTTCAAGAATGTTAATCCTAGTCACTCTTACTCTTCTATGGTACAACAGAGTCCTACTTTCACTGTAGACAAGTACGTTGAAATGGTAGATAATGGTGCTGGTACTAAAAACCGTTAAAAAATTAACAAAAGATACATTTCAAAACAGACCAATTAGCACCACAGATAGTGATCAGTTAGCTGGTGGTAAACAACATACGGTTACAGCCCCTCATGACCAGCTAGATAGGAGACATGGTCAACCATTGCCAATTTGAAATCGATTTCAAGTACTTGCACAGTTAAAAGTCAGTGTAGTTCACAATCTAGTTGTGGGTCCACTAATGCGTCTTTCAATTTAAAGGGCAATAAAAATGGAAAAGGGCAAACCTTGGGTTCAGCCTTCCTTCGTGGTGGGGAAGATATTACTAGCATGGAATCTTTTGATTCTTTGAAGGGCAATAAAAACAAAACAGGGCAAACATTGGGTAGTACCATACATACAGAATGTCACAAAAGTGATCAGTATAAAATACTAGGTGCCTTATCAGAGAAACAGCATGCTTCTTTAACATTCAAAGGCGATAAAAACGGAAGAGGGCAAACATTGGGCAGCATGTCTGATAAGAGAATAACTGATTGTGATGCAACTGTCAAATCAAGTATTAAGGGTATGCCTGAAGATAACCTCCTTCCAGTTGTTCCTGAAAGTGTATATCTGTCTCCTGAAAATGTACTTAGGCAGGGCATATCATATGGTAGTGACAATACTAGTACTTTGCATCAGAATCATATACAAAGTGATAGAGTAGGGGTTCCAGTATGGGACATGGCTTAGACAAATTCCTCCAACGTATATTAACGCAAAAAGTCAATACCAGATACTGTTGTATATAACAAATACCAGTCTGTGAATCAGAATAGGAAAGGTTTTGGCTTTATCCCATATAATGATTTGGTGATATATACAGGACAGGAAGTTGTATGGAGGAGTGTCCCTGATATTATTCAGGCTCATGAATTAGTCAGACAGTCGGCTTTGCCTAATTTTATTCAAGTCAGTTTCCCGGGTAATTTACAACTGAATGTCGGAGCAATGAAAAAGTACTTGCATTCATATTGGGATAAGCAGTTAATAGATCTTATACAATATGGATTTCCTCTTGATTTTGAGGGAGGTTACCTTACAATCTTCTTATGTTAATCATGCTTCGGCAGTTAACTACTCTGATCATGTGTCTGCATACATTCAAACTGAAAAGCAACTGGCCCTTTTGCTCAACCTCCCTTTCCATGTCATATATCCCCATTTCTTACCAGAGATAATCCGAATTCGGATAAGAGAAGAGTTATTCTGGACTGAAGCTTTCCTTCTGGTCAGTCAGTGAATGACGGAGTACCCAAAGACAAGTATTTGGGGTCTTACTTTGACTTGAAATACCCATCTGTATATCATATTGTTGATAGTCTTAGGGAACTTGGTACTGCTGCTCTTTTATACAAAATAGATATCAGTCAGGCATTCAGGCATCTTAGAATAGATCCTGGGGATACAAATTTATTAGGTCTTAAACATGACCTGTATTACGTTGATGGAACGTTGCCATTCGGGGTTTCGGCATGGTTCTGTATTCTTCCAGCATTGTTCTGATGCCATACGGTTTATCATGGCAGATACATTCGGTTATTCGAACTTGTACAACTATACTGATGATCTGGTGTATACTGGATTGCCAGGGGAAATTGAACAGTCATACCATACTTTAAGTAGCATTATTGCAGGATTTAGTCTAAACATAAGTACTTCCAAATTTATAGAACCCACAAATGCTGCTGTATGTCTTGCAATTGAAATTAATTCGGTTAACAGGACTTTACAGATACCAATGGACAAGTTGAGCCAGATTCAACAAATATGTCAAGAATATGTTCCAAAAAGAAAGTCACTAAGAACCAATTCCAATCATCATTGGGTTCCCTCCTCTATATTACGAAGTGTGTTAAACCAGCTAGGTTTTTCTTAAATAGAATGCTTCAATTGCTGAGGGATAGTACTGATAAGAATTGTATATCTTTACATACAGATTTTTATCGGGATCTTAATTGGCTCAACATATTTTTGGCTCAGTACAACTGCATTACCTTCTATGACAACCAAATAATACATGCAACAGTATTTTTGGATGCTTGTCTCCAAGGTTTGGGGGGGAACCTTTGATAAGATGGTATATGCCTTTCCCATTCCTTTGGGTTTTAAAAATTATATTATTGTCCACTTAGAAATACTAAATTTTAGTAGTGGCACTTAAACTGTGGGGCCCTTATTGGAAAAACAAAACTGTTGAAATAAAATGTGATAAAAACGTGCTCATGATAGTGTATTAGCCATGTGTGCACGTAATATATGGTTATTAGAGAGGTTTAGTGATGCGTTTCACAGCCCCCCTAACGTAAAATAATTTCCGTAAGAGATACGTTATGTTTGAAGTGGATACGTTTGTCCTTTCAGGGTTTAGTAATGCGTCCATATAAAGGAAAGCAGGCTCACGTTGTTTCTTTGGTGAACAACAAAAGAAGCACTTTGTAAATATGCCTCTGATATTTATGTGTCAAAATATAGCAAACTAACACTTAACCAAAATGTGGTGTACATATTTATCTGCATATGTGGCTGTGATATACTTATTTGTAATATGTAGTTTTTAAATAAAACAGATAGGGGTGAGTAAACGTAAGAAAGTCACTCTTTACGTATAAACGTAACTTAATTAACGCCTAAAACACTAAAAATCACCTGATACACATATACTGCCGACGTAGATACATTTGCATTCAAGGTTTTGATACCAAAACCTCTCTAATATCTGCAATGTTTAATGTTGAACTAGTGGTTAACCATATTCCTGGTTGTCATAATGTCATGGCTGACTTGTCTAGATGGCAGGGTACAATGGCAGATAACAATAAGTTGAACAAGATTATTTCAGATCATATCTGGATTTCTGCACATATAGACTTGACAATGTTAAATGAACACATATAAACAATGCTACTTTATTTCCAGAAGTACTGGGCGACATGGCAGAACTCGCCTCTGCTGCAGTGCAAACACTTAGGTTGGGATTTCGACCAGCAACAATGAATCAGTATACCAGAATGTTCAGAGATATCTTGTATTTCCTCAAAAAAGCACATATTTTCCCTTTTCAGGTGACTACAGTTATTATATTAGCATTCATGGAATATTTGCATCACGAAGGTCTATCACAAGCAAATATTTCCAATCACATGGCAGGAATTAGGGCCATGTTTATAGTATATGGCTTGAATACTTCCCCTTTCAAGGATGAAAGGCTTCCTTTGTTAATCAAATTCCTTGAGATTAATGCACCTTTGAAAGATATAATCCCTCCCTTATTTTCTATTGTTTTTGTGAACAGATTACTGCTGTAGTTTATATTTTCAGATGATATGGTTGGTAACTGCCAATGGTTGATAGTTCACTTGACAGTCATGCTTATAATAATATAATTGCCACTTGGTTGGCTCATGGGTGCTACTGGGAGCATGATAATTGACAAACCTTCCTGAGGTGATAACGTTTGAAATGCAGCAGCTAGAGTCTGGCTTCTGATGTTGGCTTCTATCTTGGTAGAGCTTCTACATGGTGTTTACTACATGGGGGAGTTAATGAACAGTTACAATTTCGGACTGTGTGGGCAGAAGTCAATGGCTGCCTTGAGTGCTTCATACCTATATTAGAATTTACCTTTCATTTCTTTCATATTGCTTAAACATTTTACATTAAGTACAGTCTTTATATAAGACTTATGAACTTTCACTTTTGTTGTATTCCTGCTTACCAGCGTTGCTTTTTATTTGTGCTTTACTTATCTGAAACGTTACTGTTTACATGGCTTAAGAATTATTGCATTATGTTTTACGTTTTAGTATCTTTTTATATGTTGGTGGATATCTATGCTCTATTTCTATCATCATGCATCATATTTTACACATTTTATTTCATAAAAGCTATGAAACTTCTGTATTATATCTTATTCTAGTGCATTATGAATTCTGTAACTATTGGTTGCAAATGGCTTTTCTGTCACCCTTTATTATTTCTGGGGTTTGTTTTATGAAATCTCTAAATTTGTATGATTATTTGATTCTGGGGCCAGTAGATTATTTACTGCCCTGGCTTTGCGTGGGTATAACAGGTATAAGTTGATTACTGCCCCGGGTATTTTCTCATGTTTAGAACTTAAGTATGGGTATGCAATGTTACTTCTCTGGGTGACAGGTTTATTATATTGTCTGCAATATATATTATATAATGCGATGTTGTTAACAATATATTTGAAGACAAATTATAATAAAAACATTTTAAACCCAACATGTATTCTTCTTGTGGGGCTAGTTAGGAAATGAACCCCTCATAACATATTTACGTCCCTGATAACCCATGGTCTGACTTGTTGGAAAAGTAAAACTTTTAACACTGGTAAATATCTACAATGTATTCTAAAATTAATGCCCATCATTTAGCTGACATAGTTTTCCTTCGCTGCAGCTGTTAACAAAGCTGATGAACACAAAAATTGCTTTTTACAGAATTCGCTTACAGGAAGCAGAGGATAGTTTTAACCTAGCAAGTCTCACATTTATTTTAATTACTATGATGATCTCAATTCAATATAATTGTGGACTGGTAATAATCAATCAACAACAATATTGTCAACAATCAGCTTAACTATTAAAGTATGAGGGTATTCAGATAGCCAGATCTAATTTGAAATTATATACAACAAGTTCAACAGGTGTGTAAATAAATAGGGCCGTACAGGTAGAGTCACATCTGTAAGTGATAGACGCTTGGATAAAACTACATAAACATCAGCCAGGGGTTCTTTAACCTGCAATTGGAGATGAGAGCAAATTACAGAGGACTGGCACTTTAAATAGTCATCCAAGCCACAATATTCCTGTCATCACCATTGGCTCAAATCCAAATCTTTAGCATGTTGAGTTGGTATTTACCAACTTCAAAACTCGGGCGGTTTAAGATAACAAGAAAACAATATATATTTAAAATATATGTGTTAGCTAAAAATTCATATTTGTTTGCCCACAGAATTTTACTATCTACGTCTGAAACAAACATGTAAGGTTACATAAAAGCTATTTTACAAATATATAATTAACAAACTACCTCCATGGCGTAACCATCTAAATCAGTGTTGATTAAGAACAAACATACGGATAAAATCTGTACAAACTTAAAATTGCTAATGTCCAATTTCATGATAAAATGTTCAGATTTTAGCATTTATATAAAAACTAATATAAATGATGCACATCATTAGGGCAAAGATTTGCATCCTTCTAAACAGATGATTAGACATTAACCTCAATAATTCTATATGATATCATAAGCTGGATCCAATCATGTACATTGATCACATAAGCATGTGACGTGATTAGGTATAAAATTGTTAACCGCAAGGCCACTGAAACCACACACAGGACTTCAGAAAATTGCATAGCACCTCAACTTTTAAATACCACATTCAAAGTTGTAGGTATTTGTATTACAGTAAGCCTTTGCAACATCAACCTACTTAATATTTATAGCATGACAAATGTTTAAAGCTCTATACATGTTTATTGATAATACTACCATGCAAACTATAGCAAACATAGCATTTGTTAGAATAATCTGTGTACCTTGTGGAAATATCCCGTCACAAAATGGATTAAGGTTGTGCCATCCACTTTACATTGATATGAATCTTTTCTCGCCGCTTGCACTAAGCCATTTCTCTAAGTAGATGGAAGTAGTTCTTAACAAAATGAATAATACTGACAAAACAGCAACAGTGACAACAATCAATTTTTCACCACACAGATTACCGAATAAGCATAGGAATTTTTTCTGAGATTCTATACCACCTGGTTTTTTACCCATGATTTTAAAACTGTTTTTGTAACAAATGTTTTGATAACATTCTATCACAAACAGTTTTGTACACATACTTTCAGAAATGCTAATTAAACATTTACCTTTAAACATTTGCAAACAAAGATGTAGATGAGCAATAATGGGGGTGAAATATATGCTGGAATCATCTGTCATTATTTCGCCTTGAACATTTTACATCCTCCATAAAGTAGCTAACGTGAAAAACATTGTCACTGAATCTTTGTTGACAACAAAAATAAAGAGTATTGAGATATACATATAGAAGCAAAGTGTACAGATATCACTCAAAGGAAAATAAAGACCATCATTTTAAATATACATATCTTCTGAAGCAAAGTTACCATTGAAATTGGCATACAGCATTACTTATATACTCTCTTTCTAAATGGATTCATAAACCTTCACATTGGTAAACTTTATTAGTTTATCTTGCATGTCACTATTTGTAAGACTTTAGGAAACATATTTTTGATAATTCCACCACCTTGTCCACTAACTAATTCAGTCCTCCCAACATTTTACCAATGTTAACTTTGTCGCGTCTGCATATGCTCTGGGCCTCCAGGTTGTTGTAGTTAGGGTTCTGTTTCTAGGAAAGACAATTTTAATTTTTTTTACTTTTAATTGAACCGTCAAGTACAATTTCTTGAACTTCCATTGAGGGTCACAGAAGACCACTTGTAATTAATAGTGAGAACTATGATATTTGCAATATGTGGGATTCCCGATCAACATTATCTGATATTTCATTCAAGATAGTGAGTGATTTTAAATGTCATTTGTATTAAATTATGTTCATTTACAGTTTCCATAGTATGCAGTTTTCTAAAGGTTTTTTAAAATTAAGAACACTGGATAAACATTTAATTTCAAAGGCTGTGGACCCATAACTCACCTTTATCATGTCCAGACCTGGATACTGGTTGAAGATATCCTGAAATATAAACATTTTGTATTTTCATAATCTAATCTTCTTTAAAATGTTTCAGATTAATTTACGACGAAAACGATGTCAGTCATTTTTGATACTCATTGTGTTAACAGAATCACATTCCATGATTGTTTGCACATGCTTCTGAAATATTAAACCTTATGGGGCAAAAATAAATCAGAAATTGCTTTGATAACTTTTATGAGAATTGGCATAGTGGGATGAGTACCTATCTTTTCACTAGCGTTAAACAGCATTGGACTACGTTATTACTTAGATGGGTGACCATTTCAGTGCACTACTTGTGTCTCTGATGGCTTTGCAGCTCATGCTAGTGGACCGAACAGCCCTTTTGGTGTTGCTATATTTAGTGTTTTAGATCACGCCTGGTGCATTATTATATATATTATGGTGGGTACTTAGAACGGCAGAGTAAACTATGTACATGCAATTGGTCAAGGTTCTGTACTGTAAGCAGCAGACCAACGTCAGGCAACTATCGGGTTTCCCGCTAGGTAAGGCCTAACTCTGATCTTAGATGTGGGAGGTGTGTGTTTCCACCAATTCACCATGACCTCTAAAATGGTAAGGCACATTTCCATGAGATGGACTAATCATAGAGTATCTCATTTTTAAATAGGCATACAGGCCACTACATATCTGTCTTAACCTACAATCAAAAACCAGGTGCAATCTGTTATATAAGATTGGTTTGTTATCCATCAGGCCACAGAGTTTGTCAAAACTACATCACCCCATAATACATACATGGAAAAGAAAATAGACATACCTGAATCAATATTTTCTGCAATTGAGGGAACTGTTAGAGAAACGCGTTCGTATTGTTCATCTATAAATATATCCAAATTATCTGACAATAATATGGTAGAAATGTGGTCCTAAGCTTTTAACGTTTCTCTAAATATATTTTTCCCCATTTAAACACACCTATTGTACCCTGTGATTTTACTGTCTGTTCTGATACCTTTTAATTGGCACCAATCTATTACTCCTGTTGTTTCTTTACATACACAATTTTGACAGATACAAACTGCTACCAAAGTAAAACTGGATACTTTTGACATGTGTTGATGTCTAATATTTTGACTTGAAATATACACAACATTTATGCTAACTTTAATCAAAGATATTTACATTTTCAACACCAAAAGTTCCAAATTTGATAACAGCCTAAATTAGGAAAGCACTCGGATGGTGTAAATTAATCTCTGACAAGCAGCTAAGACCACAAAATACATAGTTTGTTAATGGTAGGGCAATTTAAAGATTGCTACAGAATCCACAATTTTAAACCAATCAAAACTTAAATCAAATTTTAGTCAAGTCTTCTTTGTATCATTTCGTATTTGTCCTGCAATGTTCATGTTGGAATTTAATCACATATAAAGTATTGCCAACTGCATATTTTTGGATTATGTATTTTTGGAAAAGAATGTTAAAATACCCCTTTTAAAAAGCTATCAGGTAGGGAACTTTGAATGTCTATATAGAACCAAAGCATTGACCGTTTGATAATTCAAGGTGGCCAGTCCGTAGAAAGTTCATACTAAAAAGTAAAAGGATTGCACTCTAGTTGCACGCAACCAATGATTGATAAACGTTGTTTAAATGATCCAATAATATTAGAATTTAATTTAATATTGAAAGGTGTTCTCTAAAACATTTTTTTTGTATTTTCATTGGATACGCAAAAAGAAACCTTACCAGTTGGGCAATTCATCAACTCCAAAATTAACACATAACTTGGTATGTCTCAGTTCCCTTAAAACTGTTCTCAAAAACATTTTCTGTAACAATTATCAACACTCTCTGTGTCAATCTAATATCATAGTGACTTTGATAGAGCTTAATTTTAACCTTTTCTTCGTTTTATATTAATGTAGACCTAAAATGTTAATTCAAAGCAGACTTGGGATTTTGATGTCTGTTAAGAGAACAAATAAAAGTTGAAAACAGTTGTAATCATCATATACATACCAGTTCTATCCACAGTATTTCTTCGCAAATTAGTGAAGACACCTGTAACGTTTCTGATGTCTACCCTACCATCTATGTTAAGCTCACATTCATGGGAAGTTTCTTTTTTTGCCTGCGATTTACCTAAAAGAAAAATATATATTTATTTAAGGTGAAACAAAGTGTAATTTCCCAAACCAGGTTTCATTCCTGCATATTTACTGATTTGCACCGTATCTTGACACAAAAATTAACATTGCAGAAATCGGATGATACAATATGAAACATCCGTAAAACTTGTACACTTTTGCATAACAAATTAGACGTGACAACAGCAATAAATTATAAAACTTTGGTACTTTCTGTATACAAAATGTGTCAAGCTGGGGCACAGATTTCTAGAAGAAATTATGGTATCGACCATTAAGAATTCTAAAAGGTTTATTTTTATGAATTTATGTAAGGAGAATACTTTCATAACAATTCACTTGTGTCAATGCATATTTTAATAAAAATAAATCTACACAACTGAACTTAAAACAAACAAAAATAAGGTTTAAAATTTATGCTGGGAGCAGTAGTCTTACAAGCGATTAGAATAAGTTCATTTACCGTAAATAAGCAAACATTTCCTTCCTTTCCTGTTACAAGTTGAACTGTTGCTGTGCCTGCCATGTCGGTTATTTAAGGAAGAATGTGTTTTAAAATGTGATAAAAAGTTATATTGTACCTTGATGAGACTTTCTTGACATATACCAGCCAGATCCAATGATAATAATAACAATGACAAGTAAGATCAGAGACACGCTCATGGTGATGTTAATTGGGTTAAGTTGTCTGTTATCTGTTAGATGTAAATAATAAAACACAAAACATTAATAAACAAACTAGAGCAATACATTTGCTGATCTCCCATCGTTTGCAACTTCAAGCTCCACCAACATCCATAGTGAATGATTTTATTAGCAAATAGAACAGTGTGCTCCCTGAGTAGTAATGTTGGCACTGTCAAAATTCTACAATGTCATTAAAAGATGGTCAAACCTGAGTTATACTAAAGTCTAAAAAGAAAGTATACGTATCACACCAAAAGAAATATATTTGTCAGGATTGTCTATTTCAGAGTATATTTCCTGATGCATTCAAGGTGAAAACAGAGTTTTTAAATTTTTTTGTTAACATACAAATATGCAAAAGTGTGGTGCAGAAAATACATCCAAATTGATTAAACATACATGTATAGTACTATAAAATAATTTAAAAAAACACAAAAAAACAGTAACTTTAATATAATTATCTGTACTTTAATGCTTTCCTTGGTTTCTGCCATCTCAGTATCTCTGTTTAAATATGTCTAAGAATTTGCTTTATTTTAGTTTGAATTTCCTTACTAACTCTGAAAACAGAGTTAGTGCAACTGCTACATCTGATGGCCTCATGCTCTGGTCAGATATCCTCTCAATAATAATGTATTCACAGCAGAATTACAGATTAAAATATTATAACTGTTTTAATATTGGAAATAATAAAAAAGTGATTCGTTTTAATACGTTGACAAACGGTTTAATCAGTGTGAAGCTCTGTTATGTCAAGAACTGGCAAAAACTAAACAAACTTATGGAGATTAAGACAAGTGTATCTTATAGGAAAGAAAGAAAGCATTAATTTGACCCATAGTCTTTTATGTTTGTGGATGCTTTGAAATTGAATTTGCTTTGGGCTAAGTTGAAACAGTTACAAAACAAAGCTACATATGCAATGACATAGAATGTAAAAGTTTATTAAAACTTAAAAACTGAGAAGAGTGAAACACATATAGTTTACAACTATGTTTTCGGAATCTTGGAACATGTGAAATGTGTGACCAGAAGAGTTCTCAATGGTTTTTAAACACATTACTCAGAATTTTATACAACATATGTAATATTGTAGTTTAAAACCTAACCTTCAGTTATGACTGTTAACACAGCAGGCTGGGATGTTGATCCACCCATGAAGTTATTAATTGCTATAATTTTGATATCATACTCCTTCCTTGGATGAAGATCATCTATCGTGTAATTTATTCTCTGTCCAGTTTTTAAGCCATCGATACTGTCCATGCATTCCTGGTAATTTTCCTGACCCGTTTCCCGATAGAGAACTTTAAATTTTTGTTCAGATCCTCCATTAAGCCCTGCCTCCCAGCCAACCGTGATGCTGTTGTGAGACTTTGCCAAGAAAACAGCATTCTTTGGTTTTTCTGGTGGACCTAAAATGTTTACAGAATATAATCGACTAGATTGTATCAGTTTTTTATGCACTCAATGTTTACATATATCTGGCGAAGTCTCCAATGATGCTTTGTTTAAAGCAAATACTTTAAGCTACTTTCTACAAGCCACCAAGTGAAATTTTCTCTAGCTGATGAAAAGTAATAGTCTTGCTTTTCTCGTACCTTGGAAATCAGCCAAATCTTTTGAAAACATTAATAAGTGAAAAAAGCAGCCATAGAGGCCAGTGAAGAGTAAGTCGATTTCTTAGAAGAAGGATCCTTGCAAATAAATGCCCTGGTCTGGGAGAACTTGAACCTGCCAGTAATTATTCTTATGTCAATTTTATGCAACACACGTGTAGAAGAAATAAGTCACAATTTGTTTAGATTATTTATTGCTTTATTTCCTTTGGCCAGAACACATGGACTGATGGTCTGGGCAAGAGAGTGCTATATGGGTCTGCATGTATAAATATACATTCATTTTGTTTTAAATCTGTCCACAAAACATGTGTGCAGATAAACTTCTGTACCTGATATTTCATTGTCTTTCATGTATTTAGCTGTATTTAGTCAATGACAGTAAAAATTTTAAATCAAGCATTATAAATTGTTTTAGTTGTAAACTGATCGTCAAATTTGCACTACTTTTTTTTCTTTTCATGAAAATAGATCTGCATAGTGTTGTCTAATATGTGCAGGAATATCTTTTTGGAGATTTAATAGATTTCTGTTTTGACCTTGTAATTTTTCTGATTGTTTCACCAGCATACTTAAATTCTATCAGACTGCAAAAGGACTAGGTTTTCAGTCTATTATATATAGACCTTACCATAAACCTCTTACTTTATATATCTTACTTTTGCTATTTTTCTGTTATTAATATATTAACTTATTGTTCAACTTGTAATCCAACTTTACTCGACTATTTCAGTGTATTGCCTGCTAAGTATGGTAAGCGGAAGCATCTCAAATAAGGTAGCTTCAGACACTGTAAGCTGAATTTCTTTGTCTAATAGTATTATATTTATTCAATTCTGTACTTTTATAGCTCTTAATCTTTGCCAAGGTAGACTTTAAGGCACAACACCTGGTCCACTTCAGTAATCATCGTTCCATAGCCAAGTCAATATCACGGAGAGGCCGGATAGTGAATATGATAAGGTGGAAAAGCATTTTCAAAGAGATAAGATTTCACCTTTTTTTCTGAAACAGGCAAGATTTGGGGCAGAATGAATATCATCAGATAAAAACTGTGACAGAAGTGTTTTTATTTATCTTCAGATGTGTAGTTTTAAGGCACCTCCAGAAATATTTAATCATGATTATATCTTGTGTCATTTCTTCCACAAGAAATAGACAAAAGAGGACCAAAATAGCTCGAATGGCCACTGTGAAGAAACCTTTAAACTAAAGTGGCAGTTTCGAAAATACAGCAAATTTCAACTGATAACCAATGGAGTTGTTTGAGAACAGGAGATGCCTGTGAGTATCTATGTAGTGTGTCACAATCCTACCAAGTGTAACTTAAATACACTGCAGTTTATGCATGTTGAAACTGGACATACTTCTGAAAAGAGAATTGCAGTAGTCCAGACAACTACTCATCTGGTCATTTACCGCCAGCATAGCAGCCTTGTCTGTCAAATATTGTCTGACCTGCTTGAGCTCATGCATTGAATGAAGCAAGTTGTAAAAATATTGCAGACATGATCAGCAAAGGAAACAAGGTAAGAAGAGTATCATGGACAATTGTGTAAAAGGAAACCAACAGGTCAAATAAGACAAGTGCACTAGGCTCACCATGTGGCAGTGAGAGATAGATCTCATTTTATGTAGTAAGACACTTTTAGTGAAATAACCAGTTTTGTATGTTATCAGATTCCAAAACTTGCATGGCATATTAATCTTTCACCTGTCGCATCCAATCACTGATATCGTTTATGTACACTGTACTTTAAAAGGCTACAGTCAAATAGCCAAAAAACTGTTTGTTTAATTGCAAAGCAATTTTAGTAGAATGACCTAGTTTGTGAGCAGATTGATGAGGATTGTCCAACTTATAACAATTTATGTGGTATGTTAACTGTTTAACTACAACCCACGCAACCAACTTGGTCAGAAAGTACAGACCAGGCACTGGACCGTAATTCTTGAGTTCATTAGTCTTTATAAGAAGGGGGAAACAACCTTTTAAAAGGTATCCACAAAAGAACCTTCACTGAGCTAATAAATTACAAACTAGTTTATGCCAAAAGGATATTGAGACAATGCTCAAGAAGGAATGTGGGTATAGGGTCCAGTTATTATCACTTAGCAGGACAGACATTGGTAATTTTGCAGGTTGTATCTTCATTTACGGGTCCAAAAGCATTGAAAGCTAGAGGTGCCAAAGTAGGTGCATCTGTAGCAGAGCCTGAAGTTGGGAATATGTCCTGAATTTTGCTAATTTTATCCCAGAAAAATGAAACAAACCTGTCTGCAATGCTGTTATCTGGTATATGAGCAGACAGGATAGTCAGAGAGAGTTGCATTGCAATACCTTTCTGGGAGAATCACAAAGCTTCTTAGGCCACCACTGTTTCCAGAGATGAGACTGGTATAATAGGAGATTTTGTCTTTATTGGTAGCACCAGGCAATTTTCTTGCCGAGCCTTGATCTGTTCAGCTGTGTCTTGTGTTTCATCCATGTCCATTGAAATTGCTGAAAGACTTGAATGAGAGTGACAATACCAGGAGAGGTCGTTTTTCTACATAAGAAACAACCCACTGCCTTGTCCAGTACACTGTGGCATTTGAATGAAGTTATATATGTCTTGTGTGAGACAATTAAGAAGGCTGTCATTATTGGGGGGTCTGATGTGGGTCATTTTATGAGGTCATGAATAAAAGGGTCTTGATTGCGATTGGACCCGCAACTTCCAAATCTGAAATCAATAGGGCAGGCAAGGCTTTCAGCAACATCACCAAATAACAACAGAAGCAGAAGGATTCAACACAGAAGCCAGCTTGTGTTGCCAAGGTAACAATATTTATGGACCAGGGGCCAGTTTCACCAAGCCTCCTTTGGAAAGGACCTCCTTTAGTAGTGGAAGGCTCACTTAACTCTCCTTAACAAAGGTCTTCCCTGAAATTTAAGGTTAGGGCAAATATCCTTCATTAAACATTATTAAACTTTCTTTGCTTTCCTTGAAGGACACTTCTTTAAATTTAAAGTAGGTCCTAAGCTTCTTAAAATTTAAGGGAGTTTCAAGGCCTCCTTTAATGAAGGAAGCTGAGATTTTTTTAAAAGGAGGGGTAAATTCAAGGAATTCCTTAAATTTAAGGTGACCGTTATCTTAAGGAGTCTTGGTGACCCTGTCCCCTAAACAGAGAGCTAAAAAATCGATGGGATGCTATTGTCAACATTTTCCTCTTTTGGCTTAGACACTCAGAAAACCAATCAATAGCACAGTTTTAAGCGCAAGCATAGCTGGAGGAACAATAGCAGAACCTTACTCTAAACAGTGGGTTGTGTCAGCAACATGAATTAAGGTGAAAGACTTCCAGACACATAGGAAACTGTAACATGAAAACAATGAAAAAGAAAGGAAACCCAATATTCCCTTATTGATGTGGGGTACTGACGGCAAGCTAACATCCCACTGGGGCCTGAAGTTAACAATACGCCTCAGAACACAGACCCTTACAATAAATAGTAAGCCTAAAATACACCTGAAAATTATTCATATACGTATAGAACTTAAAAATGCATACATATGTGAATTACATAGAATACATAATGTGGAACTACTATGATAACCTCAAATGTGGACAATAATGGGAATTCAGATATACATGTGGTGATACATGTGTAGTCATACAGCAGACAAAATCAATTGTTTTTATTGTGTAAGAAAGTACTTATGTGACAGAATATGCCATAAAAGGCAATAAATAAATTTATATCTTACAAAAAATTTTATGTTTATTCCAGGACACTGTTGAAAACACGTTACCCACCATGGCCTCACTGGCTTTAAAAACATTATATTCTTACATATGCAATATAGTTTTATAGTTGTATGCTTTTTATCCAGAGGTTTTTATGCTAAAGATGATTTCATACCAGGCCTGGGGTCAAGTACATGGAGCCAAGTACAAGTACAATTACTTTGCCAAGTTGCAAGTACAAGTACTTTGAAAAATTGCAAGTACAAGTACAAGTACTTTTATAGCGTACGACCCCAAAACTATAATAACTAGATAATCACTATTTATTTAAAATTAATTATTTATTGAGACATACAATTTAAAGCAATCATTCAATAAACACTGATGAGCTAAAATCTGCTCCATTACTTTTCTGGTTACACTTAATAAATACAGGTCTTTCAAAAAATTTTGTCTGTGAGACTCACAGTGTGAGTAAACACCTGAATGCATGGAAATCCTGTCTTGCAATGCTAAAAAATCTGATTTCAAAAGATCCACTTGGACATCAGTATGCTTGTGTTGACAGATAATGAATTATTTACTTGGGGCACATAAAACATTTTTAAAGGGTTTGTACCAGTCCTTTATGTAAAACTGATATTACATATGGTTGGTGGTTGCAATACATTTAATAAATGAATGAATGAACAAGTGAAATAAAACTTTACATTTAAGGGCAATTGTATAGTGTAAAAAGCCAAAGCAGATATACTAAACATTGATATTTGTTTATAAAGGGGTGTATTGAAATGAATGAGTCAACAGTTTATTTGTGTAAGGGATTAGCTTGTTTGTCTTACATAAACAAGTAATTGGCCCTACTGTCCACTAAGCTTGGCATCAACACTCAGGCTGAGTGGGTCTTTTGTGTGAAAATGAATAAGGGTAGGTATATGACAAAAGCAAAGCTATGCTGTGACTGAGTGGATCTTTTGTGTAAAAGTGAAAAAGGATAGATTAAATGCGGCACCTTTATGATTAAAACACAGCTATATTCTGAATGAGTGGGTATTTTGTTTAAAATGTAAAAAGGTGTTGATTAAATGCAGCCTTGTTATAATTAAAGAAAACCAAAGTTCTGGCTAACTGAACAGCCCTTTGTACTTTGACAAAACAACACAAACTATAATCTATCTACACTCTGCTGAAAGAAACAGTAAAAATTTACACCTAATAAATCACTTAATTAAAGTTATAAAACTACAAAATCAATGTACTTGGAATGTACTTGAAAGTAATTGAAAAGTACTTGGATATTTTAGCCAAGTACAAGTACAAGTACTTTTAATTTTCAGCTGTCAAGTACAAGTACAAGTACTTGAAAAAGAGTAATTAAGTACAAGTACCAAGTACAAGTACTTGTACTCGCCCCAGGCCTGTTTCATACTGACGGCAATTTCACTCTCTGAGTGTAATAGTATTTCATATGAGTTAATTTCTGATACCCTTTTGAGAAATGCTCTCAATTTATGAACAGCAAAGAATTTAGAAGCATAGTCATTTATTCCTTTTGTGATATTTCCCCCAACTCACAAGTCCACTAGAACGAAACTACCATACTGTCCACTAACGGAATATTTAATTTTGTGTTCACCGGTATTCTATAGTAAAGTTTCTGCATCTCCTAAATTAGTTTTGGCCAAATTTACCGGAATTTAGTAAAGGAATTGTAACAATAAACGATTTATATCAGAAAGTGGGAGATGTATGAATAACGAATACTAGAACCTCTAAGTATGTATGTCAGCACAATTGACTAATTATATCCTGAACATTTGTAGATAATACTTAATGTTATGATGTGTCACGGTGGCCTTCATATGAAAGTACTCATAGGTCAGTTTGTAAATTGAATGAACTTCCATTATATAGCAAGCAGTTATGAAAGCATCTGTTATGACACTATAGTGCTATAATTTCTGCACATACATCTGAACAAAGCAGACATGTAGCATCTGCACACAGAATATAAGGTGTATAAAAGCATAACCTTTCTTACCTCTTAATTTTAGCATCATATGGAAGGTAACTTTATTGTGTTCACTAATCGCCAAGTTGATGACTTCAACTGTATAGTTACCCAACCTCTTTTTTGTTACATATGATACGAAATAGGCAATCTGCACATGCACGCTTCCCCCCGGGTTTCTGACATTGGTATACTTGAGCACTGAGTCACCCATAAACCAGCTTACTGTGTATTTACTAACAGGATTCATTTGGAATTTCACAGTCAGATTTGCAGCAGATCCAAGGTCAGTGTACACAGTTATATCTTCGGCTGTGTTTTCTAATTTAGCTGCATCTGAAACAAGAGAAACACTACTGAAATTGGCTTATTAAAGACCTAGTCTGTTTTAAACGATGAGTTTTAAGTCTTTTTCGTCTATTCAAGTCATTTCAGGACCTAAACCAGGCACATGCTACATGTTATAAATGGACAGACATGTCAAAAACAAGGGGAAAAATATTTGCACAGATGGTATCTGCACAATTATTATCATTCATCACTCATCCTAATGTCACAGAAAAAATTGAAAGTTGTTATTTCATAAAAAACAAGCAGTATGACTGCATCGTTATCTCAATTTGATTTGAACAAATATATCATAATTTTGAGATACTGAGTCAATATTGAAGGCAATGAAGTCCTTTTTACACTAATACCTCATTTTGTTTTACAGATAATTAACTGTTTCCCTGTATTGTCAGGCTGACAAATTGAATTTTGCCATGATACCCCCGATTTTAGCATTTAATTGATATGAGATTATTATTATTATTTTTTTTTTGCTGAGGCAATCAGGAACCTTGGTGTCTGGTTCGATTCAGATTTTTCCTTTTCTTGCCATGTCAGGAATATCTGCAAGGCTTGTTTTGTTCATATCAGGGATTTAAGGCGACTCAGAGGGTATCTTACACGTGAAGCTGCTCTCTTGGCTGCAAATGCCTTGGTTGGAAGTCGGCTTGACTACTGTAATTCTCTTTTCAGAAGTCTCTCTGCTCTTGACCTTCGTAGGCTCCAATGTGTTCAGAACAGTCTAGCCAGAATTGTGGTACTCACATATCACTCCTGTAAGAAAGAGTCTTCATTGGTTGCCTATCATGCATCGCTCTATTTTCAAGGTCGCTCTTCTGGTGTACAAGTTTCTACATAGTGGCCATCCAAAATACTTCGAACCTTTCCTTAAACCTAGACACAGTATGTACAGAACGCGTAGAAGTCAATCTCAGGGTGTTTTGCTTGAGGTCCCACATTTTGCATCAATATACAAGTCAAAAAAGCAATTTGGCCTTAGCTTTGCATACGATGCTCCGATGATTTGGAATGATCTCCCTGATGATGTACGCTCAGCTAAATCTCTCTCCTCATTCAGGAAGAAGTTGAAAATTTACCTCTTTGAAAAAGCCTACCCACCCTAGTTTTTTTCCTCTGTTTTCATTTTGTCTTTCTCCGTGGTGCCGACCCCTGCAATGTCTCTGATTTAACGATTACGATCTCTGATTTTTGGCTTTATGCGTCTTAGAGTCTGTCAATAGATAGAGATTGAGTGCTATAAAAGTACTATTAGAATTAGAATTAGAATGAATGCAATGCACTATTATCATCCATAGCCGATCACATATGGTTGTTTAACGAGTTCTAAATCCTTACAATCGAACACTTATCATACACTTCTAAGAAGAAACCTTGAATATGTAGGATTTAAATATTATTTTCATATATTAAACTCAACCTTCATCACTCAAGGGTATATTGAACTAACATTCTGTGATTATTTTATTTTATATTTACACAAATTTAATGTAATTCTATAATTTGTGTGTATTTTTTGAGACAAGTAAATATTTTCTAGTGTAATAGCTAGTATGTATGTCGTTAGCTCTGGTGCTGGTACAGCTCACTCAGTGTATACTCATGGCCATGATGTTGAAAAGTAAGAGGTTTTCCTGTCATGCTCTTTCAAATAGATTTCCTGCATGTGGCAATGTCAAGTGTCTCTCAGTCTTACTGCTACTATCCAATGATATCACCTTGAACCCTAGCCTTGCAGACTTTGGTCTTCTCAATAGTCATTCCATCAGGAATAAGGTCCCCTTGATCAGCAACATAATTGACTCAAATGATCTCGATAAAAGTGTCTGATACTGATTACATACTTTAGTCATTAACTGTTCGTGGTTTTTAACTGAACCATAGATAAAAAATGACAGGTTATGGCAATGGAGTGGCTTCTAAACCAGAAGTGACATAGAGGAAGTGACATATATTGTTGATTAAGGTTAAAAAGGTTAAAATCATATCTCTTCCACAAGGCATTCCCACCTTAGCTTACACTCTATCCGGCGTCTCCGTGGTACTGGACTTGGCAACGGCTATGGACAGATGATTTCTTAAACTTGATTTTTGGTGTTGCGCCTTAGAGTCTGCCTAGCAGAGATTAAGCGCTATAAAAGTACAGAATAGAATAGAATAGAATAGAATTCAGCAAATTTATCACGCTTTTGAAAATATTGTCTTTTCTGTTGTCACCAATTCAAAATCATTTGTTACTGCTTGTGTTATCGTCTATCCAGCGCATATTCTGCATTTATTGTAAATTTCTTGTTTTTTGCTGATTTTGCTTCATCTCTCACTTTCTCATTCCTCATTTGCGATGACTGTAATGTTTATTTGGATTCAAACTGCAGTGTTCACTCAAAATAATTTTTTCTGCCTGCTACATTCCCCAGAGGGAACCAAATAAATCCAATAATTGGAGTTTATATATAATATTTATTCTACTATTCTTTGGTCATATAACATATAATATACATAATAATCTTTACAAAACATGCTAATAACATCTATGTACGAGTTACCATTACTGTTTAGCATGTTATAACATTACTTTGCTTATGATATATTAATATTACAAATAACTCAAGTAAACAGGGTTTGTGATACCCTGACAGTTAAAAGATACTGTTTAGCATGTTATACCATTACTTTATTCATGATATATTTACGTTACAGATAGCCCAAGTAAACAGGGTTTGGGACACCCTGACAGTTACAAGGTGAGAAATTGGGTGATTGAATTTCTCAAGGTCATATGCCATGCCAAAGTTGACATATTACTAGGACCTAGTGGGACTATGACAACTTTGTCAGAAAAGGGGAAAGGTTTAACTTATAAACTGTGGTTATAAATGAATTTTTTATATCATGATTGACTGAAAAAAGAGAAAAAATGTGATTGAAGATGCACAGAGGCACCCAAATTGGAGAAATTTTGAATTTGAGATAAAATTTTGGACGAAGACTTTTTATAAAAGGGAAATTTAGAAAAATTGAAGATGCACAGAGGCACCCTAATTGGAAAAATTTTGAATTTGAAATAAAATTTTTGACGAAGACTTTTTATGAAAGGGAAATTTTGAAAAATTGCCAGTGTGGATACATATTTGAAAGAAAAGACCCACAGTGCAAGTATGGGATTATTTACGTAAAATCAGGAGATATAAATATGATAATTTGGAAAGGAAGTTTAAAGTCAAAAAGAGAATTATTTGAGGCAAGTGGGTAAGAAAGGAAGTTTAAGTATGCAATGAAGGTGTCCCAAAAGCTGTAAAAAGGTTATTAAAAATCCGAAGATCAGAATTAACTAAAATAGTAAGAAGAGGTCAGCCAACTGGCGACGGCCACGGCCACAGAGACTGCAAAACAGTACTCCTGTGGACAAATATCTAAAAGTTAAAATAGACGGATAGCAGAGAACCCTATTGCAGGTTCCCCACAGAAGCCTGCAATAGGGAACTGTCCATAACAGAGCTCGCAATAAGCTGATGCGGCTACAAAGGTTTAACAGTGTGGACCAAGTACATACAATGCACCGTCTCAAGTATGGCCTCAACATAGAAGGCGGCAGCAAAAAGCCATAAACATGATGCTCTTGATCAAAATTAGAGAGGGAGCATTCAAAGTAGCTTACAGGTATAAGACGCCTATGAACCTTACCTATAGATTGAAATGTCATATATATAGGTAAACTACCAGATATAACCTACAAGCCACAATAAGATATAGGTCCATACAATTATGTGAAAGATATTTGAATAAAAACAACAACATGGCGCTTTATGCGCAATACTGCAGTAATAAAAAGATAATATATGATCAAGTAAATCAAGTGAACTGTAATATCACTAGTTGGTAAGTTACATTCAAGGTGATCATAATATAAAATTACTTGTTACACTATTTACAGCACACTCTTGAAATGAGGCAATTGTTTAATATACCATAGAGGCAAATAACACATGGAGCATGGAAGCGATAAAAGTACACTATTGTGTCCATGGTCTAAAGTTCCTAAATAGAGGAAGTAGCCACTGCCCAGTCGCTGTCACTGTGGCGCAGACAATGCAAAGATGAAGGTACCATCAACTGCAACTGAAACTAAGAAAAATATGTAAGAACACATCCCACAGAAGTATGACCAGGGTGGGAGGGTGGGAAAATAAATTAAAATGTCCTTGAGGTGTTACCCCTTCCAAGTGTGAGCTGTAAATGGAAGAAGGGTTCAAATTTTTTGGCTAAAGAAGGCGTGAGGAGCCAATCAGAAGCCAGTTCACAACCAGCATGGTCATGCATACTAAATAACAGTTTAAGGTACCCTCTCAGGAATGATCTACCTGACACCAAGGTGTCATCCCGTACATTCCCCAGAGGGAACCAAATAAATCCAATAATTGGAGTTTATATATAATATTTATTCTACTATTCTTTGGTCATATAACATATAATATACATAATAATCTTTACAAAACATGCTAATAACATCTATGTACGAGTTACCATTACTGTTTAGCATGTTATAACATTACTTTGCTTATGATATATTAATATTACAAATAACTCAAGTAAACAGGGTTTGTGATACCCTGACAGTTAAAAGATACTGTTTAGCATGTTATACCATTACTTTATTCATGATATATTTACGTTACAGATAGCCCAAGTAAACAGGGTTTGGGACACCCTGACAGTTACAAGGTGAGAAATTGGGTGATTGAATTTCTCAAGGTCATATGCCATGCCAAAGTTGACATATTACTAGGACCTAGTGGGACTATGACAACTTTGTCAGAAAAGGGGAAAGGTTTAACTTATAAACTGTGGTTATAAATGAATTTTTTATATCATGATTGACTGAAAAAAGAGAAAAAATGTGATTGAAGATGCACAGAGGCACCCAAACAGCCAAGAAACACTAGGGATGTAAGAAACGCTGGAAGGTAGAAGATACAGGTGATGAAAGCTGAGGTGTTGATTTGATGTATTTCCATACAGAATCCGATTTCCAGGTCCCATGGAACATAATGTCCTGTAAGGGAACCCCATTATGAAAGGCCCAAGTGGCACCAGAACGCCTGAAATCGTGAAATTTCAAGGCTGGGGAAATATTCAATGTTGTAGAAATAGAATGCAGATGTCGTCTGGCCACTGAATCAGTTAAAGGAACTGAACCATGGGACCTGGGAATTAGAAATAATGGTTGGTTTGAAGAACCAGGGGTGTGCTCCAATACCGACTTGACTGCTTTATATGGGCAAAGTATGGAGTCGCCCAATATTGGAATTGGAATGGTATGTATGTCAGTTCGATTCTGGATTGTTTTCGACCATTTTACTATGACATTTGCTCCCTGATCTGTAAGTATGATGTCCCCACGGGCTAGCTGCCTAGTTGGGTCGAAGGCCTTGATGGAATGTGGAAGAATATTTGAAATTCTAAGGAATGAAAAGAATGCTAAGGAATATAATGCAGTAAATTGTATGGGAAATTGGAATGCCTGAGTGGTCAGGAGAATTTGTTGGAGCAAATCAGTGGATATGATATTTGTCGATTTTGGTTGTAAAGGTCTATCTAGCTTCAATGCTTTAGAAAACAATTGAATTTGTTCATGCCTGAATGGATTTGTGTCAAGGTTGTAAATTATGAACTGGGCTCTAATACCAGCCATATAGTTGGCTATATTAGCTGCTGTAAGGCCATTTTCAGACAAAAACTGCATGAACATTAACAAGACTGAATGGTTTACCTGATGGTGGCACAGTCCAGTTGCCACCAGGAAGCCCAGGAAGTCAGAGAACATTCTATGATATGTCCTGGCTGTGGCTGGTCGAAAAGCCATCTGTAACCTCTGCCTGGCCCTGGTGGCAAGCTGGGCTGTGAGTTTGTCACCATCTGTAAAATAAAAGTTATATGTCATGGTTAAGTTTCATGAGATCAACATGTGTGTTAATCCATATAAACTGTGGTAAAAGCTGATAAAGTTTAATTAATGGATCTTTTGTTACATTCCATCTAGAAAGTAAATCAGCAATATTATTTGATTTGCCAGGGATATGATGAACACGAATATTTATGTTAAATATTGCACAAAGCAACCAAATATTTCTGGCGCAAGTAGCTAAGAAAGTATCTTTAGTTTTGCCAGAGGTAAGTACTTCAACTACTGCCAAGTTATCACATTTTATATCGATAGTTCTATCAGACCATGCAGAGGCCCAAACCTTCAGTGCAACAACCACATTCAACATTTCAAGTTGTGTTATATGTAGGTGATGAAACTGAGGAGGGATGGGCAATGCATATACCATATTTGCAAAAGTAGCTCCCATACCGGTTAGGGAAGCATCTAAATGAACTACATGGCTAGGTATCCTATTATCGAAATAAGTAACACCATTATATTGATGCAAAAAGGTATTGAACCAACATAAATCTTGGAAGAATTGAGGTGTTAACTTGAATTTGTTGGAATCATGATGAGACCTCAAAACCTGGAGCATACGATTCGAGAAGATACGAGCCGGTTTGATACATTTAGAAATGTACAACAAAGACCCTAATAGGGACTGATATTGTTGTTTCGTAACTACAGTCTTATGTGTCCATTCTTGGCATAAAGTTTTGATTTCCTGAAGCTTTTTTTCAGGAATAGATAGTGTTTTATTCACTGTATCAACTTGTATGCCTAGACATGTGACACATGTAGAGGGAGGAACCAATTTTGAATCACTCACCTCTAATCCTAGGTCCTTAAGCAAGGACAATAAAAATTGATAAGATTGATGAATTTTTGACGGTAATCCAATATATATGAGGTCGTCAATGTAATTTAAGAGTGCATTATGATTATGTTTTTTCATAATGAACCGGATTGCGTCCGAACACCTCTCAAAAAATCCGGATCCGAGCCGAAATCCGAACGGCAGCGATCCGTCCAGGAATAGATCCTTATGAAGTATTCCTAGCAGATCAATGTCGCCCGGATCTATACGCAAGTGACGAAAGGCCCTACTGATGTCTACTTTGTACAACAATGAACCTGGACCCAAATTCTTGACTTCTCGAACAATATGATCAATAGATGGATAAGACAATGAGAAATAAGTATCCAAATATCTAAATTTATGAATGGAACTATTAATCGAAGCCCCTTTTGGCCAACTAAGGTCCATTATGGTACGTCTTTTATCAGTATTTTGTTTTGGGCGAGTCATCAATGGAGAAATGTGAACTGAAAATGGCAGTTGTTGAAAAGGACCATATATTGCTCCATAATTCAATTCTTCGGTTATATACTTTTCAATTTGGTCTTTATGTTGTATAGCCGAAGTATGATTTTGGTATGTAGATTGAAGTATGGAGTTCCTGTCGAAATCTAAAGGAAAGCCATAAGTTATGAGATCTGGGAGTTGTTTATCCCAATAATCTTGAAGATGGAAATACCATCTTTGCGGATTGAGTTGAGTAGGTACTGGTATTCTTGATTTTAAAAAATTTGGCACTCCACTAGAGCGTATTATTTTATGAGCCTCTATGATATCAGGTACATGGTTCCAGACAATGTGTGGCCCTTCATAAACTTTCAAGTCATTTAATGGAATATATCCAAAGTCACCCCCATTTTGTGCTAAACAGGCCATGTGATCTTTACTGAGATGTTTATTTTTCCACACATATAGTGGAATTTTTTGTAATGTTTCATCCCAGTGACAACCGATATCTTTGGCTACATGTGTTCGTGTTTTTTGAAGAAAATTTTCAGCCAGAGTGTGATTTTGATTATTATCTGCCTGTTGAGTAACTTCTACTGTCTCTGGGATCTCAGTAGTCTGTGTCACCTGATAAGGCAAGACATTGCCGTCCTTGTCATGGGCAACAATATGGCAAGGACCTGTTTTTTCAGTATTTAATTTATCAGATGCTTCTGTATAAGAAGCGTGTTTACATGCAGTATGTTGTTTGCTTGATTTATCATTAAAAGGCTGTAATTCCCCCTCAGAATCCCCAACATCACTATAACGATTCGATGACGAATCGTCAAGCAGATCAGTGAAAATGTGAAACCTATTAGTAAGAAACCCCTGCTGGTGAGGATCTGGACTGACTTCAGTGGTTTGCACCCGTGTTTTTGCATATAAGGGTCTATTAGGGGAAGTACAGCCTTTTGCATTCACACTCACCTTGGAAGGGGTAACGGTTTTAGGTTTGACCTTGTCGTTATTGACAGTGACGATGCGGGGATCCGAAGGAACCTGGTTATGAACCACCTTTGGGTTTGAATTACAGTGTAGAGTTTTAGCAACTTGGGCGTACGTCCTATAATCCCTTGTGTTGTTGAAAGCTTTGGAAGAAAGCTGTTTGTTTATCTGTATGTAACTCAGATAAGGTTAAATTTTTGACATTTTTAGTGTTCCAAACCATTCTAGTTTCAAAATGACACAAGGAATGAGGACCCACGCCCAGGTTTACTCGTTTTTTGTATTCTTTGATTTGTTCTTGCATTCAATTTCAGAATGTGGAAAGGATTTGCCATTCTTTGTGAAGCAAAAATTGCATACATGTTTGTAAATCACACCTTTCGTTTCATGGGTGGCTTGATGCATGCATGAGCCCTGGTTAAAAAATTGGCAAATCATGGTCCTAGCAGTTTTGTCACGTTTAGTGGCATTTTTGGCAAAATGTTGAGTGGAAGGGGTATGACGTTGAGCATGTGCTCGCCTAATTCGATCAATGAGATCAGTTTGAGTATAATCTTTGACTTCCCCTTGTTCCATACGACAAAGTA
Organism: Sabellastarte sp. h YS-2021; assembly: GCA_964017235.1. NCBI lineage: Eukaryota > Metazoa > Annelida > Polychaeta > Sabellida > Sabellidae > Sabellastarte > Sabellastarte sp. h YS-2021. Next base: position 15,430,986 of record OZ024933.1, read on the forward strand.
AAACTGCATGGCAGGCCTTTGCAGAACTCCAAGAAAAATCGTTAGAATCATCTAGTAAGGAGATAAGATAATCCAGCATAGCATCTTTGTTTTCACTACAATTTTCATCACGCATTGTTCTGCAAAAACCTGCCATCCATTGACCCATGGTTAATTGGTCGTATGAGACTCTTTCTTTATGGGAACCCGCCAAAACATGTTCATGGGGCCATTTCACCCTATTTTTAACAAAAACATCAACTGCTCCACCCCTTTGGGACTTAATTTTATTGTCTGACATACCTGATTTTGTTAATTGCTGTAACTCTTTTATTCTATCTTCCACACTACGTTGTATCTGGTTATTTGCTCTGATATATTCTAACGAAGGAATCTGTGCAGTACCAGACTGAGGAAACATTTCAGTATTCACAGTGGGAGTACTTTTTTCCGCATGAGTACTATCTAGTTTGTTTGCAGTGGTACTTTTATGGGTTTTTGACACACGGCTGCCCTTGACTTTGGATTTGTCAAGTGTTTTCTTGACAGGTTTGTCCTCTAATTTAGAAAGCCTATCATTAATGGCAGTAAGCTGTGACAAAATTTGCTGGTTGACTAGAGTTTGTGTCTCTTGAAAGCCAGAGTCATGGGCAGACTTGTTGGATTTTTCAACATGTAACCGGTTAAACGAACGCCCACTAGGGCCCGCACCGTCACTGTCAGAATCTTGCATAATTTGCCCACAATCTATGTCACTGTCTGATACTGAAGAATCTGAATCTTGTTGAGACATAGTTTGTTTTTGCCCCAACAAGTTCGTTACGAAATCGTTATCATCCGACATATGCAAGTCAAACTGTACCTGAGATGTATCAGACTTTTGTGAACGCAAATTATATTTTTTCTTCTCCATGCAACACAGATTGCAAACTAAGATAAATAAAATGAATAACTAAAAACAGCAATCAGTGAAACACAGAGAAGAAAACAAAAATAAATTAAAATGTCCTTGAGGTGTTACCCCTTCCAAGTGTGAGCTGTAAATGGAAGAAGGGTTCAAATTTTTTGGCTAAAGAAGGCGTGAGGAGCCAATCAGAAGCCAGTTCACAACCAGCATGGTCATGCATACTAAATAACAGTTTAAGGTACCCTCTCAGGAATGATCTACCTGACACCAAGGTGTCATCCCGTACAAACGTCCAACTTAGTTCAAGGTGTAAATAAATCTACCCACTTGCCTGGGGGCCTGGACATATACTTGATATCATATAAAGCCGGAATGATTCTTGTTTTGTCCTTAATGTTATGGTAGTGTTTGTTCCATGTCATGCTCTGGTAAAATGTCATAATGACTTCTGTTTTTCTTTTTTAAAGTCTTCTTTACAACTTTAAAAATGCTTCCTCTGTCAAATTTCTTGCTTGCACTGTGTATGCCTTGTATTATTAATACACTTATGATATTGCTGATTTGTTGGATAGGTTTGCACCATCTATTTATGAAAAAGATTAAAAGAGCTGGATTATTTTCCTGCTTATGATCCATAGCCTATTCCGCTACAGATGTATCATCACTTTGTGCACCTCCAAATCTCTTCAATTGGTGTCAAGTGTCTGTGGGTGGGTTGCGAAAGGTTTCCAGAAAATACCCAACTAAATTTTGCCTTTTGCAACCAATGCCCACCTCCTCATTAAAGATTGTTTAAATATATAACTTTCATTAGTTACTGAACTTGTGAATTTGTCTTTGGTTGCGGATATCTTTCTTCAAAAAATTCAAAGGACTGTTGTCAGTCAACTTATAAACAAATTATCACCGCAAAGAAAACATATGAAGAATTATCACTCTGTATCAGGGCTATGGTTAATGTCTAAATTAATGGAACAAGTAGTTATCAAACACCACACAGACATATCAGTTGATGCGAACTTGACAATCCCCAGCAATTGTATCTTAAGCTGGTTATTCCACCGAAACTGTTCTACATTACACAAAAAATACATGAGGAACCTTCTGCACTTGCCTTTGGCATTTGACAAATCATGGTACCCTTCTTGATTGCCTAAAGCCTTCCTTTGATGTTTAAAGTATACACTCTAAAGTGGTTCACTTCTTTTTGTAGTCATTGGTACTTTACATTAAAATCGAGTCAGCTCTCTTAAAATTACATGAGTTTATGTTTGGAATCACACAAGATTCAGTCCTGCCCCGTCCCCATTATTTTTATGCACCACTCCTTTCAGCAAAGTTATGGGAAGGCACTTAGATGTCAAATTTCACTTTTATGCAGAGACAGGTGTAGAACGAGGGATGTCAATAAATATCCTGTTGAGCTCTATTAAGCTTTGGTTAAAAATTTTACAAAGTCAGCTTCCTCCAAATGTGTGACCTTACTCAAATTAGACGGTAAAATACTCGTGGAGCAGTCATCCTTGCTGCAAGTGTCTTGCTAAGTAGGCGTGATTACTATTGTAACTCTCTGTTTAGAGGTTTCTGGTTCAAAATAGCAAGGAAACCTATTTTGAAGAAATTTGTAAATCAATGTGGTGGTTTTGAACATGTAGCATCAATTCAGCAGAGTTTAGCCTCTTTAGGATGGGTGTGATATGCACATACTTTTTTATGATTTATGACAATATGTGGAAGAGTAGTCTGAACCCTGCAGCTTGTGCTTGTTAAAGCATGATAAAGTTTCCTTGTCTCTGAGCAGGTGCTTCTACAGTATAAGCTCCAGGCATAGTCACCATAGCCATCATTACCTCCTTTACACTCTTCACTGTCCAAGTCAGTTAAACCTGTTGGCCATAGTTTGGCCTTCGATGCACCAAAGATTTGGAATGACCTTCCTGATAAGATACACAGTGCTGCATCAACTGCCTCTCTCAGGAAAAAAACTCCAACTTACTTGTTTACAAAAGCCTATCTGCCATAACCTTTGTGTCAACCCATCGTCTTCTTTGTATGATCCGGCTATGTTATTATACTCACTCTGTGTTTGTTCAGCTGTGTCTTAGAGTCTGTCAATTGATGGAGATTAAGCACTATGAAGGTCCACATCAGATTAAATTAGATTTTAATCCAATCCAGAAATGCAAGTTACTGCTGGACACTTTTTACCCATTTGTGCTTACAAAGGGACAAACATGATTGTGTTTCTTTCCGGTAACACTGCTCCCTAAGTAAGGTGACAAGATCTGCTCCAGAAGGATGAGGATTGTTTATACAAGTGAGGTTAAAGGTAAAGCTTTTAATTAGCTGAATTTACAGTCAATTTCAAATATAGGATAGGGAATTAAAGGGGAAAACATGGGTTGTAAATATTTACCCATACAATGTTAGTTTATTAATAGATTTGAAATATTAATCAATATTCCCATAAAGAATAGATTTTGATAATTTTATCACTTTTGTCTTGGTTTGATGATGGAATCATTTAAGTAATCATGTCCAGAAAGAGTGATTCAGAGATTTTGCGCATGACTTTCCAAGTTGAAAATTGAAGGTTACTTTTATAGATACTTTTAAAGAAGCACAAAAAAATTAGGTTAAATTATATTTATCTCTGTATCCAACATTTAATGGGTAGATGTTCTGACAGGGTGCAAAACATTTATGTCTTTCCCTCAAGGACAGATTATGTTAGCATTATGTTAGCATGAGTAAGGTTTATGTGCATGAGTAAGTAAAATACTTACAGTATACTTCTAGGGAACTGTTTCCACTACCTTGGCCACCAATACCTGCCACAGTACACTTGTAAGTTCCCGCCATTTCTTCATAGCCAAGATGTGTCAGCTGGAGTTTTTGACCATTATTTATGAGAACACTTCCTAAAAATCAAAAACCGTATGGCATATGATATCTGTATGAAAAATTCACAATTATGGAATTAAACATATATTACACTGACATCACATTAACATATTATGGAATTTGTGGGTAAGTTCCATATATCAAAATCTGCCTATGTGGTGTAGTTTGACTAGTTCCCATCTAATCACTGAAGTTAAGATGTACTAGGTGTGGTTAGTATTTGGATGACCATCTCAGTTGTAAAAAATATATGGGCAGGTACAGAATGACTTCTATGATTACTTATATGACAGTCTAGACACAGTAAATCAATCATGCAATCAATCGAGATGCATATGTGTTACAATTGTTGAGTACAATTGCTTGTCTATTTAAATGAACAATTACTTCCGCACCAATCTCAAATGTTTTACAATGTATGTTACATATATAGGCACTGCACCAATACCTTATTCAATCTAAGGAAAAGAGTTATATATGTATCTCCATATAAGGTCATGGAATTATTGGTTTTTATATTATATAGAACCTGTCTAGTTAACACTTAAGTTGATTGTATTCTGCTAGACTGATCTATTTATAGACTGGGGGAGTCCCTCTAGGCTAACCTCAATGATTAATAAATCTGGGGAACCCAACTACCAGTAGTTTCTAGAACTTCCTCACAGGATCTGGTGGCATTTGTTTTCATGTTAATTCTATAATGTTCTAGCCATTTCTAAAAGTATATATCAACATTGTAAGCATGACCACAGATGATATTTGAACCTGGCTTAAATGAGGATTTTATTTGGGGTTTTACGTCGCTTTCAACACTGTACAGGTCATATCACGACGGGTAGTTGGAAGGGCAGAGGAAACCAGTACATATAGTTCGCTAGGGTTCTGTACTGTAAACTGCCGACCAACGGCAAGCAACTACCAGCTTTCCCACTTACGGCCATGACGGGGATCGAACCCCGGCTGCAGAGGTGGGAGGCGAGAGTGTTACCACTGGCTTAAATGAGGAAAGTTAATTGTATCTTACAAGTCTATACTGTGAATTCTTGCTGGAGTGAACCTGCTACTGTGTCTGGATAGATTTGCTGTACTTTGGATACTTTTTAATGTCCGCATGCAGTGTGTGGTTCTACAACAGAATGGATTTACTACATTTTGGATATTGTCCATATCTTGAAGCAGATAATACAGTTGCGCAAACTTTCTGAGTATTTCTATACAGACATTTTGTATGATTTGATATCGAAAGGATAACAGGACAAGGACATTTCACATTATTAGACGTTGAACATATCACAGGATACAGACATCTGTGTATTAGTGGACATTGGACAGATCACAGGACAGATTGTTGGATAGAGTGGACAAGCTTAACTGTTGGTTACAGTGGAGGATTGTAGCTAGGTCAGATTGGTTTTATTGTTGTATTATTGTATGTACTGTTGGGAGTGTATCAGTTGGTTGTAATCATTATTTTTATTGTTAAATAAACTTGTTAAGTAAAACTCTTTGTCTTTTCCTGCTGCAACTTAAAGGCAAATGGTAACTGCTACCATGCTTGCCCATGACCATAACTGTGGTTAGCAATAATAAATCCTGTACATTGGCAAATCTGCGAGAATGTGATTAAGGAGGTAAGTTTAATTTTGTCCATGACTTTTACAACAAAAAAGGAGACGTGTTCTACTAGAGGTTCAAAGATTTGGAACTGACTCAAATATAAACTAGAACTAGATAAAGACTAGAACATATTTTCTACAAAGGTTATTTTCAAGACTTGGCTTACTTTATAAATACTTTGGTTTAAAACATACCAGATGGCACAGGGATATACATAGCTAATGCGCTATAGGTAGGCTTATACATCCACTTATAGTCATAGCTCCTGGGATCTGATGGGTTTCCACCATTTGTTCTGCAAGTGATATTTCTTGCTGTATATTCCACACCAGGTATAGTTGTACCCTCAACACTTACTGTAGGTGGAACTGTAAAATATAACCTAAATACTTTAGTGCTGTACATGATTATTGGCAACAAGTTATGACATTTTGTTATGACATATGTACGGATCTTCTGTTTATCTTAATTTGAAACACAAAAACATTCCAGAGTGTGACCATAATCAAAGAAGTAAGACTCCACAAATCATTTGTAAAATTTATAAGAACTAGCCAAAGGTTTAAGTTTATTTACTACCTGAAGTTACAATATAAAACAAGTGCTGGCCAGTTATCTGGAAATTGTGTCACTTACATGTGATGTTTAGAGGTGCAACCATTTCTTCAATAAACATTCCATTCCACCTCAGATAGCACTTTGCCATTTCCCCATTCTGAGTTCTTTCAGCTGTAAACATGTATGCGTAGGTTTTAACAATACCACTGTTGGAGCCAGGTGTTTCAGTTATTTTAGGTGTTATGTTATCTTGCTTGGCATCATCAATTAAAAACTCTATGTCCACTAAGCTGGCAGGATTTGAACTATTGACTGTACATTCCACTGATTTAACTGTGTGTTCCTTCACTGCATTTCCCATGTTCATATCCAACCCATTTGGAGCAACTGGTAAAACAAACAAAATCCTTTATAAATTCATCTAATTTAGGACATACACGACATGGATTTTAACTTGATACAAATACAGTTTTAATATTTCCAACACAAAAATATTACATGATGGGACAATGAATTCACAACAAGAACTGAAATAGTCTTGAACATGAAGCACACTTGGTTTGAATATGGATATAAATGTTACTGCACGTTATAAACCAATACAGATTTCAAAGTGAGATAAATTCTCATTACAACTCACCATAAAAAGATTTTATTGGTAGATTCTATAGTTTAGAAAAGATTGCCATAAAAACTTTAAATTGTCAGTTTGGAATGTACAAACCAACAGATACTTACACATGACATTCATATTATGTTCATTCAATAAGATACTGCTATTCTTTAACACACATTTAACAGTTTTATTATTCATCGTCCTTGTTATGTTAAGTCTCAGTGTACTCTTGGTGACCCATTCATAGAAATCTGCAGTTGACGAGTAATTATCCTCTGTGGGTACATAATTTACATCCACACGCACATCATCCACAAACCATAGAACAGTTGCAGGGTCAGGGTATGTATAGTTCCTCACACATACATACTCTGCAACTGATCCTTCTTCAACAACTGATGGAATCTCTTTCATGTTAATTGCTGTAGACTCTTCTAAAATTATGACACACAAATAGAAACTGTTATGTGTAATTCTATGAACTGATTGATAAAAGTGTGCACGAAAAACAGATAAATTGTTTTTCAGTTTGGTATTCTCAGATTTGGACTTTGACCATGTCCTGGACATTCACTGCATTGTAAAATTACATTTATACTAGATATGGCATTACAGTACAGTTTAGTCAAGTATTACTTACAATTCATTGAGTACCGAAGTAGATCTATTAACAGCAAGTTATTGCTATGAAACAGACTCATAAACTGTACTAAAGTTTAAGTCAGTGCATGTGTAGTGGCAGGATTTCTTTTTAGCTTTTGTAGTTTAAGTGTTTTAAATAACAGTGCATAAACTATTTATAATGTTGATCTTTTCAGTTTTACTTTTGATATTATGAAATATTACCATTCAACTAACATTGCAATGAGTATATATTGGTTATTTTAAAAAAGTTTCAATAAAGTTTTTGAAAATGTAACTGGAAATTAGATCGAGTAAATGTTGTAACTATTTTAGCAGTCGTTTGAAAACAATGTTCACTAAAAGTAGGTTAACAGTTTAATTGTGGATAAACCTTGTGAGACTGACACTTTTTGCAGTCCATTAAAATTCAGCTCCTAGGTTAATCTCAAAGTTATATGAGCTAAATCTTAGGTTACAAATTTATGACAACAATCTGAAGTTACAGCTTGTGCTTCAGGGAATGCCATCCCTGGACAATGTGCCATAGTTTAAGAACTGAGAGTTCTTCAGACTGGATAGGTTACAGTACCATATGTTTCAATATTGGTTAGCTTCATACCAATTCCGTAAATTTCAAGGTTGCTTAATACAATGCTAGACAGTCCATAGACAGTGTATGCAATTAAGGATAAACTAACTACCTAACTGGGAGAAACCTTTGATGTTGAGAAAAATATAATAAGGCAAACTACCAGCATGAGAGAAACCTCTAATAACATTGAGGAGGATCTCATGGGAACTGGGCATCAGCATTCTGATTTAAAACTATAGATTTGAATTCACAAGTAAGTGCTTTAACTAATACCCACATTCAGAATTTAGTCGATATTTTAGTGAAAATAATACATAACGTAAATAAGGACGTAGTTGTTTTAAAGTTGTGCTGGATTACATCAATAGGCTTACTATAGAGACTAGAGAATAGAGACTCACCCACATTTTTTACCAAAGTTATGTAGCTATAAACCACACCTCCACCTGCACTTCTACATCTGAACAAGCCGGTATCTGAAAGGTCAAGGTTTTTGACCAAAAGGGAAGTATTCAGAGAGCCAGTGATTGCATATTTCTTAGCAGTGTGACCTTCATAGTATGCTATCTTTTTGCTTGGTCTGTTAGGGTATACTTTCAGTATATCACTCCACTCATCAGACTTGTACTTGGACCAATATATGGCAAACCAGTTTTGTGGATTTTCACCACACGACAATTGAGTAGACTCTGTCCCATTTTCGATATAAACTGTATCATTTATATATTGAGCAGACACTGAATCTGATGTTATTTTCAGCATCCACAGAACCATGCAGACAACTACAAGAACAAAATTACAAAAGATAATCTATCACAATAATTTCTTCAAATAACACATACATGCAATCTATCTGCAGTATTTACATAAAATATGTTAAGACAACAATCTGCAGTATTTGGTTGGTAAGTGTCTATTCTTTGAGATTATTTTAATGTGTCTTTAATGTCTTATCACACTGCTCTATGTTAACCTCACAAACTACAAGCTAAATTTTTTAATTTATCTAGGCTTAAATCTGGTTCGACAAAGTTCAGGTTTTGGTAAGATCTGTTTGACATATTTAGTATAACTAAGTTTTGCATTTTGGTGGCATATGCTTGGTACAGCACACACAACATGTCAGGACCTTTCAGGACAAGGTGCCAAAGCTGAAATTATGTGTAGAAACTACTTCGTTTAGCAAGGTAAATGGCCCATGATCTTGAGTATAAGTATTTTGATTATATTTAAAACCCTGGTTCCATATACCTGGATTGTAAAGAGAGAGCACCATATAAAGGTTGGGAGCAAATTGGAGGTAAGAGACATAAAAATAAAAAAGGTGGGCAAATGAGACCCATCACCATACAGATCAAACAAACTCATCTGGGAACGATGTAGCATAGCAGCCATAATGCTATCTGATAGGCTATAATGGTCTCAAGGAGACCGTTAATTGTCTCCACAAGCACTTTATACCCGAAATCTGCAATAATATTGAAACAAGGAGGCTTGGCATTTTAAGCTGATGGAATCACCCACTGCAGATTGTTCTGAAAAAGGCTGAAATTTATTTTGGTCCTAGAATCAATCGAAATCATGGCAGCAATCAAAAGCATGTGCAGTGCAATTGATCAAATTCGGTAAACAAAAAAGTGATCTCTTACCAAGCAAGTCTTGGAGAACTCATGCTTGAAAGCAATCTGGCCACAGCTGCCTCCTTGGTGGCATTGTTTGATGCTTCAAATTAAAAAAAACACGTCTTTCTCTGTCCATCATTGTGTCTTCTAATCCCTCCCTGTTCAATTGTTTTCCACTCACTAACCCTACTGCTCACTCCTTTCTTTTGTATATTGCGTTGTGTGCTGTAGCCTTTTGTAATCAATGTTCAATTTTTTTTTTTATTTTTTTTTCCGTTCGATAATTTTTATTTGCCCTTTTTTTAACATCATGCAAGCACACCCAGAGGAGCTAGGGCAGCCAACCCCCTATCGGGAGTATGTACAAGTGCAGGCACATATGGAATATGGATATAGGTATATAGCAATGTGGTTATACATAACATTGTGTTAATTATATATGACTACTAGGATTATTTGTATAACAGGGCTGAAAATTATGAGTCTTTTGTCTGTCAATTGTGTCTGCATCAGTTGGTACACATGGAATCTGGATCAGAAGTTTTACTTTGTGCAATTCTCTTTCAAATTGAACTGCAGTGGAGTTTAAATGGCAGCAAGTTTTTGGTCCCTATATACAAATTGCACTCTTTTTAGTAAACCTAATAAATCAGGATTTTTGCAAGCCTTTGAGCATTGAGAAATATATATTTTTTTGTAATTAGGTATAAGATATTGTAAAAGGTGTAATTTGGATCAGTTTTAAACGGACCTAAAACTATATTAATAGGATTTATGTTCAATACCATGCCTAGTTTTTGCTGAACATAACTTCTTAGATCATGCCAAAAAGATATAATTGGAGCACATTCACAAAATAGATGCTCTGTTGTTTCCTCAGACATGTTGCAATATCCACATGCTGGGTTATCAAGTATTTTTGTTTTAAATTGATATTGTCTTGTACCCAGTATCATGTTTATTACTCTATATTGAAACCACTTTATATTATTATCATCTATTGAGTGGAAGCAAATTTGAGGCACTTTTCCAATCCTCTAGACTGATATTTTTGTTAAAGCTTTGTCCCATTTTAATTTTATTTGGCCATAATCTTTCCACGAACTACTACCTTTAAGCTGGGAGCAGTAGAAGCTCTTTGCGCATTTTTTTGTATGCAAACATTCTAGCTGTTTTGGAATGAATGGCCGTGGGCAATATGTATCTTTTACGTCTGTGGGTAGTTTTTCAACTTTCAGTTTTACCCTATGGTATTCTAGAAAATTAATCCTTATCTTATATTTTTTCTCTAGAGTGATATTTGGAAGAATTCCTTTACTGTCCATGATATCTGTCGAGCAGAAAATTCCAGCCTTGTACCAATTTGGGAGGAAGAAAGATTTGGTGCCAATTTTGAACCAGAACGAGACTGTAATAAAATCTTGGAAAGTTTTTAATGGGATATTTCTGTTAATTTTATTACAAGATAATAAAATGTCTTTCCAGAATGGGCTTGTTACTTTATTGTTTAATGTTTTATGCCATGAAGGGCCCAATAATACTAACTTATCTCGAAGAAGAACTCTGTGATCTAATATTTTTTTCGCCCATTGTGCACCATCATTATTCCAAAGTCTTTTAACCCATGTAGATTTTAATGCATAGATAAACTTTTCAGTGTCTATCATATTAAGGCCTCCCTTTTGGAAAGATTTGGTCATTCTATTCCTATTTATCTTATCTGGTTTGTCATCCCATATAGAGCTGTAAAATAGATTATTAATGGTTTTAATTTTGTCTGGAGTTAGTGTTGGGAGAGAAGTGAAGAGGTGATTAAATTTCGGTAAAGTTAATGTTTTAATGACAGCGATCTCCCCAAGAGGAGTCAAAATCTTTTTTCCAGTTATTAAGGAGCTCTTTAACTGATTCTATTGAATGGTTATAATTCATATCTTCCATACAGTTTAATTCTACCGAGAAATTAATCCTCAAAAGATAGAAATCTGTATTGCCCAACACCAGATTCTTCCCAGTATCAGTTTTTTCTTTGGCATGTTTCTTCTTTCTAATCCAGACTATTTGTGTTTTATCAGTATTTACTTTTAGTCCTGATACAGTTCCATAAATTTCCAAAGTGTTAAGTTCTGCATGGAGTGAGACAGCCTGACCGTCCAAGATCAAAGTGGTGTCATCGGCATATTGTGATATCTTTATTTCAGTATTATTAAAATTTATTTTTTTATTTTGAATAATCAAGTAGCATAAGATTTGAGCACAGAGAATGATACGATACCGCGCAATTGGGTCTCCCTCTCCATATCCACGTTCTATATTAATAGACACTGACAGGAACCCTGACTGGATTACATATGCTTTAACATTTGTAGTGAAAGTACGATTCCATCTTATGTTTTAAAGTTCTATACAAAAAGCTCCAAGATACTGAATCGAAGGACTTTTCAAATTCAATCAGCATTAAAAGTCCTGGGATTTTGTTCTTTTCAGAAAATCATAAACAAGACGTGCATTTTCCCTAATATATCTTCCTGTTCTGAAGCCTGTTTGGGATATTAAATAGTCTAAATGGAGTTTAAATCTATTGGCAATGCTGGCTGAATTTTTTTTTTTTTGTAAATTAAGAGTGAAATAGGCCGCCATTTTTAAAATATATTTCTTGCTTTTGTGCCTTTGGATAAGCATGTTATTACTGCATATTTGAGGGTTTCAGACATTTCTCCCTTTTCATATCCTTTGTTCAAGGCACACAGGACCACAAATTTTATTCTTCCCCAGAAATCTTTAAAAATTCCACCGGGAAGCCATCGATACCTGACGATTTATCGTTTTTCATATTTTTATGGCATATGAGATTTCTTCAGCAGTCAACTTTCCTTCGAGTTGTTTTGAAGTGTTATTGTCTAATTTTCTGATATTTTTATTGTCTATAATAGATGATATGGGAGTTTCATCAATATTACGGGATTTGAAGAGGTTACTATAGTAGGTTTGAATTTCTTTCAAGATTTCTTTCTGGTCTGTTGTGATTGAATCATTATCAGTTTTTAATTGCTTTATTGTTTTTTCAACCTAATTTTTTCGTTCTAATGAACATAGATATTTTGATGGCTTTTCTCCATTTTTAAGCCAATTTGCTCTTGAATGTACTAATACTCCATTAAGTTTTTCATTTAATAGAAATTCCAATTTTTCTTTTTTTTCTGTTAGTGCAGTCAAGTTGTCATTTTCCTGTGATTCTAGTTGTTCAATTTCACCAATTAATTTTTGTTACTCATTAGTCTGTTCTTTTTTTAATCGTGTCGAATATTGCGTTGTAGTCCCTCTCATCTCTACAAGTAGAGTTTTGAGAAACAGTCGATCCTCAATCGTTAAATGGATATTTTCAAAACTGATTTTCTCCATATTATATACTTTTGCTGCATATTTAACCGTTTCATCTTTTATTGTTTTATTTATTAAGTCTAAGCGAGCAATTAAACTTCCATATCCCCTTACCTCTTTTGAATTAGCTTAGTTTGAGGATTAGTTCAATTGATGAGTGATCTGATCTGTATCCGGCACTAATATTGCACTTTGTTATTAAATCTAGCAAAGTCCATGAGCCAATAAAGTAATCTAATCTGGCTTGTTTTATAGGATTTTGTCTCCGCCAGGTGTAGCGCTTTGTCTTTGGGTGGATGGCTCTGAAGAAATCTATTAAGTCACCATTGTTCATGGTATTTCTTAGAACTCGGTGTGACTTTGGGTTATTGAGGTGTTTATAATTACAAGCGTCCATGTTTGCATTTAAGGTGAGATTTAGATCACCGCAAATGAGGGTGAGTCCTGTACTCCTTCTTGGATAAGCTTACAGAGCTCATGAAAGAAAGCTTTTGAATCTGTGTTTGGTGCGTATACATTAAATAGTCTAAATATCATATTTTTTATGCTTATGTCTAGTTCCCATTTTGGTCTTTATGGATTTTTTTTGACTGAATATTCTATATTGGTATTTATTAAAATTGCCACTCCACGGGAATTTGTCCTATTTCCGTTAATAATGCACTCTCCTTTCCATAGGTTCTTTATATATTTTTCATCCTCATTAGTCCAGTGAGTATCTTGTAGGCAATGGAAGGATGGGTTTTTCCTAATTAGATAATTAATAACATCTGCTTGCTGTTTTTGTCCCTTAGGCCTTGGAAATTTGTCCACAACACCAGAAGATCGCTTATGTAGGAGGGAAATATAGGCAGTGTTTGAGAGTGCAGTGGGAAACAACATCAAATTTCTTTTAAGAAAGGGTGTGATAACCTGCTGAAATTTAGGGTGATCAGAGGAATCTCTGTTTTGAGTAATTTGGAATTGTAACCTACTGAAAAATATATCCACCATAGTTTTACAATATCTATGTAGCATTCTCTATGGTGCTTGACTAGTTATGTCTCTTGGTTTTGGAATTTGTATATATAAGTCTTTGTGCTCTTGTGCCCTGGAGTCCACTTATTTAAGTGGAGATTAAGCGTCAGAAAAGTGCAATTTGGATTTACATTAGAACTTGGTACTATTACTACCACTGCTGCTCTTAAATTATTCCCATCTTTTTTCCAAACTTGCCATATCTTCTTTTCTCCTGAATTTAAATGGAAGGACTTATCACATCTTTGCAGTAAAATTAACTCTGTCTTCTTTATACTAGTAGTCTTAATAATATTGTGAAAGCCAAGTTTCATTGACATTGGGCTATGACTATTGTGACAACAGAACAAGTGCGTGAACCCTTGAGGTCAAGGTCATCTAGGCTTTTAGCTCTATCATACTGTCAATAATAAGATCAGAAAAACATCAGGCATGCACATATACATAGTGAACATAGTACAGGCACATTTCATCCTGGATATATCCTATGGCAACAGGTATATTCAATCTGGTATCAAACATAAAATACATATACTACTATAGATGCATCGCCTTTCAATATTTCCTCACTATCAGTATTCAGTGCTTTGGTGCCTGAAGCCACTGTTGTAGTCATTGCAGTAGCTTCGTAGTGTCTCTCTCTTGATGTTTTTTTATTCGTGCAGTCTCTCGCAATATGACCAGGCTTGTAGCAGTTGCAACACTGTCATATTTGTTGATTCAGCATTAGAATAATAATCAGTGGCTGTAAGCCAAACCTGATAACACTTTAATGTAGTCTAAACCCTTACCCTTTCCCTACTGTTCAGCCCTAATGACTGTGAGGTAAGTTATTAATTACTGAAGGTTAGTTGATGGTTGTGAGCAATCAAATACTTACCTGTATTCTCATATAGAAGGACTGCGAGATCCTTAGAATACATGTATAAGCTGTTACTTACCATACCTATTGAGCAGGTCATTGTAAGACTGATCTGCTTAACTTTATATTATGGTGTATATACTAATATCTTACATAAACCAACTTCAACTAAACTAATTGAAAAATTCAACTAAATCATTCTGTATAACAAAATGTTTCTTTGTGTGTACAATGGCTTCCAAAATCAAAGCGATCCTAGAAGTTGAAGCCTCTTAAAAGTGCATGACCACTGTACTGATTGGTTGGTTAAAGGTTAAGAAGTGATGTCCCTAATAATAGAGACATGGGATACCTAGATATTTAAAGTAAACTGTAAACTGCAAGTGGAGGACCCTAACTGGGCATGCTTCCAAAACGTCTAATGCAACCAATAATTGACTAGCTGTCAAAGTTATCATATTAGTCAGAAAAGAAATTTATGTTCTGCCTTATTAAATTTATTTTTCCTCTTTTGTTTAAATATACAGCACAAAACAATTAACAGCTGTAATTGATAGTTGTCACTATCAAACCAATTCACACCCTCCAGCTGTACTTAATACTGAATCCACAGCTTTTCTGTATCAGTTCCATAAGCTTAGTAAAATAACAAACCAGAACACTGCTTAGTAATACTGCAACATCTATACCCTTACTTTATCATCACAGTGAATAAGAACTCTTTGTGCTAATGATATTTTTAAAATTACTGGCAAGAGTTTATTTACCATTTCAAGATGAACAATTAGCAAACTTTTTGAGCCAAATATATTGCCAAGTAATATGCACATTATTTTATTTTCTATCTGAGCTTTTCAAAGAAGCATCAAAGTGAATTTCACAAGATCCTTATTCATGATCATATATATAAAAGCATCAGTGTACTGGTCAATAGTTTTAATAAAACATCGCAAATAAGGGTTGAGAATTATATTCCACTGATGTCTTGTGTGTGGTTAAAGCAGAAAATTGACGTAAAAAGATATTATAACTAGAACACAGTTATGCAAGTCGGAAAACTATCCTAAAGGATGTCCTAGTGGGTAAGCAAGTTTAGCATCAATGAACATATTTATAATGTCAATGCTGGAACGCAAGTATTGTTCACATAAATGTAATCCTGGAACAATGCTAGGGGGACCAGAATTCAATTAATCCACCTTCTGGCCTGCAGGAATGGTTTATCTATCGAAATAACACTTTTATCTTAACATGCCCCTTTCAATGAGTCATTTATAAAATGGGTTTGCTACCCTGTGGCGTGGCTTTCCTCCATTTTACAGCTCTAGTCAAACAGATACACTAAGTAGTCACTGTTTGGATGTTTTTACTTGCATGATGGCCTTTAGTCCCCTTAGTCTGCTTGTCCCCTTAGTCGGTTTGACCCTTTCTTTCAAGGTCATATAAATCACTTGACCTTGAACCAAATTTCTTTGACCCTTGATTGTTTGGCTTCTCATAGTAAGCTCTTCCGAAGGTGGTTTCAGCAAGTCAGTGAAATAACTTTAAAATCGTTTCTTGTACAAAAAAATCATTCTGAATGGGCATAAAACTCTCTAGTAGATAAAAACTTATATTTTAAAGCCATGCTGGTCTCTTGTTGTATTGGTGGGGTTCCCTGTTTACTGCTTGCAAAAGACGACTTTATCACTTAGATTTCTTTCCACCAGAAATTAGAGTAGAGTTCATAATATAAGGAAAATAGTACGTAATACTTTCTTTTTTTTTGTAAGTTTGGTATTCATCTCTTTCTATAAATATAGTGGCATGCTGTGATTATTCATCATGTGAACTGCATTATAAAGAACAACAAAGAAGTACAGGTTACTTACCTGAAAACAAAAGTATGCAAGATGATATCATTATTCAGTGAATGACAAATTTTATGCACAAAAAAGAATACAATTACCCATGCAAAATACTTGCAAAACAATAAAAATGAATAATAAAAAGTTCAAAAATCATTACTATGCAATGTCTCACCTTCTAATTTTGTCTTCATCTCACATTAAAATTATGTGTCTCTTCCACCAATGAAAGTGTTGAGATTGTGGTGAATAAAATACATTCACATTATGAAAACATAATTTCTCTTGTTAATAGAGGATTTCGAAAACTGTTAGCAATACACTTCCTGGTAAAAATTACCCACAAGTAATTTGGCCATGAGATCATATTTATTGACACAACTCAAACATTGTATTCTCTTGCTAATGATTGATTTTATGTACATGCATATATCTCTATGACACTACGTCACAAAACTTACGTCATCATAAAACCAACATAAAATTTTAAGGATGACATGGTATTTAAAAGAACGTACTTTTCATGCATATGAATGCACTATTAAAAATAATTTGGAATCCCTACTTTAATTCACTTTTCAATTACTTTGGCGACATTGATCAAGAGAGAATCCATGTATAATGCTTTGACTGGTGGGTTATTCTGCCGTATGAACTTTAATTTCGATGTTTTGTTAGTAAATTATGTTTCTTCATTCAATCAAAATTATTCATGTTAAAGCAAATCTCTTGATGTTGAAAAATTGTTTTGGAAAAATATCTGGAACACGGAATTTTCATCACAGTTGTTGTTTATTATAACTGGAGCGAACTCGTTTTGAATTAAGCAATGTTCCATGTATGCATTGCATATTGCTTGCACCTTCATCAGTCCATTTTAGTGTCCCATCTCTAACTCAAAGACACTTTTGCTGATCAATTTGAAATTTGACTGTTTCTAAGACACCACCTGGGCTAGATTGCATTTGAAATTGGCGCCAGTCGGACTTGAGCATTTGTCTGTGAGTCTGTCCATCAACATTTTGGGCTCTGAACTCTTCCCAATCGATTTGAAATTTGACAGGTTAATAGGAAACCACCTGGACTAGGTTGTTTTTGAAATTGGTGCCAGTCCATGCAACTTTCTGTCTATGCATCTGTCCATCAACATACAAAATGGTTGCCTTATTAACGATAAACTAAATGCCACAATTTTTCCTAACGATAAAAATGAATAATCTCAGAAACGGAGCAAGATATGGAAATTTTGACAGTTTTGGCAACTATCTTGAATTTCTGCATAAAACGTGAAAATGTATATCTCTGAAATGGTGACAAAACTTTTGACCCCGAGGCTATATGTAGAGTGATTTGGAAAATTTTGCCCCAAATTCTTATCTTGTCATATTTGGTGAACATCTTGAATTTCTGCATAAAACGTAACAAGCAATCAGTGTCTTTAAATGGGCTCTGTGTCAGCTGACTGTGTGTTTTGAGGTTCACAGAAAGGAGAAAAGGACACAAATTACGTGCCCTGGAAATGGCATTCAGAAGTAAAGTACAAAGTTAACTGTTATGGTGTAAAACATAGGTGCAGTTTTATTATTTTATAACTGACCCAGAAGTAGGTGAATAACATATCAAAAGAAATACTGTAAATACAATAGTTTTTAAGTTAAAACTGATTTAATCTGCAATGAGAATCTCAAAGTAGCTATCGCTATGCCGTGAGCTACAGGTCTGCAACTTTACTATGTTTTAGCTGACCCAAAAGTAGCTGAATAACATATTTAAAGAAAATACTATAAATGCAATATTTACTATTGACTTACTTAACAGTGAGAACCTGAAAGTAGCTATTACTTGCCTGATCAAAGAGCTATAGATCTACAATTTTACCACGCTATAACTGACCCAAAAGTATCTGAATAACATACTTATACAAAATTCTCTAAATGCAATAGTTTTCAAGTTACAAGTGGTTTTACTCATTATGAAAGAAACTGTGATATCAAAAAGTAGCTATTGCTCACTTAGCTATTGAGAGAGGCTCCCAAGTTACTAACAGTGTTGTAGCTATGTAAAAAAATTGAATAACATGTTAACAAAATAGTCTAAATTCAATACTTTTCAAGTGATTTAGTGCATGATTTCATGAAATATTTACACTTATGCACCTGTTCCACTGGTGCTGACAGGCCGTAACTGTGCATTTGTGAAGAGTCGGGAGCAATATTTACATGGTCAGTTGCAAGTTCCTCGCCTGTCAGGGCGAGACAGTGAAATATCAAACATGTGTGATATTACTAGGATCGTTGCCAACCCTTGTATCTGACCCTAATTTCAGCCCCCTAGCAACAGGCCTGTCAGTTAACTTAACAGCCTCTCGGTTACACTTTACAGCTTCTCATTTAATCAAACAGGCCTGTCTGTAACAAGTATTCGGCTTGTCCAAAATATGGACTTCCAGATTGTAAGTGATGACTCACCGACCGTGCAGGAAGTGTTACAGTATTTTAACAGGCTGGGGCCTAGATTCAGGAAAAATTGTAACCGACAGGCTGTAAACTGAAACAGACAAGCCTTAGACAACGACAGACTGTCTGGGTATCTGTGGGTATAAGAAGGCAAGTTGGTTGGCATATTTGGGCTTTGACTTGTCAAGAGACAACTGGTATGCAGCTTTGATTTTAGGCAGTTTATTTTTTAGAAATCAGCTTAAGTACTGAGCTAGGCTGGACTGGTTTGGAGTGAAATCTGTTATGTGAGGTTTCACTTTTACTTTTTAAGTTTTTGTTATTCAAAACAAGTTGATTGATCAGCATGCCAAGGGGCAGAAGGAGAAAGATTAAAGTACCCAGCGAAACTCAACCACAGTTTGAGTTGGGAGACACAACTGAGGATATACAGAGAAGGAGGAGGGGGAGAGAGGAGAGAGATGAGAGAGAGAGGAGAGAACAAGAGGGGAGGGACAGAGAGAGGATGGAGAGAGAGAGGAAGGAAGAGAGCCTGGAAAGAGGAGAGAAGAGAGTGCGAACTGACACGAACACTGATGTAGACTCAACTCAATCCAGACAGAAGAAGGACCAAATGAAGTCCATTATTCTGAGTGATTCAAAGAAGCCATCGCGGAGTTTGTTAAACAGCACAAGGAACTGTATGACAAGACCAACGACAGTTTCAAAGACAACCAAAGAGAGAAAGACTTTGGGAACAGCTAGCAGCTACCAGAAACTTGCCTTGTAAGACTGTGAAGAAGTGACTAAGACACTCAACGTACCAGATATGGCAAGCTCACTTAGACGAAGTCAGGACAAGCAGCTGAGAAGAGCACATAATGTCAGACCTGGCTGAAGGACGGTTTCAGTTTTCTACAAGGTCACATCAGAAGGAAGGGAGTTTCCAAGTCTTCTGCATTCAAGTCATGCCAGTGGCTCTCTACAGCTGCAGCTGTAGCTTCAGTTCCAGATACATCCAGGAACACAGAATCTGAGACGGAAATCAGCGTTGCATCAGATGTTACTCATCAGCCTTCGAGCACCAGTCCCAATTAATGACAGCCTCCAGTCGCGACTACCACCATGTCTGCAAATCCAGTCTTAGATCAGTTCCAGCAGATGAGGTCAATGATTTCCAGTCCAAGACAGCCATTCTGCAACAATCTCCACTCTGAGATTGAACATCTTGAAGAAAGGGACTTCAGGAACCTTCAGGAACGAGACAGTGAAGCTTCTAATTGAAATACAGTACAAGGCAAAAGAACAAGAGGTCATAAGAGACAGGTCACAACTAGTCAAGAGGTCACGGCATATCAACTTCCAGAAACATCACAGGTCACAGCAGGACAGAAATATGTACTCAACATACCGGAAACTCAGGAGGAGAGTCAGGGCAACACTCAGTAGCAACAGATGGACATACCACAGCCATTTTTACCCTCTCAACTTCAACCAGCACCGTCACCAGTGCCATCTTCCACTAATCATGAACAGTCAAGACCTCCCTGCCAGTCCAGCCAGCAGAGTCAGGGTCAGCCCAAATCAGGGGATTAGTCCGTACAAGTCAAACCAAACCCGGCCCTGCTAAGGGCCACCTGAATCTTCCAAAAACATGTCTATGCCCAAAAACAAAAAAAACACACCATCCAACACTTACACCTCCCCATAGTACACAAAAAAAATTGTGTGAATGAATGTGTGAATGTTAAATAAATATAAATAAACTTCCATCACAAAACAAAAACCCCCTTAATAAAAAATAATCTTCGAAGAAATCAAAGTAAAACCACCACCATCCCCCAAACACAACTCAAGTTAAAAACACTCTCCTCACCATCAAAACCAATATGTGGACTCAAACCCACATCACACAAACCAAGATTCAGACTCAAACCCAAGACCCCCAAAACCAAGATCCAGACTCAAACAAACGTCCCCCAAGAACCAAGATGCAGACTCAAACCCATGTCCCTCTCTCCCAAAACCCAATTTTAAATAATAAGCCACATCCACACTCACAGACCAACATGCGTGAAACCTAACAAAATATTCCAACATGTGAGTGGCAATGGACTGATAAACTGGAAAAAATATATTAAACTGGGACTGCAAGACTTGTATAATTTTGTCTTGCAAATTTCAAGGCAATTTTTGTCCTTGGCAAAAAGTACTTTCAGGTATTTACTTGGAAACATTTTTTGTAAGTTATTTTTTCTGAGAATAAAGTCAGGTCATGTTAGGGTGGGAGATCAACTTTGTTAAGTGAGGACCTGTGTTTGAATGTGTATGTGATATAATTTATTTTTGTGAACTGAGTTTGCGATGGATTGGTGTTTCTGATGGGGAATATTTTTGGTGAAATTTAATTTGAATTAAATTGCTTGGAAAATTTGGGTTATTTTTTAGAGGGCCACTTTGCTAAATAAAAGTTCTTGGATTATTAGGGTAGTTCTGAAAAGGACTGATATATGACATCATGTTCTCCCCTTGAGTTTTCTTAAACTCTATCCTCCTGCCCAGCCAGCGCCCCCATGTGATTGAAGTAGCCTTTCAGTAGGTCTCGTTGATGTTTGGCCTCCCTCAATGGGTTTCTTAAGTTCTCATGATGTCTCTGATTTCCTGGTCTCCCTGTGATGGTTGTATATCATCAACTGGAGTGGGTAGTCTTCCTGCTCTGCCCTGCTGACTTCAACATGTTACATAGAACCACACATGTTAACACAATGTCTCTCACAACATATGGCCTCTGCTCCATGGTGCTCAACAACACGCTGAATCTCTTGACAAGTGTATCAAATGAGTTCTCGACCACCCTTCTCCCCCTGAATATCCTGTAGTTGGCTATTATCTCTACTCTGTTCAGTTGAAGTCTACTGTAAGGCTTGACCAGCCAAGGCATCAAGTCAAAGGCATCATCTCCCTGCAGAAAGTAGTGGAGATCTGGGCACGCAGGTCCAAGTGGTTCAGGTGGTGGTAGTCCCAAAGTTACATTTTCAGTTCTTCTTTTTAGTTTGCTGTGGTTTAAAATTTGTGCATCAGATGATGACCAATTGACCCCCGCATTGACCTGCAGGAACTTATAATTGGCATCGACTAAAGACAAAAGTACCAGGGAGCAGTAGCCCTTGTAGTTGAAATATTCACTGTCTGACTTCTTGGGCTTCTTGATAGCAATGTGTTTTCCATCTAATGCACTGACTGCATGGGGGACATTCCATCTGTTTCTAAATCTTTCTTCAATTTTCTTCCAGTCTTCAGGATCAGTGGGGCACACCAGATACTCTTGTTAAAATTATTTCAAAATGGCTTTGTAGACCTGGGGCCGGTTTCACAAAGCCTCCTTAAGATAAAGGTCACCTTAAATTCTAGGTTTTCCTTGATTTTCTCCCTCCTTTAAAAAATCTCTGTTTCAGAAAGCCTCCTTCCTTAAAGGAGACCTTGAAAACTCCCTTGAATTTCAAGGAAGCTAAGGACCTACCTAAGGACCTGTCCTTCAAGAAATGTTTATTAACTTTTATGAACATTTTAAGGTGAATCCACCTGAATATATACAACTTGAAACATTATTGTCAAACCTACATCAAACAAACAATTTTTTGCTGTGAGAAACATATTCATGGAGTTTCCTTGAACATAAAGGGCCCCTCCCTTACTTTGGGTAAAAAATTGTCATGTGACCTACGGTATTAATTTGCAAAATATACTCACAACCAATCTGTCCAGCAGTATAAGCACTACTCCTAAAGTCCAGGGGTGGTATTCACGAAAGGTCTTAATTTTAGTCTTATCTTAAGCATAACCCTGTCTTAAATCTAAGATTTTTGTCCTAGTTAAGAATGGTCATAAATAGGTATTCACAAAGCAAGTCTTATCTGAGACAAATGTCATAAAGTTAAGACCAAGTTAAGAGTGATATGCATCACCAAATGCATTTTTTCTATCAAATAAAGGTATTTTTAGCAAACATTTAAAATCAGGTACACTTCAAAAGGAAAAGCAAATTACAGTGCTACAATAATATTAGAAGCACTGAAATGTGGTTTCCCAATTTTGTGCAACAAATTTTTCTACAAAAAAAAACACAAAAATATCCAGTTAAAACTGATGTATCCATATTGCCATATTAAATTATAATTTGCTATTTACATAAACATTGTACAAATATCCACATTGTTATTACAACTGTATCACATAGTTATAATTCTTTTATACACATTGAAAGGCATATGCACATTGTTTTCAGAACTGTTTTCACAGATATTGATAATATGCTATTTTGAAAAACATTGAAAATAAATTTATATTGTTTTGACAATTTATGTACTAATACACCTCCTGTGTGTATTTTGCTTATCAATAAACACTGACATGCTGTCCTTCATTGAGTTCGGTTAATATGATTGGTTTATGTCAGGGAAAGTAAACACAAGTGAGCTGTTGGTTTCACCTTGCATGTGCCACTTTGACAAAATATCAATACACTCCAAATCATGTGATAATAATCTCTAGTTATGTCAAGGTCAGTAAACAAAATTTTCTGGAGAAAAAAAGACATGTTTAAGTAAACACATATTTTATGTAAGTTATATGACCTTTAGTGTGGTGCAGTTTAGTAACTGTTATGAAGAATATTTTTTTTAAATCTTATTTATAGTTTGAGTTATAAAAGAATATAAATAGTGGAACCAAATAGATAAAAAACTTTTATAAAGTGGCACATAAAACTTAAACAGTGGGATATGTACATTATTTAATGTGTTCATATTGTGGATATATTTTTTTCTGTGGATATATGATAAATATTTGTTATATACAGCAAACTAGTGGACATGTATTTCTCTGAATATGTGTTGATGTACACTGTAAAACTTGTCCACTTACTGTTAATAAATGGATCAGAAAGGGATAAGTTTTGCAGTTTAAAACCTTCAAACCACTTTAAAACATAAAATAAAATGCTTTACAGATATGTGGTAAGTCTTTTAAATTCAATTTTAGTTGTATGAAGTTTTGAACTGGGAGTATGTATTACTACAAAGTATTGAGGAAATAAACATTTGCTTCCTCCTTAAGATTCAAGGATTTTTTTGTTTTTGTTTGTTTATTTGAGGTTTTACGTCGCTTTCAACATTGTACAGGTCATATCACGACGGGTAGTTGGAAGGGCAGAGGAAACCAGTACATAGAGTTCGCTAGGGTTGTGTACTGTAAACTACCGACCAACGGTAAGCAGCTACCAGCTTTCCCACTTAAGGCTGTCACGGGGATCGAACCCCCGACCTCAGAGGTGGGAGGCGAGAGTGTTACCACTCTGCCACCGTGGCCCCTTTAAGATTCAAGGAAGACCTTTGGTAAGGAGATTTAAAAGAGGCTTTGTGAAACTGAATTTTAAGGTGGCCTTCCCAAAGAAAAAAAACTATCTTCCTTTACTAAAGGAGGTCCTTTCCAAGGGAGGCTTCGTGAAACTGGCCCCTGGGGCACAAATTTGCAGATGGTCATTCTTCCAACCTTCCAGTGGCATTGCAGTGAAGTGTTGCTTTCCCTTGTGGAAAAGTGTCTGAAAGTAACTGCCAATTTTAACCCAACTTTCTGTGGCTTTCTGAAGTTGGTGACTGATTGTCTGAGGTGGAGGGTGATTCTTTCTTCAATTAAAGCCAAAAAACGCTGGCTCCATCCTGGTGAAATTTCTGTAGCTTGGTATGTCAGTTGTGATTAACTCATACAAGAGTGTTCTGTAGCAACCTCTCTCTTCTCTCTGCATTATCCATGAATTCTGTGGCTTCCTTCTCCTTCTGGGTGGTGGGAATGATGGTGATGCTGGCTGGGCAAGTGCTGGGTTTGGCTGTCCTCTGTGTATTGTAATCACAACATATAAAAATAAATTTAGCTCATTGAAAAACAAAAGGACCCTCAAGTGATCTATCACATGCTCTCAATGTGTTCCTGTCATCTTTGAGGAATGCAATGAATGGCACAATGGTTATACAGGGGTTTATATAGTTCCATTACAAGTGAGATACCCCTGATATATGTCCCGATTCTGGATCCCGACTATAGATACCGACCCTTAAAAACAATCAATCCTGTCGGGAAGGGTCAGAAACATGTTCCCAGCTTGTCTGTTTGTCTTTACTGCTTGTCTGCTTGTGATCTTGCTTGTCTGTTAGGGTTTAGGGCTTGTCATAGAAATTCTACGACTGGCTGTCCAAAAAAGGTTCCCGACCCTACAGCTTGTTGGGATGGCCATTACGGCCTTTCTGTAACTTTTCAGTCCTGGTGGGGATTTCATAACTGACTCACCATTTTTGCACGCTTTTTTTCATGACCCTACGACTTTTGCAACTGACCCTAAGGTCATAGGGTTGGTTACAGGGTCGGCTCCAGTGGAACACATGCATTAAGGTGGGGGTATCTCACTTGTAATGGAACAGATGAATGTACAAATCTGCATCCCTTGAACAATTTTTTATCCTCGATTTATTTATACCCTAAAAGAAACAGCATGTTCCTAGGCCTTGTATTTTTGAATGAGAAGTTGTTCAAGAGACACTATGCTTGTGCTTATGCCAAACAGTGATGCTATAATGTCAGTTTACTGACAAATTAGTTGACATAAAAATGCATTTATCATTTATCATGGAAACGTTCCCTAGGGTATACGCAGGCATCTGGCATTCTTTCAAAAAAAGTATTTTCTTGTCTTTTTTGGCAGCCAGGTTGCATTTTTGCAGAAATGGAAAAAATATAAAAGAGCAAGATACTCATTTTAGCAAAATCATTACTGCTCATTGGAACACACTTTCTTTTTGTTGTGCAAAAACATTTTTTTTTCTTGTGAAGCAGTACTGTAGTTATATAATTATATATATATATATAGCCATTTTATCCTCTGCCAAGGAGGTATCACGTTCATGACCAATTTCCTTGTGTGTTTGTCTGTTTGTTCATTAGCAAGACTAAGTAAATGCTACTAGTTGGATCTTCCAAAAAAAAATTAGATGGGTCTTGGTCCAAAATCGACCCTATTAAAATTTGAAAGTGATCTTGATCACTCTCTAAGTATAAAAATATAATTTGAATTTTCTTATTTTGTCATTATTAAATGCCCTTTTAGGGATATGCTAATACTACTGGTGGGAGCCCCCCCCCCCCCTCCAAAAAAAATCAGAAGATGGATCTAACTTAGATGCCATTAAAATTTGATTCAAATCACTGCCTGCGTACAGAAAATGCCTAAATACAAATTTTTCCATTTGCTTATTAATGAGCCTTTGTCAAAAATATCATACCTTCTACACTAGGCATCTAATTTACTACTGCCAGGGAGGTATTATTTTCAAGGCTGTTAGTTTTTCTTTCTTTCTGTCTGTCTGCATGTGTGTTTGTTAACAGAATTAACTACTGTTTGAATCTTATATCCTCCATGTTATTGCTCCAATATTTTCATTGTCCTTCACAACATAGCAAGCAGGAATACACTGCATCAAATTGACACAATTTCTGTTTATTATGTGCCTTGGTGGCGTATGCACTCTCTCAGTGCTCTTGTAATATTATTACAGTCTTTCACATAGTCTATAAATAATTTATGCCATTGTACTATTACTATATTAGCTTATAATGTTGCTTATGCTTTTAAATTTGCAATGAAATTTAATGCATTTAGTTGAATGTTTGAAACACTCTCCCAAATACCCAAATAAGAGAATGTGTACAGTAGTAAATGATACTGCCTTTTGTTTACACAAGAGACCCTGCCGGATCTGTGTTTTCTTCCACATGTCCCTCCATCACAGCTAGTTTAAGTTGAACACAGATTTCAAGTTCTTGTGCTTTTATGGTTTTTTTTAATTAAGTTAAGGCTGGAAAAATACATTTTGTGGCACCAAGGAGAGAGAGAGAGAAAGAGATTTCATGCTGTACGTTGTGTGTAGGACTGTAGAGGTTGTTATGGTCAGTTTGCTTGTTGTGACCTTGACTGCCAGAATGCTTTCTACAATAATATTTGAGACATATTTATGTAACCCAAACATGTATGGATTACTGCATCTGATTATTATCGTCACTAAGGAAGTATTATTTTCATGAAAATTTGTCTGTTTATTTACTTGATTGTTAGCAGGATTTTGAAAATACTACTATTTGGATCGTCCTGAAATATAATTGGTATTTTGGTCCTGGTTTAAATTATATAGCATTAAATTTTCTTTGACAGCGATCTGGCTCGTCAACTAGATACAAAAAGTAATCTGGATTTTCCTATTTACTTATTATGACATGTGGGGAGCCACAGTGGCATAGTGGCACTCTCCTCCAACCTCTGAGGCCACCTGTGGGTTGACTGTGGGTTGATGGGTTGACTTGTAGTTGCTTACTGATGGTCAGCAGTTTACAGAACAGAACCTTGTTTAACTGTATGTACTGGTTTCCTCTGTCCACAAAACTACCCATCAAGATATATCCTGTCCAGTGCTGAAAGCAACCTAAAACCCAAAATAAATAAATAAATAATTATTATTACATCTCTTGGCAGAAGAATGCACTCTCTGGGTTAAATATATTTTACCTAGTTGTGATATTTTTATTGACAGCCACACTTTAGTAAATAAATTTTACAGCTTCATAACTTTAAGTTTTACTAAATAAAAATTTAATCTTGCTATTGAGTTGTTTCGTATTGATACTTGGTCTTTGCATACATTTTCTCTCTCTTAAAGATGTATATGGCTAGGAAAACTTGCCTGGGAGTAAAATTTTGGCCTTCTAGTGAAAACAGAATGGGCACATCTTAAATGTTAAGCAGCGGGTCATCATACTGAGAAGACCTTGCAATATATCTTATCATTGGTTAAGAGGTTCAGAATGTGAGAACAGCTTTTTTAATCATGCTCTGAAAATCATTTGCAAATGTCGAATTTGACTTATGGTCCCATGTTCAAGGTTGATGTGGGTTATTTTACTAAAACGGCCCTCATTTTTGGCCCTTTGACTTTGAAGTAAGTCTGTTTCAAGGTCACACTACCATTTTTGCTAAATATTTGACAACAGAAAACCACCACTGCAGTGTTGGCCTGATAGATACAGTATGTTGCATCAAAGCACTTGTGACACTGAGTTGATTATAGTAATTTAGTACCAGTTCAGCTATATCGGATGGATCATCAATTCACGTCAGAGTAATTGATTCCTAGGGTTCAAAGAATTAACCATCAACACTTCTTACTTTACAGAATTTCAATGAAGTGATTAAATGTCCACTGTGGTATGCGACAAGAAAGAGCGTATTGTATATACCGCAACATGTAGAGGTTGCTCTTACACATACATCAATAAGAAAGTTGCAGTAGTCAGGTCTGCTGCTTACAAGTGCACTTGCACATGAGAAAGCTAATTTTTGGAGAAAATCCTAATCCTCCTGAGATCATTGACTTGATTGGCAAAAAATATAATTGCAGTCGAATAAGACATCTATTTTCCCCACAAACATCAACATCTGTGAAACTTATGGAAAGATTATGGGTTGACTTCTCATTTTTGGGGCAGTATGCCAAATAGAATAAACTCAATATTATATTGGTTTAAGCTTTTTTGCACACACCCAACTTTGGACAGAGTCTAAACATATTTCAACATGATTATCATTGACTGGACCCAATTAAAATGGTTTGCAAAATCTATATAAATTTCAACCAGATTTGACCACTATACTAATTTTGTGATCATTTTACACTATCAATCAATCAATGAATCAATCAATCACAATGAGTCTTAGACAGCATGGACTTAGGATAAACCACATTGTTAAATCTGAACCCTTTCACTCAGATTTTTCTCAAATGGTTTTGACAATTTCAGAATATCACACGCAAATAATCACATTGCTTTTCTATGTCACTCGGTCCTTTAGTTCTTGTCAAAGTATTGTGCTGATAACATATATGTCCCTTGCTTTACACATTTTTTTCTCTTAATATTTTTAAATTTTTATAATTTTTTCCATTGCAAAATAATATTTTACCAATGATTTTCTGTCATGTGAATTTTCATATATATTTTTAGCTTATCTTTTTCCATTTTAAATTTAGTAGGGAAGAAAAATATGTAGCAGTCATATACAACGATTTTGTTCCATTGTAAAATCCACAAAGCCCGTGGGATTAACTAATCTGTTCCAAAACTTTGAGGAAAAAAGACTCTCAACTTTGAGCCTGACAGCAGGCTTAATCTTTCATGAAATCAGCACCTGGTGAAATCCATAAGTCCGGATCCACTGGCTTATCTAAATTATCCAGAAATTTGGACACAAGAGTCACAGGAATCCAGGCTAAGATATTTAATGAAATAAGTACCTGTTTTGTGCCTCCTGCTAATTTCGATTGAAAAATAAATAACTATTTGAATTAAAGAATTAGTGAAGGCATGCTTACTCAAATTGGCATATAATAAGTACTTATTAAAATTATGGAAAGACTGGCAAATCCAACTCATGAAGGCAGCATAAATATTCTTGAGCAATGATGTTTCATCAACTTTTGGTTTTACTGTCAGTTTTAGTCTAAATTAGTCAGAAGAGATACATGTGTAAATCAGCGCGAAAAAAATGATGAAGCAAGTTAGACTGGAGATATAAATATTTCTATAGAATATATCTCCCCACACTAAAATGGGTGAGTGACCGTTTATGTTTAGTACTGACGTGATGCAAAAATGCTGGATCCACTGTTCCTGGGTACTTGTATTTCAATAGAACATATTTTCTTTTCTGTGAGAAACCTCAATCATTTAGGGCTTGCCGGATATGCATAGGCCCTGAGTTTAACTTGGCAAGGACTGTGCAGTGGAAAAACTTGACCAGTCTCCAAGATGCATATCATCAATACGTTATCAAAAATTGCTTTATCTTAGTTGAATTTATTCAAAGCTATAACTTCCTTATTTACCATCATATTTCACTCGCATGTCAATTATGGCAAGCAAAAATGGCTATATACACACTGAACTTTGCTTGAACATTTATATAACGTATGTACAGTACTTACTGGTCAAACTGCTGATGTTATCTGATTATATGTTCAACGCAGGACAAACGGCTTAGCTGTTTGATGAGCCTCAGCAGTCAATGCCAGAATTCAGGAACACTTCAAATAAGGAGATGCACGCTGAGACTGGGAAAGTTGGTTGTAACCTGCTAATGTCTGATGGTTTGAATGCATAATATTGATTAAGTTGTTTGCATTGATCCCGCCACCCCTCAACTACTAATCACAGCATAGCATTTTCAATGTTTTGAAAGTAAAATTTATAATAATTGAAAGGATAAAAAAGTTCCAAGTTAAAATATTTTATTGCCCATGCGTTCTGCCTTCATGTTGTGATACAGTAAATGTGAATGCTCTGTAGACATCTGTTATGATTATATAGTTTTAAAGAAACTTCTATTTCACAATATAAATGGGCACTTACTTTATATTTGGTAATATATACAAGTATGTTGTGGAAAGATAATTACTTATTAGACATTCTATTCACTTTTTGTAGTAGACTAGAATGTTGCATTGTAAATGGTATACTTCATTAGTTTTTGTTATAAAAAGTCAGCTTTTGTCATATTTTGGCACCACACTCATTCAAATTTGAAGGAATAACATATTAGCCCTTCTTATTTCTGAATTTTGTAGTGTTAAATGGAACATTTCCCTTACCAGAATGTATTGGAGGTGTGTACTCAGTTGTATCTTGTGTTTTGTAGATGGAGTACAAATGGATGTGACTTGTAAGTAGGGCTGTAGTGGAGCAAGGACGGACTCCTGCTCCCTGCAGCAAAGCTTGCTGCAGTGATGTGTTATCATCTGATTGCTTAGGTTACAGTTTTTGTTATAAAAATATAAGACAGTTTGCGGCTCTTGACATATATGTAGTAACTACTATATTTACTTAAACCTTAGGGCTGCACTACTCAGTCCATATGGGGCGATCACCTGGGTTTTTGGAATGAGGCCGTACATTGTAAAGATAGCAGTTACTGCTAAGCAGTAGCACATATTGGGTCTCTGACCTTCACTTGAGTAGTAAAATTACAACGCAACCATTATATGTTAAATTATGTACACTAATTTATTACTATGGTCTTTATCAACCACTAATGCAGCATGAGTAGTTCAAGTGGTTATGTCATATCAATATTGTTCAATATAATATGAGTGTGACTTGTATATAATCTAGTTTTAGTGCAATCATAAGTGTGATAATATAAAAAAACATAACTCTTTGTTTGTGATAACTATCATAACCGGGTCTTACTAGTCAGGCGTAAATAACTAAAGTTCCACTAGCATGTGACTATGACAGGACTTGGTACTATACTATCTAACTTATGAGTATCATGAATCTTGGCTGCTTTAAATGTAGTAAGTACTCGTGTATAACTGTATACCATATATTTTCCACTGTTTTATTAGGATTAAGAGATTTCTTGTTGGCTGATTTCTTTAACACTTTTTAAAGGATTTTTTCAATAGATTTAAAATTAAGCACTTATTCAGTCAAATAAACAAGACATAGAGGCGTCTTTCTGTAATGGTGAATAATTTATTTGAAACTATTTAATTATTAGTAATCTTTAAATTTGTGTTTGTGTTTCTTATAAAATACTACCGGAAAACCATCAATCCCTGGTCTTTTGTTATGTTTCATTCCCTTTAGTGCATCACCTATTACTGTAATAGTAAGGGGACCTTCTATTCTTTATGCCTTTTCTGGGGTTAATTTATTTTGATGGTAATTTAAAGAATTCCAGACAAAATCATTATGATCATTTTCTTTGTTTTCAAACAGGTGTGCATAGAAAGTTCTAATCTGATCTAAAATTACTTTTTGGTTCGAAATTACTGTACCATCATTGAGCGTATTCTTTTAAATGGTCTATTCAATGTAATGTAATGTTTTTCCAAATTGCAGAATTCCCTTGTTGTTGGTTTCTCAAAAAGGGATAGATTCTGGACTCTTGACCTTATCATTTGACCAAGCTTAATCGTTTCAGTTCTTCTTGCTTACTTCTTGAAAATTTTGTATCATATGTTGGTTCGTCCTTTTCTACTTGTTCTATTTCTGCAATCAGGCGTAACTCCTTAGTTTGATGCTCCTTTTTAAGTTTACTAGCAAAATTTATAGTATCTCCTCGAATTTTTAGCAGTAGTGTTTCTAAAACAAATCTTCTGTTATAGTAAAGTTTATATTTATATCTGGTATTGAGTCAAGATATTCTAAATCATGCACTGGTACTGCATATTCATTTTTTATTGTCATAATTGAATCATTAATTACTTTTAGATAGTCTGGGTTTTTCAAGAGACTACAGTTGAATTTCCAAATGCCTCGGGCCTGTTTAAAAGTATCTAGTATTATATCCATGTCTACTCTTGAATGGTCACTTCTATACCCAGACTTTATTTGGCAATTTTGAACAAGGTCTGCAAAAGTTTCAGAAATCAGAAAGTAGTCTAACCTTGCCTGTTTTATAGGATTACGCCTCCTCCGTGTATATCTTTTAGTTGTTGGATGCAATAATCTAAAAGCATCCAATAGTTTTAAATTCTTGCCAATATCCAGGACTTTTGTCCAAGACCGGGGATTAATAAGAGACACATAATTATTACAGTCGATATTTGGATGGAAAATGAGATTAAAGTCCCCTGGTATTATTGTATAGGTTTTGTTGGAGTCCTCTATATATTTTCTTAGTTTATCAAAAAAATGGGGGTTATCATTATTTGGGGCGTATATATTTATAATCCTAAGAGAGAAACCTGTCAACTGTATATCAACCAGAAGAAGATTACCTACATTGTCTGAATATTGAATATTCAAAATTATTCTTGATAATTATTACAACTCCTCAGGAGTTCGTTTTGCGACCGTGAATAATGCATTTGCAAGTTGGGAAAGCTGTAAGTGTATCATGTTCGACAGATCATGTGTGTATCTTGCAAGCAGAGTACATTTTTCTTATTATGTTTATTTAATAAAAAAATATGCACGTCATGCCATTTTTCTTTTCTCTAATACCCTATACATTTGTCGATGACACTCTTATTTTGTTATGCATATTTTTCATTCATGGCCTAGAGAGACACACAAAACACATTACATATGTTGAGCACTGAGCAGTTAATGACAGTTTTACATGTATCATTTGAAACATTTGAATAGACTTTTTTAACAATAATTTTTCTAGTTTTTTTGAAAAACAGAAATAATTTTCTTGAGGAACACAACAAAAGATTACATATACACACAGTAAACAAGAAGAGTTGAACCACCTATATATACAAATTTCGCTTGTACTGAGTGTACTGTTTGAAATTTTTTTTCCACTAATATAATTTGGTTTGACAGATACTTCTAAAAGATGGGAACAACTCTTCTGAAAAACATTACAAAAAACTATATACAAACAAAAGAACCAAGTAAACAAACTAAACAACATCTAAATAGTGAATAATTAAGGAATAATTAATCATTTGATTAGAGAAAAGCTATACTATTTATGAACCAACAATTCTGTTTTTTATGTGTGGTTATATGATGTTAGCTAAGGCTAGTCTTATGATTTTGATTAAGTCGTGCTGACAGCGATGTTGGGGTTTTTATAGACAAAAATCTACACTGAAACTACATGGTAAACAGCTTAGCAAGTAATATGCTTTTAACCCAGACACATAATTATGTCATAGATGGGTAGATTCTATAGACAAAAATCTAAATTGGTTTTACTTGATGTTGTTTATCCATGCCATTAGCACACTGGCATAATGCAATGGAAACGTGTGTACAATGCATAAGATTCTCTTGTTGTTAGTATAAAATGCACTTATCATGATTAAACATTGTATTTGCAAATTTTATTTTATTCTTAAGCATCTTGAAGAACTTTGACAAAGTTATAATAATCGAGCAAAATCAAAACCAAGTTTCCAGGAAAGACAGTCACAATTATAAACTACATATGCACGAGAAATTACATTCAAAGCACTTCAATTGAGCCCAGTACAACTGACATTACAAATTAATTATGTAATTAATATCTTTTAGTTATACATATTTTTGACACATTGTACAGTCCATATCACGATGAGTATTTAAGAAGAAAAACGTATTAGTACAACAAACAATATCCTCCACCATAAAAATTTTGAAGTTGCAATAATTCCAAATGACAGAGCACAAATTTAAAGTCACCATAAAGTGTTTTATAACATGTTTGTAAAAAAGTGCATACAATATTTCCATATTTCTGGAAATGCTTATATTAAGCACTTAAACACACCACTTGTACTGAAACAATATTCAAATACATGTTACATTTATAAGTGTTTATCTGATTTAATATCAAAATTTCATATCAAAATAAATTACATATGTATGAGTAATTTAAGAATGACTTTAAAACTTGAATTAACTATTATCTCATAATGTGCATAGCTTATTTATATGCATTCAAATTTCCAAGTGTAAATTACATTCTCACAATAATACTAGCATTAACATTATTTTCAATATAATTTGCTTTACTTCTGGTGATTTGCTTACATGTTTCTGACATTGTACGACTCTTTTTTATGCACAGGCCATACACTGGGAAGGGCGCTATAACCAATGGTGAATATTTGAGAATAGAGAAGATTTTCAAATTCGCAAGAATTCACAAAAAGGGAGAGAAAAGTGTGATCATGTGAAAAGAGTTCTACAATGTATATCAACTGTCCTAAGATTAAGCATCAAAAAGCAAGATCAAACTCAGAATTCCCCCTGAACTGGTGCAGATATCTGGCCTTGTGTCTACAATTACCCCAAGAATGTGCAACGGAAATGTGAGAGTTGATGAGATCCGTTGAAATTCTGCTACTATAAACAAAGTATGAATGTGATCAAGGATGATTATCTGAGGACTTTACAGAGAACAACAGATTATTATGACTCACTCACGAATATCCAAAGGCAGGGCTATGAGATTGAACAATATTTTACCTATTGTGGTGAATTTTCATCGCGGAATTAAAGATCGGCAAGTACAGGCAACTTTTTTTGTCAATAGGTTATTGTCACCATTAGGTAGTGGAAAAAATGAATAGGACGGAAGACAAGATTAATGAATAGTGTGGAATCTACAAAGAACATTTAAAATTTCAATATTTACAGATATTTGACATAAAAAAATTCACCACTCTCTGACCTGGGCATAAATATGAAGTAACCGCAATAAGGGATGACACCTAAGTTGGGCTTCAACATAAATATTCAGCTATTTTATTTTGCAACATGGTATTGGTGTACAGATAATAATATACCATGGTTATAAAATTCCCGTGGTCACTCTCAAATTCTGGAGTAAAGTGATGGTCATGCTTTTCTATGTCATGCCTCTCCATTTTGGGATAATTGCAGTGAACAAGATATTACCAGCTTGAGATATACCTACAGTTTTCACACAAAAGGCAAATAAGCTTAAGTTAAGTGAAAAGTACGCAGTCAGTTCAGGGACACATGTTCACATGTAAGCTCATTGTGTATTTAATATAATCACCAGCACAACAAACCGTACATTTGGGGCAATTTTAACATGATAGTACATAGGATTATATACAGAAATAAACTAATGTTTTCTAAAGAACCAACCTCACAGCAGCAGGTTTACACATGACGATAGCTAAAATACAACACCAAGTTATCTACCAATAACACCCTAATTCTACAAAAGCTGGTGCTACTTGTAATTGACATCAAAAAGCGTTGCTTACTGTCACATTAAACTGCCTCCACAGCTCCACATTAAGTGTACCAAGCTTACTGGCTAATAGGCTACTGTCTGCTCTTTGTTTTGCTGAGACTGGCATTCTCTACATCATTATCATCACTTTCTTCAAGCACTGCTGATATCATTGAGTTGTAGCCTATAAATACATTTAAATATGCATTGTTATTTTAAACCAGTAATCAGTTAATCACCACAAAGTATTATCCATATTCCAATCGTGCATTATATTTACTCATCTTACGACAATTGCACCTAACCACATAATTTTCTAAATCATCTAAGCACTTTATCATTTTCATATTGCCTCTGATTTTGCCATAAGCCAAATTTTTTATGAAGTTAGGTAAATATAAAGTAAACCGCTGATGCCAAAATTGAGGTTTTCAATACCAGTTAACAGCCAGGGTCATACTGGGATATGTCCTCAAAATTCTAATCTAATGTGGACTTTTATAGTGCTTAATCTTCATCAGTGACAGATTATATGGCGCATCTGAACATGAAACAAGGCAATAAACCTTAATCCAGTGACATAGGTCACCCCAAGGAGACAGAGGGGTGACAGGGGAGGTTATGGTGGATAAGCTTTTGCGAAAAGGTAATTTTTGAGCTGTTTTTCTGAAGGAAGCATTGTCATTTGTGGGAAACAAACCCACACAAAAGTGACAGTCTGGGATAAGATGCCAAACCTGTTACTACGTACATAGGAATCACACGTGTGTTCCTGTGTATATATCCCTAGAAGAGATTCCAAAAGTATGAAAAATGCAAGTGACTGCGCATGTCAATCATTTTGAATTATGAAAGCCAAACTTGTGGTAGTTTTGGTGTCCTACATATTAGTCCATTGGTGGGTCAAAACGATTGGAAGCTTAAAATAAATATTGCATGTCCCATCCTGGCTCATGAGTGAGTAAATAATCAAGCAAATATGCAATCGAAGTTCACATCTGAAAATTGAGAAAGTTTTGGAATTGACATTTGGGTCACCATTACAAGTCCTGAATACAATTTACTGGTTCTATAGAATGTGTGTGACTCCAATATACATAAACCATCCCCTTGTATCCTTGTACTCCCTACAACAGTTTCAGTTCTTTCTAGAAGGCCAATGCCATGGTTCTCAGCTAATTCATCTGATGATTTCTGCTCATAAGATTGTAATT
Source organism: Sabellastarte sp. h YS-2021 (assembly GCA_964017235.1). Classification (NCBI taxonomy): domain Eukaryota; kingdom Metazoa; phylum Annelida; class Polychaeta; order Sabellida; family Sabellidae; genus Sabellastarte; species Sabellastarte sp. h YS-2021. The sequence goes on from OZ024933.1 coordinate 15,467,968, forward strand.
AAGTAAACAGTAAGAATTGAGAGTGTTGCAACAATGTGTTGCGCTAGTGTGTTTGATTTACTGCAATACTAGAAAATATACCGTGCAGGTCATGGAACCGTGATAAGGAGCATGATATCTTGACTGATTATGATGTACAACTTAAGACAGACTTCATCAATTAGGTGACAGGAAGAGAGATGAGAAGCATACAAACACCCAGTCCACAAACGATCATAGGGGTGCTTACTCATTGGAGTATATTGGGGAAATGGGAATGGGACTCAAAGGATCCGTCTTTTTCTACCAAGAAAGCGGTGAAGAGGGAGGGCAGTCTGTAGATTTTAAAAAGCCGACAAAGGTGAAGGTAGAAATAGACAGGATCTGTGAAGAAGTGACAATGGAAGTTGACATCTATTAGCAATAAGGGTGATCTAGGGTGAAATCCACTCTTATGGTAGCAATGGTAAGAGTTTTGAGAGTGGCTCTGATAAAAGTATTATTTTCAGGTACCGCCTTCAATTGCTTCACCATATTCAGCTGAGAAGCAAAAATGAGACACAAGGAATGTTTTGCAAGTAGAGTTGTTCAGATATGGGAACGAATCTGCTCTGTACGTTCATCATATCATTGATTCTCATTTTTACTATGAAAGGTTACAGAGTCAATCTGGTGTAAAAATTTTGCCCAAAATTCTCACTGAAGGGCCAATGATTTCAGTGTTTGTTAACTGAACTGCTCTTATTGAAGGTTTGAATTCTAAAAGGTCTGTACCTTGCTTCATTGTTCATTGAGTTCAAATGATGCATTGCACAAATCGACTCACCTTATGTAGTCTTAAATTTTATAGAAAAGAGGCCATGGGTGTGTAGAATGAATTTGGCTTGTCCTTTCTGGCTTCTCTTTTGATGTTATTGCCTTGTCGTTTTCTTTTTATGGCTTGTTGTGATGCGTTCCCAGATTGTCCTGCTGAGAGGCTACCAATTCTACAAATGATGATTTAGAGACTTCCCACCTTGCCGGAAAGTGACCAAGTCAGGTAGTTAATGCCCCTGTTCCACCAAAGGATTAAGCCCCGATCCTGTCAGTGACCCTTAATCGTGGACAGTCGGTGAAAAAAAACAAAAATGGGCAGGAATACAGGATCAGTATTGAAGTCTGGGATTAAGTACAGATTGGCCTCAGGAAGCCTGAGGACTCCTCAGGCGGCCCCAGACAGTCCGCGACTGGTCTAGGACTAAGAACTGACTAAGCCACATTTCTGGTCGGTTTCAACCATGATCCTGTCATAGACATACCGACTGGGTCCCAGGAAGCCTCAGGCCTCCTGGGACTAAGCCCCGACTAACTCCTCAGGCCTCTCTGGATTTTCTGGGTATATATATATATAAAAACCACAATATAATTATCATTGCTTTTCTAGGAACACAGCAGGATGCCACCATTTAATGGATTCAACAACAACTGAGGGCTTTTTTGGTTTTTATTCAGTTACAAATAATCATGTATTTCCTATTTCTACGTCGACCACAGCAACCACCACCAGCACCACCACCAGCACCCGTACAGAGACCTAGAAGAAGACACAACATGTGAGTCAGGCTATGGCTACTACAGAGAGAGGAGTTGGGGGTCTACCACAACATTATGGCTGATCTGTATGCCACAGACATTCCAGGATTCACCAATTACATGAGGATGACCTCAGAATTCTTTGAAATGATAAAAACCATGTCTAGCCAGGCAGGCCACCAACTACAGAGCACCAATCAATATTGGGGAGAAGTTAGCCATCACCATCAGATATCTGGCCATTGGAGAGTCCTACACATCATTATCCTGTCAGTTCAGGGTCTGAAGATCCACCATTTCCAAGTTTTTACCAGAGGTCTGCAGGGCCATCCAGGATGAGTTCACCAGAGAGTACCTGAAATGTCCTACTACTCCGGATGAGTGGAAAGAACTGGAGAGGGAATTCAGGATCAGGTGGAATGTTCCACATGCCCTGGGAGCCCTGGATGGGAAGCATGAGGCCCTGAAGAAACACAAGAATACTGGAGCCTTCTACCACAACTACAAGGGGTTCTTTTCCATTGTGATGTTGGCCCTGGTAGATGGACAGTACAAGTTCAGATGGGTGGATGCTGGTATAGCTGGATCTTGCTCAGATGCCCAGATATTTAATGCCTCTCAGCTGAAGAGGAGGATTGAAGATGGCAGGATAGGCTTCCCTGACCCAGCACCTATAACACAGGGTGGTCTAGATGTCCCCTACTTCATCCTGGCAGATGATGCCTTTGCCCTGAAGACCTGGCTCATGAAACCCCATGGCAGAAGGATGTTAACAAGAGAGGAAAGGATTGCCATCTATAGAATATCAAGTGGCAGGAGAGTTGTTGAGAATGCTTTTGGCATCCTGGTCTCAAGATTCAGAGTGATGAGAACCACTATTGAACTCCCCCTAACAAGAGTCAGGGAAGTGGTTTTTACCTGTGTGGCTCTGCACAACATACTGAGAAGCCAGTATCAAGGTCAACATGGTGGTCAGCAGCCTGGGGAGGATGATAATGATGATGTACCTGGTGATTGTGGATTGATTGGTGGTGCTGCTGGTGGTGGCCCAGACAGAAACCCTGCTAGAGAAACCAAAAGGCAGAGTGATTACCTGAAGGACTACTTCAATAATGAGGGAGCAGCGGCCTGGCAAGATGGCAGAAAATAAGTCCTGCTGCAGTATCCGGTCCTTTTCAGGACTAACTATAGCAGTCCTTTTCAGGACTAACAGACAGTTCTTTTCAGGACTAAAACAATTAATGAGCTATGCTTGCTTCAGACAAACCCCATGCTAAACATAACTGTACAGACGGACAAACAGACAAACCCCATGCTAAACATAACTTGCACAGGCGGACAGACAAACCCCATCCTAAACATAACTTGTACAGACAGACAAACAGACAAACCCAATGCTAAACATAACTTGTACAGGCGGACAAACAGACAAACCCCATGCTAAAGATAACTTGTACAGACAGACAAACAGACAAACCCAATGCTAAACATAACTCTCAAATCTTTAAAAACTACACCCAAATTTGCCTTAAATTTAGAATCAATTATAGACAAATAACTGAAAGTAAGAGTGAATTTTTATGATATCTTTTAAAATATTACAAATGTCCCAATAAAATCTGTTTCCTTACTTCAAAACAATTATAACAAATCAGCACCCAAATGGATGTGTTCAGGGTGCAATTCATGTGCTTGTAGATTTTGTGGGGGTGGGATAATTCTGTTTGCAAATTAGTTTGTCAGTTCCTTGGTTGGTGGTTATGTTTACTAGTGGGTTTGTCTCCTTTTTGGTTGGTGGTTATGTGATAGCCAAACATATTTAACTATAGGGATGGTCTCAGTGTTGGAATTTTTTTTAACAAAGTTTGTGTGTTTGTCAGTTGTGGGTTAGGTTTGGTATTGGGTTTGTGTGTTTGTTGGTTGGTAGTTATGTGATAATGCCTTTTAACTCTAGGGGTGGTGTAAGTGTTGGACTTTTTGATTAAAGATTTTAACCTATCCCATGGATTTTAAGCTGAAAAGGGGCTGATTATTGGCCATAATATTTCATTTATCAATATTTTTTTATGTGGCATTGTTCTGTTAAGTGTATTACCACGGGTTATTTATTTCATGTTTGGGGTGGTGTTGGTGTTGGACTTTAATTTTTTTTTGTGAGAAGTATTTGTACTGAACTTTTTTGATTTGGGAGGGAAATTGGAAAAACTTGCAACTGAATAATTGTTTTTGGAAGATTTGGTGGCTCTGAAAAAGGCTGGCAGGTCAAAGACCCGTAATGACTGGATGGCTACTGAGGAGGCTGCTGCTGCGTTTGCTGCTGCTGAGGCTGCTCGACGATCTGTGTTGATGTCAAATCTGGTAGCTGGCTTAATATTCCACTTAAGTTGTGTCTGCTCCCTTCATCCTGTACAGTTAGGACTGATGTAGGGTTACCAAAGCCAATGGGGCTTGGTGTATAGTACACAAAATTACTGTCAGCTGCTGCTTGAGTGGAACTAGACGCCTGTTGAGTGGTTGTTGGCAGTATCCCGACCCTCTGGGACTCCATGGTAATAGTGGCTGATCTTCTGGGCAATGGCTGACGTCTACGGTTGCTCTTAATACTTTCAATGTCTCTAAATATCTTGCCCTTTAGCTATTCAAATTCTCCTTGGGTCATCTCTTCAGCCACTGATGCCACATAGTCAAAGAAGGGCTGCCTGTCTGACTTCTGCTGCAGAAAACCAGAGATCAATGTCCTCATCTGCTCAAAGTACTCCAGAATCTTGGAGTCTGTTGAAACGGGTGTAGATGTAAGGATGGACTGACTCCTCTCCCTCAGGACACTGGACTCAAGGTGTTCTGTATCAGTAGTAGAGCCATGAGATTTGTCCTGCTTGCTGGTATTTGGACTGGCCTCGAACCCTGAACTTCTCTTGGCCCCCTTTCATCTGATGTGGGTTTTAAGGAAACCCATCTGTTCGTAGACCCAGGACTGTCTCTTGGTCATCTCCCTTGGGGCTTGGCCAGATTGGAGCTTGGACAGCTTGCCATAACACGTTCACTGGGATTCGAACAAACGTCTGACATCAAAGGGCTGGAGCTTCAGTTCTGCAGATATTTCTGCCCAAAGAGTATCTCTTCTGTTCCTGTCATGGAAACGTGGATGTTCCTTGTCATACAGTTCTGAGTGCTGCTTTACAAATTCCACAATGGAAATTTCCTGACTGTCAGTAAAAGTTGCACACACCCTGGCTCTCTTGGCTGATGAATGGCACTCTGTATCTTCTTCACACCTCTCTTCTTCTTCCACAGCTTCCTCAATAGCTTCTGGACGTTCCTCAATCTGCTCAATCCCTTCCTCTGTAACTTCCTCAATCCTTTCCTGTGCTTCACTTTCCTTCTCCCTCTCATCCATCATTTTTCTTCCCCTCTTCCCTCCTTTCTCTTTCCTCATAATCCAGTCGACAAAATAATAAAAAAATAGAAAAATGTGTCTCCTAACTGTGACATTTGCCTTAAGTTCAAGTATATTATATAATATTTAAAAAACTGAAAACCCCTACAAAACAGTGACACACATCTCTCAGTAGCCAAACAGTCAGTAACAATGAGAATCTGTGCATGGTCGCTTATATAATCCCAGACCCCCTCATTGCCTTGTTTTAATTTCTGACACGCGAAAAATAGTCGGTTCTTAATCGGTTGTTAGTCCCAGGCCTCCTGGGGCATCCTCAGACCGCCGTAGACTAAATTTGTGTTGTCCCAGGTGGCCTGAGGACGCCTGCTTGGATCAGTTAGGGTCGGTTGCCCTTAGTCGGGGCTTAGTCCCAGACCTTGATTTTTGGGTCCCAGGACACAGCAGACGGTCTGAGGCTTCCTAGGACTATTGGAACCGATTCACTTTCACATGCATGAAATTCATCATATATGAGTCGGGGACTAACAACAGGCTTCCTGGGACTAAACTTTGGAGGTCTGGGACTAAGGGTTGCAGGCAGCCTGGGACAGCATACAACTGTGTAAAATTGGGTCTGAGGGGGCCCGAGGAAGCCTGGGACTGGACATTTTGTTGAGGGCGGAAAATATGAATCGGCTGGAGTCGTGAGAAATATCAAACATGTTTGATTTTCCTCATGGCCTCAACCGACCACAACCGACCCTAACAGAAGGTCTGGGACTAAGCAAATATTTGAAACCGACCCCCAAAAACCCTTAATCGGGAGCCTTAGTCATGTGGTGGAACACCCACATAATGTTTACAAAAGGCCAGTTGCCTTTCAAGTATGGTCGATTGGTGTGTATGGCCTGTCTGGAAGTGGTCTTCAGGTACTTTAATATGAAAGGTGAGTAAGTGCTTCCAGAAGATGGTAGGTGTGTCCAACAAGCTGTAGATACCCATGACAGGACGGTTTCCAGGTGGGCAGAGCCAGAGTCAGGATAGGTATGTTTGATACTTTGCCAATCTACCGTGACAAGCAAGGAAACTATAACTGATCCTACCTGTCTCTGTAAACATTGCTACTGACCCTCGAAAAATCCACACAAGTCTTCTCCAGTGGAAAACCCCCATAACTGAAATCAAGTTGGTAATGTTACAACAAAGGAAATGAATGACACGGAGGCCTTGATCCTGGAGGAGGGATATTTTTATGGAATTTGCTATATTGACATATATTTGAGTAAGAACTCTGAAAGGCAATAAAGAATCAACTCAAGTTGATTAAATTATTCCTTGAGTTCTACATCTTGATGGTTTTGTGATCAATGGTGATTGCTAACGATTGTTACAGTTGGGATCAACGCCAGCAATAAGTGAGTTGAAGCTATGGAGAGAGAATTACCTTGTTTCCACAGAGGTCAGTACAAAGTTCATTGACATTGTTTCAACTGTGCTTTGAAGAAGGATCTGTCGTTTCAAAGGTTCCTAGAGCAGAAATAGTAATATTCCTAGAGCAGGATGACTGGTATAAATTTGTTAAGTCATGCCCTATGAGTAACACCCAATTAGACATGATATAGCAAGTGTCATAAAAATGGGAATTTGAACTGAAAATTTGGACATAAATAGACAGAGATTGTCAGAAGGTACAAATAAACATATTGCACGTGTAAGTTCAGTGACTTTTGGCTAATAGAGCCTCAACAGATTTCTGGATCCAAGACTGGCATTTATTTTGATATAATTATTGCGAAGTGGAAATAGCTGAAAATAATTGTTTATGTTAAGCTAAAAAGTGGGGGATACTATGAGATATTTTGAACAGTCAATATTAGAAAAAAAATCTCTGTAGGCTACCATGTGGTGAAATAATAATTTTAGTAGGGTAGTCTTTATAAAAACATATGCCAATATAAATCACATACAATCTTAAATACAATTTGCCAATTTTCATTTTGACCACAAAATGATCATAAAGACAATCTCCACATTTTTTTCTATTAAGTAGACCAAAATAAAAGGAAGATTTGTTACTTCTGGCCATATTTCTGTAAAAACCCTTCACTGTATAAGCTGTACCTGAGCAGCAAGGCCCACAATGTACCTGAATTAAGGTTCATTTACAAATATCATATATCTGCATATAGCTGTTTTTTATTAACTTTTTAGAACCAAATACTCATTTTTGCAAGGAAGGTTATTTTTGAGGCCACTCATTTGTCTGGATCATAATCCAGTACAAAGAATACTGAATTTTCAAAAGTACATCTGGATAAAGGTCTACATTTCATGAAAGTTTCTAATTTCCTGATACTGAGACATTGCAACTTGAAGATATATATCATTGCTTTCAAATAGGAGGTTTAAAGAAATTGTTTATTCATTCGTAGTTAAGCTAGTTAGACATTTTGTAGTTTTTTCATCTAGACCATGTTCAAAGAAACTGGAAATTGTGCATACCTTTTCTTTATCGCTTCATTTTACTGTGTGGTCTTATGCTACCTCTTGTATTTTTTCTTCACTAGGTTTCAGTTCTTTGTTCTCATCATCTTCTTGTACGTCGGTTTCTGTTTGCATTTCAATCATCTGCTGTTTGTGTTCCTCTGAAGTCCCACTATATTATTAATAAGAAATTGTTTGTTATAACAAAAGCTAAAATATCCAGGCATCAATTTGTATTGACAAAATATGCTGGATATAATCAAATAAAGAGAAAGATTTCCTGTGTAGGAATAGAGAAATTTGCTTTCAGTCATTATAACAAATTGATGACAAGTGAGTGAACTATATCATGATCCATCTTTATTTAAATTAATATGAAGACATCATCCTGCCTTGATATGGCATGTGTTAAATAAACAGTGCAAAAAGAAGTAACAAAAATTTCTTTGACAATATATCTCCAGTTTTGATCATTTTTCCTCTACATTTCAAGAAAACAGCATGAAATATTTTCTTGTGAAAACAATTTTCCCAAAATGAGAGTCTTGTATGATCTGATTGAGCAATTGATATCTGAATAATAATACTTTTTCTAAATTTTTATTTTTTCTGTCAAACCAAAAATATCTGTCAAAAAGAAAATGTGTAATTATCTGTACTCTTGAATTTTTTTTTAAATGTAATCACTCTCTCCTTAAGATATCTGCCAGTGTGGGAAATATTTCATTATCATATAGTTTTATCCCGAAAAAGTAAAGTAAAACTCTCTATTACTAAGAGCAATTAAGAGTCGACTTTATAAAAATATGCACATTTATTGAGTTAAATTTATACAAAAATGACCTGACTATGATGGAGAATATAAAGAAAAATCACGATCAAGAAAACCCTACGGAAGCCTATAAAGGTCATGCAGGAGAAATACTTTTTTTTAAATTTCGACTTTTATAAAGCGAAATTTCAACTTTTAAACTCGAAATTTTGACTTTTATAACTCGAAATTTCGACTTTTTAACTTAAAATTACGACTTTTATAACTCGAAATTTTGACTGCTATAACTCAAAATTTCGACTTTGCATCTCAAAATTTCGACTTTGCAACTCGGAATTTTGACTTTGAAACTCGAAATTTCATTTCACAAACTCAAAATTTCAACTTTTAAGGCTTGTTGGAGTACCAAGTGCGCATGTGCGGCAAACCTGTTTACAACTGAAAAAGAATATTCACTAATTTTCCTGTTAAAATAAATTTAAAAAAAATAATTTTAACATATTGTACATTGTTTTGAAGCATAAAGTACACATAATTAAAATTCTTCTTGTGTTTTTATTGTTTTAGTGGCAAGGAAACTATTTTCAAATTTCTAGTTTGTAAGTCAAAATTTCGACTTTGAAAGTGGAAATTTCGAGTTTGAAAGTCGAAATTTCGACTTTTTAAACTTAAAATTTCGAGTTTATAAGTCAAAATTTCCTACATGACCCTTATAGGCTTCCGTAAAACCCCAAGAATATGACAAGGCCAAGATAGCAGCCTTCCAGGATATCTGTATTTGTACTTGACCTATTCAATTTTAGTAGTTTTATTTGGTTGAGTAGAGTTGTAAGATTTACAAAACATTATGACTTGCAAGTGGCAAGGTAAGTATGAAATATTTGATTGTGGTAAATTGAACATTGCTTTTATGAAAAGGAAATATATGGTTTGGTATCAATATGTGAATTCTTTATATTGTTATGCAGCACATGTTGTTGCACTGGGGTGTTGCTTCATTTAATGAAATAATTTATGCAATAAAACCAATGCTATGCAGCACTCAGGTTTCATTACCAACACCTCTGGTATTTCAGTGAGTAAAGGTGGTTACAAAATGTCTCAGCACAGAAAAATAAAATTTTCATTTTGTATAGCAATAAATTCATGGCAACATATAAACTTGAATATATAAAACTTTATATTAGATTTTTCAAAGAAGGCCATTAGAGTTTAATCATGAAGGGCGTTTTTTTCTTGCACAATAAGATGAACTGATCTTATATGTATATTTAGAAAGAACTTTTAGACTATATGTTTTGACAATAGTTCAGTCATATAACTAATTTATATTGTAATTGAGCTGTCGTTTACTTTAGAGCTAGTACTAGCAATATTATTAAATTTGGGGTAACTCAATAGTGATACATGAATCTGTATAAATCTAGTAAAACTATTTGTGTTGAAGAGTTGTAAGCTTCTGATCTGTAAATCCAACTGACCTTGAAAATCCATACAAAACTACCACTATAAATTATTTCAATGTTTCAAAGTCCGAGGGGCAAGATGTTATTTTTTTATAATTTTATTGATTATTAAGTTACAAACAAAGTTTTCTTTTACCACACAATGTTGGATTTTATAAATTGTTCCAATGTATGGGGTGTATTTTATTTATTAATGTAGCTGCTTTCATTATGATGTTTATACACTTTACTTGCATAAATCCAAGTAGTCAGATTTTACTTTTAAAAACATGAATTCTACTACAGGTTTCTGGTGCTGAGTTTTGTTTGTATTCATAAATTCACGAGTTTTAAATGAATTGTCTTTTTCAAGTCATTCTGTTGTGCTAAAGCACACATAATTGAAATGATTGTGTGGTGTGTATTTTCTTCAGATCACTTTTTTGTCTCCAGAATTTCATGCAATTGACAACACCTGTGGATTCTGAATTTCCCTCTCTTGCTCTCCAATCAATGCTCTCTTTCACTAGATTAATATACAAGCAACATTGGCAAACCTGTAACCAAATTTTCATGATATATTTTCAAACATGCACACAGATATTTGATATTCATAAAACACTCATACATGTTAAGAGAAAGAACTTAATCAGACAGAGAGCCTTGTAAACTTTGCAGAGACAATTCAATCCCCCATAACCTTGACTACCAAATGATTGACAGGCTGTCTTCTGAGAGAAGTATTCCCCCAAAACCCAGTTCACTGAAACCACATGTGTGTTTTATGACATCCACAGGAAGGCATCTGTGTGCTGTGTACAATTCATAATGCATACTGATGTGGTTAACCCGCCTGAAGTACCAATCACAGATAGAAGGTTCTTCAATGTTCTTGTGCTCTCTCACCTCATATGTATTTCCAAAAGCAAAAACGTATTTCATTATTTCATTTTTCTAAATTGCTCAGTTTACTTTTAAAAATTATTTCATTGTGATAAATTATTTAACCTCCTGACCTTATATATTAAGGCAATCTGTTAATCAAATAATACTGAGAGAAGGCAAATTTAAAACAAACACATTAAATCTTAATTCAAACACACATATTTAAGCTAAAGTAATCTTTACCTAAGGCCAATCTACATGGTCAGTGTCTGAAAGAGGATCTAAAAACAGATTGCTTAAGGAACAACGAAATGTGTCATAATATGAAATATTAGTGTAAATTTAGAGTTGAGCCTCCCTTATCCAACCATGTTGAGAGTTATATTTTGTTTTGATAACAGAAAGATTATAAAACTGAATGGATAATTAAGAATTACACAGGATTGTTTAATGAAATATATTTCATATTTGATAGGATCATTTATGTATATTTGCCTGCATTAGGAAGTTATGTTTGTTTGTCTGTCAGGTATAGGGGTGTTTCACTGGGGCTGTCTTGTTGGTAACTAAGGATTTTTTCTAGGGTCGGGACCAATGTTTACAGTTGGCTAGGGTTGATTGTAGTTTTCTGGCATATCATAAAACATATTTGATATTTCACTCCCTGACTCTTAATCCATATGGTGTCACATCTTGTGCTAATCACTTTCAGGCTTGTCTTTTAACTTCCAGTCTTGTTCTTATCAAATCCAGTCTTGTCCTTACTACTTCGAGTCTTATCCTATCATGAAACCGGCTTGTTTTTGTCACTTAAGTCTTGCTTATTTGCAGTCCATTTCTAGTATATGGTCAAGTAAAAATATCACCAGAAATTATATTAAGAAGGATTTTTTAGATATATTTTTTTGTTTTTCATTGCGTTCAACAGCCAGGGTCATATTGTGATGAGTACTTTACAGGTGGAGGAACCAGTGCATACTAGTTGGTCAAGATTTTGCACTGTAAACAACCCGGCATCTGCAAGTAACTACAAATTGACAACCTCAGAGGTTGAAGGCAAGCACTCTAACCGCAACACCACTGAGCCCCCTAAATATATATAAAGAATGAGAAAAAACAGTGCATGTAATCATATTCTTAAAAGTAATAGGTAGAAAAGGTCCACATGCATACTGTAATATATTAAGAAACCTGAAGAAGTGTTTTTATTTGGTTACACAACAATAAGATTCCTAGCCTATTTTAACTACAGCTTGTACCGACCAGTCTTTTGTAGAGAAATTACCTGATCCCTGGTCAGGTCAGGATCTGAATCCAGACAAGCAGGGATGTATTACGTCCAGTGGGGCATTATTATTTCTGCATTTATATGGATATGTAGGTATTACATTGGGAAAGAAAAACACTATCGGTGGAGGTCTGCACTTCATGAGTACTTTCTAGTTTACTTATTTTTGTTATTTATCCTTTGCCCTCAGATTATTATGATATCCTTTATATTTGATTATTCATATAAAATTTAAAATCAATATTTGGTTGCACTGTCATAAATTAGATTTCTACCACAGCTATATGCAGATGAAAATGAAGAGTCAAAATAATTTACAAAACAATATAAATCCTTAATTCTTCACTTAATGGAACTTTGGAAAAGCTGGTTTTTGGTGTGACACAAAGTTTTAATATCATTCTTGCAATAGTCTTCATAGGATTTATTTATTTGGTTTATTTGTTTATTTGGGGTTTTACGTCACTTTCAACACTGTACAGGTCATATCACGACGGGTAGTTGGAAGGGCAGAGGAAACCAGTACATAGAGTTCGCTAGGGTTGTGTACTGTAAACTGCCGACCAATGGCAAGCAACTACCAGCTTTCCCACTTACGGCCATGACGGGGATCGAACCCCGGCCGCAGAGGTGGGAGGCGAGAGTGTTACCACTCTGCCACCGTGGCCCCCATTTATTTATTTGGGGTTTTATGTCACTTTCAACACTGTACAGGTCATATCACGAAGCGCAGAGGAAACCAGTACATACAGTTCATCAGGGTTGTGTACTGTAAACTACTAGCTTTCCCACTTGAGGACATGCGGGAACCTAACCCCGGCCTCAGATGTGGGAGGCGAGAGTGTTACCACTCTGCCACTGTGGTCCCATAGTCCTCATAGGAATTAATGGGTATTTTATTGATATTTTCTAAAAAGAAAATATTTCTGAGTAAACATTTAACAAAGTTTAGAAAATAATTTAGACCACAAAAAGCAGAATCAAGTTTATAAAGAATTTATATACCATAAAAATGCAGCATCAGGCAGGTACACTTTACAAGGTATTATATTACAAATGTGGTGTTATCTGAGTCTGTCGAGACTGTGACTTTTTATGTTAGGCCCTTGTGGATATATATAGAAAACAGAATGCGTATAGATAGGTGTGTCCAGGAGGAATATGACTTCAAGCAAAGTTTGCAAGGCTCTTTCTCTTAGCTGTATGCTGCTATAAAAATCAATACATGTATGGGTACATTACAGAAACTGAAACTCCTTACCTGAACTAGAAACTTTCCCTAACTGCAAAGAACTTGAGCCTTCAGCAAGGCTAGCAAACCTGCATGAGTACCCACTATAGCTAAAAGGATGCATGTGCTTTTGGCTTTTCCCATACATATGTCCTTCTTGCATGCAATATTTACATATTTCATTTCCCGGCATATGTCCTTCTGTCACCCTGCCATGTATATCTCCTTTTCTACACACTTTACGGGTATCTTCATATCCTTGCAATATTTATAGGGACAGGGGAAATTTCTGCAGGTGTTCTAGTTGCATATTACATAAGACACTTTCCTTTAAAAATAAAATGCTGGCATTTGCAGCTTGTAGTCCTTTATCACCATTTGAATTCTTTTCCTACCTAGAAAATAATTAATGTCTTATTTCTTTTTTTTAGTCTGCAGACTTTCATTAATTGTGGCATTGTCACAATGACTGTCTTTAACAGAAGTTGTGGTGTAGCCACAATGGCTGTGTTTACAGAAGTTATACAGAGATGGACTACGTAAGTACAGGGATGGGTTACCGCTTCAGTGCACTACTCGTTCGTCTGATTGCTTTGCGCTTGAACTAGGAGACCGAAACCCTTTTAGGGCTTGTTTTGACATCAAAAACTCTAACAGTGTTTTTGTCAATGTTAAGCTATGTGAAATAAGCATGGCTATGTTTGAAATATCTGTAGATTTGAAGATTCAACCAGTCAAATGGGGCTTTGTCACACCCCTTTCAAATTATGGTTTTACCATACTCACATGATACAGCTGAGTCTCCTTTCTTCCGTGAAGTGTTAAAATGACATAACCTTAGTTGCCTACTCAATCTAAAACTCAGCATAGCCCAAGATATCTAGCCTGTAATGTGTCCCCATGGACAAGTAATAACACCAAAACCTTGTCTCCTGGTTTGAAAACCGGCGTTGGGACTTCCTATCATGAAATAGTTCCATTTTTTTATTGAGATTGTTTCACATTTCAGTGCATCATTGATACATATTCCAATAGACTAAAGCTCTCCGTGTTTTGAGAAAACTAATTTCCAGGGACCATATTATCAAAGTCTATCTCAAAGTGACTGAATCCTAGAGACTTTTTAACCAGCTCCCCAGCTGAAAAAAAAATAATTTAATGCCCTCGTCCAGGTCTTTTTCATGTCTAAACAATATGTCATATTTTTCAAGGATGAATGAAATATTTGAAGTGCACATTGTGATTCTGGGTGACAAGCATTAAATTTGATATGTTTAGCACCTAGCTAAAATAAAACTTGTTGAAATAGTCCTGAAATGAAATTTTACCCTTGATCTGACTGGATTTCTTTGGGAAGCAAACTAAAGTAAAATATTGAATAAAGCTTTTGAAATTTAGGGTGTTGTTGTGTTAATCAAAGGTATGGCATCTGGTGGAGGTCACATGATGGTCAAAAGATATTGGTTTCTGAATTTCGTTCTTGGTAATGTGCTTACATAATCAGTTCTCATTTTGCTGAATGATTCTTCAAATGCTAGGATGGGTTTCGGGGGAGCTAGGGTAATATTCTGGTTTGATGTCTCTACTGCTTGTCTAATGTGACAGGATTTACAGACTTTTGCCACACACAGTCATATCTGTGTCCAGTAGAAGAGTGTGGTTACTTTACCACAGATTTTATTGATGCCCAAATAGTCACTGCTTATAGACTAATGAGATCACTTCAATGCCCTCTTTTGGCATGCCCTCTTTTCTTTTAAGAGTGTTTTAAGTCAATTTTCATACTCAGAGCTTGACCCCTTCACCTGAATCGAATTTAGGGAGTTATCCTTGGATTGATATAGCTCTGAGCAAATTAGATCACTTTCAATCACTAAGCTGCTTCCTTTAACTTGATTCACTCAAGGAAGATTTTCATTGACTCAACATGGCTCTGTGTGAATAGGAATAGGCAGGCCAGATGGACTCTGGATCGCCCTCTCGACTGGACTAAGCTGTGCCCCCTTGTGGCTTAATCCCTCTCAAGGGAGTATTTGGGTCTCCCCATTTCGATCTCAGAGCTTGACCCCCTAAGTCTAATCCCCTCAGGGGAGGTCTCCACAGACATGGATTGATATGGCTCTTAGTGACTCCCCAAAAGGTTCCCTTTAGGACTATAAATATATATAGAAAGAGATCCAGCCAGATCAAGGGTTAAATTTCATGACATGAATGTTTTAGCTAGTTCAGTGTACAGTTATGTGCTTAACAGATCAAATCTAGTGCTTACCACCAAGAATGAGAAAGTGTGTTTGAAAGGTTCAATTCAAATTTGATAATATGATTAGGGCATATTGTTAAGATAATGAAAAGGAAAGGAACTAAGGCATAGTATAAACTTGTTGCTGATTTTAGACGGGGAGTCAGGCAGTCTTTAGACTTTAGTCCTTTTGCGTTGGTGCTTGGTCATTCAGCGAATGGTCAAGTCCAGGTGTTGAGGGAGGGTGGTACTCAGAGAGAAGAGAGAGCTTAAATCCAAGTGAGTTGGGGGGAAGTTTTTAGTGTTTAACCTACGGGAACAAGCTACGCAATCTTGACTATATTATGCAGTCTTGACTATATTATCAAAACTCCTAAGAAAATTTACGTAAACTGTGTAACGGGAATATGAAAAAATCATACTTTGAAAAGGGTATAACATAGCTTGCCATGGCTACTGACTTTTAACACTAAAATTGACAATAATACATTGAACAAGATTAGAGTACAGAAAGGTAGAAAAAAGAAAACATCTTTGCAGATGATTTATCATGAAAGTGTATTTCGATGTCCCTTTGTACAATAATTATTAAAAAGATGTTTTGTATAATTTGAAACTGAATATAAATGTGATAGATGTAATTGGATAAACAATACATTGTGAAAAAACATCAATAAATATGTTTGTGAAGAAATATTTAAAGGAAAACTTTCAGTCAATTGTTTATTTATTGTGCCAGGTGAGCTGAAGGTGTCTGCTAAGATTTCTTTACCATACAAGGACATCGAAGTATTGAATTTTATGTTTTCTTCTCTCATGGCATAATTATTGATCATACAGTGACTTCAAAGGATTACCTGTATGATTTTCTCTGTATTCTGCAGAAGTGGCCCAGTTAATGAATTCGGTTAGTTTAAATTCATTTCGGTTAATGATTGCTGAATTCGGTAGAAATGATTAGATAATTAACTGGGGAGAGTTTCTAGCACCTACTATGTATTTCTTGTTTCCTGGTAAAGTATTGATCAGCTTTTATTTATTTTGGAACATTCAAGGATTTTGTTTTTGGGTCCTGCTTATGATATCTGGTACAATGTGCAAAGAGCTGATTTTTCAATTTTGATTGATGTAACCAATTTATTAGCATTCCTTAATTTGAGGTAACAGAGTTCCTTTGGAGTATGTCCACAAGAAAAAATACACCTAAGACTAGGATTCCGCCCATTTGTATATGAATAGATTTCTAACTTTCAATGAATGATAAGTGTCTTACCTCTTAAGTAAATTACCAGATGACATGTCACCAGATGTTTTGGTACTTCTGTCATATTTCTTCTTATTTTGATGATGATCTGTTCAAAAGAAAAGCAAACATAAATGTGGAAGATTTTGCATTCATAACAATAATTCTTTCAGAAGTAGCTTGTTACAAAGCAGAAATGAGCATCAGATACCCATATATTGAGTCCTTTAGAAAAGGTATTGTAAGTTATGTAACGGTGCATGAAAAATCTGTCTTTAGAAAGAGAAACTGTGCGTAGATCTATGTATGTAAGTATAAAAATTATACAATTTAATTAAAATAATAGGAGGATGGCACTTCATGATGTAAACGTAAAGTTATAAAGCTGTAAAATTTGTCAATTGATTTATTTATTACATGGAAGTTTTGCTGTCACTAGTGGTAGTGCACTTAAGAATAAGAATATGTAAAATCACTTTCAGCAACCCATAGAGCTTAGTAAAAGGAGTTATATGTCTCAACTGTGACAATAGAAAAAACAGAAGAGCAAAAATTAAAGGTCACACCTATACCCTGTAACAATCTTACCATATAACAACTTCATAAATCGTATGGTGTCCTTCATCATACCCCAGATTTGATAGGCTATAGTTTAAGATTACCTGGAAAGGTCAAAAGTCAAATCAAAGTCACACCTTCATCCCACAAATCAAATCCTAGGAAATATAAACTTCAAATGCATTATGTTTTATGAAGATACGGCACTGACAAGATTATAAAGTTCAAAGTCACTATAACTTAGATTGTAAATGTTATAATAAACATTTGTAATTAATGTTCCTGTCACATATAATCTACATAAAACGGTTTCAGAAATATATCCTAGGCATGATTTAACAAGTCAGGGTCAGTAACATAAAGGTCAAAGATCAAATCAAGATAAAACCATGATTTTGCATACCTATACCCTCAGCCAATGTTCCTACAAAGTAGTCCTATTGGTTTCTGGGATACAACATAGACAATCTTTTTCTGCATACAACCCAGCTGGACGCAAAACGTAACAACAGTACCCGCTGAATATCAAATTTTCAAAATTACTTGAATTTGCGAGGCATTTTAACGAATAACACAAACATATAAACTTTCTGCAAACAATGTTATGTTGACTCTTTTCTGAGGCAATAATGTATACTTTCCATACATTGTCACATAGGTCGTTGAAAATCTTAGCACCACAGGGAAATTATGAAAAATATATTTGATTTGTGAATTGGAAAATCCAAAGGCAGAACTGTCAGGTATTGCTGGTCACGGTGACAACGTCTAATGTTGTAATTCAAGTGCTACTTCCAAATCAGCTTGGCTAGCGCTAATCTTGAAATTTGCAGACCAACGTAACAGGAAATTAGCAGACTAGTTTTAGGATGGGTATTACCTAAGGCAATTTTCTTTGATATGTGACTTCATGTGCATGGGTACACTGGAATAGACTAGAATATATTGAAGCTTACATCATATGTAACTTGACATACTTTTAACAGTGAATACTCCAAACTCGCTACTAACCAGGTCATTTACAAGTCTTATAACCATGTTCAGTGAAAAGAAGTCTGCATCGAGCCACACAAGTATGTGTCTAATCATATCAGAAGGATTGAGAAATTTTCCTAGAATACTGAAAAGCAAGCGAGATGACAGCTTTTGAAATTGATCCGTCAAATTAAGAACAATAAACTCTGTTTTGTCAGGATTACCTTTTAAGGCATCCATCTTTAGACATCTTTTTTTCTGTTTAGCCAGGGCAGAGGAAGCAATTGTTTCCGGTAAATAAATTAATAATTCAGTATCAGAATAAAAAGAAATTTAATGCAAGGATGAAAGTCTTATATATGATCTTGCTCAATGGGGCTACATTTGATGATAAATAAAGGAAGCAGTGATTTCTTTGGAAGATTCCATAGTTAAGCTTACTTAAATCGAATACCATTGAACCTATCTTAGCAATAATTACTCTAGATGGAACCAGCCATTCAAGGACATTACTACTCAGACGAAACCATAATCTGGCTGTGGTTTGTTGATCAATGGTATCAATAGGAACTCACAAGTCACATAACACAGAGCTGTGGCTTCACAACAATGGGATGACCTTGTTTATAAAGATAGTGATCAGCAGTAATGCTCGTTGCTATTAATATAAGTTAAGGGAGGAGTTTAATGTTAAACTGACTGGTTATTAGGTTGTATTATTTAATGCATTATTACCTAAATAATTTGTAAGCACATGTTAATTTACATGTAGAACATGCAACTTTTAGCTGCAGTTGCACATTGTAACTTTTTCATGCGTATATATACAAATCCATCCTAGATATCCATTCACATGTATGCTAATGGTTTGCAGTATCAGGCAATGCAGCTTCCAGCCCTGAGGTCCCCTAGTTTATGTTTCACTTTGGTTACCAGTCTACACAGGTAAATAGTTAAAACAATATTGTTTATGGGTGGCTGTGTCTTATATATACAGGTGTGTCATTGGTTGGTTGAAAAGAAGGGAAAGCTAGAACTATAAACAGACAGTCTAAAAATGATGCGGAACTGTGAACAGCAAATTATTTGAATATTTTAGCACATTTAGGATTTTAACCAGACTGCAAATGTTTATGTGATTGTGTAAAGTGTAACCCAAGACTTGTGAACCAAGAAGAATATCTGTTTGTGCACCTACAGATAGATCTCTGCTTTGAGAACCTCATGATTGATTACATTGACATTGAGGGACAGTCCATGAAACTTGGCAAAGAAGAGTGCTGTGGTTGTTGGTCCTTGTGTATTTCAGATTTGTAGAGGTAAACTATGCCAATGAAAAATAAATGTACAAAAACAATTGCCGCATACAGGGAAAAATATAAAAAGCCAGTGATTACGGATGATATTTTCAGTACTGACAGTAATGCTGATGTACCTTTGGAGAAATTTATTTGTAAGAAGATTACCACAAACAGAAAAGCTATAATGGACAGCACTGTTAAACATAAAGAGGATGTCAAGTAGACTTTTGATGAAGACGATCAGCAACAGGACGATGTGCAAAGACAGATACAATTGGTGCTGCAGATATTTAATCAGCATCTAGATGTTTTCGAGAAACAATTTACAGAGTCAAGCACAGGGCATGGGAAAGGACACGGCTTTGCATACGATCAGTCGAAGTTATGTAAACAGATTTTTTTTAATTCAAATGTTAAAAAGTTTGATAAATGTAAACAGTTGTTCAGTCCTGATAGTGTAAACAATGTTCTATCATTGCCCACGATCACCTCTCTGTGTCACAATGGGTTCAAGGATTCTGTCGTAATAAAGTTGACAAAATTGATTCAGCAAGGTGTGAGCAAATGATATCCTACATGTCTCACATACAATTGTGTTACATACCATGTATATTTACTACCAACAAGTAAATAAAATTCCGCCAAGGACTTCTGCTGTGAAGGGGAACAGTAACTTGGGATGACTCCTTTCTTTAGGATAGATCATATGAGAAGAGAACATGCGTAAAAACATACAGATTGTAAGTCAAAAATATGGGGTTTGAATAAAACTGAAGGAAACAGTGGCTTTGCAGGTATTTTCAAGCGGATAGTTGCATGCACAATGGGGACCATGAAGTCAGTGCAGAACCTACAGACATATTTGTGCCAAATGTTTACAACATGGTAAGGTTTTTTGTTAATGCAGAGAAAGATTGTAGCTCGTTGAAACAACAGACAAAAAACAATAGGCGATTGTCCACAAAAGTTAGTGGGCAGCAAAGTCAATGATGCACCTGTGGCAAAGAATTATGTCTTGAATATAAAAACCATCAACAAACAAGTTGGTAATGTTGCTAGTTTCAAAAATATTCTCAGGAAAAGCGGCAATACAATTGGCATTTTACCTAAATGAAGAACCGGAATGTTTTATAATAACCACTGCTCCATTGCTGAAGTACATGTATTACTGGTCCAGTAGAGCAAGCATTTAGAGTCTGCAGATCAGTTTCGGTGCAAAAGTAAATCTTATGCTAGTGTTGCTAAAGTACATATTGGTCAGGATAACTCAAATATGAAAAAGGTTCTTCCTTGGGAATATTGCCACTAAACAACGGTTAAGTGTGAATTTAAAAGCGTCAGTCCCTGGAAATAAAACACAACAAACTGTTTAAAAAAAATTCAATTTTGATGTGAATATAAACCATTCCGTCCCCAGCAATATTTTCGATCATGGTGGTAATGTATTAAGCAATTCTCACACGTGGTTCAATGGCAAGGACAAAAAAGTTGACACTGGTGCACCCAGTACTGGCCCTTCAGTAGGAAAAGAAGTATCGAAGAAGGAATTGAAAATAAACAGGAATATCACTAACAAGATCTGTAAAAATACACAGAATGGTTATGTTGAGCGAATGTACATTTGGGATAAAGATTCTGGTGTAACACAGGTAAGTAATAAAATAAGATTGGCTGTAATTGATAAAAATCAGACAAATGACAGAAACATTGCAATCTGTGATGCAGTGGTGTAATATAATGACTCTTCTGATGGTATATTGGCTCTTACTGATAAAAATTAAATAATTGTCAAAAATATTGTGATCTGTGATTAAGTTGTATTATGTACTGACAACGATGAAGGTAGATTTGCTGGCACTGATAATCACACAAATGACAGAAATATTGCAGAGAGTGACAAAGTTGTATTATATAATGACAATGTTCATGATAGATTGACTAAAAATGATAAAAAATCAAATATATGACAGAAATATTGTGGCTTGTGCTGAAGTTGTGTTGTATGATAGCTTTTTCATACATATACATGTTACAGGCAAACCTGCGAAATGCCTACCTGTGATGTCTCTTATTTTGTGTATTTAGTTTAGGAAGACCAATTTAGTGCACAAATAGTTCATTCTGAAAGAAACAAAATCAATTTATTCTAAAAAAACTAAATATGTAGATAGACCATTTACAAATCTAGCAGCTACTACATTCAATGACAGAAAAACATTGCAAACTCATATCTGATTAAGGTTCACACCCATAACATACAATCAGTTTAAAAGGAGAGTTCAGTCAATAAAATTATAATTTTTTGAACAATATTAATGTTTTCTTCCAATCAAAACAATCTTGAACAGTACATAACTGGTATCATTCATTTTCACAAAATTCTAAATAATAGACCTGATGAGGTTGATAATCACATTAAAATGCATACAGAAGTAGATCCAAGTCTGCTTACGCTTTATAGCCTCTTTAATGCTGAGTTTATTTTTTCAGATCTGCAGCTACTTTCTTTTTCGATGAAGCTTAATGGCTTCCCTACGGAGCCCTGGAAGGGACATAGAACTGTTTTCCTTGCATTTTTTTTATCTCGTTACCACAAGATAGTAACTCATTCCCACAAGATAGGAAGTCGTTCCCACAAGTTAGTAAGTCGTTCCCACAAAATAGAAAGTCGTTCCCACAAGTTAGCAAGTCGTTCCCACAAGATACTAAGTCGTTGCCACAACTTAGTAAGTCGTTACCACAAGATAGAAAGTCGTTCCCACAAGTTAACAAGTCATTCCCACAAGTTAGCAAGTCATTACCACAAGTTAGCAAAGTCGTTCCCACAAGATACTAACTCATTCCCACAAGTTAGCAAAGTTGTTACCACAAGATACTAACTCGTTCCCACAAGTTAACAAAGTCGTTACCACAAGATACTAAGTCGTTCCCACAAGATAACAAGTCATTGCCACAAGATAGCAAGTCATTCCCACAAGTTTTACTAAGTCATGCTTTGATGCCAATGTACAGGCAATTTCTTTGTCTATGATACCTAATTTATATAGAGGTCACCAATCTACTAGCATGCCATTCAAGTTTACATATCCCTGTAGGCCTGGTTATCATTTTATAAATTTTAATGGTTATTCTTCTAAATTACCTAATTAGTGACCTTCAGAGGTCATCTACTTATTGTTACAGGTATACTGCAATGTTGTCTTTTAGAGATTTAATACTAATTGCATTAGAGTGTCTATATGTGGCACCTAAGGGGGAACCAAGGTAATGGGTATAAAGAAGGGATTGAGAATGATAAGACTATGCAATTTACTGTATGAAAAGTCTATGCAATTTGCAGCACAGTAAACATGAGTTTTGCTGCATCCAGGTACATAGTTTGTATGAGAATCCAGTGGAGATACTGCAAGGTATGCTGTGCCAATAATCACCCAGTCCAATGTAACATACTGAAATATCTTAGAAGGACCAAGGAAAGTGCCATAAAACAGGCATTTTGCTTTCTTGCTATCTTGTGGGAATAACTTGGTAACTGGTGGTAATGACTTTGCTTACTTGTGGGAACGAGTTAGTATCTTGTGGTAATGACTTTCTATCTTGTGAGAACAACTTTCTAACTTGTGGGAACGACTTGCTAAATTGTGGGAATGACTTGGAAACTTGTTGGAATGACTTTGCAAACTTGTTGGAATGACTTTGCAATCTTGGGGGAACAACTTTGAAACTTGTGGGAACGACTTTCTAACTTGTGGGAACGACTTTGCAAACTTGTGGGAATGACTTTGAAACTTGTTGGAATGACTTTGCAAACTTGTGGGAATGACTTTGCAATCTTGGGGGAACAACTTTGAAACTTGTGGGAACGACTTTCTAACTTGTGGGAACGACTTTGCAATCTTGTGGGAATGACTTTGCAAACTTGTGTGAACGACTTTGCAATCTTGTGGGAACAACTTTGAAACTTGTGGGAACAACTTTCTAACTTGTGGGAACGACTTTGCAATCTTGTGGGAATGACTTTCTAACTTGTGGGAACGACTTTGCAATCTTGTGGGAACAACATTGAAACTTGTGGGATCGACTTTCTAACTTGTGGGAACGACTTTGCATTCTTGTGGGAACGACTTTCTAACTTGTGGGAACGACTTTGCAATCTTGTGGGAACGACTTGCTAACTTGTGGGAATGACTTTCTAACTTGTGGGAACGACTTTGCAATCTTGTGGGAACAACTTTGAAACTTGTGGGAATGACTTTCTAACTTGTGGGAACGACTTTGCATTCTTGTGGGAACAACTTGCTAACTTGTGGGAACGACTTTCTAACTTGTGGGAACGACTTTGCTATCTTGTGGGAACAACTTGCTAACTTGTGGGAACGACTTTTTAACTTGTGCAATGACTTTGTAATCTTGTGGGAACGACTTTGCAATCTTGTGGGAACAACTTTGAAACTTGTGGGAACGACTTTGCAATCTTGTGGGAAAGACTTGCTAACTTGTGGGAACGACTTGCTAACTTGTGGG
The DNA here is from genome assembly GCA_964017235.1 of Sabellastarte sp. h YS-2021. NCBI lineage: Eukaryota > Metazoa > Annelida > Polychaeta > Sabellida > Sabellidae > Sabellastarte > Sabellastarte sp. h YS-2021. The sequence continues at coordinate 15,491,843 of OZ024933.1, forward strand.
AACGACTTTCTAATTTGTGGGAATGACTTGCTAACTTGTGGGAACGACTTGCTAACTTGTGGTAATGAGTTGTTAACTTGTGGCCCCAACTTCATATCTTGTGGGAACGAGATTTAAAAATGCAAGGAAAACAGTTCTATGTCCCTTCCAGGGCTCCGTACTTCCCTACTTCAAGGGATTATTATTTTAATGAGAAACTATGTTAGTGTTTTCATTAAGTTCAATTAATTCAGTTAAAGCTGACATGGCTTCCCTATTTTAAGGGATTATTTCATTAAGAACCCATGTGTTTATGAACATCAAGGTCCAGGTAATTCAATTCAAAGAATATTGGGCTACTCTAGTTCCAAAGATTATTTTTCATGAGAATCCCTGCTTTTATATTCATCAAAGCCCAATAAATTAAGTTAAAGCTCACATAGTTATTCTACTTCAAGGGATTGTTCACTTTGTAGCATAGAAATATTGTATTTCATAATGTGCCAAAAATGCATCAGGCAAGTTACGTAAAAGATGGGATTTTGTGAAATGCCTAAAGATTCCATGCATTTTGCATAATGCCTGATTACACAGTCTGCCACTATATACACATATATAGCACTGCAAATTCATCCTAGATATCCATTCACATGTATGCTAAACAACTTCAGTTGCAGGCCCCACCAGGTCAAAAGGTCAATTGCGGATGAAAATCAATGAAGGATAGGTTGGAGGAACTTTATTTACATGTTAGTAGTAAAATATAGACTATGTACAGGGTATTTAAACCATTGTTACTTACATAGGGGGTCAGGGTCTAGAGGTGTAACTGTGTTACTGGAATACTTCTTGTTGGAACTTTAGGGTACCAAGCTGAGAGCACTTTAGGAACACAGGATCCTAAAATATCACTCTAACTAGATCAGGATTAGAGAATGAAAAGTCCAGAAGTGTCTACGTTAAGATAGGGAGATATTTACCTAGCAAGAAACTCCCTTGGCTGGGATAGGCACAAGGGATTGGTCACCTCAAATGTTGACTAAGCAGTGAGATTTCATTTGCAATAGAAAGAACTTAATTCAATAAGTTAAGGGTATCTTTAACTCCTCAGCTTCTGTAGGGTCTCTTCTCAGAGTCTGTAAGACCTATCGCACTGGATCCATCCTGGGCCCACTATTTTGTATATAAGGCCACTGGGCTCGAATGACTAAGCCTCATATAATTCCTATAGCATGTACCAGGGTAATGGAGGGTGGGAAACACAATTGTTACTTCTTCAGTTTATGGAGTCAGAACGGTGGACGCCAGTTAAATTGTGGTCAGTGATGTGTAACAGTAACTGCTGTTGGTCAGTCCTTGTAAACACGGATTGTCATAATAATGGATGAAATAAGTAGCAATCTTGATTAAGTACCCTCAACTGAAGTAGCATGCCCTGAACAGGAGTGCTTCCCACAGCTGGAGATCATACCAGATCAAATTATGGATGAAAAGTAATGTTAAGAACAGATGGATAGATTTGCGGAATTTTATTTACATGTTGGTAGAAAAATATACAGGGTATTTAACATAATTATATGAGAGACATGAAAATGTTTAAAACTACCAACCCAAACTAAACAGAAGATGGGGTGAAACAGGGGAAGGTGGAAGGGATGATGGAAGGAGCTTTGGAGGCGTTCTTGAGATATGTCCATACAGATGACATTCACCACAACCTATGGCCATAATGCTTTGAATGGGAATATTATTGTCAAATGCAAAGGTAGCACCGGAACGCCTGAAGGTATGTAACCATGTTCCACAGGTGAAATGTTCAGGATTGCAAGGACTGATTTAAAGGCATCCCTGACATGTGCATCTGTGATGTGTGAGTGAGGAAATTTGTGCACCGAAAGTGCAACAGAGGGGGAGGAAGTAGCCTGGATTGCAGCGTTTGCAGTACTCGTGGACATTTGGGTGTCCAGGGGATCACCCCTGGTTGCCCTGCCTTAAGTTTTATTTTAGGTGTCACCTGTCACCCCCTTTGGCTGACCTCTCCTCTTATTGACTACTGGCTTCCAGGCCGTGGCTTCCATTCTCCATGGTGTCACTTTGACATTGGACACCGAGCAGACAGCATCAGAAATTTGATGTGCTTGAATCTAGCATGTGCTTGGACCTTTGAGTCCTCATGCCGGGATGGTGATTTAGCCACCTCACGCTACTGAGGTGACCTGCACTTACACATTTAGTGTACTAAGTACTATAATTTACATTCTGCACAGTGTTTGGTTGCTCTACTGTGTAAGAAGCTTTATTTTCTGACAACTGGAGTCTCCTTGAGATGTGGATTGTGCATTGGTTGATAGAACATTGTAAGATTGTACCTTTTTTCTGCCATCAGGAGAGAGAGAGCATTGTCTGTCTAGAGCGAAAAGAGTTAAATCCCCTCATCTAACCTCTGTCATTGAAATCATGGATGATCTTTTCAGAATGTTCACTGAGGTGATTCGGAATGAAATAAATATAGAATCATCTGAATAATAATCCATAGTTTATTTATACCTTTACCTATGATAATTTGTACAAATTCCAACTGGAATCAGTGTCTGACACGAATCAGATCAGTGTGACCCCAACACCACTGCACTGATAGCAAACACTGTAACGGGGGCGAGACATCTTCCACCATATCCTCAGGTTTCACTCATTGGTGTACTGTGAATTTTACAAATAGAGACTGGCCTAACACGAGTATTGACACATACTTAAGGCTTATTTCAGCTATTGGGTACACTTACAATGATATAAATCTTGGGTGCACAACCATTTGGAAAATAGAGCATTGTACCTAAAATCGGATAACAGGGTAGTTGTGTATGCCAGTCGTCTATGTACAAAGCTGCTGTTAAACTAACAGTGAAATAAATCTTGGGTGCACAGCCACTTGGTACTCAAGCAGTCATATAGATCTTGTGTACACAGCAGTTAGTAATGCTAGACCGATATCACTCCTAGCGTACACAACCTGTGTGAGTGCTATAAGTGATATCAATCTAGCGTACACGGGTGTTGTGTAAATATCCTCTAACCAAATACTTAGTGTTTTGGGACCAACAATATGAAAACATTGCCATTGTGGAAGTAACAAAGCTTTAAAATTGCACAAACACAGAAAAAAAGATGTTTTGATATTTTATAATGACGACAATCGACAGACATAAAATGAAAATATGATTTGTTTTAATTAGTAAAGACATAGAATACTTCCTTTATAGAGGCATAAAGTCTAATTTGATATCTTGATAATTGTTTCAGCACGACTAAAAGGAGCCAACATCACAAATACCAGAAAACATGCCAAAAAGCAAACTGTAATCAATAATCAATGTCAACAAATAACCTAACTGATAACATAAGCATCATTGTTTCTGTTTTGTGCTTGCTAATGTTAGCATTACTGTATAAACTGTAATTGTAATTGTTATTATTAGATTTACTGGAAGGTAACCTTCAGCATTATATATTTTTCAGGGTATGTAAACCTTTATGCTTATTAAAATCAGTTGCAATATGAATAAATGTTAACTGACAACACTTCCCTTTACCTCATTGAACTTACCTCTCATTTTCTTACATATACATATGACCGTAATAATACCCAGTACAACCAGAACACCAACCACCACTCCAAAAATGATAAAGGCCGTTGTATAGTCTTTTGTATCAGCTGAAATACAGAATAACACACGATTTAAGAAATGTAGTGGACCTACAAGGCCCATAAAATATCACAGTTGGTGGTCCCAGGTCAGACGTCAATTAATGCATGCTGAAGGAATATGCTGTGAACTAGCCGATTTTACAAGGTCACACCAAGGTCAATGCAAGGTTATATCCAAGTTCAAAGCTATACCCTTTGTAGGTGACAATATCTGTGCGGATGTTAAAACCAGAGTGATAGAGGTCATGAGTTCAGTTCGAGGTCAGAGGTGAGTGTCATAGATATAGCATTTTATAATCTCTTATATTTTTAAAGACATTAAAACTCTAGTTTGGGATTTTTATTCACATGTTAGTACTATACAAGCAGAGCAGATTTTAAAATGTAAAGGGAAAAAAATTTAAAATTTTTAAAATTTTTAAATTTTGACGGACTGGAGTACTGACTTCAGAGCATTTCAAACGTGGGAGTCTATGACCTCGAGGTGAGGAGGCCGAATGGTGGCAAATAAGTGGGAAATTAGTGAAAGGGGTCTTGAAGACAGGAGGGCCTTGAGGGTTCTGATAGGGCAGAGGTAAGGGTTCTGTCACTGTCACTGTAAGGGTCTTTGTCCACTTCACAATTAAGTGTACTCCTGGATCTCCAAAAATGGTATCCTACCTCAAGCAATGTTTTGATGGATCTCGATAAGAGATCTGCCTTATTTTTGTGAAAGCCCTTATTAATATGGAATATGTGTAGGTCAACATCATGAATTGCTTTGAGGAGCCAGAGATTGTGGATAAAGGCAGCTAAAAATAGGTCTTTGGTCTTAGAGGAAGCCACCACCTGGACCACAGCCTCGTTGTCACAATATATGTGAATGGAGGAATACCTCCAATATTTTGTCCAAAGTCTGAAAGCTACTACCAGATTTATCATCTCAAGGTGGACTATTTTGAGTTGAAAATTTGGTACCACTGGTGCCGGGGCTGCATAAGCCCTGGTACCCAAATACCTTCAATGCCTGAGAAGCATGCATCCATGTATACAAGGGACAGGTCTGTAATGATGGGTTTCTTGAATAATGTGACCCCATTGAAATGGGGAAAAATTTTTGGAACCATTCCAAATCCTGGTAGAATTGTGGAGTAAGGTGCATATGTTTCTTATGATTGTTGGTCCTGAAAAGATCAAGGATCCTATTGATGAAAATCCTGGCTGGGTGAACACACTTATGCATATATATGAGCTGACCCATCAGAAATTGGAAGCTTTTCTTAGAAAGGAATTTTTTGGTACTAACATGGAGACATTCCTGATGGATGGCTGTGAGTTTATGTGGATCTCTAATTAGGGATGACTCGGAGATGTTGATCCGGATATCTAAGCATGTGAGGTCTTCAGAGGGAGGATTGAGTTTTCCTTATTAATGGGGAGGGCTAAAGAGGAGACTAGGTAATGTAATAAGTGAAACTGATGCTGGGCATCGTTACGTGACAACACCTGGACATAGTCGTCAATATATTGGAAAATGCGACAACCTGAAGCCTTAAAAATGTGTACAACAGCGTTAGAGACCATTTGGAACACTGCGCTCCGCTGCGTCCATCCAAAAGTGACGCTCGGATCTAGGTAAAATGTTCCATCCCATGAAATGCAAAATTTGGTGTCGTCAACCGGATCAACTCAAAACCGGGTCATCAAAAGATGGAAACTTGAGAGTGAAAGGGTGGCCATCAAATTCATACCTTGTGACAGCGTCATTAAGTGACGCTCAGTACGGGTGAGATAAATTCAGTATGACCCTCCTCTTATTGGTGTCCTTGGGTCTAGAGAGCAATGGTGAGCAGAGAAAGTGTGCTGAGGCCACTGAATCAACTGGACCTACATGTAGCTCCTAGCTAAAGTTCCTTATCAATATATTCCTGAAAATGTTCAGGAAGACTAGTTGCAGAAGCGTGATTTTTGATATCAGTTATATGAAGTGAATCAGGGGAGGTAATTGACAATGCTGGGTGGCATCAAGGTGCCACCGGGCTCATTCCTCCAGGGGGGGTACCTTAATAATTCATTCTTTGTTTTAGGTTTGACCATTCACTGACCACTTAGCAGTTTCTGATTGGTCAGCCTCTTTGTGGTCACTTTGCTTCCACGTGGAATCGGCCATTCCAATTTTGGTGGTCAGAGGGACAACTTCAAAACTTCCAGAACTTCATTTTCACAGTTCAAGCTTCGACTCACAGTTGATGGTGGACTTTGAATCATATGCGTTTGTTTTTGTATCAATTTTTTTTATTGTATTTAGTTATTATACTAGTTTTAAATCTCTTTTAGTATTTTATTGTAGAGTTTATGTGTTATTAGCATTTCTCTGGTATATATATACATTTGTATGCACATACTATTAATGCAGTACTATTTTCTACATGTTTCTATAAAGTACATTAGTATTCTGATCGTGCATACACATATGGATAAACAGTACAACCTCAGGTCAACTAAGCGTGACAGCATTCAAATACCTGTACAGGTTCTGTGTAGTGACTCTGAATTTTCTTCAAAAATTGGGGGTTTCATTAAAAATAAACAGCAAGTGACCTCAAGTGAGGATTCGGATTCCAGTAGCGATTTAGATTGCTCTGGACTCAAGGCTGATTCAGATAATGAGACTAAAAATGTTAGATATTCCAAATCAAACTTTTCCACAGACTTAGATCAAGCGTCAACATCGGACACACAAGCCCTTTTTAACAAACAAATCCTTGATCAATTGACGAAATTGGGAGATAGATTGGATGTTTTGGAAAAAAATGGTTCCAAAAAGTCAATGGATAGGGCAAAAATTAAGTCAACCACGGGTAAGAGCAAACGTAGAGAACAAAGCCCTACACCTCATATCACTGTGAGTGTTGCTTCTGATAAAAAATATGACACCCTCCCACAACTTGACGCTTTGCGTCAGGATGCTCAAGTTCAGCAGCAAGTCCAAGAAAGACTGTTAGAACTCAATGAAATTGCCACTTCAGGTATGCCATTGAAATTGAAATCTCAAAGGGGGGGGGGCGTTGATGTATTCGTCAGGCGTCGTGTTCGGTGGCCACAGGAATTCGTTTTGTCAGGCATACAAAAAGAAAGAATTTCATATGACCAGTTGACTATATCACAGTGGATGGCTGGCTTTTGCCGCTCCATGAGAGAAGAAAAAAATTCAAAAATGCGAGACCATATGATAGATTACTTGATTTCACTTCTGGATGATTCCCAAGACTTCTCGTGGTCAGCGTCAAAGGCCAGCCATGCTGTCTTGCTTTGTCGCATGGAACAAGGGGAAATTGAAGATTATAGCAAAATAGATCAGATTGATCGTGTTAGGAGAGCACATGCCCAAAGACACACACAAAATGTCCCTCAAAAAAGTTCTACTTCTGATAAAAAATTCGTCCATAAACAACAAAAATCCATGCCTTGTGTCTACTTCAATCAAAATACATGCTCCTTTAGCAAGACCCATGAGACAAAAGGAATTCTGTACCGCCATGTCTGTTCTTCCTGTTTTTCCACAGCTGGAAAAAATTTTCCACACATGGAAATTGAGTGTCGTCAGAAAAACAAACATACAAAAAACGAGTAAAGAAGGGTATGGCAAAGGTTGCACATACCCAAAATAATGTCACCTTTTATTGTAAAGATAAAACAAGTATTCGAGAAAGTTATGCCTCACATTCGTTGTGGACAACTTGGTTCTATAAATACAAAGCTTTCAATAATGCAGTGGATGGCAGATCATTTGCACAAGTCCTTAAACAAGGAAACTTGTCTCGAACCCCGGATCATAATTTCCAAAAACAACCAAATAGAGACAATGGTTCTTGTCACACAGCAAAATTTTATTCAAGTTATAGAGGGTACAAGCACATACTTGATGCTCAAAACTCATGTCATCCCACTACTGGCGAGTCAAATGCCAAACACATAAAACAAAAATGCTTTTCATCTGCCAGGAATTTGCGTACTGTTAATACATCTCCATCTTATGCAGATGCTATCCAGACTAGTAACAAATTTCAACCTTTGCTACAACTTTCAGGTGAAGAACACCTCCCACAACAGATTTCCTCATCACGGGGTGTGGGTTCGAACCACAAAAGAAAGATTTTACAAAAACACCCCAAAGATACTATTCCCAAAGCTGGATCATATTCGGCTGGTAGTTGTTCGAGTTTCCCTACTAAAGAGAACTCAGTGTCACACAAACACTATTCATCAAAAAGTCACCAATACGTACGCGATGAATCAAATACTTGCACTGCAACAGCTAAGGTCAAGCTTGCTGCTTCTTCTGATACTCGCGTATCTGCACATACTTTCATAAACCGCGACCAACCGTCTCCCGCCGTCGTTTTGTCGTCTCTTCCTGTTCTTCATGGTGAAGATAGTCATATCGACAATACACAACATATAAACCATACATTGCAGGATTCTCACATCCCAATGCTACATAACAAGCGCATACCACAACATATATGGGATAACAGAACAGAATGTCAGGAATATCAACATTGTCTACAACAAACTGGCAATGTGTTTGGCTTTATTCCCCTAACACCTTTAAAATTGTATCAAGGTCAACACATACATTGGGACAAGATTCCTGATATTATACAGGCACACAAGATTGTAGCAGACTCTCCCAAATTATATGTCAGCCAGAGTTCCAATTCAAACACAACTTAATATTCCAAATTGGAAAAAATTTTTACATAATTACTGGGATCAACAACTTATAGATCTTTTAACCTTTGGTTTTCCATTAGATTTCGACAGACCTTTTAATTTAAATACTACGTTAGAAAACCATTCATCTGCCTGTCAACATCCAGAACAAGTACACCAGTACCTCCACACTGAGATAGGTCATGGTGCCATATTAGGCCCCTGTAAAAATCCTCCTTTTAAAATTCATGTTTCTCCTTTGATGACTCGTCCCAAGCAAGATGCTGATAAACGTTGAACTATTTTGGACCTTAGTTGGCCAAAAGGAGCTTCTGTTAATGCTGGAGTTACATCTGATAGGTACTTGGGTAATTATTTCAAACTCACATATCCTTCTATTGATAATATTGCTCGCCACCTTAAAGAATTGGGCCCAGGAGCTATGATTTTAAAATAGACATTAGCAGGGCCTTCAGGCACATTCAAATTGACCCTGGGGATGTTGACTTACTAGGTATACATCATAATGACGCCTATATTGACGTCTCGCTGGCGTTCGGCTTTAAACATGGCTCTACGTTCTTCCAACGCTGTTCTGACGCTATATGTCATATCATGCGTCAGCATGGATTTCCACATTTGTGGAATTATATTGATGACCTCATATATACCGGGTTACCCTCCCAGATATATCCAGCTTATCAATTTCTACTTAATTTATTACCCCGCCTGGGTCTAGATATTAGCCAAGAGAAATTGGTACCGCCTACTACCGTAGCTACATGTTTGGGCATAAGTATTGACACCAAATCATGTACTATCTCCATTCCCCCTGAAAAATTGAATCATATTTTACAATTATGTCAATCATGGAATAATAAATGTTCCTGTACTAAAAATGAGCTACAATCCCTTCTTGGGTCCCTCTTATACATAACAAAATGCGTTAGGCCAGCTAGATACTTTTTAAATAGGATGCTGGCAGTTCTCAGAAGTAACTTCGACAAAAATGTCATAAAATTGAACCATGAATTTGCCCAAGATCTTAATTGGTTCAACACATTTTTGAAAAGTTATAATGGCATTACTTATTTTATGACACTAGGAAAATTCATGGCACCATATTTGATGCCTCTCTTACAGGATTAGGTGGTTGTTTTCATCAAATGATATATACCATACCTTTTCCACGAGGATATCAGAACTATAACATAAATCATTTAGAAATGCTAAATGTTATGGTTGCACTAAAAATTTGGGGTGCAGCCTGGCAAAACAAGAATATTGATATTCGTTGTGATAATCTACCAGTAGTTGAGATTTTAAACAATGGCGGCACCAAGGACCCCATATTGGCAGCCTGTGCCAGAAATATATGGCTGCTTACAGCCATGTATAATATACATCTGACCATTCATCATATTGAGGGCAGAACCAATAATATTGCAGACTTATTGTCTAGATGGTTCACCACTCCTAATAATCACCAATTATTGTCCAATTGGCTTCCATGCCATTCTTGGGTTCCAGCACATATTGATTTGATGTTGTATAATCAATATATATAAAAATTTCTAAAATTTTTCTTAATTTTTCAGATTACACTTCTTCCACAGCCCAGCTGGCCAACAGAGCCATTGCACGCCTGCATACAACATATAGGCCGGCCACACAGAGGAATTACTCTCGAATGTATAATGACTTCCTCTCCTTCTTGGTGGCGGCTGGGCTCCCCACCTTACAGGTAAATGCCTCTCATATTCTCATGTTTTTGGAATATTTACATGAAAATTCCATCTCTGCTGCCAATATTGTAAATTATCTGTCAGCCATCAAGGCTTTTACGGCAAAAAATGGCCTTTCAGTGTCATACTTTTCTGACCAAAGAATCCGAATGTTCATCAAAGCTTTAAAAATCAATAGACCACTCCACACGGTTACTACTGCTCCCATAGATGAACATACTTTACAGAACATTTTGTTACAATGTGACAAATATTGACATCCCACAGTTTATAAGTCTTTGTATTCCTTTGCTTTCTTTTCCTTTCTTCGTCTCTCTAATATTCTTCCTCATTTCCTCTCTTCATTTGATTGTACCAGACATCTATGCAGAGGGGATATCATCTTCTCGGCCAATGGTGCCACTGTCTTAATAAAATGGTCAAAGACCTTACAAGATAGGCGACAGGTTCGAACCATTGTCGTTCCAAAATTAGGGTCTTCTCCCTTATGGCCAGTTAATCATCTAAAACATGCTCCAACTGTCATCTGGTTCACCCAATGACCCATTGTATTGTATTCCTACTCAGTCTTACACCCCTCTCACTGATTCCATGGCCAGAAAACATCTCAAGAAAATTTCCACAGATCTTTCCATTGCCCCTTCCTTAACATTCCACATGTTTAGGAAAGCAGGGACTACCTGGGCATTTAATCATGGGGTTTCATTACAAGACATCATGTTGCATGGTACCTGGTCTAGTAAAGCCGTTTGGAAATATATTGTTTCCACACCTTCCGCCTCTTCTGCTGTTTCTACAGCCTTCCAATCTCACCTACTCTCCTAATTTGGCCCTTGGTGGCTTTCACGCATATTTCAACAGCCAGTTAAAGATACAAAAATTTCCAATATCCTCATCCTTACAAATTTCTTTTCATCTATAATGTTAACTTTTGACCTCTAGAGGTCAAATATCTTCAAAATTCCAAATCTTCTCTCACTAACCCCAATAACTCGGCTTCCACCCTCGTTTCATCTTGTGACCTCCAGGGGTCAAACCCCTCACAAAATTTCCAAATTTTCTCCCTAATGCCGTCTTATTGCCTTTTTTCACCAGGGCGGCTTTGGCCCTCTTATATTCTACCTTTTATTTATTTGGACACCATATTGGTTTCAAAATTTCGAAATTGTGTAAAAAATTTTATTACTCTTGCCACCTTCCGCCCTGGTGGATTTTGGGACTTGGCATATCTGTTTTTCATGCTAAAATCTTGTACATGTGAAATATGACATAGTTTTAAATATAAATTTTAATGTAATAAAAATCAATAAATAGAAATTTTAACTCCAATTCCTCTTTTCTTCCTAGGTATCTAAGCCATCGGCCATCTAAGCTCGGGAGCACTGACTACTGTTTCTGTGGTATTATATCTTCCTGATTTTTAGTTGCGACCTTACCTTGGAAGGCTTCCTGCTTGACTTGGGCTTCGTAGGAAGCCAAAACTTGAACCACTGATTGTGAAATGTTTTTATTCTGTCTTAACACAATGCCTGTGATGACGCCATCAGACAGAAAGTGTGTCGTGTGTGTGTCTGCTTGCTGTCCAAGTAGAGTGGCAGGAGTTGCCTGGGATGAAGTTGCGTGCACTTGTAAGGGTTGTGAGAGTGTGGTGACTGGATTGACCAGATGTAAAGGCATCTCAACTGTTGGGAACAGCAAGTGCGTGTTGTTGGGTCTGATGCGGTCTGTTGGATGCTATTCTGATATGTAGATGCCAGTGAATGAAGATTGTCCTGTGTAAGGAGAGTTGGAACATCAAATTGTAACTGAATTTCACAGGATTTTTTATTGTCAGTATTTTTTGAGATTCCAAATCACTCACAAACCTAATTAAGGCCTGGTTGGACTCATCCAGCTTATGTAGCATCGCTAATATCAAGTCCGACATGCCCTGCACCTGTGGGGACTGATGGATACTAGCAACTGTCAGATCCGACTCTGTATGATTAATGGATTGGATGAATGATTCATTCAGATCAGTGGGACCCGCACTCATCTTCTTCTTTGAATTCCTCAATTTACGGAAGAGGTACACTTGTTGTATAGTAAAATTATTCTGTTTTGTATATATAAAACACTAAAATATAAAATCTAAGTTGTATAACTCATTAAAATCTTTTCGTTTCTATTTTTTTCCTTTATTATTTTTCAATATGGTGCCTATGCTTGCCAAAGCCAAAGAGACCCTTCAAAGGATTGCTACCTGTCCTCAAATGAAAGGTTGGCTGTGATGGTAGATTCAAAGAATAGCAAACTAAATGGAGGAACAGATTACCTAAAGAAATTAAGATACCCCAACTGCCTCACCAGGCCCCTAAAGTGGCCGTGCCTTACGCTCTGGCAACTATTTTGATAGTTTTTACTCCCTAAGGTCCAGTTGTTAAAGTTAAGATTTTGCATCTGGGGGGGTTATGGTGAAAAAGGGGTAACACACAGTTGCTTCCTACCACTGACACCACATTTTGAAACTGGGACTTCCCCTAGAAATCTAGTCACTGGTACAGAGCAGTTTTACATTGACTTCATGACATTCATGAAGGTCAATCCTATTTAATCAGCCAATGGGACAATAGCCAACATAGGTACTACTAGAGGCCCAGTAAACATTGCAAACGTTTATAAACGTTTAGTAAACGTATAAATGTTTTTATAACCAGATATAAACCTAAATATTGACAATTATTCAATAATATGGCTTTATAAACGTTTCAGCAATATTAGCTTGGTATATAAACGTTTAATAAACATTTTTAAACGTTTTATAAAGAGTGAACACTATATTAACCTCATTTTCATTTTGGATTATGTTGTCACAACAGCCATTTTGAGAGAAACTGGAAAAATATTTCTTGATTATATCTTGCTGTATCACTGTTGTTTGAAGCCATCAATAAATTCTAAGTAGAGATATAAAAGTATAAAATATCATCAATATTATGTACTTTTATATCTCTACTTAGAATGTAATGATAGCTTCAAACAACAGTGATACAGCAAGATATACTTACAGAAATATTTCTCCCGTTTTTAAGCGGTGCACAAACGTTTATAAACGTTTATGTATTAACATTTATAAACGTTCATGTATTAACATTTATAAACATTTATACTTAAACGTTTATAAACATTTATAGGCGAATGTTTAGGGACCCATCATTTTAAACCTAAACTAAACCGTTCATAGTTAGGTTTATAAAAGTTTATAAACGTTTGTAATGTTTACTAGGGGGAATCCCATAATAATAAATAAATTGGAAAATACGGATTGTTTTTACATCAACATTGTGATCCTGATCACTCTCAAAATGTTGGGATCTTGACCAAGACGAATGAAGATCTAACCAGTAATTTATGTGTAATCTTGCTAATATATAGCATTGTACATATTACATTGTCCAAAGATTCATGCTTCAAATTCACAGAAACAAATAATAGGATAATCTAATCTATTCTAAAAGAAATTTTATAGTGGTTCATTTCCATCATTTCACAGACTCTAAGCTGCTGCTACATAAACTTATTGAATAACTCTTGCTCCAATAACGTAACTAAGTCATTTCTAAGAAGACACTGGCAAGTTTGGAGTCTTGCAGAAATATAATGCATTGCATTTTATTGGCTAGGTCATTCAAAATCTCAAGGGCGTTTAAGGCAAAGTATGAATGAAATTTCTCTAAACCGCCTCATTTAATTGGCAGAATCCGTAATACTTCCAGATAAAAAAAATGCTCAGAAAAATTCATATAGAGTCTATTTAACTTTATATGATATGCTAAGCTACAACTATCACTGAACCAGAGTGACAGACTTAATGACGGACATGCTTCAAAATACAACTTGACAAAAAATACAAAGGCATTCGAAATAAAGAAAAAAATGATAAGATATTGAAATGATGTTGATGTGAAAAATAAAATAAAGGAATGGATGAATCATTGTATAGTATGAAAACTGAAAGTGTAAAATAAAGCACTCGGGATATCAAAAGAAAATTTTCAGAGAATTTTCAGTGTTTAGTAGACATTCTATGCGAAAATCACGACAGGATCTACACCCAGCTGATTATTTCATTCCCTCCTACACATAAATAGAATATGGCAGAAATGTGAGATATTACATGTTTTCGATGACAACATTTGTATGGCGTATAGTAAACTTAAAGCTGCCACAAGTATTGCAACTTATTGCATTTCTATTTCAACATATTATATTATGTTTTATTAACATATTAATTGCGAAAAAGATGGCATATTTTTAATTTGTAAGCCCGTTTCAAGGATGTGTATGTGAAATGAGCAAATGGCTCATGCTACAAATTCAGACAATATTATTTTCTACCTCCATCTTTTGTAATTCTTGTCTATACATGCTACATCAACAATATCATCAATATATTCTTGCTATGTCTAGAGTTCTTGTATATTTTTGCATTCTTACCTTGAATTTTAACTTTGACAAATGCATATGACTGTATTTCCTATGACATATTAGTTTGGGGTGCTGATTGGATGGACAAAACAGGTTCATAATTGACCTACAAAGTTTGGCAATACAAAGCTTAACATTTTACAGTGACTTACCCAAATAACAGACAGTGTAACCTATCTTCTTACTTTGAACACCATACTGTTCTGCATGCACTTCCAGCTTTGTGCAGTTACCTGCTGTCATTTCAGACTCCTTTAATGTCAATGGGCAGAGAGTTTTGTTTCTCCCATCTAAAATCATATTTATGGCTTAAAAACTGAAACAATAACAGCCTTTTGTTTGAGTATGCTATGAATTCATAAAAATGGGATGACAGAATTAGTTAAAACTGAATATACCAATATTATTATTGTATGATTCTCATACTTTCTTCTTAAACAATAGTTCAACATGGATTTAACAACAAAAATAAGAGAATCTAAATTACATTTTTAAATGAACAATAGAAAATGGAAGGCTGTGCGTATTAAAAAGATTTTTTCACAAACTGAGCTGAAATAAAGTTTTTATAGGTGCAATACACAAAATAATCTTTAATGTCCTAAAAATTACAAGGTAATATACTTTGCAGCTACTAAACTAAGCAAACAAGGATAAGATTTAAGAGTCCACGTTTCAATCAAAGCAAGATATTGAATGCAACCCTAAGTATTTTGCTGTAAATGTGATAACTAAATTGCAAAGGTTTTGACATTTTAAGTCTGATGTTTTCTGAAATATTTCTTTTGCTAAAGTGCCAAGGCACCTTTTTTGCTGGATCACATTTACTGCTTATAAATGTATAAAATAGGGTAAAAGTTAATTATGGCTGCAAAGAGGTCAACATTTTAAGAATCGCTTTACCTTTAGGAGTACATGACAAAATATATCCCTTTGTTGGTGACACCCATGTAATGCTGACACTGCTGCAAGAAAGGGCAGTGTATGAGTCAGCTGAGCTTTCCAGCACATGTTCCCCAAAATCTTTTCTTAGATTTACAACATCCGAGCTGTTTTGAGTTCTGATCTTCACCTCCATTGGTGGATCTATCAAATATAGAACAAATATTTTTAGCAAGCATGTATAAAGTTTACAAGACATAAACTTAACCAATAAACAATCCCGAAATTGCAGCAATATTGTCAAGCCTTGGTGGCAAGAGTACCAGCTTGCAATCATGAAACATCAGGCACTAATATGTAAAACATTAGTTTCACTATTAAACGGTATTAAATTAAATGGTATGTACTTTAAGTAAGTGTAATCTTTCTCTTTTTGTGAACTCTAGGATCAACAGAAGTTTTACTGTATTTTTATACCAAGAGCAATTTCCCCGATTTTGAAGACCTTTGCTTTCGTAAATTAGCTATAGGTCTTACTTATGAAATAGGCATTAATTAAAGAAGCTTTCAAACTAGAATATTTATTCACAGATGACTGACTAACAATGTCATGGTGAAAAATTCTAGACATTGGAGACACAGTCAAAATTAGAAAATTAGAACAAGGAATGCCAAACTTTGAGTTTTAACAGCTGTCTCTCCACAGAAAAACAAAATGTAAAAATTACCCAAGTGAATAATATACAGGAATTATGGGTAGATGTCCATACGTGTTAGTTGAACTCAGGGGTTACTTTATGGCCACTCTTCAAAATATTCTTCATTTTTATTTCAATTTCAGAAGGTTAAAGTCAACAGTTCTGGTGCACAAGGTTAACAGTTGCAAATCTGTGTTTAGTGATATGAGTTTCAAATTTTCTGGAATAGTGGACTGTGTCTATGATGGCTGCTAAAGTGTCAGTCAGAGCTAACTTTTGCAAATACGAATACAAGCAAAATCAGATGCAAAAAACATGAACTCCAGTGCACCAGTGTTAGGCTCAAAGTGAATGACAGAGGTTCTTTTTAACTCTCGATTTTTTTTATCCAAACAACGAGAAAGCACAAACCCTGACAATCAGCAATTTTGTTCACTCTGGAAGTGGTGTCATCGGAATTAGTGCAAGATAGTTTAGAATCCAGACTCAACCTTATCTTGACAAAAGTAAAAAGAAGAACGTAGAACTGGAGGAACAGTTTCAGAGTAACTTCATGTTTGACACCTTATGGTGGGTTTCCACTGGAACCATATTGCAACTTCAGGGCCAGTTGCAAAAGTTGTTGAATCGTGGATGAAAAACACAAAACAGCGGGCAAAAAAAGTCATGACAGGATCAAGATACCGACATGACTTGGGGTCGGGATCATGATCTCCAGTATGAGAAACTACCAGGACAAGCTGTAAATGCCTAACAGACAAGCCGTAGCAGGCCCCAAAAAGCCGTAGTCACAAATGGACAAGACTGGAGCATTTTCCAGACTCACCCCGTCTAAACTGATCAATTCCTGGAGTCAGGATTGATCAAATATTCTAGAAACCCCCTCTGGCTGACCAGAAACATCAGCTACACATCACAGAGACTTTCTACATCATCTTAGGGTACTTTTGGTTTTTATTGAGTTTAATATTTGACTTGCATCTTGATGGGAAGACAGAGAAGGACACATTTGAACCCAGCACCATCACCTGCCCTACAGCCACCACTACAATCTCAGCCCCAGCCAGCCCACAGGAGAAGAAGAAAGCCACCAAACTGGAAGTCGGGCTGAAACTGGCCATAACGCTGAGACACTTGGCCACTGGATAAACCTACACCTTAGTTTGCAAAAGCACCATCTGCAAATTTATTCCCTAGGTCTGCCAAACCATCCTTGCTGAAGTTCAGTACGAATATTTAACCCCTGATGCGTGGGAAAGGGTAGAGAAGTTCAGAACCAGAATAAAATATATTCATGCTGTAGGGACAATAGGCAGGAAGCACTTGGGGCCTTGGTGCCTTTTCTGGCCCTGGTGGATGCAGAATACAGATTTCTCTTGATAGACTTTAGCTCAAGTGGTTCTTACTCAGATGCACAGATTTTCAACAGAAGTGATTTGAGACAGATGATCGAGGATGGCACTTTGTGACTTCCGACACCTGAACCACTGGGAAAGGGAGGGCCAAACTTACCTTACTTCCTGCTGTGTGATGACACCTTTGCCTTGATGTCAATTATGATGAAACCCTACAGCAGAAGATAAATCACAAGGGAAGAAATAATTGCTAACTACAGGATCTCCAGAGATAGGAGGGTGTTGAAAGATTCCTTTGGAATCTTATTTGGTAGGTTCCGGGTACAACTGGGAACCATGACCAAAGTCCAAGGGTCGTCAGATACATTTTTTATACATGTGTTGCTTTGCATGATGAAGACTCGCCAGGGCGGAGCAGAAAGGACACCCAGGAAATGACGCAGTGGCCATACAAAATGAACTTGTGTTGTGTGTGTAGGAATCTACAGGAATCCTTTGAAGGAGGTCAAACATCAAGGAGAACTACTAAAAGACTACTTCAATAACATATCGTAAACAACAACCGACAAGCCAGGAACTGTGCAGAGAAAGCCAGCTTCAAGTTTACAACCCACGGCTTGTTGCTGCTTAAAATTTGTGACTATATAAGGGCAGTTAAATTGCGCTCTGCATCATTTGGAATCTGGTATCCAATCTGGCAGCATTTCAAGAATAGGAGGGTTTTTATCAATAAGCTAGGCAGTGTTAGGTTGAAGTTGCCTGGCTTTATGTTTTAGGCTTAGATTTTTTTACGAAAAACACTGCTTATTGTTTGACAATGGGTCCAAAGAAAGGCAGAAGAGTGAGGAAGATAGAAGGCCCTTCTCACGGTGTTCCTGAATTTGAGCAGGGAGACACAGCGTATATATCCAAAAGAGGAGGACAGAAAGAGAGGCAACTGGGAGGGAGGAGGCACAACAACAGATGGAGAGGAGGCAAGGAAGGAGGATACAAGAGAGGAGGAATCACACTCCCAAGAGGAGGGACATCAAGAAAAAAGACCTAGGTCATAATGAACTGACACTGAAACAGAGGCTGCTGGAGGAGAGGCAGGAACATCACAGTCACGCCACAAGAAGGGACACATGACCAATATATATCTTATGGACTGTGATGAGGAGGCTTTAGTTGATTTTGTCAAAGACCACGAGGAGTTGCAAAACAAAACTAATGAACAGTTCCAAGACAAATCAAGGACAGTGTGTCTC
Source organism: Sabellastarte sp. h YS-2021 (assembly GCA_964017235.1). NCBI lineage: Eukaryota > Metazoa > Annelida > Polychaeta > Sabellida > Sabellidae > Sabellastarte > Sabellastarte sp. h YS-2021. Next base: position 15,510,617 of record OZ024933.1, read on the forward strand.
TGGGAGAGGTTTGCAAACAGTTTGAAGCTGTTTGTCAAGGTGTGCACGACCTGGTTTGAGTTGTAGAGGAGACGTATGACAAGCTCATGCAATCAAAGTTTGGACAGGCCCCAAAAGAGATGACAGCACGTCAGAACTGGATACAGGATAAGTTTGGATTCCTGGGGTTGCACATTGGACACAAAGGGTTGAGCAAGTTGTCAGGATTCAAGTCCAAGGCTTGAGGAGCCAGTGACATGTCACAAGAATCCACCGACACAAACAGCATGGAGATCAGCATGCGGTTAACAGACACCACGTTACAGCCTCAACAATTCCACAGCCACACTGCAGCTTCAGGGTGCTCTTCAGTCGACCACCAGGTCATGTACCAGTTTACACAGATGAGAACAATGCCTTCTTCAATCCTCAGGCAAAAGCAATAGACAAAAACACATACAGCCTTCTGCAACTATCTTGCATTGAAAGTGGAAGGATTAGAAAAGAAAGACTGTCACATATTTAGAAAGGAGGCTGTCAAGCTTCTTAGCAACATTCAGAGCAGGGTAGAAGAACATGGTCGTCAGCCACAGCAACCACAGCAGTAGTCAATTTCGCCAGCAACAGCCACCTTTCCTTCAACCACCGCCGCCTAACAGCAAGAACATCAGCAGCGACCAGCTCAGCCCCAGCCTCCTTTGTTTTTATTTATTTATTTGGGGATTTTTGTCGCTTTCATCACTGTAAGGGTCATATCATGACAGGTAGTTGGAAGGGCAGAGGAAACCAGTAAATCCAGTTCATTAGGGTACTGTACTGTAAACTGCCAACCAACGGCAAGCAACTACCAGTTTTCCCACTTGAGGCCCTGCGGGAATCAACCCCAGCCTCAGAGGTGGGAGTCCAGAGTGTTACCACTATGCCACCTTGGCCCCCATCCTCCTTTGCAGTCAGCCGAAACCAAACAGCAGCTGCAGTAGAACATATGCCAAGCCTTCAATCGGTCCTTTTCAGGACCACTGCCGTGAACAATTTAAAGGTCCATTTCAGGACCACCCTAATCTTTAAAAATCAGCTGCTGTTTTAAACAAATCCCAAACAAGAAGAATTACACCGCCCCACACAATACACTTTGTTCCCCCCCTAAAAAAATAAATAAATTGAATGAAATAATGAGTTTGTGACTGAATAAAAATTTGAATTTAAAGAAAAAGATTGATTTTTTTAAACAAGAAATGTTAAACAATTTTGAACGTAGAAAAAAATTGTTAAAAAATAAATTTAAAAAAATGAAAAAAAGCAAAATTTAAAAGAAATTATGAAAAAGTAAAGAAACACTTTGATCCCAAGGAAAAATGGGGTTACTATAACAGACTCAGGAGTTTATGGTCACCAAATAGCAGAAATACTCTCCATATTTTGTTTTATGCACTTTCCAAATATTAATGAAATCCATCAAGCAGTTTTGGAATAATACATTGTGGCAATATGAATTCTTAAAGCACATTCATGTTTTTAACTCTGCATTTTGATGTCACAGTCAAGACTACTGTGGATGCAAGGGGCATGACTTTCACTTAATAAGCTCTGGGAAAGTATTAGGGGCCAAAATATATCATAAACAGACAAAAAGTAGATAATATCAAGTTACATGACATTGCTGTAAGATGTAAATTCAAATAAATGCATAAGATTAGAGCGATATATTTTTACACATACGTTATCCTAGCTTCAATATATCATGATATGATTTGCTTTTTTATTTACAGGGCCTGATAAATGGTATTATTTTAAGCACTAACGAAAACAGAGACAAATTCATTACATTTCTAAAATTCTAGGAAATGGACTTAGAAAAGAAATTACTTACCAATAATATCTAAAAGGTCAATTGTCTTTTGGCCAAGCTTTGATATTGCCGCCAGATCTCCATTATATTTGCCGAAGTCCTTTTCCTTATCAATATCTGGAATTGAGAATTTGATGCCTGTATTAGTCCACTCATATGATTTCAGTCTGTTATCCTTTATGTAAGCCTCGCCTGCAATTTTTTCATAGTCAAACAAATGCCGGAGATGGATGTTTTCATAGAGATGAAAACTGTCAACCTAAGTAAAAAGAAAATGCACATAGTTTATGTTAACATAGAAATGGAAAAATGCATATTCCAGAAGCCGGTAAGGAAAGATCAGGCTAATAAACAATTATACAATAGTTCTACTATGCTAGACATATACATTATGGTGATGGTCAAGAGTGAAGTTTGCAGAACCCAAAAATGCTATTTTATTGACCATTCATATGAATTTATGGTATAAGAGATCACCATTACATAAAAATAACAATAATGCTTGCAGAACAAAAAGAATAATCTATTAATGCGCTGGAATCCACAAGGTACAATCCTCAAAACAAAGGATAAGTGGTAACCTAGGGGAGGGTGACTATGGTGGTAGATATACTTGTCTAAACTGGTACGTCCTGAGTTGGCTCCTAAAACTTAAAATGGTCTGCTGGTATCTGACATTAAGTGGTGTAACTATGGCAAAACAACACCTGACTATTGCCTTCTAAGATGGCCTGCCGGAACTGGCAGTATATTCATCAGACTATAAGACTTGATCAAAGATAGCAAACGTGGAGGCTGGGAGACAATTTGGCTTTAAAAGTGAGCTGACTATATTAAAACATAATATGAAATAGAAAGACCGGTGGAGTTTCTGTAGAAAAGACAGGACATGACTCATTTTGTCCAGTACAAAAGTCATGGAGCAGAGAGCATTTGGAACTTTGTAAAAAAATTGTAAATCCCTGAAGTGATACTTAACATGTAATACAGCTTCCAGTGAACACCACACGCAATTTACTTATACATTACTCTGGTATGTGTATCTCCAATAATGATGAATTTGATCTTGTCAGGGTTAGGTTTCAGTTTTACACGTTAGAAGTTACCCAGTTTAGCGCCTCTGGAAGTATTCCCTCATTTGACAACCATATGTCGGATTACTTAAATGATGTGATGGGGGACAGCCATGATTTTAACTTGCAACAAGCAAACGACTGCCATGCTAGTCTCCTTTATAAAACAACAAAATCACAAATATCTTTGTAAAACACAGATGAAATGGATAAGGCCAGAAGTGTTGATTGAACATTTTAAAATCCCACTGCACAATTTCGAAATGTTTGAAAGTTTTCAACAAAATATAAATCACTGCCCTGCAAATTTTAGCATGTGAAATCAAGAAATAAAAAAGTAAAGAAAAAAAAATAGTGATCTCTTAATGCACTAGCCTGAAGAAGACAGCTGGCGCTTAAAAAGGAGATCACGACACCAGGGGTCAGAAATACTTTGGTGTCTCTTCTTTCATCTTTTACCATGGTAAAAACGAACGTGCTTATAACTGGTGCAGATCTCAGTTTAAAGTATACGAAGTCTGACCAGAAAACACATTAGTCCCCCTTGTGCAAACATTCCACAAAACCCTGTATTATTTCTCTCATGAACATGTAAAAAGAACACTATGTCATAATGACCATACAGTCAGCAACGCCCCCCCCCCAAAAAAAAAAAAAATAAATAAATAAATAAATAAAAAAAGGCAATTATATTCTCCAATAAGATGTTTGGCCACAAAAGGGGCCTAACCACCAATACTACTTATGCAAGTTTTGTGAGAAGAGAGGCACAAAGCAATTGGCAAATGCCACATTTGCTTGGAAACACAGAAAGCCCTTTGGCCGTCATTGACTAAACATCAAAAGTACACATCCTGTCTAAAATTCTGCTGGCCATAATTTATGGCAAAGTGACAGTTCTGTCAGTCTCAACTATTCGTTTGCATTGAATACATTGCAAATGGACAGATATTATAAACCAAACCTTAATGACCCTTTTCACAGGGTATGATAAAGATACAATATATAAATAACTCTGCCTCTTCTCTAGTTTGACCAATCATTCACCCTAGTTACATTTAGCTACGCCTTAGATTCTGTCCGCTGATGGAGATAAAGCACTTTTAAGGTTCACACTGGATTAAAATAACTAGACGTAGATAATGAGGAAAAGCTTCATTTTTTCACTAGTTAAAGATTAAAGATGCTATGACTTGTGAAACTCTGAAACAATGGAACAAATAAAACGCTGAATAAGTATGAGTTCATCGATGAAAATGAGTTTCATCACACCAAAAAACTGGCCATCGCTTCTACCTCTCGATATATTTGGTTTGCCAGATGCAGAATCATGTTGATGACAATGCCCAAATTTTAACATTAAATAACGTATATTTAGATGGACAAATACAGTTATGTGTCATCCCAGCTCAATGTGAAATGTGAGATATGCATTTAGGCAATTCTGAAAAGCTCTGACATCTTAAAATCATTCTACAGTAGAAAATCAGCACCGAATTTGCCTCCAAAACAGATCAATTTTTTGCTTTATGTATTTTTTATTATGTTTCTTATTTTCAAAGTTTTATTTTTTCTCTTTGTATGTAGAATAACAAATATGAAATTCGCCACTTTCAGCATGTTTTGGACTGTTTTCCGGCTTTACTGCCTTAATATTTATGTAATACGTTTAACAATTTGGGGATGATTAAAGTGCTGGATAATTTTTCACAATAAATAAACTGACTGAAGTGCTAAAGATTTTTTCGCAATAAATAAACTGTTTAATGGATACAAAGTCTTTAAAGGATGAAAAGATGGAAAAGAAAAAAATGGTTAGAAATGTTAGGTCCTAAGTTTGCAGTTTCTTAGATACGAAATCCAGACTAGTAACTGTAAAAGGGAAATCTGTTTGCTTTGAAACAAAAAGTCAACACCATAATAACCACTTGACTGCAAGGTCAAGGTAAAAAACTACATGTCAAGGTTAGAAGATCACAAAACCATTTGGACAATTTTACTTACATGTTGCTATGAAGGTAATAATTGTATAAACTTTTAAAATTTTAAAAGTGACACTGCAAAACTTATTTTAAACCATCATGTTCTATTAGAAACAGGAAGGGCTCAACCGGGCAAAGGTGGAAGGAATGGTAGATGGGACAATGGAAGCATTTTTGAGGTATGTCTAAATGGAAGCACGTTTCCAGAGTCCAAGAGTCATTATATCTTTGTTGTCAAAATGTGTGGAACCAATGGTCCTGTGCGGGTAAATTCATACTTTTAAGAATAGTCCTAATAGCATCCCTAATGTTCATGTCTATGATCTGGCTAAAATGAGGAGCAAGATTTGCAAAAAGTGGAGCAGGGGGGGGGGGGGGGGGGGAGTGGTCTGGATCTAAGGAGGGCTTGTAAAGCCCTAACTGAACAAAGGTATAGATTATTAATGTAGCTCAACTACATGAAGAGATTATTATCCTCAAGTGTCTTACTTCATTTGATAATGGGATGCACATCCGAGGGTTGAAAAATTGCATCTTGTCTGAAATGTTTTGAAGGATCAAATAACCTATTAGAATTTGGAGAAAACTTGTGCAAAAGGCATATAAAGCAACAGGAAAAATTGCTGTGAAGAGGATGGTTCAGAAAGCTGGCCACATTCCAAGGAAATGTGTTATAAGATTGTGATATTGACCCCCAACCCCCCAACTCACCCCTTGGCGTTGGTCTAAAAGTGGAGTTTATCTTAACACTCCTAAGGTATCTGAAAACTGCTTGATGAAACAAGTGCTGCTGATCAAGGTCAAACTGTTTGGCCATCATAACTAATGGAGAAAGGTAGATTTAAATTTCCTTGTGAGAAAGGTATTTCTGATATAAACATTCCAGAAAAGCCAGAATGCTGTGAAATGCAAAAGAAATGGAAGTTTCATGTATATAATGAAAGTCAAAAAGGTTTACAAATGAGTGTGTGTGCCTTGTTTCTCGGTGGTCTGTGAGATTGGACACTAGGGTGGAAGAACCAATTTCAAAACTACAATATTAACTGAAGATACAGCATAAAATATGTACAGGGAATTCTGTCCCAGCATTAGTACTCATGCAAATGAGACAACAATTTTTGATCAACTGACAATAATAAAGGCCCCTTAAAATGAGCCCCTAGTCTTACTCCTACAACTCCTACAACTAAATTGTCACAAAAATATCAGTTGTGAAAAGCACCAAATATTCACCCCATAACCTCAATGCAAACACTATGTTCATTATCTTCTAGTGAACTATGTTCACTTGCAAATCTTGTATTGGGCATGCTGGGGTACCATATACGCTGTCCCTGTAAATTTCTTTCAAACCTGTGAGGGAAGCATAATGTGCAAAGGTTGGGTAGTGTCAACTGGTAGTTTTTAGAACAAAACAATGCCATTGATTTATTTATGTTTTAATGTCACTTTCAACACAATGTGTAGGTTATATCACAACGGGAAGTTTTATGGGCAGAGGAAACCATTAGATACAAGGTTCTGTTCTGTAAACTGTCGACCAACAGAAAGCAACTACCAGCTTTCCCGCTTGAAGTCGGGCCGAAAACTGAACTCCAATCTCAGAGGTGGAAGGTGAGAGTGTTTCGACTCTACAACCATGGCCCCCCAACAATGCCACTGAAGGCAGACAAAAATTTCTGAAACCATGTCATGTCCTGTAAATATTCCTCGGCCAATTAGATCCTCTTTTATTATGAGTTGCTCTAAACAATGCCATGATTCTGTTAATAAAAATGCTGGCAGGTCTCACACTTGTCGACATAGATGAGCTTGCCAAACAGTTATGCTGTCCTGCTGAGGAAGATTTTCGTCATAACGTTGGAACATTCCTCATGAATCTTCACTAATTTTTCATTGTCAATGTTAACAGTATTATGTTCTGTCTTCACTTGAATACATAGACATGTGAGCCTTCTACAGTGGGGAAACCTTATCCAGATTATTGCAATAAAGCAACTAGTCTATCAGACGTTTGTTGTGCGTCGATAATATAGCAATGATGTAATTATCTCCATAGACAAATAAATCATAGCCTTGCTGGGTCATAATAAATGCAATTGCATCACTGAGCGTCTGGATACCACAGAACAATTGACCCAGCCTAATATGACTGAAATGTCTGGGAAAGAAGCATAATTTGATGCAAAATGTCATTGCATCCGTAACGCTTGATCTATATTGACTTTAGAGAGCCTCACTTCTCCTTTGATATTATATTATATATTATTGACCTTATTTATGATGTTGTCATTTGGTGGAAATTTAAAGGCAAATGGGAGTAATGATACTGCATGGAATGCTCTCAAAGGGGTCTTACAATTGCTCCTAACTGTATTTCTTTAGGAAAATATTCCACCACTGTCTGAGGATGTTGCAAAGCCAAAAAAAGGTTTTTTAACATGGGTATTACTAAGGCCCTGAAGGTCATTACGGCGAATTTAAATGTTAAACATTGTAAGAGTCGTTTATCTGGATAATGTTCCAGGTATCTTTCTCAGGCTGGGATATTCATGCTAGATTTATAAGGTATACACACCCCTTGGTAATTTAGGAGGCCTGAGTCCCTAATGGTTTCAGCAACTTTAATGTAATTTGAGATATCAATGATTACAAAACCATCTCTATCTGAGCTAATGAATTCAAAATCAGTAGCTTGAAGAGCTAGATAACCTCATTCTCTATGAACAGGAGACATCCACAATATAATTTACCCTACTATTATGTGCAAGGTGAATATTGTTAATTTAAATGGTCATATACTCACTATAAAACAACATTAATGGATCTTGGAGGAACCACGTCTCAAATTATCAATCTGGCTGCTGCAAAAGTTCAATCCACGATAACATGGCAGGACTTACCTTAATACTCACCTCCAAAATTATGAACAAAACAATTATGAGTGCTGGAGTGTCCTGCCCTGTCTGGAGCAATGATATGTTCCATGGGCATCATCAGAACAGGTATGTTTTGGAATCTTATCTTTCGGAAGCCGGGAAAGAATTTGAAGAACTATGTGATGTAGTAAGATGAGAATTCATAACCACAATGTGGGAAGCACTAATTCTACTAAAGGTTCATAGTGGCATTGTTCTATGTGGGACAGCTCTCTTGCACCTCATCACGATTCCTGACAGGAATCATATTTGAATCTGGAGCCCTGCCTTGGGGTGGGGTAGTAGAGTGCTGCTCAATGTGTTCCATTTGATCAGTCAGAAACCTATTGGATGCTTCTAACCTTTTTAACAGTTAGTGGATTGAGATGAATACCACGGATCAACGAGATCAGGATTCAGTCAAACGGTTGACTTATTTGGCTTACTCTACTCCATATGTTGTATGTATAAGCCATTCTGTGAAGCCCCACATTTTTACTTTCCCAGTCAAAAGGCCGTTACCTTCTGTCTACTATTACTTGGTGTCATTTCCAGGCATACTTAACAATATTGTCCAATTTATGACACTAAGAATTTAAGCCTTACTTAAATCACCAACACTATAAAACAAAGTATTTTTCTATTGTTCATCCATCATAAATTGTCATTGTTTCTCCAGGGGTTTTTAAACTCTAAATCAATAAGGAATGGCCTTGTTTATTGACCTATGTAAGGCCTCTGATTTTTTAAAACAATCATGACACCAAAGAAATAAGGTAGAAATAAGGAATACAAGAGATTCTGTATTAGAATTATTAAAGATTAATAAATTTAATAGGAATACTTTTTTAATACTACTCACTTTTGAACATCCTTAAATAACTGCACAATACTACAAATTATTGAGTAAGTCATCCCAAGAATATTTGATAAACATTAATTACCTTTATGTTAATTTCTATATGTTTCTGATAGCTGCGAGTAGGGGAACCAAATTAATATTGTTAATATGTGATGTTAAAATATGTTACTAGGAAACTTAATAGTATTGTGGAGGGTAAATGTACACAATATAATTCTTACTTTTGAAAAATTGAATCCGTAGTCATATACCAAAGTCAAGTTGTCTCCACTTATCAAAGCATAGCTACCATCTGAACACTGAAAAGAGGTTGTATATGAAGCTGTCATTTCCAGTTCAGCTTCTGCAAAAGAAATTTACACTTATTCACATAACATTTTATTTTGAACAGGAAGCAGCTGTAGGTGGTATCTATTAAGATAACTCCAGTTCTTATATTAGTACATTCAAGGTAATCTCCTGGGGTGGGTAAAAGATTTCTATGATATTATTATTGGGTCACATCAATTTCCTAAATAATTGGCCATACAAGTAACACAGGCCTAGTGATTAGCAAGTTTCACATCTATTACAGGCTATCACTTCTGTGTAGTGTTACGGTCACGGGCAAGCATGGTAGCAATTACCAGTTGCTTTTAAGTTGCAACAGGAAAAGACAAAAAGTTTAACTTACAAATTTATTTAATAATTAAAAACAATGATTGCAGTCAACTGGTACGGTCATGTAACTGACAGTTAAGTTTGTCCACTGTATCCAGCAATCGGCCCTGGGATCTGTCCTGTGATCCACTAATTTGTCCACTAATACACAGATATCTGTATCCTGTGATCTGTTCAATGCCCGATAACACAAAATGTCCTTATCCCGTGACCCTTTCATTATTCAATCACACAAAATATCTGTGTAGAAGTATTCAGAAAGTTTGCACAACTGTACTGTCCACACCAAGATATGGACAATGTCTAAAATGCAGTAAATCCACTCTTTTGTAGAACCACACACTACATGCAGATGTAACAAGATGCACTCAGAGAGAGCAAAAACACTCGACTCGATGTGACCAGTCTCGCAAGTGTTATAAAATATGATCCAGATCTTCCCCAAAATTTGGTAACTTAATTCTTCATTTGGCCAGGTCCTACCCTTTTTATAAATATCTGTACATTAGTTCTGGAGTAATCTAAACACCAAAAACACAGACAACTAGACAAACACTTAGTTCACAAAAACATAAACTCCTGCATGGTGGAGGTAAAAATATTGGTTGAAATTTACTTCTTGGTGAAAATCACTCAGGGTAAACTTTTTGTGATGGACTGTCGAATTGCAAGGAATAAAAGGAAAATGAAAACATGATGAATACACCACCTCACTTTTCATTATCTTTATGTCAAGTTCGAAAATATTTTCCAAATATTTTTACAAGTATCACAAGCTAGGTTTGTGACCTCACAATGACAATTGCATTGTGACGTCATTAAGTAATGACATCATCAGAAAGCAAAATATTGATTTTTTCATGTAGGTGATGAAGAGAATCAGTTTCTCTGTATATGCCCAACTGAAAATAAGAAAACTGTTTCTTGACTTTAATTTTCACTCAAATTTTATGAAATTTGAAGGAATCCGTCTGTATCCGATGAAATATTTGCCCATCAAATTTGAATTCGATTGATGTTGTAGTTTTTGAGTTATAAGGGGAAAACAGTGCAGAGACAAAAAGACAGACCAAACAGAATGAAGTGATCACAATAACCCTCTCCTATCGTCGAGCCCTTGAAATAATAAGTTAAACAATTTTGTTTATTGTTAATTAAAAATAAAAAGTGTGTGACTAAGAGTGTATTGGCATAATGTGTAATTTTCCAAATATCATTTATACTACTTTATTTTTTATATCATTAAAATGACCACTTGTAGAAAAAGGCTAACATTTTCACCCCCCCCCCCCCCCCCCCCCCCCCCCCCGTCTCCACACCACTAACACTACAAACTCAATTAGATCAGTGAGAAAAGCCATGAAGCATAGCCACACACATTTTTATATACATGTTAAAAAGCATTGGGGGAAGCAAAGTTGATTGTGTGTGAATTATTGATTTACGTTCGCCAGGCAGATTTCACTGTAAAAGCCCAATTGAAAATAAGTAAATCTCTCTCCTGGGTTTACTTTTCGAACAAATTACACCAAATTTGGAAGAATCCGTCTGTTCCCCATGCAATACCTGCCCACCAAATTTGAGCTCAATTGGTGTTATAGTTTTTGAGTTATAAGGGCGAAACGGTGCACAGACAGACAGACGGACAGACAGACAGACAGAGAGAAACAAACTGATCACAATAACCCTCTCCTATCGTCGAGCGTTAAAAAGTATCCAAAGTACAGCAAATTTATCCAGGCACTGTAGCCAGTTCACTCCAGCAAAAGTTCAGAACAACACAGGAAATTTATATCTACATTATATTAGTTTTTAAACACAAATAGCCTTCCTTATAGCCAGCGAATACTTGTTCATCGGTGGTCATGCAGACAAAGTTTATATATACCTTTACAAATGGCCAGAACATTACAGAACTAGCATGAAAACAGATGCTCCCACCAGAGCCTGTGAGGAAGTTCAAGAATCTACTGGTAGTTTCTAGAAATTAATAGAATCACTGAGGTTTGCCCAGAGGGATTTTCTCAGTCTATAGATAGATCAATACAACAGATTATAATAAACATCACTAGCACACACACAAAAAAAATATCTAGACATAAAGCTTAGATTAAACAATGCACTGGCAAAGTGCCCATAAATGTAACAGCAGTTTCAGCTCTCACAAGCTGCAATACTATGGACCTGTCCAAATATGACCTTAACTGTAATGTAAAAGCCAAATTTTGACCACAAAAGCAGTGATTACAAATTTTTTGCTTGCTTCATAAGGTTCCAGGTTTGTCTTGTTATAAACACAATAGATATACAATAGTTCACATTCGTTTTTTACATGCAAGACTATTTTTAGTAGCAAAAATGGGATTGCTATAGCTTGACATTTACAGAACCTCAGCACCCACAAGTATACTCACTGGTAAGTGACAGCAGAATTACGTAAGAGGTAAACATCTCTGAAGAGCTTTTAAAAGAATACTTCTTCACCTGAAATATACAATAATTCTCATAGCTGACAAATGCAAATGCCAGTTATCATTCAGAAAATGTATCAACACATCACTTAAAATGTTGTTAAAATACTTCTCAAATCATGTGTAGTGAGCTAGGTGCTTTGGTTTTAAGAATCCAGTGCAACATTTTGATGCTATTGAGCGTCATTTTATCTCTGTGGCTATTCTGTGGCTATTTTGGAAAAATCTTAAAAATTAGTTGGTGGTTGACAAACATGTACCACCTCATACCAAACATGTCAAAGCAAAATACAATCCAGGATGGGTAACTGAAAGCGTGGAAGCGGCCAACCATTTGTTTGAATGCAGAAGCAGATACACCTTTAATAGATCACAAAACATGCAGAAACTTCATTAGTACAAAAGAATCTGCATGCAGACCAAATCCCAAATCCTTAGAACAAAAATTAAAGAAAATCATCACAACCATCAAAAATTCTGTTAAAGGTCAAAAAAGGCAAAGCTGATCATATAAAAGTATTCTGATCCTGTCATTTCCTGTTGATTTGTTACTAGACACGTGATCAGTAACAAATGAGGTATAATCACTTTTGTATTGCCTACCTTCATTTGACATTGAGGGATTATAATCAAGGTCAAGTTTGTGTGGCTGGCACGAAAGAGGTATTGCAGTCAGTCCTTCCCACGATACTTATAGTCAGATAATGGTAGTTATTATGTACTCTATGGTATCTGTGGGGGCAGAGTTTTGTTCACAGTAAGCTTGATATCAAAGTGAATTGTCTTATGGCCTTGGTTATTTTTAATGTTGGCCCAGACAGTACATGGGGGTGATATCTGACTTTGTCAAAAATTGCCTTTAAAAGCTGGTATTGCAGGTCATGTGTTTCATTATGGAATGTGCCACAAACAAACAGACACTCTATCACGTAATCTTAACATCTTCAAAAATTTATCTGTAGATACAGTTTGTGGGGTTAGAATTGTGGAACAAATACTGAAATCATTAACCTGTATTTAAGGCGATAAACCCAACACCAGTTGTTGTATTTCAAAGAAATACTTTTATTTTTCTTCCTTTGTATCAAGGTAACACAACGGTCAAAAAACTTACACTTGACTTATGGTTTGGCTCACTTGGGACTGATCACATCAAATTATTTTATGCCCATAGTTTCATACAGGCTGGTTTCTTATCACGAACCTTTGGGACCAATAATAACTAGATATCAGGAGTTTTACTCTGTTTACCCTTGTTTGACCCTGAAGTATTGATCTAAGGACAAACAAGACCACATTAAAAGATTCACAGCTAATTGTATGTTATAGTTCGGTTTCAGATGCCAAATCAATCATATGACCAATGATAAAAATGGTAAAGCACATTAAAGTTTGTCTTTTGCCGTTTGGCCTTAAAGTGGGGGTTGAAGGTTCACCACATCAAAGGATTCATAACATATGATTTTCTCTTACATTTGGAACGTGAAAAACCAACAACATCTAAGAAGTAAGAGTTCTGAAACCCGTTGTTTGACCTGACAAGAGGATTACCATACGTTTGAGATCCAAAATCACTATGATCAATAATAACAGGCACGTTTACGTTTGTTGTTGATGCCATCCTGTTATTTCAAAATGAGGCAAATAACATCTCTATGCTATATTTTGTGATGAAGAATAAATACTTTAAATATGAGAAGCCAAAGTATAGTTTTCGGACGAAAGTGTAAAGTAACATTTGTATGAATAAATTACAAATCAATTATCTTCTAATTTTATACAAAAGTCACTGAAATTAACACCCTTAGACTTATGATGCATTACAAATTTAGCACAGCTGTATGCAGTAGCCTAAAACTTAAAGGAGGTAACAGGAAACATAGTGGCGTAGTGGAAACACACTCGCATCCCATCTCTGAGATATGAGGTTCAAACTCTGAACCCTATGTTTGAAAGTTAGTTGCTTACAGGTAGTCGTCAGTTTACAGTACAGACCCTTGTCCAACTGTATGTACTGGTTTTCTCTGCCTGTAAACTACCCATTATGAGATTACCTATACATTGTTGAAAGTGAAATTAGACCCAAAATAAATACATCAATAAAGGAGGATAACTCTACTTTTTTCACAACCAAAAACTATATTTACCCCAATATTATAACAAATACTATTTATATCACATTCTAATGGTATCTGAACTCGCACATACATTTGGTGTACTTGTAATTAGAAAAGCACCTAAAAATCACCTACATTCAGCACTGATATATTAACATCCCATATACTTTGTTTTGGCAAATTAAAACAATAAAGTATTAACTTTCATCATAAATTGGTTAAAATATTTGAAATTATTATTTATGCAACTCCTTAAAATCATGTTAAAATTAAACACTTTGCAATTTCAGGTGTAAAAAAAAATCAGTAGACAAAAACATCATCTGACAGATACTGAAACATTTGCAAAAATATCACAACTATTGTAAAATATGGGCAGAAATATATTTAAAAAAATCTTTATTCTAATAGAATAATAACTGCTTTTATCATGTTTTAAAATGGCTAATCCACTTAGGAATAGTTTTAAGTCGCAAAATGGCTAAGCGGAAATATTTGCTATTTTAAGACAGTCAGTTTTATAAAGTAGGTTGCTATATGTTACCATCGCAGCAAATCACTGTTTAGATTATCAAATATAATTTATAATTCTAATAATAAAGCTGAATATGAATATGATCAATTAATCAGATACATTTCCATTTATGTCATATTAGTTAAATACCTACACATGAAAAAAATATTTACATTTACTTAAGTTTGCATGAGATATATTATTAATTTCACAAGTCCTAAAACTACTCAGGGGGCTCGGTTGTGTAATCGTTAGAGTTCTTGGCTCCAACCTCTAAGGCCGCCGGGCAGGGCGCTTCATGTTGGAAAGTTGGTAGTTACTTGCTGATGCCCAGTGGTTTACAGTGCAGTATGCACTGATTTCCTCCACCTGTAAACTACCCGTCGCAATAGGACCCTGGCTGTTGAATGTGACAAAAAACAACTATAAATCTAATCCTAAAACTACTCTTATTTATGTCCCTTGTGTAAAATGGCGTTTTATTGATAATGATATTCAGTTATTTTGTAATCATATTGGAGACATGAAGGACTCATACTTGGACAGCTCCAGGTTTAGATTCCTTAATAACAATCCTTTAATAATTGTGACTTGTGTATCCAATAGTTTTAAACACACATACATTATCTAACAAACACTGACTTTCCACTGTCAGAGCCACTAATGAATTAAAATACAAATTGACTGATCATGTTTTTAAGCAGAATATTTTATCAAGAATAATAAGTTAACAACGTTATAAGAGCCAGAGGATTAATTGATGTGGCAATTACTAGATATAAGTGATCTAAGTTTATCTTTGTACATGTTTTTTTTTTGAAAATTTGTACAGGACACAATTGGTATATCCTGTGGCTTATCAGTAAGTGGTGACAAAGTTTGTGTATGAATAAGTACTGTTACCATAAAAACAGGAAAGAATATAGTGCATATATACCAGTTCATACTATTTCCTGTGAAATTGAAGAAAACTGTCTCTTAACTTTCATGAATCAGTGATATTACCTGAGACACTCAGTAGAAATAACTCCCATTGTTCCCAAGTCTGAAAATAAATACGACAATAAAAACTGACATCTGAAAGGGGGTAGTAAAAGCATTAATTACTGTGTGTTATTTGGCTGAATTTTGTACTTTGAACCTCGATAACACAAATGGTATTTGGTATATTTTTTAATGTTAATAACTGAAAAATAGCTGTGTTATTATTTTTGCACAAAAAATATGCAAATATTAAAATTATTTCTTATTCTGTCTCTAATTGACAAAAACCCTGGGATCAGTTGATGGGTCTACTTAGCCAAAATTGGTGAGCAAAATGCTTGTCTCAGCTAACAAATTGAAATTTATTCCCACAAAGCAGCTGTAGATTTGCACTAGCATATAAAGATTGAGGTTCTTGGGCCTAGTATTTGACACTAATCATAATAAAAGTTAACGAGATTTACTCCTCAATCTTGCCTGTTCCCTTGGGTCAGGGCTCTATTTGATTCTTCAATTTTGGTATTTCCCATTTAGAACTGGACTTAAGTTTTACATTTGATGGGGATATGATGAATATAGTTGCAATAAATTGTGAAAGGGTAATAGCAGACATTGCAAAATGATTAACTCGTTAATAACATAACAACTGACATAAATAAGTATAGTATATGATCTTAAGACAAAACTTCCAAACGGGCCCATAAATCAAATCTTGTGCATTAAAACATGCACTTTGATTTAAAGTTGCTCTTTTTAAGGCATATTCTTATTTGATAGTAATATGCCGGTCACTTTTGATGCAATAAGATGAAGGTACAAAACCACATACAGAAAAATTGATCCATCTGTAGATATCAGTTTTGCCCATAAATAGTCAATAGTTATTTATATTAGGACAATTTGTCAATCGCCAAACAGTAGACACATGAAGAAACTCATTTACTACACTTGAAAATCACAGATAAGAATACCATATATTTTCAAGTGTTTACTTACAAAGAGATGTACATGGAAATATGCACGTAGTCTTTAAAACTGTGGTTAAATGATGTGTGGATAATACAATAATTGAAATTATTTTATTAAATCTATGAACTTTATCAGAACTGAAACCTAATGACATTAAATTATTGTCAGTATATATACATCTACAGTTCATGTAAAAGTGGAGTGAATTTACACTGTGTTGATCATTTTAGTTTTATTTACAAGTAACCCTTTGTTTGTTATGTATTTTTCTTGTGAACCTAGCTGTTAAGAGGTTGTGTTAAAATATTTCTATCTCATAATATTGTGTACAGAAACCAGTTTAAGTCAATGGTGACCCACCTGATCGTGTACTCGTTATTGATCAATGCTAGCGTGATGAAAGAGTTATTTCACATTTGGACATCTATGGGTATATCCTGTCTATGAGTCCTAGAGCATGTGTTATTGGGGTGTTCCACTGAGTGTAAGGAAAAGTTCTCACCTAAGTAGTTTTCAACCATAAAGGTTCCAACATGGAAAGCTTGACATCCCAAAGTCAAAGTGGTTGAAAAATTCCCATATTTTTGAAATTTCTTGATGATCAATATTTTAAATTTAGAAGTATACATGAGAATACACAATGGCCCCTTCTTTCTCATTTTACACACGGAATTGTCCCATACTGTGTTACAATTATAGACAGGATGAATATAGGTTAAGCCTTGTAAATGACTACTCAGGACTGAAGGAAAAGATTACATAGTGTTATTTAAAAGTGTATAGCTTAACTACCCAGAGGATTGATGTTTGATCTCCGGAATTGGCATTTGTGATTGACTTCACACAAATTTCATGAAAACATTAGAGAGAAAGTAGAATGGGCCTCTCCGGCCAAACTACAGAACAGGAGCACTCAGAACTATTCAATGTTTGATGTTTGATCAATGGTTTTACGTAATTGACTTCACTAGGAAATTTTCTCAAAAATGTTGGAGTAGTTAACTCTGGAATGAGCTTGTCTGGCCAAACTATATTATAGAAGTAGTATATAGTAAACAACGATTACTGTTACTTCCCAAGAAAATTATTAAAGGTGTCAAAGCAGGCTTGCATCACAGGCTTATGTCACAATACCCTTCTTGGTCTGGTTCAGTCCAGATGTTTAAATGAAAACCTATGAAAAATAGCAAAGTGTTTTGAAAGGTGGTAATTTTTCTACCCCTTCAACTTTGCAAGGTTGGGAACCTTTCAAGGTGGGAACTTTTTGGGTAGGAACTTTTCTGCTTGGAAACTAGGGAACCGACCCTACCTGGCTCTGGGGTCAGCTTGCTTTGCTTACAAACTTGGTTGGTCTCAGCTAGTTTTTCATGCCTTTACTTGGTGGGTCTGTGAAATATGTAATAAGTTTGATATTTTAATGAAACCTGATATTTCTCCATCCCAACCATTATCATGTTCACTTAACGTCTTGTCCCTGTCAAAATATGAAAAATATGGTAATTATTATGATAATAAGGAGAAAAACCTGTGTAAATGATCAGAATCCTGAGTTGACAGACTAGGTCAACAGGTATGCTGTACATATAAAGAAACCTAAAAAAGTAGTTATTTTTGTCATACAATAAACACATTTTCAGCCTATTCCAACGGAGCAATCTCTGGGAAAAAGAGGGATCAACATGTCATCTAATGAAAAATCACCTGCTAAAAAGTATCTAGTGATATTTGATATGATTTTAGCTGCACTATTTTGGATACACTGTAATTTAGGAAGATTGAACTTGTACAGGCTCCTGAAAAGTGAGTTGCAGTAATCTAACCAACTACTAACAAGAGCACAAGTATAGAAGCATCATGAGTAAGAAACAGTCTAAAATGTCTAAAATCACGGAGTTGCACAAAACAACTTTTGCAGGCATTCTGAACATGTTTGGACAAAGAAAAAACAGAATCAAACCACAAACTCAGATTCTTGACCAACTCAGCGGAAGACTACTCAAAATGTTAGAGGGGAAATATACTTTTAATTTGTCTCTCTGTCTTTCTTGAAATTTTAATGGAGGAGCAGAAGGAGGGTGAATATCTATTTCAGTGCCAGACGAGACAAAAGTATCTCTAGGTGTCTTGATTTTATTCAGGAAAAAGTAGGCAAACACGTCAGCCAATGACTTGTCAGACTCCTGAGAAGCACTGTCAGATTTAAAAGGGAAAATCCAGACCTTTCCCTTTTAGACCTTAAATTTCGCAATATGCAGGGTTTTGGTGCAAATATGGAAATTTCTTTCATGAAATATGGCAGTTTCATGCAAAAATTTGCACCATTTGAGACATTTGTCAAAATCACGTAAGTGAAAAAACTCAAAAAGCCATCAGAAAAACAGCAAATATACACCTGGAAAAAGGGTGCACCCTAATCACGAAAATGGCAAATTTCATCTATTTGCAAATAGGGTATGCCCTATTCATGAAAACTGCAATTTTCATCTTTTTGTAAATAGGGTGCACCGTAAACACGGAAACGGCAAATTTTATCTTTTTGTAAATAGGGTGTGCCCTAAACACGGAAACAGCAAATTTCATCTTTTTGTAAATAGGGTGTGCCCTAAACACGAAAACAGCAAATTCAATCTTTTTGTAAATAGGGTGTGCCCTAAACATGGAAAATGCAAATTTCATCTTTTTGTAAATAGGGTGTGACCTAAACACGGAAACTGCAAATTTAATCTTTTTGTAAATAGGGTGTGCCCTAAACACGGAAACTTGAAATTTCATCTTTTTGTAAATAGGGTGTGCCCTAAACACGGAAACTGCAAATTTCCTCATTTTGTAAATAGGGTGCACCCTAAACACAAAAACAGCCAATTTCATATTTTTGTAAATAGGGTGTGCCCTAAACACAAAAATGGCAAATTTAATCTTTTTGTAAATAGGGTGTGCCCTAAACACAAAAACAGCAAATTTCATCTTTTTATAAATAGGGTGCACCCTAAACACGGAAACTGGAAATTTCATCTTTTTGTAAACAGGGTGTGCCCTAGAGACAGAAACTGCAAATTTCCACTTTTTGTAAATAGGGTGTGCCCTAAACACAGAAACTGCAAATTTACTCTTTTTGTAAATAGAGTGTGCCCTAAACATGAAAACTGCAAATTTCCTCTTTTTGTGTATAGGGTGCACCCTAAACACGGAAGCTGCAAATTTCATCTTTTTGTAAATAGGGTGCACCCTAAACACGGAAACTGTGAATTTCCTGTTTTTGTAAATAGGGTGTGCCCTAAACGCAGAAACTGTAAATTTCCTGTTTTTAGGCAGGTTGCGTGTAACCAACCCGCCTATTAGACGGATGTGTCCGACGTCCGTCTGTCTGTCCACATTTTTTGTTTCAGGACTCTAGACTCGAAAATGGTTTGTCCAATCGAATTCAAACTTGACAGGGACATAGATCACCATCATAGCTAGGTTCCTTTCGAAATTAGTGTAATTTCGTCTGTTCGTTTGTCCGTTTTTTGTCTGTCAGTTAAAATTTCCATTTCCGGACTCTAACTCGAAAACGGCTTGTGCAATCGAATTCAAACTTGACAGGGAGATACATCACCACAATAGCTAGGTTCCTTTCGAAATTGGTATAATTCTGTCTGTTCGTTTGTCTGTTTTTCGTCGATTTATCTGTTCGTCAACATTTCTATTTCCGGACTCTAAATCAAAAACACTGTGTCCAGTCAAATTCAAACTTGACAGGAGAAAGATCACCATCATAGCTAGGTTCCTTTCTGAAATTGGTGTAATTTTGTCTGTCCGTTCGTTTGTCTGTTTTTTGTCCATTTATCTGTTCGTCAACATTTCTGTTTCCGGACTCTAACTCGAAAACACTGCGTCCAATCAAATTGAAACTTGACAGGGAGATAGATCACCATCATAGCTAGGTTCCTTTCGAAATTGGTGTAATTTTGTCCGTTTGTTTGTTCGTCAACATTTCCGTTTCCGGACTCTAACTCGAAAACGGTTTGTCTTTACAGACATTTTCTTTCTCTTAGATGTTGTTTTCTCTACTTAAACATTATTTGGAGGTTTATGTAACTGACATTGCTCTGAAAGTATCCAGATCTTTGCACTGTTTTATTACTCCTGTATCTCATGGTGTTGAAAACTATTTCCCCAGGCTATGGAGTATGGGCATCTCTGATACTATTTTTTTATTTACAAAGAAAAGGCTTTAAATAATTACACTTAGTATTATAATATAAGCTTTAAAAATCAATTCTTAGCTATAAATATTAAGAATACGTAGGAAAAGTTAACTTTTTGATAAACTCCACTCAACAAGGAAAAGTATACATGCTGATCAAAATAAGGGCTCATAGAAAAACATAATAAAGGATATTGTATATCAAAAGTCAGCTATCCTCTGGTTTATGCTGTATCTTTTCACGCTTTTATGTAATTAGTGTAAATACACATACAACACTTTGTACAATCTTAGTCAGTCACTTTTTTATGTTTAGTTTGTACCAAAAAGCTAAAGGTTTAAAATCTTAATATTAGAAATTGATCTTAACAACAATACATATATGTTACAGTAAATAGGTGAAACCAGTAAATTTGCATATTTATTAAGATTTTGAGTAAAGGGGTGCATTTGCTGAATTGATTAGCAAATATGCATATTTTTTTTTAAAAAAATCAGTATTTTCTTAGTTAAATCTAAAATGCTTTTACTTATTTTATATTTTGATGCGTTTTATCTGCAAGATTTAATAAACCAAACATAGCTGGTCATTTTAGTATTTTACCTCATAAAATACACCAAATTTGTTTCAAATGAAATGTAAACTATCCTAATATTTACTACAAATGATTACATAAAACCCTATAACTGATCACAAAAAATGGTATAAATAAATCTTGGTTTGTTGTTTGAAGGCTTTATGTCCTCAACTTGATCTGATGTTTCATATGAAGTCACAATTACCTGATGGCCACTGACTTTTAAGCACCAATCCATTATAGTAGTCTAATTTTTCACAGAGCTTCCATAATAAAAATGTATTTAAATTATTTCCAAAAAATGTGAGCAAAACACACAAAACACCTTGAACATTCAACTGTATCAAAACATATGACTTCTAATCCACCACACTTCAATACTCCTTCTTGTATAATGTAAACCCATTATCTGACTTTCAGTCTTATCTTAATTGAGGTCACAGTGGGGGAAGAGACTGACCTATCTTGCCACTGAGAAAAATAAATATGTGTTGCTTGTGTAATTTGAGTGGGTGTCCCTTAATTTATCTAGGCTCTCTCTTGTAGTTATGTACAACATACCAGTGGGGTTTATCAGTCCAGCATATATCTCTGACATTATAATGACTCCTTTACCCCACTGCACACACTTGATTTACACAGTCTTGGAAAAAAGTCTTTGAGAATGGTGGTAGTTGAGTAAACATACAGGCACAAAATGAACACACACCCAAGTAAAAATTTCTGTAAAGCCTGAATCCTGATTTTTTTTACTTAAAATAAGTGACTCAAATCCAATTTGACACTTTTCTGGAAGTCTCAAATTTTAAAGAGTTTCGTAAAGTTTACAATTTTACATACAAATTGGACATATTTTCTAATGTCATGAGAAAAGGGTAAACTAAGTGAGAAAAAAATGTCTTCATAAGTTATAAGTCCTGCACTTTCCTTCAGTTGTTTTACTTAATATAGACTTTTAGTGCTTACTCTTGTTGGAGTATTAAATTTTGTATTACTCTTTGTATGTTAAAGTTTGTATATCTTAAAATAGAACATATTTGTAAAATGTATTCAGTCCCACTCAAAAGTAACCCCTAAAATTCTTGCCTTTCAAACACACCACTCATTTGGTTTTCTCAGCCTCATCTTAATTATCTGAAAGACTGGGATGAGATTTAAGTTTAAAAGCATGTATCTCTGGGACAGGACACAAACACAAACCACAGTCCTAGGAAGTATACCATCCCAACCCCTCAAATCTGAGGGAGGGCTTATCTACTCC
This sequence comes from Sabellastarte sp. h YS-2021, assembly GCA_964017235.1. Classification (NCBI taxonomy): domain Eukaryota; kingdom Metazoa; phylum Annelida; class Polychaeta; order Sabellida; family Sabellidae; genus Sabellastarte; species Sabellastarte sp. h YS-2021. Next base: position 15,533,020 of record OZ024933.1, read on the forward strand.
CCCACTGCAAGTGTTTATGTTATCTGAAAACCATGTAATTAATAGCCCATCATCTGCATGTGTCTTGTGGTTGTAAGTGACTACTGTCTCATTTAAAATGTGTTGCCAGTACTGGAAGAAAGCAAATATACTTATCAAACCCAAACCACATTTACCTGTTGAATATATGCTTGTAAAAAGAAGCATGTGTATACTGTTTCTATATTTTTCCTTCACTATAATTTAATGAAAGAGTTGTATTTTATTGGTACACACATTTATTATCTCCACCAAAGAGGTATTGTTGTCATGACTGTTTGTCTATCTGTTTGTCAGAAGGGCTACATAAATACTACTGCTTGGGTCACAGTCTGACTTATATCCTATTAAATTTTGACTGATCTGGATCACTGTCTGGATACAAAATTATAATAAATAATAATAATCCAGAGACATGCTGTTACTTTTAAAAGATATCTTATCTAGCAAGGATGATAAATTCTTCAAGGCATGCAGATTTGTGTGTTCGTCTGTTCTACGAGCCGCTAGATAAGAGGTACTCCCACGAAAAGTGTGAAAATTTCAACTCTTTATCACAATTTTCTCATTGACCATTGAAGGGATTTCTCCCTATCTTAGATATATGTACTACGACACAAGTAGATTCCCTTTTGTGAGTATCAGGCCTGGATATTTTTAAATTAATTTTTTGTGAATTTTTATGTCAGCTGACAGAGAAGTCGTCACTCTGCGGTGTGGGCGTCCGCGTCCACGTCAATAACTTCTCCAAAACTACAAGGCCTAGAGACATGCTGTTTTACCTATCTATACCTTATCTATCGAGGATGAAAAATTGTTCAAGGCATGCAAATCTGTCTGTTCATCTGTTTGCTAGAGACATTACAAGGGAGGTACCCCACCAAAAGTGTGAAAATTTCAACACTTTATCACAATTTTCTCAGTGACTATTGCAGGGATTTCTCTCATATCTTGCATATATGTACTAGGCCAGAGGTAAATGCTCTTGTGTGAGTATGAGACCTGGATTTGTCCTTTTTTAATAAATTTTTTTAATAATTTTTAATGCATTAAAATTCATGAAATCATGCACTAAATCACTTACAACTTGAAAAGTGTTGCATTTAGAGCATTTTGTTAAAATATGTTATTCAGCTACTTTTTCATAGCTACAACATGGTGAGTAACTTGGGTGTCTGTCTCAATAGCTAAGTGAGTAATAGCTAATTTTGCGCTTTTCAGTAACTTCCATCATGAGTAAAATCACTTGTAACTTGAAAACTATTGCCTTTAGAGAATTTCGTATAAATATGTTATTCAGCTACTTTTAGGTCAGCTATAACATAGTAAAATTTCAGACCTGTAGCTCATGGCATAGCTGAGTAATAGCTACTTTTAGGTTATTACTGTTGAGTAAATCACTTATAACTTGAAAAGTATTGCATTTAGAGTATTTAGTTTCATATATTACTCACCTATTTTGGGGTCAGCTATAACATAGTGAAGTTCCAGACCTGTGGCTCATTGCATAGCTGAGTAATAGCTACTTTGAAGTTCTCACTGTTGAGTAAATCAGTTGTAACTTGAAAGCTATTGCATTTACAGAAATTTGTGTAAATATGTTATTCAGCTACTTTTGGGTCAGCTATAACATAGTGAAATTACAGACCTGTAGCTCATGGCACAACTGAGCAATAGCTATTTTCAGGTACTGGCTGTTGAGTAAATCAGTTGTAACTTGAAAAATATTGCATTTGGAGTATTTTGTTAAAATATGTTGTTCACCTACTTTTGGGTCAGCTATAACATAGTGAAATTACAGACCTATAGCTCATGGCATAGCTGAGCAATAGCTATTTTCAGGTTCTCACTGTTGAGTAAATCAGTTGTAACTTGAAAACTATTGTATTTACAGTATTTTGCTTAAATATGGTGTTCACCTAATTTTGGGTCAGCTATAACATAGTAAAAATTCAGACATGTAGCCCATTGCATAGCTGAGTAATAGCTACTTTGAGGTTATCACTGTTGAGTAAATCAGTTGTAACTTGAAAACTATTGCACTTAGAGTATTTTGTTTAAATATGTTATTCACGTAATTTTTGGGTCAGCTATAACATAGTGAAATTGCAGACCTATAGCTCATGGCATAGCTGAGCAATAGCTAGTTTCAGGTTCTCACTATTGAGTAAATCAGTTGTAACTTGAAAACTATTGCATTTACAGTATTTTGCTTAAATATGTTGTTCACCTAATTTTGGGTCAGCTATAACATAATAAAAATTCAGACATGTAGCTCATTGCATAGCTGAGTAATAGCTACTTTGAGGTTATCACTGTTGAGTAAATCAGTTGTAACTTGAAAACTATTGCATTTAGAGTATTTTGTTTAAATATGTTATTCACGTAATTTTTGGTCAGCTATAACATAGTGAAATTGCAGACCTGTATGGCATAGCAATAGCTACTTTCAGGTTCTCACTGTTGAGTAAATCATTGTATCCACTGGATAGCCGCACTATGTAGAGAAATTTCACCATTACTGCTCTAACTAAAAAAAAATATTATAGCTAGCCTTGTTGCAGGATATATTAATAACCATAAAATGTTGCCTGGGAATATTTTTGGCCTCATTTTGAAAAACAAGATGGCCGCCACAGGCATTTCTTTGTCAGTAATGAAAAGTGCTTATATCTCCCTTATTATTGGTCCTAGAGGTTTGGGATGGTAAACAGGACATACAGGAAATCATGGTCTGGGAATCTGATGTGGTCCAATTTGACCTTGGACCCCTCCTTCAAGGTCAAACGAGGATAGCCACACTTAAAAGTGCTTATAACTCGCATATTATTGGTCCTAGAGGTTTGGAATGGAAAACCAACCTATAGAAAATCATGGGCTGGGAATCTTTTGGTGTGGTCGGATTTGACCTTGGACCCTGCCTTCAAGGTCAAACGAGGCTAGCCAAACTTAAAAGTGCTTATAACTCACTAATTAATGGTCCTAGAAGTTTGGGATGGTAAACCAACCTACAGAAAATCATTGGCTGGGAATCTATTGGTGTGGTCAGATTTGACCTTGGACCCCTCCTTCAAGGTCAAATGAAGATAGCCAAACTTAAAGTGCTTATAACTGGCGTATTATTGGTCTTAGAGGTTTGGGATGGTAAACCAACATATAGAAAATCATGGGCTGGGATTCTTTTGGTGTTGTCAGATTTGACCTTGGACCCCTCCTTCAAGGTCAGTTGAGGATAGCCAAACTTAAAATTGCTTATAACTCAGACTGGTGTCTAGGATCGGACAACTCCAAGAACAAGGCTTCTTTGTGGAGGTGGCAGAGAGAATTGCTGCTCCTCAGCGATCATCAACAAGGACTATCTACAGGTCAAAGTGGGCCCTATTTGAAAAATGGTGCAGAGAAAATTCGGTGGATTTCTCCACAAATCTCAGATTTTTTCATGTACCTGTACCAAGACCTAAACAGGCGCCCCTCGACCATTGATGGTTACAGGACTGCAATCGTTGACACTTTGGGCCCAACGGCCCACCATATTGCACACAATGCAGACCTTCATAGGTTACTCTCCAGTTTTCACAGGGATTGTCCAAAAAGTTCCAGAAATCTGCCTAAGTGGAACCTTTCTGTTGTTCTCAATGAGCTCACAAAAGCACCCTTTGAGCCTATGAAAGACACAGACCTCAAACATCTTACCCTCAAAACTGCTTTCTTGCTAGCTTTGGCCTCCGGCAAACACCACAGCGAAATCCATGCCTGGGTCACAAACAAAGTATCTAATCTAGGTCAATGGGAAAAGGTCGCCCTGTTCCCTTCTTCTGATAGATAGATAATTCAAAGAAGACAGGACCCTGTGTCTGGTGCGGGCCCTGAGGTAGTATTTGGATCGAACCAAATACCTGAGGGGGTCTCGTTCCCTTCTTTTCATCTCCTTCAAGAAAGGACATACCTCAGACATCAGACCCGCTACTCTCTCTTCATGGTTGAAACAAACCATCCTACTTTGTTATAAACAAGCAGACCAACAAGCCTTGGACTTGGTCCAAGTTAAAGCGCGTGACATCTGGGCCTTCGCGGCCTCTAAGGCCTTTTACGGTGGAGTATCAGTGGACCAAATCATGACTGTCACTGGAAAGCTCACAACACATTTACAAATTTTTACCTAAAAGACCTTCTTGGTCAGACAAGAATATGTATCTGGGACCCGTAGTGGCGGCACAACAAGTCCTAGATCCTTCCCCTCAGACCAGTTGTTCTCGGAAAGAAAAAATGGGGGGGGCACATCCGCTACAACCAAATCTTTAGGAGGTATTCTTTTACCTTCAAGATGTTACGGGTAAGGTCATTTTTGTTTTTAGTTATCAAAGTAATTTGTATTAAGGACTTATTAAGTTGTCATTAATCTCATATTCAGGTGGCAAAAAATTTTATGAGAATTCCAACCAATGGGCTGGTATATCACTCGTGATGGGCCCCTAGGGACCCTTAGACCTCTAAGTGAGCACTGCTGCACTTCCGTCCTACAATCAAAACATCTTGACAGTTTTTAGCACTGTCTTCTATTCTACATAGGTTTTTGGCTCCTTACAGGCCCGGTCTTCGGGATTGGGGCACTGTAAATGGGACTCAGACTGGTATATCTAACACTATTCTAATATAATTATTGCTTCAAATCTAAGAAAAAATTGACATTCCTTTCAGTCTCAGCTGTAATCCTGCCACCGGGCGGTTGGATTCAGCATTGAGTCCCACATGGTAAGCTATTGTAGCGTAATAAAATTGAAAATTTTAATTACTTAAATGTAGCTTTTATACGCTACAAGCTTACCATGTGGGACTCAGAAGAGTCCCACCCTGCCTCCCCGCTGTTTACAGCTGAGGGGTAGGTTTTAGAAAATTTCAACGAGAAAGTAGGGCGATTGGTCAGAAGCTATCACGTGACGACAACGAGAGGCTACGGCCAACTACAAATTTCTTTTTTTCTTAGACGTTGGCCATGATGCCTTGTGGCCATCCGAGTACAGCATTGAGTCCCACATGGTAAGCTATTGTAGCATAATAAAAGCTACATTTAAGTAATTAAAATTTTCAATTTTATTGCGTTAATACATCCTATCCAATGGACAATTGCTGAATAACTAAGATGTACGCAAGGCAGTAAGGGTGTCAGGTTTCACTCCACCACGTATAAACTCTAGGTAACTGTCCCTACGCGCCAGAGTGAGGTTGGCCATGCTGATGAAAACTCCCTCTGAGAGATCCTGCATTGTACGCTGCATAGCTTGTGAAATGGACCTTTTGAAAGTCACCAAATACTCAAGCTCTTCTACTGCTTGCTACATTCTCTCTGCTGTGTTGCCCTTAGTTGAATTTACCCAGAGTGACTTCAACTGTGTAACCATGGAGTCCTGTACCTTTGTAAGGCACCTTGATAGACCAGCAGCCTGATTACACATAATGGTCTGCTCTCTGAATGCCTTCTCCCACCTGCTCAGTGTGTCCTGGCTAAAATTATGTGAGGCTGGAGCAGAAGGTAAACTTCGCCTGGCCACTCTAGAGAATGCACTGTTGAGCTTTGCTGGTTCCGGAGACCAGTCAACTACAGCAATCGAAGCAGAGTCCTTCTTAATTGCATGCATCCCATACCACTTTGAAGTACGGGGCGTTTTCACAAACTCAGGTCACGTAGTAAGCCACTGTTCTCACTGTTGCTAGAAGGATAACCCTCAGCAACAGTCGGGTTTAATTTCTCCATCTTTCTACACAACCATTCATCTACCGGTAATCTAACAGACACTTTACCGGTTCTCTTCACTCTGGACCCGGCGAAAGGGTTATCATCCATAGAAGCAGCTGAGTTGTCGTAGTCGGGTATATGATGCCAGCCCATGAAACTTCTGACCCCTCTGATAGTTTCCCTGTAATTGGCATCTTCAGAGAGGTCCAGATCAGTAGTTGTTTCCGGCAAATCACTCTGATCGTGAAGACTAGCTGGTGAAGCCGGTTCCCCAACCAACTCAGCCTCACTTTCAGATTCCGCAGCAACCTCAGCATTTCCGAGAATGGAAAGTAATTGATCAGACAGCGTAGCTTGGCACTGCAAAAATACTGAAATTTGCATTTGACTTGAATTTGGATATATTTTGGATATTTTTTATTTAAATTTAACAGCAATAGGATTTGAGTAAAAGATTAAAAATTTAACTAGATGAATCTGGTTGTGGTAATTGGATAAAGTTATATGAATTTATCTCTTTATGTGCTGTAATGTCAATGCACAGGATAAAATTTTAAAAAAGTATTCATAGAGTGCAGACCTATAAGGAAACATTTCTGAAATTTCAGGGCTTTTTGCATCAAGAATATGATCTGATCTCATCTTTTCTAGAATATACAGCCCAAACCATATAAAATGCTATACAGATGTGCTCATTACTTTTGGAGTAATTGTGAATAAGAATACAAAGAAACAATAAATCCTGAATTAATGGAAAGCTCCCAAGAGGAGGCCTGTGCTCTGTGAGTGCTATCTGGTTTGCAGAATGATAAAATAATTAATATTTTACTCAAATAATCCTAAAATTTGTTATTCTAGGTAATCTGAGAATTTTTGTGCAATAAATGTTCCATGTATTAATACTCAGAAGTCATTTCCTGCTCTTAATTTATTTAGATGGTCAGTTTTTTTAGTTTTATCATGTTTATGTTATGTGCAAAATATATGTAGCATGTGCAAGTGAAAAATGAGTATTTAGTCTAAACTTTTACTTCTCTGAAAAAGTGTACACAGGCACTAGTTTATCAAGATGATAGAAACCACAAGATACCAAGGTTACTCTCTTGACAACTATAAATTATATAAAACATTGGGGAGGGAGGAGGCAATGCTGGGCCTGGTAGGGTGGAGAAGCGGTGGCAGATTAGACTGTACTGTGGTCATCATCCTTGTTTTTTCAGTAAACAAAGTATCTCTTTACTTCAAAAGCAAGATTTTATAGTGATAGATCAACATGGATCAGCAAAGATCTAGCCTGGCACAAGGCTGGCAATAGAAGATCTATTTTTAGATTATATTAGATGAATTATTTTACCATGTACATGTGTAATTTACTCAGGATTACAATGTTATACAACTAGCCATTTATTTATATTGATAGCAAGCCAGGACCAGTTTTATTGTAACTTATTTAGGTTACTCTTCAGTCAAATTAATTTCATTTCTGTTGTAATTCTAGCTATCAGAATCAGAAGTTAACCAAATATCACATAATGGTTCCATTTTATTGGTTGTTCAGAATCAAAGCTCAAAACAAAGTAGTTAAATTATGTAATAAATAAAGAGGTTGCGAACACTGTTTTTTGTATCTGTTTTCCACTATGTTACACGTCACTGATTTCTGTGTTGAATATCATTTCACAACATCAAAAGTACCAGCTGTTATGTATTTCATGTTAAAAAAGAGCTTTGCCATATTGATCTCCGTCATGATCTTGTTTTAATTTATGTTGCGTTTTTGTGCTATATTTTCAATAAAACTTTGAGTGTATAAAACTGTGGAGTCACAGTTTTATACTTTAACTTGTGACTTGGAAGTCAAATGAAGGTCAGACTATTCTTTGGAACTATAGTATCGCCATGTGGTTCCTTCATAGTTTGTGTATGGTATTATACATTACAGTAATTATAAGTATATGTACAGTTCCAATGGCCAGATCACACTTTTTAGAGGTACCTGAAAACCCATTGGAAATACCCAATCATGGGACATGCAATTCCCCTGTACAGAGTTTTTGGGGAAAAGCATCTGATCAGGTGGAAAGACCCAAGGAATGTGTTAATAGGTGGTCTTCTTCATATAGAGGAGCACAATCTCCTTTTATTTACCAATGCACTTGTCAGTGGTTGGGGAACACATTGGTATTTAGTGCTATAAAATTCCAAATGTGTGGGATTTTTTTCAATGCATATTCTGGACAGTTTCCAGTTTACTTAATAACAAAATATAACTACATATGTTATTTTAACTTTCTGAGTATGCTTGTCATACTCTTGTACTTATCATCACAAGTGTGTTTGAAATTAGTTCATTGGATCTATAAATGCATGCAGGGCCAAGGCACCTTTGGGAAGGTTGCCAGGTTAGTGCTTACATATATAACTACTAAAAGTTATTTTGTTAAGTTACTTTTATTGCATGATATAGTCTAGTACTTTATCCTAACAAGATTGCTTGAGATTTGTACTTTTCATTTGATTACACCTACTTTTGGTGACAAAAATATTAAAAATCCCACCACCAGTATGGTTGTAATCAAGCACTAGTGAGGATAATGTAAGGGTATTTTACGCAATAAAATGTAAAAATTTTATTGTAATTTAACTTTTTGTAAGTTAAATACCGTACTTACCTTATCCTCACTAGATTCAGATTCCCACCCTGCCAACCCCACATTTTCAAGATTTTTGGGTTTACAATATATTATATTGGCTCCCAAAATTAAAGTGAGGCTTAATGGACTTCTTCCAGTGCACGCGCATGCACGGTCATGCGTATATATACTGGTACCGACAAGAATATTTATTTTTAAAATATTCTCGTTTGGTCGTCCATGTTTGCTCCCGCTAACACGCAAGCACTAGTGAGGATAAGGTAAGTATTTAACTGACAAACCTTTAAATTACAATAAAATTTTTACATTTTGTTAAATAAATTTTTCCAGTATGATGTTGATGGAAAGTCTACTTTGCTCTTAAATCACCATGTAACTGTTCATTATCCAGAGTGACTTGGCTTTTTTCAGGTGCAAATATATATGTTCCATTCAGGTGACTTTGCAATTACAGAATACAACTATGTGGTGTTTTAACTGATTGGTTGTCACTGAATAAATTCATTTAGACCACTGACAGAGGAATTGTAAGACCAACCAAAGGGATGCCACCACTGAATTAATTTTTCAATTGATACTGCTGTGTGAAGCCTAAACTTTTAAAAGATAACATGTGGGTTTGTCACTGAATAAATTTATTCAAAACTAGTTAGCTGAGATAACACCGATCAAATTCTTTCCAGTGTTGAATAAATATTTTCAGTGGAGACTTAAAGTAACAATTTGGTGTTTAAAGTGGCAACTCTGTGGGTTGTTACTAAGGCTGTGATAGATTACCCGGTTACCCCCAAACAGTCTGAATTCCTTGAGAAACCAAGTATAAACTGGCAAAGCAGGTAACCGAAAAAATATAAAATATAGCAAAAATCAATGAAATACTCAGACAAACCTTGGTATTCTGTCAGATTTCTTTAACTGATATTAGTTTGTCACATAATTTTCCTTATTTAGACAGATATTTAACATTATTTTTCGTAACGTTTTGTTTACATCATCTACCATTTTGTTTCTCTTATACTTTCAATGGGTGACAACTAAAACACAGTTACCCGAATTCGGATCGGTTCTTTAGAGATAAATACCTGGTGTCGTTTTTCGGAGCTGATTATTGCCGAGTATCACTGTTTCATTGAATAAATTTATTCTGATTACAAACCAGTTCTACTTTTTCAAAATGTTTTGTGCCTACATAATGAAACAACTGAAGGAAAGTGCATGACTTGTAACTTATGAAGACATTTTTTTCTCACTTAGTTTACCCTTTTCTCATGACATTAGAAAATATGTCCAATTTGTATGTAAAATTGTAAACTTTACAAAACTTTTTAAAATTTGAGACTTCCAGAAAAGTCTCAAATTGGATTTGAGTCACTTATTTTAAGCAAAAAAAAAAAAAAAATCAGGATTCAGGCTTTACAGAAATTTTCACTTGGGTGTGTGTTCATTTTGTGCCTGTATGTTTACTCAACTACCACCATTCTCAAAGACTTTTTTCCAAGACTGTGTAAATCAAGTGTGTGCAGTGGGGTAAAGGGGTCATTATAATGCCAGAGATATATGCTGGACTGATAAACCCCACTGGTATGTTGTACATACCTACAAGAGAGACATCCACTCAAATTACACAAGCAACATATATTTATTTTTCTCAGTGGCAAGATAGGTCAGACTCTTCCCCCACTGTGACCTCAATTAAGATAAGACTGAAAGTCAGATAATGGGTTTACATTATACAAGAAGGAGTATTGAAGTGTGGTGGATTAGAAGTCATATGGTTTGATACAGTTGAGTGTTCAAGGTGTTTTGTGTGTTTTGCTCACATTTTTTGGAAATAATTTAAATACATTTTTATTATGGAAGCTCTGTGAAAAATTAGACTACTATAATGGATTGGTGCTTAAAAGTCAGTGGCCATCAGGTAATTGTGATTTCATATGAAACATCAGATCAAGTTGAGGACATAAAGCCTTCAAACAACAAACCAAGATTTATGAAAATAAGATTTATTTATACCATTTTTTGTGATCAGTTACAGGGTTTTATGTAATCATTTGTAGTAAATATGAGGACAGTTTACATTTCATTTGAAACAAATTTGGTGTATTTTATGAAGTAAAATACTAAAATATCCAGCTAGGTTTGGTTTATTAAATCTTGCAGATAAATATATGCATCAAAATATAAAATAAGTAAAAATAAAATAAGTAAAAGCATTTTAGATTCAACTAAGAAAATATTGATTTTTAAAAAAAAAATATATGCATATTTGCTAATCAATTCAGCAAATGCATCCCTTTATTCAGAATCTTAGTAAATATGCAAATTTACTGGTTTTACCTATTTACTGTACATATATGTATTGCTGTTAAGGTCAATTTCCAATATTAAGATGTTAAACCTTTAGCTTTTTGGTACAAACTAAACATAAAAAAGTGACTGACTGAGATTGTACAATGTGTTGTATGTGTATTTACACTAATTACATAAAAGCGTGCAAAGATATAGCACAAACCAGAGGAAAGCTGACTTTTGATATACAATATCCTTTATTATGTTTTTCATGAGCCCTTATTTCGATCAGCATGTATATTTTTCCTTGTTGAGTGGAGTTTATCAAAAAGTTAACTTTTCCTACATATTCTTAATATTTATGGCTAAGAATTGATTTTTAAAGCTTATATTATAATGCTGAGTGGAATTCTTAAAAGCCTTTTCTTTGTAAATAAAAAATAGTATCAGAGATGCCTGTACCCAATAGCCTGGGGAAATAATTTTCAACACCATGAGATACAGGAGTAATAAAACAGTGCAAAGATCTGGATACTTTCAGAGCAGTGTCAGTTACATAAACCACCAAATAATGTTTAAGTAGAGAAAACAACATCTAAGAGAAAGAAAATGTCTGTAAAGACAAACCGTTTTCGAGTTAGAGTCCGGAAACGGAAATGTTGACGAACAAACGAACGAACAAAATTACACCAATTTCGGAAAAGAACCTAGCTATGATGGTGATCTATCTCCCTGTCAAGTTTGAATTTGATTGGACACAGTGTTTTTGAGTTAGAGTCCGGAAATAGAAATGTTGATGAACAGATAAATGGACAAAAAACAGACAAACGAACAGACAGAATTACACCAATTTTGAAAGTAACCTAGCTATGGTGCTGATGTATCTCCCTGTCAAGTTTGAATTCGATTGGACATGCCATTTTCGAGTTAGAGTCCGGAAATGGAAATTTTTACTGACAGACAGACAAAAAACGAACAGACAAAATTACACTAATTGCAAAAGGAACCTAGCTATGATGGTGATCTATATCCCTGTCAAGTTTGAATTCGATTGGACAAACCGTTTTCGAGTTAGAGTCCGGAAACGAAATTGTGGACGGACAGACAAATGGACAAACGAACAGACAGAATTACACCAATTTCGAAAGGAACATAGCTATGATGGTGATCTATGTCCCTGTTAAGTTTGAATACGATTGGACAAACCGTTTTCGAGTCTAGAGTCCGGAAACAAAAAATGTGGACGGACAGACAGACGTCGGACACATCCGTCTAATAGGCGGGTTGGTTACACGCAACCTGCCTAAAAACAGGAAATTTACATTTTATTGCATTAATACTTCCTATCCAATGGACAATTGCTAATCCGGTCTGTGCACTCCCCAGATGGCGCCTCGTACTTCCTTCCTGTCTAGACAACCTGACGTCATAGCATCTTTTTCGTTTGGCGCGTGTACTGTGCGAACGTGTTTTCAACAATCTCCAGATATTTTAAGGAAAAGTGTGCATTATGATGGATTTTTCACCTGAATTGCAAATATTTTAGTTTAAAAGTGTTATCTACATCTCAAGCACGGATATACATTATTGAATCTGCTGGAAACGCTCCCTAGCTGATTCAATTTAGTGTTGATGATAGGGCAGTTACGACACGAAATATAAAGGCAGCCATTTTACTAGTTTCCTCCCATTCAACCTTTGTGTTGTTAGGGGCAGATCGAAAGTAATTAGGAATTATGGATATACTACTTACAGGTATTTTTATCCGTGTCTTTTGTTTGAGGCTACAGTCACCATAGAAACGTCTTTTCTAGTACTACCAATAGAAATCACGGGGAACGTCAATCTACGTAGTTTTGAACACTGTAAATAGAAGGAATTCCCCAAGCAAGAGATGCATTCTTCAGTATCTTCAGAGCGCACTGGTACCGACTTCTCTGCTGTAAAGCATCAGTCACACCAGCCTAGCTCGAGTATTAGTGTTTTCATCAGAACTTCATGTCTACAACATAGAAGGGCACGTGTGTCGGTAATAAGGGCAGTGGATGGCCAGGACACTGGTTTGAGTGCACAGCCGGCTGAGGAGAACCGACATTTGCATTAGCCGGCAAGCTCTAGTTCAACCGACTTCACAATAGAAGGTGATATCAGTCCCTCCCTTGCAGACCCGGCTTTGATGTCGGTAGTGGGGGTTGTGGATGGCCAGTTCACTGGTTTTATCACGAAAGAAGGAAGGAATTACATCTACAGAGCGCACCGGTCCAGGCTTCTCTGCTTTAAAAGCATCAGCCGGCCGGCCAGCTCAAAAGAACGCGACCTCTGACGTCATATCCAGTCAGCCAATCGCGTGTCCTTTCTACCAAATCACGAAGCTGGTCACGTGGTGCACCGACTAGGTCACGAAGTTTATCACATGATTCACCGAACAAGAAGATCGGAAGTGCATTATTTGCACTCACGTCTACTGTGACTCCAGTTTTTTAGTTACTGAAATTCACCTCCAGTACACTGGTACAGACTTCTCTGCTACAGGCATCAGTCGACCAGTCAGCTCACGTTTACTGTGATATAAAGAAAGAACGTGTCCAGTGAGGGCATTTCCCCGAAGTTGGTCACGTGATTCACCGACCAGGTCACGAAGCTGATTGTCATCTCCAATCAGCCAATCACGTTGTCCCTCCGACCAGGAAACTGGTCATGTGACACACCGACCAACAATTGTTTCTATATATAGATCATAAGGGCTTTCCCAGCAACTGTCAAATCTACAATAAGACGTGCGTTCAAAAGATTTCAACACAAGATAGTTGTAAGTACATTTACTTCAACAACTGGTTACAGAATGTACCGACCGACTACCGGCTAAAAAGCCTTGTACAGTTACTTCAACAACTGGTTGCAGTGCACCGACCGGCTACACAGCCTTATACAGTAGCTTTAACAACTGGTTACAGTGTACCGGCTACACAGCCCTGTACACTTGCTTCAACAACTGGTTTCAGAGTGTACTGAGAAGTACCGACTACACAGCCCTGTACACTTGCTTCAATAACTGGTTACAGAGTGTACCGGCTGGTACTTGCTACACAGCCTTGTACACTTGCTTCAACCTATGGGTTACAGAGTGTACCGGCTGGTACTGGCTACACAGCCTTGTACACTTGCTTCAACCTACGGGTTACAAGTCTACTAACAGGGTGTTGGCCACACAGTCCTTACTGTACAGTGGTTTATTTGGTTACAGAGAATTCCTAGACCGGTCAGTGGTATTGGTGATATGACAAGGATATGACCGTGTCCCAAGCTACTGCCAGGCAACCTTCCTTTATCACACCTCTCAACAACCTGTTATCGGTGCTGGACTTGACTGGAGAGATAATAAATTTTGTCATCATGTCCGGCCAGGGGTCAGACATCTCACAAATGACAATTGCTCTGTAAATGCTGCACCTTGCAGGCTGCTGGCCCGGGGCGAAGAGTCTATTAATGTGAAAAGTTGTGTCAGCCCCACTGGGCCACAATAAGAACAGAGAGACTGTTAACCTGGATCATTGCCACCAGACCGGACCAGTGTCCGGAGGGACAGAAAATGTTTGTCAGAATACCAAATGTCCCAAATGTGGCACACAGCCTGCCTATATGGTCCAGACTAAGCCCTTTTTAGGAACTTAGGAAGCCTTGGGGGCTGGACCCTAGGTAGTACAACTGTTGAAGGAGGGATACCTATGTCCATATACCTACAAGAACAATCCAGGAAATGCCTGAGATTTCACATTCAAGGTCAGGCATACCAGTTCAAGGCCTTGCCATTCGGTTTGCCCACAGCACCTTTTGAGTTCACCATGATACCAAAGGAGGTGAAATTGATGGCCATACACAAGGTTTTAAGAAGCCACCAGTACCTAGACGACTGGTTGGTGAGAACCAGCTCCCACCAGGCTTGTCTCCAACATACACAGGAACTAGTAAATAATGTGTCAGCAACTAGGTTGGCTGGTGAACTTAGAGAAATCAGAGCTGGAGCCCAAACAAGACTTCAATTTTATAGGCTACCAGTTAGACCTCAGATCCGATCGGGTCCGGCTGACTCCAGATCGGTGGCAGATCCTTCAGGAGAAAATGCTGAAACTGCTATCCCTACCGGCTTGCCCGGGCCGGGAATTCATGTCCTTGATAGGTTTACTAACAGTTACAGAAAAGCAAGTTCATCTAGGCCAACTTCATATGAGACTCATTCAGTGGCATCACAAACACAACTGGAGGGTCCCAGAATCACTGGAAAAGGTGATCCCAATCCCCAGGTCCTTGCGCCCCTATTTACAATGAGAGCTGAAGGAAGACAATGTCCTTACAGTCCAACCATTACACCCAATAAAGCATGCTTTGCAATTTTTACAGAAGCATCAATAGAAGGGTGGGGCGCTCACTTAGATGAGCCCTTTGCAAGAGCAACCTGGTCCCCTCCGGGAAGCAAGTTGCATATAAACTATCTAGAACTTTAAGCAGTTTTTCTGACTTTAAAGAGTTCCAAGACCTTTGCTCAAACAAGATAGTACTTGTAGCAACCGACAACACCACAGTAGTGTCATACATAAGGAAGGAGGCATGAGGTCGGGCCCACTTTGTGCCCTACTATGGAGAATCTTGACCTGATGTACCAGGAAACAAGTGACTCTAAAGCACGACACATTCCAGGCCGGCCTAATGTGGTAGCAGACAAGCTATCCAGGCTAGGCCAGACCATCCAAACAGTGGTTTCTCCTTCCAGAGGTCTTCCACTCTATGCAGTAGGTGGCACCAGCCCAAAATAGACTTATTTGCCACGAGGTTCAACAACAAGTTGCCTCTGTTTTGTGTCACCGGTACCGGATCCCCTGGCCACAGCAGTGGATGTGCTCAGTCGACCATGGTTAGATCTAAAAGCATACACCTTCCCACAATCAGCCATTTTGGGCAAAGTGGTGGAGAAGTTGCAAGACTCACCATGTAAGAGAATCATTCTGATTGCTCCGGGGTGGCCCAACATGCCTTGGTTTTGGGATCTGGTGGCCATGTCCAGCCAAATCCCGCTGAGCCTGCCCAATCTGCCCAGCCTGTTTTCAGCCATTCGATCAGATCCCTCACAGAAATCTGACAAATCTTAATCCTCATGCAGGGCTCCTAGAGCCTCAGCAATCGAGGAGCAGGACTTGTCTGAGGCAGTGGCAGCAAGAATTGAGGCTCCTCAAAGGGGATCAATCAGATCAGTCTATTAGGCAAATGGGTCATTTTTACCAAGTGATGTATCATTCATCAGGTGGACTTCGGGCACCCCCGGTAAAGTAAGTTGCTGACTTCCTTATGTACCTGTTTCAGGACAGGAAGTTGCAGCCCAGTACCATTGATGGTTACAGGTCAGCCATTGCTGATAGTCTGGAAAATTTGCCCATCACTGTTAGGATGAAAATCTCACTCGTCTCCTGGATAGCTTCCACTGAGACAGACCCAAAGGCCGGAGGGGAATCCCCTCCTGGAACCTCTTCCTGTTTTTTAGACCAGCTGACAAGGTGCATGTTGAACCAATTAAAGGCCTCCTTGAAGCATTTGACCTTCAAGGCAGTTTTCCTCTTGGCCCTGGGGTCGGGCAAGCGTAGAAGTGAGATACATGCTTGGCAAACAGCCCAGCACCATTGATGGTTATAGGTCACCCATTGTTGATAAACTGGGAAATTCACCCTTCAGCATCAGCAAGGACGAAAATCTCATTCATCTCCTGGATAGTTTCCTTGGAGACAGACCCAAAGGCAGGAGTGGCATACCCTCCTGGAACTTCTCACTGGCCGTGCACCAGCTAAGATTCCATTTGATCCAATCAAGGAGGCCTCCTTGAAGCATTTGACCTTCAAGATGGTATTCCTCTTGGCCCTTGGGTCGGGCAAGCGCAGAAGTGAGATTCATGCTTGGGAAAACTGATATATTGGACAAATCCAATCCAATTGGTCAAAGGTGTCCCTGTATCCATCACCCAGCTTTCTATCCTAGAATCAGCTGGCCATAGAGGGTCCAGACAGTGTGGCCCCTGGGGTTATAACAGCCCTGGAACCAACTCTGGATAGATCCCTCAAGTCTGACAGGTCCCTCTCTCTGGTCAGAGCATTGTGCTACTATTTGGACAGGACCTCAGACATCAGGCAGAATAAGGAGGTGGTTTTGGTCTCCTTTAAGAAAGGTTTCAACAAAGACATCTCACCTGCCACTATCTCCTCTTGGATCAAGCAGACTGTGATCCTATGTTATGAGCTCTCTGACCAGGAGGCCTACACTTGACATCAGGTTAAAGCCCATGATGTCGGGGCCTTTGATGCTTCTAAGGTCTTCCAGTCGAGAGTCTCCTTAGATACAGTCTTGGCAGCCTGCCACTGAAGTCACATAATACCTTCATACAGTTCTATCTGAAGGGTGTGGCTTGGGCTGATTCAGGGCTTTACCAATTGGGCTCGGCAGTGGCTGCTCAGCAGATCCACAAGTGGCCCTTAGATTGAGGAGATTTGTATATATATGTATAACCAGTTCTTCATGCACATTAGAATTATGTGTGGCATGCTTCCTTCGGGAGGTTTATTTGCATTCTGGGACTGAACTCATCCCTCTCTTCCCCTACCTCAGAGCAGGTCTGCAAAAAGGGGGGGCCAACGGCGGTATAGCCCCGGTTAACCGGCTGCTGGCAACCAACCATGGCCTTACAGGGTTTCCTGACCTTAAGGTCAACCCAGGCCTGGGCCTATAGGTCTCCTGACGAAGTCAGCCTAGACCGTAGGTTAAAATTTGCTATTACTTGTGAGTTCACATAAGTCCCTAGTAACTTACCCACCGGCCAAACGGTAGTTATTCAGCAATTGTCCATTGGATAGGAAGTATTAACGCAATAAAATTGCAAATTTAATAAGTAAATTAAATTTTTATAAGTTAATACCCTATCCAATGGACACACAAGACCCTCCCACCGACCCCGCTATCAGCTTACTAGGGATCTAATAGGTTTAGACAACGAAAAAGATGCTATGATGTCAGGTTGTCTAAACAGGAAGGAAGTACGAGGTGCCATCTGGGGAGTGCACAGTACTACGGACGGGCCAGCCGGTGGAAACACAGGACGTCTTTTTCTGGCGTTTGGCGGGCCGGTCTGCACCGACCGGATTAGCAATTGTCCATTGGATAGGGTATTAACTTATAAAATTTAATTTACTTATTAAATTTGCAAGTTTCTGCGTTTAGGGCATACCCTATTTACAAAAACAGGAAATTCACAGTTTCCGTGTTTAGGGTGCACCCTATTTACAAAAAGATGAAATTTGCAGTTTTCATGTTTAGGGCACACTCTATTTACAAAAAGAGTAAATTTGCAGTTTCTGTGTTTAGGGCATACCCTATTTACAAAAAGTGGAAATTTGCAGTTTTTGTGTCTAGGGCACACCCTATTTACAAAAAGATTAAATTTCCAGTTTCTGTGTTTAGGGCACACCCTATTTACAAAAAGATTAAATTTCCAGTTTCCGTGTTTAGGGTGCACCCTATTTACAAAAAGATGAAATTTTCTGTTTTCGTGTTTAGGGCACACCCTGTTTACAAAAAGATGAAATTTGCCATTTTCGTGTTTAAGGTGCACCCTATTTACAAAAAGAGTAAGTTTGCAGTTTATGTGTTTAGGGCACACCCTGTTTACAAAAAGATGACATTTCCAGTTTCCGTGTTTAGGGTGTACCCTATTTATAAAAAGATGAAATTTGCCATTTTTGTGTTTAGGGCACAACCTATTTACAAAAAGATTAAATTTGCCATTTTTGTGTTTAGGGTACACCCTATTTGCAAAAAGATTAAATTTGCTGTTTTCGTGTTTAGGGCACACCCTATTTACAAAAAGATGAAATTTGCAGTTTCCGTGTTTAGGGCACACCCTATTTACAAAAAGATGAAATTTGCAGTTTCCCTGTTTAGGGTGCACCTTATTTACAAAAAGATTGAATTTGCAGTTTCCGTGTTTAGGACACACCCTATTTACAAAAAGATGAAATTTGCAGTTTCCGTGTTTAGGGCACACCCTATTTGCAAAAAGATGAAATTTGCTGTTTTCATGTTTAGGGTGCACCCTATTTACAAAAAGATGAAATTTGCTGTTTCCATGTTTAGGGTGCACTCTATTTACATAAAGATGAAATTTGCTGTTTTCATGTTTAGGGCACAGCCTATTTACAAAAAGATTAAATTTGCTGTTTCCGTGTTTAGGGTGAACCCTATTTACAAAAAGATGAAATTTGCTGTTTCCGTGTTTAGGGCACACCCTATTTACAAATAGATGAAATTTGCCATTTTCGTGATTAGGGTGCACCCTTTTTCCAGGTGTATATTTGCTGTTTTTCTGATGGCTTTTTGAGTTTTTTCACATACATGATTTTGACAAATGTCTCAAATGGTGCAAATTTTTGCATGAAACTGCCATATTTCATGAAAGAAATTTCCATATTTGCACCAAAACCCTGCATATTGCGAAATTTAAGGTCTAAAAGGGAAAGGTCTGGATTTTCCCTTTTAAATCTGACAGTGCTTTGAGGTGAACGTGTCACCTCTGAGACCCTATTCAAGGTTTTTGACAGCACAAACCATAGTGTTCTAGAGTCATGACTTACTAGAGTGAGTTTATTATAATAGTCTGACTTATCCTTGTTAACAAGTTCATTGTATCGAGCAATTTGGCGACAAATTAAATCAAAGTAATATAAATTTACTTTAGTATATGTTTTTTTCACAATATTTTCTATCATCAGAATACATTTTGTATGTTTTAGCTTAGTAGTAAACTGTGGTAAAATTTCTGTGTGCATAACCACAAAAAGAAAAGAAAGAGTAATGAACTTGTTTGACACATAGATAGTCATGTCATGTAATTCACCTGGTACAGTGAGAGCTAAGAGCACTTTGAACTAAGTAATATTACCTATTATCAACTTAAGATCGCTTTTATTTTTAAAACCAGCTAGTTTATTTCTGTATTAGTATTGTAGTTAAAATATGTTCTGTAATTTGAGTTTGGCACACTAGAAGGACCAATATTTATAGCAAGGTGCATACATGATTTCACACAAACATTCTCAATGTTTACATTAACTTTTATGAATTTTAACAGCCTTCTCTTCAACTGCACTTCAATCTGATAATAATTGCATGTTAATGGCAACAAGTCAGAGTGAGCTTGAGATCTCACATTTTGCAACAATATCAAAGTTCAAATAGCATTTCAGCCTCAGCTTTGCATATGATGCCACAAGGATTTGGAGTGATTTGCCTGATGATGTATGCTCTGGCAAATCTCTCTTCATTCAGAAAGAAGTTGAAAACCTATCTCTTTGCAAAGGCACACCCATCGTAGTTCTTTCTCAAGGACTCTCAGTCTTTCTCTGTGACATTGATTATGTGATGTTTCTGGATTAATGATTATTGATCACTGTTTTCTGGTATTATGTACTTTAGAGTCTGTAAATAGATGGGCATTAAACACCATAAAAGTACTAATTGAATTAAAATTTAGCATAAAAGCTCAACATAGTTGTTTCCCAATTTTGGAAACACATTGTAAGCACTGACCAATCATCACACAAATGAAAAATCACAGATTTTGTATCAGTGATCCAGATCTAGGGAGTTGCCTAGATTCGAATGCAGTATGCCTTGTTTGGTGTAATAACTGCATTCAGAGGTGGACCCAGCAAGTGTCAATTCAAAGTTCATGTCAGGGTCAATCTCAATCACAAAATATGGTTGTTTTGGATCATTTTTGTTTACATGTTAGTATAGAGGAGTTTAAATGTTTAAAATGTTGCAGAGTAATATTTAAAAAAACCCATAGGCCCAACTTAGGTAGAGGTGTGTGCAAATGTTGAAATCAATTAGTAAATGATCTGCTTATCACTATATTCTAATACTCGGTGTTCGGTAGTACCGCAAACGGACACGCTGTTTTTAAAAATAAAAACTCATCGTTTTAAACATATTTTGATACACTTTCATGCAGTTTTAGTTTCCAGTCAATGGGTTTACAACATCTCTTGCTTTCATCCTTGTTTTTTTATCAAAATAAAGTTGTGTTCCTATCTGTTACCTAAAATCGGGTATTATCGCCAACTAACGGGAGTTACTCGCACATTTTACGGGAGTTACTTGTCAATTCTATCTGGCTGTATATATCATAACATGGTATAGTATCTTGCAAAATGTGATTTCTAAGATTTTTATGTGTGTTTTGGGGGATACTTATGTACAAAAATAGAACACCAAATATTGCTGAGGTCCATTTTGATGTGTACGGACAAGTGGTTCCCCATGTGTGTCCCCACATTTACCCAAGATTCCCTATGCATGTTTTTGTCTGCAGCCACAGGGTTGCCTACCGTAAAATGGTTTCTTTTAGCCAACTCAGTTTGATCTTGTTGTCAGGTGACGTGGCAGTTAACCCAGGGCTGCTTAGTTTTGGTTTTGCTAATTGCCGTTCCATCAGAAACAAGGGCCCGTTATTAGCAGATGAAGTCAACAGTGGTAGATATGATGTCTTTGGTCTGACTGAGACCCACATCAAGGCACATGACACAACACTTTTTCTGCAAGAGTTAACCCCTGATGGTTTTTCCTTAGTTCATACTTCAAGATTAAATAAAAGTGGTGGCGGTGTTGGGTTTTTTATTAAAAAAGCGTTTGAATACAAGAACATTGATTGCACTCCTGAGTTTTCATCTTTTGAACAGCATACCATTTCGATATCATTCCAGGGACGTAGTTTGATAATTGGTATATTGCATAGACCTCCAAGTTCCTCAGTTCAAGTCTTTTTTGAAGATTTCATGTCTTATATTGGTTTTCTGTCGTCCTTATCTCCATCTTTTGTTGTTTGTGGGGACTTTAATATTCATGTAGATTCTGCATCCCCCTCGGTGTCTGAATTCAAGTCCGTGATTGATACCTGCTTTTTGACTCAATATATTGGTTTCCCTACCCACCTTCATGGTCATACTCTTGACCTACTTCTTGCTCCCACTGAATTCTCCGGAATATCTGAGGTGCATGGTTCATGCTTCATTAGCGATCGCAAAATTATCTCTTGCTCAGTTGATTTTCCGTGTGTGTCTAAACATCATGACAAAATAGTAACCTTTCGTCAATATCACAAGATTAATGTTGAAAGACTTAGAGAAGATCTAGCTGCCTCTGCGTTTGTTGCTCATCCATCAGATGACATTGACACACTTTATGAACAATACGTATCTAGTTTGTCTGATCTCCTAGACATTCATGCACCCTTGAAAACAAGGCGCCTCGCTAAACCAGCACCTGGCTGGATAACAAATGATTTCAGAACTGCCAAGTGTTTACGAAGGCAATATGAACGAACATGGAGGAGAGACAAAACCCCATTAAACCGTGCAGATAAATAGATGCAACCACCTTCTCAATAAGAACAAGAAAAATTACTATCAGGAATTAGTCAAAGAAAACAGTAAGGATGGTAAGAAGTTGTGGCGAGTTTTGGGCAAGGTACTGGGCAGGTCCCAGGTCTCTATCCTTCCATCCTGTACTGATGACAAATCACTGGCAAACCGTTTTGGCTCCTTTTTCATACACAAAATTAATAAAATTAGAAACACTTTTAGAAAATGTACATCAAAGTGTGTTCCTCAAGAAAGGAAGCCTCCCTCTTTCAGCTCTTTTCAGTTGGTCTCAGAACTCGAAGTCCATAAGTTCATTAAGGATTCCCCATCAAAAACATGCTCTTTGGATCCTTGGCCAACTTTCCTGGTGAAAAGGTGTATAGACATTCTTCTCTCTTCGATTACTATGCTGGTAAACTTATCTCTTCAAGATGGTGTCTTTCCAGAACCTTTCAAAATTGCCATAGTCACACCTCTCATCAAGAAGACTTCATTGCCAAAGGATGACCTCAAGAATTATCGGCCGGTTTCCGGGCTGAGTTTCTTATTAAAGTTAGTGGAGTGTGTTGTTGCTTCTCAAATAAGGTCTCATATTGATTCTAACAATCTCGGTAACACATTTCAGTCTGCCTATAAAGCTGGACACTCTACTGAAACCGCCCTGTTGTGTATTCAGAATGAGATACACTTGTCATTGTCTAAGGGTATGCCTACGGCCCTAGTCCTCCTCGACCTGTCGGCCGCCTTTGACACGATTGACCATGACACACTCCTTGCCTGTCTGTCAACAAGGTTTGGCTTCACTGGTTATGTCCTCATGTGGTTTACATCATATCTTTTGGATCGTTTTCAATCTGTCAAAATTGGCTCGGTTGTTTCAGAATGTTTCAAATTAAATTTTGGTGTGCCTCAGGGCTCCGTTCTTGGTCCCTTATTGTTCTCCCTCTACACTTCCCCCCTTAGTAATGTAATTGCAAAATTTAAGGATGTCAAATATCACTTTTATGCAGACGACTCCCAGTTGTTTATCCATCTATCTCCTGGAAGTTGTTCCAACTCATTTCACCAGCTAAAGGCCTGCTTGGATGAAATTTGATGGATGTTTGAAAATAAGCTTAAATTATATCCTGGAAAAACTGAGTTTATAGTCTTTGGCTCTATGGATAAGTTTAAATGGCTTAAAGTTTCTCTCCCTGTGAACATCTTGGGAAACTGCCTCTCTCCGGATGATCTTGTTCGGAATCTAGGTGTACTTTTTGACTCTAAATTCAGCTTCACAAATCATGTGAATTCTGTTGTTAAATCCTCATTTGCCAGCCTTCGAGATCTGCATCGCATCAGACGCTTTCTTTCTTATGTTGTGTCAATAATGGTGGCTAATGCATTGGTCAGTAGTCGTCTGGATTATTGTAATTCTCTGTTTCGCAGTTTGTCCTCTAAGAATATCACAAGGCTTCAGAATATCCAAAATTGCTTGGCACGCTTTGTCTCTGGGGTGTCCAGATTTTCTCATGTCTCTCCAATCCTAAAGTCTCTTCACTGGCTTCCTGTTAAACAACGTATCATTTTTAAAACCCTGTTACTCACATATAAGTTCCTCACTACTGGAAAGCCAAAATACTTTGCCCCATACTTGTCTTTATATACATCTGCTGTTAAGACAAGGCGCAGTAATCCAGAAAAAATGTTCCTCAGTGTACCCTTTTACAGTTCCTCAGTTCACAAGTCCAAGGTTCATTTCAATAAGTCATTTTCATATGATGCTCCAAAACTCTGGAATGATTTGCCTCTGGAAATTCGAACTGCTCCAACGCTATCATGTTTCAAAAGGCGACTTAAAACCTACTTGTTTCAGAAGTCTTTTCCTCCTTAGCTTTCTCTCGCTACCGAACACCGATGATCCCCTGGTGACGACATTGCTATGGTTTTCGACATATGATTCTTACATTATGATTGGATGGTGTGCCTTAGAATCCGCGAGCATCGGAGATTAAGCACATGGATACCTGATACCTGATGTCCCTTTGTAAAAGCTATGATAGATATATTCATGATTTAGTTTTGATGTTTTAGCAAACTGTCAAAAAATACCAAAAACCAAGTAATTCAGTACTACAAATCACTTTTTAAAACTTAAGTTTGAAATTATATAATCATAACAGTCGTGGTAAATTGTTCTCTATTACAGCTTATGAAAATTGATAGTGAGCCTTATTGCTAATTTGATAGTTCACCAGACCAGATTGATGTGTATTTTGTTATAAAATTGGTGAAATTATCAATGAATTAATCATGAAATCATTAACAAACGAAATGCAAATTAATCAAGCACTTGTCGCTTGGAGTTATCTGGTGTCAACAGGCAAAATGTTTTTTTTTTAATATTATCAAGTGTGTTTACACTAGGTTAGTCATGGTGAATTATGTGACACTTATGGCTTAAATAACAGGCATGTTATCTCCTGATATTGTTGAACATATCCACTCTGTTTTATCCCATTACTTGACAGTGACAGACTTTAACCATAATGTTTCACAATTGTGCGCCAATTGATTATCATGATTGAAAACCAGGCATATCAATAACCTGGGTATTTACATCTATTTGGGGTGGCAATCATATGCCTATAATTTAATTTCATCTTCTATTCAAAAATATTAGATTTACCCTAACTTTCCTGTTTCCTACCAAGTCGAAAAGGTTTTCAAATGTTGGCAGCTCCTGTGCTTTCAATGTTAGTCAAGATAACAGTTTTAAAATATGAAATGTTTTATCACAAATGCCAACTATGTTATTTAGAATAATAATTATTCTATTTAAAAAATGCTTATATTGCCAAGAAATATATTGTTTAATATAGATTACTTATACTATAAGAACCCAAAGTGGCGAAGTGACAACACACATTCCCCCTCACCTCTGTTGTTCAAACCCTGGACCCTGTATGGGATAGTTGGTCGTTGTTTGCTGATGGTCAGCAGTTTACAGCACAGAACTGTCATCAACTGTATGTACTGGTTTCGTCTGCCCACAAAATTACCCATCATGATATGGCCTATACAGAGTTGAAAGCGACGTTAAAAACCCAAATAAACAAATGTTTAGACAATACAATTACAAAGCACATTTTGACTGTATCAAGTAGGAGGCAAAAGATCATGCAGAAATCTTAGCTGATGTAAAAAGTAGCCAAATATCAGAACAGAAACAGTGTTGATACAGCGTTAAAAATTCATCATGGCATGTGTGTTTGGTACAGCCTGTTAGGGGCCTGCCGTGGCAGTTTGTCCCTAACTTAAATGGCTATGGGTATGTTGTGCATGATTTGTAGGTTTCAAATGATTGCTATTATTGACAACACCAATCTAATATTGGCTCCACATGATTAACTCACTGTTTAGGGTTTTTCTTTCATATTACAAGAAACAGTCAATGAGAATACACATGGAAAATTTAAACCCACCAATCCTCCACTGACACAACTACTGAACTGACAAGTCTTTGCTCCCTTAAGGACTAACCTCCTTTAAAGGTGTATTATGGTTACTTTTCGTACCTGGAGGTCAACCTCTTTACCTTGATCCACTTTTGAGAGTTCTCTTTGGATGGATATGAGTCTGGGCATATTAAGATCCCCTTTTGACCATTGAGCTTGACCCCCTGAGACTGATCCACTCAGCGGAGGCCACCTTAAGTGGATGGATGTGACTCTTTGCGATTGGGATAAGGTGGACCAGACTAACTCTGGTTACCCCCTGTCGCCTAGACCAAACTTTTTCTTCCTTGGGACACTAACCCTACCCAAGGGAGTATACAGATTTTCCTTTCGAAATTATAGCTTGACTCCATAAGCTTGGTCCACTCATGGGAAGTCTCCTATACCTGGATTGATGTAGCTCTTTACGATTTTGGATCTCTTTCGAGTTTGATCCCAATAGTTTGATCCAGATTTGGGTGATTCTCTGGTATCCCCTTCTCATCTTGACCATGCTTACTATTGTGGCCAACAGGTGACCACGATTACTAACAGGATGATATCTCATGAATAATGAACTGATATTTATGTTATTATTTCATACCTTTTATAGTGAATGTTGCTATAACCACTATGGTATTTTGCCTGATACCTTTAATTTTATCTTTTAGTAAATGTTGATGTTTTGAAATTTTTCACCACACATTCTAAAATGTCCCCTTAGTGCACGTTTTAACTAATATGTAAAATGAATTCCTCAAATGTGTTGACTGACTTTATGTACATAATACCAGCTAGCTACTATATTACTGGATTGAATTTTTAGTGGGTCTTATCTGAGCCTGACCTTCAGGTTACCTCTTAGCTTGACCATTAAACCAGGTGGAAAACTGTCTATTCATTTTCATCCACGAATTATGGTTGGTTCAATGTCACGAAAAAATGCTGTGTTTTAGAACAAAAAGTATATAGAAAAATGCAAAACTAAAACCTGCAATCCAAGCATGTTTGTATTTCATGATTGACATTACAAACAAGTTCAAGGATTTCCTTTTCTTATTATTCGATTTTTTCTGTCTTTTCATTTTGGTAGGTATGGTATTGTATATAACCGATCAGATAAAGGGTTCTTGGAGGTTCCTAAATTTTAACCATCTGTAGATAGATAACCCACTCCAGTCACAGTTTTGCTTTAGACGCTCCCACAGTTTTCTCTGTTCCCTGAAAGCTAAAAAGTTATCTCTTCAAAAAGGTATATGTGTAATCAGCTCCTCAACTTTTATTAAAAATCAAAAACAGTTTGTCATACAGAGTATTAAAATTATATCAATATACTATATTCTGTTTTGAGCAAGTTGGATGCATGAGCAAAGTTATGACAGGGAAGAGTTGTAAAAAGGATGGGAAAAACAGTACATAGAGTTGGTCTAGGGTCTACTCTGTAAACTACTGCACAGAGACCAACAACTAGAAGCTACCAGCTTTCTCCCTAGAGATAGGGTAGGAAAAAACTAATCTGTTTATTTTTGAGTTCAAGGAATAGCTGACACAAATTTATAGCTTCATACTATAATATGTTTTGTGATTTCATTTTCATAAATTCAACTAAACATTTGTTTAAATTGCATTAGGAATAATTTGTGCAACTTTAGTATAACGTGTAGCAATTTGGAAAATTATCATACACTGTGAAACATATGTAAATACGTAAGTGGAAATATGTAAGTGGAAATGCCTTGAAAACTGTTCTTGCGGTTTGGGTTTGGTAAAATATATATATAAGATATATATAAGACTATACTATTAGTATATTACAGTCCCAATCGATTACACAAGTGACTAAAAAACTACTGAGAACCACATCAATACTTCTAACTCTCAATTGAGTTGGATGATCAATCACTGAAACATTACTAACACAGCATGGTCAACCACACAATCCATGCTAATGATGAACTGATTAAATCATATTACTGACACAGCACAAGTAACAACACTACTCATGCTAAACATGAAGTTAAACTTTTACTAATACTTTTACTAACAGTACTCATGCAGAGCATGAAGTTACCAGTTACTTCAGAAGTTACTAACCCAGGCATGAGTACATGTCTCCCCCATGCACCAATATTAAACACTAAAGCACCACAAGTGCAATTAAAAATATTTAATCATATAAGACTACCCTTGTCAGTAAAGATTCAAATCCAAGACCAAAGGGTATAAGGAGATGTTAGTGGGATCCCCCATGGCTGCAGTGCCGCCGGACGACCATAAGGTAAACATGATGTTACAATTGAAGCAATCAACTTTCATAAACCCTGATAAACCCTAGCTAAAATATAAAAAGAAACATGAATAAATAATGTAATTAAATAAAAATTTAATACAAGGGTGGGAGGGAGGGAAATTTTTCTTTTTCATGTCCACCCAGTTTGACTTTCAAGTTTGTAATGCAAGGACAAACCCCAAGATATGGCTTCACTATGAGCCAACCAATCACAGCCAGGTTAACAATAACCTAGTAATTCAGAAAGAATCCCAAGGGCATTTAAAAACAGTAATAGGCAAACACATTGACCTCTATAACAGTAAACCTGCACACCTTAAGGTACCACCAAATCATTCAACCCCCCAGGGGGAGGGACTGACAAGCGTGATGCCTAGCCACCACTAATGACACCCTCATATTTGTCAACAATATTTGCAGCACACTTACTTGTGTATACACGAAGGACGGCATGTAAGAGAAGCTTCATTTGACTTCATGACTTTGTGCCTCTTTACATCTTGGATCTCCCTGGCTGTAAGGTTTAGGTTGGGTGCCCACAATTTAAAGATTGAT
The DNA here is from genome assembly GCA_964017235.1 of Sabellastarte sp. h YS-2021. NCBI lineage: Eukaryota > Metazoa > Annelida > Polychaeta > Sabellida > Sabellidae > Sabellastarte > Sabellastarte sp. h YS-2021. The sequence goes on from OZ024933.1 coordinate 15,561,489, forward strand.
CAAAAGTCCCCAAAATAGCTATAGATGACTCACTACTTTTACTATCCAATGTCGCATTCCATTTGAAATGGTGGCTTACAACAATAACCTTAATTTTCTTTTTCTTGATGTCAATAATTCCACTGAGATTTTTTACTTGAACCACCCTAAGATTTGTGCTTATGTCCAATGTTCAGGGCTTATTTCCTTCTCACTTCAAGTTTGACTTTTCACCTTCTTAAGCTAGTTCATTCAAAATTGCTTGACCGTTGGCTTCCATCCATTTTGACCTCATATTTTCCTTTGGCTACCATTGTGAGTTTATTCAAGTTTAAATTCATTTGGTGGTCAGAATAAAATAATTGATTCCATGATATACTTTTAACAAAATAGAAAGAATGAATTGATATAACTGTTGCATATAAAAAGACATTTTGTAGAATATTACAAATTTTAAACTCAATCTTATTTCTGCGTTTTTGGGGCTCCTTAGGTGCTGTAGTTATTTGCAGTGTTTTGCACATGCATGAAAGTAAACAAGGCTGAAAGGGATTTCGGTCACCTAGTGTGAACCAAAGCCGTCAGAGATATGAGTAGTACACTGAAGTGATAACCCATCCCAGTGCTAGCCCATTGCCCCTCAACTTCTGCTTCTCAATTCTCTTTTATCACAAGGATTTATTGTACAATCACATTTTTTCGTGGCTTTTTCTCCAGTCACTCCTGTATGTATGGCCATTGACATTGATGTTATTAAGTGTACATTTACTGTTATATGTATGGCTAGTTAGCAGTTAATTCAATATAACTATGTAAATGAATGGTATCTGGTATGTGGGTTAAGTGGATAAATGTCTTGCAACCTCTTTCCCCTTTCTGAAGATTATTGGTAGGTTTGAGTTCTTAGCCTTCTCTATAAATATAAAGGTTTAAACTTGATACTGCCATATGACGTCAATGTATACCACAATGCAATTGTGGCATAGTGTCATACATGTACTTAATGGCGCTGCAGTCAATATCAATTTTGACATCCTGAAGTAATTAGTATAGTTTAGTATTGGGGTTTATGTCACGGGTCTGTCTTTTTGAATGGTGTCTCTGATCCTGGGTCTTGGCATGGATTAGATTAGTTGTCTTAGCATTGTTCATTGCGGTATTTAGTCCCAGGATCTGTTGTGTGGTTTTGTGCTATGTTTTACATGTGCTTTCACATATTTTAATTTATCTCACAAATAAGTGTATGTCAGATCAGGTGATTAGTTTTCCACTTTTGGGGGTACACGCCAGTCATTGGGGGTGGGGGATGGTTCAGTATTTTCCTTGTACATTTACATATTTTGAAAATAAATGTTTATGTCTTCGTTATTTGTGTGTTTATGTTGGTTTTATGTGTATCTCTTACAAAGAGAATTGTATCAAACAAAGCTAAGTTAATTAATAAAGAAATAAATTTACAACTTCTTAATTTCAGTTGCTGAAGCACTTTCGAAATTCAGTTGTATTTCCAATTTGTATATGCAGTGATACCAATTAAAACAGAGTTCTGCTCCAGTAATTTTACTGCATTATTAGATGGTCATATTTCCCTATATAGGCATAGGTGTTAATTTTTTTCTCCCCCAGATACACCACAAATACAGATTGTATTTTACATACACTATGCATTTTACATACAGTATAACAGTGTCCAGTCCATATCCTCCATTGGTATTGCAGTGAAGTGTAGATTTCCCCTGTGGATACGTGTCTCAAAGTAACTCCAAGTTTCAATCCGACTCCTAGTGGCTTTCTGAAGTTGGTGATTGATTTCCTGAGATGGGTGATTCTTTCTTCAATCAAATAAAAAATTACTGGTTACATCGTAGTAAAGTATGGAAGCCCATTAGTAACATAAATTCTGAGAAAAAATTTAGAAGTTTGTTTCCCGTTTCTATTTTTTACTATCTCGTTATTTTGAGATAGTGTCTCGTTATTTTGAGATATCATATTTGTTTCCCGTTTCTAAATTTTTGCTATCTCATTATTTTGAGATAGCATATTTGTTTTCCGTTTCTATTTTTTTACTATCTCATTATTATGAGATAGAATATTTGTTTCCCGTTTCTAAATTTTTACTATCTCATTATTTTGAGATAGCAATTTTGTTTCCCATTTCTAAATTTTCACTATCTCGTTATTTTGAGATAGCAAGTTTGTTTCCTGTTTCTAAATTTTTGCTATATCATTATTATGAGATCACAATTTTGTTTCCCGTTTCTAAATTTTTGCTATCTCGTTATTATGAGATCACAGGTTTGTTTACCGTTTCTAAATATTTGCTATCTCGTTATTTTGAGATAGCAATTTTGTTGAGGGATATTCTCATCACTGAAATGAGTGCACTTTATACACGCACGATGGGATGTAAGAGGGGCTTTAGGTGTTCCAGAAAACAGACTACAGTATGATATAGCAAAAATTTAGAAACAGGAAACAAACTTGCTATCTCAAAATAACGAGATAGTGAAAATTTAGAAACGGGAAACAAAATTGCTATCTCAAAATAATGAGATAGTAAAAATTTAGAAACGGGAAACAAATATGCTATCTCATAATAATGAGGTAGTAAAAAAATAGAAACGGAAAACAAATATGCTATCTCAAAATAATGAGATAGCAAAAATTTAGAAACGGGAAACAAATATGCTATCTCAAAATAATGAGATAAATTTTTTTCTCAAAATTAATGTTACTAATGGGCTTCCATAGTAAAGTTTCTGTAGCCTGGTATGTCAGTGGTGGTTAACTCATCCAAGAGTGTTCTGTAGCAATCTCTCTCCTCTCTCCACAATATTCAGGGCATGACCCATGAATTCTGTGACTTCCTTTTCCTTAGTGGTGGTGGGGGTGATGTTGATGCTGGCTGGGCAGGTGCTGGGTTCTGCTGTCTTCTGTGTCTTAAAAAAATCATGTACAATAAAATATTTAACTCAATAAAAACAAAAGGACCCTCAAGTGATCTATCAGTTGCTCTTGATGTGTTCCTGTCATCTCTGAAGTGTGAAATGCATGGCACATCACAAGGGAGGAGGGGTTTATATGGTGTGATATGGATCCTGATTCTGGATCCCGACTATAGAGACCCACAAAAACAATCAGTCCTTGCGGGAATGGTCGGGAACATGCTCCCGGCCTGGCTGTTTGTCTTTACAGCTTGTCTGTTAGAGGTTTAAGGCTTGTTATAATAGTTCTATAATGGGATGTGCAAAAAACGTCCTCAACCCTACATGATGGCCCCGACCCTTATCGTGATGGCCATTACAACCTTTCTGTAACTTTACCGTCCTGTCGGGGATTTCATAACCGGCTCAGCATTTTTACACGTTTTTCCCACGACCCTTTGACTTTTGCTTTTACAGGGTCAGCTCTAGTGGAACACCTGTATAAGCCTCAAATTAATTTTAATAATGTTACATAAATCATGTTAGATATTTTAAATTCTTATATGTACATATGTATTAGGGCAAGTTTATTTAACATTTTGATTTATTATCTGAAGTCAGGAATACCCATTAATATTAAAATCAAATATGTATTTTATAAAAGGGATTCAATTTATTAATTTATGTGAAAATTTCCCTTTTATCTTTGTCAACCAGTGGCTTTATCTCTAAATATATCATTGTGTAAATATTGGCTGGTAAACAGTGGCATTGTTTAGTTTAAAAAATATATGTACAGAAATCGTGTTTTTAATCTCTTGACCCTCATCTTTGTTTAAGTGAATAACAGTTTAAATGAACTCATGTATTCCACTAAACAATCCAATCTATTTTAAGCGCAAGCTTTTGCAGGCTTGTACTTCTAGAGATCACTTCTAATGTTTTTTGTCTTTTTTGTCTCCGGACATTCATGAATTGTGGCATAGCGTGATGACTACCTGTATCATCACTGAAGTTAAGCAGTAATGGTCTATGTTACTACATGGATGGGTGAACGCCTGAGTTTGCCACTCTTGTGTCTGATGACTTTATGCTCTTGCTAGAAGACTGAAACCCCTTTCAGTCCTGTTGTCCTGTCATATTTTATCTGCTCCAGTCTTTAACTAAAGCAGGTGACACAGTACAATTCTTCTGAATTCTTGTTTAACCACATTCAGAATACAGGCTTGTCAATTATAATATATAAAGTTTGAACTAATTAAGAACAGTTAACCAGATGTTTGTTGCCAGCTCATACTACAGACAGCACATCATGTTCAAAATATAACTCCGCTAAGTGCAATCTTATTTGAATATTAAGAGAAATACTTCTAAGGATTCCTGAAATGTTAAAGCAGGGTTACTTTTACTGGAAAATCCACATTAAGGAGCAGATAGGTACTTCTACCTCAGAATATTGTTTTCAGAACCACAAGATTTTGACCCAATGATAACGTCTCCCAGTGTGATATTAAAACGGAGAGTGAGAGAGGAACTGTTGTTTTGCTGCTAGTATTGTAAGATAATCCCTTTTGGTCTTGTTTTCTTTGCAATTTGATCACCACCTAATAGATTTATAATAACGTTACACATATGGGGACTGTGTCTGCACCTTATTTGATATAAGCTTTATATGTATGTGCTAACATCTAAAGTAGGGGAGTTATTGATTTTTGTGTTATGTGTTATGATGTTTATTGATCTGTTTATAGATTGGAGAGAATCCCTCTAGGCTAACCAGTTATATTATTTATAGATCTGTACCTGTAGGCTCTAGAACTTCCTCACTTGATCTAGTTACTGATGTTAACTTCTAGTTAGTTCTATAAGAATCTAGATGCTTCTGTGAACATATATAAGGACAGTACACCTGACCACAAGGGAACTTAATATTCGCTGGCTATAAGGAAGGTTACTGTGTCTTGGAATGTAATATTCAAGTGAATATATATAAAGTGCTTATGTTGCTGTGAACTTTTACTGGAGTCAATGAACTGGATACATTGTCTGGATAGATTTACTGTACTTTGGATATTTTGGGATATTGTACATTCATAAAACAGAGAGTGGATTTACTGCATTTTGGACATTGTCCATATCTTGGAGCAGACAGTACAGTTGTGCAAATTATCTGAATATCTCCAGACAGACATTCTGTCTGATAGCAGGACAAGGACATTTTGTGTCATTGAACATTGGACAGATCACAGGATACAGATATCTGTGTGCGAGTGAACATTGGACAGATCACAGGACAGATTACAGGACAGATTGCTGGATACAGCGGATAAACTTAACTGGTAGCCACAGTGGTCAGGTTAGATAGGTTTCATCGTTGTATCAATGTGTGTATGGTTAAGAGCATACCCGTTGACTGTAATCATTATTTCTAGTTGTTAAATAAATTTGTTAAGTTAAACTTTTTGTCTTTTCCTGTTGCAACTTAAAGGCAACTGGTAATTGCTACTGCGCTTGCTCATGAACGTAGCAATAAGCAGTGCCTGAGTAGGCATAAACTCTCACCTGTTAGAGGTATTGTAGAAACACTAGAAACTTCAGGACATTTAAAGCCTGATCTGGATCAGTTGTGTCTGTTGTTTAAACAAGGGCTCACATTTTCTGTTAAAATTTCAAAATGAAATAAAACACAATTAATTTTGAGCATTTTATATATAGTTGCATAATTCCTGTCAGATAACTTACTGTGAAAAAATATTCAATTTAAGCTGACAATTGTGTTTAATGTTATAACAAATAAATTAATTTTGGCAATTTTTCCTTGATAAATAGCTTATAGAATAGCAGAGTGATTGGCTTCTGAGTGATAAGCGTGTTCCTCATAATAAGTTTAAAAACTCTATTTTCAGACTTTGAGGATCAAAGATTCAACATTTATCCATTTATTATTGTTTTACTATTATTTCTGAAAGATTTTAGCTTAAAGAAGTAAATCTGTGACATCTTTATAAACGACTAAAATATTTGATGGCTTTACTATGTTTAATAACAAGTCAGCTCAAAAGTTATATTAGATACACTTTTATTATCTAACATTGATATTTACTGAATGACATAAATTTCCCAGTATGTAACTTAAAAAGTATATTTAATTCAAACCAGTATTCTAGTTTAACTATGAATTAGTCCGTACAACAACACTGTGTCTGTAAAGTATATTATGGGATGGTTGTGGTATAATATGTTAAATGAAATAAAACTATACTTGTTACTAACATGCATTTAGGTGTCAATTTGCGTTTACATCAGCAGCATACAGTTCAATTACCTGTTGAAATGCAATGAAAGATAACTCTAAGTTTAATTCATTGTTGTAATGGTTTTTAACACAGTCAGGGCAAAACCCTTTACTTGTGTGCAACGAATAGTGAGCACAGTTTCAAGGTCTAGAATGTGCAACCCCACCATAAACCTAATCACCAGTATATATATCAAATACTATTTATACGGAGTGCGCGAAAGGCACAGGAGAACATAGGTTGATGGTTTTCTATAATTGGCAAATTATTTGTCCTTTGGTGGGTCTCCCCTTTTATTTAGTGCTTATACACAATTTTCAGGGTGCCAATAGAGGTATTTTGGTGTTCTTCTCCCACTCATCACCAGGGTATTCTGTGCTTTATCATTATGTTGCGTTTCCTTCAGTTTATTATATAAACTTCTGTGGCAGGTCTCTCACTGGACCATGCTTACCTTACCATAAAAATACACCTGTATATCCTTTAGGCTAGTTTCACAGATTCTGCCATAGTAAGATCACAGAGTTTGGCTGGTTGCGATAGTTCTTCTTTTAACAGTGAGAAATATAGAAGGTCTATTTGAAAAGCAGTATGTCTTTATCATTTTAGTTACAAAATTCAATTGTGCATTGTACGTAATGCCAATGAGAACAGAAAAAAATTGCAAATTTAATAAGTAAATTAAATTTTTATTGCATTAATACATCCTATCCAATGGACAATTGCTTTACCGGTCAGCGCGACCGGTCCCGCGAAACAACAGAAAAAGTCATTCTGTATTAAATACCGGCAGGACTGGTCACAGAGTATACATTCGCCAGGTGTCGCCTTGTGCATACTTCCTGTCTAGTCAGAATGACGTCATCGCGTCTTTTTTCGCTGTCTAAACCTATTAGACCCCTAGTAAGCTGATAGCGGGGTCGGTTGGGAGGGTCTTGTCTGTCCATTGGATAGGGTATTAACTTATAAAAATTTAATTTACTTATTAAATTTGCAATTTCATTGCGTTAATACATCCTATCCAATGGACAATTGCTGAATAACTACCGCTTGGTCGGCGGCTAAGTTTCTAGGGACTTGAATGAACTCAAAACTAACTAATTTTCTGGCCCAGGTAGTCCTGAAGCAGGTTACCCACTAATGGCCTAAGTCGGTAACCAGAAACCGGTTAACTGGGTGGTTTAACCGACACTGCTCCCCCCCCCTTTTTTATTTCTAAGCATTTCTGCTCTGAGTGGGGGAAGAGAGGGATGAGTTCAGTCCCAAGAAATAATAAACCTCCCAAAGGAAGCATGTCACAGTTTTTTTGTTTTTTTTTTGATTGATTTATACTTATCTAAGTATATACATTATGTACCTATTTACAAAGAATGTCTCCTCACTATTGGGCTTGGTGATGGATCTGCTGGGCAGCCACAACCGGCCCTAGATGGAAAAGCTTTGAGTCAGCCCAAGCCACATCCTTCAGATAGAATTGTGTGAAGGTTTTACGAGATTTCCAGTGGCAGGCTGATAAGATTTGTTCTAAGGAAATTCCGGATTGGAAGGCCTTAGAAGCAGCAAAGGCCCTTACATCATGGGCTTTCACCTGATGTAAGGTAAGGGCCTGCTGGTCAGAGAGCTCATAACATAGGATAACTGTCTGTTTGATCCATGAGGAGACAGTGGCAGAGGAGATATCCTTGTCAAAACCTTTTTTGAAGGAGACAAAAACCAACTCCTTATTCCGCCTGAGGTCAGAGGTCCTGTCCAGATAGTAACTTAGTGCTCTAACTGGACACAGTGACCTGTCACCCTCGAGTGACTTATCCAGCGTATGGGCCAGGGCTGGGATAACCACCGGGGCCACACTGTCTGGACCCTCCTTGGCCAGCTGGTTCTTGGACAGAAAGCTGGGTCAGGGATATAAGGACACCTTGGACCAGTCTGATTGGTGTCTGATGTTCTTATGAATCCAAGCATGGATCTCACTCCTGCGTTTACCAGAACCTAAGGCCAGTAAGAAAACAGTCTTGAAGGTCAGGTGCTTCAAGGAGGCCTCTTTAAGGGGTTCAAAGGGAGCCTTAGTTAGCTGGTGTAGTACCAGTGAAAGGTTCCAGGAGGGGATGCCCCAGGGTTGCCCAGTTTGTCAGCAATGGCTGATCTGTAGCCATCAATAGTACCTGGCTGCAACTTCTTGTCCTGAAACAAGTGTAGGAGGAAGTCAGCAATGGCTTTCAGAGGTGGTGCTCTGAAGTCCACCTGATTACTGAGGCACCACTTTGTAAAAATGGTCCACGTTGCCTCATAGACAGATCTGGTTGATCTTCTTTGAGGAGCCTCAATTCGTGCTGCCACTGCCTCAGAGAAACCTTGCTCCTTGATTGCTGAGGCTCTAGGAGCCAGGCATGTAGGTTCAGATTCGACAGGTTCCTGTGAAGGATCTGGTTGAATGGCTGAGACACTAGGTTGGGTATGCTGGGCAGACACAGTGGGACCTGGCTTGACATTGCCACCAGGTCCCAAAACCAGGGCATGTTGGGCCACCCTGGAGCAATCAGAATTATTCTGTTGCAGGGGTAGTCCTGTAACTTCTCCACCACTTTGCCCAAGATGGCTGCTGGTGGGAAGGCATACGGGTCCAGTCCCTCCCAAGACAGGCTGAGAGCATCCACTGCCCAGGCCTGGGGATCTGGGACCGGTGAGACAAACTGTGGGAGCTTGTGGCAAACAGATCCACTTGAGGGGTATGCCACCGGTTGCATATTGCTTGAAAAATCTCCGGATTGAGGGCCCATTCTGTTTGGATGGTCTGACCCAGTCTGAATAATTTGTCTGCTATCACATTGAGACGGCCGGGGATATGTCGAGCTTTGAGGGTCACCTGGTTTATTGTGCACCAAGTGAGAATCCTCCAAAGTAAGGCACACAGGGGGCCCGACCTCATTCCCCCTTCTTTGTTTATGTAAGCTACCACAGTGGTATTGTCGGTAGCTATGAGAACTACTTTGCTCATACAGAGAGCTTGGAACTCCTTTAGTGCCAGAAGAACTGCCTTTAACTCTAGATAGTTCATGTCCCCTCTTTTGATGCGTCTGTAAAAATTTGCAGAGCATGCTCTAGTGGGTATAAGGGTTGACCTGTAACAACATTGTCTTCCTCCAGCCACCATTTTAGGTGTGGGTGGAGTGACTTTGGAATGGGGATTATCTTCTTCAGGGTTTCTGGTAACCTCCAGTTGTTCTTGAGATGCCACTGTATGGGTCTCATGTGTAGTCTGCCCAAGTGTACTTGCTTCTCTGTGGCAGTTAACAGACCGATCAGGGACATTAGTTTCCGGACCGGACAGATTGGGTTTGATAAGATCTCCAGTATTTTCCTTTGTAGGGTCTGCCAACGTTCTGTGGTGGGTCTGACCCTGCCTTCTTTCAAGTCGAACTGGTAGCCTACGAAGTTGAAAACTTGTTTGGGTTCCAGCTCTGATTTGTCCTCGTTTACCAGCCACCCCAACTCCCTGCAGAGTAACACTAGGGTTTTTGTCTGTTGAAGACAAACCCGGTGGGAGGTGGCCCTGACCAACCAGTCGTCTAGGTACTGGTGGATCCTTATACCCTCTCTCATTGCAAGCCATTTCACCTCTTTGGCCACCACAGTGAATTCCATGGGGGCTGTGGACAGGCCAAAGGGTAGTGCTTTGAATTGGTAGGTCTTGTGAAACCGCATATACTTCCTGGACTGGCTGTTTATAGGTATGTGGAAATATGCATCTTTGAAATCTATGGAAGTCACCCACTCCCCTGTCTGGAGGGAGGTTCGTATTGTCTCTGGTGTCTCCATTTTGAATGACTGTGTTTTCAAATAGTTGTTTAGTTTGCTCAGATCCAAGATGGGTCGCCACCGGTTGTTGGGTTTGGGGACCAGGAATAACCGGTTGTAAAAGCCCAGGGACTGGGGATTTTGAACCAATTCTACAGCCTTTTCGTCTAACAGCTGATGCAATGCCTCTAACAGGTAACTGTTCCTGTGAGGATCTACATAGCAGCTTGTTACTGTGGGTTTTCTGGTCAGGTAAGGTCTGGTCCGGAAGGGTAGGATGTACCCCTCCCTGAGGACTGATATGACCTTGGGGTTGACACCCAAGGCTGCCCATTTTTCCCAAAACTCGACCCTACAGGAGGATTTAGTACAACAAGTGGGACATTTGTGACATTTTGTACAGAACTCAATTGATTTACACAGGAAACACCTTTCACAGATTTTATTGGCATTTGATGTTCGGGAATTACGCCTTTCTTTTGCGGCGACCCTCCTGCAAAAGGTACATGAGAAGCAACATGACAAAATACAGGTAATTGAGTTCTTGTCTGTAAATTTCCAGTCACACAAAAATTCTTCTGACCAGTCACACTTACAGGAGCCAACTTTCCTGTTACAAACTGATTTATTTATTTGGGGTTTTAACGTCGCTTTAAACAGTGTACAGGTCATATCACGACGGGTAGTTGGAAGGGCAGAGGAAACCAGTACATAGAGTTCGCTAGGGTTGTGTACTGTAAACTGCCGACCAACGGCAAGCAACTACCAGCTTTCCCACTTGAGCCCGTGCGGGGATCGAACCCCGGCCTCAGAGGTGGGAGGCGAGAGTGTTACCACTCTGCCACCGTGGCCCCTAGTGAGCACAGTAATTGTCATTTATACTGCTTCTGTGTTTTGGCAGGTCACTGGGAAAACGAAGCAGTACGACCCCGGTGAGATCTTTGTCCACGCCTTCTACCCAGTTGTTTCCAGGCAGGTAGACCGGGTTTCCTGTCCTGATCCGGTTGTTGTTGTTTACTGGGCTGGTGGTAAGGGTGGAAACGATGGGGACCCTTGTGTGAAGAACCGGCAGTACGTTTATCTTCATGGTGTCTTATTTCTTCTTCAGTTTTGCTGATGAGATGATCCGGAAATAAGGCACTCATATGCAGGGGGCAGACCTAAGAGCGTTCAAAGTGTCCTGTTTGATCCCCGCTTTCAGATAATCAAGGTAGCTGTCCCTTCTAGTTAGCGTAAGGTTGGCCACATTAATAAAGACACCATCTGATAAATCCTGCATCGTTCTGGCCATTGCCTGTGTGATGCTCTTGTTAAAGGTTACCAGAAAGTACAGTTCTTCAACAGCCTGATGCGATTTCCCGGTAGATTTTCCCTTGCCCTTGTCGTTCTGCAACATTTTCAACTGAGAAGCCATAGAGTCCTGCACTTTGGTGAGGCAACAGGAAAATGCGGCAGCCTGGTTACACATATAGGTTTGGTCTCTGGCTGCCCTCTCCCACTTCCTTAACGTATCCTGTGACACAGGCCTTGAGGCTGGAGCAGAAGGAAGTGACAGGTTAGCAATACGAGGAAAGCTACTGTTGAGGTGTTCTGGTTGGTTAGTCCAGGAAAAGACTTTGGATCTGGAGAAATCCTTCTTCTCTGTATGCATATCGTACCATTTAAGAGTTCTTGGTGGTTTGACAAACTTATCTTTGACTAAGCCAGCAGTTTCTGAAGCCCGGGATGGGTATCCCTCCTGTACAGTAATGTTAAGTTTTTCAAATTTCCGGCATAGCCAGTCATCTACCGGAACCTTCACAGAAACTTTACCGAGCAATTGAGGTCTGGTGCCGGCAAAAGGGTTGTCGCCCTGTGCAGAGGAAGAAGAGTCGAACTCTGGCACTTGATCCCAGCCCATAAATGACCTAACACCACGCAGAGTCTCTCTGTAGGTCTGTTCTACACTTAATTCCTGGTCTGTTTCTATAAGTTCATCACGATCCAGACCTACTGACAACACTTCAGACAGTTCGCCTTCATCTAAGCTAAGGTCAGGCTGGTCACTGAACTGATCATCTTCTGAAGCAAAGTCTTCCGGTTGATCAGCAGTAGTGGGACCTGGGGGCTGGACCTTGGGTTGACCACTAACAGAGGCACCAGCAGAGGAAACTGCAATTTGGTCGGTTGGTGGAATCTCTGTCCCAGCACCGGGAGCCTCAACAGGCTGGGTGGCTAGCTTCTTCACACCGGGGGCCTCAACAGGCTGGGTGGCTGTCTTCTTCTTCTTACCGGTCAAACTGGTAGCAGGACTCTGGCTAGTAGATTGCTGAGCTGGTGGAATAAAGGGCTTCTCAGATATCACCATGTTGGAGCTCTGAACCGGTTCCACCGGGAGCTGGAAAGTCTTTGACAAAAAGAAAGCCTCCAGACGCGTAAAGCGATCTGCCCACTTCTCATCAAGGGATTTCAGGTCAGATTGGAAATCTGGTACTTTCGGAGGCTTGGACGTCTTCTTAGGGGATTTGTCAGAGGTCTTTTTCTTCTAAGAAGGGGTTTCGCCTCTATCACTAGAATCACCCTTGCCACTCTCAACCTTCCCAACAACAGTCACCGAAGACGGATCAACAAGGGAGGGAGAGGCAGTCTTCTTCTGGAGTTCTTTATCTTTTCGTGCTCTATAAGTGGGGGTGGCCAACTGTATCTTCTGCTCAGCTGTGAAATTATTGCAAATGGTGCAGTCCTTCTTGTCAACATATGCATCTTGGCCTAGCCCCTTGTCACGACAACGCGCACACTTAGTGTGGGTGTCAAATAAAGCCATAGCGTGGCCACAAGTCCCTCTTCTTTGTCCAGGGGACGTCATAACACTCCAGAAGTAAGGTAGAATAGATGAAAATTAAAATAAAGTTCAAAATAAAAGGTAGTCTTCACAAACTTCAAGCGTTTCAACACAGTAGAAAAACACGTCTGTACACTCACGCGCCAAACGAAAAAAGACGCGATGACGTCATTCTGACTAGACAGGAAGTATGCACGAGACGACACCTGGCGAATGTACACTCTGTGACCGGTCCTGCCGGTATTTAATACAGAATGACTTTTTGGCGGGACCGGTTGTGCCGACCGGTAAAGAAATTGTCCATTGGATAGGATGTATTAACGCAATAAAATGTATTTATAAAACTAGTCCAAGAGTTTACATATAGGTAGTTTAACATTTCATCACTATCTTGATGCTGAAAGGACTATAAGACCACCATAATGTCTCAATATTGACCACATAGTATATATTTCATCACTCCATAACTGTGTTAAAGCCACGGTGATTTTTTATATCATTACTTTAAACAATCACTCTATACACATTGTATTCTCTACTTAGTTGTACGATTCAGCTAATAAAACAATACCAGTAGGCTCCACATTTACATGCATTCATAAACTGAAAATATTTATATTCTGAGAATGTTCTAGCAAAATATTGATACAAAGCAATCTAAAATCACACTAGGCATAGCAATTTCCCCAATTTGATACGAAAGGATCATTATAGTACAGCTTTTACCACAAGTAACACTTTCAAAGCAATAAACAAATAAATACTAAAATGTAGCCCTTTGTTACTTTGTGATTGCATCTAACTTAACAGATTTAACTAACAAGTTTTGTTCCAAATTAATCAATAGGATATTAAAAAGATTTTAAGTGTATTTACAAAAACTGCTTTATAAAAAATAAACTGAATATTGTAGGTAATCTAAAAACAGAAAAAAAATGATTAAAAGAAATGAAATAAAATCTACATAAAAACAATTGCTCAACATTAATTAAATTCTTACAGTTCCAAGAAAAACGTAAAACTTACTCTAAGGTGTTATTTTCAAAATACAATTTAGACATATAAGAAGAAACCATCTGTACATGAAGCATGTTTCTTTTGGTGTATACTACTCCATAGTTACAAGACAAGTATTTAAATATAATCTATCAAATTTGTTAAACACTGGGTCAGTGAAACACCTCTGTGATAATTTACTAAATGGGGAAGGTATGCAAAGGACTTTAAAATGTTCATTGATTAAGAATGCTGGAATATTACCCAAATAAATGTAAAATGTTTTAAAAATAAAACATGCAAGTATTGACAAAGAAACCAAACACACAAATTGAGAGGAAAAGTAAGGATACTGATTTTCAAATACATAAATTTCAAAACCTTTTTTTTCAAATCAGTCATAACCATATTTTATATACGAAACTTTAACATAAAATGTTACCACCTTCCTTCATGTATTCTGTTATAATAAATTTACCATTTTATCAAACTGGTAGCAGGACTCTGTACATTTTATCCAGATGTTATGCGGAACACTCAATGTCTGCATGATTCCCGAGCCTCTAGTTTGTCGCTATTAGGCCATTATTTCTGCATAACAGAATTCATAATACTTAAGTTTTAGCAGTATTATATAATATAAAATGTATAATATAATAAAATTTCTTGGAATACTTTATTAAGAAGCAAAACTATTGTTTCCTACCATTTGCAATTATTGTTTTTGTAGGATATATGATTAAGATAATATTTTGATATATTTTGTCATGATAATGTGAAAACCTAAAGACCTGCTTGTTTTTGTAGACTATGTCATTTGTGGTCTCTGCATGACAACAAGAAAATTTCTAATATATTATGTTATGAATGTCATGTAGTATGCTGCAAAAACTTGCATCTTTGTTGCACCATTTAGTTTGAATATATCAGAATACAAGAAATATTATCCAAACAACAGATCCCCAGAGATGGACTTTCTTATAATTACAAATTGAAATGTTAAGACATAAACTCTGACGTCCTCTAAATGATTGTATAAAAAATTGGCAATAAGAAGGGTCAAGTGATAAATATCATTGTCAAAATACTTGTTGTGAATAATCTTAAACATAATATTAATTTTAGTTGTTTCAAAAGTCTAAACCAGAAATATATTTCAATTTAAAGGTGACTCACCTGTTGCTGTGCTATTGCTGGCTATTGGCTCAATATAGTCTGAAAGATTAATACATTTTATAACCATCATCCATTGCACTAAAATTTGTGACTAATCTTCAAAGCTCTTATGTTATAGTTTAAACCGTGAGGGTGAAGAAATATAGTTTTATTGTACAAGTAAAAAATAGCACAGACACTAATCACGTTCAATAACTCACCATATACTGCCAATTTTCCATAACCAAAGCAAAAAAAACATTACTTTAAATGTACTTAGACAGTTGTACCAAATAAAAAATTTGTTATATCTCATTAATCAGTGTCAAATTTCTGTATTTTGTTTCCTGATACTAAATTCAAATTTTACTGAAAAGTAATATATTAATTGTAGAAACAATTGAACTGGACATACTCTTCATTACAAAAATGCAACAAGATGCACTCAGAGAGAGCAAAACGCTCGACTCCATGTGACCAGTCTCTTAAATGATATAAAGTATTGTAAGGAAGACAGTAAAATAAAACCAAACATGTAAATTAATCTTTATAGAAATATCAAGTAGAAAGCTAAAATCATTAAAAATACATTTAAATGGGACCTCTGAAAAATCATGATTTTTTGTATCCAAAATAAGATCCAGAACTTTCTTTAGTAACTTCATACTTCAGTCAGGTCCTACCCACAAATTTTTAAATAAAGATCTGTTAATTAGTTCTGGAGTAATCTAAACACAGAAAAAAAAACAAAAAAAAGACAAATAGACAATTAAACAATTAGCAATTAACATAAACTGCTGGTTGAGGAAAAATATTGCTTAAAGGTCACTTCTTGGTAAAAATCATGCATAGTAATTTTTGCGATGAACTGTCAAGGAATTGAAAGAAAAAAGAGAAAATAAAACAGAAATAATAATTAATAAAAATGATGAATATTCCACCTCCCTCTTTATTATGTTCATGTCAATTTCAAGAAATAAAATGAGAAGAAATATTTTTACTTAAAGACAGCAAGTATCATAAGCTAGGTTTGTGACCTCACAATGACAGTTGTATTGTAACATCACTGAGCAATGACATCATCAGAAAGCAAAATATTGATTTTACATATGTGATGAAGAGAAGCAGTTTCACTGTGTATTCCCAATTAAAAATAAGAAAAACTCTCTCCTGGCTTTAATTTTCAAACAAATTACACCAAATTTGGAAGAATCCATTTGTATCCCATGATTTACCTACCCACCAAATTTGAGATTGATTGATGTTATACTTTTTGCGTTATAAGGAAAAAACGGTGCACAGACAGAGAAGCAGATTTCACTATAAAAGCCCAATTAAAAATAAGAAAAACTCTCTCCTGGCTTTAATTTTAACACAAATTACACCAAATTTGGAAGGATCCGTCTGTACCGCTTGGTGTTACAGTTTTTTCTCTCCTGGCTTTAATTTTAACACAAATTACACCAAATTTGGAAGGATCCGTCTGTACCGCTTGGTGTTATAGTTTTTGAGTTATAAGGCAAAACAGTGCACAGACAGACAGACAGAAACAAACTGATCACAACAACCCTCTCCTATCGTCGAGCCTTAATAATGGCTCACCTGTTGTAATCCTAGTGCTGGTCATTGGCTCGAGATAGTCTGATTGAAAGATTATTGTATCATGAATTTCATGAATTCTGTCCTTAACCTAATCTTGTCATGATATAGTTTAAGATGCATAGAGATTTAGATTTATTTGTGTTACAACTAAAATAGTGCATGTCATAAGATATTAACAGTAAACTAGGGTTGGGGCAGTAGGAAATTTTTCCAGCTAGAAATCCCATCATTTTTAAATGATAGAGCGTGTTCGGCAATAAAAGTGGATTAGTCCTTAAATCTTGAGCATGCGCAGATGGCTTATTCCAAGCTGAAAAGACAAACAGCTCGGAACATCTTCTCAGATTAAAGTAAACAAACGGGAATGGCGGAAAATGCTCAGTTTCTGATTGTACAATAAGTAACATGTAATGATTATAATAAAAATTATTATGGGTGAACTTTCCTCCATAGTGCTACTAAGCTTTCATAAATGTGACATAATAACCTGTATTTACTGGTATTTTACCCCACATTGTTTATGTCGCTATCTTGAAATTCCGAGTGCTCCCATGACAAGTGGAGATTACTCGGCATGGATAAATTTCATGGTCCGTGGATTAAATCTGAGGCGTTCGAAAACAATTCTTTGTGTGCCGCATACACTGACGTAGATTGCCGAATACGCTGAAAATCTCTTAGAAAGTGTCACTTTGTCAACAAATACGCAAATGTATGGCATAAAATATATTTTTTTACAGTCATAGTTTATTTTAGTGCATAAAATTTTATAGCAATCATATGTCTCACTGAGATAAAACCATTATGTTTGGTTTCATTAACTTACATCCTTGAAAATATGTCCCCAGTTTATCAATTTAGCTGAACAGTGAAGCATTGCCTTCATCCAATCTAAGACATATGCGGTGATAAAGTTTTCATTCTAATCTGATATCATCAGTTTAAATCTCAGTTACTTATTGATGACAGCCCATTTTACCTCACTGTTTTTGCTTTACTTTTCAAAAACTCATCAGAATAGGACCTAAATATTGTGTTAAATATTATGTTAGGCCTATAATAAATTAACATGAACTTACTTCAAAATGTAGATAAACTCTAAATCTAATAGAACTTTTATGGTGCTCAATCTCCATGTTTTGACAGACTAACACTCATAATGCCAGAAATCAGAGATCATAATTGTTAAATCAGAAACATTGCAGGGACCACCACATAAATGTCGTAAATATAAACATAAGGTTCCCATTTGAAGTAAAATTCCCTGTGTTAAATGTGATTGATTTTATGAATAGAAAGCAATCATGATAAATGTAAAGTAGCAAGTTAAAATGAATTCATTTTTGAAGTGCCTTCAACAACTAACCAAATGCCACAAATTTTCATATAACCACAGAAAAACTCAAATGTTGTGTTAACATGTATTTACAAAGTTGTACTAAAGAAAAAATTAGCAGAATAACTTAAAAGATTAACCTGAAGCAATACTTGCTGCATCAGAAAAAATTGTATCAGGAATGATTTCATATCCTCCTTCACCTGTAAATATATAACAATTGTCTGATAATAATGTAACATCAATTACTGTGGCCTGAAACTCTTCCTCTGTACAAGCTCTTAATATAGTTTACTTGCTGTAACAGACCTCATTATTTTATTTTAGTCATTTTAAAAGTAGCATCCATCAGTTGTTTCATTTAATACGCATCTTGTCTGTTGTTCCTGACATTCTGAAACTCCGAAAATTTATTTACAGCATCTTTAGTCTTAGAAGCTTTACTACCAAGAATTATTACCAAAGATATACTCTGGGAATCTTTTTACCAAATATATTTACTTCAGCAATGCATTAAATTTATTTATTTGCTTATTTGTTGTTTTACGTCACATTCAACAGCCAGGGTCATATTGCGAGGGGTAGTTTACAGGTGGAGGAAACCAGTGCATATTGCACTGTAAACCACCGGGCATCGGCAAGTAACTACCAACTTTCCAACATGAAGGGCCCGGCATTAGATTCGAACCGGCGGCCTCAGATGTTGGAGGCAAGAACTCTAACCGCTACACCACTGAGCCCCCCCCCAATGAACTAAACGTAGGAAAAGTCAGTATTTACTTTTGGTAGACACTAACGATTTTTAAATTTAATAGGCACACAAATTAAAATTGCAGAGATGCATTATCAGTATTTTGATGTAAATAAAAATCATTACAGTCCTTTAAAGCATGTTATCTGCAGGAATTATTTCACATTACTCGCATCATTGTAGAGTGCTATATCATGATATAACATCACACTTTCTAAAGAAAAGAAATTTGCTACAAAATTTATTCTCTGATAAAACTTTGTTACTTATGCCAGTCTTTGAGCAGAACCTATATACTTAACCAAATATTAAGCATTTCATCATCTGGGCAAACAATCTTGATCTATGAATTTCATATTTCCTTACTTATTTCTCAGAATATAAGAGCTGTTGTTGAATCTATTTTATCCAAAGATGCAAAGTTCATGTCTCAAAGGCACAGTAGACTCTGCCTTGGTGTTTTCAAAATCAATTTAGATGTGAAGATTCTGAATTCCAATCAAACTTGGTTGCAAATGTATAACTCTGACTTTTGCTGTATACGTGGATAAACAAAGTTAGGAAATCATGACATGTTTTTGGACTCCATAAAATGATCCTTAGGGGTAAAACAATAACATCAAGAAAATGTATACCTGTTTCCAGGGTATTTCTCTGCAAATCAGAGTAGGGACCACCACTATTTACAGTCTCTCTACCATCCATATTAAGTCCATCATATTCGTGTGAACTGGCTCTCTTTACCTGAGGTTTACCTGGAACATAAAATATTTATTCAGTCTAATCAAAAGTTGTCTATCCCTCTTTTCCTTAAGAAAAAAACTCTAATATATTTAATCTATCATCACTGCTTCTGCAGTTGCCTGAAGAAGGATTTGAACCCAAGTGCAATGATCCATAGGTCTATGCAAGCTCCCAGTACCAGGAGTGTCCTGACTTGGTGGCAGTTCCAGGTTCGAGTCTACAGATCAAGGTTTAAAGGTTCAGTAGGTTTGAAGACAAGTAAAAGATTTAGTTGCAATTTTATTTTACATGTTACTATATATATAGTTAAAATCGGCATAAAGAGGATTTAAAAGTATTTAGGATATGGATTTTTATAGCACCAAGCCCAGTTACAGAATAGAGGGAATGATAGAGGTGCAAAGTACAAGGGATGTTGGATGGAGATTATGAAGCATTTTCCAGGTAGGTCCACACAGCAGAGTGAAATATACCCTACTGTTCCATACACAAAATAAGTCATTGATACAAAATAAGTTGTTACAAGGCCACATATTATGCATATCAATAGAACTTTTAATATGCAATGGCCCAGGTGGAACATGATGACATAGTTGCACAAAATTGCCATAAGAGTGGTCCCCTTGCCACAAATATACCAAATTAGAAGCCTCGGTGTCATAAATTTGTGATGAATTGTGTATCTGGTTGTTAAATGCATTGTTGAACTTCATTTGAGTGAAATCAACCTTGCACAAAGGAATACCACACCAATTACATGGGGTGTCAACAAGGGCTTGTTTTAATTAATTAAAAACAGCCTTAAGGTACTGTTCCACCTGCCCGAAATACTGGCCTTTTTATTGTTCACTTCAACATCAAATAATGGTTTGTATGGTGCAGTTGTGTTGTTAATGTTAGTTTCCACTCACCCGTCACCCTTGTTACCTAGTTTGACAGGGGCCTGGGGTGATGTGCCCCAACAGAGACTTACTGGCCGGGTACCTACAGGCCACATCATGCATAGACTGTGCCCATGCATTTCTAGCTGCTTGCCATGGAAGTGAGGTGGTGTCCCTGAGTGCGAGAATAACCTGGAGGAGTGATTGTTTGACCAAAGAGGGGTCTTTCATCTAGTGAATGTTGCTGAGTTGTCCCACAGCCCAGTTGGGTAAGGTCATCATGTGCGATGCATTTTTTCCAGAAGAGCCCTGGTAGCCCTCATTGGACCAACGATTACTGAGCAGGAACATTGCATATGTCAGTTAAGTTGTATCGACGAGAACAACGTGATGTTCACATTGTAGGGCTTGGGTTCAAGGTTGTCATCTGACACTAAGACGTTTGCTACATCTTCCGAAACTGCCCCTCAGTGTGTCAAGACCTGGGATGATATTATCTTGAGTCACACCATGTGCTTGCCAGGGTTGTAAAGGTGAAGAGTTGCCTTAAGCGGTTGTGTTCTTGTGAAGATTAAAGTCTTGTGAGTTAATTCCTCGCACTGGCTGGCCTGGTTGTTCTATTGGGACAGTGGACTCTTGAAACCTCAGTAACTGGCAGGGTGTGATGTAGAGGAGACTTGTGGATAGAACGGGTCAGCTGCATCATTGTCTTAAGAGTGGGACCTCTGCCTAAACGGTGTCATGTTGACAGACCGATTTCTTTCAATTTGATTCCCCCATGTGTTAACACTTTTGTAGATTCGTCCATTTTAGCTAGGTATGCTAATATAGTGTCATTTGTTGGTGTTACTTGTTGTGCAGGGTCAGGATTGTCAGACGAGGTAGAAGATGAAGGTTTATGTCTAGGTTTTTTTAGGTTTCTCAGTTATGTAAGGTGTTTTCTTGTTGTTACGCATTTTAAAAGTTGTAAAACCAACTAAGATGTTAAAACAATAAAATAATACAATTTCTTGTAAATATAACACTACCAAAATCTTTCATGCATCCTGCTCAGTATATGAATACAAAATGGACACTGTTTCCCAAATTTGAATAACTGGAGCGTCAGTTTAAATTTGATTGGTTGCCACCACACTTAACAGGAAAATTTTTCTGTCGATTGAGGTACAGAGCGCCTAGAAGTATTTAAAGTTGATGCAAACTGCCCCGGCAGGCTCCTGCAGTAACCTGGTAGCAAAGCATTTTGCACCATGGAATTTCCAAATGTCTCTTTACAAATCAGCCATAACAGATCTGCCATACAAAAGACTATTTCACTAGGCTATTTCGTATGTGGATTTATCCCCAATGGTAAAATAGCGGTTTGACTTTGCCAAGTGGTTTAAGAACTTCGCCAGATGATGTTTACTGTTCCTTGTCACAGAATTATACAAAAGCAATACTAGCACAGTTGGTTTTAAATCAATCATGAAAACTTCAGGTCCAATCCATAAGGCATTACATTCAGTACATATGGGGAGAGACTCCAAATTTCTGATTCATTGCATTGCTCAAAACAAGTTTCTTCATCAAAGCATAAACCAGTAAATATTATAAAGTGGATGTAGCAAGAATGCTTGTTCCTCTGAAAGACATAAATTGTAAGTGCATGCCTTCATTCAAGGCCAGAAATGTAGCACTATATGAAGTTCACACCATTGAGGGACTGTAGGTCAGATTGGCACTGTGATTGTTTGATGCCAGAGCTTGAAAAGCTAGATTTAAATGCAGGCCAGACTATTGTAATTTTTTTGAGATTCTTAAGAAAAAATTGAAATTGCATCCAAAGATGAGTAGGAGGCGCGCTCAGCAACAGACAGCAAAACCTTGCTTTCACAGAAAACTATCTCTCTGTAAACTACCAATGTCCTTACAGCACTGATAGAAGCAGTGCCACAAATAATATTGCAAAAGCAAGAAGCCATTGCCTTAGAATTTCAGGATAGAAACATTTGTACAACTTTTGATTGAGCACGGGAATCTTGTTAGAAAGAACCAAGAAACTAAATGAATAACAAATGTTAATATTCCGTCACCCATCCGGCACCTCAAAACTCACCTCTTCAGCTCTAGCTTCCCAACTTAGTTATTCTTCCCTCCCGGTCACACCCACAACTCTGGATTACCGACCTTGAATGCCCCTCGACTCCCCTATGATAATGATTTTGTTTAATTAGCACACTGAGTTCCCTTTTGTGGGGAAGATATTGTGCTTGCAAAGCAGTAGATTAGATTATATATGAACCTTACTAAAAGAGGCAGTTTGGATACTGTTATCAGCAACCAGTTGGATATCCGTGTTTCATTAACAGTGCCAAATGACCCCCTGTGGCTAGCACAGATAGAGTATTGGCTTAGAACCTGGAAGGTGAAGCCTTATTTTATGAAAAATTATATATTTATTTGTGGCAGGAAAAGGGTTGGCAATGTGTTTTGTTGGAATTCAGGGCATTATGATGCACTGTGCAAATATGAAAGACGTTCTTAATGAATATGGGCTGAAACAGCATGTAACTCGTATATCAAAATATTACAAACCTTTAAACAAGATTGATGTAGCCAGTTTCAAGCAGGACCTTTGTAACTAAGATATGCCATAAACCGAAGAGCTGAGTGCAATGAATTAGTAACTCAATATAACAGCTGACTTTCTCAGCTTCCAGACAAGCATGCTCCATTAAGAGTGGAAAATAATGGCAATAGAAACATCAGTCCTTGGTTCAATGTAGACATTTGTATGGCTAAGCAAAAATTCCAACAAGCATAAAGGAAATGGAGAAAGGACCACACAGATGAAAATAGAGTAATGGTAGAAATGAAAAAAGGGTGTTTACAATTCCAAAATGGCATTCTATTATGAAATTATTGAAGAAAACAAAATAAATCAGAAACAGCTGTTTAAAATTATTAATTAGAGCCAATTATTTTCATCGACAAGTTAATTCAATGAGTATGACAAAACTGCAAATACTACTTACTTCTTTCCAACCTCTTAGCAATAAAGGTATCAGAAAATTAATATTGTCAGCTTCTCCAAATCATGTAACGTCATTGCTGTAGGACTGTTTTAATATATGTTTACCCCTCTGTAATTGTTATCCCTCTGCCAAAAAGATACAAGCAGATCCTACTTTTCAAAACTTTAGGTCACTATCCAACTTCTGTCCTAGATGACTGAAAAGGCAGTCTCAATCCAACTACATGACCGTAATCTCTCTGAAAATCTACAATTAGTATGCAAACGATACCCCAGCACTGAGGATGCTCTGGTCAAAATCATGAATGACCTTTTGGTTGTAGATAATGAAAAAGTGATACCGAATTTTTAGAATTATTTTTCACTTTTGTCACTGTCAACTAAGCATTTCCATATATACCGTATTGTTTGTTCAACACTTAAAGTAAAATTTTATGATCAACTATGCTAAATGCTGCTAGAGGCTGGGATGAGTACAAATATTTTGGTCAATTTCTCGTAGATGAACATTTGGCTCAACATTGAGCAATCACGATGTTTAGTATGCACCTTGACAGGACATAACATTCAATGTGGTGGCTCCCCACCCATTACAATAACAAGCTTCAATCAGACTAATGGGGGTTTTCACTGGAGCCGACCCTACCACTGACTAGAGTTGGGGAATCGTGGATGAAAACCACCAAAAAGCAAGCCGAAATGCTGGGTCAGTTACATCTACCTAATAAAAAATAGCACATACCAGTTTCTCTGGATCACAATCCCGACTTGACTTGGAATTGGGATCATTTTCTTCACCACAAGATGGAAAATTACTGGGACAAGCTGTTTATCCATGACCGACAAGCCATATCAAACCTTGACAAGCTCTAGTGCCAAATCGACAGGACTGGAGCATTTTCCAGACTCACCATGACTAGACTGATTAATTCCTGGAGTCGGGATCGTTAGTCTGGATTGTTTCAATACTATATAAACCCCCTCTGGCTGACAGAAACATTATTTGTCACTGCAAAGATGCCAGCTACACATCAGAGAGACTTTCTACAAAAGCTCTGGGTGCTTCTATTTTTATTGAGTTTGATATTTAGATTTTCATCTTAATTTGTAGAGAAAGTAGGAAGATTATGAACCCAGAACCAATACATGTCCTCCAACAAGTCCAGTAGTCACAGCTCCAGCCAGCCCTCTGGAAAAAAAGAAAGCCACTAAACTCATAGGTCATGCCCCGAATACTTCAGCAACAATAGAAAAATATGTTACACGACCTCCTGGCCAATCTCATACACACAGAAATTCCAGGATACCAGAATTTTGTTAGGATGCCACCTGCCTTTTTTGACCTCATTGAAGAATGCATACTACACCGCATCATGAATTCAATCACCAATTTCAGGAAGCCGCTAGAAGTTGGACTGAAATTTGCTATAACCCTGAGACACCTTGTCACTGGAGAGACCTATACCGCCTTACAGTATCACTTGTTGGTTGGCTGCACCACCATCTGCAAATTTGTCACCCAGGTCAGACATGTCATCCTTGCCAAATTCCAGGAAAAATATTTGCACTGCCCTACTAGCCCTGAGGAGTGCAAAAGAGTGGAGTAGAATTTCAGAACCAGAAGGAATGTTTTCCATGTAAAAAACAAAATCCTAAAATATAAAGTAAGCCAAGTTCAACTAAACACTGCCCTAGATAATTGATGAAAGAAAATATTTATTCTTGAAACGCTGCCAGATGTAATGATTCCAAATGATACACTGAGCAAACTGACTGTCCTTATGCAGAGAGAGATATATATATCAGCAGACAAGCCGTGGGTCATAAACTTGAAACCAGTTTGTCCTACACAGTCCCTGGCTTGTCTGTTGTGTAACCGCCTTGCCAGTTTCTGTTTACGGCTTGTATGTTTCTGTTCCTGGCTTTCCCCTGCTGGCATGTTACTAACCATATGGTTGAAGACTTGAAGACTTCCTGTCTTGACCAGAAGTCAGTTCAAAGTCAGGTTGGTTATGTTTACTACAGGCTGGTTTGCTTTCAAGTACGGTTGGTTTGTGCTGACAATCTGTCTGGAGGTGGAGTCCTGGTACTTAACCAAGGCAGGATTGCAAGTTCTTGAAGTGAAGTGTGTCTGACAAGCCATAAGACCGGAAGGTTCCAGGTGGGTGGAGCCAAGGTCTGGATACAGATTGAGGTTTGTCGGTGAAATATCAAAGATGTTTGATATTTTGTCAATCCACAGCAAAAAGCTGGGAAATTACCCCCAATCCAAACTGACTCTGTAAACATTGTTCCTGACCCTCAAAAAATACCTAATTACCAACAAGACGGCCCCAGTGGAACACCCCACATAACCAGAAAAGTGACAGACAAGTGAAACAAATCATCCTTCAAGTGATTTTGTTTTTGTCAATATATTTTGTGTCCGGATGGAAATTTGTAATCATAACAAAAAAAAATTAAAAATTTAAAATTAAAATGAAAGCAAAAACATCAACAAAAACAACATAACAAAAAAAAGATAAAAATTTTAAAATGAAAATGAAAACAAAAACATCAACAAAAACAAACACAACCAAAGGGCAAATATAAGAATCTTTTCAGTGACAACTAAATTTTAAACTAAATTTGTTGTTTACTAAGTCTCAAAGGGACATAATAATTACTCAAAAATTACTCATAAATTATTATTTTATTTGTTTTAATTGTTAATCATAAGACAATATTATTTTCCAGATACTTTTGAATTGAGATTTTGCATTGAGTAATACAGTGCTAAAACTGACTCAAACATATGTCATAGTAAATATAATTTATAAACTCCTTACGTCATCTTGTCTAATCTACTGCTTTTCTAACACGATATCTTCCCCCTAAGGGCAAACTCAGTGTGCTATGTTACCAAATGAATTGACATAATGGATGTTCAAAGCACGTCTCGTTAAGCATTCTAGTCAAAGAAGGCGCTATGTAGATGTTTTCTGAATGACATAAAAGAGAGACTGTTTCTAATATGCAAAGAAATAATTCCCAAAAGTACACAATGGTTGAAGGAATAGGTGAAATAAAAATGGAATTTGTGAGGTTTACAGTTAAAAGAGCCGAAGCTAAAGGAACTGGATCTTCGAAAGCTGTGGATAGTATTTTCAGACTAAGTTTACGTGTGCAGTTTTTCACAGAGGTATACCAGTCTACCATGTTTCGTAATTTTACAGCTAATCATCCTTGTTTTAAGCAATAGAGGGTTCTTTTTAGTGTTTATGTTTTTACAACAATGCAGAATGAATTTTGAGCATGCTGCATTTTTTCTGATGGTGTTTTATCCTCGCTGTACGATTTTGTTGCATAAATAAGAAAGCTAATTCACACAATGCACGCTCCTTTCAAGAAAAGTACAGCAACATTTCATTCGAATGGGAAGAAAACTTGATTCACAAGTTTCCAACAACACTTTTCCCACAACCTGTATTGTACTGCCAAAGGTAGAGACTTTTGAGAGTTTAAGTTGAAACAATATGAAATTGTGTCTAGTAGTTTTGGGAATAAATATTGTCAAATTGTATCATACCTTTTTGAGACTTTCTTTTCTTGCACCAGACTGATCCAATAATAATTATAATGAGAACCAGTATACCAGGGAATACACCCATAGCAGTGACAGTTAGATAGAGTCTTTCATTCTCTGTATAAAGCCAACATAAAAATAAAAAACGAACAAAACACAGAAATAACAAGATTCAAGTGTCACCTAGGTACTGTAGTTTTGTGCATGAACAGAAAAAAAACAGCTTTATTTATTTAATCCCAAGCTTTATTTCAGGTCAAGCTCACCTAGTCAGTGAAACATTTGTACATTATCAAAATATTTCCAAAGTAATATTACCAATTACCAAAAAGACTTAACTGTTTGCAAATTGGGTTGCAAATGCTGAAAATATTTTTGACTACATTGATTAATTTTGGAGTAGGGATACAGTTTTCCTTGAATATCTTGGTCTTGGCCCTGAATATCTAGAAATAGCTTAACTTATCTTTGTTAGGTGTGGCTCATCCTCGACTGAAAATTTACATGGGAAATACTAAATCATGGAAGGTTTATTAAATTCATACCAATCTTTATCTTATGAGTGCTTTCACTCCAGTTCTACCAAAATAAATCATTCCTATATACATCATGGTTTCTCAATAATATGCTAGAGTAGAAATGGCCAGCATTACTTTTCTTACCTCTTAATTTCAGTATCACGTGAAATGTGGCTTCATTGTGCTCATTTTCAATGGCCCAGTTGATGACTCTAACTGTGTAGTTTCCCAGGTGCTTGTTGATCACATCAGAGATTAAATGGAAAGTCTGAACATGCTCCCCATCAACTACATCTCTGACATTTGTATTTTTTAGCCTTTGGCCACCCATTAACCAGTTAACTGTATAGTTATTGACAGGATTCATTTGAAAATTAACTGTTAAAATGGCATCAGATTCTAAGTAAGTATACACAGTCAAGTCTTTGTTGTTCTCGAATTTGGCTACATCTGTAATAACACACACAAAACTCATGATCAACTTTCAAGTTCAAGTTTTAATCAGTATACATTTAAGTCAAAGTTTAGATTTTAAGTGCCTGTTTACAGCTATGATTTTATATCCAGACAGGCCCCCACCATTTCGATAGTTACAATAATATTCACTAGACACCTAAACCATAAATAGATAAATATTTTTAAAAGAGAGATACTTGCCAGTTACGTCTTTCCATGCTGGGGTCATGGGCTACAATGGGCTTGTTTACATTCAATTGCGGTTCAGTCCAGCTCGGATATGGGCAGGACAATTTTGTGTGATTAACAATACTCTTTCAGTTTTTTCAGAAAATTACAAGGTAAATTATATAATTCATAAATTACAAAAATAATATTATACCAGTGATACTTAATCTGGTGAGCTTTTTCACATACATCGCTGTTTATAATACAGAAACTATTTTATCTAAATTAAAGAACATACAGCTTCGGTAGTTGAGCTTTGAATAATATAATATCTATAATAGGCTTATTTGTGCTTCATCTTATGATAATAAATTCGGACATAATAACTCGGGCTTCAAGGAATTGTCTAACTCTCGACATGATGTCTGAAACAATCTTAATGAAACCCCTCAAAAATGAGATGTTACTTTTACAAAATCAGCTTAATATCCACAACTATGCAGATGTTCTTGAAAAAAAAATGAATTCATAGCTTTGGTCAATAGCAATTTATCATCTCGGAAGATTTGCATTATGTCAGTTTTGATCATTATCTGTAGTTTAATTGAATTTGTCTGTTATCAAAACAAGAATAATGCATTGTAATACTTACAATACACTTCTAGAGCACTGCTTCCACTGCTCTGTCCACCAACACCTGTCACAGTACACTTGTATGTACCAGCCATATATTTATACCCAAGACCTTTCAGCTTTAAATCTTTACCACCATTGATCATATCACATCCTAAAAATAGAATAAATGTTTTAAAATGTATGTTAGATTTCATGCATAGTTTATAGATTATATAATCAAAACGTATGTATATTTCCCAAGAGATCATCTTCCAATCTTTTCCAATCTGTTTGACATATCTCTTTTGTACATGTTCCTGCTGTATTTATTTTAGTTATCCAAAGCACATCCTTGACAAGAAATAAAACTGTGGACATCCCTACTGCAAATATTTTGCCACTGATTTATGTTAAAAAAGCTGACAAAGGTTCAGCTGTAGTAATCATGAACACCACAGATTACTTACGTGAAGGGTACAGACAACTTAGTGATAGTAATTTCTACACTAAACTAAAAGAAGATCCCACCCAAAAAATCTCAGATAAAATTTGCCAGACACTTACACAAATGAAAAACTGCAAACTTATTACTGAGAAAAACTTTGACTATCTTAACATCAAAGATCCAAAAGCTGGTAGATTTTATCTACTACCTAAAATCCATAAAAAACAAGTCCCAGGAAGACCCATTTGTAGCTCCATAAGCCACCCAACTTGTAACATAAGCAAGTTTGTTGATGCACATATTAAAGATTATGTGCCAAAACAAAATCCTATGTCAGAGATACCCAGCAGTTTATAAGTAGACTTAAAACAGTAGGCACACTCCCACAGAATGCACTTCTAGTCACACTGGACGTGTCATCCTTGTACACCAACATTCCCAATAGAGAGGGGATCTTGGCAGTTGCCACCAACCTTAGACGAGACAGAACTAAGGACCCAATTACACCTTACATTTTACAACTTTTAGAATTGGTGTTACATAGTATGAACTTCACTTTTAATGAAGATCATTATTTACAAATAGGGGTTACAGCCATGGGGACAGCACTGGCACCAAATTACGCCAATTTATTCACGGACAGGTTTGAAACAAAAGCCTTAGATGGATGGCCCTCAAGCCCACTTTATGGCTCAGATTCATTTATGATATTTTCATGATCTGGCCTCATGGGAGGGATGAACTTGATAATTTCATCAAATACTTAAATGATATTCATGAAAAAATCAAATTCACATCAGAGGTGAGCGAAAATGACATCAATTTCTTAGACACAAAAGTCAAGATTGATGAACATAGAAAATTATATACCACACTGTATGAGAAACCCACAGACACTCACCTGTACTTACACTATGACTCAGCCCATCATGGCCCATGTCACACGAAGGGCCCATATGGCCAATTCCTGAGAATTAGAAGGATTTGCTCCAGAAATGAAGATTTCATTGAAAATGGTGTTAAGATATTACCTGCAAAGAGGATATCCATTCAAACAACTCAAAAAACACATGCTCAAGGCATGCAAGTATACTCAAGATGAGTTACTTGAAGTTAAGACAAAAGAATCAACAAAAGTTCCTGTCATGACCACAATGTTCAATCCATCTAATCCTGACATTATATTCACAAAAACTGGAATATAATTGAAAATAGTGCTGATTGTGCAGACACATTCGCCACTAAACCAATCATTGGCTTTAAAAGATTACCAAACCTTAGAGATATGCTTACAAAGGCCTCAATTTCATTGCCACAAAAGGAAATTGAGCCTCCCAGAACAATACCCACTCACTGTACACAACTGGGTAGATGTACTTACTGCCCCATTATCAATAAGATTGATTTGGTCACCTGTAAAATCACAGGTAAAAAATACAAACCTATTGACTTACCTAAAACATTGTCATGTGAGCTCAGTGACATAGTATACTTAATAACATGCAAAAAATGTCTTATATATTATGTAGGTGAAACAGGCAGAGCCTTTAGATCAAGAATCTACGAGCATAAACTCTCTGTTAACAAACCCAAGGATAATAGAGTCACCCCACTGGAACTGGTCACTCTATTAAGGATATGCAGTTCACTATCCTGGAATGGTGCACTCCCAAATACAGAACTCCCAAACAGGATCACAGAAGAAGGCGTGAGCAGTGGTGGATGTGGAATATTGGACCTGTCCATCCAATTGGCATAAATCAATTTATCTAGACTCTGTGCATTTTTAGTCTTTCTTCACACTCTGGAGACCCCTAATTTCTTATACTGATTAATGTTATGGTTATCTCTAGCAGTCACATGTGCAATCTCATTAACAATTTTAATAATTCATATATATTTACATCCTATAAGAGATATGCATAAAAATAGAAATGCATAAGTAGTCTCTGTTAAAACTTACCAGATGGCACAGGAATATATGCAGTTGAGTCAACATATGTAGGTTTGTACATCCAATTATATTTATATTCTGTTGAAGATTGGGGGTTTCCCCCACTTGTCCTGCAGGTAATGTTTCTTTCTGTGCATTCCACAGCAGGTGTAGTTGTACCCTTTATGCTTACATCAGGTGGATCTGAGCAAAAAGGAAATGATAAAGTACATAATTAAGATGAGCAATATGTTTAGCTAATTATGACTGCACAGAAAATTGAACGCTTTTAATTAAAACTGGTCTGATGACTTACTCTTCAAGAAAAAACACTAAACATTGCAACCATGATCGAAGAGATGGGACAACACAAACACAAATTGCACAAAGGTCTAAATTTATGTTCTACAATAGACCGAGTAAAAGTTCTACTTCAATCCCATTTCATATAACTTTGTCAAAATCTTTATATTGTTTTTTGTATTCAATTGAAAAGTATTGATATTTTACGATACTAATTAACAAGCCTTTGTTTTGAGGTTAGAAATATTTGCAACATTTTAAAGCAATAGCAAATGGCAGGTGAGGAAAAGTCTGCCAAATGGGCATCCTGGATTCAAAAGGTGATAGTTAAAATCAAGGGTGATGTAACAACACCACTTTATGTCAAGTTCTTTGTTGGTACAACTCGACATACACAATCGTTTGTAAAGGATTAATGTAAAAGTGGGAACCTCAATACAGTAACTTTTATATACATATGCACCAATAGATACTTACACATAACATTCAGATTGCTTTTGTCTGATTTTGTGATGTCATTTTTCAAGACACATTTAACAGTTCTGCCATTCATCTCTCGCTTTGCTATAAGTCTGAGTACACTTTGGGTCATCTGCCCATTTTGATCCAAAGATAACGAAAACTTCTGTTCAGTGTGTACATCATGCTCATCCACAGATTCATCATCCACAAACCATAGTACTGCAGTTGGATTAGGGTAGAAAGAGTCTGTCTTACAAACATACTCTACCACTGAACCTTCTTCAACAGGTAGTCTCGGAATCTTGATCATGTTTATTGTAGTAGCTCTAACTAAAATTGTAATTTTAGATCCGTAAATATCATAGAACAAAATCAATGGGAGGTTTTCCGCAGATTTACAAAATATTTTTAATAAAGATTCTCACAGTAAAACTTTAGACATATCCTCGAATTGCATTTTATGTTTTTTCTTTCTGTTTGTTCATGGGCCAAAGTAAAAGAAAACATATATTGAGTATAGTTTGCATTAACGAGAACACAGTGTATCAATGGATTAATTCATCTTTAGTGTTTTCAAATATCTGCAATTATCAAACGTTTATATTACAGAGGGATACTTATACAGGACATATAACTATGGACATGAACTGGTTTCAGCTAAAGCTTCTCTTACATCCCATCGTATGTGTATATACACGTAAGTGTGCTGCAAATATTGTTGAAAAATATGAACGTAGCCTGGTAGTGGGGTAGCAGAGATTTGTACGCGCAAACAAGGAATATTTTTCTGACAAGAGTGTCAGAGCTACGGGTCCCACAGTAGGTTAATATGGATGCAAGGTACAGGTGGGTGTATTATACGACACGTGTAAACCCTGCAAGTGAATGGGGAGATCTTGCAACACTTGCAAGGGAAATGCACGTGTGCAAGTCTCTTGTAAGTTACCCTTGAGAAATGGATGTGTTTATAACCATACTGTGTGCACACAGAGAAAATGTGCATGTCAATTTTCATTGCGGTGTCTGAGGGACCTTGAAGTTCTGTTATAAATTTGCAGGTGTAGCTTAAGTGTCCCTTGCAAATCAGCCGATTTTTCTGTGTAACCAGGACGTACGTGGACGTACGATGGGATATAAGAAGGGCTTTACTTGAGTTAATAAATTATAAGATATGGCTAAGAGTGTAGTAAGATTGGCAATGTATGCGATATGTATATGATATATATATGAGGTAATGTATATGAATAGAAGGTTGAAATTTTGATCATTTATAACAAATACATATATCAGTTATAATTATGTACAATTATGCAACATTAAGATCTTTAAATAAATAGAGTATACTTGGATGTTATCACCTAAAATTTTACTTTGTTGATAATTGTAAACGGTGGGCAACTTCGGTAAATACCAGAAGTATCTTAGTCATTGAACTGCCTAGCTAATTTAGCTGACCTATATAAACTCATTGTTCACACTAATCTTCCTCTTTTGCTTAACTGCATTGAGATTCAGTGAGAACACCCTAGATACCACAATAGCCTGTAATAAACTAGCTTATAATAAGATTTCTAGAATATGGGTAGCATAATGGATGTCAAATGAAGCTATTTTGCTAGAAACACAAAAACTGACCTCTGAATGGCTGTTTCTGATAAGTAATGAACTTATATCACACTGGGCAATACAATCTCTCTTTTATTTATTTGAATGGAACTGATACAGGGAAATAAAAAACCCAAAATAACAATCCCCATCTAAAAACTAATGGACATTAAGACTGATTCATGTATTATACACATATTTGTATAGAAATAGTACAGGAAATGGGTCTTTTGCAATCGGTGTTTATGAATAAAACTTACACAGCACACTTAAAACAGTTTCTAATTTAAGACATATCATTATGTATGTTCTTTGTAACTAACTTAGTCTTATTATAATCATAATCACTTTATCTCTTACATATTCACTAGAAAAAAGTATACATTTCTGGTACTTCTGTGACAAAGCAAACCAGCTGATTTTTAACTAATATGAAGGACCAGGATAGATAACAAACCTATAATGTTAAGACTGTTTGTTAATTGGGACACAGATACAAATAAGGTTCTGCTTTGGGTGCCAGTGAAAAAGACAAAATGGCTGTCACCAGACCAGAAATCCTGGTAGACGTAATCAGCACCCCAATATGCTCAACTGTAGCCTGTCATATAATTTTGTTTGTTATCAACTTAGGCCCCAAGATCAGGAACGGAGACTCTTACAGAAAATTCTCTTTGAAAAAATAGAAACTGGTGCCTCCAAAAGTAGTTGCATTAATGGTACTGATCAGATAAAAGTCTAGCCTATTTAACAATCAATTGCAGAACTTGGTAAGGTGAAATAAGGATCCTTCTCAACGGAAATAAGTATCCTTATACTTACAGAAATTTATCCCAGATCTGCCTCCTCAAAAAATGGGAGCATTTGTCATTTGTGTATTTATTTTTTATACTCTGAGCAATATCACCATATACTACAGGACTCAAAGTGCTATTTAACCCATCCGACTGCACAGGTACAGCCCCAACTCCCAAGTAACTGACATTCGCCTAATTGGAAGATATAGGCTCACGGATGACCATTTATCATGTAGACTTAAAACAACCATAACGTGTTCACACGAAAATTCGTCAAACTGACTGATGTCATATTAGTAATGGGTGAGTAATAAACTTTATGTGCAAAATAAAAATGCAGAATTGAGGGAATTGAAGAAAACAAGATTGATCATGTATGATATCTTAGGTAGTTTTATTTCTGCATTGGTTAACTACGTGATTGTGTCAAGATATAAGGTTTTTCAATTATTTTATTAATGTTGAATTATCCAAGGTTTCCATTCTTTTCAGTTTATATTTCCACTCGATGGGCTACTCTCTTGGGTTGTTTGGGCGACCCGGGGGTCAGTCCTCCCGCCAAGGCACTGGTATTGATACAAAGTTTCTGCCCAATTAATTGGGTTTTGGATACCAGTCTGATTGTTATCATCCTGGCTTCCTAGAACTTTACTCAGTCGCCTAGTAACCTGTAAACAAGTCAATTTCATTGGAGGCCCTTGTGACCTTAAGTTTCTTCTTGGCTTCAACTTCAGTTTGAATGTGACTTTGAAAGGAGAAACATGGAAAATTCTTTGAACTTTTGCAACGATTATTTTATGTTTTTTATTCTATCTTAGGCTTTTAACTTATATATATGTACATAGCGGACGGTTTTTATAATGTAACAAGTTTTTTTACCAAAGTACTGCTTTGGTTTGTGTGATATTGGAGCCACTGTGGAGTGAACATGTTGAACTTTGCTGATTACATAAGATTTTGTAGTCTTCACGACAACCTCAGGCTTGTTGACCAACAGAGAGAGGGACGGTCAAACCTATATTCCTTGTGCATTAAGTGCCATTAAAAGGCCGTTTGTGATTTATAAAATTGGTAATTTCAAGCTTGGAATTGGCGTGTTGAATACCAAATCTTAGGGCCTTGAGCCTGTTATATTATATTCTAGATTCAGTGACTTTTAGACAATATAAAAACACAAAATACTTGATCATAAGCAACTATGTACGACATGTAAGACGAGGCATGTACCCCCCACGGGTAAGAAGTATAAGCTACAGAAGAAGCAGATCCCAGTTGAAAGTGACAATGAACTTTTAAGTGATGCTGCCGTTGCAGGACAGGTGCCTGCTACTCAGAACAAACAGGAAGTTTCTGGGGACGGACAGCTGCTCTAGATGCAGATACTTCAACAGCTGAAGAAAGTCACAGAACGTCTGGATCATGTGGAACAGCGGATGGATGCAGCACCTGGAAAATCATCACCATCCGAGTTAAGTAGTGACAGTTTTTTAGAAAGTATTAAATCTAGCAAAAAACAGAAGAAAACCCATGTTGTAACTGATTCATCCTCTGACAAAAGTGATTGTCCCTCCCTAGAAATGTTAAAATCACACTTGTTGCAGAAAAAAGTTGACAAAAGGTTAAGAGATCTAAACCAGAGTTCGCATGAACAAGGTAAAGAAAAATTTAAATCAATGAGAAGGGGTAGTATCGACATTCAGGTCAAACATAAAGTGCATTGGCCCCATGAGGCCATCTTGGGGGAGGGGGGTCACACAACAACAAGTGACCTATGATCAGTTGTCCCTAACCCAATGGATTCAGGGTTTTTGTAGGAATATATTGGAGGAAACCGATGGGAGGCGGAAAGATACGATGGTGGCATATATGGCAGATTTGATGGAGGATGCCACGGACATTTCCTGGCAGGCGGCGAAGGTGGCACATGCCGTATTGATGTGCAAAATGGAAAGGGGTACGGTACAATGGGAGAATGGTGACAGAATTGACAGAATACGCAGGGGTCATGCCAGAAACATGTCTCCCAAAGTAGGCAAAATTGGGGTAGGCAGGACAACAAAAAATCCTGGTTCTGCAAGAATTTTCAGAGTAATGCTTGTAGTCATTCAAAGGACCATGAATCAAATGGCAGGTTGCAAAAACACATATGCACTTTTTGTTTGACATTAGGGAAGCAATTAAACCATTCTGAAAAAAATGTATAACCAAACAACAGCAGCTAAAAAACGAGCAGGCAGCTGCCCATCATTAGGGTGGAGCAGCTAGTCTAGAAAAGGTACTGAATTGATAGTACAAGATAGCGAGAGTAGTAGATCTGTGAAAGCTGTACACTGCGCTAGTAAGGTTGCCAGCACGGCCATTGTGAAAGCAAGTGTTTCACATAACTCGACATGTGAATCCAGTGCGGGGACGGTAGGTGTTGTGAAGCATGCTGCCTCTGCTGGTTTACAGTGCATCCCTGAGTTGGTCAAAGATAATGCTGTTAGTTTGAAGGTCTCACATAACTAGCAACACATAGCAGGTATGCCAGACACTGCTGGTGTAGGGAGTGCTTCACGAAGTTCTCAATGTGAAGACATTGTAGCTGATGACCTTCACATAGCAGACAACAGTAAAAATTACAAGGTCAGATTCGTCTACAATTCTGAGGTTGTCTCCAGACAAGTAGATGCGTTGTTGGCTAGAAAGCCCAGAAAAATTGAGTGTAATACTGGTGAAGTGAAAAAATAGAACTGTTTGGAAAAGTGGAAAACATGTAAAAAAATAGTTCTTAAAAATGTGTCAAAAATAATAAATGTAGTGTCATTGCTAACAATGTGTCATGTTCAAAAGCCCCCAGAGAGGGGGGTCCGGATAAAAATTCTTGCCTGGCAGTTGCCACTGATCTTGGGCGTCGTGCGAGTGGGACAGTAACAGCTGAGGTCATATCCTCATCTGAAAAATCCGAAACACAGGTCCAACCTCACACAATTCCCAAAAATCGAGTCAGTGTGAACACTGAAACAACAAATGTCACAAGTTCTGAGGAAATTCCAATTTACATTGTCAATTTATAGTGCCATTGAAGACAAATTTGCCAGTTCAATTATTCATGTCAGTTCACACAGAGGTGTGGGGGTAGGTTACCTTGACATTGACACTGAAATTTTCAAAAAAATGGCTTGATCAATCACAATTTCACTTTGGCTATATTCCAATTAACCAACAGAAAATGCCAGAAAATTTGCAAATCAACAAATGTGAGGGTGCCTCTGCCTTGGATGTTCATGACATTGTGAAAGCCACTGGGCCCCAAATTTTATGAATGCCAGAATTCCGGTTAAATCATAATTGAATGTCCAGGCCTGGAAGGATAATCTGAAAAATTACTGGGATAAACAGTTGTCCCAATTGGTGGAATTTGGCTTTCCCCTAGACTTTAACAGAAGTTGTGATCTTAAATGTGACAGGGGAAATCATAAATCTGCGTTGGATTTCGCTGCTGACGTTGACGCTTACATAGCAGAAGAACTCGAATATGGTGCCATTCTGGG
The DNA here is from genome assembly GCA_964017235.1 of Sabellastarte sp. h YS-2021. NCBI lineage: Eukaryota > Metazoa > Annelida > Polychaeta > Sabellida > Sabellidae > Sabellastarte > Sabellastarte sp. h YS-2021. Next base: position 15,599,185 of record OZ024933.1, read on the forward strand.
GCCATTCGACACCCCTCCTATCAATATGAGTCATTCGTCGCCATTTATGACCTGAGCCAAACCCAATTCTGACAGGCGTCGAGTTATAATTGACTTGAGCTGGCCCCGTGGGGCCTCTGTCAATGCTGGAATTGACAAGAATTCATATCTTGACAGCAATTTTTGCCTTACATTTCCAACAGTAGATGACATCCTGCTGAGCTTAGAAAACTGGGTCGGGACGCGTTGCTATATAAAGTTGACGTTTCACATGCGTTCTGTCATGTCAAGGTAGATCCAGGTGATTATGACCTGTTAAGGCTTGAGAGGGGTGGCCATTACGTTGACACTTGCATGCCATTCGGAATGCACCACGGGAGCCAGATCTTCCAGTGTTTGAGCAACGGCATCAGATTTGCCATGCACCAAAAAGGCTACGTCATAATTGACTACATTGACGATTACCTCACTGTGGGCATCCCGAGCATCGCGAACGTGTCATATGTTGCCCTCATTGACCTCATGAATGACCTTGGTTTGACCATTAGTCAGAAAAAGTTAGTTTCTCCTTCCACCAAATTCACATGCCTTGGAGTCCTCATTGATACGGTCAATGGTACCATTTCCATACCACCTGAGAAATTATGTGACGTCACAGACACTGTGCGTCAATGGCTTTCATGTGACGTTGCCACCAAGCGTGAACTTCAGTCAATACTGGGTCTGTTACTTTATGTGCACAAGTGCGTCAAGCCTGCACACATCTTCCTTAACAGGATGTTAGACCTGCTCAGATTTGCCCATGGGCGTCAAAAAGTGACGCTCACCCCTGATTTTAAGAGGGATCTTCGTTGGTTCTCGAAATTTTTGCCTGCTTACAATGGGGTGTCACTTTATGACCACAGGCCCATTGACGTCACCCTTGAGCTTGACGCTTGCCTCACAGGCTTGGGAGGTAGATCTGGAAATTTCATTTACCATCTTCCCATTGCCAAAGGCTTCAGAAATTGGACCATAGTCCACTTGAAGATGGTGAATATCTTGCTGGCAGTGAGAGTGTTCAGGCGTCAAGGTACGTCCAAGAAGGTTCTGATACATTGTGATAATGCAGCAGTTGTCAGTGTGCTCAAATCCGGCAAAGCAAGAGATCCTTACCTAGGCGCATGCACGCATAACATTTGGTACGTCACCGCAACGTCGGATATAGACTCACAGTATACTCACATAAGGGGAATCGACCACAAGGTTGCTGATGCCTTGTCCAGGTGGCAGGGTACTGTTGATCAGTGGCAGCTGCTGGGTTTGCATGTGGTACACCCAGTATGGCTCCAGGTCTCACATGATCTGCTGGAATTAGATCCAGAGTTGTAATAAATTAGTCATGTGGTTGTAATGTATTGAATGTATTGTATAAACTTGGTTGCAGGCCAGGCCTGCTATATAATTTTTTGATACATGAGGGATACTGTGCTTTGTGTTGTGGATACTGATTCATTGACGTCACTTTCTGCCAAGGCAGCTAGCAGACTGCATCAAGCCTTTCGTCCAAGGACTCGTGCTGCATATTTAACCATGTTCAGAACTTTTGTAGCCTTTTGTGTGCACACTAGATGTGTGTTAGCAGATGTAAATATCAAAGTAATTCTGTCTTTCTTAGAGTGTTTGGTAATCAATGATTGCTCAGTATCAATGATTGAAAATTATGTCTCAGCCATAAAGGCTCATTTTGTATTGCATGATTTGTCATTTACTGTGTTTGAACATCCAAAGCTGAAATATTTTCTCAAAGCCCTTAGAATCAATCGTCCTCTGACAGTAAAGGCACATAACATTATATCAATAGATAGGCTGATACAAATGTCACTGGTTTGTGAAAATGTAACCTCTGGCCCAGTGTATAGGGCTGTTTTCTTAGTGGGGTTCTTTGGGTTCTGTCGTTTATCAAATCTGGCCCCTCATGCGTTAGCAGCTTTTGATCCTTCCAGGCACCTAACAGGAGAAGACATATTTATCACTAAAAAAATTGTCAAAGTGCTCCTGAAGTGGAGCAAGACCATACAAACTAGGAATAGGGTCGAGTCTATAACTCTCCCAAAGTTACAGAACAAGCTCATCTGTCCTCACTCTGCATTAACGGCTCTGTTCAAAGCTTATACCATGTCTTCCTCCTCTTCCCTCTTCCAAATTCCATCTCATAGGGGTAATATCACCCTTACTGACTCCAGGGTTCGTAAAGTTTTGAAAAGCATTAACCAGCCCCTGGGTTTGAACCCAGCTTTCCATACCTTTCATGACTTTCGCAGGACAGGGGCCACCTTGGCCTACAACTCACATATTCCAATTCAAGACATTAAATGTTATGGTACTTGGTCGTCAGACTGTGTCTGGCGTTATATCCAGTCGGACCATACCTCTGGTGAAAGTTTGGCCACAACTATTGCTTCTACCTTAAATGCTTTATAAATATCCTACTTCTGTGTTTGGGTTTGAGGGTCATTCTTATGTTATATTGTGTCAGATTTTGCCAAGTTTTACAAAGCTTTACAAATTCTTACAAATATTAGTCATTTTAATGTAAACTCTGGGGGTCCCTTCCTCCTAGGCAGTGTAGGGGGACTTTGGTTTGACCTTAGTGACCTTAGTCAAAATTGGCTATGTATCAGATTTGTGGATTTTGTCCCTTGTCCAGTAAAGTGCCCATTCTGCCGGGGTTCAAGGTCACCTCAGAGGTCAGTAGGTCAATCTCAGTGTCTAGGTTTGCTTGTCAAACCTCATTGTAATCAATGTAAAGTTTCACTATATCCGGGCTGCTTTATCACAGTAACCTCCTTGTGCAGCCTCATCAGTATTTAATCATTTATTATTGCATTATATTTACAACACGAATTTATTTACTCTTTTAGTAGATCTGTAAATAGCATTAGTATTTGTATTGTATATACATATTTTATAGTAACTTATATATATATCAAATAAAATGGTACTCGCATGTCGTTGTCTGTCTTGGGGGTTGGGGACTGTAAGAACAATGTCATTTACTTTGTGCCCTTTCTTTCTGTGCTTTTTAAGTCGTCCATAAAGATTGTATAAAGATTGCATTTTCAATTAAGATGTATTATTATGGCTGACTGAATCACAATTTACTACATGTTTCCTTATTTGGCATTCAATGTGCTATCCATATTCCAGCTGACTGAATCACAATTTGCTAGATAATTCTAAAGCTATTCTAAATAAAAAACAATCACGTGGATAGTAATGAAACAGTCTGGTGAAGTTGAGCAGAATACTTACCTACAACCTGTAACCTGGTAGTATATATATAATCCCGTTGGTAACCTGTAGCTCTACATCTAAACAAGCTAGTTTTGGAGAGTTCAATATTTTTCACCACAAGGGAAGATTGGTTGATACCATAGTTGTCAGCATTGAAATCTTTAGAGAACAATATAGTTCCATTTGGAGCTAAGGGGTAGAATATTAATATACTTTCCCAGAAATATGTGAATGTTGACCAATGTATGGCAGCTGCATTCTTGGGGACTTCACCACATGGCAAATCAATAGATTCTGTCTCTGTGTCAATGTAAACTGTACAATTTATATATTCACCATGCTCCACAGCTGAGGGTGTCTGCAGTATCCATAGACCCACATAGGCAGCTATAAGTACCAAATGATAAAGACCTTATAATGATATTATATATCAGGAAATAAGAAAATATTTCTGCAGTTTCGGTAGAAATTATGTTGACACAATATTATAGCCTTTCGCTTGAAAGTAAAAGTATTTTGTTCTTCAGATCTATTTAATGTCTGCGTACATGTTTAATTTGTGTAAGGTAGGAGAAAGTAGGTTTAAATCTTAATTTAAAAAGTATAATACACAAGTTACAAAGAAGTCTACCATGTAGGGATTACACATGGAAGTTTAACATATGCTTAGTAATATCCTCACGTGTATCAATTCGATTAATACCTGGGCAAATCCCTTTTAGCTTATCAGGATTAAGAGCTAGACTTGTGTTTATTTCTGTATGTAATCCGAATTTTGTGTGCTGTAGACCCACCAGAATCAAGCAATAATTTATCCATGTAGCAAACTTTTTTGCCGCACAGTATGTTCTGTTTCGGGTTAATTGTACTTGCAGTTTCCTGTAATCCAAGTTAGAGTTAAATCTTGCCGCTAGAGGTCAGGTCAAAAGGTCAAAGGGTAAATCAAGGTCATGGTGACTTCATCTGAGGAAATTTTATTTACATGTTAGTATAAACCACGACAGTATAAAGATTAAAACCTTTAAAATTTTAAATCAAATTTCAAACTTAACTCCATCTTCAGTGGTAAGCCCTGTTTGATAGGGGGCTACCAGGGAATAGCCTGGCCCTGCATTGAGCTTACTGCATTGGCAAAAATGCTAAGTCATATCGAGAGGGGGCACCCAGGGTCAGCCTGGGACCGTCAGATGTTTTAATGACTATACATCCTCGTGAAAAACCCCTTCTAGTGTACTAGAGAGGGAAGGAGGGAAACTTTCAAAATTTTCCTTGTTTCTCCTCCCAATTCTTGATTTAAAATGGCCAGTTTCCATACTGAACCCCAACAACAAAGATCAAACACTTCATCTGATTGGTTACCAAGCAAACCAATACATTCAATCATAATCGAACCCTAAAAATTAAGGCAGGAAGTAAACTGAACTAGCAGGCCCCTGTCAGGCCATGCTAGGCACAGTTTCCTGTAATCCAAGTTAGCCTGCGGCTAGAGGTCAGGTCAAAAGTTCAAAGGGGTAATTGAAGGTTATGGTGACTTCATCTCAGGAAATTTTATTTACATGTTAGTATAAACCACGACAGTATAAAGATTAAAACCTTTAAAATTTCAAATCATTTGGAAACATAAAAGCCCAAGCCCAACTAGAATCGATTAGGGATGACTGCTGCGAATGTAGCAGGAATGATGGAGGGGTCTAGTGATGCATTCTGGAGGTAAGACCATACAGCCGAGCTTCTCCAGAGGCCATGTGCCATGATGTGCTGTAATTGTACATTATTATCATAAGCTAAAGTAGCCCCAGATCTCCTAAAGATGTGGAAACCATGACCATTAAAAGGTATACCTAAGTGATCCAATACTTCTTTGAGTGCATCTCTGATTGTAGTATCAATGACCGGGTGATGCAGAGGGTGAGGCTGCAGAAATAGGGGGTAAGTAGGAGGAAGCTGTCTGGAAACCAACAGCTTCTTCAAAGCCAAAAACGGGCATAGAATTGATTACTTAAAGCAGGCAACTGAATGAAATGATGAGCAGTACTTTCTTGCAAGGTCTTAGTCCATTTCAATAAGACATGAGCTCCTGGTGGAGCAAAAATTAAATCCTACCTAAGAAAATGCTTATTTTTATCAAACTTATATCTAGAATGAGGGGCAATGTTGGACATCCTAAGGAATCCAAAGAATGCCAACAGGAAAGCAGCCCTGAATAGGGCTGGATCATCCAAAATTTCACAAGTGTGAGAGATCAGTGACAGTGTAGTGATGTCAAAAATACCCCTTACTGTAGCAGTAAACCTAGTGTTAATCGAAACACTCCTGAGGTATTCTAACACGAGCCTATGTGAGAACACATCAGGAGACCACAAGTATTTACGAGCTGCTTGCCTTAATGAATAGACATAGTATAACATAACCTTGTAAGGTATTGAGTTCATATGTAAGTATTCTAAAAAGGCCAAGGCTGAATGAACAGAGAGAAATGACAGGTAAGTCCATGAAAATCAAAAAAGATAGGTAAGTCTTAACATCAGTAAGGTGAGCATTCCTAGTAGCAGGTCTGTAGGCCTTCTTAGTCCTCTGCAGGGCTGCTTTCAACAAAGGAGAGGAAGGGAGGTTCAAATCTGAAATTACCGTTGTAAGTTTAAGCTAAAATACTGGGCTGGAATGTGTTCCCAGATAAGGTGATACGTAATGTGTTCAACAAGTTTAAGTTCACAGGGTTGTCTGAATATACTCAAGATAAAGTATTAGCAATGACATTATGAATGCCTGGAATATGGCATATGTCCAACTGTATGTCCAAAGTGGCAGTGATCAACCAAATGTTCCTTATACATAGAGCCAAGAAAGAATCTCTGGTTCTTCCGGTCTCAACCACCTGAATCACCCAAAGGTTGTTACAAAAAATTGTGATAACAGAATGATGCCACCAGTGATCCCAAGTTCTCAAGGCAATAACTATGTTCAACATCTCAAGATGTATGATTTTCGGGTCAAGGTCTGCACAGTTGTGAATAGGGGTAGCATATACCCCGTCTCTCCATATAGCACCCATACCAGTGAGGCTGGCATCAAGATATAGAGATTGCTCATCATCTACTCTATTTTTACGGAAGAAATGCCATTATATGAGGGGAGAAATTTTAGGAACCACTGACTGTCCCTATGAAAATCATCTGTCAAAGGTATTTTTCACAGATTTGAATTGGCCCTAAACACCACCAAAAGCCTGTTTATAGGCCGGTTAATTTACAGAAGTTTGCCCAATAAAGATTGGTAGTTTTTCTTTGAAATGACCGCTTTCTTACTTACAGCCAAACATTCCGTATATATTGCTCCCAATTTTTCCTCTGCAATACTCATAGTATTGTTGTCTATATCAATCTGAATGCCTAGACATGACAGACTTTTAGTAGGAGGTGTCAATTTGTCATGATTGATAGGCAGACCTAGTTCACTCAGAAGTGCACACAACCACTAAAAAATGTGGTCAGCCTTAAGCCTAGGAGCCACAGCAATGTAATCATCTAGGTAGCATGTTAAGTTAATGCCTTCTTTTTTCATAATATAAGCTATTACGTCGGACAAAATGTGGAACGCTGCAGACCTGTGCATCCAACCGAATGCAATTGCTATGTCAATAACAAATGCACCTTTCCATTTGATCCCTAACTTAAGGCTATCAGCTGGATCTACATGCAAATTTCTGAAAGCGCGCACCACATCTACTTTAAACATGACCGGGTCTAGAGTGCATTCCAATATATCTCGCGCAATATGGTCACCTGTTGGGAATTTTAATCTGAATGGAGATTCGTCAAAGTTGTTTTTATCAACATGCGAATTCCTTGAACATTCATAAGGGTACGAAAGATTCAAAATCACCCTTCAAAATCACCCTTCTTCGGTCGAGTTAATAATGGGGAACAATGAAATTATTTATGATCAATTCCTGTAAATTGGCCTAACAATGCACCCAATTTAATATCTTTTTCAATGTACTCTTGGACCTGGCAGGGATATTGACATGCCGAGAAATGGTTAGTAACTTCTGTATTATTAAGTTCATGAGGGCCAGTGATATAAATTATAGATAATAAAATAAGACTGTCATCAGCAAATGTTCGGGGTATTAGGGACAAAAAATAGTGGCATGATGTCTGCAATTTTTTATTAAATGATCGAAATAGGATCAATGTACTCTGCTTACAAGATACCCACTTGATCGAATCTGACCAAAATGAGCTACTTACTCTACTCCCAACTTGCAAATGCATTATCCATGGGTCTAAAGCCAACTCCCGAGGGGTAGCGGTAATTATAAAGAATAATTTTGAATACTCTATTAAGAATGTAACAAGAGACAATGTGGGAAATCTTCTATTGGTTGACCTACAGCTTTCAGGCTTTTCACTGAGGATTATAAACATATATGGTCCAAATATTGACAACCTGCAGTTCTTTGATAAAGTTAGAAAATATATAGAGGATTCCAGTGAAACCTATACAATTGTATGTGGGGACTTAAATCTTGTTCTGGACCCAAAATTAGACAGTAATAATTACATGTCAGTTAATAACCCACGATCTTGATTAAAAGCTCTGGAAATAGTTGAAAATCTCAAACTAAGGGACGTCTTTATACTACTAAATCCAACAACTAAGAGATATACATGGAGAAGACGTAACCCTATAAAACAGGCAAGATTACTGATTTACTGCAGGACTGTCATATAAAGCCAGGATATAGAAGTGATCCCTTAAGAGTAGACATAGACATAATACTAGATACCTTTAAACAAGGCAAAGGTGTATGGAAGTTTAACTGTAGTCTGTTGACACACTCAGATTATGTAAAACTAATCAATGATGCCATTATGATGGTCAAGAAACAATATGCAGTCCCAGTGTATGATTTAGAAAACCTTGCTTCAGTGCCGGATACAGATATAAATTTTTGTAATAACGGATGATGCTTTTCTAGAAGCACTGTTATTAAAAATGAGAGGAGATACTATTAAATATGCCAGTAAACTTTAAAAAATGCGACAAGCTAAAGAGCGGTACTTAATGGCAGAAATAGACCAACTAGAAAAAACTGAATCTACCTGTAACGCAGAAGCTATAACACTAAAGAAAGAAGAACTCCAACATTTACGTGAATCCCAAACGCATGGTCAAATGATAAGATCTCGGGTCCAAAATCTTTCCCATTATGAAAAGCCTACAAGAGAATTCTGTACTTTAGAAAAATTTAAAGATTACGCTTAACAACAACACAGTACTTACAAATCAAAAGGAAATACTAGATCAGATAAGAACGTTCTATGCACGACTGTATGAAAATAAAGAAAATGATTTAAAGGACTGCGACTGGGACACCTTGAATTACCAACAAAACAAGTTAAAATTAGATGACTCATTAAGTCTAGAGGGTCCATTAACTATTACAGAAATTGGTACAGCTTTAAAGGGAATGAAGCATAATAAAACACCAGGTATTGATGGTTTTCCGGCTGAATTCTATAAGATGTTTTGGGGTAAACTAAAGTATTTTGTTTTGAGAGCATTAAATTATTCCTTCCTAAAAGGGAACCTCCCATTAAGTCTAAGACAAACAATCATTAGTTGTCTTCCTAAAGGTAACAAACAACGTGATTTGTTAAAGAATTGGAGACCCATATCGTTATTAAGTGTTCTCTATAAAATAGCATCCTCAAGCATAGCAGCAAGACTTAAACCTCTACTTCTGAAACTGATTGATAAAGCACAAACAGGCTTTATCCAGGGACGTTTTATAGGGGAGGGAACACAACTAATTTATGATCTAATGAATTACACAGAACAAAGGGACATTGATGGGCTATTAATGCTTATAGACTTCGAAAAGGCTTTTGACTCAATTTCTTGGAAATTTCTATATGAAGTACTCAATTGTCTTGGTTTTGGTCCAGACTTTAAGAAGTGGATTAAACTATTCAATAGCAACATAAAGGCAGCAGTCCTCCAGTCAGGCTTCCTGTCAGAATTTATAAATATCGGGAGAGGCTGTAAACAAGGTGATCCGGTTGCACCATACTTGTTCATAATTTGTGCACAGATTCTTTTTGTTTTAATACATAATAATAGCAACATTAAAGGTGTGAAAGTAGGGTCCGAAGAATATAAAATCACACAATTTGCCGATGACACAACTATAATTTTGGATGGCTCAGAGAGATCCTTGTTGTCAGCTCTTAATACCATTGAAATATTTGGAACAATTTCTGGCCTAAAAATGAATACTAGCAAAATAAAATTAATTTGGATAGGAAGGAAAAAATATTCAAAAGATAAGATCAATACAAATTATAAATTAGAATGGGGTGCTACTGACTTTTCCTTTTTAGGAATAGAATTTAGTGTAGAAATAACCAAAATTCCAGAAATGAATTATTCAAAGGTGATAAGCAAAATTGAGAAACTATTGACTGGGTGGACAAAGAGATGCTTGACTCCCATTGGGAAGGTAACTGTTATCAAGAATCTAGCAATCTCAAAGTTGAACCATATAATAATGGCTTGTCCCTTGGGGAAGACAGAGTACATAAAGCAACTCGAGAGTAAATTTTATGCCTTTCTGTGGGGTGATAAACCTGACAGGGTAAGACATAAAAATATAACACAGAGCTATCAAAAAGGAGGTCTCAAGATGATTAATATTGATTTTTTTGTAAAGGCCATGAAGTCTACTTGGATTAGAAGGTTAGTGATGTCTCAAAATTCACAATGGGCTATATTATTTCAAAACCAATGTTGTTCAGTCAAAAGATTGCTTGACTATAGTCCCCAAGGGGTATACACAATAGTATCTAAAGCAAAAAACCAATTTTGGAACAAAGTTTTTGAAACATGGGACTTTATTTATAATGCCCTAACAATAACATCTGATAACACTCTGTTATCCCCGCTGTGGCATAACTCCAGAATGAAAAGAAGGCTTTATAAAGAGGCATGGTACAAAAATGGAATTACTCTAGTTGATGACTTGATCAGTAATAACACTGGAAAAGTAATGTCCATGATTGAGATTGAAAACATGTACAACTTCAAAATAAAAAATTTTCTTGATTATTTTGAAGTAAGAGATACCGTTAAAGAAATCATAGGAGAACTAGATCATGAAAGTAAACGGCTAGAAAGGCCGTGCATTCCCAATCATTTATCTTTCATAGTAAAGGAAAAAAAGGGCTGTAAAAACATATATAATATTATAAACAATGGGAACTGTGAAAACAAATTCAGAAGCCAATGGAATCAAGACTTAAGTATAATAATTGACAATGCAACTTGGAGGAGAATTTTCTACTTATGTTTTAATATTATATTGGACAATAGATTAATTTGGTTCCAGTACAAATTGTTATACCGGATATTGGGAACAAATAAACTGCTGCACCAGATTGGCAGGTCAAAAAAAAATGCCTGTCGGGTATGTAACACAGATACTGAAACTATAACTCATTTATTCACAACATGTGAAGTAGCAAAGCAATTATGGGCAGATCTGAACAATTGGTTGGAAAGGGTAACAAATAAGCATTTGAGTCAAGCACCACTTGAAATCCTCCTAGGCCATTTAAAAAATGACAATCAATCCCTTCCTATCAACTCTCTAATTATGGCCACAAAATACTACATTTTTGTATGTGCTGTTAAATTGAAAACCCCAAGTCTTAACGAATTAATACTGAAATTAAAGACATGTTATCAAGAACAACTCTTACTGAGCATAAATGCGGGCAAAGAGGACGAGTTTAGAAAGAATTGGTTAGGTTTCAGCAAACCTTTTGAATCGGGTTCATGTTAACAGAAATATTAATTTAAGCCTTTTCTCATAGACCTTAGCCACGTAGTACTTGTGTTTTCTTCCTTGGACAAACAAAAGAATTCGTACCAAGAAAAATCAATGGACAGCTATTGTTGTTATTTTGTATTGTATTTATCAATTAATATTGTTTACTATTGTACTTGTATTACTATGGAATAAAAAAAAAAGTTCATGAGGGTTAATTAACGACAAGGGAAAGCCGAACTTGATGTATTGTAACACCCTTTTATCTGAATAATCTTCCAGATGTTTTTCCCAAGCTTCTATATTCAACCCCGATCTAATAGGTATTCTAACCCCTTTGTAGTTTGGCAAACCTGAATTCCTAATGGAATCAGCTTAACAATTATCAATTTTTCAATCGAATCTATATTGACCGGCTCCTTGTCTGGACCTATGAATTCGAAATCAGTCCCAGTCTGTGCCAGGTAACCTGCTTTTTTGTCTGGATAATTAAAATCCCTGCACGTATTACATTTCATTGTTATCTTTGGTATGTTTGCTGGAAAACAATACCTCCTGACAAGTGTCAGGCCGATCAGCCAGTTTATTACCCTTCGAATTCACCATAGTAGACATATCTATAGCATCCACCACCACAGTATCACTTATATGTTGGCTATCATTATCTAAAATCTTATCTATTATGTTTGTTAAGTGGGACTCATAAGAGCACACATACCTTTGCCATGGACGTATATCTTCCTCATAATTATCGTATGCCAGCTTTGGACTCGTGTTTCGTCCCCAATTTACCTGGAGCATTGCTGAGCTATCACATAGGAGTCCCACATGGATATTATGCTAAAGTAAGTCGCAGGGGGATGGGCACAGTTGAATAGGTTGTAATTGAAAACCTGGTGATTCTCAACCAAGTAGTAATAACCCCTCAGACCCTTATCATGTCCATCATAAATCTAGACCATCTTCACTCTCATCCCAGTACATAACAATATATCATCAAATATGCTTAATTTCACTTTACGAAGGTAACTTTGTTGTCTGATACTACCCAAATCTGCACCGTGCCCCTCCTCTGCATTCATGGATAATATATGAGAAGACAAGCCTTTGATATCATACACTTTCAAAAATGTTCTGTTAACTGTACATGCATTGTCATACCCAGTACTTGCTGGCAATATAACCTTCATATAATTTATCTCTAGTTGTGATTCATCATGACATTTATCATTATATATTTGGTTAGTAGTATGTATACTGTTGTTAGTTAGGACAACAACACCACTATAAGAAATTTCATTACCATAAAGTTCACTGTTCATTCTAATTAAATTATCATAATCACTACAAAGTTCATATTCATTATAATGATTGTCACTTTTAGAATTACTGTTTTGCAATTTAGAACAATTTTGAAATTTACATTTGTATCTACTTCCACGTCCCTGGGGTTGATCATCCATCAGAGTGGTCATGGGGTGGTTAGGGGTCTGACCTGGAACCTATTTAGTGGAACTTGGTCTCTGCTCCTGGGTACGTCCCAGACCATGCGAAGAGCATTTAAACTCTGGATGCATCAGTAAAAATCCTTGTTTGTAGCAAATATTACAAAAATGCCTGTAAACTCCATGATGGTTGTCATTGTTGCAGTTACCTTCGTTGAAGAACCTGCAAATCTTCGTCTTCAGACCACTGGGATTGACACTATCGGAATTAAGCACTGCTACCTGTGAGTTACTGATCCTGTTTAATGACCACTGCAATGAATCTGACCATTGTAATCTACCTTCTTCAATGTCTGTCATCGAAACGGCCCACGCTGACCTCACAGCTGACCAAGGCAGGGAAGCAGCGTCTCCCATTTCCATCTGAGTTAACATACATCTCAATGTTGTGTTATCTTCTACCAATAGCACGTTGTTAAGCTGACCTGAAGTCCACTGTGCCATATTGAGGTCGTCATAAGATGGTTTCTTAAAGTATGAGTTGGCTACTAACCCTTCATTGGGCCATCTGTACTGAGGTTCCACCATTTGTAATGCCCTGATCTATTCCTGGCATTGCTGATCTTACCTGGGAGAGCTTCCTGATCAGCCTGATCTTCATATTGTGACAGCAACCACGACACAGCTAATGAAACTGAAGGTATGGACCTCATCATGTCCAGTCTAGGGACCACTGCATCGCGAGAACTCTGGGTTTGAACCCTAACCCCCTCAGGTCCAGCTTAACAGATGGAATAGACAATGTGGGCATGTTATCAGGGATTGCTGCTAGCCCGGTAGGTATGGCTTGGGAAGTGACAGTACCTGCATGATTTGTAGATGAATCGACCCTGACCTATTGACTCTGAGGAGGGTGCACCATCCCATGGAGCTGTGTTGTTGGTGACCCCAAGGGGGTGGAGCTGATATTATTCTGACGCTCAAAGCTATCCATTCTCTTAGTTTAAGCTTGATTTGAAGCGTCCAACTTGTGTAGCATTTCCAGGATAGCCTGCCCAGTTGATACTGAAAACTCCCCCTGGGGTTGCTCGTGACCAGCTAAGTTACTGACAGTACTTGCAGCCTCCTGTGATGAAGTATGGGTCGTGGCTACCTAAAGGTATGAACCGTCATTCTTTGTCGTAGCATTGTTCTTCTTAGTTGATTTCTTCACCGAACTCTTACTCTTCGTAGATGCTAGTGTTTTCTTCTTGGCCGCTGACGCAGGTGATTTTTTCCTCGTAGATGGCATTGTGAATAAAACACTAAAACTTATGTATCCTTGTTTCTCCTTCAAATTCTTGATTCAAAATGGCCAATTCCCATACTGAACCCCAACAACAAAGATCAAACACTTCATCTGATTGGTTACCAAGCAAACCAATACATTCAATCATAACTGAACCCTAAAAATTAAGGTAGGAAGTAAACTGAACTAGCAGGCCCCTGTCAGGCCATGCTAGGCACAATATTTACACAGACTAGTATCTAGTTCACACCATTCCTTGCTGTTCACATTTGTAGTTCACAGGCTTCATTTGTTGGTAGTCCATCTTTGTCAGACCATGTTACAGCAAGTCCTGCGTTCTAGCTTTTGCCAGATTTTTTTTAGATGTTATTGGACATTGTAAACATCTTTTGGCTAGTTGGCTCTCATTTCTTGTACTATGGTTTTCTTCTTTACTGAAATATTGCAGGACTATTTTTGATACTTTTGACGTTGCTACACTAAGCAAATGCAGTACTACACTTTTATATGATTTGTTTTGGGTTTCTACTTCCCAACAATGTTCTAGCAGTTATATCTAGTTGAAAAGTTGGTGATTCCTCATAAATCAGGTGCAGATCTGATTTGTGTCAACTCACATATAAAATATGCCCAGAAAGAAATCATACACAGTCCCTACCCGGCCCGGGATCAGTGAAAACACATGTGTGGAGCAACTGATTTATTTCATACGAAACATGTAAATACATAAATACAATCTATTAATATGTACAGCTCATAATTCTAGTAAATAATACATAATACATGTATAGTCCATAAAAATACACAAAAATATGCTAAGCATATTAATACATTAAATCAGCTACCTAATAAGTCACATTATTAATATAATAAATATAATCAATGACTGCAGTTATAACTTTACCAGAAGGCTTTACCGGACCCCGGCCTCTGGCCCCCAGCAAGGGGGAGACAGCTTCACCAACCCAACCCAACCCAACTCAACCCATTTCCTATATCCGACGCCAAGAAGCTGGAGGTCAAAGGTCAGGGTATTTAGACATTTAGATGTATGTGACATTCATATATAATATTTATGGAAATTCCCTCAAACTCCAATAGAACGTAACTAAGCATTTATCAAACGCTAAAATGAGGTAGCTATTTCTGCACTTCTAGCCTCATCCTGCTGGATGTATGTGCAAACACAATCAGATGCCCAGGAGACATGTGTCTTGATAATTTGGACAAGGACATGTGTGTTATATACACAAATGTCTCGCCTGCGCCTAAAAGATTGAAATGAGTAATGATGCAGGTTTAGACCCAATAGTGCATTTAACCTTAAGAGTGTTTTACGCAAATTTGTTTCCATAAATATCCTGAAACCTTTTTGTGTCCTGAATTGAAATAATGGAGCCAAGGAAGATGGGTGATAAACAGCAATAGATTTCTTCAGAGCTGTGACTGAAAAAAGAGTGCGACATACTTGCATGAGAATTTTCAGTGTGTCCAACGCCATCATATTCCTGCTCACTGGGCATAAAGTAAGAATAATCTCTGTGGATTTGAGGAAATATCTTATATGGGGATGTTCCATGATCACATGATTGAAGCCACATGTAACAAAATTTTCCTTAAGGGCTGACACATTGTTTGCTAACATCCTAGGAGAGATTTAATCTGCCACCATATATTCTAAATACGCCATGATCTCATCAAGCATTATCATACTAACTTCAATCTTAATACATATACAAAAACCCAAGCCAGTTTGAAATAGCAGTTCACAACACCGCCTTGTTTTAAGCCTAAATGCTTGTTCTACTCTTTGGGTGGCTCTTGCCTGCAGCCCTGCTAGGTGTTTTTTTCCTGAAAGAAAGTATAGAATTTGTTACATAACTATATTTCACAATCCAGAAACAACACGCTGTGCTGGCATTGTAGCCATATAGGTTGGTGGACATCCTGACACAGTATTTGGTGTTGTAATAATGTATTTTGCCATCTTGACCACAAGTCTGCAGCCACGTTCCCAGCTCCCAGAATGTGAGAATACCTAACATCAATATCACTCTCTACTGTGACCAGCCAAATATTGAGTGCACATGCTCCTAAAAAGGGTCTTTTGTTTTACCTGATATCAAAACCTGCACAACAGCTAAGTTATCGCATCTTATGTGTATCTTTTTCCTGTAGCACTGAGACATAAATAGACAAAATGCCACCAGTATATTCACCACTTCAAGCTGTGCGATTGCCTAGTTCTTCTACCTCTTATATACGGGAACATGGTAGACATAACATCCCCACTGACCCCCAAAACCGGTCAGGCAAGCATCAAGCTTAAGAGTGCCATGAGCTGGTCTGCGATTAAAATATGAAGTACCCATTATACTTGTGAACACATTTTCTAAACCAACATAAATCCAGTCTAAATTCATGAGTGACAGCGATGATTTTCTTCATGTAATTTTTCATAATAGTTCCAACATACGGTTCATAAACGTACGTGCTGGCTTGATGCATTGTGTATGTATAGCCAGTGTCCTAATCAGGACTGAAGCTGTTGACACATGCAGAAATGTTTGGACTGCAACTCTGTCAACATGCTGTGTATGTGTACTGACTTTTCTTCTGGCACTTAGATAGTACAGGCCACCGTGCCTCTTTCTACCCGTTTCTACCCCTAAGCATTTTGCCTTAGTTGACAGACAATGAGCTTCTAGTCACTGATGTCAAGGTGTTCCAGTAGGTTATGCAAGTGTAGGTATGAACATTCTGCGATGCTAGGCGCGACCACCCCACAAAATCATTCATGTAATTAATGATGTCATACCTGCGCAAAGGATCATGAAACGCACGGCATCGCTAGTCACTGAAAGATTTGTGTACTATGCCTGCTCCCAAATTTGAGACAGGTATCAAAGAACGTTGCATTACGCAATTTAAGACCTAATAAGTCAAAGTCCTGAGGGTCGATTCGCACATGCCAAAATGCATGACTAATATTTACTTTGTACTTTGTATCACAACACAATGGAGCGTCACCATCCATCTGTGCGAACCATTGTTGAATGTTTAATTATTCAGTCCCAAATAATTGTAAGTGCCACTGTCCTTAACAATATGATGCAGTTTAACTGGACAAGTGATCTTCATATCTGAGTTATTTCTATTACGTGACATGACAAAATGACTCAGTGGCACAAAACCAAATTCGAATTTACTTTGTTTCTTCCACAAACTAAAATTCTGACAAGACGTTTCAGCCTTTTCTTTTGTTTGTTGCATCAGTTGTTTGTTTAAGGCTGTGTTAATAAATTTGTCAATATCAAACCTGAATATCAAACATTAATGATTTATCTGTGTGATCAGTATACAGACCTTCCTCTTCACACCTTTCTATGACACTGCCCCTATATTTGTTAGTGACAATATTTCCAGCCCGGTTCTGTGCACCAATACTATTTTATCACCTTTTTCATTTGACATTTCAGAATTTCCATACACAGCATCAGTGGAGTCTGAATAAAATAACTGATTTGCTTTCCTCCCAATGTCTTCAAAATCAATTGAGCCCAGAACCTTCACACATGTATGCCAGTTTCCACACTCTCCCCCTTTATTTCATCCTGGCTTTGTTCTTCCCCAATTAACAGTTACCCTGCTTTAATCAGGTTTTGGTGAACAATACCCTGGCAAGTCTACGACCAATTAACACTTATGACCTGATGGGCCCTGTTACTGACATTTTTGTTGCTATTTGGGCTCTGACAATCAAAACTACTGGGGCAACCAATATTAGGGGCAGTGGTGACACCAACAGGGCTGTCACAGCGTGTTCTACAATGTCCCATCTTCCCCTGGCTATAGTTACATTTCATTTCATTCACTGTTTTAGATTTTTTCCCTTTGTCAAAATGGCATTCACAGCCCTCACATATATATTTGAATTAACAAAAACTCTAGTTTTAAACAGGGACCAAGCTCTGCTATAGTTCGTGTCACCATGTCCCTACACTTTGTGTGCTTCTCTTCACCTTTGTATTCATAAAATCATATACTTGTGCTTTACATGTAAAGACATTGTTGACACTGTTTTGTTCACTCTGTATTTTGCTGCCCACCCGTTTTACAGTTGAGCACCTCCCTGCCTGTTTTGTGCTCCGTTTTTTCAGCTAAAATGATAATCCATTTCTGAATGACTAAGCTGCCCCAATTGCGTTAAACAAAGTGTACAAATGTGCCTGTGTACCACCCACCACTCTCATGATCTTTTTGAAAAATTACAGCTGTTGTTTTAGAAAAACTTACAGAACCATGGCCTCTACTCATTGTTTTTGGAACCCCAATTTTACTGCGCCCAGTGACATGTTTCTTCACGTTCACACGTCTAATCTGGTCTATCCTAACTGTGTCTGCCCATGTCAATTTGCCCCTTTCTATCTTGCACAACAAAACTGTGTGGCACGATTTTGCACTTTGCCAAGAAAAATCTGACGCATATGCTCTCTTAATTCCCAATTTTCTTCATCTAAGATGTTTTTACAAATCCCTGCACAAACGGGGTCATGGTGATTTTATTATACGTGACTCTTTGTCTATTCTGCCCCCAAAATATGCTTGTGAGGCCACGCCAATATTTGTTGAACTAAAAAAGCCCCCCCCCCCCTCCCCTTTTTGGTTTCAATTTATTACAATCATTATCTCAGTCTTCGTTTTTGCCAAGTTTTGCAAAACTCTTGTCAATTTGTTTTTGAATAGTGCATGACGACCTGATCTTCCCTAACTTGAGCTAACATTTCTTCATCTGATGTTACATAACTTTTAGAGAAACTACTACTCATGTCTCTATTTGATTTACATAGTTTACAATCAGAAGTACTTAAATTTTGTCCCTGTGTCTTCTTGTTCTTTGTCTTACTTTGCCTTCTGCCACTTGTGACTCCACCACGTCCATCATTGAATTATCTGCTGTATGCTATTCCACCGTCCACCTTGTTACACTTGCACTGTTTTCCTCCTTTTGCTAGGCCAACTAACAATTCTTCCCCATGGGCAGATGATTTTTTTCCAAACACGACCAACAACGATTATTGTTTTTCCCATTTTATACTATTACTCTTATAATGTTTTTATGAATCAATGAAAATACATAAGCGCAATGGCAGGAGCTTTCACACAAAGCAACAGTCTAAGTATGGCTATGCATTTGCAAGAGTTAAAACAGGAAATTAGGTAGACCATCTCTTGCTTAGCCCAAAAGAGCCTAAGGTTGTCTTGGTGCCACTCTGTAATTTAAATTACAGTAATTTAAATGTCAATAATACACTAAATGACCATCCATTTGAGAAAATACGTAAAACTGTTAAAATATGTAAATTTTAAATCATTTATGACTGCAAAATAAACAACACAACACAATTCCAACACAATTCCAAGTTCAAAGTTAAAGTTCCCCTCATGTCATTCATCTTGCTCTGTTTGTCAAAAACTGCCCAGTAACTTGCACCAATTTCCCTCGCTTTTATGAATTAGCCAATGAGATTGGTTAATACATTCACTCCTGCAATCATATAATTGTCCCCAGAGTTGGGCATGCAAAAACCTACTCCACACTTAAGGTTGTACCATACTCATCCCGGGCAGAGGGGGCTGACAGCTGTGATGCCCCAACGCCACTATTGATTCCATAGCATACAATACGCACTGTAATCACAAGGAATATACTCTTTTTGGTGATGTTATTGCATTGTGTAAGAATGATGAAAACTAGTGTGTCTGGACCTTTGAATGTAAACCACAAAATTTATTTTCAAAGGTCAAAACCCCAGAGTTGTAAACCACAAAATTTATTTTCAAAGTTCAAAACCCCGGAGTTGTTGTTCTCACTTTGATTTGAAGCAGAAAATGTAATGATTCTACCTATTCCTTGCATTGGTAGGAAATATTTAGATAGCACACACAGATAGTTCCAGCTGGATCCAGCTGGGATGAGATAGTTCTTTGATTGTTCATAAAGTTACACAGACCAGAGTCTTTGATAATAGAATGGAGGGCAATGGAGTCCTCCTCTGAGTGAGCAGGTGTCACTGTAAGTTGGTAAAAAAACAATTTAGTGTGTACATTAAAATTATTCAAAAATCTTAATGGTCACCTTGTATTGTGTATTGGTCTGATGGTTCATAGTCATTTGGCATGTATTCCAGTTAAGGTGACCTTAATTCTGTTATCTCACACGTTAAAAATTTATAGTGTCATTACATTTGATTGTGTATTGATTGTGTATCGCAAGAATATGTATTCATGATCAATTTTGTATTTTAAATCATATGTTTAAAATTTTGTGTATTGGAAATTGTGTATTTAGGTATATATCCAGATTATGTATTCACTCTTGTGTATTCCATGGGACTTGTGAATAATTATGTAGTGTGATAGTATGTATCATCATGTTAAAGTATTAATAAATTCATGGTACCCTCATGCTGGTGTTGTAACTGTCTTGTGGGCTGTATGGGGGGACTGAGTGAGCAGGTGTCACATGTAAGGGAGGGAGCAAATCACCCGATGGTATGAAACCAAATTTATGCTTATTTTAGATATTACAAAGCTTGAGGTGTAAGGCAAGTGGGAAGAAGTTGTTTGTAACTGGCCCTTTTGTTTTTGATTCTAAGTGGTAAGTCATATTTGGTGGTTTCTACAGATAGCCAAGGGTCTTGTTTGTCAGCGATGTCACCATCAGTTTTTTATGAATGGACGTAACCCTTGCACTGCTGAGTGTGAACCCTAGGCTTATTTATCTTAGAAGAATATTTGCCATTGCTTTGACCCATTTTAAGGGTTCGGATATCCAATTTAAGTACTTCTGCACATGAGAATTTCTTAAATCTGTAAAAACAGGCCTTCAATCTACACTCTCAGTTTGAGTTAACTTGGAGTTGTACACAGTTCTACGTCAGAAAAAAGGACCTGGTTGTGACGAACTGTGATCAGTGAGTACTTTTTGATTTCTTATAACTGGACTTGTTTTACTTTTAGGCACTGCATAGCTGCAGTGCCTTACTCCTTTTTGAGTCTTGGTCTCTCTTATTGTGACAATCTTGTGACAAGAGGGTGATCAAAACGCATTCCTATGGTGACACAATGAGTACAAATATGCTTGTAGAGGTGACCACTAGTAGTGTGGTGAGCCTTGTGTGGACATTTACCAGTCTGGAAGTACTTACAGGGTATAAGTTGCCTGTCCATCTTACTTCTGGCCCCTTGTGGATTTGAAGGTTTTCTCATGACATTCTGGGCATTAGCCCTCCTTAATCTGTCTAACTTGTCTGACATTAGCCAATTGACTTTATCTTCTTCAATCCGACAAAGTATGAGGGCATGAGCCCCTTTTGCAGATTTCGCCCTTAGTCAGCCAAAATCTTGAGCATCTTCCATAATGTCTGCAATAAAATCTAACATGATATTTTTACCTTCATGTCATTTTCCTCTCCAATTATTCAGCAAAAACCTGACATCCACTGACATGTAGACAAACTGCCGTAAGTGACACTAGACTTAGATGTACCTGCCAATACTTAATTCTGTGGCCAAGGTATCTGATTTTTCACAAGTACTTGTTCCTTACCACATTTTTGTTGTTTGAACATACCTTGATTGTTTATATGCGTCAACTCCTGAAGACTCTAATCCACAGCATGTTGGATCTAGTTGGACCCCTCCAAGAACTTCATATCTGGGATAACAGCATCCCTCAATAATGGCATTTTCCCAAATCCTTTTAAACAGGCCATTGTCACACCTCTCCTCAAAAAGTCCACCCATTCAAAAGAGGACTTGAAGAGCTATCGACTGGTGCCTGGTCTTAGCTTCTTGTCAAAATTGGTTGAGTGAATTGTGGCTGCCCAAATTTGATCTCACATCGATTCTCATAATCTTGGTAACACTTTCCAGGTGGCCTATAAGGTGGGGCACTCAACAGAAACTGCCTTGTTGTGCATCAAGAATGAGATTCACTTATCTCTGTCAAAGGGCATGCCTACAGCACTGGTGCTACTCAACCTGTCGACACTATCAATCATGACAGACTCCAAGGTTTGGCTTTGCTGGATGTGCACTAAAATGGTTTAGATCCTACTGCCAGGATCGTTTTCAGTCAGTCAAGATTGGTTCCAGTCTTTCGAATTTGTTCAAATTGAAGCTTGGAGTCCCCCAAGGTTCTGTCTTAGGTCCGCTACTGTTTTCCCTCTATACAACACCTCTTGGTCAAGTCATCAGAAAACATACTGGAATCAAATACCACTTCTATGCTGACGATACTCGGCTGTTCATTCACTTATCCCCTGATGATATTCCCAAGTCTTTTGACCATCTTAAATCCTGTTTGAATGATATTCAGGTCTGGATGTCTGAAAACAAACTCAAGTTAAATCCTGATAAAACAGAATTCTTAGTCTTTGGTGCCAAAGACAGAAACAAATGGCTCAGTGACTCATTTCATGTCAATATCCTGGGTAATTGTCTCTCTGCCATAGATGTTGTACGCAATCTGGGTGTTCTGTTTGATACAAAGTTTAGTTTCACCAATCACGTAAATTCTGTCATCAAATCTTGTTTTATTAGCCTCAGGGACCTTCATCATATCGGGAGGTTTCTTTCTGTTGATACATCAGTGGTGATTGCAAATGCTCTGGTCAGTAGTCGTTTGGATTATTGCAATTCTCTATTTCGCAGTTTGTCATCCTGTAATGCTACAAGGCTCCAATATGTTCAAAATGCTCTTGCACAGTTTGTTACTGGTGCTTCAAAGTACACTCACATCACATCCACCCTGAGGACACTTCATTGGCTACCCATCAGATAACGTATCATCTTCAAAACCCTAGTTTTGGTTTATAAGTACCTCACCAAGTAATTTGCACCATATCTCCCCTTGTACAAGTCTGCCATGAATACAAAGACGTTCCAACCCCCAAAATTTGTTCGTCCAGGTTCCTTATTATTGTGCTACCATCCATAAATCTAAGGTCTACTTCAACAATGGTTTCTCATATGATGCCCTGAAGTTATGGAATGGTCTTCCACATGATATCCGCAGTGCTCCAAATCTCTCGTGTTTCAAAAATCGACTAAAAACCTACCTATTTCAGAAATCATTCCCACCATAGCTTCTAACTACCAAACACTGGATCAACTCCCTGGGTACGACTTGCAACATGTCTATTGTCTTGATGATTTATGTCTTACGAACTGGATGGTGTGCTTTAGAATCTGTAGATACGGAGATTAAGCACTTGGACAACTGATTGATTGATTGATTGATCCCAGAGTCACTGTCCTCATATCCATCTCATCAGGAGTGGAAGCGCCCAAACCAGCTAACCAACCCAACTAACACCGTAAAATTCTGATTTAGAAATACTCAGGCCTCTCAATTACCTGCTTGATTGCCATCAATCTAAAACTTACAGCATTGAGAATATTTAGTATTTGCGTATTACTATCATCAGAGTTAGGGCTATTGAACAGACTACCAGCATTACTGTCAGTAATTTCCTGACTCTGACAATGACATTTTGCCAACACAGGTCTTTAGTGTTGTCCTCCACACCAGGAACAATGAAATACTGTTTGGTGTTAGTGTTTGGGAATCAATGAATACAGTATCAATACTGTCAAATAATAGTTTACCCTAATTTATTGTGATTAGTAGTATTGAAAACATCAGTGATTATATACACAAATTACTTAATTAAAACGTCTAAAGTTACATAAAAAAGCAAATTATAATATTACAACAACCGGCTTACTCACCTTAACGTTTACAACACATTAATAGATTCCAAAAAAGACTAAAATAAAAATGTAAAACCACACAGTTATAACAAACTAGTAATTTTGTACAACACTTGTTTTATGGCGTCCTAACAGCTCGACAAGAAAACTTGATCGGACTGTGGTTTCATTATTATATTATTGTGTGAATTATTTCTAAGTTATTATTACTTATTAGGCATTATCGCAGTATCTCTGTTACTGTAATTATTATTTTAACAGTTAAATAAATTTGTTAAGTAAAATTCTTTCACTTTTCCTGTTGCAACTTGAAAAGAACCAGCAATTGCTACCATAGTTATCCATAAACATTAACAGGAAAATTTTGAGTTATCCTGAATCAGACTATTTATCCAACTATTCGATTACCATTTTAAAATTTCATAAATTTTTGCACAAGTTGTTACAGTCAGCAGTGCTAGTGCTTTGGAGGTTGTACTGTCACCATCTATGGAGGTTCTAGAAACGTTAACAGATATGTAAGTTTTACAGTTAGAATTGAAAAGGTTAACATGGAAACATGAACTCAAAATACTTATTGTTGATGAGTTAGTTGATAAAGACCTTTTACATGATACTTTTTAGAAGTATGGAAACCTCCTCCAATAAGACCTTCTGGGCTATTTCAGATCAGGCGATTAGAAGTTGAAAGAGAAGAGAACTGGAAGCTCAAAGGTAGAATGAAGAGCTTGAGGGTCATCAACGAAAACGAGAGTTTTAAGCTCTACAATGAAAAGAAGAGCTTGGTGCTCAAACATTTGAAAAAGAGCTTGAACCTAAACAGGAAAGAGAAATGAAAGATTTAGAACTCAATACCCACCAAATGGCGCATGAAAAGTCTACTGCTGCCAACTATGACTAAGGTAAAAATGTGCGACTTGTATTACTTTTCATTAAATCACAAGTTGATAAATACTAAAAGTTCAAGTGGCCAACAGACCAGTGGCCTTTATTGCTACAAATTGTTTTGAAGTGAAAAGTTTTATAGGTATGTACAGCTTTTCTGATTTCTGAATGTGTGGACTATAGTTGTATGAAAAAAACATATGAATTGGTATCTGAAGTTTATAGTCAAAATTCAGAAATTACTATAAGCAAGAAATTTGCCCATAAGAAAGAGGTATATTTTGAGAGATGGTGTGATTCTAGAAAGTACACACAGACTTTGAAAAGCTGAGGCAAATCATTTTGATTGAAGAGTGTTTTTGGGTGTTTTGTGATGGCACGCCTATCTGGATGAACATATAGCACAACATTTGTAAAAAAGCAGCAGCTTATCCTGGTGATTATGCACAAAGTCACAAGTATACTTTGGACAAGAATAGATCCTCTGGTACCACAAATAACTCTTATCCTGAAGTAGGCAAATATCTGAGTATATAGCTCCAGGAAAAAAGGTTGCAACCGCAAAACCAGACAATGTGTTAGGACAGGAAACCCACAGCTTTGCTGCTGTGTGGCATTATTGTAAAAAAAACCTAGGCATGTTATGTCTGACTGTTGGATCTAAAAGACAGTGAAAGGGAGGTAACACCAAATGCCTTTGTTCCCAGCAAATTCCTAGAGTTCCAATTCAAATAGAGCAGTCTGTAGCATATGTTCAAATATATCTGAGATTATCAGGGATGAATTCAAACCTTTTTGGGTCTGAGGGTTTTGTATCCCTAGATAACAGTTCTAATCAAATTCTTATTGAGATATTAAGGGACACTGCAACTCAGTCACTGCTTTTAGAAGTTGTATTGTCATTAAGTGTAAGCATATCTAACTGGCACTGCTCTGAAAGTCTCCCAGTCTTTGTCTCATACTGTTGAAAACGATTTCTCGGGGCTGTGGGGTACAGATATCACCGATGCCATTTTTTCTAAATTTAGTCTACAACCCACATTGTGATTAAAATCTACAACTTTGTCTTGACCAAACTGGGGTGTATAGCTAGTTCTAGCTTAAGTTAGAATCTGTTCCTTGAGCAGAAGTACAGTCGGGATGTTGAACATTGAATTATCTGAATATGACCACGTAGTAGATGGTGAATTTTTGACAAGGAGAAATTCTGTATGGTTTGAAAACAGTCTTGGAACAATAATATTATAATGATAAGTAGTGTATGGTCTCCAGCCAAGTAATACCAAATAATAAAGTATTTGGGGATGATGGTTTCTATTGGGGCATTTCTGTACTTCTCAAAACTCTATTGGCCTGTTTTAGGCAGTTGTGATAGCTCCTATATGAACTATAGTCCATGAGCTGCCCGGTAATTGAACCTTGGATATTTGTAATTCACAATTGAAAAATGGGTTGTCTGCTATAGCCATTATGCACCCTTTTTATCACCCTTCCTGTCTGTGGCGTTTATATAATACAACTCAAGGATTAACAAATATTTCAAATGTTTAACAACTCTGACACAATTTGAAAATGCTGTTTGTGCTGTGGCTAACATGTGCTACCCAAAAATGAATCACAACATGTGAAAATAAAGACTTCCTAAAGACCAAACATATCAAACCACAAATGGAAACTGGCAAATATTTTGCACTTATATATATGCTTGAAAGATCAGCATGGAACTGTGTGAACTAGGTCCAAAACAAATGAAGGAGGTATGGAACACTCTAGCAACAAAGTACCACAATCAGCCTTCAAGGAGGGTCGTAGGTCAAATTTAACATCTAAAAGCTATTACTACAAAAATAATCTGTATTAATAGTGTTGGAGATTACTAAGAATAAAATGTGAAAGTATTTATTACTGCCTTAGCTTTGGAGCTACAACTTAGCTCTTCTTCATGATACAAGCTATGGCAGGTAGTTGAACAAAATGTATGATAAAAATCTTGTAACTGTGATAATTAAAAGATAAAAGCTGTGTTCAAAAGTCACTATGATATCTCTGAAATCAACAATGGTAACTAGACATTGTGTCTTGATGGAGTGTATCCGTGGTCCCTGGACGGGACAGCGTTGAAGTGTTAATGTGTCAGGCTTGAGCCTGTTTCCTGGAGCACCAGGTCAAGATTCTCCATAGTAGGGCACAAAGAGGGCCTGACTTACCACCCCCCACCCATTAAATAGGCATCTACCATGGGGTTGTCTGTAGCTATGCGTTCAAGCAATAAGGTATAAGTAGAGGTCTTTGAACTCCTTTAGGGCAAAAAGACCGGCTTGGTTCCAGATACTTTATGTGTAACCTGCTTCTGGAAGGGACCAGGTTCCCCTTGCAGTGTGCTCCACTAATTGAGAATTCATCCTTCTTGATGCATCTGTAAGGATTTGCAGAGCATATTTAAGTAGGTGCAATGGTTGACCTTGAAGCACATTGTCATCCTACAACCACCATTTTAGATGGGGTGGAGTGAACTGGGATCACTTTTTCTAGTGAGTCTGGTACCCTTGAGTTGTTCTTCCAGTGCCACTGTATCAGCCTCATGTGGAGGCGACCTCGGTGGACTTGCTTCTGAATGGGTGTCAGTAACCCACACAACCACACTGTGGAAAACACTAATAGCCATTTATGAGAACTGTGACCTCTGGTCTGATTAACAGATAAATTATCATTGCTTGAGTTGTGAAAAATGGGTTATAAATCTTGAGGGGAGGGCTGAGTTTTGAAACTCAGGCTCCTAGTGTCAGCTGACACTGCTCACTGGGTAAAAGGCAAGCTGGGTGGCCAGTCTAGGAGGGTGGATCACTGTATCTCACTGGAACTAGTAAGAAAAACTTGATGAACCTCCACAGTAACTGATACAGTACTTCTTGCTGGCAGTATGCTGACCAGTCCGGTTGAGTTCGGCATCTCACCTGGATCAGTAACTGACTGGTGTGGGGTCTGATAAGATAAGGCTGACAGGTAGTTGGACAAATCTCTTTGGCAGAGTCTTCATATCTATAGTCACTTTCGACCAGCTAGGAGGTCCTGACAGGCTGACTGACTGGTCTGGTAGGTTGAGACTGTCATGTCACCGAGACCAATGACTGGTATAAGAATCTCGGTTTAACCAATTTCCTTGGGCAGTAACTGGTTGGTCTAACACTTTCGACCAGCTAGGAGGTCCTGAGTGGTCTGGTAGGTTGAGACAAGTCATCTCACCGAGACCAATGACTAGTATGAGAATTTCTCTGCAATCAATTTCCTCGTCCAGTTTCTGGTTGGTCTGAGACGGCCACTTGGATCCTTAAAAGGCTTTTTCTGGTCTATTAACCAGTCCTGTGGACCTGCTCAGTACCAGGGCCTAACCGGCTATAGGTGAAGCAATGCTCTGTAACCAGATTCTGGTGGCTCCACAGTTCTGCAAAAAATCTAAGGAGGTAGGCTTATATGAAACAACTGCCTTATTCTTGTCCATAGCTGTGGAATCAGTAGAGTTTTTCTATAACCAACAATCCTCTGTAACCAGTAAGCCTGGATGGTACTCATGTAGTTAACATGTAGTTATCATGTAGTTAACCTCCAGAGCCATTTTCAATAGTTTCCATGCAACATAGTCAGCAATGAGTGTGAAAATATCTCCAAAAGGCCAAAAATGGCCTCGGTCAGGTACTTTGGCAGTCTGTGGATGACTTTCAATGAAGAGTTTCAAGGGCAAGTTTCTGCATGCTTACAGAGGACATATATATGTATTATATATACCAGCCATAGGATGATGTAAGTTTCTGTATATGAGAACTGGACCAAAATGTGAAAAATTACCAAAATATGAACTTTAAGAGGCCGCCAGTGACCTTAAAATTGAAGTTCAAGGTCACAAAACAATAGTGTTTCTGGCATTGGCCATATACCAAATTTGAAAGGTCTAACTAAAATATTTTTAAGTTATCGTGTCCAAAAGGAAATCTCTGGTGGTGGCATGACCGTACTGAATTCTATATAACCCCGACTTTTGTCCCGGGATACCATTAAAAAGAATCCAAAGTTTATATGTGTGGATGATTTTACAGAAATATGGTATATACAATTGTTGATTTTGGCCACGGATAATGACTGACATGAAACCTCATGGACCTAAGTGCAATTTGACAAATATAAAGATTATTTTAACTCATTATTTCAAACGTTAATTTAATTGTTTAAAGTATTAGTCTACACTGGAAAACCATCAGATGCTTTAATGGCATGCCTTTCAAAACTTACACTGAAATGCAGTGCATGCATTTTATTTTAATCCACCACAGTTAAGCCAAGAAACCATCATTGTCTTAAAAATAATCTATGTAAAAAAAAAAATATACTGCCATCAATTACAATTAGATAAAATATTCAAGGAAAAGTTACATTAATACCTGGGACATAACCACGTTGAACACAATTGCAAACCTCACTTTTAAAAATATCCATAAATATCCATAAAATATAAAGAGCACACTTGTTGTGACATCACTAACATGAATGACGTCATAGGCCCTTGAAGCATAACCGAAAGTGTTACTTCTCACCAGCGCGTGGCTGCCCCCCCCCCCCCCCCCTATTTAAAGTTGCCTATTTTGCCTTTTTATTAATTTACACTTTGACTGTTTTTAAGTTGAAAGATTAAAAGGATAAACTGTAGTTTTCAATGTTATCAGTTGCAAGTGAAAATTATATGCTTCTCTGGCGTGGCGTGAGGCCGTGGCGGGTATTGTGTTTTCAAACGATCCGATTTCAAATTGCATGAATTATGCTACATATTGGTTTATAAGGTTCACTGTTGGCATTTTTTATAACATATATAGTCCCTTTCAACAAATTAGTGTCTTAATCTCCTTAATATTTCCTTTGTTTCCTTAAATATTAGTATACCCTATTATCGCCCACATTCCCCGTTATCGTGGTATTATTTTTAACCCATTTGTTGTTGTAATTCACATTCCCCCTTATCACCTGACATGTCCCAGTGATTATTTTATCGTTTTTATGTCCCAGTAATAATTTTTATTGTTTAAAGTCATTGTTGTGGTGGTTTTAACTCTGGCTTGTGAATGACTGTAATTATAGGTTCCTCTGCTTTTGTGGTTTGCTAACTCTTGGCTTGGTTGTGGTGGTTTTAACTCTGGCTTGTAAATGACTGTAACTATAGGTTCCTCTGCTTTTATGGTTTGCTAACTCCTGGCTCTTGCAATCTTTTTGCATTTGTTTTCCTGTGACAGTTTATTTTCACACAGTTCTTGTTTCCTTTATGAGGACTGGGTAATGTGTTCTTAGCCATGTTATTTGTGAAAGTCATTCTAGTGATATGTTTCCTGTGTGTTGGTTTTTTGTGTAACTGGCTGAATGCTGACAGGAGTCAGAACTGTGAAAAGATTGACCGGAGTACCCCTTCTATTTTTCGGCTTTCTGTCTTGGTCCAAAAATATTGTTACACTAGCGATACAAAACAGGTTCCCCCACAACTGAAATTTAAAAACCTACTATTACTCCTTTTATTGTGTGGCGATGTTGCTTCAAACCCTGGCCCCACCAATTTTGGATTTGTCAATTGTAGATCCATTCGCAAGAAAGGCCCTCTCCTGCAGGACCTGTTAAAATGCGGCAACCTAGATATCCTGGGTCTAGTTGAGACGCATATTAGACCAAATGATACTGAGGGCCTCCTGAGTTCTGTTACACCGGCTGATTACAATTTCATCCAAAAACCAAGGTGCACTGGTCGGGGAGGTGGTGTTGGTTTTCTGTGTAGAAAAACCTTTTCTCCGAGTATTGTCTCTTCACCAGTTTTCAGGTCATTTGAAATTATCATACTTTCGTTCAAGTCTGATCATAATAGCTTTGTTGCGGTTTGTGTGTACCGTCCTCCTGGTTCTTGTACTACTCAGTTTCTGGAAGATTTTCTGGCTCTTTCTGGCTTTCTGTCTTCGACTGGTTAGAGTTTCATCATTTGTGGTGATATAAATGTCCACCTGGATATTGAGTGTGGTGATAGGTCCAGGTTTAACGACATCTTTCAGTGTTGTGGTTTGGTTCAAAGTGTCAGTGGCCCGACTCATTTACTGGGTCACACTCTGGATGTTTTGATATCTCCTTGCGACTCAGATTTTGTCCGCAATGTTAGTGTTGGGGATTTCATTTCTGATCATGCTGCCATAAGATGCCAACTTGATTTCTCCCACCCATCAACCAGCATCGACAAATGGGTCTCCTATCGACGTTAGCACAGGATTGATATTGACCAGTTCAGAAATGACCTTAATAATATACCGTTTGTACGGTCCCCTGAAGGTACTGCTGCAGAACTTTATGATCAGTACATAACTGGTGTTACACAGGTACTTGACAAGCATGCTCCTATCATTTCGCATAAGGCTAAACAGCAGTCTGATGAGTGGTTGTCTGATTCGTATCGCATGGCTCTATCTCTTAGATGGCAATTTGAACGAAGGTGGAGAAAACATAAATCAGAGTTGAATAGGTGAAGACTCTGTATGCAAATTGCCTGGTGTAATCGACTGGCCAATAAAGACAAGGGTTCATACTATACAAATCTCATAACTGCTAATAGTCGTGACCTCAAGAGGCTATGGCAGTCATTGAGGAAGGTGTTGCATCGGACCTCCGAGACTGTCCTGCCTGCTCATAGCTCAGACAAAAGCCTCACGGACATGTTTGCTTCTTTTTTCTACAATAAAATAAGCAAAATCAGGAACACCTTTTCTACTTCTGGCTCTTTCACTGATGCACCGGATTCGGTGCCTCCTGCTTTCAATGCCTTTATGCCTGTCACTGAAGAAGAGGTCTATAAGTGTATTAGTGAATTCCCCACTAAATCTTGCTCACTAGACCCTATACCAACATTTCTCCTTAAGGATTGTCTTGATATCCTCCTCTCTTCCATTACCAAGTTGGTAAATTATTCTCTCATTGAAGGATCCTTCCCAAATTCTTTCAAAAAGGTGGTTGTCACCCCCCTCATAGAAAAGGCTTCCCTTCCCAGAGATGACCTTAAGAATTATCGCCCAGTGTCTGGTCTTTGTTTCCTGTCAAAGTTGGTTGAGCGAGTCGTTGCCAGGCAGCCAACGTCACACATTAATAACAACAAACTGGACAATCCTCATCAATCAGCATATAGATGGTTTCAGAAGCCAGCTAAAGACCTACTTGTTTAGGGTGGCATACCCCCCACCTTAGTTATACCCTGGCGGGCACTTTTTAGATGTCAACCCATTCCTGTCCCTGGACTCTCCCTTCTTGGACTCAAGCGCATTAGAGGATTTGTATCAATTTTGCGCTATATAAATCCTACTATTATTATTATTATTATAAGCCAGGACATTCCACGAAAACTGCTTTATTGTCTATAAAAAACGAGGTTCATCTCTCTCTGGCACGCGGTAAAAACCCACAGCTCTAGTACTTCTTGACTTATCAGCCGCATTTGACACCATAGACCATAATATTCTCCTTGGTTACCTTAAATCCTGGTTTGGTCTTGGTGGAACAGCTCTAAGGTGGTTTGCTTCCTACTTAAGAAATTGTTGCCAGGCCATTAAGATAGGCTCCACACTATCTGAATTAAGCAATCTCATCTATGGAGTCCCACAAGGTTCTGTTCTGGGTCCATTACTGTTTTCACTCTATACAACACCACTTAGTAAAATTGTTCGCCTCCATCCGCATATTAAATTCCATTTTTATGCGGATAATACTCAGTTATACATCCATCTCTCCCACAAGAATGCTTCTTTGGCTCTCGCCAATCTAAATGCCTGCCTTTGTGATGTTCAAGAGTGGATGTCTCTCAGTAAATTGAAGCTCAACCCTGAAAAAACTGAGTTTATTGTCTTTGGTTCCAAGGCTCAACGTCAGAAGACTTCCTCTCACTTTCCTGTTAGCATTCTTGGTAGCCTTCTTCATCCGGTTGATTCTGTCAAAAATCTAGGTGTGTGGTTTGATGCAGATTTCTCATTCTCTGAGCATATCAAGAGGACTTGCAAAGCGTGCTTCCTTCAGATGCGTGACCTCCGTAGAATTAGAAAGTATCTCACTTCTAAAGTGACAGTCCTTGCTGCAAATACCTTGGTTAGTAGTCGTCTGGACTATTGTAACTCTCTGTTCAGAGGTTTGTCCGGTTTCAATCAGCACAAGTTGCAAAGTATTCAGAACACCCTTGCTCGTATTGTTACAAATCATAGAAAGTATACTCATGTTACACCCATTCTACAGAAACTCCACTGGTTGCCTGTTAAGTATCGTTGTTTTTTCAAAACCGCAACACTTGTGTATAAATTTTTGCATAGTGGTTCTCCTTCTTACTTCGAACCGTTCTTGTCTTTTAGTAGTTGTCCTTACAGTATTAGGCATAGTCACCCAGATCACCCAGATCGTCCTACCCACCATAGCCTCCCCGTCACATCTGTGTCTCCTTGGTACGACCTGGCTATGTCCTTTGATTAATGCTAACTGCCTTGCTTTATGTTTAGATGCGCCTTAGAGTTCATCAGTGATGGAGATTAAGCGCTACAAAAGTCCACATTAGATTAGATTAGATACAAATTCATCAAATTGCAAGCATACAATAGTAATGGTTAGTTTTCCCTTATAAATTTTAGAAAACATTATTAGGTAAAGAAATTAATGGTAGGTACTCTCATTTTGAACACCCAATATATTATGCAAATTTTGGGGGAAAAATATTAAGCATGCACCAAAAGAACTACTCCACCACAGAAAAAGAATGTTTCGCCCCAATTTTATCAGTTAAACATTTCAACATCCATGTTTGTTCAACATTAAAAGCAAATACTGTGTACACAGACCATAATCATTCTGCTTTCGTACACAAAATGAAAAACAATATTAGAAGGCTGTTGAATTAAACTTTGATTTTGTA
Source organism: Sabellastarte sp. h YS-2021 (assembly GCA_964017235.1). Classification (NCBI taxonomy): domain Eukaryota; kingdom Metazoa; phylum Annelida; class Polychaeta; order Sabellida; family Sabellidae; genus Sabellastarte; species Sabellastarte sp. h YS-2021. The sequence continues at coordinate 15,632,622 of OZ024933.1, forward strand.
AGAACATGGTTTAAAAATAGAGCATGTTAATAGAAAGGGTAACATTTGTGCTGATGATCTATCAAGAAATTATTCTTAAAGGTCTCTTGTTATGTTAACTGAAAACTATAGCTGTAATAGTAAAACTAAATATGGATGTTACTGATGTAATTTAATAGATAATTTTTTTGTGAAATGTTATTTCATAAGTTTGTATATTTGCTTATGTGTGTGAAAAAGAGAAGAAAATCAAATTTTATAACCCCTTGACTTCCAAAATCTCTATTTTACGAGGAAGTGTTACATATAAGGGTACTCGCTACTGTGTCTTTGTTAATGCTATGAGCATACTTTCTCTACCACATAAGAACATTGAATTATTGATTTTCTCTGCTATCTAGAGTTTGTCTATCGACTGCTAACCTTTCTTGTGCAAAACTGGAGTGTCTTATTTATAAATATTGAGAAAACATCCCTGTTTCTTAAAAATGTACTCACTTGTCAAGGTTCAAACCCAAGGGCCATGCTCCATGAATACAATAAAATATAAGGTTTGAGGATTTTATTTCACCGTAGTAAACATTCTATATACAATGTCTCAGCATGTTTTAATTTTAAGAACACCTTATCTCAAAACTAGGTCAATAAATAATAGGGTTAAAACAGGAATATCACAGTTATATACGAACTAGTACATACACATAAGTTTGCATGGTTAGATGTTAATAATTGCATGCTTCATGAAGGTACAATCACGGGTCAAATGTCAAGGTCAGATCACAGACTATATCATGTATGACCTGGTTAGAAATGTCTATTCGACAGGGGGATACCAGGGTCAGCCTGGCCCTGCCTGAGTCATCATGTATGACATTTACCCAGGATGCAATGGAAAATGGCTTAAGATAAAAACCCAGATCGCTGCTGAACTACATCAATCCATAGAAGGCTGCCTTTGAATGGATCAAGTTCAGGGGGATCCAGGTCAAAAGGTCGAAACAAAAGGAACTCCCTAGAGTAGGGCCTTATACAAGCGATCAAGATATTGTGAGTTATTAACCCAATGTGTACATGACCAATTGCCATGCTGAAAAACAACCGTGAATGGGTCAAGTTCAGGGGTATCAGATCATAAAGTCCAACAACAAATTTGATCAATGTGCCAGAGGATGGGATCAAATTTTCAATTTCTGTTCTTATGGCTGCCAAATTCAAAGTGACCGCAGTACTGAGGTGAGTCTAATTCTATGCGGCCTTAAAGCCCTAGTGATGACAAAGAGGTTGAATGCTTGTACCTAAAGATTTGAGGTATGTGACAACTGTCTCAACAGGCTCTTAACAGAGAGTGCTATACAATGCTGTGCAATGCATTCTTTCTTGAACCTTCTAGTATGTATGGTTTACACGCTTTCTAGAAAATTCCAGTTTCTAAATGGTTGAACACCGGGCCAAAAAGCAGATTACATTGAGTTAGTGTGCTACAAAGACTGCTATACTGTGAATCACTTTATTTCTGTGTCAAGTGGATATAAACTGGTTGTATTCAATTTGTGATTATTTCTTATTGGAGTGAACTGGATATAGTCTGTGGATCTACTAGAGAGTGGATTTGTTGTATGTTGGAAATTGGCTACACCCTGGTGCAGACAGCTTAGTTGTGCAGACTCTCTGAATATCTGGATATAGACATTTTGTGTTAGTAGACACTGAGCAGATCACAGGGTACACACACTTTATTTCATTTGTTTCAGTTATTTTTGAGTTCACTGGGTGCTTGATTAAAAGCTTAACAATACTCATGATACTGATATTTGAATATGGTGTTAAACATGAGACTATGATTATATTTTTTGTATCATAATATTACACAAGTAATAAATTCTCACATTCATTGGACAAGGTAAAAATCATTTAAACAGCCCAGCTTCTTTATTTTTTCTCAAACACATTAGCAGTTTGAATCTCGGGCCGGGCGCTTCATGTTGGAAAGTTGGTAGTTACTTGCCGATGCCTGGTGGTTTACAGTGCAGTATGCACTGGTTTCCTCCACCAGTAAACTACCCGTCGCAATATGACCCTGGCTGTTGAATGCGACGTAAAGCAACAAATCACTTTGATCATCATGTCTCTCCAGTGCTCACATACTGTAATGGTACACATTTTCACCAAGTTGCTGTTCTTATCATGTTCAACAGCCAGGGTGATATTGGAACAGACCCAAAGCACTTGCCACTTACAGGAGTCAAACCCACACAGAGGTAACAGCTTTTGATTAGACCGTAATTTCAGAAACACTTACATTTTAAAGCTTTTTATTTGTCAATATATATGGAAAGATGTAAATGTTATAAGATATAATTCACTTACCTTAAAACACAAGTGCATGCCATGTTATCTTTATCCGGAGAATAAACCCCGTATCATGATTCCACAATGACAAAGATTTATAAAAATACTAGCGACTATAAAAAGTGATTTTTATTGTTTTTAAAAAGCAATATCTTACCTGCTAACTTTGTCACTATTTCATATACCATATTTAGTGTGAGTATAAAATTCCTCTCAATAAGTACGGACGTTTAAAACTGCTATCAATTCACTGCTAGATAAAACTTTCACCAGAATTATTTAGTTATCATATCATTGGTTTTCACACAACTCAAACTACTAATATTTCTTCCTCATGATTATATCTATATTCATATATTTATCTCTACAGATGTCCTGTGACATGAATCTATAAGGGTTAGTGTTCAAAACATATTGCACTTAACCATAATGTTCATACGCCTTGGATATGTGGGTCCACATTTAGATTGTTGTGATTACAGCATATAATTATTTTTTTCACTAAATCATCAGTATTACGAGTCTCCAAATATGGGTGTATGTATTCGAATACAAAAATTATGTCTACATTTAATGGATCACTGCTGATATCCCCTGATTTATTTTTCTTTTTTTTCTTTGCAGAATACAAGTACCTCATATGTAGCGAGTGGGGAAGTTTATAGGTGCTTTTCAGTGCAAAACTGAAAATCACCACAAACCCTGCCCAAGGAGTTCCACGTCTCAAATTGGTCAGTCCATTTTTCTACTCCTTTTTCACTATGTACAGCACTCCACCTACTTTCAATTGTGTTTGACAATGAAACTAGTCTACATCTGATGTGAAATAAGCTATATGGATGGTGTCAGAATTGGTGTCTGACTGTCAATACTGATAAAAGCCAAATTGTGTATTTTAGAAAAAAGGAAGAAGAGAACAGATTTCTCACTTTCTGTAGGTCCAACACAGTTGAAAACTCTTGATCAATATAAATACTTAGGAATAACTTTAAATAAAAATTTTGATTATAAAATGTGTGCCCAAAAACTGCAGATGCTGGCGGCTGTGAACTAGCTTGCTTAATATCAAAATTCAAACCATATAAATTCATTGGGTATAGTACATACATAGTACATTTTGACGGAGATTAAGCGCTATAAAAGTGCTATTAGAATTAGAATTAGAATTACATTTACAAAATTATATGAACAGGGGGTAATACCAATAACTGATTACTGTAGCAGTATTTGGGGGTTTTCAAACTCATCATTTGCAGAAACGATTCAAAACAGAGCCTATTGATATTTTTGGGGTGTTCATTCAAAAACTGCACTGCATGTACTTCAAGATGATGTAGGTTGGTTGAAACCAAAATATAGGATTTATTTGAACATAAGTAAATACTACAATAGACTTATTAAAATGGATCATGACAGACTTACTTACCGTATATTTGAACATGACCTTCAGAATATAACAAATGATAGCTGGTGTGGAAAGCTAGAGAATATTCTTGATCAGATTTTTGTGGAACCTAATTGATGGTACAGAAATTAATATTAATGTAGCAAGACAGAATTATTTACACTTTATGATCTAGAATGGTAGGATTCTATTTGCACTAAACCGAAATTGAGAATGTATGTGAAATTCAAATGCCACATTTCTACTGCAAATTATGTTTCTCAAAATATTAATAAATATTAAAGTTTCCTTTTGGCAAAATTAACATCTGGCACACTGGCAGTGGAAACAGGAAGATTCAAAAGCAAACAATTATCTCAAAGTTTGTGTGAATTATGTAATAGTAATGTTATTGAAGATGAAGAGCACTCTATTATTACTTGTCTATTTTATAAGACTCAAAGAATATCTCTTTTTAATTACATCTCTTGTAATGTTTCTGACCATTTTGAAGGTTTAAATTCTGAAGACCAGTATATAAAACTGATGACTTTAAACAAAAAAAATTAAAGGTATTTGTCAAATATGTAACCTCAATTTGGGATTGTCGAAATATTGTCGAAAATATCTTTCTTATGCACATATGTTTTCTATTAGAAGATTTCATACTGACCTGTAAGCCTAAATGGCTTGGTGTTACTATATTATTACTACATTTCTACCCAAGATGGTAGATGGAAAATATACTTTCAATTTGTCCCTCTTTCTTTTTGAACCGAATACAATAAACTCTGGATTAAGTTTTAGCTTACTAGCTGACATCCACTCCTCTATATCATCCAGGCACCTCTTCAACTGTTAAAAGGCAGCAGATGAATTCTTCTGGGATAGATGGATATAAACTTGAGCATCGTCTGCGTAAAAATGAAACTTTACTCCTTTGTGTTTACTAATAACCAATCTAAGGAGCTAAGAGGGGGGGGGGGGAGGTGGTGGTGTACAGAGAAAATAATAAAGGACCCAAGACAAAACCTTGGGGCACACCAATCAGGAGTTTACAAAAATCAGAGAGAGTAGAACCATTGGTGGAATGTTCATTTGTATCAAATGCTGCCGAAAGATACAGTAATTTCAGGACAGTAGGTTCACCCCTTGACAAAAATAGGTGAACTTCATTTTTTTATGGAAAGAAGAGCTGTCTCAGTCGAGTGACCTGTTTTATCTGCTCATTGATATGGATTGCTAAGTTATGGACATGAATATGTTGTAACAGTTGCTTAGCAACCGCTCATTCAACCAATTTAGACATGAAACTAAGGCCAGATACAGGACGATAGTTCTTAAAATCATCTACAGGAAGAGTAGCATTTTTGTTTTACCAGCATGTTGCATGGCATATAGGGATTGCTTTGTCATCTCATTTTGTGGCATCTTCATCGGTATTGTCAACATCGTCGTCACACTTTCATATTCTGGACAGTATCTCAAAAATGGCTTGTCAGATTTAATTCAGATTTGGCATGTGGATGTACCTGCTCCTCAGGGTGTGATGTATAATATTATGACCTTAAACTCCCAGTAGTAAGATACTTATACTGAGTTTAAGTTTTTTTTCGTTTCTGGACAGTATCTCAAAATGGCTTGATGGATTCAATTCAAATGTGGCATGTGGTTGTAACTATTTTTGAAGGTGTGCCCTATTTTAAGGTGACCTTAAACTCCCATGTATAAAAAAACGTATGTTCAGTTTACGTTTTTTTTCTTTCTTAATGGAGTATAGTGAAAGTAACTTCAGAAATTGCATTCAACTTTTACATTTATATGTAACTGACCATAGGTAAGTGCCACACATTAAGGTGACCTTTAACTCCCATTAATAACAGAATTATATTCACTTTAAGTTTGGTAATTTTTGAACAGTACTTCAAATATTGTGCAATTCTAGCCGTTTCAGTTGTGGATGTAACAAACCTTGAACAAGATTTTCAGGAAAAGAGTACCTTAAACTCGCTACAATATACAGCAGTGCAAACAAACTTTGAGTTTAAGGTTGGGGCAATATTTTTGGTGTTTGGAAGATATTTTATTTGCTAATTAGGACTTTTGAATTAATTTTCATCATGTACACATATCTCCACCAAAAATGGTCTCTTTTGTAAGGATATGGTAAATTGCTAATAATTTATAAACTAATGAGTTTAACGTTGCATTAATTTGTGTCATCAGCAGCTTTGATGGAAGACATACATGGTCAGTGTCATCTTCACACTTATTTTCCAGAGATTATCTCAAAAATGGCTTGATGAATTAAATTCCAATTTGGCATGTTGGTGTAACTTTTCCTCAAGGTGTGCCCGGTTTATGATGACCTTAAATGCACAGTAGTAGATACTTATATGGATTTGAAAGTTTTTCGTTTCTGCACAGTATCTCAAAAATTTGTTGACAGATTCAATTCAAATTTAGCATGTGGTTATAACTGGTTTTCAATGTGTGCAGTATTTTAAGGTGACCTTAAACTCTCGTGTATTGAAAAGTTATATTGATTTTACATTATTTTTCTTAGAGTATACTTGAAATAACTTGAGAAATTTCATTGAAATTTTGCACATATGTGTAACTGGCCACAGGTAAGTGCAATACAATAATGTGACCTGAAGCTCCTAATAATAACAGAATTATATTCACATTAAGTTTGGCAATTTTTCAACAGTATTTCAAACACTGTGCAATTCTAAGCATCTATCAAGTTGTGGATGTAACAAACCGTGAAGAAAGCTTACAGGAAAAGATTCCCATAAACTCCCCCTCAGCTGCAAACTAACATTGTGTTTAAGGTTGGGACAATTTTTGGTGTTTGAAAGATATTTGATTTGCTAATTAAGACTTTAATCTTTGATACTCATCATGTACATCTGTCTACACAAGAAAAATCTCTTTTGTAAGGTTATAATAAATTTCTGATATTTGGTAAACTTATGAGTTAAAGATTGCATTACTTTTTTGTCACTAGCAGCTATGTTGGAGGACAAATATGGTCAGTGTCGTTGTCACACTTCTTTTCCAGAGAGTATCTCAAAAATAGCACAATGGATTAAATTCAAATTTGGCATGTATATGTAATTGGTCCTCAATGTGTGCCCTATTTTAAGGTGATCTTAAACTTGCAGCAGTAACATATTTATATTGAGGTTAAGGTTTTTCGTTTCCAGTATCTCCAGTAATCAATTAGCATATGCCCAAAAATAGAATCAAAATATAATTGAACTAGACAATATTTACCACACCATTGTCTGAACTGCCTTATACAAACATTTAGCGAATGACTGTATTTTGATTAGACAACTGTGTCATCATCTCATCAGAGGCTAGGATAAAGCTACATTCACTCCCCTGAGGTAGGATTTACCTATCCACCTTGATCCTCTTAACTGATCCTCTTGTAATCATGGTAACCAGTTCAAATTGAACTGCTGGGGGATTGCAGAAGAGGATCCTTTCTGCAGTAGCTTTCTCACTGAATCACTCATGGTAATTCATTAAAATATGAGTAATTCTGATTAATATCATCTTTTACTCATACAATAAACTTAATTTAACAATATGTTTATAATCTGTGACAAAAAGCATCACAGAAATAACTGTTAGCATTTATGTTCAGTCTCTTTATGTAGGACGAAAATAGGACCAATTTATGGTTATAAAAGTTTAAATATTGGTGATACTCTCTATATTTTGCATATGCCCAAAAATATCCATGCCATATTTTATGCGTTTAACCCTAAGTGCATAATTTTAGCATTAACTGTCCCACTAACAATTCTATGGCCTCCTACACTGAAGGAGCGGGAAAGTTGCAGTTATGACTTTCCTTACCAGTCAGAGGTCTTTGAGTATGTCCAAAAGTAAATGCAAAATGTGCAAAATAAACAAAGAAATTATCTGTAACAGGCATTTTTAGCAAAAGTAAATTTAGATGAATGGATTGTAATTTTGAAGTGAATGCAAATGGATTGCATAAATAAAAAATGTGATGTAAAGATTACAACAATAGAAAGTAGTTCAACCAAAAATCATCGATATATTTAGCTAAATCAATTCTGTAAGGATGTAAAAATAACTTGTTTTTATTGTGAAGTCATGGTGTCTAAAACAGTTCATGATCGCCAAACTATAGATCTTCAATTTAAAGCCAAAAATGCCACAGGGAAAAATGTGATCATGATAGCTATCTGCCGTTAAGTACTCACTAAAGTTCCAGCACCATCTTATAAATAGTGAGTACAGGAAGTGCACACTTTTTGGGTTGAATTCAACAAGGCGACAAGCCTGTTGAGTAATTCAATGGAAAGAGACACAAGTACTGCATGTATGAAATTTATTCTCAGATAGTATTAGAAGGAATTTATTTGGGGAGAGTATTCACTACAGTGGTTATTGAAATGTTCTTCTGTTTTTGACATTGAAGCAAAAGTGCAGGAATTTTAGGAGACATCTCTCTTTCTTGTTATCTCTCATTTTAAGATTAAAAGAAAGAAATATTTTAGCTATTTGTAGAACATCGGATAATTTGATATGCTATTTCTTTGAATTTTGTTGTCTTTATTCTGTTGTGCAAACTGTTTCCCTAGTATCAGTTTCGAATTTTTTTTTTTCCATTCGATAAGTTTTATTTGCCCTTTTTTAACATCATGCAAGTACACCCGGAGGGGCGAGGGCAGCCAACCCCCCATCGGGCGCATGTACAAGTGTAGGCACATATGGAATATGGATATATGTACATAACAATGTGGTTGTACATAACATTGTGTTAATTATATATGACTACTAGGATTATTTGTATAACAGGGCTGAAAGTTATTAGTCTATTGTCTGTCAATTGTCTCTGCATCATTTGGTACACATAGAATCTGGATCAGAAGTTTTACTTTGTGCCACTCTCTTTCAAATTGAACTGCAGTGGAGTTTAAAATGGCAGCAAGTTTTTGGTCCCTATATACAAATTCCACTCTTTTTAGTAAACCTAATAAATTAGGATTTTTGCAAGCCTTTGAGCATTGAAAAATATATTTTTTGTAATTAGGTATAAGATATTGTAAAAGGTGTAGTTTGGATCAGTTTTAAACTGACCTAAGATTATATTAATAGGATTTAAATTCAGTCCCATGCCTAGTTTTTGCTGAACACAACTTCTTAGATCATTCCAAAAAGAGATAATTGGAGCACATTCACAAAATAGATGCTCTATCGTTTCCTCAGACATGTTGCAATATCCACAAGTTGGGTTATCAAGTATTTTTGTTTTAAATTGATATTGTATTGTGCCCAATATCATGTTTATTACTCTATATTGGAACCACTTTATATTATTATCATCTATTGCATTGAAGCAAATTTGATAGGCACTTTTCCAATCCTCTAGACTGATATTTTTTTAAAAGCTTTGTCCCATTTTAGCTTTATTTGGCCATAATCTTTTCAAGGACTACTACCTTTAAGCTGGGAGCAGTAGAAGCTCTTTGTGCATTTTTTGTATGCAAACATTCTAGCTGTTTTGAATGATTGGCCATGGGCAAGATGTATCTTTTACTTCTGTGGGTAGTTTTTCAACTTTCAGTTTTACTCTATGGTATTATAGAAAATTAATCCTTATCTTATATTTTTTCTCTAGAGTGATTTTTGGAAGAATTCCTTTACTGTCCATGATGTCTGCTGCGCAGTAAATTCATTCCAGCCTTGTACCAATTTGGGAGGAAGAAAGATTCGGTGCCGATTTTGAAATTGTACCAGAACGAGTCTGTAATAAAATCTTAAAAAATCATTAAAAAGTTTTTAATGGGATGTTTTCATTAATTTTACTCCAAGATAATAAAATGTCTTTCCAGAATGGGTTTGTTACTTTGTTGTTTAACGTTTTATGCCATGAAGGGCCCAGTAATACTAACTTATCGCGAGGAAGAACTCTGTAATCTAATATTTTCGCCCATTGTGCCCCATCATTATTCCAAAGTTTTTAACCCATGTAGATTTTAATGCATAGATAAACTTTTCCGTGTCTATCATATTAAGGCCTCCCTTTTGGAAAGATTTGGTCATTCGATTTCTATTTATCTTATCTGGTTTGTCATCCCATATAAAGCTGTAAAATAGATTATTAATGGTTTTAATTTTATCTGGGGTTGGTGTCGGGAGAGAGGTGAATAGGTGATTAAATTTTGGCAAAGCTAATGTTTTAATGACAGTGATCTTCCCAAGAGGAGTCAAAATTTTTTTTCCCATTTATTAAGGAGCTCTTTAACTGATTCTATTGAATGCTTATAATTCATATCTTCCATATAGTTTAAATCCACCGAGAAATTAATCTGTATTGCCCCAAACATGATTCTTCCCAGTATCAATTTTTTCTTTGGCATGTTTCTTCTTTCCAATCCAGACTATTTGTGTTTTATCAGTATTTACTTTTAGTCCTGATACAGTTCCATAAATTTCCAGAGTGTTAAGTGCTGTGTGGAATGAGACATCCTGTCCGTCCAAGATCAAAGTGGTGTCATCGGCATATTGTGATATCTTTATGTCAGTATTATTAAAATTTATGTCTCTTATTTTTTTATATTGAATAATCATATAGCATAAGATTTGAGCACAGAGAATGAAAAGATACGGCGCAATTGGGTCTCCTTGTCGGCATCCACGTTCTATATTAATAGACGCAGAGAGGAACCCTGACTGGATTACATATGCTTTAACATTTGTATTGAAAGTACGATTCCATCTTATGAAGCTCCCTTGAAAATTAAACAGTTTTAAAGTTCTATACAAAAAGCTCCAAGATACTGAATCGAAGGCCTTTTCAAAATCGATCAGCGTTAAAAGTCCTGGGATTTTGTTCTTTTCAGTCTTGTGAAGAATATCATAAACAAGACGTGCATTTTCCCCAATGTATCTCCCTGTTAAGAAGCCTGTTTGGGTTTTTGATATTAAATAGTCTAAATCGGGTTTAAGTCTATTGGCAATGCTCGCTGAATTTATTTTGTAAATTACTGATAGGAGTGAAATAGGCCTCCAGTTTTTTAATAGATTTCTAGCTTTTGTGCCTTTGGGTATGCATGTTATTACTGCATATTTGAGGGTTTCAGACATTTCTCCCTTTTCATATCCTTCGTTCAAGGCACGCAGGACCACAAATTTTATTCTCCCCCAGAAAATCTTAAAAAATTCTACTTGGAAGCCATCAATACCTGGCGATTTATCGTTTTTCATATTTTTTATGGCATATGAGATTTCTTCAGCAGTCAACTTTCCTTCGAGTTTCAAAATTTAATTAAACTTTCTCTTTGGCAATTAGGAAATATTTTAAAATGTAAAATATATCAACTACATAGTATCATATACATAGTGGCTCGGATGACCACTTAAAATGGCAGTCCTTTGTCACTGGGTCCTATCCCCAGTCGCACACTAAAGAACCTCAAGAACGTTGATAGCTTTTCATCCTTGAGCCTCTATATTTTAGTTAGGGGAATATAGGTCAACGTATGATGTGCAGGTTATGAAATTTATTTATTTACAGGTTAGTAATATGTCAAAGTAAAAGCTGCCTCAAATTTTATGTAATAAATTAAGAAAAATTAAAAGCACCATACTAAAAACCTTTAAAGAACAGTTACAAAAGTGCAACATTTAAGCAACAACACCATATGGTGACTTTTCAATAAAATATTAATCAGGCACCTAGTGTATAATTGTGTATCATTATCCAGAAACTCCTGCTGAGAAAATATTCAACAACCATTAACAACCTGGTTTTGTAGAGCTGATTACTTCGCTGAAAGTAATGTAGCCCTAAACATAAGATGTGGAAGATTTAATTTTACGTTGCACAAAGTTAGGGAGGCGGATTGGAAAAAGTTTCACAAAAAATCTTCAATATGCTCATTCAGTAAAATTAGTATCCCCAAACAAAGTTCAGTGATCTAGTTTGTTGTAACCAATAAACAAAATATCAGTGAGGCTTTCTGGTGAAAATATGTCAAATAATTTAATATACACAGACTCTGAAATAGCAGACCCCTTACAGATCGTGCCATCATCTATAGTTAAAAGCAGGTCCACTTGCTGAAGGACAATCAAAGAAGATCAAAGTAATTGGTATTAGTTCAGAACAAAAGGTACAGGTTATGTAGAGTAAGTTTTGATGGGACACCTAGGTGGGTCAAAAATCCAAATCATCACAAATTGTGGTATCAATAACAGGACAAAAAGGACAATGGCTGTGAACAAAGGAGTGGAAGGAGGTGAAGGTATAGAATCCAAAATTTGTATCGTTTTAGGTGGGCAAGGTTTTTTGTTGTTGGTTAAAGCAGAAATCTGAATGACATGATGTCCTATTAGGTCTATTTTAATGAGAGGTGAGAGCCTGGGGATTGAAAATAATGTCTTGCATAAGAAGTGCTTATTAAAGCAAAATTTGATTCTGGAATACGGTGCCATGAAATATTACACTAACAAGTGGTTGGTCCTCTAACATGTTGCATGTTACAGAAAAACAACAAAGGGATAACTAATTTAAGTAAGCCTGTGGGAGAAAGGGAATGTTGAGGAGATAGTAATGCTTCTTAAAATAGAATTGATAAATATATAGGAAAAGGGGTTTACACCACAATGATAAATCTTAGCAGCTTTAGAAATTCATAACAGGTAATTCTTAATCACTATGGGAGAAACGAAGTCAGAGTGTGTAAATACTCCAGAATAGCCAAAAGTGAATGCACTGGTAGTTGCAAAGAAAGACACATGAATATAATAAAATAAAAGTTTTAGATGATTTTAATGTGCAAATATAGTCAAAGGTGTATCTGGTGATTGAATTCTCTGTGATGCTGTTTGCAAGGTCCGCCATAGTATCTGAAATTAGAATTAGAATTTAAAATTAAATAATTATAAGTGATATTTTCCAAGATGAAATCTGTCATAATCAAAGCAAATTCTGGTTGGTCATTGACGTAAAAAGAAATCTATTCATTTGCTAGGGAGGGCTGAAATAAAACCATGGAAAAAGGTTTCTTCTATTAATATGGTCTCCTATCCCAGCAGTAAAATTGACCAATAACTTCAGTGGTAGGACAGGAGTCTCCTAAAAAGACATATATTTGCCTTGGAGTTTGGATGAAGTGACAGGAAATCAATTTATTTGTTATGCTGGGATGAGGAAACCCCTTTAAAACGTCTTGTATATACTGAAGTGATAAGAAAAAAAAACAGCTTTCTATAAAATATCCATTAAAAGGCTTTGTACACAAAGTTAAATACAGATATTACACAGTACCAATGCCTTTCTCCAGAAATAGTACATGGACTATGGTGTCAAAGTTTACTTTAAAATGCTAACACAATCCGAGACTCTAGACAGCAGAAAAAAGACCTAAACGTATATATATTATCGAATTTTCACAAACTTTTTTTTTCGGAGAGTAAGATATACTATATGCATAGAATAAACAATTTTATTTGAATATATGGATGGTGTTCATGTGTGTGGGTGCAAGTGGAGAGGTCACTAAGAGACACTGCATAAATCTTTGGCTTCTGTTACCATTAAATCTTTTAGAGCATGTGGTGTTTTTTATTGTTTGATACCAATTGATTTCTTATGCCATGAATAACAGTTCCATAGTTATTGTCATAAGTTAAACTTGGCTTTTCTGAAACGAAATTAAGTTATTCATATGAAACGTATACCTCAGGTGGAAATAAACATTATATAAAAATATATATATACATAAATTGTTGGTACCTTTCTGGTGGTGTATAAATTAACTCTTCATTCAAATCGGTATTGATCTACTGCCCTGTGTCTAACCAGTCTTTCCTCAGTTCCATTAAATCTCCTGGTTAATTACAAATACACAAAAATGCAGTAGAATTGTACTGTGTCACCAGCTTCGGTAACAGACTGAAGCAGATGAAATTTGAAAGGACAAACATTATGCAGGACAGACATAAAGAGTTGGCTGACTGGCAGTGTTTTTTACAGATCCAGAACCAGACCATCTTTGAGAATAACCAAGCCATGGTGAGGTCACACCTTGTTGAAAAATATAATTTATATCCAATGTACAAATTACGATAATTGCAGACAGGCAGACAGGGAGGCAAAACCATGAACTATCATGCGAAGAACCTATAAAAAGATTTTTTAAGCACAAGAAATTGCCAAAAATTGGCAATATTAATATCTGTGCACAGGTTTTGAAAGCTAAATACCCTCAAAATCACAAGTCAAAGAAACATATTGCATCACTACTCTTATAGTTTCCTGTGCAAGAAATATATCCTGAAAATATTGGTTAAAATCTTTGCATGGGGTTTATAAAGGACCACACAAAATTGAAGTGTAAAAACAACATAAATTTTTCCACTGCAACAGCTGTTGGCACATGATGCCTAAAACCTGAAGTGAAAAACAACAAGAGAAGTTTTTCCATGGCAACAGTTGTTTGCAAATGTCTAAAACCAAATTTCGTCTTGCAATAAACATATTCTGAAACTTTAGAATAATGTTAAATGCTCACAAAATTACAAGACCAAGAAAAAAAGATGTGTTGCATGGCTTCATTTGTCAAATATTGCAAAGAAAGTAATCACATACAAGCTATCAGGCCATTAAACCTCCACACCAAATTTAGGTGAGACTTGTAAATACTGTACCTGTAAATAAGCTGCAATAAAGAGTGATTCAGAGGGAAAGCCAAAATAATATCTATGCCTAGCAAGGTGGATATAATAAATAAAATTATTGTAGCCTTAAACTTGTTTCTTTAACTATCAGATATTTATGTTGACATTGAAAAAAGGACATTGTTTTGGTCGAGATATATGTAGATGTTTAATGTGAATGAAAACTCTGAACTACCAATTTAATATTGTTCAAATATCATAAAAATTTGTCCTAACGTTAAACTTAATGTTATGTTAGTGCAAATGTCAAGGTCATGTGAACCATGTAGAATTTGTTCGAGGTTAGCACTATCCCGAATCGAATAGCACCTAAAATCTGTACTGTACATAAAAAGATACTATCAAAATTATAAAGAAAAGTAAATATAGTGATGCCATTACTGACAGTTTAAGTTAACCTCAGTGTAGTCACATGGCACTTCTGCAAGATCAGTTACATGTACTTGCAAAATATATATCAAATATGATCATGCCATTTACTTTGTGGACACATAGAACAATTTGGGCTCAGTATAATTCTTTTTCACATTGGAGCTTAAGGTCACCTTAAAATAGGGCACGCCTTCAGGACTAGTGACAACATAACAGGAAATTTATGTCATGTAGTTTTGAGATACTCTTCAGAAATGAAAAAAAAAATAAATCCAATATAATTATGTTATCAGTATTAGTCAAAGATCACCTTAAAATAGGCTACACCTTTAAAACCAGTTACATCCACATACTAAATCTGATTTGAATCTGTAAAGCCATTATTAAGCTACAGCCAACAAATAGCAAATGTTGATTTAATATAACTGTGTTAGTGGGATTTTAAGGTCATCTTAAAGTGGGGCACATAATGATATTGATATACACGCCAAATTTGAACTTCATCCTACAAGCAAATTTTTAAAATGTGCAATAGGTTTGATTGTGAAATAAGTTTGAAATTATAAGTGGTGTAAACACTAGTAGATTCAGCAATAAACAATGGCAAGTTTCCCCTAGTTCACATTGATAAAGTTTTTCTGACCTTTCAGAGTGCACATTTGGACATGACCCATGTAAAGGTTTTTTTTAACCATGAAATAAACTTTATTTGAGACAAAATGGGGCATAGCTGCCATTACACATCCTGGGGGTACACACACCATGGCAAAAGGTGACCCAGGGTCAATTTGTACATTCTATATACATAAAAATACAGTTAGTCGCATTTACACTTGTTTGTAATTAAAAAAAGGATGTACTCATGCATTAACAGAATATCAAAGAAGTATACAACAATTATGCTCTGAGGATATCTCTGAATAGTGCCCAATTCTTATTAAAATGTTCTTTCTTAAGCTGTAGATTGGCTAGATACATTTGCTCCTCAAACACAATTTGGACAGTTTTCTCCAGTTCACTAAGGACCAATGGAGTAGTAGTTTTTGCCTTTGTATATATATATATTTCTTTGTCAACATTATAATTACATTGATTGGAAGGAAATTTTCATCTTTTAGGTATCTGCGGATAATTTCAGATGGGGTAAAGTTAGTTAGAAAACCCAATCTTCAACCTCAGTCCAAAGGTTTACTACTTTGACAAAATAAATGAATTATCACAGTATAAGCAGTTAGGAGAAGGACTTTTATTCATATTATACAGTAACTTACATGTACCTAGAATTCTTTATAATATACGATATTGAAACCATATCCGATAATGTTCCTTTATTGTTTTGAAGCAAAGTTTTAAAGATTTTTTTCCAATCATTTGGCTGTATAAATAAATTCAAATCTTCATTCCATTTATGCTTAATTCCAATCTCTGGGAATCTGGAATTTATAAGTTTGTAGAAATCCCTAGTTTTAATGTGATTAACAACAATCGCCATTTCTCTTGGTATATTTGGTCTCTAGAAGTCCTGCAGTGTGATATTCAATTTTTGAATATATTTCTTAACAAGCATTTTTAGTCTTGCCATTTCCAAAAAAATAACACTATGAAGCTTAAATTTATTTTTCGTTCATTTTAAGTTATTAGAATGCCATTGTTATCTACAACATCTCCTATGGATTCAATTCCATGTCGGAACGATTTTGGAAAATATAGGGTTGCTAATGAAATTCTAGGATAATACCAAATTGGAGATGATAGGAGTTGTTCACTTGTTTCAATGGAGAAATTTTCACACAAACCCACCCAGGCTTGCAATACGTCTTTCCAAAAATCATTTCTGATAGTTTTTAGAATACACTTGCACCAGCCATAACCAAATTTACTTATTTTGAAAATTGGTGATATGCTATATTCAAAAAGCAGCTGGGGTTTATACCATAATCATATACCATAAAGAATTTTATACCATAATCATATTAACTTTCTGCCAGCTAGGTCAACTACAAGGAACATCATTTTTAGATGACTGCGACTAGGAGCATGTTGGAAAACAACATTAATTAAGTAAAATTAACACTTTTGACTGTTTTTAGTCCAAAACTGTGGTAATTCACACAAACACATGGTTTTATCACAGCGTGCACATTTTCATGTTTAATATTTTAATTGCTTAACATTTGCAATTTTAAATGTTACAAATCATTTGACAATTCACACAGCTGTATGTTATCATAGTGCACACATTTTAAATGTTTAATGTTTTAATTATTTAACATTTCAAGTTCTTTTTACGAAAAAAAATATATACATGTTTTTATCACAGAGCATAAATTTTATATATTTTAAGTTTTAATTACTTAAAATTTCCAATTTTTGTTTGTTGGTGTTTCAAGATTAATGTTTTCCACTGTTTTAGTCTAGAAATATGACAATACACACAAATATATGGTTTTGGCACAAAGTGTAAATTTGTACGTTCTACATCTTCACCGTTCAATTCACACAAATGCCTGCTTTTATCACAGTACACACATTTTAGATATTTTATGTTTTGATTACTTAACATTTGCAGTTTTTTGTTACAGGTCATTTCACAAATTAGACAAATGGTGTTGTAACCATACACAATTCTCGTTACTTTGTGAGTTTTAATTACTTGACGTTAGCAGTTTTTATATAACAGAACAAATCTCATAAAATAGTAGTTTGTCAAGGTATACATATTGTATACATTGTATGTTTTAATTACTTGACATTTTCAGTCTTACATGTTGCAGATGATTTGATTACATTACTAATGTTTATCAAAAAGTTTTGTATAAGACGTTTCCCGAAAAATCATACAACAAGTTGTTTTAAAAGTCACATAAGAGCCTTCCTCACTATTTCTAAAGTGTTTTTGCTGCAAGGTTTTTGCTAGACCACTTTTCCTCCATTTAAAAGGTCATGCCTTCTGAGGGAATGACCAATTCCCCATAGCTTATCTGTCTCACTTGTCTTGATTAACTTAACTCCACTTGTGCAGAGAAGAAGTCCCCTAATGGCTTAATTTGTGTGATTTTAGCAGCATCATTTGGTACAAGTATGCTATTGAAAATCTATTCCACTCATTTTTTCCATACATATACTGATAAGCTCACACGAATACATTACCTGTAACCCAATGGCAACCAGTGGTAAATTAAAACAGATAAAAGCTAACATAGCAAATTTAACAGTCTTACAGAGAGAGGGGCTGTCCTAGGCACCAATGGATAGCCAGGGGAGATAGCCCCTAAACATAAGTGGTAAGGATGGAAATATTATAACACACCGATAAAACCCTGGCCAGATAGTGGCGTGAAAGGTTAGAGGACGTGGAGAGGTCACCTTTACTGTAAATCTGTCACGCTATTTTGGAGATACTGGCCAGAAAGGAAAGTGTGATGAGGACAGATGCCGCCAATGAGGACGACTATTTTAAATATCTTATATCAATAAAATGAGCTGTCTGTTGATTGGAATATAAAACCCTAACTTTGACATTTTCCATAAAATCAAGGAAGTCTTCAGTGGCCTGGTGGTTTGGCAGCTTTGCTGACGACTTCACCCAATATGACCCTGTCTCATATGACTTCAATGTTGACCTTTGTTCAGTCAAACGAAGATGCTTTTTACATTACTGTGTGTGAAAATAAGGCACTAACAGTAACCATTAGTTCTTAAATTCAGTGGTAGGCCAGCTGTTGGTTGTTTAGTCAACAAAAGTGTCTTTTAAATTCATTCTTTTTTTCAAATTTGTATTTATCTGCCCTCCTGTATGTTTTACTCTTTCTTTCAGTTTTTGTCCAAGTTTCCTAGTCAATAATAACAGCATAACTACCTAGTGATCAAAGTAACTAGTGTGACAACTAAACATATATAATATCCTATTTCAATAAAATGAGGATGGTTTTATCTTACTGTGTGTCAAAGTAAGTAAAAAATAGTATTTACAGACCACACTGTGTCAACTTACATTTTTAGAAAATAGTTTGAAGTGTTTGTATGGATAAAACGCAACAATGTGACCAAAATGACTGTATTATATGGTGAAAATGAGCCCACAATTTGTTATCTGTAAAAGGACAAGATAATGACAAAAGGGGTAAATACAATACTCTTATTCTGGTGTATCCCTTTATATTGTATGCTATAAAAGTTCAAGAGTTCAAATTGTTCTTTTTCTAATGGAATGTTCCACTAGTGCTGACCTTCAGTGTCTGTTAGGATCGGTTAGGGGTTCCCAGCCTTTTGTAGGATGGCTGAAGATAAAACATATGCTTCAACCTCAAAGGAAACCATCTTATCCTAGTCACTTTACAGCCTATCTTGCTCATTTTCAGATGTATCCTTCCATCTTAGCCTGAAACAGTTGCAACCCTGTCCTTTTGAATTCACTCCAAGATAGGTCACAAAATAAAACTAACCATACTTGAAAGCAAACCAACCTGTCTTAATCAATAAAGACAAGACTTAGTGGCTTCAGGTGAAATCTTTTTAGGAGTAAGTTTAATCTCAGCAGGACAAGCTGGCAGCACAGAAGGACTATGCGTAACAATAAACCAACGAGGTGCTTATCACAAAATATATGCAGTGTGATGTACAGGATAGGCTGTTTCATGTTTTCCTCTCATGTCTTGTTGGTTGTGATATCTGCAGCTATAAAAATGTCATTTTGAATTTGTAAACACTTAATTACTAACATTGAGACAGGGTTTTGGCTTCTGATATAAAGTTAGGATTTAGTGCTTAGGCTTAAATTTTGCTGGCCAATTGATGGACTTTACTTTTTTTAAATATTTCTGCATTTTGATTTATAATGGCTGCTAAGAAGACAAGAAAGAATCCCAGGAGAATAGAAATTTCCTTGGACTCACCAATAGATTTTGGATACAATGGATACAGCTGCTGACATAAAAAGAGGAGGGAACAGATGTAACAGAGAGAGAGAGGGAGTTGAGAGGCTATAGAGCGAGGAGAAAGAGGGAGGAACATAATAAGAAATAAAGGACAGTAAGAAGTGAGAGTAAAATGGAGGCTGAAATAGCAGGCTGACAAAGCAACTGGCTCTCCTCCGTCCTGTAAATCACAACGGATAAAAGGCAAGATGACAAGTTGTTTTCCTGGCTTATTCTGATGCTAAGACCATAGTTAAGGACCGTGAGGAACTGTACTACAAGACACACTAGATATTCAAGAAATAACCCAGGAAGGATCACCAGTAGGCAACCTTTGCCACGTGACATGAGCTTTCTATGCAGGACTGTAAGATATGGTTCTAGTAAAAAATAGGACTAGATATGAGAATCTTATCCTCAGAAAGTCCTGTGTAGCACCTCACAGGCATTTGTATCCCAACATGCATTTTCTAAGGAGAGATGTTATTTTCGGTCCTCCTGACATCCATCTAGTCACTAACTGGACAAAAACTCTGCACTGCTATGCATCTAATTCTGATAATAGTGCTTAATCTCTAAGAAAGGAAAGACTCTAAGGTGCATGAGGCAAAAAAAAAACAACAGAAATCCATTATGATTAAGCCAGATACATAACATGGGTCAGCGCCATGGAATAAGAGTGAGACAAAAACCAGAGTGGAGGTTATGGTGGGTTTGCTTTAGAAAGAGATGGGTCTTCAACTTCTTTCTGAACAATGAGAACGAATAGGCTGGGTGTACATCAGGCAGATCATTCTAAATTATTTGGCATCATATGCAAGGCCCAGGCTGAAATGCTTTGGAGACTTACTTATTGATGGAAAGTGTGGGACCTCAAGCAGCACAGCATCAGATTGGCTTTTAGGAGTGTTGTACTCACTATGGCTAGGTTTAAGGAGCAGTTTGAAATATTGGGATAACCAATTTTTAAGAACTTGTACACCAGTAGGGCTATGTTAAAATTGAGTGATTCTTGATAGGCAAACAATTAAGGGTCTTTCTAATAGGAGTGATATGTTAGTACTTCGTGGTATTAGTAACAATTTTAATAAGACTACTTTGGATTCACTGTAGCTTGCGAAGATCCAGAACAGAGAGACTAATAAACAATAATTTACAGTAGTCAAGGATATTTCAAACCAAAGCATTTGCAGCTAAAAGAGCAGCATCACACGAGAGGTGACCTAGCAGTTGCTTTCTATCCCTGATATGAACAAAGCAAGCCCAAAATCCAAGTTGAATCGAACACCACAGTTCCTAAATGCCTCAGCAGGTTACCAAGTGTATTGTTTGGGTAGAATTCATTGATTTTTACACACAGTAGAGTATTAGGGACAAACTTAATAAATTTTCTTTTGTCAGGATTAAGCATTAGCTTATTTGCAGATAGCCATTTTATGATATCATCTTAACAGATCAATTTACAACCCACTGCAAACAGGTAAGCAGCAAGATATATGGTTATATAAAAGTGGAACAACTACCTTTAGCCTGACATATTTGGTCCTGCTTTTAAATCGCATATGACCTTGGAGCAACTGTACAGAAAATGGCCCTGTTAGCTGTCTGCTAGGGCAGTTATATGCTACCTTAATCCCTTGTAGAATTGGTGAGCAATAGCTTTGCCCTTTGACCACAAATAACTGATATTTTGTACTTAGTTAGTCAAGTATACATGGTGTAACCTCCTTGCCGCCACTGGTATATGAATGGTTCGTGTTATGTTATATGGTACAATGAGCTATTGACATCTTGTTTAATCTTTGCCCCCTGAAATTTGTTCCTTCATGGGAATTCTCTTTAATCATTAGTATGGAATTTCAAGTTTTAATTCAGGCTGGCTAAGAGTGACACTGGTGACTTCCTCTCAATCTTCACATATCAGATACCTCTCATATTTGATTATCTTTGACACCCGGACTTGGTCCATCTCTGGAGGTCTTCCTTGAGACTGATGTGGAATATCTAACTTTCATGACTCAGGTTGAGTATTTCTTATTGTAGCTGTTTCTTTATCATTTTAGACCTGAAGTTTAATCACTTGTAAACTTGCTGTCGTGTGAGGGATATATCAATATAGCAATGTAGCATTGGAGTTCAACAGTGTCAGCTGACCTTGTTATGGTCCTATTGATGTGACCTTTATTTTGATCCAGTGATGGTAACCATGATGGTATCAATGTGTATGACATTTTGTATGTTTTAAATTCATCGGATTGTGTGTATGTACTGTGCGAAACAATAATGTATGATGTTTTAAAATTATGTTTGGAACTATACTTAATATCTACGTCCTCTTTATATATCTTAATGAAACTGCATATAATAAAAGCCCAAAAACAATCTTTCTTGGCTATATTCTGATTGTGAGATCCGACCGTAACACATTTTAAATAGGTATATAGCCAGATAAAAAAGCTATGACAAATAGGATTCAAATAAGAAATGTCATGGCCATATATAAGTCGGGCTACCATATTGAGTCCATCATGTCTGGTCGTAGGTCCAAATACTTTTCACAAATGACTTGGGGGCCAACAGATAAGATATTGGAAGCAATAATTTTACAAGAAAAGAACAAGAAATTTCGAGAGGAAATATACTCACAGCAATGAATTTCTTTCGGTATTCTCCTCATCAAAGACCATTTTTTTCTCAACTACTGGGGTCGCATAAGGACTGGTGGATCTTTAGTGAATAACACACATACAATATGAACTAGTGACATTCAAAGACTGAAACCAAATGGGAAACGCAATTTTCTTGTATCCCACAAATTGTGCAACATAAAAAACACGAGAGCCAAGACACCACATGTTCCCAAAGGTGTGGCCAAATGTGAATGTGATCCATCTCCAAACAGCGATATCCTTTTCAATGTCTTCATATTACTTGTCAGGGTCGGAATATCCACCAGGACATTAATGCCGGCAATTAAACTATAAAAAATTCTGAATCAAAATCTTGTAAAAATTAACTTGAATATGTTTTGTACTTAATATTCATATCAAATTTGCCCTTGTTGAATGTAATGTTGAGGAATTAATTGTCGAACATATGACATGTTGCAGCTCACAGGGTTTTAGGTTGGACATTTTGTATATTTGTAGGAACAATTTGTTGCAATTTGTTGTTGTTAGCTTAACCATTTTATAGCAAAATGCCTAACCATTATCCCTTTATATTAAGGAAATCAATCATTTATAGGATATGAGATCACCTGACAGATTTAATTGGTAAGAAAAATGTGATGATCCATCTCCACATAGTTATTTCGTTATTCTTCTCAATACATTGAAATTACACATTTATTACTTTTTAGTTAAATACTTTCAGACTATAATGTTTTATCTTCATTGATGTGGCTTTTTGAAAGGTGTGGGGCAGGATATCAAACATTTAGGAAATATAAATGTCAAAAACTGAATGATAAAAAGTTCTGAATGAAAATATTGTCAGATATGTTTGTATTTAATACACATATTGATCAATTTTGCCTACTTTGAATGTTAAGTTGAAAGGTGACTAACAGCTGATTGTTTAAACACTTTCAAATAATCATATATCCCCTAACACCCGTGTGTTTATCACACCAGCCGCATGATTGCAATTTGTTAAGTGGCCAAATTTCTTTATTCTAGCCGAATTTGTTCTACCCACAGTATGTTGAACGGCTATCCTGGACAGCTCTATTCCAAGTGTTACACATATGAAGTGAGTTACACATGTTGCGGGACAAAATCTAAATAGATAAGCTTGGCTAGGAGAAAACAGTAATTGGTATTGTTATATAACAATAAACTTTTTTCCAGGAAAAAAATTAATACTTTTAATACAATCGGACTATCCTGCACTGCGTGCGATTTTGTGAGGCATTAATTTTGATATATTCATAATGTTCCCTCTTGCATATGGCAACTATTGCATGGTGACAAAGTGGTGGTTTACTACTCTTAGACACTTGTGTATCAAAGAATTATTGTTATTGGAAAATTGTAGTAAGTAAACGTAGAGTGACTGAAATGATAATATTTAAATAAACACTATTCTATCTGAATATCTGAAGAAACTAGAATGGGCAATATACTCACTGCATTGATTTCCGCTTGGTATTCCCTTCATCAGAATCCTGTATTCTCATATGCATTGCGGTTGCATCAGGCCTAACATATCTTTGGTTTATGCTTGAACAACACAAAACATACATGCAATATAAACTAGAAACTGAGGCCAAATTGAAAAAAGTCTAATTTTGTATCCAACAACATGTGTGCAACAAAATAGTCTTTACAAGAGGCCAGACACCACATGACATGTTCCCAAAGGTGTGACCAAATGTGAATCACCCCTTTGTAGTTATTTCTTTATGTTTTCAATTGTTGACATAGCATGAATATTGCTTTGTAATTGAATCGCTTCAGTCTTTAGTGTTTTATCTTTACTGATGGGGGCTTTATGAAAGCTGTGGGTAAGACCATCATCCAGGAAGAATTCCTGAACCAAAATATTTTCAAATTTACTCAAACATATTTTATTTAATACGCATTTCAATCAAGTTTTCCTACTTTGAATGCACAGTTGAAAGATGATTCTATTGTCAAACAGAAAAAAGGTTAAAAACATTAACATTACCTATTTATTGTTAACATTACCAAACTGCCGAAGCACAATTTCTGCTTAACCTGGCAGTTCGACACATAGTATAGCTTACAGGTTTGTGGAAAGTACTTTGAAAGAATGTATACATAAAAAGAAGAGAGGGCCCCTCAGGGTACCATGTCAGCCAGAGCTTATAAAATGTTTTATTATATATTTTTATAACATAAACATTGTAATACACTGTCAATTGTTGCAAACATAAAAGAAAAAAATATATATTTATCGGTACACATAAGTGAAAAAGATATACATATCTAAATGAACCTATCTAAATACAGAAATATTATAAGCTTGCTAAGCTTATTTTAAGAACTTCAAGCTGTACATACTGTCAATAAAAATGTGCCAATTTCATGTAGTTTGAAAATTGAGCAATTATAACTATCTCTACAATGCAACATATCTTTTATAATTTCAGTACTAACGAGTGTAGAATCAGCTGGTTGAACAGAATTGTTTATCTTATGACACCACATGAGAGGCTTTGCATAAAATAAATCCTACTTACAAATGTTATATTTATGACTGAAATAATTAAGTGTGTTACACATATGTGATTGACTTCCATTAAGGGCTAACTGACTAAACTAAGTTTTAAATAACTGGTATTTTACTTTGTATGATGCTTACCAAACAGAGATATAATATAATAAGTATACACAAATATTTTAGTAATCTTGCTTCTAATGTATTTGTCCCCAACAGTTGGTCCAACTAAATTCTCCAGGTATTTGTAATATGTATGACATTCAATATAGTTGTTACCTAAATAAATACCACTAATGTTGCTGTTATTATCTATAAGTTTACTTTTTTCAGGGTTCAGCTTTATGTCATATTCATTACAGTATTCATTATATTGTTGATACAAGTGATTCAGGGAATATACTCTAGGTGCAAGCAATACTACATCATCTGTATATGCAAATGACCCCGCGAAGGTACTTCCCAAATGACAATGTAATCCAGAGTGTTTCAATTGTACAAATAAATTATCAATATAAAAATAGAAAATAGCAAAGGAGATAAAACACCACCTTGTTTCACACCGTTAGACATAGAAAACTCTGTTCTTAAGGAGTTTGCCCCATTTTACAGAAAGTAGTTGATGGGTATACATAAAAACCAGCGGTTTCACTAAAAACATATGCAAACCCTTATCGATTAACAAGTGGAACAAATTTTCATAGTTTATCATATCAAAAGATTTACTTGAATCTAAGCATACACTTGAATTCCTAATTTTATAATATTGTATTATTTCTTCTAGCACCATTGTACACTGAGTAGTAGAGTGCTTCTTTGTGAATCCATAATGCATATCAGAGGTGGATAATGAATTTGAGTGGAGTCTAATTACAATTTTGTCAAATACTTTTAGCAATACAGAACACAAAAAATGCCTCTGAAATTGTTTATGTCATTTGCTGATTTTTCCCAGACTTTGGGATAGGCACAATTTTTGACATTAAAAAATCTTTTGGAACATACCCATGAGCAATTCACTTTTCAAAAGAAATGATATATACAAAAACAATTTACTGGATCTCTCTATTAAATTATCAGTAGTCAAATTACAATTGCAATCTTTCTTACCCCTTTTAAGAGTGCTAATTGCTTTCTTGATATGCCTTTGATGTATATCATGGTCAGAGTAGAATTTTCCTTTGGCACACAATGAATAAATTATATTATTATTATCTTTTATCTAGATTAGTCATTTATGTTTTGCTATATGACACACAATTATACAGTTCATAGTATTTGCTTTAAACAACTCAGTTATATCAGATTTATGAACAGTGTTTTCAACCTTACTAGGTAATTTGCAACACTTCCCGTTTAACCTCTTTAAATCTTTCCAAACATTAACATAGTCATTGATTATCATTTCACTTGCTAATTTGTTTGCTAATGTAAGCCTTTGAATTGTTTAGCATCTTTAATGCTGTAATAATACTTAAAGCGAGTACTGCATCTAATGTTGGCAATGGGGGGGGGCCATGGTGGCAGAGTGGTAATACTCTTGCCTCGCACCTCTGAGACCGGCGTTTGTTTCCCGGCACAGCCTCAAGTGGGAAAGCTGGTAGTTGCTTGCCATTGTGTCGGCAGTTTGCAGTACAGACCTATATGTATGTACTGGTATGTACTGGTTTCCTCTGCCCTTCCAAATACCAGTCGTGATATGACCTGTACAGTGTTGAAAGCGTCATAAAACCGCCAAAAAATAAAATAACTAATATTGGCAATAACACCTGTCTTAGGACAACCAGAAGATTTCCATATGTTGTGCCAGAATAAAGATTTTTGTCAAAGACCCTTCACCATGTCATTCCAATCAGGAAAATTTATTGACTCTAACCTTTGTTTTACGCTTGATAGTCATATATTGTATTGATCAAATAAGTTGATAATTTTCCTTAAAATATGAGATATCTCATATTAAACTAGTAGATTAAGCAAGTGACAATAAATGCCTTGCCTTTGCATTTTTCCAGTGTATCAATGTTATTTTTTTTCTGATTAATGTATTCACTAAATAGTTAAATGTATTATTGGGCTTTTTATATCATGTCATGTCATTAAATAAACTCCTTAACTTGTTATAAAGTGTTACTTTTTACATGGAAAGGACGGTGCAGACATGCATACACATTGCCAAGAACAACAGTCAATAAATATTCTGTGATCCAGTTTGAGCCAAGCTAAGATCAGAAGTAGGCATGTACTTCAAATTAAAAGTTGAAAAAGCCAACAAAAAGCCTACAATTCCATAGCATTCACCAGCTACCCCTTGTCAAAATGCAATCCGAGTATAATCCTAAGACAATGATAAGTTTTTCCGGGATGTACATGAGATGGGAACTTCAGGGTTTGATTAAAGCCACTTATTGAGTCTTCCTATTTACAATAGACCTGTATTACACTACGATGTACCAGGCATGTAAGTACTATCTCCACCATGAGGACATTCAGTTCTATTCAATTATTATGTATTTATACTCAGCGCAATATCTGCATATACTATGGGATTCAAAGGGCTATTTAACCAATCCGACTGTACAGGTACAGCCCCAACTCACAAGTAACTGCCACACCCCTAACTGGAAAACAGAGGCTGAAGGATAACCTGCCACTGGGGATAGGACCCAATGACAGAGAACCACCATTTTAAGTGGTCATCCCAGCTACTGTGTATCTGCCTGTACCTGGGATTGAACCCACATCCTCTGAGTTCCTAGACAAGCATGCTATCCGCTAGGCCACAGTGGCAGCTTGAAGGAAGACCCTAAGCTTCAATACCACAAACTATATCAATAATCATTATTCCAAATGTACAGTCAGGTTGATACCACAGAGACGCTAGGTAATTTTATATGGAAGGCTTTGTGAAGAGATTATGTTTGATATGTTTTCCTCAAAAACATAACCATACTTATCGGAATTTTTTAAATCATAATGCTGCTTTCAGAAAGAGATTATCTCCACAGCTCAGCCACTGAATGTATTCATTCAATGATTTGCCCATTGAATGTACAATAGTTTGACCCATTGAATGTATACATTAATGAATTTAGCGACAATAATGAATTTGACCTAGGGTCAAGCCAAGCCCCCCTAAACTGCCAAGAAGAAGGAAGTCCCAAAGGTTTACAATGTACTATAAAATGTAACCCTAAAAATTTTACACCTAAAACATATGAAAAACACCCTCAAGCCCAAGAAATGTAGGGGTCTAGGAAACATTTATATTAGTGGCAAATGATCGAGCCAGATGTTCACCAGATTCGTGGTTGGACTGGATATACTGCCACACACAGTCGGATGACCACATTCCGTGGCGCTTTATATCCTGAATAGGAATGTGGCAGTTGTAAGCAAACATTGCTCCAGACCGTCTAAGGTCGTGGAACGTGTAAAAGTGGGAATTCAAACCCATTTGCATGTTAACTCTTTTCAACATTTTCCTGACTCTTGAGTCAGTGAAAGGAATGTAACCACCAGCTACGGGTGTTTGAAACAAAGACGTAGTTGCAGACATAGGATACAAACGTTTGTTCACAGCCGAATAGGGGTAAATGATTTCTTTGGTTAACTTTGGAAGGGTGAGGCATTGAATTGTGTCTCTTGTTTGAATGGTTTTTGACCACTTTATGATTATTTTAAGAAATCGCTTGGTGAAAAACACATCTTCACCTGTGAGATGTCTATTATGGTCGAATGCGGCTATGGAGTGAGGAGCCAGAT
Organism: Sabellastarte sp. h YS-2021; assembly: GCA_964017235.1. Lineage (NCBI taxonomy): Eukaryota > Metazoa > Annelida > Polychaeta > Sabellida > Sabellidae > Sabellastarte > Sabellastarte sp. h YS-2021. The sequence goes on from OZ024933.1 coordinate 15,661,305, forward strand.
TAGACAATCTTAGAAAGCCAAAGAAACCTAAAAGTAAGGTGGCTCTGAAAACCTCCCCATGAGGCAGGGTTGTACACACTTTTGACATTGCTGAGAGAATGGGAAGGGTTATAATGTTATGAGGTTTTACAGACAGAGGCCTATCAATCCTGAGGGCCTTAAGGAAATATCTAATCTTTGGATGCTGTAACACAGTAAAAAGCAAATCATACAGTATGAACTGGGCCTTTATGGCTGACACATAATTAGCAATCAACACATTTGAACATTTATTCGTGACCAAGCACGCCAAGAAAGACAGAATGACCTTTACATTCACTTGCAATAGTAAAACCTTGGTATACACACAGAATGCAACAAAAGTTTTGAACATATTTTTATAGGCTGTGCGGGTCTTGGGTCTGAAGACCCTGTGTAGTGTCAAAGCAGCCTTAGTCGACAACGTTGACAGCACCCCATACTCTACAAAACAAAGTGCAGCAACTATTCAGTGCTTATCATAACAAGGAATGGCCCCTGGCAATGACCCCACACTAGAATGCACCCAAATAACAACTACTGAACGTATTCACAATTAGTTTACAACTGTGAATCAATTTCTAACAATGCATGTGAAACTGGGAGCCATACGGCCCCTGGAACATTTGTATGCAAAAACTGAATCTGAGCAGGAGCATTCTGCCATCTGGATAGTACGTCCGAGACCTGGTTGTCACGACCTCTCACATGAGCATATCTAAGGTGTATGTCTAGCATGGCTGATTCAAACCAAACGTTGCAAGCACATGCAGCGAGATAGGGGTCACACGCCCTGCCACTTTTTGAGACAGTACCTACTGCCTCGTTGTCAGAGCTTATGAGAAATTTACGTTTTGATCAATGGTGTTTGAATAGTCTTAGAGCCAAGAGAATGTTTATCATCTCAAGATGCACAATAGACCAATTTCTATACCCTCTCTGTATCGGAAGATGATACACATGAATACCAGAACAACCTCCAAAGCCAGTAAGACACACGTCCAATTCGAGGATGATGTCAATTGGTTTATGATCGTACAATGACACCCCATTGTAGTCTGGCAGGAATCTAGCAAACCAACGCAAGTCGTGTTTGAATTCACCTGTCAATGTGATTTTTTGCGTGGAGTGGCTACTACGAAGAACTTCAAGCATTCTGTTTAGAAAAATTCTCACAGGGCGAACACACTTGTGAATGTATAACAGAAGGCCAAGGATGGACTGGAGTTCACGTTTCATGGCCACATCTTTTCCTAGCCACTGGCGCACCGTGATGTTGATTTGTTGCAGTTTCTCTGCTGGTATTTCCACTGTACCACAAATCGTGTCAATTAGGATGCCTAAACTTACGACTCGAGTTCCAGGGGGAACTAACTTCTTCTCACTTACAGTTAGACCAAGACGTTGCATCAGTTGAAGGAGAAAGGCGTACGATGCCGAGGCAATACTCGGAACGCCAACCCTGACGTAGTCGTCTGTGTAGTCGATGATGGTGAAGCCAGATCGACGCATGATGAAACGCACTGCCTTGCTTAGACGCTGAAAAATCTGGCTTCTGTGCCTTGTCCCGAACGGGATGCATGTATCAACGTAGAAGCCGTTCCATTCCAGACCTAAGAGGTCATAGTCGCCCGGATCAACTTTGATGTGCCAAAACGCTCTTGAGACGTCTATCTTATACAAGTGGGCGCCACGACCAAGACGCTTCAACTCTGACGTTATGTGGTCAACTGTTGGAAAGTTCAGTGCGAACGCACTGTCTATGTATGTAGTTTTATCAATCCCTGCATTAACTGAAGCACCTATTGGCCAGCTGAGATCAATAATAACGCCTCTTTTGTCCGAGTTAGGCGTTGCCCTGGTCATAAACGGCGAACAGTGCATGTTCGGTATAGGTTTGGTTTTGTAAGGGCCCAATATGGCTTCATATTGCAACTTCTCGTAAAGGTATGCCTCAATATCTTTGGGGTAATCTAAGGCCGACCTGTGGTTACCACCATCTTGTTTCAGTTCATTAGCCCTATTGAAATCAAGGGGAAAGCCAAACTTCAATAATTGCAGTAACTGTTTGTCCCAATAGTCCCTGAGTTCAATTTCCCAGGCTTCAGTATTCAATTGCGACATGACTGGCAAGTGAGCTTGCATGAAGTTGGGTTTGGCAGTGGCTTTGACCACCTTGTGCATTTCAAAGGGAGACATATCATTTGAATGGTTTTCTTGTAAATTAGTGGGCATTATTTGCTCAGACAATGGTACATAACCAAATTTGAAATCAGACTGACTATGCCACGTGTGATTGATTGGTGTATTGACATTTAAACTATCAGCTTGGTCAGTTAATTGATTGGCATGCATCATTGAATTTACAAACTTCTCTCCACTCCAGGATAATTACTCTCTTGCATTACACACTTTTCATTAAGCAAATTGTTGTCACAATTGGTGTAACTTGCTAAACCTGCGTTCACATTGCTGCCATTACTTGAACCTGGAAGGGAAGTGGAAGCAATCACACTAACCTTGCCCTTATGGTCATTATACAGTTTGGTGATACCGTGTTTGTCATCTTGCTCAAACAGGCTTTTATGAGAAACTTGAGTTTGGGATAGTTCATGCTCATGACGAATGCACTCGCCACTACAAACCTCAGTATCACCCATACTGCGTTGAGAGCTTATAACGCTGTCATTTATCTGGTGCAAATTACTTGTGATACCAGTACATGAGTCCCTAGCAACCCCACTGGACTTCCAGACAATTCTACGGCTGTCACTACGACCCTAGTTAGATCTGTTAACCGGTACATGTTTCTGAGCATGAGCTCTGCGAATTCGGTCTATCCTATCACCGTCTTCCCACTTCAATGAACCTCGCTCAATCTTGCAGAGCAAGACGGCATGAGCCGCCTTTGCCCCTTGCCACGACAAGTCCTTGGGGTCCTCCATAAGGTCGCCTAGATACGACACCATCTGATCTTTGCGTTCTGTGGAGTCTTCCTCCAGAATATTCTGGCAAAAACCCACTGGGTCACGGACAACTGGTCGTATGTAACCCTTTGACGTGTAATGCCCCCCTGAATCGCTTCATGTGGCCAATGGACCTTTTGCTTCACTACAACCTCAACTGGTTTATTATTTTTGATTTACTATTACCTGGGGAATGTGAACTCTGATCAAGTTCCCTAATTTTTTAATCAACTTTTTGTTGAAGCCGTTTAGATTTCAATACTTCAATAGTTGGACCTTCACTGTCCTTTAAGGACGATTCTGTGACAATTGGTTGAATTCTTTTTGACTTTTTACGTTAAGAACTTTTAACAAAACTGTCTGTACTTAACTCATGTCAGACTTGTGTTGATCCCTGTGATGATGCAGCCATCTGACCTTCCACCTGATCCAAGTGTGCTGCTATCTTTTGTAACTGCTCCAGAATTGCTAGTTGCACCGACTGTCCTTCTGAAGAGGATCCTTGACCTCTTCCCACAGCAGACAAATCTGCTACGGCAGCATCTCGTAACAGTCCATTACTGGCTACATTCTGTTTACACTTTTTCCCCGTGGGAGGTGGATGTCTTTTCTTGTACGATTTGCACAATTGTTTATTGTCCGGCATTTTGTTTATTTGACTAAATTTTAATTGTAATAGTTAATATTTCTGAAAAACACAAGGCACAGAGGTGCTGATATTCTGTCTTATTCGTGTAACACAAACTTCATATGACCAAAGAAATAAATAACATGGTATGCCATGTACAATAAATAGGTTAGACCGTCCCTTTGTCGTTGATCACCAAAAGCCTGTTGCTGACACGATGACTACAGAATCTAATCAAATGATGAACAGGTTGCAGATTAATGTTCCAGTTCACATGCATTAATGATATTAAAACACAGGTTACTGATAAATGACCATCCGTATTATTTACACTATCATACAACTTTAAAACTTAAAATGAAAAATAAAAAACTAAAATCAAATCAAAGAAGTTCTCAAAACAGAAAATTTGTCATGTTTCTCCTTCAACTTTCAATAACAAAGTGACACAAGGGAATGGAATATCAGAGAGGTCCTGGGATTAGCCAATGAAATTAAAATACTGCCAAGTTACCATTGACGACCCTGGTGCCTACCTAGAAAAGGTTATGTGAACATGTAGACTGGTACCCAACAAAGCAACAGACCCACTGCCTTGGGAGGAGGACTGACCCCCGGGTCGCCCAAACAACCCAAGCGATTATCGTTTCTTGTAAAAGGTAAATAGTTCAAATATGCTTGGAAGCTCTATCATCATTCATCTATATTTAAAGCTGTAAGGTCTGACAAATTATGATAATTAAAATAACCTAGGTATTTTCTGTTATTTGAAATGTTTTATATTATAAATGTTATATATTACATGTTATATAAATGTTATATATTTTTGTTTAATATTATAAATGTTTTGTTATATCATAAAAACTTAGCAAGAATAATTTCCTACACAAACCTAACAAGAAGGGTTTAGTTAGATCATGTCATTTGCTTGATTTTAAAGTTTGGCTAATTTTCATTACAATTCAAAAACCTTACGTTTCTTTCCTGTAATGGCTTGATTTACTCTTGCATCACTCCATAATATGAAATTCTAATTCTAAGTGGACTTTTATAGCGCTTAATCTCCCCAAACAAGAGGACTCTAAGGCTCAACAAAACAAGAAAAACAGACATCAAAATTTCTGTATGCAAGGGCATAGCAGGGGTCAAGCATCACGGAGAACGCCAGGGGAATGATGCAAGCTAAGGTGGGTATGCTTTTGTGTACAGGTAGGTTTTGAGCTGCTTTCTAAAGGAGGCCAGTGAAGGAGAGGCATAAATCTCATCAGAGAGAACATTCCACACAGTGGGAGCATCAAATGCAAAACTATTACCAAACTGTTTGACAGATTTGTGAACGGAGGGGCAGAACTTCGGAATGACAAGGAAATTACCACCACTTTGACTGCGCCTGGTATTATAAGAACTGCTGTAGGAGGAAAGATATGTAGCAAAATACCTGGGAAAGCCTGTGTGAAGATACTTATAAACAAGTGTGGCTGTCTTGAACACTGTGTGCTGTTCAACAGGAAGCCAATGCAGTTTCCTTAGCACAGGAGTTATACTGGTGTATTGACTGGTGTTTGATACAATTCTAGCTGCACTATTTTGGATGCACTGTAATTTGCGTAGATTGAACTTGGAGAGGCTCCTGAATAGTGAGTTGCCATAATCCAGCAGACTACTAACAAGAGCATTAGCCACAAGAACAGAAACATCATGAGTGAGAAACTGCCTGACATGTCTGAAATCACGGAGTTTAACAAAACAACTTTTGCAGACATTCTGAACATGCTTGGACAAAGAAAAGTCTGAATCAAACCACACACCCAAATTTTTTACTGAATCCGCAGGACAGAGTGAGTGGCCCAAGATACCAATTGGAAAACATGCTTTCAACTTGTCCCTCTGAAATTTCACATCTTTAAAAGAGTTTTTTTCAGAAAATCTGTTTGACACTTTATCATATCTTACCTGTTTGACTCGTCTTAAATAAACATCAGCACCAAGGACAATCCAAGTGCAATACATTTTCAGACAATGTTGCTGAATTGTTATCTCCAACAGATATCTTAGCTCCATAGTCATACGAATATGAAGCTGCTTAGTACAACTGTTGACCAATGATAAGCTGAAATCCCTTACATACTGATCAATCAACTTAGTTACTAATGTCTTCTTAGCCAACTGACTATGTCAACATCCAATACTACACGTCAATAATTTCAATATGCAGCTCATTTACGTGTGGCCTCTGAACCAGTTTCCATTCCATGTAGTCATTTCATCATTCAGTCTTTGTCAAAACATATACACCATTACCAGAACATACCACTGCTCTGCTGTGTCTCTCTTTTGTAAATGTGAATATAATTAATTGTCATGCCTCAGGAACCAGCCAAATGAATATCTGTTCATTATATCCAGTATTTCAAATTCATATTCCCTCTTTTTCACATCATTTTGAATGAATGACTGTACCTTAAGTTACAAACCCTTTCCTTACTTCCTAATATGGTAGGATCTGCCTTGTTCTTAACCATTAGAACCCCAAGCTTGTGATACAATCAGCTATCACCAAATCTGTGCAGTTAAACTTTGTTGTGGTGAACGGACATTTTGAAATTCTGCAATTTGGAACTGAAATTGTGATTACATCAGACTGTTTACTTATTTTAACTGATTTTAGTGTTATTTTAACTATGCCTGGACATTTTACTTTATATATTTACATATCGTATTTGTATGTCTGGATTGAGAAGAAGATACTCTCCAACTGACTTGATGTGGCTGAGATATTGAGTCCACTTTCACAACCTCACGCTTGTTATGGGAGAGACAAAAAGAGTCTGTTTTGTATTTACAGATAAATTGAACAATGGCTAAAATAAAAGTAAAACTATTGTACACAATGCAAGTACAAACATGAACCTCCCACCAGGAAAAATGTAAAAAGCATCTGGAACTGCAGCAGTGGAGTGAACAGAGGAGTGAACTGTCTTCAGTGAACAGTGACAGTAGTGACAGTAACTAAGTAAACTGGCAAAGAAAAGCCGTTAAGAAGCAGAAACTTGGTAAACAGATGGACTGTGATAGTAGAAACCAAGCAGTGTCAACTTCACTGGCAGCAGAATCTGCACCTGAGAGCAGTGGTAGCACGTCAGAACAAGCGACTGGATGATGTTGAGCAAAGAGTTCAACAGACTGGAAGACATGCCAAGGACAATCCAAAGTTAAGTACCTCTGTCAGAAAACGTTTTAAGAGTCAAAATCAAGAGTTCAGATCGGTAGTACTGATAGTGAGTCGTCAAGTATTGAAGAATTACCTTGTTTGTCTGTTCTGAAATCCTCAAAGGCAGTACAAAAAAGAGTAAATTAAAGGCTGGCAGAGATTGAAAGCTCCTCAAAATTGTAAGGTTACGATCATAGCAAAATTAAATCAAAAGGGGGTGGGGGCACGGATGTCATAGTCGCAAAGAAAGTGGGTTGACCACGGGCATCTATTTTATCTGGCCCAACAAAGCAAAGGGTAGCGTACGATCAGCTAAGTTTAGTTCAATTTGTTCAAGGTTTTACTCGCAACATCATTGATGAGCCAAATGAGAAGATACGAGAACACATGCCTTGGTACTTAAATGACGTCATGGAGGACCCAGCTGAGTTTGCATGGAGTAGTGCAAAAGCCACAGTGGATTGGCTTGATACCCAACGTACTGATCGCATTCGGAGTGCGCATGGCCAAAAACACAGCAACAAACTAAGCTGAAGTAAAACATACAAAAATAAGTAGCCATGGCTTTGTAAACTGTATCAGCAGTGTGCCAGTGTACTCACTTAAAAGATCATGAGGCGGGTGGGAAACACACAAGCATGTGTGTTCGTTTTGTCTTGCCAAAGGTCATACTCTTCCCCATCCTGACAAGGACTGCAATTTTCTCCAAAAAGGGCAGACAAAAAACAAGCAGCATGCTCCTCAGGTGCATTAGAATCCTTGAGCAACAAAGAAACTAGCCTGGTTCCTCAGTATTAAGATAACAGTATATAACGGTATGCCTTTACGAAGGTTGTATCACAATCTGGTTTTTATAAAGATGAAAAATGTAGTAATGTTGATAACAATCAAATGTACAGTATAGTAAGCAATCACCACATCAGTGTTAGCTACATTGATTCAGCCACAAATTCATGCAGTGTAAATGAAAGTTATTGTCTCCAAATTTTCATGACTAACGATGAAGAAACATATTTCAATAATCATTTTGTTATTTCTGAAAATATTGTACATAACACTGGCCAGTGTGGGGCCTATGAAACTAAAGGTGGTGTCGGTCACGTGAATAGTGCGTGCGACACTAGTATTAATGAGGGTGGTGACCAAACCAATGGAATGGCGTGTTCTACTGATAATGACTTTAAAGAAGACAATGGGGGCTTGGAAGGTAGCCTATTGCTCGATATTAACCACAATTGTGACTTTGAAGGCTTTGACTTGTTTAATGTTGTCAAGAATGGTTGGAAAATATACAGCTTGTTATTAGAATCCACATGTACAGATTTCAAAGCTTGGAAAAGTCAAACTGATTTTGACTTTGGCTTTATCCTGTTTAATAGCTTAGTGGTGCCTAAAAATCAAAGTCATATTGTCCATGATATTTCTGACCCAATTCAACAACATTATTATGTCAAAAAACAGGAATGCCAAATTGCTTGAATGCATGAATCCAACTTCAGTCACAACTCTTTTAACACAGTATTGAAAGATTGTTCGGATCAACAACTGCTTCAATTATTTTGCTTTGGTTTCCTGCTAGACTTCAACAAATGGTGTATGTTACATTGTGACAAGAAAAACCATGCATCTGCCATTCAGTTTCCAAAAGATATAGATGCATATATGCAAGAAGAGAAACAACACAGCGCAGTCATTGGTCTGTTCATAGAAAATCTGATTGCTGACTCTCACATCTCGCCCTTCATGACACAGGAAAAGCTGAACGCACCTAATTGACGCATCATAATAGACTTGTCATTGCTCAAGGGTAAATCAGTTAATGCTGCAGTAGACAAGAACTCCTAACAGTGGACGCAATAACAAAACAGTTGGTCTCAAAACATTGTGTTTTAAGTGATTCTTTGACATGATATATTGATTGCATTGTTGACTATTCAAAATAATTTACCTCATTTAATTTATGCTGGATTAAATTATGAAGTACAAAATGAGGATGAATTTTGGGAAATATTTCCCCTCTTTTGGAAGCATAAAGGGTCTGTCTTGTCAAAATTTTGGATGTAACTGTTAAATATTGATGAGACTAAAACTTAAAAAGAAGGAACATCGGTACATATTTATTTGCTGATTAAAATTAAATTTAAAAAAAATTCTAGATGCACATTCGGAACTTAAACTTTAGTAGGTTCTCCCATGATTGAAGCCTTCTGCGCAGGCCCAAGATTAATTTAAAAAAATTCCAGAATGCTTAGTTGCAGCTTAAATGCATGCGCAACTTAAATTTTTGGAGAATTCTCAATGCGTGGTTGTAGCTTTGGTTATTTTAGAGATGCACATGAATGTTTTAAAAATTAGAAAGAATTGAAATATATGAAAAAAAAACTATTTCTGCTATTTCTGTGTTGGTTAAGCAAGGTTTTAGTACCTACTTAATAGATAAAAAACCTAAAATCATGGCGGATTAATTTGAGCGGTAGTGTTTTTTGGACAAAATGTTGGAGAATGGGTAAACAAGATGTTGGAAAATGGGTGCAAAACAGTGAAGCAAGAAAATGTTTTCAAATTAGGTCAGTTACAGTGGCAGTAAGTGGCATCTGCGTAAACTTCTTTTAACACATCAGTTTGTCTTAACTGCCTCCCAAAAGACATTTGACCCCATTTGACCTATATCTCTATAATTTTTAAAACAAAGAACATTATGCCCATTCAAAGTAATGTTAAATGCCTTTTTTCCTTGTCAAAAATATTGTGTGATTATTAACGAATTCGTTTCGAACATATTCAATGCCTTTTTTTCCAAATATTCAAATAAAGTTGCCAAATTCCATAAAAATATAATATTTTGGAAGGAGGCGAGTTAAACATTTATTTTTATGTTAAATTAAAGAGAGTAACCAGGTGCTTTTTTCTCAACCACTAGCTCATGATAAAATAAAATTAGAAAAGCTCTGAAATAAAATCATCATCAATTGTTGTTTTGAAGACAAAGAAAAAACAACCATATTTCTTTCAAAAGTCTTTTATCTAAGCCTTTTGAAGAAGATAACAATCCACTTCAAAGTTTTCCTCACTGATTATCTCCTGTCATGTGTTTTAATTTGGTTACTTTAAATAATGCTTTATTTGAGCCACATCCTCAATACCTGTCTTTGTGAATCCAAACTAAAGTCTTTCTGATTAACAAAACTAACTGTGGATTAAGTTCAAGGTATAAACTGAAGTTTTGCTGGAGCCATGTATTTAAGTTATTCAAAAAGTCTGTTATAACAGGACATGATGCAAAAAGACGGAGAAGTGTCTCTTCAGACAAATTGCAAATATTACAGAAAAATTTTGTATAAATATCTAGTTTTTTAAAATATGCTTTAGTTCTGAGTATTCTGTGAATAATCCTTTATTGAAACCAAATTATATCATTTCTTTGCAAAGTTTTGAAGCAAATTTTGTATGTATTTGTCCAATCATTTTTGCTTATATCAATGTTTAAAATGTTACATCATTTTTTTCTGAGAGTGTGATTATCAAACTCCTCCAGCAGAATTTTGTAGAATTGGTGACAGCATTTTATTCTGATTGGATGGCATGGCTATGTCAGGGGCCTGCCACTTCAGTTGGACCTACCTTAAATTAGTACCACATTTATTTCTTTTATTTTACCACAACAAATTGTTTACTAGCAACCACCAATCAGACCCCTCGCTTTGCTTCACTGAATAAGATTGAATAGATTCCCTCCATTTAAGTTCATGAAAGCAACAGAGTAACAGCCAAAGAAATTTTATTTTGCGGGTTATTGTTCTTAGGAGTTGTAAGAATATTTACAACTAGGATTTTACATAATATTAACGATTTTATCACGGAATATCACAAATGCCTGGAACAAAGAAAAAAACCTATGGCTAACGAAAGGAAAAAAGTGACTGCCTCTGCAAGGGCAAGAATTTCAACGAGAAAGGTGAGAAAAGTCATTAATGCAGACCTGGACGAGTCATATACACAACAAACTGTAAGTAGAGTAGCGAGTAATAATGAAACTACACCTGCTACAACTCTCCCTTCCTCAACTGCAATTTCATCATCTACAGCCTTATCAGACCCAGTATTATCACTGTTACAGCAGCTGACGGAGTCAAACCAGGCTTTACTACAGAGAGTAGAGAACATTGAAAAGAATGCAAGTCACACAGGGTTTAGGCAGGGGTCACACTTACCCGACCATAACATTCAGAGCTCCCCTGCCATACCACAGAGCTCAGGCGCCACCACATCTGACATATGACAGCCGGACGGTGGGGGTATATTTCAGAATACCAACCATTGCCCAGTCAGAAACGAGTGCCCTTGCTGCATATGAGGACCAAGCTAAACTTCTGTCCATGCAAGGTAAGCACTTAAGGAGATCTGGGCGTTACAACACTGGGGAAACAGTTAACACACTCCCTGAAAACCGTTGGCCCAACGAGGGCTTCCACGCCTCCACTGGTAAGAAAAGAGTCGGATATGACGATCTGACGCTCCCACAATAGATCACAGGTCAGTTATCTAACATATACCACACGAGGGATCAGACAACAGCCAGGCACGCCCTCCTCCAGGTCATCCTGGCAATGAAGGATGCCACCTCCTTACCATGGACAGCAGTTCGCAGCGCTTGGGCCATGTCCATGCATGACCTGGAGGAGGGTAACCTTCAGTGGAGCGACGCCACACAGTGGTCACTCAATAGGATCAGCTCTTCGCAGATATCAATGGCAGGAACCCAGGTAACACCAGGCTCTCAAAACAAGAAAATCTGTAAATTTTATAACGAGGGGACCTGCTCCCACGACACCAGCCACGGGCACTACAGGCACGTGTGTTCATTTTGTGAGAGCCAGGGGAAGTCGTTGCCCCACCCAGAACAGAAATGTAACAACAAATCTAGGACAAGGGACAAGCACCAAAATTCTAACTAGGTAGTTATACCACTTGGACAGGACACCAGCAAACAGGTAACAACAGTCACAATGGTAACAACAGAAACATTGAGTGTAATAATTGTAATACTGATAACAAAGCTGAACTCTTGAACTGTAGGAATAAGATTAGCAGTGGTACTATACATAGGTATGAGAAACAGTTATTTAAAATAAATGTCTATCATAACGAAAACTTAAAGACTTCTAAAGTGGAAGATATTGGTAATCATGTAAGGCAACATATGAACTGTTCTAACAATCTGAGTAATGTATAAAAAGATACTAACCAGAATGTGATTTATAACACTGTTAAAGAGGTCGGTTTATCTCCCGACCTCTCTTATGTTAATAGAAATGTAAACTATGCGAACAGAAACAGAATGTTCAGAATGTTAACCAAATTATTAATATGGAGAGACCATTCGAGGAAGTGTGACCTGTGCATCACTGTCATAAGGAAAGTTCAATACCATCTCCCAGTGCTGCCTATTGGCCTTTGTATACTGTGGGGTTCACGAATCAATTCTTTTCAAATACTGTGGACAATACTGTCACACACTTAGTATACATTTGGGATGCAAATGGTAAACAAGGTTTTTATTACTGGAAACAAAACAAAACAAACGGGAATATAAAAATCTATATTTGCAGTGATACACAGGTAGGCTTCTTACAAATTTTATATTACACAACGGTTCCAATATTATTTAATTTAAATTTCAAGGAGTGTGAACCGAAATTAGTGTATGAAAACCATGTCAAAGATATGTATTGCTTTAAAAATTATGATTGCTCGTACAGTGAGCACATGCAATCGGTTATATAGATCACTTGATTGATCTGCAGATAGACAATCAAAGCCCTGAGGGGTTACAAAACAGCAACATAGACACACAAAGTTGTGGTAGTAGTGATAGACACTTACAATTGCAAATAACTACTCATACAGTCATCTGCCTGTTGTTTCGTCCCCATCTCAGTGACGCCTTCAACGACGGAGTTGTTCATGACTTTAATGATAAGAACAAAACCAAAGTTTACATAGCTCTTCAGGACACTAAAGTTTTCATTTATTGGTCCAGATAGGGAACCCATAGACACCAAAAATCTGAGCACCTATATGACCATGGCCAATACAATTAGGGCCACAGGAGTTCCCAATTACAGACAAGCTAGATTCCCCATTTGCTCAGATCTTAATCTTAAAGCTTGGGCCAAATATTTACAGAACTATCCTGACAAAAGGTTGCTACAGTACTTAACATATGGCTTCCCATTGTCAATCCAAGATCCAGACTCCCTTGATAATACTAACGTCACTAACCATTTCTCAGCATTACAATATCCTGAAGTTATTGAACAGTACTTGGCCAAAGAAAGTCGGCTTGGGCCATAATCGGGCCATTCAAATCTATCGATTATCCCTTCCTCCACTGTTCCCCTCTATTGTCACGACCCAAAGAGGGCAAGGACAGGAGGGTTATTTTGAATCTCTCCTACCCCCAGGTACATTCAGTGAATGACAAAGTCACCAGGAATCTATTTGATGAATCACTATTTTCTTTAAAATTCCCATCAGTGGATGATATTGTCAAAAATTCGGTGTACCAAGCCCCCAGTGCTCCTCTCAAAAATAGATGTGGCCAGAGCCTTTAGAAACCTACGGGTGGACCCAGCCAACACCTTCAAATTTGGAATCCAATGGAAAGGACACTATTATCTGGATCTAGCCGTCGCGTTCGGCTGGGTCCATGGCAGTTCGGCTTTCCAGATGGCTTCCGACACCATAACTAGCATAATGAGGGAACAAGGTTGTAGCATTTTTGCTTACATAGACGATTTTGTCATAGTTTCCAATGCAGATGACGCCGAGCGTCATTTTCAAACTTTCTCAAACCTACTCGATGAACTCGGCCTCCCTATGAATCCAGACAAACGTACCCCCCCCTGCAGGGCCCTAACATGCCTAGGAAAAACACATAGACATAGATAACAATACTTGAGCATAGATAAGGAAAAAATACAAGAAATATATCAGGATTGCCTTGACGTAAGTACCAAAACAACCCTTACCAGGAGGAACTTTCAGTCACTGCTGGGTAAACTCATCTATTTGCATAAATGTATCAAGCCAGCCAGAACATTTGTAAATAGAATCCTGGCTTTATTCAGAGAAAACCATGGATCTAGAAAGTTTAAACTCACAGAAGGCTTCTATCAAGATATTAATTGGTTCATACACTTCCTCCCCACATTTAATGGCTCCACAAAAATTTTCAAGCCAGAAATCACCAACCCCCAATCCTTACACATTGATGCCTGCCTCACGGGGGTCGGAGGGATTTGAGGTCAGAGAGTATATGCTGCCCCTGTCCCCACCTTTGAAAATTTTGCACTGAACATAACCCACCTAGAAATGCTAAATTTGGTTGTGGCCCTTAAAACCTGGGGACAATTTTGGAAAAATTCCACAGTAAAGATATATTGTGACAATATGGCGGTTTCCCAAGTGGTGGAATCTAGTAAATCAAGGGATGATTTCTTAGCTGCATGTATCAGGAACATCTGCTGTTGGCAGCCACTTTTGACATTGACCTCCACATATTCCACATCAAAGGAAAGAGTAATACCATAGCTGATGCCCTTTCCAGACTTTATTCTGACAGAGGCATAAATGACAACCTATACCAATCCCTTAAAAATACTTATATCTGGGATCATATACCACATTCCAGTTTTAACCTTGACCTTCATATATAATTTCAGGTGGGAATGCGGCTTCCTTTCCTCTCCTCACCTCAGCCTGGCAGAGAGTCCTTCAAGCCTACAGACCGTCCACACAGCAGACTCACAGAACTCATTTCAGAACTTTTCAGTCATTTTTAAGATTTTTGACCTTCCTCTTACTATATCTGTGGCTTCCATGTTGGCATTCCTGGAATACCTCCATCAAAATTCAATATCACCAAAAGTAATCAAAAATTACCTTTCTTCCATTACATTCACAGCATCACTGTACAATCTGGATCCTTCTGCTGCTTTCCATCCCTCCATTCTGAGATTCCTGAAGAGTATCTCAATTAACTCAACATTTAAGCCCACACCTAGGGGAATATTCGACCTCAAGACACTATATGATATCTCACGAGCATGCGACTCACTCAAAGATCCCCCCCCTGTTTAGAGCCATATTTTTAGTCGCATTTTATGGGTTTGTGCGCATTTCAAACATTGCTCCCTACTCAATCAAAGCTTTTGATTCCTCAAAGCACTTTCTCAAGCAGGATTTAATGTTTGCCACACCTATGATAAAATGGACAAAGACATTGCAAGATGGCAAAGCTTCACATGTGATACAACTTCCCTCCAGTGATAATTTTTATTTATGCCCTATTCGAGCTCTCATAGTCCTATTACAATCCAGAGGCCTTCCCCCCACTTTCCACTATTCGCTAATAGTTACCCACCCTTTTCCCAGATCATAGACACACACATCAGAGACGCCCTCAAATCGATTTTAAGGGCCCTCAACATCTCCCCTATAGGCCATGGCTTTCATTCATTCCGTAGGTCAGGGGCCACCCTGGCTTTCGACCACAACATACCCCTTCAGAATATTATGGCCCATGGACTCTGGCGTAGCTCTGTCATCTGGACTTACCTTCAGAACGCCTCCAGGGCCCCCTCCATCATACCCAACACTTTCTCTGCCCTCATCTCCTCCTCCTTTTAGCTGGGCTTGGTGGTTTTAAAAATTTCATGTCATACATAAAACTTTCAAATACCTTATTTCTGTTTACAAGATTTTAACTAACATGTAAATAAAATTCCCAAACTATAACTCCAATATCTTTGTTTGACCCTATACGACCTCTGACCTCGAATTCCACCTTTTGTCCAACTGTGGAGGCATGGCTATGTCAGGGGCCTGCCACTTCAGTTGGACCTACCTTAAATTAGTACCCTATTTATTTCTTTTATTTTACCACAACAAATTATTTACTAGCAACCACCAATCAGACCCCTCGCTTTGCTTCACTGAATAAGATAAAATAGATTCCCTCCATTTAAGTTCATGAAAGCAACAGAGTAACAGCCAAAGACATTTTACCCACCACCACACCACTGGTACATGCAAGCACCATAACTACCTACATTGTGACCCTACGGGTCACCTGAAGACTAAAAGTCATGTTTGGACAATGTCTATCATTGACCTTGATCTTAACCCCTTCAGCTGCCTACCTGTTCGGAGTTTGCCCACAATCTGGGCAATATAGTCTTGGTCGAACACAGGCATAGGCAGGCCAGGCATTACCCTGGGTTCCCCTCTGGAACTGACCGTACTGAAGTTCAACCCTTCAGAACCAACCCTACCTGCGGGATTTAAAGATAATTTATGAGAACTTGAAAGAGACACTGTGAGTGGGACCCCCTGGGACTGACCTACCCAGGGGGAGGTCTCCCTAGGGATTGATGTAGCTCACAGTTAATTAGGTTAGGCGGTCCAGGCTGTCCCTGGCTCCCACCTCCCGCTTATACAACCAAATCCAAAACATGACCTAGTGACATTAGAGTCATTCACCACTTACCTTGCATCTCACCCATGACTACGTGATTATTTGCCTAATGACTATATATTCCAAGGCAAAGGCATCTGAGTATGCATTTCTTGTGTCTTTTCTCGTCTGTAACTATTTTACATATGGTGGTTTTAAAAATTTCATGTCATACATAAAACTTTTAAATACCTTATTTCTGTTTACAAGATTTTAACTAACATGTAAATAAAATTCCCAAACTATAACTCCAATATCTTTGTTTGACCCTATATGACCTCTGACCTCGAATTCCACCTTTTGTCCAACTAACAGAAGGGGGCCACGGTGGCAGAGTGGTAACACTCTCACCTCTGAGGCCGGGGTTCGCTTCCCGTCACGGCCTCAAGTGGGAAAGCTGGTAGTTGCTTGCCGTTGGTCGGTAGTTTACAGTACAGAACCCTAACGAACTGTATGTACTGGTTTCCTCTGCCCTTCCAACTACCCGTCGTGATATGACCTGTACAGTGTCGAAAGCGACGTAAAACCCCAAATAAACAAACCAACTGACAGAAGCAGTTTATGTAGGGAGGCAAAATGGGTCTTGCAACATCGAGCTCAGTGAGATCATATTTATTTAAAAACCCTTTCAAATATCTTTCGATTCTCAAATAGAAGAAAGCATCAATTATGATCCTATATTTTGACACTTTTTGAACTTTAAACCTCATATATATTGAATTTGCTCATCATATTTTAATGTATAATAGATCATTAGATAGGAATGTCTCTTAGCTATTATGTGCTAAAGTTTTATCCAAATCATTATGTTGAAAATATATGAAAATCATAATTTTGTCATGGTAAGTAGTGCAACACCTGGGAATGAATTAATGAGCCTAATTTGCACTATGTGAACATTGGCTGTGCTGTGTGATTTTTTGTCAAAATATAGGATCATAATTGATTCTTTCTTCTACTATAAAAATGATTTAACTACATATTGAAGCCTGATTTTCTCTAAGGTTTTTAGGTTACCATCATTTTTGAGTAAATTGAGAGGTGTTAGAATACCTGACTGTACCAGTGGGGGTAGAAGAGTGGCTCAGTTGAAATCTTAGATTTACACCAGATTGGACTCGATATCAATTCAAATTTAGCCAGCTTCCTTTTATCAAGCAAATAGGTCCATGGCATAGTTCCATAAAACTTCCTTCCAAAATTTATTGGAAATAGAACTAGTGATGCCCAGTAAATGGAACTTTTCAGCACAGATTAAACTTAAAAAGAGTTTGGCCCAAGGAGTATGAGGTGTTTGAAATAATCACTTCACCCAAGTTAGTTTTTGACATTTTATGAGAATATCAATATCAACCATTTTAGGCCCCTCCCACGAAAGTAAGAGTTTGTTGTCTGTTTTCTATTTATTTCATCAGGTTTACTGTCCCGTATAAAAGAGTGTACTAGATTATTTAAAGTCTTGATCAGAAAGTATTTGGCGCCGGAAGAGAAGAAAAAATATGGTTAAAACTTGATAATATGAATGTTTTTGTAACTGTGAGTTTACACAGTGGAGAAAGTATTCGTCTTTTCCACTGTTTTATAATTTTCTGGCATTAGCTTAAAATTAAGAGGTAATTCACAGTAGTAATATTTTCTAAATCTACAGAAAAGTGAAGTACAAGCAAAGATAATTCAGTGGCACCCCAAACCAAATTCTCGCGAGTATCATAGATGTCTGTTGAATGGTTTCCCCCAACCAAACAAGTTTGGTGTTATCTTTATTAACAACTAGACCCGAAAGCGTGCCAAAAGTTTCTAGAGTATTGAGAGCTGCCTTAAGAGAGTCTCTAGTGTCATCGAGAAACAGCGTAGTGTCATAAGCAAACTGTGAAATTTTGTACTGATTATTATTTATGTTAATACCATTAATTTTACAGTTATAAAATATCATAAGATACAAAATTTGTGCAGAAAGTAGAAATAGGTAAGAAGCGATAGGGTCAACATGCTCTATGTATGGTAAAAAATAGGATAAGTGACCAGATTAAAGTATTCAAGCTTGAATATTTTTATTCAAAACATTTGTCCAGTGACACACTTTCTCTCCAGAATTATAGAACTTGAACACATTGTCCAGGAATAACCAAGAAACATAGTCAAAAGCCTGTTGGAAGTCAACCAACATTAGCAGGCCTGGTAGCTGGTTCTTTTCTAGGTAGTGCATGATATCATACACAAGATGTGTATTTTACCAATGAATCTCCTACTTATGAAACCAGACTGTGTATCAGATATTAATTTAATAAGGACAGATTTTAATCTATTGGCAAATGTGGTTGAACCTATCTTATACAGGACAGATAAGAGTGAGATGGGCCGCCAGTTCTTTAAAAATCTATGTTGTTTATCACCTTTTGGTAGGCAGCTTATTAGGCACCTCAAATTCTTATTAGCAGCATTTCCAGAAACTTTCCATCATTTATGGTAAGCACTATATCTTTGTCAGACATTATGATCATATAGCTAAAGCTGAATACAGGGAAAGCGTATGTAAGTTTATTTACCAAACATATATATTTATCATCCTTTTGAATACTGCAGTTAAACTTTCACAGTCCCCTACCATGGTCGAAGTTATAAAGTGGTATTTTTATCTGAATACTTGAATGGTCACTCTTGTAACCTGGATTAATGGATGAGTTGGTTATGATGTCATGGGAAACCAAAAAATAATCAAGTCACACTTGATGTGAGGGATTTTTTCTTCCACATGTATATCACCTAAGTAAGGGGTGCATAAATCTAAATATATCCTTTAAATCAAAGAAATGCATTAGTACAAGGAAATATACTTAACACATCCACAACCACGAACAAGGGATTACTAAACAATTACTGAGCAACTTATTGAAAATCATGGAGCTATGTTATTAATCCGTCTAAATGTTGTTTGGTGGAAAATAAAAAAGCTTCTATTCAATTCCAAATTCAAGGTTGGCAGGTTTTATACACACAGGTTAAATTACACAATATATACAATATAAATCTCAAATCAAAGTTAGGGTTCTGTTTCCTTTACAACAGTCATGGTTTAATATAAATTTCAAACCAAAACACTCAAATTTGTGAAACACCCAATCAAATTCAGATTATAACAAGGAAATTAAACTATATGCTAAATCTAAAATGATTAGCCTTTTAACTAGTGGGTTATTTTTGATGTGCTTTTGTCTGTTATCATAGAGCCAAATCTGCTATGCCCAATAAATTTCATAGTGTTAGCAATAATACTTTGATTTTACTGAATGTGATTCATGTTAATCCTTGAAACAAATATATTTTAATGAAGGATATCACAATAAAAGCCTTTTAGGTTTCATTACACCAATAATTTGCAAGGATGTTTACCTTTTTGTTGCTCCAAAATTTGTTTTTGAGGGTAATATCCCATCGAGTCTAAAGAAATAAAACATGTACAAACCAAGGTGACATTTCACTAAAATGATCATACAAATGTGATGGTACTTCTACATCCACTTCAGCTGTTCAAACCAAATAGCTTAGGTTGAATATCTTTTATTTTAACTGCCATTACATTTTTATGCTTACAATAAAAAAGTTGAAATATTTATCATAATTTAAATAGAGACATAAATGAAAATTGCAGTCACATTTCCTAATTTTCTCTAACCTGTAACCAGTGACTTTTAAATATTGTTCCTTTCCTATACTGAATGTAATCATGTATTACCTTTCTGATAATAAATAAATATATATGGGTAGTAGTTTTGGGATCATTGTAGGCCTGTGGTGATTTAGAATGCACAAACCTTGCCGCTTGAAGTGCCGAAAAAAATGAAAAATAAAGTATTTTGAAATAAAAAAGGCTCTCACTATGACCATCATTTTGCTGTATCATTTCATTTATTGGTTTGCACCTTATGACAGACAACACATTTCTTGTCTACATATCTTAGGTGCTATCACAGTTACAAAATAATACATTACAGAGAACGATTTCCTAATAATCAGAATGTCACTCTTCTTTGCTCACATACCTACAGTTTTTTTTTGTATATTTAAGCACAAATTTATTTATCATTTTTATTCTATTTCATACTTATTAAAAATATTTATAAAAATTCAGATCTGTAATCCACAGTGGTTGAAAAAATATATATATGTACATATATGGTCACAACAAACGTTAATGAAATCTATCCAACATATTGAGTTGTATCATTCACTGGTTAAATTGATAATAGGGCATTAACCGTGCCATCTCATTTTATCTCCAGAATCCACCATAGTATCTATAGTTTCATGAGCCATGTCTCGTTTTCACTAAACCTCCCTTATTCCAAGAAACCCTTAAAAAGTATGGACGTCCTCTATTTCTTGCTCCTTCCTTTGTTTTTGGACTTCATTAAACTTAGGCTAAGAGCCTAACTTTCTTTCCTTGAATTTCAAGGAAGAATTAAAAATCTAGGAAATACTTAACTTCAAGGAAATCTTGAATTTTGATATTCATTACACTTCCTTACTGAGGAATCTTTGTTTTTATTACTTGACTTTCTAGGTTAGTGTGTGACTACCTTTGTGATAAAATCATAAAAGTGTTTTGGTAGTTTGAATTTTTAAGTAAAAATTGATGTAATTGGTGCAGTGTAATGATATCTGTACCTTATATTGTACATATCATTTATATCGCAATTTGTCTTTATTTAAAATTTATGGGATATTTTGTTGATATGTCTTCAAACCAAATGAAAATGTATAGGATGTGTGTGTCACAACATATGTATGAAAAGTGTCTATCACCACAATGTGACATGCAATACAAAAATCTTTAACCGTTAGGTATTCATTGCTTAAAATATAAACTATCGCCTTAAAAGGCAAAAAAGCAGATCATAACACTGATCTTATACTGAATAAATAATATGGAAAGAATAAAATACAAAAGTAAGGAAAAGATAAAGGAGACTTTATGAACAAAAATTTTTAAACAAACAGATGGCTGAATGCACTCCAATAATTAAGGATCCTTTATTTAAGGTCTCCTTTGGTAGGAAACAATTTTAAGGGTGATCTTACCAAAACAGATTTTCCCCCTTCTTTTAATAAAGACCTTAAAAATATAGGCGGTTTAGTGAACACGGCCCCAGGATATCATATACCTGTTCAGATAAGAATGTTCACCACCATAGTCATCCATGACTGGTGAACAGTTATGACATCTCTCTAGTTTTGGATTCTCACTTTGTGGTTGTAAGCGCATTAGAGGATTTTTATCAATTATGCACTATATAAATGTTCCTATTGTTATTGTTAGTGTACACACAGTTTCAAACAAATCAACAACAAAAACACATTATCAAAAAATTGAAATTTTGATAAAAAAGAGAAGTACTTTACTTTTTAGCCACTGTTGAGTTTACAGGTCCAGATGACATTTTTATCCTGCTTTCATACGAAATATTTTAATACTATGCATGTTCATGTTACTTTATCTCTAATGCCAACCATTATATATCTGAATGAAAGTTACCAAGTTATCCATTGTTTTCTATCGTAGTAGGAAGGTTTTTACTTTACCTGTCCACTACAACTGTACTGAAAGAGTCATCAGCTTCACCTTGTGTTTTCTTGTTCTGGTCTGTGTAAGACAACATAATGATACAAAAATGTAAACTGTGTGTTTAGCATACTACTTTCGTCAGTTATAGTGTGTCCCAAAGCAGATTTACAGACAAAAGAAAAACAAATAATCCCATCTTGTTGAATGTCAAATTACTTAAACTGTCCCATAAGTGACAGCCACATGGACATCATCAAAAGGTGTGTAATAACCCAGATACATTTTTTCTAGGTTACAGCCATTTTTCAGAGACAATATTGTCATTTTCAAATGCTCACTGATTTCCAAGATTGGGAGCTGGATGAATCAGCCGTTTGTAATGCAGACTTTAGCTTGGTAGACTTCAAAGAAGGAATAATTGTTGTAAATTTCAGGACAAGCAGCAACAAAGCTGTCAGGAAAGTTAACAATATTATCATGGTGTTCCTTACATTAGAAAAATTACAGGTTATAGCATCCCATGAAACTGTATGACATCATGAATAGTCCCCAAACCCCAAGAATGTAAAGACACCACTGCGGGTACCACTTATCAAGAAAAAGATACTTTGTATATACAGCAGACAGTTGAAAATTTAGTTTTGTACCAAAATCCCAATTGGGGACTTATACTGGGAAATCTGTCCAGTGGGAAAAATTCCTGATGTCATTGAAGTACAAAAAATTGTAAAAAATTGTGAGTTACCCAACTTCAGGCACAGTAACTTAACTATGCTGCCCGGATGTCTTTTCTAAAAAAAACACTAGGACCAACAAATTTGTGACTTAATTGAATAGGGGTTCCCCTTGGATTTTGACAAGAAGTGTCCCTTAGTATCTTCTCAGGAGAATCATACTTCTGCTGTTGAGAATGCTAATCATATCCAAGCTTTCAATGACAAAGAGCTAAAATTTAAAGCTATTTTAGGCCCCTTTAGCGAGAAGCCTATTCATATCCACACATCTCCAAGTATGATTAGGGATAAGCAGAACTCGTTTAGGAAAATTGATCATTGTTGACCCTAGTTGGCTTCAAGGGGACTCAGTTAACAACACTTGGTGGCATTTGGTTCTGGATTGCCATCAAAAACTCACCATTCTTTTGACTTTTATAGTCATTGTTGGCACAGCGTAGACTAGAGATAAACCACAAGAAACTAGTTCTACCTTTAACTTTAGTAGTCTGTTTAGTCGTACATATAGATTCTGCTTTTAAAAATGTAGCTCTTTCTGAAGAAAAATTCCAGAGAAATATCAAATTATGTTAATTGTGGAATAATAAAATGCATTGTTCAGTAACTTTTTACATAGCTAAATATGTAAAGCCAGCTCACTTCTTTCTTAATTAAACGTTGCAAATGTTTAGGGACAATCATGTTAAAAATTGTAAATTTTTGTCTTTGCTGTCAAGATTTTGGCCCCATATTGTTCCAATCGAAAAAATTCAAAGTCAATTGTGATAACATAATGGTAGTTGAGGTCCATCTGTCTAATTATTTAACTGGCCACAGACCCTACAAATACTCCATTGTCTGGATACTTCAGCCTTTAGAGAGTAGCATATTTCTTTGTTTGTCAAAGGTATAAAAATTCAAGCTCCTTTCACTCTTAAAAGCATCCTACTCTTGGATATAACAATCCTAAAGAGAATAATTATGGTCTGTGACTACCTGAAACACCCGTTGTTTTTAAGTAATTTTATTTGTTTTATTTTTTCTTTGTGAGGCTCTCCAATTTGCTTCCACATTGACTCAATACCTATGATCATACCAGGCAAATGGCTCCTGGGGTGTTTTCTTCACCCAGCAAGGAGCAGTGTTGTTCCTAAAGTAGTCAAAACCATACTACACAGAAAAGATTTTACAAACCAATTCCATTCCTATGTTTGGGCTTTCCTCCTTTGTCTAGCTATGGCTCTTTGAGTAATGTTTCACAGATTTCCCGATGAAAAGAATTCGCTCCTGTTTCTCATTCCAAGGTCTCAAACACTTAAGCTTCTGACTGATTCAGTAGGTAGGAAACATCTGACATTTTATAGTTTTACGAGGGTGGGTGCCTCCTTATGCCATTTAGACCTACCTCTCTTCCTCTGTTACTGCCATGTCTCATGTAGTTTTTCAACAAGCCCTACATTCCTAGCCACAACTTGATGTTTGGGTGTTCTTTCCTTTTAAAGTTAAATAATTTGATCTCACCCCACAGTAATGTAAATAGTACTACATTACTCAGTAATTGGATATGCCCACTTGACAGGGTCTATAATTACATTACTTTATGGAGGCTTCCTACAAATGCAATGACTACTTTTCCTCCTCAAGCCAGTTTTTAGTATTTTTCATTATTTTTCAGGTCTGATATTTTGACCTTGAATTTGAGCTTTACTTTTTGAACTGCCAATAATCAAATGCGGTGTATAGGCATGGCAGTTGTCAGTCCTGGCCCCCAGTACTGAGGGTTTGTACATAACGTTTGGTCACCAGTCTATAATACTAGCTGGCTTGTGTTTGTCAAAACTTGATCTGTTGTTACCCAAACATCCCCAACTTCTTGTAATCAGTAATTTCATCGGTTAATGTGTTATTAGGGCGCCATTTCTGCAGATTATGATTCAGTTTTATGCCAGAATTTGAACAGTTATTATTATTTTATGTGTTTTACATGTGGATTGTGACTGAACTAACAGACATTATGTTACTGCATATGAGTGCTTGATGTGTATCTGCAACCACAGATGGCAGTTCTGTTTTGACTTTTCATGAATGGTCGACCACACCTAAGAGGGATGATCCAAACTATTTTCTTGTGGGGGGTTGCATGGGCCAGAATTGCGATATTAAAATTATCTCTTATTTTCTCAGCTTGAGTTAGTCCTTGCAGAACGCTGCATTTGCCTTGTTTTATATTTTGCAGTGCGTTTTCATGCTATAAACATGCCAAACAAAAATCTATGCAGCAAGTGTAACAAAAGACATTTCCCTCCAACGGGCAAGAAGTGTAAATATTTGAAGAGGGGACTAGTTAATACCAACAATGACATTCACGTTATGCCACATGGTATCATTCCTGTCCTGAAAAGCAAGAAGAATATGGGTACTCATAATGTTCTTAGCGACAGCAGTTCTGCAGAAGAGGAGCAGTCCATGCAGCTTCAGATTTTGCAAGAGCTGAAACAAATGAATTCCAGATTAGATGCAGTGGAAGACAGAATGACCAGTGATGAAACAAGTCAACAACAGAAGAGGAAACACAAACTAGTTTAACAGTCTAAGTTAGTAGAAAAGGTGTGTTACAAAAAGTAATTTGAAAATGTTAGTTCCAGTATTAAGTCAGAAAGTTCCCCTGAGTCTGATTGTAATATCCCTGGTTTGTCAGTCCTTAGAAGTTCTTCTCACATTCAACCTCAAATTGACGCCAGGTTGAAAGAATAGAAATGTTACCAGAGGACACAGGTATTTGGTACAAGGGAAAAGTCAAATCAAAACGGTGGGGGCCAGTTGAGACACAAAGTCTCATGGCCACATGAAGCCATGCTAGGCTAATTAACAGAATAAGGGTCATGTATGACCAGTTGTCATTACCCCAGTGGGTTCAATTCTGTAAGAAATATTTTAGACAGGTCAGCTAACTAAAAACATGAAAAAATGATAGCCATTATGGCTGATTTGATAGAAGATATGGCGGATTTCACCTGGCAAGGTGCAAAAGGGGCACATGCAGTGTTATGCTGTGTACTTGAATGAGGTGCCCTTACTTGGAACAACTCAGAACGCATAACTCAGACCAGATCAGGCGTGCCCATGTCCAAAAACACCCTGGTATGAACAATGGGCCGTGGGTAAAGTCCACTGAAATCAGTAAAATCCTTGGTTCTGCAAGTTTTTCCAAATGGCACAAGATCATGAGGTGGGGAGAAAGCTTCACAGGCACATTTTTGCGCCTTGCTTCCAGCAAGGTCGTATCCTCAATCACACAGAAAAGGAATGTTGCTCGATGAAAAAACATCAAAATTTTAAAAAAATGAGTGAAAGGCTGTCCATTACGTGTAGTGGGCAGCAATAATGTGTGCTAAAAGTAGAAGTACTCATGATGGAAACAGTGAGCACCAAAACTTGTATCAGTATATTACTAGATATGTATATAATTCAAACGACAGGAATGGAAACATTGAAACTTTGCTAGTTCGTCCCTGTTGCCAGTCCTTTAAGGTACTTAAATCAACCACATACAGAAGAAGTGACAACACGTATGTCTCTGTGGTAAAGAATAGTCAGTCCCTTAAAGTTAAATGCGTCTCCCTTGTACAACAAAGGCAAGTCCGTGATACTCAGTATCTGAAGGTTGGTAAATGTAATGACAGTCTGCATACTGATCCTACAAACAGTGGCTCAGAACGTGGAAACAACACAGTGTGTGGAGTTAATAAACGGGACAGTACTGGTATTTGGGATAGTTTAGGTGTGGTTCACACTGACACAAATACTCTGGGCCAGGTGTCCTACATCTTGACAACTAGTGGTGATCCCTCCTTTGCTGGACAGGATAGCGCTTCGACTAGTAGTAACATTGATTTCTCTCCACGTAATTTGAATGATCAGGTACATGTCTTTGATCTTGGCTGACTTGCCAGTATGTGAATTGTCCCGGCAGTACAAACAGCAGTCAAAATTTGATTTTGGTTTTGTACCTCTCACTCACGCAATGATGCCAAACGTTGCTCACACTAACACCCCTACAACTGATTCAGTTGCAGAGTTACACAAAAAGGTTAAAAGTTATGGTTGTCATAATTATTTAGGTGCTTGCATCCCTCTAAGGTCACAGTTAAAAGGGCTGAGTACATGAATGAATATTAGGACGAACAACTCTGGGAGTTCATAAAATTTGGGTTTCTGGTAGGTTTTAATAGGGAGTGTACACTCCGTCACAGTTTGGAATCCCACTCTTCAGCTACTGATTACCCAAATGATATCCAAGCTTTTATTGATGAGGCATTTGCACGGGGGTGATTGTGGGACTATTTTATGTCAATCCAATACCCAATTGCCATATTTCTCCATTTATGTCAAGGCCCAAACCTAATTCAGACCCTAAGTGGGTTATATTAGACATCAGCTGGCCTGAAGGGGTTTTAGTAAATGATGATGTAGATTGGGAAGGTCGCATCCCAGGTGCTACCTTAATCAGTGGCACTTGAATTGTTTGTAAATACCTTAAGTTTATGTAATGTAACCTTTGACCTTGTAACCTAATTTTTCCCGCCTTTTGCTTAAATTTTCCCTCTTGCCTCACTTTAACTCCAGTTTCCAGTGAGGCAAGTCGCCATTTTATATAACTGTAACAAGAATTTGGAACTGGAAGTTTATGTGATGTTAAACTTTGATTTTACATGGATTTTACATTCTTAGTGTTTTTAGTGTTTTATATTATGGACTTGATTGTAATATAAAGTACCTGTGGACACTTTGCCTCAGGGCGAGGCGGTGGAAGAGGAGTTTATGACTCTGCTTTGAGTCGTGCTTGTTTTGCTCTATGTGTTGGAGCGCTCATTGAGGGCTGTATCTTATTTGTATCAAAATCCTTGGGCTGTTAGCCCTAAATTGTAATCTAAATTCCCTAGTGAAATAAGCACGATTCAAAGCAGTATTCTGCTTTGTGTTTTTCAGTATGGGTAAAACTTTTGATTGTAACAAATGTGGGGGTCATCACGTTAGACCCATCAACAGGAACTGTAAAAATACAAAGGACAATGAACAACCCAAGGACACAAATATGCAAATATTGAATGAACTTAAAAATCTCAGTGGACGCATGTCTGTAATGGAAGACAGGATGGAAACCTTCAGTGCCACCACATCGTCTCCTGCAAGGAGTTCATATTCACAGAAATCTTCTCCAAGTACTCATGGAGGCGGTACACCACTACCCAAGGACTCTGCAAGCAGCTCAGATGAGGATCTGGTACTCCCCACCCTTGCCACCCTAAGACAGTCCAGGAGTATCCAGGAACAGGTGGACACACGAATCAAAGAACTGCAGGCTGTGGACAAGGACAAAGGCAAGTTTAAGTCCCAGAGGGGGGGGTCAGAGACAATTTGGGTGAAAAATGAAGTTGCATGGCCTCATAATTTTGTATTAAGTGGTAATGCGAAAACTAGGGTAACGTATGACAACCTCTCCCTTAGTCAATGGGTATCTGGCTTTGCCACTATAATTAAAGATGAACAAGATTTAGAAACCAAAAATAAAATGCTGGAATATTTGGCAGAGATTATGGAGGACTCGCATGATTTTGGGTTTTCGGCAGCAAAAGCCTCACATGCAGTTCTGCTTTGCAGAATGGAGGAAGGTCGTATCGCATGGAAGGAAACCCACAACATCGATAGGGTTAGAAGAGCATATGCACATAGATCCACTTCTCATGGCCAAAATTCTAATCCCAAGAAAAAAGCAAACACGAAAGACTGTAGGTATTTTCAAAAGAACTCTTGTTCTCACAAAAATGACCATGATACCAATGGATGTACCTATTTACATATTTGCAGTATTTGTCATTCCCAGGGCAAAACGGCTGCCCACCCATCTAAAGACTGTCGAGAAGCAAAAAACTAAAGGGGCACTGCAGAAATGCAGTGCCTAACAATGCCAGCAGTAATCTAGTTACAGTGGTCCGTTCCAGAAGCATTTTTAGTTCTAAAAAAGGTCCACATGGCAGTAAAAAGTGGAAATGGGACTGGGCAAAATGGTCCGGTAAGTACTTGAGTAATCCAAAACCAGAAAGTACTCTTCCAAATCAAAACTATACCACCAGAACATTTACTAGGTCACTGAAAATGTCAGGTATAACCAATAAATCTGTATGTCAAAACAACAGACCCAAAGATCCTGTTAGTGGAAACAACAGCATAAGCAAAGGTCCAAAGTGGGGTCTCACAAACCTATGCAGTGTTGCGTCTAGTGATTCAATACCGTTATATAATAGGTTCAATATACTGAACAATACAGTTTTATTTCCTGAGAATGTGTGTGAAAGCACAAATCATGACCAAAAAACAGTGTGTTTACATAGCAAACAACGGAGTGTACAATCTGGTGTTAACGGTGATGAAAGTAAAGTTAATGTAACTTCAAACAATGAAGTAAACAGTTATGGCAATGAAAAAATACTTAAGTTATCACAACAAAAGGTTCAAGGTTTTCATGACAGTGTTCAAACTTTAAACCAGGACGATCCAGGTGAGTGTCCATGTGATTCAAGTAGCACTGAAAATGTCCAATTGCGACGGCGTCGTTCTGTGACAGATGGTCAGGGTGATAAGTATGATCTGGATTTAAGATTTCGCCCTCGTCACAGGGAAAAAATTGTCACTGCTCAAGACTACGTCACTTTTCAAAAATGGGATGCTCAAAATTCTGAAAAATTTGGGTTTATACCGCTGGGTGATCTCATGTTGCCTTCCATAGACCTAAAAAATATAACAGAAGAAAAAATCTTTGATGTTCATAGGCGGATTAAAGCATCAGGTACATTTAACTTTATGAAATCACAGATTCAGATTTCGTCACAACTTAAAGCTGACGCTTGGGAACGTCATCTCCAGGGATATTGGGACTCTCAGCTGTTATTCTTAATCAGATATGGCTTCCCTCTGGACTTTGATTACAGCACCCCTTTGCAAAGTGTTGACAAAAATCATACTTCAGCAAATCAATTTACTAAAGACATACAGGCGTATATTACTGAAGAGCAAGCCTTTGGGGCCATGTTAGGGCCTTTTAAAGAACCCCCTATCAAAGACTTGCACATATCCCCATTTTTAACAAGGGACAAGCCGGGGGCGTCACATAGACGCGTCATAGTGGACTTAAGTTTTCCTCATGGTCATTCAGTTAACAGTGAAGTACAATCTGACCACTACTTGGGCACCCCTTTCTTGCTAACTCTACCTACTATTGATAATATAACAAACCAAGTTAAAAAATTGGGCAAAGGCTGTCATCTCTACAAAATTGACCTTAGTAGAGCATTTAGACATGTCAAGCTGGACCCAAGTGATTATAATTTGTTAGGTCTAAAGCTTAATAACCTCTATATTGACAGTTGCCTGCCGTTCGGGTTTTGGCAGGGTTCGGCCCTGTTTCAGCGCCTAAGCGATGCAGTACGCTTCATTATGGCCCAGAAGGGCTTTACAGTGACAAATTATATTGATGACGTCATAGGGCACTCAGTTGTCAGTAAATCTAAAGCCTCATTTGATGCCTTATCTGCATTGCTGTCTGAGCTAGGTTTTGACATTAGCCACAAGAAGGTAGTCGAGCCAGCAACTAGAGTTACCTGTTTAGGCGTGGATATTGATACTGTGGATTTTACGGTCTCTATTCCCCCTGACAAAGTGTCAGAGATTCTGTCGGAGTGTCAACTATGGCTTAATAGAGTTAAATGTACCAAAAGGCAACTTCAATCACTGTTAGGAAAGTTATTATATATAACTAAATGTGTGCGAATTTCTAGACCCTTTCTCAACCGTATGCTTGACTTACTGAGAGCATCAGATAAATTCACAAAAATTGTTTTGACCACAGAATTTAAACAAGATTTAAACTGGTTCTTGCAATTCTTGCCTAGATTCAATGGCAAAGCTTTCATATCTCATAGGCAAGTTACTGAAGAGATTGAATTGGATGCCTCCCTCCAAGGCCTGGGAGCCAGGTGGGGTCAACACGTGTATACTGTACCCATACCCCTGGGATATAAAGAATTTTCCATAGTGCATTTAGAAATGCTGAATATCCTAGTGGCAATACGTACATGGTCTCACCAATGGGGGGGGGGGGGGGGGGGGGGGGGGGTAAAGCAATCAAAATAGCTTGTGATAACCAGGCTGTTGTTTCTGTCCTTAACTCTGGCAAAACCAGGGACTTGACCCTTGCAGCTATTGCCCGGAATATATTTATGGAGACTGCTCAAGCTGATATAATGCTTAAAACGGTACATATAATGGGAAAAGTAAATGAAGTAGCTGATAGCCTTTCTAGATGGACCATAGATGCATATTACCGTCAAAAATTCAGGTCCCTCCTTCCCGTGCACTATTGGGTAAATACCCCTGAGAATGCCACCTCTATTAACTGGTGTATATAACATCTTCAGGTCCCAGGGGTGGAGTGTCGGCTCTGACTGTCAAGGCGAAAAGTAGACTCACACAGGCATTTGCAGACTCTACCTCCAAGTCCTATCAAGCAAAATTTAGGATCTTTGTAGGTTTTTGCTGTTTTGCCTCCATTTGTATGTCACCAGTATCCCCTCTGGCCATATTAACATTCCTAGAATTTCTTACCTTCAATAAAATTTCTCACTCTGGCTTGCTAAACTACTTGTCAGCTGTCAAATCAACACTGTCCTCCTTAGGGTCTGACACTTCAGCTTTCAATGACCCTAGAATTAAGTTATATAACAAGGCTATCATGAGACACAGGCCCCTTAATCCCTCCATAAAGCCAATAATCGACATTTCTCTTCTCAAAGCAATCACAGAGCAAGCAGAACGAATGTATATGGGACCCATCTTTAAAGCTGCAATTTTATTGTCATTTTTCAGTTTTGTTAGAATTTCGAATCTTGTTCCTCATGCTATATCTGATTATGACCCTTTGAAACAGCTGTCTCGTGGTGATATAATATTTGCACCTCCTGGCATTCATATGATCATAAAATGGTCGAAAACACTTCAGTCCAAAGATAACATCAAAGTCCTTAAACTCCCCGCTCTGGGAAAATCCCCCCTGTGCCCTGTATCAGCTATAAAGAAAGTCCTCTCTATCACCACAGGTTCAAATAATTCCCCTCTCTTTAAAGTTAAGTGTTATTCCAAGTGGGTTCCTCTAACTGACACCAGACTTAGGAAAACATTCAGTCAGATATTGGCAAAAGTGCATACTTCACCTTCAGGTGTCACGTTTCACTCCCTCCGCCGTTCAGGTGCCACCTTGGCATTCAATCTTAATGTTCCCATGCAGGATATCCAGAGTCATGGCACCTGGACGTCGGAGGCAGTCTGGACCTACATCACTCAGGATCACAATGCTTCTTCCTCTGTGGCTTCCTCATTTGAACACCTGCTTCATACCTAGCTACAAACTACTGGGGTTTGGGGTTATGGTACTAGTTTTAAGACAGAATTTCACACCAGTAACCTGGTGAGAATAAGTAACTCATCAGAATGTTTAATATTATAGTAAAATTAACAGGGTGTACTTAAAGTTTCATTCATTACTTGCTTGCAGCTAACTAAAGTGTATAAATTCACCATAAGTTAAAACTTTAACTCGCCTAAGGTGTAAGATCACCTTACTTTGCAATTAAACTAGTTTAAGGCCACCTTTAGGTCATATCATGTAGATTAGGTGACCTTAGGGTCTCCTCAAAGCAAATTTTAATATATAGTTTAAGGTGGTCTTAGTGAGAAATGTAAAGTCTCAACTTAAACTCGTGTAAGGTGCTTGTTCACCTGTAGTGTCAGTAAACTGAGTTTAAGGCCACCTTTAGGTCAGATAATATGAATTAGGTGACCTTGGGGTCGCCCCATGTTTGCTCTTTAACATACAGATTAAGGTGGCCTTATTTATTTGTGTATATGCTGATATTATGTTAACATTATGTGCAGTATGTAAATATCTTATAGTACGTAGATTTTAATAAATATATTATCCCCAGTGTGTTTTTACTGACTCAGTTATTCAAGGTCAGGACACTGAAACATGGATACATGGGTTCGGATTTCTCTCTTACATTCCCTTCCATTGACCATCTCACCTTGAAACTCACCAAGTGAGGTTGGGGTGCGCATATTTATAAAATAGACGTTAGTCGCACCTTCCGTCATCTTAAAATGGACCCATTCGACTATGACCTTTTTAGGTCTGCATTGAAACGGTATATACATTCACACATGTTTGCCGCTCAGGACAAGACATGGCAGTCATTTCTTCTAACAGGTCAGTGACATGGTACGTTATGCCATGTGTCGCCGAGGGTATGATACCCCTCATGGTACCCCTCATGTTGCAAGAGCTTCCTTTGATGTGCTACACACTGTTATGGAAGACCTTGGTCTCACTATCAATCAGAAAAAGTTGGTTCATCCGGCTACCCAAGCAGTTTGCTTGTGAGTACTAATAGATACAGAAAAAGGCACAGTGTCCATTCCTGAAGACAAATTACAAAATGTCAGAAATATGGTGAATGCTTGGGTGGGAAAAAGCACTGTGCAAAGCATCAGCTCCAGTCTTTGTTGGGGTGCACAATTGTGTTAAACTGGTCAGATTAGTTTTTAACTGTATTCTAGACGTTCTAGGCGAGCTCCAGATGCAAAATGTATTGAAATTACTCCTGACTTTCACAGAGATATCAGATGGTTTCAAAAACTTTCTCCCCTTGTAAAATGGAATGTCCATGTATGCTCATGCAGCAGTTGACCACATTTTGGAACTAGATACTTGTCTAACAGGCTTAGGTGGATGTTGGAACAATCTTGTGTACCACTTAGCAGTTCCTCTAGCTTTTAGAGATGGTTAACATATTAAAAGTTTTGCAAAATTCTGGAGAGCTAAATGTGTGTTAGTAAAATATGATAATATTGCTGTCGTAATGGTGTTAAAGTCAGGTAGAGCTAGAGATCCTTTTTCGGGCGCATGTGCCCAAAACATGTGGTACATTAGTGCATTACATGATATTAACATTCAGTATGTCCAGGTCCTTGGTAAACAAAACAGAGTGGCAGACTTTCTAGGTGAACAAGTTCAAACAGAGATGTGGCAGAATTGTATAGTTTGGTACCAAGCCCTGTTTGGGTCCCTGTCAGTATAGTTTTGTTGGACCTAGATAACACATTATAGCAATTATTAACAGGTACTATGCCTTGTTTTCAGGAAATGAAGTGTGTAGAGGTTTCAGAGCTCATGCCTCAAAGAGTCTGATCTCAGCCATCTGACCCATGACAAGGAACTGTTATTTAAGGCTATTTAGGACTTTTGTGGGCTTTTGTGTTCATGTTAATGTCCCCTTGCATGAGTTCACTCTCTCCACTGTGTTGTCCTTTTTAGAGTATTTGGGATGTCAATGGCACTTCAGTGCAGATGCTCAATCATGATATGTCAGCCTTAAGGCCATGGCTGTGGTGCATAATATTAAATTCAAGGTTTTCAATCACCCACAAATAAAGTATGACATTAGATCAATAAAGATAAATAGTCCAATCTCTGTTCCAAGAAGGAAGTAGGATATACCTACTCTTAGGCGCTTAATCTCTCCGGTGAGTAGTCTTAGGAATGCTATCACCTTCAAGGCTCTCTTCTTGGTGGCTTAATTTTGTTTTTTTTTCGGTCTCTCCAACCTGGTTTCCCATGCGGGTTGTTTTTACCCCTACAGGCATTTTGCTGCTGGAGATGTGTTTTTTGGAAGACCATAGTTAACCTCTTACTAGGACGAAGACCTTGCAGTACAGGAATCAAGCTAAGATCATAGCACTTCCGAAGTTGAATTCCATCATATTCCCTTATAGGGCCTTGCAGGACCTTGTGGAAATATTGTACCTGGGAGGTCATAACAGACTCCACTGTCAGAAAGACACTTTATACGCTTAATCAGGCTATAGGATTACACAGAAGCTACTTCACATTTCACGCCTTCTGACGTTCAGGTGCCTCTCTTACATACAAGAATAGGGTTCCTATTGAAGATATTCAGCAACATGGCAGCTGGACGTTGGAATGCGTCTGGAGATATATCTCCTTGGATGGAAAAAGAAGTCATAGGGTTGCTAGGACGTTCACGAACATATTACACTGATATCTTACACCCTTCTGGTTCCTTCTCATATTGTTCTACTAGCTGTATTATTATGATGCCCTATTCCTACTACATGGGTTTGGGGCTAATCTTTGGTTTATTACTAGTGTAAGATCATCTGCATGGTTAGTTAAAGAATTGGATCTTCCTGATGTAAAGGTCACTCTGGGATGATAACATGTTCAACAGTTAAGCTGCCCTATTGCATTATTAACATATTATTGGCTCATTTACATCATTGCTCAGGTGAGTTGGGATGGTATGACGTATTTGGCTGGGCTTAGTGACTTGCTGTCAGGATGGTCCTTCACAAGTCAGGGAAAAATATAAGGTAACAATCTAGTATTAATTGTAATGACGCTGTAATGATAAACTTTTATTCTAATTTTAGTGTAACGCCATATTAGCATTAACTTAATTGTAATTATCTCATTTGAATGCTGTAATTAACTGTATGTGTGTTAATTTTTAGTTGCATGCTCTAATATATTTGACTTGTGTGCTCTATCACCAAGTATAAATAATATTAGTGCTAGTCATTTACATTGTATTTTAGTTTTTTATGTATTTACCTATTTTGTATATATAATAAACTAATTAAACCCTCAGTCATGGTATTGACTGAAGATTGAATTGGCTTATTGATTATCTTAATCAGACCTTTCTTATTATCCTATTGGGAACTGGCTTCATCAGTGTAGGAGTCAAACCGAAAATTATTTTATTGTTCCACTCCAATTTTCCGCAAACCTACCTAATTTCCTTGAATTTTTGATTGGTTGAGACTTGATCCCTGTTCCTCAGACATTTTGTCTGGCAAAAACACAAATTTTAAGTGTAATGCTGTAAATAGATTCCAAACAGATTTCCTTAATCAAAGTGTGACGGCGAGTTCTGGTAGTTTCCGTGAATTTTGCCGATTTCGCATATTAGCAGCTAGAATATTGATGGCTAGAATCTTGTAGTATATAAATGCGCTGCGGGAGTGAATTGACATCAGAAAGTTTGAATTTTAAAACAGTAGCAGACCAGCCATGTTGTATGTTGAGGCTGAGGAATGATTGATTTTTAATTGTGTCCTTGGTGTCCTTGAAGATTAGTAGTTTGGAAGAAGGGATGATGTGGGTTTGGGTTTGGGGTGTTAACTCTGTTGGGCTGCTTGCAGGTTTGTTGAATGATTGATTGGTTGATAATGGTTGGGTGATTCACTTTTTCAGTTGTGGTACTTTTCAGTCTCTATAATTTTGCTGCATGTTAGTTGCATGTAGATCATGATTAATTTGGGTTTTAAATCTAGTGTTTGTGGTTTGCAGTGCCTACTATAACTCGGTGCTTATTTTGTTGCTGAGGATTTATTATATGCTTTCTAGTCAGTAAATTAATCGAACCATTTTAATGCAGTAATGATCATACAGATTATTTAAGCTAATTAGTGGTATTCTATCTAGTCATTTCACGGTCGTAGCTTGTAGTTGTATCGTGTATCTATTCAGTAGCATTTATTCAGTAATATTTACTTAGAATGTATTTATTTGTTTTATTTGGTTGCATGATTTTATGCATGTAGTCTGTGCTAATCTTTACTATTAGTTACTGGAGATTATATTTTCCACTTTATTTGTTAAATGAAATAATTCATCATCTCTGGTTTAATGCATAGCCAGGTAGCTAATATATAGTTCACATTCATTCACAGTGATTGGGAAGAGCATTTGACAGTGTTACTGGTATAATAAATAAAGTAGTCAAGTTTTAGTCCAGGGTTTTCCTCCTGCGAGATCTAATCCCCTGGGTCCCCCAAAAGCTTTTGGAACATATTTCTCTTTGATAATTAATTTGACATTTCATGAGAAATTTTTTCCGTTTTATTTACGACTGTCATACATTCACCATAAGAAGTCCAATGCTCTGTGTCTCAACAAGCCTTTATGATATCTTGTAAACAAATAAGGTTGTGTTTGTAATAGTATGCATATGATTTTGAAGTTCAATTTTGAATATGATTCGCATTAATTTTATAATGACTTTCAAAATAAACTCTCTCTTCCCATATATCCCATTTATTGCACAAAGATGATAGTTCAAACGTGATTGTGAAGTTTTGGTCATGTGATGGGATCAAAATATATAGAATTTACCTAGCTTTTGATTTGGTGATTTGAAGAAACTTGATCGCTCTTTTTGCGAGAAATTTCTCTTTTGAAATTAGCTGATAACTTGATTATTATGTAGCAGAAATAACCACTTTTGGAGATTTCTAGTTATTGTCAGCATTTTGTCAACCTGTTAACCTTACCTTTGTAACTATTTTGTCCATCTTAGCTTTCATTCCCCTATATACCATGTGTCAACTTTGTCTATTTGTAAACCTTGTGTACCTGCCAACTTCAGGATTCTGACTATTTAAACTAGTTATTTCCTCATTAGAGGTAGTTAGTTTTACCTTATTTGCATACACTGATATAAAGCTGAGATTTTCCTGGTCTCTTTTCTAAAAACTCAGGGACAATTTATGCTATTTAACTAGACCATGTGCAAGCAACATTAAAGTGACAATTTCGGTTTGTAGAGAAGGGGCATGCAAGCTCTGTCTGCATCCAAATTATATTGCTTGAGTTTACCTGTTACAATCTTATGTATATAAAAAATAAATAAGCCAAAAGGCAACCCTCGTCATCATAAATTTTTATGTGCTTTCTTGTTTTATGATAAAATAAAGGTATTTCCGTATTGTCTATGCATTGTTATTATTATAAACATAATATAAAATAATTTAATTTAATTTCCTTATTGTTTATGCATTGTTATTATTGTTAACATAATTTAAAATAATTTAATTTAATTTCCGTATTGTCTATGCATCGTTATTATTATTAACATAATTCAAAATAATTTAATTGAACATTAAGTTGATAGTTTTGGACAAAAGGTTATCATTTTTAAAAAACGTTGCTAGTGAAAACACTCTGTTTGATACATTTGTTTTCCCCACAAAGTCACTGAGTACAAACTCATAAAATCTGATATTGATAGTGTTGCCAGTATTTTCTGTAGATAAACAAATCAAACAGAAATTTAACTTTTCATTTAGACAGAGAAAGCTAAAACAATACTTAGGCTTTAAATACCATAAAATTTACATACATGGTGAACTTGTGCTTTTTAAAATATTGGACTATATGGTGTAAATAATGTATGGAAATTATATATCAGAAGTAAATTGGAATATTGGAAATATATATCGTCATGTGTTAATAATATCAATGTAAGGCTAATATATGTCATAGAGTTCACCCAGCCAACATAACTGCAAATGCAGAATTTATTTATTTATTTGGGGTTTTACGTCGCTTTCAACACTGTACAGGTCAGATCACGATGGGTAGTTGGAAGGGCAGAGGAAACCAGTACATACAGTTTGTTAGGGTTCTGTACTGTAAACTGCCGACCAACGGCAAGCAACTACCAGCTTTCTCACTTGAGACCGTGCGGAGATCGAACCCCGGCCTCAGAGGTGGGAGGCGAGAGTGTTACCACTCTGCCACTGTGGCCCCTAACTGCAAATGCAGAGAAACAATTTGAATGAAAGTATTTGAATACTAAGAGATTATTGTGAATGTAAAATGAAATTGAACAATGGTATTGGTCTTCACTATGATTATCATCTTGTTGTAAAAATAATACCCCTTTTCCACCATAGCAAGTTTTCTTCCTCACTGCCCTGATCATGTTGGCTATGATCACTGAGTGAATGAAATACATTAAGGATGTTTCAGTGAGCATTTATTTCCAAAGTTGTTGTAATTGATATTTTTGTTGTTAGGGCTGGGAACTGGACAAAACAGATCTCTGCTTAATTGGCAAATCAAACCCGTGAAATCTTGATCATGTAAACTGCGCCCCAGTTGAAAACAATCAATAAAATGTAATAAAAGAGTACTTTGGGGGTGCTTAATATCCTTCATATCATTTCATGATAATTTTCGAAGTTTTAATCAATGCCATTTATGGTCTGTCATTTGCTCACGTGTTCAGTTAGAGTTATGAAAAGTGCAATTGGTTTGATGGAGATTAAGTGCTATGAAAGTTTTATTAAATCTTATATTAGGTTAAACCTATACTTTCTGTTCACCAACATAGAGCATGTATGATATTTTCCCTTTGTTTAGCATAATCTCTGAAAGCACAATAATTTTCTGGTGCCAATTTGACAAAGCTATTTTATCCTGTGGGTCAATTTACCCAGGGCCGGGATTCACAAAAGGTCTTAAGCAAAAAAATGTCATAACTTTAAGAGAAAAGTCTTAACTCTGCAAGAATTTTGTCATAAAGTTAAGACTTTTTTTGCTTAGACAAAATGGGATTCACAAAAGGTCTTAGACAAAAATTTGTCTTAGATTTTGTCATAACTTTAAGACCACTGCAGGGCAGACTTAAGACATTTTTAAAATATTCCATTGCATGTATTTACATTTTACCCTTTGTTATGCCAACAAAATATATACTATGGGGATCTATACTTCCTATAAAAGTAATTTCTGTTGATTGTAATAAAAATTTACATCATCTAATTACCTATAAATTTCCACATTTTACCTTCTTGTGGTAAAAATAATCTCATAAAAATGGCTGACTCACAATAAAACATAAAGACTACTATTTTTACATAATTTTACAAAAAAGTAACAAATCTGTTTTATAATTTTGAAGAGCATGTTTGGTGTATTTATTGATGAAAAATGTTTTTGTTTTACTAAGATTTGTTAATTTGAATTCAAAGTAGTTAAGACTTTTTGCACAAATTTTGTCTCAGCTAAGATTTTGCTAAGCACGTTTTTGTGAATCCCAATTTAAGAGAAATCTTAGCTAAGACACAAGTTATAACTTTAAGATTCATCTAAGCAAAAAAATTGCCTAAACTTAAGACCTTTCGTGAATCCCGGCCCAGGTTTTTTTTCTGAGGGCCTATTGAATTTGAGTATTTCATCTTTGGATCAAGCTGGTGTGCCAATGTTTATTACAGTCTGCCTTGATTAATCTTGTCATGGTTTACTATTTGCTATATTTGGCTTTGTGTTTTATATAATGTACTTTAAAATCCTATTGATTTATATGGTGCATTGAATTAGCATAATGTCAGCTGACACCAAATTAACATGAATTGTCCCTGGGTGTTTCACAAAAGTAACCAGGAGAATCTCCACTTATATCATAAACAGTGTATGCAAATGAGGCAAAACTAACTACCTAGGTTGGGGAAACCGCCACAGCTGAGAAATGTCTATTAACATGATTTCATTTCTTTTTCTTAATTACCAGAATATTACTTCCGTCAAGGGAAATTCTACAGCTCAACCTAAGGTTGTAATACTGTTCAATTATTCTGTGTTCTCTGTACTTAGACTAAATACTATGACGTCATACTACTTTGTTGATGAAATAACCTGGCTTGTAGATAAACATCGAGTATTATTAACAATAAACCCAAATATTGTTGAGTTCTCAATGCTCTCAATATTTATACATGTTTTTCATTCCTCTCTCACAATGAGGCTAAGGATCCGTGAATGTAATTAAAAGATCCTTAGTTGTTTTGTATGAATGAGTTAAAATGGCAGCAAATAATCGACACTGCTGTATGCCTTTTATGAGAGTGATGGGAGATATGGGGATAAAAGATCTAAATGTGATACGGGAGAAGAAATTGATTTACATGAAATTTCAAAACATAAAACACAGAAAAAGAAGTGGCTAATTACTATTGAAATAGAAGAAGGCAAACTCATCATAATCTGTGCATTGTAAATTCTACCTATCTGATCAATCTCAAATGTAAACCTCTATACACATAATGTTGAAAGATAGAAGAAAATGTCACTAAGTATCACGTGTTAGGGATTTCCATGAAACAGAAGTCAGTTTCGCGAATCAGAAAATGTCCTAACCAAAATCAGCTTGAATTTTTTAATAGAAATTAATAGTCACTATTTAAAGCTCTTAGCTAAATTAGCAATAAATTAATTTTTAGCTAAAATTTAAACTTATACAGTACACAGTCACATTCTTATCGCACATCAAGGTATTTAGGGAAGTTTTCGTTTCCCCCACAAACACATAGGGGTCACTGTCATTAGGCATACATGTGAACTATTTTATTTTGAGCTGGTGAAATTTTCAGGGAGTTTCAATGAATAGACATCTTCTTAAATTTATTAATAATCAGAACACATTGCTAGTTCCACATAAAAATAATCTTTATGCAATTATCTAAGAGTTTTATGTATTTTAGGTGACTGTAGCAACAATTGATTTCACTACTTCCTGAGTAACTGAAATTTGTAAAAGAATAAAAATTTGTTTCAATGATGCCACAAAAAATATTGTTGTTCATTCTATCTATTACTGGGAGTTGTGGATATTCATTTCCATCATAGATATTAATCACTTTGTTGTAAAGCCAATGGTGTATCTTTTTGAAAAACTAACAAACTTGGACTGTACATGGTCAAGTGGACTGGTTTGCTATAAAGCTGGAAGCATCATAGAGCTGGGATATTCCTTTCCCATATCTTTTGCTACCTTGCTGACATCACATTGCATTCCCCTTAAAGGATTTCAGAATGTGGATTTAACTTTGAGTTAATGTCTTTCACACTCTCTGTCATAGCTTTATACTGTTTATAACTGACTACTTGCAGGGATTGAATTTCTTGCCCTTTTATGTTATCACTGAGGGGCTTATGCCATGTTTGGGATTTGGATGTACAAAATAACATCTTGTGGAACTGCAAGATAACTTAGCATTTTGAATTCTGCAACCTTATACAATAAAGCAGTGACGTCGAGCGTTAAAAATCAATACTTTGCTCTTGATGATGTCATTACTCAGTGATGTCACAATACAATTGTCATTGTGAGGTCACAAACCTAGGTTGTGATACTTGCTGTCTTTAAGTAAAAATATTTCTTTTCATTTTATGTCTTGAAATTGACATAAAGATAATAGAGAGGGAGGTGGTATATTCACCATTTTATTAATTATTATTTCTGTTTTTATTTTCTGTTTTTTTTTCTTTCAATTCCTTGACAAAAAATTACCATGCATGATTTTCACCAAGAAGTGATCTTTAAGCAATATTTTTACCTCCACCAGCAGTTGCAGTTTATGTTTTTGTTTGCTAATTGTTTCTCTCTTTGTCTGATTTTTTTTTGTGTGTGTTTAGATTATTCCAGAAGTAATGAACAGATCTTTATTAAAAATTGGTGGATAGGACCTGGCCAAAGGAAGAACTTACTAAAAGAAGGATCTGGATCTGAATTTTCAGAGGTCCCATTTCAATGTATTTTTAATGACTTTGGCTTTCTACTTGATATTTCTATGAAGATTAATTTACATGTTTGGTTTTATTTTATTGTCTTCCTTACAATACTTTCTGTCACTTGAGAGACTGGTCACATGGAGTCGAGCGTTTTGCTCTCTCTGAGTGCATCTTGTTAACTTTGATTTAAAAAGCAATCAAACATAAATAAAATCTGAATAGGAAGTTTATGAACTTCCTGAGGTCAGTGACAATGATTATTTTAAACAACTGGCCAGCCTATATTTTGCTGTAAGATAATGCTGGACTGTAATTAAAAAGAAATAGGCAAGATATTTAAAATTACTTAAGACACTTTTGAGAATTCTAATCGAAATATAAGTGTTTGTTGCTGGTTTACACAAATATCATGTGGTATATCATTTTTCTTCATGGACCTATAATACCTTGAAGTTATTCTACAACCACTGTCTGTGCAGTTGCCTGTGGGTGCTGAGTTTAAGGCCTGAGTAAGTTTGCTAATCAGAGGTCATGACTGAAGGTCAAATGAAGGTCAAGTACAGGAAGTAAAGATGGATGGTAGTTTGGGAATTTTATTTACATGTTAGTTAAAATAGAATACAGGTTTAAAATGTTACTTTGTAATGTTTTAAAGCCCCAACATGGGGAACATGACCATAAAAGGTTAAAACTACCAATGGTACAAAAAGAAAAAAATTTGAAAATGACTCGTATTTGTATGTAACAGCAAGTGGTTGAGTTTGTCCATGTCTGGTCCAGTCAGCAGTGTGTCAATTCAGTAGGGGGATACCCGGGTCAGCCGGGTCCAGCCTTGATCATTGGATCTATGTAAGAGTGCAAACTACCGCCGAAAGTACCCAGTAGTTGAGATGAGCCACATCAATCCGAAGAGACCTCCCTCCAGGTGGGTAACCCCTGGAGGGGTCAAGCTCACCCAGAAGTCGAAATTAGGAGAACCTAAGACAGTTCGAGAGGGGGTTGCCCGGGTCAGCCAGGTCCTGCCTGAGTCTGATTTGATCAGTTGCCCCACCAGGGGGTTCGAAAGTACCCAATGGTTGAGGTGAGCCACATCAATCCGAAGAGACCTCCCTCCAGGTGGGTAAGTCCTGAAGGGGTCAAGCTCACCCAGAATCGAAATTAGGAATACCTAAGGCAGTTTGAGAGGGGGTGTCCGGGTCAGCCGGGTCCTGCCTGAGTTCCATGTAATCAGTTACCAAGGGGGGGGACTACCCCTGGGTCTAAACCCTGTCTAGTAATGAGCTATGTGAATCCTAGGAGACTTCCCTACAAGTGGGTTAATGCTGCAAGGGTCCCACTCATTACTCAATATGGTTAGAGGAGGGTGATGGGTGAAATTTGCATGTTGACACAATGGCTACCAATTCAAATATGACTCTTGGTTGGATACAAAGCCAAATAAGGCACTGGCCTGATTTCTTATTGGATGACCAGGGGTCAAGAGTTCATTCGAGGCTATAAGCATACAAGTAGTTATACGGTTAAGGTAGGAGGCAACTGTCAAAGCAGGCCCCTTACATGGCCGTGCTGAATACAGTTGCCTGTGGGTGCTGAGTTTAAGGCTTGAGTAAGTTTGCTAATCAGAGGTCATGACTGAAGGTCAAATGAAGGTCAAGTACAGGAAGTAAAGATGGATGGTAGTTTGGGAATTTTATTTACATGTTAGTTAAAATAGAATACAGGTTTAAAATGTTACTTTGTAATGTTTTAAAGCCCCAACATGGGGAACATGACCATAAAAGGTTAAAACTACCAATGGTACAAAAAGAAAAAAAATTGAAAATGACTCGCATTTGTATGTAACAGCAAGTAGTTGAGTTTGTCCATGTCTGGTCCAGTAAGCAGTGTGTCAATTCAGTAGGGGGATACCCGGGTCAGCCGGGTCCAGCCTTGATCATTGGATCTATGTAAGAGTGCAAACTACCGCCGAAAGTACCCAGTAGTTGAGATGAGCCACATCAATCCGAAGAGACCTCCCTCCAGGTGGGTAACCCCTGGAGGGGTCAAGCTCACCCAGAAGTCGAAATTAGGAGAACCTAAGACAGTTCGAGAGGGGGTTGCCCGGGTCAGCCGGGTCCTGCCTGAGTCTGATTTGATCAGTTGCCCCACCAGGGGGTTCGAAAGTACCCAATGGTTGAGGTGAGCCACATCAATCCGAAGAGACCTCCCTCCAGGTGGGTAAGTCCTGAAGGGGTCAAGCTCACCCAGAATCGA
Organism: Sabellastarte sp. h YS-2021; assembly: GCA_964017235.1. Taxonomy (NCBI): domain Eukaryota; kingdom Metazoa; phylum Annelida; class Polychaeta; order Sabellida; family Sabellidae; genus Sabellastarte; species Sabellastarte sp. h YS-2021. The sequence goes on from OZ024933.1 coordinate 15,705,663, forward strand.
AATTAGGAATACCTAAGGCAGTTTGAGAGGGGGGTGCCCGGGTCAGCCGGGTCCTGCCTGAGTTCCATGTAATCAGTTACCAAGGGGGGGGGGGGACTACCCCTGGGTCTAAACCCTGTCTAGTAATGAGCTATGTGAATCCTAGGAGACTTCCCTACAGGTGGGTTAATGCTGCAAGGGTCCCACTCATTACTCAATATGGTTAGAGGAGGGTGGTGGGTGAAATTTGCATGTTGACACAATGGCTACCAATTCAAATATGACCCTTGGTTGGATACAAAGCCAAATAAGGCACTGGCCTGATTTCTTATTGGATGACCAGGGGTCAAGAGTTCATTAGAGGCTATAAGCATACAAGTAGTTATAAGGTTAAGGTAGGAGGCAACTGTCAAAGCAGGCCCCTTACATGGCCGTGCTGAATACAGTTGCCTGTGGGTGCTGAGTTTAAGGCCTGAGTAAGTTTGCTAATCAGAGGTCATGATTGAAGGTCAAATGAAGGTCAAGTACAGGAAGTAAAGATGGATGGTAGTTTGGGAATTTTATTTACATGTTAGTTAAAATAGAATACAGGTTTAAAATGTTACTTTGTAATGTTTTAAAGCCCCAAGCCCATCTAGAAGGAGGCAGGGATGAGCTTGGCGAATGTGGTAGGTATGATTGAGGGTGCCTGAGATGCATTCTCCAGATAAGACCAAATGGCAGAGCTGCGCCATAGTCCGTGTGCCATAATGTTCTGGATCTTGACGTTGTTATCGAAGGCCAGGGTGGCTCCTGACCTCCTGAAGGTGTGGAACCCATGCCCCTTTGGGGATATATTCCTGTGGTCCAGTACTTTCTTCAATGCATCTCGAATGTGAGTGTCAATCACCTGGTTATAGGGTTGGAATTTGTTAGCAAAGAGGGGGGCGGTGGGTGGGAGTGGGCGAGAGTTGAGGAGTGTCTTGAGGGCCCTGACCGGGCATAGGAAGTGGTTGGCCAAGGATGGTAATTGGATCCAGTGGTGGGACTTATGATTTTGTAAGGTCTTGGTCCATTTTATGAGTAAGTGGGCACCAGGAGGTGCAAATATGAGGTCTTGCCTGAGGAAATGTGTACAGGGGTCGAATTTGGAAGAACTGTGAGGGGCAATATTAGACATTCTCAGGAACCCGAAAAATGCAGTGAGGAAAATGGCCCTGAAGAGAGGTGGGTCAGGGAGGATGTCACATGACAAGGATATGTGGTATAAGGTTTGGATGTCAAAGACCCCCTGAGGGGTGGGAGAGAATTTTGAGTTGATGTTTATGCTTCTGATGAATCTATGGATGGCTGGGTGTGACAAAGAGGAAATGTCCCAGCTATAAAAACCCGCTTTTGAGTGGATGGAGGAAAGGTAGGAGGATATGACTTTTGGTGAAATGAGGTTCTGGTAAAGGTATTCCAGGAAAGTAAGGATATTATGGACAGAAATGGATACGGGAAGGTCCATGAATAGTAAGAAAGCAAGGTAAGTTTTGAAGTGAAGGTGATGAGCTGAGGAAGTTGAAGGTCTGAAGGCCCGAGATATTCTGTGGCAAGCTTGCACCAGGAGTGGAGCAGAAGTGGAGGAAGAACCTGAAATTATATGGAGATATCCAGATTAAAGAATTGCATGGGTATTTTTCTCCAGATATGGGAGCTCTGTAGGTCTCTAAGGAGGCTTTGGTCAACAGGTTTGTCCGAATATATTCGAGATAAGAGGTCAGCTATGTTGTTGGCCTTTCCCCTAATACAGTTATATCATAGGTGGCTCATATTAACCAGATGTTTCTAAGGCATAGTGCCAACATATCATCCCTAGTCCTGCCAGTTTGAACTACTTGAACTACAGCTGAGTTATCACAGTAAAATTTTACTGTTGAATGGGCCCAGTTACCAGCCCAAAGCTTGAGGGCTATGACCAGATTAAGCATCTCGAGGTGGACAATTGTTAAATCTTTCTGATACACATTGAAGAGGGGAGTTGCATAGACTTCCTTGTTCCAGACCCCTCCCAAGCCAGTGAGGGATGCATCAATATGAAGGGTGTGGCCCTGAGGGATGGGATCTTTGTTAATGTAGGTAATCCCATTAAACCTGGGTAAGAAGACTAAGAACCAGGTAAGGTCTTTGTGAAAGTCATTTGTTAGGATAATTTTCTTAGCATCTGAATTTTCCCTGAACAAGGCCAACATCCTGTTGATAAACACGCGGGCTGAGGGAACACACTTATGGATGTATAACAGTTTGCCCAAGAGGGACTGAAAGGCCCCTTTGGACAAGTGACACTTACTACTGGTTGCTACACATTCAGTATATATACTCTCAAGCTTTTCTGGGTGGATACTGAGTTCGTTTTTATCCAGGTCAATTTGAATGCCCAGGCATGTGAGCTTGCGACAGGGTGGGGTTTGTTTGTCAAGATTGCTAGGCAATCCAAGTTCAGTGAGAAGTAACGCCAGACGTCGGAAATGGGCGTCGCCAGAAGCTTTAGAGGACACAATGATGTAGTCGTCGATGTATGCAAACATTTTGACTCCAGCATTAGCCATGATGAACGTGACGGCGTCGCTGACGCGCTGAAATGCCACGCTTCCGTGGACCCAGCCGAACGCCACCGCAGCGTCAATGTAGACGTCATTTCCCCATGATATGCCCAATTTTATGGCGTCAGCTGGGTCCACACGGAGATTGCGAAAAGCTCTGGCCACGTCAATCTTTGCTATGACGGCGTCGTCTTTGTGACTACATATTTCTCTGACAATATCGTCTATGGATGGAAACTTAAGGCAAAACAGGTCACCGTCAAATCTGGATCTATCAACTTGGTCATTCAATGCCAAGCCCTTAGGATAAGACAGATCGAGTATGACACGTCGCTTGCCTCTGTCCTTGGGTCTAGTTAGGATTGGTGAGCAATGAATTAAACTGTAATCAGGATGGTGCCCAATTTTGCTAAGAGGACCCAAAATGGCCTCATGTGAATGCTCCTTGGCCAGATAAGCCCCCACTGCATTCTCAAATTGAAGGGCTGAGTGATGATTTTTGATATTCTGGTTACAGAGAATTCTGGATTGAGTAAGTGACAGAGGGAAGCCAAACTGCAAGTAATGGACCAGTTTTTGGTCCTTATATTCATGTAAGTATTTGCTCCATGCTTCAATTCTAAGACCCGATTTTAAAGGAAATCTGACCTGTTTGTAGTTAGGTAGCCCAGAATGCCTAATAATTCGAGCCATTTCCAGGTACTGCTCAACAGAGTCACACTTTATCGGGGCCCTATCAGGACCAATGAATTCAAAGGGTGTGGACTCTACTGCTATGTAACCCTTGGTTTTTGTAGGATAATTAATGTCCTGACACAGAGGTGAATTAACAATACCTGAACGCCTGGTGTTGGAGGTGTTGACAATGTTAACAACTTTGCCCCCATTAGTGTCACCTTGGTTAAGGCTCAGATCCTGTAAATTGTCAGTATTGTCAATGTCATTGTCACAACGGTCAGAAAGTTTGCCAATTAACTGGTCCATATAAGCTTCGTATGTCAAGCCATACAAGTGCTGACTAGATAGGTCTTGCCTATAGTTGTCAAATACTCTACGAGCCTCTAACAATTCTTGAGGCGTGTGATAATTAATTAAAGTTACTGGCTGTATATACAAGTTTAATGAACCCCATACATTAAGATGTGACTCAGGGTGAACATCACACTGAAAAACCTGAATATGACCATTGTTCCGTGAAATTTTGAGATAATAAAAGCCACCAGGGCTGCCACATGGGTAGCCATGAATGTATGAATACCAGATGTCAGAGTTGTTAATTAGGTTATAGAACCCTGTGTCAAACAATGTGACAGGGTGACATGCTAATTGATAAACACCCTCTGAATTGGTACTGTCTGTAATTAAAGGGATGGCAGGGTGAGGCTCCACCTGATGGGCAACATAATGGTCAGTGTGATGAACATCAGAGTATGTGGTACCCTGGGGATCAGTACTATGACATTTACATTTAACATATGTAGGAATATCAGTCAATCTGCCAGTATTACATATACCTATGTCAACACATGAATTATCACAAACACCATCACCCTGATAAACACTATGATATTCAATACCTCTTGTACTCCCCGAGGGGTCAGAGGTCAAATTAAGCAAATGTACATTGTTCGACTTGACAGATGACGTCACTTCACATATATTGTCAGGTATTATGTCTAAATCTACATTTCTATCAACACATATATCATCAAATATAACATTTCTACAATTATTGTGTCCTTTGGAACTACCCCCCACCCCGTCGATGACCTGAGGGGTCACACTGTGTTCAAATAGTTCACTCAACTGCTAGTTACTGGCCTGTGGCTGCTTATTTCCTTGTCTGTGCTTTGCAGTGCATTTAGATTCTGGATGAGGAAAATTTTTACCTTGCTTGCTGCAGTATGTACAGAAATGCGAGTAGCTTCCGTGATGGTTCTCATGTGTACATGAGCCTTCATTAAAAAATTTACATGGTCTTCTGCCTGTTGATGGTTGGTTGGAGACTTGTGTGTGGGCCATGGCTATCTGTGATGAGCTCAACCTGTTTATGGCCCACTGTGTCGCATCTGCCCATGATAGGTGGCCCTCCTCCACCTCGTGCATGGAGGAGGCCCAAGCTGTCCTGACTGCCGGCCAGGGCAAGGATGTGGCATCCCGCATTGTGAGGATGACCTGTGAGAGAGCCTGCTTGACAAGAACTGGATCCGAGATGCTGTGTATATTGCAAAGTTGACCAGCAACCCACTGGGGTAGGGAAAGCTCGTCATATACGACCCTCTTTTTACCATTGGAGGAATGGAAGCCCTCATTGGGCCATCTGAGGTGGGGAGGGGCCACTACCGAGTCGTGTGTGGTATACCTTCCTGATTTTTTGACGTTTGGCTTACCTCTGGCTAGTTCAGATTGCAGGTTGCCCTCATACGACGCCAGAAGGTTGTTGACCGCCTCAGAGATGCCTGGGTTCCCTCTGAGATTCTGGATGCTTGGGATGACGGCGTCATGGCGATCCGGCAGCTGCCCCGCATTGTCCCGGGTATAGGTCATGTGTTCCATCCCCTGGCTAGATTGGTGCTGCCTGGTGGGCTGCCCTTGGCCATGGTGGGGACCTGCTACTGTGGCTGGCTGAGGATACTGTTGCCTGAAGTCATGTATGTTCATATGGTCCCTCATTTGGTCGCCCATACCAGCCGATTGGGCAGGCTGTTGGGGTGAATTTGGCAGTGACATCCCCCTGTGGTCGAATGCATGGGACCTAGGGTTAATGGGGGTGGAGTCTCGGGCTGCCTGTCTCTCCACTTTGTTCATTCTCTTTGATAGGGCATCATTTGATTCTTTAATGTCTTTAAGTATTGACAAAATGGCTTCGTTATCAGGATGGGAAACTGGCTGTTGTTTTTCTTTAACACAAGCAGTACTTACAGTCTTTTTGCTTTTCTGAACATATGAACCATCGAGTTCAGAAGCCACCATCCTCTTTTGTTTTTTCACAGAAGTCCTGGCTCTTGCTGAGGCCGTTACCCTCTTCCTAGCATTTGGTATTTCCTTTTTAGATGAAGGCATATTGTATCCAACACTTTACTTAAGTCTATTTAAAATTCGTTTGATAAAAACACTAAAATTTCTTTTCCAATAACTGAAATTTGCATGTTGACACAATGGCTACCAATTCAAATATGACCCTTGGTTGGATACAAAGCCAAATAAGGCACTGGCCTGATTTCTTATTGGATGACCAGGGGTCAAGAGTTCATTAGAGGCTATAAGCATACAAGTAGTTATAAGGTTAAGGTAGGAGGCAACTGTCAAAGCAGGCCCCTTACATGGCCGTGTTGAATATCCTGAACTCAAAAATGATTATATAGAGTGACACCTTCACTTCTTCTCCATAGACATGCTCAGACAAAATTAACAGTAGATATCTGTAGATATTTTAGAGTTTAAGTTGAAAAAACTCTTCCAGTACATATTTTATATTATACTTGTACATATATTGATACATAAGTTAGTGATAACTGGAAAAATAATCTTAAAAGCAGTCATTGTGATTTTAATACATAAATTATATTTCTAGATATTAGAGAACTTAAATAATTATACTTAAAATACAGTAATGACGTCACTCTATTGTTAGAACAGTAGATTCCTACAACAGAATGTACTGTTTTCAGTACATCCTGATGCACGAATCTACAGTTTTTGTGTTGATATTGCCAATGCTTTGCAAGGACAAAAAATGGAAAAGAATTATTCATCAAGTGATTTAGAAAATGAAAAAAAAAAACACTTTTATATATGACAATTATAATTTGGATATATCTGAAAATGACAATATTTTTTTTCATGCAGCACAGGGCTTGCAAACCATTGGCAATATCAACACAAAAACTGTAGATTCGTGCATCAGAATGTACTGAAAACAGTACATTCTGCTGTATGAATCTTCTGCTGTTTCAACAATAGAGTGGCGTCACTACTGTATTTTAATTAATATATAAAACCCAAAATACTTATATCATTTGTCTATATGACTAATACCTGATGGCTTTGATTTATTTTGTACAAATTTTTCCACAAAATTTTGTGTAAAATGTGGGACTACATTTAAGCTAGCATCCATGGTTTGTTTTGATTCATTGATGTCATTTTTGAATGATGTCATTCTCAGGGAATACTGAGCCTACCATTTTAGAATTTCCAATAATCATTAGTGGTGTATGGGCATCACAGTTGTTGGTCCGCCTCGTCCAGGGAGAGGTGTGAACTCTTCTTAATAGCAGAGTGGGGGTTGTTTGTGTAGAATCACCTTGAAGATGACATCTTAGTTGTAGCCTTCTTAGTTGATTGGCTAGTCATTAGGCTTCACATTTTGGGGTCAGGAGAACTGCCAGTTTGAATTTATAAGATAGAGTGAACGGACATGTTTAAAATTTTCACTTCCCACATGCCCGTCCATTTTTTGGGCCCGGTGTTTTTGAAACATTTTTACCAATTTACTTTGTACTTATTTTATTATTTTAGGCATATTATAAGTAATAACTGGTAAAGGCAACAATAACCTCTTGACAAATCGACTTTCCTACTTGTGGGAACAACTTTCTAACTTGTGGGAACGACTTGCTAACTTGTGGGAACGACTTTCTAACTTGTGGTAATGAGTTGTCAACTTGTGGTAATGAGTTGTCAACTTCTGGTAATGAGTTGTTAACTTGTGGTAATGAGTTGCTAACTTGTGGCCACAACTTCTTATCTCGTGTGATCGAGATAAAAAATGCAAATAAAACAGTTCTAGGTCCCTTCCTGGGATCCGTAGTATTTACACTGTATGTATATTATATTATTATCTACACTCATTGCTGATATACGCGTTATTTGTATTTACAGATGTATTAATTTTTGAATGTCATCATGTGTATTGCTGTATAATGGACATTAACACTAGTAGGATTTGTAATTCATGTGTGTATATGCATTATATCCTGTAAATACAAATTAGAGATAGTTATGTGTTAAATAAACCAGTGCTCCGCAGCTTAACCGTGTCTGTTGGTCCCAGTGCGAGGGAGAGACTGAAGATAAAATTAAGAGGATATCGTTATTTTTAGTGCACTAATGTACCATGTAATTCTATTTGAGACAATTAATACAGCAATTCATTGTGTTTAGATAGCATTTTAGATAGCTTATCATTTTTGCAAAGAAACATATAAAACTTAAAGCTGAGCACGTGAGTTGAAAATAACCCCTCTTAACAATATATAAAAGTACACTAACATTTCAACCTGCTTTATTTGTTAGTAAAGATAGATAAGAACCGCTTGTCTTCACTTGTGACCAGTTTTGCTCTGGTTTTTACTGACAAGAGTGTGAAATAAACTTGCTTAAACTTTCAAGTATTTATGTTACTACCCAATGTTCAATAAAAATACAAAATCTAAAAGTTACTAAATTAGTTGTTAATAAATCCCTCTTAAGAATGCACCATTACATGCAAACACATTTAGGCTTTTATCCACAGGTTTGCCAGTATTAACACAAGTAAAAGAGAAGCATCATGACTACCCTCTTGTCGAAGAACAAGACTTGACAATATGACTGACCACACTTCACTTAAAAAGTTGTTTTTATGTTTCAACTTTCCAATAGTAACCAAAAATTAAGCATTACTTTTACCTATCTGCATTAGGATATTTCAACATAAAGTCATTTGCAGGAAGAAACAAATAATAAACTTACCTTTCTTTTTTAAACGTACAACTACAATCATAACTATAATAACCGCAAGTAGGAGATTGCCAATCACCAAACCAACAACGACTTCTGTTGAGCAGTCAGTGGCTGAAATACAGAACAGCGCTTATTACTATGTTTCTCTTAAACTCTGCAGATATGATTTCCATATCCTAATGGTATAACAGTAATTCAATTTTTGATAACTATACATACAGTGATTTGTTTTTTACTTCACTTTACTTACCTGAACAATTTTTATTATATATTTTATAAGTTTGTTGTGGTATTATAATTTTATTAATTCTGATATCCCACAGAATATTATACTCATTGGTGCAAAGACATCCACATCATATTCGATGAAAGAGGTCCTCAGTGGCCTAGTGGTTAGCAAGTTTGGCATCTAATCACAGGCTGTCACCTCTGTGGGTTCGAGTCCTACAAGTGGCAATTCTGAGGACCTGTCCCAATATGACCCTGGCTGTTGAACGGGACGTAAAACCCCAACTTTGGTCATATTCGATGAACATCAAACACATTTTTTGTGAACAGAAACAATGTCTCAAAGCAATAAAAATATTATCTAATGTAAATGAATGACTACAATGTAGCGGGAAATCTCAGCCTGAGCAGAAGATCGATTAAATATGACAAACAATTTATTTATAGGGTACTACACTAAGGCATGCAATCTAGATTATCACTTTATGAGTCTAATTTTGGTGATTTTTTTTTATTTTGAACCTCAATACCACAAACAGCATTTTACATTTTTAATCGATAACTCAAATAATAGGCCTGTTATCTCTTCATCACTGAACCAAATATTGTTATAAAACTGCGAATATTAAAATTTTTACTTTTTGTGTCTCTCTTTCTGTTGAAATATCCTGTCTGGTATCTGTATCTTATGTAATATCTGTATCTCAGAAACTCTAAGGTATATGGATATTTGGCTGTTAGTGAAAATAGCACAACTAGACAAAACTACATAAAACAAGAGCACTCAGAGAGTGCATACCTCTGCCAAGGCATGTCATGATAAGTAAATGGGAAAAATCCAGATTATTTTTTGAGTGCAATGATCCAGATCACTAGCAAAAGTGAATGGGATCTAAGTTGGCCCAAGACTAATCCAAGCGGTGGTGTTTTCATAATCCTGCTAACACAAACAAGTAAACAAATAAATTAACAGACAGACAAATGTTCACGAAAATAATATCGCCTTGGTGGAGGTGATAATCTGTTGCAGCACTCCATATGTCTTTGTGTTAGAGAAATGTGTCTCTGGCAAAATCAAGGTCAAAGGTCGGACTTAGCTCACACAATGCCATGCCACTTGTACAACCCCTAACCAATATCCCTACCAAGTATCAACATCCTAACCTTAGGAGATATTTTCTGAGATGCAGCCCATACAAAGTATTTACCCCAGCTAACCTGTGCAGCTGGAAGCCATGGGTGAAAACAATACCTACACTTGGACAATGTACATTTAAAATTTGGTCACTGTTAAATCACCGCATCAAGTAAAAGTACATACAAAAATCTTTGAACGGATCAGTCAAGTGTGACATTTTTTTTTCAAAAGAGTTCACAAACTGATCACAGGCTTTCAGCAATGAGAGACAAAGAAAGTTTTATTTCTTTTCTATTACTGGAGACATGCATACATACTATGCCACACTTAATTTGAGTAAAATAGGCTCATTATTTGATTACTGGACACACATAATAATGTCATATATGGTACAATTCCAATAAATGGAGCATTCATTCAGTGTCTACAATTTTTATCAAAATAGACCCATAAACTGATTCAAGGGAATGGATCAGTGCCCCGACTCACCCTGATCAGACTGATTAATTTCTAGAGTCAGGATCGCATTTCTGGATCCAAGCAACACTATATAAATCACTAGTTGCTGCTGTCACTCATCATTTCTCAAAGCAAAGATGCCAGCTCAGTATCCAAGAAACTTCCTGCATAAGCTTAGGATCCTGTTGTTTTTATTGTGTTAAATGTTTTGATTTAAATTCTGATTTTCAGACAAAAAAGGAATCATCTGAGTCCAGGACCAGAATGTGGCATACAACCAGCAGCTTCACCACAGCCCCCACTACCACCCAGGCAAAGAAGAGAGCCACAAAACCCCTGGATTCTGCCGTAGATTCAGAAACAGATGAATTGCTCCCCATGCTTTTAGCATAGCACACTACATGTAAACACATTCCCATGAGAAAGTCTTCCAGATCTGGTGGCAAGCACAAGGGTTTCTTTTCCCTGGCTACCCTTAGTGGATGCTGCATAAAGGTACCTTTGGATAGAGGTTATGGCCAGAAGATCATCATCAGATACACAAATTTTCAACTGCTGCAAGTTAAAGAAAGAAATAGAGAATGGCACAATGAGGGTTCCTCTACCTGAACCCTTTGATCATGGATGGCCGCCTCTGTACTATTTTGTGCTGGGTGATGATGCATTTGCCATGGTTTGGAAAACCATTCAGCAGAAGACCAATGAGTAGAGAAGAGAAAATAGCAAACAACGGGAGTTCTAGAGGCAAGACGGTGGTGGAGACTTTTGTGGAAAATTACTGAGCAGATACTGTGTTTTGCTCAAAAGCCAAATGTTGTTACAGACATAGTATTAACAGTATTATAGCATTAATATAGTATTATTTTTAAATAACATCCTGAGAACAAATGAAAGAGCCTACCCAGAGAACCCAGAGAATGATCTACCTCCCATAAATGAATAATTATTATGTGGGGCAGATGAAAACTGCAGGAATCAATCAAGGGCAGCAAAGCCACGACCTAATGAGTACTTCACTAAATAATTAATCAACCATGTTAGTGCATTGGCTGAGTAGTAGAAGAGAATGCAAAGATGTGACGAGATCCTATATTGGGGTAGAAGTAGCCTAACAAAACGATTACCAAGGAAAATTTCTTCAAACCAACAACATTCAAATTTAATTTTCAAGAAAAGATTTTTAAAAACATTGGTATGCACTAACCTACCAACTCTGAGGTCAACGGTTTGAACTCCAGAATATATGTGGGAAAATTTGTAGTTGCTTGCTGATGATTGCCAGTTTAAAGTACAGAACCTTGACCAACTGTATGTACTGTTTCCTCTGCGCATAATACTAGCCATCCTGATATGACCTATGCAGTTTTGAAAGTGACGTAAATAAATAAATACTCTCCCATTCATATTGTGTATTTGTGTGAAAGGATATTTTTGATGTTGGGCAGTGTTATGTGTTTCGCGTTTTTTTCAAACAACAGTTTCTGAATTGTGTTTGTAAAATTTGGGTGGTTCGGAGAAGGATTTTTCAGCAGTGTTCCTGAAAAGAACTGATTTGTACTGGCAATGGAGGTCAGTGGCTGTCGGAACTGGGAAGGATGCCTACTGTGATGGTTCTTGATGCTGGCTGGTGGGAGGAGTGGTGATGTGCTGAATGTTCCCAAAGAAGCCTTACAGGCCTGCGATGTTATGTGCTGCTTCATCCCCATGGCAAATGCGACAGTGGGTTGAATACTGTTCCTGGCAGTGCTGGTAATGGATGGCTGGTGTTTATAAGAGCAAATGTTGATCTATATGCTGTCTGTGTCTATATAGCCTCTTGATAAGTCATGTCAGGAGCCTGCACTGGCAATGGGTTCTCTGTGTCGAGACCTGAACTCTGAAATCTTGCTAATGCCCTTCCATCTGATGTGTGATTTGAGAAAGTAAAATCTGCCCTGTATCCAGTGCTGTCTATTACCTCCTTTGTGGTCTGTCTGGACTTGGTCTGTGTGAGCTTCCCATAGCATGTCCGTATGGACCAGCACCATGTGTTGCTGGTCTGGACAAAGCGTTTGCATCTCAATTTTTTCCCAGAGGCTATCCTTTCTTGCCTTGTTCTTACAGTTGCTTGTGGTCATTCACAAATCAACTTTTTCCTCCTCATCACAGTCAGTCAAGAAATGTTGGTCATCTTGCCATTATTCCTTTGCAACTGAGATGACTGCTGACTTGTATCCCCTTGCAGCCTCCAGCTCCATCTCTTACTTCTTTCGGTCCTTGCTGCCTAACTTATGCCTCCTCCTTCAGTAGCCTTTCCACCCTTTCTTTCTCCCCTGTCTTCTTCTGTAGCTTCTCAGCTTTCGCCCTCCACTTCTCTATTTCTATCCCCTCCTCTGGATGTCAGTAGCTTTATTCAGCAGCTCAAACTGTGTAAGTGTGACTTTTATTTTCCTGGTAATCTTTTTCCCTTCTTAGAACCAATTATAAAGCACGTCAGAGTAGCATGCTTGCTTTTTTCACAAAAAACCTGTTCACTACCCAGCAAAATTGATGTCTGTGCAATAAATCCTATTTTTATTTCCAAAAAATCAAAAGTTTATCTCAACACTACAAATTGTGCTGAAAATCCAAATGATGTATTCTACAAGTGGACTGGCCTTTTGTAGCCATAGATCCCATAACCAATAAGACATGATAGGGAGATATGAAGCTGTCCTGTACACTTTCTGGCCTGTCTGTTATTGTTACCACCTTGTCTGTTTATTCTTACATCTTACACTGGGGTGTTCCAGGATTGTAATGCTTTGATAAAAGTGACTCTGCAGCCAAAGACTTAGAGACTTCTCATCTTAACATGAAGCCACCTAGTCTTCTCTTAGTTAATTGGGATAGGTCAGTTTCCTTTGAAGTACATTTATTTATTTGGGGTTTTATGTCGCTTTCAACACTGTACAGGTCATATATCACAACAGGTAGTTGGAAGGGCAGAGGAAACCAGTACATACAGTTCGTCAGGGTTCTGTACTGTAAACTGCTGACCAATGGCAAGTAACTACCAACTTTCCCACTTGAAGGTGTGCTGAGAATCGAACCCCGGCTTCAGAGGTGGGAGGCAAGAGTGTTACCACTCTGCCACCGTGGCCCCCCTTTGAAGTACAGTCCATATTGTTCTATGACTTGTCATAGAATGAGGCCAGGGTACTTGAATAGAACAGGCAGGTTAATGTTTCCTGACAAAACAGTAAAAATATAGGATTGCACTGGAAATGACCATGAAAAGATACAAACAGACAAAATCAAGCCAGTTTCTTTTGTGGGCAGAGCCATGGCCGGGGGGTAAAGAGACGGGATTGATTGGTGAAATATCAAACATGTTTGATGATATTTGACCAACCCACAAAGTTAAGCCTGGAAACCCTTACCAACCCTAACCAGCACTATAATCCTTCTAAACCAACCCAAAAGTCGGGAATAGTCCATTCCAGTGGAACATCACTATTAATGAGGATCAAAAAATTCACAAAAATTAGACCAATAAACTGACAATCAGTTCTATCAAACTTTTTACAATATCTCTGTGTATGCATGAAGCGTATCTTGATATGGTGATTCAAGTAAAGTTAGAGCTTTATTAGAGCTTAAGAAGTTTATTTAGAGTAATTCCATCCCTTTCCTCCCTAGAGTAGGGGTCATTACAATGTGACCATGAAAAAAAATATTTTCCATTTTGAGATTAATTTAAATGATGAATATTACAAAGCAACTCAATTTAAATATACACATCCACAAGCACTATTATATTTCCAAATTAATTTTAAGCAAAAAATATAAGATGAAAGTAGATACGTAAAATTAATTATGCTGATTAATCAGTAAAATTGCATTTAAAATTAAAATATGTACAGTATAAAACAAATTAATAGGTTGAAACATTAAAAAGTCACAATAATCTTGAGTCGGATATTCTGTTAGTAATATAAATATTCTTTATTTTTAAGATAACCATGAAATATAATATTAGATTTAAGGAGCATATTCCTTTGGAGTTTCTGGAAAAAATACAAATTGTATAAATAATATGGAAATATTCACTAGGCTTGAATTTTGCTTAATACAATTAATTGACTTGTATACAGTGAAAATAAATTCCAACGATGTATAAATATCTCAAGCAGAAACTATACCTCACTGAAAATTAATCCTATTGAATTTCCTGAAAATTACAATTAATTTATTGATTAATTAACTAAAAGCAAAAATATTAAATATGTAACAGGGTGTAATGGTGAAGAAATTAAATGAAAATGCTTAATTATTAATAATCTTTAAATTCCATAAAACACAGGCAAAGTGCCTCAGTAAATTAACACTCTTTGGACTTAACAGGAGAAATCAATAGTCACATAGCACACCGCCTCTAATAATAGCCTCAGCCAATCCCCGCTTCTGTGAGATAGACCTCTTAGAAATAAACCCAGTAATTGGTGACAAGTAATATGTGTTAGTGTACAGTGTATAGTATAAGAACTTCAGCCTTGAGCTGAGGATAAAGAGATCAGGACAATAACAAGTGAAAGAACATGAAATAGTATGCAGAGGGGGAGAGCTTAGGTTGCTCTCCCACTCATGAGAATGTGTTCAATTATATTCAGGACTTGTGTTTATTGAACTAGGATAAATTGCGAAAGAGTTGTCAAGTGTTTCGCTCCTGTCTTTGTGGCGATCCTAAAACTCTCAATAGTTGCTGCCAAGCGAGTATAGACACAATTGGACATAGTGGAGATCTGGTAATCCACAGCTGCCCCAAGGCACTGCTGGAGTTCCACCTTAAACTTCCCCCGAAACTAACATTTGGACACATCGGGATATGTTATGTATTAATTATTGTATAATTTATATTAATAATTTTTAGAAGGTATATTTAATTAAAATACTAGGATTCAAGATTATAGCTGTTGCACTAAACAGTGTCATTTTAAAGACCAGAGATTGATTAAAATGTTTGAAGTAATGAACTAAGTGAATTGTTGTACAATATGCTTACATTTGTTTGCAAATTTATAAATCAAACTAGGGCAATCTACTAGAGAAACAGTAGGGGTGAAGCAAGTAAACTGTCGTTAAATATTTAGTCGATATATTCCAGGTAAACAAATTTCTAAATTAAGCTAGGACAAACTTTAAGACAAAGAACATGGAGTTGAACTGAGTGGATTGAAATAAAATTGCAATTACAGGTTTCTTTCATATTTCTGACAAACAAGCCAACAAATTCATATAAATCTAGATGGACATACATTTAACTTTTAGTATTTGGTAAGGTTTTCAAAATGTTTTTAAATAAATATTATCTATTAATTACAATTATAGCTTATTAGACATTTCAGTTAAATAATTTTACTTAATGTGATTTGTAATATAAATTCAATTAATCAAATGATTGATATAATGTGTCACGTGTGAATTATGGTTTATTAAAGTTTGTTAGTTAGGCGACTGAGTGTCACCTCAGTTAAGACAAAATCTTACAGATATGTCTATATAAGGCCTGTCCTCTGTTGATCTGGGGACACTTCCAGAATTTGACTGGACCAACAAGGTAGCCAGAGTGTAGTTCTCTGCTGCAAAGATTGTAGTCCTCTGCTACAAACAGTGTAGTTCTTTGCTATTTTTCAAAGATATGAAAATATTTTCAAGTTGTTGTTAAAAGACCCGCATGGCAGATATGAAGTTTGACTAACAAAGTTTTATACAGTGAACAACAGAATTTCATTTCATAATTATAAATAAACTGTATTTTGATTTTGAAAGAGGGTAGCTTTAATATTAGGTTGAACCCAACTCTTTTACACCAGAACCCGGCTACCAATAAAAGTTTCTATAAGTTGTTTAACTTTCCAAACTCCAAGAACCAAAAAAGGAATTATAAGGCTCTATTGATTAAAATGCTGGATGCAATGGACAATCTTAATTGTAACGTTTCTAGACAGCACTGTAGTCAGGTCAGATTAGTTTCATTTTTTTATTATTGTAACTCAGTTGACTGTAATCATTTTATTAAGTGTCAAATAATTTGTTGTGTTGCAACTTAAAAGCAATCGGTAATTGCTTCCATGCCTGTCTGTGACAGTAGCAGGAAAATTGGGTTTCATCTGGGATCCAATAACTGATACCAACCAATTGGTACATCTATTTAATAAATTATTTACAAATACTTTACTTTTCTTGAAAATATGCTACAGTGAACAGTGCCCAAAATGGCTACTGGTAAAGACTTTGTACAGTCACCATCTACTGAGTTTCTAGAAACTTGCAAAACAAGAAATTATTATACAGATAGCACTAGATTTACAGTCAGAGGTGAAAAAGTCAAGATGTAGACAATAAGGTAAAAGACTTATTGTTGAGCAGACCTTTTTTACCTGACAGTTGTTTAGAAGTGTATAAACCTCTTCCAAATGAACCCTTCTGGGCAAGCTGGGATCAGGCTATTAGAAATTCAGATAGCTGAACTCAAAGACTATTAACATCAACAATTAAAAGAAGAATTTGAAGCCCATCAGCAAGAAAAAGAGCTTCAAGCTCAAGGCCACAGTGTAAAGACTCAAAATCTCAACAAAGAAAAAAGTTTGATCCTCAAAGATGAAAAGAAGAGCTACAAAATTCAGACATTCCAGATACATTTGACCTTTAACATGAGAGAGAAGTGAAAGCTTTAGATCTCAATCCACCTGTCCATGAAGAGTTCATTGATATCAAATTTAATTTGGATAAAACTGCAAACCTAGTACCACCTTTCAATGATTTAGAAGTTGATCTTTCAATACTGTGAACGAGTGACTCATATTCTGATATGACCCAAAGAAAAGTGGCCTTTATTGTAACAAAGTGTTCAGAAGGGAAAAAGCCCAATAGGCATGTACAGCTTTGCCAGTTTCATGTGGACTATGGCTGTGTGAAAAAAGCTATTTTAAAAGCAAGAGTTGGTACCAAAAACATATCATCAAAAATTCAGAAATGACCATAAACAAGAAAGTCAAATGTCGAATTTGCCCATAAAGATATAAGTGTACATTGACCAATGACATAATTTTAGAGCATTTTGTACACCCTTTGCAAAGTTTACGTAAGGTATTTTGATGAAGAGTTCATTAAGGTGTTTGTGATAATATTAAAAGCTATCTAGATGAACAGAAAGTTGTCAATTTGCAAAAAGCAACAGTTTATGCTGATGATTAAGCACTGACTCACAAGTCCACTTTTAACTAGAATAGATCCTCTGGTTCCACAAGTCTTATCCTCAAGGAAAAAGAAATATGAAGATTTAGATTTATGAAGAAATTATTGAAGCTGACTCTTGAGACTTCAATGGGTGGCCGTTCAAGCATTAATAAAACTTATAGCAAAACAACCAAAGACTTTTAATAGTCTCAAACACATGAAATGCCTCAAACTGAGGCAGAAGTTTGTAAATCTGTGTTGAAATTAAATCAAAAGATTCCTGTACCTCCTCTAAGACTATTCCAAACTTCGAGGAACCATTCAGCAAAGTGATAATTGCTTGTATAGGCTCCTTGCCAAAGACTAAATCGACAAACCCATATCTTTTCACCATTATGTGTGCCTCCAACGGATTCTCAAGGGTCAAATTTCATGTTGGCACTATTTCAGCCAGTTGTGTTTCAACTGGGTGCCAAACAGATCAAATCTAGTGCTTTTCACAAAGAATCAAAATCTGCACCTGAAAGGTTCCAACTGTGAAATATGCGAATATTACATATTGTTTAGACAATGAAAAAAATGGGATGAAGACATAAACTTTTCTTGTTTGCAGTTAGGGAGTCAAATCCAGAGCCTGTAGGTTTAAGTTAATTTGTGGTTGGTCATTAAGTCCATGGTCCTCTCAAGTAATTGAAATTAAATTGGTTAAGAATCATAAAAGCTTAAACCTGTTATCAGCTTGTGAGCTGATACAGCAAAAATGAAAAATTCAAAATGAAACTGCTTTATGACAGTAAGTTACCAAGCCATGTTTTCAATCCAGGAGGCAAGGTATCAGTGTCGTTTACTGTCTAAGGTAACACACTATAGACAAGATTTCATGGGTCATACCTAGTGTTAAACAGAGTAAATACTCTGTATTGTAGTGTTGCAAACTCTGGCAGCAAACATTTAACTCAACTATGTAGTGTGAATATGATAAAACCATATTCTACAAGGGATGTGAAATACTTTATCATGGCTATTGATTGCAGCAATGTTAAGGGCAATAATTGAGTGTATAAATAGTACATGTTGAATGTAAATTATAGCAACGCCTTGGATTACAAAATTTTCCTTTAAGGTGGGAGGCATTACATATAATGGCATTTTAAAAGTGCGTCTTCTTACAAACACAAGAGAAGTGGCAATGCTGGGGACATGTCCCAATATGACCTTGGCTGTTGAACAGGCCAATTTCACAAAGGGACTTAAGTCCAGATTTAGACTTAAATTTAAATCTGTGGTCTTAGACTTAGCGAATTTCACAAAGCAGCTAGGTCCATGACATTGTTAAGTCAGTGGAGTTAACTTTAAGTCTCTGAGGTAGTGGACATAAATTCTGTAAAGAGGACTTACATGTGTTATTTTCTCCACTTCAAAATTTGAAATGGCTGTAAATAAAGTATAATTATACAGAACACCTTACTGAAGTAGTCTTTGGGAAGTTTATATGAGTTTATAAGATTTTCTATTTCAAAACAGCACTTATCTTTAGATAAAATGAATTAAATGAAGGATATAAAACTCACATGACACAGAAAACCACTGTGGTTATTTGATAAGCTTGGACTTAGCTAAGTCACCCCTTTGTGAAATCCATTAAGTCCTCGACCTAGCTAAGACCAAATTCTTGAATTAACCAAAAACTTGGTTAAATCTAAGTCCCTTTGTGAAATCTGTCCTAGGACAATGTTTTGCACATTGCAGTGCACTGAGTACAACGTTGTCATTGTATTTGGACATTAAATTATTGATTTTTCTGTGTATTGCACAGAGGGTCTAGTAAGTAATAATGTTTTTTGTGCTATGCAGGAGTGATCTATTAGAACCTTCCAGTCACTGTATTATATACATTTTTTCTTGAACCTTTCCTGATCTCCAGTACATAAAAGAGTTAAAAATCTGGCCACATGTCAATATAGAGTTGGTTTGCTATATATAGTGTATGAACTGTTATTTTGCATTATATACATTTTGTGGTGATTTGTTTTTGGAGGGAACTGGATAAGTGTGTGGATCTACCAGAGCGTGGATTTGCTGTATTTTGGTTGTTGTTCATATCTGGAGAAGACAGCACATTTGTGCAGAGACTCTAAACATCTGAATATAGATATTTTGTGTTCATGAACGCTGAACGTTTTAGAATACACCAAATGGATCACAGGACAGATTGCTGGATCTTAATAACATGGACATGACTGTGGTCAGGTCAGGTTGGTTTCTTTATTGTAATATTATACAAAATATTTTAACAGTATGTCATTATTTTAATGGTTAAATAAACTTGCTGTGTAAAACTGTTTATCTTTTCATGTTGCAACTTAAAAGCAACCGGTAATTGCTACTGTACTTCCCCTGTGACTGTAACACCCATTGATTACATTATACACACAGAAAAAACAAACATTGTACAAAAGTGTGCATCAGCAAATACTTGTGTTTGTTTGGTATTTTAATTGATCAGAGGAAGAGCAGAAATCAAAGCCAGGGTGAGAATTTGAAAATGTTACTACAAATGTGTGGCCGACAAGCACAAAAATGCAACAAAAATCCAAGTCGATAAAATATTTTATGAGCTTGTCAATCTATGTACATCATAACGTATCTTACCCGAGCCTGTGTCTTCTTTTAGAACTGAAAAATATGTTATGATTAGGTATGTTCCTTCTTATTCTGATTCTCTGGCAAAAGAAGCATAATGTAATATATTTCCTTAAGTGCACTTGATTACCATAGTTATGGCTGCCAAAGCACAATCTTGTGAAGTGATTACAGTGAAAAAAACATATAAAATGTAGTATATCTTTTCATGAAGACATGAAATTATCCCCCCCCCCCATTTGATCTCAATATTGACTGATTTTAATGTTACAAGAATCTGTAAACATCAGTTCTGATCCATTACACAGATGAATTTACTACGTGTTTTTTTTTTAATATACTTAAAGCCAGTGTCCCTAATATCCAAGGTTGTACCAGATCAATAATTTTACCAGAAAAAAAAGATATATAATTTTAAAATGACAACAGTTACTTGCATTATACAGTTTTTAAAGTTATCAGAGCTTTCCTGTGAAACAGTCAGCCCTGTACCAATGTATTTTATTGCTAATTTTAATTTATTTTAAGGTATTATCAAGGTTATGAGCGAAATCCTTTTTATTATCTTAAATAAATTGAGTTAATTAAACAAAATGTAAAATAGCGAAGGTTTTATGAGCCAATTTGTGATTGGTCATAACTTCCTGCATTCATTTTTTTCCTTTCAATTCTGTAAGTACACTACAATAGTGTCAAGATAAATTTGGCACTGGCTTGTAACAATATGCCAATCTCAGTTACCTTGTGATTAACATGTATTGCAGTCGCTTCGGCTAACTTGTTTCAAACGTTTGCAGTGATAAAATTATCATCTCTACCCAAATAAATCATGTGATTTAGATCCAGTGCCTGCTTCACTGATCTGTAACTGATCTTTTTGTGTACTCTTAACCCCTATAACTATATTCCATATTGTCAACTACTCCCTGTAAGATGGCAACTGTCCATCCACTACCCTGAATGCTCAAGAAGCTGGCCTTGACGGAAAGGCTTTCAAGATTTCTCCACCAGTGTTTAACCTTAGCTATATCTGCACACTTATAGAGAAAGCTTTGGCGAAGCACATAAATGAGTGTATAATTCATATCTAACTTAAATCACTCAGCACAAAGAAAAACAGCATTGGTCAAAATACATAGTGACATTGTCATGTTAATAGACTAGGGCAATGCAGTCGCACTGCTACAGCTCTGGACACCTGAGATCAATCTGTCCTTTTTGATGGCCTAAAACACTGGTATGTAATTGTTGCAGTAGTGATAACTCAATTAAAGAAAAACAAATATTAAATTGATTATTAAATCTATAATGTCATCCAACTTCCCATCAATAATTGTAATGTCATCCAACTTCCCATCAACATCCTGCAGGTCCCCCAGGGTTCCTCAATAAGACCCCAAAAACGCAATTGCAAAATTTTTGCAGTACATGCTGCCACAATTGAACAAGCTCGCTCATGCTACTAGAATCCAGGATAGTATCACTGGGTTTAAAAAACAGTTGAAGACATATTTAATTAGTTTAGCCTATCCTATAACTTACGATTTTTTACCAGTTCTCTTTCGCATGTAATAGATGAAGATTCACCAGGATAATATGAAATTTGAAAGTCTTGTGAACTCTTGAGGCTCACACTTCTGGAGAACATTTTCTTTTGTCACTGGAATATCATGAAGTATGCACTTATCTAATGCAGTACTTATGTTTCTGATCTTACTGCTTTGTAACTAACCTTGTGTATGTACACTGAAAATTTGGCCTTGTTGTTCCAATATGTTGCATTTCCTTTTACATTTTTAGATAATTGATAGGCGGTGTGTACTAGCATTTACATCTATGATGTCAGTTTCAAATATTTCAAATAGATATTACATTTTGATTCAGAAACTCTATTCATGTCTATGGCATGAACAAAAGGTAATACAGAAGAAGTTTGCATTTTATTGGAATTTTGACATTGCACTTTTTCCGTCATGATGGTGTTGTGCCTAAAGGCAGTTTCTTTATGCATTAGGCGATCTAGTATTTTTCTTCAACATACATACTGTTGTCTTTTATGTCTATCTTTGTTTTATGTATTGAACCTTTCTTTTTATTTGATAATATTTTCTTTTGACAACATGGTTGTTTTCACATTTATTTGTAATTATTTCAATCTCTGGTGAAAAGTTAATACTAGCCCAGAATAAAATTAACATGTCAATTCCCTTTTGCATCAATTGTTCTGATAGTACTTTTCCCATTGACCAGTTTGCATCCACTTCTATGAAGTCTAAGTTTTGCATGGTTTTGTAGAATATATTAGGACACGCTTTCCTTTCAATGTTGAAAAAAATACAAACATTGTGATAGTCAGATTAATATGATTGTGACAGAACTGCCAGCGCATAATTGATAAGCAATATTAAAGATTATTATGATATCAATCTCTGTACTCAGAATATCATGGTTATCAATAAGTTACAAATGTAAACCTTAACTATACCAAAATGTGATTATGTCTGTTCCTGGATCTGATTGAGCACATATTTCACCTTAAGTAATTCTCAAGTGCCACTTGTATGAACTTTTACAAGTTGAAGTTTTGAAGTTTTGCCTTCACAGCTGGATATAACTGAATGTAACATTTGGAATGCTTTATAAGTGTTGGATATCATTGGCTGGCCAAAATAAATATACAAAATACATTAGACAATTTAGGCAAAAAAAATTGTAACGTCTTACCATAACAGATATAGTAAACGGTCTTCTGACTCAGCACACCATACTGTTGCGCATACACCTCTAGAGTTGTACAACCTGCTGTCATTTCTGACTCTTTTAATGTGAACGGGCAGACAGTATCATTTCTAATGTCTGAAATGACATTGAAAATCTTTTGGACATTTTAGATAAATTTGTTGGAAATTTTTGGGGACAATGCTGCAATACTAGCTTAACTAAAATTTATTGGCATAAATGGAGTAGAAAAAACCCAGTTAGACAAGCCCGTTTAGACTACTTTATGACATCAGATATCATGTCAGACCTAACAAATGTGATATAAAACCAGGATACAGGTCCGACCATTCAATAGTAGAGTTACAACTTATATTTTGCAAATTTGAGAGGGGCAAAGGAATATGGAAACTAAACTGTTCACTGCTTAAGCAACAGGAATATTTAGACATTATTAACAGGTGAATAGAACATGAAAAACAATTCTACTCTGTATCAATATATAATTATGAAAATTTAAGTCACATCCCAGATTCTGATATTCAATTTACCATTAATAACGGTGACTTTCTTGAAGTTTTACTCTTAAAAATAAGAGGTGAAACAATCAAATTTGCAACAAAACAAAAAAAAAACTGATAAAAAGGAAAAATACTTAATATCAGACATCGAAATTCTTGAAAACTCTGATAGAATATACAGTACTGATCTTTTGGAAGACAAAAAAGGGAAACTGGAAAAAATAAGAGATACAAAAATGAAAGGCAGCATAATTAGGTCTAGAGTTCAGTGGCATAATGAGGGAGAAAAACCGACATGTTTCTTCTGCAGTCTAGAAAGCCATAACTACATTGAGAAAACTATAAAGCGTATACATAATCACAATAGAATAATTACAAATCAAGAAGAAATTTTAGGTTAACTCGAAAAGTTTTATAAAAAATTATTTAAGAGCAATGACCATAACTTCTTTGATGCAAATTTAGATCAACGTTTTCACAAGATAAACAATATTGAAAAACTGACGCTAAAAGATTCTTCAAATTTAGAAGGTCCGTTGACTCTGAACGAACTCGGTAGTGCACTAAAGTCAATGAAAAATGGCAAGAGCCCAGGTTTTGATGGCTTTCCAGCAGAATTCTTTAAGGTATTTTGAAATAAATCAAAATACTTTGTTTATCGGTTATTAAATTATGCTTACGAAACAGGCTGCATGTCCATCTCACTTAGGTAATGCATTATTAGTTGCCTGCCGAAAGGAGACAAACCAAGGCATTTTTTTAAGAACTGGAGGCCAATATCTTTATTTGTTGTTTATAAAATAGGCTCAGTAGCTATTGCAAATAGAATAAAGATGCATCTTGACAAGTTGATTTCTAAGAGTCAAACAGGCTTTGTAAGTGGACATTTCTTTGGCGAAAATACACGATTGTTATATGATATACTGAAATATACAGAAGATTTTGACATTTATGGACTCCTTGTACTTGTTGGATTTGAAAAAGCTTTTGACTCTATGTCTTGAAAATTCCTATACTCTGTTACTGCTTTAATTTTGGACCAAGCTTTTTAAAATGGGTCTCGACTTTCAATTATGAAATAAAAGCATACATCTTACAGTGTGGAAAAATGTCAAAATTCTTTAATGTAGAAAGAGGCTGCAGACAAGGAGACCCCTTGGCTGCTTATATGTTCATTTTATGTGCACAAATACTACTAATGATGGTGGCCCACAATGATGATATAATTGGAATTGTAATTGCGAGAAAAGAAATAAAATTAACACAGGTTGCTGATAACACAACACTTATATTGAATGGGTGTATATACTCCTTGTTGGCTGCATTAAATACCATTGAAATATTTGGAAGCATATCAGGCTTAAAAGTAAACACTGACAAAACTAAGTTGGTCTGGATAGGCAAGAAGAGATATTCAAAAGATAAACTTGAACTCAACAAAAATTTGTCATGGGGAAAACCATGCTCAGGTTCTTGGGTATAGAATTCTCAGTGGATCTATGTAAAATGATGGACCTAAACTTTAGACCATTAATAATACAAATAGAAAATATTTTAAAATCGTGGAGAAAACATTATCTGACTCCGCTGGGAAAGATAACAATATTAAGACATTAATAATTCCAATGTTTAATCATCTTTTTTGTCCCTCCCAAATCTTTCTTATAATTACCTTGCTCAATTGAATCGCATTATATATCATTTTATATGGGACGGAAAGCCTGAAAAGATAAGTAGGATACAAATGTGTAAACCATATGATCAGGGTGGACTCAGAATGATTGATCTTGAATGTTTTATAAGGCCCTAAAAGTAACTGGGGCATGAAGACTCTATATGAGCCAAGACTCACCTTGGATAAATCTAGCAAACCTTAATGTTGGTGAAATAAATAAATTACTACTTCTGGGCCCCCAGTGGTCATATAAACAAGTAGATAAAACCAAAAACTTACTTTGGAAAGATGTTGTTCTGGCATGGGCAAGTGTATTGGACATTATTATAAAAACTGATAGACCAAATGCACCAGTTTGGTATAATCCTAAGATTTCAAAAGATCCTTTCTTTGAACCTAAACTTTTTAGAAATGGTGTTATAGCTCATATAGACATATTTACTACTGAAGGTAAATTACTGTCATCCGAAAATATGAAACTTTTTTCAAAACCTCACCAAATTTTTTAGGCTACCACAGATTAAAAGTTGGGATAAATGAATATATAGATAAAACTACCATTGATAACATGCTTCATGTAAAACCTTTCATACCAAGTCGGATATGAGTCATCTCGAAGTCAAAAAAGGGCAGTCAGGACTTTCACAAAATTCTTCACTCAATAAATGAAAACAAGTCTATAGAACTCATAAAGAAATGGGAACATAAATGTGGTGTTCCAATAAGCAATAAAATGTGGAAGGATTTCCTTAATGTCTGCTTTCACACCATGAAAGACAATTCTTTAATTTGGTTTCAGTACCGAATAATAAACAGAATTTTAGGTACTAGGGCTTATATGCATAAATTGGTATAGCTACTTCTGGAACTTGTTCACTCTGTGGAAGTTGTGATGAGACCTTAACACACCTCTTTATCAATTGTGAAAAAACAAAGGAATTTTGGAAAAATATTAAAACATGGCTCAGTAGATCAGTCAAGTTTGAGATATTCTTAGATCCACTTGCTATCATGTTTGGTATTTCAAACTCAAGACATTCACAACAAGCCACTAACATTATTTATATTACTGGTAAATACTTTGTTTTCACTTGCTCTAGAAAAAATGAAAGTTTAAATAAATTTAACTATCAATCCTTTCTGAAGACAAAATATGTTGAACAGTATTACCTATCCAGAGTTGAAATGAGACAAACAGTTTTCTGTCAAACCTGGAAGATTTTTTTTTTTTGAAAAGTTTACATTTACATACTTTATTAGGTTTAGTTAGTTTTACTTGTAATAGATATAGATAACCTGGTATTAGAAGGTATTAGGTACTACAAACATAATTCAAAAAGAAACTGTAATTCCAAATGTTGATTCATAAAACTGTTAATATGCTATACGTCTCCCTTCTGTGACTGTATGTATGCATGTAGCACTTGTTATGCGTTCGATGGAGGGTCTCCTACTCTCGCACTTGTGGACTCTTGCACTGCTGTAAAAAAGGGTAAATAAATAAAATTATTGGAATAACTGCGTAGTTCAGAAAAGGACTGATGGAGGCCAGCTTCTTATGTTCCCAGGGTAGTCATCATGTATCATCTCAGAACCTGTCCTGTAGGTATTGCTGATGTTTTCCCTCTCTCAAAGTATCCTGCAGCTTTCATCAGGCACAACATATTCATTTTCGGGGAACTGCTATGTCATCTGCTGGTGTAGGTACCCTGTTTAGTCCGACTTGATGTATCCTCTGTATGTTTTGCGACACAACACATGTCAAAACATGTCTCTGACAACCTTTGGCCTTTGCTCTATTGTGCCCAGTAGGACCCTGAATCTGCTTGCCAGGATTCTAAACGCATTTTCCACTACCCTTCTGCCTCTGGAGGTCATGTAGTATGTTATTCCTTCTTCCCTGGTTACTAATCTTCTGCTGTCGGGTTTAACAAGCAATGGTATTAAGGTGAAGGCATCGTCACCCAGAAAAAATAGTGAATAATTATTTTTCCCGAAGGGTTTTTTGTGGTGGAAGCCTTAAATTGTCATCTACAATGTGCTGTGGTTTAATATTTGTTCAGCTGATGAAGATCCACTTGACCCAACATCTACTTAGATGAATCAATAGGCTGCATCTAGCAGGAAACCGAAAAAGCAGCCTTGATAATTGTAAATTAACTTCCAGATTTCTTTGGCTTCTTCAGGGTGATATGTTTCCTTTCCAGTGTACAAAGAGTGTGGTGCTAAATTTCTCATTTTTTTCAGTCATCTGGATTGGTAGGGCAGTTCAAACACAGATTAACATATGATGGCTCAGCCAACCAGCCAGTGATATCTTAAAGACTTTCAATCTGGTTTCAATCAAGCTTGTAAGGGCTTCATAAAATTGATGACTTCCTTCTTAATTCAGAGGTGTATGCTTTCTCCAATGAGGTCAAAAACTGTAGGTGGCATGCTGATTAAATTTTGGTACCCTTGGATATCAGTCTGTATTAAGTCAGCTAGAAGATTCCAATAGCATCCTATTTCTTTTTTTCGGGGGATCTATGGCATGACCCATAAGCTTTGTGGCTTTCTTTTTCTCGTGCATGGTGTTTGGGGCTCTGGGGATGGTGTTGACTTTATGACAAGTGCTGGTCCTGGGTTCAGATGAGTCATTTTTGTCTGTAAATCAAAATATCTAATTCAATTAAAACAAAAGGACCCTATGAGTGTGTAGAAAGCCTCTCCGTTGTGTAGTTGGCATCTTTGCAGTGATAAATGACGAGTAACACCCGCAACAAGGGGTTTATGTAGTGTTACTCAGATCCTGACTCACAGTCCCGACTCCAGAAATTAATCACTCCAGTCGGGGTGGATCCAGATACTGAACAAGTATTTTCTGTTTCCCAATATTGTTTGTCATGAAGAGCTACGGCTTTTTCTTATATTTTTTGTCATCTAGTAGTGGGAAAAACAGACTCAAGCCAGGTAAGGATCTTGATCTAGAAAAGCCTGGATGTAATACATTCTGTGAGTGAGGTGAAACCAACCCATATTTTCCACGCACAATTTTGAAAATATTGGACTGTTTACGAGTTTGAAATAAATGTAGAAGGGTTTTTTGGTTAATGTGTAAAGGCCTCAATATATTGACAAAACCATAGAGCAAAACAATTGCCCATTATGAAACATATTGGACACTGTTAATAAAGCAAATCTCTCATCTGAAATTAAAGTCAGTTTAACCAAATTGTAAATAAAAATCTTGAAACTATCTTTCACCGTCTTTAAATGCGTATGTACCCACAGATCTTTGTTTGATTTTTTTGTCTTTTTGGCCTTAACTTCTGTGTAGGAGATTGCCTTTACTAGGGCCCTCTATGCCCGATCTATGTCCTACAGTAAAGTAAAACAATAAGGGGCCTGAGTGACCTAACATCTGGCGTTCTTTACAGGTAAGGTATTGTAAGGTTCATATTCATGGCAATATATAGGCCACTAGATAAATCTAACACAAAGCGTTATTGTGGGGGCAAAAGAGAACCCAAATTTAATATTCTCTCTACCTTCAGCTTGGCAGGACAAAAGGTTCCCTTTCGTTGGTGACATCCATATGATAATAGCACTGCTACATGGAATGGCAGGATGTGACTCAGCGAAGGTGTTCAACACATATTCCCCAAAACCTTTTTTTAGCTCTATGGTTTGCAAACCGCCAGGAGTAGATATTTTTATCTCTGTTGGTGGATCTATTTAAAACACAAAGATAATTTATAAATGATAAAAAAACATTCGCACATTGCATTACATGCATTATTAACAGGCTGACTTAGATCTAATAAATCGCAGAAGATTTAAGAGCACATTTGATACTTTGTTTCAAATCTGGGTTTTGATAAAAGGTTTCAACTGCAAAGATGAACACTGTTGCAAATGAAGGGCACCATCAACAGACGCTTCTAGGTAACGTGAAGCATTCAGAAAAATAATTGTTTTTATTTTTTAGTGCGTTCAACATGTGTATAATGTATAATCTTCATCCATTCTTAAAATGTGAGTTCAAAATGTAGAAGTCCCATTCTAGACTATTAAAGAATCTAACATTCCTCTCTGTTATTTATTTGGGCTTTTATTTCGCCTTCAATACTGTGCAGGTCATATCACGATGGGTAGTTGGAAGGGCAGAGGAAACCAGTACATACAGTTTGTGAAGGTTCTGTACTGTAAACTGCCGACCAATAGCAAGCAACTACCAGCTTTCCCACTTGAGGTCACGCCTGTATTCAAACTCTGATCTCAGATTTGGAAACATTCCTCTCTGGTTTTTCTTCTACTTTTAGCCTTTCCAGATTGAACATTTTGAGTTCAATTTTGAAACATCGAGACCACAAGGAATGCTAAAGCTAATCCCTTACATCCCAACCAATGTGCACGTAAGACATAAGTGTTGGCTATGGCCAACAATGGGCTAACCTAAGGGTTTCATGCACGTGACAACTGCATCACACCCACATTGTCTGTGTGTGTTATTATTATGCAGATAGCACGCCGTGGCTAAAAAGAGAAACTGGCAGAAGCTATGATCACTTTCTGCGTCTAATTGTGGTGAGTGAAAACATGACTTCATTTATTTCTAATGTTAGGTCGAACAATAAGTTATCCTCGTAGCATTTATGTAAATATTAAATATATTACTTTTACTTTTTATTGGTCTCTTATGAAACAAAAAATGTTACACTTGACTGAACTCGAGTTTACCATCTGTAGACTGTAAGCCACGTTCAGCAATCAAATTGTGAACCTATTTTGGCCAAATCAGTTGTACAGTGGTTTGTGTTCAAGTATTGTAATTTAAAAAGAGAGCAACATTACAGTAATGTATTTAATGTATGATTACCAATGTAAACACAAATCTATGTATGATATCTTTATCACAATATTTTTTTTTATTTTTCTGTTCATCACTCTTAATTAAATTCAGCAAGTGAAACCACCATCATATATTCCCATACCCACAGTCCAAGGAAATAGCATTGGACACCATTACACGTTGGGCACACAAAATGTACTGTTGCTAGCTATATGTGCTCTTACATGGAGCAAGTTAAAATACGTACATGAATTTTACAAATGCATTTTGAACCATTCGACAATGATTTTAAAGAGATTTTGTTTAAAATCTATGTGCTAACTTTGCATTTGGAAATCACCGAAGACATCTTAATTATTTATGTCATCGCTTCAGTTTACTTGTTTAAAGTGTGAAAATCCACAAGATTTAGTAATGACAAGAAAACACTAATACTATTTCATCCTGTTGAAAAACAAAAACTAAACACATCTGTTATCTTATTTAGTTAAATAGAATTTATTTGAACATAAAATAAGTTTTGGGGAATTTAAAATAGTGAATATGCTGTTACATGGTTTCCATCATTCTGAGTGAACTTTGACATTTGACCAAAAATTCAGAGAGAAAAAAAATATATGCAAAAACAAAGTGTTAAAACAAGACAATTCAATACCAAGTATACGTTTTCTGCACCTTATGGTTTCTGTCCAAGATATTTCCAGCCAAACGAGAAATGCCCACTCAATCACCCCCACCACTATGCTTAGCCAGATGACGTGGGTTAAAATGAACTAAATTTGGACAATGAAGAATCATAATCATCAGTACCAGTGACCAGACGTAACGGTGCATACATTGTAAATCTTTGAAGTAATCAGTCAAATGTGACTTTTTTTTGAAAATCAAATACTAAGGAATAATATCTGGCACACTGATAAATGGATCACACCACTGCTATGAACATTTGAATACAAGAACTACTGGATGTGTTGGTAAGGTTAGGTTCATTGCCTGTTCATTGTTTTTGCCATGGGGGAGGAGAGTCTGGGGTGATGTGTTGCAGATTCAGGGAAGTAGGGAAAGTTGAGCATATTTTTTCTATTTTTCTGTAAAGAACTCCACAAATCTGTCAGCGATAAGCCGCGGGGATTTACTGGTAGTCTGTGTAACACATCGCCCAGAACTTGCTATAATTTCTCTTCTGATTTCTGTGTGATTATCCTAAAATTTTGCTTTAAGGAATTCAGATTTGGCTTGCATACTGATTTTATTGTAATGGTAGACTTTCTGCATGTACTGAGATCTATTGAAGGTAGATTAATTCTGTGCCAAATGCGTTCAAACAAATGCTAGGTGCCTTTGGCCTCAGTTACAGTTTCATTAACCCATCCTGGGATGTACTTTGCCATGGTATGTTTGGTATGTGGTGGCGGATGTTTGTCAATAAGGGTGGACAAGGTAGAGTGATATTGTTCGTAGACAGAATTGGCTTCCTTTGATGGATTATTAGGTAGTTCAGAAGATCTGTTATCATTTTCTCTTTATCAATATTATGGTATTTAACAGTAGCATTAATTTTGGATCTAGGAGTTAAGAAATTTAGGGTAAAACTAATTGAAAAATGATCAGAAAAAGCATCAGTGGTATGGACATTTGAAATATTGTCATTATTGGATTTGGTTAAAATGAGGTCAAGAGTATGTCCATTAATGTGAATCGGGAGGTTAACTTTTTGAATAGATCAAATAAATGAATGAATGATTGAAAGGCTTGAAGTTGAGCATCTTGTTTCAAGGTGAAAATTGAAGTCTCCGATGATCATTAAATGGAGTACTGGAGGATGGTGGTCTGTATATATTCAGAAAATAAAAAGATTCTTTGTATAGGGATATCTTGAGAAGGAAATTTTCAAAGGTGGTGCAGGTCTTTGTTGCAACAACGGAATGATCCAATCCATCTTTGACAAAAAAGCCCAAACCTCCACCAAGATGGGCCTCTCTTGCCTGTTGATAAAGCTTGTAACCTGTTGGACAGGTTTGCATTTGTGGGGTCAGATCTAATCCAAGTCTCAGACATGGTGAAGAGATCAGTATCATTATCAGAAATAAATTTTGCTATGGCAGGATATTTATTGTCAACTGACCTAATATTTGCGCAGGTGACCTTTGGACATCTGAGTGGTCCTTGGTTTGGGTTGATGTCACCAGCAAGCAGGAGTAAGGTGAAAAGGCAGAAAGGTGACAGGTCCGGTGGAATTAATATTGAGGATTTGATGGTAAAATGTAGGCAGAAAATAGTGTTAGGGGCTTTGGAAGGGCGACAAGAGACTAAGCCAAAAAAAAGCATGAACAAAGCAGCCCAGATCAAGAAAAACGAAGTAACAGTGCCTGTACCAGAAGTGGCGTACTAATCAAGTAATCAAGTAATACAATTCCCCACTGTCAAATACAACCACACACTCCCCAGCTGTACTTTATTGTATCTCGTTAATTGCCAAAAGGATGATAATATATATCGCCCAAAGTGAAGGACATTTATAGAAATCAAAAGAAATTGTTTTGACTCTCCCAATTTTTGAACTAAATAACTTATGATTTTGATGTAAAATTTAGGTTGATGTGTAGTCATTCTACTCCCAAATTATTGTTCTCTTGTTTCATACACAAATAATTATAACTTCACACTAAAATATCTGATATTTTAACAAAATAACTACGTTTACATATTGTATCATAAATTCGAATGGGTCCAATAGGTAATCAATGGAGAGTCCTTTTTATATGAATGATGAGTACTTGGCGGTTTTGGTAGCAATTCTAGACAATTTCTGTAGTTGAGTATCTTTGGGAATGTCTTTGCATCAAGCATATGTGTTTTGATGTCTTTCACTATGGTGTAAAATTTGTCACGTTTAGATTTCCAGTTTATATTTGTATTCATCAATGGTGAAATCATTGGAGGAACAGGTTACGCTCTCAGGTGTCAAGTATGTGCATGATTACAATAAGGGCATTTTTTTTCAAATGTGGTTATTATGTCACAGCCTAAACAAGAGCATCTAAGGCTATGGCATCAGTGTTTGATTCTAATAATTCTATGCACACACTGCAATTGGAAAAAAAATTATGACAATCTATCTTTGAATTTGTTAGTTACTACTGCTGATATAATACATTGCATATACAACAAAGTCATAGCAATTATGTAACACTCTTAGAATTCAGTTTATAAAGACGTGTAAATGACTAACCGAAAATTTCTTTGACTTCAATCATTTCTTGTTTATACTCTCTGTCTGTTGCCACTTCTCCTCCGTATTTGCCCAAGTCCAATTTCTTATTAATTTCTGTAAATGTGAGCTTTATTCCTGTAGGTGTCCATTCGTAGGATTTCAGTCTGTTGGTTTTTATAAAGGCTCTGCCTGTAGTTCTTTCATAGTCAAACAAATGTCGGCCTGCTGTCAATTCATACAGATGGAAACTCTGCACCTTTGTTAAAAAGGCAAGTATATGCAGTTAATTCTGACAGTTAAACACAGACAAAAAGAGACTCGTAGAAACACATGTAAACCAGAATGAGTTAACACTCCCAGAATCAGTTATCTATGAAAACCAATTATACAAGAGTTAAGATATACCAGTTATGTGGTATTCTGTATACTGATGAATGAATATAATTTTTGGAACCACATTACACTTTATGATAAATCGTGGAAATACACCAGCATAATATTACCTTGGACGTTTATTTACAACATTAAAACACTACCTCAATACACTGAATCTTTCTAAAAAATGTATATTCGTAATTATTATTAGATAGGCAGGCATTCCCTAGCTCATTAATGTTTTTTCAAAGGTCCATAAAACACTATATTTGCACAGGTTAGTTTATTATCCACCTGCTCTTTTGGGATTAATTACATTAATGCATATTTTTTATGTTTCTTGTAAGCTTGTGTGCAAATGATTTACTCCCACTTGAAATTTTCAAAGTACTATATCTCCCTTATTATTTGATAGACTTTAATCAAATAAAAAGGAGGATAAGCAGTTTGAAAGTATTTTGCAACAGTACAGTACATTATTATTAGATAGTCGTGCAATACTAGCCCATTAACAATCATCAAGTGTTTGCAAATTTTCTACTCCCACTTTAAATGTTCCACTTTCGATATCCCTCTTATTTCTGCATGGATTTTAATCAAACCAAAGCAATATCAAGCAGTGTAAAAGTATCTTTCCAGTGGTTATATAGTTATTTTAAGTTAAAGTTAACAAATGTAAAATCGTTAGAAAAGTAAATGTTTTGAATGAGTGCATTACTGATGAAGGAATAAATAACATTTTACAGGTTTCAGTTTTGTGAACATTTTCGGTCATGAGTGTAAAGTGCAAACTTGTATTTCTGAGGTTGTGGTTCCCATCCCATCAGGGCTGCTTATCTTATTTTCATTCAGATTTTTTAAGTAATCTCTTTTGAACGGTTTTCACATTAACAGCATACCTGTAAAAACCTATAATGCCCTACAAAATGGCCCAAGGGCAGTAATGATTCATGAAGTGCCTGTAATAACCTAAAATGCCCGTAAAAACACATTATTGTACTAATATTAAGATTTCTATAATTTTGCTAAAAGATGCTAAAAGTTGTTTGATAGCTCTGACTGGGCAGAGATTTTATTCTGTAAGGCTGGGATTTGAACGAAATGGTGAGAATTTCTGTCCTGAAGAGTTTTGGTCCATTTCACCAGGATGTGGGCACTCGGGGATGGAAGATGACATCCTGTCTGAGGATGTGGCGATGAGGGTCAAACTTAAATCTAGAATGTGGGGCAATGTTGGACATTCTGAAAAATGCAAAGAAGGCTGTCAAAAATGCAGTTCTGAATAGGATAGGGTCTTCCAAAGTGTCACAAGCTCGTGAAATAAGTGCCAGGGTGGAAAGGTCAAAAATGCCCCTGGGGGTGGGGGCAAAGGATAAATTTATGGAGATGCTTCTAAGATAAGCCAAGACTGCTTGATGAGAGAAAGGAGCTAAAGACCAATGATATCGACTGGCTGCTTTCTTAATAGAAGCTAGGTAGTTAAGGATAACTTTGTGAGACAAGGAGTTGGCATGGAGGAACTCCATAAATGCTAGGAGGGTATGAGGAGAGGGATGGTGAGGGAGGGACATAAACATTGTAAAGGCTAAATAAGTCCTGAGGTGTGTATTATGAGCAGCTATGGTTGAAGGTCTGTAAGCAGTCTTGATCCTATTCAAAGCAGATCTGATGAGTGGAGCCGAAGGTGAATCAGGATCTGAAATTACAGATGTGTATTCCGGTCAAAATAACTGGCTGGAATTCGATCCCATGTGTAATTATGTAAAAGATCAGTCCAAATGCTACTATTAACTGGTTTATCAGAATAAAGCCTAGATAATGTGTCAGCAATGATATTCTTGGAACCTGGGATATGACTTATGACCAAATCTATGTCATGGGAAGCTGTGAGGAGCCAAATGTTTCTGACACATAATGCCAAGAATGGATCTCTGGTTTTGCCGGTCTGAACCACCTGAACCACCCCAAGGTTGTAACATCTTATAGAAATTGAGCCATGTTGCCAGAGATGGCCCCATACTCGTAAGGCTATAACAATATTGAGCATTTCGAGGTGGACAATTGTGAGATTAAGGTCAGGACAGCTGTGTATAGGGGTGGCATACACCCTACCCCGCCATACTGCACCCATGCCTGTAAGACAGGCATCCAAAAAGAGGACTGGCTGTCATCAACACTAGGCTTGTGTATGTATGAGATACCATTGAAAGAAGGAAGGAATTCCAGGAACCATTGAATGTCTTTGTGAAAATCAGGAGTAAGTTGAATTTTCCTTGAGTGAGAATTTGAACGAAAAAGGTGAAGAATTCTGTTGATGAATATCCTGGAAGGTTTGACACACTTTTGAATGTAAATCAATTTGCCTAATAAAGACTGAAAAGCTTGTTTTGAAAGTACAGTCTTGTTGCTAACAGCCAAGCATTCATTATAAATTTCATCGACCTTGTCCTGAGCAATACTCATGGTATTGTTGTCAATGTTAATGTCAATACCAAGGCA
The DNA here is from genome assembly GCA_964017235.1 of Sabellastarte sp. h YS-2021. NCBI lineage: Eukaryota > Metazoa > Annelida > Polychaeta > Sabellida > Sabellidae > Sabellastarte > Sabellastarte sp. h YS-2021. Next base: position 15,741,437 of record OZ024933.1, read on the forward strand.
AGTAATTCGTGTGGAGGGAGGTGTCAATTTGTCCCCATTGATTGGCAAACCAAGCTCATGCAGAAGGTCACAAAGGGTGGTGAACTGATCAACAGCTTCAGATCTTGAGGTGACCACAATGTAGTCATCAATATAGCAGTGCATATTAACTCCTTTCTTAGCCATAATGTGAGCAATTGCGTCGGACAAAATCTGGAATGATCCGGACCCGTGCTTCCATCCGAACGCGACCGAAAGATCCACAAAGAACGCATCCGCCCATCTAATACCCAACTTAAGAGCATCAGCAGGATCTACCCTAAGATTGCGGAAAGCACGCGCCACGTCCACCTTGAATAGAACCGTATCGCCTTTGTGGTTTACAATGTCCTGAGTGATATTATCAATACTGGGGAATTTCAGAGCAAAGGCGACCGAATCGAACTTGTCTTTGTCTACGTGGTCATTAACTGAGTTGCCATAAGGGTGTGAAAGATTCAATATTACATGCCTTTTGTTTGTGTCTTTGGGTCTGGTCAACAATGGGGAGCAATGGTATTGGTCGTGTATGGGGTGATTAACTGGGCCTAATAAAGCTCCTAATGCTTTCTCTTTATTGAGGTATTCTAACACATGGTCAGGATACTGAATAGCTGAGAAGTGATTGATTGCTTCTTTGTTACACAATTCATGAGAATCAATTAAAGACAATGGAAAGCCGAATCGTATGTACTGGAGAAGGCGTTTGTCTGCATAGTCATGAAAGTAACGTTCCCAGGCTTGCACATTCAAGCCAGATTCAATTGGTATCCTAGCTTCCTGGTAGTTAGGGACACCAGTACTTAAAATCGTGTCTGCAGTTTTGATTAACTTTTCAATGGAATCTAGTTTCACCACTTCTCTATCCGGACCAAAGAAGGAAAAATCAGTGGCCTCCACATTTATAAAGCCAACTTTCTTGTCCGGGTAATTAAAGTCCGAGCACGTTCTGTTATCCGCATGTTGATTCGTAGTACTTGGACAATGCGGGCCCCAGCTGGGGCTGTGTACAGCTTTAGTAGTGTCGAGTTCGGGATTGTTACACGAGGTGTTGGTATGCATAGCAAACTCACTGATGCAGTCGTAACCCATAGTATCCTCACTGCTATCTAGCAGTGTGTCAATAATGTTAGTAATGTGATCTTTGTAACTACACCCATGGTTTTCATAGGCCTTCAAATCTTTGACATAGTTCTCAAATGCTAACTCAGTATTGTTACTTTCAGTGGTCTGAACATTCAAGTTATACTGAGATATGGCCACCATGCGAAGTGTTACAGTTCTAACAATTTGCAGGATCCCTTGAATATGGAGTTTGAAAGGGGTGAGGATATGGGGGCTATCATCAATAGAGTGGGTATATAAATAATAACCCGTGACCTTGTCTTGGAGGTCACCATGAATGTAAACCACATGAGCCCATTGGCCATCCAGTTGGTAACCGTAGTTTGTAAAACTCATGGGGCGTTGTACAATATCATGAAAGTTGTCATAACCTATATGATAATACCCCACTGCCCCATCATGATTAACATAATTATCACATATAACAGCGGTGTATGAATGCTTACCAAAGCTATTATACACCTGAATGACAAAATTATTAAAGCAATTTGCATCATTGTCATAATGATCATGAAGAAATTGGCTGTGGTCCTGGGGATAATATTCATACCCAGCACCAACCTGATAGTAAGAATGAAACATTTCATCAAGTACAACACCACCACCACAACAATTATACTGATGCATAGTAAAGTTCAAGTCATTTTGATGTTCAATATTATTAAAATCAATAATTTTTGAATCATAATTATGTTCATTAATGTCCTTATTCAAGAATTGTACTTTATTGTCTGTCTTTGTAGGAATCCCCGGGACCAAGCCCTGCAACATGGCCCTGGAGAAGTTCAGGGGGCGACCTAAGCCCTATTTCCCTGAGGTTGACTTCTGTTCCTGGATATTAGTGGTACTACGATGGAAGCATTTCATCTCTGGGTGCACCAAAGAACGTCCTTGCTTATAACAATGACTACAGAAATGCTTGTAAGTTCCATGGTGGGTCTCACTTGTACATGTGCCTTCGTTGAAATATCTACAAATCCTGACCTTGGAGCCAGATCCTGCCACAGACTGGGTGTTGTGCATTGCGAGCTGCGAGTTACTAATCCTGTTGAGTGACCATTGCATTGAATCCCCCCAACTGAGCCTACCTTCCTCCACGTCAGTCATAGAGACTGCCCACGCTGACCTGATGGCGGGCCACGGAAGCGATACGGCATCCCTCATTGAAGCTGCCAACTGGGTTAACATGTTTCTCGACAAAACCTGGTCCTCAATTAGCAAAATATTAGCAAGTTGCCCGGATACCCACTGTGCCATATTCAAGTCATCATAGGCGGGTCTTTTAAGATGTGAAGCAGATATGAGGCCCTCATTGGGCCACCTAAATTGAGGGCCAAGGGAAGTTGTGTCAGTGGTGTTATATCTGCCCGATTTCTTCCTAATGACAGTACTCTTACCTTGCATCACTTCTCTGTCGACTTGCTGATCATAGGTGGCTAACAACTGTGAAACTGCAGAAGAAATGCTTGGTATGGACCTCAGAACATCAACCTTAGGTGCAACTGCGTCCCTGGTGTCGTTAGCTACTACTGAAGGTCGTAGTTGAGCCGTACCTGGAACGTGAGTGTCCGTGTTGCGATTCATAGATGTACCAGGGACAGATGGTTGAGGTAAGTGTGGAGGCATCACGAACTGCTGACCACCTCTGGCATGAGCATGATTAACTGGAGGGACAGTGGGCGAGGTCAATGGTGTAGAACTGACGCTACCGTTGCATTCGAACCTGTCCATTCTTCTGGTCAGCTCTTGATTTGACGCGTCCAGCTTATTCAGCATGTCCAGTATGGCCTGACCAGTTGACGCTGATATCTGGGGTTGAACAGTAGAAGCAACAGTACTTACTGACGCCTGCTTAGGTTCAGGTAGCAGAAGATATGAACCGTTGTTTAATGACGCTGATTTGGACTTCTTACTCTTCCTTGGGGAAGTCCTGGCCTTATCAGATGCTCTAGTCTTCCTCTTCCCCTCAGTCGCAGGAGATTTCTTACGATATGATGGCATATCCAATGTTAAAATAGTTACACATAAAAGAATAAAATTTTAAATACTTCTTTACCCTTCAAAATCTAAATTCAATATGGCCCCAGAGTACTGGGGTAGCAAAGTTGAACCCCAGTCAAATATGATTGGTTGCTATGTAATTAGGGGATGAATAGAGGAATAGAAGACCGATGAAGTTAAGGTGTGAAGTAAACTGAAGTAGCAGGCCCCTCACAGGCCGTGCTATCCAAAGGCAATGTGTTAAAGTTTCTATTCTACTTAAAACTTAGCCTTGGTACCAGTCTGATGACATCATAGAAACTTCCCTAGAAATGTGACCTAGTTGCCATTTGTGACCAAGAAACAACCCAATTAATTTTTCTACTGACTTAATCTTCTCTTGAAGCCAGCTTACAAAGTCACTTTCAAACTGATACTTAAAGGACAAACATGAATTTTTTTTTAATTCTTTCGAGGAAATTGTTTTATGTTTTTTTATTCTGATTTTAAAATTTAAAACTGTAAATATATACATCATGGACGTTTTTTATGCTGTAAGATTTTTATACTGAAACAAGGAATGCTTATATGTGTTTGTGACTGATATCACTATAAAGTACAATGCAGAACGGTCAGATTACTTGTTTCAAATTAAACTCAAACTGAACAATGCCAAAGCAAAATTTCTTGTGATCGGATCAGAAGTTCAAAATTAATTCCAATTCAATTACGGTAGGTGGACATGCCATAAAAAGTGTTACTGCTGCTAGAAATAGAGGTGTTTGAATTGATGAAAATCTGTCCATGGCACAATAGATCCAACAACTCTGCAAATCTGCATACCTCCAAATTTGCAATATTTCTAGGATACGCCCGTTTTTAACACAATAATCTGCTCAGATTTTGATACAAGTATTAATCCTCTCCTGATTGGACTGTGCAAATGAATTTTTTCTGGGCTACCTCATTCACTAATCCAGAAGCTGTAACATGTACAGAATGCTGCAGCTCGTCTAGTCAGTCAAGTCAGGAATATGATCATATGACATCTGCACTTAAATCACTCCACTGGCTACCAGTTCAGCAGAGTATTGAATTCAAGATACTGCTTATCAAGGCTCTGAATGGATGTTTACCCACATATATCTCTAGTCTTCCTTATGGTCTGACTCAAAAGAACTGTTATCTGTACCAAAAACCAGATACAAATCTTTTGGGGATCGGGCATTCAGTACAGCAGCTCCAAAGCTGTGGAACAAGCTGTCATTAAAATTATGAAATTGCAACACTATCTCAGACTTTAGAAAACAGCTGAAAGTACACTTGTTTAAGACAGCATATAAGTGTTAATTGTTAATTTACTTTAGTTTATGTAAGCTTAAATTGTAAGTTTAACATATAAAGTGCTGATGTATATAAGCACTGTATAAATCATAATATAATTTAATGTAAAGGACTCATATATGTGCAGGAGACTGGAACTGTCACTTGCTGAACTTACCTTATGGTATTGGTGTCTACATCAGACTTTTATGATCAGCTTTAGAGGGAGGTTCTCCCCTATATTATATTTCTTACATTGCCAAAATGAAATGCCAAATGGTCGTATTTAGCCTGGAATTGACAAGTTGATCAGAAATCTTAGCGCCTTTGACATATTTTATTGTGTTTCAGAGACACTGACTAATTAAAATATTTATAAAATAGTGAATAAATGAGCAAAAATGCATGATTATAAAAAATTTTCTAAAACTGTAAAGTAAGACACATGCTCCCTACAGGGAGAGGGACAGCTGTTAAGTAAGTTAAGAGTTAAGTACGTTTTTTGTCAAACCATTAAGTCCCATAAAAGTCCAAAAAGCACTATCAAACTTCAAGTTCTTTATTGTCACACGATAGTGATGACCCATCACTAGAAACATTAAAATCCCATAGAAAAAGTAGATGCCAGAATTAGAGAATTTGATCAGAATTCACATCTCCCAGGTAAAGAAAAAAATAAAGGACAAATACTGGAACATACTGGAGGGGCAATCCAGAAGCAGGATAGATACTATGACCTCATATCTTGCAGATCTCAAGGAGGACACAACAGACTTCTCATGGAAGGGGGCTATTGTGATGTTGTGAAAGCAGTTGTAGGAAAGCAGTTGAACCATTCAGAGAAAAATTATGTGGCAAAGAGTAAAAGCTCAAAAACCAAGCAGACAGCTGCTCAGTGCTAGGATTATTAGTACAGTTCAGAAAAGGTGGTTTTCGTCACATATACATCTGTACATATACATACATAAAACAGATAACACATTACAAATCATTTAGTAGTCACATATATTCTTTTATGTTTGTATAATAGTACCTCATAATCCCAATCATTGTTTTCTTGTCTTGCGGGGACAACTGGGGAGTGTGTGACTAGACATTTGGGTGTCCAGGGGCTCACTCCAGGTGGTAACCTTATTCTAGGCTTTAGTTGCTAGCTGTGACAGTTGTTTGGCCTCTGCTTTTCATTGCACAGTGACGTCCCACTCTTGGCCTCCAGCCTCCATGCTGTCACTTTGACATTAGACACAGAGCAGTCAGCACCAAAACATTTTACCCTTCCTTGCCCCCTTTTCAGATCAGTATTACATTGCTCTCGTTCGTGTGTTCAGTTTCAGAAGCTCCTGCTTCTGGGTTGATCCTTGGATACTGCGCCAGCGGCTGGTCTGCTCCTCATCTCCTCTGGTGCTTTGTACTGGATTGATGGGCCTCCTTTCAACTGGCGTTTCCTCCACCTGCTAATCCACTGTGTGCCTGATCTTGCAACTTTTTGGGGTCTGGGCTGTTGTCAGCTATGTTACTTCAACTGCTGAGCTTTGTCACCTGACTATGCCTCATTAGATATACTGGACAATGGCTTGTGATATTTTGGTGCCTCAGTTCTGCTCTGTGAAGCTGTTATCGTGTTGTAGAGTTACACCTGCATCCTTTGAAATTGTTCGATGTTCGATATGACAAGCATATTAACAATTTCGAGACCTCCTGCCTTGCCTTGTGAATAACCACCGGATGGTCATTGGATCATTATATCATTCTTGCCAGTTGTAGTTGCCATTGCTGTGCAATCTTGCATGATAAGAGGATTGGTGGACTCCTGAACTGGGTTTTCATCCATGAGCTGACATATTACCAACAGCAACTATCCATCATTTAACTCTTGGGTCTGTAGATGGGCTTATCTTCTATCACTATACTCACATATGCCTCAGATGGAGGAGGCTTTTGCATAGCCAGCTGTCGTGGTTTGAGGGCTGTTCAAGAACAGAAACTGTCACTTGCTCTATTGGCGTCTGTGGTGTCCAGGTGATTGTGATTGAGGTTGATTCAGAATAACCTTGGCCGCATGCTTGTGGATGCCAATTAGGGATTGATTGTCAAGATGTACTACATTACTGTCGGGAATGCTCATTATGAACTACAAGTGTACTTTAGGATTGATGTTGCAGATTTTTATGTTTCAACAGGTTTATCTCATAGGGAAGAAATCCTTATTACTTGAGCCGGTAAAGGACATACCTGTTTTACAAGCAGTTACTTACTTACACACCATTGAGATCAGAGTTTGGTTCCGGCCCGGCCTCAAGTGAGAAAGCTGGTAGTTGCTAGCTGTTGGTCAGCAGTTTACAGTACAGAACATTGACCAACTGTATGCACTGCATTCCTTTGCCCTCTAACTACCCGCCATGATATGACCTGTACTGTGTAAAAGGCTATATAAAACCCCAAATAAGTAAATTATCTGGTATCAATGTTTGGTATGAATGTCCTATGTTGGTCAAACTATTATTTATTAAGAATTGACATTAGATATTTGATGTTATAATTTTTCTGGGAGATTGGTGATCAATTATTTGATGACGTTTACAGTTGGACAGTCACCATCTGATGATTTTGTTGACTATGAACTTTCCTAATGCATATGTTTGAATGTTGTGAAATAAAAACATATTTAATGTTGTATTTACTGTATATTATAGTTTATGGAACCAGGTTTGTGCAATTGTGAAGCCTGATACAGGTGTATTATGTTTTGTTTACTGTTAAAGAAGGCACATGGTGGCCCAGTGGGTAAGCAGGTTTAGAATTGACGTCTGGAAGTGATTTAAATTTAAAAATTCACCACAATTAGACCCAAAACAGTTTAAAAATAAATAAAGGGTTAAATAATCTAACATGCAAGTATTTCTTAATTACCTTGACTACTTAAATAATATTTATTTGTACTTTGTCACTATCAAAATTTCATATAATGAGTAAGGCTTTTTGACGTTGTATTTTAAAGAAAATATAATTATATTATCAGATTATTTTATGCCCTAAATCAGCTGCAAATACATAAATTTAAATCAGATTAAAAATTTTGCTATGTTATTTACTTAATATAAAAAGTTTATTTTCTGCTTCCTCTTTTTGACTGATAATTTTATTAAGCTACCTTACTAAACACTATATGACAGTATACAAGGCTAGATGACAATTGTTAACAATGCCATTCTTACTTGCGTATGTCTGAGTCCATAGTCATACTGCAAGGTCAAGTTTGCTCCACTAATGAAAGCATAGCTACCATCTGAACATTGAAAAGACGTTGTATATGAAGCATTTATTTCCAGTTGATAGACAGCCCCTACAAAAGAATAAAATACACTTGTACAAGCACTGTATTTGGCCAAGCATCAGAAAAATAAGGTCACATGTCTCTGAGTTAAGATATGAACTCAATGAGGTCGGCCACTTTCATAGGGTACCGTCCCATTTCTGTGATATATTGTAAAGCATGGTCCCAATTGTCAAATATTGTGAATCAGGAAAATTTTCTGTGATTGAAGACTCAGTAGGTGGGACACTGAAAGGTATGCAATTGGTTTGCAATCCACTCACCACCAATCTGATTTCAGGCTTGACAATTGTTACAGTTACTTGACAATACAGCTTGTGATAGCATACAGATCTGCCAAAAATATATACACTAGCTGAACAATCTCTATAGTAGGAAAGCGATTGCCGTGATCTAGTTCATGATAGTCCCAATGGGCTATACAATGTAAACGATTGGATATACAATGCAAAAGATTGAAAATATCACTTTATGACATATTGATAACGTCCCCTGGTGATTTCCCAAATTTCCTTCATATCCAGCCTGGATCCCTATATTGACCTGTCACTGGTCAGGTCAAATTTGTTGACCATTGGACAGAGTAATAACTTAATTGTCGTTGTTGTTTTTCTGCAACTGTTCAGGGAGATCTTGGGGGTGATTATGATATTCAGACAAAGAGTTCTTACACAAAGGAGAATGGGGAAGTCCACCATTGAATTCACTTAGTCAGTGGCTTAAAATTTATTGCAATTTATTTGTTTCATTGCAGAGCTATACCAAGAAGATCAGCCCACTTTCACAAATTTCATACTCATGTATTCGGATATTTTCAATGTAATTGCGTGCCAAATAACATCTGTAAGGTGTAAGGTTAGAGGATACACTATACACCAAAGGCCCCAGGTGGAGTGCTTCATCATCTCTGAGCCTGGCTGAAAACCCATCCCCCCCACAGAGGCATTGGCATCAATGAGGGGGGGTTTCAATTACCAGCTCAACCGCTGGAGAAGCGTTGTGGAGAACATTTTTCAAATTTAGGTCAGCAGATTTTAGGTCCTTCGATCCACCATGCTGCAAGAACTCAGAATTTTATGGAATAATATGTTTGGCTGGTAAATGAGTCTCTTCATACATTACTTAAAGATTTCAATATGTCAGTTTTGATGGAGTTAATTCTGATTTGAAACAAATAGTGTATGGAGTACCTCAGGCCTCTAGTTTAGGCTCCAAATTGTTCATCCTCTACACAAATGATATTTGTAATATTTTTAGTGTACTGAATTTTATTCTATTTGCTGACGATACAGACATTTTTTGTTCATGTAAAGATTTGGATAGTCTGTGTAAAACTGTTTCTTTTGAAAAAAATCCAAAACATGCTATTAGAACAATATGTGGGTTACCTTATTATAGTTTTACATCTCTTTTTTCAAAGAACTTAAAATCCTGATGTTTGTTGATTTGTTACATTTCAAACTTGGTATTATTATTATTCTAATGTCGTGTGGTCATGTCCATAGTCACAGCCTGTGTGGTCCTCCACGTCTTATTAGGACTGAGATTGGGACACTTTTTGTTCAGGTAAAGATTTAGATAGTCTGTGTAGAACTGTTTCTTTTGAAAAAATCTAAAAAATGATATTAGAACAATATGTGGGTTACCAAATTATAGTTTAACATCTCTTGTTTAGGAAGAACTTAGAATTCTGAAGTTTGTTGCTTTGTTGCATTTCAAACTTGATATTATTATTATCACAGCCTGTGTAGTCCTGCACATCTTATTGGGACTGAGATTGGGAAGGGGACAATTGCAAGTGGATAACATGGGTTAGATCCTGAATAATGTGATACAAGAGGAAACCAACTGCCTTTAAAGGAAGAAACCTCAGTGAAGATGCCTGTTTCTGTTGTGGATCATAGAGAGTTTTCAGGGTTTTAACCTCCCATTGAAAAGCAAACTGGTTTAGACTTTAAATGAGAGAGAGGTGGCAGGGTTTGAACCATGGACGATTTAAAGTTTTTTAAATTTAAATGTTTTGGGGATTAAAAGGGTTGTGCCTTCTTCATATGTCTCCTGAGGCTATTAAGGGTAGATTCGCAGGCGTTGCTGGCATGAGGCTGTGGAAGGAAGTTACAGGTGTCAGGTCTGATGATGATAGGCAGCTTGTTGTTGGACTCTGCAGTGGTGTGTAACGTTGTTGCTGTGGAATTGTATGTGATACTGGACAGACTGCTGCATTTGCTGCATTTGCACTGGCTGCTTCATCTGTTGCTTGGGTAGTGGCATCTGCAGCTGGATGTAATGTATGTGCTTCATGGACTGGGTTTGAAATATTTACTGTGGTCAACACTGACGCAGAACTGGCATCAGCGGCTGTGTTAGTAGTTGTTGTGTGAAAGTTGCTGTAGGACTAAATGTGCTGCAGATGGCTTGATGGAAAAACGTTGTTGTTGTCGTTGCTGTCTGTCCTTCTCTGTCCTGGTGAAAATCCTCAAAGTAGTCTGTGAAAATATTCTTCAATTTAGAACACTGCCTCTCCAGATAAGCCATTGTGGGGTCATTGTGGGACTTTTGGTAGATCATGTATCCCAGCTTGTTTTCAAATACTTCTGATTTCTTTTCCTTTCATGGGCCTACATCTAGTTCATGTTGATAGTCGATGGTTCGATGCTGGGGGTTTGGAAAAGGGGTGAGGGAGGCACCAGATATCAATAGTGGCTCCTCTATTGATCCACATCTGCTGTTAATTGAAATCGACTCCATTGCACCCGGCTTCGGTGACTGGGGGTTGATCCGACTTCTCTGATGGGCCAGTATCAGGTGGCCTTAAAACAATTGTAGCCTGTGTAGCCTCCATAGTATAATCTTGTGTAGCCTCACCCTGGTAGCTCCCTGAGCCACAACCACACTTGTACTCTCACTCTATGGGCTTTTTGAACTTGTTTGTATATCGCTTGCAGTAGGCATTCTCTGTTGCTTCTTCTTTGGTGGTATTTTAAGATTACGTTATCTTTTGATATCATTAGTGCTCGTCGAGGCAACTATTATTTGCTAGATTAAAAGTCCCCATAGAGATAAACTAAGTTTACAATTCTCCTGATGGTCCCAATTCAAGTTTACAGGACAACAGATGGAATGATTTAGTTCCCAATTCCCAAAATTTAACATCTGGAAGCTAGGTTTATGAAATATCACAGAAATGGAACAGCCCCCCCATACCACCCAGCTAGACAAGGATTGAGGTTTGAAGCATATTAACTCAAAGTGTATCGGAATAATAAAATTCAACCCCATTGGGTTTGGTGGTTTCTTCTACAGCCTAGTACCAGAGAAGCTTTAACAAAGAGAATTGTTCATGCAGATTGTTCAAATATAGTTCTACAAATCTTCTATCCAACTTGGATCGGTTGTTTCGTTTTATGTTATTTCCAACAAACCATGTGATTTACAATTTGACACAAAAGTGAGGGAATGGAGGACAACAATGCATGCAAGTTGGAAGGATTGTGTACTGAAAACTATCATGGAGCAGCAAGAAAGAGCCAACTTTCAGACAATGTTTGAGGATGGGATTCAAGCACATGATCAGAGAGCTGTACGGGGGTGGGGGGGGGGGGGGGGGGGGAATTTGTTACATAAAATGTTGTACCCACCATACATATTCATTGTCAATTTGAGATGCTTAAAATTACTTAAGCCTGTGCTTTTAGTTAGCCTGTATATTTTATCATATACATATGAACCTATTTTTTCTTTTCTTGAATCAACTTAACATTTTATATTTATTTGTGATTATGCCATACACATATCCACATAGGTAATCGCAACAAAGCTTTCATTTACACCTAAAACCATCATCCACCTATGTCTGCACAGACCAGAAGCACAAGTTCTGGTCCACATCTTACATGTATCACCATCTTGCAATACTGATGAAAATAAATGGTTAGAGGTCTGTTTAATATGCATTATTCACCTTCGCGATGTTTCACCAAGATACGGTTTATTGCATCCTTTACACATAATGCAATAAATCACATTACTACTTCTATAAGTGATTTAAAACTTATGTGGTATTTCACATTTCCACTGTTTAGTGTAGCTCTACTTGTGAGTGGACTTAAAGTGTTTTATATTTCTGGAATATTCACGTCAGAAATTTCCTGCAGTAATCAAACTTCAATTTGAGGTTTGATTTGAATGACTGGTTCTGGTTAAAAACATTTTGAATTGACCAGCATATCTTTTAGGTTTTGATTATGACTGAATCTACTAAAAACTTCTTTATGTGTCGTACAGTCTCTAATGTACTGCATAATGTCTCAGTGTTTGCCAATGGTCCTTCTAAGATTAATGGGGGTTTCCGCTGGAACCAACCCTATGACCAACCATACAAGTCTAGGGTCAGTTGTAAAAGTCGGGGAATCAGGTACGAAAACCAAAAAATTGAGCAAAAATGGGTTACATCTCCCCAACAGGCCTTACCACATCCCAGTTTGTCTGGATGAAGACACCAGCCTGACTTAGAGTTGGGATCATTTTCTCCATGACGAAACGAGAAACTACAAAGACAAGCCATAAGCTATCCAGGTGGATGGATCAAATTGAATGTAACGACACTGTAAACTCAACTCCCCTGACATCCCCTACTGTCCAACACCGTAGCTCTACCATGGCTGCCACTCAACCAGCTTTGTCCAGACCTCCTCAGCATGAGGCACCGCAGAGTGGCAGAATCATTGTGCAAGCAGATCCGGGTACATCCAGAGGTGCTGGTCAGATACCTACCCATAGCACTTTTAATAGGGATGCGGTTGTCCAGGGGCTGGACGTCCTTAGATATATCCCCAGTATCTCTTCAGCAATCACACAGTTGCTGGCGTTCTATGATCCACAGGTGGTACAAGATGCTTTGCCAGGTAAGGGCCACATGACCAGATGGAGGTACAACACCACTGACACCACCCTTGCTGACCCCCAGTTCAGGTGGCCCAACGAGGGCCTGGTGACTGCCTACCACTCTAAAAACCAGCTTAACTTAGCCCAATGGGTTGCAGGACAGTTGTTGAACGCTTCACTAATTGATGATCATACACTCCTGAGAAATGTTTTAACTTAAGTAGTCTTGGCCATGAGATACGGAGTATCGCTACCTTGGCAGGTGGTTCACTCAGCATGGGCTGTCTCCATGACAGAGATTGAAGAGGGATGGTTGGGGGCCACCCAGTGGTCCCTAATCCAAATAATCAACTCCCAACTGGCAGTTCTTAATACTCAGAATGCTTCATCTAATAACCAGAAGGTCAGGATCTGTAAACTTTTCAACGAGGACACCTGTTCAAGTGAGAGACACCACAGATCTTACAAACATTTTTGTTCTAACTGTTACAAAAACGGACGTTCTCTTGTGCACCCAGAATCCAGGTGCTTTTCACGCAGTTCAACTCGTATCCAGGAACAGAAGACACCAGTAGCCAAATAGGGACTCGGTCAACCACTCCTCCACCCCTTTGACTCCTGGGTGGGGAGAGATTTGAACATTCCTAAAAAGACAGACAATAAATATTCTGTAAAATTATTCAAAGGCAATGATAATTTACCATCGTTTAATAGTAATATTTCACACAGTGATGAGGTTTGATCAGTTTGATATGGCTTCTCCTTCTAACTGAGTAAAAGAATGTCTAAAAGAATTGCAAAGTTATAATTTAGAGATAGTAGACAATGATAAGTTATCAAGATTCAATACTGATAATTTGTACAGTCCTGACGCTTTGAATCAGGACCGGATTGATGTGTTTTCTCATTCTAAATGTTGTGATGAAGAAATGCAAGTTTATAATTCAGAGACAGTAGTTTATGAATATAACCAGAGTGGTCCTGGGTTCTAATATTACCCTCACAGGCCACTGAGTATTGAAATGCTGCTGGTGGTGGTGATGGTTATTGTGTTGGTTAAGGGCTGTTTTTATATGGGATTCAATCTAATGTTCAGATGTGTTTACAACCAATAATTAGAGTATTTAATGCTGATCCTGTCTATGTGCATACACCCATTATTCATAACTCGGATGAGCGGGGCCTTGTTGATTGTGGCGTGGATGCAAGTGGGACAAAAGTTAATCCCAGTTGTAACTCCACCCTTCAGGTCACAAATTTCTCCTCCCTTTACTGTGGTAAATGGGTTCCAATTGTTTACATCAGCAGTAGGGAGGTTTCTAACATCCCGGTTTCTATCTTTGGATTCAGGACCCCTTGGGGCCAGATGGGGCCTTGATCTGTCATGCCCATCGTCTTGAGGGATTGCTTACCATCACTGACACAGTTTTCCTGCACGTCATGCCAGTCCAGTCTTTTGAACAAGGTTCAGGTTTGAATCCAGAGCTTGATCCGGGCTTGGCTTATGATAACTATTGCAAGGATAGTAGGAGTTGGCAATACTACGGATGCTCCTCTGAAGATTACATGGTTTCACTAATAGATAATTTGCTAAATGCAATGGATCAGTCCCCCTTGATTTATTTATTCATTTGGGGTTTACGTTGCTTTCAACACTGTACAGGTCATATCACAACGGGTAGTTTGAAGGTCAGAGGTAACCAGTACACATAGTTTGCGGGGAACCGAACCCAGGCCTCAGAGGTGGGAGACGAGAGTGTTACCACTCTGCCACCGTGGCCCTAGCCCCCTCTTGATGTACAATCTGTGTGCTTTTGCCTCCCCTTTTGCTGGTCAAGGTGATTTGAACACGAAACCGGACATGATTATATCCTTTATTGAGTATTCAGATAATGACAATTCACTGACAAAGCAGACCAGTGAGTTTCCACTATGAAGTACAGACATACAAAGACATATGAAGACAGAGACATACTTTGTCTGATCCGAGACTTTCATTATCCGAACAAGGTAACAGGTTATTTGGCTCAGGCCGTCAGCCAGTGTCAATTACATCTATTCCTCAACTTTTGACTATTGCTGACACTATTAAGGCTACTGGCCTCCCCAACTACAGAACAGCTAGGATTCCCATCAAATCTGGGAATCACACTTGCAAGATTATTCAGATAAGCCAATGTTACAGTATATTAAATTTGGTTTCCCTCTATCCCTTACTCGGGCTAGCAATTTACATAACAAAGAGGTAACTAGCCATTATTCAGCTCGTCAGTATCCTTAAGAAATACAAAAGTACATTGACAAAGAAAAATCTTGTGGAGCTTTATTAGGACCTGTTGATCATATTATCCATGAACAATACCATTGTTCTCCAATAATAACTCGCCCCAAGGACAATTTCAGTAGGAGAGTTATATTAGACTTTTCATATCCTCGAGAGCATTCGGTGAACTTGCATGCTGACAAAAACAGGTTTACCCATTCCTCTTTTGTTCTCCAGTTTCCTAACATTGACCATACAACGGATGACATAGTTCAGTGCACAGAAAAATGCCTTCTCTTCAAAATACAAAATGCTTTTTCGCAACCTTAGGGTTGATCCTGTGGACAGTTTGAGGTTTTCTGCTTATCTAGCGGTATTGTTTGACTTGACCCACAGATCTGAAGTTTTCCAGATTTGAATCAATAGCTTACATTGTAGCAAAAGCAGGGATTAAACTTCATTGCTACATAGACCTCTTCTAACTAACAAAATCTTATGCCTGGTATGGGCACTTCAGCAGTTAATGCAATTCAGACCCCTGTCCCCTACCTCTCCCCTTTTTGTTCACAACCCTTTCACCCAGTCATCGATACTACCCTTAGATATGGTCTCAGGAGGATTCTCAATTACCTTGGTATTCCTCTCTCAGGCCACGGGTTCCACACTTTCAGAAGGTTGGGGCCACTTTGGCGTATGACAACAATTTTGACCTCCAGCACATCAAAGACCATGGCCTGTGGCGTAGTTCCGCGGTTTGGACATATCTCTAGAATGCCTCTCCGGTCCCTTCCATTGCCCCACTTACTTTGGCCTCCATCATTCCTTTGATTGGGCTTGGTGCTTTTAGAATTTTGAAAATTTTAAAGTTTTAACCCTGTATATACCTACTTACTTGTAAAAGAAAATCCTCAAAATTTTTTTTACATCATTCATTATCATGACCTTTGACCTCACTCACTCCTTGGGAAATTGTTGGTTTTTATTGAGTTTAATATTTTGATTGGCATCTTGATGGGAAGACAGAGAAGGACACATTTGAGCCCACCACCATCACCAGCCCTACAGCCACCACCACAGCATCAGTCCACCCGAAGGAGAAGAAGAAAGCCACCAAAGCCATGGCTCATGCCTTGGATCCTCACAGACAAAAAAGGGATGTTACATCAACCTCAAACATCCCAGGATACTAGAATTTTGTCAGGATGCCAAATGCCTTTTTTACCTCATCGAAGAATACATACGCCACCACATCAAGATGTCAGTCACCAGTTCCAGGAAGCCATTAGAGGGTGGACTGAAACTGGCAATAACACTAAGACACCTGGCTACTGGAGAGACCTAAAATTCTTTGCGGTATTACTGGTTGATTGGCAAAAGCACCATCGGCAAATTCGTCCCCAGGTCTGCAAAACCATCCTTCCTCACTTCCATGACGAATATTTAAGCTGCCCTGATAGAACTGCGGAGTGGAAAAAGGTGAAGGGGAAGTCAAACCAGATTGAATGTCCTCCACACAGTAGAGGCAATAGACAGGAAGCACATCACCGTGAAGATTCCAAAGAAATGTTTGTTTTGTGTGTGTTTGGGGACAAAGTGTTTTTGGTGGGGTGGTTCTTGTTTGGGGATTTATTTCAAATAGTAGCAATTGATCGTTTTTGGAAGATTCGGGACTTTTAAGTGTTTAATAGCAGTGTTCCTGAAAGAACAAATTGGAGGCTTGGCAGGTGTTCTGCTGCTGCTTAGTGTTGGCTGACTTCAGAGGAGAATGAGCTTTCAACTGGGCTGGTGGCTGCTGATGTTCTTGCTGCACTGTGGTGGTGGTTGTAGGAGGGGAGGCTGGTGTCGGTACGTCAGCTGGTGAAAACGGCTGCAGAGTGTCTTGAAATTTGAAAGTCCTGAAATGTTGTGCCAACTTTCTTCACCTGTTATCTAAGGCAACTGATGGAGGGCTGAAGTGTTTCATCGGTGTCAATGTAAAGGTGAGTGGTCTTGAAGGTCCAGCCTGTTGGTTATCAATGACAACGACTAGGAAAGAAGTCAGCTGCCTTGCTTTCCTATGTTTGCCACTAGGGGTTGGATGACATGGCTTTCGGGCTTCTGCATTTCTGGGATGGTAAAGATCTATTCCCTTGCAGCTGGTGTTGGCTACTGTGGCTATTGAAATGTCTGTGGCACAAATGTTGAAGTGGAACTTGAGGTGCATGGAAGTGTCTGTGGTTTAGGTTGCTGTACTTGACGTTCATGTTCTTCCCTGTATTGAATGCATCTGAGAAGCTTGACAGTCTTGTTTCTAAATGTCTGAAAGTCTTTCTATTCTAATCCCTCCACTTCTGACCCCAGATAGTTGCAAAAGGCTGAATATCTTGTAGTCTCCCGCTTTTCGCCGAGGAATGAAGTAAGCATTGTACACATCTGTGTGAACTGGTCCATTGACCAAAGAGCACTCTGAAGCTGCGGTAGGGCTGATGACAAATTTGTGACCTCAGGTATCTAAACTTGTCCTGTATCCAGTTCTGATGTTCCATCATCTCTTTCAGGGCTTGTCCAGACTTTGCCTGTGTGAGCTTGCCGTAACATGTCCTCTGCAACTCAATCCAGGTCTTGCACAACTTTAAAGACAGCTTGGAGAATCTCTCAAAGAGACACTCCTTTCTTGCTTTGTCTTTGAAATGATCATTTCTTTTGGCGTACAAGTCCTAGTGGTTTTTCACCAAATCAAATATTGCCTCCTCATCAGAGTCTGCAAGAAATATGCTGGTTATATGCTCCGTTTTGTAGCTTGACTTTAATCAAGTTGCCGCCTCTCCTTCAGCCTCTGTTTCTGTGTCACTTTTCACAGTTCTGGGCCTTTTTCAGCAACTCCCACTGTCAAATAATAAAAAGAGGTGTTTTCGTAAAATAAACGAAATCCAAAAATATAAAGTCAGCCAACTTCTACTTAACATTGCCCTAGAAACAATGCCAGATGTAATCCGTCCAGATTCCAGATTTCTTATATAGAGATTTCATCAGCCGTGGGTTGTAACCTTGAAGCCAGCTTGTCTTACACTGTTCCCATCTTGTCTGTTGTGTAACTGTCTTGTCAGTTTCTGTTTACAGCTTGTCTGTTTCTGTTCCCAGCTTGTCCTGCTGTGATGTTACCAACCCTACAGTTGAAGACTGGGAGCCTTTCTGTCTTGACGGCAAGTGTCCAAGCCAGGCCGGTAATGTTTATATGACTGGCTGGTTTGCTTTTGAGTATGGTCAGTTTATGTTGCTGGCCTGTCTGGAGGTGGAGTTCTGGTACTTAACCGGGACAGCATGGCAACTTCTACCAGACAGGATGGTAAGAGTATAAGACAAGATGGAAAGTTTTACCGCCAAGCCGTAGAGATTCACAACAGGACAGTTCCCAGGTGGCCAGAGTCAAGGATTGGAAACAAAGTGGTGGAGGGACTGTGAAATATCAAAAGTTTTTGATATTTTGGCTATCCACCATTACAAGGCAGGAAAGTGTACCCGATCATAACCAACTATATAAATAAAGTTCCCAACCCTCGAAAAATACCTAGTTACTGGCCAGCTAGTTCCTCTTAAAACCCCCCATAACACTTAGTGTGTGAAGCTAGGAAATGACATTTTTTTTCATTGTCATGTACAATTAAGACCTTGGATTCTTCTAGGCTGTTGCATTGTATTTTAAGTACAAGCTCTGGTGAGACTGGCAGTTTGAGAGTTACTTTTAACTTCTCTTCACTTTTTTTGTCACCAGACTTTCATGCATTTCGGTATAGAGCCATTAGTACCCACTTCACCCCAGTAGGTAAGCAGCAGGTAGGGTTATATCCAATTAGAATGTGTTTTGTTCCCAGACTTTCTTAAATTCTGGTTCACTGCTACCAAAAGATTTTAACCTTGTTATTTACCCTTCTGAAGTGGTTCATTAACTTAGTTTAACACAATAATGTCTTAAAAATTCACAATCATCAATAAGGTCTTCATTTTGTCACAGAAGCGACTAAATCTGTGAAATTGACCAAAATGGTCTCAATGGATGCATCTTTTATTGTGTGCTGAATTGTTCATGAATTAATTATGTGTCTGTAGATGCGGTGCATAGTGCGGTGTAGGCCAAAAACTACCAAAAATCACCATCACAGCAAATGTGATTAGAACTCTAGCAGGGTCCCAGTTAATATATTTCTGTGTTATTACCATCATATGTTTCAGTTTTTTTATCAATAAGATAAATGTTAAATAAAATGAGGAGGAGGTTCTCAAATAATATCAACAAAAAATATTTGAGCAAGAGAAAGAGGAAGTTTCCAAATAAAATCAACAAAAGATATTTGAGGAATTTGTAATGGTGATTAAGGGTTATTTTCTTGAGGGTTGAGGCATTGTCCTCGATACATTCGAGGCCTTTTTCTCCTGAGCATTAATTTGGGTATTATTGGCATTAGTTTATGAGTGTTAAGGGGGAGAAGATTGAGTCATCTTTGTGCTTAATGATCTGGATGGTTTGGTGACGAATTCTAGATAAAACTGAGTATGTATTGTGGATCAAGATTTGCAAATGTAATTTTCTGTGTATCTACATGTTGGGCATGTGCAGGCTTTAATAGATCTGGCTAAAACTCGGTGTTCAGAACTTCACCTGTTAACGTTTGTGAAATTTTTGCAGCATGATTTTGTATTAATTCTCTAATAAATAATGGGCCTGATCTGCGTTTTGTAGTTGTGCTTGACTGGTGTTTGACTGTAGGAAAATAGCTTCAGGTGTTCATATTCAACCGGTTTTGTTATATGTATCTGTAAGTTGCTGTGAATGCATTTCATGAGTATCTTTTAACATTTCTAATGCACCATCTCCCGCTTTTAATATTTGAACAATAACTTCCTGTAATCGTTAGGGCATTTTAACTTTATTAAGTTATTTTGCTACTGATTTGGTGTTACCTGACATGAAGTAACTAGCCCTAATTTGATTGAAGATAGTATGACGTTTCTATAGAATATTTTCATAATAATGTTTGTTGTACAATCAATTAGCAGACATGCATTGAGAGACACCCACTAGGATATATTAAAAATTTCATCATGGGACATTTAACGGATTCTTTCAGTCGAAACTGCATCTTTTAAACATTTTGAAAAGTTTTGATAGAACATTTGATAGTTTTGTCCTATCATGTAATTCTGAGACAGTTTGTACATATTGTTTTGGTAAAGCTACACATTATTGCAGTATAGAATTGTTTTTGCAGCCACCGTTTCCAAGCAATTAAAATTGGGTCAACCATCTCTGAGCTGCTGGTTGGGGTACCACAAGGCTCGGTCTTTGGTCTTCTGCTGTTCTCCTTATACACCACTCCTTTGAGTAGGATTATTGGAATGCACCCTGACATCAAATACTACTTTTATGCAGATGACACCCAGTTGTTTATTCATATGACTCACAAAAAGCCTTGGCTTTGACAAACTGAATTCATGTATTTCGTGATGTTTGAGAATAGATGTCAAGTATGCTCAAATTAAACCCTGACAAAAGACAGTTTATCATCTTTGGATTCCATGCTCAACTCAAAAAATTAGATCCCTATCTCCTAGTTAGGATATTTGGTGATTTCATGCATCCAGCAGTTGTTGTGAAGAACCTTGATGTCTGCTTTGATGTTAATTTCTCCTTTGCTGATTCTGTCCCAAAAATTTGTAAGACATGCTTCATTCAGATTTGTGGTCTCAGCAAGTTAGACAGTACTTGACTGATGAGGCTGCTATCCTGGCTGTTAATGCCTTGGTGAGTAGTCACCTTGATTACTGCAACTCTCTCTTCAGGAGTCTGTCCAATCTCAACATGCGAGAACTGCAGCTGTTTTAACTCTTTTTTGATTGCTAGTTTCTTGTAATTTTTCCACTGATTTTGCAACCAACATATGGAATTTCACTGACTGCAAATTCCGATTTTTCTGCATTTAGTTTAATTCTCTGCTCCCTGAGTCTTTATAAAACAGTTTCTAATAATTCAAGATGCTTATCTGCTGCATGTTACACAAGTAAAATGTTGTCAAAATATGAGAACAGATTTCGCCAAAACAGATCTTTCAGCTGAATTTTGGTGACACATGAGACATCGCTTAAGTTGCCAGATTTCATCTCCACTCAAAAATGCTTAGCATTCTCTGTGATCCAGAACTACTTCTATTTAATAGAATGGCTGTTTGATGTCCAAGCTAGTGATTATCTAGGGGCTTTTGGTAACACATTGGTTACATCATGCAGTGACAATGGTGTAAGTGAATCTTTGGTTACATGTTAATTATTCTCCGTGCAATCTATGACAAATCAGGCAGTTGAGAGTTTTTTCCTCTGTACTGATATGATGGGACTAAAATATTTACCTTGTGATTTTTCAATAATATAAGCAGCTTTTTTTTCAGGGTTTTTCTTATCTATGGCTTCTTGTTACTCTTGATTGTATTGGTATTAAATACCTTTCCAAGGTATTGCATCAGGATTTATATCCATTTGGTGTTGATAGCTTCACAATCCTATCTATGTAACTAACAGTTGTTTGTCCACTGTCTCCAGCAATATATCATGTGATCTATCGGGGTGTCCACTAATACACAAGTATCTGTGTCTAGTGATCCGTTCAATGTCCGTTGACACAAAATTGCATTATTCTGTTATCCTTTTCAGATTAAAACAATATCCAAAGTACAGCAAATCCACTCTCTACTAGAGTACCCAGATCGATCCAACAAAAGTTCACAACAAAGTGTAAATAGTTTCGTGTAGCAGTTCTATGTAGTTCTATGTATGTAGTTAAATGTAGTCATTTCCCCAAATCTAAAAATGATCTGTATAATAGAACTTATTCGGTTATAGAAGCCTAGAGGGATTTACCCCAGTCTGTAAAAATATCAATCTAGCAAAGTACAATAAACATACCACATAACACAAAAAAATCAATAACTCAATTGCCCCAAATGGCAACAGATACACAACTCCCCTCCCCAAACTAAGCAATGCATTGGGCACAGCCCCCATACATGTTGCCCAGATAACATCTCACGCAATCACAAACCATGTTTTTTTTCTAATTCTCTGATTCTCTAATGTCCACAGCATGCCCACAAAGTTCTCTATTGATGATATTCATTTCACTTAAATTTGGAGTTCATATTAGCTTTCATTTGTACTCATTTGCAAAAGAAAGTAATTTTACGAGAATTAAGATCTGCCACAGGTCAGTGGTAAGCCACATCATGATATAATGACTCAATAAAAACAGTTTTGCAAAGATGCAGCAGATAACCAATTCTGCACCAAAAAACTCTAAATACGCTTCCATTGTTTTTTGTTATGGTCACGGGCAAGTGTGGTAGCAATTACCGGTTGCCTTTAAGTTGCAACAGGAAAAAAACAAATGCTTTACTTATTTAAGCTATACTATTTACTGTATTTAAGCATTAGAAAAAGAATGATTACAGGTATGCTCTCAATAGTACACACAATGACATAATCATTAAACCAATCTGACCTGGCCACTGTAACTGACAGTTAAGTTTGTCCACTGTCTCCAGCAATCTGTCTTGTGATCCGTCCAGTGTCCACTAATACAGTGATATCTGTATTCTGTGATCTGTTCAATATTCAATAAGACAAAATGTTCTTATTCTGTGATAATTCTAATATCCAATCACACAAAAAATGTCCATACAGAGATATTCAGACAGTTTGTACAACTGTACTGGCCACTCCAAGATATGAACAATGTCCAAAATGCAGTAAATCCATTCTCTGGTAGAACCACACACTGTGTACAGACGAAAAGTATCCAAGGTACAGCAAATCTATCCAGACACTGTATCCAGTTCGCTGCATTAATAGTTTAATCACAAAGTATAAAGCATATAAAAAGTACATATCCACTTGATAATACAATGTAGCTCTAAGACACAGTTAGCCTTCTATATAGCCAGTGAATACTATGTTCATCTGTGGTCAGGTGTACAGTGCTTATATTTGGTTATGGCAGTGGCCAGTAGCTTATAGATGCTTATAGAACGTTATAGAACTAACTCAGAAGCAACAAATTTCACCAGATTCACCAAGGAAGTTCTAGAGACTACTGGTAATTGGGTTTCCCCATCTACTAATATAATCACTGAGGTTGTTAGAAGGATTTCCCCAGTCTATAAACAAATCAACACACCATCAATGCCATACAACACAAACATCAATAACCCAATGATCTTAAATGTTACTACATATATACATATAATACTTAGACTATACAATGTATCGGAAAAGTGTCTATGTATGTGACATTTCTTCACATGTTACATCCCACAAGTTCATTTAAAAGTAAGTCAAAGTTATAAGTCCTGACGGTCCTTGGCCACATCTCAATAAGGATCCTTCTTCGAGCATTGCATTTCAAAGCCTTTGCTAGTGGGTGACCTACAAGAACAAAAGGCAGGCAGTACTGATGTATGTTGGGAGACAGCAAGCTGCAAATATGTGAATATTTTGGGATCATGAAATTTTATTTGTTGGACCTTCCATGTACATTTTTAAGAAATATGATGGGCCAGTTTCTGGCAAAAATTATATTAGTGACCCTTAGAAATAACTGTAAAAGGTTTGTTATTTTCATTTTGCAAAGGCAAAATACAACTTATGCTCTTATTAAAACATATTTTAATGAAAAGAAATCCACGTAACTATACTTTAAAAAGGGAAAGTAATCTGGCCACGTAGTGCAAAGTTATGAAGTGGTACAATAGTAATTGATCCATATCTTGCCAACTACACTTCCTTTACACAATTTCCTGCAAGATTTTACTGTGCGTTTGCAAAAGATAGTTCAATTATAAACTGTATATAATTAGTATAATATATGAGCATATTTTCCCAAGTTTTAGGAGAACTTTCTTCTAAAACACAAAACATAAAACCACTGAACGTAGGTACAAGGTGCTTCTTTGTAACTTATAAGCATCGTACAAATAATCTTGTGGCCATGCAATTACATGTTTCACCTTATGGAGACCAGACTTGTTGCCAATGTTACCCCTACCTTTTGTTTCCAGGCGTGAAGCATTGTTGTGTGAATTCAATCTAGCATAGTTCCACGAATGATGGACTTCTGTTCCTTTTCCAGTCTGGTGAGCTGTGTGCTGAAGGATCTTGAGACAACTCCATTTTGCCACCTTCCTGATTAATCAACCTTTCGTCAAACCTTGACATCAGGCCCATGACTTTATCCAGCTTTCTCTCTATGCAAGACATTATATTACCCTACAAGTTATGGTAGCAGCATCTGCCTGACCTTTTGAGTCTTATTCCTTTCGACTTTTTGTTAGAGCCAATTTAGGGGTTCAAGAACCAATTGCAATACAGCTCAGAAAGCTGTTGTAAACCTATTGTAAATCACTATGGGACATGAATAGATTTATTTTTCTTTCAAATAGGAGGTGTTTTTGAAACCAAATGGTGGATATGGAACAGCCCTCTTATACATTGGTATACACTTGAAAACTGTTACAAAAGATACTCACCAATAAGAGACAGCAGAATTGCAAGAGAGGTATACATCTCTACAGAGGCCTTCAATGAATATGAACAACTCTACCTGAAAATTTATAGAAGTTGAAATAATCAGCAAATTTGTGAATTAATTTAGAAGAACGTTGTCCAGCTTATATATTTTTTCCAATCTGTTGCATACATAATGTTTTTGTTGTCAAGGAGATATTGTTTGTTAACATCAAAGATAAACATTCAGACATGAGTTATAAATTATCATTACAAAGTGTGTTAAAGATATTAAAAAGGTATTCAAAAAAGGTTCCAAAAATCCTAATAATCTGAACTGTGTTGATGATTTGACTCCTTTACTTTTACTATAGAAAAAGTTGAATTTTGGGGTTTTTTGTAGAACACGGAAAAGGACGTTTTCTGGAAATTTGACTATCCCTTATTAAATATTAGTGCCTGTGTTGTAGTAAGCATATTTGTAGACACATTTTTACCATTTGGTATAAAACACATCAATGCAAGTTGAAGTTAAATATTTAATACTACAAAAAGTATTAAAAATTACTTTAATGCGATTTGAAAAAAAGTCCAAACTTTGCCTTGGTTACTGCTCTCTCTGCATCTCCGTTTACACGTGTCTATTTTGTTCTGTTTTCATTTGAATCTCCTTGTATGCTTTTTA
Source organism: Sabellastarte sp. h YS-2021 (assembly GCA_964017235.1). Taxonomy (NCBI): domain Eukaryota; kingdom Metazoa; phylum Annelida; class Polychaeta; order Sabellida; family Sabellidae; genus Sabellastarte; species Sabellastarte sp. h YS-2021. The sequence continues at coordinate 15,766,574 of OZ024933.1, forward strand.
AATATATTTGGGATACCCAGTAAGTGTATTAAGCATTTCCATCTTTAACTTTGCCAAACTTTCAATTTAAGTGTCATTATATTAATAAACCATTTTCACGAGTTTATCAAAAGTGGTGTTCAGGCAACACAATTGTCAATCCCCCACCCAGGGAAGTAAGGGGTTGTAGGGGTCTTATTATAGTCTACCTTTAACCCTTATGAGGTTTACCGACATTTCAGCAGGGCTATGTTATCCTCCCTCTGATTGGCTGACCTTTAGGGTCACAGGTTATGTCCCTGTGCTTCTCTCCAAAAGTGCATTTTTCCTCTAGTTTTGTAAAGCTATGTGAGAAGAATAATACAGGCATTATAGCGCGCACCAATCAGATTGCAGTATTTAGTCACGTGACAACAGTGACCTTACCTGATGATGATGTCCCTGGTCATGTGATTGGTCAAGGATTCCCCCTAGACTACGTCCACTACCTGTCCATCATCGGTCACCTGACTGATGATGTCACTGATCACTAAGCCCCGCCCTCTACCTGTCAATCATCTGTCATGTGACTGATGATGTCACTAAGCCCTGCTCACTTCCGGTCACGTGACCCGTTGCGTGTGACTAAATACTGCAATTTGATTGGTGCACGCTATAGTGCCTGTATTATTCTTCTTATGTGAAGTTTTTGTCTTGAATTGTATCCTAAACACTTATTTTATCGCAATTTAGTCCAATTCGAAACAGTATTTCACAAACGAACAAATATTTATCATGTGCTGTTGGTTCTTGTTGTTTATCTATGATGGCCCAATAAAGAACTTGATTTTGGTGGTTGAAACTATTAATATTATTTTGAAACTAGTGAGATAAATGGTCTTGCGAAATGGGGCCATTTTTAACTTTTTTCCATGTGAAAATGCACACGTCAAACAATGCTTAAAACACTAAATTAAGCATCTGGCAGCATTTGAGATGTTTATGTTAACTCCAGCAAATGCTGTCACCCAGGCAAGCACTGCAATATTCATTAATATCTAGCACTTTATTTAAAACTAGAGAAAGTAACATCAATTTTTGACTTATTTACGATTGAAACATTTCAAAACTATAAGACATTTCTATATAAAAAAGACATGAACTTGCAAAACATTCTGCATTCTTACTGAACTTGAATCCAAAATTATTTTACATTAATTAATGTATTTATATGTACAAGTTTATAACGTAATTAAATAAATAAGAAATAGATTTGAGTTGAATTTTAATCATGGTGTACATGAGATTGGGATGTGAATGTAAAACAAGCATGTTTAAAATAAATAAAAACAGTACAAAACTTTAGAAATGTTAAACTAAAAGGAAAAACAAGGTGCAATTTTGGGGATTTACATCACATTCAACTACCTGGGTCATTTTGAAACAGGTCCTCGGCTGGTTTCCAGCTCTTTAAATATTTAACTGATATGTCTAAGTTCTTTATAGCTTGCGCCTGTGTCCATGCATACTTTAATCAATAGAAATCCAGGTTACTGAACGAAAACAACCACAAATAAGTTTTTTGACTAAGATGTGCCAAGTTATGGCTGAGAGCAGTATAAAGTGTGAAAAAGAATATTTTATTGTGAATGACTATGGCATTTTCTCTATTGTGATGACCTATGTTTAAGTCCCAAAACATTTAATTGTGTTTTCTGGTTTTGATTAAGTGCTTTAGAGCTGCATTTCCTATAAATTTAACACCACTCTCAAGAAATAATTTTATACTTTGGGTTGAACCCCTTTACATTATTTTTCAAGATGGGGGGTTCGAACCCCCTGAGCTTCTCCTGGATCCACTAGTGTGAGCTTGTCCTCAGGACAGAGATTAAACATGAAAAAAGTTCATTTGAAACTAGAATTCAGTGCATTATTATTATTTATCATTATTGAAAAAACAGATGTTTCTTGAATGTATTTTAAAAGCAACAGTTGCCAGGTGTATTTCAGAACTGTTGAACTAACATTTTTCACATATCCTCGTGTATTATAGATATTTTATAACATAAACATTTATTGTCTTACTTTTTATATACAGTAAATTAGCAAAGACATTCAGAACTTGGACGTTGGCGAATCATACCTTTTCAGTTCGAGGTTTTGCTCTGGCAACACAAGTCCTTTTTAAAATAAGAGTTGTGTATCCAATTGCTTTTACAGACACCTTATGAAATATCTCTCAAACAGCAACTCTCCACTTTTACATCTGCTAAAGGACTGAATTGAAAATTCACTGATTATGTCAGACAGTGAAGTTATAATAGATCAATCAAGATTCAAGAGGGACAATCGGCCACTTGATAAGTTCAGGATACAATCTAAGTGTCTAAGTGTCTTAATTGAGTGTTTCAGGTGAATTACTTTTGAATGAAATTTGTATTACCAAAGCAAAGTGACATTTGTAAATATTTTTATATTTGATAAATTCTCCCGTAGTAAACATGTAATACATTAAAAACAAGATGCACTCAGAGAAAGAGAAAACACTCAACTCAGCCTCTCAAGTGTTTTAAAGTATTGTATTATCAATTGTCTAATGTTTGTATTTGAAGCAATGTTGGAAGACTTTAAAATGAAACTAAACATGCTGAATATTTTTCCGGGTGCATACTTGAACACACACATCCAGATAATGAATAAATATTTTGTGGATATTTAGTCAGTTCACAATTACATGGCTCACTCTCTAGCTGACATAATTTTGATAAAATGGGTACAAAGAGTAGTGGAAACCATTGAACGCTCACATCCACCAAGTAGCATTTAGAAAGTTTGGGAGGTTTATTGGTATCCAAAGTATAAAGTGGATCTTTCCTAAATGTAATTGCTTCTTTCTTTGACCAGGCCCTTCTTACTAAACATTTATCATCAAAATCTGCTCATTACTTTAATGAAACAGCAACCAAAAGCCAAAGTCATTGTAAATACATTGAAAATGAGACCTATAAAAAATAAATATTTTTTTTTGTTTCCAAAATATGATCCAGAACTTTCCCAAAAAGAGAAACTTCTTCCTTTGGCCAGGTCCTTCCAACATAATTTTTTATAAAGATCTGATTATTACTTCTGAAGAAATTTAAATACCAAAAAATACAAACTAGGTTTTTCACTTCACAATGACAATTGCATTGTAACATCATTAAGTAATAACAAAATCAGAAAGCAAAATATTGATTTACATGTGTGGGGAAGAGAAGCAGATTTCTATGCATATAACAAATTAAAAATAAGAAAAATTATCTCTTGAGTTTAATTATCACTTAAATTTCACCAAAGGACATTTCACTGAAGGACAGAAAGAAACTGCAATAACACCCTCAGCTATTTGTTTCTGATTTTTGAATGAAATATCCCGGATCTGAATGTTAAATCAATATCACCACATGATTTTCTATTGAAATTATTTCATAAAGTATGTAACCTACAAATAAGTTAGTTATGTTGTTAGAAAGGTATTATAAAAACCCTTCCGCCAGTTTTTGTCTGTAAAAAGGCATGCAAAAGCATGGTCTGCAAAAGTTAGTTTGTACTGTTGTTCTGTACTTTTGAACAATGATCTTGTTAGTAGTCAGTTAAATTACTGTAATTCAGTTTTCAGGAGTCTCTCTGTGTTTAATTTTAGTAAATTAACCGCATCCAAAATTGTGCAGCTAGAATCATATTGAATACCAGTAGAATACTCCTGTACATAACAAATTGCATTGGCTTCCTGTTGACGATTGCTCAGTCTTTAAAAGAGCCACCCTTGTTTACAAGTTTCTTCATACTGGTTTGTCCAAGTTTTTTGATCCATACTTCTCTTCCAGGCACAGTCAGAGTGGTGATAATTTCCTTGTCATTCTAAAGTGCCAATCCTCAGTCTATAAGTTTCCAAACAGTTTGGTCATAGTTTTGCTTTTGATGCTTCCTTTGTTTGGAATGTTCTCCCTGGTGATATTCGTGCATCCCCCTCCTTAGTCTCCTTCAGAAAGTGCCTTAAAACCTACCTTTGCACCACGGTATATCCATCTTAGTCTTACTCACCCCTGGCTTTCTCTGTGTGGTACTTGGACTCTTTTATGTCCCTGGGTACTAAAATCAGTTGACTGTTTTTAGTTATCTTGCACCTTAGCGTCCCATTGAATGGGGGGATTAAGTGCTATAAAAGTCTAATTAGAATGCAGAAATGGTGGAAAAATCGTAAATTAATGAGGTTGTGATGTATGTTACCAAAAGCAGATTTCTCTGTATACACCCAGTTGAAAATAAGAAAAACTCTCTTCTTACTTTAATTTTCACTCACATTTCACTAAATCCATCTGTGCCCCGATGAAATATCTGCCCACCAAATTTGAGCTTGATCGATAGGGCCAGAAGGTGTACAGACAGAATGATAGAGTGACAGAAAGAAGCAACTGAACTACCAACGTAAAGGCAATGTGTGCGTGTGCTTGTGTGCGTGTGAAATACCATACAAACATTACCACAAGCAAAAAGGACAAAAAATCAACAAAATGATGTGGCCTAGCTATCTCAGTCATGCAAGTCAACTCATACAGTGAGAAATGCTTTGAGGCTGTCAAGTAGCATAAATCATTGATATTACATATAACTATCCATTTAGGATTACTCTCACACTTTTTGACTCTCCCAATTATATATTTAATGATTTTTCAAGACATTTAAACCCACAAAGAGTGTCCCATTGACATTCAAAATTCATGTCATCAAATCGTAAAATAACCTGTTAAAATAACAACATATTTTGATAGCTCAGAAAAGAAGTTTAAACAACTCCTCTCACTATGTCCAACAAATATTCTGTCAAATTAGTTGGCATCTTTCTCAAATGCCTTAGACTTTCAATATTGCTCTCTCTCTCTGATCATGTGCAAAGCTACAAACTTGACAAGATTCAAGTTGCAAAGTCAACACGATTACATACTTCAATACATCAATTCTCGCAAATGTTCTAGTTAGTAGTCTGTTAAACTATTATGACACTTTGCGAGTTTTCAGTTGGGAAGACTGCAGTGTAATGAAATTCCCTTGGCAAGGTTGACACTCAATTATCCAGATCCTCCCACATCTCAACGAACAACTCAAAAACTCCATTAGCTCTCAGTAAAAATACAGGATTCTCATGCACTGCATGTTATATATTTAGCACACTGAGATTAGATTCGAACCAGCTACTTTGTTGATAGAATACGTCATTTTACCACAATTTTAAACAGATTCTGTAAATAGATTTGCATATTTTAGTAGGACTGTCATTTAGAGGAAGTCACATGAAAGTTGATAATAACTTTTCACATTAAACCTCAGGAATTCTGACAGTCTTCTGTCTAGCAGTACTTCATTCCATTTATCACTGCATATATTAGCAGCAATCAATCAGAGGGATTTTGATAGTAGTTCTCAAATTAAAGTGTCATCAGAGATGACAGTACACCAAAGCCTGGTGAAACAGTGTTGGATGGCATTATATTTGGGAAAAAAAGTTCAAAACAAATGCCAAGATAAAGAGTCTTTCATAACGATATGTACCATTAATGGTTTGGCTGGGGGGGTGTGTCCAGGTACAGGGATCACTTGTAGCAGTTCAAAACACTTTCTTTCAATTTCACTAATTTATTTCTCACAGTATTTATTCCAAATGAGAGTACCAAAACACAGTAAATGATAATCCAAATAGTTGAGCACAATTAATTCCAGCAAAAATAAAACACAATTGATTCCAATCAGATTGACAATTAATTTTTGGCAAATTATATTAGTAATCACTTTGACAGCTCTTTCCCAGTTGATGAATTACTTCTATGCCAAAGCTAGCTTCAGTGCTGTAGGGGCACATATTTATAGGGAACAACAAGGACATATATAGATAGGTAACATGCTAGGAAGGAAACAAAGAATAGCTGACTAGATAGAAAACAAGGCAATGTCATGGTCAGATAGACAACAAGGAGGGACTTACAAGAAAGGGGAAGGTTGTTGTGTAGCCAGATAGAAGGGAATAGCATGCAATGTTGAGGCCAACTGCTCTAATAAGGCAGGGCCAGGAGGAAGGTAGAGGCTAGATATATTTATGAGAAAGTAATGTGAAGGTAGTTTAAGTAGGGAATGCTTGAAGGTAAAGGATGCATTAGTGAGGTGGAAGGACACAATTTACTGAGAAGGAAGGTCACTAATAAAGGCCAAGATAGTTCTTAAAATGTCAGGGTTTTTACATAGGAAATAAATATAATGCTAAGGTTATTTCTATAAGTTTAAGGTTAGCTTGAGCAAGGACTGTAAGTATTAATTAGTGCTGGTCAGTATTGGCCAGGAAAAACAAGGGGAGAAGAGAAAAGCAGCACAGCTGACTTTGTAAACAAAGATGAGTAGGATGCTGGGAGAGAGATTAGATAATACATGCAGGGAGATTTCTAGCATTGCAACTAATTAGCAGTGTGCCCCTATACTTACACTAGCTTGGCAAAGTAAAATATTCTCAAAGTAAATTTGTAAAGAAAGATTCTAAATTAATTCAAAATGTTGTTAATACTTTAATTGGTAAATTATTTCTATCAAAATCTAAATTATTTTAATTATTTAATGAATGAAATTGGGCCGTGGTACACACCGACGGTTTAAAAATCACTTCATCCTTGAAGTGTGTACAACAAGGAAGACAAGTAAACAATCATAAATAAATACAATAAAGTTAATACAAAACTTATTATACTATGTAATACTAATCGGTTATAATACAAAGAGGTAGCAAAGTCTAGGCACAGATGAATAAGGATATACATATGAAATATAAATACATAAACTATAAGATGATTAAAAGTGCCCACAATTTGAAAGACTTCATTATATTGCACCAGTTATGAAAATACTTAACAGTGCAGACAAATCAGCATCATGAAAATTACTTTTAATCATTACCTCAATTAATAATGCAATAAGTTTTGATGTGCAATTGAAATGAAAACATTAAGAATTTAAATTTGAGGCACATGACACAATAGACACTAAATAGTATTCAATATACTGTATATAAATAAGTAATGAGCAAAGTTTAATACAAGATAAATACAATAGAGGGAAACATATTAGTATAGTATGCAAGATAAATACAATAGAAAATGACATCTTAAAAGTTTAATACAGCACTCATGATAGAAGAAAATGGCTTAGTAGGACATGAATACATGGCAGCAAAATATGAATAAAACATAGTAATTTAAAAAAAAAAAAAATGAAGTGCACATCATCATGAAAAGAAAACGAAATGCAGTTTACAATGTAAAAGATGGAGTTTTGATAAAAATGAAAGGCAGAATGGGTCTTGAAACAATGAAAAGGGGATATGATTCCTAAGTTTTGTGGATGGATAAGAAGAGGAAATAATGTTGGAGATGATACTCAAGTGCATCTGGGGATGAGGTGAGGAGCTTAATGTGTGGGTTTAAAGTACAAGTGATTTGAACAGAGTTACAAAGGGGGATTTTTGTGACATGGGTGATGAATGAAAATATGTTGAAAGTTGGAAAGTGTGTCTGAAGGGTTTGCATGTTAATAACTACAGAGTCAGAATTGATGGCCATTAAAGTTGGAATTTTAAATGTAGGGAGATTATTTGAACTTAGAGATGTGAAGGATGAGGTGTTAGGACTGTTAGTGAGGGAGGGGTTAGGTTGGGAAATGGCGTCAGTAATATCTTGGAGGTAGTCGGTAGCGGAAAACGTCGGGGTAGAGGAAGCGGAAGCAGAGGTAGATGCGGAGTCTGATGTGGCTGTGGTCCTGGTTTTCTTTGGGGAGGGTGCGGCCATAGTGTCAGTTGATGATGTGGATGAGGTTAGCAGGGATCTTAGGACTGTATGGTCTTCCATCAGCTAAAGTGAAGAATGAGAAAAAAAAAAAAGCACAAAAGAAATTGTATGAGGTAACTATAAGGGAAGGCTTTGATATGGAGGGATGCTAGTGAAATGGGATTAAAAAAAGGGGGATGGTTTTAGAGGTTTTAACATGCTAATGTAGGCCTGTTTGTCAACCCAGGGCCCGCTGTCGTCACTCTCCTGGTCCCAGTTTAGGTAGTAGGACTGAAAGACTGGCTTGTCTGCCTTCATTTCGTCCTCTCCGTTGTATTCGTCTGTAGAGGGGAAGTCATTGACATTGATCTCCTCCAGCGACGGCATGCTGGAGGTAGAGCTGCTTAGCTCATCATCACCGAAGTGTGATTCCGTCCTAGTTGATGAGACGTCCTCATCTATGTTCATGCATTCCAAATCGTACATCAGTATGTCTGGCGCCTCATCATCGTCATCACTGTGGGCAGCATATTCTAGGATGGTTTCTTCAATCGGGTATGGGGACTGACCATTCAACCATCTGGTGATGTGGTCTTGGGTTTTGATTATCAAGCGGGGCATCTGTAAATAATGGGTTGTAGGACAGGTAAGTGACATGAAATGTGGAAGAACATGCACAGATGAAATCACTAATTGCATTATACTATGTAAGGCATGATGGGTTATATATACACGTGTTAGATACATTACTATACATATTTATAAACAGTTTATACAGTTATACACAGTTATATACAAACATGCAGGGATATACATACTTATATAGCTATACACTAAGTCATGCAAACATGGAGTACTAATACAAGACAATACAGCTCGAGCAACAAATAACATTTGTGCAAATGGTGGCTACTGGGGTTAAGCACCAATTGAATCTTCAGCATCATGTGCTGGATTGTGATAGATACAAGTACTAGACTGACATTGTTGGATAGTTTGTGGCTTAGTAGACAACAACCACTTGTGAATCTCAATGTACTCACCGAAAGTACATGCTATGAGTTGAATTTCATTCAGGTTTTCTAAGACTTTTCTTGTTTTCAAGATTTTAGAAATTGGAACATTGATTTTGCAAGGCAAAGTAAGCTTGTAGTCATCTTCTGTTTTTAAAATTAAACCATTCCATGTGACAGTGATAGTCAAAAGGTACCGAGAGATAGATACCTTCGGTGCAAGAGCGGTTGAAGTCTCTACTCTCAAATCCTTAGCTATTTGTCCTGTGTGAGATAAATGTATGGCAACATAATCATTTGCTCCAAAGAGTGTCATGCTAATCTTAGTATGTGGTACCCTTTTGCCAGTTATCTTTCTTGATCTTAAACAAATGATACAGAGGGCAACTAAACATGCAAGTATGATTAAAGGTATAAGGTGATATGGGGTCATGCTAGCTTCGTTAGTTTGGGCTTTCTGTGTTGTGGTTAGCAGGAAATCCAATGCATGTGCACTTCTTACAAGAACTAAAAGTTTACAATAAACATTTGTAGACAATCCTAAAGCCACCATCACAAGTACTAGATTAATAAATGTAAGAAATGTCACGCTACTACTTATTTCTGGTTTGACCATCATACCAAGTTCACTAGTTAGTTTTGAGGTTTTATCAGAGTATAACTTTCCTTTAGCATTTATATTCTTGACAATACGTCTTAATGACAGTTTAACACTTTGTTCCCTTTTAACAACATCATCAAATTCAGAAGTTAGGATATTAACTTCGGGGATTTTTGGAAAAACTGGTTTTGAGAAAAATGATTTTGCTGTTAAGTTGAATAAATCAGTATTGGTTTTATAGAAATTTACTAAGGCTGCCAGATTGAGAGAGTGATTGATCGTTGGTGTCGTTAACCCATCACAATTTTCCAAAGTAGGTGGGATAAAGAAACTTTGTCCCTTTAAGGAACAAGCACAGGGCAGTTGTACAATACAGAGTTTACATGGAGTAACATGTAATGGGGCTTTGCTAGGGCAGGATTGTATCCAACTAGTATCTGAGGTGGACACTAAGTAGGCATTTTCTGTGATGGTTATTACATGGGATTCTGAAGTGTTTGATTTTGGTAAATATGAAACAGAACAAAACTGGGCTACTGATCTTGGTTGGTCATAAAATAATGCTGTAAGGCAATTTGGATTACTACTTTCTATCATAGTCAATGCTTGATTGCATCTTTTAAAGTGATTACCAGTGCAATACTGGTATTCGCTTTGAGAGAGCAAAGTATAGAACAATTTATCACTACTAATAGCAAGATAAGGTTTAAGAATGTCAATAATAGTTCTGTCTTCTTTGTCAGCTGCAACTGGGATAGGGATACTGTTGACACGGTAGAGTGTGAATGCAGTTGTTGTTGTTGTCACCGGCATTCTGACTTTGATGAAAAGTTTGTAATTATCCAGTTTGTACACAATGTCTTGAAGGTGATAATAAAATCCAGTTTCAGTATGAGTCAGTTTAAATGGGCCAGTTTTTGAAAGTTCATATCCGATTGTATCCAAAGCATAGCGAAGATCTTGTGGTGGAACAAAGTAGTATGGTAGATATCCCTGAAGGAGGGTTTGGATTGCTTGCTCAGTATGAAGGAGATGAGTCTTGACATCAAGCAGTAGACCGGTGTACTGGGCTCCATAGATGTGAAGAATGTTTGTTAGGCGTGTGAATGAGAATTCATCTTTGATAGCACGGTTCAAGAGGTTTGCGGCCAAGTTGGTTGCATCTGAAGTTAATTTTACTGCCTGGTTTAAAAGTTCAAATTTCTTATCAGCTTTGATAATGTAGGACTGAAATGCCTGTGTGACAGCGAGAACATCTTTATTGTTATCTGCATTGTTTCTGTTGATCTGCTCTATTTGTTTTGCCAAAATTTTGGTGTCTCTTTCAGTGGAGACTCTAAACAGTGACTTTGCGAATCTGCCAACAAATCCTAATAAGGCACGTCGACTTCTAGTCTGGCTGGCATGCTGCAACATTTCTTTGATGTTTTTCTCAGCATCATGGACATCTTTTCTTAGCCTGTCATGTTGGTTGATGTAAGAACGAATTGTGGGACAAAAATGCTGTGTAGTTAAAGTGTCATTTGGCAGTCTTGAAGGGAAGTTTCCACAATACAGATCAGATTTGGGCAGCGGGCCTTCTTCGAGAGACACAACAAATGTTTGATGCCATACACTGTGGGCATTATCCAAAATACCCTGTTTATGAAATGTCACTCCATAATTCTCTCTAACAATTGTCATGTCGCCATAATCCTCTCTTGCTCTGCATTTCCCATAGGAGAAGCACGACAGTAAGACTAGGATGGCTGACACAGTCTTCAGTTCCATCCTGAAATCAATATTAATATTTACAATTTTGCTTCACTGCAACAGTTCATTTTAACACACTGAATAATGAGCTATAAGAACTGAATTTAATTATTCTGCTTTTGTCCGGTGACCGGTATCTCATGTGACTTTACATATTCCTTTGCAAATTCATTTAAGTTTTCCTCAGGCTCATATGTCCTAGCAGAAGATGGGTACCCTTTCCAATCTATTAGATATTCAATGTCTCCAGCTTTGTTATATCTGCCTTTAATAATTTTGTTAATTTCAAACTCGTCAGGTCCTAGTTGAGGTTGTTGCATTTGTCCATCTTCTGGTTGTGTCACTTCCGGTTGTGGGCTGTCTGGTTGCGTGTCATCCGACTGATTAGCTTCGGTTCTGAGCACCGGTGGATCTGCCATTTCAACATCTGCTAAATGGTCTGTATCTGGTCCTCTACTGTCATCCACTTTTACTGGCTCAGGTGGTTTCTCTCGAGTCTTAGGAATAGTCTGTAGGTATCTTAGTCTGTCAACTCTGCCTAAGTCTTGGGCATCATTTCGTTGTTCTGGCATAAGTTTCTCAAGATCCTGGGGAACAGGTGGGAGAACAGCTCTGTGATGGAACCTCTTCATTCTGTTGACATGGACTGGATTCTTCAGTGGCTTCAAGTCATGCGCTTGGACAACTTTAAAGTTTGTTTCACCACTTTTGTCCATTAGAAGGTAAGGTCCAGACCAGTTATGGAACAGCTTTGGACTTCCACCTACATTGATCTCTGGGAAGAAAATCCAAACTAGATCACCAGATTCAAATGGCTGATCATTACTAGTCTTGTCATAGCGTTCCTTAATTCTCACTTGGGAACTAGCAATGTTGTTCTGGGCTACTTCTCTGGCACGGGCAGCTTGTAAGGCATACTCTCTAACAGTTCTAGGTAGAGTTGTCAAAGTTGGCAAAATAGTATCAAGTGGGCAGAACGGCTCTCGTCCAAACATCAAGAAGAATGGAGAGTACTGAGTGGAATCTATGCAGACTGAAGTATTATAGCCATAACATACTGCTCTGACAAACAAGTCCCAATTCTGATGGTCTCTTGTCACATACATGGAAAGGTTCTTTCCTAATGTGGAATGGAATTTCTCCAGGAGTCCATCTGTCTGTGGGTGGTATGGACTGGTGTATATCCTCTCAATGTTGAGAAGTTTACAGGTTTTTCTTACAATCTCAGATAGAAAGTTGCTGCCTAAGTCACTAAGAAGTTGCTGCGGAGGAGAGTATCTGAAGCAAATTTCATTAACAAGTATCCTAGCGATGGTAGCTGCTTGGGTGTTTGGCAACGGAAAGGCTTCAACATATCTGGAACTGTACTCGATGAATGTCAAAATGTACTTGTTTCCTCTGGGAGTACTGGGCATGTGCACAATGTCCATTGCCCATCTTTCATTGGTGGCTGCAGGTGACAATGGTTGCAGTGGTGCCTTGGTGGGGTGGACTGGATTCTTCCTTGTGTTACACCTTTGGCACGAGAGAACAAAGTTTTTGCAGTCCGTGTACATTCCTCTCCAGTAATATTTGAGACGTAAATCAGAGTAGGTCTTCTGAGTTCCATGGTGTCCTGCACATAAGTCACCATGCAATGAGGTAAGAACATCAAACTTTAGTTCTTCTGGGACAACTAGGCACGCTCTAACTTCATCAACTTGTCTTTGGGGAGAAGACACTTTTCCATCCAAGAGGTGGTACAACACACTGTCCTCAATGAAGTATTGGTCACTTGTAAATATAATATCCTTTTCTCTCTTCTTGTCAGCTGGTAATGTCCCTTCTTCCAGGTACTTTATCATGGGTCCTGCCATCTTGTCATCGAGTTGACACTTTCTCAGATTCTCCTTGCTCCAGGTGACTTTGGGGAGTTGTAACTTTGGCTGATACTCTTGTTTTGTCCTCTGTCCTTTTAGTCTTGTCCTCCTTCCTTCAAAGGTGATTGGGGCCACATTGACTGCCATACTGCCATCTGTGTCATTTACGAAAATCTTGTCATCTAGTTCTCTGTCAATCACGCTCTCTGGGCTGTCATTCTTTTCTGTCTTGTCCTCATCTGGGTCATCATATTCTCGTCTACTGAGTCCATCTGCATTTCCCAGTTTGTTGCCTGGTTGGTGTCTTATGGAGTAGTTGAACTGTTGTAAGTATGCAACCCATCGAGCAATGCGTCCTTTGGGTTGTTTTTGATTGAGAATCCACTTTAATGCAATATGGTCTGTCACAATAGTCACATGCACACCTCGGAGGTAAGAATCAAAGTGCTTCATTGCTACAATCACAGCTAAACACTCACGTTCTGTTGTACTGAACCTTTTCTCTGCTGGGCTGAGCTTCTTTCCACCATAGCTGATAACTCTCTCCTTGCCATCTTGGATTTGTGAAAGTACCATACCAATTGCTTCTGAGCTGGCATCAGTATAGAGTATGTAATCACTGTTGTAATCCGGATAGGCTAGGATTGGAGCTTCTGTCAGTTTCTTCTTGAGAATTTGAAATGCTTCCTCACAGCTATCAGTCCAGTGAAATGGAGCTTCTCTTTTAGTCAGGTCAGTTAATGGTGCTGCGATTTTGGAGTAGTCTTTTATATACTTCCTGTAGTAGCCAACGAGACCGAGGAAGGCACGGATGTCTCTTACTTTCCTTGGGGTTGGAAATTCCTGAACAGCTTGACACTTCTCTGGTTGGGGTTCTATTCCAGCGGCACTGACGATATGGCCCAGAAAGCGAATACGTTCGCAGCCAAAAATGCACTTGGGTGGTTTGAGGGTCAGCTTAGCTTGTCGCAATCTTTGGAATACAGCTTCTAGGTTGGAGATATGGTCCTTGAAATCCTTGGAGAACACTATGATATCGTCCAAATATAATAAGGCGATTTCCCAGTTGAGATTCTGTAGCACACGGGTCATGAGGCGACTGAAGCAGGCAGGTGCGTTGGTTAGGCCAAAACTCATGCGATTGAATTCGTAGAGTCCATCGTGGGTGACGAATGCAGTGTATGGTTTTGATGATTCCGCGATTGGCACTTGGTGGTATCCAGACTGTAGATCAAGTGTTGAAAAATACTTTGCTTTAGTTGATCCAAGACTCTCCAGACAGTCAGAAATTCTCACCAAAGGAAAATTGTCAACAATAGTCTGGTGGTTCTGCATTCTATAATCAATCACCATCCTATAAGTTCCATCAGCCTTGGACACAAGCAGGACTGGACTTCCAAATGGGGACACACTGGGACGTATGATACCATCTTCCAAGAGTTGTTTCACTTGCTGGGATATCTCCTTTCTTAGCTTAGGGTTGCTGCGGTACGGCGAGGCCTTGAAGGGTCTTGCATCTTCCTTCAATTTGATTTCAAACTCAAGAACGTCTGTGCATCCTAACTTATCACCCTTCTTAAGAAACACATCTGAGTAGTCCCACAACAAAGAGAGAAGTTCATCAATTTGCTCAGAGTTGAAAGTACTGTTGCTCAGGTCAAACAGGTCTGAGAACTCTTTTGGTGGCTGGAACCGTACCTTCTTCTGTACAGGAGCTGTACTGTGACACTCAGGCTGGGTTCCATGACTTCTGAGATCTGGTCTGCAGGATGTAGTCTCTCAGCAATGGCTACACGTGTGCCTTGGATCAGCAATTTTCTTGTGGCATCCGGGTTAAGAATTCTTACAGGTACCCATGGTTTGTCCTTATCAATGGTCACTAGAGAACGTGCAACAGCTAATCCTAGGTTTGCAATTGATCTATGACTCGTAAGTATAGCTAGTCCTGGGATATGTTGACCTGTGACTTTTGCCCAAATAACTATTTCACTCAGTGGGTCAACATAAATGTCTTTTGGAACTTTCAGGACATGGTCTTGTTGTGGATACACACATCTTTTGCCAAAATTGATTATCATTTTTGCTTTCTTTAAGAAATTGTATCCTAAAATAATGTTATATGGAAGAACAGGAGAATAGTAGGCCTTAATGCCATACTGGTGACCTTCTGCAATGATGGTAATGTGAATTTCCTGTTTGTAAGTAGTATAAGTTCCATTTATTGCTCTAGCTGAAAGATTTTGTTTTACTTCTTTCAAATTCTGTTTTAATGAAGGTATTTGGTCAAATAAGCATGGACCGACAATTGAATGATTTGCACCAGAGTCAAGTAGAGCTTCTACACTTATGTCCATAATTTTTATGTTCAATTTACATTCATCTTCTTGCAAGCAGTTATTGACCTTAACACTAGAGTTTGAGTTCTTAGTAGCTTCCCTGCTCCGTCCCCAGTTGGGAACAGGGGCTTTTAGTTTCCCTGAAACTTCCTTTGTGGGCCAGGTGACGGGCTCCTAAATCTTCCATTTGACATCCTGGCTCTATTGGTCCCATTGTTGGAGGGCTTGTACTGCTGGGCTCTGCATTCCCTCTGGACATGTCCAAGTTGTCCACAGTTCCAGCAAGTCGGTGGCTTTCGGGTTGAAGTCTGCGGGCTTGAACTTGTTGGTGAGGACTTCCAGGTTCTCTGCCAGGGTGCTGGGTTGCTTGACCACTGCCTTCGAGGAGCTGGATGGGAAGTTCTAACCTGCTGATCCATCTTAGTTGCCAGGGAGTCGAACTTCTCAGCGAGCGATTCCAAACTGTTCTGAAGAGATTTGGTGTGCTGCTTCAGAGCATCGTGGGAGTCACTCATGCTTGAATTGACTGCCATCACATTCCCCATGTAGGAAGGAAGAGTTAAGGTGTTCTGGGCCTTTAGGGCTGACTCGATGTGTCTGGCTTTAGTGGTCCAGTCCTCAAGTCCATTGAAAGGCAGGTGCTGCATGACTAACGTCTTTACCTCAGGTAGTAGTCCATTTATAATCAGGGTCATCTGGAGGTTGTTGTCGTAATGGTAATCTGCCATCTTGGACTGCGCGTCTGTGATATATTCATCAACAGACTCACCTTGTCTCTGTGTCCGGGCCAAAATTGCCATCTGCCTCTGTAGCTGGGTGTGAGCTGCTGCTATGTACTTCTCACGGAATGCTGCTTCCAGGGCCTGGTAGTCTTCCTTGACCTGGGGCTGCAGGGAGTTAAACCAGGTCTCTGCACTTCCTGTCAGAAGCAGGCCTAAGAGGGTGCATCTGTCATTGCCTTGGATACCTCCTAGGTTGGCATACCTTTCAAAGTTATGCCACCAATGGGTAGCAGTTTCTGGGTGCAGGCCATTGAAGGATGACGGTTTGAATGACACTGCAAGAGGGTTGATGTTAGGCTGCACTGGATTCATATCTGGGTTTGCGTCTGCGGGTTGTTCCTGCGCTGGTGCGACGGGTGGTGCTACGGGTGGTGCTACAGGTTGTGCTGGCGGTGGTGCTACCGGTGGTGCTGGTGGCGGTGCTACAGGTTGTACTGGCGGTGGTGCTTGTTGTTCCATTAAATTTTCTTCACGATTTAAATAATTTTGCTGCTGATTTTTCACAGTTATTTCTGAATTTCTAACTACTAGTTTAGGTTTTCTACAGGGTAATATTCTAAGATTATAACTGCGAATTGAAAGGTTCTATTGTACTACTATGATGCACACATTTGTTAATATTGAAACACTGAAGAATAGCGCCACACACTGTTTAGTCACATAATTATAATAAAAGTTGCATTTCAAGATATATAAGCAGAACTTCCAAAGCACAATAATCGTCCTTGGCATAGATTACTAAACTTCTCTTTGATGGTTCATCAATTATAATACTGTCTTTATGATTTGCTACCCATTGTAATTCATCCATTACAGTACTGATATTTTTTTCACTATATTTCTCTAAATAATCATATTTTACAGTTACTAGGTTCTGTCCTTGATAAAGTTTATAACCAGGAGCCATTATTGCATTATAAAATTGTCTCTCACCCTGTATATTCTGTTGCTGTTCAACTGCTGTCCACTAGAATTTCTGTACCCCTAGATCTCCGACCATGTACCATTAATGGTTTGGCTGGGGGGTGTGTCCAGGTACAGGGATCACTTGTAGCAGTTCAAAACACTTTCTTTCAATTTCACTAATTTATTTCTCACAGTATTTATTCCAAATGAGAGTACCAAAACACAGTAAATGATAATCCAAATAGTTGAGCACAATTAATTCCAGCAAAAATAAAACACAATTGATTCCAATCAGATTGACAATTAATTTTCGGCAAATTATATTAGTAATCACTTTGACAGCTCTTTCCCAGTTGATGAATTACTTCTATGCCAAAGCTAGCTTCAGTGCTGTAGGGGCACATATTTATAGGGAACAACAAGGACATATATAGATAGGTAACATGCTAGGAAGGAAACAAAGAATAGCTGACTAGATAGAAAACAAGGCAATGTCATGGTCAGATAGACAACAAGGAGGGACTTACAAGAAAGGGGAAGGTTGTTGTGTAGCCAGATAGAAGGGAATAGCATGCAATGTTGAGGCCAACTGCTCTAATAAGGCAGGGCCAGGAGGAAGGTAGAGGCTAGATATATTTATGAGAAAGTAATGTGAAGGTAGTTTAAGTAGGGAATGCTTGAAGGTAAAGGATGCATTAGTGAGGTGGAAGGACACAATTTACTGAGAAGGAAGGTCACTAATAAAGGCCAAGATAGTTCTTAAAATGTCAGGGTTTTTACATAGGAAATAAATATAATGCTAAGGTTATTTCTATAAGTTTAAGGTTAGCTTGAGCAAGGACTGTAAGTATTAATTAGTGCTGGTCAGTATTGGCCAGGAAAAACAAGGGGAGAAGAGAAAAGCAGCACAGCTGACTTTGTAAACAAAGATGAGTAGGATGCTGGGAGAGAGATTAGATAATACATGCAGGGAGATTTCTAGCATTGCAACTAATTAGCAGTGTGCCCCTATACTTACACTAGCTTGGCAAAGTAAAATATTCTCAAAGTAAATTTGTAAAGAAAGATTCTAAATTAATTCAAAATGTTGTTAATACTTTAATTGGTAAATTATTTCTATCAAAATCTAAATTATTTTAATTATTTAATGAATGAAATTGGGCCGTGGTACAGATATAAGTTTTGTGATGAAATGACTTTCGAGAAAATGTCCTAGTTTTTAGTATGTGATGACAAAGTATCAAACCAAGTAATTTATTAGCAAGATAATATTGTTAACTTGTTCTCAAAAGTTACGAACCTATAAAATAATTTAACTGATTTATTTATTGATTGAAGTGAAGTTCAAGGGTCAAATCAAGACCAGGCCATAACATCACCCACCTACACTCCCAACTAATGTCCCTACAGTGTGTAAATTTCTTAAACTTCCAGTTTTCCCAAGATATAGCCTTGGCAAGATTTTAGAACTCAGTGAAACCATAACAAAATCAAAGATTAAATCAAGGTTACATCATAGCGTTGTTCAACTACAGTCAATGCACCTACTAAGTATCAACTTCTCAAGTATCAACAGCCCAGACAAGATTTTCCTGCCACGCCACTGCCCAACAAACTGACACTCCATCCAGCCAAGCACTATCGGTAAAAACAGTAACACATGACCTATTAACCACTTCACCATTACAATATGAAAGTTTACTGAGACACTCAATACACAATGACACTCGAAACATTTGAGAACACCTACTTAGAGATTAGTCAAGCATCTTCACTTCGGGTTATCTGGTGCTGCATTACATTATTGATGTTTTCAAGTGTTTATTCACAGTTAGTCATGGTGAATTTTTTATTGATCTAAAATTAAAGCTTGATATATTTTGATTAAAGTAATCGACTTTTTTTGGTTTTTGAAGACCTATTGAACGTATTGAACCTATTTTGTCAAAAATGAAAGACTGTTACTAAATATACTTTAAATATTTCAAACAGTCAATATTTTCAATATTGCTGATTAAAAGTATTGAGTATTAACGATTGTTTCAATTCTCTAAGAGACATGCCACACTAATATACTAATAGTTTTGTGTTAAATGCCTTCAAACTTAAAATGATTTCCTCAAATTTGAATATTAGATATCATTTTTCAAAAGTTATTGTGGAACTTGCGATAGAGGTTTTAAAAGGCTTAGCAAATGTTTAAACGTTGGCAGTCCTTGCACCTATAGCAATAAAATAACAATAAAATACCTTAAATATTTTGTAGCAAATGAAAAATATGTAATTAATAGCAATAAAACTATTTTATTGAATGATATAGCACAATTGGTTATTTTACCGTCAAAAATAAATAACTTGTCCATGCATTGATGTAAAAATTGTAAAACACAGGTCTTGGTTATTTCATAGAATTCCTTGTGGTAACCATGGGGGTTTGTTTTCGGTAAAAAGACATACCCTTGTGGAGATGAGTTTGACATGCACTGTTGAAGTATTGTCTTCAAGGTACACGTGTACTGCTGACAAGTCCAGTCCAGAGGCAGTGTTCATTAAACCTCTTGTATTCATGGAACCCTTAAAAAGTAAGGATTTTCTTCACTTTTGCCCCTTCCTTTGTTTTTGATAATCATTAAATTCCCGCCAAACAAAGGAGCCTAACTTTTTTCCTTAATTTAAACCTTAGAAATTTAGAAAATCCTTAACCTTCAAGGAAATCTTGAATTCTGATATATATTCACTAACCTTCCTTATGTTTTTCTTTAACTTTCAAGTTTTGGTGCTTTGAAATTTTAAGTATTGGCCGTTTTATAACAGCCAGCCCATCCCTAATTGTTATCATTTACCCTCATGCAAACCAATGTTCATTTTAGCAAAAATAAGTTACTACTTTAAAGATACAACCAAATCTAAATAAGAACAGTTAATTAGAAATACTGACAATTCTCTTTGTAGTAGATATATTGACAGTCAAAATATTTCTATTTGTTTCAGTAAGGATCATTTATAAATGAAATAACTATACATGAACAAAATACAGAGTATGTTTAAGTTTGCATGAGATATATAACCATATTATTATACAACAATATCAAGCATAAACTTTCTGTCAAAACTACGAGTGTACTAAAGTGTAAATGTACTAAAGTGCTAATATTGGAAAAGAAAGATTTCTTGAGTAATAATAATCGGTCATTAAAGTTTCAAGAGAGCCTGTTGATCACTTGATGTGGCAATTACAGGATTTTCAATGATATTGATTTTTTGTACATTTTTTTTATAAAATATGTTCTAGAATCAGTACACATTTAAAGTATTTTGTATTGTATCAGTAAGTGGTGGAAAAGTTTGTGTATAAATAAATACCATACCGCAAAAAGAAATGAAAAAAATAGCTGATTTTGGGACAGATAGGTAGTCAGTACAAGTGAGCTCTTACTACAAAAGAGAGGAAAGTTTTGAATTAATTCATTACATGAACTGTCAGCTTAGAATTATTATTATTTTTATTTACGAACAGCTACTTTGTTAGCAGAAGATATATTTTTTACTAATGCTATATTTCGAACACTTTCTTATTATTAAATTACACACACTATACAATCTTTAATTAGAGCAAGGGACGTAGATAATTTCACACAATCGTTCTTGCTTATCACATCAAACTTCATGAATTTAAAAAACCTTCTCTCCAGCTGAGCTTCAGTGGGTTCAATTTTATGTTTACCATGTCAAAGAGTGGGTTAAATCATTAATTAATCATAAAATAATTAACATACTTAATACCAAAATAATCAAGCACCGGTCACCTGGAGTCATAAGGTGTTGACTTGCAACATGTGATGTTTATGTTATCAAATATTTTATTCAAAGTCATCCACTGGACACACAGATATATTAGTCTACAATATAGCAATTTCAAAGACCTTAGAACACTATATAGCACACCAATTCAATGCTGACTTGGTTATTGGGGTGTTCCACTGGAGCCGACCTGTCGGTGACTAGCTATTTTTCAAGGGTTGGGAGCAATGTTTACAGAGTCAATTAGGATTGGTGGTTGTTTCCGGCTTGTCGTGTGCATCAGCATTCATGTTTCACTGACCCTCCATGACTCTGTATCTGGACACTGGCTCAACCTACCTGGAAACCGTCTCGTTGTTGATCTCTGTGGCTTGTCAGTCACACTTCCCAGCTTCTCCTATACTGCTACCATCATGTCTGGAAGAACTTCCCAGCCTGTCGTGGTTAAGTACCTAAACATCACATCCCGACAAGCAGTACACATAAACTGACTGTACTTGAAAGAAACTGGCCTGTCAAGATGGCAAGTCTCCCATTCTTCCACTGTAGAGTTGGTAACATCAGTAGGACCAGTAAGCAGAAACCAACAAGGTGGTTACAGCAAGAGTCAAGCTGGGAAATGTGTAGGACAAGCGGGCCTCATTTACTGACCCACAGCTTGTTGGTTATGAAATTACTATTTTAGGAGAGTCGGTTTGCACAATGCATCATTTGTAATCTGGCATCTCACTGATTACATCTGGCAGTGTTTAAAGACAGGACTTTGTATTTCACAAATTAACTAGGATTTAGTGTTAAGATACAAGTTGGACTGAATTGTGATTGTGATTTTATTTTTTTACAAACGCTGCTTCTACAAAGGAAAATGTGTCCTAATAAGGGCAGAAGAGTGAAAAAGATAGAACTCTCGACAGACACACCTACACAGAGGTTGACTTGTGGGACACGGTGACAGATATACAGTGGAGGAGGGAGCAGAGGGAGGCAAGGGAAAGAAGGAAGAGGGAAAGAAGCAGCAGGAGGAAGCCAGAAGGAAGGAAACTACACGTTCAGCAGTGGAGAGAGTAGCTGAAAAAAGTGCAAGGACAGACAGAAGTGACACAGAAATAGATACAGAGGCTGGAGGAGAGGTGACCACATCTCAATCGCACTCAAGGCACAAGAAGGGGCACATGACAAATATCTACCTGACAGACTCAGATGAGTAGGCAATTGTGGATTTTGTGCAGAACCATGAGTAGCTGTACAACAAGACTAATGAATATTTTATGGACAAAGCAGGGAAGGAATGTCTTTGGGAGAGGTTCGCCAAAAATTGCAAAATGTCCGTCAAAGTGTGCAAGACTTGGTTCGAATCCAAAGGACTTGTTAAGGCCAGCTCACACAATCCAATTATAGTCAGGCTCAAAACAAAATGACAGAAAGGCAGAACAGGATTCAGAATAAATTTAACTTCTTGAAGACACATGTCAGATGTAAGGGACTCAGCAAATCTTCAGGGTTCAAGTCTCAAGGCCCAGGAGCCAGTGCATCCACTGCCTTAGCACACCACATCTCGTGAAGTTCAACTGACACAGATAGTATGGAGATCAGCATGTGGTCAGACACCATGTTACAGGCTTCAGTTAAAAGCCCCAGTGCAGTTTCTAGGAGTTCTTCAGTCGACCAGCAGGTCATGGACCCGTTTGTATGGATGAAAACCATGCTGTCATCATTTCTTGGGCCAAGGCAGGACACAATAACAGCAGCCTTCTGCAACTACCTGGCATCTGAGGTGGAGGCCTTAGAAGAGAGAGACTTTCAAACATTAAGAAACCAGGCTGTGAAACTTCTAAGTACCATGAAGAGCAGGGCAAAGGAAACGTGCTGTCAGCCCCAGCAATCACAGCAACAGACACTTTCAAGTAAAACTTCAAATGCAACATTTTTGCCACAGACATTTGAACAGTCAATGCAACCAGCACCAGCTGCAAAAGATTGCATCTTAATCATCCCAGTGACTCAGATGCCAGCAAGTTATCCCATTCAACCCACTCAGCAGAGAAAAGTGGCAACCAAAGAACAGTAGCAACCCAGAGGGCAGCCAATTTCCTTCGTAGCTGTTGATGACCAATGCCAATGGCCGGACCTTCAAGACCGCTTACTTTCACACTGAAATCAACCAAGCACTTCAATTGGCTGTCAGTTGCCTCTGCCCTAGGCAAAAAAGTATTAAAAACATACCTTTACAGGATTCTCAAGCTTTTTTGGGAAATCTACATCCAGTGATGGGCTGCCAACAATTCAACACACCACAGCCGTTTCAACATCCAATCCTTAACAACAAGCTGCCTCTCCTCCAACCGCCATCACGCAGTAAGAACATAAGCAGCAACCAGCCCAGCCTCAGCTTCCTCCACAGTCAGCCAACATTAAAAAGAAACAGCAGTAGAACCAATGCACTTGCCCACAAATGGTCCTTTTCAGGACCACTGCTATCAAACATTTAAACGTCTTTTTCAGGAGAACCCAAATCCTCAAAAACAATTATCAGCCCCTAACCTAAAAAAAATATTGAATTAATGAAGGAATGTGAGAGTGATTAAGAACTTAGGCCAATGAAACTTAGGCCCTCCCCCAAAAATAAAACTGGCAAAAAAATAAAAACATTTTGACTTTAAAAAGATTTAATACTTGGGTAAAGTATTTTTCACCTTTTGATCTGACCATTTCACTTTTGACCTTTGAGAAACTTTGCAAGTTACCCAAAGAAATATCTTGCAAATTTGCAAAAAAAAATGATTTTGTATGGCTGCTACATCATTTTCTGGGTTTGGTGCCCTGTCTGCTCCACCCTGGTCTGTCCTCAGCATGTTGTGCAACAACACACATGTAAAAATGTCTCTAACCACCCTTGGCCTTTGCTCCATGGAGCCCAGTAGTACCTGAAAGTATCCAGTAGTACCTGCTCACCCCAAGTATTCCAAATGCATTCTCTACCACCCTCCTGCCTCCGAAAATCCTGTAGTTTGGTATTATTTCTTCCCTTTTGAGTTGTCTTCTGCTGTAGGGTTTCACCATCCATGACATCAGGGCAAAGGTGTCATCACCCAGCAAGAAATAGTGCAAATCTGGTCCTCTCTCTCCAGTTCAGGTGGCAGAAGCACCAAGGTGCCATCCTCGATCTTCTCCATCCAATCACTTGTTGAAAATCTGTGTATCCACTTGACTCCACATTGGCTATATTTTGTCGACAAGGGTAGCAGCAACAGGGAAAAGAATCCCTTGTAGTTGTAATAGTCACTGCCAGATTTCTTTGTCTTCTTTATGGCGATATGCTTCCCATCTATTGCTCCCATAACATGTGGAACATTCTGGTTCGAAATTTCCCCTCAGTCTTGGGGTTAATAAAGCAGCACCAATATTCATCCTGGAACCAATATGGTTCAGCAGACATAAGGAACAAATTTCCAGATGGTGGTTCCACCAACCAACCAGAGATACTGCAAGGAGGTGTAGGTCTCTCATTTTGCCACCTGTCTCAGTGTCATTCCCAGTTTTAATCCAACTTCTAAGGGATTCCTAAAATTAGTGACATACTTCTTGATGAGGTCGTTGATGAGGTTTAAAAAAGCCAAGTTGCATCTCGACAAAATTCTGGTAACCTGGGATATCAGTGAGTATTAAGTAGGCCAGGAGGTTACTGTAGCATCCCTTTTCTTGTCTTTGAAGTATCAAGGGCATGGCGCAGGAGTTTGGTGGGTTTCTTCTTCTCCTGTTGGGGCTGGCTGTTGCTGTGGCTGTGGTGCTGGCTGTAGGGCAAGTGTTGGTCCTGGATTCAGATGTGTCCTTCTGTGTCTGCAAACTCAATAAAAACAAAAACGCACTCACCTTCTTTGGAAAGTCAATGCAGTGACAAAGGATGATTTATGACAGCCAGAGGGGGTTCCTCACTCAAGAAATTAATCTGTCCGGTTGGGGTGAGTCAGGAAAATGCTGCAGTCCTTGCTATTTGTCAGTATGGCTTGTCAGGACTTGACACAGTTTCTCTGTTAGGGGCTTACGGCTTGTCCCCAAGTCAGTTCGGGAGGTAGATCCATTCTGGCATGTACTAAGTCCTGTCGGGGAGATGAAACTGACCCAACATTTTCACACATTTTTTCTGGCTTTCAACCTTTTATATACTATTATATTCATTTCCAGGGAAAAAAACAAATATATACAAGGTTCCAGAAACCCAAAACTAATCATATTGTCACAACAACAGAAAACTAGAAAAAGTAGAACAAAATAGGGTTACTAATCCTTATTATGTAAAAGAACTTTCTATTGACTGCACTGGCACAGTACCCTTACATGTATCAGTAGGTCTATCTATGAACTCTTTGGGAAACTTTATAGAGTTTCTGAATTCACAAACACATATCCTCCTTTGTCATGGGTAAATTTTTGTGTGCATTAGCTTGATCTCTCTTAACTTTCAAGATCACATGACCCAAAAGACCCTTACTTTATAACACTTCCTTGTGGCCATTTCTTTTGTGCACAAACTATTTCACATAACACTTCTAATGCATCACATACATAAGCCACATTAATATCTTATTCCAGTACATTATCAGATCTATCTGTTAGCAAAAAAATGATTTGGAAATTACTGATATAAGTTTTTGTCAATGTATCTGATTTATGTGATTGTAGGATTTCTTTTGTTTCAGTGTTGGAAAGATTAGAAAAAACAAATTTATATCAAATTCTCACAGTAGCTGAATCTCGGATTTACTTTTGGGAACTATGTTGAACAAATTCTGGTTCCAGGCTTTTTGCCAGATCTGCTGGGCTTGTTGGGTCTGCACTAAGTGGTTAACAATCAGCAAAATATCATTTCTAAAGTTTGCTACTAATGTTAAATGCTTGTAATAAAAGTGTCCTCAGTTACACAAAGAAGCTACTACTACCACTGGCATGCTTCTCACTCACTGCAAGTCAGGGCACAGAACCACAGGAAACAGATAATTTTTTTCAGAGCATCTAAACTTAGTAACAATCAGTCCACTCAAATGACAAGAGTTAAAGACATTTTTATTTCTGACAATGTAGTTGAGGGAGTTTTGTTCAATAAAGTATATAATAGCAGGATATATCATGAAAAATGTTTGCATCTATGAAGAAATTTAGAAAGAATAAAGAGAGCTTTTGTGGCAGAAGTATGGGTAAAATTTTTAATTGCAAACATAATGCAGAATACTGTTACTGCTCTTTCCAAAAAAAGTTAAGCAAGATATGAACTAAGCATTCTGGCATTTTTAAATTGTGATTTATAGGCAATTAACTGTATAATGTTCCAAGAACGTGTAACTTTTATTTATTCACTTATCATATATTTACAATAAATAAGACATTATAAGTGTTATGTATTCATATAACCGGTTATAAAAGTGTTTTATGCAACCCAGTTGATAAATTCCTAAAATGATGTCAACCTGAACTTGATACACATCAACTTTATGGTACAAATAAAAAGGCACACAAAGAAAGAAATGATTTTATTTCTATGTATGGGATCATACTTTATGCCTGGTTGCCTGCAATTATTGGCAGATGCCCAAATAACTGTTGAGATAAAGTATCAAAAGAAACATCCAACATTTACATTTAAGAGTTAATCAAGACATAGTTTTCTTGTTTATTGACACACTTATAGTATCCACTTAACTACTTTACGTAAACATGAAGAATATATAACACTGACACCACAGTTTTTACAAATATTTTAACTCATATTCGACAGTTGATGGTTAATTTAGAAATTAACTCTACACACAAACAAGGCTGTTTCTTTCTTTTAAAGACATTTCGCCCTTCATTAGAACTTGTGAGAGCAGTCTAAGCACATAAATATATTAAACATTAAGTGTTGAACATTCTTAACACTGTTAAAGTTATATCAGAACAGACTCTCCGTCTATCTTACATGTTGTCATGACCTGTAATCGGAGCTTTGACCACAGAGAACTGAGCCAGGTGATTAAAATTTAGGGGCCTGTAAATAAAGCCATAATTCTTTTAACACATTTGTTAGCGATTAGTTAACTTTTAGTAAACCATTGAGTAAAGTCCACACTTAGTTTGGTCTCTGTTAGTTAAATCTTTCTTTAAAACTTTCAGATTTAAAGATAACTCAGACCCTGATATTAATTAATCTTGGTGTGAACCTTCAGTTCTTTACATAATAAATATAAAATTGCTATTATTGTATACAACAACGTTACTAAAGTAATGGGAATTTGTATACGTTTTACATTAATTGGGATATTTCAAGTAACATTTGACACCTTGAGGGGATCTTTACTGATACAGTAAAGAGACAAATAATGTTTCAATTTACTCACTGAATTCTTTAGTTAAGAATATGTCATGAAGGTCTGAAATATCTGCGGAATTTGTAAATTTTATGATTCAGTATTTCTGAACTAGATGGAGGAATGTTTTATTGTGGTGTTCTAGTTATGGGGGTGTTCCACTGGGGCCGACCCTACATCAGACTCTGTGACTCTAAGCTTTGTTACAAAAGTCAGGGGTCAAGGATAAAATTCCAGAAAAAAGCATGTGAAAAATGCAAGTTGATTTCACATCCCTGGCAGGAAGTAGTTCATCACGGCTTCTCTGGATCAAGATCTCTATCTCCATGACAAGAAACTGGAAACTACCAGGAAAAGTTGTAAACCCCCAACAGACAAGCAGTATCAGCCCCTCTCAAGCCATAGTGACAAACCAACAAAATTGGAGTATTTCCCAGACCCACACCAACGGGACTGATAAATTTCTGGAGTCAGGATCACAAGTCCGGATTGAACCCACACTATATAACCCCCTTCTTGCTGATGTAAGTTATTGTTTGTCACTGTAAAGATGCCAGCTACACACCAGAGAGACTTTGTATAGAAGCTTCGGTTCCTTTTTGTTTTTATTGAGTTTAATATTTGAAGTTGCAAACAGAAAAGGACAGATCTGAACCAAGGACCAGTACCTGCCATACACCAACCACCTTTACAACAGCCATAATCACCACCCAGGAGACGAAACAAGCAACCAAACCCCTGAATCATGCCCTGGATCCTGCAAAGAAATGAAAGACGATGATATTGAACCCTAGTGACCAACTTAATACAGACTAATATCCCAGGTTACCAGAATTTTGTCAGGATGCCATCTGCATTTTTGACTCATTGAAGAACACATACAAACCTACAGAATTCAGCTACCTATTTTAGGAAGCCCTGAGAAGTAGGATTGAAATTGTCAATACCACTGAGACACCTGGCCAAAGGAGAAATGTACCCATCCTTGCAGTATTACTGGCTGGTTGGCCAAACCACCACATGTAAATTTATCCCAAACTCTGCCTTGTTAAGTTCCAGGAGGAGTATTTAACCTACCCTACCAATCTTGAAGACAGTAAGAAGTTCAGAACCAGATGGAATGTCTCCAATGCTCTTGGGGCACAAGACAGCAAACATATTGTTATGAAGAAGCCAAAGATATTTAGAAGTGAATAATTACAACTACAGGGACTTCTTTTCCCTGGTGCTGCCTCGCCCTGGTCTACACAGACTACAGACTCCTCTGGGTAAATGTTGGATTATGTGGATCTTCATCAGCTTGTTGAGGAAAAAGATCAAAAACAACACCTCCGGGCTTCCACAACCTTAACCCCTGGGGCTGGGAGGACCAGATTTTTACTATTTCTTGCTAGGTGACAATGCTTTTCATGCCTTGTGAAACCCTATGGCAGAAGACCACTTACAAGGGAAGAGAGAATAGCAAACTACAGTCCGTTTCAGGACTTCTCAATTATATAAAGAACATTCATTTAGGCTGTTATTGCTCCAATTTCCAACACATTCCCCAACAAGTTTCCAAACAATTTCCAATAAAATCACAAGTCCCACAATACTGTTGAATATGTTGAAAACAAGTTTCCTGAAAATGTCTCACATTTTAAGTTATATTATTGAAACCTTCAAACTAAAGAATTTTTTTTTTCAAAATTTGTTTCCCTTGCAAATTTGCAAAATATTTCTAACTTGACAATTTCCTTCATTATCAAAATCTAACCTTGGTTAAATTATTTGAATTTTATTAACTTCAAATTTTTACTCACTTACTCATTTTGGTGTGTGTGTGTGTGTTGGGGTAATGTGTTTGGTGTGTGGCAGTGTAATGTTTTTGGGTTTGTGTTTTTTTTAAGAACAGTAAGCTTATTAATTGGTTTAGGAATATTTGTGCAGTCCTGATAAGCACCTATGAATCATCAGTTGTCTTGAAAAGGACATTTTACAACAGCGGTCCTGAAAAGGACTGATTGTACGTAAGTGCAAGGCAAGGTTTACTACTGCTGCTGCTTGGGCTCGGATGACTACTGGAGGGGCTGGAGCTGGGCTGGCTGTTGTGGAGGCTCTTGCTGCTGGGTGGTTGGAGGAGAGGCAGTGTGTTGATTTGGATCAGTAGATGAAAATAGTTGAGATGTGTCCATTTTCTGGTAGCTTATGACTAACTGTATATTCCCCAAAAAGTTAGGGAGTCCTGATATGTTGTGAGAACCTTCTTCGCCTGTGACAATGGCTACTGATGGTGGTAGCTGTCTTGAAGGCCAGGTTGTTGCTCGTCAACAATTACATCTGAAGTATGTGATTTTCTTCGCCCTTTTCTTCTGATTTACGTCTTTGACAAGTTAAATTTGTCCTGAAACCAGTTCTGCCACTCCGTCATTTCCTTCAGAGCCTGGGTGAGTTTTCTACAATGAGTCCATTAATTTTTAAACCAATTATTGGGCTTTTTTATGGAGAGCTTGTGGCTGCTTGCAAACGTCTTCCAGAGGCATTCCAACCTGGTCTTTTCCACGATATTTGAAAATCCAAATGATTTATTCCCGCCTTTTATACCAACAGATTTCATAACCTAAAATATTAAGTCAGTAAAAAAATGTTGTCTTGTCCTACACACTTCCTGACTTGTCTGTTGCTTTAACTGTCTTGTCAGTTTTTCTTTAGTGTTTATCCTGGTGTGTCCCTGCTTGTGCTGCTGAGATGTTACCGACTCTGCAGCCAGTGACATCAAAAGTTCCCATGTTGACAGGAAGTGACCAAGTGAGGTTGCAGCTGCTTAATACAGGCCGGTTTCCTTTCAAGTACAGTCAGTTTGCTTCTACAGCCTGTCTTGGAGTACTGGACTATGACAGGCCAGCAAGTGCCTCCAGACCAGATAGTAATATTATAGGACAAGACTGGAACTGACTACGACAAGTCATAGAGACACAAGACAGAACAGTTGCATAGTGGGCAGAGTTACGGTCGGGATCAAGAGGCAGGGAGGGTCAGTGAAGTATCAAACATATGACAAGCAGGAAAACTACAACTGATTCGAACCAATGCTGTAAACATTGGTCCCCACCCTTGAAAATTCCATAGTTACCAACAAAATGGTTCAAGTGGAGCACCTTCATTACTCTCAACTCTACACCCATGTTAGAGGGCAGGGGCCAGTTTCACAAATGGTCTCAGATTTTGCCTGTACTTAGGCTATGTAATAGGCCACATTTTAACTCATTTTATCTTTGAAAGAAAGATAGTTTTTCAATGATAAGCCTTGTAACCACATAATTATGTCAAAAGACTAATTTAGGGAGGTGTTCTGTATATTTATTCTTTACCTTCAAGCATTTCAAATTTTGAAAAGAGAAAAATATAAATGACAGCCATATTTAAGTCTTTGTTTACAAAAGTTAAGCGCACTCCCAGGTAGACTTAACCAAAGCCTAGACTTGACAGCTTTGTGAAACCCTCTAACTCTATGACCACAGACTTAATCATATTTTAAGATAAAAGTCATAACTTTAAGCCTAAGTCCGCCCTAAGTTATTTTGTGAATTTTATTTTGATTATTGTAATAGGGTCTTTGTTAGCCTCTCTGTCGTCTTCACATAACTCAAAACTGTGCATCAGGGTTAGTTTCACAAAATGATTTAGCCCAGATTTAGACTTAAAGTAAAAATTTCTCTCTTTAACTCAATATAACTCTATGGTGTTTAACTAACAGGGCTTCGCAAAGCTGGTAAGTTAAAGTTTTGACTAAGTCTATCATTCAGTGGGCCTAACTTTTCAAAATTATTTTTATAAACCAATGGTAAAGTGACATCCTCCTTAAATTTTAAATAACTCAACAAAGGATTCATCTATGGTAAGATTCATTTTGTATTTTCACTTTGTCGTATTGTCTTTTCACCCTGATTCTCCCCAGTTTGTGACTGTATACAGAACTAAAATACAATATATCAGATTTAGGTCAAAATTTCACTGAAGGTGGAGCCTACCAGTGGTTCATTCCTCCTTAAAGTTGACCCCAATCTGGTTCTATATTGGCAAGAGTTTGTGCATTATCGGGCATTGGTGGCTAGGCATGAAACTTTTTTATAAGCCTGCTATTTATACTGCATCACGAGATACTTGCATTTAGAGGATAAAAAATCCAAGAGCTCTGTCTGTATATATTTTATTATATCCCAAGACGAAAGTCAGGGATATACTGGGTTCACCTACATTACACCGCTTCCAAATGTTTGACTTGTGTGCGCAATAACTGAAAAACCTTAGCATCTCTATAATGCCCACAGAGACCCAATTTATGGAGTTTTTGCCACTTTAAAGTACTATAGCTGTAAAGCTATATGACTTCTAGAGCTGAAGTTTTATCTGAGAAGATATAATATATTCTTTTACATAAGTGAAAAATCAAGGCTTTAAATAGACATTTACCTGTGTTTGAGGCCCATAAACATCCACCTGAGTAACCCTTTTTCAACATTTTTCACATAGTGGGCCCTATGACTTGACAATGTTAAGTCTGATAAGTCTCAAACTATATTACACATGACCTCTATATTTAATGTCTGTGTGTGAAAAATTTGAAGTCTGTAGCATTAATTTTCAAAGTCCCTTTTTAAGATCTCTGAAATTCCCAGAGAGAATTTTTGCCACTTTTAAACCCTATAGCTGTCATAATATATGACTGATGGAGCTGAAATCTCATATGGGAATATATTAATATGTTCTTTTACATGTGCCAAAAACCAGGCTTTAAGTAGATATTTAACCTGTATATGAGGCCCATGAACAATCTACCCAGAGGCCTTTTTTTAAAAAATAAAAACAAATAAAAATTGGTTTGACAAAAAAATAAAAATAAATGAAAGATAATTTATAAAAATTGTGATTCACAAAATGGGTGCTACAAAAATACTCAGTAAATACCTGTGGCATGAGAGATGGCATCTCTAGGGATATGTTGGCGTTGAGTTGACGCAATCTAGTTCCTTCAGTCTTCGCCCCCCAACCAAAAATTGCTTCCTAAGCCCCTGATTCTAAGCCAATTAGGACGTCCTTCACGTTGCAAAATGAATATAAATAATAAAAAATATACCCAATAATATTTTTACAATAAAGTTTTACAGCACAGTTATCAGGCTGAAGTATGTTTAATAACATCGAATTAAAGTGAAAGTGAGCTGCACTGTTTAAGTGATATTTTACACTATTTTAGTATGACTGTTAACTGGCATATGCAGCGGACACTTGAACCATTTCACAAAATTAATCAAGTACCATCAGCTTGTGTTTAGTGACAAGATATTGTTTTTGTATTCTCACGTGATTATGCATAGTGAGTCATGATGAACTATCTTTCTGCTCCGTGGAAATCAACCAACTTCATTGTACATAGATTTCTTGTAAATTTATATTTAAATTATCACTAGTATTCTTCAGGCCAGCAACACTATATTACTTTTATCTTGATTTTCAAATAAAAAATACTAGTCATCATTGCTGCTGATTATTAAAGTATTAATAATGTCAGTTTCACAGTCTAACAGATCTTTCCATTAAATGTACCATTTTAGTTTCCATGTGTCGTTTATTTCATAAAATGTCTGTGCACAACAGTCTTTGCGACATTATATAGCAGTTTCTGTGGCCCTCGGGTAGATAAAATGCTAACTTTGAACTTTAAACAAACTCATTATATATGTCTTTGGGCCTTGCAGTTGGTACATTCAGCTCAGTATCAGTACTGAGTATAATGCCTTGACGAATATGTATGTACAAAGACTGTGAAACATCAATGACACCACAGAAGAGCAACTGACGTGTAAATGTTAGTTAAACCCTAGCTGTTCAAGTGAGAAGAGATAACCCCCATTGTTCCCAGATCTGAAAATAAATACAACAATCAACTAACATCTGATCAGATGATCAGTTTATGGGTGTTTTTTTTTCTTTGAACTTCAATTACTGAAGCAGTGTATTTCTTATATTTTTAATGTTAACAGCTCAAATAATAGGTGTGTTATCCCTTTATCACTGTGCGAAATATCATTCGACAAAAATCAGTGTAAATATTAAAAATATTACTTTTTCTGTCTCTAATTGATGAAATTCATAGGATCAGTAAATGGGTATACTTAGACAAAATTAGTAAACACACAGAGTCTCTCAGCTGATAAGTGAAGTCTATTCCCACGAAGACACTGTTGTTTTGCAGTAGTATTGGAAGCTTAGGTTCTTGGGCTTAATACATGACACTAAGTAACCATGATAAAATTAAATGTGTTTTGAACCTCAATCTTGTCTATTCTCTAGGGATCAAGGCGGTATTTGATTAATCAGTTCTGATAAGTATTTTGCATTAAGAACCGTACTAAAGTTTTCCATTTATAAGGGACATGATGAAAATAGTTGCAATATATTCTGAAAGGGTAACAGCAGACACATTTAAACCACACTTTTGGTAACAGACAATAGAAAAAGTGTAAATTCTTTTTCACGAATCCACACTTTTTAGCTTCAGAATCCACACTTTTTACTTCAGAATCCACACTTTTTAGCTTCAGAATCCACACTTTTAAGGTTGATAATTCACACTTTTTAGAATAAAAATTCACACTTTTTAAATTGTTTACTTAAATGGCCCTGATTATAATGTAATCTGGTGAACATAGTCTGACGATTTAATATTGATTTTTACAAGTGTGTTTTACAAGATATCATTTTAAGGATTTTAACACATATAAACCACAGTTGTACAAAGTATATGAAAATTATATTCATTTCACAAAAAAAGTTTGAAACTTGACACTGACTTTAAATAATCTTAATATTCAGAACAAAAATTGCTTTTAACATTATGAGTAATTTTACTATCTCTGAGTGTATTTGTACTCCAAGTGATTAAGTTGTACAACTATCCTGTGAGAAAAATATCCAAATGTAAGATAGAGCATCACAAAGCTTCATTGGTGAACAAGCTTCTTGCGGTATCCTGTATGACTGAAGCACAATTTTTCTTTATCCAACAATCCAAAACATTTTGTGAATAAACAGCAGGTGACGCACATTCATTTTAAATCATTTCACATTGCTGTATCTGAATTGAGATATGCTGCAAATCCTCAGCGAGAAAATCCTCCATCCAAAGTGAAGCAGTGAATGGAATCCATTTTCTTTAAACCAATAACTGCAGACTCGGTACATAGATTTAAATTGAGATCCTGACCTTTCATTACTCTCTGATTTGTTGTACCTCCGACTTCTCGAGATAGCTGTGCTATCCAGTCCAGCAAAACTGAAAACAATTTTACACAATACAATAAACATTATGTGATGCTAAATCAATTTTGGGGAAAATATTTAAGGATGGTGTAGTTTCTGAGAAATTAGTACAGAATTATGTTTTGTCATTTGATAGTGCAGTCAATAATTTGTATGTTAACATTTATATTAACATTTTGACATATAATTTAAAATTTTATAAAATCTACAAAAAACTCAGTAAAATGCAATGAAAAATAGCAAAAAGTCAAATACCTTACCTTTTCACATCACTGTGTACAGTTCATTTCTGTTATGTATATTTTTCAAAATCCTTTCAACCTATAATCACTGATAGTTTTATATTTATTTTGAATAATAAACAGGAACAGGCTTTTTTATATATTCTCACTGAACATGGTTGCAAAGTTGCAAGTTTGACACCATAAATGCTAAGGGCAAATGCACCAGCAGAATACAAAAGATTTAATTAAATCAATTGAACATTTTCAGAATCAACACTTTTTTTTCAATGTTCAGGTCACCATATTCAATATAATTAGAGATTTAGGCCATGTATATGTAACATTGGTTTTTACATGGCCTCTTTTTGTGGTTTAAGCCAGAGAAACCACTCGAAAGTGTGAATTCGTGAATCAGAAAATTACTCGGCCTTCGGCCTCGTATTTTCTGATTCACGAATCCACACTTTCTCGTGATTTCTCCTACACAGAAATGATTAGCTTGTTAGGAATATAACATCTGACATACATCAGTAAAATATGTATTCTTAAGACATAACTTCACACTCATGGAAAAAGACCTATTCCGAATGGGCCAATAAATTTAAATCGTGTACATGGAAACATGCACTTTGATTTGAAATTGCTCTTGTGAAGCCATTTTGACATAGTCCATCTGCAGAGACTAGTTTTGTCCATATATAATCAGTATCTATTCACTTGAGGAGGATTTGTCAATTGCAAAAAAAAAACAATAGACACGAAGAAAACCACTATCACAGTTGAAAATCATTTATAAGAATACCATATATTTGCAAGTGTTTTATTTACAAAAAAATAAAGGTGTACATGGAAATCTGTATGCAGTCTCTAAATCTGGGTTAAATGCTATGTGGCGTGGACGTTTGTTATATTATATCAAAGTTATAACCATTTCCATTTTTAATCAAATTATTAAAGGCATCAGAGCTGGTTACGTTATACATCATAGGTTTAAATCACAAAATCCTCCTTGACCTAGCCCAGTCCAGTTTCTTTTTTAAAGGTGGGAACTTTTCCATCCCTTCAACTTTGTGAAGTGGAAACCTTTCCATTTGGGAACTTTTCCAGGTGGGAATTTTTCAGGAATTCGTTCCATTGGAACCGACCCTGCTTGACTCTAGGGTCAGTTTGCTTTCTTTACAGTATTGGTTCGGGTCTGGTAGGGCTTACTGCCTTTACTTGGTGTATCTGTTAAAATGTCTAACATTAATTTGGTGTATTAACGGTGTATTAAGCTAAGAAAATCGGTTAAAATGCCAAACATCAATCAATCAGTCAATTGATTGTAAGATGTTACTGGGGGCGCGATTCTTATATGTAGAGGAACAGAGTTCCAAAGAGTTGGTGCACAATGTCAAAAAGATCAAGAGAAACGTCTAAAGTGGTATATGTGGACTGTATAACTAAACGGGGACTTGAAGAAACTTATACAGATAATTGATTGTTTCACAATATGCACGTCTGCAGAGACTAGTTTTGCCCATATATAGTCAATATTTATTGGTCTCATTGGTGTTGCTCCTCAGAGTCCGCCTGGCAGAGATTAAGCGCCATAAAAGTACAGAATAGAATAGAATTTTAGGATTTGGAATCACTACAATGTATTCTCCATTAGGTTTTCAATCCATTGAAAAATGAATGAGTTAGTTGAGTTAATAATGAGGTTCAGACAAAGAGTTGTTAAAAGAAGGAGGGCATTAGTAGTTTTGGTTAGACAGTGGCTCAGGAGACAGGACAACAGGGCTCAATACCACAACCTGATTGCTGAACTGTACCAAGAATACCAGCCAGCTTTCAGGATTTTTATGCAGATATCTCCAGAGATCTTTCCTGAGTTCAGTGTCACTTGATGCCAGACCTGCGGAGGCAGAAAACCTACTTCAAACAATTTCTCACCTCAGGCCTGTACTTGTAGTTTATAGCTATTGAATCAACAGCTATGTAACCCTGTAGTACAGCTTCAGGGTGGTACTGGTACTTCTATATGAGGTGTAGGCATTCATTTTTCAGTGTGTTGGAGCTACGATTTTGTATTCAAGTTTATCTCTGTGTGTCTTTTTTTCCGTGCACATAGCTAGAAATCTTTAAATTGGTTCATATTTTCACACACAAGGTGGCGGCCTATTTATGGCCCATTCTTGATTGAAACGATCCAGATCTGAATCCAGATTGAGTCTCCAGAATTTTTCTTTTTGTTTTGCACAAATGTTTCGTAGATATTGCACACAAAAGGCGACAGCACAGAAGGCTATAACTTGAGGATGTATCAATACACAAACCTCGAGATTGAATATTTCATAACAATTGTAGAAGTGGTGGACTTTAAATATCAAATGAGGAAATTGAAGTGACACCAGAGATGATTTGGATATTCTCGACAACTGCTGTAGGCAAATTTGAGTGTGTATCACTTTAGTTATACCCACCTCATTGCCTCAATTTTTGTAACAGTTATTCTTGTGTCTGTACAAATTTTTTGATTGGTTGACCCCTGACCTGAGGTCAGTAGCTTCCTGCTTAAAACGAGGTCCTCAGTGGCCTAGTGGTTAGCAAGTTTGGCATCTAATCATAGGCTGTCACCTCTGTGGGTTCGAGTCCCACAAGTGGCAATTCTGAGGACCTGTCCCAATATGACCCTGGCTGTTGAACGGGATGTAAAACCCCAACTTTGACCTTTGTCCTGCTTAAAACCAGTTTGGCTTCACTTTTCAGTGGAAGTCAAACAAGGCAGTCGCCATTTTATAGAAATTTAAAATTTTTAAGCGTCGACTTTTAAGTTTCTTCTTTCATCAACTGGCTGACAGTACATAGTTATCACTTTGCTGGGTCTGTGTTATGGCTGGACTACATTCACTTGTATGCACAGGTAGGACTTGTTATATCAGGTGAGTTGGCGGGTTATTTCTTATTATTACTTTGTAACAGTAATTTTTAGTATTTTAACTGAATGGTTTTAATTGTTCTCCCGCTAACTCTACCTTGATTTGTAAACAAACTTTATAAACAAACTTTGTAAACCTGTGCCTGTATCAAGTGTGTAGCGTTACAATGCCCAAGAACTTTCATTGTTCTGGCTGTGGTGGCCAACACAAAAGACCAGTAGGTGTTAAATGCCAGTTCAAAGATGATGTAAATGTTGAAAGTAGTAGTTCAAATAGTATTACTTCCAAAAGTATCACCGATACAAACAATATTGAAACTGTAAACCATTATATTCTGTCTGCTCTAACTAGTGTGAGTTCCAGGTTGACTGCCATCGAGCAGCGTATACAGAAAACTGAGGATCAGTTGCAAAATGGGGCTGCGTCAGTTTCTGATGGCGTCAACTCTCCCACTAGTCTGACTTCCCACAGATCCACACTGGTGGACAGTGACGTGGAAGAGGAGGTTGTAACCCCCACTACTGCTTTCCTGAAAAGTTCCAGAGGCATCCAAGATGCTGTGGACAGGCGACTGCAAGAACTCGCTTCTCTCAATGAAAGAGGTATGTTCAAATCCCAGAGAAGGGGCAACGAACAAGTAACTGTTAAACACAAAATACCTTGGCCCCAAAACCATATTTTGGCAGGCACCTCTAAGAGTAGGGTCACGTGTGATAGCTTAAGTACCTTTCAGTAGGTTTCCGGATTTTGTGCCATTATTAAAGATGAAAAAAATGTTAACATTAAAAATCAAATTTTAGACAACATGTCTGAGTTGATGGAGGACGCCCAAGATTTTGGGTGGTCCTCTGCCAAATGTGCCCATGCAGTCCTCTTGTGTTGGATGGAGGAGAGCAAAGTAAATTGGAACATGACGGAAAAAATTGACAGGATAAGAAGGGCTCATGCCCAAAAAGTTATCAATGTGCCAACCAAAAAAACAAATGTCGACTCCCAAGGTGTGCCTTGTAAATTTTTTCAATCCCCAAAATGTCCCCATAAGGGCGACCATCAAACTGGTGGCCAGTTTTACAGACACATATGTAGTTTCTGCAACACACTGGGCAAGCGTTTTCCCCACCCTGTGAAAAAATGCAGGAATTCTAAGCGTTCTTCCACTGATTCAAAAAACGAATAAGGCAGTGCCAAAATCGAAAGGGTTGAACCAAAATTGTCGGGTCATGAACTATGTCAGTAATAATAGTGTCAAAACACGCATTGTGAGTAGTAATACATGTGTCAATGGCGAAAGTGCCAATTGGAAGTCAGATTACTATATGTATAAAGGTTTAACATTTGCTAAAGTACTTAAAAGGAAAGTCAAACGCTCAGCTGTGAGAACAAAGTTGGGTTCGAACCAAGAGGTCACCTTCAGTAAGTCTAGTGGTAACCATACTGAACTCACCAAAGGTAAGATGGCAAAGCAGTATACTAGAACCAGTACTGAGGTAAGAGAAATCCCCACCAACAGGACCAAGCCAGATAAGGACTTCAGTACAAACCCAGTGACATGCTATAACAGGTATGCTGTGTTTCACCAAGGCGATGGCGTCGTTTCTCAAATCACTGACACTGAAGCTCTTGACCCAAATTTGCATAAAAATCTTGATGAAAAAACTGAACAAACTATGTGAAGCGTCAATCCTGACAATGAGTCAAAATTGCGTCACACAATGACACTTCTGCTGAATTGAAACAAAACATTTGTGCAAAGGTCAAATTGCAAAAGGAAAATCTCAATCCTATCCCTGTACATTCGGATGTGAATAGCACTAGCAAATATGACCTCCCACTGTGTTTTCGAGACAAACAAATCGATTATACAAACATCATGGCTTCATGCCCTACCCTCCAGCTGTGGGATAAGCAAAACTCACTTAAGGTAGGCTTTATACCCATGGGTGATTTGGAACTTCCCCCAGCAGTACTTCCATCTGTATCTAATGCAAACCCCTTGACCCTCCACTGAATTATCAAGACCTCAGGGGAGAACAACTTTAACCAATGTCAAATTAGCATAAAGTCCCAACTTAATCCAGATGCATGGGACAGGTTGCTCCAGGGTTATTGGGACTCTCAGCTCCCTCTCCTGATTAGGTTTGGGTTTCTCCTGGACTTTGACAGAAACATCCCTTTGGAAAGTCATCTGAAAAATCATAACTCAGCCAAAAATTATCCAAATGACGTAAGGGATTACCTGGAGGAGGAGAAAAGTTACAATGCCATACTAGGCCCCTTTGACGCCCCACCACTGGCAAACATACATACCTCCCCCTTTATGACCAGAGACAAGCCACTTTCTAAAAATAGAAGGGTAATAGTTGATTTGAGCTTCCCCCAGGACAAATCTGTAAATGCTGGTAGTGCTCAAGATGAATATCTCAACACCCCCTTTGTGCTGAAATTGCCCACCATTGATCCTGTTGTCTAACGCGTCAAGTCACTAGGTAAGGGCTGCATGATCTACAAGATAGACATAAAACGCGCCTTCAGACATGTCAAACTTGACCCCTAGGACTATGATCTGTTGGGTCTGCGTCAAGATGGCTAGTTTCTGGACACCTGCCTGCCGTTCGGATTTTGGCATGGGAGCGCCTTATTTCATCGCCTAAGTGACGCTGTGTGTCATACAATGCGTCAACACGACTATGACGTCATAAATTATATTGATGATGTCCTTAGAATCGACCTTCCTAGTCTGTTGACGCCTCATTTGATGCCCTAAGTACCCTCCTAGTCCATCTAGGCTTTGAAATTTCACACAGCAAGCTAGTCAAGCCAGCTACATGCGTCAACTGTCTTGGTATATTAGTTGATACTGAGAACTTCACCCTTTTCATCCCCAATGAAAAATTGCAAGAAATATTGCAAAAATGCATCAACTGGCGCAGCAGGACACACTGCACCAAGCGTCAACTCCAATCCCTGCTAGGCAGCCTGTTATATGTCACCAAATGCGTGCATTCATCTAGGTTCTTTCTGAATCGCCTCCTCCACGTCTTGCGCACCATGCATGACAAGGATCAGGTACGACTGTCCGTAGATGCGCAAAGAGACATCACCTGGTTTTCCAAGTTCTTACCCACTTTCAATGGGGTAACTATTTTTGACCACAGGCACATTGCTTCCGATATTGAGCTGGATGCATGTTTACATCGCCTTGGGGCCAGACGTGGCAACCAAGTGTATGCACTCCCCCTACCACTGGGCTATATGGTTTTGGAACCAGTCTTGGGCTAGATCTAAAGTTCAAATCGCATGTGATAATGAGGCTGTAGTCCATGCACTCAATTCGGGCAGGACCAGGGATTTGACCTTAGCTGCAATTGCCAGAAACATACAACTTCAAGTGGCCACCTGGGACATTAACCTTCAGGCCAACCACATAGCAGGTAAGGATAACCATATTGCTGACTTGCTCTCACATTGGACTCTCACATTGGCTAGAAACATGTCTTCCACAACACCAATGGGTTGGCATCCAACAGAATCACTTACATATTGATTGGTGTATTTGATAGGCTTGCCGCCTAGATTGGCTTCCTTGGCCAAATCTGCTGCCAAGAAGACAAACTTGGCATTCAGACCTGGTACCCAAAGCAGTTATCAAAGTATGTTTAGGCTATTCATAGCCTTCACAGTATTTATGCAAGTCTCCTTGCTCTTGCTTAAACCCATGATCATTGTTGCTTATCTAGAATTTCTCACCTACAATGGGTTATCCACCCCCACTCTAGCTAACCACCTAGCTGCTATCAAAGCAAATCTATCATTATATGGTCTCCCAACCCTCATTTTTCAAGATCCAAGAATTAAGTACTTTCAAAAGGCAATGACATTGTGTACTTCCTTTAAACCTTCTATTAAAAGCATTATGGACATCAATACCCTCCAATTATTGATTAGAGCCTGTGATTCCACTTATATGGGACAAGTATTCAAGGCTGTGTACACCATTGCATTTTTTTCATTTTTGAGATTATCCAACTTAGTCCCTCACTCTGTTCAACAATTTTCCCCCTATATCACTTGGCCAGAGCTGACATTTTTTTTGCAAAGCCTCGACTACATATCAACACCACACAGGACAGGAAATCAGTAAAAATTCTCAAAATTCCATCTCT
The DNA here is from genome assembly GCA_964017235.1 of Sabellastarte sp. h YS-2021. NCBI lineage: Eukaryota > Metazoa > Annelida > Polychaeta > Sabellida > Sabellidae > Sabellastarte > Sabellastarte sp. h YS-2021. The sequence continues at coordinate 15,808,374 of OZ024933.1, forward strand.
TGGAGCCAATCCTATCTGTCCTGTCACTGCTGTTAAAAATCTGTTAAAAATTACCCCTGGTTCTTATAACTCTCCCTTATTCCAGTACAAAGCATCAACCAAATGGCTTCCCCTAACAGATAATCAAGTCAGGTGCCACTTCAAATCTCTACTTACCAAGCTTAACTTGCAAAACACCAATCTCACATTCCACGCATTCCGTCGTTCAGGTGCCTCATTCGCCTTTAATTCGAATGTCCCATTGCAAGATATCCAGAGCCATGGCACCTGGACGTCGGAATGCGTCTGGAGATACATAACCCTTGACCACAATGCTTTTGATCAGGGTGCAAAAAATTTTCAAAAACACACATCTCTACCTCTCCCCTACTTCCTAGTCTGGGGTTTGGGGCTCTCAATTCAAACCTCTACTCCTGCCCCCTTTTTCAATTTTGAATTGAAAATTAAAATTATTAACTAAAATTTCACACATTGAAAGTAATTCGTCTTTCATCATATATCCATACAGTAACTTGAAAATGTAAATTTCGACTTAAACTCCTATTTTGCTAAAAATCTTAAGTTTGAGGTCACCCTAAACTCTCTCATCTTTCAAATTACAGACTTACCATCTAAACTTTAGGTTCACTTTAACTCTGTCTAAGTCTGGAGCTAAGGCCACCCTAACTCATTTACATCCACTTTAGCTATAACTATCTAACCCTTTTTAGGGTCACCTCAAACTTCTGCATAGCTATGCTGATATAAGTTCATAGTAATAGTACAAATAAATATTTCATGGCCATTGACATAATATGTATAGAATATGTAAATATCTGGTCAATGGCTAATTTGATAAATGTCATATATAATCTTAGTGAATAGTACAAATGTAAATAAAGCATAGAGTAGTACTTGTTAATGTATAATAAAATATTACTCCCCCATACTGGGGTTTTCATTATGACTTGACCTAACTGGAGGCAATGATGCAAAGATTGGGAGACCTCTTCTAGCAGAAATGAAATAATCGCCTTTAAAGTAGTGTAAAATATTTATTGCTTTTATTTTACATTAATAAAGGACATCTATTACTTGACCTTGTGCCAATTCATATTTTAATCAAAAGAAATCTTCCTGGTTATGCTAAACTAACTACCAGCCTTGTTGGGAGTCACTGGAGATTTTCTAATTGTTGGGTGATATGGGAAGACCTAACAGAATAAATTATAATGCTTCACTGCACCATAGTGCTGTGGGGTTCAGTTCTCAGAGCCTAGTTCTGGCAACAAATTACAAGTAAGAGTCTTTGACAGGCTAATTGACTTAAAAGTTTCAGGGGTAATTAGGCCATGTTTGTTAGTGTGAGATTTGAAATAATTGGTTGAGGATGCATGGTTCAGTGGATGGTGGAGGTAAAACCTCAGTTTGAATAAGTTTTTGGGAGAAACAACATGTTTCCCCCATCTCTTGGTTATGGCAGGAAGTTAACAGTGTGTTGTAGTTTCAGTTGTGAAAGTACAAGCAGAATGGTTCATGAGTCACTCAAAAACTCTTTGGTGGGCCTGCCTCTCCCTATCTGGCCAGCTTCTAAACTTTGCTGCGAGTTGGAGTGGTGGTTAGTGGCAGATGGTTCCACCATTTTTGTAGAGCTGTGGACGGTCGGCTTTATAGCTGGACAGTAGTATGCTCCTTCTGTCAGCCTTGGTGACAACAGTCAGTTGCTGAGTAATTTTTTAGCCTTCTCATTGAGTTAGGCATCAGGACATTATGGATGTAATCCTGTAAAATAGCATTAATGATTCTTCTAGAAGTTGTAAGTGTATGCATTGCTATTTTAGAGTTTATTGTGTGTGTGTCACTGTTTCTTTTAGTCTGTTTTAGTATTTTATGTGTTCTACAAAGGGGGGCACCACTTTTATAGCATATGCTTTCCAATTGTTTCTGTGGCTACTCATTGCCTCACCCAAGGTCATATGCAAGGTCAAAGTTGATAACAAGAAAAGCCGCAATTGGGCTAACTATTTATTATCTATGTTCTATGTACATATGTAAAGACATTAGCAACAATAAACTAAATAAGGTTACACTTAACATGATATATAAATTTTTAAGGCCACCTTAGTAAGAGTATTACAGATGATGAAATTACTGGTAAAATATTATGTTAAGGTTACATTAAAACTTTAAGATTACAATGAAGACTGTAAGACTTTAAGGTGGCCTTACATTTAGGTTTTAAGAACTGAAAATTTGTAGGGTTTAATTGATTTTACTGCAGATACGACCCCAAACCCCAGACCTAGGAAGTAGGAGGGATGTAGAGGTGATTGTGAAATGCCTGCGCTACTTGATGTGAGGCCTGGTGATCCTGAGTGATGTAATTCCAAACACACTCCGAGGTCCAGGTGCCATGGGATTGAATTTCTTGTAGTGGGACATTGGCATTAAGGCAAAGGTGGCACCTGAATGACAGAGTGTGTGGATGGTAATTGCAGAGTTCTCTAGGTGGCACCTGAATGACGGAGTGTGTGGATGGTAATTGCAGAGTTCTCTAGTGAGAGTTTTGATAGGATGGACATACAGTGGCGCCTGACCTTAGTGTCAGTGAGTGGAAGCCAAGCTTGAGATTGTTTAATTTGAAACAAGGGAAGATTGGTATGGTTTGGAGTAAGTTTGACGAGGACTTTAAGGGCCACTACTGGGCAAAGGGGACTGGCAACAAGGGCCGGAACCTTGATGATTTTAATTTTATCCTTAGTCTGAAGTGTTTTGGACCGTTTCACCAAGATGTGGAGTCCAGGGGGGCAAAAAGGACGTCACCTTGGGCTAACTGTTGAAGGGGTGAATATGAATTTCTTGAATGGGGAACTAGATTGGAGATGCGAAGGAAGGAGAAAAAGGCAAGGAGATAAAAAGCCTTGAAGACCTGACCCATATATGTTAAATCACATGACTGTACAATTAAGGTAATGGGTTGGTGTGTCGACATTTTTTTAAGAGTGATTTTGAAGGGTTTGTGGAGGGCTAGGGACTTCATATAGTATTTCAATCTGGGGTCCTGGAAAAGGTGAATGTTTAGGTTGTAAATTGCAAAGCTGGCTTTAATAGCTGACATGTGATTTGCAATTGCAGAGTGGGAAGCATTATTTTCTACCAAAACTTCGAGATATGATAGTAAAATGAGGGGGAACAGGTGGGACAACTGGATTCTAATGAAACAGCAGAATGCCAAAAAACAACCTGAATTTCGTGTTGTAAGCAGATATGGTGGCTGGTCTGAAGCCTAGATGGACCCTGTGGGCTGCTTTGGAAGCCAGTGGAAGGGCACAGGGTGGAATATCTAAATAGACCAGTCAGTGTTTAAGTAAGAGCGTGAAAAATGGATAAAGGTATGATTTGGCAACAACTGGTTCGGTTTTTCTGTAGCATTTGAAGTTATGTTCCATCTAGATAGGGGGTCAGCTATGGGATTATTTTTTCCCAAAATATGTATTGTTATAGGGTTGATGTTAAGTACTGCAGCATGCATTTTGATGTTTCTAGCTATGGCAGCCAAGGTTCGATCACAGGTCCTGCCATTGGTAAGAACAGAGACTACAGCTTGGTTGTCACAGTTTAGTACAACTTTGTGAGATGCCCACTGGTCCCCCCATAGCCTAATGGCGACCAGGAGGTTTAGCATCTCTAGGTGAACTATTGTGAAGTCTTGGTACTGGTTTTCTATGTCCAGTTTATAAACCAGGTGGTTCCATCTACCTCTACCTGGGCCTTTATTGGTCTAAATACTGTACCATTAAACGCGGCCAAGAATTTTGTGAACCAATTGAGGTCTTGGAAGAAATCTAACGTGAGGTCAAAAGATTTTTCTTGGGCCATTTGACACAGGAGTGCTAGCATGCGGTTTAAGAAGTAACGTGACGCCTTGACGTATTTAGAAATGTACAGCAATCTGCCCAGCAGCGATTGCAGTTCTCTTTTGATGCATGAAGATTTGTTTTCCCAAAGATTACACACCTTTATAATTTATGTTAATTTTTCATCAGGGACTGAGACAGTGTAATTTTTAGTATCTACCCTGATACCTAGGTAATTGACGTGTGTAGAGGGAGCGACCAATTTCTTGACGCTAACGTCAAACCCCAGTTGACGCACCAAAGACTGCAGTTCGATGAACGCTTTGTTGGTAACACTTGGTAGGCCGACGCCAATAACGTCATCAATATAGTTGATGACGTCATAGTTATGTTGCATCATAATATGGGGAAGGGGAGGGTTTTGAAAAGGGCCAATATAGCATTAAATTTTATTTCTTTTTGGAGATAGGCTTCTATATCCTCAGGATATTGTACAGCAGAATTATGGTTTTTGTTTTCATCAGTTAGGGGGGAAAGGTGGTCGAAATCTAGGGGAAAGCCATGTTTAATTAAGGAGACTAATTGCTGATCCCAGTAATCTGTCAACAGGGTTTCCCACTTATCTGGATTCAGTTGAGATTTCACCCTAATTTGCCATTGCAAAAAATTAAATTTTCCCGAATGTTTGACCACTTTGTGGACTTGCAAGGGGTTGGCATCAGTGTGTACTTCATTTTTGGAAGTAGGAAGAGTTAAATCACCCAGGGGAATGAAGTGAAAAAAACTTTATTTTATTTTGACTGTCCCATTTTTCAGTAGTTTTGCACTCGCTGAGAGCTGGTTTATAACTCTTGAACTTCGATTTTGTTGTCAACATCAGGGAATATTTGTCATCAGTGTCGCCTTTAATATAATCGACAATGGCTTTGTCATTGGCATTGTTTTCTACAGTGATTGTGTTACCAGCTGTATTGGTGTGGCTGTGATTTTCCGGTGTAACTGTTTTCTTGACCCTAGAAGGTCTGGTACCACGTATAGCTTCAGGTGAGCTAGAAACGCAAGTGTTGGGTTCGATTTCCTCCACAATGCTTTGCAAACTACTTAAGATTTCAAATCTGTTGGAGGTGGAGATGCTCATACCCTTGTTATTTGCTCTATAATGGGCAGTATTAGCCTGGACTGGTTTTTTATATGTGTCACTTGAGTGAGTTGTTCCCTTTTGGGGTGAACTCTGACCTTTTTAACTGCAAGGTTAGTTTTGACCCTTTGGTTACGTGGTTGGGTTTTGGTAACATTACTCACAGTACTTCCCCGAGGTACAAGTTTCAGTACCTGAGCATAGGAACTACCTTTGTATTTATGATAGTCAGCTCTCCAATTCGAGCTCCAAGCATGTATTAATGTACTATTATTTACAATTTTTTTCTGATACATCTTGGTATTACTACTATGTACAGAGTATGGTTTGGTTTTATTTTGACATTGTTTTGGCACTGCAGCTTGGCAGTGCCCTACTCGTTTTTTGCTGGTCTAACCAGTCTACATTCTTTGGCAGGATGGGCCAATTTTCGGCCATAAGCATTACAAATGGCACAGACATGTCTATAATTTTGACCCCCTGTGGTATGATCCCCTTTTTGTGGGGATGAAAGATTCTGATAGAACTTGCAGGGATTTACATGGTCATTTTGTTTTTTCTGGGGTTGTGTGTAGTTTGTTTGGGAAGTGGTTGTTCTTTGGGCATGGGTTCGCCTAATTCTGTCAATTTTTAAGGTATCTTGCCATGAAATTTTTCCCTCTTCCATGCAGCATAGTAAAACCGCGTGACTAGCTTTAGCTGGATTCCACCCAAAATCTTGGGTGTCATCCATGAGGTCTGACATATATTCTAGCATGGCGTTTTTTGTGGCTATTTCAGGTTCTTCTTTGATAATTTGGGCAAAGCCTGACATCCATTGATACACACTAAGGCTATCATAGTTAACCCTATTTTTACTGGGTCCCCCCAATATAATATTTTGTGGCCATGGTGTTTGCTTTTTGACCCAAATAGTGTCTGTGCCACCTCCTTGACTTTTAAACGTACCTTTCTCATTTAATTGGCTTAGTTGTTGCAGGTGTTCATCCACTTGCTTCTATATTAGCTGTGAACCTTGAAGGGCCTGGATCGACGGTACCACTGTGTCCTGGTGCTGGTCCATGCTCCAAATGTTCCTTGATGCAGAGGTTGATGGCTTCTCAGGGAGGTTCTGAGGACCAGTTTGAGCAGGAGCAGCTTCCAGCTTCTCCTCAGTGCGCTCAATCCTTTGCTCTATGGTTGACAGCCGTGAGCTAGCAGCTTGCAGTGCATTTATAATGTCATTGTCTCTGGATTTAGCGTCAGCTCTAACAGAAAACTGGACTCCGAGTCAGTTAAACTGTCATTCAAATCTTCGGTTTCATTAATAGAGTTCACATATTTACATTTGGTTCCAGTATGCCTCTGGTGCTGTCCTTTGCAGGCGCTACACTTAAAAACTTTAGGCATTGTCACTAATTGTTCAGTAAGTTAACGTTTTTTCCTGTTAAATACATACACTCACCAGCATCAGTGGTCGTAGACAATCCCACGCTTGTTAAATGATGTGCCAAAATACAAGGAGACAGAAAATAGGTTAGACCGTCCCTTTAACCCACCTCAGAAGAGGCAAACAAGCCTGAGGTTGTCTATGATCACGTAGAAGGTGGTGTGAGAAAATCTCGGATGTCTGATATATTCAGTCCGACATCAGAAACACATAATTATCAAGCAGCATATAAATGTCCATACAAGATTCCAGAAATGTAAACGTCCACACAAAATTGTTTGTATCATGTAAATCACTAAAATAATAAAATAAATATTTCATGTAAATCACAACTAAAGCTTTTAGTTCTTTAACTTTAAGAGGGCGTGTTGCCCCTTCAACTTTAAAATAAAATATGGCTACTTTGCTAGAAATTTGCGGGAACATAAAAAGAATCGGTCAAGGGTCAACCAATCAGAAACTTTTAAGTTTTACACAAGAATATTCTTTACATGGGGCTGCAATGAGGGGGTTGACGCCTATGCGTCAACCCGACAAACTTCAGTCATATATGTATTTAATTATCAGAATTACATAATTGAACGCGACTCACATTGCTATATGATTACATGTATATAATCATTTAGATACAACACAGTTTTGTTCTATCACGAAGCTGGAATTCATAATGTCCTCATGACAAGTTTAGTGATAAGGTTAATCATTCATTTTAATCAATATGATGCCAGGAGCATCGCTGTTATGAAAATGTTGGAATTAAATGTAACTGATTAATTTAAGAACCTCCTGAGTTCTAGTATGCTCAGTAATCACCTTCATTTTGGGTTGGGGTGCCCTGGTTTAAATCAAGGACTCAGTAAATGTAACTCTAAGTCTCAGCTGGTCACCCTGCTTAAAGATTGTGTGTATATATACGTACGTAAATATCAATATCAAGTAACTGTAGTAAATAACTTAGAAATAAATGTTAATGTATCCCTCAACATCTCGTTTGCTCTTTGGAACTATGATGCTGGTGTTGTCATGGATTAGATTATTTGTGTTAGGTTTGTTCAATGCAGTAATCAGGCCCATGATCTGTTCTGTGGTTTTGTGTTGTGTTATATATTATGATTTCACAAATTTAACTTTATTTTGGAAGTAAATGTATGTCATGCCAACTGCTTGGTTTTCCTTGTTGTGGGGCACAAGCCGGGTGGGTTGCGGGGGTGTGGGGGGAGGTGGTGGGGGCTGATCCAATTTATGTGAGCTGACTTAAGCACTTTATAATTTAAAAAGTGTTTTGTTAATCAACGTATATAATTGAGAAGTTTCTTTGTACATTTACGTAATTTGGAAATAAATGTTTATGCCTTAGTTCTCTCTGTGTGTTTTTTGTTTGTGTTTATGTATATCAAGCATACATAATTAATACAGAAATAAATTTACAACTTCTAACCTTAGTTGCTGATGCACTTTCAAAATTCAGTTACATTTTTAATTGGTATATTATCAGACGGTCATTTTCGCCCATACAAACATAGGGGTCACACATTTGTCCTGCCAGACATCACAAATAAGTATACATAATGTATTGAAACATTTATTACATACAAATTTAGAACATTATATATGTTTATATAAGTGCTTATCAGTCCTTTTTCAAAAGTTTGGAAGCTGACTAAACATTTAACAAATTTATGTTAAAATATGATTTTTAACACAAGACAACAGTATATAATAACAAAAAGGACATCCCGGTTGTCAAAGGTGTTGGCAAAGTAAGCTTTACAATCTCAGTGCACCTTTGAAATGTATTCAGATGATAGTTCAATTTGCATTAAATGGCATTTTTATAAATGTTCATAAATTTCATCTCTGAACCAAAAGTTAACTTAATAGCATTGAATCTTGCCTCAACTTTGTATTCACAAAATAACATAGTAAGTTTTGAAGGTATAGCTATGATAATTGTACTTTTCTGAGCAAATTATAAAATATCCTGGGATTCTTGTAAGCAAATCTCTTAATTTCAAAGTTCTTTGTTGTTTTTGAGGAAAACATGTGTTTATTTGTTTCAATTTAAATTTGAAATGTTAATTTAATTTAATACACTTCCTCTTTTCTAGCTATTTCTTGTATTTTTTTCGTTTTGATTTGTTGTCTATACCAATTAATTAGCTATACCCATATCTATTAACATAGTTGCTGAATAGAATGTTTGTTTAAATGATTGATTTTATTTATTATAATGTGAAAACATCTTCCATTTATGCTTGCTATATATTTTTTCTATAAGTTGTTTTATCTATAGTCTTACAAAAATGAAATGTCACTGGTCACTGTCACAACACAATGAGTATATGGAAAGTTCATATTCAATAGTTACATGACTGCACCAAACCTATACTCTTTATAGAGTCCAAAACTCAAATTAGTTTTAATAATGTTACATAAATCAAGTTAGATATTTTGAAATCTCATATCCGCATAAGTTTTTGTGCAAGTGTATCTTTTATTTTGATTTATAATCTGAAGTCAGGGACACCCATTAATATTGAAATATGTATTTTTGTTATAACGAGCCAATTTATTAACTTGTGCGAAAATGTCCCTTTTATCATTGTCAACCAGTGGCTTTATCTCTAAATATATCACTGTGTAAATAATGGCTGGTAAAGAGTGGCAAAACTTTCTCCGATATAATATATGTACATAATTCTTAGCACTTTTGTTTTTAATCTATTGGCTCACATATTTGTGGTCATGGGTTTAAATTCAGCAAAGCAACAGTTTAAGTGAACTCATATCATGCATTGTACTAAAATATCCAATCTTTTTAAGTGCAAGCTATATATATCACTTTTTTGTTTTTCTTCTCATTTTTTGGTCTCCGGACTTGTGAATTGAATTGTGACGTAGCATGATGATTTCATCACTGAAGTTCAGCAGCAATGGGTGCCCACCCCAATACACTCCTTGTGTTTCTGATGACTTTGCAGCTCGCGCTAGTAGACAATATATATGATGCGTACAAAGTAGCACAGAGGTTCAGTGCAGGGTGGGGTGTGTAATTATTGAAGTACTTTTGATACAGGTTAGTTGGTAATTTTGCTATATTGGGATGTGCTGGGTGAATTGCTCACCTTGATTCATGAATATTCATGTTTCTCTGTCAGTAAGTGGTCATGTGATGTCTGCATTAGTCTTTATAATCTGCAGTACTCAAGCCAATGGTGTATTTGAATTGGGCAGGGGCCACTTGACACTGCACGTTGTTAAAAATTCTAATTCATTTTTTCTGTGGTAGAGGAAATTTTATTTCTTGACCAGGGAACACGTGGCTGATTTATCAACGTGCACTGTCATAATGGGACGGAAAAAGAAGCAACCTGAAGTAGTGAAAGACAATTCACACATTTCACAAGGCGGGCCTGTGGCTAATGACAGTAAGCGTATAGACGACCTGGAAAACAAGCTTGATAAGATTTTGAATTCTATGGCCGCTATAGAAGATCGTGTGAAGAAGCAGGAAGCAAGTCGGGGAGCTCGTGCAATTTCACCAGTGCCTTCTGCCACAGTTCAATACGAAGATTGGATGACAGTGAAGTTAGACTACCTACCTTCGAAGAGTTGAAGTCAGATGACAGAATCCAAGGCGAGATTCAAAGAAAGCTGCACCAATATGACAATATGGCTCGACTAGACAAAGATAAAAGTACTGATGTATTTAAATCTGGTCGTTTCAGACCTGGTGTACACAAAGTTAGGCGTATAGTTAGCTGGCCATAAGATTACTGTACTGTTTGCACTGGCCATAAGCAACCTACCTACGATGATCTATCAGTGTTACAATGGTCCCAAGGTTTTATACAAGGTGTAATTGAAGAGTCGAGTAACACTGTTAGAAATACCATGTTAAGGCATTTTGTTAGTTGCATGCAAGATGCAATTGAACTGTCATTTGCTACAGCTAAGCGCGCGCATGCGTGCGTTTTACAAGAAATGGAAAAAGGTATCATTGATTGGCAGGATTCGGAAAAGATTGATAAGATAAGGAATAGAAATACCCAACATATCTTAGCTTTACCAAGTCAAAAAGGTCAGGTAGAATCAGCAGGTGCTGACAAAACAATGCTTTGTAAGCTATATAACAAAGGGGTATGTCGTTATCAAAACCAGACAGAGCACGTAGATAAGGGAATAACTTATCAACACTTCTGTAGCAATTGTCTTGCTAGTACAGGCAAGAAGTACGAACATCCCAAACATCAGTGCTTGAGGCTAAAAATGACAAAAAAGAGGCCACTAATATACAGAAAGTTTGATGGTAACAGTAATAGTTCCTGTAACGCTTATATGACAGCTAAAAATGGAACGGTTAGTACAGATTATTATTCCTGGAATTGCAGGAGTGATAGTAATAATAGTCAATCCCATAATGACAGTTACATGGATGTTATAAAAGAACGTGACTCAGGTTTACGAATTGGTCACCATGTTGTTGGTGATACTAGTCGTACGTATGTCGCTGGCAGCAGAAGTATTAATGTTAAAGTAGAAAGACATAATGTATATAACGTAATTGAGAGCGATTATACAAGTGTTGATGCTAACTGTAAGGTTTCTGGTAGAAAAATTAATTTTAAAAGCAGCAATACTATCAAGGCCTGTCGATTTTTGAATGTCAATGCAATACCATTCAGAGAAAATATACACAGTATTGATAAATTCAATGTCTATGCACAGGTGTTCTGCTTGAGTGCTCGCAATAATACTGGCCCTGGACATTATGTCGACAATGCAGGTCGTATTCATAAAATAGAAAATGAAGATTGTTACCAAAAAATTGACATGATAAACACGTTGGACAGTAATATGGAGGAAAATTACAATTGTTCCTCGATTCGTACCAGTGCCAGTGTTATTATTGGTATTAAATCTATATCAAACATGGTCCCCAATACAGATATAACGGGTAAAGGCAAACAACCCCCTAGTTGGGTGGCTAGTAGCCACACCTTGCAATACCAGGGACAGTTTGTTGTGGTCGAGAACCGGCAAATGTCAGATGGTAACCATGATAATTATTTAAGTGTATCTGAAGCGAGTAACTCAAGTTCTTTAAAGTCTGATATTCATGGTTTACATAGATCAAACACCAATACTATCTCCCACACTAGTAATAATACTTTACTGTCATATAAAGAAATCTCGTCATGTAGAGAAATTCAGCAGAGATTAATGCAATATGATAGTGTAGGTGAATATACGTGCTTCATAGAATGCAGCAGTACTTTTGACAAGAGTTATGATGATATGTTGCGCAGTGATATTGGGGACACAATCCCCAAGGGTAGTGCCCCTGTCCCAGTTCCAAATACTTATCAATAGGGTGTACAGTGGTGTAAAGCATATCTTAGTATAGGTTCTTTTAGTGTACGATTAGTTAATGAATATACTTACAGTAAGTCTCCTAGCATGGGAACTACGACTGATAAGGAACGAATTCGTAATGCAGCCTTGAATAATTCCTATTTTTCTACAGAAATTATAGAGGCAACCAGGGCCTTCAGCAAAACTACCCATTATACCCGTGAGTTTGGGTTTCTTCCACTTGACAGATATGTAATTCACTTGGAATGTGGCACTAAGACCTTATCATCCGAGGACATGAAGTCCTGGGTTCAAGAAGCACATGCAGTCGTTAAAAATACAGGTTGTCCAAATTATATGAGAGCTCGTGTGTCTGTCCCTTCTGGTTTGTGTATAGACAAGTGGCGTTTATATTTACAAGATTATGATTTAAAAATTGTGTGTGAATACTTACAATTTGGATTCCCTGTTAATTTAGACTACAATTTATTTACATATGTGGAGGAAGCAGTTAATCATCCCTCTGCTTTAGAGAAAAAGGAAGGAGTTGATAAATATTTTCAAGAGGAATTGGGTTATGGTGCCATAGTGGGCCCCTTTTATAGCAAACCTTTTGAAAAACTTCATATATCTCCACTCATGGCTCGATCTAAGCCCGATGGGGGCACTAGGGTGATAGTCGACCTCTCTTGGCCACGCCATTGTAGTGTAAATAGTTGTGTCCCCACTAATTTTTTTGATTTCATTGAATTCCAGTCAAAATACCCTACAATTGATAACTTAATTGAAAAAATTATACAAATGGGTCCCACAGCATTAATGTTTAAAGTCGACTTGCAACGTGCTTTCAGGAATCTTCGAATGGACCCGGCTGACTATTCTGTCTTGGGTTTACGGTGGCGTAATCACACGTACGTGGACGTTGCTATGGCGTTTGGGTTTCGACAAGGGGCGGCAAGCTGCCAATTATGTACGGATGCAGTTACTTATCTTATGCGTACCCAGAACGTCTGGGTAATGGCCTATTTGGAATATATCATTGGGATTGCACCTCCAGACACGGCAGATGGGGCTTTTCTCACCTTAAAGAAACTATTGCAAAATCTGGGTTTACCTATAAATCACAAAAAAGTTGCATCTCCTAGTAGCCAGATTACATGCTTAGGTATCAATATTAATGCTGTAACTGGCGTGTTGTCTATCCCTGACGAAAAATTGCAAAAAATAAAGAGTATATGTAGTAGTTGGGCTGTCAAACAAAAAGCCACTAGGGTTCAAATACAAAAATTGCTTGGCCATCTCCTTTATATTCACAAGTGTATTCCACCTGCCAGGCTTTTTACTAATCGTATCCTAGCAGTACTCAGGGCTGCCCCTAAAATGGGCCATATTGCTTTGACTGAAGCATTTCACAAAGATATTGCTTGGTTTAACCAGTTTCTAGAATATTTTAATGGATCAGTAAAAATTCATGATTATGATAGTGTAAATAATGTGGTATATGTAGATGCTTCACTCGTTGCTATGGGTGCAATATTTAATACTAAAGTTTATACTCTACAGATTCCCCACATACTAAAAACACTTTACTCTATAGTTCATTTTGAAGCAGTAAATATTTTGGTAATGCTGAGAACATGGGGCAAGTATATGAAAAATCAAAGATTTACAGTGTATTGCGACAATAAGGTAGTAGTAGACGCATATACATATCATAGAATTCAGGACCCCTTTCTCATGGCTTGTGTACGTAGTGTTTGGCTAATCTGTGCAGTATATAATATCAAATTGCAGGTTTACCATGTTAGGGGGAAAGAAAACATATATGCAGATATATTATCTAGATGTTTCAACACTTAAGAGATGTCACTGGTATAATCCTCAACCTGTCGATGCTATACCTAACTTTAATATTTGAATAGGTGTACACCTTCTTGGGGGGTTCAAACCCCCCAAAATTATACATCAGTACTGCCTTGTCTTTTCTATTGCAGGGAAACCACTGGTTAACTGGTTGTGGAGAAATGCTCATCGTCGTGTCGCCTCTGGGCTTCGCCACCGCACCCAGCCAGCTTACATGAATGCCTTTCGGTTATTCTTGGCCTTCACCATCTTTATGGATTTGCTGCAGCCGTGGGTCGACCTCGCAGTGCTGACGTTCTTTGAGTATCTGATAGCCAACAACCTTTCACCAGCATCACTGCAGAACTACATTGCCGTACTATCTCATTTCTTTTTTTTTTTTTTTTTTTATTTTTTTTTTTTTTATTTTTATTTTCTTTTTTTATTCAATACATGAAAATTTAATACAACATTTAAAATATAATTTGAAACTCATTTTTTTGCTAGTGAACTGTATTATTACTGTATTTTATTGGTTTATCACAAAAAAAAATCACATTTATATACTGTGAGAGCCGCCTCGCTTACTTTTCATATATTCTCAAATAATGGTTCCCATGATAACCAATTTTGTAAAGACATATTTTTGCCAATTTCTTTCAACTTTAAAAGTGTAATCTGTTCAGCAAAAATTGATTGAAATTTCTTTTGAAATTGATAAATATTCAAAGTTTTAAAGTTTTTTGCACAGCGGAAAATATACAACTTTGCAGTAAGAATTAATAAATTAATTGGTTCAAAATTTTTATCATGTAGAAGGTAACCGAATATAACTTGTTCCAAATCGAAGGACCACAATAGTTCAAGTTTAATTCGTATCCAATCAGAAATATTTTTCCAGAACTCTTTTGACTTGTTACAGTTATAAAAAAGATGTGAAATGGTTTCTTCACTGTCTATACAAAGTCTACAGACACTAGATTCTTCTATGTGTGTAATTTTTAAATATTTTCTCACCCCTATAATCCTAAAAAGAATTCTATATTGAAACCACGTAAGTGAGGCATCACTACTGAATTTGAAACAGACTTTGAAAATTTGTTTCCATTTATTCTCCTCTATATCTTGACCACATTCAACTGACCAGTTAAGCTTCATTTTTGGTTGAAAATCACTATTGTTTAATATTTTATACATATCTGAAGCTCCCCTCCTGTTTTTTAATATAATATTCAGATGGGATGGTCTACCTGGTCCTATTTTTTTAACCATGGTAGAAAAACTTTCAAATTTACCTATATAAGTCTGGACTAGCTTTTTGATTCTGTAATACTCCAAAATATTTATTGGGTTTAGCTTAAATGATTTCCTAAGTTCATGAACTGTACAGAAATTGCCTTGTTGATCCAAAACATCTCCTACAAAGATGATACCTCTTTTGTACCACTTTGGATAGTACAATATATGCAGATATGCAGATATATTATCTAGATGTTTCAACACTTAAGAGATGTCACTGGTATAATCCTCAACCTGTCGATGCTATACCTAACTTTAATATTTGAATAGGTGTACACCTTCTTGGGGGGTTCAAACCCCCCAAAATTATACATCAGTACTGCCTTGTCTTTTCTATTGCAGGGAAACCACTGGTTAACTGGTTGTGGAGAAATGCTCATCGTCGTGTCGCCTCTGGGCTTCGCCACCGCACCCAGCCAGCTTACATGAATGCCTTTCGGTTATTCTTGGCCTTCACCATCTTTATGGATTTGCTGCAGCCGTGGGTCGACCTCGCAGTGCTGACGTTCTTTGAGTATCTGATAGCCAACAACCTTTCACCAGCATCACTGCAGAACTACATTGCCGTACTATCTCATTTCTTTGCCATCTATGGATGGCCACTGGAAGGCCTGAGATCCAGGAAGTTGTGTCTTATGATTAAATCTGTACATGTGAACTCGAACTTAAAACCAAAAATTAAAGGTGTTTTATCTGTAGACATGTTAAAGAAACTTTTGATAAATTTAGATCTTGTTGAGAATGCACTGTCTATAAAAAGCATTGTTTTACTTGGATTTTTTGGCTTCTTTCGATTAGGTTCTCTGGTCCCTTCAGCAATAAAGTCCTTTGATAGGACTAGATATCCACTAGTAAAAGATATAGTATGGACCAAAGATGGTTTTCGGATCATCATGAAATGTGCAAAAAATATGCAAGGTTCTAATGAATATAAAGTTATTCACATTCCAAAGCTTTTTGCCAGTCCCATTTGTCCTGTACATGCCACCAAAGCCATGATAACCCACCTCCAGCTTAAACCCAATGATCCCTTATTTATGGTTAGCAATTCCACTGGGACCACTGTGCTAACGGCTCCATAGGTTAGAAGGGTCTTTACATCTGCTATCACTTCAATGGGTTTGAACCCAGCAGACTTTGGGTTTCACTGTTTACGACGTAGTGGTGCCTGTTTGGCCCTTGAGTTAAAAATTCCTTTACAAAATATAAAAATTCATGGGCATTGGAAATCCAATGCAGTTTGGAACTATTTTACTGATATTCCAAAGTCGGCTGCCCTCGTTGCTTCCACTTTTGCAAAACATGTCAAGTAACGTTAACCTACTCCTACTTATCTTTGGTTTGGTACATTCTATTCGGTTGTACAAGTTTGCACCTTGCTAATGGTTATAGAGTAATAACCTCTCAAGGTCAGGTCACAGTTAGCAGTTCACAAATTGCTGTTCTTCAGTATACAGTTGTCAGTGTTGGCCAGTAAGGCTTCAGAGTAAAAAATGTTAGAGCTTACTGTGTTATAAATGTACAACTTAAAAAATACTTGAGTACATATCTAGCAGTTTTAAAAAATTGTTGTTCTGCAATATACAGTTGACACTTGTTGGCCAGTAAGGCTTCATAATAGAAAATGATAGAGCTTACTGTGTTATAAATGTACAACTTAAAGTACTTGAGTGAAATGAAGTAACAATACGCTGTTGACCTTGGTCCTGGTCATTTAACCTAATGGTTGTATACTTAGTAATTATCTGACAATGTAACAGGCGTACAGAGGAATTCTTAAAGCTCTTAAGCATTGTGGTTTCTAACAGTGAAGAATACTTTAACTTAAAAGGAGTCATGTGAATATTGTAAATAAACAGTAGATGGGTGTTCAGCTATAACAAGTGTAGCAATTGTCTAACTTGATGTTTTAACATTTTAACATGTTTTAACATGTATTGAATAGAATAAAAGCCAAAGATTTGTTAAAATATATCACTGGTTTTCTATGAGTTCCCTTCCCCTGGCACTGAAACCCCTTTGGGCCTTGTTTTATTAGCAATTTCATCACCACTGAATAGATTGATAATAAGCAGTGTCTGAGAAGGCATAAACCCTCACTTTTTAGAGGCATTGTAGAAACACCAGAAACTTCTTGACATTTTAATCCTGATCAGGATCACCTGGGTCCGTTGTTTGAACAAGGACTGAACAAGTTTCCAAACTTTATGAAATAAAACACAATTAATTTTGAGCGTTTTATATATCATTGTAAATTCCTGCCAGATAGCTGGCTGTGAAAAATATGCAATTCGCCATGATAATTGTCTTGGATGTAATAACAGATAAATTATTTTTGTAATTTTATCTTGTGTACAATAGCCGATAAAGCAGCAGTATGTCTGTCCTATTATTGATTTACATATTATTTATGGGATATTTTACCTTTCAGTAGTAAATTTATTTGCAGTTATTTTAGCACAAGTGTTACATGTGTAACACCTCTGTAAACACATATTTTATTTTAGCACTTTACTATGAACTGTTGATGTTTAATTATATGTCATCTCAAAAGTTATATTAGGAACACTTTTAGTATTTAACATTGATATTAATTACTGTATGACAAAGGGTTCCAGTATTTAACTTAAAAGTAAATTTAATTCAAACTAGTAATCTAGGTCAAACTATGAATTAGTATGTACCCCTAACACTGTGTCTCTAAAGTATGTTCTGGGACGGTTCTGGTGGTCACATTAGATGTTGTTATATTTCAATGAAATAAAACTACTTCACTTACTAAGATTCTTATTCACAACAAAATTAAGAATACTGTGACATGAAACAATTTATCTTCTAAAATGTGAGACTTGTTGTTGGTGCAATAAGGTATAGGGGTTCAGTGCTTCTTCGAGGCAACCGGGTGTGTTGATATCGTGTTTTAACACTTTAGTACAATAAATTATATTATATTTAGGGCAAAGTCTATATTTAGCCATATTTAGGGAAATGCCCGTGGTTTGTGTGCAACTAATAGTGGTTCTGAGCATAGATTCCAAGTCGAGGATGTGGTGACCTAACATAAACCCAATCACCAGCATAGCCTAAATATCATTTACAAGGAGTGCACGAAGGCCGCAGGAGTACAAAAGTTGGTGATTTTCTTTAATTGACAAATTACTTGTGCTTTTATGGGCCTATCTTTTTATTTGGTAATTATAGACAATTTTCAGGGTGACAGTAGAGGTAACTTTTTTGCCATTGTTCCCTCACCCCACAATAGCGTGTTCTGTTTTATCAATGCACTGCGTTTCCTTCAGGTTATTATATAAACTGCTGTGGCAGGTCCCTCACTAGACCATGCTTACCATAACATGAAAACTGACCTGTATATCCTTGGGCCAGTTTGATATATACTACCACAGTAAGATCGCAGAGGTTGGCTGTTTGTGGTAGTTTTGCTTTTAACAGTGAGAAATATAGAAGGTCTGTTTTGAAAGCAGTGTGTCTTTATCACTTAAGTTACAAAATATAATTCTACATTTTACCTAGAGTCAATGAATACAAAAAATATATATTTATAAAACTAGCCGAAGAGATCTTAAGGTCAGTTTTCATGATGCCAGTTTAAGATTTCATCACTATCTTGAAGGACTAAGAGTCCACCAAAATGTGTCCATATTGATCACATATATTTCATCACATTGGAACTATGTTGAAACCTAGGTGATTTGATATATCATTACTCAAAACAGTCACATACACATTTTATTCTCTACTTAGTGGCCGCCGTTCAACTAAAGAAGCAATAACAATAAAGTGCACATTTACATACATTCATAAATTTAAAATATTTATATTCTGAGAATTTTTGCGAAAGATTGATACAAAGCAATCTAAAAACCACACTAGGTATAGCAATTTCCCAAAATCGATATAAAAGTATCACAAGTTACACTTTCAAAACAATGAACAACTAAAATAAATGTTACTTTTTGCTACTTCGTGATTGTATCTAACTTACTAGATTTAACTTTGTAATTCTAAAACGTTGAGGAATTTTGTTTCAATCCTGACAACTTATTCTTACAAGTTTTCTCATTCTTAAACTTCTTCTGCAACATAGGTTGATTTTTCTTTGCAGAAGGAAAGCCTTTCAACATACACCCATAATGATTCAACTTGATTAATATTGCATCCTAGTTTTTATAATTACAATTGCAGATTTCCTCTTGTTAAGATTATGACACATTCAGTAATCACATAGTTTTGTACCACAGTCACTCATCAATTGGATATAATAAAGGTTTTTAAAGCTTACTTACAAAAACTACATTACAAAAATGAAATGAATATTGTGGGTAATCTACATGCAAGCAAAATAGAAAAAAAACGATTAAAACAAATATCATAAAATCTACACAAAAACAAAATTGCTTAACATTAAGTTAATATAAATTAATAATCTTAAATTCTTACAGAATTATACAAAAAAAAACATAAAAGTTCCAGGAAAACGTAAAACTTAGTCTAAAGTGTTGCATTCAAAATACAATTTAGACATATAAGGAGAAACCATCTGTACATGAAGCATGTCTATTTTAGGTGTATACTAGTCCATAGTTACAAGGCAAGTATTTAAATATAATCCTTCAAATTTGTTAAATACTGGGCCATTGAAACTTTACAGAAGAACTGGGGACATAAAGACCTATTAATTTTAAATACAAAACAATTTGTATCTATCTGTATTACAATGGTCCATACAACAGGTATTTGTAAGAACAATGATAACTTTATATTTACAAGATAATTGCTATAGCTATAGACACTCTTATTTTTAATACAATTAAATATAATGCAAATAAAATAATAAGTAGTGGAATAAATCAATGATCATTACAGTAATCCCTAATGATAATAATTTCCGGAAAAAATTAATGAATTTTATAGTTTCCACTTCTGGGCCACAAAAGTCTATTTACATATATACTTTCCATTGGATACATATGGATATACTGGCATAACATAGACAATGTATAGGTTATACCACAAGTGATGATTGAGTAGATCAGGGGAAAATGCATGTTATAATTTTATACTTTGAATAATTTGTCTTGAGAAAAAAAGCACTTGCCCAGTTAAGCAGGATGGAGATTCAATCAATATCCTTAAAGGTCATGGGTAATTCTATAAGGGCATATAATTTACATTCTTTCAATAAATTTGATGTCATTTTGTTTTCGCTTTTCATGAACATTGCAAAATTTCAACTTGGCTATTCATATTTGTATGATTAATTCAAATAGGTCTCAAACACCCACAACGCACATGTTGTTTGATGCCAGAGTTTACGAACACCTCTGCAATAATTTACTACGTGAGGAAGGTATGCAAAAGACTTTTAAAAGGTTCATTGATTTAGAATGCTGGAATATTGCCAAATTAAATGTTAAATGTTTTAATAATAAAGCATGCAGGTGTTGACAAAGAAACCATAAATTCTGAGGAAAGTAAGGATAATGATTTACAAATACATAGATTTGAAAACATGCCAATATTTGTGTACATCATTAGGAAGCCTCAGACCTTTTTCTTCAGATCAGTCATAGCAATATTGTATATATGACACTTTTCACTTAACTAATCTTATGTAAAATGTTACCACCTTCATTCATATATTCTGTTATAATAAATTTACCAGAAAAAATGTTTTTCATCCTGTGAACATTTTAGCCAGATGTCATGTAGATCAATAAATGTCCTCATGTTTCCTGAGCCTCTGCTTGTCGCTATTAGGCCATTATTTCTGCATAAAATAATTCATAATACTTTAGTTTTAGCAACATTATATAATATATAATATAAAATGTATAATATAATAAAATTTCTAGGAATACTTTAGTAAGAAGCAAAAGTAATGTTTGCTACCATTTGCAATTATTGTTTTTGTAGGATATATGATTAAGATAATAATTTTGATATATTTTGTCGTGATTGTGAAAACCTAAAGACCTGCTTGTTTTTGTATACTGTGTCATTTTTGGTTTCTGCATAATAACAAGAAAATTTCTAATAGATTGTGTTATGTATGTCATGTTGCATGCTGCAAAAACTTGCATCTTTGCTTTACGATCTAGTTTGAATATAACAGAATAAAAGAAATATTATCCAAACAATGGATCCCCAGAGATGGACTTTCTTATAATTGCAAATTGAAATATTAAGACATAAACTCTGAGTTCCTCTAAATGATTGTATTAGAAAATTGGCAATAAGAAGGGTCTAGTGATAAATATCATTGTCAAAATACATTGTTGTGAATAATATTAAACATAATGTTAATTTCTATTGTTTCAAAAGTCTAAACCAGAAATATATTTCAATTTAAAGGTCTTGCAATTATGACTCACCTGTTGCTGTGCTATTGCTCGCTATTGGTTCAATATAGTCTGAAAGATCAATAGATTTTATAATTATCATGCAGTGCTGTAAAGCTTCTTAGCATTGCCACTTGTGTGATACAAACCACACAGAGGTTAGAACCTGTGATTGGATGCCAAATTTGCTAATCACTAGGCCACTGAGAACCTCGAGACTATTTTTCAATGTAAAAGTGTTATGTTATAGTTTAAGACACAAGGGTGAAGAAATCTAGTTTTATCTTACAAAAAAGTAGCCTAGAAACTAATCACATTCAAAAACTCGTCATATACTGCCAATTTGACATAGCCAAAGCAATATATTTATCTTATTTTCTAATATCTATTTAATCAGTGTTTTTTCTGGTCTTTTTCCCTGAAACAAATTCAAATTTAATTGAAAAGCAAAATCGTAATTGTACAAAGAACTGAGCTGGACATACTCTACATTACAAAAAATATTATAATGGTTCACCTGTTGCTGTGCTAGTGCTGGTAAATGGCTCAAGATAGTCTGAAAGATTGAAAGATTATTGTATCATGAATTCTGTCCTTAATCTAAGATTGTCATGCTATACTTTAAGATGCTCAGAGATCTGGTATTATGTTACAACTAAAATAGTGCATGTCATGAGATAATACGAGTAAACTAGGGTTGGGGCAGTAGAGAGTTTTCTAACTAGGAAATCCCATCAGTTTTAAATGTAAACTCTTAGAAAGTGCATTGTCATTTTGTCAACAAATATGCAAATGGCATAAAATATATTTATTTAGAGTGATAATTCATCTTTAGTGTATTAAATTTTATAGTTGTCATATGTCTTACTGAGATGAAAACCATTGTGTTTTGATTTCGGAATTTTAATAAGATAGTTCTTTTACCAGTACACAAATACTACCCCAGCATTAACTTATATCCTTGTATACTGTGTCCCTAAGTCATCCATTTAGCTAAAGAGTGAAGCATTGCCTTCACCCACTCTAAGGCATATGCAGTGATAACAAATTTGTCTTTCAACCCTGTCATCATCAGTTAAAATCTCAGTTACTTATAGTTGACAGACCATATTACCTTATACTTACTGTTTTTGCTTTACATTTCCAATACAAATCAGAATAGGATCAAAATATTGTGTTAAATATTATGTTAGGCCTGGGAGAAATAAAACATAAACTTACTTAGAAATGTAGATAAACTCTAATTCTCATATTACTTTTATCGTGCATAATCTCCATCTATTGACAGATTTTAAGATGCATAATGCCAGACATCAGAGATCGTAATCGTTAAATCAGAAACATTGCAGGGGTGGGCACTTAAATGTTGTAAAGGTAGACATAAGGTTCCCATTTGAAGAAATATTTTCTGTTTCAATGGGATTGATTTTATGAACAGAAAGAAATCATGATAAGTGCAAAGCAATAGAGTCGAAAGGTATTTTTTCCTCCTAATTGCCTTAACCACTAACCATATGCTACAATTTTTTTTTCATATTACCACAGGAAAACGCCAATTTTTAAAATTGTATTTACAGCGTTGCAGCAAAGAAAAGTTAATAACATAACTTAAAAGGCAAACCTGAAGAAATATTTGCTGCATCAGAAAAAACTGTGTCAGGAATGATTTCATATCCTCCTTCACCTGTAAATATACCTTCATAATCTCACAGTAATATAAGATAAATACTGTGGTCTGAAATTCTTCATCTGTACAAGCTCTAAATATATTTTACTTGCTTCAATAGACCTCATATTTTAATTTTTATTCACATTTGTAAAGAACCATCCATCAGTTGTTTCATTTAATATGCATCCTGTCTGTTGTTTCTGACATTTATGGGCGTGTTCCACTAGAGCCGACCCTAGAGTCATAGAGTCCGTTATAGGGTTACAAAAGTCAGGGAATTGGACACGAAAATCAGAAAAAAAGCGCACCAAAAATTTGGGTCCATGACATCCCCCTGACAGGATGTAGTACATCCCGACCTATCTGGATCAAGATCCTGACTTGGGATTGGGATGATTTTCTCCATGACAAGACAGGAAACTACCAGGACAAGCCATAAAGTCCTAACCGACAAGCCATATCAGGCCCTATCAAGCCGTAGTTGCAAACCAACAGAACTGGAGCATTTTCCCGACTGACCTGTACTAGATTGATTAATTTCTGGAGTCGGGTTCAAGAGTAGGGGTCGAATCAAAACTGTATAAACCCCCTCTGGCTGTCAAAAAACATCATTTGCCATTCTGAAGATGCCAGCATCATATCAGAGAGACTATCTACCAAAGCTTAGGCTACTTCTGTTTTTTGTTGAGTTTAATGTTTTAAATCATTTTCATCATGATTTGCAGAAAAAGACACATCTGAACCCAGGACCAGCACCTGCCCTACAACCAGCACCACAGCCCCAGCCAGTCCCCAGGAGAAGAATGACACCAATCCCTTGCGTCATGGCTTGGATAGGTCAAAGACAAGAAAAAGGATGCTACAGCCACCTTCTCCCCGACTTAAAATACACTGATACCCCATGAAATGCCATCCGCCTTTTTTGACCTCATTGAAGAATGCATACACCACTACATCAAGAAGTCAGACACCAATTTCAGGAAGCCCTTAGAAGTTGGATTAAAACTGCCATCAACAAAGAAATCTACACCTCCTTGAAATATTACTGACTGGTTGGCCAAACAATCATCTGTAAATTCATCACCCAGGTCTGCTGAGCCATTTTGGCTGAATTTCAGGACGATTATTTGTGCTGCCCCACTAGCCTTAAATAGAGAAAAGGGTGGAGGAAGTTCACAACCAGATGGAATGTCCCGCTTGTTCTTGGGGCACTATGCAGGAAGCATAACACCATGAAGAAGCCAAAGAAATCAGGCAATGACTATTACAACTACAAGGGCTTCTTTTCCATGGTGCTGTCAGCCCTGGTCAATGCAGAATACAGATTCTTGTGGAGAGCTTGTGGGCTAAGGGGTTCTTCATCAGATGCACAGATTTTTAACAGAAGCGACTCGATCAAGAATTGCACCTTGGGACTTCTGACATTTCAACCATTGGGGGAGGGAGGACCAGATTTGCGCTGTTTTTTCTAGGTGATGACACCTTTGCCTTGATGCTATGGATGGTGAAACCCTACAGCAGAAGACAACTCACAAGGGAAGAAAAGGTAGCCAACTGCAGGATCTCTAGAAGCAGGAGGGTGGTGGAAAATGCCTTTGGAATATCAGTGAGTCACTTCAGGGTACTACTGGGCACAATGTAGGAAAGGTTAAGGGTTGTCCAAGACATTGTTGCACAACTTACTGAGGACACACCAGGGTGAAGTAGACAGAACCAATGATGGGGCCCTACAAAATGAACAGGTGTATGTGCCTAATGAGAACTACAGGAAAAATGGGTGGTCCTGAAAAGGACCTTTAAATGTTTGACAGCATTGGTCCTGAAAAGGACCGATCAGAGGCAAGTGCAGTGGTTCTACTCCTGCTGCTGTTTGTTATGGGCTGACTGCGGAGGAGGTTAGGTGTTGGCTGTTGGCCACTGATGGGTTTTTAATTCATCTATATGGGTTATATACAATCACAAAGACACCAATACAAACTACAGAGATTGAAGGCATAACAAGAACATTTACACAAAACAAAATATAAGATTTGATGCAGGGTATTGTATTTGAAAGGACATCCCTTTGACGGAGAAAGGACGTTAAAGATTTTCATTTATACATGCTCTCCTTCTCATGTTTTAAAAGTAAGGTTTTAAAGTAAGAAGGATTTTCAACTTTCTTTTGATTATCATTTGAAATTCAATTATTTGTATTGTTTTTGTGTTCATACTACAATGATTAATATACCATTTTCTAAGAATTATTACGTAATTTACAAAGTTGGTGATAGTGTCATGTTGTATATGAATTTCAAAGATAATTTCACAGATGGTAAAGCATAGTTTTATTGCAAATGTTTTTTATAATGGTTTTTCAACATTTTTCCAGAGTGTTTAAAAAGACACAGGTGTTGTTCGACATTGCCTATTTGATTATTCAGACAGCTTGTGCATATCAGGCTTTCTGTAATTTTCTATTTGTACAAATTATGTTTACAATTTATGATTCTATTAATAACTTTGAATTCCAAAAAAGATTGTGGAAAGGTTTCAGATGTTACTCTGAGTGGTTGTGTATGTACAGAGAGTCTCATGTAATATTTTCTAGACAAGGGTGTACATCAATCCAGGTCTTCTTATTTGTGGGAGGTCTTTCTTTTCTATTTACTAGATCCCAACAAATCTGTTTTGACTCTAATTATTTTAATAAATCTTGATCATGTTTCCTCATAACAACTGAGTTTGTTGTTTTTTCAACTATACTGACCCTCTTGGTATTGATTTTGTATTATGTCCTAAGTAGTACATGTAATCTATGTTCCAGCCTAATTTATCCTTAAAATTTCTATAGCTTATAAAAATATCATTTTCCATCAGATATCTAAGTTTAATGTTAAAGATTCTTTTGTTAATTCTGTGATTTGTACAAAAATGGTTGGAGTTCATCTTAATATATTTGTTGAAACATATGCTGTAGGCATATCACCTTTACCCACGTTTTTTTTTCAATTTGTATTATTTCAGTTTTTTCTAGATTTAATTTTAGGCCTGATGAGCAATCAAATTTTAAGAAGTGATTTATTGCCTATTTTTAGCGAAAGTTTGTCTTTCAAGAAGAGAACAGTGTCATCATTGGCAGCTGATGTTATTGCTCTGCAGTGGTGGTTGAAGTAGAGGCAGTTGATGGTTGTGTGTTGGTTGATGAAAATAGCTGTGGTGTGTCAATCTGTTCATCACAGATTAAAGATTTCCGAAGAAGCTTGACAGTATTGGTATGTTGCTATGACTTTCTTCAACTGTAGAGGCAACTGCAGAGGCAACTGAAAGTGGGTTGAACTGCTTTGTCGGGGTCAATGTGAAGGTGAGTTGTATTGAAGGTCCAGCCTGTTGGTCATCAACTACTAGGAAGGAGGCTGCCCTCTGGTTTGCTCCTGCTGTCCTTTGGTTGCCACTTGGCTCAGCTGAGCGGTTTGGATGACCTGGGTTGTGGGCATCTGTGTCTCTGGGATGGTTAAGATGTATTCCCTTGCTACTGATGCTGGTTGCTGTGGCTGTTGAAATGTCTGTGGCACAAATGTCAAAGTTGCATGTAAGCTTTGTAAAAGTATCTTTGCTGTGGTTGCTTCTGCTGCCAGTGTCTTTCCTCTGCCATGCTTTGGATGCTGCTAAGCAGTTTCACAGCCTTATATCTGGATAGCTGAAAGTCTTTATTTTCTATGGCCTCCACCACTGACGCCAGGTAGTTGCAGAAGGCTATTCTTCTTGTCTGCTGATTTTACCCAAGGGGATGACAGCATGGTTCTCATCTGTGCAAACTGGTCCATGACCTGCTGGTTGACTGAAGAACACCCAGAAACAGTGCTGGAGCTTGTAAGTGAAAGCTCTATTGTGGTGTCTGATTGCATGTTGATATCTATACTGTCCATGTGAGTTGAAGCACTGGAGATGTTGTGTGCTGAAGCAGCATATCCACTGGATCTTCGGGTTGGGACTTGAAGCCTGACACTTTGCTAAGTCCCTTGCGTCTGTTGTGTGACTTCAGGAAGTTAAATTTATCCTGTATCCAGTTTTGCCTTTCCATCTTCTCTTTTGGGCCCTGATCAGACTTGGATTGCGTGAGCTTTACATAAGGTGTCCCTTGCCACTCAAACCTTGTTGGCTTCTGTTGACAGCTTGTTGGTTTGTGTTCCCGGTTTGTCCTGCTGGGGTGTTACCGACTCTATGGTTGAAGATTGGGACTAAGACTGGGATGGGGAGTGTCCAAGTCAGGTCAGTTATGTTTATGACAGGCTGGTTTCCTTTCAAGTATGGTCAGTTAGTGTATACAGCCTGTCAGGAGGTAGAGTTCTGGGACTTAATGATGACAGGACAGTAAGTTTTTCCAGATAAGACGGTAACAGTTTAGGACAAGACAGGAAGTACAACCGACAAGCTGAGCCAAGGTTTCGATACAGAGATACTATCTACCACTACAAGACAGGAAATCACAACCGATTGTAACCGACAATGTGAAAAAGTTCCCGATCCTCGAAAATTCCTAGTTACCAACAAGTCGGCTCCAGTGGAACATCCCCATTAAGTCTGAAACTCTGAAAATTAATTTACAACATTTTTGAATATGTAGGAAGCAGATTGCTAACGAAGATTACTCTGGAAGTCTTTTTTACCAAATATGTTTATTTCAGCAATGTACTAAAAGTAGGTAAAGTTTGTATTTAGCTTTGGTACAAAATGAAAATTTCAAATTTAATAGACCGTACACAAAATAAAATTGCAAAATTGCATTATCGATATGTTGATATGTCTTAGTATGTGATCTTGTTTCTGAATAAATGATTTGTATGCTATCAAAGATGGATCATATATTTACAGAAAAATAATACAAAATTAGGGAATGCTTAAAATGAATACATACCTTTAATAAATAAAAAAATGTAATTTAATTGCATGTTAAATTCATAATTCCTTGTCATGGCAAGTGTTATAGAAAAATACATCCTGTTTCTTTATTGTTTCGAATGATGTAAATTATCACAAATATGGGAATCATAACAGTTCTTATAAACATATCATCTGCAGGAATAATAACACATTACTCACACCATTATAGCTGGGTGTATCATGTATAATATCATGTTTCTAAAGAAAAGATATTGGCTATGAAATATATTCTCTGATAAAGCTTTGTTACTCCTGTCAATCTTTGAGTAGAACCTACATACTTAATCAAAATATTAAGCATTTCATCATCTAAGCAAACAATCTTGATTTGTGAATTTAATTTGTCCTGAGTATGTTGTATCACTCATTTCCCAGTTTCATAAGAGCTGTTGTGGAATCTATTTTTATCTTGTATATTTGACAGAAGTAGAACTCGTGTCTCTGGAGCAGAGCAAGCTATTCCTTGGTGTTTTCAAAAAATCAATTCAGATGAGAAAATTCTAAATTCCAGTAGAGCTTGATTTTAAATATATAGCTCTGACTTTTATTGCACACTTGGAAAAATGAAGTTAGGAAATCATGATATCTTTTTATAACTCCATGAAATTATTCTCAGGGGCAAAGCAATAAAATCAAGAAAGTTTATACCCGTTTCCTGGGTATTTCCCTGCAAATCAGAGTAGGGACCATGTGTATTTACAGTCTCTCTCTCATCCATATCAAGTCCCTCATAGTCATGTGAACTGGCACTCTTTACCTGAGGTTTACCTGGAATATAAAATATTTATTCAGTTTATACAAAAGTTGCCTATCCCTCTTTATCCCTCTAATATATTTAACCTGTCATCACTGCTTCTAAGCTTTGACATAATGCCAGTTTGCTTCAAGCTACTGTAATAATGTTTATTTTTTAAGCAAGAGCTCTAGCAGAGCTTACGGTTGTATGAATCTTTTTTGTATTTTTTCTTTGTTGTTGAAATAGTTGTAACTCGAGCCCGTATAGGACACACTTAGTTATCTATTGAAAGGGGAGGATATGCCCTGGTGCGTTTCATGCCATTGTCCTGATACAGTCAAGCATATATTATTAGGCTGTATCGACCTACGTGACACTAGAATAAAATATTATAGAGATATTAATACAATGCAAAAAATTATTTAATGAAAATGTTTATAATGTTATAAATTATTTAAAAGAATGTGGCCTGTTTAAAAAGTTTTAATTAAATTATTTTGTGTTTTGTCCTTCATGTTAATTTATTCTGTAATATCTAGTCTTGAGTCGTGTTATTCTGTGATATTGATTTATACTTTGTATTTTTACACTTTATTTTGTTTGTTGTTTATGTATTGTTGATTGATTTTTTACATTGTTTATTCTAGTCATTTTGTATAATCTTCTTTTATTGTTTGGTATTTTTGCCAGTTTTTAAATATTTGTATATATATGTTTGTGAATATTAGTTAATGTATTTGTAGTAGTTAATGTTTTTATAGTGCAGTAAAACACATTAGTGTTGTTGCACTAAAAATTTTAAATATCTTATCTTTCTTTGTTGTTGTCTCTGGACTTTAAAGAATTGTGTCATAGCATGATGAGTACCCGTCTCATCACTGAAGTTAAGCTGCAATGGGCTATGTTAGTACTTGGATGGGTGACCCTCTCAGTGCAACTACTTATGTCTGATGGCTTTGTAGTTTGTGATAGTAGACCAAAACCACTTTCAGCCTTGTTTTCTCAGTTTTCAAACACGCATTCCTGGCCTAACCATACTTCCCCAAAATGTGAATGACATTCTACAGTGCAGACACAAAAATACAAGAGGAGACTGTGTGCATTTATTGTTAGACTATTGTGCTTGGCTCATCAAATGCAAGATAATCTCTTCTTAGATGCGATGCTCCTTATGGTCATAAAGAGTGGTATAAGGATGTGCTTACGCCTGTTATGAAGGACCTTAAAGCAATTCATCGGGAGGGGTGAGGTGTTTCACAAACTGCACCCAATACTTATGTATAGTCATAAAACTTAGACATGGCTGAATGATGAATGGATCAGTCACATTTATTTCTTTATGATCTAGTCTGCAGCTCTTCTGGAACGTCTATAAATCTCTTTCTCCAGCCTTTCAAAAGTTACTCTTTTGGATTGTAACAAGCCTACAAAAAATAACTGCAGGACTGAAATAGCGAAAGGAACAAAGTGATGTTTTGGACTTATACAGGAGTTTGAGACTTTTCATTGTTCAGAAATTGAATGCATGAATGAATAAATGTATGCCAATTAATGTAGACACATTTAAAGGCGCTGATGTCCAACAAGGCATGATCTGATTGTCTGAAGCTGAAATAAAGTATTTAAAACAGAACAAGAATTTGAATCATCTGACCAATTCACAAAGAGATTCTGGCCTGTCACATCTAATATCAAGACAAGGTCATTATTCTTGCTGAGAAATAAAAGGTGCTAAAGCATGTCTTGATATGCAAAAAACTGAACTTTTTTCTGTCCCTGGACATTGAGATTGGTTGACTGTTTTTGTTTTGTGGGGCCACGGTGGCAGAGTGTTAATACTCTCGCCTCCCACCTCTGAGGCCCGGGGTTCGATCCCCGTCATGGCCTCAAGTGGGAAAGCTGGAAGTGGCTTGCCGTTGGTCGGCAGTTTACAGTACAGAACCCTAGCGAACTCTATGTACTGGTTTCCTCTGCGCTTCCAACTACCCATCGTGATATGACCTGTACAGTGTTGAAAGCGACGTAAAACCCAAATAAATAAATAAATTGTTTTGTTGCGCCTTAGAGTCCCCTTCCTATTGGGGAGATTAAGCTCTATAAAAGTCCAATTAGAATTAGAATTGATATGACAGCAGTGTCAATCACATGCAAAGAACGCCTAAAGCTTATTTTTCACTACGTCTTTTGGTGATGTGGAACACACCCATAAAGCTTTTCAAACATCTTTGATCCTTCTTGTTCTCTTGAGTATGGTATCTTGAGAAGGCAAGTCTAGCTGACATATGACATAAAATGCGACTTTTTATACAGTGATATACCTTCTATAATTATATTTTATATTTATGTTAATATATCCAATACATGCATTTTGGTGGAGCATATATAAGGAAATTAGTAAGGAAATTAGTACATTTTAAATATGTTACTTTGAAGAGACTGATTTTTCATGCACAAAAAGGAGAAATTTGGTCATGGCCACTTCAATTTATATACCAGAAGCTGATAATGTAAAAATTGCAGAATAGTTGACATAAAACAATAATATAAAATCATGCTGTACCTTGTTGTGACTTTCTCATCTTGCATAGAGCTGATCCAATAATAATGATAGTGATCACCAACACACCCAGGAATGTACCCATAGCCAGGACAGTTAGATAGTTTGTTCCATTATCTGCATGTAAAAATTAAACACTAAAATGGTTGGATAACAAGATTTAAATCTCCTTCCAGGTACTGTAGCATTGGGCATTGGGCAAATATTTCTACTTTAGCTCACCAAACACAACTTTGGTAGACGAAGGTTGATTTTTTCAGCTATTTCTAAGCTATTGTGTTTTTAAATAATAATATCACATAATCACTGTGCACTAGGTTACTGCCTCAAAAAGAATTGGCCCCAGAAAAAAATCACTTCATTAAATTGGACCCTTCTCAAATAAGCGCCTACTTAAAACTGCCCTAGAAAACTACTATGCTTTGAAAATCGGACCCTGAATATTAATCCCTTAGATTATAAACATTAATAATAGCATTTGAAAGAATAATTAGAAACCCAATGCTTATAACATAAACTTTAGGGGCCACGGTGGCAGAGTGGTAACACTCTCGCCTCCCACCTCTGAGGCCGGGGTTCGATCCCCGTGATGGCCTTAAGTGGGAAAGCTGGTAGTTGCTTGCTGTTGGTCGGCAGCTTACAGTACACAACCCTAGCGAACTGTATGTACTGGTTTCCTCTGCCCTTCCAACTACCCGTCGTGATATGACCTGTACAGTGTTGAAAGCGACGTAAAAACCTCAAATAAACAATATAACATAAACTTAATAGTAATATAGACAATTGTAATTATATATTTTTCTATTATGCAGGTGTTTCACTGGAGCCGACCCTGTAACTGACCCTTCGACCCTAGGGTCAGTTGCAAAAGTCATAGGATTGTGAGGAAAAGCGCCTGAAAATGCAGTCAGTCATAAAATCCCCGACAGGACAGTGCACCTACAGACAGGTCGTAATGGCCATCCCAACAATACATAGGGTCAGGGACATTTTTTGCACGACCAGTCATAGAAGTATTACAACAAGCCCTAAACCCCTGACAGACAAGCCAGATCACAAACAGAAAAGCTGTAAAGACAAACAGACAAGCTGGGAGCATGTTCCCAACCCTTCCCGACAGGACTGATTCTTTTTGAGGGTCAGTATCTAGAGTTGGGATCCAGAATCATGATCCATATCCTACTATATAAATCCCCCTCCCCTGTGATGTGCCATTCATTTCACACTTCAAAGATGACAGGAACACATCAAGAGCAACTGATAGATCACTTTAGGGTCCTGTTGTTTTTATTGAGTTACATTTGTTTTTATATCTTGCGATTCCAACACACAGACGACAGCCAAGCCCAGCACGTGCCCACCAAGCACCCCCATCACCCCCACCACCCAGAAGGAAAAGGAAACCACAGAATCCATGGGTCCTGCCCTGGATACTGCAGAGAGAGGAGAGAGGTTGCTACAGAACACTCGTGGAAGAGTTAATCACTATTGACTTACCAGGCTACAGAAACTTCACCAGGATGGAACCAACATTTTTTATTTGATTGAAGAAAGAATCACCCCCCACCTCAGGAAGTCAATAACCAACTTCAGGAAGCCACTGGAAGGCAAGTTGAAACTGGCAGTTACTTTGAGACACTTATCCACAGGGAAAGCTACACCTCACTGCAATACCACTGGAGGGTTGGAAGAACGACCATCTGCAAATTTGTCCGCCAGGTCTGCTAGGCCATTTTGAAAGAATTTCAACAGAGTATCTGGTGTGCCCCACTGATCCTGAAGACTGGAAGAAAATTGATGAAAGATTCAGAAACAGATGGAATGTCTCCCATGCAGTCGGTGCATTAGATGGAAAACACATTGCTATCAAGAAGCCCAAGAAGTGAGGCAGTGAATATTTCAACTACAAGGGCTACTTCTCCATGGTACTTTTGGCTTTTGTTGTTGCAGATTAAAAGTTCATGTGGGTCAACGCGGGGGCCAGTGGGTCATCATCTGATGCACAGATTTTCAACCGCAGCAAACTGAAAAGAAGAATTGAAAATGGAACCTTGGGACTACCACCACCTGAACCACTTGGACCTGGGGGCCAGATCTACACTACTTCCTGCTGGAAGGCGATGCCTTTGTCCTGATGCCTTGGCAGGACAAGCCTTACAGTAGACAACAACTGAACAGAGAAGAGAGAATAGCCAACTACAGGATATCCAGGGGGAGGAGGTTGGTTGTGAACTCATTTGGTATACTTGTCTAGAGATTCAGGGTGCTGTTGACCACCATGGAGCAGAGGCCAAAAGTAGTGAGAAACATTGTGTTAACATGTGTGATACTACATAACATGCTGAGAAGTCATCAGGGGGAGCAGACAGACGCCCCAATCCAGCTGATGACATACAACAACCACAGGTAAACCAGGGGAGAACAGAGACATGAGAACTTAAGAAACCAATCGAGGAAGGCCAAACATCGAGACCTACTGAAAGACTACTTCAATTATGTGGGGGCGCTGGCTGGGCAGGAGGACAGAGTTTAAGAAGACTGAGTGGGAGAACATGCTGTCATGTATCAGTCCTTTTCAGGACTACCCAAATAATACAAGAACTTTTTGTTGCCTCCAAAAAACTGGCCCCAGTCTTTCAACAGTTTAATGCAAATTCAATTTCACCAAAAATATTCCCTATCACAAACAAAAATCCCTTCCAAACTCTGTTCACAAAATTGAATATCATCTCATACAGATCAAAACCCAGGTCTTGAATTTAGAAGCCTCAAAAAGTAACCCCCTTTTTTAAAACTCTTTTATATAAGTTCAATTCCACCAAAAACATTCCCCATCACAAACACAAATGCATCCCAAACTCAGTTCCCAAAAATAAATTTCATCATTAAAACCCAGGTCCTCAATTTACAAAGCTGACATCCCACCCCAACATTCTCAGAAAAAATAACTCACAAAATAAGGGGAAATTAAATACCTGAACATATTTTATGCCAAGATTTAAAAAAAAATTGCTAGGAAATTTGCAAGACAAAATTATACAGGTTTGCAGTTCCAGTTTAATAATTTTTTTTAGTTTTTCAGTCCATTGCCACTCATATGTTTGAATATTTTGATAGGCCTCACATTTGTTTGTATGTGAGTGTGGATGTGGCATTTTATTTCAAGTTGGGTTTTGGGAGGGAGGGACTTTGGTTTGAGTCTGTATCTTGAGATTTTGGGGGGCTGGGGTTGAGTCTGTATCTTGATTTTGGGGGACGTGGGTTTGAGTCTGGATCTTGATTTTGGAGAACGTGGGTTTGATTCTGGATTTTGTTTTTTGGGGGTGGAGAGTGTGTTTCTTTAAAGTTGGGTTTTGTTTTGGGGGTGGGGTTGGGGTTGGTTTTACTTTGATTTCTTAGGGGGTTATTTTTTATTAAGGGATTTTTTGCTAAGTTTTTGTTTCTGTTTTGTGATGGAACTTAATTAATATTAAACATTCACACATTCTTTCACACAGCCTTTTGTGTACTGTGGGGAGGTGTAAGTGTTGGAAGGTGTGCTTTTTGTTTTTGGGCATAGATGTGTAGCTTGTTAATTGTTTTTGGAAGATTCGGGTGGCACTTAAGATGTGCAGGCTAATCCGCTGATTTGGGCTGACTCTGACTGTGCTGGCTGGACTGGCTGGGAGGTCTTGACTGTTGACTACATGATGAGTAGAAGATGGCACTGGTGACAGTGCTGGTTGAACTTCAGAGGGTGAAAATGGCTGTGGTGTGTTTATACTGATGCACACTGGGAATAGCTCCAAAGAGACTGGATAATACAGAAAGGATGTGCTGACTTTCCTCCTGTTGTGAAGATGCAACTGAAGGTGGGTTGAAAATCATCTGTCTGGAAGTCTTAGGCTGTTGATCATCCACAACTACATAAGAAGTTGACTGTGACTATGCTGATGAAAGCCTTGATGGTTGCTGTACTTTGGCAATCACTGTAACAGGCTATCCCGTGGTTGTCTGTTGAGGCTGCACAACTCCAATGGAGACTAGTTGAGTTTCCGGTATGGTGAGTATGTATTCACGTCCTGCTGTGACCTGTGATGCTTCTGGAAGTTAATATGCACTGACCTCTTGACTTGTGGTGACCTGTTTCTTGCGTTCTTTGGCCTTGTACTGTATTTCACTGAGAAACTTCACTGTCTCATGCCTGAAGGTTAAAAAGTCCCTTTCTTCCAGGTGTTCAATCTCAGAATGGAGATAGCTGCAAAATGACTGTCTGGGACTTGGAGTAGGATCCTGACGTGCACTCAGATATGTAGATATCATCAACCTCATCTGCTGGAACTAAAGACTGGATCTGCAAAAGTGGTGGTAGTCACGACTGGAGGCTGTCATCCCTTGGGACTGGTGCTCAAAGGCTGATGAGTAACATCTGATGCAATGGTGATTTCCATCTCAGATTCTGTGTCCCTGGATATATCTCGAACTAAAACTGAAGCTGCGGCTGCAGAGGGCCTCTGTGGTGACTTGAATGCAGAAGACTTGGAAACTCCCTTCCTTCTGATGTGACCTCATAGAAAACTGAAACTGTCCTTCAGCCAGGTCTGATGTTCTGTGCTCTCCTCAGCTGCTTGTCCTGACTTTGTCTGAGTGAGCTTGCCATATCTGGTACATTGAGTATCGAACCACTTCTTCACAGTCATGACGGGCAAGTTTCTGGTAGCTGCTCCCAAAGTCTTCCTTTCTTCTGCTTATCGTTGGTCTTGTCATACAGTTCCTCCTGTTGTTTAACGTACTCCATGATGGCTTCTTTGTCTGAATCACTCAGAAAAATGAACTTCATCTAGCCCTTCTTCTGTCTGGATTGAATTGATTCTACATCAGTATCCGTGTCAGTTTGCACTTTCTTTGCTTCTCTTTCCTGGTTCTCTTTCCTCCTCTCTCTCTCCCTCCACTCTCCATCTCTCTCTTCCTGCTCTCTCCCCTCTCATTCCTCTCCTCTCTCTCCTTCTCTCTATATCCTCAGCTGTATCTCCCAACTGAAACTGTCAGCTGGTACTTCAATCTTTCTCCTTCTGCCCCTTGGCATGCTGATCAATCAATCAATTGTACAGTTTCTTATAAAAAACAAAAACTTAAAAAGTAAAAGTGAAACCTCACATAACAGATTTCACTCCCAACCACTCCAGCCTAGTTCAAAACTTAAGCTAATTTTACAAAAATAACTTGAAATCAAAGCTCCACACCAGATTGTCTACCGACTCGCCTTTTTATACTCACAGATTTTGAAACCAAAAAGCCGTAAGACGCAAAAATATTGCTGGCCTGTCGGTTACAGTACCCGGCTTGTCTGTAAGTGTTACAGGCCTGTCGGTTGTTGTTTATGGCTTATCTGTTTCAGTTTAAGGCCTGTCGGTTATAATTTTTCCTGACTCTAGGACACAGTCAGTTAAAGTTACCGACTGGTCTGTAAACTTTACAGGCTAGTCTGGAACAGTTACAGACAGGCCAGCTAAAGTTACCGACTGTACTGTAACTCTTCCCACACGGTCGGTGAGTCATCACGTACAGTCTGAAGTCCATATTTGGGACAAGCCGGATACTTCTTACACACAGGCCCGTTTGATTAAACGACAAGCCAGGAAGTGTAACCGACCGCCCTTTAAGTTAACCGACAGGCCCTAGGGGCTGTAATTAGGGTCGGATACAAGGGTCGGCAACGGTCATAGAAATATCAAACATGTTTGATATTTCACTCTCCTCAACAGGCCTGGAACGTGCAACCAATCATAATGGACCATGTAAACATTGGTCCCGACTCTTCAAAAATGCATGGCTTATCGACTCCAGTGGAACACCTGCATTACATAATTCAAAAACAGACCATAAAGTCTAAATGTCAAGGTAGAAGGGCAACTAACCCAAATATTAATCAAATAGTAGCAGGCATTATGAGCCAAGAGTTCTCTGTGATGCTCGGGAAAATGAATTACTAGCAAAAATCTTAGCCAAATAATAGCAGAATTTTTATGGAAAATCTTGAACCCAAATTGCACTAATTTTTAATTTATGACCAATCTTTACACCCTAAATACCATAAATAGAGACCTTGAGCAAGGGTACTTGTACGCCAACGTGTACTTGTAAACCACAAGTACACGTACAAGTTGAGATTTATTGGGCATATATCTTGAGCAGATTTCGTCACACTGGTAATGTTTATGTAATTTGATAGTGATGTCATATCATTCAGTGCATCATAGATGACCTTAAAAATACATATAAATATATACAAAATAAGTAACACATATTTCTACAGATTTAAAGAAGAATGCTTATAATTTGATGCCATTAAAACTGGATGTACAACAAGCAGACTTGGACCAGGCTAAGCTACACTGAACTGTACACACAGAGGTTTTACCTTTCTTATCTTTCAATTTCAGTATCACATTGAATGCGGCTTCATTGTGCTCACTTGCAATGGCGCAGTTGATGACATGAACTGTATAGTTTCCCAAGTGCTGGTTGGTTACCTTTCTGATGAAGTAAGTGGTCTCAATATGTTCTTCAGTCACTGTATTTTTCACATGGGTATTTTGTAGCCACAAGCCACCCATGGACCAGTAAACTGTAAAGTTACTGACAGGATTCATATGAAATTTCACAGTCAGTATGGCATCAGATTCCATGACAGCAGACACAGTCAAGTCTTGTGTGTTCTCTATTTTAGGTCCATCTGAAAAAAAACAACGAAGTTAATACTACATTTTACGAGGTCTAATGTTCATTTAAACAGTATATACAAAGCCCAAAGCTTGGGTTTATGTCCTTTTTGAAATAAAAAAAGGATTAATAATCATGCCAGGACATGCCCTCAGAACATCAGGATGGTTAAAATTAGATGAACTGGAACCCAAAACCATAACATCAAGACAAGTATACAAGATATATTTGATATTTTGTTATATTGAATATCACTGCTTTGTTATGAGCCTGCTTTAGCAGTTTTATTCCAACTTATAGAAATAGAATTTATATTTTTAAGTTGCTACATCTGGTCTATGGTTCTTATACCTGACTTGCATCAATCAAAGTGACAAAGCCTCACTACTTTTAAAATTTGATTACAATGCATTTTCAAGCCAGGTATTGAAAAAGAAAGACATAATTTTATGATGAACTCTTAGACAATTTTGCAAAGGACTGATCTCGTTGTTACCTTTAGTGATGTGTAATATAAAAGTGTGTTTTATATTATGAACTTTCATGACTTGCATA
This sequence comes from Sabellastarte sp. h YS-2021, assembly GCA_964017235.1. Classification (NCBI taxonomy): domain Eukaryota; kingdom Metazoa; phylum Annelida; class Polychaeta; order Sabellida; family Sabellidae; genus Sabellastarte; species Sabellastarte sp. h YS-2021. The sequence continues at coordinate 15,846,774 of OZ024933.1, forward strand.
GCATTGATTTCATTTATATTTTCAGTGGTACTGAACAGGGAATGTGTGTTTTAAATATCATCATTGTTGTATATGTGATTTTATATTGGATTTTAACTCTACGTGTATTGTCTCTGTTACATTGGACGACACAGCTAATATGCCTTGAAATCCCAACAAACAAGAGAAAGAAACAGCATCTCCAAATGCCGGTATCTGCACAAGGAAGGTCAGGAAATCCTCAAGTAAAGGCTTAGATAAATCATATTTACAAGTCCCAGGACCTGACAATAAGAGTAATTGAGTATTATCATCACATCCGGAGGTTATGCCAGATGAGACACCTAATCCTTCCAGTACTGACATTATGTGCATCCTGCAATAGCTTGAACAGTCAAGCAGAGTCCTGATGGGACATAAAAACATCATTGGGCAAGGTTCCCTTGTTGTTCTCCAAATGCTGACTCTGATCTCACCAAATTAAGGTATCCTTAGGCTTACGACTGACCAATGTCAATATATACCGCTTGACCTGCAGAATGCTCACCGAGATGTAACAAACAACATGATAGATTTCTGACTGTGCCAGACTCATCACAGACAGTGAAGATACATCAATCAGTTCACTCTTCAGTAGGCTTAGACAATCAGGAATTTAACCTGTGTAGAAAGGCAATTCCACCAGAGTTGGGCATAATCAGGTGCGTACCCCCAGAGTACCCCCAGCAGCTGATGTTGTTATAACATCATATGACCTGCAAGCAAGTAGTCAACTTTCTCAAAGTAGACAGACCATGTAGGTCAAGATGATATAATATTATGGACACTGTCATAGCTCCTCCTGAGGTGACCAATCGAGGGGATTCCATGGAACTGCTGATTTGTAAGTGACATTTGACAATATGAATATATCTCTATGGTAGGGTAATTTTCAGATATTTACCAGATGAGAAGCTTGCAAACCTCAAATCAGGCCTTTGTTCAAGTTATATTTAAGGACTCTACATCACTCCCATTGAAGGCAGTACATAGCATATGGGAAACATCTAAGCACAAGATGACACATAATGAGACATAGCAGAGACAGGCATAACCAGAAAAACAACTATTTTATTTAGTATTCAGCCGCACAGAGGAGAATCTGCATACCATGAACAGCTTAATCTTTAAAGGAAAAAAGCTGGTTATACCTCCCCTCGTACACATAGATACATGTAAGTGTGCTACAAATATTGAGCATAGCCTGGTAGTGGGGTGGTAGAGACTTCCACCTGCAAACAAGGTGTATTCTCCCAACAAGAGTGTTACTACTTAAAGGTCAAAGAATAATCTGCGACCACCTACTGGCCACACAGTGGGTTAATTTACATGCAACGTACGCCTGAGTGTACTATAAGACACATGCAAACCCTGCACATGAATGGGATTCTACTATCAAAGAGATTCTACAAGCAAAAAAATAACTTGTGAGGTCTCATGAAGTCCTCAAACTTTCATATTATTGTGTAATAAAACAACTTATTCATGTGTAATAATAAACGATGTTTTTGTCAGAGTGCTTTACTTTATATCTATTAAGATTGAGATATTATCAGTAAAAGTTTACTTTATCTTATCCAAAGACTACAGAACACTGACTATAAAAATCTAGATGACCTCAGATTGTAAATATTTCCACTTGGTCCTCACCATCTACTATTTCATAAATGAAATAAAACTCAATGATACAATACAATTCTTTGTTCTTTTAAAAACACTTGTTCTTTTCTGAATTATAGTTTATAGTTCAAGTTTATTTGTTTGCTTTTTTGGTTGTTTTTGAAAAAAAAAAATAACAAGACTACAAGATTGCAATTTAATACTTACAATGCACTTTGAGAGTGCTGCTTGCATGGTTCTGTCCACCAGTACCTGTCACAGTACAACGATAAGATCCAGCCATTTCTTCATATTCAAGATCTTTAAGGTTTAAACTTTTACCACTATTTGTCATATCACTATCTGAAACCACAATAGTTGCTATAAAATGTACACATGTTTGAAGAATACAAGATGGAGGATTTGCCATGACAGCATAATTAGTCAGGTTGTCCTCAAAATATATTTTCTAAAACCATACCAGAATGAATTTAGTCCAAAAGTATAGTCTGCCAACTTACCAGATGGGACACGGACATATGCAGTTGAGTCAGCATATGTAGGTTTGTACATCCAATCATATTTATATTCTGTTGGATCTGATGGGTTTCCTCCACTTGTCGTGCAGGTTATATTTCTTTCTGTGAACTCCACAGCAGGTGTACTTGTGCCTGTTATATTTATTTCAGGTGGATCTAAAGAATAAAAAATGCACATATTGTAGATAACTAATATGCTAAGCTAACTTAATACTGCACAAAAAATGAATTTTTTTAAACAAAATTAGTCTCAAGGATTTCTGTGCACTCAACATTGCAACCAGGATGAATGAGTTGAGACGATACAAAAATTTGCAAAATTTAATATTATAAAAAGGACTTAATTTATTTTCTACACCAGACTAACTTAAGGATTTAACTTCAGCCCGCTATTGTGTAACCTTTTCAAAATTATCATTTGTGTATTGAAATAAAAATCAATGATATTTTAGGATACCATTCCAAGTCTATGTTACGTGGCAGAAACATGTGATAGCCTGCCATGTAGAAAATTCATTACTCACATGTTATGTTCAGAATGGCTTTAGTCGTTTCAATATAAGTCCCATTCCACTTCGGGGAGCATTTTGCAATCTTCCCATGTTGACTTCTTTCAGTTGTAAAGTTAAATGCAAAGCTTTTAACAATGCCATTGTTTAGACCAGGTATTTCTAATACTTGGGGTGTAATATGATTTTGTTTGGTCCCATCTATAAAAAATTCCATGTCTACTAAACTGGCAGGATTTGAACTGTTGGTCTTGCATTTCACTGTTTTTTCTGTGTGTTCCTTCACTGTATTGCCTATATCCATATCTAGGCCAATAGGTTTAACTGGTAAAAGAAAACAGAAATATTTACAAATTTATAACAAATCATAGAAAATCTGCTACATATTTTGTTGATTTAAATGTTATTTTAAAGATAACCTAATACATTCCTAATTGGCAACTGTGGAAAGGTTTTGCAAGAGACAACATGAAATAAAATACAAGGTAAAAACGAGGGCTACAGCAAAACGTTTTCAAACTTGTACAATGGCTTCAGGCCAAAATCTTTGATGGAGATAAATGGGTATCAGGGAGGAACATAAACCTGCAGCTTTTTATATATTAAGTTACAGATACCTACACATCACTTCCAGCGTATGTTTCTTCAACTTTTTGCTCTTATTCTTCAACACACATTTCACAGTTCCATTATTCATCTCACGCTTTGTTGTAAGTCTCAGTGTACTCTTGCTCGTCCGGCCATCATAATCCACAGATGAGGTTGAATTCATTTCAATTTGTGCATCATATTCATTCACAGGCGTATCACCCACAAACCATAGTACAGCAGTAGGGTCGGGGTTGAAAGAATCTATCTCACACACATACTCTGCTACTGAACCTTCTTCAAGAGCTGATTTGGGAACCCTTGTCATGTTTATTGTTGTTGCCTCATCTAAAATTATTATTGTACACTTGTAAGAACTTTTGTAGCAAACCACTGGATTAGTTTCCTAATATTTAAAATTGAAATAATGTTTTCAAAAATTTTCTCTTGTAGTCCATCAAATTATGTCTAATCAAAGGCAATCATATCTGTGTGGGTTTGACTCCCACAAGTAACAATACATAGGCCTTGTCCCAATATGAATCTCAAATATTAGTGTTTGAAATCAATTCGGCTAATTCTCAGATTTAAGTTTCCAAAAACAATCTGGATATTTATTTTATGTTTATTTATTTTTGTTTATGGTTCAAAGTAAAATGATTGATCATACAAGTTGGAATAGGACACAGTATGTCATAGGATTTATTCAACTTTTCTTTATTACAAAGAGCTTTACTGTTCTCATTAAGCATTTCTATCAAGCTAAATCATTAAAATATACCATATAAAATATTCACTCATAAATCATGACCAACAATTAAGATAATGCCAAATCAATCACTAAAGATTAACACAAAACAGGGTTAAACTTTTTAACACAGTGTACCTTTTAACATTTTAAATCAAAGGCTGATGAAACAACTTATAGCTATAAATCTAGTACTGTATATTTATAATTATGAAAAGGAAATCAAGTTTTAAATAATATATAGCAAATACAAATTTCCCCTGCTGATAGTGTAAAGATTCCGAAAGAAGTGAGTAACTTTTTGGAATCACTGTTTTTTCCACATACTTAAGATAATAAGTTTCATGAGACTTTTTATGAAGATATTGTTTGAAACAACGAAGAGATGGAAACATAAAATGCTTCACTTTTACACACATATTTCAGCAATGGCTAATTTACAGTAAATAGGTTATAAGTGGGTTAATGTCAGTTAAATGTGTCAAGTCTGTCAGGGAGCAAGAACTCAAATGTTAGGATCAACCACAGGTGAATTAGTCTTTTTCAACATATTTAGAAAATATTCAAACAACTGCTAAGTAATAAACTCCGAATCTTGAATCAGCTACTTTTCTTGCAGATAAGCAAAACTGATTTAGAAAATTGCTACCAGCATTGATCATATTTTTACATTGACATAAGTTATTTGGAACAGAAAACTATTAAATAGGAGCACATTTTGTGTGTTTGTATGTTTGACTGATATGGCAAAGACCTTCGACACAGTTCGTAGACGTTGTGTGTTGCATTAATGCTCAAAATTTGGAATACATGGGAACTTTAACAAGTATTTAATAGCAGCAATTTAAGTAAAACTTTCTGTTCAGTAGTAAAAGATAACAAATGTGTGGATTGTGGGCAATATCAGGAGTTAAACAAGGATATATTTTGCAGCCATCGCTATTCCCACTGTATATTACCAAACTCACTCCTGCAATTAACTAACAGAAGCTATGGGTACCACTTGGAGATGAGAAGTTCTCCATCCGCTCCATATTTATGCTGATGACATTGTACTATTTGCCTCAACAAAAGAAAATCTGCAGACTATGTTTAATGGTTGGTGCATAAAGTTTAGGATGATTGTGAATCAGAAAAAATCACTGTCATACACTGTCATCGACAGAGTGAACCATGAAGAATGTGTGTCTCAAAAATAGATAAAAAGAAATATCTTGCATGTGTCCTTGATGAATTACTATACTTAACATATACAAATGGGCCATTGGGAGAATCGTTGACAAGGGCACCAATGGCAGTCATAAATAAATGTCTAAAACAGTAAGATCTGCCTTTTAAAATCTACAGCAAATTGTATAACAGTTGTGTGGCACCATAAATGGATTATTGTGCTGGTGTGTGAGTTATCCATATTTCAACAAACCAGTGATTCAACATAAGGCCCTCGGGTCCATCTTAGGAGTACACTGTTTTTCCTCCACTGTTGCAATCTCCTGAGATTCAGGATGGACACCCCCGCTATTTTGCAGGCACATGGCAATTATTGCATTTTGGTGTCTCTTTGCATGGATAAAAATTGACTCACTAAATGTGTCTCACTGTGGGACTGGAATCATCTAGGGGAAACTTGGTGCTATTATTTTGGCTCCATTCTATGCGAATGTGAGATTTAAATACTAGACAATTTATTCTCAGTTACAGAAAATCCTACATTCATTCCAGCACTGGTGAAAGAAAATTATATGACAAACACAAAAAGAACTTTTTGGCTGTGATTTTTTTGAGTCAAAGTAAGTTACGGGGATATACCACCATAAAATGTAGATTTATCTTAGATCACCCGCCTTAGAAGTGGGACATTGCTCTTAAGCTAGAAATGATGCATTTTGGACTGTTTCATAAAGCTCAGGACAGGCTTTGTAAATTTTTGTGATGCAGTTGATGATGAAAATCACTTTGTCTTTGAATGCCAAGTGTTTGGAACTAGAAAAAATAGTTTTTTTTTCAGCACATGATATTGATTTCTTCACTGTAACTTTTGATCTAAATTGGCAGATGTTAATAGGTAGAAAATTGATATGTAGGTTTACAAACAAGATATACTTCAACAAAGTCACATTATCTATTTACTTGTATGTTTAAATGTTCAAAGCACTATACCTGCAACAGCTTTAAAATGAAACGTTATATGCGTTATGAACTGCTTTATTAAAAGTTAAGACAGATTTTCTAATTTTGTGTTGTCTCTAAGGATGAGAATGTTTGGTATTTGATTATAAATTGTTGACTATTAGAAGATGTAGTTACAGATACAATTTGGGATGCACAGCAATGTAGGTGTCTGCACTCTCAGTTGATCCCTACCTTAAGATTTTAGGCAATGCATTTAGGCTGACCCTTGACCTCTAAGTGCAAGTGCGGCTGACCCCTCGCTGTTTTCTGTGCTGTGGACCCTTGTGTCATTTTGAACTTGGGGTCAAACGAATAGGCACCAAGTAAAGTTAATTTTAAAATATTATTATTTTTATTTATACATGGAGTAATTTATTGTTATCATGCCTAAGGAAAGTAAAGAAGTACCAAGTAATAAGAGGAAGAGAGTGACTGCCCCAGCACAAGCCAGAATATCTACAAAGAAAATTAGGAAAGTAGCAAATGCCGAGGCCCATGGATCATTTATACAGACAAACCTGCCAGCCAACGTGAGTACTGAACACGTCTCCTTGCAAGTCGACCCTTCCAATCAATCAATCATGGCTATGCTGACTGATATTGCCCAATCAACCAGATCATTTGCAGGGAGGGGCGACAAAATTAGAGCTACAAGGGACATCTACCTCTTTCCCAATAAACCTGGGGTCTCATAGGCATGACATGACTCTTCTAGAGCGACAACCACCACTTCAACTAAAGTATATATCCATCAGGATCAAGCCCATCTTCCGTCGCTACTGCCTCGTACTGTAGAGGGGGCCCAAACTCAGGCGCACGTTACTCAGACGTTAGTGCCACCAGTAGATGTTCCAATTCAAGAGGCAGGTATAGTGACCACTGATCGACATGTTCTTAGCTCGAATGTGGACCACCACCAATATCACATAATGCCTGATATTAATACACAGAGGAGGATCCCAGCAGTGTCAGACTCAGTTGCTGGCGTCTTGCCCAATTATGAAGCCCAGACCAGGAATTTAACGCAAGGAAAGACAGCTACATTGCTCAGATCAGGGCGGTATAATATGGTTGATGCCATTACTGTTGAACCGTCCATGCATTGGCCCAATGAGGGCTATCATGAGGGCCAAGGTAGGAAACGAGTTATGTATGATGAACTGTCATTACCCCAGTGGGTGGCTGGTCAATTACTCAATATCTATCATATCAGGGACCATGAGACTGTCTGACATGCCCTGCTACAGACCATTCATTCTATGAGGGATGCTACGTCACTGCCCTGGCCCACGGTATGCAAGGCTTATGCTGTATCCATGCATGAGGTTGAAGAAGGGACTCTCACATGGAGCAATACTACAATGGTCAATCAATCGCTTAAGTGCTTCCCAGATAGCTATGAATGCCCAGTCCGGCATCAACGCAAATTCTACATCGAATCAAATGAATCAGAAACGAATCTGCCATTTTTATAATGAGTGCTCAAGAGTAGGGAGACTGTTAGTCAAGCTCCAGCATAGGGGTGGCGTCAATCACCTGATGGCTTCGTGACTAAGGACAACACTATTACAAATAAAACAGGACAGACCTGGGTGCTAGATCAAGTTGTAAATAGAAATGTAATTCAAAGTGACTGTAAAATTTATTCTGATAACAAAGTAAATTTTGTCTGTAATAATGATTTACAAAAGGTTACTTTCTCGAATAATGATGTCGGCTGTAATGGTAATAAAAAATACCATCATTTGGATCTCAAGCTCATGTTATTGATACAAATGACGTTGTAATTGGTATTGGTAAGGCTAATGGTAGCAGTAGCAACTACCAATCCCTTCCCCCTAAATCCCAGCCTCCCCTGGTTGACCCCCAGGGTACTGGATGTTCAGGTTTTTGTGCAAAAACTACTGCTGGAGCCAAATGTACCCCCCAGTCGAGACAAGGGGACAGGGGATTTACCCTTCCTTGTCAAAGTATTATGACACATTGCGTCAGCATACTATGTCAAATATGAAAGTTTGTCAAGTGGACTTTACAAATTGGTCCATCTATTGTCCTACGAAAAATAGTATTGATCATGTTGTATTCATTCATAATGTAGGAAGCCACAAATGTGGGGGTTTTCATTATTTAGTTCAGTACTTGCATGACATGTCAGTATTTGTGTATGATTGTTCGTTTATACCTTCAGGTGAGTTAAAAATTGTAAATTCTATGAAAATGTTGCTAAATATATTAGTGTTTAAAGGTGTCAAGTATCATAAACTGCTTACCAAAGCTCAGCAGCAGTTTGCTAACCAAACACACAAAGAATTTGTCAGAGAATGTGAAATATGGACTTATTATGGAATGTCACATCAAAAATTATTGTCCCATGTCATTGATGAACTGATTAATCAAGAATTGAACAGTGATAACATAACATCCGATTTATAATGTTGACTTGGTTTGTCATGATTATTATTTGGATGAAGACACTGTGATTGTCAATTATGAGCAATATGACCGTCAACCTAACTGTGGCATAGTCGATTCTGTGCGTCACTTAAATGACACATCAATCTCGGAACATTACTGAAGTTGGAATCTGTGTCGGATTATATAGCAGCTGCAAAAATAATTAAGGGCACTGGGTTGCCAAACTATAGACAAGCACGAATCCCAGTCATATCGGATCTGAATATTGCTGCTTGGGAAGAATATTTAGTTGATTATCCAGATCCGTTCCTTCTTCAGTATAGTAAGTTTGGGTTCCCTCTTGCTGACTGTAGGTTGTCCAATACTAAGGTTCATAATCACTTTTCAGCCAATCAACATCCAGATTTGGTTCAAGATTATCTAGATAAAGAGATCCAGTTGGGAGCCATATTGGGCCCAGTAGATAAGGTAGAGTTTGAAGATTTTCACTGTTCCCCTTAGCTCACTTGCCCCAAAGATGGCAATAAGAGGCGGATAATCCTGGATCTTTCATACCCAATAGGAAATTCAGTTAATGATAATATAGATAGATTATTATAGATAGATTATTATTATTTTTGATGGCCATCCTTTTGTATTAAAGTTCCCAATCTTTGATGACATAGTCAATGAAATCATCAAAGATAATTGTGAGAAAGATCTTTTCAAGATTGATATAGCTCGTGCCTTTCGGAACTTAAGGGTGGACCCAGCCGATGCCTTCAAATTTGGTATCAAATGGAAGGGTCATTACTACCTGGACATTTTGGTAGCATTCGACTGGGTTCACGGAAGCGTGGCGTTTCAGATGCTCAGTGACGCAATTACCTACGTCATGGCATGGCAGAGCTACAGAATGTTTGCCTATATCGACGATTTTGTGGCAGTATCTTCCATCCACCAGTCTGATGAAGCTTTTCACGCCCTTTCAATAAGAGAAATCCTCCATGTAAAGCCCTCACATGTCTGGGTATTAACATTAATTTGACAACAAATGTCTTGAGTATTGACCATGACAAACTTCAAGCTATTTACTCTGAATCTGTCAAAACTAGATCTATAAAATGTCTAACTAGGAAAGCTTATCAATCACTCCTTGGCAAGCTCCTAAAGTTGCATAAATGTGTCCATCCGGCCCGGATTTTTGTCAATAGAATCCTTCATCTCTTCAGGCAGAACCATGATAAACAAAAAAAATTACACTCACCCCTGACTTCTTTAAGGACTTACATTGGTTTCTGCAATTTCTTCCACATTTTAATGGCAAAGTCCTCTACAAGAAACCATCCCCTCAAACCCTGGACTGGTTTATGTGGATGCATCTCTTACTGGTATAGGGGGATCTGGAAAGATCGAATTTATGCTTCTCCTTTCTACCAAATACATGATTTCCAGGCAACTATTGTACACTGGGAGTTGCTGAATGTGCTAGTGGCTCTTAGGGTGTGGGGTAAGCTTTGAACTAGTACCCATGTCCTAATTTTTTGCGATAACAAAGCAGTCATGCAGGTGATAGGCAATAGTGGAACCAAAGACGCCTTCCTAGCTGCTTGCTTGAGGAACATTTGGCTGATCACAGCTCACTCATGATATTGTAATCACTGTCAAACACATTGAAGGGGCCAAGAACACCATTGCTGATGCTCTTTCTAGATTATTTTTACCTCAAAAAATTGATGAGAATACCCTGGCCCACCTTGTCAAAAATTTTAAGTGGGACAAGGTTCCCCACGATTTTCTTAATTTGGCCCTTAATTTTTAACTTTTCTTATGTTTTAGGTCCCCCAGGCTCATTGTTGCTGATGGAGAGCGCTTGGGACAGGGTTGACCAAGCCTACAGGCCTTCCACCTTAACTGCTCACACCACCCATTTTAAGACATTCCTAACGTACCTGATATTCATGAAACTTCCAATCAAGTTTTCTGTACATAATGTACTCACATTTTTGGAGTATTGGAGAAATTATGTCTCTTCAATCCGCAGCATGGGCACTAAAATTCCTACTAGATGTGCCCCCCCCCTGGTCATTTTACCATAGACAGATATCTTATAAGCATATCTATAAATTCCCAATTTGCCCCCTCCCCCAGGGGCATATTTAACATTAAGACCATGTACCACATATCCCTAGCTTGTGACTTGCTCCATGATCCCCTCCTGTTTAGGGCTATTTTCTTGGTTGCCTTTTTTGTCTTCCTTAGCATGAGCAACATTGCCCCTCATAGTAGTCACAAGTTTGACCCTAGCAAGCACATTTTAAGGAGTGACCTCTCCTTCCAACCCCCTGGGGTTCATATTACCCTTAAATGGTCAAAGACCCTTCAGGACCATAAAGCCCTCTCTACAATTCTCCTTCCACAATTAACCAACATCTATATCTGTCCAGTCAGAGCCCTTCGTCAGCTACTAGCTTCCCGTCCCCTCCCCTCTTCTGCCCCTCTCTTTGCAACCAGGGCCCCTCCACACAACCAAATTATTGATACCACTACCGGGGTGCTTTAAAATTCATTCTCAGAACTATGAATATTCCAACTAAGCCCCATGGTTTCCATAAATTTAGGCTGTCTGGGGCCACTTTTGCCTTTGATAATAATGTTCCTCTCTAGAACATAATGGCCCATGGCTCTTGGAAAAGTTCTTCGGTCTGGACCTATTTGCAACATTCATCCCTGGCCCCCTCTATCACTGCCTCTACTTTTGCTTCCTTCATTCCTCCTTCCTTCTAGTTGGGTTTGGTGTTTTAAAAATTTACTCTGGGGCTAGTAAATTTTACAAACTTTCCCCCTTTTTAACTAACATTGTAAATAAAATATCCCAAACATGTCTTTTCCTTCTGTTGTTTTCAAACCTGTACTTGACCTTTGACCTCACATTGATGGGGTCATCCTGGCAATCACTTGCCTGGCTCTCATCTGATCTGTGACCTTTTACCTTTGCCAGTGGGCTGATTGGGTTTGAATCCTCTGAGACTGGTCTGGCAATAGTGCAGCTTTTGACCACTGCATGCATTATTGGCGGACCTACTCTCGGTAGAGGCAACTGAAAGAAGCACTTTCTAATATTGTGTGAATTCAAGTCTTAGGTCTGGGCCTGTATTCACAAATATTTTTACAATTTTTCTTAGAATTGCCCCAAATAATAGAGAGGATCGCTTTAATTGCAGAATTTAGCATGGACCTTAAACAAAAATAATATTGTTTGAATAATAATGAAACAGTTATGATTTAGTCATGCTGAATTACCACAATACCTACCTACAACCTGTAACCGAGTAGTGTAGCTATACTCTAGACTACCACCTTGAGTTCTACATTTGAGCAAGCTCATTTTGGAGAGGTTCATAACTTTTACCACAAGGGAAGATTCGTTGATGCCATACTTGTCACAACCGGGGTTTCCAGGGCAAAATATACCTCTGCTAGGTTCTGAGGGGTAGGATATCAATATAGTTTTCCATAAATTAGATGTGAATATTGACCAGTGTATGGCAACTGCATTCTTGGGGACCTCACCACATGGCAGGTCAACAGATTCTGCCTCTTTCTCTACATAAATTGTACAATTAATAGATTGATCATGATTCACAGCTGAAGGTGTCTGCAGCATCCATGGACCCACACAGACAGCTATAACTACAAAATAAATGATATATTATCAGTATGTATATTACAAGTTTTCTATATTTCACGAACTAATGAAATATTGTTTTGCAGTTTTAATTGAAATTAACAGTATCTGCACTAGTCACAGAATAGGATACTTCCCAATTGTAAATAATCGAAGTTAATCTGTAGGGACCTCCCCAAAGGTGGGTTAAGACTGAAGCGGCTCAGCTCATTTAAAGCTAGACTAAGTTACAATCTTGCTTCAAGAGGAGGGTGGTGGGTAAATTTTCCATGTAACTACAATGGCTGCAAATTTGATTGTGACCCCACAGCTCTGGTAGTTGGTAATGTAGGGTGCCCTAATTTCTTATTGGCCAGCCAGGGTCATGAATGAAGTAGTTTCAAAGAATTTAAGGTCATCAGCAACTGATATGGCAGGTCCCTTACTGGGCCAAACCCACACAGTTGATTTCCAGATAAATCAAATGCATATCCGATTTTCTGATAAATAGATATCAAATATTAAGTGGGTACTGATGGATTATGTCCCAAAATCTTGGATTTCTCAAACAGGCCTTATATGGATGGGAAACAAAAAATACAGGTACTAGTACAAGCTACCCATATACATGTAACAAGTTCACTACAAATACGCATAACAGCTGCAGCTCCTCATGTGGCAACAACACATACATCCCACAAATGAGGCACTGATAAAGAAATAAGTAAAAACAAGAACAAGATAAAAATAACCAGCAAGAAGAGAGCTAAAACATGTTCAGTTGTGTAGAAACTAATTAACTTGTTTCTTAACTTGTTTCAAAATCCAAGCCAGTCCAATACAGTTTGCAATTAAAAATGGGCAGACACTTGCTACTGAGACCATGAAACATATGTAGATGTGCTTCATTTTGAAAACTGAAGTGCATGAAGCTGGAGAGGGAAGTTGTCTGGATTTTAATTATGTGTTACTGGAAAATTGATTTGTGTGTTATTTGTGCAAAACCTATGTGATATTTGGAGCTCGACCAAAGCACTCACTGAAAAGTAAAGCCAAGGTTTCCAATACAATGGCTCCAGGGTAGAGAAACAGAGGCACAGCTAGAGACTAAGCCAAAGACTCACTCAAAAAACTAAAAATTGTCTCCTGATGGCTAAAAGAAGGAGGAAAAAGGAAAGACCCAGTCTGTTCCATCCCTTAGAACCATAAAACGCAAAGGATCAAAACAGATTAGAGGCAGCAGTGTCAGACTGGCTTCAGATAACCGACATCTGTGTAACTGAGGGTTGACTGAATATAAGAAGAAAATATTTTTTTAATATTTTTTATTTTTTTCATTAAAAACAAAGTGTACATACAAGTACATATATGAAATACCATGTTACAAGTCTGTTTAAATAACATTGTCTAGAAGAAAGGTATGCAACATGTAACTCTTTATATTTTTGAAATTCAACATATCCCTCTGTATATCTTGGAAAGTAAACTAATGCATATATTGTGATCTTCCTTCTGATACTACCTCACCAGTTATTATTATTATTTTAAATTCCAATATCATCAAAAAGGTTTCCCCACATGGTCCACTTTTTTGGAAAACCAAAAAACTTATACCATGTTGTATACAAAAGTTCCTGTTCAATAAATCTTCTTTTCATTTCTTTTTGTGAAAAGTCTATGTCCGGTAGGTAATTATTGGTAGCACACCAGAAAATATACTTCCTGGTAGTTAACAGTACAAAATTGAGTGGCCAGAAATGTATGTCAAAGTTTAAATAACATAATGTCATCATGGTTCGATCAACAATGTAAATATTAAGCCTCTGGGACGTTCAGCAAACAGATTCTTCACATCTTGAATGCTTTTTTTGCAAAGATTAAAGTCGGTTTCAAGAGATTGATTTGTCCTTTTTAAATATTCCTTGGTTCTCAAAATGTGGTATTGGAACCATATCATGTTGTTATCTTGAATGGTTTTAAAGCATATTTTGTAAATCATAGCCCATTTATCTGTCAATTCAGTATCAGGATATCTTGATAATAAAAATTCATTTCATTTTATTCATACAATGGCGTCTCTTTTTCCTGAGTGCTGTTTAAAATACTGTAGAAGATTTTGCACGGTTTTTTGGTGTCTAATAGATATTTTAAGTGGAGTGGGCAAGAAAGAACTTCAAAAATCCATGGTTTGTCGGGTTGTTTATGTTTTGCCAAAAAAAAACTTCTTGTCACTGAATAATTTAAAAGTTTAAATTGTATTAAATTTGGTGTTTATATCTTAAACTTTAAGAGTCCACCATCTGTATTACTGATATCTTCATTAAATGGATTCCTTGTTTAAACCAATCTGGGGAAAAAGGAAAGAAATGGCAGCATCTCTAGCAAGAGAAAGCAGAGGAGTAAATTTTTTTCTTATTTTTACGTAATTTTTGGTGAGTTTTAAGATGTTAATCAAATTTATTGACAAATCAATCTCAAAAAGCTATATGACTGCATATGTGAAACATTATTATTATATTATTAAAACTACCCTAGGATAGATAGATACTATAACCACAAGGTATATCCTATTCGTTGGTGCTAAAAGAGTACTCTGTCAGTATGATGGAAGCTGATGTACATGAATCTTTAAAAGTAAAATCAGAAAATGAATTTTCTGTGTTCAAAACATGTTGTGTAACATATATTAGCACTGTGTCTGTGCAATATTTGATATAAGCTTTATATGTATGTGTTAACATCTAAAGTAAGGGGTTATTGATTTTTTGTGTTATGATGTTTATTGATCTATTTATAGACTGGATGAAATCCCTCTAGGCTAACCTCAGTGATGTTAGTTATACATTTGGGGAAAGCCTATAAGGTACCTGTAGGTTCTAGAACTTCCTCACTTGATCTAGTGACTGATGTTAACTTCAAGTCTGTTCTGTAACATTCTAGACGCTTCCATAATGATATATAAGGAGTGCACATCTGACCACAAGTGAACTTAGTATTCGCTGGCTATAAGGTAGACTATTATGTCTTATTATATTATAAAGTACCTGTGTTGTTGTGAAGTTTAACTGGAGTGAATTGGATACATTGTCTGGATAGATTTACTGTACTTTGGGACATTGTCCATATGTTGAAGCAGCCAGTACAGTTGCGCAAACTCTCTGAATATCTCTAGACAGACATACTGTGTGATTGGATATATATAAAGTACTTGTATTGCTGTGAACTTTAACTGGAGTGAACTGGATACATTGTCTGGATAGATTTACTGTACTTTGGATGCATTTTGGGACATTGTCCATATGTCGGAGCAGACAGTACAGTTGCGCAAACTCTCTGAATATCTCTAGACAGACATACTATGTGATTGGATATAAAAAGGATAGCAGGACAAGGACATTTTGTGTTATGGAACATTGAGCAGATCACAGGATACAGACATCCGTGTGTTAGTGAATATTGGACCGATCACAGGACACACCACAGGACAGATCATAGGACAGATCACGGGACAGACTGCTGGATACAGTGGATAAACTTAACTGTTAGTTATATTGGTGAGGTCAGAGTGGTTTCATTATTTTATCATTGTATATACCATTGAGAGCATATCAGTTGACTGTAAATATTATTTTTAATCTTAAATAAATTTGTTGAGTTAAACTTTTTGTCTTTTCCTGTTGCAGCTTAAAAGCAACCGGTAATTGCTACCGGGCTTGCCCCGTGACCATAACAGTTGTTTTTTTTTCAGTTTGATTTGAAGCTGAAAACATCATGACTCAATTCATCTGTTGCGTTAAAATGAAATATTTAGCTGGCACCCAATTTTCACTGTTCCAGTGGCATATACTGTTTCATTATAGTTTTGTATGAAATATTAAAATAAAAACTTTGCCACAAAAGAACATTAATGTTATGAAATTGCTGAACAGCAGACCGTCTGGGTGTAATATTTTTGTAAATATTTCACTTTTCTGGATTTAATAAATGGTAGCAGCACAACCTGTAAATCAAACCATTTTACTTTCCAGATATTACTGGGTGGTAGCAGCACAATCTGTCATCTGAACAGTTTCACTTTCCAGATATTACTTGGCAGTGTCTAAATCTTTGATACAACTGACTTGAAATTACTTGTGCGTATACATTTTATGAAATATTCCAGTTTGCAATGAATGATAAGTGTTACATATGCTTGAGGTACAGCTGTGTATACATGTCATTGAAAATGTTAAAATGAATGAAAATTAGTGGTTCATCCTACAATATTCTTTGTGCACTTGGAGTGAAATGATAACCCAGCTTTCATAATCATTGTTACACATATTCTGTATATAATAACCCATTATTATGACAGGGAAAATTCTGCATCAAGCCACACACTTAGATTTCTGACCGAATCAACCAGATGAAGAAGGCTACCAAGAATAGTAAAATTGGAGGAGATCTTCTGATGCTGAGCCGTAGAGCCAAAGACAATAAATTCAGTTTTTCTGGGTTGAGCTTCAGTTTACTAAGAGACATCCATCGTTGCACATCATGAAGGCAGGCATTTAGCTTGGCAAGAGCAGCAGAGGCATTCTTATGGGAGAGATGGAGGTATAACTGTGTATTGTCTGCATAGAAGTGCAATTTAATATGCCGATGAAGGTGGATGATTTTGCTAAGTGGTGTAGTATAAAGCGAAAACAGCAATGTACCCAGAACAGAACCTTGGGAAACGCCATAGATGAACTTCTTTAATTCAGATAGTGTGGAGCCTATCTTGATGGTTTGGCATCGATCACTAAAGTAGGAATCAAACCACTTTAGTACAGTTCCACCAAGACCAATAGTTCTTAAAGTTCTTATAAAATATTGCCAACAACAGTACCCTTACCCTGCCCCCACTAGTAATCACACTTCAATGCTGACTCATAGCTTTGCAGTTCACGAAAAACATCTATTACGCAGAGGACTGAAGCTGTCTTGGATGTTTTGACTTAATCTATTACATCATTACATTAATAACATTTAAATGCTTCTCTATGCAACAACTTAATTTTTATAATGTGCATGTACTCTGGGCGCATATGAGAATTTAATGCATACAATACAGCATTTAAAATAATAAAGGAAATAGATATTAAAAGCCAATCAAATATTAAAAGCCAATCAAAGCAGTTCAAATAATGCTCAAAACATATTTCCAATGAGATGAAGTTTCTCTGGTTGTAAAGAACAAATACCTTTATTCATAAGGCCTAAAATATTATTAGCTCCAGCAGCTACGTTCTAAGAACCATCACTTGTAAAGAGCAATCAATGATTACCACTGCATCTGTATCCAAAAGTTAATTAGAGCTGTAAAAGACTTAATATATCTCTTAGTTATGTGGTATTCCTAATTTAACCTTTGAAAGGCTGTTATCACTAATGTTGATAATTAAAATTTAAATTGTTCACCTGCACATGCTTGTATGTCCACGGTAATGAATTTATGCATATTTTCTCCAATGACCTTCAAAACTGAACCTGTGAAACTTTACTAGCTTTGTAATTTCCTTGGGTGGGTGTTCTTCTAACCTCTCTCAAAACCTATCTCTTTGCACAAGCATATCCACCCTAATTTCTCCTTTTTCCCGGTTCCTCTCCGTGGCGCCGACCCTTGCTATGACCCAGGCTCATGATTATAGTTCTCTGTTTTTTTGGGTTTGGTGCGCCTAGGGTCTGTCTTTAGATGGAGAGTAAGCGCTATAAAAATACTATTAGAATTAGAATTCTAGAGTTTTAATGCTTATGATGGAACAGTCATGGTTATAGACGATTAACAAACGCTGCTGAACTAAGCTAGAAAGCACTTGCCTGTGTTTGTGTAAAAAATTCAGGTTTTGAAATCAGAATGTGGTCCGGGTCTTTCCCAAAATTTAATCACTTTCTCTTTTGGTCAGGCATGACCCACATGGAAATTTAAAGGCCTATTCATTACATGAGGAGCAACCACCAACACAGACAGACAGATAGACAAACGAATGTACACGAAACATAACCTCCTAACTATTATTTAAAAGAATCTTTCATCTCAAATTGATGTGGAACTGTCGTATGATCTAAATATGTGAACCTTAATATTTTATTCCAAAAATAATTCAAGATAAAATGAGACATTATTCCAAAACCATTCATTCCGAATCCAAAGTCAGTTTGGTGAGAGAGTATGACCTCACACTGCTCACGTCGTGATAGCCCTAATCTAAGTCAAATCTCAGAAAAAGCCTTAAGCATTGGGCCTACAATTTCGTGTACAGTTATTTGGTATGTGATTTGTTTTTTTTTTCAATTGTGCGACTTTTTGTTTTACAATCAATATGTTATTTCTCATGGGATCTTTAGTATGTGGTGACAATTTTTTTTACAGAATTGTTGTTTGCCAAATCACCAACCACATGCACCTTAGAAAACTGACTTTTCAAAGCATTTGAAAAGTTGTGGCTTTGGATATAGTTAAGGAGATTTCAATATATTTTGGAGTTCACCAGGTACTTAGCTGTAAGATAAATACAACCGATGATATTGCCATTTGAGCTTGTTTTTATTTTGCACGAGTAATGTTTCTCTGCTTTCATTTTAACATTCTCTTGATTGTTGCATATAAATCTTCACATCCATTGAATCGGGAAAGAATAATTTAAGACTCTTTTGCCTCTCTTTGTAGACCAGAGATTTTAGTATCCTAATACATATCAATGTAGAGTAGTAATCCATATATGATTTGTTCAAATTGACATTTATCATTTTTTGCACTAAAAACAGGAAGCTGAATTAAGATCTGATCAAGTCATTTGGCAAAAAAAAAATAAAATTTCTGTCTACTTGTGAGTTGGTACCTTCACAAGCACCTTTGCATTCTATATGCATTTTGCTTCATTGTATATGTGCCAAGAAATTAATATTACTTACCTGAAAACATAAGTTTACATGACGTTGTGTTTATTCAGAAAATAGCATATTTTATATAAATGTTAAAATAAGCGCACTCTCACGATCCCATAGTGATATAGATTCATGCAAAATAATATTGACTATGAATGTCACTATTTTATCTTGTAAAAATCAATATCTCACCTGCTAGCTCTATCACAATGTTATGTAGCATATTCAATGAGAGTACATAATTCACCTCAATTCAATGCCAGTACATGATTCCTCTCACTCATGAAGGAGGTTTAAAACTGCTGTCAATGCACTGCTGAACAAACCTGCCCCTACAAGTAATTTATCTCTTTTTATTGACATAGCTGAAATTGTTTATTATTCTTTCTCTTGATAATATTTATATATATTATATTGACACAGTAACGTCTATTTTTTAATCCTTGTGTTCCATTTTAACAGTGTATATTTTGTAACATCTGACACATAATCGTTCTGCTGGTACATCTGCATATATGGGTTAAATTCAAAATTATTGTGATTACTGAAGACACTGGTGACCTTACCTCTTATCGGCTTGAAACTATACTCTAAGCCAAATTAACCAAACACAGTCCAGTTTAAAACTTCACCAACATATCAGACATACACGATCAGTTTAGAAACAAAAACTGACTTGACATTAAATTAACATCCTTTGAAATGATAAATTAATTATTTGTTAGCACATTGTTCAGCTATCTCACTAAAGTTCACAGTAAGAGTTACATAATGTGTGTTGTTTACTTGCCAAATATCGATACCCTCCTATTTATTTATTGTTATTATTGCTAAACACAGAGTGCGTAACTTAACTGATCTTCTTCAGCTAAAGTAGTACATAAAACATAAAATATAATTGATGAAAGTAAAATAATTTGTGTATAACATAAAGTATCAACGATTTATGTTTGTACAGCATGACCCTGTTAAGGGCCTGCTGTGGCAGTTGTCTTCTACCTTAAAACTCTGGGTTTACACATTTGCCTCTTTTCTCTTGGGATTCAGCCAATGAGAGCTTAGGCCAGATACAATTTATATTACTTTTAATTGTGAGGTAACTTCGACCGCCCGACTGCAAACATCTTAAATTAAAATTTGAATATTGTGCTACAAGTGATTTTATGATTATTTTACAAGTATTCTAGTGATCTTTCGAGATTTTATATTACTCTAAGTCTTAAATGCCATGGAATAGTAAAGAAAATGCCTAAAACCAAGGCCAGAAAGAAAGCGACGGCATCAGCCTGGGCTTGCATATCAACTAAGAAAGTGAAAAGAAATGTTAACATGAATCTGGAGTGATCATATGCACAAGTACCAACGCCAAGGGTATAAGTACTGTTTCTTCAAATCAACCAGTTACCCCATCATCAGATTCGACAAATCAGACAATCATCGCATTCCTCAGTCTCTCACAAAAAGGCCATTGGTAGGCGAGGTTTTGCAATGGCTTCCCCCACAGAATGGAACAGACTCCCACAATCAGTACGATAACAAGTTTCCATAGCCAGCTAAAGACCTATTTGTTTAGACTAGCATATCCGCCACCATAGTACATCTCCCTGGCGGGCGCTAATTTTGGATCTCGACCTGATACATCCCTGGACTTTCCCTTTTTGACCTGAAGCGCATTAGAGGATATTACGTCAATTTTGCGCTATATAAATGTTTCTATTCTATTATATTCTATTTCTCCAGATGGATAGAATAGAACAGAGGCAGTCATTTAACTCTACACCAATCATTCCTCAGAGACATAATCATGAGTCACCATCACATCCCCAGACCTAAGGTCAGAACCATGAACTAGCTGTGACTGGCCAGAACATAGATTCCAGGATGTAGGAACCAAGGTAAGCGTCCTGTTTGAAAAAATCTTGTCGATATATTAGAGTTGATATTATTACAGAACCACCATATCTATGTTGGCCTAATGTGGGTTGAAACAGTACCAATGGTAAGAAATGCTTGATTTATGATGAGCCTCAGTGGGTTTCAGGCCAACTCAATATTTTAAACTTGCATGACTCTCCCCTAGTCAAGCAAGTACTTTTGAAGGTTATTTTAACTACCAAAGATGCCACGTCTCTTCCATGGCCCACTCTCAGAAATGCATGATGTTCATTCAAATATAGGTGCTCAGAACAAAGGTGAACAGTGCCAATCAGGGGGGTGGACAACCACTTGAACATTGTGGGACAGAGACAGCTAGAAGTCAAAGTGAGGTGGGGGGGGGGGGGGGGGGGGTTAATGCAAATTCCCATAGATACACAATAACCAGTGTGGCTAAACTTATGGTAAATGTTGTATGTAACTGTAATAAGTGTAATTATAAAAAATATCAAGATAGTGCTCAAGGGCTATTTGAATGTTCTTTATTGTTAGAATTAAATTTAAGAATCATGCTACTTGCTGGTCTGATAAGTTCCTTATTGCTGTTTTTATCTCATACACATCACCCTAACCATTAATCTATTTACAATATTGGTTAAATCTGCTTCATTTCTCCATTGAAATATCCCATTATCGCCCTCATTCCCCATTATCGTGGTAGTATTTATTCAACCCCTTGTTGATGTCATTCACATCCCCCGTTATCACCTGATATGTCCCAATGATTATTCTATGGTTTTTGATGTCTCAGTGTTTATTTTATGTTTTTAATGGTTTTTTTATGTTGACTATAGACTTGTACCTGGTGTTTCTAACTCTTGCTTTGATTGACTGTAATTCATGGGTCTCTCTGCTTTTATGCTTTGTTAACTCTTAGGGTTTTGTGAGCTTTTCCTATTTCTTTTTCTTGTCATAGTTTATTTTTGCACAGTCCTTTTTTTGGCAAAGTCCTCTCCGCAATTTGAAAATGAAAAAACCTACTGCATGACCTTATACAATGCAGTGAGTTAAATATCCTGGGCCTGGTTGAGATTCATATCAGACAAACTGACACTGACGGTCTCTTAAACTCTCTCACACCAACAAATTACAACTTAATCCAAGGTGTACTGGATTGGGTGGTGGTGTTGGATTTCTGTGCAGAAAATCCTTTTCTCCCAGTATTGTCTCTTCACCAGTGTTTAGATCATTTGAAATCATCATACTATCTTTCAGGTCCGACTGCAATAGCTTTGTTGCTGCTTGTGTGTATCATCCCCCGCCCCCCCGGTTCTTGCACTACTCAATTTCTGGAATATTTTCTGGCTTTCTGTCTTCAATTGGTTCCAATTTCCTCATTTGCAATGACATAAATGTTCATCTGGATGTTGAGTATGGTGATAGGTCTAGGTTTAATGACATCCTTCAGTGTTGCAGTTTGATTCAATGTGTCAATTGCCTGACTCATATAATGGGCCACACTCTGGACGTTTTGATATCTCCTTGCAACTCTGATTTTGTCCGTAATGTTAGTGCTGGAGACTTTATCTCTGACCATACTGCTATACGAAGCAAAGGGGAGGTGGTCTTCCATGAGTGTGAAATGATTAAAAGACCGAAATATGCACAAATTTCAAATAAATTGATTTATGCCTATTGGGTGGATTGCTCCAATATTCCACATCCACCACTGCTCACGCCTCCTTCTGTGGGCTGTAGATGGAGTGTTGTATTTGGGAGTGCACCATTCAAGTATAGAAAACTGCATATCCTTAGCTGACTGACCCTTTCCAGTAAAATGTTTGGAAACAGGTTACTCTGCTATCCTTTGGTTTATTCACTGAGAGTTTGTGTTCATAGATTCGTGCTCTGAACGCCCTTCCTGTTTCACCAACATAGTATTTATCACATTTTTTACATGTGATCAGATATACAATATCACTTAATTCACATGATATTGAGTTTGGGAGATTTTTGGGCTGGTATTTATCCCCACTGATTTTACAGGTAATTTCGTTGTTTCTTGAAATTATAGGGCAATATTTGCATTTACCCAGTCTCGTGCAGTGAGTGGGTATTGGTTTTTTCGGCTCCATATTATTTGGCGGGTAAGATATGGTAGCATTGGAAAGCAAATCTCTAAGATTTGGTAATTTCTTAAAGCCAATGATGGGTTTGTCTGGGAATGTTTTAGCACAGTCATTGCTATGTTGGATTTTATTCCAATTGTCATGGATGAACCCCTTAATGTCTGGGTTACGTGGATTGTATTTGGTAGTTATGACTGGGGTGGTAGTGGGATCTTTTGTCCTAACCTCAAGTAGGTCATTTTGTGTGAACCTGCTTGTTCTGAGCATATGATTTTTGAGAGTATTGAATGGGTACCCTCTCCTCATGTAGTGCTCAATCAATTTAATTCCATTATCAATGAAATCATCATTCTTTGAACAAATTCTCCTGATGCGTAAGAATTGTCCATATGGGCCTTTTTTGTGGCATGGGCTATGGTGGGCTGATTCATAGTGTAAGTACAGATGTGTATCTGTAGGTTTTTAATACAGAGTGGTGTAAATGAGTCTATCTAAGTCAATTCTTACACTTGTGTCCAGAAAGTTGACATGGGTATCACTGATGTCTGAAGTGAATTTGATCTTGGGGTGTATGTAATTCAGATAAGTAATGAATTTCTCTAATTCATCTCGGCCATGTGTCCAGATCATGAAGATGTCATCAATAAATCTGAGCCATAGTAACGGCTTGTTAGGCCAATTACTGAGTGCCTTTGTCTCAAACCTATCCATAAAAAAGTTGGCATAATTTGGTGCCACTGCAGTACCCATGGCTGTACCTCCTACTTGTAAGTAATGATCTTCATTAAATTCGAAGTTCATGCTATGTAATACTAATTCCAGTAGTTTCAGTAGGAATGGGGTGATAGGATCTTTGGTCCTGTCTTGCCTCAGGTGTGCTGCTACTGCCAGAATGCCCTCCCTATTTGGAATGTTAGTGTATAGGGATGAGACATCCAAGGTTACTAATAGCGCCCCTTCTGGTAGTTTATTTAGTGATTTGAGTCTGCTAATAAAGTGCTGAGTGTCTCTAACATATGATGATGTTTTGGGAACATAGTCTTTGATATGTGCATCTATGAACTTGCTGATGTTACATGTTGGGTGGCCAATGGAACTGCATATTGGTCTCCCTGGTACTCCCTTTTTATGTATTTTAGGTAATAAGTAAAATCTGCCAGCTTTTGGGTTCTTGATGTTGAGAAAATCAAAGTTTTTATCTGAGATTAACTTTAGGTTTTTCATTTCAGTAAGCACTTGACATATCTTTTTTGAGATGTCCAATGTGGGGTCTTGGGTTAGTTTAGTGTAGAAGTTTTTGTCGCTTAATTGCCTGTACCCCTCCCTCAGATAGTCCGTGGTATTCATAATGACCACTGCAGAACCCTTGTCTGCCTTTTTAATTACTATGTGTGGGTTGCCTTGTAGCTCCCTCAGTCCAACCCTTTCTTCCTTGGTTAGATTCTGGTTGGTGCTATTCTTGATCTTACTATCTAGTAAGTTCATTTTAAAGGCTCTCTTGAAGGTGTCAAGGGTTTTATTTGGTGGATTAGGTCTCCAATTTGATTTGTTTTTGAATGTTTTATGTATTTCATTGTATGAGGCAGTGATGTTAGTGTCATCTAAACCTGTGTCAGTGTTTTGATTCATGAAATCAATTATACTATGAGATATTTCTAGGTCAATTTTTTCATTAGTTGGTTGAAAAAATTGTGCTAGTTCTAATATTCTGTGGAATTATTTAAAGTCATTCCAGATTTCCGACTTATCTGGTCCCTTTGGTGTGGGGCAGAAAGTCAGACCCTTTTCCAGCGCTCTGAGCTGGTGTTCATTGAGTTCAGTATTAGAGATGTTAATGACATTATGACCTATATGACTTTCAAATTCAGTGTTAGGTGGTAGAATGCCTGGTGTGGCATTTATGGCTGCAAGTTCAATTTGTGCCTTTGAATGAGCCATGGTGCGAAATCAGAGTTCAGATTTAAGTGAAGGTGTTATCCCTAAGGTAGGAAAACGAGAGTGTAATTGCACCTGTTTATTAAATTACCTTTTATTTGACGAACCTAAAATAGTTATGTTGAAACATATGTAGGTAAGATAACATTAGGATGAGCTTGATAAGATTGTACTGCAGTATGTTTCAAATAGTAACAGAGCATTATACAGTTACAAGTGTGGGTGCAAGTCTATTGGTTGAGCATCTTTTTGAGCTGTTTGACAAAATTATGGAGTTGTTGACCATCATTTTGTTTCTTGGGCCTTTGTGGGCCCTTTCTTCTTGGCTCAGGTTTCAGGAACTTCCTCGGCCTCGTTCTGCCTTGTGGTTTCGGTTGCTCATATTGGCGTCCTGACTTATGTTCGAGTATGGGGGCCATACCTACATCCCTCTTTCTCAAGGAGTCTTTGATCTCTCTTATCTGAGTTTCATCCAAGATAAGGGCTAGTTGGTCATAGTCCTTACCTATTTGGTCTTTCAGTGAACCATATTTGGTGAACATGTCATTGAGTAATGCTTTGGTCATTTTCTCTTTGCATTCTTTCATAGCTTGGTCACAGGTTTTTCTCACCGGTTCGCTCCTTGTGCTATTGATGTTGAATTTAAACTGGACACAAGTGGGGTAAACACCTTTTAATAGTTCACTATGCATCATGTTGATTGTGCTTGCTAGGCTGATCTTTTTTCTCTGATTGCTTTTAAGCCTCAAGTAAATGGGGTTCGACTCCACTGGGTAACTGTTCCTGTCTGGCGCAGTGCTGGTGGAGGCTTCGTCAGTGTCAAACTTCTTCCTCTTTTTCCCTTTGGGTTTGGCCGGGGTAGGATTTTCTGTAAGTTTGGATCTAGCTTCCCTGAGGAGATGGATGGTCTCATCAGATAGTCTCTCCTTCGGAATGGGAGTGTCAGCAGTTCTAATATCTAATCCATCACTTTGTATGTTCCAATTAGATACAGCAGAAACCAGAGTTGAGTGGCTCGCACTTTCAGAAATCACACTCATGATTCAATAATAAAATAACAACAAGGGTTTGTTGAAGTGCAAATTCTCACTCAAGTAAAAAGTTCACAATAGATATCGTGGATGTGCCTTACACAATATCTGCACTTATGTGTATTGTGTTTCGAAAGTTATTGTAAATAAAACTTTCTCATCAGAGGCTGGAGATATAGGGCTAAGATCCCCCCTGAAGTACTTTTTGAGAAGTGCAAATGAGAAGTGCTGTTTTTTGCACCTGTGCACCGGTGCAGGGAACCAGTGCATTGCACTCTTTGCACCTTTTTGGGTGTGGGAATGGTAAATATTATCAGGTGAGTCATATTTTAATTTATTCTGTAATTAATAAATATGTTGGGGATAGGTATGTCTTTATATAATGAAATGTGTATATATAGTAGGTTCTGGCCTAGATATACACATATATATAAGAGGTAGTATAATTATGATGTGTCCACTCATAGTGCCCTGAGAGATGGTATCTTAGTTATGTAGTCTGATCATAAGTGTGGACTGATATATGTTTAAATTACATTTTATGTGTATTGTGTCCTTATTATCATACTGCTATACGATTCCAACTTGATTTCTCCCACCCAAGAACCTGCATTGAAAAAATGGTCTCCTATCGTAGGTATCATAGGATTGATATCAACCAGTTCCACAATGACCTAAGTATTGTACCATTTGTACTGTCCCCTGAAGGAACTGCGGCAGAACTATATGATAAGTACATGGTTGGTGTTACCCAGGTACTTTACAAGGATGCTCCTATCATCTCACGCATGACAAAATGGCAGTCAGATGAGTGGTTGTCTGATTCATATCGCATGGCTTGCTCCTTTGGGCAGCAATTTGAATGAATGTGGAGAAAACATAACACAGTTGAAGAGGTCCAGGCTCCGCAAGCAAATATCCTGGTGCAATCGACTGGCCAATAAAGACAAGGGTACCTTCTATACCAATCTTATAACTGCAAATAGTGAGGACCCCAAGAAGCTGTGGCAGTCATTGAGGAAGGTATTGCATTGCACCTCTGAGACTGTTCTGCGGGCTCAGCTCAGACAAAAGCCTTTCTTCACCAATAAAATAAGCAAAATCAGGGACACCTTTTCTACTTCTGGATCTCTCAATGATGCACCAGATTCGGTGCCACCTGCTTTCAATACCTTTAAGCATGTTACGGTCACGGGCAAGCGCGGTAGCAATTACCGGTTGTCTTTAAGTTGTAACAGAAAAAGCAAAAAGTTAAACTTAACAAATTTATTTAATAGTCAACAATAATGATTACAGTCAACTGGTATGCTCTTAACTAAACACACTAATACAATAATAAGATCTAGCTGACCTGACCACTGAGATTAAGAATAAGTTTATCCGTCGTATCCCGCAATCTGTTCTGTAATCCGTCCTGTGGTATATTCTGTGATCTGTCCAATGTCCTGTGGTCTATCCCGTGATCTGTCCTGCTATCCTTTATATATCCAGTCACACAGAAGGTCTGTCTGGAGATTTTTAGAGAGATAACACAATTGTACTGTCTGCTCCAAGATATGGACAATGTCCAAAATGCAGTAAATCCACTCTCTGTTATATAACTGTACAATATCCAAAAATATCCAAAGTGCAATAAATCTGTCCAGACAATGTATCTAGTTCACTCCAGTAAAAGTTCACAGTAACACAAGTTATATTATATTCCAAAACACAATAGCTCTCCTTATAGCCAGTGAATACAAAGTTCACTTGTGGTCAGATGTACATCCCTTATATACATTCACAGATTCCTTCTGGAATTGTACAGAACCAACTCAAAAAAGCTTGAGCCATCTAGGCCAAAGGAGGAAGTTCTAGAAACTACTGGTAATTGGGTTTCCCCAAATCTAACATAACCACTGAGGGGGGGGGGGGGATTTCCCCCAGTCTGTGAACAGATCAATAAACACTAAAACACAAAAGTCAATAACTCCCTTACTTTAAATGTCAACACACAAAAAGAACCAACAACACAATTATCTTTTATGACAATGTATAAACATAAAGCTTAAATTAAACAATGCACTAATATAGTGCCTAATATATGTAACATACAATGTACTAATACAGTGCCCAATATATGTAACACCTCTCCCCTTAAAGAAAAATTTTGGAAGCCAAGGAGTTACAAAATTTTACAAGAGATTTTTACCAGGTATATATACACAGGTAATAACTTTTTACAAAACATATTTATCTAAATACAAAAGTAAAATTAGTACCATGTATAACCTTTATAAACTTGCTAATTACAGGTATATAAATTACAATTTAAATACAGCTTCTGGACAGGGCGTCCGCACAGATATTATCCTTTCCTTTAACATGTTCTATTTGAAGATTGTGTTCTTGCAACATTAAACTACAGTTCAATAATCTTCTATTTTTGTTTTTCATTTTGTGCAAGAAGACTAGTGGATTGTGATCTGTGTATACAACGGTGGGTTTTGATGATGAAGATATGTATATGTCAAAATGCTGGATGGCCAAAATGAGTGCTAAACATTCTTTTTCTATTGTAGAGTAGTTCTTTTGATGAACATTAAATTTTTTTGAAAAATAGCAGATGGGATGTTCAATATCTTCATTATCACACTGCAGTAAAACTGCACCTGCACCCACATCACTGGCGTCTACAGCCAGCCGGAAAGGTTTACTGAAGTCCGGAGCAGTTAGTACGGGCTCTACACAGAGAAGGTTCTTTACTTTGTCAAATGATTTTTGACAAGTCTCTGACCAGTGATATTTTACATTCTTTTTCAGTAGCTCAGTCAGTGGTGCAGTGACCTCTGAAAAATTTTTGCAAAATTTTCTATAATATCCTGCCATTCCAAGGAACCTCATTAAGCTTTTCTTATTTTCAGGAACGGGGTAGTCAATGATGCTTTTGACTTTGGCTTTGATTGGTGTCACAACTCCATGACCTACTACATGCCCTAAGTAAATAACTTTGGCTTTTACAAAGTCACTCTTTGACAAATTTACAGTGAGGTTTGCCTCTTTGAGCCGAAACAAGACTTGTTCAAGCCTTTTTAAATGTTCTTCCCAAGTATCACTAAAGATGACAATATCATCCACATACACTTCAACACCTTCTAAGTCTTTTAAACATATATTCATTAGTCTTTGAAATGTGGCTTGGGAGTTCTTCATGCCAAATGGCATTACCTTGTACTGATATAGACCATCAGGGGTCACGAAGGCTGATATTTCTTTGGCCCGCTCAGTAAGAGGTACACACCAATATCCTTTGAGTAAATCACACTTTGTGATGTATTTGGCATTGCCAATCCGATCAATACAGTCTTCTATCCTTGGGATAGGGAAGGAATCCGTTTTACTCAAAAAATTGACTTTTCTGTAGTCGGTGCAATATCTGATTGAACCGTCTGGTTTCGGGACCAAAACACAAGGAGATGCCCAACTACTTTGACTTGGTTCAATTATATCTTTTTCTAGCATGTATTGCACTTCCTGCCTTAATTTTTCGAGTTTCATAGGATTTACCCGATACGGATGCTGTTTGATCGGACGGGCATCGCCGACATCGACATCATGCATGAGTATATTTGTCCTATTAGGGGCATTTGGGAACACTGACTTATACTTTAAGAGCAATTCAATAAGTGGAACCCTCTTATCTGGTGGTACATGACTCAGTTTGGTTTCCAAATCATCAAGGATCTCAGAATTACTCAACCTAATTTTACATTCAACATCAAGATCAGGAGTGTCGTCCCATATTTCGTGCTCCTGATTACTGTTACTTTCTATATTACAGTCAGTAACCATAACAGGTTTTTTCACACCCCTTTCAAAGTATGGTTTTACCATATTTACATGACATAGTTGGGTTGACTTTCTTCTGTCCGGGGTTTCAATGATATAGTCCAGGTCACCTACTCTCTTTAACACTTTGTATGGCCCGTGATATCTGGCCTGTAACGTATTTCCCTGGACAGGTAGTAACACTAAAACCTTGTCACCTGGTTTGAAAGTACGGTTTTGCGACTTCCTATCGTAAAGCATCTTCATTTTTGACTGAGAATTTTTCAAATTTTGTTGCGCCAGCTCACAAGCCTTCTTCAACTTATCTCTGAACTTTGAAACATAATCTAGCAGATTTAGGCTCTCAGTGTTCTCAGATAACCAGTTTTCCTTCAACAGCTTGAGAGGACCACGGACTGAATGGCCAAAGACCAACTCAAAGGGACTAAAGCCTAAAGACTCTTGAACAGACTCTCTAACTGCAAACAATAATAAGCTGATGCCTTCATCCCAATCTTTTTCATTGTCTAAACAATATGTCCTAATCATATTCTTCAAAGTGGAATGGAACTTTTCAAGTGCACCTTGGGATTCTGGGTGATAAGCACTAGATTTGATCTGTTTGGCACCTAACTGAAATACAACCTGTTGAAATAGTCCTGACATAAAATTTGACCCTTGATCTGACTGGATCTCTTTTGGTAAGCCAACTAGAGTAAAGAAATTAACCAGAGCGTTTGAGATTTTGGGAGCTGTTATGTTGGTCAGTGGTATGGCTTCGGGAAATCTGGTTGAGGCGCACATAATGGTCAAAAGATATTGGTTTCTGGATTTAGTTTTTGGTAAGGGACCTACACAGTCAATTATCACTTTGCTAAATGGTTCCTCAAATGCTGGAATGGGTTTGAGAGGAGCTACAGGAATTTTTTGGTTTGGCTTTCCTACCATTTGACAAATGTGACAAGTCTTGCAAAATTCTGCCACACAGTGCCGAATTTGAGGCCAATAGAAATGTTTGGTTATCTTGTAAGTTTTGTTGATGCCTAAATGGCCACCCATTGGAGATTAATGAGCCAATTTTAATATCTCCCTTTGGTACACTTTTGGCACAACAATCTGGTGTACTACTGACCATTCTTCAGATGCAGGGACATTTGGTGGCCTCCACTTTCGCATAAGTACACCATTTCTGACATAATAGCCTACAGGGACCTTATCTAGCTCTACTGGTGGCAAGACCAACTTGAATAAAGGAGCTAATTCAGGGTCATTTTCCTGCTCTGAAATCAAATTTGATTTTGAAAGCGATACATCTTGACAGTCAATTGAGTCTTGTTTTTCAGAATCTATCCTGGCCTTGGGATTTGTATCACTAAAATTCTCCACATCATGGTCATAGTTGTTTAAGAATGTATCTGACAAATCAACTGAGACATCTGTAGATTGTTTACAATCTTTTGGTTCTTCTTGGGCCTTTTTGGCCATAGCTCGAGTCACAGCACAGGAGGGAAAAATACCAGGAATAACCTCTTCTAATTTCTCAGTGTTAACCAAAGTGATCGGCTTAGAAGTAACCTTAGGATCAGCAACTACCTTTCCACCTGCAAGATCATTTCCCAACAACAAAGATACCCCTTTAATGGGTAAAGTGGGCCTGGTACCCACAACAACAGAACCAGTAACTAAGTCTGATACTAACTTGACCTTATGCAAGGGAACGTTCACACAGCCTCCTTCAATACCTTGAGCAATGACACTCTCACCAGTAGATGTGCTTACACTCAATGGCAATACACCTTCTAAAAGTAAGGACTGAGTAGCTCCAGTGTCTCTTAATATCTTAATGGGGACCTGACTGGAACTACTTTCCAAGGATACAAAACCCTCAGACACAAAAGGTTTGAACTCTTCCCTAATAATCTCAGACTTGTCTAAACCAATACTAGACTCTGCTCTATTGGGATTTGAACGCCAGTTAGACTTGCTAGACACAAAAGCGTTGGGCGTTGCCTCCTTTTCTCTTCTCTTCTTTAAGAGCCAACAGTCAGACATAACATGCCCAGGTTTCTTACAATAGTGGCAAACAGGAGCAAAGGATCTGGGTTTCCTATCCTTACTCATAGTCTGATTTGAGGTTTGACCCTTATCTGAACTCTTTTCTGGAGCTACATTTTCAGATTTCTTTCCTATTTCTGGATAAGACTTTTTAGCAGGACCAAAGGACTTATTCTTGTTGAAAGTGGACTTGTGAGTTAGCGCATAATCATCAGCATAAGCTGCTGCTTTTGTCAAATTTTCAACTTTTTGTTCATCTAGATAGGTTTTAATGTCATCACGAACACACCTTTTGAACTCTTCAATCAAAATAACTTGCCTAAGTTTTTCAAAGTCTGTACCTACTTCCCTAGAATTACACCATCTGTCAAAATACACTTCTTTCTCATGGGCAAATTCAACATGAGTTTGACTTTCTTGTTTACGATAATTTCTGAATTTTTGACGATATGCTTCTGGTACCAACTCATATGCTTTCAAAATAGCATTTTTGACAGAGTTATAGTCCACACATTCAGAAATTGGCAAAGCTGTGTATGCCTCCTGGGCCTTTCCCCTCAAAACACTTTGCAGCAATAAAGGCCACTGGTCTATAGGCCATTTCAAATTTTGAGCTACTCTTTCAAAGTGTTGAAAGTACTTATCGACCTCTGACTCATTAAAAGGTGGTACCAGTCGCACATTTTTACCCAAATCAAATTTGGTAGCAATGGACTCTTCATGGGCAATTCTACGGGCATTGAGTTCTAAAGCTCTCATTTCTCTTTCATGCTTAAGCGCTCGCTCTTCCTTTTGAGCTTGAGCTTCAAGCTCTTCTTTTCGCTGTTGAGCTTCAAGCTCTTCTTTTCGCTGTTGAGCTTCAAGCTCTTCTTTTCATTGTTGAGCTTGAGTTTCAAGCTCTTTAAGTCTTAACTCTCTTTCAATTTCTAATCGCCTGATCTCATATTGCCCAGAAGGTTCCATTGGTAGAGGCTTATACACTTCTAAACAACTATCAGGTAAAACATCTTCATCAACTAACTGTTCAACAATAAGCCTTTTAAGTTCATGTTTACGTGTTGACCTTTTCACCTCTAACTGTAACTCTTGTGCTATCTGCACTAACATATCTTTTTTATAAGTTTCTAGAACTTCCATAGATGGTGACTGTACAAACTCTTTAGCACTAGCCATTTTGAGCACTGTTGACTGTAACCAATTACTAAATCAAATGGATTTTCAAAATGTTAATTGAACCGTTGATCAAATGGTTGTAATCAAATGGTTGGATCCCGGACGAGCCCCCAATTTTCCTGTTACGGTCACGGGCAAGCGCGGTAGCAATTACCGGTTGTCTTTAAGTTGTAACAGAAAAAGCAAAAAGTTAAACTTAACAAATTTATTTAATAGTCAACAATAATGATTACAGTCAACTGGTATGCTCTTAACTAAACACACTAATACAATAATAAGATCTAGCTGACCTGACCACTGAGATTAAGAATAAATTTATCCGCCGTATCCCGCAATCTGTTCTGTAATCCGTCCTGTGGTATATTCTGTGATCTGTCCAATGTCCTGTGGTCTATCCCGTGATCTGTCCTGCTATCCTTTATATATCCAGTCACACAGAAGGTCTGTCTGGAGATTTTTAGAGAGATAACACAATTGTACTGTCTGCTCCAAGATATGGACAATGTCCAAAATGCAGTAGATCCACTCTCTGTTATATAACTGTACAATATCCAAAAATATCCAAAGTGCAATAAATCTGTCCAGACAATGTATCTAGTTCACTCCAGTAAAAGTTCACAGTAACACAAGTTATATTATATTCCAAAACACAATAGCTCTCCTTATAGCCAGCGAATACAAAGTTCACTTGTGGTCAGATGTACATCCCTTATATACATTCACAGATTCCTTCTGGAATTGTACAGAACCAACTCAAAAAAGCTTGAGCCATCTAAGCCAAAGGAGGAAGTTCTAGAAACTACTGGTAATTGGGTTTCCCCAAATCTAACATAACCACTGGGGGGGGGGGGGATTTCCCCCAGTCTGTGAACAGATCAATAAACACTAAAACACAAAAGTCAATAACTCCCTTACTTTAAATGTCAACACACAAAAAGAACCAACAACACAATTATCTTTTATGACAATGTATAAACATAAAGCTTAAATTAAACAATGCACTAATATAGTGCCTAATATATGTAACATACAATGTACTAATACAGTGCCCAATATATGTAACCTCCTATATTCTGGAGTTGTTGACCATCATTTTGTTTCTTGGCCCTTTGTGGGCCCTTTCTTCTTGGCTCAGGTTTCAGGAACTTCCTCGGCCTCGTTCTGCCTTGTGGTTTCGGTTGCTCATATTGGCGTCCTGACTTATGTTCGAGTATGGGGGCCATACCTACATCCCTCTTTCTCAAGGAGTCTTTGATCTCTCTTATCTGAGTTTCATCCAAGATAAGGGCTAGTTGGTCATAGTCCTTACCTATTTGGTCTTTCAGTGAACCATATTTGGTGAACATGTCATTGAGTAATGCTTTGGTCATTTTCTCTTTGCATTCTTTCATAGCTTGGTCACAGGTTTTTCTCACCGGTTCGCTCCTTGTGCTATTGATGTTGAATTTAAACTGGACACAAGTGGGGTAAACACCTTTTAATAGTTCACTATGCATCATGTTGATTGTGCTTGCTAGGCTGATCTTTTTTCTCTGATTGCTTTTAAGCCTCAAGTAAATGGGCTTCGACTCCACTGGGTAACTGTTCCTGTCTGGCGCAGTGCTGGTGGAGGCTTCGTCAGTGTCAAACTTCTTCCTCTTTTTCCCTTTGGGTTTGGCCGGGGTAGGATTTTCTGTAAGTTTGGATCTAGCTTCCATGAGGAGATGGATGGTCTCATCAGATAGTCTCTCCTTCGGAATGGGAGTGTCAGCAGTTCTAATATCTAATCCATCACTTTGTATGTTCCAATTAGATACAGCAGAAACCAGAGTTGAGTGGCTCGCACTTTCAGAAATCACACTTATGATTGAATAATAAAATAACAACAAGGGTTTGTTGAAGTGCAAATTCTCACTCAAGTAAAAAGTTCACAATAGATATCGTGGATGTGCCTTACACAATATCTGCACTTATGAGAAGTGCTGTTTTTTGCACCTGTGCACCGGTGCAGGGAACCGGTGCATTGTACTCTTTGCACCTTTTTGGGTGTGGGAATGGTAAGTATTATCAGGTGAGTCATATTTTAATTTATTCTGTAATTAATAAATATGTTGGGGATAGGTATGTCTTTATATAATGAAATGTGTATATATAGTAGGTTCTGGCCTAGATATACACATATATATAAGAGGTAGTATAATTATGATGTGTCCACTCATAGTGCCCTGAGAGATGGTATCTTAGTTATGTAGTCTGATCATAAGTGTGGACTGATATATGTTTAAATTACATTTTATGTGTATTGTGTCCTTATTATCATACTGCTATACGATTCCAACTTGATTTCTCCCACCCAAGAACCTGCATTGAAAAAATGGTCTCCTATCGTAGGTATCATAGGATTGATATCAACCAGTTCCGCAATGACCTAAGTATTGTACCATTTGTACTGTCCCCTGAAGGAACTGCGGCAGAACTATATGATAAGTACATGGTTGGTGTTACCCAGGTACTTTACAAGCATGCTCCTATCATCTCACGCATGACAAAATGGCAGTCAGATGAGTGGTTGTCTGATTCATATCGCATGGCTTGCTCCTTTGGGCAGCAATTTGAATGAATGTGGAGAAAACATAACACAGCTGAAGTGGTCCAGGCTCCGCAAGCAAATATCCTGGTGCAATCGACTGGCCAATAAAGACAAGGGTACCTTCTATACCAATCTTATAACTGCAAATAGTGAGGACCCCAAGAAGCTGTGGCAGTCATTGAGGAAGGTATTGCATTGCACCTCTGAGACTGTTCTGCGGGCTCAGCTCAGACAAAAGCCTTTCTTCACCAATAAAATAAGCAAAATCAGGGACACCTTTTCTACTTCTGGATCTCTCAATGATGCACCAGATTTGGTGCCACCTGCTTTCAATACCTTTAAGCATGTAACTGAACACGAGGTCAGTAAGTGCATCAATGAGTCTCCTACTAAATCGTGCCCATTGGACCCCATATCAACATTTCTCCTCAAGG
The DNA here is from genome assembly GCA_964017235.1 of Sabellastarte sp. h YS-2021. NCBI lineage: Eukaryota > Metazoa > Annelida > Polychaeta > Sabellida > Sabellidae > Sabellastarte > Sabellastarte sp. h YS-2021. The sequence continues at coordinate 15,882,925 of OZ024933.1, forward strand.
ATTGTCTTGATATACTCATTCAGTCTATTACTAAGTTGGTAAATTATTCTCTCATTGATGGCTCTTTCCCAAGTGCTTTCAAAAGAGCAGTTGTCACCCCCCCATTAAAAAGGCTTCTCTGCCCAAAAATGACCTTAAGAATTATTGCCCAGTGTGGTCTTTGTTTCCTGTCAAAGTTGGTTGAGCGAGTTGTTGCTAAGCAACTTACATCACACATCAATAACAACAAACTGGACAATTCACATCAGTCATCTTATAAGCCAGGACACTCCACTAAAACAGCTTTATTGTCAATAAAAAACGAGGTCTATATCTCTCTAGCATGCGGCGAACCTAAGGCTCTAGTTCTTCTGGATTTATCAACCGTGTTTGATACCATAGATCATAATATTCTCCTTGGTTACCTTAAATCCTGGTTTGGTCTTGGTGGAACTGTTCTAAAGTGGTTTGCTTTCTACCTGAGTGATTATCAAGATAGGCTCCACACTGTCTGAATTAAGCAAGCTCTACAGGGTTCCCAAGGTTCTGTTCTGGGTCCATTGCTGTTTTCACTTTATACTACACCACTTAGCAAAATCATCCGCCTTCATCCGCATATTAAATTCCACTTCTATGCAGACGATACAGAGCTATACCTCTATCTCTCCCATAAGAATGCCCTATGCTCTTGCCAAGCTAAATGCCTGCCTTCTTGATGTGCAATGATGGATGTCTCAGTAAACTGAAGCTCAACCCAGAAAAAACTGAATTTATTGTCTTTGACTCTAAGGCTCAGTGTCAGAAGATTTCCTTCTATTTTCCTGTTAGTATTCTTGGTAGCCTTCTTCATCCGTTTGATTCTGTCAGAAATCTAGGTGTTGTTTGATGCAGAATTTTTCCTGTCTGAACATGTCAAGAGGACTTGCAAAGTGTGCTTTCTTCAGATGCGTGACCTTCATAGAATAAGAGTGTATCTTACTCCAGAAGAGGCAGTCCTAGCTGCAAATGCCTTGGTTAGTAGCCGTCTGAAATACTGTAACTCTCTGTTTAGGGGTTTGTCATGTTTCAATCTGCATAAATTGCAAAGTTTCAAAATACCCTTGCTCGTATGGTTACAAATTAGAGAAAGTATGCTCATGTTACCCCATTCTGAAGCAACTCCACTGGCTGCCTGTTAAGTATAGATGTATGTTCAAAACTGCAACACTAGTTTACAAATTTCTACATAGTGGTTCTCCTTCCTATTTTTAACCATTACTGTCTCTCAGCAGTTGTTCCTATAGTACCAGGTGTAATCACCCAGACCGTCAATGTCTTACTGTTCCTCCTTTTCGCTCATTAGTCTTCAAGTCTGTCAAACATTTTGCTCATAGCTTTGCCTTTGATGCTCTGAAGATTTGAAATGAACTCCCTCATGGTGTGCGTAGGGCAGCATCAGTTGCCTCCTTCAGAAAGAAGCTTAAAACTTACCTGTTAGCAAAAGCCTATCAGCAATAACCTCCCTTGTCACCCTGTGTCTCCTTGGTATGACCTTGCTATGTCCTCAGATTAATGTTAACTGCCTTGCTTTATGTTCAGTTGTGACTTAGAGTCCATCAGTGATGGAAATTAAGTGCTAGAAAAGTCCATATTAGATTAGATAATAGCAATGGAAAGGACCACTCAAATTCATTCACAGAGTGTATTGGTGTGACCAAGAAGCATGCTGGTAGTATTTGGCTGGATTTACAGAATGTCAGTTTATCAGATGATCTCTGATGTACATAAAGGCCAAGCATTAACACAAAATATGTTAGCTGACATTGCTGATTATGGTATTATCACTTACAGAGATAAAACAAATGATGTTTTTTTTAATAACTTATTCAACTTCCTCAGTGAACTATTACTCCAATAAATAATAAAAATCATGAACCACCCTCTAGGACCCTCACTTCCTTAAGCATTTGCCTCAATTTGTACAACCATACCCTGCATATAGATCAATTCAAGTTGGAAAGCATATATGCTGAATGTCAAAGGTTATATCTTGGGAATTTAATAAAATCTCTAAACTGTCATCATTGCAAAAAGGTTGATAACTTAGAATATTATTTTTATTGTAATGAATCAAGCCTTTTTTGAAGAAAACTAGAATAGTAGCAAGCTATAGAGAGCTTATAGAGATGAAATTTGCAGTTTTAGGGATTTCTAAAGAATCAAACCATTATTATTTAGTAAACTGTTTGATCATGTTAGGTAAATGTCATATCTTTCAATGTTAGTGAAATCGAAAAGGCCTTTCTTATCAGTTTTTATTAACAACATTTTTATTAAGAGATTTGGTAAAATATTAAAAAATATTACATCTTTACATGTATTTACTTGTACTTTATTATTTTGATGTCTTCATTTGCTACATGTTTGACTTCCTCATTGCTGTGTGTTGCTATAATAGGTTCTTTTTTGTAACTTACGCAAAATTTAAAACATAATCTCGTCACGCAAAGATATTGAGGCAGGATTCATCAGGATATGACAATCCCAAAAATTTGGTACTCGACTATTTCTAATTGTATAAGGTAAAGTAGCAGTGTCTAAAATTTTACAACTGTTACTTGAGGGCAGACACATGTTTTAAGGTGGTAAGGGTACCAAATCATTTGCCATGATGATCAAGACACTTGATCAAGTCCATACATAAGTATTTTTGCTGCAAGACAAATGCAAGAGTGGTCTGTGATTGGGGAGTTATAAATTGTTTGATATTATCACTCACCTGTTTTGCAATTAAAATCAAGTTTAATTGTAATTTTTTTAATTCAGATATTAACAAATACATAAGTATTATAATTCTGAAAACACAAGTTATTACACGAAGGTCTCGGTGAAGTGTGTGGGAATCTTTTTACATTTTAATCTGTAAGGTATATTCTAACATGGTAGGCTCTGCAGTGAATGTGGACACGTCTTTTGCGCAATGCTAGAATCGCGAATATAGAACGGTAAATAAAACAATAATGTTGAATTATGCGTGCATCGTCTCTTCGCATACAAATGTAAACAAACAACTCGCAGTAGAATAAGTGGTTAAAACCTTCATAAAATTGTCATTTCTTACTTGATTTTAACAAATAACATATCTTAAAACCTAAAAACGTTATATCTAGGTTTTTAAATACTGAACTATAATACTGGGCTTGAACAAGTTCTAGAAGTTGTTTTAGTAATCAACTCATTAATTGTGATTAACTGGCCTGGTGTTAATAAGAGAGTGACTTCATTGGTGTGTGAAAAGGGAAACTAGGCCTAATTGGATCACTTGAAGTGTTAGTCAGCCTGTGTGACATATCACTTTTGCTACAGGATTGTTTTTACAAAGGAAAAATGACCTCTCCTGGGAGCTCTGTGGCAGGACCTAGAAATAGGACCTGTGAAGATTGCAAATTACCTGGACCAGATCTGCAGTGTCATGCCTCTGACTACCTTTTATGCAAACCATGCAGAATGAACCATGACAGTGCATTTGCATCATCAGAATCGAATGGAGAGTCACATGATACAATTGTTAAAGAGAGAGTAGAAACATCTTCCCAAAACAATCAACCAATTGTCTCCGCTTGCCAAGGACAGACCACAGCATCTTGCTTGATCCACAAATATGGCTTTTGATACCATTGTTAGACCCTATTATGATTAATTCCTTGCAGCTGGCTACCTGAATTTGGTATATTGATATCATTCAACAAGATACTCAAAGTATTGTCATTTAATTGTCATGGCCTGTCCTCTTCCTTGGGTGATGTAAAAAATCTCTGCAGAGACTATGAAATTATTTTCCTCCAAGAAACATGGCTTCCCCAAGATGAACTGCCTATCTTACATTCAATACACCCCCAATTTGAAGGACATGGTACTAGTGCCATGGACGTAAGTGAAAAAGTGCAGTCTGGAAGACCCCATGGTGGCATTGGTATTCTCTTGCGCAAAAACCTCTCTCACGTGTGCTCAATTGTTGATCTAGAGGACTGTAGGCTACTAGCCTTAAAAATAACCACAGTAAAGGCCAATCTGTATATGGTTAATGTGTATTTACCTTATTTTTCCCATGAGAACTATGATTCATATATGTACTATTTAGGAAAGCTGAATGCAATTGTGTCTGATCTGCCTTCTACTAAGATAGCATTCCTTGGGGATTTTAATGCTCACATTAACGGTATATTTTACAAAGAGTTGGTTAATTTTTGTCAAAATATGAATTTGGTGATTTCTGATTGCAAACTTTTAGGTGAAAACAGCAAAACTTTTACATTTTTTAGTGATGCTCATAATTCAACATCATGGCTTGATCATGTATTGTCAAGTCATTCTATGCATAGTTGTATTGACAGCATAGCTGTTCTTGATAAGTTGCCCTGTTCTGATCACCTTCCAGTCAGTATCAGCTTCATGTGTAACTGGTCTAAAAACCCTCTTTTGAGTACATTGACAAGAGAATATAGTAATAAAACATGTAACTGGAGTAAATTACCTCTTCAGATTTAAGAACCTACTCAAGGCTTACAAAAGATGGTCTCAAACATATAAATATCCCCTAGAATATGTTATCTTGTAGCACTCTCAGCTGTACAAGTACTTGTCATAGAAATGCAATAACACAATTGTATGACAACATTATTGAATGTCTTTTAAATTCTAGTAACAAATGTACCCCTCAATCCAGAAGCCATCAGAAAAAGGGCGTGGTTCCTGGATGGACTGATCTTATCAAGGAACTACACTACAAAGCTAGAAGTGATTATATATTATGGCGCGACTTAGGTAAACCAAGATGAGGGCCTAGCTGTGAAGAAATGATATGCTCGAGGTTGTCTTTCAAATATACATTAAGACAGTGCAGGGTTCATGATGAGCAAATCAAAGCTGATAAACTCACAAATGACCTCAAAAATAAAGATAGTATGTCATTTTGGAAAGCTTTATCTCGCACTTCAAAATTGAATACCCCCCTTCCAGAAAATGTAAATGGTGCTTGTGGCTCTAGTAATGTAGTAAAAATTGTGTTCAAAGCAAAGAAATCATACTGTGTAGTTTTTAAACCAAAAAGGTACAAACCAAAATACCCTACAGTGTCTCTTGCTGGGACAGTTATACCAAATCTAAATTTCGTCAAATACCTCAGAGTTATTCTGACTGACAATCTGCAAGATGATGAGGAAATAATGAAACAAACTAGGAGCCTATATGCTCATGGTAATGTTCTCCTCAGAAAGTTTGGTCTCTGTTCAAGTTAGGTGAAGCAACAACTATTTCAATCCTACTGTGCTAATTTTTACTGCTTCTCATTGTGGACCAGCTATAACAAAACAACTTACAATAAAGTTGAAGTTGCATATAACAATATTGCACGCCGGTTACTGGGGTATGACTACAGAGACAGTGCTAGTCATATGTTTGTCACTAACAGTCTAGACTCTATGAAAATTGTTTTGAGAAAAAATATGTACAATCTAAAAATGTGTGTTGAAACATCCAACAATTCTATTGTTAAAACTATATGTGATAGTTTTTATCTGAGCAGCTGTGGTACTATTTATAAGTGCTGGCAATCAGCTCTATATACACTTTGCTGACATGTATTATGTAGTTTTTAACGAGTATATGCACTTTTAGTGGTCATCTTTATGTTGTTGTTTTTTTGTTTCTATAGATGCATGTTTTTTTATTTTTAGTGTATTATATTTTATCCATGTAACTTTTTAATATGAGCCATGAGCCTGAAATAAAATCTATCTATATCGTTTTAAAGCTTACAACAAACTGAAAGCATCTACAATGACAATCTGTCAATAATTCATGACTCTTTCTGTGAAAATAGAGTAAAAAAATTCTTTTTTACCCTAGATATCACTATGTATGTTGCATTGATGGAACAGCCAACATGGCGTTGGATTTGTTTTGATTTTGACGTAAGATTTACCCCTTATTTTTACGAAAATATTTATGTAACCATTTTAGAATAGGAATAAAAGACAAATTCTTGTGCTTTATGGTGGTTATAAACTATCGATCTGCTGTATTAAAGCCACCAAGGCCAAAGGCCGATCAATAGTTTAAAACCATCATAAAGCACTTGAATATGTTTTTATTCCTATATTATAACAACAAATAGGATCTGGACACTGACACTTTAAGATAAATGTGAGGCATCTGGAAAGCCTTACTAGCCTAGGTCATGACTCTAAATATTTAACATTCACAACAACACCAAGCATTCACGATTGTCTATGGACTCATTGATTATTTGCAGCTCATCTCCCAAGTATTACATTCAAAAATATAGGACCCACTGATGTACTTGAGACCTATTTCTGTTATGTACCTGACCAGTGATGAGTACTTTTACTAGAAGCTACAGAAGGCACATCATTGCATTGAGAGCTCTCAAATATCTGCGAAGAATCAAAAATGTCTGTTTTAGCCATCTCGGTGGACAATAAATGCATTGTAATCAATGTGACTAGACTTCATTGGGATTTAAGTGTTAAAGAAGGATTTTTCTCCCTTTAGATAAAGCAGTTGAACACATGACCTTTTACTTTTATTGGTACTTTGATCCAATAAAATATGACCATTGACATCAGGGGAGTGACAAGGGGGACATGTGGGGATAGTGGGGTGAGATGCCCTGCTCATGCTTACACGTTATTTGCAGCCATTTTTTTGCTTTGTTTCTGCACTGTGATTTAGAACGTGTAAAACTCTTCCAAACTTTGGCTAAACATGCTGATTACATGTGTCTGTAAATTTTGTCTCATGCCACCTCACTCTGCTTATGTGAAAAATATTCCTGGTTGTAAATAATACAGGACATTGTCTTTGTGGTTCCACCAACTGATTTTTTTTCTGAAACACTGGCCCCACTAGAAGTATAACCACTGTACCACTTCTGTACCAGGTTGACAACACCTTTTTAACAGGTTGTGTGTCAGGTCACTGTATTGCGAACCATATGTGTGTTCTAAAAGGTAGTGTGTACAGTACCACCATACAGTTAACAATTTGTTTGCAGCAGTTATTGTTGGTTGGAGTGCCTACACTTTGTGTAACCATCATTTGAGTGGGCTAGCCATCGTGTACTTATGAATAGACAGAAACAGATTCATGCTCCCCTCTCCTGCATGAATATAGTTTCCCACCCAGTTTCATGACTGCCTATAATCCAGCCTTACTTTAGAAGGCTGGCCTTGGTAGATACAATCAACTAAGAACTATCAAGCAGTATCTATCTAACCTCAGCTACATATCCAAACTCAAATAAGATATTTCTGAACCAATTTCCATACCTCCCATCTCAAATTAAATGCAATGACCTCACACGAGGCTACCCCATTTCAGTTAACTCATGTAGACCCAACAAACATATGAGGATGCAGATTTACAGTAGTCACTCCTGCAGATTGAAACAATCTTCCTCAAGCCACCAGAATTCTGGATATTCTTACTGGATGTATACAATGGTTGAATACTTACTGATTCACATTAGCTTATTTTTCCACATAGTCTTCTCTGAGATCGGATACTGACATGAACAAGAGTAAGAACTTTTTCTGACAACTGGACTCTCCCTTTTGGATGTTAAAATTCACTTGTAAAGCAATCACATCCCATGTAATGAACCCTTTCATTGACCAGGTTGACCAAAGAGGGTTGAATTTACAGTCTTTACCAATCAAATTCGACTAAGCTCCCCGATTAAGGGTTTTTGGGAGTCGGTTTCAAATATTTGCTTAGTCCCAAATGTCCTGTAAGGGTCGTTAGTTGTCGGTTGTGGCCGTGAGAGAAATCAAACATGTTTGATATTTCTCATGACTCAAACCCATTCTCATTTCCCGCTGACAACAAAATGTCCAGTCCCAGGCTTCCTCAGGTCTCCTCAGACCCAAATTTACACAGTCCTATGTTGTCCCAGGCGTCCTGCGACCTTTAGTCCCAGGCCTCCGTAGCTTAGTCCCAGGAAGCCTGTTTGGCAGTCCCCGACTCATAACAGATCTTTGAAGTTTCATGCGTGTGAAAGTGATTCGGTTTCATTAGTCCCGGGAAGCCTCAGACCGTCTCAGGTGTCCTGGGACTAAGAAATCTGGGTCTGGGACTAAGCCCCGACTAAGAGAAGCCGACCCTAACCGGCGTCCTTAGGCCACCTGGGACAACACAAATTTAGTCAGCGACAGTCTGAGGACGCCCCAGGAGGCCTGGGACTAAGAACCGATTAAGAGGCGACTGTTTTCCGCATGTCGGAAATTAAAACGAGGCAATGAGGGGGTCTGGGACTATATAAGCGACTGCGCACACATTCTCGTTGTTACTTACTGGTTGGCTACTGGGAGACGTGTGTCTCTGTTTTGTAGGGGTTTTCATTTTTTTAAATATCATATAATACTTGAGCTTAAGGCAAATTTTACAGTTAGGAGAAACTTTTTTACTTTTTTTTTGCTATTGACTGGAGTTATGAGGAAAGAGAAAGGAGGGAAGAGAGGAAAGAAGAAGATGGATGACAGGCAAGAAGAGAGGGAGAAGGAAAGTGGAGAGGTGGAGGAAAGGATTGAGGAAAGGACGGAGGAGGGTACAGAGGAGGGTACACAAGAGACTGAGGAGCGATTGGAACTTACTGAGGAAGCTTGTGAGGAAGAAGAGAGGTGTGAGGAGGATTTAGAGAGTCATTCGGCAGGAAAGAGCCAGGGTCTGTTCAACTTTCACTGACAGCCAAGAAACTGCAATTGTGGAGGTTGTGAAGGAGCATGCAGAGCTCTATGACAAGGAGCATGCACGTTTCCACAACAGACAGAAGAAGGAGGCTCTTTGGGCAGAAATATCTGCAGAACTGAAGCTCCAGCCCCTTGATGTCAGAAGATGGTTCAAATCTCAGTGAACATGTTATGGCAAGCTGTCAAAACTACAATCTGGCCAAACCCCAAGGGAGATGACCAAGAGACAGTCCTGGGTCTACCAGCAAATGGGTTTCCTTAAGACCCATATCAGATGAAAGTGGGCCAGCAGAAGTTCAGGGTTCGAGGCCAGTCCAAATACCAGCAAGCAGGACGAATCTTGTGGGTCTACTACTGATACAGAACACCTCGAGTCCAGTGTCCTCAGAGAGAGTAGGAGTCAACCTATGTTCACATCTACACCAGTTTCAACAGACTCCAAGATACTCGAGCACTTTGACCAGATGAGGACATTGATCTCAGGTTTCCTACAGCAGAAGTCAGAGAGGCAGCCCTTCTTTGACTACGTGGCATCAGAGGCTGAAAAGATGACCCAAGAGGAGTTTGAGGGCCTCAAGGGCAGAATTTTTTAGAGATATTGAAAGTATTAAAAGCAACCGTAGACGTCAAGCACTACCAAGAAGATCAGCCACTATTACCATGGAGTCCCAGAGGGTCGGGATACTACCAACAACCACTCAACAGGCGTCTACTTCCACCCAAGCAGCAGCTAGCTGCAGTTATGTCTTCTACACACCAAGCCCCCTTGGCTTTGGCAACCCTCCATCAGTTCTAACAGTACAGGACGAGGGCAGTAGACACAACTTAAGTGGAATATTAAGCCAGCTACCAGATCTGACATCTACACAGATCTTTGAGCAGCCTCAGCAACAGCAGCAGCCGCAACTCTTCACTATCACCACTACAGCACCGCCTCAATAGCAGCAGCCTCCTCAGTAGTCATCCAGTCAGGGCGGGTCTTTGACCTGCCAGGCCCTTTTCAGGGTCACCCAAATATTCCAAAAACAATTATTCAAGCTGCAAATTATTTCAATTCCCCTCCCAAAAGATAACAGTTCAGTGCAAATAATTATCACAAAAAAAGTCCAACACCTACACCACCCCAAACATGAAACAAATAACCCATGGTACCACACATAAAAAAGGCCACATAGAAAAAAAATTAAAATAAATAAACTCCCAGTATGGCCAATAATCAGCCCATTTTAGCTTAAAACACTTACACCATCCCTATAGTTATAAGGCATTATCACATACTTACCAACCCACAAACACACAAACCCAATACCAAACCTAACCCCAACTAACAAACACACAAACCAAATACCAAACATAACCACCAACCAAGAAACAGACAAACCCAATCGTAAACAGAACCCAAACCAAAGAACTGACAAACTATTTTGCCAACATAACCCCCCATCATTGTAAAGAAAACCTGTTTGGTGGTTATATTTCCTAAAGATTTGTGACCTGGAGTAAAAGATTTTAATTTTAAGATTTCCAGGAAAACATTTGTTTCAAATATTTTTCCCCCCAAAAAAGCCAAATGAAGTAAAATTAGGATGTAGCTTTCAAAATATATGAAATATTTATTCCATTTAGAAAGTTATGTTTGGCTTTGTGTGTTTCTTTTGAGAATTATGTTTAGCACTGTGTTTGTATGTTTGTTAGTTGGGTGACTTCTGTAAGGCATTTATTTCTGTCTGTTTGTTGGGTGGGTGACTTATGGTGGGCATTGGGTTTGTCTGTTTGTTGGTTGCGTGACTTGTGTCGGGAATTGGGTTTGTCTGTTTGTTAGGTGGGTGAATTATGGTGGGCATTGGGTTTGTCTGTTTGTTGGTTGCGTGACTTGTGTCGGGAATTGGGTTTGTCTGTTTGTTGGGTGGGTGAATTATGGTGGGAAATGGTTGTGATATTTTCAACAAGCACAGCTGATTAATTGTTTTTGGAATATTTGGTAGTCCTGAAAAGGACTGGTTATTAGTCCTGAAAAGGACTGGTTACTGCAGCAGGAGTTATATTCTGCCATCTAGCCAGGCCACTGCTCCCTCATTATTGAAGTAGTCCCTGCGGTAATCCCTCTGTCTTTTGGCTTCTCTAGCAGGGTTTCTGTCTAGACCACCACCAGCAGCACCACCAATCAGTCGACAATCACCAGGCACATCATCATCATCATCATCATCTCCAGGCTCTTGACCACCATGTTGACCTTGATACCGGTTTCTCAGTGTGTTGTGCAGAACCACACAGGTCATGACCACATCCCTGACTGTTTCTGGGGGTAATTCAATAGTGGTCATCATGACTCTAAATCTTGAGACCAGGATGCCATCTCCTCAACTCTCCTGCCCCTTGATATTCTGTAGTTGGCAATTATTTCCTCTCTGGTTAACATCCTTCTGCCATAGGGTTTCATGAGCCAGGTCTTCAGGGCAAAGGCATCATCTGCCAAAATGAAGTAGGGGACATCTCTACCACCCTGGGTTATAGGAGCTGGGTCAGGGAAGCCTATTCTGCCATCCTCAATCCTCCTCTTCAGCTGACAGGCATTAAATATCTGGGCATCTGAGCAAGATCCAGCTGTACCAGCATCCACCCATCTGAATTTGTACTGCCCATCTACCAAAGCCAACATTACTATGGGAAAGAACCCCTTGTAGTTATGGTACAGGGCTCCAGAGTTCTTGGGCTTCTTCAGGGCCACATGCTTGCCATCAAGGGCTCCCATGTCATGTGGAACATTCCACCTGATCCTGAATTCCCTTTCCAGTTCTTTCCACTCATCTGGAGTAGTAGGACATCTGAGGTACTCTCTGGTGAACTCATCCTGGATGGCCCTGCAGACCTCTGGTAGAAACTTGGAAATGGTGGATCTGCCAACCCTGAACTGACAGGATAATGATGTGTATGACTCTCCAGTGGCCAGATATATGATGGTGAGGGCTAACTTCTCCCCAACACTGATAGGAGCTCTGTAGTTGGTGGCCTGCCTGGCTAAACGTGGTTCCAGTCTGGTCTTTATCATTTCAAAGAATTCTGGGGTCATCCTCATGTAGTTGGTGAATCCTGGAATGTCTGTGGCATACAGTTCAGCCATAATGTTGTGGTAGGCCCCCCTCTCCTCTCTCTGCAGCCATGGCCTCACCCACATGTTGTGCCTTCTTCTAGGTCTCGGTCTGGCTGGTGGTGGTGGAGGTGGTGCTGCTTGTGGTGGTTGCTGTGGTCGACGTAGAAATAGCAAATACATCATTATATGTAACTGAATAAAAACTAAAAAAGCCCTAAGTTGTTGCTGAAGCTGTCTTCCATTAAAAGGTGGCATCCTGCTGTGTTCCAATAAAAGTAATGATGATTAGATCGCGGAATTTATATATATACCCAGAAAATCCTGTTATTTTGCAAAACCAGAATCGGCCATCGCGGTCTGGGGAAGACTGAGGAGGCCTGAGGACGTCGGGACTTAATCGGGGGTTAGTCGGGGCTTAGGCCTCCTGGGACCCAGTCGGTATGTTTACGACAGGATCATGGTTGAAACCGACCACAAAACCGGCTTCATCGGTTCTGAGTTCCAGACCAGTCGGGGACTGTCTTGGGCCGCCTGGGGCCTCCTCAGGCTTCCTGAGGCCGATCAGGACTTAATCTCAGGCTTTGATTACGATTCAATTTTCCCGCCCATTTTACCTTTTTTTTCACCGACTGTCCACGATTAAAGGGTCACCGACAGGATCAGGCCTTAGTCCTTTGGTGGAACAGGGGAATTATATTGCCTCTCCTCTACTCTATCCGATCTCCCTGTCATAGTGCATTTGTACATTGATAATCAAGGAAAAATGTTTCAATCCCCTCCCACCCTCCACTAATTTTAGTATTGTCTTAATTAGTAATAATTCATTTTAGTATGATTAGCCTGTCGAACTGGTAATTTGTTATTGTATGTCACAATGATGTTTGAAAGAGGGTTATTACACACTGTTTTATTGACTGCAGTGTTCTTATGTGTAATTGTTCAGGTCTAATTGTCATTCCCTGTTTTATCAAGTATTGTATATCACATATATGTTAGTAACTAATGTGTAATTTTAAATAAAAGTAGTGTGCCCAAATCTCATGAGTTTTCTCAATTAGTGATTATCCCTTATCAAGTTAAATATAAAAAATGTCGGTACAAGTTTGATTGTCAAAGCATTGTGTTCAGGTCTCATACAATTTCTCCGATCTCACTAGCCCCTAGACTTAAGTGGTGTCTCTAATTCTCGTGTTTTCTCAAGTCTCACTAGTGTTGATCCCTTAGTGACTCAAATCACCTGAATATCTTGGTTCAAGTATAATTGCATGCATTTAGGTCTAGCGTGCTTTCTTAAATCTCACTCTCTATCTATGGCCACAATACTGACTGGTTGTAATTTTGTATCAGTTACAGACTGCCACCATTTGCAATGAAAATTTACAGCCGACATTACACCAAAATGTACAAAGTAAATCTCCTTATATTGCTTTTGATATATAATGCACATTTACAGGAGCTTCATTGATCAGTGTACATAGATTGCTTCTGATTCTAATGGTGCTTTTATGGCTATTAGTCCCCAGCTACTTATAAAAGAAATAGTTTAACACACTTTATTTTTTATTCCAAAGCAACAGCACCCTGCGACATTGAACTCTGTGTACCAGAAGTACTTCGAGTACTTGAAATACTTTGTGTACTTTGTTTATGCATATGTTCATTGTCAGAGCTCTCCGTCACAGCACTGCAATTTAATTCAGAATCACAGGATTCACTGGAATCTAAATCCTGGTCCTGTTGTAACATTTTTGTCATAAATGCTGAATCATCTGACATTGAATTTGAACCGGAAGCTTTACCATTTCACTACTAGAGGGCAAGTTGTAGACTTTTTTCAGTCTCAACCATTGGTACACCTCAATAAATGGAAACTAAAATAATGATACTAAAACTACTTAATATGGCAGAGTGAAGAGGGGTTCACAACCAATGACCAGGGAGTAACCAATTAAAAATAGCCACATATACAAAGAATGATCAGTAACATGATTTTAAGGTAGTGCACAATTTCCCCAGAACTGTCACACACCCACACCCACATGTGACCCCCAAAAAACCGAACTGAATACATTGTATTGCATTTACGTGTTTTAGTTGTACATATTTTTGCTTTGTTAAATGTATTTGCATTCTAAAAACACACAAAAATACAAAAAAATACTTAATTTTCATCACATCTTTTTATTCAAAGCAATCTGGTTTCAATAAAAAATGATGACACAGCGTCTTATTTATTATTTATTCATTTTATTCATGTAACAGCAATATACAATAATTGATATACAATATAATAAAAGCAAATTATTAGGGATACCCAGCCTCAGAATCTTTATTAAGTGTTTTCATAACAATTAGGAAAGCATTCTTTCTTCTGTGAAAATCTTCAAGACTTTTAACAAAATCAAGTTTATGACAGTACCCATTTAAACGTTTAAATATACTGAAGAAAAACAGGGGGCACCAAGCAGAACTGATATACCCATTCAGTCAGCTTTTTTCACATGACATCTTCGATATTTTATTTTTAGATAAAGAATGTGTTATTAGCATCTGAATTGCCCCACTAGATCAGTGCTGGAAAGGGAGTTTTAAAGTAAGTATGATATGGGCCAATATTGGTTATAGAATCTAACTATAAAATAAAATACTGACAAATAACTAAACCAGATTAACATAAATTTATACCCACAGGTACTTTAAAGTAGAACAAAGGCATGCAGATGAGATGTAAAGCAGCTTGTGGTAAAGATTCGAACCCAGGACGCCACAGGGGTTGGTAAAGTAAATAATGCCAAAGGTAAAAGTAGTTTAGTTAAAAATCAGTTGAAAGCATCAGTGGTGATGTGGAATAAGTACAAAAAAGTTACATTATTAGTCGGCTCTAAAGACAGTAAAATGTAGGAGTGGCAATTTAATTATTTGCACTTTTGTATAGTTTAAAACCATAAAGGGATTTAGGAATTTTCGTGTCTAATAACATTAAAATTTGACAACCACCATACATGAGGCATGACAAAAAAGACAGTACAACAAAGCCTCATAAAATATAGAATATAAGTAACATAACCACACTACAAGAAATCTTCAAGTTATGAAGTACCAGGCTTCAACTGTGATGCTTCAACTCACTTGAAGCATCACGAAAAGTGATAAGGGTCATATAAGGATCAGAGATGGCCAAAAGCCCCAAAGGCAAAGGTCAATAGTTGGGTCAGTTGCATGGAGGAAGTGAATACAATCACTCCAGGAGGACAAGGAACTGTGAAAAACCCAACTCACAGGTGCCTCCCCACTGGTGGGTGAGGCCCGAGGTGAACGAGTTCAAGGTCCTAATGTCAAATTCTGCAGGGGGGACCCAGGGTCAGCCTGCACCACCTGGAGCGCAGTATGCAAAAACTAGCTATGCCCAAAGCCAAATCTGATAACAGAACTCCCAGCAGGAGGTCAAACCAGAGAGGTCCAGCTAGGGGCACAAACACGCCCTGAGTAGACGTAAATCCTCAAGATCCAGGGAAAACAGTAATTACATCCTAGAAGAGAAGCGTGGAGTCATAACCCAGGCAGTACCAGTGTCTACGTCAATCACATCCAGTAGACATCCCAAGTGTGGGGTCAGGGCACTAGGGGTCAGGACAACCATACAGTTAATTCGGTAGGGGGGAGCCAGGGTCAGCCTAGACCGCCTAAAAAGCCCAAGAAAATACTACATACGGCCTTACATACAAATAACTTTACAAAGTGGATTTCCCCAGAGGTGGGCAAGCCTGAGGGTCCCATTACATGCACGAATGAAAGGATAGTGAAAGCAGGCAGAGATCCCAGGGATCATGTAGTGCATTGAAACCTATGTACTAGCGGAGGCAGGTGGATTCAAACCTTCCATGTGTAACCTTTGCTTGCTGATTTAATAGTTAGAGGCCCCAGCACATTGGAACCAGTGATGCAGAATAAATGATCTGATTGGCTGGCCCCTAAATGAGGTCCATGAAAGCAGTGAAAATAATTTTAATGTAGTATAGCAAATTCTGAGAAGTTAAGGTGGGCCACGACTAATACTGCAGGCCTCTACATGGCCATGCTCGCAAAACAGGTTGTAACGTCCATAGAGTTTGTAATATTGCTATGTTTGTGTTTGCCAGTATTTTAGTCAAAGTGATATTGGAGTGTAAAACTAGTGTCTTGAAAAATCATGGGGTGGGGATGCCAGAGGCCACTTGGGCCGTATTCACTAAGCCTCCTATATTTTTAAGATCTCTTTATTCAAGGAAGGTGAAAAATCTCCTTTGGTATGATGACATTTAAAATGCTATTCACTAAACCTCCTTTATGGTTTTCTTAACAAAGGTGACCTTAGATAAAGGATCCTTTATTAAAGGAGTGCATTCAGTCATCTGATTGGTTAAAACGTTTGTTCATAAAGGCTCCTTTATCTTTCCTTCACGTTTGTATTTTCTTCTTGGCATGTTTATTATTAGTATCATTAGAAAGGTCGTCTTATAGCGCTTCTGCTTGTGTTTGTTACATTAAAATCCATGCAGAAATGACTGAGATATTACTTTTTCACATCTTCTCATTAAATAATCATATTATTTAACCCATAAATCGTACAAAATGGTGGATAATAAAAGTAAAACACATTTCATTAGACATAAACAAAAAATAGTATATCACTCATGAAGATAAACAATATCATACTGGTGCTATGAACTATTATAATATTGTTATCTTCATTTGTGATATATTTTTTCTGTATATGTCATTCGGAAAGTTTTCCAAATGTGGTAATAGCCACTTGTCACACAGATATTGTGACACAAACATCAAATACATTTTCATTGGGTTTGACGATATATCAACTGAATATCCCAAAAATTTCAAAGAAAGCTGTATGGTGACATAAATGACGTAGTAGGGACAAAAAAAAGGTGCAAATGTCATAACATTCCACCAATTACCTAATTTTTTACTTAAAAAGTTAAACTCCCCACCAAAACTCCCCTTAATCATAAAGGTAGTCACACACTTACCTTGAAAATTAAGGAAAAAAACCAAGGATTCCTCAGTAAAGGAAGGTTAGTGAATATCAAAATTCAAGATTCCCTTGAAAGTTAAGGATTTTCTAGATTTTTAAGGTTTCCTTGAAAGTCAAGGAAAGAAAGTTAGGCTCCTTTGTTTGAGGGAAGTTTAATGAATACAAAAACAAAGGAAGGGGCAAGTAAAAAAGGAAATCCTTACTGTTTAAGTGTTCCTTGGATTAAAGGAGATTTAGTGAATACGGCCCAGGGGCCGGTTTCATGAAAAGTCTCAAACTGAGCCAGACTCAAGGCTGAGTCAGGGTCTCAAATCTGAGACTTTTGTCTCGGCTGAGTTTTTGGCTCAAATGGATTTCACAAAGGGTGGATCAGCTGAGACCAGTCTCAAGTTATGGTCTCAACTTTTTAATCTCATTTCATATATTTAGTGGGCTTATTTTTAGCTTAAAAAGTTATATTTCATGATTATTATCATTTTAAATACCTTTAATACTCATAATACAAAGAAATTATATGATAATATATTATTCTAAGTGATCCATAAGATTGAGACTCAACTGAGATTGAGTCTGATTTTGAGTCCACCCTTGAGGCCTGTCACTTGATAATAGCATATAAAGCATGTCAATTCTATTGACTTTTGTTGTTAGTAAATATTAAATATGTGGCTGTAATTACAAAATAAAATGAAAATAGAAGATTTCAAGATTTACCAATTTCATTTTGGAACAAATTGTATCGCTTTATGTGTTTTTATGTATGTGTTTTTTGGTATCAAAGCTTGGACTCAAATTTGAGATACCTCCTTCATGGGCTCAAATTTGAGCCTGTGACTGAGCCAGGTCTCAAGTTGAGCTTGTTTGTGAAATGCATTGAGTCTGAGTTCACAGACTCAGAAAAATATTTCCAAAATTTGAGACAAAGTCTCAACTTTTGAGTCTGACTCAAGGCTTAAGTCTGGTCATGAAACCGGCAACAGGGGCTGGTTTCATGAAAAGTCTCAGTTTGAGACCCATTCTGGGCTGAGTCTTGGTCTCAAATCTGAGACTTTTGTCTTGGCTGAGTTTTTGGCTCAAATTGATTTCACAAAAGGTGACTCAGGTGAGACTGGTCTCAAGTCATAGTCTCAACTTTTAAATTTCATTTAAGACACTTCCTTGGTTTGTTTTTTATGCAAGTGCATTTATTTCATCGTCATTATCGATTTAAATTGCATTAACACTGATAACACATGAAAAAAAATTGATATAAAATTATTGGTAACAAGCCAATTGTTTGAGACTCAACTGAGACCGAGTCAAGCTTTGAGTCCCCTCTTGAGACTAGTCACTTGACAACGATCAAAAAAGCATGTTAATTCCATTGACTTTTCTTATTATCAATATTGAATATGTAGTTGTAATTAGTAAGCAAAATAAAAATATACTATTTCAAGATTCAACAAATTCATTTTCATGCAAATTATATTGCTTTATACACAAGTATTTGGATGACAAACTTTGGACTCAAACTTTGAGACACCTCCTTGGTGGGCTGAAAATTGAGCCCATGACTGAGCCAAATCTCAAGTTGAGCCTGTTTGTGAAATGCTTTGAGTCTGAGTCCACAGACTCAGCAAAATATTTACAATATTTGAGCCCAAAGTCTCAGATTTGAGCCTGAGACCAGACTTAAGTCCTTTCATGAAACCGGCCCCTGGTCCTACGTATCAGTGTTACAACATTAGTATATATTGAACTGCTGGGATCTCTATATATCCCTGTGAATTAATCTGTTTTTATCAACACAATGTAATAATTCACACCTCTCGAGACTAAGATGCTGGGGGTCAATCGGATAAAGGTTTTTTACCCCGATAAGGTCTAGCAATACCAGCTTTGTGTCCCTTGGATTAATCCCCTGCTGATTTAGGTGGGATTTTAGGCTGTCATTTATGTTGCAGTGATAATACACTTGCCTCAGACATCTAAGATCAGAGTTCCGAACCGGCCTGACCTCATGTAGGAAAAGCTGTTAGTTGCTTGTCGTTGGTCAACTGTTTACAGTGCGGAACTATGATCATCTGTATGTACTGGTTTCCTCTGCCCTCCTAACTATCACAATACTACCACGTAAAGCAAAAACATCAAGGGTAGCCTAAGCTTTAGTAAGATCTTAGTTTGTAACATTTGCTTGCTGATTTAATAATGAGAGGGATTATGTAGTGCATTGAATTTTTATATTAAATATTTTGATAACTAGTAGAGAGAAATTAAAACTGTAAAAGAACACAGAAATGAATCACATTACACAATGATCACGAAGTTTAAACTGTAAAAATGTCTGGCTACCGTTAACTCCTCGATATTTTGGTCTTGATAGCAGTTACTGGAATGTTTCTGTTATATACATTCTAGATGTAACCCTTGACATCACTGTGCATATAACTTAATGCATGTAACTTAATGTTATTGTAAAATACATGTAACTTAATGTTATTGTAAAATACAAATAACATCACAATTTAATTAATTAAATGGCATTTTCATGAACTCCATTAGCATCGAACCATTAACATTCAAGCAACTGATTTACAAGTGTGGCTGGGTATCATATTATTCTGTTTTCTTGAAACATAAATTCAACACAAACCAACATAATTATAGAACTTCTACATCGAATCCTTTGGACACAAAAAGGTTTGTCCAGGTTATACAACTTTTGGGGGTAGTTATGATCATTAAATTGAATATTAGTAAAGTGGATGTATAAAACATAGAATGTTTAATATATGGTTATTTTTGACAGAACAAACAAATATTTATCATATATATTGCCCTGTGTCAACAAGCCACTGTGGCAGCATAGTAAGAAGAACCATAACAAATTATTTTCGGATGATTCTCACATATATATTCCAATAATGTGTCATTGATCTATCTAGTGCAATACAAATACACATGAAAGTTATTAATTAAATTGTAATGACAATATAACACTATATAAAGTAAGTCAATGTTTTTTTTCACGAAACAACATAAAAATAGGTTAACTGAGGCATACATTTTTTTTCTATGGTCGGCACCTGGTTGCAGTCATGCCTAAAAATGCACACAAAGGTGTATTCATAAAATATGTATGCATATTTTTATATCATCTAAACTCTGATATGACTTCATCATATGACAATCGTTTTCTTATATCAATGAAATGCACTGAAATATTTAACTAATAACACAAAGTGACCAAATACATTTCAAGCAACTTTTCTAAATAAAATAGATGACATTTAACATCCCAATCGATATTTAGGTTATGCTATATTAACAACAGATATTTTTAAGAGATTGTCAACATTACATTTCATAATACCCAGACAATACATTTAAATATGATGCCTATAGTTTGACAGAAAGCCAAAATAATTTATATCCAGAAAGTGAATGCCAGTCCCACATTTGTTATAATTAATAGTATAACTGTATTAATTATATAATTAATAAATTATAGCTAAGGTTGAAATGAACATTTTGGATTGAACGCAATTCAGTTCTGTTTTAACACATGGACCATGTGGTGAACTATCTGTCCCTGTGGGTAACACTGTTGTCCAAGAACAATGAAGACTTGGGTTTCATATCAGGAACAGGCAGATAGAAAGTGACTCGCACAACCAAATAAAAAGTTGTCTTTGGCCTTACCTTCAGTTGTAGGCTGAGTAACTCCAGAGGCAGCGATAAAGGTCATCCCTGAGACTTTGTATTTTATTTAGTTTTAGTCACTAGGGCCTGGGCTGTACTTATGCACAGGGATTGGTCAAAGAGCAGTTTGAGTCCTATAGCAAAGGGCATATTGTTGTGAGTTTGAATACAACAAAGCCATACAATAATGCTTTGCGAAAATACATACTTACTCTTTTCACTCCTGGGTCGTACACTGTATGCATTATTTTTTACCTTTCTGGCATTGGTTTGATTCTTTCTTCCTAAAACTGTCAAATAATCTTTTCCCTTGTGCCTACACGTTGTTACGGTTGATTCCATGTTCCCTAAATCTGATAGAAAAATAACAACACTCATCGAGTTATCAAACTAATTAGTGCAAATAAACTTTAATATCCTATATCCATCAGGTGAAAATGTTTTACTGCACTGTATGTCATAATAAGAGAAACACTGTGTCGTCTTATATATTGTTCAAGTAGCTGGAAATGTTTTGTGATGACAGGAATTAACAACATCAACCAAAATGTGACGAGAACATTCCATTTTGAGATATTTATGAATTTCCATAACATAAATCTATAAAAAACAAGAAGTCTTTAGGGTTGAAATTAAGCTAGAAGTCACTCAAGAACGTACTGGATGATTTTTAATATTTAGAAAATACCCAAAAATTGTAGATCAAAATGGTTGGTATAAGTTCCTGAATGTCTGGATGCATTTAAATTCCAATCTTTTGGGTCACGTTTGTCACTTTCAAAGGCCATGCTTTCCTACAGTTTGATTTCAAATTAAAAACTGCTTGGACCATTAGCAGGCACATGTATATTTGCTTTTTCTACAATATGTTATTTTAATGAAGCTGAAGACAGTCCAATTGCACCTTTCAAAAGATTTTGTGAGCATTATAGAAGTGAGGCCAGTTTAGTAAGTTAATACCGTTTTAATCAAACAGAATCAGATCAAATTATAATATTTTACAGTATTACATATGTAATTATTGGGATTAAGTGTTAATAATTATATAAGAAGACATTAAATACACAAAATTTTAGTAGTTAGACTATCTGGTACTACTGAAAATAAATAAGCCTTGTCCATAGTAGAACCAATGAAAAATGAGGTAAATAAAATTTAAAAATTACAGTACTACATGAAACTATATCTAGAAGATGCGTGTGAAACATAAAGAACAAAATAAAAGCTACAAGCAATAAATTACAAAGAAGGTATGTAAAACTATACCTACCAAATAATATTATGCAGTCAAAATTAAATATGACAAATAATTAGACGTCAAAACTAATATAATAAAAATAGTAATGATATTATAACTGTTTAATTCGGTAAACTTTCAAGTAATTTTAATTTACAGATTCTGGTTCTAGTTCTTAGAGATTTTAAAAAGAAATATTTACCTGAATCAGAAAACGACCCGGTAGTCCTGTTTTAAAATAAAATTATTTGTATATCATTGATCATTTTTATTTTAGCTTTATTCATTAGAAGAATGATTTTATAGTTTACAAGATCGTTAAATTTTAAAATCCTCAAACATTTAAATAGTACGGATTTATTAACAAACCTGGAACATTGGAAACAAATTTCATAGCTCTATTTTACATTTTAAAATGTATTTATAATGTTTTACAAGTCTTTCTACATAATTCCCAGAAATAAAATAACAAAGATCAGTGTAAAAGATCAGTGTAAAAACTGACAGTACGTAAGTTCTATTCAAAACACTCAGAAAATGTGCTATAAGTTATTTAGTATGTTGTCCTTTATAATGTTTAATCTGTCACCAAATTATTTTCTAATATTAAAAATAAAGCTGAAATCGAAAACTAAAAACAATGGGTAGATATTCAGATGCAGCAGTCAGCAGTTTGGAACACAGAAGCTTCAACCAATGACCTTCTCGTTTTCAATTTGCATGCAGGGATGTTAAAAAGATATGGCATTGAGATGAGATTACAATACCACATTGTGACCATCTAATATGCAATCCTACTACATAAGATAACTCCCAAAGCAACCCTTGTAAAGAGGTGGGGGTCTTGCATGGTCATATACTGGATCTGATACTTAATCCAAGCGATTCCTCTTTTGTCAGGAATGTGACAATTGGTGAAATGGTCTCAGATCATGCACTGGTGAAATGTCATCTGGATTTTGCATGTCCTGCAATACCGAAGGTTGACAGTATTTCAGTATTTTCTTTTTTTTATTGGTCACAATATAAATAATGCTACACATTACAAAAAGACTCTTAACAAAATTTTACTGATTGCACTGAATATATTAACACTGCAAGGCTACATGTCTAGTGATAGGATACTAGCCTTGTATTTTTTGGATGAATTCATGGATTTATTCAAACAATCTGTTAAAAACACCCCAACTAGCATACAATTTTTCTCTATATTCACATTCCGGTTGGATATGAAATTGTTCCTCATATTTTCTCTTTAAATTATTTTTAAGCCCAACTATATTTGGAACACTTTTATTTGTAGCACTTTTGAAGATATAGTATTTAGTAGTAGCAATTAAGGTGTTGATTGGAAAATACTGGTTGTCCCTGTGTAAGTATCCTAGGATTATATCCACAGGTGAAAAATATATCAATTTCCCCAAGTTGGAATAAATCCAGTTTTCCAAATCTTTCCATAACTCTACTACATGGCGACACTTGACAAAGAGATGCATAAATGTTTCAGGATCAGATTGACAAAGTCTACATTTATCCGATTTCTCAATGGACATTTTATACAGTTGACTGTTTGTACCAAGTATTCTATGTATCAACTTATACTGAAACCAGATCAAGTTATTATCTTGTTCAACATTAAATATAAGATAAAAGACTCTTCTCCATGTCTTATTGTCTATATCTATATCAAGATCTTTATTCCATTTAGCCCTATATCTGCAATCCACTTCCTTTGTCTTCACCTTATTGTAGATATTTCTACATCCTTGGTCACATTGGAAAAAAAGGGATATATGAAGCGGGAGGAATGGTCTCTCGAGATGATTACTTTGAATGGTTAAGTGTTTATAGTCATTAATGTATCTCTGGACCATTGTGCTGACTTGAAAATATTCTAAAAAATTCCTTATGTGAAAGCCAAACTTTACTTCTATTTCTTTACTGCTCATCATTTTGAGATTTTGATGAACAATATCCCTGATCACAAATATCCCATTGTCAGACCATGTTTTCCAAAAAATATTAGAATTTCCTAGTTTACTATTATACCACAGACAGGTTGAAAGTAAACATTGTTCAGATCTCATTTGAATTGATTGATCTATTATATTCCAGGAAACAAATATCTCTTTCCAGAAGTCATTGGGTACTCTTTTATTGCTCTTTATCCCCCAGTAAGGACCAAATTTGAACAGTAGATCAATGGGGCCATATGATGTTTCAAATAGCTTAGCCCATGGGCTGGCCGGAGAGGCAATAAGTCTCCTTATCCAAGTACTTTTTAAGGATTTAATAAATTTCTCTAGATCTGGCATTTTTAGACCACCATCTGTTTTGTTTTGGCACATAGTTGTACGCTTTATTTTTTGTGGTTTCCCATCCCACAAAAACTTATAAAGTTTTTTATTCAGGTCTACATGAAAATTATTGTTGGAAAGTGGAATAGCCATGAACAAATGATTTAGTTGGGACAGTATTAGCGATTTAATAACAGTAATTTTACCTAAGGGTGTCAATGTTCTTTTTTTCCACGCGGAAATTACAGTATTTCTTACCGCAGGTACCGTAAAATCAACATGCAGAGCTTTTGCGAGGATCTTGCAAACACTTCCTTTGTAACATCTCCTGCTATCATGGCTGCTGACTTGTATGATCAGTATTTTAATTACCTTGGTGGCATGTTAGACAGACATGCACCATTGATTTGTCAAAGAGCTAAGAAAACACCAGCTGGATGGGTGTCCAATTCATATCGTAGGACCAAATCTATCAGGCATCAATTTGAGCGCATGTGGCGTAAGGATATGTCTCAGATGTGCAGAACTAGATTATGCAGACAGATTGCCTGGTGCAATGCAATCATAAATAGAGACAAGGCCGAATACTACAGCACCATCATTAGTGATAACAAATCAAAAACAAATTTGCTTCCTTCTTTCATCAAAAAATCAAAAGGATTCGTGATATGTTCACAGCCTCTTCGACAGTAATCACACCACCCAAGTGTACACCTCCCAACCTACTTCGCTTCAACGAGGTCTCGGAGAATGAGGTACTAAAAATCATCAAAAATTTGTTAAACAGTAGTTGTTAAACAGCTCATGCAACATATGAATAGTAACAATCTTGATAATCCTAGGCAATCTGCATACAAAAGTGCTCACTCCAAGGAAATTTCCCTGCTGCATATCAAAAACAAGATCCATCTCTCACTATCACGGGGTGGCCTACTGCAATGGTCTTACTGGATCTGTCGACTGCGTTCGACACAATTGACCACACTACTCTTCTCAATTGTCTTAAGTCATGGTTTCGTGTATGCGGTACAGCCTTGAAGTGGTTCACGGCCTATCTTAGCCACCGTTTCCAAGCAATTAAAATTGGGTCAACCCTCTCTGAATTGCATGAGCTGCTGTTTGAAGTGCCAAAAGGCTCAATTCTTGGTCCTCTGCTGTTTTCCTTATACACCACTCCTTTGAGTAAGGTTATTGGAATGCATACCGACATCAAATTCCACTTTTATGCAGATGACACACAGTTGTTAATTCATATGTCTCACAAAAATGCAGCCCTGGCTTGACAAACTGAATTAATGTCTTCTGGATGTTCAGAAAGGGATGTCACCAAGTATGCTCAAATTAAATCCTGACAAAGCAGAGTTTATCATCTTTGGATCCCATGCTCAACTCAAGAAATTAGATCCTTATCTCCCAGTTAGGATTTTTAGTAATTTATCCATCCAGCAGTTGTTGTAAAGAACCTTGGTGTCTGATTTAATGCTAATTTCTCCTTTGCTGATCATGTTTGCAATATTTGTAAGACATAATTCATTCAAATTCGTAATCTCAGGCGGGTTAGAAAGCACTTGACTGACGAGCTTTGATTACTGCAACTATCTCTTCAGGAGTTTGTCTAGTCTCAACATGCGAAAACTACAGTGTATTCAAATCACACTTGCTAGGATTGTTACAAACTGTAACAAATACATACAGGCATCTCCTATTCTCAAACACTCCATTGGTTCCCAGTTGAATTTCACTGTATCTTTAAAACTGCACTCTAGTTTACAAGTTTCTTCACAATGGTCATCCCAGTTACTTTGGTCCTTTTTTGTCTACTCATTGTGGAAGATTTAGTACAAGATATAACCATCCAGATAAAAGGTTCCTCAATTCTGTCCATCTGTACATAAATCAAAAAATCACTTTGGCCACAGCTTTGCTTTTGATGCTCCCACAGTTTGGAATCATTTGCCTGATGAGGTTCGTTCTGCCCCAACTCTCGCCTGTTTCAGAAAAAGGTTAAAATCGTATCTCTTCAAAAAGGCATTTCCAACTTAGCATATACTCTATCTGGCGTCTCCGTGGTACTGGACCTGGCAACGCTATGGTCAGATGATTTTCTGCTTAGCAGAGATTAAGCGTTATAAAAGTACAGAATAGAATAGAATAGAATCCATCATCTAGGACATTTTCCGAGCCATTCCTGGCCATCTGGGGAAAAATCAGTATTCGAGAAGATTCTGGGCATCTTAAGAGTTTCCCACAGATAAACTGGAATTCCATCTGCTGAGACAAGCTGTCCAGAAGTATGCAAAGTTACCTGTGGCATCATCTCACGTGACTGAGATCCATCCTGACTCATCAGTGCCAATTACTCCAAAATCAAAGCTACCATCAGGCCAATAGGAGCCTTCTAACTGTGACATGTGGAACACATATGATGGCTTCCTGGCAACTCTTGGTGTCTTCATATCCATTTGGTGAAAGAAAAGGTCACAAAGAGTAAACAACAGGTGACTGTGATGTACTCATAGTGCCATATGTCTAGCCACTGACATAACATGCGTGCATAAATAGAGACCATTTCCTCATTCTATTTTTAAATGTTAGTGAGACAACAGGATCTAAAATATATATACAAGACTTTCTTTTTAATGCCAACTAAATTTATGCACAAAAGGTAAAAAACAAAAGGATGGTTGCACCAACTGAGGAGGAACAATCCTAATTTGAAGTGAGTGCCACAGTGGAGAACAGGGGCCGGTTTCACGAAGCTTCTTTTGTTCCTTCCTTAAAGTAAAGGAAGGGGGATTTTAAACATTTTTCAAGGCTTCCCTTAAATGCTGTTTCACAAAGCCTCCTTTATTCCACCTTACCAAAGATTATCCTTAAATCATAGGAAGGGTGATTCCCTGTATAACCACACTGCTTGGAATCCCTCCATTGCTTATATAACCTTCACACCATTTTAAATATTAAGAGAGTAAATTGCATTTTTGCATTTTAACTATTTTAATCTTGGTACATTGGGTTCATTTTAATTTTTAGTAACATTATTTCTATTTTATTTCTTTTGGGAGTTGTTTCCAAAACCTGTAACCAAACCAATATTTTTCTTTCACTGTAAATACATGTGTACTTGTGCACTTATTTTGTACCTAATTTACCTCATGGAGGCAATGTCCTTATTGTAACACTGTTAAAGATCAGTAAAGTCAGTAAATCTATATTTTACAATATTTTAATATATTTTATAAAATGCAGATTGGTTGTGAGTATATTTTGCAAATTAATACAGTAGGTCATATGACTTTTTTACCCAAAATAAGGGAGGAAACCTTTATGTTCAATGAAACTCAATGGATATGTTTCTCACTTCAAAAGTTTGAACATCAATTTTTCAAGAATAAAACAACCAAATTGTATGAAATAAACAGCAAAACATTGTTTGTTGATGTAGGTTTGACAATAATATTTCAAGTTCTATATATTTAGGTGGATTCACCTTAAATGTTCATTTAAGTTAATAAACATTCCTTGAAGGACACTTCAAATCTTATGTAGGCCCTTAGCTTCCTTGAAATTCAAGGGAGCTTTCAAGGTCTCCTTTAAGGAAGGAGGCTTTGTGAAACTAAGATTTTTAAAGGAGGGAGAAAATCAAGGAGATCCTAGAATTTAAGGCGACCTTAATCTTAAGGAGGCTTCGTGAAACCGGCCCCAGGTGTTGACAGATCCAAAGGAATCGAGTTACAAGGTGGTGGTTGAAGAGGCAGAAGTGTATTCAGAGAAGGTACCTCCTGTTGATTCAGGTGAAGACCTGACAGAGGATCAGCTGACTCAGGATGACCCAGCATATTTCTACATTAATAACTAAAATTATAAAGTGATACTTATATTTTCTAAGGTATGTATATGTACCGTTCACCAGTACTGAATGTTTATCCAACTGGTATATATACATTTAGACCACTTTAGAAATGTTAACAAAACTTCACCTTCCTTTCCTCCTGCCATAAATTATTTTACTGCAATGTCTGAAACATCTGCTAATATATTTATATTATAATTTGCTGCACATGCAATTTTTTTCAGAGGGACAAGCAAATTGGACAGGATAGTAGATAGTACCTAGTAGATGGTGTTGTCAACTGCAAGCTCTGGTTCTTGTTGTATGAGAGCACCCACTACCAAAGAAATAGGGATCCCATAAGTATTCTCAACCACCCTCCTACTAATTCTGCAGTTATAAATCCTTTGTTCTGAATCCAGGGTTCTTTAAGGGAAGAATTTGATTATCTAAAGGGGAAGAGATCATCATGTGCGAAGATGACGAAGAGCAGGAAGAGGTATGTTAGGACTGATTCTCTGGGATGATAGCAATCAAATGTAGTTTCCATCCAGAGAATGCAATAGGAATAGGGGGAATCTAACAAGGATAGTAAAACTATTGAGTAAAAGTCTTTGTAGCTGAAGTAAATACTACAACCTTATCAGGGACATCCAATGGCTACATGCTTCCGACCAAGTGCTCCTCAGGGCATATGTCATTTTCCAACTGCTGCTGAAAACACCTTCTATCTGCCTCCAGCCTTCTTCCGAGTTGTGGCAGCTTAACCATCTGCTTTAATATTTAATTACATAACCGGCCAGTAGACCTCCCTTATTAGCTTCATCACAGTAGAGTGTCCTTCCATAAACCAGAGTGAATGCTGATTCCCCAGTGTCCAGGAACCAGAATCAATTTCAGTACCTGATCCAGGTGGGCTTAGTTCAAGCTCTTTTGCAGTCTACCCAGCCAAATGTCCACCATCTGGATATCTGCATTTCAAGACTACTGGCCCAGGCCCTGAGCACCCTTTGACGAACAGGGTGGCTGTCCTGTACTTCTTTGTTTTTCTTAATGATGTACATCATATCTTGCACATGACCATGAAAGCAAAAACCATACATACAGAAAACATTCTTAGAGACACGGCTAATGAAGACCCTGATTCCTGTATGATGTTTTATTGATGAAAAAATATTAACTGTCTGGACTCATCCAAAGCTGCTATTGTTGGACCAAAATGAAAGGATTTATTATGTGATAAGATACGATTGACCACAGGATGTCCGATGGGCAAATACCTGGTATTTCATCCCCAGTTTGCTACAGTTAGAGATGTCAGGTATATGTACTTGTAGCAGACACCCCAAGACACGCATGGCCACGACATGAGAAGAAAATTGGTCAAAATTCTGGGTCGCCTGACACAACCTTGCAATAGATAAATGATTATCCAGCATTAACCTCTTCTGTGCTGTTGACCAACGGTACATAGCAGGTGACTTTTCACATTGGAATCTACTTTGTTTTAATTGTATAAGGATGTTACGAAAATGTGAATTCCAGTGAAAATTTTCAGTGTGACTGATGATATGCAAAACAAAAGTTGGATTAGTGTATTAGTGGCTTTGTCACTGACAAATTGGTTTACAATTGTTTCATCTTTCAATAAAAATGACGATGTTCTTGTCTGAAAATAAAGTGACGCAGCTGAAACTATAAGATTTCCAAATACAAAATTACCAGAATCATTTTACTTGTGTGAAAGACAAATAAATTTCAAGAATAATATACTCACTTTGTGTGTATCCCTTTTGCACTCCCTTCTGTCATGACCTGTTTTCGTACCCTCACCTTAGTCTGTCGAGCTCTAATTTCATTTGGATCCATTCTTGAATAAAACATACAAACATATATCAGTGTGACATAGTGATGAACGAAACTGAAGATAAAATTAAAACAGCCATGTTCTTGTGTTTACCAAAGTGTTTTATAGTCAATATCAGCTACAACTGCCTTGACACCTCTGTTCTCCAAGGTTGGGATTTATATATGTGAATGTAATCCACCTTCACAAAACTATATCTTTCTTAATTTATCATTTTCCAACTTTTATATGTATATAATAATTTTTTATATTTATTTTTCTTTTTGCTGTATATGTACAATGTTTCCATACTCACAAAAAAAAAATAACAAGAGAAAAAAAAAAAAAATAAACATTCAGGAGTAGAGCATACATAATCTACAGGTTGTTATAAAAAATATATACTTAAGAAGGGGCATTATTATCGTTTGCTAATTACAGATTACAGATTACAGATTTTTGGAAATGGCAACAGTGATTTTAGGACAATTAGGAGACTTTTGTTCCACATGACCAGGAATACTCATTTTTTCAAAGTTTAGAAATTAATTAAACAAAATCAAAGATTTTTTTCCAAACCACCCATTTTTCTTGAAACGAGTTGGTCTTACCATTCAACGTAGATAAAGTTTCTTGCTCAGTGTACCTTTTATGAATTAGTTTTTGCAAGTGATAGATATTTAATTGGCCCAAGTCCTTTGCTTTGGTAAAAATATACTGTCTTGTTATAGTCAAAATGAAATTTAATGGCCAGAAGTTGGGACCCTGTTCAGTATAACCTAATATTTTCATATTTTTAGTCAAGTTGATGTTAAGATTTATGCTTGATTTAATCCATGATATAACATTTTGCCAAAGGCTATGTGATTTTGTGCATTCAGAGAATAAATGGACAATTGTTTCTGAGTGCTCTTTACACAGTCTACACGTGTTTATATCAGAAACCTTTATTCTGAACAGAAGGTCTCGTACACCAAGGATTCTATGTAAAATACGGTACTGGAGCCATTTTAAGCTATTATCTTCTATTGAATGGAAACATATTCTGTAACATATTCCCCATGAAATTTCATCGGGTTCCATATTTAAGTCTGAGTTCCACTTTATTTCATTTTGAGATGAAATATTATGATTTTGTTGGAATACTTGATAGATTGTTCTACTGCCACATGACTTCAACAAAGGTCTAAGATAAACTGGTATATGTGGCCTGGGAAAGTTATATATGGTTCCGTTACCTGTCTTATCAATAAACTTTTTGACAAGCGTTCGAATTGTTATGTAATTCAAAAAGTTTGGTGAAAATCCATATTGATGTTTTATCTCTTCAATCGAAATAATACTGCCATCAGGGTTTATAATGTCTCCAATTACATGTACCCCATTTGAAAACCAGTCACTCAAGTAAAGTTTTTCTGTGCCAACCGGTTTATTTAGCCAGATACTGGAGCACATTATATCATAATTTGTTTTAATTTTTGTATTAAGGCAGAGGCTGTTATAGTAGCTAAATACTATCTTCCAAAAGGGATTTAGTTTTGATAAGGCTGATAGGCACCACTGACTTCCTAATGAGGTAAATTTAGATATATTGATGTCTTTTAATACAAGTTTTAGCCAGGGTTTGCTGTCTTGTCTGAAAAATCCTTTTAACCAATTAATTTTTAATGATTTTTCAAATTGGAATATATTTACCATTTTTAAACCACCATTTATTATGGTTGTGCAAAGTTTGTCCCTACTGACTTTATCAGGTTTCCCATCCCATATATAATTGAAAAGCAGCTTGTGTAGTGTATTTAAAATTTCTAATGGGGTTGGGATTGACATAAATAGGTGAGTAAATTTTGGTAAGATTAAAGTTTTTATAACTGTAATTTTGCCAAAGGGTGTTAAATACCTATATTGCCAGGAATTTATCAATTTTTTGGCTTTTTGTAGAGCAGTTTGGTAATTTAAATTGGGTAGTTTGGTCAGGTCACAAGAAAATTGTATTCCTAATAGGTTAAACTGAATGTCTCCCCAGTCCAGCTTATGTGACACTTTCAGCGTCCTTTGGGATGCCACCTCACTCCCGATCCAAATAAGTTTTGTTTTTTCACAATTCACTTTTAAGCCTGAGAGTTCCCCAAATATCTCCAAAATATTCATTGCCGACTGTAATGAGGTAGCACTACCGTCTAGAATTAAGGTAGTATCGTCTGCAAATTGTGTGAGTTTGAAAGTGGTTTTACCTATTGTTATCCCACAAATGTCTGAAGATTGGACTATGAGACAAGATAAAACTTCAACAACAAGTAAGAAAAGGTATGGAGCAATTGGATCCCCTTGTCTGCATCCACGTTCTATAGGAATAGGTTGAGATAAGATGCCACATTGAGTTATGTATGCTTTAATGTCATTGTTGAAGAGCTTAATCCAGTTAATAAAATTTTCATCAAAACCAAAAGCTTCCAGAACATTATATAAAAAGTTCCAAGATACAGAGTCAAATGCTTTTTCAAAATCAATTAGCATGAGAAGTCCCGGAATGTTATGTTTTTTAGTATAAGACATTAAATCGTATATAAGCCGAGTACAGTCTCCAATACTTCTTCCAGAAATGAAACCAGATTGAGGTTCACTAATTATATCATTCAAGAGTGGTTTAAGTCTTTTGGCAATAGCAGAAGAAACTAGTTTGTAGACCACAGTTAGTAATGAGATAGGTCTCCAGTTTTTTACAAGTTTGCGATCTTTATTGCCTTTGGGTAAACAGGTGATAACAGTTTGTCGCATAGAAGTGCTTAGGATGCCCTTAGAGTAACAACAGTTTATAGCATTAGTCACAAAAAATTTTAGTTTTCCCCAAAAGACTTTCAAGAATTCAGCTGAGATGCCGTCTATACCAGGTGATTTATTGTTTTTCATTTCTCTAAGAACTTTACTAAGTTCATTTACAGATAGTTTATTCCCCAATTGACCTTCACGAACCTGTTTCAAATTGGCACCAGATATTTTTTCTCTTGCCATGTCGTTTTGGGTTTGGTCATCTCTGGATTTAAACAAGTTACTATAAAATTTGTGAATTTCTTTCAGAATACTTTTTTGGTTAATTATAATTGAACCAGAATCTGTTTGCAGTTTTCTCATTGTTTTCTCAGTGTAATTTCGATTTTCTAATTTACAAAAGAAGGAAGTAGGTTTTTCACCCTCATTTAACCACTGTAATCTGGCACGGGTCATCTGACCTTTAACCTTTTCTTTTCTCAGGTTTTCCAATTCCGATTTTTTGTCCTCTAATAAAGTTAAATTAAACTGACCCTGTGGTGTGTTTTCAAGGTGGGCTATATCTTGTAACAAGTTTTTTTCCTGATTTCTTTGTGTTTTCTTTAAAAAAGATGCAAATTTGATTGTCTCACCTCGAATTCTTAAAAATAGTATTTCTAAGAACAGATCAGCATCTATAGTAAAGAAAATATCATTAAAATTTTCTTTTATATAGGTTGGATTATATATGGGTACACAGTATTTTTCCTTTTCTTCGTCTATTATCTGATTGATTAAATTTAAATAGTCTTTATTTTTAAGTAGACTATTGTTAAACTTCCATGTACCCCTTCCGCGAATAAAGCTATCCAGAGATATTGTTATTTCGACAGGTGAATGGTCCGATCGATAACTTGATTTGATAGCACATGAATCTATTATATCTATCATTGAACTTGAAGTTAATATATAATCTAGTCTAGCTTGTTTTATAGGATTCTTTTTTCGCCATGAGAAACGTTTTAAAGTAGGATTTAAATTACGGAATGAGTCAGTTAAGTCTAAATCGTTCATCATTTCAATAACTTTTGACCTGGATTGGGGGTTGTTGACTTTTACATAGTTATAGCAGTCTACTGTGGGGTCAAGGGTAAGGTTGTAATCACCACAAATCATAACATAGTTTGCTTTGTCGTTCTGTGACAACTGTTTAAGTTTGATGAAAAAGTTTGGATCATCTTTATTTGGGGCGTAAATATTAATAAGATTAAGTTTAAATGTACCACAGTCAATCAGTAGCTGTAACATATTTCCTTCTTCATCTTTAGAAATGTCCAATACCTCGTGTTCGAAGTTATTATTCACAAGGATTATAACACCTCGAGAGTTTGATTTTACTCCATTTAAATAGCATTCTGGCCAAATATTTTTGACAGATGAGATATCACTTTCTAACAAGTGGGTATCCTGCAGACAAACAATAGATGCATTTGTATCTTTGAAGTAAGATAGTACGTCATTTCTTTTCTCATAAGTACGCAACCCTTGGCAATTTGCAGATAATAGTGTAAATTTGTGTGGTGGTATATCCATAATTTTAGTATCCATAGAAATTCTTAGTGAGGATTTCAAAGAGCCTAAATGGAACACTCCACAGCCATAACCCCAATATATTGTTATGAGCCATTAATCTTGATTTAATTGATATACAATTACATGTAGCAAAGCGCAAGTGAGTTATTTGGATATCATAACAAGAAAGAACATCTTGAATCAGTATTGCCATTTCCAAAATTTCAACAAAATTATATTTACAATGAAGGTAAAGAGAAAGTAAAAAACCAACAAACACTATATACATTAGAACACAAATAAAACTCATGTTTCTACATGGAATGTGTAACCAGTAATATACAACATTAGTATAGTGTAATACAAGGCTACAAGATAATTTAATTATTTAAAACAGATATTCATAGGTCTTGAACAATAGTCAGTGAGTCAACAGTAAAAAATGTTTCTACATGAAATGTGTA
Source organism: Sabellastarte sp. h YS-2021 (assembly GCA_964017235.1). Classification (NCBI taxonomy): domain Eukaryota; kingdom Metazoa; phylum Annelida; class Polychaeta; order Sabellida; family Sabellidae; genus Sabellastarte; species Sabellastarte sp. h YS-2021. The sequence continues at coordinate 15,917,451 of OZ024933.1, forward strand.
ACCAGTAATATACAACATTAGTATAGTGTAATACAAGGCTGTGTGTCAGAGAGTCATCAATCTGTATTACATTTATACATTTTAATTATGTTATCATTAGCCGGTTTTATGTTTTACTAAATTATAATTGGCTAAAAAAAAAAAAAAAAAAAAAAAAAAAAAAAAAAAAAATTATTGATATAATAGATATTCAGAATAGTAATTCACTCAAACACATTTAAGACATTTAACTACAATGTCTTTGAAAATCTAAAGTATTTTTAGTATTGACACCAAATTTTTGTAATAAAACAGCAATTAAATGCATTGTATAGCCATTGTGTATATTCCAAAATGTCTTAAAGTTTCATTAGAGCTTTAAAACATTAGTCTAATCAGTTAGAAATCCATTCTGTACAGAGATATTTTGGGTCAACTTATTAATTATACAAACGAAGAAATCTCAAAAGATAACTCCAGTTAAGAAATTAATACTGTAAAGAATGATTCTATTAATTTAAACAGGTGTAAAAAAGTATAACCAGTCGTATACAACTTTGTTATTTGATATGATACTATATATATGTCAGACAGTTATTGATCAATACATAACATTATTTTTATGCTGTCTCAGGTAAAGCAGATTATATGTCATTACTAATTATCGTTAGACTTGTTATATTGTCTGTCTCAAATCAAATTATTGACTTTCTTGGTATGAAAAATTGTAACTGTCTCAAAGCAAAATATTGAATTACATGGTATTTGGAAGTACAAAAAGCATATTAAGTACTAACACAAAAGGTTCAAATACTATACATACTATATATATGTCAGACAGTTATTGATCAATACATAACATTATTTTTATGCTGTCTCAGGTAAGCAGATTATATGTCATTACTAATTATCGTTAGACTTGTTATATTGTCTGTCTCAAATCAAATTATTGACTTTCTTGGTGTGAAAAATTGTAACTGTCTCAAAGCAAAATATTGAATTACATGGTATTTGGAAGTACAAAAAGCATATTAAGTACTAACACAAATGGTTCAAATACAGATTTGAAAAGTTTTAAGTTTTCACATACAAAATATGTTATCACTCAAACACATTTAAGACATTTAACTACAATGTCTTTGAAAATCTAAAGTATTTTTAGTACTGACACCAAATTTTTGTAAGAAAACAGCAATTAAATGCATTGTATAACCATTGTGTATATTCCAAAATGTCTTAAAGTTTCATTAGAGCTTTAAAACATTAGTCTAATCAGTTAGAAGCCCATTCTGTGCAGAGATATTTTAGGTCAACTTATTAATTATACAAACGAAGAAATCTCAAAAGATAACTCCAGTTAAGAAATTAATACTGTAATAAAGGTACAGTAAAGAATGACTCTATTAATTTAAACAGGTGTAAAAAAGTATAACCAGTCGTATACAGCTTTGCTATGTGATATGATACTATATATATGTCAGACAGTTATTGATCAATACATAACATTACTTTTATGCTGTTTCAGGTAAGCATATTATATGTCATTACTAATTATCTTTAGACTTGTTATATTGTCTGTCTCAAATCAAATTATTGACTTTCTTGATATGGAAAATTGTAACTGTCTCAAGCAAAATATTGAATTACATGGTATTTGTCTGTCTCAAATCAAATTATTGACTTTCTTGATATGAAAAATTGTAACTGTCTCAAAGCAAAATGTTGAATTACATGGTATTTGGACGTACAAAAGCATATTAAGTACTAACACAAATGGTTCAAATACAGGTTTGAAAGTTTTAAGTTATCACATACAAAATATGTTATCACTCAAACACATTTAAGACATTTAACTACAATGTCTTTGAAAATCTAAAGTATTTTTAGTACTGACACCAAATTTTTTGATAAAACAGCAATTAAATGCATTGTATAACCATTGTGTATATTCCAAAATGTCTTAAAGTTTCATTAGAGCTTTAAAACATTAGTCTAATCAGTTAGAAACCCATTCTGTACAGAGATATTTTGGGTCAACTTATTAATTGTACAAACGAAGAAATCTCAAAAGGTAACTCTAGTTAAGAAATTAATACTGTAATAAAGATACAGTAAAGAATGATTCTATTAATTTAAACAGGTGTAAAAAAGTATAGCCAGTCGTATACAACTTTGCTATGTGATATGATACTATATATATGTCAGACAGTTATTGATCAATACATAACATTACTTTTATGCTGTCTCAGGTAAACAGATTATATGTCATTACTAATTTATCTTTAGACTTGTTGTATTGTCTGTCTCAAATCAAATTATTGACTTTCTTGATATGAAAAATTGTAACTGTCTCAAAGCAAAATATTGAATTACATGGTATTTGGAAGTACAAAAAGCATATTAAGTACTAACACAAATGGTTCAAATACAGGTTTGAAAGTTTTAAGTTATCACATACAAAATATTGCAATTTTTCTATTCCAAAGTGCCTCTAGTTTTCATTAGAGCCTTGCCTAATTTGTTTTTGCCACACCAGTTGTCCATATTCCAGATGTCTTTTGTGAACAGTGGAAGACCAACTGAGAAAGCTTTATCGTTCGGGTTGGCCTCTGCCAGCACATTACTCCCAGTATCCCTGAGGAAATCAGACAAGTCTTTGTTCTGTGAAAATTTTGAGTAGAGTCCATCAGCAAGGATATTGTCAACTTCCTTCATCCAAGTTGATGAGTTGAAATTTTTGACCATTTTCCCCAAATGCTTTAGCTTGACCGGATCATCCTCAGTCTTCATCTGTTCCAGCATCTGGCTATCCTCAAACAATTTTGCCTTCTGGATCATCAGGTATTTTTCCATACTGGTGTAGGTCTCTCCACCCACTTGAAAGCTACATTTATAGTGGTTTGACAAAGGGCTATAGCTTCGGAAGAAAGCTGTTATGCCTTCTTTCGTGACAGTGAAAAGTTTGTCTGTTTGTAGAGATGGTGGAAGAGTATGCAGGTTATCTGTTCCATAACTTTTCCCATTCAAAATGAGGGATCCATGTTTCAGTCTGACTGACCTTACTTCACAGTCGGTGTCAGAATTCTCCTTTACATACCTCAAGGCCTGACGCACCGGGTGAAGTTTTTTGTTTGCTTTTTCAATATCCAGTGGAAGATCATCAAATAGTAAGAAGCCATATTTTTCTCGGATCTTCTCTTTTATTTCGAGGGCAGTTAATTTGTCTTTGAAATTTGCAAATCTGGCAAGAACATCCCTCCTCCTGCCTTTCTGAAAGGGACCTAGGCGATGGACGCGCTCCAGGGTTCTCTCGTCAAATTTATAAGGCTTCTGAAGGAATTCGTTGAACATTGAGATCACTACAATCTCAATGTTCTCGCCTTTATTTTCTGGTAGTCCAACAATCTTAAGGTTATTTCTCCTTTGGAAACTCTCAAGTTTTAGAAGCTGTTGTTTTAAAAGACTGTATATATATATATATAATAATACCATGGTCACACAAATAACAGGTTATTCCCCCACTAGCTACAGGTTAGTCATTTGTGGTAATAATTTGCTTCAATTTGTTATTGTTATGAATCACAGACAAATTGGCCTCTTACCAAGTTGACCTCCATTAATTCACCCCTGATAATTACATGACATGGTCAAATGAAAAATTACATGATAGAATTGGCCCCTTGTGAAAAATAACAAACTAATAACCAATATATGATAAATCACAAGCTTATAATTTAATAATAGTATTAATAATAATGACAGTAATAAAAAAAAAGATGTTTTAATTCCAAATATACTAAAAAACAACATTAAATTATTAATAATAAATATGAAATTGTGATAAAAAATTTTGTTCATTTTTTTATCTTATGATATAATAATAAACTCAAATATTCGTTGTCCACTTTCATGCCCAAACGGGGAGGGAGGGGGGGGGGGGGGTTGTTAGCTCAAATTTTAATCAAACAGTTACAGACATTACAAGGTGATTGTTCTCTTTCATTTCCAAGCAAGTTAATATTGTTAAGATCCCAAAAGGTATACTTTCATTTACAATGTCCATGCATGTAATAACAATTGCACTTTAAATAATTCCGACTTATCTGCAGTGATGTATAAGGCATCACGGCTGTCAGGCCTTCATCGGCAGTGTACTTGCACCTGTAGGGAAGTTTATGCATCACCCAAGTACGGGTCATATTTCCTTGGGGATGCAACCCCATTAGAATTCATTGGTCCCTGGCCTGATCTTATATTGTCGGAGGGAAATTCTGGCCATTCAAATATTGAAGCCAGTAAGAAAAATTTAAATGTTAATTCTGTGTGATTGTTTTCTTGTCTGGCTTTTTGATTAATTTTTTATGTGTTTTTAAGGATGATTTTACAGTAACAAGAGAAGTATTCGTTTATACCATATGCAACTTTACAAAGTGAATAGCTGTGCTGTCCCCTGCTGTTATATTCTGCTTGGCAACCTATTGCTTGATTTGTGGCTTGGCCTGTTTATGAGGGATGATCTAACCTATGCTTCACTAATTTGTCATAATATTTGCGCCTTTGTTTCAAATTAGGCACGAGATTGTAAAGCAGATAAAAGGCTGTCACCATTTCTTGGTGTATTGCAGATAATATTGACATTGACTTTATATATACCATGAAATTATAGTTCAAAATGGGAAAATCAAAACATCTATGCACCAAATGCAATAAGAAACATTATCATCTCACTGGGCAGAAATGTTTAGAAAATTTAATGGGCATAGAAATATCAAAGGCAAACTAAAAACATTGTTTCATTAATAACCATAGTAATTTGTACCGATTGCTTAGAAAAAGTGAAAGAAATTATAATAACAAGGCAGTCTTAAACATTGAAAATCTCAGTAAGCATAGTCCAAAAGAATTCTGGAGTAAAATAAAACAAATGGGTCCTAGTAAGCAAGATATCCGATTAAAGATTGAAAAGAATGGTACTTTTATCACTGAAACTAAAGAAGTTTTGGAAACATTGAAAACTGAATTTAAACAACTTTATAGCCCAAATTTGGAATCAGTGGACACTCAGTTTGAAACAGAGATTGACAAAAGAAAGGTAGAGTTACAAAATGTAGGTTATTACAGTATTCAAACTTCTCTGAATATACCTACACAACTATTTGAAGTTGAAAAAGCTATAAGATCATGTAAAAAGAACAAAACGCCAGGCATTGATAAAATTCCCAAGGAGGTAATAAAACACCCAAATGTTACCAAATTACTCTTTAAACTCTTTGATTACTGTTTCAAAACCTGTTTAGTACCCAAAATGTGGTTGAAACCTATAATAAAACCTATACCAAAAATTTCAGAGAAAAACCCTTTTTTACCCCTAAACTATAGGGACATTAGCTTGATATCATGTATCAGCAAAATATATTCAAGTATACTGAACAAAAGGTTAACACAATATCTGGAAGAAAATAAAATCCTTGTTGATGAGCAGAATGGTTTCAGGAAATTTAGATCTTTAGATCAGGTTGAAAGATGTACTCTATGTAACTACATTCCTAATTTTGAATCATTAGTTCCCAAATGAGCAATCATTCAAATTAATGACATGTGAAACAAACTTCCTGGCTAAATATGTTGAAAATTGCTGGAATAAGAGAAAAGATTTTTTAAATATTACCATGGATTAAAAATCAAAATTTTTATGCAGTAGAAGATTATTATAGTTATTGCTAAATAGATCTTATTATTTACATGTAACAGTGAATCAAAAGCAAATTAAGGTTTAAAATTTGTCTTATACTCTTATTATTTTGACTTTTGTTTGATTAAACCACTCACACTTGTTTCATTATATTGTATAAAGTGACATATAAGCCCAACAGAGGGCTGCGTATATTGTGAGAAATATTTGATTATGTACATTTTATAATACATGTCATTATAATAAATAAAGACAACAACAAGGCAATTCCAGTGTTTCAAAATTGCAATCTAAACGTGGGGAAATGTTGATGTGTATGTTGGAAAAGGGTTGCCTGGTGTCATGAGGCTATACTGGAGGGGAGTCAGTCACTAACGCATTACCTATAATCAATTTAACAATTTGTATAACATTCTACATTCTTGAAAGTGTTAATAAATTTCATTATATTATTGAAGGTAAAGAAATTGACCTGACAAATATAAAGTTTGAACTTTCTGATCTTATGCACGAAGAGTGTACCAATACAATTGGTTACAAACCAAAGTTAGGAACTATGTAAAATTTAAGCAATACATTAATGTAGAAGATTATGTCATAAGCAATATTAGCAGGTCTCAAAGATCATTATAATTACCCAGCTTTGCATGGGCATATTACCTTTAAATATAGAAACTGGGCGATATATCCGAAAATAGTTAAATGAAAGCTTGTGTTTACTGTGTAATCAAAGATAAAGATCACTTTTTCCTTTCGTGTCTGGTATATAATGTTGAGCGTGACAACCTGTGTAAATTTATTCCTAGTTTCAACCATTTAAACCCAGATGAGTAATTGTGTATTTTGATGAACTTGAAGTCAAAGTTTCTTGCAAATTTCATTGAAAGCATTTGGAATAAGAGAAAAAAGTTTTTCTTGAAGCATCATTGCACAGTTAAATGTAAACATACACATTAAATTAATATGTATTTGAAGTGACTTATAAGCCCACAGAGGGCTGGATATACTGATAACTGTTGTTTTACGTGGTATTTTGTGAAAGTGGAATGTATGCATGTCACTATAATAATAAAATAATAATAACCTATGATCAGCTGTCCCTTACAAGTTTTTGCAAGGTTTTTCGAAAAATATTTTAGATAAGTCAGATCATAAAATTCGTGAAAAAATGTTGTAGTATCTTTCTGAGCTTATGGAAGATGCTACTGATTTTTCCTCGGCCAGTGCCAAAATGGAGAGGGGGTCTCTTGATTTGGAACAAATCGATAGAATTGATTGCATAATAGGATTCTGGAAAACTTTCGGCAAAATTGGGCAAAACATGACAAGAGACATACTTGGTATTGCAAACTGTATCAAAATGGGGCATGTTCGCATAAGATGGATCACGCAAGTGGAGGGAAAGTCTACAAGCACATTTGTGCTTTTTGTTTGGCTCTAGAGGAACAGGCAGCTTACCCTGAAAAGGACTGTAAAATATCGGGCTTGAGTCTGGACAGCATGTTGATAGCATAAATATTCATCAGGTGGCTTCCTGTTATGCTGTGACTATTTCAAATGTTTTCAGTTATGTAAATAGTCGAAAACAAGATGTGAATGTGTTACTGATGAAAGTACCAGATGTGTAGATGTGCAATTTGCGATTGGTAATGGTACTCCTATTGGTTATCAACAGAAATATTCTTAAGTGTTTCTATCGCTCAGACATGGATAACAAGTTATGAAAGGTTTAAATGTCAAGGGTAACAAAACACGAGCGTTGAAACTCCAAAGTAATCTGACCACATTCATAAGTAGGACTTTTGTTGGTCGTCCTGCTACCATTGTTAGTCACAATGCATCTCTAAGTGTGAACACATTCAACAATGAATCGGCCTCTATTGTTGGTCAATGTCTTGACTCAATAGAAGTGTCCCAACATGCAAATAATAGAGACAATACAATTGATGACACCAATTAGTGTCAAGATGTGACACATGATTTTTTTTTTGGTGGAGGGGAGGATGCTCGTTCTGTAAAATCCCAATTGAATGTTACTGCTTGGGAAAAAGATATTGGTCAATTACTGGGATGAACAACTGCTTGAATTGATACGTTATGGATTCCCTCTGGATTTTAACTTTCAACTTTGTCTTGTCACATGGCCAATCATGTCATTCAGTTCCCGTGTGATGTTGATGCATATCTACCTGAAGAACACTCCTATGACGCAATTCTAGGCCCTTTCGTCAAAAGTCCCATTAACAACAGTCAATATTCACCTTTCATGACTAGGGGAAAATCTGGATCAGATCTCAGAAGAGTTATGATTGACTTGGCCTAGGGAGCACCCAGTGAATGGAGGCAAAAATCGTACTTCAATCCTGAATTTGTACCCCAATTCCCTACAGTGGATATTACATTGTCGGTGAGCTGCGGCTTTGACGGAATTTTTCTACAAAAATATACATAAAATATACGCATTAAATACAGGATATCTTTTATTTTTGTAAACGTTCTATTTCAGACTTTCCTGGTCGTGGGTTTTGGCCCTAGTACTCCTCTGTGCTCACCCTAACCCAACTGGGGGTCTAGGGTAATGTAATGGTAATTTGAGACACGACAGATGGTGCAGATGTATCACTTTCAAAATTAAAATAGATTTAAGAGCCGGAGAATGACCCTGAATTAGCTCTTTTATTCAAGTTGGTCTTGCCAGCAGTAGAGCTACACAAGGTCATTGTAGGCTATTATATCAGAAATTGTGTCCTAATGCCAAACTGGAGGCCACCAAATGTTCCTGCATCTGAGGAATGGCCTCCTCAGCAGCCAGCCTAGCCTCCAGCAATCATCCTAGACCAAGAAGCAGAAGTAGATTTACTACATCTGTCTACAATTGGTTGAGTAAGGGATTGATTGAGTGATTGAAAATTTAAACTTTAAAAAAACTTCATACTTGGAATAAAGAATTTTGAACTTCATAAAAACTTTCTAAAAAATGTTAATCTTAAGAAACATCGACATTTTAAAAAATATTTTGTCCTTTGAGAAATATCTTAGATTTGAAAAAAACACTTTGACCTTGTCTGAGTAATTTCAAGTGGGTTGGAACTTGACAAAGTTTTAAAATTGGGAAAAGACTGTGACTTTCAAAATAATTAACAATTTTCAAAGTATTTTGACCTTTAGATTTGACCTTTCACTTTTGACCTCCAAGTAACTTTGGAAGTTATAAAACGATTGAACAAAATGTGAAGGTTTACAAGTTTGAACATTCACTGGGGTAAACATTATTATTCAACATTAGTATGGGACTAAAGTTTATTTACACCCCTCTATTTACACATTTACTACCCTCCCGCCTTTAGAGATCCTGTAGTTTGCTATTCTCTCTTCTCTTGTTGGGTGTCTTCTGCTGTAGGGTTTGACAAGCAAAAAGTAGTGCAAATCTGGCCCTTCCTGAGGGATTTAGGTGTCGGAAATCCCAAGGTGCCATCCTCGATCTTCTTCTTCGACTTACTTTGCCTAAGTATTTGTGCAACTGATGAAGATCAGCTTGACCCAATATCTATCCGGAGGAATCTGTAGTCTGCATCAACCAGCACTAGCAGCACCAGGTTAGAGAAGGACTTTTACTTGTAATATTCATTCCCAGATCACTTTGGCTTCTTCATAGCTATATGTTTTCTATATTGTGCCTTAAGAGCATGGGGGACATTCCATCTGGTTCTGAACTTCTCAATCTGTTTCCAGTCTTTAATGGTGGTATGGCAGGTCAAATACTTTTCTGAAATTCATCAATGATGGCCGGGCAGACCTTAGTCACAAATTTACATGTGGTAGTTTTGCAAACCAGCCAGTGATATTGTAAGGACATGTATGTTTCTCCTGTGGCCAGATGTCTCCGTGTTATTGCCATTTTCAATTTTACTTCTAAGGGCTTTCTGAAATTGGTGACTTCCTTCTTGATGTGGTGGTAGATGCATTCTTGAATGTGGTCAAAAGCCTCCAGATGGCATCTTGACAAAATTCTGGTAACCTGAGATATCAGTCTTTCTGATGTGTAGCTGGCATCTTTGCAATAATGAGTTACAGCATCCAGAAGAGGTTTATATAGTGTTGGTTTGATAGCCACTTGCGATACTGACACTAGAAATTAATCAATTAAGTCAGAGTGGATTGGGATACTGCTCCAGACTTGTCAGTTTATCACTACAGCTTGTTGTGGTCTGATACGGCTTGTTGGTTAGGGAAACACCCAAACCCCAAGTCAGGTCAGGATCTGGCTCCATACAGGATGGCATGATTTACATTCTGTCGGTACTCTGTGATACTCTGAGTTTAAAACAAAACTGAATCACACACCTCACAGTTAAGATATATTTACAATAAAGCAGTTTACTTTTGCAATAGGTTTTTCAATAGGTTTAGACCACAGAGTGCTACAGCTTATACCTATAGTTGTATGTTTTATGACATATTATTCCAGGATGTTTTAAATAATGAATTAACATATTCCCAAAACCTCTTTATACTATTTGAATTTTTTCTTGATCTGTGAAAGTTGCAAAATTTTCAACTTTTAATGTATAAGAACATTATTTCTCCTTAAATATGCAACATTTACAAAGGAAATGAATTTGAACTTTCATAGCTTCAGTATTACATAGAAGACATGTTCTTTCTTTCAAGTTGAATTTTCTATTTTCGTATTCTTACTGTAGAAGACTTATGATGATCTGGTAAATTGGTTTTGAACGTGTTAGAAAATTTTTGTTTTAATTCAACACCTTGCTTGCATTCATGTCTTGCAACATTAAACAGTTCGGTCTTTGCTTTTCAGTATTAAAAATTAGTTTCTTCATATTTTTATCAATATTTAGTTTAGTATTCATTTTCATTAATGTATTCCATAGTCATACTGTGTTTAAGTACATTCTGAATCTGAGGCAACCAACCCCTCTGTATAAAGAGGAACTGAAGTAAGACAATGCACACTAAAGTCATTGCCTTTTGGTAGTACGGCTATGTAGAAGCCTACTATGGCAGTTTGTGTTTGACCTTAAGCTTTCAGTTTATTACTCTTTACCTTAATTTTATCTGTTATTTTCTATAACCAATTAGGGCTCTTCATGCTTCATTGGCGCGCTCCCTGCCATTGAACTACTTCATATTTGAACTTGAAGCCAAGGTGAATGCATAGAAGTTTGTCCCCCCATTCCACCACTAGCACAGAAGCACACCCCTGTTCCAGGTATCCCTACTGGGGCAGGGAGTATGAAGGGATCCAATCTTTGATTGGCTTTGACATCTGGCCACTTGAACCTGTTTTGATCGCACAGGTGCTGATCTGAATGACCAGATTATGTGATCATGTTTTGACCCTTGGCTGGGACCCCTTTGACCTTGTCTCACCAAAGGGAGGTCTCCACTGGGATTGATGTAGGCCTTGGGGATGTATATTGAGACTTATTTTCGGCTTCAAAAGAAGCTTTTCCCATTTATTCCATTGACTGGTGCCTCTTAGGTTGATCTTGCCTAAGGTAAATTGCTAACTTGGGATAGATATAGGTCTGTGAGTCATAGACTTAAGGCTTAACTTCCAGTTCCTGCAGGAACTTTATAAGGCGAACCAGGCTGACCTTGTGTTTCCCCTATCAATTATGACAATTATAAGAAATTAACATTGTTGTGACCTTAATGGTATTTGACGTGTGATAATTTTGTAGAGAATGTATCAGTGTACATAAGTAACATAACCAGGATGGTAGTTTGCTTTTCGTAAGCCAGATTATGTGGCAACGTATGGGTTAATATTTTAAAATTCATCTTTCATTTTACAATCTTAGTTGTTTCAAATACTAACATGTAAATAAAGATTGTCCAATCTATCGATCTGGCATTTCACTGATACACATCACATATGACCTTTGACCTGCAGCTGACACACGAACTGGCCTCATTGTGAACAATATTACTTTCTGGGGCTATTTATGTGATAGAATAGATTGACAATAATACGCGATTGTTGCAATTTATCAGGTAAATATAGTGGTAAATATTTTTATATCTAACATTTTTACTTTACCTTGGATATCATAGTATATGTCCAACCTCCTTAATATGCCAGTGTTTTATGCCAATATTGAGGTTCAGGTTAGTATCAAGGTGTTATCCTAAGTATTTGTAACAATGACAGAATTCTAATGTAGCATTTCCATCTGGTTGTGTTACTATTACAACCATTTACACCATTAACCATTAAACGGATTTACAACTCTTTATAATTTTCAGTAATTTTCTTTGAACTCCGTCAATCCTCAGCAATATCGAAATTATAATTACATTGATGATGTTCCATATTATTTGGATGTATTTTCAATCCATGGTCACTTTTTCGAATAAACATTGAAGCATATTCTGTCACTTTAGTGTCAATAAAGTTACACAAGTGGCAATTTGTTTGACAAATGATAACTGATAGGTATACTTATACATAGCTAGTAATCTGTCAAAATTCATAAATAACCACTGTAAAAAATGCACCTCATTATTATTTTTTTTAACATGAGCTGTAGAGAGGCTTAAACTTCTGGAGTTCACTTTTTTAGTCTTCAGACTTTCATGAATTGTGGCATAGTGTGATGAGTGTCTGTCTTTTACAGAAGTTAAGTAGCAACGGGCTACGTTACAGGAGGGGTGACTGCTTCAGTGTACTACACATGTCTTTGATGGCTTTGCTACTCACGCTAGCCTCAGAACTCATTTTGGTCTTCTTTTTCCTGTGTTTTTGTTTTCTTTTATCTGTGGACTTTCATAAGATTGTAGCCGAGTTCTGGTATGAAAGAGTTAGGTTTAACCCAATATTAAAGCTACCCTCTTTCAAATTCAAAATACAGTTTATTAATAATTATTAAATAAACTTTTGTTGTTCACTGTATGAAACTTTGTTACTGAAACTAAATATCTGCCATGCACGTCTTTTTAACAACAACTTTAAAATATTCTCATAACTTGGGATCTCTCCCTGTTGTAGCACACAACTACACTTTTTGTAGCACACAACTACACTTTTTGTAGCACACAACTACACTTTTTGTAGCACAGAACTACACTCTTTGCAGCACAGAACTACAATCTTTGTAGCACAGAACTACACTCTTTGTAGCAGAGAACTACACTCTTGCTACCTTGGTGATCCAGTCAAAATCTGTAAGTGCCCCCAGATCAACAGAGGACAGGCCTTATATAGACATATCTGCAATATTTTGTCTTAACTGAGGTGACACACAGTCACCTAACTAGCAAACTTTAATAAACCATAATTCACACGTGACACATTATATCAATTATTTGATTAATTTAATTTATATCACAAATTACATTAAGTAAAATCATTTAACTAAAATGTCTAATAAACTATAAATGTAATTAATAGATAATAATTATTTTAAAACATTTTTAAAACCTTACGAAATAGTAAAAGTTAAAAATGTATGTCAATCAAGATTTATATGAATTTATTGGATTGTTTGTCAGAAATATGAAAGAAACCTCTAATTGCAAATTTTATTTCAATCCACTCAGTTCAACTCCATGTTCTTTGTCTTAAGGATTGTCCTAGCTTAATTTAGAAACTTGTTTACCTGGAATATATCGAGTAAATATTTAATGACAACTTACTTACTTCATCCCTTCTGTTTCTCTAGTACATGGCCCTAGTTTAATTAATAAATTTGCAAAGATATTTAAGCATATTGTACAACAGTTCACTTGGTTCATGACCTCATACATTTTAATCAATCTCTGGCCTTTAAAATGACACTGTTTAGTGCAACAGTTATAATCTCGAATCCTAGCATTTTAATTAAATATACCTCCCAAAAATATTAAAACAAATTATACAATAATTAATACATAACATGTCACCATGTTACAAGATTTGTAAGGCTGAAACGACTAGCATTTTGATGCGGTCATTTAGTTGTTTATACTAGCCGATTCATGATTGACTAGTCATAAATATAAATAAACCCCAAATAAACTGTTGTAAATCACTCACCACATAAAATATATGCATTAACATCATCTAATATCCTATTTTAAAGCATTTTTAATGATTTTTCAAGCTTTTAAACTTCTGACATCAAGCAGGATTTTGATCAATTAGAAAATGTCCTAACTGGTAGAAATACCTGAAATATTTTTAGCCGCTTAAATACAACTGTGTCTGAATGGGTGTATGTAGAGTAAATGAAATGGAGGTTAAACATTTCATGTGTTTTAATTGAATGGAACTTTCAACATATATTCTATATATTTGACTGTCTATTATGTGATTTATAGTTCATGTGTAGTAACAGATGTTTATTTAATGTAACTTAACTAACGTATAACTTTAAAAAAGGAAATTACTAACAATTGGAAAATTAAGATTTTTTTATTCACATATATAATCCAAATGAAAATTTAAAATAAAACATCCCATTTGTGTGTGTTTTACTGTTTTAAAAACAGATGTATTTAATAAAAGATGTACAAAATCAAATGTTCAGTGATCAGTAATCACTACTAATTGGTATACTAATTGTTTTAGTTAAAAAGTAAGTCACTAAAGCTTAACCAAATAAAGTCACTGGATAAAAACTACAAAACTGAGGTCACTAAAGGCTTCTCAAGGTTAATTTTTTCAGTCTTTGGAATAAAAGGCAGAGGTGGAAGAGTATTCTCCGAAGCACCCACAGGTGGCAAAGTTGGTTGTTCTGACTCACTGGATTCGTTGGATTGGGCCTGAACTTGATCAGTTATCTCCTTCTTGACCTCTTTCACTAGTAGTGGTAATGTTGGTAACCACAATGCATGTTCTATTTGCAACCTGATTATATCCCTTCTTTGACAAACATGAGTGGAAGAACACAAGCTCATCCACAGCGTCACCACCTAAGCTTGCTCACTTAGAAACAACAGTGTTGCTAGCAGCTAAAAATACTCGTTCTGAAGGGAAAGATGTAGATGGAATAGCCAACATTTTCTTTGCCAATTTAGCCAGTGATGAGTACTTTAACCGATTAGCTTTTCAGAGGATTGTACAACATTTCATGTGAAGGAAGCTCAGCAAAATACCTCTCAATTTCAACCTGAGGTGAATCATCAATAACTGCATCATCATACAAATCACCCATCAAGAACTTTAAAAGATCATCCTCTGAGCAAAGCTTTTTAGCTGGGGGTTCTTGTACCTTGTCGCTTTGTGGTTATTCTTCTAAAAAGCCTCAACAAGATAGCATCATGAATTTCATTTCACTTTGCATCACTGAACATCTCCAGTTGCTTATGAGCAGGCTGTAAAGCTGAAACTATGCCTATGATAACCTGTTCATTACCAATAATAAAACAGCATTGTATGGAATCCCTAATGATGGTTTTGATGTTTTGACTGTACCTGAATTATCCACACAATATTTCAAGTGGTTGATGACAAGACCACTGATGTTTGGATAAACATGACCAAGGGTTGGATAATACTCTGCACTGACTGCCCGAGTTGCCACTTGGGGAGGTATGATGATAGAGACAAGACTCTCTATAGTCTTCAAAACACAGTCTGATAGTTCCATTGAATGAGCATCACTTTCCTTTACAGGCCTGTCATAAAGGACTGAATAAACAGGCACGCATATTTCAATAACCACTCAAGCATGAAATATGTGCTATTCCAGTGTGTTTGTACATCTTGTACAAGTGTCAGTGATTTGCCCTTCCCATCAGATAATTTCTGGACTCTCTGTAAAGCATCAGATGCAATTCAATTCCAATTCCAATTCAACTTTTATAGCGCTTAATCTCTGCCAAAGTGACAGACTCTAAGGCGCAACATCATAAGCATAGTCACAAAAATCATTGTCCTTATCCATAGCAATGGTCGACAACATGGAGAACGCCATATGAGGTGGAAAATGCTAAGGAGGATAAGCTTGGCAGAATAGCTATGCCTTAAGTTTTTTTTCTGAAGGAAGCAATAGAAGTGGCAGATCGTAAATCATCCAGGAGTTCATTTCATATTTTGGGAGCACCATATGCAAAGCTTAGACCAAACTGCTTTGTGGATTTGTAAATAGATGGTTGGTATTGAGGAACATGTAGAATTATATCATCAGATTGGCTCAACCGAGTATTATAGGCACATTGTCTAACTTTGAGAAATGGGCTGAAATATTTTGGACAGTTAGTATGTAGGTATTTGTATACCAGCAAGGCAGTCTTGAAGATGCAACAGTGCCTTATGGGTAGTCAATGAAGGACTTTTCTTAGTGGAGTGGTATGAGAAAGACATGTGGCTCTACAAACAATTCTGGCCAGACTGTTTTGAATGCATTGTAGCTTGCGTAGGTTAGAAACAGATAGACACCTAAACAAGGTGTTACAGTAGTCAAGTCTACTCCCCACAAGTGCATTTGCAGCCATAAGAGCAGCATCACGAGTCAAGTACTGTCAAATTTGTCTAAGATCCCTCATCTGGATGAAACAAAATTTACATACATTTTTAACATGTTTGGTGAAGGAAAAGTCTGAGTCAAACCAGACTCCCAAATTCTTAACGGCATCTGAAGGTATCAGTGATTCACCCAATATGTTTACTGGAAAGAATGGATTTAACTTTTCTTGTTGAGACTTGGAGCCAAATATAATAAAGTCGGTCTTATCGGCATTCAGCTTTAGTTTATTTGCACACAACCACAGTTTGACATATTCGAGACACTTTCCTAGCCAATCGAAGGCAATTTTTGCATTTTTGTGTGTCAGTTGAATAAACAGCTGGGTATCATCGGCATAGAAGTGAAATTTGACATCTGGATGTTTAGAGATTACTTTGCTCAAAGGTGTGGTATACAACGAAAAAAGAAAAGGACGAAAAGCAACAACAGATCTTATGGAAAAACTCAAGAGCATTACGATACTTGGTTAAGGTTTTGGAAACATCTGCAATCTTCAATCTACCATTCACAACCAGCTGCAATGTGCGCCCAGCACATCCAAAAATAGGCATATCCAAGGAGGGCAAGACTACCACATTAATTTTGAACTCATCCACATTTTTGTTTATTTCTTCGGCAATATTTTTGCATGTGTCCCTTTCTAACATTGTATATGTAGCCAGAACCTGACTGCAACTTTCCAAATCCTTATCAATGTAGTAAGACGTTAAAGTTATGTATCCTTCAATAGCAGCAGAAGTACAAATATGAGTTATAAGTGCTACTCCTGATTGGCTTGATACAACTTTTATCATTTCTTTTTTTTCTCACAATAAATTTGTGTAAATAATTTTTGACAGTGGTGCGGCAAGGAGTTTTAAAGTTTGGATCCAAAGCACCAACAAGTGATTGAAAACTCTCCCCATTTACAATACACAGTGGTCTTAAGTCTAAATCACACATTTGAACAATTGTTCTAACAAGGAGCTGATACCTTGTGTCTGTCATTTTTATTCCAAACCTAGCACCCATCACCTGTTTTAAAGTTTGTTGTTTTGATGAAGTGTCAGAAGCGTGAGACTTTTTTGGTTCTACACTTGCAGGATGTTTTTTCAGATGATTTCGCATAGCACTGGTTCCACCATTATTTGCCAGTTCAAAGTTACAGATATTACATTCTGTCTTCCTTCTGCCATTAACTTCTACCAGTTCAAAGTGTTGCCACACTGCAGACCCTTTTTATCACTCATTTGGTAATGTAGATTTGTGCAATTTCAAAATTATATCCTTTGTACCAAAATTCAAAAGATAATTCCCACTCTATCACTAATTAGTAAATCACTTAAAATTAAAAATGCAAACCTAGACCAAATCACATTGTATAGTATGGCACATGTTTCACCTTGTATCAGACAAAACAAGAATAATATTCGTGGCAAAAATTATTAATTCTAAAATTTTCAGATGGCATATGCAACTAACAACTTCTTGATCAGTACAGTTATATTTCATCCAATTTAACTAAAGAAATGAAGTAACTGTGCTTTTTATGTACAAAAGATGCCAAAACAAAATGAAATAAAGGGTGAGATAAATATATTACGGAAATGTCAATTAGTCGATCACCGAAAATGGTAGTCGGTTCACATTGCCACACCATAATAATCAACTAGTACAGTTAATTATTTTAGCACTAGAGATTTGGCGTAGGGTTATAAGTACTCGTCTCTTCACTGAAGTTAAGCAGCATTGAACTATGTTAATACTGGGATGGGTGACTGTTTCAGTGCACTACTTGTGTCTCTGATGGCTTTGCAACTCATGCTTGTAGACTAAAACCCCTTTCAGTCTTGTTTTTTTTCTATATTTTAGTTTCCAATCGGAACACCATTCATGATGAGTGGTACTTAATATGGTTTGGATACATTTACCTGGTCAATAAACATAATGATTTTTAACAGATGACATTAAATTTTCTAACTTTAAGTGCTATGACTCATCATTTGATAGCATATATTTTCATAACATACATTATCATTTTGAAGTGTAAAGAACATTACTTTGAAGGGGGTGCAGCCAACATTTCAGTCTTTAGCTATTTCTCTGTTACGACACTTGATCTATGTAATGACTTACATCAATATAAAAGTTAGATCTTTTTTAAATAGGATACTCATGCAAAGGCAGATTTAGGCCTCAACTCTCTATCAGAAGATAAAGCTTTTGTGATGTGTATCTTTTCTTCACTGTTATACCTTTTAAGGTGAAAAGGGTTACCTTATATTATTGTCAAACCTAGGAAATGTTGATCTGTTTGGTGTTACTTTCAAGCAAACTGTAGAATACATGTTTTGCTGACATGTTGGAATAATCTCTAATTAATATCCCAATTAGCAACCACACTGACAGCTGTGTTTTAATAATAAATTTGACTGATCATTCCATTATTTAAACTTCATTGTGGGCATAGGGGCATTCCGTTAATTTAAGATCCTATATATAAATAGAAAAAGGACATAAATGAAAAGCATGCATTTCCGTTTTCTTATTTGACATTTTCCACCTTATCAATGGGACTTACATCATCTGTTAGATGATTAAACATGCAAATGAGAATTAAGAAATGGAATAATTTTCAAGAAAAATGTCACAAATTCCCATTATAGTATGCTATATATAACCAAAAATATTGAATTTCAGCTCATTATTATTCAATTAGATCTAGGCAACTATATTAGGAAAATGAAAACTACACATTATTTCCTTTTGAGTTTTGAAGAAATGAAAATAGGATTCACAGGCAACTCAATCAATAAGTCACCTAGGAATTTGATTGGATGATTGAGGTGTCAATCAAATTAGGGAAGCCTTCCACGTGCTAGTCAGTATTGGCACTTCAAAGGCCTGTGACCTCATACTTTATGATGATGTCACAATGCAGTGTACTTTGAATTATGCTTTGACATTTGTGCAATAGTACCCGTGTTTTCAACATGATTATGTCTCAGAAAAACAATTATATTCAAGTGAACATTAAATAAAATTTTATCTAACTCTAAGTAATGATAGTTCATGTTTTAATATGTGCATATTTATCTTATACAGCTATTACAGTAAATTTTCCTTTGTTTTGGCATTTAGAACTGCTTCACTGCCACTTCTTGGTTTTGTGGGCACTGTTTTACATTTTTCTTCTGGGCCTCGGCTCTTTATCTTGACCTCTGTGACCTTTGTGAGGTCAGTGTCGGACCTTCCCCTTGTTGGGGTACTGGATGGACCAGTAGTGAGAAGGGGTTATTATCACCCATTGTTCATTGACATAATCATATTCTCACCTCTGGGCTTGTAGTTTGGGTCTCTTGGATTTGAACCCAGAACCCAGATGGTATAGAAAATAGATTTTACGAAGTTGTGTAACAGTTTATAAGTATTCACTTGTATTATCAAGTATCTATATTACTTGCCATTTTGAAACCAGTGGGCTGTTTTGATATAGCCATGGCCATATAGAAATGGCCAAGTAAATATGATTTTATTGTTGAAGAACAAAATGGATTCCGATCAAAACGATCTTGTGAAGATCACATTTTAACACCAATTACTAGTATTTAGCATAGGAAAGCAAGTAAACTAGACACATTTGCAGCCTTTATTGATATGAACAAGGCATTTGATAGTATCAATAGATCTTTATTACTTTATAAATTATTGAGATACAATATTCAAGGGAAAATGTATAATGCTATTAAAGCTTTGTATTGTAGAAAATTCTCTTGTATTAACTTAAATGGTCACCTCACAGAATGGTTTGAATCATTAGTAGGTGTCAGACAAGGGGACAACCTGTCACCAACATTATTTAATATATTTTTTAATGATTTGGCAAATGAACTAAATGCTTTAAATCTGGGAATAAAATTGGGAGATCTAAAAATCTGTATGTTGTTATACACAGATATTGTGATATTGCAATTATCTCAGAGAATGAACAGAAAGTGCAGAAACTTTTAGATCATGTTCATGGATGGTGTAAAAATGGCAACTAAATTTGAACATTGATAAAACACAAATTGTACATTTCCGCAAAAGCCAAAAACAGTGGACTAAGTTTGAATATAAAATAAGATTAAAGTTACAGTAGTTTCCAAATATAAATATCTGGGAACTTTCCTTGATGAGTTTGCAGATTCAGCTGGATGGGGTCTTGGCTCTTTCTTATCTTCATTTAAGCAATTTAAAGTTTGTGGTTATAGAACTTATGAAAAAATAATTAAATAAATATTAGTTATTCGTTTCATATTTGGTTGTATTCTGAGATGTATAATCTGTTGATTAAATGTAACTTATGCTGGTCCTGAGTTTAGTTTGTTTCCCATACTAATAGCCCAACTTGCAAGAAAGTTGGGCTATCGGTGTGGGAAACAAACGAAACAATTATGTATTGGCCCTATCACATAGTTTTTGAATTACATGTTATTTTGACAATATAAAAATTATAAATACCAAGTCACAATACCAATTCTTTATTGGTACATCCTAGCATATATGACGTCACAGGCCTTTGAAGTGGCAGGGGAGGGAGTGTGGCTTGTTGGTGAACTTTTTGGCACCCAGATGCCCCACCCACAGTCACCAATCAAAGGGGGTCTTTAAGTGGTAAAAATTTCAAGGTTTTCAGTCATGCATTTTAAAGTACTTTACACTTATGTTTGTATTTTAAAAATTAAATCAGTAAAAGCAACATTGAAATGTTTTTCATTATTATATTTAAAAAAACAAATGAGAAAAATATACAAAGGCTTTTAAGAAAACATAAAATGGAGCTCTACACTTATTTCATTGGTACAAAAACTTAACCTGAAAACCACAGAAAACCAGTTTCGAGAAGATAACCATAAAGATCAATAATGAGAAACACCTGTTATTTCCTTTTTCCTTTTGAAAGTTTGCAAAACTCAAAAAGGAAAACAGTCATTTTTCGTTTTTCGTTTTCCGTTTTATAAATGGGAAAACAAATTAACGGAATGCCCCTGATTAATTAAACAATCATTAAATTATATTATCTGTTTTAAACCTATAAAAGTGATCTATGAAAATGAATAACTTCAAATATTTGTTTTTAATTAACTGTTAAGTAAGCTGGTTTTCATTAAATTGTTTGTTACTATGACTACATGGAAATATATATTTGGATGAAGTTTCGATTCTGCTGAAGTTTTAAATTGATTTAATAGATTTATAAACATTATGTATTTTTAATGGAAAATGATAAAAAGATTTGATATTATTATTTGACGAAAAGTGGAAACACAGAAACATCACATGGTCATTTTATTACCATCAATTAACACCCCCAGTAAATGATAAATCAAGAAAGGCAAAAATATATTTCAGATGGAAAATGTTATACGTCAATGTCAACTGACACTAAATGTCTTTAACTTGGCACAAAATGACAGTGCAGGACAAAAGAAACTGCACAAAAGAATTCAGATGAATGAAAATTGGACAAAAGGTAAATACTATGACAGAAGGTTTCTTTCTTTCTTAAAATAAACTTGATGACAAAAACTGTATAAAATATTATTTGATTCTGTATAGAAAGATTCAATATTTTTTGGCAAAATTGGGTGAGTTAAATATTTTGTATGTGATAGTTGAAAGGCCGTGACTATTTTCTCTACTACTACACATCTTAGACATCCCTTTTTTGTGTATCAGACTTAATAGTTTAGACATTTGTGGCGTTTTTCTAATTCAAGATCTATGAGTTATTTTGGATATGATCTTCGAAGGAAGATGACAAGCAAGGTTAGATTATTTTATCACTTCCCAAACTTTATTGGACTTAGTATCTCAGGTAGATATAAAACCTGGTTACAAAACAGACCATTCATTAATCAGCTTATCTCTTAACCTCATAAACTTTTCTCGTGGTCCTGGTGTTTGGAAGTTTAACACTAGTCTTTTGAAAGATCAGGAATATATTGCATGTGTAAAAAATTGGATAACAGATGAGAAATTAAGATATGCAGCCCCAGTTTACAATTTGGAAAAAAAAACATAATATACCAGATGATAATTTACATCTTAAAATTGATTATGATTTGTTTCCGGAAATGTTGTTATTGAGAATATGAGGCGAAACAATCAAATATGCTTCTCACAAGAAAAAGCTTAGTAAAGAAACTGAAAATAACCTTCTCTCTGAGATAGAGCCTTTGGAGAAAAACCTAAGGAGCGATAACTATAATAGCTACTTAGAAAAGAAGTCACAGCTTCAAACGATTAGGGAAGATGCTATAAAGGGGCATCAAATTCAATCAAGAGTGCAATGGTTAAATGATTGGGAAAAACTAAATTCTTCTGTTCTCTTGAGCACCGTAATTATATTGAGAAACCTGCCAAAAAAATTTAATTGTGAGATGGTACCTTGAGTACTGATCAGAAAAAAATCTTTGCAGAATTTCAGTCCTTTTACACCAAACTTTTCCAGATTGATGATTCAAATCTGGAAAAGATTGATCTAGAAGATGTTTTGAGACACTGTTCTCAAAAAGTTCATGGTGAATATATTAATCAAACTGAAGGGCACTTAACTATTAAAGAATTGAGCAATGCTTTAAAGCAAACTAAAAATAATAAAACACCTGGAGTAGATGGTTTTCCAGTAGATTTTTTAAAGATATTTTGGAGGGAGCTTGGTGTTTGGATTCAAAAGGCTCTAAACAGCAGTTATGACAAAGGAAAACTGTCTCTCTCCTTAAGACAGTGCCTGATAAAATGTTTACCAAAACAGATAAAAGCAGGGAAGAAATAAAAAATTGGCGTCCCTTATCAATGCTTTCAAGCATTTATAAGCTGGCTTCAACACCTGTTGCTAATAGAATCAAGCCTTTACTGAACTATTTGATTGACAGTACTCAGAGAGGTTTCATATCGGGTCGAGATATTGCCGAAAATACCCATTTGGTATATGATATTATTCACACTACTGAAAAATTAAACATTACAGGACTCCTAGTTTCAATAGATTTTCAGAAGGCTTTTGATTCCATCTCATGGGAATTTATTTTCAAAACTCTCACTTATTTCTGTTTTAGAGCCAATTTTCAGATATGGATTAAATTGTTCAATACAGATATTACAGCAAAAGCTTTGCAAAATGGTTTTCTCATGGATAACATAAACATACAATGTGGGTGTAGACCAGGAGATCCCATCTCCCCTTACCTATTTATAATCACGGCACAGATATTAACAATATTAATTATTCATAATCCCTGAATAAGAGGTATTTTATGGTATTGAATTCAAAATCACACAATATGCAGACGACACCACACTCTTTTTGAATGGTTCACAAGACTCATTATTAGCTGCACTAAACACACTGAAAACTTTTGGAACTTACTCTGGGCTTAAAATGAATACAGAAAAAACTTGGGTTGTCTGGATTGGAAGAAAAAGGCATTCAAAGGAAAAATTGGTTGACAAAGGCCTTCTGTGAGGATGTACACATTTTGACCTACTGGGAATAAAATTTTCAAACAACCTTATGGATATGTTGGATATCAATTATGACAAAAAGATTTGTGAAATAAAAAATCTTATAAATATCTGGGAGAAGCGATATTTAACACCTATAGGGAAAGTAACTGTTGTGAAAACTTTTATTTTGGCAAAACTAAATCACTTATTCTTGGATGTTGCCAAACCCTACCCCACAATTATTAAAAAAAATGAAGATTTATGCTATAAAGTTTTATGGTCAAATAAACCTGACAATATAAATAGAAATATAGTAACCCTTGATGGGCAATCAGGTGGACATAACATAGTTAATGTAAAACTGTTTATAAAATGTTTAAAAACAACTTGGTTCAGAAAATTGTTGCGACAAACGGATGCCCCATGGAACAAGTTATTTCAAGCAACCTTTGGAAAATACCAAGAAAAGTACACTGGATTGGGTCCTGAATATATAGTTGAATTAAATAAAATTATAAAAAATAAATTTTGGAATAATGTCTTTGAGTCTGCATATAATATATTGAAACATCAACAGCTGCACACAAGTGAACAGATTTTGACAACCCCCTTATGGTACAATAAAACATTGTCATATGAGACTTTTTATATTCCTCAATGATACAGTAAAGGGATCAACTCCATCTCAGACGTTTTAGATGATAATGGCCATATTAGGTCACAAATTTATATAATCTAAGAAATATCAACTTTCTGCATTACTTGAGAGTCAAAGGTATTTGTAATCAGCCACTGAAAGAATTTAATTTTCAGCACAACAATGTCTTTAGACCAAATATACCAAATCATAAAGATTCTGTACCAATCTCATAAGGGAGCTAGGGATTTTTATAAGTACGTCAATAAATACAAAAAAATAATCATTCGATGAAGTTAAAATGGAATGTAGACTTATCCCTCAATATAGATGAATCAACTTGGTGTGATACATTAAAAGTATGTTTTAACACAACAAATGATAATAGACTAGTATGGTTCCAGTTAAGGATAATCTACAGGATATTAGGAACAAATCATTATCTAAACAAAATAGGAGCATCATCATCTTCACTTTGTAGACAATGTGACAATGCTCCAGAAACATTAATGTATATTTTTACCGAATGCCCTATTACCGTAAGTTTATGGGAAAACATAAAAATGTATGTCAAAGAGAAAATAAATTGTCAGTTAAGATTAAATAATCTGGATTTTATGCTGGGATATTTACTGTCAGATCAGAATAGAACCCCTATAAATATTTTGCTGGTCCTGACAAAAATATATTAGTGACTCTTTTAAAAATAATACCGTTATGTGTCTAGACAGACTAATGTATCAGTCCAAGCACACATATGCATAAGAAAAGCTCTTGGCAAATCTACAAGACAAAGAGGCCTTTTTTGACTTAAAATGGAAAAATTGGCAATTGATTGTGGAGTGAGTAACCACATGCCTTAATCAAGTAAACATGTCCCTTGTAATTCTAATGTTTCTTTTATAATAGTTCTATATCACTTATTTGTATTCTTTGTACAGTTACAAATTGTTATCTACAAAGTGTTGCTGTATCCTCACTAATAAATGTATTGTTTACGGACAAAAAAAAAAGATTACAAAGTCATCATACATTTAATATCAAGCACTTAGCATTTACATGAATTCACATAAAAGACTTTTTATTTCATTTGCATTACACAATTTTTTTCTGTAAAATTTTTTAAATATTTCTAATTTTTAAACTTTTTGAAACATTAATATATTTTTATAACTTTAAAAGTTTTTCAAAAGTGAAAATTAAAAGGTCAAATAAAAAGGACCAAATCATTTTAAAATTCTTAAAGTCAAAATCTTTTCCCAATTTTAGAAATTTCTCAAAATTCAAACCCATTATTTTTGTAACCATTGTTAAAAGGTCAAAGTGTTTTTCAAATCTGAGAAATTTCTCAAAGGTCAAAATATTCTTAAAAATTTCCAAGTTTCTAAAGATAGAAATCTTTTGAATGTGTTCAAGTATTTTGAAAGGTCCAAAATTTCCATGTCCAAGTTCCTTTTTTAACTCATAATTTTTGTGTTTGGTGTGTAGCGGAGTAATATTTTTTGCTTTGCTTTTTTGAACATGTAAAAGATGGAAATATATTGGTAGTCCTGAGAAGGACTTATAAATCAGCAGCTTTCCTAAAAAGTACATTTTACAGCTTTTGGAGGTAAGTGCAGTAACTCTTATTCTGCTGTTGCTGCTTGGGCTCTGATGGCTGCTGTAGGGGCTGGGCTAGCTCCTAATGAAGGCTCTTGTTTGGTGGTCGGAGGAGATGTGGCATGTTGATATAGGTCACTTGGTGTAAACTGTTGTGGTTTATCTGTCTACTGCTACGTCCTGACTGACTGTATATTCCCCAAAAGGCTAGTATGCCCTGTGATATTCCCAACTTTCTTCTCCTGTGACAGAGGCTACTGACGGTGAAACTCTGACTAGGGCTAATGGTGAAAAGTAGCTGTCTTAAAGTCTTGGTTGTTGATCGTCAAGTATAAAATCTGCTGCCCTCTGGACTGTTGTCCTGTCGACACCACTGGGCTTTGTTGAACTAACTTGGCTGCCTGGCAACTATGTTTCTGGAATAGTCAAGAAGTACTCCTTGGCAGTGGCTGCTGGCTTCTGCTGATAAGTCTGTGGCACATATGTAGAAGTGGCACTGGAGCTCCTAGAAATTGAAGAATGCTGTGGCTGGCGGTTCCTTTCCTCTGACCTGCTCTGTATCTCACCTAATAGTTCAACTGCCTCCTATCAAATAGTCTAAAAGTACTTTTCCTCCAAGTTTTCAACTTCAAAGGTAATAGCAGAGGCTGTTCTGGTGGTTTCCTGCCTAGGCCCAAGGAAAGATGTGAGCTGTGGATCCTCGTGAAATATCATGCGTTGCAGCTGCACTAGCACTTTATCTTCTCCTTGGTGGCTTAATTCCAGAAGACTTGCTGAAGCCCTTCGTTCTGGTGTGGCTCTTTAAAAATTGAATCCAGTTCTGCTGATCTGTCATTTTTGTGGGAGCCTGGTCAGACTTGGACTGGGTTAATTTTTCATTGCTAGTCCTTTGGGATTTGAACCAACTCTTTCACTTTTTAATGAGAGGTTGAGGTTGCTTGCAAAAGTTTCCATATGCAATAATTCCTGGTCTCGTTGTTTCATCGTAAAGGTGATTGTAGGTAATAAAACTGAATTTATCATCATATGAAAAAACCATTAGACAGTCGCTTGTACCAAATTTCCCTGTCCCACTCCTCCAAAACAATATCTCTGCATCGGTGGCAAGTAAAGAATCTGGGTGTTATATTTGACTCAGACTCCTTTGACACTCATGTTGCCAAGGTCTGCTGAGCATATTACTATCATCTTCGTGATTCCCAAATTCCTTAGTGTTGAGACTGCAATACTTCTGGCAAATGCTGTGGTCAGTAGTCATCTGGACTTCTGTAACTCTTTACTTTTGAGTGTAATCAAGTCCAACATAGCTAAACTACAGAGAGTCTAGAATGTTCTGTGCCACATTATTTTCAGACTTGGGAAAATGTGTCATGTAACACCTTTTCTGAAAAAAACTCCACTGGCTTTTAAGTCAATGCCATGTCCTCCTTAAGTATAACCTTCTGGTATTCAAGGCCATCAATTTTTCACAGCCCCCGTATTTATCAGCTTCAATAATATCAAGCAGTCTCACTCATGGCAACAGGCTATCTCTCTCCTCAATCCGCCCTAAGAAACACATAGGCAGGCGTGGCTTTGCAGTATCAAACAAGCTGCCACAAACTGTCAGATCCCAGCAAACAATTTATGGTTTCAGAAGCCAGCTAAAGACTCACTTGTTCAGTTCAGCATACCCCCCAACTTAGTTATACCCTGGCCGGTGCCTTTTGGATCTTGGCCAATGTCTGTCCCTGAACTATCCCTTCTTGGACTTTAGACATTAGAGGATTTGTATCAATTTTCTGCTCTAAAAATCCTACTATTATTATTATTTATTATATCAGGCACATACTAAGACTAATCTAAAAACTACCGGTAACAGTCATGAAGGGAAACCAATCATGTCTTGGAAGGAGATAATAACATTTTTAGTCAAGCAAACCGGGTGCAATGCTAAAAGAGTAAAGGATGTATTCATGGAAGGCCCTGGCATATTGTATAAAGTTGAAGAAAAAATAATGATGGTCTTAGAACAGGTGTCAGGTATAAGGTACCCATGGGCTTAATCTCCAAACATGCTGATTCTACATCAATTGTAATGCAAAAATCAGAAGTCTTAAAATATGATAGGGTTGTCTCAAGAGGACCATCACAGTGTTTGGTAGTTAGAAAAGCTAGGGAGGAAAAGACATCTGAAACAGATAATTTTTGCAGTCACTTTTGAGCAGTTTGAATTTGCAGTGGCTAATCATTCCATAGGTTTTGAGCATCATATGAGGAGCACTTGTCAAAATGAACGTTAGATTTATTAACTGAAGAGCTTTAGAAAGGAACTTTGAGAAACATATATTCTAGATTTCTAGGTCTTGTTCTAACAGCAGATGTATGTAGAGACAAATATGGGGCAACGTATTTTGGCTTGCCATTGGTGAGTTACTTATTTATGAGTACCATGGTTTTGAAGATGATTCATTGTTTAACAGGAAGCCAGTGAAGAGACTTTAAAGTTGGAGTGACATGAGAAGCACCAGAGACAAAGCATGCCAAACAATTTTGGATATTTTGAAGCCTTCAGATATTCTTGGAGGACAAACTGTAAAATAGAGAATTGCAATAATCCAGACGACTACTGACTAATGCATTTGCCACCATGACTGATACGCCATATGAGGGAAAGCATCTGATACGATGAAAATCAGTAAGGTTAGCAAAACAGGATTTAATGACAGAATTTACATGTTATTAGAAGCCCAGCTTCATTGTTTTAAACCAAGGCCAGTAACAAGGAACAAATTAAAAGAGATGGACAGGCTAGAATCTTTATACATAATCACCCCAATAGGGTTTTTACGTGGGCTGTTCCGACTGTTCACAATCAGAAATCTTGATGGCCCAGTTCACATATAGGGAGATTAAAAACTAACTGTAAATTGTGTGTCACTGCTAGATAATTATCCAATTCCAAGACTTGTGTTCCAAACTACCAGGAGGTAAGTTTTCACCAAAGTACACTTCAGCCATGCCTATGAGCAAGTTAGACCTGAAGATGTACACCACAGATAAGGTCTCTTTACATACAAAAGACTGACTCACAGCATTTTATCATCTATCAGAATATTTGAAAGAGAAATGGATTAGCTGTTAATGGCTGGAACATGTACCTGTTACAGCTGATCACATATTGTTTTCAGGGGAGAATAAAACCTTAAAACCATTAAACTGGTTAGAAAGAAATTGTCAGACTGTAGCGTCACGCAGATAAGAAACAAACATGAGTTTCTGTGTGGAAGTGTTGTATTGTATGGCCACAGACTGGATGGTAAAGGCATCTATTCATTTGATTCCAAATTTAAAGCCATACAGGAAGTGCTTAGTCTTTGTCACACAAATTACAGCCCTACTTGAGATTGCTGAACATGTACAGGAAGTTTTTAAAGAAATTAAGTTTGCTGGCAATACTAATCACCCAGTGTAGAATGATTATTTGTCGAAGTTTAAATAGGCACAGCAAAAGACATTTGACAAAATCAAAGTGCTTTAACGTCAGTAAACAGCTGATCCATTACCAAGAGAGGCTGTCTTGCCATGTGAAACATCACCTTGTGACACTGGAGAGACACTTTCATATATAAGCTGGAAGAAGGCTATGAAAAACCTTTTGCATAGCACAGACACCAGTAGAAAGAAAAATATACTCACGTCAATAATAAAGGTCGTACAGGAATCTTCTGAGTGCGGAAATTTCACCAGTGCGTTTTAGATGTAATTTTAATATTACCTAACCAAAATCCCTATTTATTTTTTTAGGTCCAACTACACTACAATTACAATATTGTCAAGAGTGGATATTAGCCTTTTACACAACTGCCATTGTGCTTGTCAATACATAGTCGACAGGAAAACTTAAGAAAATATTGATGTTTATCTTATATTTTTGTACATTTTCGGATTTTTATTATGACTTTGTTAAGAGGAAACTGCCCTTTCTTTTGGTTTTATGTGTTTCACTTCCTATCAGTAGCCGATTTGATACGGGTTATGCTAAAATGTGGAATTTTGGAAATGGAAAGGCAGGGGTGGATCCAGCTTTTATGTAAGGTGGGGGTTCACATCGAGTAAGGTGCGGGTTCACATTGAGTAAGGTGGGGGTTCACATCAGACATATTATAACTAAGGGGGTCGGGGGGCATGCCCCCCTGGAAAAAAATTAATTTTTGGTAAAAATAGAGTGCATTTCCTGTAAATTTAACACCACTGTCAAGAAACAATTTTGTACTTTTTGTTAAACCCCTTTACATTATTTTTCAAGGGGGGGGTTCAACCCCCCCCCCCCCCCTCCCCCGCCCCCCCTGGATCTGCTAGTGAAAGGGTATTAATTATCATCCTCCTGATCAACTTATTTTTGATACCAACCTATCGGTAGTCTGACGAACACCTATATTCATCAACTGGTTGGCAACACGAGGTGAATGATGTATACCTTCAGATTACAAAAACAGGTAAAACGAACTTAGCCTGCATGATGGCATTCTGTGAGGACCTCCAGTTTACATACCACCACAGGGAAAAACGAAGATCCAGGATGAACTGCATGAAATCGATTCAGGAATTTCCAGAATTAAGGCATTACCAGGAATAAGTGTTTTGTGACCAGGAATAAACAAGAACAATGGACAAAGAGTAAGTGTAGTCCCTGTCAAGAAAGCAATAACCGACCAGAACAACTAAGACTACATCCATGGTCCAGTATTCTATGGACTAGGCTAAACATTCCAGGTCAATCATTGGGAAAATGATCTAGGTATTAGTTAAAGCAACATCTATGTGGCACGAAGTCAAGATGGTAGATATCTATGTCATCAAGGACCATTGAGAGGTTGCACAGGATATGCCCTACTAATGGTGTACCGAGGTTCTGTCTTCACCAGTGAAGAAATGTGCGAATTCCTAAAGAAGAATAACATCCATATTCTTACAGTCCCTTTCCTTCAATCATCAAGTGTAATGGCTGAGATATGCATACAGTTTCAAAAATTGAATGATGGAATGCTGCAAACAAAATTAAGCAGATGTCTGTTTAATGGTGCAGTTCCACTAAAACCTACCCTTTAACCAACGCTGTGACTCTAAGGCTGGTTGTGAAAGTCATGGAGTAGTAGATAAAAAGTCGTTAACATGCAGAGTCAGTTTAGAACTCCCCAACAGGACGGTATAGTTACAGACAGGATGTGATGACCTCACTGACAAGACTTAGGGTCGGGGACATTTTTCCTAACTGACAAGCCGCAAAGCAAACAGACAAGCTGTAAAGTCAAACAGACAGGCCAGGAGCATGTTCCTGACCCATGCCTACAGGACTGATTGATTTTGTGGGTCGGTAACTAAAGTCAGCAGCCAGAATCCCCTGTAACCCCTGTAACAAGGAATATGACACTCACTTCACGCTTCAATGATAACGGGAACACATTAAGAGAAACTCTTTGACAAGTTAAGGGTGCTTTGTTTTTTTATTGAGTTGAACATGTTATTATTCTTCATCATTTCAAGATGCAGAAGACAGAAGAACCCAGTAGCTGCCTAGTCAGAACCATCACAACCACAGCCACAGCCATGAAGAAGGAGGAGGAAGCCACAAAATCCATGGGTTACTCCCTGGCTATGTCACAGGGCAGAAAGGGGATGCTACAGAACACTCTTGGACGAATTTATTACAATTGGCATACCAGACTACAGGAATTTCATTACGATGGAACCAGTCTTCATTGATTTGAAAGAGGGAAGAATTACCCGCACCTCAGGAAGCCATTGGATGTATGACTGAAACTAGCTGTCACATTGAGACATTTATCCACAGGAGAAAGCTACACTTTACTGCAGTACCACTGCAGGGTTGGAAGGACCACCATCGCTAAATTTGTATCCAATGTCTGTAAAGCCATCTTATGCGAAATTCATAACGAATGTTTCATACATGTCCCCAATGAAATTGGTGCAATAGATAGCAAGCACATAGCTATCAGGAAGCCATGGAAGTCATGCAGTGAATATTTCAACTATAAGGGCTACTTCTTCCTGGTACTGTTAGCTTTGGTGGATGCTGAAAACAAATGTCTGTGGGCCAACGTAGGGGCCAGTGGTTCAACATCTGATGCTCAGATCTTCAACCGTAGCAAGCTGAAGAGAAGAATTGAGAACGGCACCTTGGGACTACCACCACCTGAACCGCTGGGACCAGGAGGGCCAAATCTATACTAGTTCCTGTTGGGGGAACGATGCCTTTGCCCTCATGCCTATGTTGATAAAGCCTTACAGCAGAACACAACTGACCAGGGAGGAGAGAATAGCCGACTACAGAATTTCAAGGGGACACAGGGTGGTAGAAAATGCCTTTGAAATATTAGCTAGCAGATTCAGGGTACTACTACGCACCATGGAGCAAATGTTGGGAGAGACATTGTGTTAACATGTATGGTGTTATATAACATGCTGAGAAGCCATCAGTGGGGAGCAGAGAAACCACCAACACCAGCAGATGACATACAACCACCAGAGAATGACCAGGTGGAGCAGGGACAAGATGTCAGAAATTTATCAGGGAAGGCAAAACGTCAAAGAAATTTACTCACAGACTATTTCAACAACCTTGGGGCACTGGCAGGGCAGGAGGACAGAATTTAAAAAGACTGAGGGGAGAAGAAGCTGTCATCATTTAACAATCAGTCCTTTTCAAGAACTTTTACTGAGAAGTGCAAAAAAATAATTTCAAAAAATGTGAGGCAATTCTAATTGAAAAATAAAATCCCATTGAAAAACAAACTTAATAATTTAAATGGACAAATTTCAAACCAAGATTCAAACCCAAGTCCTTTTAATTCAAAGTTGACTTTTAAGCTGTACTTGAAGTTAAATTTCTTGTAACTTAAAAAAGGAAATTATGTGTAAGTTAATCAGCTCAATCACCGTTTGTTCGTCTGTCAGTCCACACAAACACTCACTTCCCCTTTTTTGGCTTGTATTGTTATGTTTGATATGTTTTTTGGCTATTTGTCTCAAACAACTTTTGTTGGAGGAAGTGACACTAAGATTTTTAAGGGTTTGTCATAGTGACAATATTTGTTGAGGGGATTGAGGGGATAAAATGTCACTTGAAAAGGGTTTGCAGTAGACGGCTGATGAGTGACATCTGATGCTATGCTGATTTCCAGTTCAGATTCAGTCTCTCTTGAAGTATTGGGAACTGAAGCTGTTGCTGCTGAAGGTCGCATTGATGATCTGGAGCCAGGCTAAAACTGTCCTTCTTCCTTTCTTTTAGTGTTCTTGGTTGCAACTTGAGCTTGCCATATCTGGTACATTGAGTCTCAAATCACTTCTTGACAATGCTGACAGGTAAATTCCTGGAAGCTGCAACAGTTTCTGAGACCATCTTTCCTGTGCTTGTCTTTGAACTTCGAGTGAGTCATGTCAAATAGTTCCTCGTGCTTTTTCGGGAAATCCATGATTGCTTCTTCATCAGATTCACTCAGTAAGATAGATTTCATCTGTCCCTTCTTCTGCCTGGATTGCATGCATTCAGAATCTGTATCTGTATCAGTCCTAGGTCTCTTTTCCCCTCTGTCCTCTGTCTCCTCTGTTCCTTCTGTCACATCTATCGTCTCTAATTGTCTCCAATCTCTCCCTTTTCCCTCCATCTCTCTCCCCCTTTTTGCTTCTCTCTCCTCTCTCTTCCTTCTTCTTCTCTCTATATCCTCAGCAGGAATTGTCCTATCGTCTCCAATTCTGTCCAATCTCTCCCTCTCTCTGTCCTCCATCTCTCCTGCATCTCTCTCCTCTCTTTCTCCTCTCTCTCCTCTCTCTCCCTTCTTCTTCTCTCTATATCCTCAGCAGTATCTCCTAACTCAAACTGTGGTTGAGTGTCAGTAGGCAGTTCAATTTTTCTCCTTCTATGCTTGACATGCTGATCAATATATATACAGCTTTTAAAAAAAACCTTAAAACTCAAAAGTGAAACCTCATAGAAGAGATTTCACACCCAACCAGTCCAGCTTAGCCCAAACTTAAGCTAATTTGCTTAATAACTTAAAACTGATAGCTGCACACCAGTTGTCTCTTGACAAGTCAAACCCAAATTAATTGAAGTGCATCTGCCGACTGGCCTTTTTATAGCCACAGAATTTGAAACCGACAAGCCGTAAACAGGTAAAATATTCAAGCTTGTCAGTTACAGTTGCTGGCTTGTCTGTTAGTGTAACAGGCCTGTGTAACAACTTATTTTGTATCAAAGACTTATTTTGTATTACCTGACTTATTTTGTATCAATTTTTGACTTATTTTGTATCAATTTTTGACTTATTTTGTATTACCCACTTATTTTGTTGTAAAATTGCCTTATTTGGTATTACTTGGCCGACTAATTTTGTCAAAGGATGGACTCAAAGGACTTGGATTCAATCTTGTAGTCCATTTACCATTCACCTGATAGTAATTCTTATTTTCAGCACTGACATTGCACAGATATCTAATTTATTAGACTAGTCAGTAGTATATTGAAAATTATCTCTGCATCTGTATGTGAACTTGAGTTTGGTGTTTAATCTCGGACTGGAATATATTTGTGGAAGTATAAACTCCCTTGTTGAGTCAGATAAAGTTTACATATAGAGAGCTCAGATTTAGTTTATCGGTAGTAACACTGGAATAAAAAGTGTAAAATGCTGCAACTGGTTGCAACAAACATGTTGTTTCCTGATAAAAAATAGCAACAGAGATGGCCAGATCACACAACCTTGGGAAAATCAATTAACTCAATGAGATTAGATGTTAAAATGTACACTTTGTACACTCAAGAAACATCTGCCTAAATATTATATTCATATTCAACATTACAGGGTAAAAGTTATAGGCAGCAAGATGTAAGACTATGAAGTTGAACAATACACCTGTCCCCCGGCCAATATTCATGTGAAGTATCAACCTTTTAAAGACTATAAAGGTCAGCATTTCTATGACAATCTCAAAGGTCAACATGTTACTCTGCACATTGCTAACCTATACTTCCTAGCCAATATCCCTATCAAGTATCAACATCCTGCATCTTACAGTTTGAAAGATATGGCCCGGATAAGATTTTAAAGATCAGAGCCACTACGGCAAGGTGAAAGGTCAAATCAAGGTCGTACTATGATGCTGCACACCAATATCTCTCAATGTCTCTTTCAAGGTTTAACATCCTACCCCTTATGGTTTATGAGATACAGCAGGGATGAGTTATTATTGAAACCAGCCCGTCCACTTGGCCGAGAGACCGCCCAACTGCCCAGCCTGACACTAATATCTTGGTGACAACAATACCTGCACAGTGTAAAAGCTACATATATCCCAATTCTATTGACAACAGGCAAATGGTAATCACATGTCAGCTCAGCATTTTTCAATAGAATGTAGAGAAGATGGCAGATATGTTGATCTATTGGTAGCATTAACCATTTTTTATATATCAGAAAGAAAACAAGAATGACTGTGTATCATTTTAGTAACGAAAATCTTTGCAATACTAAAATGTCCTCGTTCTACAAAATTATCATGAAAATAACATGAAAAGGACAAAAAAATAAAGCCAAGTTTGGCCCATTGATCATCATTCCAAAAGATTGGTATGTATTTTTAACATATTGCACCTATTGTAGTTTTTGAGATGTCCAAGGATCTTTTGCAATTTGCACTAGGAATGGCTACACATCCAAGGAAAATTGCATGGTCTTTCATGTAATGGCTAATAAGAGGCAAATATTTAAAAATTATAACAATTTGGATGTTTTTTCTAACTTATGATCTATGTTTTAGTGTAACCTATGCCAAAGTGTTAATGTAACATTAAAATAATGAATAAACAAAGAGTTCCAAAGTTTTAAAAACAAAATTCCTTACACAGTTTGGAGTTTTATAACCTGATAATACAAAATAAGTCAGTGATACAAAACAAGTTGTCTATATTGCAGCTTAATTTTTATTATCGACTTATTTTGTATCAATGTCAGTGCTGAAAATATGAATTACTATCAGGCGAATGGTAAATGCACTACAAGATTGAATCCAGTAAGGATTAAATTCCTTTGAGTCCATCCTTTGATGGAGACAAGCCACTATATAAGGTGAATTGAAATTACTACAAAATAAGTCAGTGATACAAAACAAGTTGTCTATAGAGCAGCTTATTTTGTTTTATAGACTTGTTTTGTATCACCCTGAACTCTTACCAAAATTCTGCGCACCGTTTTGTAACATATTAAGTCAGCTGTTGGTACAAAATAGGTCAGCAAAGTAATACAAAATAAGGCTATTTTACAACAAAATAAGTCGGTAATACAAAATAAGTCAGGTAATACAAAATAAGTCGTTGATACAAAATAAGTTGTTACAGGCCTGTCAGTTATTGTTTAAGGCTTGTCTGTTTCACTTCCAGGCCTAGCGATTTACATTTTCCTGACTCTGGGACCCAGATGTGAAAACTTCCTGACTATATATAAAATATATCTATCTCACATTTGGAAAACTTTGGAAAATTTTAAAACCCAACCATTATGTATACTGATTGAAAGTTACTTATTTGGGTTTTCCAGAAATCTGTAGATTTCTATGAAAAGAAAGAATTATTGTTACTTTACCTGTTTATTAAAGCTGTACTCAAAGAGCCATTAGCGTCATCCTGTTCTTTTCTGTTATCTTGTTTTCTG
Source organism: Sabellastarte sp. h YS-2021 (assembly GCA_964017235.1). Taxonomy (NCBI): domain Eukaryota; kingdom Metazoa; phylum Annelida; class Polychaeta; order Sabellida; family Sabellidae; genus Sabellastarte; species Sabellastarte sp. h YS-2021. The sequence continues at coordinate 15,954,012 of OZ024933.1, forward strand.
TCTTTTTTCTGTGCTGTTTAAAAAGTAGCAATCATACTAAAACACAGACTTTATGATATTGAGTTACAGTGTGTCCTAAAGAGATTTTTTGAAGTACAGATCGCATGTATTTACATGTTACATAAATGGTGAACAAAAATAAACAAAACAGAGACAGCATGAAGACTTTCTGTCAGAGACATATCACAAAATATTTTCAAGGTTGTCATTCAGGGTAAGACATGCAACATTTTCATGATATTCCCATTTTTATATTCCAGGTTAAGACATGCATTACTACGGAGCCCAGGGAGGGACACAGAACTGTTTTCCTATCCTTTTTTATCTTGTTACCACAAGTTAGTAAGTCATTACCAAAGTTAGAAAATTGTCCCCACAATTTAGCAAGTCATTCCTACAAGATACTATATTGTTCTCACAAGTTAACAAGTCGTAACCACAAGATATTAAGTTGTTCCCATAAGTTAGAAAGTCGTTGGCACAAGATACTAACTCATTCCCACAAGTTACTAAAGTCATTACCACAAGATACTAAGTCGTTCCCACAAGTTAGCAAGTCGTTCCCACAAGTTAGCAAGTTGTTACCACAAGATAGCAAGTCATTTCCTAAAGATATGAAGTCATTACCACAAGTTTTACTAAGTCATGCTTTGATGCCAAGGTACAGGCAATTTCTTTGATACCTATGATACCTAACTTATATAGAGGCCACCCATCTACTAGCATACCATTCAAGTTTACATCACCCTGAAGCCTCCAGACCTCGCATGTTTCCTGTTACTTTACAAGTCAAACTTTCATACCATTATGGTTATCATTTATATCAATTTTAATGGTTATTCTTCTAAGCTACCTAATTAGTGACCTTCATAGGCCATCTACTTATTGTTACAGATACACTGCAATACAGTCTTTTAGAGGTTTAATACTAATTGTGTTACCGTGTTTATATGTGGCACCTAAGGGGGAACCAAGATAATGTGTATGTTACAGTGAATTTGTGTATAATATTTGTATAAAGAAGGGGTTGAGAATGATAAGACTATGCAATTTACTGTATAAAAAGTCTATGCAATTTGCACCACAGCAAACACAAGTTTTGCTGCATCCAGGTACATAGCTTGTATGAGAATCCATTGGAGATACTGCAAGGTATTGTAATGATGACCGTTATTATGGTATTTTGAATTATGATGAATATCAGGAGTTTACGGGAGTTACGGGCGATATTCAAGGGTTTTTGGATATAATTAAATGGTTTCTTGGGGTTTGGTTGTGTATTGGTATTAAATATTTGTTTTACTAACCTGTGGGTATTGTGGGAATTTGGTCTTTATTTATATTTGGGGAACTCACATGTTTTGATAGCCATGTTTGACCTTGTTTACTATCCTGGTATTTTGGGTCTATTTTTATGGACAAATCAGGGAACTGGTATTTGGTTCAAGGATGTGGGTCAAAGGTGTTGACACAAGAAACTTGAGTAGTTCACTTTCTGGGTATATAAGGGGCTGCATTTCCCATATTCTGGGCTGACCTTTCACTGAACACACTGTTCTTGCCACTAAGCCTTAAAGCTTTGTCAGTCATGGAGAGGTAACTGAACAATGTTCTGTTTTAGGTTTAGTTAAGTTACCACATTTTTAGTAATTTTAGTCCTTGGGGGTTAGCATTTTAGATGGCATTTTTGTACTTTGGGTGAATATTAAAGATGTACTGGGTGGGGATTAGCTTGGTTGGTTAGGAATATTCTTGGGGAGTCAGGTTTGGAGAATTGGGCTATATGATTTTCTTTCTGTGAATTAAAATGTTGACATAATTTGTGTTCCAGTTTGTTTATTTGTTTGGCATAATAAAAGTCATTTGTTTAGAATGGGTTTCCATTAATTCTGTTATTGTGCCTTGATACATAATTTAGCTCGGGTTGCTACAATTTGGTGGCAGTGGTGGGATTGATCAGTTGGGACTAATAAAGCAGAAATTAGTTGGCAGAATAATACAGAAATCAGTCAGGGGGGAAATGAAATAAAAAATGTAGACTGGTGTAATTTTATAGAATTGTAGGTGGTAGTAAATAATATTGGACAGGGGAATTTAATTGAAAGTTAGAGAGATTAATTGATACATTTAATTTTGTGTGGTAGTGTGCATTTTGTGGTGCATATGAAAGTAATTTGGGTATTTGGTAGATATATTTAATATTGTGTATGATAAAGACTTAGTTTGAAAGTGTAGTATAATGCATAGTTTAATTTGTGTAGTTTTGTTTAATTGTAGTTATGTAGATAAATGAATTTGAATAGTTTAGTTTGAATGCATACTTGATTTTGTGTAGTTTAGTTTCATTGTATGCAGTGTTAGTTCCTTTCTGTTTTAAATGGAAAGTAGTGATTCAGGTGATAATTCACTTCATATTTTTATGGAGTTCCTTGATAAGGTTGACATTATGGAGGGGCAGTATGTTGAACAGAACTTCAGGAATCCAAGGGGAGGAGGGTGTCCTGTTAGTGATAAGCCTATTAGAGTTGACACTCCCTTACAATCCATTCCTAGGCAAGGTGAAGGATTTCCTATTGAAAACAATGATGTTGCCTATGTTGAAAATGGTTCTAACCCACAGACTGGTAAACCATGTATGGTAGGGCCTCACGACTATGTGGGGGTTAGACATGAGTCTTATCCAAAGGATTATGGAGGGTTCAGACAAGCATTTTGTCTAACTGTTGGTCACTTTGTGAGAGCTGGTAACACTGTCCAAGGAAGGGTACAAATTCCAAGGCGTGATTTCCAAGAGAAGGGAGTGGTCATTGACAGGGATGGTGTTTATATCACATACGAAAGACAGGGATATTTGAATCCAAACACTGAGGTTCACAGTGGGCCATACCCTAGACAAGTCCCCAGGTGTAATTTTCAAGAGGAGGGAGTGGCCTTGGACGGGGTTGGTGATCATATCACACATGAAAGGCAGGGTTATTTGAATCCAACAACAGAGGCTCAAAGGAGGCAATACCCTAGACATAGTGTCCAAGATGGAGGAATGGTCTTGGGTGGGGATTGTGGTCACATTATGCGTGGAAGGCAGGGTTATACTACTTCAAATATAGACAGTCATAGTGGTCCACAACATCCTTTACATGTGTCTATGAATGGGCTGCCCTTGAATAGGACATTTTCACCCAAGCAAACTGTGACTGGTTCTAAGCATAAGAAGCCACCACCTTTTGATGGTACAGGGAGTGTGAGAGACTTCTTAATTCAGTTTGAAATGATATCTCAGATATGTCAGTGGGATCAGGCTATGATGGCTTTAGAATTGGCGGCATGTTTAAGGGGTTCAGCTCTTGAAGTGCTGGGGGATTTAGAGCCCAGGGAGAGAAGTAATTACAGCACCCTTGTCTCTGCACTCTTAGCTAGGTTTGAACCCGAGAACCAAACACAACTCTACAAGGCTCAGCTGAGGGGTAGGGTTAGGAAGACCAATGAATCTCTGCCAGATTTGGCACATGACATCAAACGTTTGGTCCATAAGGCATACCCTGAATTACCAAATGAGATGAGAGATGTTATTGCAAAAGATGTTTTTCTGGAGGCCCTTAATAATAAGGAAATGGAGTTAGCTGTCTTTCAGGGTCAAATTGGATCTTTGCAGCAGGCTTTAGGTGTAGCAGTGGAGTATGAGGCATTCCAACTGAGTAGGCAACGTAGGGTTCCTAGTTATATCAGGGAATGTGTCACTGAAACAGAATTGTCAGAAAATCATGATAACCTAGCTTTGAGACTTGGTCAGTTGGAGGAAAACATTGACAAGATACTCAAAATAACTACAGATGAAACAAAAGTTTCAGAAAAGACTCCCAAGGCTGGTAAAAAATGTTTCTCATGTGGGAAAGAAGGGCATTTTAAAGCTAATTGTCCCAATGCTAGGCAATCCTCGAAACAATGTTACCTGTGTGGGAAATTTGGCCATGCTATATACCAGTGTAAAATGCAACGAGATGTGAATAGGATAAGCATTACTTTGTGTCTGCTTTGTGGAAGTACTAGTCACTTCATGGTTGATTGTGAGGTTTTCAAGCAAATGAACAGAAGTTCTGATCAGGGGGGTTTAAACACCAAGTAGCTGATGTTGTGGGTCGTACATCAGCTAAGGAATCTGAATGTGATGGGCCCATTGTTGCAGTGAGTAATTGTGTGGATGGGTTGTATCTAGAGTCAAGTTTGTGTGGCATGCAGATAAGTTGTTTGGTAGATACAGGGGCAAATAAGTCAATCCTTCATCCAAAGAAGTACTTTGCCATATCAGCAGGGGTTAGACCTCCATTGGTGCCCTCAGGAAGTCATATTAGAATTGCTAATGGTGACAAGATACCAGCATTAGGACAGACTCAATTGACTTTAGATTTTCCAGGTATAGGTGCCATAAGTCATCCAGTAATAGTGGCAGATACTGAGGAATCATTGATCTTAGGGCATGATTTTCTCATGCAAAATAAGTGTGTAATCAACATAGCTGAGAGAAAGATATTGTTTGATGGGAAACCTGTTGAGTGTTCACTGCAAAACAAAGTGTCTTCATTGTTTAGAGTTAGGGTCTCTGAGAGTGTTGTTATACCTGCAAACAGTGAGATGATTGTTCCTGGTTATATATGTAGAGAAGATAATGATGTTCTCCCTAGATTAGCCATCTTGGAATCTACAGAAGGAACAGGTAGTAAGGGTTTGCTCTTGGCGAGGTCAGTTGTTGCACCCAGTTCACAGATGATACCCCTACGTATGTTGAACTTGGATGAGAAAGCTAAGAAGCTGTATAAGAGTACTGTGGTAGGAACATGTGACCCTGTACTGGAAGTTTTTGATAGTGTTTCTCCAGACCATGAAACTTCTGCAGCAAGGGTAGGGAAAGTTGAGCATTTTGATAACAGTAGCTCTAACCTGCCAGATCATTTGAAAGTTATTTTGGAAGACTGCGGAAAAAACTTAGACACATATCAGCAAGCTGCTGTAGAAAGTTTAGTGAGGAAATATAGTGATATTTTTGCAGTAAACAAGACTGATAGGGGAAGAACTGATTTGGTACAGCACCGAATTAATACTGGTAATCACCCACCCTTTAAGCAAAGACCTAGACATTTGCCTATTTCTCAGAGGGAAGTGGAAAGGGAGGAGATTGAGAAAATGTTGTCTTCTGGGGTTATAGAGCCTTCAGAAAGCCCTTGGGCGTCTCCAATTGTCCTTGTAAGGAAGAAGGATGGCTCAATACGATACTGTATTGATTATAGGCAATTAAATGATCGTACCATTAAGGACTCATATCCACTGCCTCATACCCAGGATTGCTTAGATGAACTTTTGGGTTCTGTGTGGTTTTCTACACTTGATTTGCAAAGTGGGTATTGGCAAATTGGGGTTCACCCAGAGGATAGGCCAAAGACAGCATTTGTCAGTAGGAGTGGGCTGTATCAATTTAATGTGATGCCCTTTGGGTTGACTAATGCCCCAGGGACATTTGAGAGACTGGTGGAGAAGGTTTTGAAGGGTTTACAGTATGAAACATGTCTGGTTTACCTTGATGATATCATTGTCAAAGGACGAACATTTGAGGAGCATTTGAAAAATCTTAGTCAAGTTTTTGATAGATTCAGAGCTGCTGGCTTAAAGCTTTCTCCAAAAAAGTGTACAATCTTTCAGAAAAGTGTTACTTTCCTTGGTCATGTAGTTTCAGAATTTGGCATTTCCACAGATCCAGCAAAAGTTGTGGCAGTTAAAAATTGGCCAAGACCCGGTTGTGTCAAAGAGGTGTTCATATTACCGGAAGTTCATAAAAGATTTTGCAACTATAGCCAAGCCCTTAGTAAAACTTACTGAGAAGAGTGTAAAATTTTGTTGGACAAATGAGTGTGAGGGCTCTTTTAATAGTCTGAAAGGTGTCATGACTGAAGCACCTGTCTTGGCATATCCAAATATGACAAAAAAGTTTGTCCTAGACACTGATGCCAGTGGTGTGGGAGTAGGGGCAGTTTTGTCACAGGTGTATGATGGGAATGAGGGAGTGATTGGTTATTTTAGTAAATTGCTTTCAAAAACAGAGCAAAGGTACTGTGTTACAAGACGTGAACTTTTAGCTGTGGTAGAAGCTGTGAAACATTTCCATAATTATCTGTATGGTGTTCCCTTTGAGATAAGATATGATCATGGTTCACTTCGATGGCTTCTTAATTTCAAAAATTTGGAAGGTCAGTTAGGCAGGTGGAGTGAGCTCCTTGGAACGTATAATTTCACTCTTACTTATAGGGCCAGCAAACAGCACACCAATGCAGACTTTCTATCCCATCCCCCATGTGTAAGTTGCCAGTATTGTGAGAGGGTAGTGGTAGGGCATTGTGAGACTATAGAAGAGTGTTATCATGGTGAGGAGAGGAATGTCTTGAGAAATATTGTTTCGCGAGATAATGCCTTTGATAGGATAGACAGTTGGCTTGAGGGTAAGACGAGTAGTGCCTTGCATAAGCTCCAAGAGGAAGATCCAAGTCTAAGTGTCCTTGTCAAGAAGAAAGTGGCAGGAGAAGATAGACCAAAGTGGGCGGAATTGTCTTCTTTAGATGGGGATCTAAAGCATTATTGGTCTCAGTGGGATAGGTTGCTTGTGAAGGATAATCTCCTGTATAGGCAATGGTTTGGTCCATCTCAAACTCAACCAATTTTACAGCTGGTGTTGCCAATGTGTCTTAGAAAAGAGGTTCTATCACTCTTGCATGAACAAAAGTGTTCTGGCCATTTTGGAATCAGGAGAACTATTGGTAGACTTCAAAGATGGTGTTATTGGGCAGGATACAAGCAGGATGTCAGGGATTGGTGCATGAAATGTGAAAAGTGTCGGAAAAGAAATTTTCCCTCGAAACGTCCTAGGGCACCACTGAAGCAATATCCAGTTGGGGTACCTTTTGAAAGAGTGGGAATAGATATATTAGGCCCACTTCCTGAGTCTAAAAGAGGTAACAAATACATAGTTGTGATTGGGGATTACTTTACAAAGTGGATAGAAGCTTTTGGGGTTCCTGATATGGAAGCAGAAACAGTTGCCAGAGTTTTGATGGAGGGGTTCATTGCCAGGTTTGGCTTGCCAAAACAAATCCATTCTGACCAGGGTAGCCAATTTGAGTCCAAGCTTTTTCAATCACTGTGCAAATTGCTGGGAATTGACAAAACACGTACTACCTCTTACCATCCCCAGAGCAATGGCTTCATTGAGAGGTATAATAGGACTCTTGAGAATATATTAAGCAAGTTGATTGACAATGAACAGAGGAGTTGGGATGATGCTTTACCTTATGCAATGATGGCATATAGATCATCAGTCCATGAATTGACTAATCAGTCACCTGCAAAGATGCTTTTAGGAAGAGAAATTCAGTTACCCGTAGATTTGTTACTGGGTTGTCCTCCAGATTCAGTTGTTTTTGAGGGTGATGTAGCTTCATATGTAGAAGGATTGAGAGATGTACTTAGGAATGTCCATGAATATGCTAGGGAATATATGGTTGAGGCTAGTGAAAAGCAGAAGAGAGGTTATGATCATAGGACTAACTATAAGAGCTATAAGGCTGGTGACAGTGTTTTCTTATTTGAGCCAATTAGGAAAAAAGGTATATGTCCAAAGTTTGAAAGTCTGTGGACTGGACCTTGGGTCATACTTGATAAAGTTTCTGATTTGATCTACAAGATTCGTAAGACAGCTGGATCCCATCCGAGATATGTACATCATGATAGGTTAAAACCTTGCTATACCCCAACTGAGACACAGGCCACAGAAATTAGGGAAGCCCAACAGCCCTTAGTTTGTCGTGAAACAGTTCAAGAGGTTGATCCGGGAATGGGATTAGAGAGTGAATTAGCTGACATTGCTCCCTCTAATCTTGGAAATGAGGTAGGAGGTGAGGGTCAAAAACAAAGTTCAGGGGTTGTTACTAGGAGTGGGCGTAAGGTGAAGACACCCTGTTATTTGAGTGATTATGCTTAAGGCTTGTTTTTGTGTGTTTTGTTGCAGGAGTTACACATGCAGTAGGTGCATCTTTACCACCAAGCATAAGGAAACATTGGACAAACACTGGAAGAGGGTGCATGGTGTTAAGAGGAGGTGTCACTGGGGTTGTCAATTTGTGTACCCAGAGGTGGATTCCAGAAGATATCAAAAACATGTCGATAAACGCCATGCTGGCCAACCATTCAAAGAAGGGATTGTGATTGGGAAAGGCAAGAGGGCAACTGGGTCAGCAGTAGAGAAAGTTGCATCAGTAGCAATTCCTACTGATAGTGCTGTTGACATTCCCGACTGTTTTGGATCCACTGACCCATTGCATCTTTGCAATTCATCCTGGGAGGAAGAGCCAGAAGGTGGCTTCATCGAATTACTGGAGGAGGCAGGCATTCCTAAAATTCCACTGAGCCCAGTGAAGCCAAGGATTAATGAGAATGGGGTTGAGGTGATAAATGGGATACCCAATGGAGAAATGAAGTGGAAATTGATAAAAGTGGACATCCCTAAATGCAATTTAGCAATAAGAGATCCTCGTGTAAAAAGAATGTAAGATAGGATAATAAAATGTTACTGTGTAATATATTTGGTTGTTTTTTTGTTCTGTTTATCATGAACTTTAGTTCTGAAGTCCCTGAGCTTAGTATCGTGAACTGTCATATTATATAAATATATATAAATAGACAATGGTATGAACTAATGTTCTACAGGTGGCTGATGAACTGGTGTTCTGTTGGTAATTTGAGTGGATTCATCGTGGTGATAAACATTAGGTTTTGGATTATTTTCAGTTTCAGGTATGAACTCTTGTTCTAGTTCCTGAGTTGCAGCGACGGGTCCATGATGTTAATAAACATTATGTTTTAAATTACTTTCAGTTTCAAGTGCCTTGGTATGAACTCTTGTTCTAGTTCCAGAGTTGCGGCAGATCATGAATTGTAGGAAACTTTAAAAGTTATGTGCAAAGTGACTCTCCAGCATGGAATGTGGTACAGGATGATTTGCCAGGGAAGATCACTTTTTGCTGATGTATATAGTGTAATATAAATTCATTACCTGTATGAAGATGTGGTTAGCCAGGAGGGGATTCCTGGGGAGGGATGAGTCAGGCACAGGTTTCCTGAGGATGGAGGATCCGGTCAAGGAGTTCCTGATGTGTCTGGAGGCTGTTGGATATGACAGTGGACATTTTTTTTGACATTTTGTTAAAGAGACTGTAGATAACTTTTGTAATTATCATGGATTGCATAGTATATGATGTTTTTTTCTACAGGTACTGTATTTTGACTGTATGATTATTTCAGCTTGTATTCTTTTTCAGGTGTTGTATAGTGATTATATCATTATAACTTGATAAATATAGTAAATCTTGGTTCAGGAACAAACCAATATTTTTTGGGAGATGGGGGAAATGTAACGACGACCGTTATTAGGGTATTTTGAATTATGATGAATATCGGGAGTTTACGGGAGTTACGGGCGATATTCAAGGGTTTTTGGATATAATTAAATGGTTTCTTGGGGTCTGGTTGTGTAATAGTATTAAATATTTGTTTTACTAACCTGTGGGTATTGTGGGAATTTGGTCTTTATTTATATTTGGGGAACTCACATGTTTTGATAGCCATGTTTGACCTTGTTTACTATCCTGGTATTTTGGGTCTATTTTTATGGACAAATCAGGGAACTGGTATTTGGTTCAAGGATGTGGGTCAAAGGTGTTGACACAAGAAACTTGAGTAGTTCACTTTCTGGGTATATAAGGGGCTGCATTTCCCACATTCTGGGCTGACCTTTCACTGAACACACTGTTCTTGCCACTAAGCCTTAAAGCTTTGTCAGTCATGGAGAGGTAACTGAACAACTATGTTCTGTTTTAGGTTTAGTTAAGTTACCATATTTTTAGTAATTTTAGTCCTTGGGGGTTAGCATTTTAGATGGCATTTTTGTACTTTGGGTGAATATTAAAGATGTACTGGGTGGGGATTAGCTTGGTTGGTTAGGAATATTCTTGGGGAGTCAGGTTTGGAGAATTGGGCTATATGATTTTCTTTCTGTGAATTAAAATGTTGACATAATTTGTGTTCCAGTTTGTTTATTTGTTTGGCATAATAAAAGTCATTTGTTTAGAATGGGTTTCCATTAATTGTGTTATTGTGCCTTGATACATAATTTAGCTCGGGTCGCTACAGTATGCTGTGCCAAAAAGCACCCAGTCCAATGTAACATACTGAAATGTCTTAGAAGGACCAAGGAAGGTGCCATAAAACAGGCATTTAGCTATCTTGCTATCTTGTAGGAATGACTTGCTGTCTTGTAGGAACGACTTGATAACTTCTGGGAATGACTTGGTAACTTGTGGAAACAACTTGCTAATTTGTGGGAATGACTTGGTATCTTTGGGAACGACTTTCTATCTTGTTGGAACGACTTTTTAACTTGTGGGAACGACTTGCTATCTTGTGGGAACTACTTTCTAACTTGTGGGAACACTTTCTAACTTGTGGGAATGACTTGCTATCTTGTGGGAAAGACTTTCTAACTTGTGGTAATGGGTCGTTAACTTTTGGTAATGAGTTGCTAACTCGTGGCCACAACTTCTTATATCGTGGGAATGACATAAAAGAATGCTGAGAAAACCGTTCCATGTCCCTTACTGGGCTCCGGCGTTACAGTATTACTTTTTAAATCATTTGTAATAAAGTATGACAGCAACAATGTTACATAGACCTTCACGTCAGTTCTATTAGAAATTAAATGTTTCAACAGAAAGAGAGGAGGCCTCATTCAAAATGAGAAACACAAAAACACCAAGGGCTTTTGTGATTATTATCTTGTCTGAAAGAAAGTTAACACTCCCAAAAATATGTTGGCTGATATGTTGAATAAATGCATTAGAAAAATTTGTTTTTATCTTTTTGCGTGGATTGTAAGGGTGAAAAAGTCATATTAAGTTGGAAACTCCAATAATAAACTGTTAAATTGTCGACTGAAACAAGCATAACTTTAAATCTTACCTTTTTCTTTTAAAAATAGAACTAGAAAAATGACTGCACTAAGCATAAGTATGACAATGCCAACTATCAAACCAAGAATGGCTCGCATTAATCGGTCAATAGCTGAAACATACAAATATACATATTTTAATTAAAGCTAGGACTATGTCTTCATGCACACAAGTTTTAATTAACAATCTACAAGTCTGAGATTGTACGTATTATAATGTAATAACAGGTTAATTCCAGATAAGTAAAATACAGATTATTTGACAAAGTTATTGTTTTGCCTTTAGTGTGTTACCAATGCAAGACATTTTATTTGTTTTTGTAAATTTGTGTATGTTTGTACTTGTATTACACTTTATTATATGCTAATTACTTTCCCTCTCACTGAGTCCAATTGCATGTAAAACACAATCATGTTTCCCAAGTCATATGTTTCAATAATTTTATAACATACTCAAAGTTTTTCAAAACGGAAATGCTACTCGACATGAATTTGTTTTATTCCATGAATGATGCACTGCCCAATATAATTTTTTTTCAGTTGGATCTACAGGTATCCAATGAGTGTATTGTTGATAAGCTAACACTGGTTTTTCCCATTTTAAAATAATCATCTGTTCAAATAATTTATAACATCTATGAGTTTGGACTTTGTTTTCAGCCCCTGACTGTTTACCCATAACACCACAGTAGTTTCTCCATTTATAGCAACTATCTTTTTATCTTATATATTTGAACACTCGGGGAATCCAGCTAGCATGAAGTACGGCAGCTCTACAAGTGTTTAACACAGTGAATGCAAAAGACAAAACTGTAACAGAAAATAAGAACACAGATATAAAACAGTACTACATTTGAAGAATATAATAATGTTGCATATCCTTGACAGCTTGTAAAAATAATTTGCGTATCGAGGAGATGTTTGGTAAAAAAATATGAATATAAAAATAAGTGGAATAAAAAAAACATAAATGTGCTAAGTCAAAATAAATTTCTTTAATCATATTCAGGCTCTTGTAAAATGAGAATGAAAAATTGAGAGAATAAGGAAAAATCCAGTTATATATGTGTGTGTAATATATATATTATTAATGATTCCAAAAGAAAAGAAAGTTTGGCATATTTATATGATTCAATGTCACATTTATTTCATTTTATTTAGGAGCAAATGTTACATATATAGGCACTGTGTCAGTGCATTATTTCATCTAAGCATTACATGTGTTACCATATAAGGTCATTTAGTTATTAATTTTTATATTGTATAGAACCTGTATAGTTAACACTCATGTATATTCTCTGTTACATACTCTGTTAGATCGATCTATTTATAGACTTGGGGAAATCTCTCTAGGCTTCATTATAAATAGGCCATAAATAATAAAAATGTATTTGCACTAGAAAAGTATTTTAATTAGATTTGTAATGATACGAGTTATTGGTTTGGTTTAGAATCGGTGGTTTTTTTCAGGTTTATCTTGACTTTCAGTGTGTGCAAGACACATTCCAAAAATATGTTTTCTTCAACAATTACCTCACAAAACAACAATAATAATTGAATAAACCAATTATTTTTAAAAGCCCAGTTAATTTAAGAGCCCATTTCATTATGCTCTATATACATACTGTGTATTTTTCCAAAGTTATACACATACTAGCTCCTCATTGAACAATATTGTATGAATCTATATCAATCAGTTTACAATTAGACAAAAAAATCTCAGAATATTGTCCTAATAAAAAAACTAACAGTCAAATCAGTACCACATGTACAAGGGTTCACAGAGATTCAAAGTGTTATTATTATTTTTTTTTCAAAGTGTTATTATATTGTGAACAAAGTGGTACAGACCAGATGCTATTAAGTGCAAGGCTTGAGGTGTTAACTGACTTCTACTTAATCAATGTTTTTGTTGTTTCTATGATCATCAAATACGTGTTCCAGACATAAAATGACTTCTGCCATGTAGCATTGACAAAGGTCGAAGCTGGTGTTTTACATCTCATTCAACTGCCAGGGTCATACTGGGACAGCAGAATTGTCACTGGTGTTTAGCTGGTGTGACAGCTTGTGTTTAGATGTCAAACCTGCTTACCCTCTCGGCCCCTGAGGACCTTGCAATGTAGGATTAATCACAATTTCCAATAAAAAAAACAAAAAAACGAATTTTGCAACATGATCAAGACCATGTACCTGATAGTTGTTTAGAGATTTTAAATCCTGTCCTAATAGAACCTTCTGGGCAATTTGAGATCAAATAATTAGAAATTGAAGGAGAGTTAAGACTCAAAGCATCTGAAGCAAGAGTAATGAAAGGTTTAGAACTCAATGCTCGCCAAAGTGGCCATAAAGAGTCCATTCTAACAAATTTGCAATGTATTGCGAGGTTGCCATCACCATTCACTAAAAATTAAATTGATAAATATTTTGGAAATTTTGAACGAGTATATACAAATTTGCCAATTTATGAGTATTTGGACAATAGCTATGAGAAACATGCTATTTAAAAAGCCTATGAGTTTGCGACAAAAATAGATCATCAAACATTTCAGAAATTACCATGAACAGGAAAGTTAAATTCATGATAAATTGAACCATGGAAAAGAAATTTACATAGAGAGATTGTGTAATTGAAGAAAAGATGGTATTGATTTTGAAATGCTCAGGGAAATCATTTTAATTGAAGAAAAGTAGGTTTTCGTGATGACTTTGGGCTGAACAAGAAGCTATTAAATTAAGAGACCCTTTCATTAAAAGATTTTTCAAGGAGAAAAAGAATCTGAAAACATAGCATAAGAAAGTTCAGATAATGTTCAAACCACAAATCGATTGGAGTTTTCGAGGCTGGCATTTGGGTGCCAGCAAGATCATTGCTTGGGGAAGCTGAATAGGTGTCCAAATTATAATATGGCTTTAGTACCACACTCTGTTTTTGTGTGGCAGCCTGTGATTGGTCCATTCTTTTTTATGGTTAAATTGAACCCTTAATTCTGCCATTTCACCTGCAGACACTTAAGGGGACACATTTCAGAAATTTTACCTGCACTCTGTATTTTGCAACCTGGTGCATTTAGTATTTTAGGTTTTTAGTTTTTGTACCCACTGTTGTTTTTTTGTTGAGTTTATGGGTCAAGATAGATATGTCACAGAAGTATAACTTTAGATCTGGCAGGAGAGAGGCAGTGCTACCCGTTCCACTTCAGTTATGTGATGATCAGGACTTTGTGTCCCAGATGCTGGGTGGTAGTCACCCCACCCCTGCTCAACGGCAAGTAGCTTCTGATTCTGAGTCCGGCAGTGATCTTGAATGTTTGGATCTGATTCATACATCCGATAATGATCATGATGATGCTGATGAGCATAGATCCTATGATAGATATTCGGCTAAAATTAAAAACTAAAACCTTCAAAAGAGTCATTCTTCAAGTGTGGCCAGTACTCTGGGTACTGCCAGTCCTAGGTCAATAAATAATACATCACAGCTGGCCAGTGGCCGTATACGTCAGGCTAAAGTTCCAGTCAGATACACCCAGACACAGTCGCTGGTCCAAGTCGGATCTGACAGTAAAGTCCCTAGTTTGCAGGAAATAAAATGTGATCCAAACATTCAATTACAAGTAGACCAGCACTTAAGGGAGTTGGCAGATATTTCACAAACAGGTACTTTAAATAAAGTTAAATCTCAACGAGGTGGCCAGGTTGAGGTATTGGTTCGAAACCGAGTCAAATGGCCCCATGAGTTTGTGTTGGCCAGTTCCACCAAAGAACGTATCTCCTACGATCAGCTCACTATGGTCCAATGGATGGATGGCTTCTGCCGCACCATGAGAGAAGAAAATGATATAAATTTGAGAAGCCATATGTTGAATTATTTAATTGATCTCTTAGATGATGCACAAGATTTCTCATGGACTGCGGCAAAGGCCAGCCATGCCGTGCTCCTCTGTCGTATGGAGCAAGGTGAGGTGTCACACTATGACAAAGTCGACCGGATTGACCGTATTAGAAGGGCTAATGCCCAAAAGCATGTGATAAGCAACCCCCAGTCTTCTTCTGGACCTAACAATGCCAAGAAAAATGTAATTAGACCCAGTAGAACCATGCCTTGTCAATTTTTCAATCAGGGAATGTGTTCTCACAGTGCCACACATGAAACAAAAGGGGTATTGTACAAACATGTGTACTCCTTTTGCTTCACTTCTGCCAACAAATCTTTCCCACACACTGAGTCCGAATGTAGAAACAAAAAGAAAAGTGCTTCAAAAAACGAGGAAGCCAGGGCATGAGTCATTTTGGTACCCATGCCCATAGATCTAGACTCATTTTTCCCTCTAACAGGAAAGAACCTGACCTTAGGTTCGAACTCGTGGCGTCCAAAGCCACCTGGTCCCACTGGTTTAGAAGGGACAAGGCGTTCGCTACTAAAACTGATAATAGGACATATGCACAAGTACTTTCTCAGAATAAACCTTGTCTTGTGTCCGATTCCAACCCCAAATGGGTACCTGTGAAACCAACCACTAGAAAATTTCAAGCTAATTTACCCAATTGTGTTACTTCTACAAGTCGCGCTTATGTGCAACGG
This sequence comes from Sabellastarte sp. h YS-2021, assembly GCA_964017235.1. NCBI lineage: Eukaryota > Metazoa > Annelida > Polychaeta > Sabellida > Sabellidae > Sabellastarte > Sabellastarte sp. h YS-2021. The sequence goes on from OZ024933.1 coordinate 15,969,638, forward strand.
CCTTTACAAAATAAATGCTGTCACGTGACTGCGCCCGTTCTTGTAAACAGCAGATTCGAGGTATTGGCTTCACACGCAGATACTTCTGATGCGGTATTTGATGAAACGCCTGTAAACAAAACACTCCACCCACAGTACAGGGTTAATACAAAACAAGCCGCGCCTTTTGCAAGTTCCGATATAAATCTTAATGCGTCGGATCCGGCTTGTCAGGTCCTTCCAAGTGAATCACAAGTAAGTAATAATACTTGTTCTTTTGTTCAGATGCAAAACCATTCAATTCCATCCACTGTTGTCGTCCGCAATACTCAATGTACTGATGACGTATCATGTTCTCAAAAAGTAAACACAAGTCTTTTCTCTCAACCGAACGCAGTTGGAACTCCTCAATGCATTGACTTAAAGGCCAATGTAGGTTCGTCCGCAATACTCAATGTACTGATGACGTATCATGTTCTCAAAAAGTAAACACAAGTCTTTTCTCTCAACCGAACGCAGTTGGAACTCCTCAATGCATTGACTTAAAGGCCAATGTAGGTTCATGCGACTTTACGTATTCTAACACTGCTATACCTCTCAATGTATGGAATAACCGGTTTCAATGTGTTGATTATCAATGTTGTACCCAACAGAATGGGTTCGAGTTTGGGGCTGTTCCACGTACCCCTATTAAGCTTTATGAAGGTAAAAAGACAAATAATCAACCCTTTCTTGACATAATTCAGTTACATAATACTGTACATCGTACAAATTGTCCCAATTTTTTGGGCTGTAGGATTCCTGTGCAAACTCAATTTAAACCTAGGGCTTGGAGGTATTACCTCCAAGATTATTGGGATCACCAGCTCCCAGAATTAATTGAGTATGGGTTTCCCATTGATTTTGATACATCCCGCTCCTTAATCTCCACTGAAGCTAATCATGCATCTGGTCATGAATATGGTAATGACATTGAACAGTATTTGAGGGAGGAAGTTGCTTTTAATGCTATGTATGGTCCCTTTCAAGAAAAGCCCATTAATATGCATATTTCCCCCCATGATGACGCGAGAAAAGCAGGGTTCTGATAACAGAAGGACAATAGTAGATTTAAGTTGACCTCATGGTTGTTTGGTTAACGATGGTGTGTATAAAAACAGATACTTACATTCACACTACTACCTTTCTTATCCTTATATAGACAACTTTGTCGACAGATTGAAGAAACTTGGTTCAGGTGCCCTCTTATATAAAGTAGACATAAGCAGGGCTTTCCGCCATCTTAAGATCGACCCTGGGGACTTGGATCTCTTAGGTTTAAAGCATGATTCTTACTATCTTGACGGATCTTTGGCTTTTGGATTTCGACATTGAGCTTTTTTCTTCCAGAAATGCTCAGATGCCATCAGATTCATCATGAAATGGTTCGGTTATCTGAACCTCCTAAATTATATTGACGACCGAGTATATATTGGTTTGCCCTCTGAGATTGAGGCTTCTTACCAATGTCTATTGGACCTTCTTCAACAGCTTGGTCTAGAAATCAGCCGAAAAGAATTAGTTGCGCCTTGTACAGCCGCCATATGCCTAGGTATATTGGTAAATTTGGTTAATCTGACCATTTCAATACCTGATGAAAAACTCAAGGAAATTGTGGAAATATGTCAAGTTTGGCGTAGTAAGCGTACTTGTACTAAGACTCAGCTTCAGTCTTTGCTAGGATCGTTGCTATACATAACTAAATGTGTACGTCCAGCTCGATTTTTTTAAAATTGTATCTTACAGATGGTCATGCACTTAAGCATATACACCTCACCACTGAATTCTATAGGGATCTCAATTGGTTTAATACCTTCTTGAGTTCATATAATGGGGTCACTTTCTATGATAACAACCAAATTCATGCAACTATTGCCCTGGACGCATGTCTTTCTGGTCTGGGGGCTGTATACAAGGATATGGTGTATGCTTTGCCCATACCTCGTGGTTTTGCCAATTACACCATTGAGATGCTAAATATTATGGTTGCACTTAAAGTTTGGGGCCAACATTGGAGTAATAAATGTGTTGAAATAAAATGTGATAATTTGGCTGTAGTCTCAGTGCTGCAGGAAGGTAAAGCAAGGGATCCCTTGCTGGCAGCTTTTGCCCGGAACATATGGCCTCTCACATCAATATTCAATACCCAACTTAAAGTTTCTCACATTCTTGGTAAAGATAATCAAATTGCAGATCTCCTGTCCCGCTGGTGGGAGACAGAAAATAATGATCAAAAATTGAATAGTCTTCTCCCTAACTATAAATGGGTACCCACCCACATCGATTTCACAAAGTAGAATCAGGAAATATAGCACTTGTCACTTATTTTTCAGATTCTAATTTCACCACAGCCCAGCTGTCCACCAGGACCTCTGCCAGGTTACTTGACGCTTTCAGGCCAGCAACACAGAAGGCTTATGCACGAATGTTTCGTGACTTCCTTGGCTTCCTGGTGGCGGCTGGGCTCTCCATCTATCAGGTGACAGTTGTTACTCTTTTAGCCTTTATGGAATCCCTGGTTGAGCAAGAATTCTCAATATCAAACGTAGTTAACTACATGGCAGGCATCAGATCTTACCTCATAATTTATGGTTTAAACACCTCTCCTTTCAGAGATCAAAGACTGCAATTGTTTCAGAGATCTTTAAAATATACCCGCAAGTTCGAACCTAAAACCACTCTCATTATCGATACTGATCTCCTGCTCTGTATACTATCTGTCTCTGATACTTTGCAATTTCCAATTATTTATCGAGCTTTGTATCTTCTCTCCCTTTCCTCCTTTTTGCGCCTTTCCAATATCTTACCCCACACCAGTAAAAGTTTTGATCCTATCAGGCAGCTTTGTAGGGGTGACTTAATATTTTCTCAAGATTCTATTGTCATTATCATCAAATGGTCAAAAACTATTCAAAATAGGAGAAACACTGTTACTATTTCCGTCCCCTCCCTTGGGAACTCCCCTCTGTGCCCTCATCAAGCTTTGAAAGCAATGCTCCGCCAAGTGCCAGGTTCTTCCAATGATCCCTTATTTCAAGTTCCAAAAAGTGGTGCCTTTGTTCCACTTACTGATTTTGCAGCCAGAAAACATTTAAAGAAAGTTTCCACAGTGCTACAATTACCAACACACCTTACATTCCACTTGTTTCGCAGATCCGGCACTACCTGGGCTTTTCAACATGGGGTACCCATTCAGGATATCATGTCCCATGGTACTTGGACCTCCGACTGTGTCTGGCGTTATGTACCGGTATCTACCCTACCTCAGCTCCTGTCACCAGTTGCTTCTACCTTCAAACAGCACCTACACATCTAAATTTTTGGCTGTTTGGGGCTTTTTTCTTTATAGAGAATCGTACATTTTTCTTACAGCTTATCCCAGGCGCCATGTGGTAAACACTTGCCTGTTTTAATTTCAAATTTCATGCTAAATTACTCATAAAACTTCAAATTGTGTAGTTTTGGGTGTAGATACATTTTTCATACTATTAGCCCCATGGCTTGTATTTGACCTTGAATTTCACCTTTGGCTTTCGGGTCTTTGACCCCTTTAAAAATTTCCAAATTGTTTTCCCTCTTTACCATGGGCTTTGTTACAAGGCTTCCTCTGGTTCCCAGCGGACCCCTTGTTCATAAACATTAGATTAGTGCATTATGGTCAACCATGTATTTACATTATTTGGGTTATTTTATGTACAAATATTTTAGATGTATTAAATAGTCATGATATTAAAATACTAATAAAAAATTATAAACCCATTACTGATTCTTATTATATAATAATTTATTGCTTTCCCTGGGCAATGAGGATTAGAAATCCAGAACCTTTGCTCCTGGACGCCATTGGAGCACAAAATAACCTTGAATGTTCTGACTTTGGGCTAAAAAGAAAGAAAAAAGGAGGAAAAGGAAAGCAACAAAGCAACATGACTCTTATATGGACAGAGATTTCTTAACAGCCAAGCTGTGGATTAGTATCTCAACACTAAATCCTAGCTAATTTGAAATGCTTGAAAAGCTGTCAGATTCCAAATTATGCATTGGGAGCACCAACAGATTTCATAACAGACAAGCCGTGGATCAGAAAAATGAGGCTGGTTTGTCCTACACAGTTCACAGCCTGTCTGTTGCTGTGAATCATAGACAATTCAGCCCTTTACCAAATCTGCCCCTGGCAAATCGGCCCCCAGAAAAGAGTATCCTAGTCAAACCGGCCCCTTGGAAATAACACTGGTCAAATCGACCCGTAGAAATTTATTCTATATCAGTCTATAATTTTGTTTACATTACCACAAGTTAAGTGTTAAAACTAAATAAAAGATGAATAAATATTCATTATTCTTTTAAGTTTAAGTTCATTATTGAAATTCGCCATAAAATATAATATAAAACATTAAGAATATTTAGCTTAGTCTCAAAGCTTATACAAATATTACAGAGATGACAAGCAAACTTATATACAAATATTACACAAATATTAATGAATTGAAGCCAATTGTTCGCAAATGATCCAAAGAGTTACAAAACACTTAATGTCTAAGCAGAGGGGTTATTAAAACAATTAATAATCAACCAGTAGCATACCTTAAAAACAAATTGCTCTTAAACGACGACAGAAGTTACTAACAGTTCAATATCTAAGCAGAGGGATTACTGACAAAGCTGATTCAACAGTAGCATATATTGAAAGCCATTTCTTCTTAAAAAGATGACAAAGGTATGATCTCATATGCACAGGCTACACATAAAGGATAATTGCACTTTTAGTAATTCTTACATAAACAAGTATAGAAAGGATATGGGTTAAAAGGGAATGATTACAGCATCCAATTATTCCCCCTATAGTAAATTAACACCATTTCAATTAAGGTACACAGTTTCTGTTGAAAAGGACTCCTAATTTTTCTGTTTTAATAATCCTGAAGGAATATCTTTATCAACCTAATGAAATGCTTTCTGCAGGTCTATAAATAATTTAATTAATTAAAATGTTTTCTCCAGGGTCGAATTTTTAGGAGGCCGATTTGCCCAGGGCCAAATTTTTGAGGGGACCAATTTGCTAAGGGCCGATTTGGCAAAGGACCAATTCATCTAGTTCCCATTGCTTCAATGGCCTTGTTGGTTTCTGTTTATGGCTTTCTCATAATGTGTCCCTGGCTTGTTCTGTTGAGATGTTACCGACTCTATGGTTGAAGACTGGGAGACTTCCTGTCTTGACGGGAAGTATCCAAATCAGGTCTGCTATGTTTATGACAGGCTGGTTTCCTTTCAAGTATATTGGGTTAGTATAGATGGCCTATCGGGAGCTGGAGTTGTAGTATTTAGCCATGACAAGGACAGCAAGCTCTTTCAGACAAGATGGTAACCATTTAGGACAAGACAGGAAGTGTGACCTACACGCCATAGAGATCCATGACAAGACAGTTTCCAGGTGGACAGAGCAAATGTCCGGTAACAGAGTTGTTGAGGGTCGGTAAAATATCAAACATGTTGATATTTTGCCAATTAATCATGACAAGATGGGAAACTACAACTGATCGTGAGTCTGTAAAAGTTGTTCTTGACCTTCAAGTAATACCTAGTTACCTACAAGTCCAGGGTGGAAAAGCATGCCCTAGAAATCAATTGAAAAAGGTGTAACACCTAAAACAACAGACTCCCTTTCCTGATATCACAGTGATTGTTAGTGGTGTCCCAGTATATACCCAAGAAGACCCCTTAATTGTGGCACAGAATGTGGACAATCTAGGAGCTGACTATCAGAATGTCCCTTTAAGAAATTAATTGACGGTGGTTAAAGCAGCCCAACTTTCAAACAGGTATGCTACCAGACCTCTTTTGTTCAAAATCAGCTTCAGATCCCTTGCTGAGAAAATAATGTATGATGTCTCATGAAAAAAAACATCACCAAAAATGTCCACACAGTAATTTATACATTCACAGTAGCAAATCACATGAAGAAAGGCTTATTGAATTAAACACAAAGACCATCTTGGAAAAAAGCCCCTGGGCAAAAGACTTTGGGTATCTGCCAGTGGCTGTATTAGTTCTAAACAGAAAGATCCACCTGAAACAACATAACTAGATAACCCTGAGAGACAGCTGCGCTTAAAAACCTCAGAACTTGTGATTTGGCTTTAGGAAACCAGAATTTTATGTCACCAGGACAACAAGGATCTCCATCTACAGCGGCTCCCAGTTTCAAGCCCACGCATTTGTTCCCTTGCATTGTATTTGATGCGACAAAGCCCAAGACAAGGCCTACATGTCAAGGTTCCTAAACTTTTTAGTAAACACAGACAATCTGTTCGGACATACCCCAGGACATAACTATATAACTAGACAGTAAGTAACTTACCAACTGCTACACAGCCATCATCCTCATCAGCCAATTCTGACGCCATTATGTCAATTTGAAATCAAGGAATCGAATGCTGAGCTAGCCAGGCGACTGGACAAGGTCGAGAGATATAGCTCAACACCCATCAATCATCATTACCACAGTCTAGACAGGCAGTATCTCCACAGTTGCCCCCTTCAAAAGTGCCTTATCACGTAGATACAGCCCAAGCAGGGCCATATCTCAATACTGGACATGGGGCAGTCGCATCCTCAACCACAACCATCTCTTAAACATCACCCTACACAAGCTCAGGCCACGAGAGGTGCTCAGGACCATAATTTTAGCACATATCTCCTGTCTTGAACCCAGGACCAGCCAGGCTACTCCATGGACCGTCTCTATGCAGTGGTACCTAACCTCAGGAGTCTCAGGAACAACCCCACCATTTCTGAGGCAGTGAACAACTTGCTTACCCGATATGAAGGACGAGTTCATGCTGAGCTGTCACAAGGTAAGCCCCAGGTAAAAAAGTCTGGAAGGTATAACTTAACGACACAGTCTCCTCTGCCCCACATCTTCTTTGGCCCAATGAAGGCTTCCATGCAGCCATCAGGAAAAACGTGTGGCATATGACGATCTATCCCTCCCACAATGGATCTCCAGTCAACTTTCGAACATACATGCTATCTCAGATCCAATAGTATCAAAACAGGCCATCCTTCAGGTGATTTTCGCAATGAGAGATGCTGTGTCTCTTCCCTGGCCAGCAGTATGAGCAGCATGGGCCTCCTCCATGCACCAAGTGGAAGAGGGCTACCTATCTTGGGTGGACGCCACTCAATGGGCCATCAACAGACTCAGCGCATCACAATTAGCACTAGCCCATAATCAGGCCCCCACTCAGCCAACAACATACAGAAGACCCTGTAAATTTTACAATAAGGGCTCCTGCTCGCATGAGGGCCATCATGGCAATTATGCCCACTTCTGCTCCAACTGTATAAAGCAGGGTAAGAACCTCAACCACCCATAATAATATAATGATGCAAGTAATTATCAATAGTGATATGAATTTGAACTCTTGTAGTGGTGGTAATTTATGTTACTGTCATGTCAGCAAGTGTATGTTATGATACTTATGCTCTGGACACTGTGTCTAATGTAAATATGAATTCTAACAAAGTTCATAATCAGTGTAACGGTTTTCACAGAGTCCAGGATAACAATGCTTACTCTACTCCACAGCATGGCTCTCCTCCACTCTCAATGATTGCTCACATGGAGCCTGACCCTAAGCTCCTCTTGCAAACACCCCATGGTTCACTTTACAAAGTGGACAGATTTAATTACAAATTTATTGAACAAAGTGACAGTTCCGTGAACCAATTATTGTACATACATAACTACCCGCAAAATAAGCCAGGGGGCTTCTATTTCTAGACCATTTGTGGAATTCCACACATTTCCATCTATGAATGTTTGAGCCATCCTGTGGGTGCGTTGCAAGTCTGTGACAGCTTTTGGCTGTGTGTTTACCCAGCTGTCTCAAAGTAGGCAAGAAGCTACCCGGGTCTATGATAACTATAAGCAGGACTGCTTAAGTAGGCAAAGATATGGTATGTCTTACGAGAGTTACATAAACCATATTATTGACTTTTTGATTGAATTACAGCCTAACATTGATGCTAATGATCAAGGTTTTAATCTTAAGCTGACACCTTCAAGGGTCAGGAACATTGATGTTAAAGATCGTTCTCCAACACAACTACTCATACACCAAAGGTTGAACAAAAAATTCAGTAGGGACACCAATTATCCCAACAAAGAGTGGGGTTACATTTCACTTCAGCCCACTGAATTCAAATTTATTGGTCCTGATAGACCAGGTATTGACCCTAGAAATGTTGACCAATACCTCCATCTGGCCAAAATTAATAAAAGAATCAAATTATAGACAAGTTAGGGTCCCCATCAAATCTGGTATTAATGTTGAAGCGTGGAGGCGTCATCTTTGCAACTACAAAGATCAAGTCATCATACAGTACCTGCAATATGGTTTTCCTTTGTCTATTAAAAATCCAGACTCTCTTCCTGAGCAGAACTCAAAAAATGATTTTTCTGCCATACATCACAATCAAACTGTATCCTCTTACTTGACAAAACAGAAACAGTATGGGGTCATTTTGGGACCCATCCGAAACTTGAACAAGTATCGTATACACTGCTCACTACATTTAACAAGACCTAAAGATAATGGTAAGCGTCATATCATTCTTGACCTGTCATAGCCATCTGGCCTACACCATAGTTCATGAAATAGGTAAGCATGGTGACAATGTCACCTTGGCCAAGATTGACATAGAAAGGGCCTTTAGGAATCTCCGCGTGGATCCAGCCGACGCCATGAAATTAGGCATAAAATGGCAAAATGACGCATACATTGACGCTGCCGTTGTGTTCAGCTGGGTCCATGGAAGCGCGGCGTTCGCCTTAGGATGATGATCAAGGTTTTAATCTTGACATTGACCTTCATATTGACCACATTCAGCAATGCCGTAACGTTCATAGCAGCCAAGGCTGGCATAAACATGGTTGCCTACATCGATGATTATATTCTGATTTCGCCTAAGAACACTGCTCAACACCATTTTGACACCCTGGCATCAATTCTATCACAGCTAGCTTTGCCTAGCAAAAACAAACTCCACCCTGTAGAGCTCTGATTTATTTGGGCATCAGGATTGACATAGATGCCAATACCCTGAGCATTGACCCCCCAAAATTGCATTCCATCCACACTGAATGTCAGGCTGTCAAACATAAGCGTCATTTGACGAGGAAGGTTTTCAATCTTTACTAGGAAAGCTGCTATACCTGCACAAGTGCCTGGTTCCAGCCCGTACCTTCACAAATAGAATGCTTGCCCTATTTAGACAGAATTCAGATAAACAACGCATTTACTTCACCTCAGAATTTTACAAGGAGCTGGCTTGGTTTCTGTCATTCCTCCCTCAATTCAACGGCGTCACTTATATCAGGAAACCTGACATGCCTTATAACCACACACTCCATGTTGACGCCTCTCTCACTGGTCTGGGAGGGGTTTGGAACAATGAAGTTTATGCTTCCCCAGTTTTTGATATCTATGGTCTGGATCTTAAGATTGTCCACCTCGAGATGCTCAACTTGCTCATGGCTCTTAAACTGTGGGCTCATAGATGGTCACATTCTGTGGTCAGATTTTTCTGTGACAACCTAGCCGTTGTTCAAGTGGTTCAAACTGGTAAGACTAGGGACAGCATGCTGTCCCTTCGCCTTAGGTACATCTGGCTGATTACAGCCACACATGACATTGACCTTCATATTGACCACATTCAAGGTCAATCCAACACAATAGCAGATCTCCTGTCTCGTCTGTACTCCCCTAAGCCAGTTGATTCACAGTTATTAGAAACCATTTGCAATTCTTATATGTGGAGAAAAATCCCCATCCACGTCTTTAACTTAAACTTTACTATATAATTTCAGGTTCCTAACATTCCTAATCAACATTGGTCCACAACACTTACATGAGGATCCAGCAAGCATGCAGACCATCTACTACCTCAGCTCACAGTCTACATTTCAAGACATTTGTAGCATTTCTCATTTTTATGGACTTGCCTATTCTATGTAATGTTCACAACATTCTAGCTTTCATGGAATTTTTATACCAAAACCCAATTTCGCCTAAGGTCATATCAACCTGCATCTCATCCATCCACTCAAGAGCTCAGCTATATGGCTGGGACACTTCAGCAACCTCTCACCCAGCTGTCCTCAGATACGTTCGCAGTGTATCCATCAATACCAAATTAAACCCCACCCCAGGGGCATTTTTGACATTCCCACCCTATATAATCTCTCCTTGTCATGTGACATCCTCCCTGATCCAATTCTATTCCGGGCTATTTTTCTCACGGCTTTTTATGGTTTCCTCAGGATGTTTAACATTGACCCCCATAGTTCCTCTAGATTCAACCCTAACTTCCACTTGCTCAGACAAGATCTCATATTTGCTCCACCTGGCGCCCACTTACTAATTAAGTGGATCAAAACCCTCTAGCATCATAAGTCCTACTACTGGGTTCAACTCCCTTCTATTTACAATGATTTTTTATGCTCTGTGAGAACCCTTCCGGCTTTGTTAGCCTCCAGACCTCTTCCTCCATCTGCGCCCTTCTTTGCCAACAACTTTCCCCCCTATGCTCAAGTCATTGACACCCACATCAGGGATGCCCTGAAAAAGGTGTTGACACATAGAAACCAGAGGCCACGGATTCCACCTTTAGACTCACAGGGGCAAACCTGGCATTTGACAATAACATTAAAATCCAAGACATTATGGCTCATGGCCTTTGGAAAAGCTCAGCAATCTGGACCTATCTGGAAAATGGCTCGATCTATCATACCCACCACCTTTTCCAGGATCATCCCGTGCTTCATCTATGCTGGGCTTGGTGCTTTTTAAAAATATTACTCTATAACATTTTAAACAGTAAACCCTTATTACTAATGTTTAAACAAAACTTCCCCAAACTCATCACTCTTATGACTGAGATTGACTTCTGCGACCCACAACTTTAACCCCTTCCACTAGGCAACTGGATCTGGCATGGCTTTGTGAGGGGCCTGCCATAGCAGTTGACTCCAACCTTCATTCTAACACTACCCTTAGGGTTCATAGCCTCGACCACAGTCTTGACCTCTGGTCACCCAATCATAAATCAGGGCAATTGGCCTTTTGGTGCCAGATTACTGGGTCACTTTTGAACTGGACGCCATTAAGTACACACAAGGAATTTTTACCCACCTACCTCCCCATACAACCTCACAGATTTGAACCTAGGTATCACCTAGCTTTCGCTTTCACGTAATGAGTGGAACCCCTTTAGTTTTAACCCTCCTTTAGGAAGATCTCTTAGGATTGATGTAACTCATTATGAATTAGGGTTTCACACTAAGTCATTCCTGTGAGAATTTACTCAGGATGCATTTAAGGCAGGACCCGGCTGACCCGGGCCCCCCCTACCTACTGTGACTGAAGATTACTCTGTAATTTTTCCTATTTCTTTCGAAGTAGAGCTCGACCCCTACAGGATTTACCCACCTGGAGGGAGGTCTCTCTGGATTGATGTGGCTCTTCTGATCAAGGGTATTTCGACTATATTAAACTGTATCACCAGTTCAAGGCTGGACCCGGCTGACCCGGTGTTCCCCCTACATGTATTGACCTTCAACACATATACGCACATGCGCAAAGACATTCCATTAAATTAATTTAATGATCAGTAGAATAGTACAGATAGATTTCATAAATTCCAAATTTTAAAAATCGTTTGAAAATTGTCTCCATTACTATAAAGTTTATGTTCAAGTAGAATAGAGACAATAATTTTAAGTTGCAACATATTAATGTCATTGTTTACTTCTTATATTATGACATTGCAACATAAATATATGCAAGCACCTGCAAAAAATTAAAAAATAACTAATAATTTTTTCAGATAAAACCTAACAATATGGGTGTCAAAATTTATTCTTATCACTCACAGATTTTCAGTAAAGAAGATTGCAGTTAGTCCAAAACTCACTCTGTAGGGTTGTCACCCGGTCCTCTAAATACTCTCACATTACCCCTCAACTAAAAAAACTCCATTGGCTCCCTATTAAATATGGGATCCAATTTAAAATTGGTCTCATTACATACAAAATTCTCAACCAAGGTCAACCAGTTTATCTCAGAGAATCAATTCATCCCTACACCTCTTCCAGGAATACAAGGCAAAGTACCCTTAAACTCAAGTTTCTTCACACCCCCACTTTTGACCGTAAGGTTCATAAATCAGTCAAAATTTTCTCCAATTCTTTGAGTCACTATGCCCTAGTTCTCTGGAACTCCTTCCCCTTCCAAATAAGAAATAGCCCCTCTGTCACATCTTTCAGGAAACACCTCAAAACCCACCTCTTTAATTCTAGTTTCCTTCCCTCATGGTCACACCCACAACCCTGCATTATTGACCTTGAACGCCCCTTGACTTTCCTTATGATAATGATTTTGTCACGTCAGCGCACTGAGTTCCCCTTCCTGGGGAAGATATTGTGCCTGCAAAGCAGTAGATTAGATTAGATTAGATTAGATAAACTACAGTCAAAAAGAAAATATAGATCTCAAACAAGTATTTATTCTATTATCTCGCCAGTCGAATATGCCTAATGATGCATTTGTATTTAGAGAGGTAAATCAGTGGTTAGTTACTTTTGCATTCCACATGATAGTTTGAAACTTTATGTTTATTTTAAGGTCATAACTATAAGTGATGTTGTATGGAAATATCAGTTGTGGAGTTCATTGTAGTTTAATTATTTCACTTCCAGAATAAATATACTGGATACACAAAATATACTCACGTAAAACATTTATTGAATTACTTAATGACAGTAAATTCTGTATTAGTAGCAAGTCAACTGTTACTTTCGCTTTATGTTGAAAAAATTCTAATAAACAACAAGATTTAGAAAACATGTACAAAATATGTGTGAATGTTTTACACTATATTTATGTTTTGTGTGCTATTTACCTATGTGTATGTCTTGTTATGGGTTTCATGTCCAAGGACATGTTGAACTTAGCACCATTCAGAGAATGGTATGAAACTTTACAAAACTGTGAGAATGAATAACTAGTATTTCCCAGTAATATTACTCATAGTTATGACATTAAAATAGACCCAAAATTTCAAACAATCAACTGGAACATAAAAAGAAAAAAACAGTTAACTTATCACTAATACAGAATTTACTGTCATTAAGAAATTCAATAAATGTTTTACATGAGCATATTTTGTGTACTCAATACATTTATTCTGGAAGTGAGATAATTAAACTACAATGACTTCCAGTTATAGCTGTTAAAATATACACATTGCTGAATAAAAATAATACAATACAGTTACCACATAATGTGAATTTAAATTTAGACTTGAAGAGAAAACTACGTCTGTATCTTTTTTTTTCTTTTCCGTAACATCTGTGAACGCCTGAACAAAACTCTGTCCCTTTAACAGGTTGGGTTGCAAATAGATCTCAGATGTTTGACCACTATATATAAAATGACGTAATATAACTGTAAAAAAGATTCTATAGATATTTGTAGTATTTTACTTCCTGAATAATACGGAACAGGATAACAACTGCACAAAAATAAGATAACAATAAAATGGTGTAAAATTGAGGAAATATGTACATTCCATATTTTTATGTATAATCTTCAATTAGATAGACCGTGGATGTATGGTCACAGTATATATACACTGATATGACATAACTGTACAAAATGATCAGTAGATGTTGTCAGCATTACAATTTGTTAGTTATGGGGAACAAGACACCAACTACACAAAAATAAGATTGAAATAAACACCAGTTTTTATATTATCCTTGTACCACTAACTTAACAGGTGATAATTTAATATATGATAATCATTTCATCAAATGTAAGTCTACAGCCATACATTTATGTGCAACCATTGGTCCTGCAGCTAAAAATAAATGTATTAAAGATGGTATCAATAAATTTATTGTTGCAATAAATGACATAATTGCTACCTTTATTCCGAGGCCAGGTCAAATATAAACTTCATAAATACTTCATGTCTCTTTATGACTGTGTATTTTGGCACCTTGGCTCTAACAGTATGTCAGATTTCTATGTTTCAGGGCCGAAAATAATTAGAAAACTGTTGAGGTTACCTCTCAGAACACCTTGTAAATAGCTACCTCTAATCTGTGATGATCTAACCATTGATGTACAGTTGTATAAAAGGTTGAATAAATTCTTGAATAATTTATTTATTTGGGGTTTTACGTCACTTTCAACACTGTACAGGTCATATCACGACGGGTAGTTGGAAGGGCAGAGGAAACCAGTACATACAGTTTGTTAGGGTTCTGTACTGTAAACTGCCGACCAATGGCAAGCAACTACCAGCTTTCCCACTTGAGGTTGTGACGGGGATCGAACCCCGGCCTCAGAGGTGGAAGGCGAGAGTGTTACCTCTCTGCCACCGTGGCCCCTAAATTCTTGAATAAAGCCTTGTGTAACAGTAATGTGTGCATGAAACTTCTGTTAATTTGGCAATAAAAAATAGTGGTTCTAGTGTATCTGAAAGCATTAATGTAATATCTCAAACTTTGTACTGTAATAGAAACTTGATATATGCCCTACCAAGTGTTTTCAGTAGTAAGGCTGATTCTAATGCTAATAGAATTTATACTGCACCAGATTATTTTTGTGCTGGCAACATTAAAGATCTACTGTACATTAGGGAGAGAAGAATGTTGCCAATAAAAATTTTGAATTGAAATATTTATTGCAACATTTCTCAACTTCATAAAATTGAAATGATCTGATGTATGTTTTTGTGGTGAACTTTATATTCTTCTTTTCTTTTTTTATGCTGGTTACTAAGTTGCTGGTTCAGTTGTTTTTCTTCCCCTTTGTACATTAACTGCTCCATTACCTTGCATATGTATACATTAACTTTGCTGAATTGTAGGTAGATCTCAGATATTTGATCATAATATATACATAACTGTACAAAAGGTTATTAAATATGTAGATGTTTTAGTATTACATTTTTCAAAAAGCAACTACACAAAAACAAAAGATAAAAGAGGTAATAGGTCAGGAATTTATCAATATCTGTACCATTCAAATATCTTACCTGAGTTGAGATTTTCTTTTGTATCTGAAAAGTATTTTGTTATTATAGAAAAATTTTATATACAATGATCTAAATTATTCTGTGGAATAAGAAGAATGATCTAGTATATTTTGTTAAGCACACCTGATTTCCATATATCTAGACCGGGTATTCTGTGCCAAAATATGCCTTTTCAAAACTGATGAATGGCATTTTGGGACAGATTTCCTCGCCACTCAAAAAACTTCAATATCTTAAAATTACTGTCCCTTTAAACTTTAAAATATCAACGTAAATGTATTAACAGTATAAAGTATTTAGATGCAGGAACACAATGTTTGCAGTAACATAGACCCTTTTCCTGCACTTCCTGCTTGTATAAACAATGATGACATTTTGCAAGTGAAATAAATTTTGGTAAATATATCCATTAACTATGCAAAAAGTTTATTTCCTTTAATGCGGGGCACAGCCTTGATACTCAAGGTGGTAGCCTAGTACATGTTTAATGTCAGGAAGTGTGCCATTTGTTGCCTTTCAGGACGTTTATGTTTTTTGCATACTTATGCCATCTGTCTCTCGTCAATACATCCATCTTTTAAATATTGGCTGAGAGACAGGTTAATCAGTTTACATATATCTGGATTTTAAAACACAATATTGTGAATTGATTACAATAACAACATACAGAATCTCGAAAGTATTTTCCCATAGAGGTTAATTTACATGCTAGCAGACATGGTGAGCAATAATCAATGATTTTAAAAATTCATAAATACTAGACAGAACTACCTAGTTTGAAAAACTGCCTGTTCTTCTACCATACTTTGAGGTGTGATGGTGCTAGGCCAGTGAAAAATTAATTCTTTTGACTAAGGATGATTCTCTTTCTTGGCAAATTTATTTGTCATGTTTTGTATGTTTATTAATCTCAGAGCTTCCCACTTGCCCTCTCACCCCCAGCCTATGCATCAGGGACCTCATGAGACCATGTAATGAAACCACACAAGGTTCCTGTGTTAAGCATGGCTATGAAGGAGCCTCCTGTTGGAGGTCTTATCTTTGATTTGACATAGCTTAAGAGAAAACATTAGGATTAGGTGAACCAGACTGACTCTGGATTTCCCCTCTCAATTTTGTCTAAGTTTTGCCCCCTTGGGTGCTTACCCCACCCCAAGGGTGTATCTGGGGACAGGTGGATCAAGACTGAAGGGTCCAGCTTAAAAGGTGAAAGTGATCAAATTGCCAGGAGCTATATCAAACCTTACGGGAAGAACTCTCAAGAGTAGATCAAGCTCAAGAGGTCAGGCTCCTGGGTCGAAAGAAATGACCCAAATACAAGAGGGCTAACGCATAGTCAATTCAAGTTGTTATTTATGTGTCAGTGGAGGGTTCAAATTTTTCACCATGTACACTATTTGGTACCTATTTTGAAAGTGATATTGAAAACCCCAACACATGGGGCTAATGAAGCGAGACCAATCTGTGATTGGTCTAATCAATAATACTTTAACTTTTCCCTAGTGATGATGCACAGTATACCCAAGTTTTTAAGGTGGGGTACAAACTGCCACAGCAGGCTCCTTCATAGCCAGGCTTAACACAGTTTGACCAAGATGATCTGTAAGTGACCAAGGTCAACTTGACCCTGGCAAGATTCAAACCCAAAGGTGAGAGATAGAGGTCATATGCTCGGCTAAGATCATGTATGGCTGAAAGGTCATACAGACTCAGTTCATCTATGAGGGTTCGAACCCAGAGTTGGGTATACATGCATATAAAGACAGTGAAACGCAGTTTGAGGCAATTTTGTTTACATGTTAGACATAACTTGGTAAAGTCCCCAATAGAGGAGTTTTAAAAACATCTGAGAAGGATTTTAAAAGTCATGATAAGAGAAATACTAAAGGCAGTTTGGTACAAACATTTATTTAACTTTTTGGGTTTTTTTCCTTTTTAGTTTTAAAAGTAAAATAAATACATAAAAATACAGATGCACAAGTTTAAGAGCTTTAATTTAAAAAGGTAATATCTGCTTATTATTGGGCATCGTGCGAGATGCTATTTTTTTAAAGGACCTAGTGAGTGGTTTCAAAACCCCATTTACTCTGCACCAGGTTCCTGAAACCTTATTTTTAAATGGGGGAATAAAAGAATTTGTGTACTATAAAAAAAAAGTTGCATCACAACTTTTCATTGTAGACAATAGCATCAGTCAGGAATATGTCTATGAAGATTGTGAACCAGCCAATGTAATTACTACTGCAGTCAATGAAGAAGTGTGTAAATGGGTTTTTATATTATTGTTCTTCTATTAAATTTAGAACAGAAGATTGTCACTCTGAGTCCAGAAACTGATGGCCTAACCCTGCATTAAATGACAAAGAAGTGGAAGGAGAAGAAAAACGTGGAAATTCCACACCAAACCGAAGTAAACTTAATCAATCGGCTGGTTATGATCAACAGGCTTAAAACGGATTGTTAATAGTGCCAATCCTAGGGATAATTATCAGTACTGTCATTTTCATTGCTCGCAGGTTTCAAGTACAATGTTGATGGACAGGGAAATGTATTTGAGGCGACAGAAAGGAGTACCATTCCAGGTACAAGTCTCAGTTCAATTTTCCCCACTAGTGATGAACCCAACCCTCGGATTACTTTTCTTAGTGATATAATTGAATGTGACTCCTCAATACCTAGTAACAGTACCTCAGTTGATGTTATTTTTGTCGATTCAGCAGTTTAAACTTCATTTCCGGAAGTCAGCATTGCAAATGAGGAAAACATTATTTTTGAAAGTAATAGCCAAAATGTTTCATCTCTTGATGAAGACGAAGTCATACATGCGAGCATTAAAGAGCCAACACTATATGGTGACAATATGAATATGTCAGTTTCATCAGTTACACAGAATAATGCAAGGTCATTGACCAGATGAGGAAAAATGTACAAATAGATGGAAAAAAGTACTTTATTAAATCAAAATTCATTTATGTACATTGTATGTGTACAGAATGTTGATATATGTAATTTGAAAACTTAACGTAGTCAGAGTTAAATATCATTGTCATTCCACAGATGTTCCAAATTTATCAAACACTTTGAATGACATTGTACCATATTCTAATTTTATATATTTTAATGTATCCATAAGCTCAGACAGATCTTTACATTGTAGATGGATAGTTCAATGATCTCAGGAAAATATATTTATAACTCTCGGGTAAGAGATGTTGCATGCCACAGTCCTACCGAATTAGAAAGTTAAATTACATTATGTGATATAATTAATCTCATTAGTTAAACTCACACATGGTATATTATATGTGCTACTCCCAAATAAAATACATTTATGAATAATAAATAATATTAATAATCCTAGTACTAATTAAGCTATCCCAAGGCAATGTTATTGTAAGACTTTGAAAAAGTTCAATACTTAGATGATCTGCATATTGCATGTTGCACTGTTGTTGGACATGTTGCACTGTTGTTGGACATGTTGCACTGTTGCGATCTGCATTGTCTGGATTCAAAATGCTACACACACATTGATATAGTTCTAAACGCTCTGTATAGAGCTTGTTGGTAACTGCCGGTCATTCTTTCCACTCATTGGCCTTTAAACTAACGCCATCACTTGTTGGGTACATATTCCCTGCACCCTTCACCTTCCATTTCCATATTCGAACATTTTTGTAGGGAGCATTCACAGTCGATTAGAAGCCACCACCAATGTGCTTTTCACGTCAATGTCCCTATTGTCAGCAGCTATCCTATCAAGGTGATCAACAGACCCCAGTGCATAATCATCATGATCCTAGGATTTGTTAGGCTGATGCCCTGGTTAACCACTTTCTGGCCATCCCACTCTTTAATATATCCTGCTTCAATGATTCCATTAGGCCAGGGAAAGATAAGATATCTATGACTTCCTGTATGGAATGTCCTCTTGTATGGGGTGTTGGTTTGAAATGTGTTACGGTCATGCAGTAAGTGCTGTAGCAATTAGCGGTTGCCTTTAGGTAGCAACAGGAAAAGACAAAAAGCTTAACTGTCCTGTGATCCGTCCAATGTCCACTAATACACAGATATCTGTATCCTATGATCTGTTCAATATTCGATAACACAAAATGTTCTGATCCAGTGATCCTTTCGATATCCAATCACACCAAGTGTCTGTATAGAAATATTCAAAAAGTTTGCACAACTGTACTGTCTACTTCAAGGTATGGACAATGTCCAAACTGCAATAAATCCACTCTTTGGTAGAATCACACACTGCATGCAGACAAAAAAGTATCCAAAATACAGCAAAACTATCCAGGCACTGTAGCCAGTTCACTCCAGCAAACGTTCACAACAATACAATACTTAATATCCACTTGATATTAGACACAAAATAGCCTTCCATATAGCAAGTGAATACTATGTTCATCTGTGGTCAGGTGTACAACATTTATACACAGCTATAGAAGTGGCCAGAAGCTTATAGAACTTACATGAAAATATATATTGTGACCAGATCCAACAAGGAATTTCTAGAACCTACAGGTAGCTGGTAAGGTTCCCCCGAATCTATTAATAAAATCACTGAGGTTAGTCTAGAGGGATTCCCCCAGTCTGCAAATGGATCAATACTATGAATAATAAAAAACATCAATACCACTACAATATAAAAATTCAGTAACTCAACTACCATATATGGTGATATATATAGATAAAAAGCTTAGATTAAACAATGCACTTTCACAGTGCCCATTTATGTAATAGTTGTTTGTATGTAGGTGACATCCGAATCAACGAAAGATCCTTGTTGATCATAACACCAGCATCTGTATTATGCAGTAAATCAGATCTCTTGTGTATCCTAAGATACGCCAATAATATTTCCTCTCCATTTTGTGTCACAGTATGAATTCTTTTGGATTTACCATGTCCAGAATTATTGTGAATTTTCTTTATTTAGTTCCATTAGGAAAGTTTTAGTCAAAAATGCAATAATTTCAAAGATATTTCAGTCTCAAATTTAAATGAGAAGAAAAATTTATGAATATATAGAGCTTGGTAATCAAATTTGTAATATGATAGGATCTGAGTCAGTATAGATTTTATATGAAAAGGTATGACACAATGTCACCTCAGATTGTAATAGTAAACCATAAAACAATGTTCAAGACACTAACAAATTTAGTGGACAGGTGAAAGATGGCTATATTTTAAATGACGTAAATCTAGGGATTGATATGTCCAATTAAAGATTGCAAACAGAGCGAAGAAAATAATGTTTAAAATTTCAGAATCCAATATCAGCGAAAATAAATTAGGATAACATACACAGAGTTTTAAATTACCAAATGATAATTGTAGGGAGACATTGGAGGTTAATGCCTCGAAATTTAATTAGACCTTGAGTCAAAGTCAAAGTTGGGGTTTTACGTCCCGTTCAACAGCCAGGGTCATATTGGGACAGGTCCTCAGAATTGCCACTTGTGGGACTCGAACCCACAGAGGTGACAGCCTATGATTAGATGCCAAACTTGCTAACCACTAGGCCACTGAGGACCTGATTGTTAGACCTTGAGAGAATTCATTCTAAAATACTGATTCTCAAAAGTTTGGTAACTATGATTGGAAATGAAGAAAATATAATTCGAGGAAATAACATCAGCATTAAGTCGCAATTTGGGGAATGTCTTTGATGTTCATCCATTGGAATATCAAAACATTCCCAGTCTATCAACTTAATCTGAAACCATGGACAGATCACTTTATCACCTTGACCTGTATAAATAAATTCAGCCCTTGCAATTGCCTCTGGTCTTATAGGATGGGAATTTGGCCAAGTGTCAAAGGTGAGCACTCTGTTGTTGTATTTTCTATAGTAATCTGAACAGCAAAGAGTTTTGGAATCAAAATTTCTTGGTGGTAGATTATAAGATGAGTTTGAATTAATGTGCAAACCAGTGGACTTCTGAGTACTTTTAGTTTGCAAAGAAAATCTGCCCACCATGGACGTGGGATAAGAGGAGGTAGAATCTGTATTATCTGATCTTGAGGTACTTGGTCTTGAGGCTGGAACAAGTACTTCAGAGTCAGATACATGCCTCTTATGATTGCTGAACATGATGCTTAACAATTTGAGGTTGAAAAAATAGATTTTCAGGTTTAATATGGTTATTTATACAGAGTACTGAGGGACACAAATTTGATAACAAATAGTGTAAAGTGGAACTTGAAATTCTTCCGAGTATAAGTTATGAGACTAAGTATAACAATTTTGAGAAAGTCTAGGTGTAGAGAAAATATGATTTCCACATAAACGATACATTAAATTATATTGTCTGATTCGCGTCAAATTATTTGTAATTTTGGATTGTAATATCAGATAGCAAAATATTTCAGACTGCATTTCTACATAGACTAGGTTCGGTTGATGAGATATTGTAGAGTCCCTGCAAAGAGTTTTCCATTAATTTATGAAAGGCATTTATTTATATGTATATGACCTTGAAACCATTGTTAAGACTATTCTGGCAAATAAGTTTCTCTATAAGGCAAAAAATTCCTTGCCCAATAAGGCTATAGATCTCAAAAAGACTTTGTAGACCTCCATAAGATTATATACGCTGGTTTCGTTGTTTCAATCAGTAAAAGGTCTATAGACCTTGAAACTATTGTTCCAATCAATTTCCAATCACTTCCGGATAAGGCTATAGACCTCAATAAGACTATGTACACCTCAATAAGACTATATGCCCTGATTTCATTGTTTCTGTGACTTGAGGTTCCATGATATGAGTTAGTATAGTTATAAGGACCTTAAAACCATTGTTCCAATCAATTTCCAATCACTTCCGGGTATTGGACCTCGAGACACCCTTTTCTTCATTACTTACAAGTTGGGATTCTTAAGATTTTTGCTTTTGTTGGTCTCTAATACTGACTCCAGGAAAGCATAGAAAGCATGCCTACTCCGCATTTTGTATTCCAGAAATACCGCTTAAGAAAATTAATCCAAGATTTAAGAATACAATTTATTTCAACCACAAATAATGTATCATGTTACAAGGATATAACAACCTGTAATAAGGAAATTGTTCTCTATGTTTTGAACTAAAAATCACAGGGTGTCACCTCTGTGTGAGGTCGACTCCCACAAGTGACAAAAACGAGGCCCTGTCCAAGTATGGCCCTGGATGTTGCACCGGATGTAAAACCCCATATTTGACTCTGTCTTTGAAGAACTACTATAACCCACTATATTTATCATTCAAGGATATCCTTGAGAAATCTAGTAGCATTCTGAAAGAGCCATCGTAGGTTTGTGGAGATACAGGAATAAACCACACATTGGTCCTAAAGATGGCCACAAATCAGGTATTGATGCCAGCTTGTAATGAGGAAACTTCTGGAACAGCACATAACTGTGAGTGCAGACCAGGGAGAGATTGAGAGGGGTTGTAAAGAGGCAATAAGTCAATAAAATTAAGCAGAGATGCTCCATGATCACCACAATTCCCCCTCTCCTGGTATGGCCCGATATAATCTTGGACAGTCTGCAAAAATGGAACTTACCCATGATACTAATCCATGGCATCTATTAAGTCAGTTTAAAATATCAAAACTTATTTCTTATTTTTCCTTTTTTTTTGCAACATCCTTTATGATGCTGATGTGCCTGTTAAAACAGTTTATTTGTGCATTCTTAAATCTAGTGTTTTTCTTCTGCACATTTAGGGTTCTTTTTACCTCCATCTCTTGTCCACCATCCCTGTCTGTCAATTCTTGATTGCATATGTTAAATAATTGTCAGTGTGGCTTAGCTGCATAGCACACTTGCCTTGGACAACATAGCACATGGGTTCTATAAAAAGTAGAAGAAGTTAATAGTGGCTCAGACGATTCCTTGAAATGGCACTCCTCAGGCATTTATCCTCTCCCAATGACAGGCCTCAACACTTTGGGAGTGGGTGACCTAAAGTCACAAACTTTTCATTGCTCCCGTTTATATAAAATAGCTCTTCTTGTTAAACATGTGTCCAAATATGATTGGTTGACCTTTGACCCTGTGTCCTCCGTTAACCGTGAAAATTAAATAATTCAACACTTTTGATAGGGAAGTCAGACAGGGCAGACGTAGTTTAAAACATAAAAATTTTATTGGTTTCTGTAAAGTATTCAGGTGTTGTGTTATGATATTCAGTGGTGAACCGTCATTGGTATTGTATGCTTTCAATATTATGTAGCGTTTGATGTATGTTAAACAGTATTGGGTGACCACGTTGCATTTCACAGGCTGAATTGATATGTAACTTCTTTGCTTCACTGGTTTGTTAATATTAAATTCCTATATTTAAATTTTATTGTGTTGTGTCATAGTAAATTCGTTGCATTTCACAAGCAAGTAGATTGATTGTGTAAATCCTTTGTTGACTGCTTCGTTAATATATAAATTAATATTAATTGTCATATCTGGATTTATATAATATTTAAATTTTATTGTGTTGTGTCATAGTAAATTCGTTGCATTTCACAAGCAAGTAGATTGATTGTGTACCCCCCTTTGTTATCTGCTTCGTTAACATATAAATTAATATTAATTGTTATATCTGGATTTATATAATATTTAAATCACACTGCGGGCTACAAAGCATTGTTTTTCGACGCGGTGTTAGTATAATGCAATAAAGTAAATAGAAATTTAAATATAAAGCAACTGTAGTATTAGTCTAGTATGCCTAAAGTATTTAGTTGTTCGGCTTGTGGAGGCCAACACAAACGGCCTGTAGGTCAAAAATGTCAAATGGGTAAATTAGACAGCAGTAATGCTACTGCAAGTGGGGTGGAGCAGCAGGGGGTGGATGAGGGCGTCAACCAGGAAATTATTAACGCCCTTTCCTCTGTGAGTTCTAGGTTGTCGGCCATAGAGGCAAGAATTGAAAGGACGGAACAGCAGATACAAGGTGGCTTGCCTGCTTCATCTCAGGGCGTTCAGGCGACGGTTGGCAGTGCGTTGAACTCTATGTCGAGTTCAGATGATAGTGACGCTGAGGATGACACTATTATACCCAGTGCCAAGTTCTTAAAGGGATCAAAGAACATTCAACAGGCTGTTGACAGTAGGCTGTTGGAACTTGCGGCACTAAATGAACAAGGTAAGTTCAAATCGCAAAGAGGAGGCAAAGATCAGGTAACAGTTAAACAACAAGTTCCATGGCCTCAAAACTATGTGCTGGCTGGTACTGCTAAAACAGAACTACATATGACAGTTTATCAGTTTTCCAGTGGATCTCAGGTATGTGTGCCATAATTAGGGAAGAAAAACAAACAAAAGTTAGAAATGCAATGTTAGAATATGTATCTGACATCATGGAGGACGCCCAAGACTTTGGGTGGGCCTCAGCAAAAGGTGCGCATGCCCTCATCCTATGTAAAATGGAGGAGGGTAAAGTTGATTGGTCAATGACTGAAAAAATTGATAGACTGAGAAGAGCTCATGCTCAAAAAATTGTAGCTAACCCCTCAACTGTACAAGGTAGGAAAAATGGGGAAATGCAAGGGGTCCCATGTAGGTATTTTTAAACTGGTAAATGTACCCACAAGGCTGACCATGTGACAGCAGGCCAACTGTACAAACATATTTGCAATTTTTGCAATAGTAGTGGCAAGCAGTTCAATCACCCACTTAGGGATTGTAGGAATGCCAAGAAAAAGAATGAATTTGCAAAAAACGAATAAGGCACTGCAATAATGTAGTGCCTTACAAAAATAGAGTTGCAAACAACCTTCACTCACATAGAAGTAGAGTTATTCACTCCTCCATGGCTGCAAATATCAGCACTAATTGGAGATCAGACTATTACAAGTTCAAAGGCTACTCCTATGCCCAAGTGTTAAAAAATTCCAGCTCAATGGGTCACAACCAAAACAAAGGCACTTTGTATGGCCTAGTAAAGGGACGTGTCCAAGAATTCAGTTAAAAAACAGTCCCATGGTGACCCCTAAAGGCTCTCAGGTCAAGACTGGGAAACGTTGCTCTCAACTCAAGGTAGGTCGGGCAGATTATGAAATTCCTTGCTTTAATAGGTTTTCACTACTCGAACGTCTACATACCGTCGTTGAATGGTCTTCAAACGCTGGTACAGGCTCACAGGACAGCTGTGACCTGGTTGAATCAACACATCCCATGGTTTCTCAGGTCAAAGAAAACAAACAAATTGTAGGTAGAAATCAACAAAGGCTCACAGTGGCTGGTAATGTTAAGGACCTGTCTACAAACCATAGCCATAAAAATACTAATCATACTATAGACACCAATGAGCATGACCCTGGGGATAGGGGACTTAGTGATACTAAGTATGATCTCCCCCTTAGGATCAAAAATAAAGTATCCACCTACAAACAATTACTTCCCAACTGTCCAACATTACAGGCATGGGATAAACAGAATAAGTTTAAATTCGGTTTCATTCTCTTGGGTACTTTAAAAGTACCTACAAATTGTCAACCAAAACACTCTATTTGTGATCCAATTGTCCTTCACAAAAAGGTTAAGGATTCGGGAGATTATAATTTTATGAAATCCCAAATCACAGTTAGATCTCAATTAAATCCTGAAGTATGGGAGAGTTTGTTAACAGACTATTGGGACAATCAGTTATGTTCCCTCATTAGGTTTGGGTTTCCCTTAGACTTTCAACGGGACAATCCCTTAAAAAGCCACCTTGATAACCGTACTTCAGCTAAAATATATCCACAGGATGTCAAGGCTTACCTATCAGAAGAAATAGGTTATGGGGCGATTCTAGGCCCATTCAAAGAACCCCCAATGCAAAACCTCCATGTCTCCCCATTCATGACTAGAGAGAAACCAAATGCCCCTCATCGTAGGGTCATCATTGACCTCAGTTTTCCAAAAGGTCTATCGGTCAATGCTGGCATAGGTAGGGATAAGTACTTGGGTACCCCATTCCTCCTAAAACTTCCAACCATAGACACCATCACAAGTCAAATAAAAGCTTTAGGCAAAGGATGTATGCTATACAAGGTAGACATCAGTCGTGCGTTTAGACATGTTAAGATAATTCTAATTCTAATTGGACTTTTATAGCGCTTAATCTCCCCAAACAAGAGGACTCTAAGGCGCAACAAAACAAAAAGCAGGGACATAACAGGGGTCGAACACCACGGAGAACGCCAGGGGGGGGCGAAGACGCCAAAGATAGACGCTAATGCCAAAGATAGACCCTAAGGACTATGATTTGCTAGGTTTGCATCACTTAGACTGGTATTTAGACACCTGTTTGCCCTTCGGATATCGCCATGGCAGTTCTTTGTATCAGCGCCTAAGCAACGCTGTGCGTCATATTATGCGTCGTCAAGACTATGACGTCATAAATTATATTGATGACATTCTAGGAATCGATCTGCCGAGCCGAATTGACGCCTCCTTTGACGCCTTACGGTCGTTGCTTCCCAGACTGGGGTTTGAAATCTCAAAAAAGAAGTTAGTATCACCTACCACATGTATGAATTGCCTTGGCATTCTCATTGATACCAAAGAATTTACCCTAGCTATACCCTCAGAAAAATTACAGGAAATCATGACCATGTGCAAGTCCTGGATCCACAAAAATTCTTGTACCAAGCGCCAACTACAATCTCTATTAGGTAGTTTGCTATATGTTACTAAATGTGTTAGATCTTCACGTTTTTTCCTGAACAGATTGCTTGAATTTTTGCGTTCTATGGAGGACAGAGGTCAGGAAGACTTAACTGTGGAAGCTAAGAGGGATATTAACTGGTTTCAAAAGTTTTTGTCAACTTTTAATGGTGTCACCTTTTTTGACCAAAGACAGGTGGATGGGACGATTGAACTTGATGCCAGCCTTCAAGGTTTAGGTGCAGTATGGGGTAGCCAGATCTATGCATTGAGTATCCCTCTTGGCTACCTCAACTTCCAAATTGTCCACTTGGAAATGCTAAATATATTGGTAGCACTTAGGGCATGGGGAAGCCAATGGCTTCATAAACGCATTTCCATCGCCTGTGATAACGAGGCAGTAGTATTTGCACTCAATTCAGGCAAAACAAAAGATTTCTCATTGGCGGCCATAGCCCGTAACATACAGTTGATGTTAGCAACTTATAACATTGAAATAGTAGTTAAGCACATTCCAGGAAAAGATAATGATCTCCGATCTAGATGGGCTACCACCGACCAGCCCATGGCAAGGTTAAGTCGACTCATTCCACATCATGTGTGGATCACATTGGCATCAAATGTTTTAGAAATTGATTGGGCTATCTAAATAAATACTGTTTTACCCTTAGGTGCCCCACCTCAAGTGGCTTCCCTGGTCCACTCAGCAAGTCAGAAAACTCATATGGCCTACAGACCTGCCACACAGCAAAGTTATAGAAGTATGTTCCGCCTTTTTCTAGCCTTTTTGGTATTCATGAACATACAGATGTCAGAAATTTCACCCCTTATTGTCTTGGCTTATCTTCAATTTTTGGAGTTTTCTGGATTCTCAGCTTCGGCTATGTCAAATCACTTGTCAGCCATTAAAACCACATTAGCATTATATGGACTGCCCACACTACCATTCAGTGATCCACGAATTAAATGCTTTCAGAAAGCCATGGTGCTGCACAAACCCTTCAAAGTTCAGCTTAAAAAGGTAATTTATATACCTACCCTACAGCTTATAGTCCGGTTATGCGACTCCACCTACATGGGCCAAATTTTTAAAGCAGTTTACACTCTGGCCTTCTTTTCTTTCCTCAGACTTTCTAATTTGGTCCCTCATTCCCAAAAATTGTATTCACCCTTGTACCAATTGGCCAGAGGAGATATTATTTTTGCCCCTCCTGGCCTTCATATACTTGTTAAATGGTCGAAAACACTGCAGTCCAGAAATGTGGTAAAAGTGCTAAAAATTCCATCACTGGGCTCAAACCCCATTTGCCCCGTAAATGCCATCAAGAATCTATTATTCATTACACCTGGCCATAGTAACTCTCCCTTGTTTCAATATAAGATGTCCACACAATGGGTTCCACTCACAGATACAAAAATTAGGCGTCATTTCAATAACATACTTAGGAAGTTAAACCTCCATAACTCCAACATTACCTTCCACACCTTCAGGCGTTCGGGTGCCACTTTTGCCTTTAATTCAAATGTTAATATACAAGAAATCATGAGCCATGGCACTTGGACGTCTGACTGTGTCTGGAGATACATCACCCTTGACCACAATGCTTCCCAACAAGTAGCCCTCCAATTTCAGAAACTACTATTTACACCTACCTCCTAGCTGGGGTGTGGGGTCTGTTTCACATAAATAACCAACTTCAGAACTATTTTCAACCCTTAATTGAAGTATCTCACTGTTTAACCTTCCTCATTATACTCATATTATACTTATATTTTACTGTCGTTAAGATAACCCTAACCCTAAGTGGTTTGAGGCCACCTTACTGTTATTCAAATTCAAAAACTTTGTCTTTAGGGTCACCTTAGTCCTGGTTCAGGCCTAAGGCCACCTTCATTTTACCTTATTGGCTTCTTTATGGTGGCCTCAATGTGTACAAAACTTAAACATATGAAAAGGTCATTCGTATGACACTCCCATTTTACTGTGGTTAATACATGCTAACAAGTGCTTGAGGCCACCTTACTGTAAATTAAATCTCAAATTTCTGGGGTCACCTTAGTCCGGTTCAGGGCTAAGGCCACCCTAACTTGTGTCATCTGCCTAAATTTATGGTGGCCTCAATGTGTAAAATTTAGAAAGTGAAATGTCATTGTTTATTCTGTAACTGTAAATACAATATAGTTTAAATGTTTTTAGTGTCAATAAATTATATTATCCCCATATAGCCTTATTATTACATACTCTCATAATCTGGGGCAATGTAGTGGCATTGATAAATAGTCTTTGCTAAGTATATAAGTTATCAGTTAGGGGAACGCCAATTACTGATGCTTCAGCTAGACTTGTGCAGTGCCAAATAGTGCATTAAGTCCAGTAGTAATAGAAATATTGAGCGGAGTATAAATAAACAAAACAATCAAATTAATATACTTTTCTGTCTGCACAGCTTTCAGTTTTCTGGTAAGCTTTTCCTGTAGTATTTTTTCCATGGGTTTGTATGGTGGATTCGTCTCTTTGTACCAATATAAAATGTCACTGACAAATCACCAGACAGATTGCTAGATAGAACGGATAAAATTCATTTTAACTGTGAGGTAAACAGGACTTTTGTCAGATCAGATTGGTTTCATTATACATTTCAATGTGGTCATTGTAGTAATGTAACAGTCAAATGGAAAACAAAATTGGGATTAAAACATATGATCAGCAGCACTATACATTACTCTTACACCAACTGATTACTTCAAAAGCCACAATTGTATGGCTTTAATTGACTTTGGGATTATATTTTATTATCAAGTTGATAATACAAACCTTAACCTTACAAAAAATTATTTCTTTCACTTCTTAAACTTTGCCATCGTAAATATTTCTGAAATGCTGCTTGCAATGTCTAGCAATAGCCTAACAACATTTAACCTCCACAGTTAGGTTTTATGCCATGTGACAGATGGGAAGCTCTAGGGTTTTGGTCATCATTGGATGGTCAAAATATGCTTTCTAACACATTTTATATATCCTTACTATAGGGAACCTACAGTTTAGCTATGTCTTACCATAATATCTGATACTGTAAGCTGTAGTCTCACTCAGAACACCATACTGTTCTGCATACACTTCCAGAGTCATAGCACTACCTGCCGTCATCTCACGCTCCGTTAAAGTGTATGGACAAACAGTAGTATTTCGGACATCTGAAATCATATTTAAATTGTATGAAAATTCTTAACAATGGTAATACTAACAGTATTTTCCTGATATATCATGAATATGTATTCATAAGATATTAATTAAGACTAACTGGAAAAACTGTAATGCCTATGATATTGTCCAATTTTTCTCTTAATGACTTTATTTAGGCTTTACATCCCACGCAGTAGCCAGGATCATTTGAGGGCAGGTCTTCAGTAATGCCACTTTTATTTCGTTAACCCAAACAGAGGTGACAACCTGTTATTAGACGCCAAACTTGCTAATGTTCTAGGCCACCAAGGACCCACGAGTGCCATTGGAAGATGATACTACTTAAAAGGAACGGGCATTTACTTTTGCATCAAGTTTCTTTATATATTGAGGGAAAGTAGAAGCTTTGATTTGCGAAACACAGTTTTATGATGCTTTTGAGAGTACAGCATCTAATTTTAGCGATAAGGTTTGGGATTGTATGGTTTAACGCAAACAAAATAATCAGTGCAGCAATCACTAACTCATATGGCTGTAAATACAATACAATGAGTGATGCATACAAAATATGAAATAATAATCTTTGAATATTGGAAAATGCTTAACACCTAGCAAGAAAAACACTGTTGATATAATAATTATTAAAAATAGCAAAGGTATTAAAAAGTGATAACTAAATTTATTGGAGTGGTTTTATTGATAAAAATCAATAAATTATAACTTCATAGCATGCACACCATTTTTTAAAAATAAAGGTCAATGTAGTCATGTCGTGGTCCTTGTATGGCAAGGTAAAATCAGCAATGTTGGCACTACAAACGAACGGACCTTTTGTCTTGGTCACCATTTTCTGAAACTTCCGTAACAATTTAAGTTTCAGATTTGATGTTAGGAGAAAGAAATGCTAATGCTTGGACAACACTATGCCTCTCTTATGCAAAATATTCTAGTTCTAAGATGTTTTATACAGTCAACACATTGCCCAAAAATCATGAGAATATGCAAAGTGGTTTGGTTTGTAGTGAAGTAAAATAATTTAATAAGAAGAGATTTGGTACAATCGCTGCAAGATTTGGTAAAATTCCATCAGAAATGAAAAAAAAGACTGGCTTTTGTGTGATTGTGAAGGGATTCTGAAAGAAAGTTCGATGGTAATCAAGCTTTAGATTTTATGTCAGAAAAAAATGGTTTCCATGGCAGTATTTTATGTACTGTGATATACATTCTGTAAAAACTAGGAATTCGCTATATAACAATACTGATTTCTGATGTTACGGTCATGCTGCAAGCACGGTAGCAATTACCAGTTGTTTTTAAGTTGCAACAGTAAAAGGCAAAAAGTTTAACTTTTTAACTTAACAAATTATTTAGCAATTAACAATAATGATTACAGTCAACTGGTATGCTTATAATAGTACATACAATGATACAATAATGAAGGGGGCCACAGTGGCAGAGTGGTAACACTCTCGCCTCCCACCTCTGAGGCTGGGGTTCGATTCCCGGCACGGCCTCATGTGGGAAAGCTGGTAGTTGCTTGCCATTGGTCGGCAGTTTACAGTACAGAACCCTAATGAACTGTATGTACTGGTTTCCTCTGCCCTTCCAACTACCCGTCTTGATATGACCTGTACAGTGTTGAAAGCGACGTAAAACAATAAATAAATAAATAAGATACAATAATGAAATCTGACTGTAACTGATAGTTAAGTTTATCCAATGTATCCAGCAGTCTGTCCTGTGGTCTATCCTGTGATCTGTCCAATGTTCACTAACACGAAATGTCCTTATCCTGTTATCCTTTTGATATCCAATCACACAAAATGTATGTATAGAAATATTCGGAAAGTTTGCACAACCGTCCTGTCTACTCTAATATATGGACAATGTCCAAAATGCAGTAAATCCACTCTCTGGTAGAACAATACACTGTATGTAATTAATAATATCCAAAGTATGGCATATCTATCTAAACACTGTAGAAAGTTCAATCCAGCAAAAGCTCACAACAACAGAAGTGCTTTTAAAACACAAATAGCCTTCCTTATAGCCAGCGAATACTATGTTCATCTGTGGTCAGGTGTACAGTGCTTATATACAAGCATGAAATCTTCCAGACACTTACAGAACTAACTTGAATTCAAAACCCGTTACCAGATTCACCAGTTCTAGAAATCTATTAATAGAACCACTGAGGTTAGCTCAGAGGGATTCCCCTAGTCTATAAATAGATCAATACCTAACACACAAAAGAATCTATAACTCAATTACCTTATATGGCAATATACAGACATAAAGCTTAGATTAAACAATGCACTTATAAAGTGCCGATATATGTAACACTGATTGACTGTCATGGGTGGACATTGTATACATGTAAGGTATGGCGACATCAAATTTATGGTCTACATATTGTAAGAAATGCAGCATAAAACTTTTATGTGTGTGCAAGTGGGCTGATTTAAAATTATTGTTACCTGTAGCTTGACAGGACTGAAGATTTCCTTTTGTTGGTGACACCCATGTTATTGTAACACCACTGCACGGAATGACATTGTAAGGCTCAGATGAGGTCTGAAGCACATATTCCTTAAAGCCTTTTTCTAACTCCAGAATTCCGAAAGTGTCAGAAGATAATTTCACCTCTGGTGGTGGATCTGTCAAACAGAGAAACAATGCAGTTCCCTGATTAGCTAAACCTGGCTTTTGTCAGATTTTTGCAAATGTGCATAAAATATGATACAAAGTTTGAGTTGTATAGAGAAATTTTAACTGTCACCATTCTAAAAAGTGTAAAGTTTCAGTAAAAATAAAACTCATGCATATATATATAAAATATTTTCGATATACTGGGTTTCAACAATTTAAAAAATCACTCATTGACTTACCATTTCTGTTATCTAAATGCTAAAGGACAAAATTTAAAATATCCTGTAAATTGCTTTATCCCCAAAGACTAGAGGGTGCAACTCGGTAGAGTAACAGGCAGAATATTAGATTCTTTATCTTTATTCCCTGTGCTCAACAACAAAAGTAACAAGTCCAATATTTACCCCCAAGTTCCACTGAATTTAGAATTTTGATGTCTCAAAGGACGAAAGGCCAAAAGTAAAGTCTTGACTGAGAGTGTGCTTAGCTCCAGAGCTCTGAGCTTTTTTGTGAAACACCTTTCCATTGATAGGCTGCTAAGATTGTCCAATAGTAAGTTTTGACAAAACGCAGGCTCGACCTGCTGAAAGATTTAACAGGAGTAACACTGCTCCATTGTGGAATCAAAGGGGTGGGGAATTCACAACCTCCTCAATTGTAAAAAAGTGATATTGCATACCAAAAAGGATGCGGGGATATTAAACTTAGATGTTGCTTTAAATAGGGATACATGATCTGTTAAACTGTTATTGTTCTAAGTTAATTTCAGGAATTTAATTTTGTTATCTAATTCAATAATTAGTTGAGGGATGGCTTGTGGGCTTTTACATTTGTTTGTTTTTATTCTTCTTCAATTTAAAGATAGTTATATAATATAAAGAAAATTTTAGATGAGGGAGATGAGGGTGATTGCCATAGATAAAGGACTAATATAAACTGTGAAACCTTTCAAAACTGTAAACACCAATAAGGTTAATGCGAATTTTGAGTGATGTGTAAATTTTCTGAAGATATGTCTCTCAGTTTTTGCAAATTGTGTTGTGCCAGTGTTTTCAAAATTGACACCAAAACAAAGAATTTAGAGCCAATAAGTTTTTTGTCCCTGTGGGGGTTTTCACCAGTAAAGGAGCAGAAGGAATACTAGTCCCATTTGCCCCACATAATTTGAAAATGACGCATCAGGATCTTGGTCAAAATATCCTGGTGGTGGCCAATTGCCTACAGATAGCTGAAAAGAACCCCTACCTCTGCCTCTGCAAATAGGGGATTGGATCCACTGGAGGGTTGAGTGGATTGAAGGACATTTTAGTGATTTTGAGTGATGGTTTGTGCTCTTGCCTTGAAGAGGGAGAATTATTGTGTGATGTGATACCTTATACTCTGCGGCAAACAGTGCTAACAGTCAGTATTGCTTTATGCTTAAATTTTTCAGCAAGCAATTATAATAGTTGATGTAACACAATATTCAGCAAAATTATTTAAATAGTAATATCTGGGCACTCCGTCTCATTATTTACAGCTGAAGATTATGACGGCTGTTGCAAACCAACAAAACTACACAAATGAGTATAAACATATCTCAGGATGAAGTCGGGAAATTTATTTGTTTAATCAAATCATTGAACTTTTATCCGTTGTATGTATATAAATTCAACAAGTCTAAGATGAATAAATGTTAACTCATCAAGACAACAAATCAGATCTTAATGATACCTGTTGCTAAACTAGAGAAATAGACATCTTTGGCACTATGGAAATGTCCAGTGTCAACAAACCCTGACCCAACAAAAATACACAATTTTTTTTACATAAGTTATGTAAACTTTGCTTGATGTAATAAATACAACATATTTCTATTGTGTTACAATAAATGCTATGTAAAAATTGATTGGTTATGCCATATTGGTATAATGACTGCAGCAAACATTATATTCATTACGCCAATTTCAAAAGATGTCACGATAATACATTAGTGAGCATGAATATATTTAACTCATGCCTATACCCTGTATATGTTACTCTAACTTTATATGAAACTGTTTATAAATAGAACACACATTTTCAAGTTAAACCTTTGATCAGTTAATCTTTAATTTCAACAGACAAATAGCCTCTTTAAGCAAGAGAATTAATTAAAGTTTATGTGGGTGATGCCAAGAAGAGATCGCCATAGTATTGAAATATAAGTGAGACCTTAACCTGTAAGTATCAATCAATCAGATATTAGTCTCCCCATTGTCATTATTTATCAAACAATGCTAACAACTTAACAATATATCAAAAAAATATTATAAAACAATATAAGAAATACAATATTCACAATTCTAATGATGGCTAATACCACAAAAAACACAACTGTAACTCTGTTAACACAATTATGTGCATACACACACTTGTGAAATCTTTCAAAACTATTCAGGTTACTTTTTGCATATCTTTTTTTTAACCATGATTCTCAGGTTAGCTCCTCCACATAAGCGGTGAGATATCCTGGCATGTGCATAGAACCTGCTGTTCCTGATTCCCCATGGTCATCGGAAACTTGCATGAGCAAATACATTTTCATATTTTCAACTTGAGGCAATATTTGTTGGCTACAACTTGATTTAACCTGTTAATCATATATCACCCAATTACAGTGTACTGTTTACAAATACTATGAAAGATAACTCGTGGCAAATTGTACACATTTGGTCATCAAGAGACCTTTGACTGTGACTGGCATTTCATAAAACATTGTTGTGGTCAATGTCAATTGTTACTGCTAGGTGACATTCTAAATTTATGACAGACATACTCAATCTGTGCTGATTGCTACCAATAATTATGTCGAACTACAGGTTATTAATGAATCAACAAACTGCAAACAACTACAATGTCAACATACAATAAAGGACTGAGAAGCAAAGAGTAAAACTGAAACATTCAGCATTTCATGTGTTTACAAGGCAGAAGTTACATTTGCACATTGCTGCCTAGATCACAAGGAAGAATTAAATTTCAATTTTTATGAGCCAAGTCTGATCCACGATTCACTTTAGTTTTCTTAATCATTCAATCATTCATTTGTTGGACACTTAGGGGAGTGATTACAAACAATTTCTGCATATGAATGTGCCAATTATTCTGTAGAAAGAAAACAGTAAGACAGAAACGGTGTGGTTATTAAGGAGTTAAAGAGAGCTAATGAGATAGGGTAGGAGTTTTGTTTACTTTCCTTTTTGGGAAGTTGGGGAATTTATTTCTTGTGCTGAGTAGTGCACTACTTCTGGTACTCTCACGGAGAGTCATTCTAAAATGGTCTCATTAGTGTAGCTGTTCTCCCTTTTCTTGATTTGGGTTACATTGTTCCTAGTATTGCTGAGTCTCTGGGGAACAGTAACATTTGGAGTGATGGTTATTCCTTTGTGTATTTGTTTGTCTTTCTTACCAGCTGAGTACACTGATGGTAGTGTGAGACTCCTTGTTAATGGGTTTTACCTTTGACAGAGGAGCTGTTGGAGTTTGTTTTGTAAGGTCAGCAGATGGTACTATTGGTGGACAAAAATAGAGTCCATCTCTACCCAGTAAAATTTGGTAAGTAAAGGGAGGATTCATAGAAATTTTATGGATTTTCTTAGCAGTTCATTTTCCTACATAGAATTAATTTTTCAAAGGCCATTGTCCATGTTCATAGGTGAGTGTTGTTAAGGGTGGAGTGAAAATAGGCAGCTTCTGTAAGTACAGATAGATTAAACTGGCAGAGGATGTGATACTTAAGATTACTTTAAATTTTAAGGTTTTGTGGGGATAAGGGCTCAGGTTCAGACAATTATAGTTATTGCATATGATCTTGAAACATGGAGAGAAGGTTTTTCTGCATGTAATAAACAGGAGTCCTAAAATTGAGATTTTTGTGACCAGTACAAAATGGTGGTAGTAATTGTTAACTAGATCATGTATGATTTGGTCTGGGCTTGAAGATGGTGTTGTAGTTTCTGGTCAGGTGTGAATGGGATAATCTGGAGAGCATTAGTCTTAGGTAGATTAACCATAGCCAGTGCTATGGTATTTGATACATAAATAAAATAAGGCTAGGATGATTAACAATACTAAAGCAAATAACACATAGACAATATGTTGTAAAATGATTTGTCAGATGTGGATCTTGGTATGTCTAAGGTTTTGTGATACACTTTTTCAGAGTGATGCCTGTATGAAACAGTGTCAGTTTTTAAGTCATTTAAAACCTTTCTGAGATCTAATGTCTGGGTTTCAGCAGTGGCTATGGCTTGTGTGTAAGAATTATTCAGTAGGTTTGATGGTAATAATACTATGTCACTTTTTGTATCATTTACAGCATCTGCCAAATAACCTTTTAAATAATTACATGGTACAAATGATTGGAGGACCATCAAATTAGTTGGTCATTTGATGGCGGTTGTTGTTAATATGTGAAGTTTTGACTATTTCTTTAGTGTTAGTGATAACTGAAGTTTATTTGAGGTATGTTTATCTGAGGTATTTAGTGAATCATTTATCAGCTTTGATCAACCAGTCAACTTCTTGGCTAATGGTTATTGATTAAGGCCATTTTTTAACTTAGTGTACTAAGCGTCGTAATGCCAAATGTATTTAGTTGTTGTGCATGCGTTGGCCAACATAAGCGCCCCGTGGGTAGCAAATGGCAGTTCAAATATAATGTTAAGGTAATAGAGATTTCCACTGATACAGTGGGTGTTCAAAATGATTCAAAATGATTCAGGATATCTTAACGGCTTTAAATGGTGTGAGTTCCAGGTTATCCACCATTGAGCAGAAAATTGACAGGACCGAGGAACAGCTACAGGACAGATCCTTCCAAAGGGACATGAGAGGGACCACAGTGGACAGCTTAGGAGCCGTAGCTTCCCAACAGGATGACAGTGATGCTGAGGAGAATGGAGGAGGGAAAATTGGATTGGCATATGACCAGTAAACTGGACAGACTGAGAAGGGCTCATGCCCAGAAAATTATGTCTGGTCCTTCATCCTCCCAGAATAAAATAGGTCAAAATGACAGTAAAGGGGTACCTTGTAAATTTTTCCAGAATGGTAAATGTACTCAACAAAATGACCATACTTCAGGTGGATAATTGTACAGGCGTATCTGTATGAATTGCCTTGCTACACAAACTGCACAAATTACCAAAAGACAAGGTAAATCACAAAAAAAAAGTGCCAGGATCAAGGTAAGTGTGCCTCAATTAATCACTGAATGTCATAATAGATTTAGTATCTTGCAAAATGGCGATGGCCTCGTTTCTCTTCCTGACGTTCAAAGTTAGGTTGATACTAAATCAAGAAGAAATGGTTATCAAATTAATGATAACATTCAAGTTGAAACAAAGGCCTTTAAAAATCATGACTTACCAATCAATTATGAAAAACTACAAAGGCTGGATTCAAAAAGGTTCAGACGGGTAGAACTCAGCATGTTCACTTGGAAAGTACACATGAAGTAACAAATGCAAACAACACTCAGATACTTCCTGCTGGCCCAAGTCGAGTATCTTGTAGAAATAACACAACTTCTGAAATAGTGGCATCTACATCTAATACAGAAGGTGAAGATAAGTATGAGACAGGCTAACATATTTGTGCAACATTGCAAAAATGGGATGAGCAGAAAAAAATTTAAATTTTAATATGCATTTTGATGGTCTTAGAGTTAAATTATCCTTGATGAACCTTTGAAACACTTTGTCTAATGTCTCGAGATGCCCCTCAAAGGTACATGAATGCAGTACAACAAAACAACAAAGTGAATGGCTAATAAAACCATCCATAAC
Organism: Sabellastarte sp. h YS-2021; assembly: GCA_964017235.1. Classification (NCBI taxonomy): domain Eukaryota; kingdom Metazoa; phylum Annelida; class Polychaeta; order Sabellida; family Sabellidae; genus Sabellastarte; species Sabellastarte sp. h YS-2021. The sequence goes on from OZ024933.1 coordinate 16,008,051, forward strand.
AATGTTCAGGAGTCTTGCCGTTCTTGAGGTTGAATTCTTTTCAATGATGGCCATTACATTTGACTCAACCCTGCCTACTCCGGGGATGTAGAATGATGTACATTAATTGTCCTCTTCCTCTAACTCTACTGGCCAGAATGATGATAAAAGGTCTAGACTTGTCAAAAACTTTGCTCTTTTAAATATTCAAGAATGTCTGACAAATGTAAAGGGATCAGGGGATCTGGGGTGATATTTTTGTTAAGAAAGGTATAAAGCATAATCTGCACTGTTGATTGTCTTTTTGGTGTACCAGTACTGTTGGATTGTCATATTTACTGTCAGAGTATCTGAATATGTCTTGTTCAAGCAAATCCTTTGTAAATTTGGACAATTTCCAGTTTAGTTGGATTAAGTCTTAACCTTCTTGATGGCTAGACTGGTGGACTATCTGATACTGTTATGTTGTGTTTTAATACATTAGATCTTGTTAGAGCTTGACCTTCATCAAGAAATGCTTTGTCATATTTCAAGAGAAGACTGGCCACTTTTTGTTTTCTATCATCATTGAGGGTGGTACAATGTGACAAGTCATGTAGAATGGGTAGAAATGTGTTATATTCACCTGCAGTGGTCCCATTGTTTATTGGAAATGTGTCAGATATTTGGTGAATGTGAGGAGATTCTGTGTCTTTTGAGAATGTAAAATTCTTTGCTAATTCTCTTCTTGAAAACATATCATTTATGTCTATGATATTGTCCTCTGCACTTAGTGTGATAAAATATCTCAATCTCACATTTTTGTGTATTCTTATGGGTTTTCTTGTTGTATTCAAGAGAAGTACTTTAAATGTTGGTTCATTTTTTGGTTTGAGGTGAGACTTTGGATGGCACGACCACCAAGTAGACATAACTAAAGTTTTTGTAAGAATGAACAGTGGTCATGAATTTCCCAGCATTTATTCTCTGGCACATTGGATGACATTCCACTAAACTCTGTGACTTAGCTGGAATTGAGACATCATTGCTTGCATACAGGCCATTGTTAAAGGTGACAGTTAAACCATGGCCTTTTTCAAAGAATGGAGTACCTAGAATTACTTGTGGTGAAAGACAGTTGGCAAAACGGAATGGTACTTTAAATAATTGTCTATGAATTTTGATTTCTGATTTCACTAAATATAGAAAACTAATGGTCATTTTACCAGAGGCTGTTTCTGCTTTTTCATAGAATATGGGAAGTTTTTTGAGCTTTGTAAGATTGGGATTATTTTTACCAGCATCCGCTCTTACCATATTCATGGATACACCAGCATCAATTAGAGTCTCATAGGTTTTGGGAATAATGCAGCCTTTATCTGTTTTAATTTCAACTGGCTCATTTTATTTCATTTTCTTTTGCAGCAATTTATTTCTAAGTCTTTTTGGTGGTTTTTTTTTAGAACTTTTTTTAGCTAGCAGGTTTTGTGTCACAACCAAATCTTCCTTATGATAACTGACACTTTTTGGTGTACCTAACACTTTTCAAAACATTTTGACATTTTCCATCAACTTTTGAATCATCAAGGATCTGTCTTGATTTTAAGGAGTTTTATCCTGCCCATGAGGAGTGTTTGAGTGATTATTGGAAACTTGATCAGTAGTTTTATTTGCACAATTTTGTCAATTTACTGTTTTATTTCTGGTATTAATTGATTAAGATGTCTCAACAGATTTATTGATTTCATCACTGTGTAAGACAGATCTAATGATGAAGTCATTTCTTTTGATAGGTAACACTTGCTTTTATCTGCTCCTTCACTTTTGCACAAGTAAACATGTGCTCATTGACATTGGATAAAAGTTTGAAAGTACTTGAACTTTTGCCAACAGAATGGGTACACCTACTTTCATGTTTGTTGCCACATGTTTTATTACTAAGGGCAGCTTTAACTTTCATACATGATTTAACACAGATTCATTGCAATTTTCTTTCCCGAAACTATCTCTCAAATTATTTGTCCCATTGCTTGAAAATTTATAACTTTTTGGACACTTTCTTGAAGCGTCTTGTAAGTATTTGCCTTCAGTATCAGCACAAGTATCACTGTATTTTTCTATTTCGGACATTTGTTTTTTGTGTGCAGAGTTTCTGCTTTGCTTTACTACAGTATTTCTTCTGGCAGGAGAGATTTGTTTCTGCAGGTAGTTTTGAATTCTTAGTGCCTGGAGTGGTTCTAGTTTTAGCAGATTGGGATTTTCCATTTTGTCTCATTAACTCCAGAACATCTGATTTTGTGTATGCGGTTTTATCCCAGCTGTTAATAGTGTGAATATTTGTGCCAGGTTTTCTCTTTGAATTTTTAAACACTAGACTTAGAATCTCAAAGTTTATGGGCAAGAAATTTCCATTTAGGTTTAGTGCTATAGATTGGTCATATTTTATTCCTTTTGGATCAGACATATTATTTATGTCATTTCATGTGCTAATACTAAAGCAATACTTAGTATTCTGTAAACTACCATGGTTTTGCTGTTTCACAACAGGATTATTTTCAATTTCAACACAAACTGTGTCACTGTATCATTACTGTATCTAGTACTTTTGTTGAAACCCCGGATTGATGTTATTGTTCACATGAGATATGTCAGTTTTGCTTTTGTTAACACTGTAACCATTGCTATCTCATAAATCTTAAATTATACTTTGTATGAAATGTTTTACTTCTGATACAATTAGGCTTTAGGGTCGCAAATCTGTGTCTCCCTCTAGTATGAGACCTTAGTAGTTTAAAGGCTTCCTGCATTGAGATTTCCCCTGTTATTACCCTGGGGTGGTCTACCAAAATTGCCTTCAGTTGCTTTGTTTACAAACTGACATTCCTGCATTTTTTCTTGATGTGACCAAATTGTTTACAAGCAAAACATTGTACATTTGACATATCAAACTCATGATTCCCTGGTCCTGGTCTGTTCTGTTGTCCTGGGTGCTGTTGCATTAATGGCTGTATCTGTTGCTGCTGGAACGGTGACACATAGTTTTTATTGTCTCTGATGCTTATCAATTATGTGGCCTACACATTGGCAGTGGGCTCAAGCTGGTCTTTGTTGCACTGGTCCCACATCTCTGCACACCTGGCCTCTTGTTGTGGAAGCATCAGGGATCGTCTTGGTTGACAGTAACAGTTGATCAACTGCTGAGTGTGGGTCAGACTTCTGCTGGAGTTCTGCCACAGCTTTTTGAAGACTGAGTATTCTGTCATCTACAACATCACTGGCTACTGCTGCTTTCTCTGCATTCTGATAGAGTGTGGCGGCACAGACTGCTGCATCAAATGTCTCAGCTCACATTAATAGTGGGAGAGTTTTGAATGTTTAGGTCAGAACTTTTGCTTGAACTGTTGAAATAGAAAATGTAGGTCAGTAAGAATCTCTGGAGGTAGCTGATCAATACAGATTCTTGGGGTACCATCAACTGATAATTTGAAACAATTAAAAGCTTTACTTGGCTGCCACTAGTTAATGTTGGCAAACAGTGTGAAATCACTGCCAGAAAAACTCTTGAGTTTGAAGGGCAGGCTGTCCACATTGACTCAGGTTGGTTTCTCAGGGATGATTAATGGGATTCTGGTGGAGTACTTGGATGGATTTAGGCCATGTATGGGTTCAGGGGTTGTTGGGGTGCTGGCCTGTGGGCTGGCGGGGTATGGAACACAGGACTGTGCGTTATCCTCTGTATGAGCATTCTGTCCTTATGGGTTAAGTTGTTTCATCCTGTGCATCTTCATCAGACACCTCTCCATCAATAAGCTCCTCATCTGGCTGTTGTGTTTGAGCCTCAGCTATCTCCAGATCTTGGTTTATGTGAGCTTGGAGTCTAGTTTTTCCTTGAACTGTTGGGACTGGTGTGGGTCAAATGTGTTGTAGGAGTCTGGATAATCTGCTGTTGCTTCTGGCAGTTTCAATGTCATCAGCAGGCATTGGGTGCAGCAGACATTGGATGTAAAGATATAGTTTATATTATCAAGGGAGCTTCTACAATTTGATCAATTAGACAATTTAAGTCTATATATATATAGTGTATAAAGCAGCTTGAGAGTTTTAATTTTGTTAGAGCTGTAGAGAATAGTTCAAAGTCATATACATATACAGTATCTGCATCTCATTGTGTTTATTCAGGAAATATAAATGTTAGTTGGGCAACAAATATGAGGATTTCTAATTTAAAATTAAAGCAAAACTATTTTAAAAATGTGCTTACTGTTCTGCATGAATTTTAAATTATTCGTTATACCTTAAATACACTTATTTTAATAATTTTGAAATAACTTCCCGGATCCTCTGTAGCAGTGTACTGTAAGCAGTACTGTGAAGAGAGAGAAATGAAGAGAGATGGTTATTTTTAGACATCTAGGAAATTTTACTTCTCAGTAGGTGATGTAAACATTGCATAACTGCTGCACTTTGTTTACTGCACTTGATCAGTTATTTCTTCTGTGTTGTGTTGTGAAGGTTTCTCAGCAATGGAGAAGTGAGGTGAACTGTGCTGGTGCTGCGTTTTTTTCTGTCTCCTCAATAGAGTAGTTGAATTAATTTAATAAAATCCCTCTTTGGATGAAGTCTGGTAGAGATGATATATCCAGATATATATCTGCTTTGAAGTTTTCTGGTGTAAACACCCTAACAAACCAGAAAGTCACACTTAAAAAGCTCCAGAGGTTTCGACCACTCCTCCCACTCAGACAGAACCATTTCCAGAGATACAGGTCCAGGGGAGCCAGGAATACACCTACATCACTAAACTTTACACCAAGACCTCTTAAAAAACAAGTGATCCCTCCAATCAATTTCCAGATGATGTGATTTATGCTTGAAAGTTTATTCATGGAAGTTAATTTAGTCAAATGACTAGCAGTGTGCCTTCCAGGAAGTAAAGAAGGAAACCCAGAAAAGGCTCCAGGAGCATCTGCAGAAAATCTTTTCAGACGATAAAGTTTGAAGTAATTTGATTTATGAATAATACTGTTTTATAAAAACGTCACTCTACCACGTTTGTCACCCGCCTTAAAAACTCTCGCCAAGAAGCAACGGTGATATTTAATCAAATGAAAGAATTAATTGCAACAGTAATGCAAACCTTTACCAACGAATATGATTCTGGAGAATCATTAATGTGCTTGTTGTTTGTTTTTTTGAGTTTTTTAACGATTCAATGCATTTTGTGAAATCTATGTGGAGCTGTATGTGTTTTTTTCAGTAGAAAGGCTTCATCAGTTATGGCAATCCTGTAGGGACAAATGTTCCAAAAATCGGAAGCCCTCTGCAAGTGGTTCTGCTGCTGCTCCTGTTAACCCCATCTCAAACACCCTGAACATAAAACATCAAATGGAGTTCATAAGGACACATATTATAGGCATGGAGGATTATAGGCTGATTTCACTAAATATAGAAAACTAATGGCCATTTTACCAGAGGCTGTTTCTGCTTTTTCATAGAATATGGGAAGTTTTTTGAGCTTTGTAAGATTGGGATTATTTTTACCAGCATCCGCTCTTACCATATTCATGGATACACCAGCATCAATTAGAGTCTCATAGGTTTTGGGAATAATGCAGCCTTTATCTGTTTTAATTTCAACTGGCTCATTTTATTTCATTTTCTTTTGCAGCAATTTATTTCTAAGTCTTTTTGGTGGTTTTTTTTAGAACTTTTTTTAGCTAGCAGGTTTTGTGTCACAACCAAATCTTCCTTATGATAACTGACACTTTTTGGTGTACCTAACACTTTTCAAAACATTTTGACATTTTCCATCAACTTTTGAATCATCAAGGATCTGTCTTGATTTTAAGGAGTTTTATCCTGCCCATGAGGAGTGTTTGAGTGATTATTGGAAACTTGATCAGTAGTTTTATTTGCACAATTTTGTCAATTTACTGTTTTATTTCTGGTATTAATTGATTAAGATGTCTCAACAGATTTATTGATTTCATCACTGTGTAAGACAGATCTAATGATGAAGTCATTTCTTTTGATAGGTAACACTTGCTTTTATCTGCTCCTTCACTTTTGCACAAGTAAACATGTGCTCATTGACATTGGATAAAAGTTTGAAAGTACTTGAACTTTTGCCAACAGAATGGGTACACCTACTTTCATGTTTGTTGCCACATGTTTTATTACTAAGGGCAGCTTTAACTTTCATACATGATTTAACACAGATTCATTGCAATTTTCTTTCCCGAAACTATCTCTCAAATTATTTGTCCCATTGCTTGAAAATTTATAACTTTTTGGACACTTTCTTGAAGCGTCTTGTAAGTATTTGCCTTCAGTATCAGCACAAGTATCACTGTATTTTTCTATTTCGGACATTTGTTTTTTGTGTGCAGAGTTTCTGCTTTGCTTTACTACAGTATTTCTTCTGGCAGGAGAGATTTGTTTCTGCAGGTAGTTTTGAATTCTTAGTGCCTGGAGTGGTTCTAGTTTTAGCAGATTGGGATTTTCCATTTTGTCTCATTAACTCCAGAACATCTGATTTTGTGTATGCGGTTTTATCCCAGCTGTTAATAGTGTGAATATTTGTGCCAGGTTTTCTCTTTGAATTTTTAAACACTAAACTTAGAATCTCAAAGTTTATGGGCAAGAAATTTCCATTTAGGTTTAGTGCTATAGATTGGTCATATTTTATTCCTTTTGGATCAGACATATTATTTATGTCATTTCATGTGCTAATACTAAAGCAATACTTAGTATTCTGTAAACTACCATGGTTTTGCTGTTTCACAACAGGATTATTTTCAATTTCAACACAAACTGTGTCACTGTATCATTACTGTATCTAGTACTTTTGTTGAAACCCCGGATTGATGTTATTGTTCACATGAGATATGTCAGTTTTGCTTTTGTTAACACTGTAACCATTGCTATCTCATAAATCTTAAATTATACTTTGTATGAAATGTTTTACTTCTGATACAATTAGGCTTTAGGGTCGCAAATCTGTGTCTCCCTCTAGTATGAGACCTTAGTAGTTTAAAGGCTTCCTGCATTGAGATTTCCCCTGTTATTACCCTGGGGTGGTCTACCAAAATTGCCTTCAGTTGCTTTGTTTACAAACGGACATTCCTGCATTTTTTCTTGATGTGACCAAATTGTTTACAAGCAAAACATTGTACATTTGACATATCAAACTCATGATTCCCTGGTCCTGGTCTGTTCTGTTGTCCTGGGTGCTGTTGCATTAATGGCTGTATCTGTTGCTGCTGGAACAGTGACACATAGTTTTTATTGTCTCTGATGCTTATCAATTATGTGGCCTACACATTGGCAGTGGGCTCAAGCTGGTCTTTGTTGCACTGGTCCCACATCTCTGCACACCTGGCCTCTTGTTGTGGAAGCATCAGGGATCGTCTTGGTTGACAGTAACAGTTGATCAACTGCTGAGTGTGGGTCAGACTTCTGCTGGAGTTCTGCCACAGCTTTTTGAAGACTGAGTATTCTGTCATCTACAACATCACTGGCTACTGCTGCTTTCTCTGCATTCTGATAGAGTGTGGCGGCACAGACTGCTGCATCAAATGTCTCAGCTCACATTAATAGTGGGAGAGTTTTGAATGTTTAGGTCAGAACTTTTGCTTGAACTGTTGAAATAGAAAATGTAGGTCAGTAAGAATCTCTGGAGGTAGCTGATCAATACAGATTCTTGGGGTACCATCAACTGATAATTTGAAACAATTAAAAGCTTTACTTGGCTGCCACTAGTTAATGTTGGCAAACAGTGTGAAATCACTGCCAGAAAAACTCTTGAGTTTGAAGGGCAGGCTGTCCACATTGACTCAGGTTGGTTTCTCAGGGATGATTAATGGGATTCTGGTGGAGTACTTGGATGGATTTAGGCCATGTATGGGTTCAGGGGTTGTTGGGGTGCTGGCCTGTGGGCTGGCGGGGTATGGAACACAGGACTGTGCGTTATCCTCTGTATGAGCATTCTGTCCTTATGGGTTAAGTTGTTTCATCCTGTGCATCTTCATCAGACACCTCTCCATCAATAAGCTCCTCATCTGGCTGTTGTGTTTGAGCCTCAGCTATCTCCAGATCTTGGTTTATGCGAGCTTGGAGTCTAGTTTTTCCTTGAACTGTTGGGACTGGTGTGGGTCAAATGTGTTGTAGGAGTCTGGATAATCTGCTGTTGCTTCTGGCAGTTTCAATGTCATCAGCAGGCATTGGGTGCAGCAGACATTGGATGTAAAGATATAGTTTATATTATCAAGGGAGCTTCTACAATTTGATCAATTAGACAATTTAAGTCTATATATATATAGTGTATAAAGCAGCTTGAGAGTTTTAATTTTGTTAGAGCTGTAGAGAATAGTTCAAAGTCATATACATATACAGTATCTGCATCTCATTGTGTTTATTCAGGAAATATAAATGTTAGTTGGGCAACAAATATGAGGATTTCTAATTTAAAATTAAAGCAAAACTATTTTAAAAATGTGCTTACTGTTCTGCATGAATTTTAAATTATTCGTTATACCTTAAATACACTTATTTTAATAATTTTGAAATAACTTCCCGGATCCTCTGTAGCAGTGTACTGTAAGCAGTACTGTGAAGAGAGAGAAATGAAGAGAGATGGTTATTTTTAGACATCTAGGAAATTTTACTTCTCAGTAGGTGATGTAAACATTGCATAACTGCTGCACTTTGTTTACTGCACTTGATCAGTTATTTCTTCTGTGTTGTGTTGTGAAGGTTTCTCAGCAATGGAGAAGTGAGGTGAACTGTGCTGGTGCTGCGTTTTTTTCTGTCTCCTCAATAGAGTAGTTGAATTAATTTAATAAAATCCCTCTTTGGATGAAGTCTGGTAGAGATGATATATCCAGATATATATCTGCTTTGAAGTTTTCTGGTGTAACTGGTGCTTCAACTGATTTTCTTTGATGTTTCCCCTCTGAGTTTAATGATACCAAAATGTTTTTGAGAGAAGTTTAATCAATGTTTCAGCTTTTAATATCAAAACTGTGTCTATTTAATATAAATGGACAAAAGGCTAAAAGTAAAGTCTTGACTGAGATTGTGCTCAGCTCCAGAGCTCTGAGCTTCTGTGGAACACCTTTCCTTTGACTGGCTGCTATGATTGTCCAATAGTGAGTTTTGACAAAACGTGGGCTCCACCTGCTCAAAGATTAACACTGCTCCATTGTGGAATCTACTTTTGGAACAGCCACATTGCTTAGGAAAGTGTGATATTGCAAAATGTATAAACTACAAAATAAGACAAGTAAAATATGCAACTGCATTACATCAGAGATCTATGAGCTTGTGCATCTAAAAAGGATTAAAAATGGAGGAAACAGGAAAAATAACGGAAGGTAACAATATGTTATGCCTGCATCACATTAAAGCCCTTTGGTGGCTCAGCACTAGAACCGTCACTATAGTACACTGATCATCTGTTATAATACCTCTCTAAACGTCATTGTATTTATTTGATTGACAATCAATTTTTTCTCATCCTCATATCTCTTCTCATTTTTCTTCTGTCGCAAGCCTTCACTGTATTTTATGCTCTCCCTGTATTTCTCTTCAATTATTTAAACTTTCAACTGTGAATTTCTGTCCCCAACTGTGATATAATTCTGTCTCCTTATTTCTGTTACCATTACACATTTTGCCGTACTTCTGTCGTTCAGTCTTCTTATCCCTGCTTACATATGTTCCTGTCATAAACCCTTTGTCAGTTCATTGGGACTCTACTCTGATCACTTAGGTCAGTCCTTGTTTGAAAATGTCATTGGGCAAGCGCATTTCTGCCTTCCTGTTTTCTTACTCTGCACTCTGTGAAAGTCAGACCCTATTGTTCCCAATTGTAACTTTCTCTTCCCTGTACACAAGTTTCATAATGTTAATATTTGGATATTAAATATTTTAATATGTCTACTCTCAGGAAATGAAAGGGAAAACACCCTAACAAACCAGAAAGTCACACTTAAAAAGCTCCAGAGGTTTCGACCACTCCTCCCACTCAGACAGAACCATCTCCAGAGATACAGGTCCAGGGGAGCCAGGAATACACCTACATCACTAAACTTTACACCAAGACCTCTTAAAAAACAAGTGATCCCTCCAATCAATTTCCAGATGATGTGATTTATGCTTGAAAGTTTATTCATGGAAGTTAATTTAGTCAAATGACTAGCAGTGTGCCTTCCAGGAAGTAAAGAAGGAAACCCAGAAAAGGCTCCAGGAGCATCTGCAGAAAATCTTTTCAGACGATAAAGTTTGAAGTAATTTGATTTATGAATAATACTGTTTTATAAAAACGTCACTCTACCACGTTTGTCACCCGCCTTAAAAACTCTCGCCAAGAAGCAACAGTGATATTTAATCAAATGAAAGAATTAATTGCAACAGTAATGCAAACCTTTACCAACGAATATGATTCTGGAGAATCATTAATGTGCTTGTTGTTTGTTTTTTTGAGTTTTTTAACGATTCAATGCATTTTGTGAAATCTATGTGGAGCTGTATGTGTTTTTTTCAGTAGAAAGGCTTCATCAGTTATGGCAATCCTGTAGGGACAAATGTTCCAAAAATCGGAAGCCCTCTGCAAGTGGTTCTGCTGCTGCTCCTGTTAACCCCATCTCAAACACCCTGAACATAAAACATCAAATGGAGTTCATAAGGACACATATTATAGGCATGGAGGTTAACCAAAAATGCACGGTAAATGTTTGCCACACCAATTGTCAACAATCACTGTGTCATGGCTATTTAGGCAAGGTGTAGCCACTCTGTTACTACTAGGTAACTACCTATTGGGATACAAATAGGTTCACATATGAATATAACTTTAATTTAAATTCATACTCAGTAGTGGTCTATTAAATACTTTAAAATTTATGAAGCATGAAACTTTGTTATAAAGACTTGCATAAAAATATGAATCGGGGAAGCAGGTAATGTAACAGACCAAAACACAATTGCTAGCTAACTATGTGCTGTATTTGTGCAATTCAGATTTTCATGGAATCGAAACCAGAAACAGAGAAGCCTTAGAAAGTCACCATTTTATAGTCTCCAACCATTGAGAGTCACATCAATGACATTCAGACCTATAACTGTTCCTGACCTGCTGGTGGAAGATGGCCAACAAGCCAGGGCCTTCAGGCCAGCAGACATCTTCATGTACTTATTCTCTCCCTGCTCCTTATGATGATGGCAATGGTCTAATAATTGTCCAACATTGTCATCATGAATACAATGTAAAGGTAGTGTAAATATTTTTTTAAATCTGCAGATAATCGTTTTCATGGGTAATTGTAATATCAAGACAATACAAAGTGATTTTATTTTACCAGATTTTATTTGAGGGAAACCCTATTTAGATTATTTGAATGTTTTAAAGACTTTTTGGATACACTCATCTCTTGTTTTCCTTTCTTGTCAGAGCTTAACAGCGTTCCTGCACCCCAAAGAAAAGAACAGAGGGTGCAGACACAAAAACTCAGAAAAAGGAAGCTAAAGAAGTCTGATGTCATCACTGGGCTCCAGAAAATGGTTGACCTGTTTCCGTGAGTAGTGGGACACCTGATAGACACCATACATTATTAAATAGAAGCATGAACACTATTTGCAAGGAGGTCCACAGCTTCTTGTACGAATACAACAAGGCTATGAGCAACAATTCTTTCAAGCTGTTGAAAGAATAGAAACTTGAGCATTCTGTAGTCTAAATATATTTATAGATTCAGTGATAGGAAGGCAGCTATTATTGGTTTATATGTTTCAATAAGATGTCATTTATTGTTAAACAAATAGCCTTTACACATGTTGGCTAGATAAGAAATAATAAATTTAATGGATCCTTATCTATATTTGTAACTAATGTCAGTTGTGTTACTATGTATTGATATGTCTTACAAGTACAATTTGATCAAGTTATTATCGTATGGCATTTAACAATTACTAATAAAATATTTGTTGTTTGCATGTTTTCAAAAACATAGAAGTCAGCAGATCCGGCAGAAGGAATTGCAGCAGCAAGACCCACATCCACAGCAGCTGGTGGCTATGCCTCTGGAGCAGGACACTCTCACATAGCTACAAACATTCCACAGTCGGCAGGCACTCCATCAACAGTAGACATTCAAACATCACAGACACTGAATCAACAGAACCGTACATTCTAACAGTTCAATCAGGCCTTGAAACAGCAACAGATACTTGCATATACTTTCACACAGCAGTAGGGACTCACACAACCACATATATTCATACAACACTATCACATGTGCAGAAACATTCCCAGGTGGGGAACAAGCACTGTTTAAGCAAACACTGGTAAAAGAACATGTCAATTGGAGATATACTTATTTGACCCTGCCACTTATATATAGAAACTCTTTAGAGAGGCTTTATGTGATCCAGGTGTGAAGCCAGAAGAACCACAGATGGATACTTCAGTTCTGTAGCGACACTGATTTGAAGCTATAACTCCTGAAGGTATGGGGAAGGCTATGGGTCCTAACACTCTCCATTCAAGAGATGCATCACCTTCAAAGCCAAAATTATGAAGACCAACATTTCGGCTTTCATGTTGCACCCTGTCCCAGTTTCTAAACATGTGGGCGAAATAGTTGAGTGTACAGCTATATGGTATAAAACTATATCGTCTGGCTAAAGTTAGAGAAGATTTATCTTCTATTGTTCTCACGATGAGTGCCCTTTAAAATAGCTAATCAATTAACTGGTGTTCATGCCTTCTCAAGAATTGACATGAACATCACAGAATCTTTTGATTATTAGAGTGCATTAACATGCACAAAACACCACAAATTACATGTTATTGAAGTATGTTGAAAGTTTAGAAAATTGACACATCTTATCCGTGCATTCATCTAAAATCATGTCAGTTTTTATCCTTTAGGAAGACACTGAAAGCTTATCTCCTCATAAAAGCCTACCCAATTAAGGTTTATGGAATTGCTGATTGTTTCTGTGGTGTAGAACCCCCATTTGGTGCCTTTGGATTATGAATTCTTTTGACTTCTTTCTCAGTTATTTGCCTTCTAGTCTGTCTATCAAGATTAAGCGCTTTAAAGGTCGTAGAGTTTGAATGAAAACAAAATGCCCATTTAAAAATGTGTACCCGCAAATTCTAACATAGATAGCCAGCAAAATCTAGACAAATCTGAACAATCTTAACAAAGGTAAGGAAATACTGTTATTGTCTTTCGGGAGATATTAATCTAAATTCTAGGGCAAGGTGCTGGTGGCAACTGGTGGGCAGTTTACTGCCCATATAATAAACTGTATTACTTTTTGAACACAATATATTTACATAAATACATTATGTTACTAAGATTCAAGCTGTCTTTGCATTTCATATTAATAGCTTCTTAGACACACTATCAAAACAAATATCCAGCAATATAAGAATTCTAAATGACTGATAAATGACAGATAAATGACTGACCAAAAATGTCTTTGATTTCAATCACTTGTTGTTCATATTCTGTTTGTGTTGCCACCTCCCCCCCATATTTGCCAAAGTCAACATCCTTTTTCATCCCGGGAATTGTGAGCTTGATTCCTGTTGCAGTCCACTCATATTTTTTCAATCTGTTGCCTTTTATGAAAGCTTGACCAGCAAGGTTTTCATAATCAAACAAGTGTTGGCCTCTTGTAAGTTCATACAGATGAAAACTCTGCAACTGAGACATAGAACATATAACTTTTAAGACACAGAAAAAAAAACTTTTGTCATGACTGTTTATTGTTTCAGAATCAATTATCAACCAAAAATCAACCAAAAATGTTATTTTATATTGATCAGGGAGAGAGATATGCTGTATGTTGTTGATTTAAAGTAAAATTTGTGGAGCCTAAAATTTTCTTCTACTGCCTTTTGAAATAGATTTATGGAATTAATTATGCCAAGTATAAAAAATAAGTTTGTCTTGGTACTTCATAATTTATCTATCTTATGGTTGTGGAGTAATGTTAATGTTTTTAAAATATATATATATACGTTGCCGTCATAAGTTATAAAGTTCTAGTCAACCTTTCAATTTTGTCCAACATTCTATGATTGAATCAGCTGGTAATTAAATATTCTATTCAGGTATCCCTAGTTTCAAGATCACTTTATTATTTCAAAAAATGTACTGAACCATCAAACATCAGAAAAAATAATATAAAATTACTCTTTCATTCATTGAACTTTTATTTTGAAATTTTAACAGTTATATAGCCTTAATGATTAACATTTTTATCATTTGATAAACTCATGCCTTCATTGAAATCAAAAGGTATGCTACTTTTGTTTCACGAAACATTTTACCTATAAGGAACTTGGAATCTCTAAATGCTGTCATGTTATCCGAGAAAATAAAATCTGGCAGGAGGAAGGTTTATATTTCCATTTGTAAAACTATACCGAACAATAATGAAGAAAACTTGTCATGTGATATTTCTGGGGAACAGTGTGACAATTCTTACATATAAGGACACTGTGCCAGTTCATTGTTGTATGGGAGTGCAGAGTTCCTTTACCGTATTAGGAGTAGAACAACAGTCCCCAACCCACAAGACAAGAACACAACAACTGCGGGTACCATTTATTAGCATATAATATATATGTATATTTAAGAGTGATAATACAATACTTATACTAAATTATAAGTACAGATCAGCTAAATGCATAAAAAGTTCTTGCTGTAAAGTTCAGTTCATGTGTAGATACAAATATAATTAATATAATAGAGGCTGCATAATTACTTGAGGGAACCAAGTATGAATTAACATTTAGTTCATGTTGTTTTACAGGTAGTGAAACAAATAACCTTACTATGGCCTCAGGGATGAACTTGAACCCCAGCAGAAAGGGGGCGATGCAACTGTTAAAGTAGTGGACAAAACAGGGACAAGTTTAATGAAAACATGCACATGTTCACTAAGGTCAAGCAAAGCCCCCCTAGGCTGCAGGAGAGGAAGTGAACCCCGGAGTTTACATAAAAATAACTAAAAATTATGAATGAAGTGTATGGAATAAAAATGCAGGAGAGATAAATGCAACACAATAATCCCTCCTAACCCAACCCACAGGGGTAGGAAACATTTACATGGCATTTATAGTAGAGGCAAGGGAAGAGGCAAGATTCTCACCAGATGAATGATCTGAATATGTGTACCTCCACACACAGTCAGAGGACCAAGTTCCATGGCGCTTTATGTTTTGAATTGAAACATGAGATGCATATGCAAAAGTCGCCCCTGACCTACGAAAGTCATGAAAGGTGTGGAAGGTAGGATTCAAACCCAAAACCAGATTGATGGATTTCTGACCCTGGAATCAGTAAGACGAATCAGACCTTGAGCGGTTTTAATTTGGAACAGTGAAGTGGTTGAGGACATTGGATACATCTTGATAAGTTTTTGTCAAAGCTCTATATGAGCAGATCGATGAATTTTTTAACTTAGGAAGGGTAAGGCATTGAACTTTGCTTCTAGTCTGAATGGTCTTACTCCATTTGATTAGGACCTTTACATATTTTTTGGTAAAAATCTTCCTGTTAAATGCTTGGTATAATCAAAAGCAGTAATGTCGTGAGGGGATAAATTTGACAACTTGACGAAGCCGACTTCTATTCAGTGGATTCTTGGTCCTGAGCCAAGTTCTTTCAAACTGATGTCTAAGGGATTTAGCACATCGATAAGAATCAGACACCCAATCAGTAGAATCTTTCTTTTTCAATCTAGATATCAGTGGTGCATGTTGGTCGAGAACATCTGCCAAGTCATGTACGTATTGGTTGTAAAGGTCTACAACAGAATCAGTGGGTGATTTCAGAAAGGAAGTATTTATAAGATCTGAGCGGAAATCGGACATGTTGATACGGTGGTACCTTCTATATTCAACCTTATTTTGAGTATGAGCAGCTTGATGAGGTAGGATAATTGAGCATTTGACTAGTGCATGGTCAGATACAAAATCACCAATTTTGACATCAATAATAGTATCCTGATCGCTGGGAGAAAGAATGAGATCAAGTGTGTGACCAAGCAGATGGGTAGGTTGATTAACAAACTGTTTGAGATCACATGAGTCAAGAAAGGTCATAAATTTATAACCATCACCACCGGGAACATCGACATGAATGTTGAAATCACCAAAAATGTGATATGATGAGTAGATGGATGACAAGAAACTGACAGGACATAAATTCTTCCTGAAATTTGCGGGTACATGATCCTGGAGGGCGACACAGGCAAGCAACAGTGAACAGCGATGAAGTCTCAGAGACACCACCATATTTTCAAATAACTGGTAGAAAGGAGATTCCAAAGGATGTCAACCATCTCAAGGTGAACTATGGTCCAATTCCGGAAACCCCTAGTAATAGGAAGATGATACACCAAGTCACCTGAACGGCCACCAAAACCTGTCAAACAAGCCCTCAAGCTCAAGTGTCACATCCACTGGCCTGTGATCGTACAGTGACATTCCATTGTACTGAGGAAGAAACTTGGCAAACCATCTTAGGTCCCTCTTAAAGTCTGGAGTCAAGAAATGAGCGTATGATCAGACCTTAGTAAGTCCAACATTTTGTTGAGAAACACACAACACTTTTACGTAAAAGAGGAAGCCTAATGCCCCTGTTCCACCAAAGGACTAAGCCCCGACCCTGTCGGCAAACCTTAATCATGGACAGTCGGTTAAAAAAAAAGGTAAAATGGGCGGGAATACTGAATCGGTATTGAAGTCTGGGATGAACTACAGATCGGCCTCAGGAAGCCTTAGGAGGCCCCAGGTGGCCCCAGACAGTCCCCGACTAGACTGGGACTAAGAACCGACTAAGCCGTTTTTCTGTTCAGTTTCAACCACAATCCAGTCGTACACATACTACTGGGTCCCAGTATGCCTCAGGCCTCCTGGGACTAAGCCCCGACTAACCCCCGATTAAGTCCCGGCTTCCTCAGGTCTCCTCAGTCTTCCCCAGACCACGATGGCCGATTCTTGTTTTGCAGAAAAGCTGGATTTTCTGGGTATATATATATAAATTCCGCTATCTAATTATCATTACTTTTCTAGGAACACAGCAGGATGCCACCTTTTAATGGAAGACAGCTTCAACCGCAACTTAGGGCTTTTTTGGTTTTTATTCAGTTACATATAGTGATGTATTTTCTATTTCTATGTCGACCACAGCAACCACCACTACCAGCACCTCAACCACCTCCACCAGCACCCATACAGAGACCCAGAACAAGGCACAACATGTGGGTCAGGCCATGGCTACAGCAGAGAGAGGAGAGGGGGGCCTACCACAACATTATGGCTGAACTGTATGCCACAGACATTCCAGGATTCACCAACTACATGAGGATGACCCCAGAATTCTTTGAAATGATAAAGACCAGACTGGAGCCACGTCTAGCCAGGCAGGCCAGCAACTACAGAGTTCCAATCAGGGTTGGGGAGAATTAGCCCTCACCATCAGATATCTGGCCACTGGAGAATCAGACACATCATTATCCTGTCAGTTCAGGGTTGGCAGATCCACCATCTCCAAGTTTCTACCAGAGGTCTGCAGGGCCATCCAGGATGAGTTCAGCAGTGAGCACCTTAGATGTCCTACTACTCCAGATGAGTGGAAAGAACTGGAGAGGGAATTCAGGATCAGGTGGAATGTTCCACATGCCCTGGGAGCCCTTGATGGAAAGCATGTGGCCGTGAAGAAACCCAAGAACACGGGAGCCCTGTTCCACAACTACAAGGGGTTATTTTCCATTGTAATGTTGGTCCTGGTAGATGGACAGTATAAGTTTAGATGGGTGTATGCTGGTACAGCTGGATCATGCTCAGATGCCCAGATATTTAATACCTCCCAGCTGAAGAGGAGGATTGAGGATGGCAGGACAGACTTCCCTGACCCAGCACCTATAACCCAAGGTGATCAAGATGTCCCCTACTTCATTCTGGCAGATGATGCCTTTGCCCTGAAGACCTGGCTCATGAAACCCTATGGCAGAAGGATGTTAACCAGAGAGGAAAGGATTGCCAACTAAAGAATATCAAGGGGCAGGAGAGTTGTTGAAAATGCTTTTGGCATCCTGGTCTCAAGATTCAGAGTGATGTGGACCACCATTGAACTCCCCCAGAAACAGTCAGAGAAGTGGTATTTACCTGTGTGGTTCTGCACAACATACTGAGAAGCCAGTATCAAGGTCAACATGGTGTTCAAGAGCCTGGTGATGATGATGGCAGAATATAACTCCTGCTGCAGTATTCAGTCCTTTTCAGGACTAATAACCAGTCATCTTAAGGACTACCAAATATTCCAAAAACAATTAATAAGCTGTGCTTGTTCCAAATATCACGACCATTTCCCAACATAAGTCACCCAAAAACCCAGTGCTAAACATAATTCTCAAAAACAACACACAAACCCAAACATTATATGCTAAATGGAATGAATATTGCAGATATTTTGAAAGCTTCATCCTAATTTTAACTGCATTGGGTTTTTATTTTTGAAAAATATTTTAAACACAAATGTTTTCCCGGAAATTTTAAATGAAATTCTTTTACTGCACAAATATTTGGAAAATATAACCACCTAACTGATTTTTCTTACAATTATGGAGGGGTATGTTTGCAAAATAGTTTGTCAGTTCTTTGGTTTGGTTTCTGTTTGCTATTGGGTTTGTCTGTTTCTTGGTTGGTGGTTATGTTTGGTATTGGGTTTGTGTGTTTGTTAGTTGGGGGTTTGGTATTGGGTTTGTGTGTTTGTTGGTTGGTAGTTATGTGATAATGCCTTTTAACTCTAGGGGTGGTGTAAGTGTTCGACTTTTCTATTAAAGATTTTAACCTATCCCATGGATTTCAAGCTAAAAATGGGCTGATTATTGGCCATATTGGGAGTTTATTTATTTTAACTTTTTTATGTGGCCTTTTTTATTATGTGTAGTACCATGGGTTATTTGTTTCATGTTTGTGGGTGGTGTGTGTGTTGGATTTTTTATTCTTGTGATAAGTATTTGTACTGGACTATTATGTTTTGGGAGGGGATTTTTAATAAAATGCAGCTAAATAAATTGTTTTTGGAATATTTGGGTGGCCCTGAAAAGGGCCTGGCAGGTCAAAGACCCACCCTGACTGGATGGCTACTGGGGAGGCTGCTGCTGTTGAGGCGGTGCTGTAGTGTGATAGTGAAGAGTTGCCGCTGCTGCTGCTGATGAGGCTGCTCAATGATATGTGTAGATGTCAGATCTGGTAGCTGGCTTAGTATTCCACTTAAGTTGTGTCTACTGCCCTCGTCCTGTACTGTTAGAACTGATGTAGGGTTGCCAAAGCCAAGTGGGCTGAGTGTGTAGTAGACGTAACTGCTGCTAGCTGCGGCTTGGTTGGAAGTAGACCCCTGTTGAGTGGTTGTTGGCAGTATTGCGACCCTCTGGGACTCAGTGGTAATAGTGGCTGATCTTCTTGGTAGTATTTGACGTCTACGGTTGCTCTTAATGCTTTGAATGTTTCTAAAAATTTCTGCCCTTGAGGTCCTCAAACTCCTCTTGGGTCATCTTTTCAACCTCTGATGCCACATAGTCGAAGAAGGGCTGCCTGTCTGACTTCTGCTGCAGGAAACCTGAGATCATTGTCCTCATCTGGTCAGAGTGCTTGAGTATCTTGGAGTCTGTTGAAACTGGTGTAGATGTGAACTTAGGTTGACTCCTACTCTCCCTCAGGACACTGGACTCAAGGTGTTCTGTATCAGTACTAGATCCACGAGATTCGTCCTGCTTGCTGGTATTTGGACTGGCCTCGAACCCTGAACTTCTGCTGGCCCCCTTTCGTCTGATGTGGGTTTTAAGGAAACCCATCTGCTTGTAGACACAGGACTGTCTCATGGTCATCTCACTTGGTGCTTGACCAAACTGTAGCTTGGACAGTTTGCCATAACGCATTCTCTTGGATTCAAACCATCTTCTGACATCAAAGGGCTGGAGCTTCAGTTCTGCAGAGATTTCTTCCCAGAGAGCCTCCTTCTTCTGTATGTCATGGAAACGTGCATGCTCCTTGTCGTAGAGCTCTGGATGCTCCTTTACAAACTCCACAATTGCAGTTTCTTGGCTGTCAGTGAATGTAGCACAGACCCTGGCTCTCTTGGCTGCCGAGTGACTCTCTGAATCCTCCTCACACCTCTCTTCTTGATTGCAAGCTTCCTCAGTAAACTCCAAATGCTCCTCAGTCTCTTGTGTACCCTCCTCTGTACCCTCCTCCGTCCTTTCCTCCATTCTTACCGCCACCTCTCCACTTTCCTTCTCCCTCTCCTCTTGCCTCTCATCCATCTTCTTCTTTCCTCTCTTCCCTCCTTTCTGTTTCCTCATTACTCCAGTCAATAGCAAAAAAAGTAAAAAACTAAAATGTGTCTCCTAACTGTAAAATTTGCCTTAAACTGAAGTATTATATAATATTTAAAAAAAATGAAAACCCCTACAAAACAGTAATACACGTCATTCAGCAACAACGAGAATCTGTGCGCAGTCGCTTGTATAGTCTCAGACCCCCTCATTGCCTCGTTTTAATTTCTGACACACAGAAAATAGTTGGCTCTTAATTGGTACTTAGTCCCAGGCCTCCTGGGACATCCTCAGACCATCGCAGACTAAATTTGTGTTGTCCCAGGTGGCCTGAGGACGCCGGCTTGAATGGGTTAGGGTCCGCTTCTCTTAGTCGGGGCTTAGTCGCAGACCTTGAGTTTTTGGTTGAAGGACACATGGGACGGTCCGAGGCTTCCTGGGACTAACGAAACCGATTCCCTTTCACACGCATGAAACTTCAAAGATCTATAATGAGTCAAGGACTGGCAAATAGGCTTCCTGGGACTAAGCTACGGAGGCCTGGGACTAAGGGTCGCAGGACACCTGGGACAACATAGGACTGTGTAAAATTGGGTCTGAGGAGGCCTGAGGAAGCCTGGGACTGGACATTTTGTTGACGGCCTGAAATAAGAATCGGTTTGAGTAGTGAGAAATATCAAACATGTTTGATTTTTCTCACAGCCACAACCTACCACAACCGACTCTTACAGCATGCCTGGGACAAAGCAAATATTTGAACCCGACTCCCAAAATCCCTTAATCGGGAAGCTTAGTCGTGTGGTGGAACACCCACATATGATGGATTGCAGTTGACGATTTGACATAACTTCCTTGTTTAACCAAAACCGTTTCCATGACATCGCACAATTTCTCTGGAGGTATGGCAATAGTTCTATGCACCGTGTCAATAAGGATGCCCAGACACATCACTTGCATCGTAGGGGGAAAGAGTTCGTTCTGGTTGATGGTCAGTCTCAGACGTCCCATGAGGTCAATAAGAGACCTCATGATATACCGCATGAGACGCATGATATACCTGATGCCGTTGCCTAAACACTGAAAAATTTGGATCCTGTGATGCGTCACGAACGGGACGCATGTATCAACATAATGGCCATTCCATTCAAGACCCAAAAGAACAAGATCAAACTTGATGTGATGGAATGCGCGTGAAATGTCAACCATGTATAGAAGAGTGCCACATCCAAGCATTTTCAACTCAGCAGCGATATCATCGACTGTGGGAAAAGTTAAGGCAAAATCACTATCTAGATAAGAATCCTTATCTATGAACATATTGACAAAACTCCCTAAAGGCCATCTTAGAACGACAATAACTCGACATCTGTCTGAATTTGGCTTCAGCCTTATCATGAAATATATGTCTTCTCCTGTTAAATGCCTGGTATAATCAAAAGCAACAATGGCGTCATGAAGGGGGAAATGTGAATCTGTTGCTGACTTATGATTGCCCATTATACATTTGAGAGGGCATTTCCTGTTAAAATCAAAAGAAAATCCAAACTCTAACAGTTGTAGCAACTGTTGGTCCCAATACTGACTCAAGTTTTCTTTTCAAGCATGAACGTTAAGTTGTGATTTTACAGGTACTCTGAAACTCATGTAATTTGGTAAACCTGATGCTCTTACCTCACTGTGTAATTCAAAGGGAGATATATCCATACACCCATTGACAGTAAAAGTGTCTGGCATTTTTTGTTCATCAAAACCAAATTCAAATCGGGACTGTTCCCGCCAATTTTTGTGTACCAAGGTGTCAACATTTCTTATAGAATTCTTGCCAAATTGATGGACATGCAATATTGAATTGACAAATTATTATTCAATACCACTTTAATTAATGTCAAAAATAGGTGTGAAATTTGGTTCAGTGGAATCAGCTTTATTCACACCACCCTGATTATGGTCATCACTGAGTGAGTTACGACTTAGATTCGAGACCTTGTCTTCTACAGATATGACCTTAGCTGCACAGGGGTCACCAATATGACACATGACGTCAGTTGCATTGTTATTTTGCTCACTAGTGGGAGATTTGCTAACCTCAACCATTTCAGTGTCATTTGTACATTTTTGTTTTTCAACCACATTTTGTTCTGACATGTTCTCAAAATTTTTTTAGTAGCAGCATTCACACTGCCCCTGGCAGTTTGACACATCACTGGTGTGACCAACAACTTGTTTACCTAATTCATGACAACTCCTAGCACTGACAGGACTATTGTACCCCATACAGTTTTACTCTTGACAACATTTCTGTTACTTTGTTTATTTTTGTACTTTCTTACTTTACTAGCCAATAATGCATCAATATGCATAAATATAGGGTTTACTTTTGAACTGTAAACAAATCTTGTTTGAAAAACCTTTTTACAGTTGTCATTGATTACAGGTGTATCCACCACCCACACTTCACTTTTGGAACAAACATCCTGAACTCTCGGCTCAGCCATCTGAACATTCAAGGCTTTGACATGTTCTATCTCTGAAAAGCTGTCCCATCCTAATGATGAGCATCTGTCTGTTCATTTTTTGCCTGCTGATTCTTATTGGTACAATTTTTTTCTTAATGGTTTAGTTGTTTGTCACTGGCCAAGCAGAAAGCACAAATGTGTTTGTGTAATTTCCCATTGGTATCATGCTCCCTCTGATAGAGATAGGCATTGGTGTCGAAATTTTGCAAAATCACAGTTTTTTCATTTCACCCCCAATTTTGTTTATTTGGCACATGTTTTTGAGCATGACCCCTATGCGATCAAAACGATCACCATTTTCCCACTGCAACAAGCCCCACTCCATCTCACATAATAATACGCCATGTGCCACCTTCAAAATCCGTGGCATCTTCCATTAAATCTAAAATATATGAAATCATGATGTATCTGCACCCCCTATTACTTTCCTCCAACACATTTCTACAGAACCCCTGCAATCATTGTGTTAATGACAGCAGATTGTAATTCATACGTTGCCTTGTCATGCCCCCTAGGATAGTTCATGTGGCCAGTTTACTTTATGCTTGACCTGTACATCAATGCTACTGCCTCTTTGGATTTAAATTTGACACTATCTCTACCTGTTAATTGGGAACCCTGATCTAGTTCTCTTAACCTTTTGTCTACTTCCTTTTGCAAAGAGTTAGATCTAAGCATTTCTGGGCTGGAACTATCAGTTTCATCAAAGGAAGGATCAGTACTACTACTGTATTTTTACTAGACTTGATACTTTGAAGGAAACTATCACTAATTAACTCAGATTTGGGTGTTGACCTGGTAGTTGACACCTCCATCCGAACGTCTACCTTGTCCAGGCGCTCTGTTAGCTTCTTCAACTGCTGAAGAATTTGCATTTGCAACAGATGTCCGCTCCTAAGTGTCCCCTGGGGTTAAATGGCAGAACTAGGTCCTGCAGCGGCAGCATCTCCTAAAAGTTCATAATCAAATGAAGGCTGTGTCTTCTTATACTGGCACTTCTTCCCTGATGGAGGCAGGTGTCTCGTTTTACATGACTTGCATAATTGTTAATGGTCTGGCAGCTTGAAAGTCTCACTTTTGAAAATTGGTAAATGATAATTCCATAATTTTTAATAAGTCTCAGTCTCTGTAACTAGCAAATACAAATGCACACAACCCTAAGAGTTCATGCTCAGCATGTCAAACACAGGCTTTAATCAACCGGAAGACTGTACATGGCAAGCCATGCACAAAAAAAACATAGGGTACCCCTTTGTTGTCTGAGTGACAAAGCCTGAGGTTGACACGATGACCATGTAATCTTATATAATGACAGTTCAGCAAAGTTCACTAAGTCCACTGATGACTTGTGTTTCACAAATTTCAAATCATGAAGTAAAAAATCTTGTTACAGGGTAAGAACCGTCCTGTATTTACATATTTACAAGTTAAAATACTAAAAACAGAGTAAAAAACTGAAAACAGTAGCAGTAATTTTTTTCATGTTCATCCTTCAAATATCAAGTTTTAGCTGAAGTTAAAAACCCAAGAATAGGAAAGGGTCACAAATGTGACCAATTTAGTTGTGTGTCTGGATGCCTAGAAACTGAGTAAAGTTTCTAGGAACCCAGAAATATGTCACAAGAGGTCAACCCATAGCACTGCCAGACTGGTACCCATACCAGTAAATAAATTGTAGAGAACTTTTATAGTAACCTGCCTTGGTGAGAGGACTGACACCTGGGTCCCACAAACAACCCAAGCGAGTTTCTAGAACCTTCTATGTATTTGTGTAAAGTCTGGATGTTATTTCTGTCTAGAATATTCTAGCAGCCAGAACAGTATATACAGGGTTGAAAGTGTGACCACAGTCAGTGGTGCACTACCGCAATATTGTAATGGTGAAGAGTTTAAATAAAACTATTTAATTATTAATAAACTTTCAATTCCACAATATACAGGTAAAGTTCCTCATTATAAATTAGTTCTCATTGGACTTAGCAGTACAGATCATGTGGCATATCGCCTCTAATAGGAACCTCAACCAATCTCTGTCTCTTTGAGACAGGCCTCTTAGATATAGACACAATAATTGGTGACAGGTAATATATGTTGGTGTACAATGGCCTGTGTAACTGCCTTGGTCTTTGAGCTGAGGAAACTGAAAGAGACCATGAGATGTTATGAAGAGAGGGAGAGTTTAGTTGGATGGTAACTGTAACTTGTGTTTATTGAGCTAGAATAAACTATAAAGGAATAATCGTGTGTTTCACTTCTGTCTTTGTGGCGACCCTGGATCTCTCATAAAAACCAGCCAAGCAAATCTAGACAGAAGTGGACATAGTGCAGATGTGGTTGTTCACAGTTGCCAACTATTGGGCCATCAGTTAGAACCCGCGTCCCACTTGTCTATATGAAGTCTGCAGCAATTAGGTAGTAGTAGCACATGTGTAGCATAATAAACATCTGATGATGACATCATAAGTCCATATTTCAGCTCAAAAAACACTTTTGTGGTTCATTTCTTAACAATTTGTTTATAACTAATATCCATTTTCATTGTCTAACACTTTAGCATCTCACCATGTTCAATTTACCTGTTTTAGGGGGATTTGAGAGTGGATTCCAGCAACATCGGTTGGCAACTAGATCTCCCCTATGTCATCCTCCATCTATATCTTTCTGGCTGGTTTTATAAGAGGTCCAGGGCCAACACGAAGACAGAATTGGACAGATATATGGACAACACTGCTTGTGCTTGTTGGATAGAAGTGAAAATTGTGCCCAAAATAACAGTTCTGTTAGACAATCAAAATCCATTCAATTTACTATTTCATGAGCAATTACCTGGATATTTAAAAATTCGATAAAATAATTTGACCAAAAGAGAAAAATTTATTTTCTATTATTTTTCATTTCTTGGCACTGCAAAACATTGAGAAAATTGAGCAACTGTTAACCAAATATGGCGGTTATATAGGGTTCATTTCAATTTCTACTGACAAGAACTAAGGTATTAGAGGCATTTAAGAAGACAAGACGACTATCTTATGACATAAATAAACACAAAACTTATAAGTTTCATGAAGTTTTAATATCTAATCTGTCAGTGGGATGTCACTGTATACTTCCCTTTAGAGTCTGATTAATGATATTAGATTACCTCATTGAGTACTAGATAGCTAACTAAAGATAACTGTGGAACATAATTGTATTCTTACTTGTGAATGGTGCATTCCATAGCTATATTCTAAGACCAAGTCTGCTCCACTAATCAAAGCATAGCTGCCATCTGAACACCCAAAAGAGGTTGTGTATGAAGCTGTCATTTGCAGTTGATATGCATCTTCTGCACATAAAAACGATAAATTTCTGCTCACAAAACTGTATAACTGTATAATATTTACATTTCAATCAGTTAAAATGTGGTGCAATTAAACTTCAATATATTTGTAGAAATCAAAACTATCTGAATTTTAGCTGATGTGCACCATACAGAGTACAACGTCGTTTAGATGGCTTACAGGAGAGCCAAGTGATGGAGAGGTGAAGGAGAATCATTTTTACAGGATTTTTTAAACACACTACAAATTGCCATTCATAGAAACTGGATTGGGGTGTTCGGCTGTAATGGTGTTTTCAACACACCATATTGTAGTAGGAGGATAAATTGTTGATTGGTTCTGTTGTGTCTCAATCTTAGGCACTTTCGATTACACACAGAAATAAACACAAGTCTAGCTTCTTGAACAGCTGAGCTAAAGGGGAATCCCCAGGAGCCTGGGTTTTGATAGAACTGATATTTGCTAGGATATTCTAATATGGATCATAATTTGACATAAAGGAAAAGTTTACATAAATCCACTAAGAACAATCAAGCAACAGATAAGTTTCAAATCCAAATATGTTTCTTGCAGGATTATACCTACCATACACATTTTAATGTTGTTGTACTAAATGCTACATATATTTACATGTGGTTTAAGACATAGTTCAATTTCAGTAACTTTTTTTAGATTGCAATCTTTCCTGATAATTGCACGATACACAAAAATCTGTATTCCCACATATATATTACAGTTAATATGTGTAATCAGTGAATACGCGTATTCCCAGATTACACATATTCACTGTAACATATACACACACCGAGATGTACCAATTTTTACTTGTATTAGCGTATCTCGATACTATTGCATGTAAAAGGATGTTATACATGGGTCTGCACTTTAGTTTGTACAAAGATACTTACTGATAAGAGTCAGCAGAACTACAAGAGTGACAGACATCTTGGCAAAATTCAATGAATACCAACAACTTCACCTGATATTTTACAAAAAATAAATAAATAAAGAATACATGGGGTCATTTAGATATTCCTTTCAAACTATGCATCAAACCAAGCACTTTACTTGCAAAATAGTTTTTTCCTGTCCTATATTTGGCTTTTTAGAAGCAACTGATTTGCAATTACGTGAAATATCAGTTTTCAATGCGTGAGTGGTTATAGGATAGCATAGCAATGTTTGATATTTTTATTTTTTTTTAAGTAAGTGATAAATTACTCCATGGTTTTCTTTCTGGAATACCTTCACGGCTTTCTAATGATTTAAATTTAATCATTAGACATATATGTGTGCATATGTGTAATTTATTGCATTGTATGTTACTTGTAGATATATATGATTAATGAAATGTTAAAAATGGCACTGATTGACAATTTTCTAACCTTCATTATGCAAAATAAGTGACGCCATGGGAAACTTATAAAACTTCTATTCTATGTCCCCGTATTTGAGCAACATGAATTGAATATGTTATAAATAAAACACTCGTGAAAA
Source organism: Sabellastarte sp. h YS-2021 (assembly GCA_964017235.1). Lineage (NCBI taxonomy): Eukaryota > Metazoa > Annelida > Polychaeta > Sabellida > Sabellidae > Sabellastarte > Sabellastarte sp. h YS-2021. The sequence continues at coordinate 16,035,709 of OZ024933.1, forward strand.
CATAGGATAGTATGTTTAGTTTGCATGAAGAAATTTAAGAATACTACTTTAACTACTTTAATTCATATGTCTCGTTTATAACATATCTGTCCCAAACATTATTTCGACGATTAATAATGCAATAAGTGATTTCTTGAACATGTTTGGGACATAAGCAACTATTACCTTGACTGCTCCAGGTTTTACTCCTGCACCAACAATCCTCTTGAATTGTTTATCCAGTTGTTTTACCAACACATAAAACAATATCTTTCAAATCTTGACTTTCCTCTGTCAAAGCTACCAGTGAATTAAAGTGGTGATTATCTGCTTATGTCAGAAAGGAAAGACTTCTTGGTCAATAATAAAAGGTCAAACAGTTTCAAGAAAGCCTGTTACTAATTTATGTGGCAATTAGAAAATGGTACAAATTGAATTTTGTACTCTTTTTCAAAATATGTTCTACCATCTGAACAGAATTAATGTTTTTTTTACCTTATCAGTAAGTGGTGGTAAAGTCTATGCATAAATATAATTGCAACAAACAAAAAATAACAAATAAATTGTGTACATGGACAGTACGTAATTTATGTTATCTATTACTGCGAAAGCGAGGAAAGCTTTGAATTAATTTATACTTAATGAACTATCAGCTGAGAAGTACTCTTATTTTATTTAAAAAACAGTTTTTATATCTAAAATGTTTTGTCACACATGTCAACTCTGTTATTTAGATTAATAGATAGACTATATTAAAAGAAACACTAATATTGCAAAACTATACATCTGTCGATGTAGATTATTTAAACAATTTTGTTACAAAATACTACTTGTTTATATCAAGTAGAATAATACTTAGCAGGTAAAATACTCGGAAATCATATTGAAATCTAAGTGGATGTGAAAAATTAGCCAATATCAGAAAGTTAGTTTAGTTTTGAAAATATATCATGATAATTGTCTAGTAATGTTCATCACCAAATCTTAGTTGATGTACTGTGTTGAAGGAGTGTTCATATTTTAAAATGAAATATGGAGAGAAACTTTACAACTGGAACAAAATTCGAGAATGTTTGTATTTCCTGGTGGAGATTACAAATAAATACAAACATTTTTTTTTCCATTTTATTTCAATATAAATTTAAATTATCTCAAGTCAGTTATGTTTGTCTAAAATTTATTTCTGCTTTTACTTTATTTATTTATTTGCTGTTTTGTATTAGGAATAGTACCTTGTTGAATTGTTAATATTATGACAGGCACTACTCCAGTCCTGGGCTGGTATTCATGAAGGGTCTTAGACTTAGCCAGGTCTTAGGCTTAAATGTGGTCTTAAAGTTGAGACTTTTGTCTCAGGTAAGTTTTGTCTTAAATCCGTATTCACTAAAAGGGACTTAGCTAAGTCCAAGATTATCAAATAACCACAGTGGTTTTATGTGTCATGTGACCTTTCTTTTCTATTTCAAACTATACTACTGGTGATATATATCATTCATTTAATGCATTTTATCAAAGGAAAAGTGCTGTTTTGAAATGGAAAACCTTGTTACAACACATAAACGCCCAAAGACTGCTCTAGTGAGGTGTTCTGTATAATTATACTTTATTTACAGCCATTTCAAATTTTGAAGTGGAGAAAAGTTTATGGCGGCCATATTTAAGTCCTCTTTATGCCCAGGTCACACTGTGGCGAGGCCACTACGAATTAACTGGCGAATATGAAGATTTGCTGCGAATTAGAAATCGTGGTAGTTCGCCACAGAAAGGGCGGGAAAGTGTGGTCACGTGGTTGGAATTGGAAAAATCCACGAATTACTTCGATCCGGCTACCATGGGCTACCATCATCTTCATCCTGTGGAAGATCTTGGTACGATGTTCTCATCACCCAGTCAAGAACATCTTGTTTCTGTGAAGAACGTCGACGAAGATCAGACGAACTTTGTAGAAGTATGTACGAATTAATGCGAAGTGTTGCGATTTCCGTGAGATGTTCTTGCACCGAGCCACGACCATGGTGGAGGGTCGAGCGAGCTGTGATGAGCCCCCGACGAGGAGGAAGAACGTTCTGAGAAGAAATGATGACCAATTCGTGTATAATGCCAGTTCCTATATAAACAGCCTGGATCATCTGGATTCACTTCATTTATCATCAGACGTCGGACAGTATACATCAAAGGCTATGGATCTACAGAGACTCAGATTATTGCAGCAACTGTATGAGGCTCATCGTTTAAATGTACAGAATCAGATTGTGATTGCACAGATACTGGTTGATAGACAGAGAAGGCGTCGACCAAGGCCCAGGAGGTATTGGGTGAAGCCCTGGCTCTCCAGGAGGTTGGACTATGGACACTATGATCGTTTGATGAGGGAGCTGGAGGCTGAGGATGTGGTGTCTTTCAGAAATTTTGTCCGGATGGACCCTGCCATGTTTAGAGAGGTCTTGCAGAGGGTGGGGCCCAGAATTGAGAAATATGACACATGGTTCAGGAAGTCTATCAACCCTGGATGCAGACTTGCAATCACACTTTGTTTCTTGGCCACTGGAGAGAAGTACAGGAGTCTGATGTTTGGCTTCAGAGTAGCACACAACACCATCTCAGTCATAGTAAGACAGACTTGTGAGGCCATCGTGGCAGAATATGTTGAGGAAGTCATGCAGTGTCCCCATACCAGTGATGCATGGAAGCAGGTTGATGCAGAATTTTCTTCCAGATGGAATTTCCATCACACCCTGGGGGCTATAGATGGCAAGCATGTGGCAATCAAGTGTCCTAAGAATGGTGGCTCACTCTATTTCAACTACAAGGGCTTCCATTCCATAATACTTCTGGCTCTGGTGGATGCCAAGTACAAGTTCCTTTGGGTGGATGTTGGCACCAATGGATCCAGTTCTGATGCACAGATCTTCAATGACTGCGATTTGCGCTCAGGCATTATTGATGGCACCTTGGATGTACCTGATGCAGAGCCATTGCCTGGTGATGACCGTGATATGCCATATTTTCTCATTGGGGATGATGCCTTCTCTCTGAGGACCTGGTTGATGAAGCCGTTTAGTGCCAGAGGACTTCCTGATGAGGAGAGGATCTATAACTACAGACTGTCTCGTGCCAGAAGGGTGGTGGAAAATGCCTTTGGCATCATGGCCAACAGATTTGGTTGTCTCCTCACCACCATGAGTCAGAATCCAGAGACTGTTACCTCTATAGTATTGGCCTGTTGCACGTTGCACAGCATCATGAGACTGAGGTATCCAGGTATCCACCAGGGACTGGGTGATGAGGAGGATGACAACCACAGAGTTATCCCAGGACAGTGGAGGCAAGGTGCTTGTTTGCAGGACATTGAGGATGTGGCTGGTGGCAACAGGGACACACAGGTTGCCAAGAGACAGAGATTGTATTTGAAGCATTATTATAATGCTCCAGTAGGGGCCACGGCATGGCAAAGAGACATGATTTGAGACTTTCACATATGCCAAGGACATTTCTTAGTAGTGACTGTATTGTGTTAATTATTGTTATGATTCATTGCTGCATCATTATCTGTGTTATATTTTGTATTGGGCGTTATATACTTGTTGAAATAAAGTTGCAATCTTCTTGTATTGCAATAAAGTGATTGTCCTATTGCACTTCATATATGTATTATGTGTATAGTAGGGTCAAAAAGGTCAAGTCTGAAACCAAATCAGGTCAAACATGTAACAGGTCACACAAACCAGTTCACAACTTTGCCACCACAGGGGCCAGAAGGTCAAAAATCAATCAAGGCCATAACTGAAGGAAAGTTAAGAAATCTAACCAGCTCCAAGGTGGAAACTCTGCAACCAAATGCCAACTGCTTTGGAATCAGAGCATAATGAAATCAGAAATGGAAGATAAACAAATTTTAACATTGGCCACCTGTTAAAATTTGTTTATATTACATTTCTGCATTTCATTCGAAACAGTGAAACTTCCACAGTGAACCACTCACATTGCATCATAACAGGTCCTGGTAACCACTGGGCCACTTTTTTTGCATCCTTCATGTTAAGATGTGACACCTTCCAAGTATTATGCCAATGTTTTTGAAACATGAGAAAAACAAGCAATCACATAAACAATTTATTATACCAACAAGGTCAAAAAGGACAAATCACAATAACATAGTAAGTGTACTTTTTAATAAAGAAATGCAGACACATTAGCTCACAGCTAAGGTTAACATACAACTGACAAGAACAGCTGTCAAAGTGAAACTGGTTACATATACCATTAGCTCACAGCTAAGGTTAACATACAACTGACAAGAACAGTTGTCAAAGTGAAACTGGTTACATATACCATTAGCTCACAGCTAAGGTTAACATACAACTGACAAGAACAGCTGTCAAAGTGAAACTGGTTACATATACTATTAGTAACAGCTAAGGTTAACAAACTACCCACAAGAACAGCTGTCAAAGTGAAACTGGTTACATATACTATTAGTAACAGCTAAGGTTAACAAACTACCCACAAGAACAGCTGTCAAAGTGAAACCTGGTTTATAATAGTAATAATCATAGTAATACTTGAGCCAGACATAGCAAAAATACACAAATAAATTACTTTACACCTGTTTGATAATTACTTCTTACATCTCACCTAAACTACTTCTTAAGTGTCTATAGACAAAGGACAAAGTTATTTCTAAACCTAAGAACCTTGAGAATCATCCTGATTAAGTAATGCCATAGGTGTCATGGGTGTTGAAGGCACACTAGGAATACCTGCAAATGACGCATTTAAATCTGACAAATTCAGGTCTGACAGTCCTATTGTCCTTCCCTCGGTGTCTGTGATAACAAACTTGGTGGATGAAGTGCTGGATGATGAACCCACTGACTGTCCAGAGGTACTGGGCCCGATGGGGTCTGGAAAATAACAGTTGTCTGGCTCTGGGTGTCTGACCCTTGAGGCAAAGGGGTAGAGGAGGCTAGAGCTGCAGGCCCAGGTGCGGGTGGCAGAGGCATTTGTGTGATGGTGTACTGTTGCTGCGGCTGCTGGAAAATAAGTTGCTGCTGCAGCTGCTGTTGCTGCACCTTTATCTGCTGCTGCATACTGTCCAGCTGCTTCTGTCTGTCGTCCAGCTGCTTCTGCCTATCATCCAGCTGCTTCTGCCTATCAAGCTCCTGCCTCTGGATGTCCCTCTCCAAAAGCAGCTTGGACTCCTTGATGGTCTGGTTCAGGAGGTCCATACTGCGCATCTGATATGTGGGCCAGAGATCCTCGTGGATCTTCAACATGGCACTTGACATCCAGCCAGCCCAAGCAGTCCTGTCATTGGTCTGTGCCTCCATAGATGTTAAGAGTCTGTCCAGCCTGTCAGAGATCTGGGCACTGTTGTCACTCTGCTCGCACATCTTGTCCAGGAGCTCTGACTCAGTGCTGGCACTTCTCCTTGTGGCTCTCCTGCCACTAGTCCCAGAGAGGGTGATACCTGGAGGAGGAGTGCTGCACACTCTTGGTTCATCCAGTGATCCTGACTCCACGGGCTCATCTGCAGGATCCAAGTCAGTGGATAGGTGTGAAGGCATGGTGGCAGTTGCAGAAGCAGCAGAGGCCAATGAGGTGATGACAGAGGCGGTGGTAGCAGATGAGCAGGTAGCAGAGGCTGAGGTGGCTGCAGCAGAGGCAGAGGCAGTTGTGGTGGAAGCTGGTTTCAACTGAAAGTACAGTAGAACAAAGACACATGGTAAGCATATAGTATACATGTTCAGCAAACAGTTCAGGTTAGTACTGTGAAGTAATAAGTATAAACTCCTATGTCACTACAGAAAACTTTACACATTTTTGCCAAACATTAGTGTTACAGCTACAAACTTGTATCCATAGGAAGTCACTGTTTACAAGTCAAGAATACACAACGCAGCAAAAACATCAGGATATCCAGGTGAGTCAGACTGTGAGAATGTACTTACATTGCAGGACTGCCTGGAGGGGACTCTGGAGATGTGGTCATCCAGGAAGCTGAAAGACCTCAGGATCCAGGTGTCCCTGTCTGTGTGTTCCTTTGCCCCGTCACCAGACTTCTTGCAGGTAAGCTTGCCATACCTTGTCCTCATCCCTTTGAACCAGATCTTCAGGTCGATGGCTGAAAAAGGAAGAGGAGACACGGACACATTAGGTAGGTTATCAAAGTAACAATGGGTTACATTAAGTTTTAAACTGCTTCACATCTGTGGTGTCATCTGCAAATGGGTGAAGCCTAATACATCACACGATGACAGAGTACAATTCAAAATAACATAAATTAACAGAATAAGTAAACATTCAACATAAGTCCATTTACACATTACTGTACACGTAGTACCTCCATCACAATTTAAGTTATTACCTGAAACTATGAAAAGGTTAAATCATAATGGTTAGTCTAACTCACCTTCCAGGCCCATGGCCCTGGCCTGGGTGGCCCAAGCAGCCTCCTTCCTGTCTGTGTCCCTGTACTCCTTCTTGGCCTTGTTGTACATTTCCGGATGGTTCTTGAGCCACTCAGCCATCTCATCCTCTTGGCCATCTGTCATCCTCACCAGCCTCTTTTTCTTGAACCTCCCCTGGGACTGGCTGTCTTGGGTTGCCTCTTCCAAGTCATCTGTGTCTTCCGGCTGGGTGGCCTGAGTGGCTGTATCCTCTGGGTCTGATGATGAAGCTCGAGTGGCAGGCAGTTCATCTGGCTGTTGTGGCTGTTCAGGCTCCTCAGATGCTTCAACAGGAGGCAGAGTGACCCTCTTCCTCTTTCCAAGTCCAGGTCTCTTCACCATATTTCTCAATTCGCAAGTGATGACAATTGGTCGCGGTGCCCTGCTTTTATAGTCTCCAGCCAGTTCGCCGCAACCTACGAAGGTCGTAGCTGATTGGTAGCCAGTTCTTCGCATGCGCAGTCAGTTCGCCAATCACCGACGAACTACTGCGACATTCGCTTCTCATTGGCTGAGAAGAGCGACGAATATCTCCGGGGCCTCGTAGCATATTCTTCAGGGGCGACGATGCATGGCTTCCCTGCTGCGAATATCGTTGTTTGTTCTTCGTCTTTCAGCCGACAATCTTCAAAGGAAAGTTGGCGAACAATGAAGAACAATGAAGAAGCCTGCTACGAAGTGGCGAATTGGGGTACAAGGGTGCTACGAAGTCGACGAATCCACCACCATCTGTGAAGAATTGCAAAGAAATGGACGTAGCGTGGCGATAGTTTTGAACAGTTTGAAACTGTCGTAGCCAGATGACGATCCATTGAGAACGTTGGAGAACAGTGGAGATGGACCAAGAATATGCTACCAACAAGGACGAATTGCATGATCGCGCATATTCGCCACTAAACATCGCCACAGTGTGACCTGGGCATTACAAAATTTAAGCCCACTCCCAACCAGTCTTAGAGTTGAGCCCTTGGCTAAGCCTAAGACCGGTCTTAAATTCTTTGTGAATACCACTAAGCCTAAGACAAGACAAGCCTAAGACAACTTTAAGCCTAAGCCTTGGGTAAGACCTTTCGTGAATACGGGCCCAGGGCAGAATTTGGACATAAAAGAGAGGTTGCAAACAATGTTTTTAAAGCCAGTATCTTTTTTCCGTCAGTGATTTCTGTCTTGAACCTCATTTCATAGCGTCAAAAGTTCCAGTCATTAGATCTACATATTTCACGTTAAAAAGGGCTGTGCCACGTTGATCTCCGGGCAGATCTTGTTTTAATTTATGTTGCGTTTTTGTGCTACGTTTTTAACAAAACATTGTTCGCAACCTTGCTAATGTCCCTATATGGGTTTGTTATAAGTTATTTATTTATTTATTTGGGGTTTTACGTCACGTTTGTTATAAGTGTCATAAGCTAGATTGTTTTTGGATAAAATACACATTGTCACAAGAGCAAGTTTAAAAAAATACTAACCAACAAAATACTGATAACATGTTAAAAACAATAGTATGCAAAAATAATATATTTTGTCATATATAATTTAAATGCAAATTATTTATGCTTTCCAAATCCCCACTATTTCATTAAAATTTCATACAACTTTTTGATTAGTAAAATAATGTATTATATTTGATCAGTAAAATAATATATTATATATGGAGTTCTTCAATTGTAAATTACACAGGATGCCTTCCTGTTTGAAATATTTTATTTCTGTATTAAGGCTGAAAAACAGTCCCAATAGATCAGCGAAAAGAGACACTATTCAACTTGTGGTCGGGAGTGTCTTGTTTGAAGAATTGTCTACATCGCTCGTAATTTAAAAATTTAGTTCCGCCTTTTACCATCTACACAGAAAATATTCCCAGAGTAAAGCATTAAATTTGCCTTAGTCAATGATCCGCACAACACTTTCTCACGATCTTCCTTCATCAAGGTCAGAGTTTGGATTTGACGTCAGGGTCAGTATTGTCACTAGAAATAGGTCTCTCTATGAACTCTATGAACATCCTTGTGACCATTTATTTTGTGCATAAACTGTTTACACATAGCTCCATCAAAAGTGGCACATATAAAAGCCACATTAATATCTTATCCCAGTACATTATCAGGTCATCTGTTGACGAAAAACTGATTCGGAAGTGAGTGATACAAGTTTCTGTCAAATATCTGATTAATGTGATTGTTAGCATCTGTTTGTTTCAATGTTAGGAAGATTTGAAGAAAACCAATCATATTCTCACAGTAGTGCGGTCTTGGATTTAATTTTGGGAATGATGTTGAACAAATTCTGGATGCAGGATTTTAATAGATCTGTTGGGTTCGTTGAGTGTGGTCTGAGTGGTAACCCATCAAACAGAAAATTCCTTTCTAAAATTTTCTATTAATTGGCTACTACTACCGCTGACATGCCTTTCACAGTTTGCCCAAAGGGACATAATTCAAAGCAAATTTCATATTACAGGTCATATTACCCGGTCATGGGCTACTGAGATCATATATTGATATATAAGGTTGAGATTTGAACCCAAGATTAGATAGGCTAGATTCAAACCCTTAGAAAGCTATATGCGCATCTAAAGTCAATAAAACACAGTTTGAGGCATTTTTTTACACGTTACCTCTCCTGAGTGGATCACTCTCAAGGGGTAAAGCTTCGAAGTAGAAAATTTTTACCAACTACACCTTTGGAATGGTAAATCCCAAGGGGGAAGCTTAGCCTAAGTCAGTGGTAAAATCAGTAGGGGGACACTAGAGTAAGTCTGGGTAGCCTGATCCAATATCATATAAAGCTACGTCAATCCAGCCAAGGAGACCTCCCCCATGTGGATCAAAGCAAGAGGGTCTTGGCTTCATGATTTAAAGTTGATCAATTCCAAGAGAGCCATATCAATCCAAAAGTGGAAAACTCTTAAGATGAAACCAATATCATGAGGTCATACTCCGAAGTCAAAAGGTATTGCACTCTTCACCCATACACTCTTAGGAAGGGTCAGGCCCGAAGAGGGAAGAAACTCAGACGGTCTGGTGATACAGGTTTTTGGGCCAGAGGTGGATCAGTGGGTAAAATCTTATTCATGTTGTTTGAATCACTACCACTTTTGAAATGAAAGCATGCATCATTCAACCAAAGCCAGTCAGTGATTGGTGTAACTATTGAATGCCATTTTCTGCCTTGTGGCCAATGCACATAATACCCTTGATTTTAAGGTAGTGGCAAACTGCGACAGCATGCTCCATGTTAGGATGTGCTTACAATGTCCCCAAGTCAGTGCACAGAGCCACAGGCAACAGATCATTTCTTTTTTTATTGCAGAGCATCTAAACTTAATAACAATCTGGCAATTCAAATTAGAAGAATTAAAGAATTCTTCATTTCAAACAGTAGAATTAAGGGAGTTTTATTCAATATTATAATATTAGGATATATCATGAAAACGTGTTAAACTGTCACTAATCTTGATATTTCCCCAAAAAAAGTATTATTTAATATGGAAACACACAGTTATTGTCCTTTCACTGAAAAAATTCATGATGCCAAAGAAATGTTTGGAGAGATTGAAGATACTAAACTGGTGTAATATATGAATAATATCCAATTTTATACTACATTTGTGTAAGATATGAAATAAGCATTCTAACATGTTAAAATTGTGATTAATAGGAAATTAACTGTATAATGCTTCAAAAAACTTATTTTTTTTTATTCATTTATCATATATTTGCAATAAATAAGATTTTAAAAGTGTTGTTTAATCGTATAACTGGTTGTAAAAGTATTATATGTAACTCAGTTTATAAATTACTAAATGGATATCAACCTAAACTTGATGTACTTCAGCTTTATGGTACTTAAACAAATAAAAAGTATATAAAGAAAGCAATTAATTTGTTGATATATTTGAGATCCTACTTCATGAGTGGTTCCCTGCAATCCTTGGCATATGTCCAAATGACTGTTGAGATTAAAGTATAAAAAACATCCCACTTTTACATTTAAGAGTTAGCAAGACATAGTCTTCTTTGGCATTAATCTTGTTCATAGACATACTTATAATATCTATTTAAATACTTTAATATCACATAAACATACATTTTACATTAAGATCACAGATTTTACATATATTTTAAATTCATATTCAACAGCTGATGGTTAACTGGGAAATTAAGTCTACATTTTAGAAAGGCTGTCCCTTTCTTCTATACACATTTCGCCCTTCATTAGAAACTGCGAGAGCAACGTAAACACAAATGTATTAAACATCAAGTGCTGAACATCGTTTTCCACTGTTAAAGTTATATCAGAACAGACTCTCTGTCTATCTTATATCTTGCCATGACATGTACTAAAATTGAGAAATATCTGTAGAATACATGGATTTTCTGATCAAAAGAGGAACTCAAATTTTGGAAAACTGCATCTGGTAGTTTTATACTAGGTGAAAAAATGTTTTAGTGTGGTGACCGACCCTACAACCGACCCTACAACTCTAGGGTCGGTCAAAAAATCCGGGGTAAGGGATGAAAATAAAAAAGGGTGTGAAAAAATTAAAGCTGGTTTCACCTCCCTGAGAGGACGTAGTACATATTGGCTTATCTGGATCAAGATCCCGACCTGACTTGACTAATTTCTGGAGTCAAGATCACGAGTTGTGATCAAACCTCGCCCACCTGACAGGACTTGTCTGGATCTGCCTCCCAACCTAATTTGGGGTCAGGATGATTTTCTACATGACAAGATGAGAAGCTACCAGGACATGTCGTACTGACAAACGGACAGGAATGGAGCATTTTTCCAACTGACCCCGACTGGATTGATTAATTCCTGGAGTCTGGACTGAGAGTCAGAATTAAACCCACAATATATTAAGCTCTTCTGGCTGCTGTTAATCATCATTTGGCACTTTAAAGATGCCAACTTCACACCATAGAGACTTTCTACAGAAGCATAGGGTCCTTTGGTTTTTATTGAGTTTAACATTTAGATTTTCATTGTGATTTGTAGACAGAAAAGAGCACATCTGAAACCAGGACCTACTATACCACCAACACCTTCATCACAGCCATTACCACTACCCAGGAATAAAACGAAAGCAACCAAACCCCTGGATCATGCCCTGTATTCTGAATGAGGAGAAAGGAGAGGATGCCATAGAACCATCGTGGCTGCATTAATACAGACTGATATCCCAGGTTACCAGAATTTTGTCAGGATGCCACCTGCATTTTTTTATCTCATCGAAGAATGCATACACTACATAAAAAGTCAGTCACCAATTTTAGGAAGCCCTTGGGAGTAGGATTGAAAGTGGTAATAACGCTGAGACACCTGATCACCTTATAGTATCACTGTTTGACTGGCCAAACCACCATATGTAAATTGCTAACTTCCTTCGTGGGTATTTGACCTGCTGTACCAATCCTGGCTGGAAGAAGGTGGAGGAAAAGTACAGAACAAGATGGTATGTCTTGGGGCATTTGACGGAGAAACATATCACTGTAAAGAAGCTTAAGAGATCTGGAAGTAAATATTACAAATTACAAGGACTTCTGTTTCCTGGAGCTGCAACCCCTTGTTGACACAGAATGCAGACTCCTCTGAGTAGATGTTGGGTGAAGTGGATCTTCATCATGTTACGGTCACGGGCAAGAGCGGTAGCAATTACCGGTTGTCTTTAAGTTCTAACAGAAAAAAAGCAAAAAGTTTAACTTAACGAATTTATTTAACAATTAACAATAAGGATTACAGTCAAGTGGAGTACTCTTAACCATACACACACTGATACAATAATGAAACCTATCTGACCTGACCACTGTGACTAACAGTTAAATTTATCCGCCGTATCCAGCAATCTGTCCTGTAATCCGTCCTGTGGTTTGTCCTGTGATCTGTCCACAGCGGCCTAAGTTGCCAAGGGTGAGTGAAAAACTACATCTTGGGGAATATATTTTATTTACAATAAACACTACAGTTTATTTACAATCTAACCCGTAAGGCCACCTTAACTCCATGATCTTACAATGATAGACATTTGAGGTGGCCTTAGGTTATGTTTGACATTACATGCTAATAGCAGTTATTATGTTTAAGTATTGAGTATTTAAGCACTGAAAGTTACTTTATATAATAATACTAAAATGTTGCTATAGTAACAATTACTCACTATTGTACCAATATAGTGAGTGATAAATCATAAAATTACAACGTTTTAGTTTTCAACTTACTACTGAATGACTATGCAAAATATCTATTTTCACAAGATTTCAGAGCCCCATCAGAGCTTGTACACAATTGAGACAAGATTAAATTTACAAGAGGTACCAATACTCTACTTGTTATTCCTAGTATGAGAAAGGTAAAGTTTCAAAATAAAGCAAATTTATTGCATGTAAGGATATTTATCCACTTCCAACCTTGCTGTAAATATACTGACATATATTGCTATACATTGTACTAGTATTTATACAAGGCAAACCATATCTGTAACCACCATATAAGCTCATTAAAATCTATAAAACAAAATAGTAAAATAATAAACTAAAATGTGAATATAAAATTTGCTTGTAAAAAATATACTACCATTTTACACATATTAGCAGTAGAGAGGGTTACCAAGTATCTAGCTATAATCTACATATTACACGTTAATGGATCAAGCAATATGACCCTGCTCTAGACCGCTAAATACATACTGGACCTTAAGGACCTGGAAATAACTTCCCTCCACATTATTATAACATTTTTACACATATTTCACGACAATCAACAGTTATGTTTCATAATTAGAAAAAATGATAGACAATGTGACACTGCAGTTATAGTAAAATTAGTTTGACATTTGTGTACAAAATTAGTACATTATCATGTGAACCAAAACTGCAGTAAAACCACTTTAAGAAGGGTTAGTGACTTTAAGACTCAACCAAGCCAGAAGAGGACAAAAACCCCGAATCTTATGCCCCTGTTCCACCAAAGGATTAAGCCCCGATCCTGTCGGCGACCCTTAATCGTGCACAGTCAGTTGAAAAAAGACAAAAATGGGCGGGAATACTGGGTCGGTACTGAAGTCTGGGATTAAGAACAGATCGTCCCCAGGACGCCTCAGGACACCTCAGGACGCCTCAGGCGGCCGCAGACAGTCCCCGACTGGTCTGGGACTAAGAACCGACTAAGCCAGTTTTCGGGTCGGTTTCAACCACGATCCTGTCGGACACAAACCGACTGGGTCCCAGGACGCCTCAGGCCTCCTGGGACTAAGAGCCGACTAACACACGATTAACTACCGGCGTCCTCAGGCCTCCTCAGGCCTCCCCAGACCACGATCCCCGATTATTGTTTTGCAAAGTTGCTGGATTTTCTGGGTATATATATATAAAATTTGCGATCTAATCATCATTGCTTTTCTAGGAACACACCAGGATGCCACCTTTTAATGGAAGACAGATTCAACAACAACTTAGGGCTTTCTTGGTTTTTATTCAGTTACAAATAATCATGTATTTCCATTTTTTACGTCAAGCACAGCAACAGCAACCACCACCACCACCACCAGCACCACCAGCACCCATACAGAGACCTAGAAGAAGGCACAACATGTGGGTCAGGCCATGGCTTCTGCAGAGAGAGGAGAGGGGGGCCTACCACAACATTATGGCTGATCTGTATGCCACAGACATTCCAGGATTCACCAACTACATGAGGATGACCCCAGAATTCTTTGAAATGATGAAGACCAGACTGGAACCACGTCTAGCCAGGCAGGCCACCAACTACAGAGCTCCTATCAGGGTTGGGGAGAAGTTAGCCCTCACCATCAGATATCTGGCCACTGGAGAGTCATACACATCATTATCCTGTCAGTTCAGGGTTGGCAGATCCACCATTTCCAAGTTTCTACCAGAGGTCTGCAGGGCCATCCAGGATGAGTTCACCAGAGAGTACCTCAAATGTCCTACTACTCCAGATGAGTGGAAAGAACTGGAAAGGGAATTCAGGATCAGGTGGAATGTTCCACATGCCCTGGGAGCCCTGGATGGAAAGCATGTGGCCCTGAAGAAACCCAAGAACTCTGGAGCCCTCTACCACAACTACAAGGGGTTCTTTTCCATTGTCATGTTGGCCTTGGTAGATGGGCAGTACAAATTCAGATGGGTGGATGTGGGTACAGAAGGGTCTTGCTCAGATGCCCAGATATTTAATGCCTCTCAGCTGAAGAGGAGGATTGAAGATGGCAGGATAGGCTTCCCTGACCCAGCTCCTATAACACAGGGTGGTAGAGATGTCCCCTACTTCATTTTGGCAGATGATGCCTTTGCCCTGAAGACCTGGCTCATGAAACCCTATGGCAGAAGGCTGTTAACAAGGGAGGAAAGGATTGCCAACTACAGAATATCAAGGGGCAGGAGAGTTGTGGAGAACGCTTTTGGCATCCTTGTGTCAAGATTTAGAGTCATGAGGACCACCATTGAACTACCCCCAGAAACAGTTAGAGAAGTGGTCATGACCTGTGTGGTTCTGCACAATATACTCAGAAGCCAGTATCAAGGTCAACCTGCTGGTCAGCAGCCTGGGGGGGATGATGATGATGATGATGATGTGCCTGGTGATTGTGGATTGATTGGTGGTGCTGCTGGTGGTGGCCAAGACAGAAACCCTGCTAGAGAGGCCAAAAGACAGAGGGATTACCTGAAGGACTACTTCAATAATGAGGGAGCGGTGGCCTGGCAAGATGGCAGAATATAAGTCCTGTTGCAGTAAACAGTCCTTTTCAGGACTAACTATAACAGTCCTTTTCAGGACTACCAAATATTCCAAAAACAATTAATCAGCTATGTGGACAAACAGACAAACCCCATGCCAAACATAACCTGTCGAGACGTACAAACAGACAAACCCCATGCCAAACATAACTTGTTGAGACGTACAAACAGACAAACCCCATGCCAAACATAACCTGTCGAGACGTACAAACAGACAAACCCCATGCCAAACATAACTTGTTGAGACGTACAAACAGACAAACCCCATGCCAAACATAACCTGTCGAGACGTACAAACAGACAAACCCCATGCCAAACATAACTTGTTGAGACGTACAAACAGACAAACCCCATGCGAAACATAACTTGTTGAGACGGACAAACAGACAAACCCCATGCCAAACATAACTTGTTCAGACAGACAAACAGACAAACACAACTTACTCACCCAACAAACAGACAAACCCACTGTTAAACAAAAGCGAAACACAAAGTGACACATAATATCCTAAATTGAATAATTATTTTATATATTTTCAAATCCACATCATAATTTAAACATTTTTCTTTTTTCATGGCTGGGAAACTTATTTGTAGCAGAAATTTTTTTATGGAAATATTCAATTTTAAATAGTCATTTCTAATCACAAAAATTTGGAAAATATAACCATGGAACTAGTTTTGCTTTCAATAATGGGGGATTGTGTTTGCTAAATAGTTTGTCAGTTCGTTGGCATGGGTTCTATCTACTTTTGGGTTTGGGTGTTTGTTGGTTGGTGGTTACTGGGGTTGGGTTTTTTTGGGGTGGTTGGGTATTAGGTTTGGTACTGGGTTTGTTATTTGGGGGTTATGTTTGGTATTGGGTTTGTCTGTTTGTGGGTTGGTAAGTATGTAATTATGCCTTTTAACTCTAGGGAAGGTGCAAGTGTTGGACTTTTAAATTACAGATTTTAAACTATCCCATGGATTTTAATCTAAAAATGGGCTGATTAATGGCCATATTGGGAGTTACTTTTAATATTTTTTTTATGTGGCCTTTTTGGTTATGTGTAGTACCATGGGTTATTTGTTTCATGTTTGGGGTGGTGTAAGTGTTGGACTTTAATTTTTTTTTTCTTGTGATAAGTATTTGTACTGAACTTTTTTGTTTTGGGAGGGGAATTGGAAGAACACGTAGCTGAATAATTGTTTTTGGAAGAATTGGTGGCCCTGAAAAGGGCCTGGCAGGTCAAAGACCCGCCCTGACTGGATGGCTACTGAGGAGGCTGCTGCTGCTGTTGAGGCGGTGCTGAAGTGGTGATAGTAAAGAGCTGCTGCTGCGGTTGTTGCTGCTGCTGCTGAGGCTGCTCGACGATCTGTGTTGATGTCAGATCTGGTAGCTGGCTTAAGATTCCACTCAGATTGTGTCTGCTCCCTTCGTCCTGTACAGTTAGGACAGATGTAGGGTTGCTGAAGCCAATGGGGCTTGGTGTATAGTACACAAAACTGCTGCTAGCTGCTGCTTGAGTGGAACTTGACGCCTGTGGAGTGGTTGTTGGCAGTAGGCCGACCCTCTGGGACTCCGTGGTAACAGTGGCTGATCTTCTGGGCAATGGCTGACGTCTGCGGTTACTCTTAATATTTTCGATATCTCTGAATATCTTGCCCTTTAATTCTTCAAATTCCTCTTGAGTCATCTTTTCGGCCTCTGATACCACGTAGTCAAAGAAGGGCTGCCTGTCTGACTTCTGATGCAGAAAACCTGAGATAAGTGTCCTCATCTGCTCAAAGTGTTCGAGAATCTTGGAGTCTGTAGTTGAAACGGGTGTTGATGTAATGATGGACTGACTCCTCTCCCTCAGGACACTGGACTCGAGGTGTTCTGTGTCAGTAGTTGACCCACGTGATTCGTCCTGCTTGCTGGTATTTGGACTGGCCTCAAAACCTGAACTTCTATTGGCCCCCTTTCTTCTGATGTGGGTTTTAAGAAAACCCATCTGTTGGTAGACCCAGGACTGTCTCTTGGTCATCTCCCTCGGGGCTTGGCCAGATTGGAGCTTAGACAGCTTTCCATAACAGGTTCGCTGGGACTCAAACCACCTTCTCACATCAAAGGGCTGGAGCTTAAGTTCTGCAGATATTTCTGCCCAGAGAGCCTCTCTTCTATTCCTGTCGTGGAAACGTGAATGTTCCTTGTCATACAGTTCAGGGTGCAGCTTGACGAATTCTACAATGGAAACTTCATCACTGTCTGTAAAAGTGGCACACACCCTGGCTCTCTTGGCTGAAGAATGGCACTCCGGATCTTCCTCACACCTCTCTTCTTCTTCTGCCACAGCTTCCCCAATAGCTGGATCTTCCTGAATCTCCTCCTCCTCTCTCCTCTCACTTCCTTCTTCTGTAATAACTTCACTCCTCTCCTCTACTTGACTTTCCTTCTCCCTCTCATCCATCTTTTTCCTTCCTCTCTTCCCTCCTTTCTCTTTTCTCATGATCCAGTCGACAAAATAATAAAAAAATAGTAAAATGTGTCTCCTAACTGTGAAATTTGCCTTAAGCTCAAGTATATAAAATGTAAAATAAAAATTGAAAACCCCTACAAATCAGTGACACACGTCTCTCAGTAGCCAAACAGTCAGTAACAATGACAAAGTGTGCGCGGTCGCTTATATAGTCCCAGACCTGCTCATTGCCTCGTTTTAATTTCCAACGCGCGGAAAACAGTCGGTTCTTAATCGGTTGTTAGTCCCAGGCCGCCTGGGGCGTCCTCAGGCCGCCGCAGACTGAAAATGTGTGGTCCCAGGTGTCCTGGGGAGGCCGGTTTGGATCGGTTAGGGTCGGTTACCCTTAGTCGCTTCTTAGTCCCAGACCTTGATTTTTGGGTCGCAGGACACCGCAGACGGTCTGAGGCTTCCGGGGACTAATGAAACCGACTCACTTTCAGACGCATGAAATTCATACGCATCATATTTGAGTCTGGGATTAAGAACCGGCCGCCTGGGACTAAGCTACGGAGGTCTGGGACTAAGGGTCACAGGACGCCTGGGACAACAACCGACTCTGTAAATTTGGGTCTGAGGAGGCCTGAGGACGCCTGGGACTGGACATTTTGTTGACGGCGGGAAATAGGAATCGGTTGTAGTCGTGTGAAATATCAAACATGTTTGATTTTTCACACGGCCCCAACCGACCACAACCGACCCTTACAGAAGGTCTGGGACTAAGCAAATATTTCAAACCGACCCCCAAAAACCCTTAATCGGGAGCCTTAGTCGTGTGGTGAAACACCCACATTAACTTTATTATTTTAGCAATTATTGTGTCTTCTGTAGCTGAACTCCACTAGCCGAAACGTACCTGAGACCTCACCAACAGGAAGGAAACAACTAGCTGTGCAATCTGCGGAGTTGAACCCCTAAAGAAAGTGAAGAAGGGCTTGGTAGATCTAAAGAACACCCACAGGCCATTGAACTTTACTGATGACATAAACAGAAGACTTTTGATGTAGTAGTAGGCTTGCATAATGAACACATCACAACACTTCCACCACTCACACTAGAGCACATTTTATTTGCAGAGAAGCTGAAGATATCACACGATTTACACTTCATCTTTTCTGATCGCCTCCACGTAGGTGATGTGAAGCAGTAAGCAATCACTGTAGAGCAAGCCGTGATGGTGTTGAATACATAACATTTCTTTTTATGCCATTTGAATTTATTTTTGTACCACACTGTTGTCCTGAATCTGAAACTACAAAGAGTATATGTGTAGGCACACAGGGGTGGGAGAGGGGAAGTTTATAAATCTTTTTTATTTTAATATGGAGTCTTAGACATTCCAATTATAAAAACAAAGTAAAGAACCGAGAAAAAAGCGGGAAATTAATTAGGTAATTAGGTCAGAGGTGACTTATATAATACACAAGAAAGTCTTTACAAAAACGCCACTGAAATGGGTGGCACCCAAGATGTCACCCAACCAGTGTTCACTCACACACAGATATCTGTATCCTGTGATCTCTTAAATGTTCAATAACATGAAATGTCCTTTTCTTGCTGTCCTTTTTATATCCAATCACACAGAATGTCTGTCTGGAGATATTCAGAGAGTTTGTACAACTGTACTGTGTGCTCCAAGATATGGGCAATGTCCAAAATGCAGTAGATCCACTCTCTGTTATATGAATGTACAATATCCAAAAATATCCAACGTACAATAAATCTACCCAGACAATGTATCCAGTTCATTCCAGCAAAAGTTCACAGCAACACAAGCACTTTATATCTTCTTGAATATTATATTCCAAGACACAATAGCCTTCTTTATAGCCAGGGAATACTAAGTTTACTTGTGGTCAGATGTACAGTCCTTGTATACATTTATAGAAGCCTCTAGAATCGTACAGAACTAACCGGAAGCTAATATCAGTAACTGGATTAAGTGAGGAAGTTCTACGATGTATAGGCTTCCCACAAATCTATAAATAGTATCACTGAGGTTAGTCTAGAGGGATTCCTTCAAGTCCATAAATGGATCAATAAACACTATAACACATAACACAAATATCAATAACTCCCCTACTTTAAATGTTAACACATACATATAAAGCTTAGATCAAATAAGGCACATACACAGTACCCATATATGCAACAATCATCACACTTTCTTGGAGAGCTCATGATCCTTCACAAAGTTCACAATAGCATCCTTCAGTGCCCCCACTGCTGCAGAGTTATGTAACACAATGTATAACACAGCCAATGGGATTAATATTTTTATTATTATTATTATTATTTAACTATTTTATGTACAATACTAAAAGGCATCTATATTAAAGGTCACCTTAAGAATTTGAAAAAGCTAAGTTTAAGGCCCCTTCAAACAAGTTTAAGGTTATATCAAGTTAAGTTTACTTTAAATTACTGAATTTACTGTCCATTAATAACCTACGCTTAGGGTGGCCTTAAGTGAAGAATGAAATTAAACTTACTTTGTGCCAATGTAAGGTGACCTTTAGTATTTATTACATGATAAAAATAATTAAAAATAGCATGTTTGAGGTAGATGCCAACCTCCACTACTAAAAGCCAAACATTGAAAACACGTTCCTAGCTAAAATACCCTGAACTCATATGGAGGTTCCCGTGATCAACATCCACCAGAGCCTAACTCATGCCTAAATGACCGAATAATACGGCCCCTTAATGCTAACATAACACAGTGTGAACGTGCCTTGTTTTGACTAGCCCCTACATTACATGAGGCATGAATTCGAAAAATCGAATATTAAGCATGTGAATATATATTAATTTCTTTGGAGTCCTGAGTAGTTTGTATGGCGGCCATCTTGTGATGTGGTTGCTGTATCAGGCCATTCTGCGTCTACAACTACAAACACTGCGTTAACAACATATGCTGCATCATTAACCTCAGCCTACCTAAATGCATACTAAACCACTCTGTGATAATACAAATACAAACACTTAACAGATTTACATACTAATGAATAACACCAGCCTAAAACATTTTACAGATTGCTTTTGTTCAGATGTAATTGGTTATCATATGATTAGAATTAGCACCCTGAATGATGAGAGATGACTTACGAAAGAAAAAAGGACCCCAGCAGGGTCTGCTCAAGGAGACAAGGAGGAAGGTCCCCATACTAGCTAATAAGCGCCAGTGGTGTGAACCCCATTGTTAACAAGCCAGGAGCACATACATGGAACTCACCCCCTCCCATGCGCCAAAGGAGGTGTTAAGTTAGGTTCGCAGAATGCCAGCCTCCTGACACTTGCTCCTATATGAAATGAGATGAACCAGGGTGGGAGATGGGAAAATTTAGTTCACTAAAAATGGCGTCTTGCCCCTTTGACTTTCCAATGTTGAATGAACGTTTTTTTGTTTTTTTTTTATTTTTGAAAAAAGAAAAACATATATACAAATAGCATACATGAAAAACAATTTAAGTACATAACGTTGAAAGAAAGTTGAAGATGTTTACAATCTAATAACATAAAGAAACTTAATGAAATAAGTACAGAATCAAACACATGACTGACATGGGTAAATCATTTGATATTAAAGAAGCCAAATGCTAAAGCAATACAGACGCACAAGGCTAATTGATTACTTATAGGTTTTTAAACAAAGACCAATTCGCCTGAAATTTTTCTGTACAACAATTTATTTTTGAGATAAATTCCTGGTCAGTGAAGATACATTTAAAGTAGGCTCTGAATCACATAGTACTTAAGATTTTGGCATTTCTTACACTATCAAAAATGAATTTTTTTGCAATGAGAATAACACAATTTCTTGAGAAAAAGTCAATGTCCTTTTCAAGGACACCAAATATAATTGTGTGCGGACTTAGGTCTAGATATAAATTGAATCGTTGCTGGAGCCATTTCTTTAAGTTGTTCCAAAATTCCAGGACGACAGGGCAAGATGTAAATAAGTGGATCAATGTCTCTTCGAATGTATTACAAAATCTACATGAAGAAGTGGCACTGATCTTTAATTTTCTCATATAAGAATGAGTTCCCAGAATTCTGTGGATAATTCTGTATTGGAACCAAACTAGGTCGTTTATTTGCAATGTTTTGAAGCAAATTTTGTATATTTGTTCCCAATCTTTTTCATTAATATCAATATTTAGTGTAGTACATCATTTGTTTCTAAGGACATGATTTTCAACCTGTTTATTTAATTGTTGATACAATTGCCTACAGCCCTTTTTCTGATTGATTAGAATTTTCAGATTTGGAGGCAGGAAAGGTCTTGGAAGGTTGAGTATATTGATATCACAATTGGTAAAGTATCTTTTGAGACATCTTTGTAATTGTAAGTACTCCAAGAAATTGGATTTAATATTAAACTGATTTTTAAGTTCTTCTAGAGTTTTCATGCTGCCATCATTGTTGAGCAGATCCAAGGAAGTTGTAATTCCTGCCTTATACCAATGTGGGTAAAAAAGAGGTTCGGTTGAAATTTGAGGATTATACCAAACTGGACATATTACAGATTCAGTATTAGCTGGGTTTCTTTCATACAACAAGAAGCTCCATGACATTAAAACTTCCTTCCAAAAAGGATTTGTTATGCTACTAGCAGTAGTTTTGGCCCATAATGGACCCAGTAAATAAAACTTATCAATAGAAATCAAACTTGAAAAGAGCTTTGCCCAAGGAGCATTTGGAGTCTGAACTAGTCGCTTTACCCATGCTACTTTTTGGCATTTTATGAAAATATCAATATTAACCATATTAAGGCCGCCATTCATGTAGGAGTTTGTAATCAATTGTCTATTTACCTTATCTGGCTTGTTATCCCACACAAATGAATACAAAAGGCTATTTAATTTTTTTACCAAAATGTTATTTGTTATGGGAAGAGAGCTAAAAATATGGTTAAAACTTGAAAGAATAAAAGTTTTCACCACCGTGATTTTTCCAAGCGGGGTTAATCTTCTCCTCTTCCATTTATATAGAATTTTTTCACATTTGTTCAGAATTGGTGTAAAATTCAGAGTAGTAATGTTCTCTAGGTCAACAGAGAAACGAATCTCCAGCAAATCAAATTCAGATGCTCCCAACGCAAAGGTGTCATACATGTCAGTTGAACGTTTTTTTTTGCCTAACCAAATAAGTTTTGTCTTATCTTTATTAACTACTAGACCTGAAACTGAACCAAAAATTTCTAGTGTATTAAGAGCTGCTTCAAGAGAGTCTTTAGTACCATCAAGGAATAGAGTAGTGTCATCAGCAAATTGTGAAATTTTGTACTGTTGATTGTTTATTGTGATACCATTAATACTACAGTTATAAATTATCATAAGATATAAAATCTGGGCAGCTAGTAGGAAAAGGTAGGACGCAATAGGATCACCCTGTCTACAGCCTCTGTGTATAGTGAAAAAGTTTGATAAATGACCTGACTGAAGAATTGTTGCCTGGATATTCTTATTTAAAATATTAATCCAATGACAAAAATCTTTTCCGAAATTAAAGAACTATAACACATTATTCAAAAATGTCCAAGAGACTGAGTCAAAGGCCTTTTGGAAATCGACTAACATAAGCAGGCCTGGCAACTCGTTTTTTTCCAGATAGTGCATGATATCATACACAAGACGTGTATTTTCACCAATAAATCTTCCAGCCATGAAGCCAGACTGAGCATCAGAAATTATTTTAGCAAGCACCGTCTTTAACCTATTGGCAATTGCTGTGGAAGCTATTTTGTATACAACAGATAGGAGAGAAATGGGTCGCCAGTTTTTCAAAAATTGACGCGGTTTATCACCTTTAGGTAGGCAGTTTATAATACAAGTTCTTAAAGAAACTGATAATTCTCCAGTCTCAAAAGCAAAATTCAGGCTGTGTAAAATGAAATATTTCAATCTATCCCAAAAAAATTTAAAGAATTCCGCCGGAAATCCATCAACTCCAGGAGTTTTGCCATTTTTCATTTGTTTGACTGCACGAGTAATTTCTTCTAATGTAAGTTTGCCTTCAAGTTTTGAGGATTCATCAGGTGTTAATTTGTTAACCCTTTTCCCCTCAAACAATTTGTCTAGATTTTGATCCAAAGGATAATGATCCTTTTGGCTGAATAGAGAAGAATAGAAATTTGCTATTTCATTGAGTATATCTTTCTGATCAGTTAAAGTTTCGCCATTGTCAAGTTGAATGCATTTAATCGTCTTTTCAACATAATTATACTTCTCCAGTGAGCAAAAGTACCTAGTAGGCTTTTCCCCCTCATTAATCCATTGTGCCCTTGCTCTTATGGCACTCCCCATTATGGCTTTTTGTCTGACCATTTCTAATTCAACTTTTTTGCTATCTAGAACTTTTAAAGATGTTGGACTATTAGTACTGTTATTTTCAAGAGCTTGAATTTCGCTTTTCAGCCTATTTTCAAGCTCATTATCTTGCCTTTTACTGTATGTAGCATATTTTATTGTCTCGCCACGAATTCTTAGCAAAAGCATTTCTAAAAAATTACTGTTATTTATAGTAAATGTGATATCTTCATCAGAAACAGTTTGCAAATGATGTAGGCTATAAACTGGAATGGCATATTTCAGTTTTTCTTCTTGTATAAGTTTATTAACTAAGCTAACATATTTCTCATCTTTTAACAAGCTACAGTTAAACTTCCACAGACCTCTACCACGGTCAAACTTGCTCAGTTGTATATTTATTTGAACAATAGAATGGTCACTTCTGTATCCTGGGTTAATACAGCAGTTGGTTATGATATCATGCATAGAATGAAGGTTTTGTTATAATTGGCGCCAGAATCAATAACCAATAGCCCCACACCAACCGACTATATTGAATCACAAGAACAATCTTTACTGGGGTGCACTGACTAAGGTGGGGCCTATCGCTAACACAGCCAATGGGATTAATATTTTTATTACTATTATTATTATTCAACTATTTTTATGTACAATACTAAAAGGCATCTATATTAAAGGTCACCTTAAGAATTTAAAAAAGCTAAGTTTAAGCCCCCCATCAAACAAGTGTATGGTTATATCAAGTTAAGATTACTTTAAATTACTGAATTTACTGTCCATTAATAACATAAGCTTTGGGTGGCCTTAAGTGAAGAATGAAATTAAACTTACTTTGTGCCAATGTAAGGTGACCTTTAGTATTTATTACATGATAAAAATAATTAAAAATAGCATGTTTGAGGTAGATGTCAACCTCCACCACTTCACAAAGTTCACAATAGCATCCTTATCTGAGTCTGTTAACTAAAACTTCATCATATGTCCTTTCTTGCGCATGGATTGCGATAGAGATGTGCCCGCCTTTCCTGCACCCTCTGTGTCCATTTCACTTTTATTCCTCTCACTTCCTTTTTTGGCCACCTCCTCCTCTATCTGAGGCTGTGGAATTTTCGCCCTACTGGCTTCCTACCTCTCTCTCTTCTCCCTTTTTTGTTGCCTCCTCCTCCTCATTCTCTCTATTCTTTCTCCTCCTTCCTCCTCTGTTTTCCCCCAGTCCAAAGACAAAGGCACCCAGGTTCCAACCTGGCTTCCGCTTTAAGACCCACAAAGTCTTAGGCTCCAGCATGAGTAAGTGCAAAGGAACTCTTCACTCTGACAGGCCCACAATGACTCACCCTAAAGCCCAACGATGGGACATAAGCTAACATCCACAAGAAACGGGTTCCCATGACCTCAAAGGTCAAATCAAGCACTATAAAATTAAGTGATCACTCCAGAATTGGGTCTTTCTCAATCTCTGACTTAGACTTAAAGTAAAAATGTTTGTCTTAAACTCAATATAAGTGGTGTTTAACTTATGGGGCTTCGCAAAGCAACTAAGTCTAAGTTTTGGTTAAGTCTAACTTGCAGTGGGCTTAATTTTTAAAACAAAGACTTAGATATGGCTGCAAGTAATTATTCACATCGACATAAAATATTTAGGACACATCCTAAAAAAGGTCTTTTAAGTATTTTAAAGCCATTTAATCTCCTAGACTTAGCCTAGACAAAAGGCTCACATCTCTGTCCAAGATATAGCCTAATTTCAGACTAAGTCAAAGACCCTTTGTGAATCAGGCCCTGGAGAATCTTTTTCAAGCAAGATGGGGTCTATTCGTGGTTAGATCTACCTCAACGATGAATTAGGAGCCTAAAAGTTGTAGCAAACAAATAGTTTTTTGACAATATGACCCATAACTGAAGGAGTAAACAGAAGCATTCTTTATGTAGTTGTTACATTGCCTGTAGTTGTTATATGGTCAGTAGAGATCCCTCCAGCCCATAAATGTTAGTTGAAATGTCTTAATGTAAATTACAACTTATTTTCATATTACCTTATTACACAAGGCTTCAGTAACTTTCTTTTCTTTACCAAGAATGATGATAAGAATGACATCCCGATTGAAGATTCATTTTGTATTTTTATTTTTTTTTATTTTATTGTATTCTCTTTTCACCTTCATTCTCACCAGTTTGTCACTATACACACAACTAAAATACTATATGTCAGATTTAGGTCATAATTTCACTGAAGGTGGGATCTAGCAGTGGCTCTGGGTCTAGATGAACAAGGACAATTGACAACCTGCACAACAAATTTTTAACACACTAACGTCCCCTGAACACAAAGTGTGTGAGTCAACGTAAGAATCAACTGCTTACTAAATTTTGTCATTTTCTAATCATCCATCAAAATAATTATTTACTGGTTTGTGTTACCAGTTAGGTACATTAACATATATGTTTCTTTTTGAATAAAACTAAACTTAGTATGGGATTTGTTAAAACAACAATAATGTATTATTAGTTTAATGTTGACCGCGTAAGGTGATCATAAAGATAATTGATCTGGATATTAGAGTTCAACCTCAGGGGTTGTAATTCTCTCCATTTTACCACGAGCTATTTGTATTTTGCCCACTAAAAGTGAGTTACATATAAACCACCATAAAACTTGCATTCTGTTTTTTTCAGTCAGTAATGCGGTACCAAACTTAGGTTTGACTTTGAAGGGATTCTGAAGAGTACTGTGTACTTTTTAATCAACATAGTATTAACACTTTGTATCGCATTCTTATTTTTGCTGTATATAACTTCATCAAATAACTGAATTGACAATGGGCTTTTGTTATTGTCCTATCATGAAATTGTTACTCTCGAATTGCGTTGAAGATGACTAGTACACTCTTACCAGAACATAGTAGTGATTATGTGATAACTAGTTGAAATAAGTGTTATGTACTTTGATGCTTCAAAAGCTATTGATTGCGTACAAAGTGTCAAATCCTTATCAGAGGATAAGGGCATTGTTAAAATGTTGTCTGAATTCTTGCTCAAGCATGTGATAAACATTCATTTTTAAATAAATAGCACTAGCGGATCCAGGGGTGGGGGTGGGGGGTTCAGGGGGTTCGACCCCCCCCCCCCCCCCTCCCTTGAAAAATAATGTAAAGGGGTTCAGCCCAAAGTACAAAATTATTTCTTGAGAATGGTGTTAAATTTACAGGAAATTCACTATATTTTTACCAAAAATTATTTTTTTTCCCGGGGGCATGCAATCTTCTTTCATGTTCCCATCTCAGTGCTGCAGTAACCATGTGTTTGGAAAGTACCATGAATATGTTTAGGCACCGCTAAACTCTGGTAAAGTGAGAGATGCAGAAGCATTTTGAGAACGGCAATAATTTTAAGTTTCAGTGCAAACTTAATGATGAATGTACCCTACTGCAAAACCTAGTCATAAAAAACTAAACATAAGGACGGAATTTCTATAGATATTTCATCAATTACTTTGGCTGTTAATATGCTACATATGTATATATCTTGGGATATTAACTGAGCTTCTGATTATTTCATTGCATTTAAATGCATGTAGAAATGACAATTTTTATGGATTTGTTTGTTTATTTGGGGTTTTACGTCGCTTTCAACACTGTACAGGTCATATCACGACGGGTAGTTGGAAGGGCAGAGGAAACCAGTACATAGAGTTCGCTAGGGTTGTGTACTGTAAACTGCCGACCAACGGCAAGCAACTACCAGCTTTCCCACTTACGGCCATGACGGGGATCGATCCCCGGCCGCAGAGGTGGGAGGCGAGAGTGTTACCACTCTGCCACCGTGGCCCCGACAATTTTTATGGAAAAAAACAGTGCTGTTAGCTATTATTCATACAGTTTTCAAATAAACAAACATACAAACAGAATCATTTATATCCCAATTTCCATATCACTACTTTGAAACTCCAAAACAGTTCTCATGCACGTTAGGGTCATTTCAAGAGAAATCTGCGGTTATATGTATGAATAAAGGGAAGAATATTTAGTGATCTGAATGGCCACAGATCTGAAAGTTAAAGATGCAATTTATACCAAGTTGAGCTCATTTCAGGTCAGGTCAGTTCTGAAGAAGTTTTGTAAACCTTAAATTATTTTACTTCATACCAATTCCATGTGGCAGCCTCTGATTGGTCACCCATTGGTCATGGTTTGTGAAACCTCCTTCACTCTGCCATTTTGAAGTTGGAAGTACACGAGGCAACATTAAAAATTTGCCCACCCTTTGTTAACCCTTCCCATTATTAAAAAGTACATATTATTGTTGTATATGTTATCGTTGATTCCATTACTGCCTGTAGATATATTTTCAGATTGCCATGAGTAAAATGGTGGGTCAGGTGCTAATATTGTCATCATTGGAGGCGTTCACCAGTTTACCTCTCACTTGCGCTTCTTCCTATGGACACAATATATGTGTTTTGCTTCACACTTGGTTGTGCTTGGCTTTATATGGAAGCATTTCATCTAGTCAGTTGCCGCCTGCCATGTTCAAAGTTCATGTGTGTTGCCATATTGCTGGAAGGAAGATTGCCAGATTTTGTCTTTCACCTGTGCCACCTACATATATTATGAACTATTTTTGTAAATATTGTCATATGATGCCACTATACTATGAATGATTATGTGTTTTAATTCTTTTATTGTGTTTGCTATTCGAGAAAATATTTTACATAATATCACACACATAACAGATTAGTTGGAAGGTGTGATCATATCAGCCTTTGTTGTGATCATGAGCTTGACCACTGTTAAGTAGAGGCTGCATTGGGCAGTCACTAAGGCTTATATATATCTTAGTGAGGGGATCACAACGATCACCCTTTCAACACAAAAATTAGATAGCAGTGTGTTCTTCATTGTCTTTCTTTTAATACTTAACACTGCAATACCACTTTGTGTACTTGCAGTAGTCTGACCTTTTATCAACTTACCTGGCTATTCAGGGTACCTTCTTTTTCACCCTGTACATTGCTTATACATGATTGCCAGACAATTTCAACACACATAGTAACTTTTTAAATGTCGAATCCATATCCCTTGGGATCAGGAATTTAGAATACACTGACTTTAGTTGCTGGCCATCTTGCCTTACCCTGCCACGTTTGTCAGCTTGGAATTTGACCTCTGTTTGACCTTGGAGGTCTTGCTTTGACCTGGCATAACTTTCCTTGTCTTTGCATGATTGCTGCTCGATTAGCAGGCAGCTTGGACAGTTTATAGAACCAACGGACTTTAGAAATGTAATTAATTGATCCCTGCCCAAGCTGCTTGCTTCTCAATGACCTTGTCATGTGATCTTGACCTTCACAAGTGGAAGGTCGGGCTTTATCTTGGAGCTGACCTTCGGTCAAAGGTTAAATACATATTTCATTAGCTGGGTGGGTTATATGGTCAGCTAAGGTAGCACAAGAATCAAAATATTTTATAAATGTTTTAAGAATGTGCTTGGTTAAGACCAAGTAGATATGAATTAAAATAAAATAATAATTCCCATTTTCCTCTTTCTTTAAAGACTTCTTAACTTCTTGGGAACTGAGATGCAATTTATACCAAGTTGAGCTCATTTCAGGTCATGTCTTAATTTTATTGGACAGATAATCTTTAACATTGTGAACTGATTGGTGCACCATACCCACCCCCTTGAAGCTTTCATACACTCTCCCGATATAGTCTTTCCATTCATCTGCATGTCATGAGTTGACGGAACTTCTAAACATGTCATAACTACAATCCTTCATAGCCAGATAGCAGGCTGCATAAGATCCCTGAATTTCACCCACCAATTTTTACAATTGGTTAACCTGTTGCTTTGCAGAGGTTCCTAAACATTATGATTTAAACCATCCTGAAGTGATAATTATTAGTCCAGGCTCCAGTGATCTGGTCTTGAATGGAAATATGTGCTCAGGGATGACTATTTATTTACACCCTGGGTGTTTCAGCTGGTTTTATTATCTCTACAAAATTCTTGACTTGAATACCAGTCTCTTCTTTTATTATTAATTACCAGATACACTTGACACCTGTACATATATTCCTGGTCCAGTCAAGTATTCAATAATAATACTTTTTGCTGAGTTTATTTATTTATTCATTGTTTTACGTCGTGTTCAACAGCCAGGGTCATATTGTGATGGGTAGTTTACAGGTGGAGGAAACCAGTGCATAAAGCACTGTAAACCACTGGGAATCGGCAAGTAACTACCAACTTTCCAACATGAAGCGCCCAGCCTGAGATTCGAACCGGCTGCGCCACCAAGCCCCCTACTTTTGCTGAAAGACAGAATGATCCCAAAATCAAAATTCGGTACATGTAACAATACAGCAATGGGTGTTGATATTATTTATTTATTATTTGGGGTTTTGTGTCGCTTTCAGCACTGTACAGTTCATATCATGATGGGTAGTTTGCGGGCAGAGGAATCCAGTACATACAGCTGGTTAAGTTTCTGTACTGTAAACTGTCAACTGCCAACCATCGGGAAGTAACTACCAATTTTCCTACATAAGGTTGCAAAAACTTTCCAAATCTCATATTTGGTACAAAATACCCATTCAATTCTTTAACTTGAATTTTATTGTATAATTTCAGGTTCTACCCACTATTCAGCTCCTTTGATCGAGACAGCTTGTGCTAGGATCCAGAATGCATTTAGATCATCCACAGCTTCAGCTCATACTTTACATTTCAATACATTTCTGGCTTTTCTCATCTTTATGGACTTACCAGTTGATTGTTATGTTCACAATATTCCCACATTCATGGAATTTTTATACCAAAATTCAATCTCACCAAAGGTCATATCAACATACATTTCCTCCATCCACTCCAAAGCCCAGTGGTATGGTTGGGACACTTTATCAACATCACATCCAGCTGTCTGTAGATACATTAGAAGTATATCCATAAACTCTAGATTCAACCCCACACCCCTGGGTATTTTTGACATCCCCACTCTATATAACCTGTCAATCTCAGGTGACATTCTCACCGATCCAGTCTTATTCCAGGCAGTATTCCTTACTGCCTTCTATGGCTTCTTAAGGATGTCCAACATTGCTCCACATACCTCCTCTAAATTCAACCCTGACTTCCATCTACTTAGGCAATTTGTGATCTTAGCTCCACCTGGTGTTAATCAAGTGGACCAAAACTCCCCAGCATCATAAATCTCACCACTGGATTCAACTTCCATCCATCAAAAATTATTTTTTGTGCCCTGTACGAGCACTTCAGGTTCTCCTGGTTTCCAGACCTCTCCCCCCTACTGCACCTCCATTTACCAATAACTTTTACCCTTATGCTCAAGTTATCGACACCCAGATCCGGGATGCTTTGAAAAGGGTGCTGGCTCATAGGAATATCTCAACCACAGGACATAGCTTCCATACCTTCAGACGTTCAGGTGCTACCCTCACATTTGACAGCAACATTAAACTCCAGGATATTATGGCTCATGGCTTATGGAGGAGCTCTGCTATCTGGACTTATCTTGAAAATTCCTTGCAAGCTCCATCCATTATACCCACCACCTGTTCAAAAATCATCCCCTCCTCTTTCTGACTTGGGCTTGGGGTTCTTAAAATATTACCTTGTAACATTTTAAACACTTCAAATGCTTTTATACTAACATGTAAATAAAATTGCCGAAACCGTAAATCTGTGTAACTGATATTGACCTTCATGAATTTAAGTCACCTTTCAGTTCACCTATGACCTTACAACAGACATTGGGTTTGAACTAAGCAACTGTCTTACCACTGCGCCACTGTGGCCCTGATACAATGAGTGTTGAAGTTATGGGTTGATTCTCAAATCAATCAAACTGAAATGCCTAATGGACATTAGTGTCCTTAATGTATCACACGAATGTGAGAATGATATGAAACTGGTTATTTGAGTTTCTACCTTCAGGTTTCAATTAAACAGTATGGACAATGCAGATTAAAACCTTTAGCATCCACATTTGCTTTCTTGTGTTTTCTAGTTGAACCTTAACCATGAGGTTACCCCCTTACATGCATTAGTTGCAGGCGTTATCTTCATTGAGGTATAGTCATAAAACTATCAAATATACATCGAAAAAATTATTTGTCAAACTATAATAATAACTATAAAAGGCCCTTTACACATTTGAAAGAAAAATTATCTGCGTCATGGTTTGAAAGTGACTAGCCAGACAGGTCGAAAGTGGTCAAACAAGGCAATTAATAGTGGTTGCATAGCACTAAATAAACAACTCTGAGTAAAAGTATGATACTTACAAATGGGAGAGGTCAGAGACCCTAACATAACATATTAGGGTTCACAAGACTGTCACAGCAGGCTAACTGTCAGTCAAATGAATTACTTCTTTCAATAAAGCAGACATATTGGGAGAGGTCCTCCAAATTGTCGCTTGCAAGGGTCAAACTGACACAGAGGTGACTGGGTGTTATTAGATGCCAAACGTGTCAACCACTGGACTAACAAGAATCTCCCATTTGGAAAATGTCAGAATCTATCTTTAACATCTCTAACGCTACTGTCACTTGGACCAGTCCCATTTGACAAACATACTAGAGAGTTCCTTGTTCCAAAATTTCCTGTGCCATTCCTCCGAACCTCTATTTGGGGGCCACGGTGGTGCAATAGCAACACACTCGTCGCCCTCCTCTGAGGTCTGCAGTTTAAACCCTGGAGCCTATGTGGGAAAAGCTGGTAGTTACTTATCAATTGCCTCAGTTTACAGTACAGAACCCTGACCAACTATATGTACTGGTTTCCTCTACCCTTAAAACCACCTGTTGTGCTAACAAATATACAACGTTGAAAGTGAGGTTAAAAGCCAAATCCAAATAAATATAATATATAAACCAAAGCTCTATTTCTCTGAAATATCAATTGAAAATTCTGGGTGTCACCTTTGACTCAGAAAATTCATTTGACAATCATATAGCTAAGGTTTCTCATGCCTGTTACTGTCATCTGAAGAATGGACAATGCTTTCATAATTCCTAAGTGTAGATAATGCAGTTTTGCTGGTAAATGCTGTGGTTAGTAGTCAATTAGGCTAATGTAATTCCCTACGTCAACAAAACCAGTGTTGCTAACTTAAGAAAATTCAAAATGCTTTCTGCCACATTGTTGACCGACTTGTCGGAATTGGGTTGTGTCACATTAGATCTCTAAAACTCCACTGGCAACCTATTCTATATTTTAAAATCCTTTTTAAATATGAACTGCATTAGGCCATAATTTTTTCCTAACATCCAACTTTGTCATATTTATCCAAGGCTATCCTATCAATTTCCTCAATCCATTCCCAAAAAGCATAGTTTTGCCACAGAGACACCAGTTGAGTTGTATCCTTCTCCAGTTACAAGAGCCAGTTCAAGTCATACCTGTATAGAATGGCTTATCCACCACCACAGGCAAACTTTACATAACTAACATGGGTTTTATTGAAATAACAAATGATAAATCAGTTTGCAATACAACAGCTCTTTTGACATCCAACTAATAACTTGCAGGGAGTTTGCTCTTCATATCAAAGAACGTTTTACAGCTCTGCAAATTATGAAAGTACTTTTAATCTGCCAGGCAAGTGTATTAATTGTGATTCTCCTTTAATTTATTATTTTCTCTGTCGGCTAGTGGCTTTATCCTGGCCTCCTTTATTGTATAAATAGTGGCCAATCTTAAATAAACAGTTTTAATATTATAGGATGTTATTTATGCTTCTCTAAAGACACAATGTTATAGTTTCTGGCCCCTGCTATTTGCAGGAATTCTGTGTTTATTTATCCGATGTCAGGAATACCCATACTTTTGTAGAGGAATATGGGTTTTGTTGTAATCAGTCAGTTTATTTATATCAATGAAAGTTTCCCTTTCATTTATTATTTACTTTGTTGACTGCTGTTCTTTCCTTCGTTGACTACTTCCTCTGTTATGATGAAAATAGTAACCAGTCTTATGACTCCTGGCCCGGATATAACCTGTGTACAGATACCATAATGATCAAATGGTTCAATCAATTGTTTAATTGCTTTAATTTATATGGGCTTGGGTTCAAATCAAGGCAAATGTAATGCCCCTGTTCCACTAAAGGACTAAGCCCTGATCCTGTCCCTGAGCCTTAATCGTGGACAGTCGGTGAAAAAAAGGTAAAATGGGCAGGAAAACTGAATCGGTATTAAAGCCTGGGATTTAATTCAGATTGGCCTCAGGAAGCCTGAGGAGGCCCCAGGAGGCCTCACACAGTCCCCGACTGTTCTGCCACTAAGAACCAATTAAGTCATTATTCTGGTCAGTTTGAACCACGATCTTGTCGTAGATATACTGGCTTGGTGCCAGGGGCCGTTTGAACCATGATCTTGTCGTAGATATACTGACTTGGTCCCAGGGGCCTGAGGCCTAAGCCCTGACTAACCCCCGATTAAGTCCCAGCTTCCTCAGGCATCCTGAGGCCTCTTCAGTGTTCCCCAGACCATGATGGCCGATTCTTCTTTTGCAAAATAACTGGATTTTCTGGGTATATATATAAATTCTGGGATGTAATTATCATTACTTTTCTAGGAACACAGCAGGATCCCACCTTTCAAATGATAGCAATGGTAATGTTGGCCTTGGTTGATGGACAGTACAACTTCAGATGGGTGGATGTGGGTACAGCTAGATCTTGCTCAGATACCCAGATATTTAATACCTGGCACCTGAAGAGGAAGATTGATGATGGCAGCATAGGTTTCCCTGACCCAGCACCTATAACCCACAGTGGTGAAGATGTCCCCTACTTCATCCTGGCAGATGATGTGTTTGCCCTGAAGACCTGGCTAATGAAACCCTATGGCAGAAAGATGTTAACCAGAGAGGAAAGGATTGCCAACTGCAGAATATCATGGGGCAAGAGAGTTGTTGAGAACGCTTTTGGCATCCTAGTTTCAGGATTTATGATGACCACTGTTTAACTAACCCCAGAAACAGTCAGGGATGTGGTCTTGACCTGTGTGGTTCTGCACAACATTTTGAGAAGCCAGTATGAAGGTCAACATGGTGGTCAACAGCCTGGTGGTCAACAGCCATGGGTTATTTGTTTCATGTTTGGGGTGGTGTGGGCGTTGGGCTTTTTTTGTTTTGTGGTAAGTATTTGTGTTGAACTGTTATGTTTTGGGAGGGGAATTTGAACAACTTGCAGCTTATTAATTGTTTTTGGAAGATTTGGGCGGCCCTGAAAAGGGCCTATGGAGGTCAGAGACCCACCCGGACTGGCTGGCTACTGAGGAAGCTGCTGCTGTTGAGGCGGTGCTGTGGTGGTGATAGTGTAGAGCTGCTGCTAAGGCTGCTGAGGCTGCTCAATGATCTGTGTAGATCTGGTAGCTGGTTTAGTATTCAAATTGGGATCAAATTAGAAGCTCCCTGAAGTCATTTTTCCCAGTGAGTTTGCTGGGCAACAGCATGGAACCAGCTGAATCGGTCAAAAACCTTGGTGTCTTTCTAGAAGCTGAAAATTTAATGCAAAGACACGTAGCTTATCTATCTCGCATAAGTTACTACCATCTCCGGGAACTACGTAGGGTTCTCAGGTACTTAAATCACAAAACATCTGTAAAGGTGGCAAATGCCCTGGTTAGCAGTCGCCAGGATTACCATAATCCACTGCTTTACAACACTAAAAAGGCATATATTACAAGACTACAGAGAGTTCAAAATGCTTTATGTCGTACAGTGTTCAAGCTAAACAAATATTGTCATGTCACACCTTTCCTGCACAAACTACACTGGCTCCCCATTCATTACTGTGTATTGTTCAAGTACTATCTCCTTACTTATACCTCCATATCTTTCCTCTCTAATTAGGTGGAGTGATCTCACACGGGGCAATCGCCTATCAATTTCCTCATCGAAACCAAAGAAATGCTCAGGGCTGTGCAGCTTCATAGTAGGAGCTCCCACAGAGTGGAACAAGCTTCCTGAAGCCATTAGAACCATAGAATGTATTTCTGGTTTCAGAAAACAGTGGAAAACATACCTTTTCAGATTAGCTTATCCTCCACCATCTCCCCTTTCGAATGCTAATATGGAAACGGACCTCTTTCTGGAACTGGACTATCCCTTTTTGCACATCAGCACCTTAGAGGATGCCTACATCAATTTTGGCGCTATATAAGTGTTTCTTACTAACTTACTTACTTACTTGTGTCTGCTGCCCTCATCCTGTAGTGATGAAGGGTTTCCAAAGCCAATGGAGCTGGGTGTGTAGTAGACATAACTACTGGAACTGCTGCCTGCTGCTGCCTGAGTGGAACTAGACGCCTGTTGAGTGGTTGTTGGCAGTATCCCGACCTTCTGTGACTCTCTGGTAATAGTGGTTGATCTCTTGGGTAGTACTTCACGTCTGTGAGTGTTCTTTACTGCTTCAGTGTCTCTAAAAATCCTGCTCTTGAGGTTCTCAAACCCCTCTTGGGTCATTTGTTCTGCCTCTGATGCCACATAGTCAAATAAGGCCTGCCTGTCTGACTTCTGCTGCAGGAAACCTGAGATCAGTGTCCTCATCTGGTCAAAGTGCTCAAGTATCTTGGAATCTGTAGAAACTGGTGTAGATGTAAGTATTGGTTGACTCCTACTCTCCCTCAGGACACTGGACTCAAGATGTTCTGTATCAGTACTAATTCCAAGAATTCTTCATGCATGCTGGTGTTGGAACTGGCCTCAAACCCAGAGCTTCTGTTGGTCCCCTTGCGTCTGATGTGGGTCTTAAGGAAATATATCTGCTGGTAGACCCAGGGCTGTCTTTTGGTCATTTCCCTTGGGGCTTGGCCAGACAGTTGCTTGGAGAGCTTGCCACAATGAATTCTCTGTAACTCAAACCACCTTCCGACATCAAATGGCTGGAGCTTCAGTTCTGCAGAGATTTTTGCCCAGAGAGCTTCCTTCCTCTGTCTGCTGTGGTAACGTCCATGCTCCTTGTTGTACACTCTTTGTGCTCATTCACAAACTCTACAATGGCATGTTCTTGGCTGTCAGTGAATGTAGCATAAACCCTGGCTCTCTTGGCTGCTTAGTGGCACTCCGTCACTTCCAATCCTTCCTCTGTATCCTCTATCTTCTCTTCTGTACCCTCCTCTGTCCTTTCCTCTGTCCTCTACTCCAACTCTCCACCTTCCGTCTACCTCTCCTCTTGCCTTTCCTCCATCTTCTTCTTTCCTCTCTTTCCTCCTTTTTCTTTCCTCATAACTCCAGTGAATATCACAAAAAAGTTTTAAAAAACTGAAACGTGTCTCCTAACTGTTAAATTTGCCTTAAGTTCAAGTAAAATGTGAAATGTAAAAAAACTGAAAACCCCCAGCAGTGACACACGTCTCTCAGTAGCCAACCAGTCTAAACACAGAAAGCGAGTGTGCGGTCACTTATATAGTCCCAGACCCTCTCATTGCCTCTTTTTGGTTTCAAGCGGGCGAAAAGAGTCAGTACTTAATTGGTACTTAGTCCCAGGCCTCCTGGTCGCAGGTGGCCTGAGGACGCCGGCTTGGATTGGTTTGGATCGGCTTCTCTTAGTCGATGCTTAGTCCCAGACCCAGATTTCTTAGTCGCAGGACACCTGAGACGATCTGAGGCTTCCCGGGACTAATGACACCGATTCTCTTTCACACGCATGAAACTTCAAAGGTCTGTTATGGGTCGGGGACTAACAACAGGCTTCCTGGGACTAAGCTAGGGACGCCTGGGACTAAGGGTGGCAGGAGGCCTGAGACAACATAGGAGTGTGTAAATTTGGGTCTGAGGAGGCCTGATGGAGCCTAAGACTGGACATTTTGTTGACGGCAGGAAACAATAATTGGTTTGGGTTGGGAAAAGTATCAAACATGTTTGTTTTCTCACGGCCCCAACTGACAAATACCAATCCATACAGAACGCCTGGGACTAAGCAAATTTTTGAAACCGACTACAAAAAAAACTTAATCCGGAAGCTTAGTTGTGTTGTAGAACACCCACATAAGATAACTTGAGTATATTGAAATATAATTAACTATGGCTATCATTTAGATTTGGGTGAAACTGTGGTTAGTCTTTGTGAAGGACTTTTAGGATTTCCCACCATTGATTGACATATGTTCTCCATTTCAGTTGTATAGCCTCAGTCATGGTCAGCAATGGCTATATCAAGTGGCACCATTGCAAACTACTCATTTTAATAACATAAGGTTATTATTTTCATACAATATATGAATTCTAACATATCTATTGTATAAAATAATATTGTCGTTTCTACTACATTAACATATAAATCAAAGTGGATGGATTTAACATCAATGACCTCATCTTTGCCTCACATTTTTCATACAGAAATTTATCACATAAGTAATATATGCCGATTAGAAGAAATTTTTGTTAGCTTATTACCAGATATATGATGTTCATATGTATCTTATGTGTGCTACCAATCTCTTAATATTTCAGTAACCTATAGAAGACATTCAACTAGGTTCTGTAATGTATCCTCATTCTTGTATTTCAGTTTTTGTGCGTTTTTACACTGGTCTCAGTCCTTAGATATAGTAGAATTGGATGAATGTGTTACAATAAAAAGTTCTACTTACGTTCTGGTTAATTCAATGTCACTCTCTTAGACTGAGTAATATGAATGACTTCTTTGCAAACTATGAATATGTCTGATTTATTATAGAACAAGCAGCAGGCTCTACTAATCTCACGTTGTCTTGCTTTTCTTGAAAGCTGTGCTTCTTGTAGCTACATGAATTTAATTTGAAATGTAACCCTCTGTAATGATGTAACATTTGAGTATTAGCTGTACAAATGATCTAGTGCTAACTGATATATGTAGTGTCCAATTCACACTGATTTTTAAACTTTTTTATGAAATACTGGTAGATGTGTAATTGTATCTGTTAATATTATACATAACTTTAACCTGTCTTACCATTTGTTACTAATGAGTATTTGAAATGATTTAAACTATTTTAACCCTTTAAATAAGCTTTATTTATCAGCATTTATCATTTACATACTTACATACTCTTTACATTTAAATACTTATCTACGACATAGTGAAGGAAAGTGTCACATCAACAAACTAAATGATTACCATCTTCTGAAAATTGAACCTTGTTATAAATGTTTGCAATCTATTTCAAATGTTAAATCTTTTCTGTACATAATTTGTCAGAATATACTAATCTGTAAATATATCCTCAAATCTTCCCCTTTTTTCCTACTTGTAACTTGATTTTGTTTTGACCTTTCCCACAACCTTTGGTAACTTTTGACAGCAGACAGCAGACTGGTGTGGCAGATGACCTTAAAAGTTTGGTTCTGAACTTTAGTAATTTTCACTTATTTGAAACAGTGACACCTCTTCATTTTCAATGTAAACTTTGAAGGAAGTACAAAGAATTAATTTTAAAAACCCACCAACCCTGCCCTGGCACATTACATATGCAGCTGCTTCCTTGGTGACTTTGACCCCTGGGCAGATAACCCCTTTTGTTCTACCTTGAACGTGCCCTTGTTTTGACCTTATGCATAATCTTTGACAACTGAATGATATTTCACAAATTGATAAATTGTGTGTGTAATATTTTCTATGACCTATCGTGAAAAGTGTGCATTTCCTTTTTTTACAGTTGTGATAGATTCAGTAATCATACAGCATTTGCCTGACACTGTTACTTATCAATATGGCAATTAAACCTTTTATTTAATCTTACTTACAAAGAAAGAAACTATGTACAAAACCGAAATGAATACCAATATGATACCAAAGTGATAAAATAAATACATTATCATAAAAATATACAAAAAGAAAACTGAACTGGAAACACTGGATAGCACTGTAAATACGGGGTCCATGGTGGCAGAGTGGTAACACTCTGGCCTGCCACCTCTGAGGCCGGGGTTCAGTTCTCAGCATGGCCCCAAGTTGGAAAGGTGGTAGTTACTTGCCGTTGGTCGGCAGTTTACAGTACAGAACCCTGATGAACTGTATGTACTGGTTTCCTCTGCCCTTCCAACTACCTGTCATGATATGACCTGTACAGTGTTGAAAGCAACGTAAAACCCTAAATAAATAAATGAAATAAACTTATAAATAACATATATAAATGTGTATCAGACCACATTACAGTAGTACATTTTAGAGGCAATTCCAGATAAAATATTACTTAATTTTACAAAACATTGGACAATACACATGTTTTGTTTTAATACAATGGTTAATGCGACTACAATTATGCAAAGTCCAATGCAAAATGTAGACAAGACTTTATCAGTCATAAAAATCGGATATCTCATAACAATTAATATTTCATTCAGAACAACATTTTATTAGTCATATAAAACTGGTTAGGAAAGAGCAGTTCATCCTAATGGGTCAAAGTTTTGTTCTGTGAATAAAATTTTATATGCTTTTCCGAATATAATTTTAGCATGATTGCTTCTTAATATATTATCAACATAGTTGTTGTTGTACTTTGTATTTATACGCAGTGCAATATTTGCATATACTACAGGATTCAAAGCCCTATATGACCTATCTGACTGCACAAGTAGTAATCTTACAGTCTAACTCTCAAATTACTGACATGCCCCAAACTGAAAGACAGAGGCTCAAGGGTGACCATTTATCAATGTCCTTGAGGTTCTTTAACCTGCCTCTGCCGATAGAACCCAATGACATAGGAACACCATTTTAAGTGGTCATCCAAGCCACTATGTCTCTGCCTGTATCTGGGATTGAACCCATGTTTACTGTGTTCCTAGGCCAGTGTGTTACCCACTAGCCCACAGTGACAGGTCAGTTTAGCTATTCTTACTGCAACACACTCATCACATTAAAAATTAGAGCCAAGGATTACAAACAATTCTGCAATTATTATGTCAATTGAAAAGTGTGAAATACACTTAAAAAGGTCAGTGAATTACAATTTTTAAATCTTGCCCAACTATTTTGCTCTGCACTTGGTGCTACCACCATAAACTGTTTAAAATATGTGTGCAAGCAAAACTGCACATGAAATGTCTTAGCCAAAGCTTAGGCTTAAGTTGGCTATATATGTATGTCAAAGTTAAGCCTAAGACTTGGCTAAAACTTTTCGTGAATATGGCCCTCATAGAACCTTGAGTTGCAAAAGTAAAATGAATTAAATAAAACTTAAATGAATTAAGTTTTAATACACATATCATGCTGCTAAAATGTAAGAGCATACATTCGCAAATAAATTGATAGTCAATGTTGATTACAAGTACATCATTAAATACGGATAAATTATTCCAAATCTTCATAACCATTTTCTACAAATGTATATGTATGTTTATAAGCTTTATTTTAGTTTGTTTCACATGGTATGTCGCAATTTTTCTTCATAAAACTTTTTTTTTTCAAATGAACTCGCCACAATGTCCACAAAAGTTTTTCATCCTCTTAATATTTTGTCAGATCTTATGTGGAGCACTTATATGTCTGCATGATTCCTGATACTCCAATTTGATGTGGTGAGGCATGTATTTCTAAATAAGAAAATTTGTAATACTTTAATTTTATTAATATTGCAATCAAGCAAACTTTCTTTCAGTTCTTTCAGGGATAAACAAGACCACTTCTAGGGTCCAGTAAAAATTACAATGATTATATTTATTAGATATATGATGAGCATTATAATTGTGATATTTTCCCCTTGATGGTGAAAGCTCTCAAAATCACTGCTTGTTTAATTTATAATGAGCTTACATATTATCTCACTGAGCAGAACATGCTCAGTTGTGTGGTGTATGAAAGTCTACAAGTATGCTCTACATGCTATAACGAGAAAAAAAATTCAAATATGAATTATATTTATGACCCTTTTTAAAATATATTCTATGATATTACATAGTTGTAAATAAAATTTCTCAGACAAATTCCAACTATATTTTAAAAGTTACAATTGTAGCTGCAAAATCAATGGCTCACCAATTGCTGTGTCAGTGCTGGTTACTGGCTCAAGATAGTCTGTAATATACATTTAATAATTTGTAAATAAAAATTGTGATTATTCTTTTATCTATAATTTACATGGTCTAGTAGGGGCCACGGTGGCAGAGTGGTAACACTCTCGCCTCCCACCTCTGAGGCCGGGGTTCGATCCCCGTGATGGCCTTAAGTGGGAAAGCTGGTAGTTGCTTGCCGTTGGTCGGCAGTTTACAGTACACAACCCTAGCGAACTCTATGTACTGGTTTCCTCTGCCCTTCCAACTACCCGTCGTGATATGACCTGTACAGTGTTGAAAGCGACGTAAAACCATAAATAAATAAATACATGGTCTAGTATGAGATGGAGAGCAATAAATTTACCTCCAACTTACATTTCAAAAACAGTCAACCTCATGGAATATCAACATTATACAGGTATTGGGCCATACAAACTTTTCTATTAAATATAGCATCATTTTTATCTAGAAAACTTTATTTTGAGGGTTAAAAACGCAAAAATGCAGGAGAAAAATATTTATTTTGATCATTTTTGATACGCAAGGTATATATTAAGTATATTATGTGTAATTAAGATGCAAACTGTTGCATTTCATTTTTTACCTTTCAGTAAATTAGACCTCTTAATAGTATTCCAGTACTGCCTTAATATTAATTTATGCCATTGCAATTTTTCATCCATTTCACAGCTTGTAACTATTGTGAAATGGTAACAAATTCAACAAGTCAAACATAAGCTGCTAAAACCAAAGCAAAAGTCTAATGTTTTTTATGTATTTGAAGAATTGCAAAAAATACCAAACAACAGGATCACAAACCTGAATCAATAGTTCCTGCATCTGAGAAAACCGTTTCAGGAATGATTTCATATCCTCCTTCACCTGTACCTGGACCTTAGGATGACAGTTATACTGTAAGCGTCAATTCTTCTTTCTTACCAACTTTGAATATATTTAACTCTTAACAGACAAATTTTAATGTTATTTTTGTTATTTTTTGCCACTTGACAATTGGCATCCATCTATATTCCAGTAACTTGCAGTATGAAACTCGGTTTATTGTTACATTTACCATACCTCGACATCTTATTTTTTTTAAATAAAAGCAAACTTACTTTGTGCTAACTTGTAGTTGACATTGGCCACAAATTGAACATTGACAATACTCTGCTGTAATGATCCAGAGTGGGAAGTAAAAGTAATTGTTATAACAAGGGGTTTTGCAAAAAGATTTTAATATATGGCTTCAGATTTTCCATTTGATACTCAAGATTACAAAACCACCCCACTTGGGACATGTGAATTCCACATCAGTTTGTGTGAAGGTCAAGTCCAAGGTCATATGTTCAGATGCATGGTTAGGTATAAAGATGCATGATGGATTGAAGCATTTTATTTACATGTTAGTATTAAAAGACATAAGATTTTAAAAGTAAGCATGAATTTTAAAATATTGACCCACACGGGTATACCTGGATAAGGTCACGACACACAATGACTACCATACTGGTCATGTTAGCTATGTACATTGATGTATTCTCACCATTATTAATATTCATAACCATTAAGGTCAAGACACAGTCATATTTATATGTTGACATAATTGATAGGGGAAACACAGGGTCAGCCTGGTTCGCCTTATTATGTTTCATCCGAAACTCGAAGCTGTGCAAACCAAATAGGTCTGTAACTAGCCTCAAAATAGGAGTATTCCCTTAGATACCTAAGGGATCCTCAAAGCCAAAATTCTCTAAGATCTAGAAAATTCTTAGCATACGAAAGATAAGTCCCAATACACCCAGGGCCTACATCTATCCCAGTGGAGACCTCCCTTTGGTGAGACTAAGTCAAAGGGGTCCCAGCCAAGGGTGGAAAGTGATCAGATAATCTGGTCAGCCAGATCAAAGCCTGTGTGATCAGTACAGGTCCGAATGGCCAGATGTCAAAGCCAATCTGAGATTGGATCCCTACATACTCCCTGCCCCAGTAGGGATACCTGACACAGGGGTGTGCTTCTGTACTAGTGGTGGGTTGGTGGGTAAAAATCTTGATCCATTCACTTTGGCTTCAAATTCAAATGTGAGGAGTTACTGGCCAAAGGGCGGGCTAATGAAGCATGAAGGCCAATG
This sequence comes from Sabellastarte sp. h YS-2021, assembly GCA_964017235.1. Classification (NCBI taxonomy): domain Eukaryota; kingdom Metazoa; phylum Annelida; class Polychaeta; order Sabellida; family Sabellidae; genus Sabellastarte; species Sabellastarte sp. h YS-2021. The sequence continues at coordinate 16,079,819 of OZ024933.1, forward strand.
ATTGGGTATCAAAAATAGAGGTCAATACAGGTGGACCTAACAAAATTAATGCAATTAAGGTAACCCACAAACTGCCATAGTAGGCTCCTACATAGCCGTACTGTCAACAGTTTGTGTGAAGGTCAAGTCCAAGGTCATATGTTCAGATGCATGGTTAGGTATAAAGATGCATGATGGATTGAAGCATTTTATTTACATGTTAGTATTAAAAGACATAAGATTTTAAAAGTAAGCATGAATTTTAAAATATTGACCCAAACCCAAACTAAAAATAAGCAGGGACAGATGAGGTAAAGGTCAGGGGAATGGAAGAAAGAGACTGAGGAGAATTCTGCAGGTACAGCCATACAGCCGAACTCCGCCACAGGCCATGAGCCATAATATCCTGTAACGATGCATTGTGATGAAATGCAAAGGTAGCGCCAGATCTTCTGAAGGTATGAAAGCCATGACCATTGGATGGGATGGCAAGAAGTGTCAAGACCTTCCTCAGTGCATCTCTGACATGTGTATCGATAACTTGTGTGAATGGAGAAAAATTATTAGCAAATAAAGGGGCAGTTGGAGGTAGATTCCTGGAGGAAAGCAGGGCTGCCAGGGCTTTGACCGGACACAAGTACATATTTTCTAATTTAGGAAGTTGTACCCAATGATGAGATCGATTATCCTGTAAAGTCTTGGTCCATTTCACCAATAGGTGAGCTCCAGGGTGGTGAAAAATCAGATCCTGCCTTAAAAAATGTTTGGTGGGCTCAAAAGCTTTCAAACTATGAGGGGCTATATTTGACATACGCAAAAATGCATAAAATGCTGTAAGAAAAATAGCTCTGAATAATGGTGGATCTGACAGGTTATCACACGCTTTTGAAATGTGATACATTGTTCGGATGTCAAAGATTCCCCTAGGTGTAGGTCTGAAGGTTGAATTGATGGAAATACTTCTAAGATAATGGGACACTGCGACATGTGATAGATCCTCAGCTGGGATGTTATAAATTCTAGCCATAGAATTTAAAGAAGAAACATAGTTCTTTATAACCTGTGGGGATATGCAATTCTGATACAGGTATTCAAGGAATGCCAAGATGTTATGAAGGGAAAAGTTTACTGGTAATTTCATGAAAAGCACGAATGCTAAGAAAGTTTTGAAGTGTAGCTGATGAGCTCTGTTGGTTGAAGGTCGAAAAGCAGCAGAAATCCTTGTCCACGCTGACTGCAAAAGGGGTGAAGAAGATGAAGTTGCACCTGAAATTACAAGGTCAGATTAAGGTCAAATTTAGTAATATCTACTTTGTCCCAGATATACTTTTGTTTCAATGGAGTGAGAAGGGTGTTATTCACCCCTGCCGGTGAATGTATCCTTGATAGAAGGTCTGCTATGACATTCTTTTTGCCTTCAATATGTTCAATAATAATCTCAATGTCATTTGAGGCTGAAACCAACCAAATATTGCGGATGCAAGCTGCTAAAAATTTATCTTTAGTTTTGGAAGATTTGACCACCTGAACGACTGCTAGATTATCACAAAAAATTTTTATTCTGTGATGTTGCCAGTAGGGACCCCAGGTTCGCAAAGCCAGAACAATATTCAGCATCTCCAAATGGACAATCTTAAGCTGAAACCCTGGTATAGAAAATATGGCTGTACTATAGACTCTGTTATTCCATATTGCCCCTAAGCCAGTCAAGGATGCATCTAAGTATACATAATTTTCTCCTAATACCTCGGTTTTAACTAAATATGTGATCCCGTTGAAATTGGGCAGAAATTTTTGGAACCATAACAAATCCTGAAAAAATTCTTGGGTTAGTTTGATACGCTTTTTATGAACATTTTCCCTAAACAAAGCCAACATACGATTAATGAAAATTCTTGCTGGTGCCACACATTTATGAATATATATAAGCTTACCTAGCAAAGATTGAAAAGATTTCTTTGTAAGATATTTCTTGCCAGAAACACGTATACACTCCTCATAAATAGTTACAAGTTTTGCATTATCAATACTCAAGGTATTAGCTTCTATATCAATGGAGATCCCTAAGCAAGTTAAGGATTTAGTTGGAGGAGTTTTCTTGTCCAAATTCATTGGTAATCCCAGCTCAGCAAATAGGTTAGATAATTTGTTGTAGAATTTCAGAGCCATGTGGCGCTCGGCTACTACCAAAAAATCGTCCACGTAGGCCAGGACTTTGCAGCCCTCTTGGGCCATAATATGTGATATTGCATCGGCTACTAATTGAAAACTAGCTGTGCCATGTTTCCAGCCAAAAACAACTGCTGAACTTAGATAATACTGGCCACCCCAACTCATTCCTAACTTCAAAACATCTACAGGATCAACTCTTAAGTTTCGAAATGCCCTAGCGACATCAATTTTAAATATCATGGGGTCATGTAAAGCCAAAATTTCTTTAACAATGTCATCTATAGAGATGAGTTTGAGTGTGAAGGGTCTGCGATCAAATCTGAACTTGTCAACAAAATCGTTGACAGATCCCCCATCGGGGTGAGAAAGGTTCACAATGACCCTTCTTTTGGTACCATCTTTGGGTCTGGTCAGAAGGGGAGAGCAATGGAACATGTCCGACCCAACTTCAGTAACAGGGCCTAGAATGGCCCCTTGATCAAGCTCTTTCCTAAAGTATTCATCTACCTCTTGAGTGAATTGAATCGCTGATTGATGATTCACTACAGTAGTTATATTAAGGGCATCATTGTCTAATATAGACATAGGAAAACCAAATTTAAGATACTCAATTAGAAGGGGGTCTGGGTAATCCCTTAGGTAAGTTTCCCAAGCTTCAATGTTCAAACCCGAGACCAAAGGTATCCTGGCTCCACGATAATTGGGTACTCCAGTTGAACTTATGACTTCAGCAATTCTGATACATTGCTCAACAGTGGTTATGCTAACAGGATTCCTATCAGGGCCTATAAATTCAAAGTCAGAAGCTATATGACTAATAAAACCCTTAGTTTTTCTTGGGAACATGGGATCTCCGATATCCTCATACCTATCTGTTGCACAATAATCAAAATTCTCAAACATAGCTGGAACGGCGTCGACAAAAGCGTCACGATAATCTAACTGTGAATCATGCATACATGTGAATTGTTCAGACAATGAAGCCTGTGACTCCATACCACTAATCATCTTGTCTTGATGTGATATGATACTGGTTATCACTTGATCCATATACTGATCATACGTCATGTTAACACAATTAATATATGAAATATCTTTCTTAAAATTGTCAAAGACCACTCTAGCCTGTGCTTTTTCTTGATTCGTGATCTTCTCAACATTAATGTAGTTATTAAATACTACACACAACATACAAGAGAATACCACTGTTAAATAACCTGGAGAGGGGCCACTGTGTGTATGCAAAACATGCTGCCATCAATATTACTCATAAATAATGAATAAAGTCCGTTTTTGAAAGTACTATAACCTCGCAAGTATACTAGCCAACATTCATCTATATCATCATGATCCAATATTGAAATGAAATCACATTGTACCTGATCATATACCTCACCAAAATATTCGTCCTGAATACACCCATTGGCAGCCTTCTCTTTACATAAACAAAACCACCCCCTACCAGACATAGCACAATCACAATATTGATCTTTAATATTATCATTAAACGCCAAAACATTATATGATCTATTGACATTTCTATCTGTCCATGTACAAGTAAATTGACCTTCAGTACTTTGGTTATCACACAAATTTATAACGTTACAGTTTACTGAAACATTGTTCACACTTCCCCCCTTCTGACCCCCATACTGAACAGTCACATCCAAACTGTCCTCAGGTGATCGTTTCCATTCCTATTTATCATTCTTCTCCAGTGATTTGACCTTGAAATGACATTTGACCTCAGGGTGAGCCAGAAAGCGTCCTTGTCGACTACAGAAAGCACAAAAATGTTTGTAGTTACCATGATGTGAGTCATGGGAGCAAGCTCCCTCGTTGAAAAATTTACATGTCTTCCTCTGGTGAAGTTGTGACGCGTTATTCGACGTTATATTCGCATTGGCCATTGCAATCTGCGATGAACTGAGTCGATTCAGTGACCATTGAGTCGCATCCGCCCAAGTGAGAGACCCATCTTCAATTTCATGCATGGAAGTGGCCCAAGCACTTTTGACCGCTTGCCATGGTAAGGACGTGGCATCTTTGAGTGCCAATATGACCTGCAGCAAAGCTTGCTTCAAAACTACAGCATCCTTCATTTGGTAAACATTTGAAAGTTGCCCAACCGCCCACTGTGTTAGCGATAAGTCATCATATACTACTCTTTTCTTTCCCTGCCCACTATGGAATCCCTCATTTGCCCACCTGGTTTCTGGGGGAGCTTGGACAAGATCAGTTGTATTGTAACACCCTGAGCGTCGTACTGCTGACGCCTTACCTTGAAATGCCTCCATTCTTGCGTGGCCGTCATATGTCGCCATGATCCGTGACACAGCTTGTGATAACGTGGCATTCTGACGCAAGGATTCCAAACTGGGTACAACCGAGTCATGATGCAGATTCTGTTCACTTGTCCTCAGTGAATCTGGAAGCAAGGGATGGGGAATCTCCTGGTCACTATCAGTCCCCATATGATCTGCCCTTCCTATCATTGGATTCTGCCCTAATGTGTGATTCTCGTTCGTGGACCTACATCTTTGAGGAGCTAGTGATGTGGCCATGGTGGGTGCTGGGTTCGGATCAATGTGAACCCTTGGTTGCTGTTTTCCAACCAGAGGTGTCGAGTTGACTGCTTGTTGACGCTCCAGTGCATCTATGCGGTGAACAATGTCTTTGTTAGCTTTACTCATTTCTTGTAATAGTGTCAAAATGGCGTCATTTGTGTCCTTAGGGGCAGAGGATGAAGCGACGGTGTCCCTGATGCTGATATCTTCTGTACTTACAGTTTGTTGTAGGTATGACCCATTGTGTGCCGTAGGCTTTGTCCTTGATTTTCGTACTGATGTCTTTGCTCTTGCTGACGCCGTCACCTTTTTCCTCACATTGGTTGCAGGAGTTTTCTTGCTCACAGATGACATTTTATTCATCAGTAATATATAAAAACAACTTTAAAACCACTAAAACGTCACTAAAATTCTTATAACTAAAATAATCGTAAAAACTAAAAACCCTATATATTATCATGTAAAAATCTTGATCCATTCACTTTGGCTTCAAATTCAAATGTGAGGAGTTACTGGCCAAAGGGCGGGCTAATGAAGCATGAAGGCCAATGATTGGGTATCAAAAATAGAGGTCAATACAGGTGGACCTAACAAAATTAATGCAATTAAGGTAACCCACAAACTGCCATAGTAGGCTCCTACATAGCCGTACTGTCAATTCTTTAGTATGTTATATCATACTTTCCTCGGAAAATATATTTTTTCAACTTCAATATTTGACAGAAACTAATGTTCGTAGGTCTCAAAACTCTCTTTGACATAATTTAAAATCAGAGTACAATTTCAAACACCTAGTGGAAAAGGCTACATATGTATAGGTTTTCTTTTGTTGTATCACAGGATAAATAAAATTAGGAAGCAATTATATACTTGGTTAACTACACCCGATATACTCAGAGCAAAGCCATAACATCAAAAAGAAAAGTATACCTGCAGTCCCCTGGGTGTTTCTGCACAAATCACGATAGGTACCTGGAACATTCTCCACTCTACCATCCATATTAAGGTCATCATATTCCTGTGAACTGGTTTTCTTTACTTGAGGTTTATCTAGAAAGCAATAAATATTTGTCCAGTCTATAGAAAAAAGTGCTTGCAGAAATGTCCAGTATACAAACACCAACTTTTACCTCAAACGTATAAATAATATACGTGTGGTACGTAATAATTTTAGATAATTAGCACATAAATTCATTTGTGCACTATTATTAACAGTTTACTAGAAATTCGAGTTGTTTTTTCAAATAAATTATATTTGGACATAACTATCTGCAGCATTTTTTAACTTCCCCAAGCATATTTCAGTATGTGTGCATTTAATTAAGAAGGACCAATTTCAAAGTTATTCTGATGGAAGCATTTAATTAAACATAATCAGGGAATGTTTCACACTCTTGATATGTTTGGGAACCTCAACAGCAGGCAATCCAGAAAAATTTCTGTGAAAAAAATCTCCAAAGACTCCCAATGAAAAACACTTCCAGAAGGACATATCTACAGTGACATGAAGGCTGTTTCACTTTGTTACTTTTGATGGACTCTCCGATGAATTATTTTAACCTTTCATGGCCGTTCTGGATCAGACCCATGTAAAGCAAATCTTACAATGTTGATTAACCATCTACAGCAGGAAAAAGTTGTTGTCTTGGATTGACTCTCAAAGATCTTGAATCAGCCCATTTGAGGAGACATCATATAAACGATTTCCAAAAGTAGGAAATACTGATTCATTGCCCAAAGTTAATGGGGTATTCAACTTGAGCCGACTGTAACTGACCCTTACCGACTCAAGGGTTGGTTATCTGAGTCTAGCATAATGTAAAAAATCAGGAAGAAATCCCTGGAACAATATGGGTTGCATTCACCTCCCCAACAGGACGAAATACATCCCAGGTTGTCTGGATCCAGATTCCAACTTGACTTGGGAGTGGGATGTATTTTGTGAATGATCAGGCGTGAAAGTAATAGGATAGAGCTTAGATGAAGAGTTGTATCTGCTCATGAAAAGCCATAGTAACAATACAAAAAGACTAGAACAGTCTCCCAGCCCACCCTAACCAGACTGAGTAATTGCTGGAGTCTGGATCCAGAGTTTGGATCCAAGTATCACGAAATAAACCTCTTGTTGCTGCTATACTTATCACTGCACAGATGCTAGCTCAACATCCAGAAGTCTTCCCACATGAGCTTAAGAATCTGTAAGTTTTAATTAAGTTTAATGTTTTGATTTTCAATTCTAATTCTAATTGGACTTTTATAGCCCTTAATCTCCCCTATTCAAAGGGGACTCTAAGGCTTGCTTGGTCCTTGTTGTATTGCCATAAGGGGTCTTTAGAATTGTATGAGAGGCTTAAAAGACATTCTAAGGATAGTTTGCAGTAGAAACTATACATGTATTTAAAAGCATGTCTAATACCAGTTAACCTAGGGACACTTCTTGGGAAGCAAATGGTCATCAGGTATCAATGAAATTGGGAAAGTCACTGACTGAACTACTACTACTGAACTAGAAGTTACTATCTTTACATTATTACAAGTATCTCCACAAGCCCCTCTGCATTATCACCACTTCAGTCAGATGATAGACTGGCTCCGAATCTGGATCACAAACCTTATTAATGAGAAAATATAAACATCAAATTTTAATAATAGACTGATCAGTACCATGAAGGTGGTTAAGATCCTGTTTGTAACTGGATCCTGTTTAATTAAGATATCGTAAAACTATATGCAAAAGAAGCACCAATGTTGTCAAAGGAAGACCAACCCATAACAGTTGCAAGTGCCAAACAGCAATCACGAGCAAGGCCCCTACATTCTAGGCATGTATGGTTTGGGTTTGAACACTTTACTTTGTAGGAAAAGTCTTGTAAGAATGGTATTTGTGGTAGTTTTTGTCTGCCATGAATCTGTCATCAAAGCCCCCACCGCCATAGTCATGAAACTGATGATGGTGACTCGAATGTGTTTAAGTTTCACCTAATTCTTGCCAATTATGCACCAGCATAAGTGAGAATGTAAACAACTATAACATTTAGTTGAGTTACAATGCCGCTATGTTACCTCCATTGCTGAATACTTTGTATGCATGTAACTTATGTGACTATTCAGCAGCTGTGCCCACTGGTGTGTGTGTAAGAATTTGAACATTCCATATTGCTTTTTGTTTTGCAATGTGGGATGCTCATTGGTCACCCTTTTGCTGTAACTGGTTCTTCAATAATTTTAATGAGGTAAATGATAGCTCTCTCAAATAGGTCAAAATTAGCATAATTTATTATCCATGATTCTGAGTACAAAAATCAGACAGAATATTTTATTGGCTATTTTTCATCGCTTTCTGTGAGAAAATCTGGGACTATGCCTCACTGACAGACAGCCAATGGTTAAAGAGTGCTAAAAGATGCCCCAAGATAACACAATAAAGATCACCTTAAAATTCTCAAATGGCATGAAAACTTTAGAGGTACACATGGACAATAAAATTCCTAAGTGTGGAAGTTCTGTTCAATAAAAGTTAATATAATGACAGTTGCCTGGACTCAAACCCAAGACCAAAAGTAGGTGGAAAAGGTGAAAGATGGATTGGGCATATTTTACTATACATGTCAGTATTATATTTATGTACAACAGTTCAGAGCATTTTAAAATTTGAAAAATTTTCCAATTTTAAAAGCACCATACCTCAATAGAGGTTAATACCCAAAAAGGGTTAAAATATAAAACACAATGAATATCACAGAAAAATACAGTCATTAGATAGTATGTTAGTACCCTAATGTAGAGATGTCAGAGTCAGCCTGCTACCAAGTGGTTCAAAGGTCAAATCCGGTAGGGGAGGCCAGTGTCAGCCTGGTCCTGCCTATGTCCTCATTTCGGACATTAGCCTAGGACTAGCACCTAATGAAGTGTCACAATCGATAGGGGGATACCCAGGTCAGCTGGGCCCTGCCTTAGATTTTATAAATTCCAACCCCAACTACTCAAGGCCTACATCAATCCGTAGAGACCTCCCTCTGATTGGGTCAATTTCAGAGGGGTCCAGGCCAAGATGACGAAAGTGAAACCCAAACTTCTCAAGACCTACATCAATCCTAGGAGACCTCCCCCTGACCGGGTCAAGTTCAGGGCGGTCAAGGTCAAGATGCAAAAGTGTAAAGGAAGTAATGAAACTTCCTAATCTATCCACAGCTTATGACCTCCGATGAAATCATATTCAGAGGTGTAAACCATGGGTTCACATCCCCAAATACTAGTGTTAGTGGTGGGTCAAAATTCTGTTTCTTCACTGTTTGCAGTATGGCTGCCAAATTCAAAGTGACCACCAGAGTTTAAGATAAGTCATGTGTGATGTGACCTAAATACTGATTGGCTAAAAGCTTACAAGGACAAAGAGGGAAAACTGAACCTATTAAGTTAAGGTAGAAGACAACTGCCTTAACAGGCCCTTAACAGGGCCGTGTTGAACACAGTTGCCTGGACTCAAACCCAAGACCAAAAGTAGGTGGAAAAAGTGAAAGATGGATTGGGCATATCTTATTATACATGTTAGTATTATATTTATGTACAACAGTTCAGAGCATTTTAAAATTTGAAAAATTTTCCAATTTTAAAAGCACCAAACCCATCAAACCTGGAAGAAACCAAGGCTTGAAAGGTTGAAGGGATGATGGACGGGGCAACAGATGCATTCTGGAGATATGTCCATACTGCTGAACTGCGCCAAAGGCCATGGGCCTGAATGTTTTGAAGTGAAATTTTGTTGTCAAAGGCCAAGGTTGCCCCTGACCTTCTGAAAGTGTAGAAACTGTGGCCTTTAAGAGGTATGTTCTTATGGGCGAAGACTTTTTCCAGTGAATCTCGAATGTGTGTGTCAATGACTTGGGTGAAGGGTGGAAAGCTATTAGCAAATAAAGGTGAATGTGGTGGCAATGGTCTAGATTAAAGTAGCTGCTTAAGGTCCCTAACTGGACATAAAAAGGGGTTCTGGATTGAAGGTAGTTGAATAACATGGTGAGAATTATGATCCTGAAGGGTTTTGGTCCATTTTATAATTAAATGAGCACCTGGATGAACAAATATGAGATCCTGCCTAAGGAAATGCCTAGGCTGTACTGACTGGCACTATGTGGGGCAATGTTGGACATACGGAGAAATCCGTAAAAAGAGGTGAGAAAATGGCTCTAAAGAGTATGGGATCATTAAGAAGGTCACATGACATGGAAATTTGGTATAGGGTGGGTAGATCAAAAATGCCTCTGGGGGTGGGCCTGAAAGCAGAGTTGATTGAAATGGACCTAATGTAATTGGTGATGGCATAGTGGTTAGTATCACTTTGAGGTATGTTATATTGATGGGCCATCAGGCGAAAAGACGACAAGTAATTTCTAATTACTTTCGGAGAAATGTGATTCTGGAACAAATATTCCAAATGTGAGGATATTGTGGAGGTTTACACACACTGGAAGTTCCATGAACATTATAAAAGACATGAAGGTCTTGAAATGCCTCTGGTGAGATGAAGTGGTGGAAGGGCGGTATGCATGCTGAACCTTCTTCCAAGCATTGTCCAGTAAGGGGCTCGACTGTGTGGAAGCACCTGAAATTATATAGATAGGTCAAGTTTCAGATCCTCGATATGTACCTTCTCCCAAATAAAATTATTCTGTAAATTTTCTAATAAGATAAGGTTAGTGATCTTATGAGAATACAGTCTAGAGAGGCAATCAGCTATGATGTTGTGTGTACCCTGAATGTGTTCAACTATGAGGTCAATGTCGTAAGTTGCTGTGAGAAGCCATATATTTCTAATACAGGCAGCCAAATATGGATCCTTAGTTTTCCTGGACTCTGCCGCTTGGACCACAGCTTTGTTGTCACAAAAAATCCGTACTGTGGAATGTGTCCAAAAATTTTTCCATATCCTAAGAGCAACTAGTATGTTGAGCATTTTTAAGTGCATAATTTTAAGGTCAAATTGAGTAAGCTGTATAATAGCGGAGGCATAGACCCTGTTAGCCCAGACACCTCCTAAGCCAGTGAGAGATGCATCCACATGTAGGGTGTGGTCTTCAGGTATGATATCCTTGCGAATGCAAGTAATTCCATTAAAACCTGGCAAAAATTTAAGGAACCAGTTAAGGTCATGGAAAAATTCCTGGTCAAAATGAATCCTCTTCTTGTGAGGATTAGTCCTAAGGAGGTTTAGCATCCTATTGATGAAGATCCTTGCAGGTTTCACACATTTATGCACCGGGCTACATCTATTTTTGCCATAAGAGCTCCTTCTCCTACTTCCTAAATTGCAGCGACTATGTTATCAATAGTTGGGAGTTTAAGGGCAAACTTGCTACCATCAAAAAGATCTCTGTCTACATGGTCATTGACCGACTTACCCTGTGGGCAAGACAAGTTAAGGATGATGCGCCTATCAGATCCATCTTTGGGTCTCGATAATAGGGGAGAACAATGGAAATGATCAGTTGGGGGGTGGTCAAGAGGGCCCAAAATGCCCCCCCCCCCCCCATTCTCTTTCTTTGTTAAGATATTGCAGGACTTGCTTAGGATACTGTAAAGCTGAGTAATGATTCACAACTTGTGTATTAGATAGTTCATCAGATTCTCTAAGCGACAAGGGGAATCCGAACTTGAGATACTGGAATAATCTTTTGTCTGGGTAATCCCTGAGGTGTTCCTCTCAGGCTTCCAAGTTCAGATCCAATTTCACGGGTATTCTTGCTGACATATAGTTGGGTTTACCCGTGGCCTTAATAGTTTTAGCAATATGAAGGTATTGGTCAATGTTATCAATGGCAGTGACCTGCCTGTCGGGACCAATGAATTCAAAATTGTCAGTTTGCAAAGTGAGACGACCAAGTTGTTTTTCTGGGAAGTATACATCACCTCCTGTCACACCGTGCTTGGTGTAATAGTTAAACACTTCCCCCTTTCTAGGAGAAAATGGTTTAGACTCTGGATTGCTGTTATTTTTTGTTAGTGTAGGGTTAGTTGCAGTACTGGTACATCGACTGTTATCCATATGTACATTATCCTCCTTACATCCCGATATTAAGCTATCATGTGATGCATCTTGTCTCTCGATAATAGCATCAATAATGCATTGCATTTACCTTTCATATGACATGTGAAAAAATTTCTGTACTACACAATCTTTTTGATAATTTTTGAGAGCCACTTGTGGATCAACTACAGTTTGTAAACAAGTACCAGTATCATGGATACCTTCGTTTCCTCTACTCTGTATTACGAAACACCAATCTGAATGCTGTATTGTTAACATACCCTCAGGCATGTTGTCACACCTAAATATAGTGGCTTTGTTTTCACAATCAAGTATAAAATAATAAAAACTAGTATTATTGACATGGTCAATAAGGCCGTCAATATAAACAATGTGAATAACCATGCCAGTCTCATGTTGAACATATTGCCAATTTGTGAAGTGAACCATGAAGTGTTTACCTGATTGATACTTTATGTTACAATGTGTGTCAATGTTACTACTTTCACACTGCACCTCATGGTTCCCCGGTTCTGCATGCTCGAATGTACAGTCATTATACCACATATGGGTGTTATCACTCAAGTCTGTTTGTACATAATTTAACCCATCACCACTATAATTAGCTTTGGGGTCCAGTATTGAAAGCCTAGCTTCAACCTGAAAAGAATAGTTTTGATCAACATTCAGAATGGTCCCCTGGTCTAAACTTGGCTTACCAGTTAATCTGTATGCTCTGAAAATAAGTGAAACATATTATCACGTGATGGATCATTAGACTTGACCCTACTCATATGTTTCTTGATAAACTCACTTTCCTGAAAACAGATACTACTCATACACTCATCATTACATTGAATGACTTCATCTTTACACCCATCACTAATTTCATGAACAATTACAGTTCTAAATACATTCAGATAATTTATTGTGTCCATTTGGTTATCATTATACATTGTCCCCCCATCCCTTACAGATTGATTTATTGAAGCTCCTGGCTTTAAAAGAACATTTGGTTTCTGGATGTGCAGATTGGCGTCCCTGCTTGCTACAATATGAACATGTATGTGAATAATTGCCATGACTACCCTCATGGGAGCAGGTGCCCTCATTGTAGTATCTACACTGTCTTTTCCCCTGTGGTACCGTCGTGATGTTCGTCATGGCAATCTGAGATGCACTCAATCTCTTGAGTGACCATTGTGTAGTGTTTGCCCAGCTCAGAGTGCCCTCTTCTACCTCAAGCATTTTTTTTACCATTAGCACCATGACAACCCTCATTCGGCCAACGCAAATGAGGAGGGACTGTAACTATATCTACTGTGTTATAACGACCAGATTTCTTGGCTGCAGCGATCTTACCTTGTGCAGCTTCCTGCCTGCTTTGTTGTTCATAAGATGCCAGCACACTGGTCACTCTGTCTGCCACTGTGGGTATGCACCGTAACACATCCACACTGGGTAGTATTGCGTCCTGTCTGCTTGGGTCCGCCTGCGACGGTAGTTGGTTGGCACTGGTCTGGTCGACAGCGAGGGGCTGACCAGTCGTTGTGTGGTATGTGAGAGGGTCTAGACCCTGATTGATTGTATGATGCTTCTGGTTCAAATCACTACCCAGTCCTGGGTCCTGGAACCTCACTGCCTGCGTGTGGAGTGTTGGAAGGTTGTTATGGCCCAAATGATTATTGAGTGCCTAAGGTTCAATGTTGTGCGACCGGGAAATAACTGGAGTAGAATTCAGTGAGGACCTTTGTTCCATCTTGTCCATCCGGGCCGTTAACGCTTTGTTGGACTCATCTAGTTTCAGTAACAAGGCCATAATTTGGTCATTTGATGAGTTTGTTGATGGAGCCGGCTGGTTTAAAGTAACAGTACTTACTGGTGGATCCTGTAAATAGGATCCACTGTTATCAGAAGTTGACTCCTTTCTCACTTTCTTTGTCGATATTCTGGCCCTGGCTGAGGCCGTTACCCTCTTCCTAGTTTTTGTGATTGGGGTCTTGTTATTGTTCCCAGGCATATTCCCTACACTAATAAGCACACAATCTAGTTAAAATCAATGTAAAATTATGATAAAATAAACTTTCCTCCGTTCAAAATTCTGTTTCTTCACTGTTTGCAGTATGGCTGCCAAATTCAAAGTGACCACCAGAGTTTAAGATAAGTCATGTGTGATGTGACCTAAATATTGATTGGCTAAAAGCTTACAAGGACAAAGAGGGAAAACTGAACCTATTAAGTTAAGGTAGAAGACAACTGCCTTAACAGGCCCTTAACAGGGCCGTGTTGACCACATCGTAACCTGCTTGATCCGATTGTATTTGATTGCACAATTCATATGTCCATTTTTTTATGTTTCCCTGTTATATATTTTTGTTAGCTAATAGAATATGCATATTTATGCAAGCTCGTAGCTGTTCATTATAAGCTATTATGTTTTTTCTCAAACACATCCTAGCTCATATTATTCAGTATAAGCTATTATCATTTTTCTTTAATACACCCTTATAACTTGTTTTATTTGTTATAAGATATTATCATTTCCCTTTTATACATCATTGTAGCCGTTAATATTCATTATTAGATACATTTCTTCTCCTTAAAAATTTATAAAGCTTAGCCAATGCATGATACAGTACGGAAACTTGACAAATGAACAAATAAATTGTAATTCTGTGTAGAAACTAAATGTAATTGTGGTATTTTGCTAATGTGGGAGTTTCCAATAAATTTCTTCATATTGCTTATTTTGTACTAATCTCATCATATATATGTAACCTCTCAATTTGGAACTGATATCTGTTATTCTGTTGTGTAATGTGCCTGTCAGTACAGAGACAAGCAGTACAATTGTTTATATCCACTTTAATTAAGAAATCAGAGGCAATAATTGGGGCTTCCAAGGAATAGAAATTATTCATTCACCTCCGTCATTTGAAACCAAAGCTACGAATCCAGGTTCAACATCAAGAGGAGAACCAGGGAGTTGTTTGTCGTTGGCTGGTTGTTTACAGAACAGAATATTGACCATTTATATGGACTGGTTTCTTTTACCCTGGTAACAACATGTCACTATATAATCTATTTGAAGGTGTAAGGCATGATATAGATACAAACTAAGTAAAACAAGCAATAATATTTTCATACAAAATACTGAAAAATTGCATCATTACATTCTACCTTTCTTGGATATTTTTCTCTTGTACCAGACTGATACAACGATGGCTATAATGATAATCAGTAAGCCCAGGCATACAACCAAAATTATAAGTGGATTCAGTCTTCCATTGTCTGTAACAAAAAAAATAAAAATAATGACAAATAATATTACAACACCATCAGAATACAATTGCAAGAATGCAAGATTCCCAAGGCACTTTTTTATCTGACATCACCAATTCTAACAAGGTTGAATGGGGTTTGGTCTACTAGTGTGAGCAGCAAAGACATCAGAGACACGAGTAGTGCTCTGAGGCGGTCACCCAACCAAGTACAATGTCGGGTGTAGAGTTTGACAATTAATGTATTAAAATGCAGTATCCTCCGGGTTCTCTTTTTATTTTCAAAGTACAAAAAAGTATAACACAAAGTTCTTGCAACATGCTGGAGCTAAATATTTAATAATAACTCTTTTAACAGCATTTTGGCACAATGCTGTCCCTTCTGTATCTACTGCATGGTGTTTCTCTGATCTTTCCTCTACTTTTGCTACCTCTCCTTGTTGTTACCTGTTGTTTCTAGTTGTTTCTACATCTTCTTGTTCTTACTGAATTTTGACTGCATATGCCGCTAATTTTATATTAAGCTTTGGAATGCCATAGATGACTCACAGTCATTACAACTGTGAGAATCACTGGAATGTGAGAAAGTGGTGGTAACATGACCTATGTTCTGGACAAATGTAGAGAATTTAATTGTGTTTAGCTACTTCATCTCCTAATAAGCTATGTCATTTGACCTATGATCAATGGAACCTATTTTCTGTGAACCATGGTCTGCATATGTTTAAAGGACAGCAATATACAAAAATCTCATAAAAATAACATAGCCCATTACTGCTTAACGTAAGTGATGAGTGATTGTCTCATGGATACAAAAAAACACCAAAAAGTGACTTTAGATTTTCAAGCCTCACTCGGCTTAAAAATGAGAAAGTGTGTATTACCAGAAAACACATAAAAGACTGATGCCACGTGGATTTCTGTTGTCACTTTATCAGACAATTTCGCAACTATGTCAAAGTTTTAGACTAGATGGCCTAGTCACAGAGGCATTAGCAGATGCTGCCCATACCATGACACCACATGTGAAATGATGATTAAGACCTGTGTACATGTGACATATTTGAGCCAATTGTTCTCAAATGGGGATAAAATTCAAAAAACATATCAAGACAAAATCAGTTTTCAGAGTACTTTGAACTTTTTGAAGATGACATATTTTATCTTAAAGATTTTGGTCTGGCATACAATAATATAACCTCAGTTAAATGGTGCAGATTATATTTGATATTTGTGGATGTTTTAATAAAACTTCCTCACAGCTAGACCGAGTTTCTGTCCCTTCACCAATTGCTATACTGATGGTATGCAATGGTGAGGGACAGAGTTAGTTCAACAACATATGTATTATATACCAGATACAGCTATCTAGACATCAGAAGGACTTTTTAAAGTAAATTAAATAATTTCTAAAAGTTCGAGATTTACACTGAAAACAAGTACATGTGAACTCTGTTCCTCGCCATTGTGTACCATCAGTACATCAATAGTGATTGGCGACGGGACAGAAACTCGGTCTACCTCACAGCCTGCTTTTGGGGTTTTATTTCAATACTGATATTATAATGCAGGTGGTCTGTAGATATTTTCATAATGAAGACAGCATGGCATGGCTGTAGAGAAGAAACTAGTTTGTAATTTTTTCTCGGGCGTTCACAGAAATAATTGATGAACAGGTAGGGCATAAGATTCACTAGCTTTTTAGTAAAATGCACTTGCAGAGATCATCTTCCCCTACAAACCGGCCATGGATGTAAATTTCACAAACAATAGTTAGGCCAATATACGTCATTACCCGTACTACCAGAAGTAAGTTTAGCTTAAGCACCATATTGTTGCAACAACCTTCAGACATGAGGACATTGAAACTGAATTCCATTTTAAGACTGTATAATATGAGTTTTTTAATTCACATGACTGGTTATTACTTAAATGTAAGAATATTCTTTAAAAATAAATGTCTGATTTCTGTTCTCTCTTAATACATTTCATAGCAGTAAAAAGAGAATACTGCTTCATTAACCTGGGCATTTTACATGTAAACTGATATATGATTTGTTGTCCTGTTGCAACATTTCATCCCACAAACATCAAAACTAAATCAGTTTTGAAAATGATTTGAAAATGGATAAATCATAAATTATATGCAATATAGCCGATGTTGAAATTCTAAATCTTACCTTCAGTTGTCACTGTCAATGCAGCTGAAACGGATTGATTAATGGTGAATTTATGAATGGCAGCAACAGCGATTTCATACTGCATATTGGCATCAAGTCCATATATTGTGTAGTTTATCCTCTGTCCAGTTTCTAGGTCAGTGATACTCTCCAAACTTTCCTGGTAATTTTTCTGTCCTTTTTTCCTATACAGGACTTTAAAGTGTTGTTCAGAGCCACCATTAAGCCCTGCCTCCCAGCTAACTGTTATACTATTATGAGACTTTGCTAGAATAGTAACGTTCATAGGACTTTCCGGTTGATCTAAAATAAACCAAACATTTACAGTGTATAAGATATTTGAGTTGATTGCATGTGTTGAAAGCGATGTCTACACTGAAAATGAGTCAAATTTGAACCGATTGTATCACGATTAAGAATGTATGGAGAAATTTGCACTCCCAAAGTCCTCTAAACTGTACCTCTTTTGGAAGGTTTGTCAAAGTACAAGGTACATATTAATGAAGTTATATATTTCAATGATAGTGAAGCATAAAAGATCCTCATTCCAACAGTTTTTGTTGTGTGCTACTCAAGTGTTTTCAGTTTTATAGTACTTAAGTTATAAACTGTAGTATTTAAGTTATAAACTGTAACTATACAGACAATAACTTAAAAGCAAAGCATATATTGTAATAATTTAGTTAAGAAAGAAAGTATGTTTGACTAGTGGATTTATAATGCCTTAAGTGAAGGATGTTCATGAGAAGTGAGAATTTTAAATATCGATCTGTTCTTATAGCTGTGATTGGCACCTTCTGACTAACATTTATTAACTAAGAGTAGCTAATCGAATTTTCATGTGCGGTACTGAGATGTAACAATGTCATATATACAAAACGTTTGAATCAATACACGTTGGTTAAGTCATTTGCAATGATTTTTGGTAATATGTGTGCACATACATACATATCATGCTTGAAATTATTTTACAATGGTAAAATAAGGATTAATAATATAAGTTGATTTTTCAATTTCCTGTTGATGTTAATCATAATATAACATCTAATAAACTCTAATTATAGTCTATTGTTTCATGTTGATCTTCTCAAATTGAGATTACTAAATAATCTGCTTCCTGCTAATAGGCAGACTAGACTTAATAAAATATATTACTGCCTGATATAATAAAACTATGTGTTAATTGTATTTCGACTGTGTATTTCTTGATTCAGTCTCATCAAAGGCTATGGATTATCTCCATCTTGTCTCCCTGAAGTACTTTTAGGGTTCCTGTGCTGAACCCGTGGTTTGTACCTGTTCTGTACCAGTTCTGGAACAGGTTCACAGGTTCTGTTGTACCTGTCTACCTGTGCCTGAACTGGTTCTATAATATATAGAGGAGTCTAGACGATTATCATTAATTAAGACACAAATTAGGCGCTTGTTAATGACTTACTAATTTACTAATTTTGCTTTGTAAAGTTAGTTGGAAGGGACTATTCTGTCATCAACATATTCTGTAGTTAGTGGTGAGTATGTAACTCATTGCCTTGCTTTTTGTTAAGCATTATTTATTAAAGGAACCCACTATAATATGGATGTTAGTCAGTTTATTTATAATGATTTTGTTTAAATGTTTATTGTGATGTATCATTAGATCTTAGTAATGTGATAATATTGATCATCAAATAATACATCGGACCAGTGAGTCACTTATATTCATCATAATAAATATTGATTTTATTGTGATGTACAATGTAAAATAATGAATAAAATTGTGCTGATTGATCTATAAAAAGATAAAATCAGAATCACACATTTATATTTTCCCTCCTTCATTATGATGAGTTTTTTGTTCTTTTATCTAGCATAGATAAATTCCATAGAGATGGCTTTGTGATGTCATAGAAGGAGTAGATACCATGGAGACGACTTTGTGATGTCATAAAGGCATTTATGTGTCAGGTATGTCATGTATTGTGTCATCATCGAGGGAATGGCTTGTTATGTCATATTTTGTTGCATAATTTAGCTCTTATAATAATTATATTTATTAATTAAATATTAAATTAATTTCTTGTTATTGTTTAGGTAATACAAGCCTTGATTAGTTATTTGTATTTTAATATCTAGGAGCATTTAGGAAAATGACAAATGAACCTAAATTTTCATTTCAAATGGATGGACAACTAACACCAACTTCATGTCATTCCAAGAATGATGGACACAACCACAGATACATGCTGTTCTCCTTGCTAGAGTGATGTACACCAAAATTTGAGGCAACCAATATAGCCATACGAAGCCAAAATGAGTTATGTTGGATACCCAAATTACACACCCTGGCCTCAATTGGCATCAACCAACTTGTGTGATTCTTTATGAAGATTATTTGGACTATTATGCACTCAATACTTCACCCTTCTTTTAAAGTTGAAATTATCTTGGGAAATATATGAACCACTTAAATTGTACTAAAATAACACTAAATTTTGTTTTATGGGCAATTGTTAACATCTGTCTTACAATAAATACCTGATTGAACTATTTTTGTAGGATGTTTTTTGTTTTAAATATGCCAAACACTGAACATATTCTTGTAAAATATGCTTGCTTTACCTCTCAGTTTCAGTGTCACATTGAATATAACTTCATGGGGTTCATTTTCAATGGCCCAGTTGATGACTTGAACTCTATAGTTTCCCAGCTGATTGTCAGTCACATTTGGGATCAAATATGTGGACTCTATATGCTCCTCTTTTGCTGTATTTTTGATATTGGTATCTTGTAGTTCTAAGCCATCCTTGGACCAGTAAACTGCGTAGTCACTGACAGGATTCAAATGGAATTTCACAGTCAGATTTGCAGCAGATTCCAGAATCGTATACACAGTCATGTCTTTAGGTTTGTTGTCTGATTTTGCTGGGTCTGAAACAGGAAAAAGTAATGATATCATTCATGCAGTATAGTCCCTTCAACAGCTGATGGCGGGAAAGTAGGCCTGAGCAAATGCCATATCTTGCTAGACTGATAACTATTGTGGAAAATACTGGAAAAAGACTAATGCACAGGAAGTATTAGACAAGGAACCAGTCATCTTTAACCAAGAAGGAAGAGACACTAACTACACTAAGCTTCAACTTGTCTGTTTTTTGTACATTTTTTTCAGATTTCCAGTCTACTACTCTGTTGATATTGCTGTGAAGCGTGAAACATGATTACTTTTCAATTAAGTAAATAATTAATATCAATATTGTATGTGTTACACTTTCTGCTTTAATTTTGAAAATTATCTATAGTTCTGCTACAAAAAAAGAAAACTTTTTGGAACACTAGCTGGGCAAATAGGACTTACAATATACTTCCAAAGTCCTATTCCCACTGCTCTTTCCACCAGCACTTGTCACAGTACACTTGTAAGTACCTGCTAGTTTGTACCCAATATCTACAAACTGTAAAACGTTGGGGTCATTTATCAGGAAACTTCCTGAAAACCAAAAATAGATGTGAAACAATGTGACAAATACAAAATAAATATATATTATGATGTAATCAAAATATATCAGTATAGCTCCTTCCACATTACTTTCTGTATTTATCAATTTTGTGCAAACTACACACATAACCCTTTTAGGCACATTTAAGATATGAAATCACATATTGTCTAATACTCCATCAGAACTATGCTGCAACCAACACCAGTAGTAATTGCTTCAAAAACTATTTGTATGTTTGTTATAATAACTAAACTGAATAATATATAAACCATTTAAAGTAATAATTATATGCATTTTACAAATAAATATGTTACACTTCATTGCACATTGCATAATCAAATTTATATTCTATTTTTCTATTCTATTCTTTGCTTTGATGTCATTTAATCTCTGTAACGCAGACTCCAAAATCCAATCATCTATCCATAGCCATTGCCAGGTCCAGGACCATGGAGAGATAAGATAAAGAGATAAGATTTTAACCTTTTTCTGAAACAGGCTAGAGTTGGGGCAGCAAGGACCTCATCAGGCAAATCAATCAGGCAACTACTCACTAAGGCATTTGCCTCCAGAATAGCAACATCATCAGTCAAGTACTACCTAACCCACCTGATATCATGAATTTGAATGAAGTATGTCTTACAAATATTGCAAACATGCTAAGCAAAGGAGAAATTAGCATCAAACCACACATCAAGATTGTTTCCAAGAACTGCCGGATGCATAAAATTACCAAATATTCTAACAGGGAGATAGGGTTTAATTTCTTGAATTGAGCCTTGGATCCAAAGATGATGAACCGCATTTTGTGAGGGTTTAATCTCACTATACTTGCCAACATCCAGTTTTGAACATCCAGAAGACATGAATTAAGTTTGTCAAAAGCCAGGGCTGCATTTTGGCTGAGGACATTTATGAATAAACAACTGAGTGCCGTCTGCATAAAAGTGGTATTTGATGTCACAGTGCATTCCAGTAACCTTACTGGAACAATAATATGTATTTTGCAATATGTACGACATGCTTCATATTAAGTCTTATTAAGTCCTTAATGTTACTTCTGCACTTTTTACAAATGTGATTAGATGCAAAGCCTAGGAAGTTGCTCAACCCTTTCAATGTATTTCTTAATACATTCCAGAGAGTTTGAGTAGTTTGAACGAATTTGAGACACCATAAATATATATCGTAAAAACTTACCAGAAGGCACAGGAATATATGCAGTTGAAGCACCATACACAGGCTTATACATCCAATTGTATATATAGTTCCTTGGATCTGATGGATTTCCACCATTTGTCTTGCAGGTTATATTTATGTCACTGTATTCCACAGCAGGTGTTGGTGTAATTTCTACATTTATATCAGGTGGAACTAAGAAATAGACTAATAATAATTTCTAATCCGCAAATGATCAACAAGTTTAGCCAGTTTATCAATGTATACGCAAGTGATAAAGAAAACATGCAATAAGTCTTGTTTCAAATCTACGGAGAACAGGAAAAATCACAAGATGTTCTGATCAAAAGATCCCAACCCTATATATATTTTTGTTGTGACTATTATTCATAAATTATTGTAAATATAAAAGAAATTTGACAGAGATAATAACACAAGGAAGCAAGATTTTTTGTTATATCAATAATTAATTCCAATATATAATGTTGCAATCTGAATTCTAAATTAGATGTACATAGCATGAAGTTATACAAACGAAAGCAACTACACATTCACAGGACTTAGGAAGGCTAGAATTAATTTGCACATAATTTCTGTGATAACTTCAGTTGTTGTTTACTGTTCCTTAAAATGATTAAATTGTGGAAACAAAATATAAATAGTAAATAATTTATTAGTCAACAGTTAAACACGGATATATTATGGTGTGAAATGCAAACGGTGTTGTCACATCAAAAGTGAATTTAATAAGATTTATTTTCAATAACTGTATCTGCTGTTTTTCTTATTTGACCATTACGATTTTTTAACTGTAGAAAACAACATTAGCAAAGCTTCAGACAGGTCAATGGGGGCCACGGTGGCAGAGTGGTAACACTCTCGCCTCCCACCTCTGAGGAATTCGATCCCCGTCATGGCCTTAAGTGGGAAAGCTGGTAGTTGCTTGCCGTTGGTCGGCAGTTTACAGTACAGAACCCTAACGAACTCTATGTACTGGTTTCCTCTGCCCTTCCAACTACCAGTCGTGATATGACCTGTACAGTGTTGAAAGCGACGTAAAACCCCAAATAAATAAATAAATAGACAAGTCAATGATAAAATGTGCGCCTGTCATTGAATTGTAGAATCTGCAAATCAAACACAGTCAGTTTTATTTAAATTTGACAAATTATAGTCCTAGTGTCAATTCATTTCTGGGGTGCCAGGGTCCACCTGGTCTTGCCTATTCCAATACAATGATTGACTATATCAGTTCAATGATTGCCCAAAGAAGAATTACCTTGTCGCAGATAAGGGAGGGGGCTCAGGTTAAGTAACGGTTGCCAGGTCTAGAAATCCGTCTCCTGACTGGAGCCGTCTAGACAACCCAAAAGGAAGATTGCTCTGCATCAGTAAATATATGAATTCAAGGTTAAAGGTTCAAGTTTGATTCTATGTGAAAGCCAATTGATATATTTTTGAAGAATTTATTATACAGGTTAATATAGCTATTTACAAAAGGTTAAAAGTTTCAGCAAATGAAACCTGTTAAAAAGGTCAGTTTCTATAGCACCATTAAACAAAATACATGAAAAATTAATAATAGACAACTTGTTACTGTGCAAAATACTACCCAAATAAGGTATGGAGGGATGGAGGGTAAAAATAAGGGCGGGGGTCAGGTCAGTTGCCAGCTCTAAACGTCCTCCCGACTGGAGCGATGGGAGGGACTATGGGACATAAGAGAGCTTTTACCTATAGTTCGGAAGCCCTGTACTGACAATTACATCAGCTATTCTAAGATTCTGTTGGATTGAATTGGATTTATGCAGGGGCTTATCAGGACCTATGAATACAAATTTGGCGTCCTGTAGGGCTATATTTCCTGGTACCTTTTCATTATCATTGTTGTACGTCCTATGTTTGTCACTGTGAAATCTGAGCTGTGTGTTAGCTTGGTTTTGTTCAGGGTTGCTAATCAGATCGTTATCAACAAGACCCACATTGTCATCAAAATGTGTGATGACAGTAGTATCACAATCCTGAATTAAGTAGTCTGTGGGCATGGCCATGTACCCTGTGTAGCCAGAACCACAGTTCCACAGGCATTCAATGTCCTGCTGGTTGTTCTCATATTTTATCGTGGCCTACTGGGCTTCTGTTGATGAATGACACTTAATATGAGATTGCACTGCTACATGCCATTTAACCAGTTGGTGTATACACAAAGTACCTTCAGTAATCGGACGGTGTAAGATTGTGTCAGTTATTATGTTAGCTTTATTGATTCATGATACAAGGGGAATATGACTCGGGTTGACCATATTGGCAGCTAGTTCTTAACCAATCCAATTTATCAACCCTCCCCAGTGCTATTGCAGAGAGAGGGTCAAATTGTGCAATTGTTCTCACCCTAGAGAAACCCAATTGTAGTCCCCGTTTACCTTGATGCATGCTCCCCTACTGCCAACACCGTCAACCTCGCTATGACGAGCATACATATAATTATTATGTACATCAATGGTACCCCAATGAGTTGGGTATGAGCATTGTTGTCTATTCCATTGTTCATTATATGTCTATCAGCTTCAACTGATAGGCTGTTAACATAGTTCTAGTACTTAGTTAGAAAAGACATTATCATGCAATATTGTACTACTATGTAATCAAGCATTAGCATTATGCACATCACCCTACCATGCAAATCCTGTATAACAATTTGTATTACAAGAAAAAAATCATCATTAAATTCAAAATTTTTTTTTCTAAAGTAACAGTTTTTGTCTTCTCAAATGTAAGACAATCCTCCACCTGTAGCTGAGCAGGCAATGTATGTGGTCGACCTAAGTCCTATTTAGTGGATAGTGTTTTACTGTCAGTCGCCTTGGACAGCACCTTGGATGTACACTTGAATTCATGGTATTCTAGAGAGTTCCGTTTCCTGAAGCATGGAGTGCAGAAATGTCTGTATTGGCCATGGTGACTCTTGTAAGACATGAACCGCAATTACATAATTTGCATATCCTGACCTTGTTTCCACTGTTCCCAGAGATGGCTTGACTATTCAATTCCCCACCCTGGGAGCTGTTAATCCAATTAAAGGCCTATTGTATTGTGTCCGGCCAGTCTAGCTGACCTCTTTCTACTTGTGTTATTGAAGGGACTCGTGTTCCTTGAACAGCTGGCCATGAAGTGGATACTATATCCCTGTATCCAACATTGTAACACTCCGATTTTTCTTTGCCCCCTTACCTGAACGTTCTTGGAGATCATACTAATTAAGCAACTGTGAAACTGCTGTCAATATTCCTTGTTGCCACCTGATACATCCCATGGAGGCATTACTGGTATTCTACTCTCAGCCCCTGCCATAGTCGTTGCAGCCCTGCTGCCCTGGGATATCCCGCTGGTACTTGCTGTGCCAACATGAGAGTAAGCAGTGACCAAAAGTTCCTGTGATGGGTCTCTGTCATTCTGTAACACATATGCAGTGCGCGGTAAGTCATGTACTCTTCTATGTATCTGTGGAGATGATATGGGAGTGGAGTTAACAGATGACTTACTTTCCAATTTGTCCATTCTGCG
Source organism: Sabellastarte sp. h YS-2021 (assembly GCA_964017235.1). NCBI lineage: Eukaryota > Metazoa > Annelida > Polychaeta > Sabellida > Sabellidae > Sabellastarte > Sabellastarte sp. h YS-2021. The sequence continues at coordinate 16,105,241 of OZ024933.1, forward strand.
AGATAGAGTTTTGTTAGAAGCTTTCAGAACCTACAGGAGAGTTAAAATTTGTTAACTTGCCTGTCCGTTATATATCTGGGACGCTGGTTGTTGATTCATATCCTGAATAACAACATGACTACTGATGTTAGATGTTGTTTCCACCAAATAAGAACCGTCATTTGGTGATGAAGTCTCCTAATAGGCCGTGCCCTCCAAGAGTACATACAGCCATAGTTGACATATAATGTATCTTCAAGAGCAAGTTCGAAGTGAAATAGATGCCGGTGTCAAGAACATTTTTCTGTTATATCATCAGGTATATAGAATTAGTGGGTCTTTTATTCTCAGACACAAAATATTGTTAAAAATACCATACTGAATGAGAAGGACCCATACCATAATGCTGCCATATGCAGGTCAAATCCTATCCACACAAGCTGTTACATAGACAAATGTTAAAATTAAACATAAGTTTAAGTTAACAAGCAGGTAAAAATGACTTACATTTTACACTCAAAGAAACTTTTTGTTCCTGTCTCTTTTGACCATTTCTGCCAGTTGCTTCAATAAAACAAACAATATCTTGATCATGCATGCTTCTGTCTACTCTAATATCTAGGGTGCTTTCTGTTATTGAAGCATTAAATCTTCCAGACTTCACCTTGTTGGCCCCAGTTCCATGATTCCATCTAATCATAGGTGGAGGATTCCCCTCATCGCTCGAACATTTGAATATTGCTGTAGTACCTTCTTTTACAGAAGGTTTTTGAAATTCTGTTACCTTCAACATAGTTGCTCCAACTGCAGTCGGAAAAAAATGTGCATAAAAATTTAATCATATTTACAAGGCCAACAATTCATTACCACACTCCATCTAATAGCTGTGTTACAGAAACATAACATCTAAAAAGAAGTCATCATGATATGAAGTGTCATCATATATCTTAAAAAGTTATCAAAAATACAACACTGATATTGTTCATTCACGTCCATTTTACCTTTGAACTAAACCATTCTGAAAGAAATGTATTATTCAGTGTTACATTTAACAGGCAGAAATACCTTGTGGAATAGCTATGAGACAACTTTACCATTGATGCTTGTTTTTTTTTCATTTCCTAAAGTATTACTTTTTATTAACAATAAAATGTTTAAAGTCCATGGTGTTTTTTTTCAGGTTTTACATCTGGTACAAGAATCAAAATCAGGTTTTACAAGAACCCAACAATTGAATACTCTTTTAATGTCATTTTAGTATTCAGAAAATGGTTTATCTCTCCAGATATTTATAATGAATTCCATTTCTGTGCTTATGAAAACGGTAATTTTAATATGTGTTTGTTATTTGCAAAGCAGTCTATTGCATTTGCATGTTACAAGAATTTTTAACAAAAAGTAAAATTTAGACCATTGGAACTTCTATTATCCAAATATGGTAAATATGAACTAATCTGCCTCAAAATATCAAATTTTCATACTATTTTTATGCTATATATCATCATATTTCTACTTCATTACTAATAAATTCTATTTTTTGAATCATAATGTTTGGAAAATAGCAGTTCGGGCATGTGCTTTGGACACTTACATATAACTTTTGCATTTTCTGTCACTTTACTCTTGAGACCACTCTTGCTATATGGTCCTGCTTTCCAATCCACATGGCACCAAAATTTACCCCCATTGTCACTTTTGTGAAACATGGTGGTAAATTTCCACTCCAGAAACTTTGTACCATCACCTTGATTACCTTCTATTACCTCGCCTGTGCCATTTGCACTTAGATGTCTTAATTGACCATTATAATAGAACATGAATGAGGTACTTTCATTCCCTGGTAGGATATTTCTGATGACACAAGTGAAATCTTCTTTTACATTTTCGAGATATGGTCCGACCAAATCTTGTTGCGGCATTATTTTGGAATTTCTGTGAGTTAAGCTTACTTCATTTTCATTGGCTGGCAAAACTATAATTACAACATGCAAAATACCAGCACAAATGTAATCCATTAAAAGTGCATTCTGAAATACAAAATGTATAACCAAAATTTTAGCTGAAACAGAAACGTAATCAAATGAAGGCAGTGCTGCTTGGCCAGATTTCTCAAGGGACTTAGCCTAGAGTTAAACATAAAATGAAGATTTTTGTCTTTAATTAAGGCTGAAGTTTGTAGTCTTAGTACATTTAGCAGATTTTTAAAAGCAGCAAACTCTAAGCTTTGGCTAAGTCTGGTGTTAAGTTCACCTGGGAGTGGGCTTAACTTTTGTAAACAAAGACATAAATATGGCTAAAATGGCTGTAAATAAAGTATGAATGTCTAAAGCCACTTCCATAAAGTAGTCTTTGGGAATTTTGTATGTGGTAACAAGGTTTTCCATTTCAAATCAGCATTTATTCCTAGATAAAATGTTCCAAATGAAGGATATATATCACTAGTAGTATATTTTGAATAGAAATAAAAGGTCACATGTCATCCAAAACCACTGTGGTTATTTGACAAGATTAGACTTAGCCAAGTCACCAATTTTTGTCCTTAACCTTGCTCAGACCAAAGTATGTGACTTGAGTCCCTTACTTGGCCAAAAACATGGCTAATTTTAAGACCCATTGTTAAACCGGCCCCAGAACTTCATTCAATTTTATACATTATTAATATCATCTATTGCATAGAAAATATTTAAGTTTTCATAATGTTTGATTAGGTATATATTTTTTTGTAGTAAACATATTACATATATATCAAACATTAAAAATAAGCAATAAATTTATGCTTAAGCGTGTCTTTAAAACGAATTACATTACCAGATATTTTAATGATATATCTGAAAATGTCATTTTTGTCATAAGTGATATTTTAAAAAACCTTTCAAAAACTAGGTTTTTGCAAAGCCACATGATAACTTTTAGTTAATTATTTTAATTAGTGAAGGGCCAGTCACATTTCCAGCTTGGTTTAGTTGTCTTCATTTCAACCTAGGGCCATATTCATTAAACCTTTGTAAAGGTTCCTTTATAAAAGGAAGGGGAAAATCTCCTTTGGTAAGGTAACCTTTAAAATGCTATTCACTAAACCTGCTTTGTCATTTCCTTACCAAATGAGACCTTAAATAAAGGTTCTATCATTAAAGGAGTGCATTCAGTCAAATTGCATTCAGTCAATTGCGTAAAAAAGTTTGTTCACAAAGGCTCCTTTATCTTTCAATACTTTTGTATTTTCTTCTTTCCATATTAATTATTCAGTGTAACAACATAACATGATGTGTTTTCTATTGCAGTTTAAGGTAATACTTTATATTTTAAGAAATGAATACCCAACTTTTAAAGATTCTGATTGCATTCCAAATTCATACAGATATTGTGACACACATATCAAATACATTTTCATTGGGTTTGATAACATATCAGGGGACAAACAGGGATTCCTTAGTAAAAGAATGTCAGTGAATATCAAAATTCAAGATGTCCTTGAAAATTAAGGATTTTCTAGAATGTTAAGGTTTCCCTCAAATTCAAGTGAAGAAAGTACTTTGTTTGGGGGATGTTTAATGAATACACAGGGAAAAAAGGAACAAGAAATAAAGGAACTCCTTAATTTTTAACGGTTCCTTGGAATGAAAGAGGTTTAGTGAGTACAGGCCCTGGTTAACAGGTACAGACAAGGTAATAGAGCAACTGCCTGAAACTGCATCTATTGGAAATTTTAGGTCAAAACAGGTATATACCAAGTCAAATTCAATTCAAATTTAAATTTTATCTTGTTGTGATCTATATCTGACCGAGTATAAAGTTTATAAACTTTGGTCAGTAAACAGAGGTTTTATTCAGTATCTTTTTTCATAAAATAACATGTAGAAAACAAATAAAAAGCCCAAACATTGTCATCTCAAAAGAAAGCCTCACCAAATAGGATTTGCTAGAGGTCTGCCCTGTCCATTGAAATTAAGGCCTTTGCGCTTGTATCCAAAGTTTTGATAATTGTGTTATTATCAGGGTGGCTTTTTGCTTGGATCTGGGAGGCAGTTACTCGATCAATATTGAGTCTCTCCACATAATAACATTATCTCATACTTTTGTCGAGGAAACAGAAATAGTTAAAATCTCTAAATCATGGAGATTTGGGATGAGATATACGCCTGCATTGGATCATTATTTTGTATGCTAGAATTACTAGCTAAATAATTCTACCATTCTACCAACTGAGATATAAGAAGAGTAGTCCTTTACATTAACACTCAAGTTTATGGTTCTAATACAATGCCACAATAACTAAGTATGTATTGGACAAGATAAACACCGACAAATGAATAAATTTAAAATCTGAGAAAGTGTAATTTACTTCTTGATTAACAGTATGACTCAAGGTGGATACAAAGAACAACAATGAGGTGTGACCTTCCTATCTAAATAGGTGGTCTATTTTGAATATTTTACTCACCTTAAAGTTATTGGAGTATTTAATGTTTATATTATTTCCCACTGAAACTTCCAATTTTATTACTTATTTTAATATGACTGATGTTTACCATGTATTATCTCATGTACATTTTTATGCGCATTTTGTTAAATTTTCAATCTATTCAATCTAGTTATTTTGTGAAATAGGTTGATAACACATAAGTGTAACTTTCAAGAGAGACTACAAAGAGGCTATCCTGTATATTATGATAATAGAGATGAATATATTTGATTATTTGCTGTGTTTTTAAATCCTCTACATTCCTCAACTAACTATGTTTATATATTGCCTATGTACTTTTTTGTTAACTTTACTACTATGGACCATTTTTACATGTGTCTGAAATAAAGATTTATTATTATTATATTATTATTAAATAAATAAGCGGTGACTATTTAACATCATATAAACTGCAATAACTAGCTTTATCATGATTGGCTTGGTCTTTATGGAACTCTTACTTTGGGACATTTATAAATTCATTTTAAAACTTGGGGGAAATTGTGCTAAAACTTGTCGGAAATTTGGTTGAAATTGTTTGGAAATTTGTGGAAAATGATGTAACACTAGTCAAAAATAAAATTCTTGAGAGCACAGCGTAGGACTGACAAATGACAAATACTTTTCTCCCTAGGGTAGGTCATTCTCCAATCTTCACATCCTCTAATCTTGCCCAGCAAATGCACCAACATGGTTGGAGTAATCCTTAAAATAGGTATCTTTTTTGTTTTGTTAGTCTTGAGAGATTCCCGCAGTTTTCACCTGCTCCACATATCTATTTATGGCTGGCAGGTTATCCTATAGGTTATGTGGGTGGCCTTATCCTCTTGGATGTGCCATCGGGATCCTGGGTGATAATATATGTCAAATTATGTCTCTCATTTATAGAGCCAAAAGCATATAGGGGACATTCCATCTATTTTGGAACTTCTTCATTTGTTTTCATTATTCAGAACTGATAGGACATGCCAATTATTCTCCCTAGAATTGCTGTAGGATTTCCCAGCAGATCTTGGGGCCAAATGTACATATCATGATTCATTCAACAATCCAGTGATACCCAATGATGTGTAATTTTCTCCAATAGTCAAATATCTGAGCTATCTTTCTGCCCACTTCTAATGGCTGCCAGAAATTGGTGGCTTCGTTTTTCAAGCATTGATACATGCTCTTAAACAATGTCAAAAACTGCAGGGGGCATACCCCCAAAATTTTGGTGCCCTGGAATGTCACTTTGAATTAACTCAGTCAAGAGGTCATTGTACCATCCCTTATTTATCCATTGACAGATCCAAGGGAAAACTCAGGGGTTTTGTGGTTTACTTCCTCATATGGTTGTTGGTGAGGGCTGGGGGAAGGTTGTGTATAACAGGTACTGGTTCTGGGTTCTGATGAACTTGATGTGTCTTTTTTGTGTGGAAATCAGAGTGAAAGTGAAATATTTAACCTAAACACAAAACAAAAATGCCCAAACCTTCTGTAGGAAATATCTTTTATGAAGAGTTGGTACTGTTTGGAATGAGAAAGGGTGAGTAGGAGCAGTAACTAAGGAATTATATGGTGGTGCTTGGATCCAGACTATCTATCGTGACTGTGAAAGTTAAGTCTGGACAGTTTTTTGTGACCAGCTATGACTTGTCTGTTTGGCAGACAAAAATCACCCTGACCCCGAGACATGTTGGGAGGTGGATCCAGACAAGCCAGGATGTACAATGTCCTGTTGTGGAGGTTGAAACGACCATTAATTTTCAATTGCCCGATTCACGTCTTGAATCATAACCCAAGAGTCGAATACACTAGGATAGGGTCAGCTCCAGTGAAATAGGTATGGAAACATCAGCTTATCAGATGCATTTAAGACATAAACTTTTTAATGTTGCTCACATGGCTTCTGAGGTGTTGTGCTAAACTTTATTGAGATGAAGGGATGCCATTAAGCTTCCTTATGTTTCTTCATAAAATTCTAGTTTTAGTATTCCACTATTCATGCATTGTAGTCAGGCCTATATTGTCTAGTGCTAGCTTGTGCATATTCATTTTACAGTCCATCAAACTGAAATATAGTTACATATATCTGTGATATAATGCTGCTGAAATGTCAAACTAATTCACAATTTATATAACACGAATAATGCTTCCTGAAAGAATTCATTGTGTACCCATAGTTACCTCAAACACAATGTGAACAATATATTCAGCCATTTAGGATTGCACATTGAAGATCTAAACTTTGACATTATTCAAGTTAGATGGTATGATGAAGATTTAGAATATTAATTTCCTGTCAAAATATATTATATTTTTATCTCAAATTAAAGCTACTGCAAAATGTTATCAGTTTACCAGGTGAATTCAAGAACAAATGCATGTTCTGATATGAATATTAAAAATAATGTGAAGTTCTGCTGAATAATCACACTAATAATCACTTACCCACAACCTGCAATAGAATGATGTAGCCATAGTCTTCATCTTCCCCTATAGTGTTACATCTGAATAAGCCAGTGTCTGAGATATCAATATGTTTTACAATAAGGGAGGTGTTTTTGGAGTCACTGATAGCATACTTGTCTTTCGTATAGCAGTTAAAGTACTTTGGACGTCCACTAGGTTTGCTGGGGTAAGATTTCATTATCTTTTCCCATGTATTAGACTTGTCCATTTCCCACTGTATGCCATGTACATACTGAGGAACTTCACCACATGGTAGAGACACTGACTCTGTCCCATTTTCTATGTAAACTATCCCATATATCTCCAAAGCTGATTGTGTCTGCAGCAGCCAGAGACCCATACAGACAGCTACAACTATTAAAAGATTGAGTTGTCAAATTAAATGTGTCTTGAATTCACCCCTATTAGGATATGTATCTGTAACAAGGGCAAAAAGGCTTCCGGTCTAAATGCATAGGGCGCAAAGCCTTGAGAGACACTTGAAATGTATTAGTAATTATGAAAGCCTGGCGACCAAAACAAATTCTGTCACGAATCAGTTCTTTCTATTGTGCCTTATTATCCAGTCAATGTTATATATTCTCGAAATACAGAATGGGGCACATATTTCTATATTTGACAGCTTCTCATGGTTAAGGGTTTTTTTCTTTTTTTTTTTGCAAAATTGATTTGTCAGACATTGAATAAAGAGTGGATAATACCCGTAACCTACTCTCTTCAGAGATATAGTAAAAATATATCACTGTTGTAGATGAATAGCATAATACTCGTGCTTTCCACTCACATCATATTCTCATCTTTGTGATTTTTATAACCAAAATACCAAAATGTCATTTTACTTCAGGAATTTTAATATTGAAAATGTCCAGATGTGTAGTCCTATTAATTCGTACTAATCCTAAATAATTTATTTTTTGAACATATTCTTGTAATAGACAAAATTGAAATGAGATATGTTTTTGATGAAACTAGTTTCACTTTTGGGAAAGTAAATTGAATATTGAATTTTAATATACTAAAAGCTTCATCTCACCTGGTAAGTTTGTCTCCATATTACACAAGTCTTTATCAGTTTATGCTTGAAAACCACTGGAATTATTTATAATGCAAGAATATTTATGTGTCCAGAGCTATACACTAATATAATGGCATAATTATTCTGCATCATCTAAAAGATAAAGCTACTAACTACTGTTAATAGGCTTCCTTGCAAAATTTCCCAAGAAGTAATTTTATATCAGACCACTTGTATTGACACTGGCATTGTTTGTATTGGGATTAGCTTTGTTTTTCTTCCTCGTATCAAAACACAAATATATGCAGTAATTTTTAAAACACTATCATATATTTAACAATAGATTTTGTCTCTAGTGACACAAACCTCAACAATCCAGTGTTTCTCATATGTGACAGATAACTGCTGAGTTTCTATGTTCAGGATCACGGGTTCAAACTGAGATTATACAGTGGTATTAAGTCAGATACTGGTGACCTTACCCATTCAAGGAACATGAAAACTTATACACCTTTTATTTTACTTGATGCATTCTGTCAAGTACCTCTATTTTAGAACATTTTCTTCTGCCAATAGAAGGAATGTATAACTCTTTTTAAAAGACTATCTATCAGCATTACTTGGGATTAAAATTATATGTTTGAAGAACTTTTTAAATTGTGTCTTATTGCCGAATCTTACAGGTGTCACACATTAACCAAGAACTGCCATGCCATCTAAATAAGGCATGGCACAACTGCGGGGAAAAATTCGAGGATTTACAGTAGAAAAGCTTGACCAACAAACATATTTATTTGATCAGTATATATAGCAAAAACTTGCTTTATTTATAATGGAACTATTTTTAAGTCATAACTTCCTTATTTAACAATATATATTTGTGCTGCTACTGAACTATAATTAATCAGTATAAAAAGATATAAAACAAGTTTATGTATATTGTTGAATGTGCACGTCCATTTCTATTTTTCTATTGCTATTATTTATTTCCTATCTGCTCATGCCACCCGATTTTCTTGGATAAATACAAGAAATAATGGCATATGCTATTTGAAGGTAATAAAAGGTCTATAGATAATCAAGTTTTAGTGAATGGAGTTTGGAAACATCAGTCCACTTTTCACAAACGAGAGGACAATGACAGGCAATCCGAGTTGTAATGCATTGTGGTTCATTTCTAAATTACATTTCTTTTATACATTTTACATAGGTAAATACAAATAATATTTAATTAAGATCAAAATTATAATAATGAAAAATGATAAATGAGCTATAACACTCAGACATATAACTATTAGAGAAAATCACACATCATTGGGGTATCATTTTTTTGCATGAACCACCATATGTAAATAACAATAAAAATATTTTACTAATAAAAACTTATTTGATGAGTGAAAATGAATGACTTTAACCTTTAAGCCTTTGCACATGTTCTGTTTAAGAGAACTATTATTAAATTATTACGTGATAATAACATAATAAAATAAAAATCGGACCAAATATCAAAATGTACGCTATATATTGGACAAAAGATATAACATTCGGGTTTTTGTACTGTTGCTAATGAACTATCGACATAAATTATCCAAAATGGTACCGATACCAGATCATTCTCTGCAGAGATAGCAATATGGGAACCAGATTACATCCACTAAGACTTATGCTGACCTTGCATGATGCACAGAGCTCTGTGTATTGATTTCATGTTTTAATTTCTCTTTCAGTCAGTATAGGAAATATCCAGGAAGACTTCACCATAACATCTTAGTGACTAATTCTTCAATACCATTTGGGCAACAGTGCCCAAGTAAGAACAAGTGCCCAAGTTATAAGCTAACAAACTTTGTGTTTAACTGCTCGATAATTACGTCTGTTAAGGAAGTATTATTTTTATGACTGTCAATTTGTCTGTTTGTTTGACAGCAGGATTATGCAAATGCTACTGGTTGGATCATCAAGAAAAAAAAAATAAAAATTTGTCTTGGCCTAACTTAGACCTAAATTATGAGAGTGGTCTTGATCACCACCAGAATACCAAAATTCCGGATTTTTCCATTTATTTATTACATGCCTTGGCTGAGGTAAGTGACCACTGAGTGTTCTTGTTACGTATGTGATCTCCGGTTTGAAAGGCATGCAAAATCTCAAAATCCCTTTGGTCTTGCTGCTGTTTAAAGACCTATTCACAGGTAATCTCAACTTTCACCTGGGGACTCAAGACTCTTACGCAGATGATATATCCAATTTACTATATTGGATTGATGTGATTCAGTAATCACACATATTCATGACAAACCTCTAGCACTCCACTATAAGATAATCATTACACCAGCCTTACATTCAGCAAGACATTTTTGTAAGTTTGTGATATATGTGATGATAACCTGAAGACATTAATTGTAAAAGAACTGATCTTTTATATATAAAGTATTCTGAACTTTGATAATATTTTTACCTCCTCCAATTAATAAAACATGACCCTATTTTCGACTTTAGGGTCAGTTGCAAAAGTCGGGAGTTGGGGACACAAATCCAGAAAAAAGGGTGCAAAACTGTTTGGTTTCATCTCCCCAACTGGATGTAATACATCCAAGCTTGTCGGTATCTACCTCTGTTGACTTGTGGCCTGTGTGATATTCTCCATGAAAAGACAGGAAACTATCACGACAAGCCTTAAAAGACAAGCCATAGCAAGTTCCAACACACTGTGGTGACAAACAAACAGGATTGGAGCATTTTCCCAACTCACCCTAGCTGGACTTATAAATTCCTGGAGTCGGGATCCAGAGTCGGGATGGAACCCACATTATATAAACCCCCTCTGGCTGTCAAAAACATCTTTTGTCACTGCACAGATGTCGATTCTACACAAGAGAAACTTTCTACATAAGTTTGGGATACTTGGGATACTTGAGTTTCATATTTTTATCATGATTTGCAGACAGAATAGGAGTCATCTAAAGCCCGGACCAGCCGGCCCTACAGTCACCACCACAGCCACAACCCCAGCTTGCCCCCAGGAAAAGAAGAAAGCCACCAATCCCCTGGGTCATGCCATGAATCCCTCAAAGACAAGAAAACGGATGCTACAGCAACCTCTGAAAGTCTTTATCTTCTAATCCATACACCTCCAACACCAGGTAACTGCAGAAGGCAGTTCTCATTGTCTCCTGCTTTTTCCCCAGAAATGATGACATCATGGTTCTCAAATGTGCAAAATGATCTATGATGTGCTGGTCGACCAAAGAACACCCTGAAACTGCACTGGGGCTGGTGAATGAAGGCAGTGATGTGTTGTCCATGTCAGTTCAAGCTCTAGCGATGTCGTGTGCTGAAGCAATGGATGCACTGGCTCCTCAGACAGGGGACATGAAGCCCGACAATTTGCTGAGTCAATTGCATCTGATTTGTGACTTCAGGAAGTGAAATTTATTCTGTATCCAATTCTTCCTTTATATCACATCTTTTGGGGCCTGTCCAGACTTGGACTGTATGTGTTTGCCATAATGTTACTTTGTGACTCAAACCAGGTCTTACACACCTTGACAGACAGCTTGTGACTGTTGGTAAACCTCCCCCAGAGAAACTCATTCCTTGCTTTGTACTTAAAATGTTCATTAGTCTTGTCATACAACTCCTCGTGGTCCTTCACAAATTCCACAATAGCCTCCTCATCTGAGTCCATCAGTAAGATGTTGGTCATGTGTTTCTTCTTATGTCTTAAGTCTGACTGAGATGTGCCCAACTCTCCTCCACCTTCTGTGCATGTATCCATTTCTGTGTCACTTTTGTCTGTCCTTGCATGTTTTTCTGCCACTTTCTCCTCTGGTGAGTGTGTAGCTTTCTTCCTCCTTATCTGCTGCTGTATCCCCCAGCTCAAATTTAGGAACACTGTTAGTGGAAAGTTCTACCTTCCTCATTCTTGTGTCCTTCTTGGGACCCATTTTCTTTGTAAAAGCAGCATTTTGTAAAAAAAAAATTTCTAATAGCATCTCAGTTGACTTTAATCATTATTTTAATTGCTCAATAAATCAAAGTAAAACTTTTTGTTCTTTTCCTGTTGCAACTTAAAAACAAACGGTAATTTTTATATTGCTTTACCCATGACTGTAACATGAAAATTGGGGGATCGTCCAGGCTCCAACCAATGGCCTTTATTGTGGCAAAGTGTTTTGGAGGGAAAACCCAAGAGGCATATACAGCTTTTCCAATTTCTAAATGTGTGGACTATAAATGTGTGAAAAATGCTATTTTGAGAGCATATGAGTTGGTACCAGAAACATATTGTAAAAAAAATTCAGAATTTATCGTAAACAAGAAAGTTAAACTCTTGTTGAATTTGCCCATGATAAAGAGGTGTAATTTGACAGATGATGTAACTCTAGGGAAATAGAAGCAGACTTTGAAAAACTGTTATTTGATGTTTTGATTGAAGAGTGCAAAAGGTGTATTTGTGATGATATTACATCCTATCTAGATGAACAAAAAGTTGAAAATTGGGAAAAAGCAGCAGCTTGTGCACAAGTCCACTTGCAACAAGAATAAATCCTTTGTTTCTTATTCTGAAGTAGGAAAGCAATCCGAAAATGTAGATCTAGTAAAGAATTCAGATAAGAGTCAAACCTTAAATCAGACTGAGAAAACTTTTTAATGATTGATATACTACAGCAGGCTTTACCTGGCTGTCCCTCTCATGTATTCGTGATCAGAGGATTGGTCTACAGATATAAAATTTGGCACAGATGTATTTAGGCTACTGTGATTCCATTGCTTTGGGTCACCTAAGCTGATGGTCATTAGCAATGGTAATACAAGTGGATGGTCAGTCAAATATGGTACATGCAATAAGTTTAATGAAACAGGAATTACACAAATTTAAGAACAGGCACGAAATTGACAGAGATCTGTAACAGATTATTGTGTTTCTGTTTCATTAGGACACCAGAGCCAATGATAATTGGTGATGGCATAGCAGTCAGTCAAATATGGCCAGTAGTCAGTACTGCAGATGATGAAAAGCTAAACGGTAAAATTTGTACAAAAGGTAACATGTGCAACATATTTTTGGTTTGGTGTTCTTATTTTACTCAACCCAGCTTATTAGGATATCAGTGACCAGTTAGTCAGAACATTTTACCATGATAGATCAAAATAATCTTAATCCTAGACCATTTAGTTTAACATAAGAAATGTTGAAGTCTTGGCCTGTGATTATAAGATATCTATGTAGTCTTCATCTTATCGTAATCATCTTCATTAATTATGCATCCCCTTCACATTTTCGTTAAATTGTGCAGTGGTGCCTGCTCTACTATATTTACATTTTCTTATGCTTATGTCTCACAACCACATCATGCAAAAATGGAACAAGCTATGCTGGCATCTTCTTGACATATCTAGTGTGACAGCCAGTTTTCTTCCTTCCCCCCACCTATCCCACTCACTAAGGTCTGGGATTTCCTACGGCATTGTGGTTGATTATTAGGTTTACCCCACTGGAGGGTGGACATATTACTTTTGCTTTTTCCGGCATCTGCCATCCAACATCTGCCGTCAGTCATTATGCTTGGTTTCCGGTCATTTCAAGGAAAAGTATTTATCCCATCTTTACCAAATTTGGAATAGGTGTACTTTGTACTTTGCTACTTGTTTTGTTCCGGACATTTTAAGGAAAAATATTTAACATATCTTTACCAAATTTGGTATGAGCAATAGTGCGGTGAATAGCTTGCTTGGGATTGCTTTTAGTTATAATAGTTATATAACTGACTGAGTAATACCTACTGAGTTAATTTGAGTAGCTTTTTTATTTTAACCATTGTAAAGGAAAACTATTTCACCTATGTTCACAAAATTTAGTATGGAGGATTATTGAATCAGTAGCTTGCTTGGGATTGCTTTTGTTGATAATACCTTATAGTTAACTGAGTAATAGCTACTGTGCTATATAGCTTTTATGCTATTTTGAATTAACTTTTTTCTGGACATGTTAATGAAACAATGTTTTCTACCTTTACCAAAATTTATATGAAGGAAAATTGGGTCCATAATTTGTCCAGGATAGCTTTTGATCGATGATAGCTTTGTAGCTATCTCACTAATAGCTGCTCTGCTATTTTGAGCCTACTCTGAATTGCATTTCTGTTTTCATTCTTTTAAAGGAAACTTATCTGACTCATCTTTTTAAAATTTGGTGTGAAGGTTTATAGGATCAATTGCTTGATTGGTGTTGTTCCTGATGGTAATAGCTTAAATCTCCTGAGTAATAGCTAAATAGCAAAAACATAAATATGTCTATCTCCTAAAGCGTGCGAGACAGAGCGATTTTGTCAATATTTTTGACCCACAGGGTATGTAATGTACTCTTGGCAATTATAAAAAATTTCCTCTCCCCAAAAATGGTGGCCATTTTGAATTTTTTTCCAAAAATGAAAAAACACAAATTTGCTTCTATCTCCTTCACCGTGCGAGAAAAATTTTCCTTCCCTTAAAAATTACAGCCATTTTGAATTTTTGCCAAAAACATTGTAAATTTTGAATGCTTGTATTTCCTTAGCTGGCAATCCAGCAAATAAAACATGTGTTTGAACTTTAACCGAGGTCAGCTCCAAGATGACATTCCGACCTTCGTCACTTGAAGGTCAATATCACACGACAAGGTCACCGAAAGGCCAGCAGCTTGGTCAGTAGTGAATAATTACATATCTAAAGTCCTTTGATTCTATAAACTGCCCAAGCTGCCAGCAAAAATCGAGCAGCAATCATGCAAAGACACAGAAAGTTATACAAGGTCAGGCAATACATCCAAGCTCAAACAGATGTCAAATTCCCAGCTGACAGACGTGGCCGGGTAAGGCAAGAAGGCCAGTAGCTAAAGTCAGTGTATTCTAAATTGCTAATGCTATTTTATCTTCATTTAACAATTAAAATGTACGTATTTTTAGCAAAATTGTTCTGAATCATATATAAGCAATGTACAGGGTGAAGGAAAGATACCCAAACCCTAGTAGGACTAGTGACGTAAAGCCTGTTGAAATGCAAGGGCGACCAGGGACACAGCAGTGACAGCAGAGGAAAGGTAGGTCCAGATAGCATCAGATTTCCATATGCCGTGTTTCATAATGTGCTCCAGAGGCACCCCATTTTGAAAAGCCCAAGCAGCCCCACCCCTACAGAAATCATGGAATGTGAGGGAGGGGTTTAAGCCCAAGAACCCAGACACATCTTTCAAGTGCTTGCGAGCTACTGAATCCGTTAGAGGAACCCAGCCTTTGGGTTTGGGAATGACAAATACTGGGGAATTATCTGACCCTGGAAAAATCTGGAACATTGCTTTAAGTGCTGCCACAGGACACATGTGTGAACCGTCTAAGTCAGGAAGTCATATGGTTACAAAATCTCTTCGATTTTGAAGGGTTTTTGACCATTTAATGAGCAATACTGTTGAAAAGTGGCCCCCAAAATGACATCTGCTCTTGCCAAATGCCTAGTAAAATCAAATTGGTTAACCGCATGGGGTAAGACATTTGACATTCTAAGAAAAGAGAAGAACATAAGCAAATATAATGGTTTGTAAACTTGAGAAAATTGCATGTGATCACAGAGCTGGATAATTTTTTCAAGCAATGGAATATCTAGTGAGTTTGTGATATATGTGATGATAACCTGAAGACATTAATTGTAAAAGAACTGATCTTTTATATATAAAGTATTCTGAACTTTGATAATATTTTTACCTCCTCCATTTAATAAAACATGACCCTATTTTCGACTTTAGGGTCAGTTGCAAAAGTCGGGAGTTGGGGACACAAATCCAGAAAAAAGGGTGCAAAACTGTTTGGTTTCATCTCCCCATAGCAAGTTCCAACACACTGTGGTGACAAACAAACAGGACTGGAGCATTTTCCCAACTCACCCTAGCTGGACTTATAAATTCCTGGAGTCGGGATCCAGAGTCGGGATGGAACCCACATTATATAAACCCCCTCTGGCTGTCAAAAACATCTTTTGTCACTGCACAGATGTCGATTCTACACAAGAGAAACTTTCTACATAAGTTTGGGATACTTGGGATACTTGAGTTTCATATTTTTATCATGATTTGCAGACAGAATAGGAGTCATCTAAAGCCCGGACCAGCCGGCCCTACAGTCACCACCACAGCCACAACCCCAGCTTGCCCCCAGGAAAAGAAGAAAGCCACCAATCCCCTGGGTCATGCCATGAATCCTTCAAAGACAAGAAAACGGATGCTACAGCAACCTCTGAAAGTCTTTATCTTCTAATCCATACACCTCCAACACCAGGTAACTGCAGAAGACAGTTCTCACTGTCCCCTGCTTTTTCCCCAGGAATGATGACATCATGGTTCTCAAATGTGCAAAATGATCTATGATGTGCTGGTCGACCAAAGAACACCCTGAAACTGCACTGGGGCTGGTGAATGAAGGCAGTGATGTGTTGTCCATGTCAGTTCAAACTCTAGCGATGTCGTGTGCTGAAGCAGTGGATGCACTGGCTCCTCAGACAGGGGACATGAAGCCCGACAATTTGCTGAGTCAATTGCATCTGATTTGTGACTTCAGGAAGTGAAATTTATTCTGTATCCAATTCTTCCTTTATATCACATCTTTTGGGGCCTGTCCAGACTTGGACTGTATGTGTTTGCCATAATGTTCCTTTGTGACTCAAACCAGGTCTTACACACCTTGACAGACAGCTTGTGACTGTTGGTAAACCTCCCCCAGAGAAACTCATTCCTTGCTTTGTACTTAAATTGTTCATTAGTCTTGTCATACAACTCCTCGTGGTCCTTCACAAATTCCACAATAGCCTCCTCATCTGAGTCCATCAGTAAGATGTTGGTCATGTGTTTCTTCTTATGTCTTAAGTCCGACTGAGATGTGCCCAACTCTCCTCCACCTTCTGTGCATGTATCCATTTCTGTGTCACTTTTGTCTGTCTTTGCATGTTTTTCTGCCACTTTCTCCTCTGGTGAGTGTGTAGCTTTTGTTACATATATTGGACACTATACTAGTACATTGTGTATTACAAATATTAGGCACTATATTAGTGCATTGTTTAATTTAAGCTTTATGTTTATACATTGTCATAAAAGATAATTGTGTTGTTGGTTCTTTTTGTGTGTTGACATTTAAAGTAAGGGAGTTATTGACTTTTGTGTTTTAGTGTTTATTGATTTGTTCACAGACTGGGGGAAATCCCCCCCTCAGTGGTTATGATAGATTTGGGGAAACCCAATTGCCAGTAGTTTCTAGAACTTCCTCCTTTAGCCTAGATGGTTCAAGCTTTTCTGAGTTGGTTCTGTATAATTCCAGAGAAATCTGTGAATGTATATAAGGAATGTACATCTGACCACAAGTGAACTTTGTATTCGCTTGCTATAAGGAGAGCTATTGTGTTTTGGAATATAATATATGCTTATATCACTGTGAACTTTTACTGGAGTGAACTAGATACATTGTCTGGACAGATTTATTGTACTTTGGATATTTTGGATATTGTACATTCATATAACAGAGAGTGAATTTACTGCATTTTGGACATTGTCCACATCTTGGAGCAGACAGTACAGTTGTGTTAACTCTCTAAATATCTCCAGACAGACATTCTGTGTGACTGGATATATAAAGGATAGCAGGACAAGCACCTTTTGTGTTGTTGAGTGTGGGACGGGTCACAGGATATAGATATCTGTGTGCGAGTGAACGCTGGACAGATCACGGGACAGACCACAGGACATTGGACAGATCACAGAATATACCACAGGACGGATTACAGAACAGATTGCAGGATACGGCGGATAAACTTATTCTTAATCTCAGTGGTCAGGTCAGCTAGATCTTGTTATTGTATTATTGTGCTTAGTTAAAGGCATACCAGTTGACTGTAATCATTATTGTTAATCGCTAAATAAATTTGTTAAGTTAAGCTTTTTGCTTTTTTTTTCTGTTACAACTTAAAGACAACCGGTAATTGCTACCGCGCTTGCCCGTGACCGTAACAGGAAAATTGGGGGCTCGTCCGGGATCCAACCATTTGATTACAACTATTTGATCAACCGTTCAATTAACATTTTGAAAATCCATTTGATTTAGTAATTGGTTACAGTCAACAGTGCTCAAAATGGCTAGTGCTAAAGAGTTTGTACAGTCACCATCTATGGAAGTTCTAGAAACTTTTAAAAAAGATATGTTAATGCAGATAGCACAAGAGTTACAGTTAGAGGTGAAAAGGTCAACACGTAAACATGAACTTAAAAGGCTTATTGTTGAACAGTTAGTTGATGAAGATGTTTTACCTGATAGTTGTTTAGAAGTGTATAAGCCTCTACCAATGGAACCTTCTGGGCAATATGAGATCAGGCGATTAGAAATTGAAAGAGAGCTAAAACTTAGAGAATTTGAAGCTAGAGAAAGAGAGCTTGAAGCTCAACAACGAAAAGAAGAGCTTCAAGCTCAACAGCGAAAAGAAGAGCTTGGGGCTCAACAGCGAAAAGAAGAGCTTGAAGCTCAACAGCGAGAAAAGGAACTTGAGCTTAAACATGAAAGAGAAATGAGAGCTTTAGAACTCAATGCCCGTAGAATTGCCCATGAAGAGTCCATTGCTACCAAATTTGATTTGGGTAAAAATGTGCGACTGGTACCACCTTTTAATGAGTCGGAGGTCGATAAGTACTTTCAACACTTTGAAAGAGTAGCTCAAAATTTGAAATGGCCTATAGACCAGTGGCCTTTATTGCTGCAAAGTGTTTTGAGGGGAAAGGCCCAGGAGGCATACACGGCTTTGCCAATTTCTGAATGTGTGGACTATAACTCTGTCAAAAATGCTATTTTGAAAGCATATGAGTTGGTACCAGAAGCATATCGTCAAAAATTCAGAAATTATCGTAAACAAGAAAGTCAAACTCATGTTGAATTTGCCCATGAGAAAGAAGTGTACTTTGACAGATGGTGCAATTCTAGGGAAGTAGGTACAGACTTTGAGAAACTTAGGCAAGTTATTTTGATTGAAGAGTTCAAAAGGTGTGTTCGTGATGACATTAAAACCTATCTAGATGAACAGAAAGTTGAAAATTTGGCAAAAGCAGCAGCTTATGCTGATGACTATGCGCTAACTCACAAGTCCACTTTCAACAAGAATAAGTCCTTTGGTCCTGCTAAAAAGTCTTATCCAGAAATAGGAAAGAAATCTGAAAATGTAGCTCCAGAAAAGAGTTCAGATAAGGGTCAAACCTCAAATCAGACTATGAGTAAGGATAGGAAACCCAGATCCTTTGCTCCTGTGTGCCATTATTGTAAGAAACCTGGGCATGTTATGTCTGACTGTTGGCTCTTAAAGAAGAGAAGAGAAAAGGAGGCAACGCCCAACGCCTTTGTGTCTAGCAAGTCTAACTGGCGTTCAAATCCCAATAAAGCAGAGTCTAGTATTGGTTTAGACAAGTCTGAGATTATTAGGGAAGAGTTCAAACCTTTTGTGTCTGAGGGTTTTGTATCCTTGGAAAGTAGTTCCAGTCAGGTCCCCATTAAGATATTAAGAGACACTGGAGCTACTCAGTCCTTACTTTTAGAAGGTGTATTGCCATTGAGTGTAAGCACATCTACTGGTGAGAGTGTCATTGCTCAAGGTATTGAAGGAGGCTGTGTGAACGTTCCCTTGCATAAGGTCAAGTTAGTATCAGACTTAGTTACTGGTTCTGTTTTTGTGGGTACCAGGCCCACTTTACCCATTAAAGGGGTATCTTTGTTGTTGGGAAATGATCTTGCAGGTGGAAAGGTAGTTGCTGATCCTAAGGTTACTTCTAAGCCGATCACTTTGGTTAGCACTGAGAAATTAGAAGAGGTTATTCCTGGTATTTTTCCCTCCTGTGCTGTGACTCGAGCTATGGCCAAAAAGGCCCAAGAAGAACCAAAAGATTGTAAACAATCTACAGATCTCTTAGTTGATTTGTCAGATACATTCTTGAACAACTATGACCATGATGTGCAGAATTTTAGTGATACTAATCCCAAGGATAGGGTAGATTCTGAAAAACAAGACCCAATTGACTGCAAAGATGTATCGCTTTCAAAATCAAAATTGATTTCAGAACAGGAAAATGACCCTGAATTAGCTCCTTTGTTCAAGTTGGTCTTCCCACCAGTAGAGCTAGATAAGGTCCCTGTAGGCTATTATGTCAAAAATGGTGTACTTATGCGAAAGTGGAGGCCACCAAATGTCCCTGCATCTGAAGAATGGTCAGTAGTACACCAGATTGTTGTGCCAAAAGTGTACCAAAGTGAGATATTAAAATTGGCTCATGAATCTCCAATGGGTGGCCATTTAGGCATCAACAAAACTTACAACAAGATAACCAAACATTTCTATTGGCCTCAAATTCGGCACTGTGTGGCAGAATTTTGCAAAACTTGTCACACTTGTCAAATGGTAGGGAAGCCAAACCAAAAAATTCCTGTAGCTCCTCTCAAACCCATTCCAGCGTTTGAGGAACCATTTAGCAAAGTGATAATTGACTGTGTAGGTCCCTTACCAAAAACTAAATCCAGAAACCAATATCTTTTGACCATTATGTGCGCCTCAACCAGATTTCCCGAAGCCATACCATTGACCAACATAACAGCTCCCAAAATCTCAAAAGCTCTGGTTAATTTCTTTACTCTAGTTGGCTTACCAAAAGAAATCCAGTCAGATCAAGGGTCAAATTTTATGTCAGGACTATTTCAACAGGTTGTATTTCAGTTAGGTGCCAAACAGATCAAATCTAGTGCTTATCACCCAGAATCCCAAGGTGCACTTGAAAGGTTCCATTCCACTTTGAAGAATATAATTAGGACATTTTGTTTAGATAATGAAAAAGACTGGGATGAAGGCATTAGCTTATTGTTGTTCGCAGTTAGAGAGTCTGTTCAAGAGTCTTTAGGCTTTAGTCCCTTTGAGTTGGTCTTTGGCCATTCAGTCCGTGGTCCTCTCAAGCTGTTGAAGGAAAACTGGTTATCTGAGAACACCGAGAGCCTAAATCTGTTAGACTATGTCTCGAAGTTCAGAGATAAGTTGAAGAAGGCTTGTGAGCTGGCGCAACAAAACTTGAAAACTGCTCAGTCAAAAATGAAGATGCTTTACGATAGGAAGTCGCAAAACAGTACTTTCAAACCAGGTGACAAGGTTTTAGTGTTACTACCTGTCCAGGGAAATACGTTACAGGCCAGATATCACGGGCCATACAAAGTGTTAAAGAGAGTAGGTGACCTGGACTATATCATTGAAACCCTGGACAGAAGAAAGTCAACCCAACTATGTCATGTAAATATGGTAAAGCCATACTTTGAAAGAGGTATAACATAGCTTATGATGGCTATTAATAGAAACACTGTTAAAGATAGGAATTCAGTGTATAAACAGGACTTTGAAAAAGTAACATATGGCGTCCGCATGGATACGCCCTGTCCAGAAGCTGTATTTAAATTGTAATTTATATACCTGTAATTAGTAAGTTTATAAAGGTTATACATGGTACTAATTTTACTTTTGTATTTAGATAAATATGTTTTGTAAAAAGTTATTACCTGTGTATATATACCTGGTAAAAATCTCTTGTAAAATTTTGTAACTCCTTGGCTTCCAAAATTTTTCTTTAAGGGGGGAGGTGTTACATATATTGGACACTATACTAGTACATTGTGTATTACATATATCAGGCACTATATTAGTGCATTGTTTAATTTAAGCTTTATGTTTATACATTGTCATAAAAGATAATTGTGTTGTTGGTTCTTTTTGTGTGTTGACATTTAAAGTAAGGGAGTTATTGACTTTTGTGTTTTAGTGTTTATTGATTTGTTCACAGACTGGGGGAAATCCCCCCTCAGTGGTTATGATAGATTTGGGGAAACCCAATTGCCAGTAGTTTCTAGAACTTCCTCCTTTAGCCTAGATGGTTCAAGCTTTTCTGAGTTGGTTCTGTATAATTCCAGAGAAATCTGTGAATGTATATAAGGAATGTACATCTGACCACAAGTGAACTTTGTATTCGCTTGCTATAAGGAGAGCTATTGTGTTTTGGAATATAATATATGCTTATATCACTGTGAACTTTTACTGGAGTGAACTAGATACATTGTCTGGACAGATTTATTGTACTTTGGATATTTTGGATATTGTACATTCATATAACAGAGAGTGAATTTACTGCATTTTGGACATTGTCCACATCTTGGAGCAGACAGTACAGTTGTGTTAACTCTCTAAATATCTCCAGACAGACATTCTGTGTGACTGGATATATAAAGGATAGCAGGACAAGCACCTTTTGTGTTGTTGAGTGTGGGACGGGTCACAGGATATAGATATCTGTGTGCGAGTGAACGCTGGACAGATCACGGGACAGACCACAGGACATTGGACAGATCACAGAATATACCACAGGACGGATTACAGAACAGATTGCGGGATACGGCGGATAAACTTATTCTTAATCTCAGTGGTCAGGTCAGCTAGATCTTGTTATTGTATTATTGTGCTTAGTTAAGGGCATACCAGTTGACTGTAATCATTATTGTTAATCGCTAAATAAATTTGTTAAGTTAAGCTTTTTGCTTTTTTTTTCTGTTACAACTTAAAGACAACCGGTAATTGCTACCACGCTTGCCCATGACCGTAACACTTTCTTCCTCCTTATCTGCTGCTGTATCCCCCAGCTCAAATTTAGGAATACTGTTAGTGGAAAGTTCTACCTTCCTCATTCTTGTGTCCTTCCTGGGACCCATTTTCTTTGTAAAAGCAGCATTTTGTAAAAACAAATAAATTTCTAATAGCATCTCAGTTGACTTTAATCATTATTTTAATTGCTCAATAAATCAAAGTAAAACTTTTTGTTCTTTTCCTGTTGCAACTTAAAAACAAACGGTAATTTTTATATTGCTTTATCCATGACTGTAACATGAAAATTGGGGGATCGTTCAGGCTCCAACCAATGGCCTTTATTGTGGCAAAGTGTTTTGGAGGGAAAACCCAAGAGGCATATACAGCTTTTCCAATTTCTAAATGTGTGGACTATAAATGTGTGAAAAATGCTATTTTGAGAGCATATGAGTTGGTACCAGAAGCATATTGTAAACAAAATTCAGAATTTATCGTAAATAAGAAAGTTAAACTCTTGTTGAATTTGCCCATGATAAAGAGGTGTAATTTGACAGATGGTGTAACTCTATTGAAATAGAAGCAGACTTTGAAAAACTGTTATTTGATGTTTTGATTGAAGAGTGCAAAAGGTGTATTTGTGATGATATTACATCCTATCTAGATGAACAAAAAGTTGAAAATTGGGAAAAAGCAGCAGCTTGTGCACAAGTCTACTTGCAACAAGAATAAATCCTTTGTTTCTTATTCTGAAGTAGGAAAGAAATCAGAAAATGTAGATCTAGAAAAGAGTTCAGATAAGAGTCAAACCTTAAATCAGACTGAGGAAACTTTTTAATGATTGATATACTACCGCAGACTATAACTGGCTGTCCCTCTCATATATTTGTGATCAGAGGATTGGTCTACAGATATAAAATTTGGCACAGATGTATTTAGGCTACTGTGATTCCATTGCTTTGGGTCACCTAAGCTGATGGTCATTAGCAATGGTATTACAAGTGGATGGTCAGTCAAATATGGTACATGCAATAAGTTTAATAAAACAGGAATTACACAAATTTAAGAACAGGCACGAAATTGACAGAGATCTGTAACAGATTATTGTCTTTCTGTTTCATTAGGACCCCAGAGCCAATGATAATTGGTGATGGCATAGCAGTCAGTCAAATATGGCCAGTGGTCAGTACTGCAGATGATGAAAAGCTAAACGGTAAAATTTATACAAAAGGTAACATGTGCAACATATTTTTGGTTTGGTTTTCTTATTTTACTCAACCCAGCTTATTAGGATATCAGTGACCAGTTAGTCAGAACATTTTACCATGATAGATCAAAATAATCTTAATCTAGACCATTTAGTTTAGCATAAGAAATGTTCAAGTCTTGGCCTGTGATTATAAGATATCTATATAGTCTTCATCTAATAGTAATCATCTTCATTAATTATGCATCCCCTTCACATTTTCGTTAAATTGTGCAGTGGTGCCTGCTCTACTATATTTACATTTTCTTATGCTTATATCTCACAACCACATCACGCAAAAATGGAACAAGCTATGCTGGCATCTTCTTGACATATCTAGTGTGACAGCCAGTTTTCCTCCTTCCCCCCACCTATCCCACTCACTAAGGTCTGGGATTTCCTACGGCATTGTGGTTGATTATTAGGTTTACCCTACTGGGGGTGGACATATTACTTTTGCTTTTTCCGACATCTGCCATCCAACATCCGCCGTCAGTCATTATGCTTGGTTTCCGGTCATTTCAAGGAAAAGTATTTATCCCATCTTTACCAAATTTGGAATAGGTGTACTTTGTACTTTGCTACTTGTGTACTTGTTTTGTTCCGGACATTTTAAGGAAAAATATTTAACATATCTTTACCAAATTTGGTATGAGCAATAGTTCGGTGAATAGCTTGCTTGGGATTTCTTTTTAGTGATAATAGTTATATAACTGGGTGAGTAATAGCTACTGAGTTAATTTGAGTGGCTTTTTTATTTTAACCATTGTAAAGGAAAACTATTTCACCTATGTTCACAAAATTTAGTATGGAGGATTATTGAATCAGTAGCTTGCTTGGGATTGCTTTTGTTGATAATACCTGACAGTTAACTGAGTAATAGCTACTGTGCTATATAGCTTTTATGCTATTTTGAGTTAACTTTTTTCTGGACATGTTAATGAAACAATGTTTCTACCTTTACCAAAATTTATATGAAGGAAAATTGGGTCCATAATTTGTCCAGGATAGCTTTTGGTCGATGATAGATTTGCAGCTATCTCGCTATTAGCCTACTCTGAATTGCATTTCTGTTTTCATTCTTTTAAAGGAAACTTATCTGACTCATCTTTTTAAAATTTGGTGTGAAGGTTTATAGGATCAATTGCTTGATTGGTGTTGTTCCTGATGGTAATAGCTTAAATCTCCTGAGTAATAGCTAAATAGCAAAAACATAAATATGTCTATCTCCTAAAGCGTGCGAGACAGAGCGATTTTGTCAATATTTTTGATCCACAGGGTATGTAATGTACTCTTGGCAATTATAAAAAATTTCCTCTCCCCAAAAATGGCGGCCATTTTGAATTTTTTTCCAAAAATGAAAAAACACAAATTTGCTTCTATCTCTTTCACCCTGCGAGATTTCGTTGAAATTTTGGACCTACAGAGTATCTTAAACCATGCAAACACAAATTTACTTCTACCTCCCTAACCATCCGAGATAGAGTGATTTTGTCAAAATTTTCGACCCACAGGGTATCTAAGTAATATACTAATAGCAATTTTCAAAAACTTTTCCTCTCCTAAAATGGTGGCTATTTTGAATTTTGGAATTTTTTTCCAAAAATGGCAAAACAAAAGTTTACTTCTACCTCCTTAACCGTGCAAGATACAGCAATTTCATCGAAATTTTCGACCCACAGGGTATCTCAGCAAACTACCCTTTCCAAAAATTTTCCTTCCCTCAAAAATTACAGCCATTTTGAATTTTTGCCAAAAATTGCAAAAATACAAATTTGCTTCTATCTCCTTAACCGTGAGAGCTAGAGCGATTTCTTCAATAATTTCCACGCACAGGGTATCTCACCAAACTACTCTTTGCAATTTTTCTTCTCCCCAAAAATGGCGGCCTTTTTGATTTTTTGCCAAAAATGCAAAAACACATTTTGCTTCTATCCACTTAACTGTGCAAGATAGAGCAATTTCGTCAAGTTCAATTTCTTGCCAAATTTGTCCAAGTTTTACAGCAAAACTGATGCTTCTCTTTGCTTTTTTAAATATATGCCTTCTCTATCAAACATAAGGTAAAGTAGATGTAACCTTAATAATATTTAGAAATTTTACACCAACCAATCCATATTTATTTATTACAATTTCAATCATGTAAGCTATTATATATCTATAATATGTAAAGGTGCTTTATTAATTACTATAGTAACAAAAAAAGAGTATAGTCATTTGCAAAACTTGCATTGTTAGTACTACAGATAACGCTACTGTGTATGCATTATGTCCCTAGTTCCATGCTATTCTTCACATTTTATTTTGGACTTCTTTTTATTTTGGTTGTTTAAGGAAGTTTGAGATTGTGGAAAATTGGTTTTCTAAGATTTCTTGGATTGGAAGATTTATTCATCTTTTGTCTTTTGTCATTTTGATTCATGTTTGTCTTTTTGAAGAATGTTTCCTCTCTTGACTGCGTTCAGAATCCATGGGAAAAATAAATCTGTAAGCATGAAACCTGATCTTTAACCTGTTGCAGTCATGTTCATGCAAATGTGGAGGCCACTTTGCTTCAAATTGTATTCCTGCTGGCCAACTGAAGATTATCAGTAGTGGTGCTTTGACATCATGTCTGTCAAACCCTCACCCTGGGGGTAAGTATGCAACTACCTAAAAGTAACACCTCGATTTTTAACAGTGGGGCCTCCATTTAGTAACTCTCCATGTCCTAGCACCTGTAAAGAAGTTTGAACTGATTAGTTGACCTTTTGTTTAGACCCCGGTTAAGGACCTTTGTCCTTAATTTCTAAACTTCCAGCATTGAGAATAGACTGTCAAAATATTTTCACTGACATAAGTTATTGAAGGCCCTGAATTATTGAAGACCCCGAAGGCATTTTAATGTAGTTTTACAGTTTCACTCTTTTAAATGCTTACAATTATTATGGTATTTTATGCTTTATTTTGCACATCTACCAGAATTATCGTACTCTTATCAATGTTTCGGTGTTGTATATGTATTCCAACTCATAAAACTCTTCAAATTCAGATTAGGTCTCAGTATACAGCAGGCTTGGCTGTATAAACCCGAAATTGGAACTCTCTCGTCATCTTAAGTCATTTGGGTAGAATCACAAATCTTGGTCGTGCTGTGTGTTATGGTGCCAAATTTCATGCTGTAGACTAATTTGCACAATCCCTTCTCTGTGTCAGCATATTCAGTATGGTCCAGTGTTCATAGTGAACTTACCGGTATACCATAACAAATGACCATTGGCTTCAAACCCCTCAAATCCTAGAAGCACTGTATCTTAATCTACATCTGTGCCAAATTTCATGCCTGTAGGACAATTTTCACAATCCTTTCTCTATTCCATGTCGAATACTTACCATTTGCCATACTGCCCAACTTGCCTTTACAAATTACCATTGGCATTAGTACCCTCGCAAAATGAAATCACTATATCCTTATCTACATCTGTGCCAAATTTCATGCCTGTAGACCAATTTGCACAATCCTTTCTTAGTACTATGTTCAGCACTGTCCAGTGTCAACAATGGACTGACCGGTATGCCATTACAAATGACCATAATGGATTCATAATATCCTAATGTACATCTGTACCCAATACCATGCCTGTACACTAATTTCACAATGCATTCTCTGTTCTAAGTTAAGGATTGACCACTGCCCATATTGAACTGACCGGTATGTCATTACAAATTCAGCACCCTCATACAATGGAATCACTGTATGCTAATCTACATCTGTGCCAAATTTCATGCTTGTAGACAATTTTGTGCGATCAAGTCCCTAACAGCCTGGAATAATATGATTAGGACAAATTGTTTAGACAATGAAAAAGACTGAGATGAAGGCATCAGCTTATTATTTTGGCAGTTAGGGAATCAGTTAGAGAATCATTAGGCTTTAGTCACTTTGAGTTGGCCTTTGGTCATTCAGTGCATGGTCCTCTCAAGCTGTTGAAAGAGAACTGGTTATGTGAAAATACTGACAGCCTATAACTATGTCTCAAAGTTTAGAAATAAGTTGAAAAAGGCCTGTGTAATCAAGGTACATACCGTTCACGGCTTTACCAATTTACAAACACAGAAACAGAAAACGGTAAAGCACCCACTTCCGTTTTACTGTTTTACTGCTTTGAAACAGTTAAAGGGTTAGATACTTAGTTCTATTTTCTTGTAAGTCAATGAGAAATGTGTAAAGAACCTTTTAACAGTTTATATGCTGTAACAAAGCATTAATGAATATCAGGCCTTTTACTGTTTAACATAATACTTTTTAACTCTTTCACTATTTTTGCTGGATTTTGTCTTTTTTGGGGGGGGTGGGGGGTGACGGGGGAGGGGGGCAGCCACATGCTGGTGAGACGTGACTTTCGTGGTAATACTTTAAAGGCCCATGACGTCACTCATGTTAGTGACATCACAACACAGAGTGCTTTATACGTTCCATAAAGATTTTGAAACAATTCATTTCAGCAATTATATATGCATTTTCAGTGTAATTTCATCAAGACATAACTGATGTCAATTATTTATTTTAAGCATACATTATTTTATACAAACGATGGTTGCTCCTTAATTTTGTATTGTAACTATGACATACAATAATAATAATGGAGATAAAGGACATTATAAGTACTCATAAACATGGAGCAGGACATGGAGCTGGACAAATCAGGTCTCAGCAAACTTACCCAAGTTAAATCAAACAATAATATGTAATACAATAAGAATAATCTTACAGTGCTAAATCTCCATCAACATGATATGCAATAAAGCCATCATTTATCTATGAACAGTACAAATAGTATCAAGTATGCATCATTAATTCTAACTTTATTTTTAAAAATTGACAAAGTGTGGGTAATATGTATCAAAGATACTAGTATTTGGTTGCTGTAATCAAGTCCTTAAATCTGTGTCCTTTAGACATTTGTTTTGACTTTGTCTATGTAGATACTTGTTAGGAACATTGGTAAGGGAGTATAGGAGCACATCAGAGGCAGATCTAGGGAGAGAGGCATGGAGGGCGCACCCTCTCTTTCAGAGTTTGAAACCCTTGTCATAGGGCTTTTTATCCCTGTCCACATCCCCTGTAATCCCCCAGCCCTAGATCTGTCTCTATAATGCAGTGTTTCCATTGGAACCGACAGGCCGGTAACCATGCATTTTTTGAGAGTCGGACCAATGTTTACATGGTCGGTAAGGGTCGGTTGCAATTTCACGGCCTGTCGGGGAGAGTCGGTGAAACATCTTGTTCCCAACCTAGGTTCCGCCCCCTTTGTAACTGGCTTGTCTTAGTCACTTCACATCTTGTCTGTATCACTTCCAGGCCTGTCTGTTACCCTTCCAGGCCTGTCCTTATCACTTCGAGGCTTGTCCTTTCATGAAGCCGGCCTGTCTTTTGCAACTTAAGAACTTTTCATTTGCAGTCCATTCCCAGCATGATATGAGGTAAAAATATGACAAAAAATTATGTCAAGAATGACAAAGAAACATAGCAAGTGATGATAGTTTTGAAGATAACAGATAGTGAAGGTCCACGTGTATGCTTCAAGTAACTGAGAATCCTTAAAAAGGGATTTATTTCGTTACATAATAAACAAATTCTTGGCATATTTCACCAGGGCATTTTTTTGACAAACTATTTGGATCCAATTGGAATATTGAAGGGGTCCTTCCCAGAGCCTCGAAATTGTAGTATAAAAGGCAGCAACAAGCAGAAGGTTTTCATTGTCATGTAAGAGATTGTTAGAAGCACATCTCTCTCTGCTTGTTTGCACAGTTTAAAATTTCGTATTTTAAATGGACTTTTTCATTCATAATCTGAAGCAGACATACATTGATTTATTTCTTATATAATATTGAAATAAAAAAACCTGAAATGTATAATTAAAATAACAAAAAAATAAATTTGAACATTTAGGTCATGTGATGGGATCCAAATATTTAGTAGTGACCTAGTTTAAGAATTGTTTATTGGTCGACACTTGATCCTCTTTTTTCCCAAAGTTCATCCAAAACTCTACTTGCAATACCGACTGCATGTCTGGTCGTGGAGTTTTGTATGTTTCTCCAGGCCTGTCTGTTTGTCAGTACGGCTTGTCAGGACCTACTACGGCTTGTCTGTTAGGAGTTTAGGGCTTGTCATAGTATTTCTACAATTGGCCATGCAATAAACGTCCCCGACCCTATGTCTGAAAGTGTACCATCCTGTCGGGGATTTCATAACCGACCCACCATTTTCGCACCTTTTTTCCAGGACCCTAACCTATATAAAATTTTAGAAATATTGGCTTTAGAAATGTGTCCCTGTATTTTGCCCCCCCCCCCAAAAAAAAAAAAAAGAATTTGGAAATAAAATTTTAGAGGGTCAACAAACCCATTATCCTGGCCACAAAATTATAAATCCTAATTTTGAAATAGTTGGTTATGTTGTCCCCTCAGTTTGTCCGTTTGTTCCTATGCACACACCAAACAATATAGATCTATGCTGGGTGGGTTTTGACTTCTTACTGATTGGGGTTGGGGGGAGTGACTTGATGTCTGAACAACTGGCTATTTTTTGGGGGGTGGGGGGTGGGGGGCGAGGCTATGTGCCAAAGTTATATTTTTTATGGGGGGTTCTTTTGGTTTCTTGGGGACTTGTTTTCTTAAAGTTTTTTCTTAATTTGTTTTTTAACTTTCATTTTCATTTTTCTTTAACTTTTTTTGTACTGTGTTGGAACTTTATTATTGTTTTTGTACAACATTCATTCATTCACACAAGTTTTTTTGTGTATTGGGGGAAGTGTAAGTGTTGGACCCCGAGCTTTTTTTGTCTTTTTTTGGCAAACAAATGCAGCTGATAAATTGTTTTTGGAAGATTTGGGTGGCCCTGAGAAGGGCCGGGTTGGTGCAACTTGTGATGGCTAATCCACTCACTTGGGCTGACTATGTTGGCTGGACTGGCTGGGAGGTCTTGACTGTTCTTGATGAGTGGTAGATGGCACTGGTGATGTTGCTGGATGAAGTTGAGAGGGTGAAAATGGTTGTGGAGTGTCTATCTGTGGATACTGCAGCACACTGGGAATCGCCCCAAAGAGACTGGATAATCATGAAGTGTTGTGTTGACTTTCCCCCTGCTGTACAGCTGCAACTGAAGGTGGATTGACAGTCTTGCTGGGAAGAAGTTGGCTGTTCTGACACTGAAGCAGGCCCCTGTGGTTGCTGAGGTTTCGCAATCACTGTAACAGGCTCTCCTGTATTCGTCTGTGTAGGCTGCACCACTGGTGCAGAGACTGGTTAAGAATCAGGTACGGTGAGTATGTATTCTCGTCCTGCTGTGGCCTGTGGTGCTTGTGGAAGTTGAAATGTGGTGACCTGTTGACTTCTGGTGACCTATTGACTTGTGGTGACCTGTCTCTTGCATTCTTCGGCCTTGTACTGTATATCACTGGGAAGTTACACTGTCTCATTCCTGAAGGTAAAAAAGTCTCTTTCATCCAGGTGTTCAATCTCAGAGTGGAGATAGTTGCAAAACGACTGTCTAGGACTTGGAGTGGGGTCCTGACATGCACCAAGAAATGTGAAAATCAAAGACCTCATCTGCTGGAACTGATCTAAGACTGGGTCCTCAGCAGTGGTTGTGGCAACCGGAGCTTGTTGTTGCTTGGGACTGGTGCTCGAAGGCTGATGAGTAACATCTGATGTCAGGCTGATATCTATCTCAGACTCAGTGTCCCTGGAAGTGTCTTGAACTGAAGCTGAAGCAGTGGCTACTGATGCAGAAGGTTTCAATGGTAACTTGAATGCAGAAGACTTGGAAACTCCCTTCCTTCTGACGTGACCTTGTAGAAAACTGAAACTGTCCTTCAGCCAAGTCTGTCGTTCTGTGCTCTTCTCAGCTGCTTGTCCTGACTTTGTCTGAGTGAGCTTGCCATATCTGGTACATTGAGTCTCGATCCACTTCTTGATGGTAAATTCCTGGTGGTTGCGAGTGTCTCCCAAAGTCTTTCTTTCTTCTGCTTGTCTTTGAAACTGTCGTTGGTATTGTCATAAAGTTCTTCATGCTGTTTAATGAACCCAACAATGGCTTCTTCATCAGAATCACTCAGGAAAATGGACTTCATTTGCCTGTCTGGAATGAGTGGATTGTGCATCAGTATCTGTATCCTCCCTAGCTCTCTTCTCATGACTTTCCTCACTCTGCTCTCTCCTCTCTCTCCCCCTCCTCTCTCTGTCCCTCTCCTATGGCTCTTTCCTCTCCCTCTCATCCCTCTCCTCTCTCTCCCTCCTCCTCCTTTCTATATCCTCTGTCTCCCAACTCAAACTGTGGTTGAGTATCTGTAAGTACTTCATTTTTTCTCCTTATTCCCCTTGGCATCCTGATCAATCACATGTACAGCTTGTTTAAAAAAAAAAACTTAAATAAAAGTGAAAACTGACAAAACAGATTTCACCCCCAGCCAGTCCGGCCTAGCTCAATGCTTAAGCTAATTTACAAATAATAAAACACCTACAGAAAAGCTGCATACCAGTTGTCTCTCGACAAGTCAAAGCCCAAATGTATGCAGATTGTTTGCCCACTGGCCTTTTTTTTGCCACAGATTTGGAAACCAACAAGCCGTAAACAGGAAAAATATTGCCGGTCTGTCTGTTTCAGTTCCTGGCTTGTCTGTAAGTGTTACAGGTCTGTTGTTTGCAGTATAGGTATGGGTTTAAGGCCTGTCGGTTATGAAAACTGCCCGACTCTGGGGCCAAGTCAGCTAAAGTTATCAACTGGTCTGTAGACTTTACAGGCCTGTCGGGAACAGTTAAAGACAGGCCAGGCAAAGTTACCAACTGTACTGTAACACTTTCTGCCCTGTCGATGAGTCATCATGTACGGTCTGGAAGTCCATATTTGCGACAATCTGGATACTTGTTATAGACAGGCCTATTTGATTAACCAACAAGCCAGAAAGTGAAACCGATAGGCCGTTAAGTTAACCGACAAGCCTTTTGCTAGGGGGATGAATTCAGGGTCTGATACAAGGGTCGGCAACAGTCGTAGAGATTTCAAACATGTTTGAAATTTCCCCGACCCACAACGACAGGCCAGGAAGGTATAACCGACCATGTAAACATTGGTCCCAACCCTCCAAAGATGCATAGTTACCGACTGGTTGGCTCCAGTGGAACACCTGCATAACCCTGCTCCAATTGTCAATTTTCAGGAATTGGGAACTGGATCTTATACATCTTTATGATCTTAAAGCTATCATGCATTCATTATGTATGGAAAATACAGAACTTCCCAATATGTTTATGAGTACAACACTTGGGGGTCCATTGGGAACAGATTTATAACATCATAAACCAATGGTATTGTCATGTCTTTAATCTTACAGCGATCTTTAACCTATCTTACAGTCATACAGCAATGTTTTCTATCTTATAGCAATCATAAACCTATCTGTTTCATCTTAAGTCTACCGTAAACCAACCTAATGGTTTGAGACACTATCGCCAACCTCTGAGAAGATTTTCCCAAGCAATGGCAATACCAATCAGGAAGCTATTGGGGAAATATCTTACACATTGGGAACACATCCTTAACCCATCTTAAACCTATCATAAACTATACCTTGAATAGTTTATTACTTCAAATCTTAAGTAAGTAAGTAAGTAAGTAAGAAACACTTATATAGCGCCGAATTTGATGTAAACATCCTCTAAGGCGCTGATGTGCAAAAAGGGATAGTCCAGTTCCAGAAAGATGTCAATTTCCATATTAGCGTCTGGTCTGGGAGATAGGCTATGGTGGAGGATAAGCCAATCTAAAAAGGTATGTTTTCAACTGTTTCCTGAAACCAGAAATGCTTTCTATGGTTCTGATGGCTTGAGGAAGCTTGTTCCACTCTGTGGGAGCCCCTGCTATGAAACTGCGTAGCCCTGAGCGTTTATTTGGTTTGGATGAAGAAATTGATAGGCAATTGCCCCGTGTGAGATCACTAAAACCAGACTAGATCATTAAACCAGACTTGCAGAATTTATTCATTTGAGTTTTAACATGACATCCAACACTGTATAGGTCATATCACAATGGGTAGTTTCATGGGCAGAGGAAACCAGTACATGCAGTTGGTCAAGGTTATTTACTGTAAACTGCTGATCATAGGTAAGGAAATACCAACTTTCCCACAAATGGTCTGGGGTTTGAACTGTAGACCTCAGAGGTGGAAGGCAAGTTACCACTGCACCACTGTGGCCCCTCAGATTGCATAAATAGAATAGGCCTGTTAGCCTCAGTATCCACATATTGGTGATAGGATCTGTCTGGAGTGCCTCTTGACCTCTATGATTTGACTTAATTGTATTACAGGTTGGGCTGACAATTCTGTCCTGGGGAATCAGGAGGCAAAGCTAACTTTTTGAAAAATATCTACATTTCTAGAATTTTGTATATTGTGTCATTTATGAAGTTTAGTTTCCTTACAGTTTGAAATTATAAGCTTTAATACTGAATAAACTTTCTCAGTACCCATTCCAAACAAGAACTTGAGGACCATGGTGACACAGTGGTGCTCTGAGCTTAGAGTTTGAATCCAGGTCTTACCTTGTGTCTACTGGTTTCAAATGTGCTTCCAACTACCCCTCACAATATAACCAGTAATGTACTGAGTGATGTAAAACACTATATAAATAAATGCACAGATCTAAAACACTCTTCTGTTAAAATTACCAGAATAAATTATTCTATGAAAATACTTATTTCAAAGATTTAGTTGTGAATAAACCCTACTCGAAATTGCATTTATGAATCTTAAATTAATTAATGACTACAAAAATTTATTGTTGGTGTCTGTCCACGGCTCTATGCACAGCCATATACCAAAATAAATTGAACCTGTCAAGTCACTCTTGTTTTACCCTTGAATGAGCAACCTTAAAGTCATTTGTATACCGTTATTGCTCAGATTTAAAAGACACCTTACAGTATAGAACTTTCAAGATCAAAGCTTAACCTATGCATTTTTATAGTATTTTTTATAAATGTTCCTGCAAGTGGTAACCTTAAAGCTTCTATAATAGACTTATCGTATAGAGTTTAAGGTCACCATAAAGTGGAAGTACACTCCAAACTTTGTGCCATCAAGCAGTTTTGTAGTATTTTAATTTATTTAGCAATATAAACTCTTTAAACCACTGCACATGTTTAAATTTTGCACTGTGACGTCACAATCCAGTCTACTATGGTTGCCTGGGAAATGGCCTTCACTTAATAAGCTGTGGAATACTTTAATGGCCAAAATACACCATAAACAGTCAAACAGTAAAAGGCCGTTTTCTGTATCAAAACCTGACCCTTATATGGTTTTCCCAAATGTACTTGATTGATAGGTAAAGGGTAAGAATACAGTATTTCAAACCCTTAAAACAGTAAAACAGTAAAACGGAAGTGGGTCCTTTACCGTTTTGTGTTTCTATGTATATAAATGAGTAAAGCAGTGAACGGTATGTACCTTGATTTTGTGTGCTGGTGCAGCAAAATTTGAAAAATTCTCAGTCAAAAATGAAAATACTTTATAAAAGGAAATCACAAAATCGTGTTTTCAATCCAGCAGGCAAGACTTTAGTTTCATCACCTGGCCAAAGGAACGAACTGCATGTCAGAGATCTTGGGTCATACCTAGTGATAAAAAGGGTAGGTACTCGACATTGGACAAGACTGTGATGTCAGACAGATTACAGTGGTCTTTGAAGTGAACATGGCAAAGACATACTTCAAAAGAGGTATAAAATAGCTTATCATGTCTATTAACTGAAAGGCTGTTAATGACAAGAATTCAGTATATAAGCAGAATTTAAAAGTAATACATGGCATCTGTACAGATTTCCTTGTCCAGAAACTGTGTTTCTGTATGAATTATAATTTGTATAATTTTGATTATAAAAGTTATACAAAAAGGGATGTGAATGTTACTTTTGTATTTAGTTAGATAAATATGTTTTAAAAAGTTATTACCTGTGTATATATATGCATATTTGTTGAAAAAAAATCTTGTAACCCCTTGGCTTCAAAA
Organism: Sabellastarte sp. h YS-2021; assembly: GCA_964017235.1. Lineage (NCBI taxonomy): Eukaryota > Metazoa > Annelida > Polychaeta > Sabellida > Sabellidae > Sabellastarte > Sabellastarte sp. h YS-2021. The sequence goes on from OZ024933.1 coordinate 16,141,111, forward strand.
ATTATTCTTTAAGGGGGAGGTGTTACATATATAAGCAGTATGCTAATACATTGGTCAATCTAAGGGGAAGTTTTATGTGTGTATGTATTATCATATAAGGAAATAGAGTTGTTGATTTTTTGTATCATGTGGTATTTGTGTTTGTTGTACTCGTTTAGATTGTCTATTCATAGACTATCGAAAATCCCTCTAAACTTCTATAACCTCAGTGATTCTATTAATAGATTTAGGGAAACCCCTTAAACTGGTTTGTAGAACTTCCTCAGTGATTCTGGTGACAGTATTTTTTTCATGAAAGTTCTTTTATCTTCTAGTCATTTCCCCAGATATATATAAATGTTGTAAGCATGACCACAGATGATATAAAATCTGACTTGCTATAAGGAAAGTTATTTGTGTCTTAGCCCTGCTATAACGTGAATTCTTGCGGGAGGGAACTATGTCAAGATCTATCAGAGTGTGGATTCGCTGCAATTTAAATATTTTTGTTTGTATCTGGATATGGTGAGTGATTGTACCAGAGAGTGCATTTACTGTACTTTGGATTTTGTGTGTGGGTTCTTCACCAGACAGTGGATTGGCTGCTTTTTGGACATTATCCATATCTTGGAGCAGACACCGTAGTTGTGCAAATTCTCTGAATATCTGTATACAGACATTTTTTGTTGTTGGAATTGAAAGGATCACAGGATAAGAATATTTCATGCTCTCAGACATAGATCACAGGATACAGATATTTGTGTGTTAGTGGACATCAGACGGATTACAGGACAGATTGCTGAATACATTGGACAAACTTAACTATTAGTTCCATGGATAGGGTCAGGTCACATTGGTTTCATTATTCTGTCATTGTGTATATTATTGAGAGCATCCCAGTTAACTGCAATGATTATTGTTAAATAAAATTGTTTAGTAAAACATTTTGTATTTATTGTTGCAACTTAACAACAACCAGTAACTGCTACCATGCTTGAACATGACCGTAACACATGCTATCTATGACCTTTCATCGATATGCTCATATGCTTGTGTTGAAGATAGTCCAATTGAAAGATACCAGCCAAAGTTGGTCTTTTTATTGCCTTTAGAGGGGAAATAGCCATTTTTCACCAAATATTGTATCAAAAGCACTGTAGTGTGTTATTCGTTATTCTGTCAACAACACACACCAGCATCTTGGCTGATAGTATAAAGGGATGACTAACAAACAGTCTTTTATATTAATTGATTTAAATTGAGAGGTTTATAAAGAGGCAATTTAACACCCTTGGTTACATTGGGACATATCCTCAGTCTCGTCACCTGTGGCAGGCAAAACCAACGGACAAAAAGGAGAGCCTGTAATTAGATGTATAATTTGCTAACCTCTAGGACACCAATTATTTAGTTAATTCATTAAAATAAAACATCCCTTGCAACACACTCTATGGGTTATAAAACAATAAGTGTCGGTGAGGACAGATCTTTGAGTCAGATTGAATATAAAATGTAATCCGGCATTCATCAGTATATTTCACTTATATCTGCGGAATCTGGGTCATAAATGACGCCACAGGTATCATTTAAGGAAACTATATCAATAAAAAGTAAATTTATCAGAAAAAATATTTATATTTTTAATCATATTTAAAGTAAATCACATTACTTTTTCACATTTATTAATCATATATTAATACAACACTGCAGGACATATTCCATGTTAAGACCTATTATTACCTCAATAACAAATAAAAACTGTAAAATTACTTTTAGCAACTAATCTGATGAATAACAAAGGCACAGAAGTTACTTTTATCTTAAATATTACAGAAAAAGATTGCATACCAATCATCTGTAGAGGAAAATGTATCACAGATTTCTTTATGTCATGTATAAAATATATACATTACAGTTTCCAAAGTTTTTGTTTCATATAAAACATTCATTTTCTTCATATTAAGGAGTATATACAAAAGTTTATTGCAGCATTCAGAAACAAGCTTTTGCATGTTGTACTTAGGGTACACTGTTTTACTACAAGTAATTGAGTCTGTGGCTACTTCAAATCGTAAACTAGGGTTTAAACATCAAAACGTGACAAAACCTATAGTATTTTATAATCATGGTTAAAGAAAACAAAATGATTAATATCTTAACTTCAAAACCAAAACAATACATATTAATTATGAATGCAAGACTGAACGTCACAGTTCTGGATGTCACCAACTGGGTGATCACCATAAATAAATTCCTCAGAATTGGCATGTCCAAGAACCATCCAAACCCCGTCTGGAACCATTTTGATTCCATATATCTTGTATGATTACCATACAGATGCCTGAGTATAGATACGTCAAGAATGACATGCTATTCTAAGTCTGTAAACAGTATTGTAATTCTAACACTGTTTACCCACTTCATTAACCTGGTAACTGTGTTATGATGGAGAAAGTGAAGAATAGACACTCTAGAACAGTAATAGAATATTTTGATAATGTAGAAAAAGTGGACCACAAAGTGTGATGACAAACAGTTAAGTGTGACATTTTGATTTGTAATAAATCTACACATGCATAATTTATATTCAAAGAATCTCAATACATAGCATCATAAAAAGCACAGACGCATTGGTTCTTGCACAAAATAAACACAGTCTAACAAAATAAATGAAGCAATAATGTTCAAAGTGAACTCAAAATGCACATAAAATATACATAATCTCATACAACAATGCAGGTAAAAGGAAGCACCCTTTTAACTATGTAATTTGTAAATATGAAAATCTACTGTATTGAGGCTGTTCCGCTCATTCACATTAATACATGCACAAATAAAATGGTATTTATGTTTCCACTGTTTCTGTTTTCAAACACACATCCTTTATGGCTTTGATTTGGGGTCACAAAATAAGGAACATTTAATTAAATGGACACATTTTTCTTAAAGATGTGGGAAATGACATAGTTTTGGCACAATAGAATACATACAAATGCAACTTGAGTTACTGCATAAAAAAGTTTTATATAATATATGACTTGTCTTTTGAAATAGATATATTTATTTGCTACTGACAATTAAGCTTCTAAACTGTCATGGCATAAAAAGTTCAACACTAAAACAATAAAAATCAGATAAATTTTCACCTAAAACTAAAAATATTGAGACAAAACAAAGAAACATTACAGCACAGCCTGGTAACACAATTTACTGGGGTATAACATATCACCTTTTGACAGCTATGATAAACTCTTCCTTCAATACTGAAAGGGCATACGCCCTCAAGGACTTTTATTACCTGATGCAGGACACAAAGTACACAAACTTTATTTAAATTTTCAACAGCAGATTCCTATATAAGCCCCATACACAGCAGTTGTTAATATCTGAGATAGGCGTACATTACAATGCACTTGCCATGCAACATTAGTTTATTATTTTTAGCATCACACTTGACCCCTCAACTTTGGGCTTTAAATCTTTCATTCATTTTTACAGTGCAGTGTAAAAGTGCCCCAGTTGTTTTAAATCATTCTAAAATTTTAGTTACATTTCCATTTGATTTCTGTCAGTATGGAAAACAGCTTTTACTTATCATGTATCTATACTTAAAATGTACTCATAGAAAGTACACCTCAGACAAGACGGCCCAGTATCCCCATATTGCAATTCATCCCTAATATTCCCTGATTATTAGTTTGTTAAAAATTTGGCATTGGATGGTATCCAGAGTGTGATTTTGATTTTTCCCAAATTTAGTCATTTCTACCTTTGGTCTACCCCCTTAAAACTTTTACAAAATGGGTTCATTTTTGGAGTCACACAAAAACAGAGAGGCAGACAGATAGAGAAACATAGCCTGAAACATAAGATTCTTTTGGAAGCACTCAGAAAACTGTATATTATAAACAGTTTACGTAAATTTCTAATCCCCCCATAATGACTATTTTTAAACTCATGACAATATATTGACTTTGGGGCTTCAGAATCATCACTGATTGAAACCTTAATAACCACTCTGATAAAGGTCACCTAACATGAGTAAATAAGTAAATCTATAAATATCAGATATAACTGACGGATTAAGTGTCTCACTGATAAATTTACTATTACAGATGAATCTGTGAGAAACATTGCATGATTAATTGAATTCATATTATGCCCATCTTTACAACATTACAATGATTTCATTTATCACATATTTGAGACTATCAGCAATATGTTAAAACAACTTTTGTACTAAAGAAAGCAATACCTAACAGCATCTGATCTATTTTATAAAAAACTGATAATATAAAAACTCTAATATCACATAGTCTTAGGAATTTATTTGTTACTAAAATTGAAATTACATTGAAGTGTAATAGTGATAAATAAACTCATATTCAGTAATGAAACATAATTTACTTTTTCACAAGATACAAAGTTTTTACCGCAAAGATGCAATTACCTCTATCAAAGAGGTATTGCAACAATTTGCTTATCGTTTCTCAAATTGTTAGCACGTTTAGGCAAATAAAACTGCTTGGATTTTCATGATAAAAATTGAGATGATGGACCTTGGTCCAGCATAGAACCCATTCAATTTTGAAGCTGATCCGGATCACTGCCTGGATATAAAATAATTGAAGATCAAGATTTTCTTGTTATGGTTTGAGAAGTCCAATCTGACAGTCCATGATTCATACAAGTTTTTTCACACGTGAACTAATAATTAGTGAATGATGAAAGATTCATGGTAAGGCTACCATATTGGACTTCAAAAATAAGTTCAAAGATCTGATAAGCAAAGTCAAGGTATTTTATTTTTGGGCTCAATAATAAATTTAGACATTTTCATTTGATATTTAGTAATACAAAGTAACATATGCCAAAACAAACCTAAGCATCGCCCCTGTAAGACATTTGACCATCTTGTGTATGACAATGAACAAAAACCTGCAAGACCATACAGATGATCATATATATTAATTACGATATTGTTCCTTCCACTTCAGACTAGAAACACTGGAAGGTTGTATGGAACAAAGCTATGGCCTATTTTTATCTCTCCCGTATCCTACTAATCACAACAAAGCCACAACAAAGAGACTACAGAAATAAAAAAAAAACTCCACAGTTCAAAAAAGAAATTACTCTCAAATTAACAGGTACATACATAGTCATATTATGTTGTTTATGCTTTATCAAATGAAAATGAGTGGGTTATTGTAAATAGTAATATAGCCTCTATTCATTACTGTTGATAACAAATCTAACCTGTCAATCATTTTTAACAATTGAATGTAGGTTTTGTCATTCTCAGTGTACTTGTATTATTTTGTTATCTAACATTAAAACATACATTGCACTAAATATTCACAAATCATATAACTAAACAGTGCCATTAGTGAACAAATATATAACAAATCAGAACAAACTAAGCATTACATAATACACACTGATTAAAGAAAACAATCTTCTTAAAATAGTTGAGAATGGTACCATGCTTGTGTAAATTTTGATTGCCCATTGTTGTAAAAATATATTCTCTTCCCATATTGGTAAATATACACAAATACAGTACAACCGGAAGTGGTACTGTTCAAATGCATTTCCAAAGACAAAAAGTATACATTTGTGGACAAATTAGCTTCAATTTTACTTGCAAATGATATTTTCATAAGAAGTTAATATAGTTTGTAACACTTTTTAAAGGAAAATCACCAAACTGCTCTAGAGTTTTCATCTTCTTACAGCTACAGATATATTTTAGCTTAGGTATTCCACCAAAATACTTATTTTACTGCTAGACATCGCACATCATCGAATCTCCATCAGCTTGTTCCATTAATGATGTTCTTGCTCTGTTAAAACAATTACAGTAGCATGAGCCTATAAATTCCATTAATAAAAGCAGTGAAGGTCAAGATTAAATAAAATATGGATTACAACAACTCTGAAATATGTCAAATAGTGTAACTATGATGACAATGTTATTAAAGTGTATACCAAAATAGAAGGGATGTTTTAGTTTAACTAATTGCCATTTACTACGAATAATAAGTAAAATAAGCCTATATTCAATGCAAGAATGTCATATATGCAGGTTCACCAGCAAATATAAAAGCATCAATTTTATAATTGACATTTCTCCACCTTTTCTGCATGGATTTTATGTAACAAAACCAAGTAGGGTCTCTGCAAATGACCTTTCTAATGGTAAATATAACATATGTGTAGCAAATATTAATAAAGAAATATTAACAAAAAATTGTAATGGTATTTAAGTATGTGGCGCTGGGAATATAAAAATTTGACCATGTCTCAATGGCGTAAAATTACCATATTGACAATGAGATGCTGGCATATTCTGATAAAATTCTGTGACTTGTACATCAAATGCTCATTGTCTATTTTTAATTTTACGATAGAACAAGAGTCAAGTCTAAAAACTCCAAGAGAATTTGTATCCATAAAAGTGTCACTAGATGTACTTAAGGGTTAGGGTTGTAATGTCATGTCATTCATTGTGTTACAGAGCTGCATTTCCTCCATGTAGCCATGTGCTGGAATTGAAATCATGAATACAACAGTGACAGCAAAAGTGGGCTTATGCCAATCAGGGCAAAAAGTGTCTGAAAATGCAACACAAACTGTAATCTTCTCTGGAGAGGGTACTAACAAAATCCAGTACAGTTAAAAAAGGCAAAACTGAATATATAAAAATAAAAACAGATTCACCAGATTAACCAGTTTACAAAGGTAATCATTGTATATACTGACTCAAAGATTGACAAATTTTAGTCTTTTCCAGTGACCAAAGGCGTTTACATTATAAGAAGAAAAGCTATATACTCTTACCTTGTCACTGATGGTGCAAAGGTTCATTGGCTTGACCGGCTTCTGGATCGTTTAAATTTTCACTTTCTTCTTTTGAACCTGCTAAAATATATTGGTATTACTTTTATCAGTTACAATGTATTCCAGTAAAGAAAAATAAAAGAAGAGAATTGGATGAGGAAAATATATACCCTACCTGCAAGCATTATTGTGTCATTAAAATGTCATTAATAGTAAACCCTGTGCCTGTAATCAAGAAGCACAATTACCACTTTCAAAGCTTGTGTTTTCAGAATAAATTGCAACCTTAGTCCAGCCAGGTGGTGTTACTTTTTAACTTTTAAAACATATCAAATTTTGACATAAAACAACCCGACAATGATTTTGAATGAATTTAAAGGAGTTGTCCTGTTACACAGAATGAAATAGTGAAAATAATAAACCTTAGCATATATCAATAAAAGTACAAGAATAGTATGACCTTTAAAATACAGAATATTTTTCATTACCCAAAAACAGTTTTGTCTGTTGCTTAAGTCTTGGACATTTTAGCAAAGATGTTTTAACACTGACTTATACTAGATAAATCATTTCATTTCTCGGGGAAATACACTTGTGTTGACCTAAGTACCACATTACTTAAATAATAACTAGACGCGGAAACCTTTATAGCATAATCTACGTGAAAAAGAAGCTAAACAACTCATTTTGTTAAACAAAAGCCTAATATCTATTGATTCACATATTATTAGGACATTCAATATCAAGTTTTCTGACGAACCAATACACCTCAATTGAAAAGACTTGTTTGTTTCAAATACATAAATATATATCAAGAAGTTGAAGATTTAAGTCCTCTGAGTACTGGTTTCTGAGTAAGCTGTTCTGCAAATATTCTGCAACATTTGCTTGAAGATATTTGTCCAGAACTACACTGAGTTGACCTCAATCTTGGCAGCAATTTGAAACCAGTGAACAGCTTCCTAGATTCAGTTGAACTTAGTTCTGTTTTAAAGTAATTTGACACACTATATTTTGAATTTTTTGCAATTATGTATTGAATTTTGCGGTAATCCAAACAGTACACTATTGGAAAAAGTAAGATGTGATTTTACTAAACCTAGAACTAATGTATCTGTTGTTGGGGTGGATCTGTCGTTGGGGTCGATCAGATGTTTTCTAATTCGGTAAACGTTTTACATAGCTACTTTGCATTGATACATTTTAAAGTTAGGGTAGTTAGTCTCAAATAAACCTAATGTAAAGACTTAAATTTACATCTTCGCCATTCACTTTTAAAATGGTCACCCAAAAGTACTGGATAACCAGATATAATGAATTCTATTTTACAGCAGTTCATTATAAGATTATTGGAATCAATCCACAATTTTAGCTTCTGCATATTTTTATTGGGACTCGAGAGTTGTTACTTAGCCACGAATGTCATTGCGACTGAACCTAAAAGAGGTATAAATATCCATGAAGTAAAAGATCATCTGGAACTATGCATTGTATAGTACCATAAAGAGTTCAGAGAATTCCCCTGCAGCACTGAGAAATCTAGCGGAGTTGTTATTGGAATAGCTTTTACCTGTGTTCATGTAAAATCATCTTGGTTGCACATGGTTATTGAAGCATTTCAGAGCATTTACAGATATACGATATTACTTGTTCAACAGTTCAAGTAGGATTTCATGGTCAGCTTATCAAATACTACTGATAAGTAGATTGCCATCATTGGGACCATTTTCTCGTGTTCTATATTGGTCCACAAAATGTCTTTGGCCTCCAAACAATTTGGTGAGGTGTATGTAAAGGTTTTCAGATTTTACCTTATCTTTCACAAAATGCAAAAAAAAAGTACATTATATAATATAAAACTACAGTATCGTGTTAAAGGTAATCATTAAAATTTAATATTCATACAGATATTACAATATATGATATTGCAACATTTTCATAATAAGAATAAGTGTTAGGCTTACCTTTCCTTTTCTGGTAATGGTACAGAACCAGGATGACAACTAGTGTAAGCAATACCAGGAAGACACCTATCATCACTGCAGTAATGATTTTCAATGAAGTGACTCTAGAAACTGAAATATAGAAAAAAGCATGAAATTAGAACAAAAAGCTAGTGATTTTTGTACCTCGGGTGTGTTTTAAAAACACGTTTCAGAATGTTTACCACTTCTGGACAATTTTCTTTATTTTATAAATGTTTGTTTTATGTTTTTCTTTTCAAATTTGGGGGCTTCAATCTATTGTCTTTGAAACTGCAAACAAAACATCCCCCACTAGGGTGAAAAGACAACATGAATCATACTTGGCAATATTCATTCTTCACCATGTTTAACTTAGAAAATGGATTCTAAAACACATGAAACAGTAAAACTACTTTTTGATACCAGAGCTAAAACTAAAAAAAATATCGCATGTGGGATACAGAAAACAATCAATGGTTGATACATTGATCAATAAATTCAACACATGACCTGAATGAATTTGAAGTTAAAGAAAACCCCCAAGTTAATAGACTTTCACAAAAAAGGTTAAGATGGGTGTCACTGTATTGTGTATTACGTAAACCAAAGAGGTTATGTAATTGCCTGCATGTGTTTATCGGTTTGTTTGCAACATAACTCGAAACACTGTAGACAGTTTTTGATGAAATGGAAAAGAAATGGAGGAAATGTTTACTATAGCATGATGGACAGATGTGTAGATTTTGGTGTTGATTTGGATTGCTGTCTGGAATAAGGCATTTTTAAACGATTTTTGTCATTACACTCATAACCAGTATTGCAAGTGTTTGCAGTCAGCAGAGGTACATACTCTTCCAGACATTGCCAAAATATCACATGTTTTTACAAATTTATACTTTTTACGTTCATTTTGGATGGGGTCTTACTATAGATTTTTATACTTTTTATTGTAGGGAGATTGCTTGGACTGTTTACCCTCCAATATTGTTAAAGCTATGTCGACGCTGTAAATTAAATGCTGAAACTCAAATTGTTTGCAATAAAATTACATAATTCAAATATTTATGTCTAAGTTAATAAGCTAACAATATTATATTTCTATCACTTTGAATGGTCTAGTTGATTGACAACAGTCAGTAAAGTAGGAAGCAAACCACTCGACAGTCAAAAATAGTTCAACTTTACAGCAATATGAAGGCTTAAGTTTTCATATATCTTACCATAGTAACAAACATTGTAAGTCTTCTTTTCACTTCGCACGCCATATTGTTCGGCATACACCTCCAATGTTATACATTCATCTGCCGTCATTTCTGATTCTTTTAATGTCAGTGGACAGAGAGTAGCATTTCCCTCATCTATAAAAAATGACTCGACAATGATAATACTATCAGTGTTTTGCCTGAGTATGCCAGTAATGTAAAGATGGAATATAAAAGAAGAAATAATAAAAATGTACCCACATTGCCCAAATTAGTTACTTAAAATGGGCACTTAAGAGCAGGTACAAATCTCCCCTTACTCCCACTGCAAAAAGTACACATATGGATTTACAGTCTTATTGATCTAATCTAATCTACTGGTTTACAGGCGTAATATCTTCCCTGAAATGGGGAACTAAGTACACTAGGTTAAAAGTATTGTTCAAATGGATAGTCATGGGACGATCTAGGTCAGTAATCCAATGATGTGGGTGTGACAAGAGGAAGTAGTATAAAGTCGGCAAGCTAGAGTTAAAAAGGTGAGTTATAAGATGCTTCCTAAAGCATGTAACCAAAGGGCTATTTTTATGTGGAGAGGAAGAGAGTTTAAGACGACCGGGGAATAATGACTAAAAGATTAAGAAAAGTGCGTGATTTGTGAACTTTACAGTAAAAATAGGGATATGAAGGAAGTTAAACTTTGGGCTGCTACGTCTAGTGTCTCTAGATGAGGTGTATTAATGGTTGGCCATGTTTAAGAATTTTTGCCAATGGTTAGCTTCCCAAATCATGTCAAAAGCTTAAACTTTTTCAGTTTAAAGTGCTAAGCCATTTTTTTCAAAAACAAAGTGCTATGTAGATATAATATTATGAAATATGCCAGCATATATCCTCACTCTTCCACACCTGAAAATGGATTCAGACAAATGTGACCAGCAGCCGTCTATTTATACTGTTACCCACGGGTAACAAGTGTTGCAGATATATGCACCGTGTCTGGGCACTATTTAATCTAAGCATTACATGTATGCATTAGTATTAAAAGTAAGGGATGTATTGATTTTTGTGTTGTTGTTTTTTTTTTGTATTTTGGGCCTGATGTTTATTGATCTATTTATAGACTGCGGGAAATCCATCTGGGCATCTATTTCGACTCATTAGTTCTACTATGCTCATCTATTAAAAGAGTTGAGAAAACCCTTAAAGTAGTTTCCTCACTGCTTCTGGTGATAAATGATTTGTTCAAGTTGGTTCTATCAAACTCTAGACATTTCTATAAGTATATATAAGGACTGTACATCTGCCCACAGGTGTATATAGTATTCACTATATAAGGAAGGCTACTTGTGTCTTAGAACTAATAACAATTGGATATTAATTACTTGTGTTGTTATGAACTTTTGCTGGAGTGAACTTTCTACAGTGTCTGGATAGATTTGCTGTACTTTGGACATTATTTACTTATTATATACAGTGTGTGATTCTAGAGAGTGGATTTACTGCATTTTGGACATTCTCCATATCTTGGATCGGGCAGTACAGTTGTGTAAACTCTCTGAATAACTCTATAGAGACATTTTGTGTGATTGGATATTGAAAGGATTACAGGATAAGGAAGTTTCGTGTTATTGAACACTGAGCAGATCACAGGATACAGATATCTGTGTGTCAGTGCACACCGGACGGATCACAGGGCAGATCACAGTACAGATTGCTGGATAAAGTGGACAAACTTAACTGTCAGTGACAGTAGCCAGGGCAGATGAGTTCATTGTTGTTGTTCATTGTACTATTGAGAGCATACCACTTGACCTTAATCGTTATTTTTAATTGTTAAATAAATTTGTTAAGTTAAACTTTTTGTCTTTTCCTGTTGCAATGTAAAAGCAACCGGTATTTGCTACCGTGCTTGTAAATCAAGTGACCGTAACACAATAAACACCTGGAGTAAAATTTGGCACAATTAGTGCAGAGATCTTAGAATCTGATTTGCTGGAGGCCTTCTGTTGATGTGCCAGGTATGAACTGGCATGGACGACTGCAGCCAGAGTTGGTGTTGCTTGCCATCCATAACAAATGAAGATTACTGTTTGCTCTTGTGGAAGGATACCTTCTAGTTCAGTTTCACAAACCCCTATTTAACTTTACACGCCAAAATCTTCCTTAAAACTTCAAAATAAATTCTAAAACATTTAACTGTGTCAAATTTCAGCCGTTGATGATTTTAGTACCAAGGTATTCATACTGAATCAATTCTGAACGCAAAACAAAAAGCAACTAAAAGCAGCAGAAAAATTTCAAAAAGCTTTGCAAGACACTGCCCTTCTAAAAGCAGTTTGCAGACAATCATATTAGATTTTCATAAGCAAAACAAAACTTCTAAAACTGCCTGATTTTTTTTAGTTTGGATGGACAGCAAGCTGAAAGGATTACAATTAAAAAGTTTACAAGTAATTTTAACTACAAATAATTTTGAAAAGTAATGAAAAATGTTATTTTTGAAAGAGGTAAATCAAAAGCACAGAATATTTGTATTGGAAATGTTGAAATTCTAGATTTCTATGAGAAATTTTTCATTTGTTGAACCCATTTATAAATTTTCAAATTATTCTAAAACTGAAAAAAGTGTTCTTGGCTAAAACAATTCCAAAGTATGATTAAATGAAGTTGGAACACCTCTTTAAACTTATACAATGGGCCCAAGGTCTAGGGACTAATTTGGTACACTGGGAATACCCTTGAATAGAGATTTTCAAAATCATGTCCATAATCTTATGGCGGATACATACTTTCAACAGAAACCCTAGTAATGGAGTCAACCTTTGATAGCTGAGAACCAGCCAATACAAACACTTTGATTATATAAAACGGTTGTTGAAGCCATTAAGATTTTTACATTTCCTCTTACACAACTGTCGGGGCACGGTGGCAGAGTGGTAACACTCTAGCCTCCCACCTCTGAGGCCGGGTTCGGTTCGGGGCACGGCCTCAAGTGGGAAAGCTGGTAGTTGCTTGCTGTTGGTCGGAGTTTACAGTACAGAATCCTGACGAACTGTATGTACTGGTTTCCTCCGCCCATCGTGATATGACCTGTACAGTGTTGAAAGCAACGTAAAACCCCAAATAAATAAATACACAACTGTCAATCTCATAATCTCGTGAACAAGACAAGCCAAAATGGTGTACCCAAAATCAAAAACTGAATGATCATAAACTGGATGATTTAACTGATACAAGAGTAGTATTAAACAATGTTTCCCTTTTATGATAGATTCTCTTCAATAAAAAATCATACGAAAGCCATTGCATTCAAGAACAAAGTATCAAAAAGTTCAGATGACTTTAGTCATTTAATTACATTGACAGGAATACATTGGTGGCATACATTATGATTTTCAAAAGTAGCCTTTGAAAAGGCTTTACCAAGTGATCAGCTTCTTCAGAAAAAAACAAGTGATTTCACAACAATTTGATACTGTATAATGACATTATTTTACTACTAAAACTATGCTAAATGTTGGAAAGAACAGGTCATATGTTTGGTAGAAAGACAGGTACTATTGTACAAAATAAATTTATACCTCAGATGTAAAAATAATAATTAATTAAGCATTCAGATCCACCTGTTATATATCCAAAAAGCGGTTATGAGCAATTAATAAGTATTGTTACATCACATTCATTTTATGGCGGAAAACATCCAGGGAATAACATTTAAGTGGTTGCAACGGGGTTTAGCATTAAATTTCTTTTACCTTTCGCTTGACAGGAGAGAAGTGTCTCCCCTTGCGATGACACCCATACAAGCATGGCACTGTTACAAGCAATTGGCTTGTATGACTCTGCTGATGCTTCAAGTACATATTCATCAAATCCTTTGGTTAGGTTGACATTTTTAGGACGACTAGGAGTGGTCAATATCACCTCAGCTGGTGGGTCTATCAATTAAAAACAAATATCCAAATTCATGCAATAGGCATTTAAAAAAGAAGCAGCATAACAAAGGATGCTGTACATAATTAAACACAAATATGTTTATTCATGCAAAAGGCACAAAAAAAAGCAGCATAACATTGGATGCTGTACATAAGAACAACAGGTATTTCTTCCAGTTTAAAAGGAGAGAGGCAAAGAAATTAACTTGAATATATTTGAAAATATACAGGGAATTGTGATGAATGCACAAGAAAACACCATTCAGTAGGCTCTGTTATGTGCAATAGACAGCTTTTTATCTCCACTCTGATAAACAATTCCTCTCTCCACACACAACTGGCAAGTAGGACATCAATTTTGACAGGCTCTCACACACTAACTGTGAATAAATACACTAATACTTAGATTCTGAGGCAATAGTTTCATAGTTTTATCTCTTTCACATTTATAGGTTACATATGCCATTTGATGTAATGTCTTAATTAGATTTTAAACTTTTCTATATTCCATTTAAAAATTAGTTTATCAAACTGTGTTGAAAATAATTTTAAACTTCATCAAGAAAGATGTACTGTATTTGAAAAATAAATTGATAACAAGTTGTAATATAGAGAAAAAGGACATTGAAAATACACCTATTCAAGGCTTTGTTATGACTATTTTAGTCCTGGTGCTCTAAATAAAATTCCAGAACTAGTAGTTCTAGATCTCATTAAGGGCTTTATCCATTAATAAGCAACTAATTATTTGTGGAAGATCTGGGCAAATTGTCATATTCAGGATAGACATCTTCATAGACTTGTGATAGTATTTTAGGTTATTTGCACCAAGTTTATTAATTTTATTTAAGCAATAAAAAGGATATTTATTGGAATGTCTAAATTATAATTATTTAGGAATTGGCTGGGCTACCATCAATGTTGGATTTACAACTATATATTCTGGTTTGTGGAGCAACAAATACAGTTTTTTTGTTAAGCAGTCAATTTGAAATATAAATTTTCCAAATATTGTTATGATATTGAAATTGTATGTTGGTGTAATGTTATTACATCCACAATGTCACATTTGGCAGTATCATTGGATGAAATTTCTGCCACTTTAATTTCAATGCATTTACACCTTTGAGAGTTTGTTTTTGAGTAACAGTTTATATCTGTGTTGTGTTCAGCTCATTAAATTGAACATAGTGGTGAACAGATTACAAAAAATGACCAGAAATAGGAAGCTATGCCCATTTAAAGTGAGGTTAAACAGGTCAGGTCAAAAGAATAGAGTTTTAAAACTCCATAAAATTAAGTTATTTTGACTATATGCCATATCATAAATCATATTTGTAGCTATAGATCATAAGACCAAGTTTTAAATCCAAAGGACTCATAATTTATATTGGTCCAAAAAGTTTTTTTTTCAATTTTTGTTAAATATTTTAAACATAAAGCTTGTATATTACATTAGCCTTAACGTTAAAACACAAGTAAGAGGACTTGTAGAAGTGTAGAGCAGTGTACTGTGATAAACAGGATCACTGTACAGTAACTACACTGACATAGTTCAACTAAGGAGGGATTTCACACAGAAGTGTACACACATTTTCTGCAGTGGAGATAAAAACCTAATTATCTGCTGAATTGTGTACTCTCTTAAAGAAAGAGCTTAATAAATGTGTTTCAGTGCACAAAACAAGTTGTTGGGGTATATTACTTTTAGTTTCATATTTTTTTTCCTATCACCTTTATCATTCATTACAGATTTCGAATGTTTAGGGCCTTCTCCTTCATCTTAGGTGCATAGAGTGCATCTAAAATGTGAAATCAAAATGGTTTTATAGAAGAGCCAAGCCCGAAAAGGTATTCTGAGGCCTCAACACTTTCTTTAAAAAGCACCATTATCACTATTGTCCAGTTTACACTTTGTCATTTTTGTGTATTGGAATTTTTGTCAGCAAGATTTGACACTGAAAAGCCTTTAAATAATTCTTAAAAACACTATGGTAATTACTCGAGTAAAATTTTAACCAACATCAATTTGAAATATCACAATATAAATCATTGTGGAATTGTTTTATATCTCAAAGGCATATCGACAACAGCCAAAAAAAATATTCAATGAAGCTGTTAATGGACCCTTCAATAGCAGTGTTTTTTAAAGGTCAAAGGAAAAGTTTACAAAAATGTTATCAGTACTTACATATAATAGACTTCAATACTTGCCAATAGTGGTTAAGTCTGAGCAAGGTTACACAAAATATTCACTTTTTTTCTTCCACTTTTAGTGTTGATTTTACTGTGGTGGCTATAATAGCCCTGCAATTAAAATGGCTGGAAAACCTAAGATATAAACCAGTGGTCTCTCACTGCTGATTTTTAATGATTTTTAGTACATGACATTTATTAATTTTCTCATCTGAAGTTCTGAACTTCATATTTGGAATTGCCATTGTCTTGACCTGAACCCATGACTGCAATAGTGGTGAGAGTAAAATTATTAAATCTCTCCTTGGAGGAAACAAATTCAGGGTCATATGGAATCTTATGTGCACAGAACTTTGTTGTATTCCATACAATTATGCCAGAAACTGTAGGCGTCTTTATTTTGTTTGGGCTTTAAACATTAAACTGAATGGAACAGAACAGAAGTAACAGAGCTGGCTGAATAAATATGTTCCAGAAGGTGCTTCCTGTAAGGATAATGTGTATCCACGATCAGACAAAAACTTTTGAAGCACCAAGCACATGAAGTTAAAAAAATAAAAGGAATCATTTTCCAGGAATTTAAGTTACAACACTCAAATTGGTCAAATTTACTTGACATAGTATTCATGTTGCCTTTTTATAATAATTTAGTTCAAGTGAATGTTTTTTTTTATGATACTTGTTAAGTACTTCCTTACTTTGAATATAAATATTTAAAGGAAGCATTTTTCACAAAAATTGTGAAGTTAACTTAATTCAATAGACAAACAACCTATAAGAATGAAAATGTGTTTTATTTTAAGAAACATATAAGAGCCATAAATAGCATTAGAAAAAGTAAATATACCGAAGTGGAGTGAAAATTTGACATATTGTTTTTCTGGTAGTAGAAGATTGATGACGTTATAGGTTTAGTTGGAGATAAAAGGTATATATTTACAAACTGGAGGAAGATAACATGTTTCTTTGAAGATTGAAGTGTTGGCAGAAAAAGCTCACTAGCCTTTATTTTTTCCATATGCTGTTTTTTTCTCAGGTTTTACCTCATTTTTAACCACTTACAGTTCTAACAAACACAGGAGAAATACTATAAGTACACTGGTCTTAGAATGCAGAAAGCGTAAACATCTGTATGAGATATTGCCTCCTCCCATTTTTTGTAAGTTTTTAACTATGATGGGATAGTGTCCTTTCACAAGTTAGATATTTACTTAAAACTAAAAATCTGTTGACAAATTCAAAAGTTGTCATTAAAATGTACTGAATACTGTGTTTTTGCCTTTAATCACCGGTACTTCTATTAAGATAAGGTATGATGTAAAGTGAAATCAAAATAAGAAATTTTTTTTCATTTTCATAAATCATTTATAAAAATCATGTTGTTATAGTCAAATTTATTGAATTTATTCTGAAAGAATCCGTATAGTTCTAACTTTTATATTATCAGTTCATGAAATAATTCAGTATATAATGGGATTTCCTTAAGATAGTAGTTCAGTACTGTTGACCTTAAGTTTGGATAATTTTAAGGTTTGGAAATTAGTTGGTAACATTTTCTTCTCAATTTAAGCCTTAGTTGAGACCACGAAAAGGGAAGTGTGTTGGGGGGACTTAAATCACCACTATACACTGTAGATGGCTAATTATATATACCATGAAATCATTGTTTACAGTGTTGGTGGGAAAGTTCTGAACTAATTTGGGGAACATATATGATTATCCTTGCTTCAGGCCCAGTTGTAAAGACATTTATGTTGTATTTATTTCATCTCCTAGCAATAATTAGTTTTCAAAATTGAAAAAAATAACTCAAAATTCATCTCAGAGTTGAACCTGGTTGACTACAAGATTTGTGATTTTTATCCGACTTGCTTAACACCTCTCTAAATAATTTTTTATCTGAAACAAATATAAAAGATGTTCTGAAGGCCATTTCAGAAATTTACTGTGGCAGACTATTGTCTTATAAACATATAAACTTCATAAAAACAGAAATGCAATCTTTTAAATATCTATGTATATACTAAAAGGCTTACGAAAACGATAGTTTGTTTACATTGCAATGAACCTGTGACGTCAAGGCTAGTATTTTTTCTGAGAGTTGTCCAGTGAAAAATAATGGCAACAGATGTGAAAATCTTAAAAACGCAGACAGGAAGTGACTGAATATTCCATGTAACCTTGTCCAGATACATCTTATTTTTACAGAAATTGAACTTTCATAAGAATATGAAATTATTAATGAATGACCTGAAAATGCTTCCTATGACCTTTAAAAGTTTGTGAATTCACACAAAATCTTAAGCCTTTGAAGAGGCCGTTGAGAAGAGAAAACATGTTTCAGGGGAGTGATTCAGATGAAAATACTTAGGAGGGGAATAATCGGTACTTTTTTCAACAGGCTGACACTCGTGGGTGTCTGTATCAAACTGTTACAAGTTACCGGTAAAGAAAGGTGGAATTTGAGGACAAACACTAACACGACCACGATGTTGTTACAAAATAAAATAATGCTTCTGATTGGTCATATTTTCTAACAGAGGTTTCATCTCCATACTCACTTTTCCTGTTTCCATTTGTGTTTACATTGCCAGTGTAATAATAATAAAGCTTTGTTACGTCATCACTCATCCAGTGCGAGGAAAACAACAATGTCAGTTTTTCAGCTCCACTTCTTGATATTTTTTTAATGTTATCTGTGGCTCTCATACCACATATTTCACAAAACAGGCCACATTGTATATTTCCATGGGTATTTATGTAAGCAATGAAGTTATACTCAAAGTTTTTGTTAAAAAACGTTGCCTATGACCTTTAAATAAATATTATATTTGTAATAAAGAAAACTGCAATTTTAAAATGAAATATGCAAAAATTTCAGATTTCTTGATTTATCAATTTTTTTAGGATTTCCATATATTCGAATATGTGACAAAGTTTAAAACTGAATATCATAATGATATTTCATTCTGAGAATGGTGTTATCTGGGCGTCTGGTGAAAATCACGTAGTTGGAGTGATATGCATATATTTCAACATCATTTAGCGCTTTTAACACTTTAGATAATCTGTGTAACCATCCAAGTAAAAGGGACCCTCGAAAATTATAAGCAATTCTGCTTTCAGATGAACCAATTGTAATTATCTCAGGAATTCACAGCAATAAGTCTTTGTGATACAATTGCTTGAATTGTAAATTTTCAAACTAGTTTTTAGAAAGAAAAAGCCTGTGTAAAAAAGCGATATCAAAAATAATTTGGAAAAGTACGTGAGCTGGAAAAACTGTTGTATCACACTTTGACTGAATTATTAATAGCTTTTTGTCATTAATACTTTTGTTATGTAATGGCAGCAAGGTAATAAATATTAATAAAATTATGCAAACTAAAATTCAAGTAAGGTTTAAGAAAAGTGAAAAAAAGTTTCATACCAATTATTCTTCTTTTGCAAGACTGAAAAATTGTGCTTTGAGAACAAAAATTATAAAAAATTTAAAATGCCCATAATTTAAGATTAACATTTACATATTTAAACTATTGAAGGTTAAACAAATAATTCACATATATATTCAGTTATTTTATAATCTGTAATTAGCCTGTAACTTATATATAAATTGTATCAGCTATTGATATTATATATCTTGTGTGCAAAGTATCATAAAAACCCATTTATGCATTGTATTCAAATCTACAAATTCATAACATTATCTAAACATTCTAAAAATTAATATTAACCAAATTCTTACAATCCTACAGCGTAATCAAGACAGATAAATGACTGACCGAAAATTTCTTTAACTTCTATGGCTTTTGTGTTATAATCCTGGTCTGTTTCCACTTCTCCTTGATAATTGCCCAAGTCCATTTTCTTATTAATATCTGAAATCGTTAGTTTAATGCCTGTATTTGTCCATTCATACGATTTCAGTCTACTGTTCCTGTCTTTCATGAAAGCTTGGCCTGCAGTTTTTTCATAGTCAAACATATGGCGCACATTGGACATTTCATAGAGATGAAAACTCTGGAGCTATATGAAAGAGAAAGTACAAGTTTGTTTTCTTTCACTCTGCCATGGAATGAACAAGTGCATATCTTAGATACTGACAAAGGAATGATCACTGGCTAAACAAGAGTGATCATCCTGTGTAAAATTGGCACAACCAAAAGGACTTCTTTTATTACCCCTGCCAAGGAAGTATTACATTCATAATAATTTCTTTGTTAGCAGGATTACGCAAATAGGCTTGGTTGGATCATTATAAAAAATAAGAAGATCTGTCTTGGTCCAACTTAGAATCCATTGAATTTTGGATAGAACTTTAAAATATGCAAACCAGAGTTGGTTAGGGTCAGTTGTAATTTCCCAGCTTGTTGTGGTCGGTCGACAAAATATCAAACACGATATTTCACTGACCCTCCGCAACTCTTGACCCTGACTGTGTCTCTACCTAACTCAAAACCTTCTGGTCTTGTCTATGTCTTGTCATAGCTACTTGCAGTCCAGTCTTATACCTTACTGTCTTATCAGGAAGCCCTTACAGCCCTGTTGTAGTCAAGTACTCAGACATCACTCAATAACAGGCCATAGAACAAAACCGATTGTTTCTTGAAAGGAGCCCTGACTTGACTGGAACTCTCCAAGTTTTAGGTCACTAAATCAGTTACTTCACAGCTGGACAAGATGCAAAAGGAAACAGAAAAAGCGGTTACAGCAAGAGACAAGCTGGGAAGTGTGTAGGACAGGCCAGCTTTATTTAAAGGACCAACGTCTTGTTGGTTATCCAATCTATGTCTATAAAAGGTGAGTTGGAGTACAGAATGAATCTTTTGGATTTTCAACTCTGATGGATTACAACTGTCAGTGTTCATATGGGCTTTTGGTTTTTATAAATTAACTAAGGATTTAGTGTACAGATATAACTTGGGCTGGCTAGCTGATAGGCTTTTTTGTGAATGCTGCTTTGATTTATAAGAACAGTAGCGTAGGAAGTGTATGAAAAGTGGGGGGGCCAAAGTTAAACTCAGCCGTTGTGTTAACTTATGACACCGGTTGAAGTGATACCATTCTCAAGGAGTAAAAGGGATGTTAAGTTAAAATGTAAATATTTTTTGTAATTGGGGGGGAGGGGGTTGGGTCCTAAAGCTATTATTTCAAACTTTTACTATCATTTTTGTGGAACAAAGGTAAAGTGGGTGTAAACTGCAAAATAATTTGAAGAATTTGTCTTTAATCTTAAATGAATCCTCCATGAATGTACAACAAACTTTTACACTAACAGAAGTTACTGTATCATTGAGAATATACAAAAAAATCAATGGTTAATTTTGCTTTAACCCTAGTATGATTACACATAAAATGATCAAGTTCCAACTTGCAAATTTACATAAGCAAAATTCGGGAAGCAGTTGGAGGGCGAGGGCATTAAGGAACTAGAAAATTGCTCAAAGAAGACCTTTATTAGGCCATAGGGTCTCTAAACTCATATCCATTCTGGATCCACACTAATCTGCAAATAGTTAAACCTAAATTGTACAAAATTTTGTTAAAGTTGTGTTCAGCATCTAATCATAGGCAGCCATCTCTGGGGTAATGAATTTTAATCCCACATGTGGGGATACTGAGGCCCTATCCCTGTATGATTCTCGCTATTGAATGGGACATAAAACACTATACTTTAACCTTTGTTGTATTGCAAACTTACTATATATTTATGGGAATAAAGTTCTTTAAAAATAATTTGTCAACCTAGTAGCTTTTAAGTCGAGCATTAATAGTGTCAATGGGTTATTGGGTTAAAACATATTAGGAGGCTTGGACAATGAAATGCAATCAATGTGATTGGGCTACAGAATGACTGGATTTGGCATCCCATGAAAACAACCATGCACAGCATACCCAAACTGACTGCATCAATGACCATTACCCCCTTGCAAAAAAAGGATGCACTATGAATGTAGAAATGAATAACAAGCAATATGGTTTTTGCCCAAAGTTTTAGAAAGAAACAAGAATAAAGTTGTATATAATTGCATTTATATTTTGATGACCTATATTTTGACCTTTCAATGTTTCTTATGTTACCCACATGCCAAATTTAAAAGTTCTAAGAAAAAATATTTTCTAAGTTATTACATGCCGAAACAAATCTATGTGGCGGTGATGGCGGCATGATTGGGCTTTATGGATCATATTTTTGTTTCCATCATTATAATATTCAAAGATCCAATTACAATCATCTCCCAAAAATTGACACTACATGTAACCAAGGTACACACACCTCACTCTGGTTGTAGATAATCCTCTCATCCATCTTTTACATCCCTTCAAAAAACTTTTTCATGTAATTAAAATACCATTAACAAGTTTCATTAAATGTATCCCTCTTTGCAAAAGAAAATGTAGATAGGAAACTGCTCAGGATACAAACCAAAAACACTCGAGTTGAAGTATAGTGCTGTCTGACAGGCCTTTCTGTCAAAACTCATTTTTTTAAAAATATTATTTATACTACATTTGGGACACTAACACACTTTCAACACCACATTCTCTTATGGCTCAGTTACCTACTACACACTGCAATGACATCTTAAAGTCCCTAACAATAGTCAAAGGTTGTGACATAAATTTAGCAACATATTTAAAACATAGAGTGGCTACATCAGTAGCTCATTGCACTTTAAATTACATGGACATGTTTCTTAATATTAAATGTTTAAGGTTATATTTTTCATAAATTTAAGTTGTGCTGTATTCATCAGGTTAAAATAGTTTAAATAGTTAATCTCAAAATATATTTAACCTTGATAGACTGTGAATTTCTTGAAAAAGTTTCAAAAATTCATCAGATATCATGGGTTTCCAATGTCAAAAAGTGGGGGGGCCAAAAGATATGATGCCCCCCCTACTTTTAAAAGTGGCTGCCCCCCCCCCCCCCCCCCCCCGCCCCCCCTGCTGCCTATACTACTGAAGACAGGTCCAAAAATAGAAAGAAAGAATGTGGTGGGATGGAAGTCCCCAAAGACACACCTACAGAGTTCAAATTAGGAGATACAGCTGCTGACAGACAGGAGGAGAGAGCAGAGTGAACGGTGGGAGAGGGAGGAGGCAGAGAAACAACAGAGAGAGGAGAGGGAGGAAGCCAGGAGGGTGGAAACACCACAATCACAGACAGATAATGCAGTGGAAAAAAAGACCAAGCGCTGAGAGGAGTGAAAATGGACAGAGAAGGTGGACAAGAGGTTGGCACAACTCAGTTCCAATCCAAGAAAGGACATATGTTGAACATTTATTTAACAGATGCAGATCAGGAGGCTATTGTAGACTTTGTCGAGGATCATCAGGAGCTTTACAATAAAACCAGTGAACACTTTAGGACAAGACCAGGAAGGATTGCCTATGGGAAAAGTTTACAAGCAGCTGCAAGCTGTCAGTGGAGGTGTGCAAGACTTGGTTTGAATCACAAAGGACTCGCTACGGAAACTCACCCAGTCCACGTCTGGTCAGGCCCCAATGAAATAACAGAGAATCAGAACTGTATTCAAGACAAATTTAGTTTCTTGAAGAACCACATCAAAAGGAAGGGCCTTAGCAAATATATTAAGTTGGATACAGGGCGGAGGGAAAGAACCATCAACCACGGCACCTACATTTCCTTTGAGCTCCAGTGCCACTTCCACAATTGCTGATTCATAGGGCCTATTCTGGACCAACTGAATCTTTAATAAGCTGCGTGTTTAAAAAAGCAAACAAAAACATTACACCAACACACACCAAACACATGACCCCAAAACGCAATTTATAGATGAGTGAGTGATTGAGTTAAAAAAGCGATTGAGTTAAAAAACTTCAAATGTAGACTCAAATATTTTTGAAAAACTTTTTAAAAACATTTAATCTTAAGAAATTTTCAATTTTAAAAAAGTATTTTAACCTTTGATAAATTTCTCAGATTTTAAAAACACTTTCACCATACAAAAATTTTGACTAATTTTAAGTAGGTTTGAACATCAAAAATTTCAAAGAATAGAAAGAGACATTGAACTTTGATAAAGTTTGACAATTTTAAAAGTTTTGAAGCAAGAAATTTCGAAACTTTTTAGCTTAAATTTATTTTGAGAGATGAGAAATAATCTGAAGCTTTGCAAATGTGAACATTTACTGTGGGACATTTAATTTTTTAAAGGTGTTGAATATTATTAAGGGAAAGTTTTCATAAAATTGCCGAAAATCTATTAGAATTTTTTTCTAAAATTAGTTTGAAATTTTGGGGCAGATTGGTGCAATATTAGCTTAAATAAAAGTTATAATGTAATAATGGGGTAGTCCTGAAAGGGACTGTTAGATGCCAGTTCCTTCTGCCACAGGGTATTTACTTGTCCCATCTCAGATCCTGTCCTCCTGCCCAGCCACTGCACCAATGTGAATGAAGTAATCATTCAGTAGGTCTCACAGATGCTTTACCTCCATTGAGGAATTCTTGTGGTTTTCAACAGGTAGATATACTGCCAGTTCATTTGCTATGGCTGCTATGTCATCTGCTGTGGTGGGTACCCTGACTACTCTGCCTTTATGTGTCCTCAGCATGTTGTGCAACACAACACATGTTACAACTATGTCTCTGACAACGTTTGGCCTTTGCTCCATTGTGCCCAGTAGGACCCTGAATCCGCTCTCCAGG
This sequence comes from Sabellastarte sp. h YS-2021, assembly GCA_964017235.1. NCBI lineage: Eukaryota > Metazoa > Annelida > Polychaeta > Sabellida > Sabellidae > Sabellastarte > Sabellastarte sp. h YS-2021. Next base: position 16,165,907 of record OZ024933.1, read on the forward strand.
ATTCTCCACATTCTCCGCACTCCATTCTCCACTACCCTCCTGCCTCTGGAAATCCTGTAGATGGCTATTCTTTCTTTCTTTGTGAGTTGTCTTCCCCTGTAAGATGTGGGGCCACGGTGGCAGAGTGGTAACACTCTCGCCTTCCACCTCTGAGGCCGGGGTTCGATCCCCGTCAGGGCCTTAAGTGGGAAAGCTGGTAGTTCCTTGCCGTTGGTCGGCAGTTTACAGTACACAACCCTAGCGAACTCTATGTACTGGTTTCCTCTGCCCTTCCAACTACCCGTCATGATATGACCTGTACAGTGTTGAAAGCGAGGTAAAACCCCAAATAAATAAATAAATCCCCTGTAAGGTTTCATTAGATTAGTTTTCAAGGTGAAGGCATCATCACCCAGCATAAAAGAAGTGCAAATCTGGCCCTACCTTCCCCAGGAATTCAGGTGCCAGAAATCCCAATAATTAGCCTATTTGGGGTGGGGTGGGACATTGCTCCGGTCTAGTCAGTTTGTCTCTACAGCTTGTCTTAGTCTGATACAGCTTGTTGGTTAGGTATTTACAGCTTGTCCTGGTAGTTTCCCATCTACTTGTGGAGAAAAACACCCTGATCCAAAGTCAGGTCCGGAACTTTATCCAGACAAGCCTTGATGCACTATGTTCTGTTGGGGAGGTGAAACCTACTCAAATTCTAGATTTTTGTCCTCAATCCCTAACTCAGCGAACCCACTGAGTCGTTGGGTCAGTTGTAGGTTGAGTGGAACTGGCCCATAAACTTGCACACAACTAAACCAGTATAAAAAATAGCCTACTAATTCAGTGAAGTGGTTTATTCGTTTCAATTTCATAGTTATAAGAGAAGTGCTCAACAATATTCAATAAGGAATGCAATTTCATAGTAATGGAAGTGCTGCTTTAAGCTCAACATTATTTATTCAGGAATGCAGTTATGTAGCAGTGGAAAATATACAAGCTAAGCTAAACATTAAAAGAGAGGTCAAATACCAAGACTAAATATTTGACCTTTCTTATTTCTAAGAATGAATCAAATTAGTGGTTTTTAAATGAATTGAAGTTATCTTTTCTAAAATCTTAGAAAATATAATAATATATTTTAGAAATATATTGCTCTAAATTAGCAGCTACTTTGTCAGCTTAGGGATATCTAGCATGTCTACTGTATCATCTCTCCTATTTGTTAAAGTTTGTTATTATTGTTAACTTCCTTTTTGTGATGATTACTGACAATTGGATAACTGATTATAACCGTAAAAGTTAATGACCATGTCATTCTTACTTTTGAATAATGGTGTTTGTAGTCATATTCCAAGGTCAAGTTTGTTCCACTAATCAAGGCATAGCTACCATTTGAACACTGATAAGGAGTAGTATATGAAGTTGTTATTTCCAGTTGATGCACAGCTCCTACAAAAAATAAAGTTAATTTTGTTAACATACATATTATATTTGAATGAGCACCATCGTAATTAGAATAGGTTAATGAGCAATGATATGGTGTCATTGAGTTTAATTGTCCTGGTTAAGACTGGTTCTGGTACAACATAGCACCAGAGTCAATTTGTCATGCCAGCAATATTTTAAAACTTTTCCTTGTCACATGTGTTACCATATTCAAAATATAATAATAAATCTAAAAGGATATTACACATGAGGTACACTTGATCTCAGCTGCTACGAAAGATACACACCAATAAGAGACAGCAGAACGACAAGAGAGGCACACATTTTTGCACAGTTGTTCAAGGGATACCAATAGCTTCACCTGAAAATGTATAGCAATGGTAATGAGAAAATGTATGAAATCATTCAGATGTATTTTTTTCGAAAAAGAATCAACCAGAAAATTAACCAGATAAACAGTTTTCCAAACCTTTGCATGAATTATGTTTTGGTTGCTTAGAAGCAATTGTTTATAGAATTTATTTCACAGATTAATATTCAATTATGAATTTTGAATTCTGTTGCCGCAATTTAACATTTTCAAAGATTTGTTCAGAAAAGGCTCCACAACAGTCTTATGCCCACATCAGAGATCCATCAGCTTACACTATGAAAGTGAGCAAATATGAGGAACAAGATAAATGACAGGAGATAGTTGGTAACTTAAGGCAAAATTGGAAATAGTTTGAGGAATAGGAGAATGGAGTACTGAAAGTTGATATTACGAAATGTTCAATTCCTTTACTTTTCTTCCAGTTCCCTTGTGCTCTGCAAATGGCTAACAGCATAAGGAAACGGTAGCATAAGGTGACACAAAAATGTTATATAGCTTTTTTCTATGCATCGTCATATTGCAACCCTGGCCTGTTTGCTCCCATACTATAATTTTTCGTCCTGTCTGATGGAGTACTTTCCAGTTTTATTATTTTGCACCCCATTTATAAATGAATCCTGTTGTTTCCCATTTGTTACTTTCTTCTCCTGTATGCACATCGTTAAAAACCCTATCTATGCCATCAGCTATAATGTCAAGTTTGCATTTGTAATACATTTCCAAGGTAGAGAAAGACATAAGTTCAAGTTTAATTAGTTCCCTTCTCAAAACATCTGCAAAACTCCGTAAGTCTGTTAGGCATTTGAATTTCAGGAAAGAACTGAACAAGACATTTGTGAACTTAAAATTTTAAAGTTTTATAGTTTTAAATTGTAAATTATTACTTCTGCATTACAGGATATCTGTCTGATAATGTTATGCAAACCAAAACAGGATTGGTTGTCAAAGTGACCATTTCAGGGCTGTGCCTCTGTAGTTGTAAGAACTTTGAACCTCATGGACATTATCCCTGATTCATTCCACACTACCGATCTGGCTCTTAACAACCTGTAGTTGAATATTCTCTCCTATATGATAAGGTTTCTGGAAGTCTACATCAAGAATTCCTCAAGGTCAAAGTATCATCCAAGGCATGCAAAAATAAGGAATGTGTAAGGTGTCACCAGGAATAGGCTCAAGCTGGGGCTCTAAATTTAATTTATTTGATATCATTTCTAAATGTATGCAATTTATCAAGATTTTGCCATTTTACTATACTTTGCTTCCCTTTAAGTATTCTTAAATTACACTGGCAATCTGATAGTAGAAAGCATGGAGTAGCTTTTTGATAGGAACATATTTCCTTTAAAAGCCAGCATGTTCTGAAGGTTTCATATCCTCTGAAAGTCATCCGCTTCTGCATTGCATTCAACCTGGGTCTGTGGGATTTTGATGAACTTATCTCATCATTCGTCAACAAGAGCCTAACATACCTCTCTAACATCATCTGGGATAATGTTTGGCTGTAATCATACTTCATGTCACTGAACAAACTGCCAGAGGCCAGATATGTCAAAGTCACTGCAAGCATGAGGCCTGACTATAACTGAGCCCAGGAGGTCTGAAATTGTTTGGAATTCTCTGGATGCATGGTCTGATCCTCTGCAGTTAAATTTGGAATAGTTAAAGTGCACATTAGGTAAAGTTCCTGTAGGATACACTATCATACCTCTTCAAGTCCCCAAGTTAATTCTCATAGAGTGTAAGTCTAGGCCTCTCAAGCCACCAACCACTTGCCCAAAATCTGCTCTGTTACCTGGCCAAGAGCCAAATACATTAATAACAACATTGTCTTGTTTATAACTATGGATGATAGTCAGGAGAAATGTTTACAGAGTTGATTAGGATCAGTTCTAGCTTCCCGGCTTATCATGGCAGATCTGCAAAATATCAAACATGTTTGATATTTCACTGAACCTTTCTGACTCTGTAGACCTTGGCTCTGCCCACCTGGTAACCATCCTGTCGTGGGTCTCTATGACTTGTCAGACACTCGTTTTTGTCCTATATTGTAACTGTCTTGTCTGGAAGCACTTCTGGGCCTGTCATGGTTCAGTACCTGAACACCACATCCTGACAGGTCGTAGACACAAACAGACAGTACTTGAAAGGACAAGCCAGCAAGACATCGACAGAAACAGAAACAACCGACAAGGGGGTTACAGCATCAGACAAGGGGGAAATGTGTAGGACAGACCGGCCTCATTTTTCCGACCCACAGTTCGTCAGCTATGAAATTTATGTCTAAATAAGGCCAGTTGGTTAGCGGTATGCATCATTTGGTATCTGCCATCTGATTGATTACATCTCTCTGCATTTAAGATAAGGCTTTTGGTGTTTTGTTCACAAATTAACTTAGGATTTACTGTAGAGATACAAGTTGGGCTGACTTGCTGATAGGCTATTGTTTTTTTTGCAAGTACAGCTTTGATCTAATTTATGAAATGGGTCATAAATAGGGAAGAAATAATGTGTGAAAGATAGATGACCCCACAGATACACCTACAGAGTTTGAGTTGGGAGATACAGCTGCTGACATATAATGAAGAAATGAGGAGAGAGAACAGAGGGAGGAGGGAGGCACAGAAACAACAGAGAGAAGAGAGGGAGAGGGAGGAAGCCAGTAGGGCAGAAACTCCACAGTCACTGAAAGAGGAGGCAGTGGCCTAAAAGACCGAGAACTGAAAGGAGAGAAAGTAAGATTGACACAGAGGGTGGAGTAGAGGCAGACTTATCTCAAGTCAAATCCAGGCACAAGAAGATATATGACAAACATTTATTTAACCGAATCAAATGAAAAGGCTTTCTTTGGAATTTGTTGAGCTTTACAACAGGACCTACTAGGTCTTTAAGGACAAGGCCAGGAAAGCCTCTGGAAGAGGTTCGTTAGCAGCCACAACCTGTCAGTCCAAAACATTTCTAGAGGTTCCACGGATAGTGACAGTATGGAAATCAGCATGTGCTCTAATACAACACAACAGCCTTCAGTTGCAAGTCCGAGTGTAGTGACCTAGCATTCATCAGTTGACCAGCTTCTCTTGGATCAGTTTTCCAAGATGAGAACATGCCCACATGTGTCCTCGGACCCAGGCAAGAAACCACTGAAACAGCCTTCTACAACTATCTGGTATCTGAAATTGAAAAGTTGGAGGAAAGAAACTTGCAAATATTCAGAAACAAGGCTGTGAAACTTTTAAGTGGGATACAGAGCAAGGCAGAGGGAAGGAACCATCAGCAACCTACACTTTCTATAAGCTCCAGTACCACTTCCACATTTGTGCCACCGAGTCTTCATCAGCCACAGCAACCAGCAGCCACTGCCAGAGAATACATCTTGACTATCCAGAAATTCAGATGATAGCAAGCCAGGTCATCCAAACAGTGGAACAGAGCCAAGTGGTACCTAGAGGACAGGAACAGCCCAGAGGGCAGCATATTTCCTACTAAGTTGTTAACGAGCACCAACCCCGGCCCTTCAAGACAGCTACATGTCACCAGCAGACCGAGCAAGCACTTCAACCCACCATCAGTAGCCTCTGTCATAAGCAAAGAAATCTCACATAAAAATTAGGACCCTCTAGCCATTTTGGAAATCTACAGTCAGTCATGAGTTCCCAGCAGATGATTACACCTCAACTTTTTTTCACCACGTGACCTGGATCAACAACAGCACTTCAGTAACTGAGTGAAAATTGAAGTTAAAAAAATCTAAATAACTTTTACACAAGCTTTGAAAAGTTAGTAAAAAGACCTTGGAAGAAAATAATAAAAAAAAACATTTAAAAAACTTGTGAAACATACTTTTAATAAAAGGTATTGACTTTTGAGATAGTTTGAAAATACTGAAATGATTCCAACCATTGGATCAGATTTTAGACCATTGAGAAACTTTTGAAGTTATGAAAAGATTTAACAGATTTTAAAGTTAGAAATAGCTTACAAAACAAAGTTTTTTCATTGTTTTTACTTAAATCGATTTCAAAATATGCACAAAATCTGAAGGTTTACAAAATTTGACTTCTAATGTAGGACATTAAAAAATGTGTTCGAGTTATTAAACATTAGAATGGGACTTTGTTGTAAATCATTTGGAAACTGGTTGGAAATGTCCTGGAGCTTTTCGGGAAATTTGTTGGAAATTGATTCAACACTAGCTTAAATAAAAGTTTCCAGAATAATTGTGTATTTATGAAAAACGGCCGGATAGATTTCTTCATTTTGTGGAGCTGCAACATCTGCTGGAGTGGGTGTCCTGTTTGGTCCACCCTGGCCTGTCCTCAGCATGCTGTGCAACACAACGCACATCAATCAATTGTGCCCAGTAATATCCTGAATCTGCTAGCCAGGATTCCAAATAAGCCAATATGTATTACACATTTTAAGAACAATAAAAGCTTAACACTTTTCTCCAAGAGTATAGGGACATGTGGAGCCCGTTTTTATTATTATATTTTATTAAATTGACTTGTGCTGTACAATTTGAAGTCAAAAACAATAAAAACAAGAACTGTAAAATATCAAGCCCTCTCATGGGCTTATATGTCACTTTAAGTTTAAGGATATTTTAAGTGTTGACAGTACATTAGAGAGAATATAATCTAAAGGACCTCTGTAAAAATGCAATCTACATTTCTTTCATTAAAATTAAAGGAAATAATTGAGCAAAGTAAAAAGCTCAGTTCTCAAGAAAAAAAGCCTTTATTATTCCAAGTATATTCTACAAATTTTAATAGGTATGTAATTTCAGTGGTCATAAATGTAATAAATAATTCATCAGGTTGTAGAGATTGAATAATAGGCACATAACCGTTGATATCTGCAATAAATTTTTCAGGCTCATTTTTATATGCATTGCAATAACATAGAAAATGACATTCGTCTTCAATCACTTGATCAGAATAAAATAAAAATATCTCCTTTCATTCAGAGGTTTTTCATAATATCTTCCTACTTCAGCTTCTAATGGTAAAATATCTACTCTTAATTGTGAAAAAGATACATTTGGGATATAGTTAATTTTAATAAATAATATTCTACATTTGATACAGTTTCTTAGCTTTGCTTTACAGCCTACATTGTTGGACCAATAATTGTGTATTGAGTAAGCTTTAAGCTCATGATCAGACAGTTTCAAGTTTCTTCATAAAATTAAAAAAGAATCTTACTCTTTAATGTACTCACCTGTACCAGACGTTTTCGTTTATTAAATTTATGTTGTCATTGGAATATCCAGTAGTTTCACAAACAAATACAACAATGTCTTCAAATACAGACTTTCCACCTTCAGATAAAGACAAAGACTGGACTAATGAATTCAATGATGATGTCAGAAAGTAATATGTGAATTTTCCTACTTATAGACTAATGAATTCAATGATGATGTCAGAAAGTAATATGTGAATTTTCCTACTTATAGCTTATCATGAAGTGTTTATTCATGTAAACCAGTGTTAATTTGTTACTTATGAAATTGATGTGCGAGAACAATTTTAATGGGTAATTTTGAAACATATATAGCATTATATACGTTAAGTGAAATTATTCTAAACCATAAAGTTCTTTTGAAACTATAGTTTTCACCAAATAAACGTTTAATTGATGGCTATACTCAAATTTCAACACAGATCTTATTGGTCTTTATGTTTAGATTTATCATAGTTATAATTGGGGTATTTTTTTAAAAAAAACAAATGTTTTAGTAGCATCCAAAGCTGTTTCAATAACATAGTTTGAGAAATAAATACAAATTACCAGAATACTATCTTTTAATAATGTTACAAAATTCTACATTACAACTTTAAGTTAAAACAATATAACCAAATGATAATCATGAAGTCATATTTTCATTACAATTGTACAAAATATTATATTTTACAGGACTTTAGAATGGTTATTGCATATAAATTCAGTTTACAAATAAAGTAGATACGTAATTAAAGATAAGTTTTTAAACTTTTTACACTGTGTGTACAGTTGCTGGCCGATACTCTATTACCGCTTACAAAAAGAAAATAACAGTTAATAATCTAAGAACAATTATTTTCACAATTGTAACTGCATTAGAGTCCCAATGCCAAAATTGTGAATATTATTTCAGCATACTCCAAATTGTGATCCCCAGATTTTCTCATGGTTATGACTAATTAAATGCCCCATAAATATTCTGTTTTCATGGTGTGCATTAGTGCATAATTAGAAAATTTGTGGATGGATTCTCGTGAAATTTTGAGGATATATTTTACAAGATTCTTTTGTCATTATAATCATAATTAATATTGGAGGTGTTGGGCCTTGGCGGATGCATGCCCTCTCTGAGTGCTCTTGTTATTATGTTGTTATCGCCTGAAGATAAATAACATTTAGTTAGCAAAACCTTGTATGTAACTTTAGAAGATTGTGTGTTATGCGTCTGTCTGTCTGGGAAATCAATGCTAGCTATTTATTTTTCTTGTGATCTTGTGATAGCAATGTTATCTGGTGATCACTCATTGACCTTGCAATCACAACTTAGTTTTATCCTGAACAAATCAGGATGAAGTATCATCAGGTGATTCAGTAATCACCAGATTATGCCGTGATCAAGACAATATATAAATGGTCAGTGGCAATTACACTTTGTATTCAGTTTTTGTGTTTTTTTCCTTGAAAAGTAGATTACGACAAGATAAATACGTTAAGTCTTTTTAACTGATTCATCATATGTCAATTTAAGGCCAAACACTTTTAGTACAGTGTTTCAGGGCAGGTTTGCACACCAAATTATGTGATACCTTTTTGAGGTGACAACAATATACAAATAACTGGATCTTAACTACTGAAATTTTGTTTTTATTATTTCAAAATAGTAATATTTCTGACCAACTATGATTGTTTTAAGTGTTTATAATAAAGAGGCGCTTCATCAATACCAAATATGGGTGCTATAATTGGCACTTGCAAAAACAAAATCAGTCCATAGAGCAGCTAAAGTAATTAGACATAAAACCTAATATTACAAATGACTAATATGTAAGTCGGAGCAACATTTACCAAAGGATTAAATTTCCCTTTATTTTGCATATCTGGAACAATTTTAGTTGCAAATTTATCATGAAATATGTGTTTCAGTTTTGAACACCAAATCTTATTTGTATCAATGGTCCAAAAAAGTAACTAAAATATATGTTCCTCAAAGTATTGGAAAATTTAATTAAAATTGAGTGTTTTTAGAAGTGTGTTTAGTTTTGTTAACATTTGTCCATCTGATTATTACATGTAGAGTCCAATGATACAAATTATTTCTTCTTACTGTAATTAATTCGCCGTAAATTTATGTATTTGTGTATTATCCCTCCATATTTTGCAGTGCATAAACATCACTGATTATTCAAATTAATTTGTAAAATGTGAAACCTGTAACTCATTAATCCATATACAAAGTAAAGAAATGACTAACATTCACAATAATAATAATAATTTTTCCTTTTCAAACAAATTAAACACAATTTTATGTTACAACAGCTAAATATCATGTTAAAAAGGCAAAGTTTAAGAATTTTATTTATTATTATTATTATGTATTTATACTCAGCACAATATCTCCATATACTACAGGACTCAAAGCGCTATTTTAACCAATCCGACTGTACAGGTACACCCCCCAACTCACAAGGAACTGACATTCCCCTAACTGAAAGATAGAGGCTCAAGGATGACCATTTATCAACGTCCTTGAGGTTCTTTAACCTGCCACTGGGGATAGGACCCAATGACAGAGGACCTCCATTTTAAGTGGTCATCTGAGCCACTATGTATCTGCCTGTACCTGAGATTGAACCCACGTCCTTTGAGTTCCTAGACAAGTGTGTTACCCGCTAGGCCACAGTGGCAGATAACCCAAACATAAAAAGGAGGGACTGACGGAAGAGCAAGTGGTGAGGATGACAGAAGGCCTGAAAGACTCTCTGGAGGTTTGTACAAACAGAGGAAGATTCTATCGCACCAAGGGCCATGGGCCATAGTATTTTAACGTGGAAAGCTATCAAATGCAACACAGCATTCTTGTTAACTTTAAGATGTTTATACAAATTAAAATTTGGGGTTGGTATAATAATAGTTCTTCATATAATATATTCCATTCAAACAGTAGCAGTACTTTTATTAATTAGTATATTAGCCACAAACACACATAATCTTTGACGCATGATATAATTCTAGTTCCCTTTCATTTATCAAACAAAAAAATCCTCTAGTATATCAGGCATTATGTACTGTCTGCATTGCCCACATCTAAAAGCAAAGCAAATAAAACGTTGAAAAAAACATAGAAAACGAAAACAATGTTAATGAGAAGAAAATAAGAAAATGGCCACTGTAACAGGACAAATTTCAAATAAAAAATAGATTTCTAATGAAATTCAAAAGTTTTCTTCCCTCCTGGCGTGACTGTGCTAAACAGCATTCAAGGTACTTCTTCATTACAGAAATACAATATTATTATTTATTTATCTTTTTATGAAACAATACAAAGGGTCCACGGTGGCACAGTGGTACCAACATCCACCCCCACCTTTGAGATCTGATTCCAATTCCTCGACTTCGTGTTGCTTGTAGTTACTTGCTAGTCATCTCAATATAACTGCGAAGGTACCAGGCGTGACGTAAAACAGTAATTAAATAAATTAGGCATACTTAGGCAGCTCAAAGTTTTCTACTTTGACTGACAGTCCAATGTTACACCCAATGCACCTAACTGTGAGTTAGGTATTTGATTGCAGGCAAATGGTTAAAAACTGTCTTTCAAATAATGACTTTTCAATTTCACTTTGATTTACAGTGGAAAAATTCTATACAGAAAGAGGAGCTTGTTTAAAACGATAATAAAAGATTTCAATAGATTACTCGAGGTAGCAAGTGTTATATCTACGTGATATAAATTGGTGTGTCAACAGTAAATGTTGATTGCATATCAGGTTATATGTTATCTGGTAGCTTTGCCATAGGCGTAGTTTCATTATAGTCTCATATATTTATTTAGCTTGGGCAAAAGAGGAGAAATCTCAGATAAACAAGGCCAAAAAGTGTTTTGGTCCAATAGAACACGTGTAAAGCCATCAGAGACACGAGTAGTGCACTAGAATTTACTAAAGTCTGGGGACACAAAGAAATTCAAACTCAGACACATCCCGCAGCTGGTGTAGAACTCTGGTGTAGACAGTCAGGCATCCAAGTTCTAACATTGCCCATCAGACGGAATACAAATACTCATCATGCTGTGCCACAATTCATGAAAGTAAAGAGACCAAAAAAGTGATCTGTAGAAGATTACAGTTCTTTACTATATATTTTATAGCTACTGCTATAACCTACGGTAACTTAAACATAAAATCCTTATTGATGCTTATTTAAAACATAAAAAAGTGCATTTATTATGTTTAAAATATACATTTATATATAAGCCAGAGTGATATATGTTCTTAAATGTACAATTTTAAATTAGAACTGCAAATTGGCACATGACCAATCAACACACTGCTTACAAATCATAGATTTGGTATCAATTATCCTAACTGGTCAGACGTTCACTTGATTATTTACTTTATAGTTTTGCCAAGTTGAGGTGTGTGGCAAGTTAAGATGCCAAACAGTAAATCTCTAGATTCAAATTCATCATTCAGTCTCATTGGTGCTTTATTTTGATTTAGATTTATTTGTTGTTTTACGTCGCATTCAACAGCCAGGGTCATATTGCGACAGGTAGTTTACAGGTGGAGGAAACCAGTGCATACTGCACTGTAAACCACTGGGCATCGGCAAGTAATTACCAACTTTCCAGCATGAAGCACCCGGCCCGAGATTCGAACCGGCGGCCACAGAGGTTGGAGGCGAGAACTCTAACCACTACACCACCGAGCCCCCCTGGTGCTTTATTTTGATATTTCAAACTATTTCTGGGTAATGTGGGTTTCATAATATAAACACATTGCCAAAAGAAGGCGCCCAATAATACAAAACTTTTCATTAGAAAATTCAAATAATATTCACTTAACTGCTAATATTTTAATAATATTCACTTAAATAATATTCACTTAACTGTTAATATACTTTATTACAAGTCATTAAAAGCAAAAATGGACATTCCTCTTGAAAAGAAATATTACCGTAAAAATACTAAGGTATACTGTAGTTTAGTTGCCACATATAAATCACTTAACAAAATGTAATATCAAGTTCACCAAGCACGTTCAACTTGTACTTTGTACTGAACCGGAAGATACTGTTTTATATATTGTTTCGCATGATTTTATACAGTGATATATGGTGAACTAAGAACTGCCAATGGCTCTCATAATATAGACTTTGCTGATATGACTGATTAAGTACACGCATTTCAATTTCTTTCACAATAGTCAAACCAATTCCTGTCCATTTTGCTGATTAAAAGAAATACACAGTTAATCAAGATTGTATTTCAATTTATAGGGGAAAAAATAATTAATTACTTTAGTGCTTTATGTCATGCCCACTACAACATCGGTTTTATTGTGAAGGGTTGCTGGACGGGTACTACATACAGTTCATCAGGGTTCTGTAATATCAACTGCCAACCAAGAGCAAGCAACTACCAGCTTTCCCACATGAGGTGTGGTCGGAATTCAAAACTGATCTCAGATGTGGGCGGCGAGTGTGTTTCCACTGCAGCACTGGTGGCCCCCAATTATTTTATGAAACAATATGCTTGGTTATTGTATTCCTGGGAATAAGAAACAGGTTAACTTTTATCATAGAAATTTGGATGGTTTTCACAAAGTCCAATTTTATCAAGTAAGATTTAACCCAGCACGTTGACATGTCAGGGGACATGAAAAAGTGGACATATTTTCGAACAAAATTAGTGTTGTCTTAACATTGAAAATTTATCTTGACATTTGACTATAAATTGTCAATGCAATATCCTTGTAGGTTAACTGTAATGAAACATTGTACTATTTTAAAACAAACATATTGTGCAATTTAGCAAGATACACAATAGGAAGGTGCATGCTTATTTCCGTTGAACATGAGTAGAAACAAGCATTTCTCAACTTACTATTCTTCCTTTAATAAGTTTTGCCTTAAATTCTTTGGGTTTTAGATTATATATTTATTTGAGTTTGCCCACTACTTTTTATTAGTTATATTGTGATGAGTAGTTAAAAGGGCTTAAGAACCCAGTATATATAGCTGGTTAACGTTTTGTGCTGTTAACTGCAGGCCAACTTCAACTACCTTTTCCACTTGTGGTTCAAACTCTGGCTCAAACTCTGATCCCACAAGTGGAAGGTAAGTCTGTTACCTCTGTACTACCATTGTCCCAATAATTTTACTTCAACATTTAGTTGACACAAACAACATAATACAACATAGTGTATAATATGTTTTGTGATGGTATTTTCTTAACACTTGATTTAAACATGTTCATGATTCATGAGGAAGAACCTGCATATATAAATATAATTTGCAGGAAATCTCTAAGTACGCTTTAAAGGTATAAACACATTAATTGGTTGTGGAAGAAATGGGACAAGATACAACCGTCTAGAGAAAAGGTTCCTCAATATTACCTACATAAATCTTAAAATCGACTCCGTTTGGAATGATTAACCCAATGATGTACATTCTGTCTCAACTCTTGACTGTTTCAGGAAAACATTAAAATCTTACCTTTTCACAAAAATCTTTCCCACCTTAGCATATAAACTATCCTAAATCTCTGTAGTATATATCTGGTTATGTCTTTGTAATGATGATTATCTTATTGGTTTTGGTGTCACATATTAGTCTGCCACGGCAGAGATATTTATTGTTATTATATAGATAATGGCCAAGTGGCACTCCATTATGTAAACTTAATGGCATGAGGCCCTGAAAGGGCTTGAAGGGTCATTAAGTTTACATAATGGAAGAACCACGAGGCAATTATCTATTATAAAACCCTGTAAATTAAAACCAATTTATCAATTCAATAATTTAACACCTTGTACCAAATGATCAACCTAGACAATCTTTGCAATGTTTCCTTTGGTGTACATACCATATGGGGCTTTGACTAAATTAGTTCTATGGTTGTGTTTTTTTATTTCAATACACAATCAACATTGTTTCACCATGTGTACCACTGGTTTTTCTTTATAGGAAAATATAATTATGAATAAAGCTTGAAAAGTTTTATTATAATCTGACTGCCACAAAATTTAACCATGGATAATGATAATCGATAAAATATGGATCTGTGACTTACAGAAAGCACTTTCCAAAAAAAAGACTTCTTATTTAACAATGCTGTGGATGATTTGTTATGGTGAGTGTTTCATGTTACTTTATTCATATGTGCTTATTTTAAGACAGTAAGCTATTACTTTAGTGTTTCAGATATTGAAAGTACTAGAAACTGGAGAATTGTTTACTTGTTTTATTTTGTGTTGAGGTTTGTGGGTTTCTCACGATTTTAACTTTGTGTGCTTCTTTGTCTCTTAATTTGTAATCAAGGCAAATGCCTCCTGGAAAGATTGCCTCCTGAAAAAAGCCTCATAGAAAGAATGCCTACTCCATATTTTGTATTTCAGAAATATCTCCTATGAAAATTAATCCACAACATTAAGAACAAAATTCATTTCAACCACAAACAGTGTATCATTTTAGAAGTATATAACAAACTGTAATAAGATAAATTAAAATCTTTGTTTTAAACTTAAAACATTGAAAATTTAAGTTAAATTTAAACCCAGAAATAATGCATTTCAGTACTGCATTTTTGCACTACATTTTTCTTCATTTTACTTGAGTAAATTTGGAGCCACAAAAACATTCTTTTTAATATAATACGTTGGGTTAGATTTTCACATTGAGTTTGCTTAAAAGTTAGCTGCTCCTTTGATCAAGTTCACAGAAGATTGTTGCAAAGTCAGACTGTAAAGAAAAATTGCTTGTTTTGTATTTGTCAGGAGGTATTTTTTCAAGGTAGCATTTTCCAAGAGGTCTTTTCCTATGAACACTGAATGTCATTCAGAATTGAAAAGGCTTTGAAAATGTACCCACTAAACTAATTAATATGAAAGAAGGTGTGAAAACATTTCAATATTGAATGCATTGTGCAGAGAATGACTGGCAAATACTAAGTACCCTTTTGTTCTTGGCAGACTGACCATTGCACTGAAACACAATCCACTGTTAGAAAATAATGTAGTGTTAACTCTCCATTATGCAAAAAGAATGGAGAGTTGAGACAATGGAAGGGATGGCTGTCCGGGTTTTCTAAAGGTATAGAATAGAATCTATACTTCCCACCTATCTTCTTTACTGCATTATTGGGCTCACCCCATCTGTACAATTACAGCCCAAGCTCTAGTGCCTGACATTCCTCTAACTGAAGAGGTCCTCAGTGGCCTAGTGGTTAGCAAGTTTGGCATCTAATCATAGGCTGTCACATCTGTGGGTTCGAGTCCCACAAGTGGCAATTCTGAGGACCTGTCCCAATATGACCCTGGCTGTTGAACGGGACGTAAAACCCCAACTTTGACCTTTGTCCTCTAACTGAAAGAGTGTCTCACAGATGAACATTTATCTGAGATTCTTTATCCTGACACTGGGGATAGGACCCAGAGACAGAGGACCTCCCTTTTAAGTAGTCATCAAAGCCTCCAATGTACCTTATCTAGGATCGAATCCTGGTCATCGGTACATACTCATAGCTAAGTTTGTTATCCACTGGGCAAGTGTGGCAGGTACTATACATTGCTTCATGTTTAATGTATAATGTTGAACAGAAAAGTTTCCAATTGGATTTTGACAAACAAAAAGATTCCTGTTCATTGTCCAGTCGGAAATATCATATTACAAATATTGCCTTTAAAATATGGGAATACTACCAGTAATTAAAACAAGGGTTTAGTCCACGTGTGTATCATCGCCATGGAAGATAGGTTCAGAGTCTCAAATTTAAATGAAACCTTCCTGCAACACAATAGTTCCTGAGAAGTCCCCTTCATCAACAGTCTCGGCTTAATTCCATACAACATAAGGTACAAACACCTGGATATGCATCAGCCTAGCATACCAGTAATAACAGAACCAGAAGCATCAGAGCCTAAATATACTTCTCAATCATATAGTTGTTGGCCTCATAGGCCCTTCACAGGGTCACCAATATCTTCCCAAAACAATTATTATATCCCCAAACAGAAGTCAGGATTATATGGGTCTCAGTAATTTTTTGATGTCGTACATAAGGTCAAATCACTCTTTGCACTGAAGCTCTTATACTTTGTTTTATTTGTAAACTTTAACTGAGAACAAATTATTATGCTCTACAAAAAATCATGCCATTAAGTTAACATGCATGAAACCAATACTTTATAATCTGCATTTTACATATTTGAAATGGAATTTGAAAAATCTTTATAGGAAATCTTAGCTCTTTAATTTTTATTTAAAGTGAATAAAATACATAATTAAAAATAATTTAATCTTAGATGATAGCGATTAGATAGTTTAAACATAATTTAAACAAGAAACTGAAAGATATGTTCAAAATATGTACCTGTCGTCTAATGGTGTTTAGCTAGGTATGTTTCACATATATTCTAGTGTTGTCTGCAGTTATATACTGCAACCTTCATGTCTGATGCACTGTGTGTTTAACATCATTTTTCAGTATTGCGTCCAACATTGTATGGCCATCCTAAAATACGTCCTTTATAAAACAAAGGTTCAGCCATATTAATTTAGCATTCTCTCTAATCAAGACATATAAGTTGAATTTTCTGTCATGTTCGTAATATGTACGTTGCATTAAAAATCTAAATGGTGACTAGCTTCTGTAAACCGTGATACATTTTGAGGGGAGCAGTTGGTTATTTGAGTAGTCACAATACTCAATTCTAGAATCGCAGAAATGTAAAAATGTCTCATGTGTCTGTGGTCAAGATGCTAACAGTTAAGGAAAGGAATTAGTATTTTGTTGGCGATTTAACTTCTCAAGTAAATGAAAGACCCTCTGCTGGAAATGAGTAGCCACAGCAGATTACTATCTTTTATAAACAACTGATCTTTGGTTCTTACACGAGGTTGCCAGCAATATGAAATCATCATTGAAACTATGGTGATGTTTTAGTTTGATAAGTTAGAAACAGTAAAGATTAAGCTGAAGGATAAATAAAACAAAACCCACCCACTAGAGTTCCAGTTGGAAAAGTATATCTTAGGGGTGATGAGGTATTAGATCAGGAGTACAAATATCTAATTGAAAATTAAAAACCAACATTTTTGCCAGATAAACCTTAATAATCAGAACAACATAATTAAAAATATATAATTAAATAATAGACATATATTACAATAATACGCATATATTTCAAGAAAGACCTTTGCAAACAGTTGCTCACTCTTAGACAAATTTATGGGGTTAAATATATGTGGAGGACATTTCAGAGTAGATTAAAACACATTTAAAAATTTTTAATTGAAGTTTAAAGATAGCTGCTTGTCAAAAATCCTCGAGGAAAGATGTCGCATTTTGCTTTCCAAAATCATAAACCTGAAAAAATAAAGTAATCAGTTTGTTAAGATATTGTGAACATGCATTTTAAATGAAAAATGAGCCACAGAGTATGAGATTCACTTGGAGTGTTTAGGCACCCCAGATGTCAGTCCTGCCCCTAAGGCATTCTTGTGAGTGTGTAACCTTAAAGTCAGACTTTAAGGTACCAGTCTAATGTTGCTATTAACCAAGTGACCTAAGGTTACCAAGTAATCCTATAAACAAGCAATCTTATTGGGGGCCTCCCTGATTTACAGTTTTTACTCCTGACCCTTAGCATTCTAGACTTTGGTGTCACATTGAAGTTTGACTTTGGAGGAAAGACATGTTGAAAAACTTTCCCAGCCCTCCCTCCCTCTTATACTGTAAAATCTTCACGAGGGATTAATTATCTTTGACTTGTATTTTTAGTAACCTTGTAAACCTTTAGGCCTCTTGACCTTCAGCTCTCAGGGTGACCTTTAGTTGACCTTATGTGCATCAACACCTCGGATTAGAGGTCCTTATTGACAGCAATCACCTTTGACCTTATGGTCAGTCCTGCAACCTCTCAAGGTCACCCTCTCTGCTCGGGCCAGGTTGGCTTTTAGGTATTTCTTTGTAAACTATTCTCTAATTTTGTCAGCATGATCATATTCTATGGACAATGACTTTAACTTGTATTTTATCATGCTGAAGATTGTTTTAAAGATGTCTATTTTACAATGACCTCTAAATACTTGTTAGATTTAGATATATATATATAACTTTTATACGTAACTTTTACTTTGTTAAATGTATTAAACCAAAGTACCCTCAACCCAGTGTTTTTAATGTCTTGGGGGTGGGGACTGGATTTAAAGGTAAATAGATAACGACATTGCTAGAAAGAAATGAATCCCCTTGGTTTAAAGTATTTTAATAGACAAATTCTATTTGATTTAATATTAAACAAAGGTTATTTAATGGTACGAAAACATCTCTCTTATCAAGTTAATGATTCCTTTAAATCACTCCTAAGTGCTTCTTGAAAAGTCAAACTGTATCCAATAAAGCCATAATGTCATCAGACTGCACTTCCTAGACAGGAAGATATCTATAGATCCTCAGTGGCCTAGTAGTTAGCAAGTCTGGCATCTAATCACAGGCAGTCACCACTGTGTAGGTTCGATTTTCACAACCGACAATGCTGAGGACCTGTCCCAATATGACACTGGCTGTTAAATATCGAGTAAAACTCCAAATTTGAAGCATCAATGAGGTATAAGATTTGTGTTTTTGCATACCAAAAAGTTTAATATTAAATTTCAATGAAACTAAAAAAAGAATTACTGGGAACATCATTACACATTTATTGTATGCTAAGAGTTCAAATTAATATATATATTTAATTGATAACACAGAAAACATTTTAATTAAATATATCTATTATACCATTTGCAAGTCAAAATGTATACTAAATTTCCAAATTTAAGATCCAAGATCCAAAATCGCTGCTTAGTGATCAAGCAAATGATATTTTCACATGTGAATGATTTTTCAGTGCAATTTGAACTGTAATTGACGGCTTAAATCTAATGACAATAGATGGATTTAAAACAACAGAAATATAGAAACATAGAAGCTACTAAATTGTCAACAAGCTGTTATTATCTTGGTTTTACAAGTTGATATCTTCAAAATATGATGTCTTCACATGTTGTAAATACTAAGGAAAAGCATAAAAACATTATAATCTGGCCTAATGTCTGCCTCCATATAATCTGAGATTCGTAGCAATAATTCTCAGTCTTTCCTTCTTAAGTGTGAGAAAGTACTTACATATATGTGAATTTTGTTTATGAATGAAAAACTGATATTATTTACTCCAGGACTGAAACACTTCTAAATATGCAATTTCCTAAAGAAATCACACCAAAACTTTGCATACATGAAGAAAATTCCCAAATGATACATTGACTTATAAATTTATGCCCTATTTCACATAGCCTGACTTGAAAATTAAACTTAATTTTTTCCTTTGAAAAGACCACCTTAAAGTTAAGATGCACGAAGTTTCCTTTAACTATCCTTACCAAAGGTGTTTCTTGAACAAAAAATTAAAAAGTATTCAGAGCACACTTTCTTAATTTTAAGGAAGTTTCTTTGACAGTTTAAGGTATCTTTCGAGGAAGGAGGCTTGGTGAAAATGAGTTTCATTAAAGAAGGAAAAAAATTAAAGAAAACCTTTAACTTAAGGTGACCTTTATCTTAAGGAGGCTTTGTAAATGGGCCCTGAGATCAAAAATCATGCACATGGAAGAATACACTTAGTCTTTAAGTTGCTTTTGGCTATTGATATTTGGCCAAGTGTTTTAACAATAAAGAGAATCCTTGATGTAAAATGATCAATGTATTAAGGTGAAAAAGCCACATATTTGTCAAATGAGGTAATACAGATAAACTTGTATTGTTTTATTAACTGTTACGTAGTCTCTCTCTGTATGTTAATTTTATTTACGAATGCATATGTATATATATCACTATGTTGCAGAGAATGACATATATCATGACTACAGTGGCTACCACTGGCAGCCGAAACAAGGAAAAATGTCACCAGTACAATATTTTGACTAGAAATTAAGGGTCGCATCTGAACATAACACAAGGCAATAAGCATTAATTCACTGACATAGCTAGGTCATACGAAGGAGACACAGGGATGATAGGGGAGGCTATTGTGGATAGGCTTTTGCAAACAGGTAAATTTTAAGCTTTTTTCCCCGAAGGAGACAACTGATGTTGCACAGCACACATCATTAGAGAGTTCATTCCAGATTAATAAATAATAATAAATATGACCAAAATGTTTGACTTTAAGACTGATGAGTGGAATGGCGGAACTGTAAGGTATTGACGATGAGGGTCACTATACCTGGTACGATAGGAACTACTGCTGACAAACAAGAACGGTTTAACATATGAGAACCACTGTGCAAAAATTAATAAACCAATTTTTAGTTTAGAAGATACATCAGTACAGGTTTTCTGAAAATGCTGATTGGTGATTGCTGTTTTGTGCTGATTGAGACATGACAAACCTCTAAACAGACGGTTACAATAGTCCAAACGACTACTAACCAAAGCATTTGCAGCATGTGCTGCCACTTCAGGAGTAAGATACTGTTTTATTCAACGAAGGTCATGCATCTGGAGAAAGCACACTTTGCAAGTGTTCTTGACATGTTCAGAGAAGGGAAATTCTGTGTCAGACCAAACACCTAGGTTTTTGACAAAGACAACCTGATGAAGAAGGCTTCCCAGAATACTGACAGGAAAGTGAGAGGAAATTTTCAGACATTAAGCCTTAGAACCAAAAATAATAAATCCATTTTTTTCTGGGGGTTGAGCTTTAATTTACTGAGAGTTACCATTGTTACCCATCCTGAATGCAGGGATTTAGCCTAGCGAGAGCAGCAGAGGCATGTATGAATTTACCTAAGCCCAGGCCAAGTCTGAGACCCTCAGTCCCCAAGAACCAGAGCAGTGAGGTTATATTATTTATTCACTAATATATATACTACCATTGAATTTTTTAGTAATTTACAAATATATACACTATCTTCAAAATTACAGGGGAGACCAGTAAAACTTTACAGTTCATTATAAGAAGAAAAAGGTCAACCCTGCTACTTTACTTTACATGCAAATTTAAGAGTCTATAACCACAAGGATTAATTACTGACAAAGTAATATCATGAATAACCATGAGATAGATATACATTATAGGCACATTCACGATTACTAGCTAATCAGATTTACGAGAAGTAATTACATTGAAATTACTAACATTACTAAATACTCAGAAATTACTAAAAATGAATTCCCAGGCCAAGAAAGTTGAGCAAGTAACAAAATGTTTTGTATCAAGTAACGACACCCATGTTACTACATGAAGTTTGATTAATACAATTGAAATAGAGGATGTAAATGTATGAATACAGTATTAGATGTATACCGACTAGAATTGAAATTATGGTAAGTATAAAACACTTAACATGTAAGGAACCCCAAACCCCACTAAGTAGGGGTAGGAGAAGAAAGGTTTGACTGGAAAGCTAAGGCTACTGAAGAAGTAGCAGAAGGATCTTGAATGAGGTAACGCCACACACTATCAGATGTCCAAGTGCCATGGGACTTTATCTCCTGCAGAGAAACATGGTGGTTAAATGCAAACGATGCCCCAGATCTACAGAAACTATGGCAGGAGTACCTATTAGGATTCAAACCTAATTTTTTAAGTACTTGGCAAAAACGATATCTGGCCTTTGAATCAGTAAGAGGAATCCACTTGCCATTGGATTTAATCTGGAAAAGGGGGGAATTATTGCCCACAGGGACAATAGCAAGCAAGACTTTCAAAGCCATGATAGGACAAAGATCTGATGTACCTAAAAAGGGGTGGTCCAAGAATTTTACTCTATCACGAGACTGGATGGTTTTTTGACCATTTAATAACCACTTTGGCTGAAGACCTGCCAATTATGATGTCCCCTCGGGCCAAATGGCGAGAGGGATCAAACTGGGAGATGGCATGGGGAACCATGTTTGATAACCTAAGAAAACTGTAAAAAGCTAGAAGGTACAAAGCCTTGAAAATTTGGCCCATATACATATAATCACAAGCCTGGACAATTTTTCTTAACATTGCAGCATCTATGATAGCTGGAATAGCAATAGTAAGGGGTCTGTTCATCTGTACTGATTTAATAAATAACTTTATTTTAGGCGATTCAAACATGGCAACAGAGAAACCATGGAGACCTAGCATGGCCTTAACCGCTGAAATATGATTGACCACTGCCGAATATGAGGCATTATTTCCTACTAGAAACTCCATAAATGCCATGATGACCTCTGAGATCAGATTCTGAAAGGTCACATTCGAGAATACACAGAAACCTACAAATGAAGCAAACATAGAGTCATAATTTCTTTGTATGTTTGGTCTGAGTCCTGATTTTGCTCTGTAGAAAGCCCTGGCACTAAGGGAAGCTGCAACTGGATGCAGACCTACAAGAAAACAAAATTATTTTTTTTATTTATATGGTCCAATCAATGTGCAACATCTCCAGGTGTACAGACACCCACTGGGGTTTTGCAATGTGCTTGCTTAGCTGGAAAAAATTATCAGGAATATTGTCCCATCTCGACAGCAGGTCAGCCACTGTGTTTGCGACACCTGAAAGGTGAACTACTGTTATTTCAATATCAAATACTGAAGCCAGCATAAAGATATTTCTCGCATAGGCAGCTAATACTTTGTCCTTGGTTTTTCCTGCTTTTATGACAGCTACTACTGCTTGATTGTCACATTCAAGCCTGATCCTTTTACCAGCCCAAGTTGGGGCCCACAGTCTAAGGGCTAAGTATACATTCAACATTTCCAGCTGTACTATTCCTAGATTGTCCATGTTCATGGGAATGGTCAATTTATACACAGAATCCCCCATCTACCACCTAAACCTTGTAAAGAGGCATCAATCTGTATAGTACCTTGAACAAGTGGGTGGCTATATAAACACACTCCATTAAAATAGGGAAAAAAGTCTTCAGCTGCTTCAGTAAACAAAGCATTGTTGTAAGGAGGCTTTTGAACCATTTCATTCCCCAAGTTCATTCAGTCGGGGACAAAATATAGCCTTGTATTAGTCTCAAATTCGTACCCTATCTTTTTCAAACATGTACAAAAATATTTGGTATTCATAAAATACTCATAAATGCTAGGATATATTAACTCATTAGACTCTGTGTTGGCAGTATGCTGATGTAAAAGTCAATGTAATAGTACATTATATGGACTTAAAACTTGATTTGTATGAACTGACAGTTTTCCCAAACTACAGAGAAACAATATGAGCCTTTGGCATGACTAAAACCTACAGCCGACAGCAACAGACCTTTAAAACTGACCTAAGATGTTGCAAAATTATGAAACTCTCTTCAGTGAGAAGAGGGAGGCAGATCAAAAACCAATTATATATAACATGATATTTTGAGTTTATTAAAAATATATTAAAACGATTTCAGTTACAAACAACTTCAGTTACATTATTTACATGTATTAGACTCTATGTTATTAATACCCAGGTTACACCAGATTTCTTCAATGTCTTGTGTTCAGAGAGTATAAAAACTTCTAGGTAAGACCAGTACCACTAAGTAACAAATTAGAAGAGCTACCACTTTATGTGTCAAAACATGTTACTCAGAAGTAGTCCTACTAGCTACTAGTTTAAGTACTCTAACCCACTACTGTAATCAACTATTAGAGACATCAGGCTGGTTAAGAGGTAAACTCAAAGAAACACGTTACTGTAAAGCCTTAGTATGTACTAGAAGATATAGCTTACTATGATTTGACCTCAAGGTCAATATCTGACTTGGTAACTATTTATACTACTTTTGAAGGCTATAAAGCAGCCCAAGAAATTGACCTCTAAATGTCAACTACTTGTTAATTTCTAGAAATAAAAGAGTTGATTACTGAAGTCCCGAACCACAAATATCATTGTATTAGTTTTTGAAAGGTTGTAGGTACAACACTAGCTGTAGTAGGAGTGTTTTGCAAATATGTCCATGCTGCCTTGCCCCTCAAATTACCATGTTGTTTTATATTTTTCAGGGGTACATTTTGATCGAAGGCCAAGGAAGCCCCACTCTGCTTAAACGAGTGGAACGAAAAGTGTCATGTGTTCAATTGTGGATTGACAACAGCCAGTTTCAATACTGATCTCTCATTTGAAGCAATTAACGGGACTAATCCTTTCTTTGTAACAATTTGGAATAAAGGACCATTTTATCAGATAATTTTAGTTTTTCTATCAATGATTTTATGGCCAATACTGGACACAAGGCTGATTTCTTTAATAAAGCCAATTGTACTACTTGAAATTGCCCTGAGGGTTGAATATTTTTGGCACATGTCATGACCACATGTACCCCTAGTTGACCCAAAATGACATCACCTAAGGTCAAATATCGAGTTTTGTCAAATTTTTTACTACTGACAGGTAGAAGCAAGGCAAGATGGAAGAAGCTGAAAAAAGCAACTAAAAACACATTTTTATAGATCTGCCCATTTTCAAATTTCTAGACACTATTGGTCAGTCTCTCTAAAGAGGTATAGTAAACAGCCCATTTTACCCACATTTACGTCTTTTCTTTCATTTGTACTGATTTTAGGAACAATTGAACTTTTCTATCTCTAAAGGGCTCTGTAGGCCAACTAAAAGAGGCAAATTAATGCTTTAAAACTGTAACATGATTACGCAATGAGCATATTTTTAGATAATTCTGTGTGATATATTCTAAATATAAAACTATTGTGTCCAGGCTGTAAGGAGGATCTAGCTTCATAAAAACAACAAATGCCAGGAAGAGCTTGAACGTGGATAAGTATGCAGTGGAGATCTTGGGTCTGAGTCCAGAAACAATTCTCAGATTGTCTTGAGCTGCTATGGTCTGCTCTAAGCCGGGACCCACAAAACATATTACAAGAATGGCAGTTAAGACATTGTACTTATTGTCCAGTAAAAACGATCCAAGGCAGCCAACTTCCATGAACAATTTAAATCTAAAAATCAGACATTAATGCATTGGGGACATCTTTTCCTAAGAACGTGTCTTTAACACACAAACTACAGCAATATCTAACATTATAATATTGCCATCTAGATAGGGCATCAGCATACACATTTTCCTTTCCTGCAATATGTTTAACTGTTAGGTTAATCTTAAATTTGGCAGTCTATAACCAGTAGCCATCAAAATATTATCACATATTTTATTGTGTGTGAATGCATTAACCACAGCCCTGTTATCACACCAGATGACCACAATAGCATCCGTCCAACTTTCAGCCGAACATCTCACTGCTAACAAAATATTTGTAGCTTCAAAATGAACTATGCTACTCATAACTTTCAATTGATCAGGAATTATACAGGTATACACTAAATTATTAAATAATATCTCTATAAAACCTGATAGGAAGGTTGATGTGACCTTTTGTTGGAGCATTGCGTAGTACATATCATATTAAACCTAGCAGGTTTAACACAACAATAAATATAAATAAGTTTTCTTACCAACTTTTGGCATTGAGTTTTTGTGGCTGTCATGTTTTACTCCAAACACTGATTTTTTTCGATTTTTTTCCTCAGGTAGTTTTAGTACCCCAGTCTCTGCATTTATACTTATCCCGAGACAGTTAATGCTACCGCTAGGAATCTCAATTTTTTGATTGATTGGCAACCCCACATATTGCAATATATTGGAAAGTGTCAGAAAATGACTTTCAGCCTGTGAACCACTAGCAACCCCAATGTAATCATCCAAATAATTCATTAGCCAGACTTTACATTTATGTGATGTCAAGGTGATTGCATTGGTACACATCTGGCATGCTGTGGCTCAACATAGACGTCAACATCACAGTATAAACCCATTAAAGGGTAGTCACAAGGGTCTACTTTTAAGTTTCTTAATGCTCACTCTAGATTAATTTTTAAAAAGTTTTGCTAAAGGACCTATCTCCTTAATATGTTCTACTATCTGGTCTATTGTAGGGTATTTCAATTTAAATGGAATGTCATCATAGATATATATACATGTATATATATAAGATGGTATACAACTGTTGACAGTAGCATTCAATGGCCATGACAAATCAATTATGACCCTGACACTACCATTTTGTTTATCCTTAGCCATTAAGGTAGAAAATGGATGCTTTTAAAAGGAGATTTTTTACATGGCCCAAATATAGTTTTCTTACTAACCTCTGCGTTAAAATACTTTATAGCACCATTTTTGTTGACAAACTGACAGATAAGTTTTAGTGAATTTTTGAAATTTAAAAACATCATAATCAAAGCCGAATTGTAGGTACTGTATAAGCAGAGGCATATCATAGTCACGTAAAGTTGATAGCCAAGCAGGCATAACCAAATCTGAAGGCACTGGAATACGAGCACCTTTGTAATTATAGCTTTTATTTTTTGAACCTGTGTATGAATTTCTTTCAAATATTCAGATGGTTTCTTATCTTCTATGGCAATATTGTTTTCAAATAATCTTCAATGCTATACCCCTGAGTACCACCTCAGGAATAATCTAAATTTTTGTTTATCATTATGCAGTTGTCCATACTGAACTCTTGTTATAATATGCTTTATTCCAATTGTTTCTGTTTTATAACAGTCATTGATTTCACTGAAATCAGGACCTGAATTCCCATACTAAAATTTTGCAAAAAATTTGAAAAAAACAAGCCAAACTAGAAAGAGGAGGAAATGCAAGCTGTAACAGTGGAAGGGACAAGGGAAGGAGCCACTGAGGCATTCTGAAGATAAGTCCACACAGCAGAACTCTTCCAAAGGCCATGAGACATTATGTTTTGAAATGGTACACTATGTTCAAAGGCGAAAGTGGCCCCTGATCTCTTAAAGGTGTGACAGCTGTGGGAAGTTGGGGAAATATTCTTTTCGATGAGAATGTGTCTAAGTACATCCCTAATGTGTGTGTCAATAATAGGTTTATATGGTGGCTTGATGGGTGCAAATAAAGGATCCTGAGGTGCAAGGTTCCTGGAATCTAAGAAGAGCTCTAAGGGCCTCGACAGGACAAGGATATTTGTTCTTGATGAAAGGAAGTTGTATAATGTGTTGAGCCTTGCGGTCCTGCATGGTCTTGGTCCCCTTCAAAATTAAGTGGGCCCCTGGAAGGGCAAAAATAACATCCTGCCTGAGGAAAATCTGGTGTTGGCCGAAATTCTTTGAACTGTGGGGAGCTATGTTAGACATCGTTAGAAAGCCATAGAATGCAACTAAAAATATTACCCTATAAAGGGCTGCGTTAACTGTACAGTAACAGTAGTAAATGCTGAGTCTGGTCTGCTATATGCCTCGTTAAAATTGATTTATTTGCTCATTTATTGTTGATTTAATTAACAATATGAAATACTTCTCTTGTATTATTACTCACGATTTTTGAAGATCTGATATATGTTTCATCTAGTGCATTATGAAATGTTATAATATAATATATATTATAATAGTGATGTATCTTCGACAACTAGATAATTCATAGCTTTGGAAGCCATAATCTAATCTTGGTTTCTGGCATAGGAAACTACCTCCAACTGGTCCTATTGTAGATGGAGGCATCGATATCATAGGGTTTGGGTTCGAGGTGGAGTCAGTCTCATCACTAGCTCTTTGTCTACCATTATTCGATGATTGTCCTCCTGTAAGCAAAAATCCACCAGTAAAGCCGCTTTTTGAAGTAGGCAGGAGCACCTCCTTCTAAGGCTCAACTGATTTCCCATTGGAAAACATATTTTAGCTCTCTGAAATAATTTTTAATAAATAGGATTTAACCTAACCAATTTCACATCTCACTATGCCTCCCCCTATCCTATCACAACCATTTTATACAGAAATGCATCAACCCAATCAATAGGGAGCTGATGATTTTTTCATACCCAGACCTGTGTAATGTTATTGTTATTTATGCTGCTTAGCTCTGCATTTTTAAATATTTTCAGACATGTCCCAACCTGCCCAATTTTTTACCTCAGTTATTACTTATTCCACTCTTAAACACATATTACGGTAACTGATTCATTATGGATGGTACTTGAATTGAATTACACATCCTTTTGTCTGAATATGGTATGAATTATGCATCCCATTTCACCGCCTCTTAGCAATATGACCCATTCTTTTGCATGAATCGTGACTGCATAATTTCCCTCTAGGTAATAAATCCATAATTTAAGCCCTCTAGATAATGTCAAAGCTATCGACTATGTAGAACTGATTATCACACTCATATCATCCTTTCCATGTCTCCAAATAAATAAGATATTTAGGAATTTTTGTTTTTTAATTTATATCTATAATTTCAAATATAGTCACAACCTCATATCACGACTTCTGTATTTAGTAGTCATACAATGACATCATGCATGATATTTTATTGCAATCTCGTTATCCAAAATCTCTATAAAAACAACCTTCCACTCTTCAGAAGTCAATTACATTGCTTTGCAAATCATCTGTTTTGATAAATACACTAGGATAATCAAAATAAAGGATATAAAAATCCCTGAGGCTTTTTTAAATGGTAGCAATAAACCCCAACAGAAGAAAAGGAAGGCCACCGACAACAACCATCCAAAAAGCAAGAAGTCTTTAGAGCTAGTATCTGGAATGCTACCACCACATCAGTCAGCTGCAGAATATGAACAACGGATAGATGAAGGTCACATGGAGGTCATAAAAAAGACATATCATATAGGAGGGAAGAGGTATCTTGTTTTTCATGGGGGGTATGGTCAAATCGAAGATATTATAATAAAAGAATGGGATGGTGAAAAAGTCACCAACCCTGGTGTAAAACTAAACATATCGAGGTTTCTCATGATTCTTTACAATGCGGAGGTTGTTAATCAATCAATGGAAAGAATTTTGAAAGGGGAAAGAGAATTTCCAAAATAATTCATTTAGGTGGTGGATTCTATTTGACCTGTAATTCACCTTATAAGACCATGCCTGTGGAAAAATAACGCCTCCGGACAGCTTTACCCAACTACAGAAGGTCAAACTCTTAAATTCGCTGAATGGGAGGAGTTTGTTAAAATAAGTAATAAAATGTTCTCTGAAAGGGTTGAACTCTTCACCAATATCCCCTGCCTTATGCAGAGTGATAAAGAAGGGCATAATAAATTAACATGTCCTGAATGCGGCCAATTCAACCCTAAACCTATGGGTGAGGTGTCATTCGATATCCCTATCTAACTGAAAGGTTTCTCAAATTTGTGTATTAGAAAATTTTTTTATGATAACCTTCTAACCTGTTAACTCGTAAAATAACTATTTGAATGTAACTCAGAATCTGTATAAGTAACATTAAAGGTCTCAGGCTCTCCTCATTTGTACTCAGAACAATTAGATATTAGGCTTCTCTGTACCTACCACAAGTAGCAAAAATTGGATTTTTGGAGTTTGTTTTCTTTCTAAAAGGTCCAAAAGTTATTAAAAATTGCTCGAAAATCATGGATTTAAGCAACATTGATCTCAATGTGTTCAGAGGTCGTAAACATAGTGTAAAATTCCCTCTGCAAATAACCTCAACGATGGTGACAGCGCTGCAAATGGTGACTTTCATTGAAGGTGCACAGTTTAGGAATGCATTGATTTGCCTCTTTATGTTTAATGAGGCCATTCCAGATTTTCTTATGTGAGTATTTTTTGGATTATTGTAATGTAAATCGACTCTTAATGATTTACTGTAATGTAATATTATTAGGAAGGTAATGTCTACTTTTTAAATGTTTTATTAGTGACACATTTCTAACTGATTTCATTTATTGAATCAATGCCATTTACTTTTTGATATACTGTATTTCACTATTCACTCTAACGTAAATGTTTCCTCTCATAAATACATTTTCTATATAATTTAATCAGGACCCCAATGAACTCGATATTAACGAGTACATAGTCCATTAAATACCTCGCCAAACAGAAGGGCACACAATTTTTGGATCGCAGTGTTTTGCTTCACTGCACCTGTCAATCAAATCCTCGTTCCAATTACTCTCAACATCACCATATCTGCCAAATAAACTTTAAAAGTGTAGCATCCAAAAATTTGGAAACCCTTTATGTTTCAGTATGCCATTTTCTCAAAATGCTTGTAAACCTGTATTTTTCAGGCAGAAGTACCGTGACTTTGTCCAATTCTTCTGTGACGAAATATTCAATGCCACATGTGTGATATGCAAAGAGGCTCCAGGAAAAAGCAATCTCATTATTACTAATCCTTGCGGACATTTCCTTTGTGTTGGATGTGCCTGCAAACAAATCAGAAATTGGAAGGATGAAGGACGAGAAAGGAGGAAATGTCCCATGCGTCGCACTATTCTTTTGGATCATCTTATAACCAAACCAGTATCTTACAGTTCCACCAAGTTGTATGAGACCTCACTTTACCTATGGATACCCTCCTCTATCTACATCCACGAAAACCACAACCAAACCCTCATCAGCGCTTTAACCAAGAAGGACCTCCATACAGCATTTAGATCAGCCTTTTTAATAGGAGCCACACCAGAGGCTATTCATAACATGCTAGCACCTCAGTGGGAGGATTATTACAGCAACAGAGTTGAAAATTTTAAATGTTCCCAGTGCAAACTGCGCCTACCTTTGGACAAAGCCTTTGTGGCTATATGTGGCCATTTTGTATGTACACTTTGTGGTGCATTTTTACCACTGAAACCTCATGAAGGCTCTCTCAAGTGTTCAGAATGTGAGGAACCAATAGAAAATGAGCAAACAGAATTGATTTTCATTAGACCCATATAGTTTTTTTCCCTGATTTTTGTGGAGAAGTAAGTAAAATTTTTTTGTATAAATCTTCACTTTATAGAACATAGAACATTCAATGTAATAGCATACATAAAACTAACTAACAGAATATGACATAAATTGAGGTACAATAAAGATAATATAATTTTTTTACACACTTTGTGGAGTATTTTTACCAATGAAATCTCGTGAAGGACCTCTCAAATGTTCAGAATGTCAGGAGTCCATCAAAAATGAGTAAACAGAACTGATTTTCATCGGACCTATATAAACAATGTGATTTGTAAGATGTAAGTTAAAAAAGAAAAAAACAAGATGTACACTTCTACATGTAATAACTGCACTGTCATAGAACAATCCATGAGCTAACACACAATAAGAATATTTATGTAAAAATCTACAAAAAACTATCTGATACAATTTGAGATATATGAAGAAAAAACTACACTCTATCATAATCTGCTCATTAAACTCTGACTAATCGAAGCCTTCATATATAAATATGTGTGTAATATTTTGAGTCTATAAAATCACTAATATGATGTATAAATATATGTATGTCTGTATCAATTTTAATATCTCTAACGACAGATTACCTGTCAAATTGACATACTGTAATTACATAACTTGAGATACTATATTGTCAGTAATCGTCTTAGCCTAGAAACCTTTGTATAAATTGTAATAGAACTTCTGAGTAAAAATGTGTACTGTACTTTTCATATTAATAAACCTGCTATTTGTAAATATTTTTCATTTATTTGAGTTAATTGAACTTGTTATATCTGTGACCAGATCTAGTCTCAATGAAACTGGTTTCTTGGTAGTACAACTCAGTGTCACCACTCTCACAATCTTCATCCTGTGCTGTCTCCAGATTAATGGTTATATCCTGCAATGGAATAGTCACCACATTCAGGCTAGCTTGAGTACTCACATCTACCATGCATTTTCCTGAAGATGAATCACTCATGTCTCTATTAGATATATTCAATTCATCTCCTAATTCGATCATCTGATCAGAATTCGGATATGATAGTTCGGAATCATTAACTCTACCTCTTTTAATATTTTCATATATTTTCTCAGCATCTGTAAAATTCGATTAGTCCAGATAGCACTGCCTGAGGGTGTCGAAATTGATGAGGTGGCATACAAGGAGTGAACATATTCCGGTAACTGATCTTCATGTACTCTAGTTTTCACTAGAGTTGTATCTGCACTAGTTGTTGTGGTAGTAGGTAGACTACTCTCTGATTCTCCTCCATCTAACCAGTCAAATAAACGTTTTAAAAATCCTAATAGAATTCTCATTCTGTATCTTTTAAATATGAACACTAAAACTGCACATATCACTCCAACTACCGGTATACTGAACAAACTGTACAGTTTCTCGTCATCTGAATTTGAAAGATCATTCACTAAGACATCAGCATCATATTCATCATTGTTATCATCAACATCATCATTGTTTTCATCATCATCAACATCATCATTGTTTTCATCATTGTCTTCATCATCATCGTCTACATCAACCCCTCCCACATTGATTTCAGAGTAAATAGTGTCTTCATTATCTTCCTCGCTGGACTGAATGGGTGCATTATGGATCTCCTCCTTCCTCACAGTCTGGTCTAAACACAGGAAATTAATTAATTCAATATGAGACAACAATCAAATAAAATAATAAAATATTAGGACCCATTCAAAGTGATGTGATTATCATGTCAGATTTAAAGAAAAAACAGACAGACACTGAAATATTCCATTCTGAATAACACGGATATAATATAAACATACCTACAGTTATCAAATCGTTATTTCCAATTAGTGGAACACTATTAGCATTCTCTTCAAAATCCTCCTATATATGTTCATCAAGATCCTCAATGAAACTAAAATCTGAAGTGATAGAAAGATATAAAATTTATATTTACCTGGACTACAACCGATGATATCTACATAGGTATCTGGAACATTACAGTTTCCAACGCAATTCCAATGTTCTGAGTTTTGGATAATTATCTAAGATTTGATTTATTGGTATCACTATGTCTCCTACATAGCACTGACTATATATCACTATCACAGCCTCTGATTGACCACATTTCAGCAAATAATCGTTGAATTCTATTTTTGATTCCAAATTTTCAATGATCATAGTCTTATCAGTCTCATGATAGTCACAAATAACGTGATAACCATCAATACCATTGAATGTGAAAATAAAATAACATCCAGAATAGACACTGCATTGTTCATTCATTTATTCATCAATCTAGTACACACAGCAATGTTATTTCATTCATAAATCCGGCGCTGATACATATGTCAATTAACTGTCATAGTACGTTTCTTTCACTGTATACTGACGATATACGTCATTATATGACATCACAAGTATTCAAATTTGGAATGTGACATCACATTCACATAGACTAGATCTAGAACACCTGAATCTATTTCAATGTTAAAAATTGGGTTTTGATACCTCGGCATTTCTTAGATTTCCTGATATTTATGTTCCATAAATTTATTATCATTAGTTTATTATAATACTCGATTCATATTACCTATGCTTGATGAAAATTGAGATACATTCCTGTTGACATCCTCATGTTGACAACACATAGGGGTAAGGTATTCGCTACAAATTAATGAAATAACAATACTTGATGTTAGCAAAGGCTTAGCACATACCTCAGAATGATATTTAGTATGGGATGGATTTTGATTATATTTCTTCAAAAATTAATACTTGTACCTGTTTGCTTCGTCTGGCCCCATGTACTGATTATTCACCACACTTGACATCTGAATCATCCCTAGGTCTCTCACTATTCTACTTCTTCGTTGCCTTAATCGTCTTTTTCTTTGATTTTTGCATCTTATCAGGATCATTAATGTAATTATGAGAATCAATGCAAAAGAGGGGATACTAGCCAATAGGTAAACTCCTGTTCTGGAATAATTTCTGGAAAAATTTTGATGGAAGGAAATGGTAGGAGATACAAAATTTTCATGGGTAATGGTTGAATTCAAATCGGTCACTATTTCAGATGAAAAATTGGGGATAGGCCTCTTACTGGTCCATTTGTTCGAGGAGTAGACTGAATATGAGGTAGATGAGAAGCTTGTAGCTGCTGCTGAGGTCTTGCTTGCTGTTATGGTTGAGGACTCTGTCTTGGATAGGTAGGGCATTGTGGATATGATAGGGTCCACAGGAATGAAAAGGAAAAAATCTTTTAAAAAAGCTACTATTATGCAAATTCTATGAAAATCAGCTATGCCTTTAATAACCTCTAAATAATAATAAATAAGTAAAACTGATAATTAGTTTCTCACCTTTTCTGTGTGTCCATCCTGAGGATAAGGAAGGGCTATGATCAGGTTTTCTTGAAATTATGGCCTCTGTCAAAAGGAAAGGGAGGGATTCTGAGCCTGTGAAGATACTGGGGGATACTGGGGTTATGACCTCTGAAGAACTATCAGGGTCTAACGATGAGTTTATGATATTTTCTGAGGTCTGAGGAAGATATGCTGAGGTTATGTCTTCAGTCGAAAGGGTTTTGGCTGAATTTGGATTTTTTATTTCTGTTGAAGGGTTATAGAGGGGTGCTGAGGTTATGACCTTTGAAAAGGGAGGGAGAGATGTAGAGGTTAGAATTTTTCTTAGGGAGATGGATGAGGACTCATCTCTTGAGAGGGAGGGTGATAGGACCTTTTGTGTGGACTCCTCTGAAGTGAAAAAATTAAACGAATTTTTCAAATAATTTGATTACTCGTAAATTTTTTCAAATATATTTCTTTTTAAAAAATTAAATATGAGGTTTATTATCTCACCTTTGCTACTGGAGGGAGGGTCCTCTGTGGAGGAACAGTCATCAAATGTCAGAATTATATCCTGAGGAATATCCAGCATCCAATCACAATTGATATACAACATATGAACCATGGTTAGGTATTTTAAATTAGGTAAATTTCTCAATAAGTCTACAATCCCTTGCAATTGCACTCTTTCTAGGTACAATGTAGTGACTTCTGGTCGGTATTTAAACTGAGGCGTTATCAAGTCTATACATACTACTACTGTATTGTCGCAGGAACATAATCCCTGCTCGCAGAAAGTGGCATTTAATCCGTGTAACATAAAATTAATCACTAAAAATTTTATAATCAGCCTCATTTTTTCGCTTAAAATTGTATAGCAACAAAAAATGGGTGTAATAATGTGCTTCAACCAAGCTCTCTGACTGCAGAATCTAAATGAATCCTTATATAACAATAAAGTGGTCAGTGAAAGCAGGACTGTATAAATAGAGCTGGCTGGTGGTGACATTAATGTGTTTACTTTGGACGCACTACCACTATGAAACCTCTAAGCGAATCCAGAATGAAACAGTTATCTGCCTATCTTATCTAACATGAGTTGCATAGCCTTTGAATCTCTATGCCCTATAATTGTATCTGGTCCGAGCGGATCAGGGAAATCTACTTTAATATTTAATTTTTTAGAAAATTCTGAACAAATGTTTACAAGGAAACCTAACAAGATTTATTATTTCTACAGCGTTTGGCAGGATTTATTTGATAAATGCAAATTAGATAATTTAAATTTTATTTAAAAAATTCCTGATGAGACTACTATAGAAGATATCACAGACGGTTCCCACCATTTATTGATTATAGACGATCTTCAAATATCTGCCCTAAATGATGGTTTCATTGCTAATCTTTTCACAAGAGAATCGCATCACAGAAATTTAAGTGTCATACTGATTTTACAGAATATATTTCATCAAGGTAAATATGCTAGGGACATATCCCTTAATGCTCATTACTTTATATTATTCAAAAATCCAAGGGATAAAAATCAAATTAAAATTTTAGGCAATCAATTAGGAATTAGAAATAAAATTGTGGATGCATATTCATTAGCCACAGAAAGGCCATTCTCCTATCTACTGATAGATTTATCACCAAGGACTGAGAGCGACCACATGTTAAGAGGCAATATATTGCCTCACGAGTTCACAGTGGTATATAAATAGGAATGCATTAAGACATTGACTTAATTGAGATCCTGGAGTGTGGACTCATTTATATGATGCATATTTAAAATGTCTAAGAATTTATTAAAATCAGGTCCTTTTTTAAGAATTCTACTTGAGAATAATCAGAAATTAAACAAACAATTGTTTATTCATGCTAAAAAAAATCACTTGTCATCAGTAGCTGAAATTTTTTATAACGTCTTTCGACTACCTCTTCCTAATAAAAATAGGAAATTATTTCAAAAGAACATTGTTTTGCTGAGGTGTTTCATTCAAACTAAAAATACAAGACAAAATATTGCTGTGAAAAATTATAAACTTATTTCTGATTTATTGTATCTTTTGAAACCCTATATCCAAATCCTTTTATCATGAATAAGTTCGTTATAATTCCAAGAGAGTAGTATGATAAATTCAAAGAGTTCCTATTATCTGAACAAAAGCAAAATAATCCTAAAGAAGGGATTGCATCAGAGGAAACCACCTAGCCTGCTGCAAAGGATTCATTCCTGAAACCTATGGCTGTGGATAACCAGATGTCGGATGATCTGACAGATAATAATAAAAGGACAGATTCCGACCAAGCGGATTTAAAGCTGGAGGAAAGGGGAAAGATTCCACCTCCTCCTGGTGTACCTGCGACTAGAAGTCTGAATTCAATTACTATAAATAATAATAATAAAATTAGAGGGAAGAAAAAACAAGAGGGACATGGCCAAAGACCGGAATGGTTCAAGTACTGGAATAAAAATATCAGATGATGTTGAAAATGTGTTGAATCAGCTCTTCTACAATCCAAGAAGTCCTGTGGCATTTAGTGGCGTTAACAAATTATATAATTACTTAAAGAATAACAAAAATGAAATACACAACCTTCAAAAATTATCAAGGAAAGAAATCAAAATTTGGTTAAGCAAACAAGAGGCTTATACTTCCCATCACCCAGTCAGAAGGAAATTTCGTAGACCTAGGGTGATATCATTCTCTTTAAATTATCAATGGGATACTGATACCGCTAATATGGTGAAATATAAAGATCATAATGATGGATTCACTTTCTTTGCGGTTTTCACAGATATATTTTCAAGATACCTGTATACGACTCCTATAAAATCTTTAACTGGGGCTGAAATGGTTGATATAATGACAAAGATCTTTGATAAAAATGGAGTACAGCCTAAAAAATTGAGGAGTGATCAAGGATCTGAATACAAGAATAGGGAAATGAGACGATTTTTGAATGATAGAGGTATAAAACATATATTTACTTACTACGAAACTAAAGCTAATTATGCAGAAAGGGTCATAAAAAACCCTAAAATTAAAAATGAGGAAATATTTGACTGGGAAGGAGACATTTCGATGGGTTGATGTTCTTCAAGACCTAACCTTCAGCTACAACCATTCAAATCATAGATCAATTAAAATGACACCCTCAGAGGCAGTATCTCAGGATCCATATACTGTATGGACCAATCAATACGGTGAAAAAGATCAGAGTGCAGTTGTAAAGAAGCAAAAGAAAATCTCACGGGGAGGAACTAAATATCCAAAAAATTATAAATTCAAGGTGGGTGACAGAGTTAAAATAGGCCATCTAAAAAAACTTGGAATAGGGAGTATTCCGAAAAGTGGACTGGTGAAATATTTACAGTTATTAATCGCAAACTGAATCAGAAAATACCTATGTACCAGTTGAAAGATTACAATAATGATGTAATAGAGTCATTTTTTATGAACCAGAACTTCAATTAGCCTATATAGGTGAAGAGGTTTTGTATAAAATTGAAAAGGTTATTAGGAAAAGAAAAAGGAATAACATTAGCGAGGTTCTAGTTAAATGGAAAGGATGGCCTGAAAAATTCAATTCCTGGATTCCTGCAGCAGAGTTATGTAGGCTTGCATGCTGATGTACTACATTTTTGGATGGCAGTGTTTTGTAGAGATCCGGCTGTCAATCATTAATAGTCACCATTTACTTTCAACAAGGTTGTGTGAGAAATATAAAGAGTGAAACTGTAAAATCCAAAAGTTAGGAGACCCCATCCCATCACAAAACAGGCATGGAATCAAATAGTTTTTACCTTTTCCTATCATCAGAAGATTCCAAAAATTATCATCCTGATAATGCAGGTCATACATTTACAGTGGAGTTACCGGAAAGACTTAAACTTGAGGGAACCCGGGAGGTGGCAATATGTGATTTTCATACGGAGAATCCACTTAGTGAGGCAGTGTATCTGTATACAGATATTTCAGAGTATAATTACATTAAAAGTTCACTAGAACCAGTATTAAGAATGATTTTCCCATCTAATATCAAACACGTGATATTTCCAGTGAGATATTATGTTCTCGTAAGACCCAAAACTTTAGGGCGAATAAAGGTATATATAAGAGACAGAGCTAAGAATATTCCTATTTCATTATCTGAAAGAGTGGAATTGACATTGCACCTCAAAAGATTAGATGGATAAATACTTGGATTTTTGCAATAAATGTATAGAAGGAAAGGTAGGGTATAGGAAAAAAATTCATATATTAGATAGCAATACATCTGACCCTGTTAAGAAAAGTGAATCTATGTATGTGTCAGTTGTAAGTCCTACCCAAGCTGCTGTTGAACAGGCTAGAAGTGAACTCAGGGAATAAAAAGGTATAAATAGAGGGAGGAAAAGAAAGTACAATCAATTAGGTGGAACAAACGATAAGAAGAGGAGTAAGATTAATAGTAAATCCAAGAAAAAAGTGGTTCATAAAAGTGAGTCTAATAAAAAAAAGAAAATAAAGAGAAAGGTTGAGAATAAAAATAATAAGAAAGGAAAGAAGGTAGTAAAAAATTCCTCCAAATCCTATAAGGCAATATGGATTTAGTACAGACGTCTTTGTCCCTCTTCTTGCCCCCTCCTGTAGATAACAGTATTCATAGGGAATATTGGGTGGAATTCAATCCCATAGCAGTGATATCTGGTAGTGGGACCATAGAATTTAATATTCCTGGTACATCAATGGATTATGTCAGTTTAGCTAAAACTAAGCTTCATATCAATTATGCTATAACCAAAGAGGATGGAAGTCCTATTAAAGATGAAAGGGATTCGAATGGAAAACCCCTCGACACAAGTGATCAGGTGGGACCAGTAAATTTCACGTTACATTCGATTTTTCGACAAATTGATCTTTATTTAAATCAGAAAATTGTTTCTCCAGATGTTGGTGTAAACTATCCTTATAAGGCAACGATAGATCTCTTACTTAATTCCACCAGTGATATGATATCCTCTCAAGGAGTGGCAGCATTATTCCATAAAGATCAACCAGGACAAATTGATGCAGCAGTCTACCTTGGAGGTAATTCAGGGTATACTGAAAGAGCTAGAGTCACTAAAGATGGTCAAAGTGCTAGTTTAGAGGGATGTCTGTATTTAGATTTTGGGATTGAGCAAAATAGAGCCATTTTAAATGGTGTTAATATTAATTTGAAACTTTTCCAAGCTTCAGACGAGTTCAGATTAATGCGAGTAGGCACTAAGAATTATAAGTTACAAATCAACAGTGCAGTTTCGAAGGTTTGCCAAGTGGCTTTAAATCCTAGTCTCCTTCTAGCTCATAATGAGGCATTGAAATTAAGCCCTGCAATATATCCATTCTGGAGAAGTGATATAAAAAGTTTCAGTGTGGCTGGTGGATCTCATACATTTATGACAGATAACATATTCCATGGAAAAGTTCCAAGCAAGATAATTGTTGGAATGATTTCCAATGCTGCATATTCAGGTGATTACAGTAGAAATCCTTTCAATTTTGAAAATATGGATGCTAACTATTTAGAGGTGACTGTTGATGGTCAACCTGTACCAAACAGACCTTTAAAACCAAATTATGCTGAGAAAGATTATGTGTCCTCATATCTGTCATTATTAGATAATGAGTACAGTAGGAAAAAAGTTTAATAATTAGATTAAGCGACTATCCTAGTGGCTATGCACTTTATCTTTTCTATAGTCAAAGCTTCTTAGGAAAAATTATGAGTAAATCGATCAAAGGACATGTAAGATTGAGTACTCGGTATGCTAAGGCCTTGACAGAAACTATAAATGTCATAGTCTATGCAAGGTTTCCTGAGATTTTAACTCTTGATCAGAGTAGAAAAGTGTCTATAACATAATGGATTCGAATCAGATAGAAAATTTCATGAAACAGGATGAAATGATTGGTGAAATTTTTGGTGGTGTGTATCCGATCGATTTGATTCCTACTGATTTACCAAGACCCTCTATCATAGTGGTCAATCAAGATAGGTCCACTGGAAAGGGTACTCATTGGGTAGTCCTTCATTACAAGAAAGATAATACAAATGAACATTTCGACTCTGTTGGAAAGAAACCAATGAAATACATTCATAATTTATTAATTAGTAACAATATGACATATATGTACAACAATAAGAGAATACAGGATTATAGTACCCATACATGCGGATTATTCTGTCCATTTTACAGTTTCTATTCATGTAGAAAAGTTAGTTTCCAGAATATTATGAACATGTTCAGTGACAACCTGTTATCTAATGAAACGCTTGTAATTAAATTTTTTCTAGATAACATTGTGTCAAAAGATTTATTAAAATAAAAAATTTATTTTGTTCGCTTTGCATATTCCATGAGTATATTTCCCATAGTATTATTACCTCCTACACTCATCTCATCTATCACATGTAACAGTTTGGATGGATTAGTAACTCCCCAAAAGGATTCTTCATTCTTTTTAACGCTCGACGATAGGAGAGGGTTATTGTGATCAGTTTGTTTCTGTCTGTCCATCTGTCTGTCTGTCTGTCTGTGCACCGTTTCGCCCTTATAACTCAAAAACTATAACACCAATCGAGCTCAAATTTGGTAGGCATATATTTTATGGGGTACAGACGAATTCTTCCAAACTTGGTGTAATTTGTGTGAAAATTAAAGCCAGGAGAGAGTTTTTCGTATTTTTAATTGGGCTTTTACAGTGAAATCTGCTTCTCTGTCTGTGCACCGTTTTACCCTTCTAACTCAAAAACTATAACATCAATCAATCTCAAATTTGGTGGGAAGATATGTCATGGGGTACAGATGGATTCTTCCAAATTCGGTGTAATTTGTTTGAAAATTAAAGCCAGGAGAGAGTTTTTCTTATTTTTATTTGGGAATACACAGTGAAACTGCTTCTCTTCATACATACATAAAAAATCAATACTTTCCTTTCTGATGATGTCATTACTCAATGATTTTTTTTTTGTTTATTTGGGGTTTTATGTCGCTTTCAACACTGTACAGGTCATATCACGACGGGTAGTTGGAAGGGCAGAGGAAACCAGTACATATAGTTCGCTAGGGTTGTGTACTGTAAACTGCCGACCAACGGCAAGCAACTACCAGCTTTCCCACTTACGGCCATGACGGGGATCGAACCCCAGCCGCAGAGGTGGGAGGCGGGAGTGTTACCACTCTGCCACCGTGGCCCCCATTACTCAATGATGTCACAATGCAACTGTCATTGTGATGTCACAAACATAGCTTGTGATACTTGCTGTCTTTAAGTAAAAATATTTCTTCTCATTTTATGTCTTGAAATTGACATAAACATAATAAAGAGGGAGGTGGTATATTCATCATTTTTATTTATTACTATTTCTGTTTTATTTTCTCTTTTTTTCTTTCAATTCCTTGACAGTCCATCACAAAA
Source organism: Sabellastarte sp. h YS-2021 (assembly GCA_964017235.1). Taxonomy (NCBI): domain Eukaryota; kingdom Metazoa; phylum Annelida; class Polychaeta; order Sabellida; family Sabellidae; genus Sabellastarte; species Sabellastarte sp. h YS-2021. Next base: position 16,207,466 of record OZ024933.1, read on the forward strand.
AATTACCATGCGTGATTTTCATCAAGAAGTGACCTTTAAGCAATATTTTTACCTCCATCAGCAGTTTATGTTTTTGTGTGCTAATTGTTTAATTGTCTATTTGTCTGGGTTTTTTTTTTTTTTTTTTTTTTTTTTTGGGGGGGGGTGTGTGTGTTTAGATTACTCCAGAACTAATGAACAGCTCTTTATTTAAAAATTTGTGGGTAGGACCTGACTGAAGGAAGAAGTTACTAAAAGAAAGATCTGGATCTTAATTTGGATACAAAAAAAAATCATGATTTTTCAGAGGTCCCATTTCAATGTATTTTTAATGACTTTAGCTTTCTACTTGATATTTCTATGAAGATGACTTTACATGTTTGGTTTTATTTGTCTTCCTTACAATACTTTTTTCACTTGAGAGACTGGTCACATGGAGTCGAGCGTTTTGCTCTCTCTGAGTGCATCTTGTTAAAATTGGGTTGCTTATAATATATTTGCTTATTTTCACAGTCAGCAAGGGCTGAACGGAATTCTTCTGAGTGAATAAATTTTTGATCGAGGGCATTTCTCATAAAATTTTTGTAATCGGAAAGCTGTGAATGACTCATCATGAAGTCATTGACAATATCATGGTCATCCAATGGATCAGTAGAATTTTTAATTTGATCTGCTAAATCATTTTGATTGAAGTGCTTCAACAGCAAAAAATAACAAAATTTGCTCGGATGAATGAAAAGTCTGGCCATTCATAGATATTTTGCAAGGATACAGATTCGACAAGGGATCCTGAACCTTTTCTACAACTACAACCTCAACAGTCCAGGGGCTGAGACAGATACTTAGGGGTCTGGTAGTGACACCATCCGATAAAACCTCTCTTTTACAATAAAAATAATTGAATCCAATTTTTTGTTGAGAGTAAGTGAAGATATTTGAGTCTTTGATTCTAAATCCGAAATTTGTGGAGGATCTAGTGGTTCTATTTTTAAGTGCATCCATGTATTTTTCCATAGCCTCACTTAAATTTTTCTTGGACACGCCTTTACATGATATTTTCTGCTTTCCATTTAGATCCTCAATTATATACGACTTTGAACACAAAGAGACCATCTTTATCCCTGAAAATTCATGATGTTTAGAACAACATCTCCTTGGAAACCAAATCGGATCCGATGAATCAGAACAAGATTAAAAAATTTTATGATCATACCTATGTTTCATTTCAGGCCTAATACATTTATCCAAAGATTCTTCATTGATAGCCATGTACATGCTATCTGTATCTGTTTCTGTGAGCTCAAAGGAATTAGGATTCACATATTTCATTAGACATTCATAATAAAACTCTAACATACGTAATTTAGCGTACTGTAATATGAAAAATCTAATTTGAATGGGATTATCAATTGTGATACGAGAATTGTATGATTCAACCTAATATACCATACCCATTTCCTCTAAAGCCTTAAACCTGGATGAATTAACAACATTATTCACTTTAACTTTATTAGTTAGATATTTAATACTGCAGTGACGGGTTCGATCCATCAGGATTGATCCGTATGAACTATTACTTAGGAGCTTGTAGGTGTCTCCAATGAATGCTTTGTCTGGATTTTGATCACCTTCAGTTCTATGTCGAGTAACCTTATCGATGAATTTTTTAAATGAGAATTTGGGTTGAAATTCGATTATTTGATAAATTTTGGTGACCTCACAGTCATGGGTTAGATACCATTTAAGTAATGGTGTAGCTAGTAATATCTTACGAGCCCTTAATCCACTTATAAGGAGCCTTTTTTGATTAAATTTTATTTCATTTTCGAGACAGTAGTTAGTCATATGTTCTCCAATAACATCCATAGGAACATCACAAGTGCAAAAGAATGGAGGATATTCAGAGTAATAATGCTTAAATTCTTCTTAAACCCTAATATCAACTTCAACAGCTCAGAAAAGAGTTCCTTTTTAATATCTCTGAGTACTTTTGACTCAGATAGAGTTGATTTATTCCGTTGGTAGTAAGTTGGTAGGTATTTATCATAAAATTTTATGCATTTGGGCTTAATTTCAGTGATAAATCGACATTGCTGGATGACTACAACCTTATAGCCTTGGGATGCTAAAAATTGCCTTTTCTTTTTGTCTTTTTGTTGAACCTTTTGGATTTTATCCAACCACGCCTTATCTCTAATTTTTTTCACAATAAAACAATCATGGTTACACTGGTGAAAGTAACATCCATTAAATTCATATACAGTTTTTGTGCTTAAACAAACCCCATCAACCAGATAAGCGCCTACTCTGACCTCTTTTTGATTATTTAACTTATGCAATATCACAATTCTTTCTTCCTTCATCAGATAATCCATCCAGACATAGGAATCTATATATTTTTCGATAACCTCAGGTCTGAAATTGTTATCTGCATATCTCCTTACATACACCCCTGTAGGCATTTCCTGTTTAATTGCATAAGAATAAAGACCATTACAGTCATAACCAAGTACAGCCTTACAAAGACTTGGCTTATCTACAGATTCCTTAATATAGGTTACATCCTTCTCATGGTACCGGGTGAAAATAATGCTGGGTCCACCAACAATATTTCTTTTAAATGTATAATACAGGTCAGCATTGTCTGGACTAATTAAGGCAAAGTTGCTTTTGGATAAGTTGTATAACATCTTCCTGGCTACACCAGGGAGTGAAATATAATCTTTAAAAATATCAATTTTTTGCGACTTATATATCTGAATAAAATTATCGAGAGCTGTACAGAATGGACCTGTGTCTAGGTTATTATAATATATTAAATAATCTTTAAAGGTTTGCATATTATTGTCCGTCCATATATGTTGGAGGTTAGCATAGTCCTCTTCAGACTGAATAGAATTGGAATTAGATAGTTTTGAGAAAAATTCGTGTGCTTCTGGAAGGCAATTATGATTGAGATTTTCAAAAGAATCAAACCATTCATAAGGAAAAATACCTTTAGAAATTTCAGAGCCGTAGGCTTTCAAGAATTTAGCATATGAACAGCCTGCAGCTAGGTAATTAGATATGTCTAAAAATTTGAGATGAGGTGTAGCAATTGACAGATAGGAATTCTCACGTTTAATTGTAAAAATATCTGTTTCATTATACTGCATGGAGATATAAGACATGATCTGATGCTTGACCAAATTAATATCGTACTTCCCAGAGTTAAAACCAATGACAGGTAGTTGGTTAGTATACCTATTAAACTCATCCTTCAGTTTATTAATAGATTTGAAATAATGTGAGCTCAATTTGGCTCTGTGAAATTCGGAATCCTCGTCTTCGGATTCATCATATTCGTATTCTGATTTGTGTTCTTCATTGTCCTGATATTCATCCATTAACTGATCCAATTGGGAGAAAACAGATTCGAATTTAGTCTTAAGAAGAGAGGCGTTATACGAGCTAATTTCACTGAGATACCTCATCATATCAGATATCAGCTCCAAAGAATTTTGGTTGACAAAACACTTAGGTGATCGATAATTGGAAACATTTGAGGCTACACTAACACTAATAGGAATGTGATGAGATATCTATTTCAATTTTGAATTTTGAATAGATTCTGATTCGGTTTTAGACAATACAGCTTCCATATCCCAAACAGCATAATAGGGATAATACCTATCTTGCTCTGGTATATTAATATTTAAAGAGTGTAATTTTTCAAAAATTGTCTGATTGGTATTATGAAACCCTCCTGGAAAAAATAATTTGGTTCTTTCGAAACAATTCTTATTATGTCTTTTCATGTCCCATTCCCTCTTGAAAAGTTTTGAACATTTCAGACATTGAAACTTCTTAATGAATTTTGTATAATTAGTTATATAACTTAAATGGTTATGATAGACATTCAGATAGATAACATTGGAATTAGAGGATATGGAATCGAATATGACATTGACAGCAGCATCTTCATTAATAGAATACACCTTAATTTTAACATTAAAACACTCTTCCAATAAAGACATATCCTCTAAAGAGACACCATGAAAGTCTTTATAACCTGGTGGCACATTGAAGTCTCTCCAAGTATTAAACAATTCATTCACAGTCTTCTCATTGTTACAATGCACCCTTAAACATCTAAAAAAACACATATTGTCCTCATTTGGAAGTTTGGTTCTAGGATTAATATACATGTTTTTTTTAAATATTTATTGACTTTCAGGTGTATGGGTAAATCCTCAGCCTGTCCTAAAGGATAATCTGTGGTATACACAATATACTGAATATTAGTAATAACAGCCAGTGACCAGGCTGTTGATGGTCTAACAGTCTTGGCTTGTTCAATAATGTCAATTCTTGTCAATTTATTCATTAAAAAAGTGATGCTGTTCCTATTTGAAACGGTGAAGGGATATTGAAGTATCCGACTGTTAAAATATGGTATATAATATCTATACTCCCCTGTTTGATTATTGAATAATATCATTCCAAAGGCTAAATTTATATCCTGAATGCACTGTGTTGATCATTGTAGATTTCCTCTAGATGTCCTCTAATTTCACGATATCCAGCATTCAAATTATCAGTTGGAAAATTATATACAAACTTAATATCACTATGGGAATGAGCTGCATGAATATGATTCCTGTTAGTTACATAAGTACTTGTAAGATCAGCATTCGACTCTTGCATAATATAAGGGGGTACATCTTCCAATTCAGGGTTTCCATCATTTCCACCATGCTGATTTCCACCATGCTGGTTCATTCTGTGGGTATATAATTCCCTTCTATTTGCACATATATGTTTACATATTGCACATCTGTAGGTTCTGGTGATTGGTTTTGATGAATATCCATGTAATGATTTAATATGCCAATGTAGACTTGATTGAGACATAAATGGAATTCCACATTTGAAACACATAAACTTTCCACAATAAAATAGATGTACGCAAAGGTCTGGAAAGGTATTAAACTCCTGATCACACTTCGAACACTTTTGCTTGGATGTGGTTTCCTGACATTTGTAGTGCGTCTGAGTTCCACAAAAATGACTATGATGCTTGAGATTATTTTTGCTAATTAAGTCACATTTACAATTTCCACATATCCAAGACATTTTGCTTGAGAATATTATGTATAAATGAAAGAGGGATAGAGGGCAACTTATAAAACGACTATGTCATGAAAAATTCTATAATGTTCTGTAAATATATAGAGTTCCATATAATTGAACAATAAAATACTTTGGACATTAATTAGCACCACATACCTTACAGGGTTCTATAAATACAATAGTCGTGAGAATGAGTTTCCTCTTAAGTCATGACAGAAAAATTCTAAAAATAGATTATTTTATGCATTATAGAATTCACATGTGATGACACAAGCATTCCGAAAATAGGTTTCCAAAATTAACTTAAGTCATGACAGAAAAATTCTAAAAATAGATTATTTTATGCATTATAGAATTCACATGTCATGTCACAAGCAATCCGAAAATAGATTATTTCATGCAGAAAACATGACAGTGAGTCATCAAAAATAGTTTAAGTCATCACAGAGATTATACTGAGGTGTTCAAACAAGAAGTTAAAGTCATGACATTTAGTGATTTCATATTGTTAATTAAATCAACAATAAATGAGCAAATAAATCAATTTTAACGAGGTGTATAGCTGACCAGACTCAGCATTTACTACTAGTAACAGGAAATAGAGATGTAAATTTTGGGGCTATCAAAGATACCCCTAGGAGTAGGGTCAAAGTGAGAGGTGATGCTGATGCTCCTAAGGAGCCTGGTAACAGACTGGTGAGAAAAATGCTCTGAGCAAGCTATTGATCTAATAGATGAGACATTTGACATAATGACCTTACGAGAAATTAAACTGTAACAAAGGTATTCAATAAACACCATAATACTATTGAGGGTAGGGGTAGGAGGCGAACTTATAACATGTGAAAAAAACTAAATAAATAAATTCTGATGTGAGTCCTACGAGCTGAAGATTTTGAAAGTCTGTAGGCGTCCTTCATTCTATGACAAGCTGAAGATATACGAGACATGGAAAATCTTGAAGTAGGTGTATCTGAATGTATCCTAGATAAGGTATCAGTTATTATGTTATTGGATCACTGTATATGCCACCAAGAGCCAAATATTCCTCAAGCTGAGGGGAAGCCATCTCTTGACTTCCGTGATCGAACTACCTGTACAACAGCCATGTTGTCACAATGTATAAGAATGGCTGAACGAGCCCAAAACTTGGCCCAAGATCTCAAAGCTAGAAGAATGTTAAACATTTCCAGCATTTCCAACAATGCCTAATTTGAAGCCCATGATTGAAAATACAGGTGTAGCATAAACCCTATTTTTTCCAATAAACCCTTTAACCTGTAAGGCTGGCGGCAACAAAACCTGATTATCCATAGATATAGGAGCCTTGCTGAAGTAAGTGGAACCATTGAAACTTGGAATAAACTTGACAAACCAATGAAGATTTTGGAAAAATCCATTGGTGAGTTTGATTTTTTTGACCTTATGATTAGCTTTCAGAAGTGAAAGCATCCTACTGATGAAAATTCTAGCCGGCCTAATGTATTTATGAATGTGGAGAAGCTTGAGTAAAAGTGATTGAAATTTGTTTTTGCTAAGATAGGTTTTACCAAGAATTCCACAGCATTCATTCGAAATAGCTTTGGTTTTGGAATATTCAGTGCCAAGAGTATGACAATCTAGGTTAATGGTGATACTTAAACATATAAGAGAAATACAAGGTGGACTCAACTTATCAGGATTTATTGGAAGACCTAATTCTGTAACATGCATTAAATATCACAAGACGTCATCTGCCCAGTTCTTATGTGTCAACAGTGTATAATCATTAATATATGGGAACATTTTGTAACCTTGTTGAGCCATGACGTAAGTAATGGTGTTGGATGTCATTTGAAATGTGCAACTGCCATGTACCCAGCTGAACGCCACTGCTGCGACGAGATATTTATGGCCTTGGCACTGGATTCCAAAATTCAAGGAGTCACCTGGGTCCCCTCAAAGGTTTCTGAATGCTTGGGAGATGTCAATCTTAGCTAGTATGATGCCCTCCCCTTTGCTTTAGAATCTCTTTTACTATATTACCTATGGATGAAACTTTAGCCTGAAAGTGACGCTGTCAGATTTTAATCCCTCAACTTGGTCATGAACCAAAGCCCCTTGTAGGGGTATGATAAATCCAGGATGACCCTACATTTATTGATGCCTTTAGGTCTAGTAAGACGAGTTGAAGAATGAATACCATGGTCCAAACTTATATTGAAAGACCCTAAAATACAGCTGACAGCTGAAAAATGATTCTTAGCCTCAGAAATGGCGAAGTTATGGGGTTTTCTAAGGGAAAGAGGAAAATCAAATTTCAAATAATGTAACAAGCTTGTGTTAGGATAACCCTGCAAATGACGCTCACAGGTGTCAGTGTGCAGATCAGAAGCTATAGGCAGTCTAGCCCCTCTGTAGTTGGGGAGACCTGTGTCCTTAACCATGTACACAATATTTAAGTAATCCTGAATGCATTTTATATCAGGTAAAGGTCTATTAGGGCCAATAAATACAAAATAATTATTTCCCAAGGCCATATAGCCCCATCTTTACTCAGAAAAAATAACCCTATTAAAGGCCAAGTCATCCTCAGTAATGCAGTCTGGGACATGGTTAGCAATCATGTTAGTATTATTATTACACCATACAGAATCTACCAAAGCTGTGTCACTACAATTTCTTGCTTTGTCCAGATTGTAACATACATAGTCATGCTTTATCTAGATTGTAAAATACATAGTTTATCTGTAATACCTTGCATGTGTATATGTATAATTTTCGTTAAAATGTTCCCAACAATGTAAATCTTTATGAAAGTCTTCATATACTAACTTTGGATGTAAAGTACCACTAAAGCTAAATCGTCCAACTTCTTCTATGCACTCTAATGATACTTAGAGGTAACTCAGGACATTCTTGACACTTAAAATACTGACTCAGTATTAATACTGGTTCAAATAGTTCTATAGACAAAATAGAAACCATTGTTATCAGAATTGCATTGATTGACCAAAAAATACAATGGGTGCATAGCTCCTTGGGCCCAAATGTGTCCAATTGGTTACTTGAATATAGCAAAAAGAATTTTTCCTTGATAGCCACTACTATTCCAGAGATTCCAGCAACCACCCAGAGGCTAGCAGATGGAATGACCTCCATCCCACCCAAGAGGCCGAGGACCACTGACTCCTCATCTGATGAAGACAGCTACCAGACCATCCAGAGGAAGAAAAAGAAACAAGGAGCCAGCCCTCAACAAGCCAGAAAACCCACCCAGCAACAAACCAGGGAGACCAATTTGGACGAACCGAAAGAAAGAAGGACCAGGCCAGCAAAGATTCCACCCCTGGTGATAGAAGGCCCACTGGTCGAGAAGATGAGTTCCCCAACAGAACTCAGGAAGGTCATCAAGATTCTGGACAGTATCAGGGTGACTGAAAGTGTACCACCTGCCAGGGAAGCCACCCCATACCAACCCAGGATGCCTAGCCAAAAAAGTCGCAATGCCGCCAAATGGACCATGACATACACCCAGGCTGCCAGGAAAACTGACGAGTTGGGAGCCTTGAAGTTGACCATGTACATGACTGAGGCCATCATGTCCTGCCTGAATGACCACACAGGGATAGAGTGTAACCTGATAGAAACAGTCAAGATTGTCACCACCACCTTCAACAGGCTATACAGGCAACAATACAACCACACAGCCATAGCCAAGTTCCTCATCCAGAAAAAGTAGAACCAACAGCCTCAATCAACCAAAAACCTGAAAATCCATGAAAATAATCACCCACTGGAACATCAACGGCTTTGATTCAAAGAAGGAACAACTGGAAATCTACCTGGACCAAAAGAAAATAGACATCATCTGCCTGAATGAAACCAAACCAACAAACCGCACCACCAAGAAATAGAGGGATTCAGCCTAGCTGTCAGACTAGACAGAGCAACCATAGGCTTAGGAGGGGTAGCCATCCTGGTCAGAAACTACATAGATGCCACCGAGGTAGACATGGATGCCGACAACATATGTGCCATCACCACAATCATCGACGGAAAGAAAACCTGCATTATAAGCTGCTATTGGGGATTTGCACACGGAGGCATACCTAACCTGGACATCCTCAATGATCTGCTATCTCGATACTGGCACACCATCTTAATGGGATACCTCAACGTCTACCACCCAACCTGGGGTCATCGACAGTCCAACAAAAAGAGGGAGAGCCATAAGACGCCTCTCCAAGGAACACAACCTTTACCTACAAAACCACCACAATCAGCCAACCTTCAACAACCACTCAACAGACCATCACTCAACAGTGGATCTAGCTCTGGCTACACCACCACCATGCAGATGCATCATCAGAACTGTGGTCCGTGAACCAATCCATGGATAAAACACCTACCGCTGTCCATTAGCACTCTACATTCAAACACACATCAAGGATCACCCAATCTGGACCTCTAAAAGCCTGACCAAATGTGACAGGGACAAGTACAAGGTCAAAGTAATGGAGAAATTCGACCACCTGCGGGGAGAACACCAAGCCAACCTCCATAGACAAGTAGATTGAGGAAATCACCTCAGCAATCGCCTCCTGCCTGCCCCACCATCAAATCCAGACAAGGGCTCATCAAAATCAGCAGAGGACCTACTGGAGAAAATCAAACTCAAACAGAACATACAGAGAGAAATTAGGCAAATCCTAGACTTCTAACCACTGAAGCAGGCATACCGCAATATCACAAAAAAAAAATAAAAACCAAACTGGAAGAAGAAAAATGGGCTGCCTGAATGAAAGAGTTAGAAGCCCTGAACCCCAGAGACAGACAACAATACTGGAGGACCATCAACAAACTCACCAGACAAACCAAAGCCAACAAGAAGCCAATCAAACTCATCAATCCAACAACCTGGACCACAACCAGCTCAGAGAAGGAAACACCTTGGCAAGACGACTGGCCAAGGTCCACAGAGCCCACACGGATATCTACTTCAACCACGAGCACAAAATGGAAGTGGACCCGGGGGCAGAATCCATGAAAGAACATCTAACACCTTGCATTGCCCCAGAGGCACCATCAGATGAGTACTCCAGAAACATCACCATCAAAGATACCACAAAAGCTCTGAAATCATTAATTTCCCCCAAGACGTGGAAACATGCCATAGGCAAGATGATCCCAAAACCAAACAAACTAAAGGACAATCCAGCCAGTTACAGACCCATTAGCCTACTGAACTGCATGGGGAAACTGTTCCAGAAAATCATCTCCAATAGGATACAAGAATACATAGAAGACAACAATATCATCAATCCATGGCAAAGGGCATACCTACCACACAAATACCCATACCCACCATATGGAACTTTCAAGTAATATCCTCAGGATAATCTCCTCATTCCTCATGGACAGAACCATCCAGGTCAAAATAGGGAACACCTTATCAGAAGTAGTAGCACTGCTAGCAGGAACTCCACAAGGAAGCATCCTCTGCTCTTCATTCTCTTAATCAACGACATTCCAGTCACCCAAACCTGTCAAGTAACACAATATGCAAATGGCATAGCCATCTACACTAGCCACCAAAACCCAATGCACCATGTCACTTGGGGTGTTCAGGCACCCCAGATTTCAGTCCTGACCCTAAGGCATTCTTGTATGTGTGTAACCTTAAAGTCAAACTTTAAGGTACCAGTCTAATGTTGCTACTAACCAAGTGACCTAAGGTTACCAAGTAATGCTACAAACAAGCAATCTTATTGGGGGCCTCCCTGATTTACAGTTTTAACTCCTGACCCTTAGCATTCTAGACTTTGGTGTCACATTGAAGTTTGATCTTGGAGGGAAGACATGTTGAAAAACATTGGATCACTCAAGTAGGAAACCATGGTATTGTAAAAATTATCAACTTGGAACTTGTGTTCACCCACGTGACCATGAATCAAGTGGAAAAATTCATAAAAATGTTTGCTCATTTTGTTTGGCTGGGGGCAGGCAGGTGGGGCATCCGGAAAAAGAATGCCTACACAAGAAAAGTTAAAAAAACAAACAGGCAGCTGCCCATCACTAGGATGCAGCAGCTGCACCATAGCTGATTTCAATGGTAAAGAAATACCTGTTACTGAGACTGTAGGTGTCACTAGTGTTTGTCCTAGTGATGATGTAGTGTCACATGTTGTAACTAATGTAAAAGATGATAAAGAGTACAAAACAAGATTTTTCTATAACAAGTCAGTCGTTCCTGGCCAGGTTGACGCCTTTTTGGCTGCAAGGCGTCAGAAATGTCAAGTGTCGAACATGAATACCATCAGATCACGTGTGTTTGGTAGAACAGTAAAGCAAACTAATGGCGTCAGCTTTCATGCTGGCTGTGTTATGTCTGAGGTCGCACACAATGATCTAGGCCACCCCAGTGTCCACTCCAACAGAGGCGTCGACCACGGTACTAGGTATCATGATATTGATGTAGTTAAAAATTCACCTCAGAAAGCAGCAACAACTAAAACTCCTGGGTTTGAATCTGAAAATCCTGGGTTTGAACCCTTCATAGCTGGGTGTGAATCTTGTGACTATGAAACAAAACACAGTTTTTCTGGTTGCATTCCTGGAAAAGTGGTGATGGCAGAACCCAGTGGTCAGGAGTTTGAATCCTCCCAGGCAACTGATCTGGCTGCCCCCATGAATATAGGTCAAGAATCTAGCAAGCTAAACATTGTGTCTGTTGGCAAGTCTGAATCGACCTCCCCAGAAGGCCTTGGTCCTGGGTTTGAATCCGGGGTTAAAAAAGGTATCACCACCAAGTCCTACCTTAGTGTGAACGCTGTCACAGATGAGGTCAATCAACTGTGTCCAATTTATGATGTAAACATGTAGGCATGGAAGAGAAGTTTGTTAACACAATTATCTTTGCAGTCAAGGGAATAGAGATTTGGCCCAAGGTGTGAACACTCCCATTTTCAATCAATGGCAGAGTCAGGTTGATTTTCAGTTTGGCTTTGTTCCTCTAGGTTGCCAATTAGTGCCAAGTAGCGTCACAACTTTGAATTCCCATGATTATTCACCCATTGAAATGCATCAAATTGTTAGAATGACTGGTAAACCCAATTTTTTGCAAGCTCAGCTTCCTGTTGCGTCACAACTGAATGTTGATAAATGGCAGAGTCTTTTGACTGATTACTGGAATCAGCAACTGTTGCAGTTGCACTTTTGTTCTTACTGGTGGTAGAGGTGATGGCAGTAGTAATAAGAAATAAAAAATTAATAAATGGAATAAATATAGAAAACAAAGAATATAAGATTTGTCAACTAGCAGATGACACAACTATATTTGTAAGAGATATTGAGTCGGTTGTCCATTTAATTACATGTCTAAAAAACTTTTACAATTGCTCGGGATTAAAATTTAACTTGGAAAAAAGTGAAATAATTCCCGTTGGATCAAGTAGGTTTCAGAATATTTATCTGCCAAAAATAATTAGTAAATTAACTGTTAATAAGAACAGTTTCAAAACATTGGGTGTATGGTTTTCATATAACTTAAATGAATCAATATCATTAAATTTTGAAAATAAGCTAAGCTCAATGGAAACCATAATTAATATCTGGAAATGCAGAAAAATGTCACTTAAAGGTAAAATTTTGATATTGAAATCACTTGTTTTGCCTCAGATAAATTACCTCTTGTCGGTATGCTTTTGTCCAATGAATATATTGGAAAAAATAGATAGATTATTATTTAAATTCTTATGGGAAAATAAACCAGCAAAAATAAAAAGAAATACAATAACTGCTACTTACACAATGGGTGGGCTCAAAATGCCTGATATTTTTGCAATCAATGTAGTATCTAAAATAAAATGGATAAAACAATTATTCATAGAACCACAGGGTAAATGGCAATGTTTAACCTGGTTTTTATTAAATATAGCTAAAGGCAAACTGAGAAATAAGTTACCACCAACACAAAGTTTTAAGTGTCTCACCCCTTTTCACAGACAGGTTTTTGATTGTTGGGTACAATTTCATGGGATTCCTCCAAAATCATGTGAGGAAATCATTAATGAATTTATTTTTAATAATAAATTTATATGTTGTGGAGATAAACCTTTACAATCCGTCGAACTTAGAATACAGGAAATTGACACCCACAATTTAGTAATAGGAGATATATTATCTAAAGATGGTTGTATTCTGTCTTTCGAAGCGTTTACTACTAAAGCTAATTTAAACATAGACATATTGTCATATAACAAGATAATTGACTCAATACCAAGAACTTGGAAAAATACAGTCAAAAACAAACCTTTACCAAATGTTATAAGAAGTGTAACCCCACTCATTCCAGTTAGAGGTAAATTAACAGAAATTTCCAATTTAAAGAATAAAGTATTATACTGGATAACCTTGAATGATAAGTTACAGGAGTCATCATCTGTGGAAAGATGGATAGAAATATATCCTTTTCTCGAAGTAGCTGCCTGGGAAAAAATAATTCACATGGTTCACTATATAGTAACAGAACCGTATCTTCAATCTTTCCAGTACAAAATCATAAATAGATTAACAAACTGTCATTTAAATCTATATACATGGAAAGTAAAAAATTCTTCAAAATGTGATTTTTGTGAATTAACAGATACAATAGAGCAGCACTTTTTGGTGTGTGGGTTAAGTAAACATTTTTGGGAGGAATTACAGAGATGGGTGAACAAAGTGTTAAATATAAAGGATAGAGAATATACTGTTTGTGAAATACTTTTCGGTTATGGAGTAAATGAAAAAAAATTAAGCTCTATTAATATGATTCAAAACTTTCTAATTTTGTTAGGGAAATGGTATATCAGTATCTCAAAAACAAATGGAAAACCATTGGTTTTTAATGAATATCTGCTTTTGCTTAAATCAAAGTCTAAAATATATTTAAAACTCCCAGACTACTCTGATAATGCTGAAGGAGTTAATAATGATATTAAAGGATTTCTTAAAGCTATTGCAAGCAATATATAGTATACAAATACGGTTGGAGTCTCTGAAAAACAACTGATGTTACAAGTTTTTTTTTTTTGAAGTGCATTAGATATTTTTTAAGAAGTGTATTTAATGAATACCACTATGTGTTTTTGTTTTGTGAATGTTTTGTTGTAGTGTCATGTAGTTATGTCTCTGTGAATTGTCAATAACCATGTCATTAGTGTATAATAAAAAAAAATTAAAAAAAAAAAAAAAACTGTTGCAGTTGCTGCAGTTTGGGTTTCCACTTGATTTTAACAGGTGTTGCCCTTTGAAGCATGAGGTTGGTAACCATAGTTCAGCTGATGAGTTCCCATCAGATGTTGACGCATATATAGAGGAGGAATGCAAGTTTGGTGCTCTACTAGGTCCATTTGACCTCAACCCCATTGAAAATGCCCATAGTTCACCATTCATGACCAGACATAAGCCCAATTCAGATAGACGCAGGGTCATTATTGACTTGAGTTGGCCCTTGGGGGCTTCAGTGAACTCTGGCATTGATAAGAATACGTACCTTGACGCCCCGTTCACGTTGACGTTTCCCACTGTGGACAACATTACGTCAGAGCTGAAACACCTTGGGCGTTGCGCCCTTCTGTACAAGATAGACGTAAGTTGCGCGTTCCGTCACGTTAAGGTAGACCCTGGCGACTATGACCTCTTGGGATTGCATTGACGTCACGCGTATGTCGATACGTGCTTTCCGTTCGGGACAAGCCACGGAAGCCAGATTTTTCAATGTCTAAGTGACGCAGTGCGTCACATAATGCATCAGAAGGGCTTCTGCGTCATTGACTACATTGACGACTACGTCGGTTTCGGCGTTCCGAGCGTCGCGCGTGCGTTGTTTGCGTCATTGTTTGAAATCATGCAACAGCTAGGTCTCACTGTGAGTGACAAAAAGTTAGTACCTCCCAGCACAAAAGTTGTGTGTCTGGGTGTGTTAATTGATGCTGAGAAAGGCACAGTTTCTATTCAAATAAACGACATGGTCAAGGAATGGCTCACTAAGACAACCTGCACTAAGCGTCAGCTTCAATCCTTGCTTGGTTTGCTCTTGTATGTGCATAAGTGCGTCAAACCGGCTCATGCCTTCTTGAACTGTATGCTAGCACTGCTTAGGTCTGGCCATGCCAATCAAAAAAATAATTTGACCTCTGACTTCCAGCGTGACCTTAGGTTGTTTGGGAAATTTTACCACTCTACAATGGGGTTTTTTTGTATAATCATAGACCTGTTGATTTCACATTGGAACTGGATGCCTGTTTGACTGGTCTAGGAGGGAGGTGGAGCAAGTTTGTGCATCACCTCCCCATAGTTCATGGTTTCATGAACTTCTCCATTGTTCACCTTTAGATGGTAAACATCTTGCTGGCAGTAAGATTATTCCAAGTGCATTGGTCTGGGCGCAAGGTGCTTGTGAAGTGTGATAATGAAGCTGTAGTGTCAGTACTTAGGTTGGGCAGGACTCGTGACCCCTACCTTGGGGCTTGTGCCAGAAATATCTGGTATGTTTCGGCCCTGGCCGACATAGACCTTCAATATGCCCATATCAGGGGAGTGGACAATGGGGTGGCTGACCTGCTCTCTCGCTGAACTGGTAGTCCTAGTGATTTCAGTAAATTGTTGTCCCAGGTTCAAGACCCAATGTGGGTCCCAGTGAATGATAAATTGTTGGATATAGATCCTGAATTGTAAACCATTGTTGTTATTAAGGTTGTATACCCAGCAGGGGCCTAATGCTTACATATATATATATGCTAACAGTTGCTATACTTTGTTTTAGAGAATGTGTCCTTGAGGTCTTTGTCTCAAAGAGCCTTCTGTGTCTACATGCAAGTCGCCATGGTGGAAATTGATGTCAATGTCATATTGTCTTTTTGTGAATGTTTTTTCTTTAATAGTTGCTCTGTCAGTATGATTGCTAATTATTTGTCAGCCATAAAGGCCAATTTTGTATTATATAACATGTCTTATTCTCTGCTTGATCACCCCAGGATCAAATATTTTCAAAAGTCAATGCGTATAAACAGGCCTTTGGCTTTGACCTCTCACAATGTAATTGACCTTTGCATGTTAGAACGAATTTCTGAATCTTGTGATCACCTTAATTTCCCAGAAGTGTTCAGGGCCATTTTTCTCACCGGTTTCTTCGAGTTTTTCTTCAGATTGTCAAATTTGGCTCCTCATCTGACAGGTTATGACCTTTGCTTCACCAAAAATCTGGTGAAAATCTTGATTAAGTGGTCTAAAACCATGCAAACCAGAGATGCTGTTCAGGTTATATCATTGCCTAAAGTCTCAAACCGGGCTATATGCCCTTTCAGGGCCCTTAAGGCCCTCAAAAAATTCTACCCAATGACTGCTACCCACTCTGCATTTCAAATCAACACATCTGGTGGTTGGCAACCACTTACGGATTCCAGAGTCAGAAAGGCCCTAAAGTCTATCAATATGACCTTGGGTTTGGATCCAGCCTTTTTCACATATCATTCTTTTTTTGTAGGTCTGGGGCAACATTCGCTTATAATGCCCATGTTTCCATTCAGCAGATAAAACGCCATAGCACATGGTCCTCTGAATCTGTCTGGAGGTATATTCAGTTGGACCATGTGTCAGGGGAAGCTCTGGCTTATTCACTGGCTGCTGTGATAAATGCTTAATGCTACTACCTCTACTGTTGGGGTTGAGGGATTACATATTACATATTATTATCTTTAACTTGTAGTTTTTAGTAACCTTGTAAAACTTTAGGCCTCTTGACCTTCAGCTCTCAGGGTGACCTTTAGTTGACCTTATGTGAATCAGCACCTCGGATTAGAGGTCCTTCTTGACAACAATCACCTTTGACCTTAATGGTCAGTCCTGTAACCTCTCAAGGTCACCCTCTCTGCTCGGGCCAGGTTGGCTTTTAGTTATTTTTCTTTGTAAACTATTCTCTAATTTTTGTCAGTATGATCATATTCTGGAGAATGACTTTAACTTGTATTTATCATGCTGAAGATTGTTTTAAAGAGGTCTATTTTACAATGACCTGTAAATATTTCTTAGATTTAGATATATATATATATAACTTTTTATACGTAACTTTTACCTTGTTAAATTTATTAAACTAAAGTACCCTCAACCCAGTGTTTTTAATGTCTTGGGGGTGGGGACTGAAGCCCACCTGCAGGAATAGGTAGATGAACTGGAGGACTTGTGTGAAGACTGGTTCATCAAGCTCAACACCAGGAAGACCAAGCTGATGATCATTACACATCAAAACTCAAGGAAAATGATCCCCATCACTGTCAGAAACAACCACATTGAAATGAAAGACTCTGCAGTACTACTAGGAACAACCCTAGATAGAAAGATGAACTTCACATTCACCAGCCTCATCAACAAAACAGCCCCGAAAATTGAAAAAGTGAGACAACTACAGAACTGGGGACCCCAACAAGCAGCACTCAAAACATTCTACACCAGTATGATAAGACCTATCATAGAAACAGGATACCATCTCACCTTCGACCATAAACCAAACCTGGGGGCTCTACAGAAGATCCAAAATAAATGCCTAGGAATGATTACCTAGACCAGAGCAAACGAATCATCAAAACAAAGTCACGAAATGCTCAACCTACTCTACAAACAAAAGTACCTGGAATAATGCAGAACCAAAGCATTCAAGCGTTATAAAGACTCCAAACTCCAACATCTATCAGAAGTCCTAGAAGCAGTCTAAAAGTCAACACATCCTCACCAGCCCAGGGCAGAACCCAGGGCCTCAGTAGTGGGGGGACAGACAACGCTAGAGACAGCCAACCCGCTTGACCCTATGGGTCCGATATTGGCTGACTGGCGGTCTACTCTGACTCCTTCCGGCCTGAGGTTCCCGGGCCATGCCCTCACTGGATTATCACTAAAAACATATGTACCCTAGAAAGTAGTAAAACACTTGTTATCACTTACCCGCCAGGTCAGGGCAAAAACCCAGTGCCTCACACCCAGGGATCAGATAGTGAACGCTAAACACAGCTAAACTGCTTGACCCCCAGGGTCCAATGCCAGTTGACCGGCGGTCTACTCTGACATCCCCTGATCCAAGGTGCCCGGGTCACGCACCCACTGCTTTGCTTACTAAAAGAAAAGCATTTCTATCCTAGAAAGAGGTTTAAACATTTACTTTACAAGTATCAACCACACCCTGGTAATCAAAGTGGTAAGTTGTTTGACAGTTAAAACCAGGTAAGTTGGTACTAATTTTTTTTTGAAAAGAGTAATCACTACCAATGATAGTCATACAAGAAAACAATTTATTCAAGCAACCTTAGGTACACAGCCCTTATCAGGGCTACCACAGCTGCAGTTCTCTTGAACTCCTGTGATGGAAGAAAGAAGAAGATGAAGAATAAGATGAAGAAGATGTCCAGAAACCAGAAAGAAACAACAAAAAAAAACAGCCTAGTGAAACCCAAACAAACAGCACAGGTCAAGACATAAAAAAGAAAGACAGGCAAAAGACGTCTAACCTTAGATGTCAGACCTAATCCGCCTGCAGCATATAACATAGAACATGTAGTTATTTAATTTCAGAAACCTAAACAAGGGGTTTATTTAGTCAGATAAAATACAAATTATCGGCATATTTCACCAGAGCAATTTTTAAAAAAAGTTTAAAATCCTATTGGGATCCAATAACAATATATTTCTCATTGTAAAATCCCATAAGCAATTTCTGAGAAAAAAGAAGATCAAGTGTCGACCAACAAAAGATCACTTGAAAAATTGTTAGAAGCACATAGATCTCTGCTTCTTTCCACAGGATTTTATATTTTTAATAAAAATTTTATATTTTAAATGATTTTTAATGAAAATTTTATATTTTAAATGACATAAGTTGAAGGAGACATACATTGATTTTATTTTTCATGTATTTGAAAACAAAACATGGAAACTATTATTAAAATAACAAAGAAAAAATAAATTTGGACTTTTGGTCAGGTGATGGGATCCAAATATTCAGCCTTGACCTAGTTTAAGAATTGTTTATTGGTTAACACTTGATCTTTTTTCCCCAAAAATTCATCAAAAACTGTAATGACAATACCGACTTCAAGTCTGGTCATTGGGTTCTGTATGTTTCTCCAGGCCTGTATGTTTGTCAGTACGGCTTCTCGGGACCTGCTATGGCTTGTCTGTTAGGGCATTAGGGTTTTTCCTGGTAGTTTCCAGACCACTCTAAACAGAACATCCCGACCCCATGACAGGTGGGCCTCTAGATCCAGGCAAGCCTGTATGTTTCACATCCTGTCGGGGTGTTGAGGCCGACCTAAGAATTTCTAGCCTTTTTTGTGGATTTTTGTCCCAGACTTTTTGCAACAGACCTTATAATAATACAGAGTCATAGGGTCAGCCTCCAGTGGAACACCTGCATTAGGCAACTGCCTCTCCAAGTATGCAAAGCCTGGCAGGTACTTTCTTAACAGTATGTTGGAGTTTCTTAGGAACAATTATGATGTCTCGACTATTACTCTGATGCCAGAGTTCCGAGAGACTTTTGTTGTATGACAAGTTCTTAACCCAATACAATGGTAAGTCCTTCATTGATCACAAACCAGCTTTTGATATTTTGGAACTGTCTTACATGCCCTGGTGGTAGGTACAACAATGTGAAACAATTTACCAGTTGTCAAGCATTTCGAAAACCCAGGTATTGTACACCTTAATATGGTCAACATCCCTGTGACGATCTGTATCTTTGCTGGTGACTTGCAACATAAGGCCATTCCGGTCAGATGTGACAATGCCGTGTTAGGCAAAAAAACAACAGTTTTGGCCCTGGGTAGAAAATCCCATCTGGCTTGATCCATCCCATCTTAAATCTGGATTATGAGATAATGGGTTATGCCGTTTGTACAAATTCTGCACTTTGTTTCTGATGAGAAGCTACTCGCCAGGCTGATAACCAGGTTCAGTTCCTAGAGGTCCAGAGGTCAGGACAAAACAGTGACCTTGAAGGTCAAGTTGAAAGAAGCATTGCGGATAATATGCATTTATTACACCAAATACTATACTATGATTATGTACAAGCCAAACAGAATTGTTTATTAAAGGCATAGGGTCACCTTAACTAGCACAGATTTTGATGACCTTAACATAAGTTATAAAATGGTGAAATTTAGAAGATAAAGTATAGGAGTGCATAATGAAAGGTGACCCTATGTCTTGTTACTTGAGTGAATACATAATGAATTATGGTACTAAAATGAAATTACTTGAAAAATATTTGTAAATAAATCAGCCCAGCCAACACAAGTATCACAGATAGAGTTCAGTTCATGAGTCCATAACCTTGGCTGGAGTAAAAATTGAGTTGCATACATT
Organism: Sabellastarte sp. h YS-2021; assembly: GCA_964017235.1. Classification (NCBI taxonomy): domain Eukaryota; kingdom Metazoa; phylum Annelida; class Polychaeta; order Sabellida; family Sabellidae; genus Sabellastarte; species Sabellastarte sp. h YS-2021. Next base: position 16,227,932 of record OZ024933.1, read on the forward strand.
TAAATTACAGTTACAATAACTATAAGAGTTTAAAATGACTTATTACTGTTAATCTTACATACAGCCACTGGAAACACGTATAAGGCTTAAAATATTGAATCAGCCAACACAAGTATCACAGATAAAGTTCAATTCATAAGTCCATAACCTTTGGCTGGAGTAACTTCAAGTTAGATACATTTAAGTTATAGTTACATTTTAAAACATAAAATTTTAAAGTTACTTATTACAATTACAGACTAGGTAACGCCAGTTGAAACATGTATAAGGCTTGAGATAACATAATCATAGCTGTAATAATTAACAGACTTAAACATAGTTAAACATGTTACACATAAATTTTGGCAACACTGTTGATACACACAATGGTATTAAGAAATTAGATGTTACTGGTGCTCATACTATAACAGAAGGGAATAGTATGACATACTTTCCACACATGTATATATTCATAAATGAAGTTACTATGATTAAGTAAATGTTATAAATTTTATAATTACAGGCCCCTTAGGCAAAGGAATATACCTAAATGCACATTCTGACATATTAATAACACTTTACATCACTGAGTACTGCTACTGGTATACGTAACTACACATTTAAGTCATACATTGTGACATTAGCTTAATAGTATCAACAGTTGTATAATAATGACACATAAGATGGTTGCCATGTTAAAATCACTTAAAATGTTATAAAATACCATACATGTATATAATATCATGATATATTACTATGTACAAGCCACACTCCTGTGATTTCGTTGCTTCAATATTACACAGTAAGCTATAGGGTGATTGAGCAAGCCATGCTGAAAATATTACTCATTGCAATGTGGATTGCAATTGCAATCAATTTTTCTAGTAAGGCTTACATCCTCATGTACACTACTGCTACCTTTACATGAAACCTCGCTTCAAAAGCTCAGAGATGCCCCTAAAGGACTGAATAATACAGCCCTAAAGTCAATCTTACTAAACCTCGAGCTAGTAACTTTGAGGTTACCTTAAATTTACATTTTACATTGACAAGCCGTATCACCGTCCATCATTTAACCACAAACTGAGGTTAAGCACGCAAGATGGAATCTCATCCAGGCAGCAAGCTTCGCTTAGGTAGCAGGAGTGTGGCCTTGCTCCACCACCATCCCACTTAAAGTCCTAGTTCAGTTACTTGTTGAAGTATCTGAAAGTACATGAAGAACATCTGAGTACGCATATCTACCATACAAAACAAAGGGGGGGCTACAATACATTATTTCAAGATAATACACAATTACATTAGGGGGGGTCAAAAAAAACATGTGAATCCTTCAAATTTAAAACGAGTGTGGTGCCAATATTTAACAAAAGCTGGCTTTTATAGCAAAAACCAATGATGCATATCCCCCACAATGCCTAGAAGTAGTCTGGTCCCAGAACTGAATGCGATGACCACCCTGTGGTCATCCCCCCACAGTTCCTAGAGGTCCAGAGGTCAGGACAAAACAGTGACCTTGAAGGTCAAGTTGAAAGAAGCATTGCGGATAATATGCATTTATTACACCAAATACTATACTATGATTATGTACAAGCCAAACAGAATTGTTTATTAAAGGCATAGGGTCACCTTAACTAGCACAGATTTTGATGACCTTAACATAAGTTATAAAATGGTGAAATTTAGAAGATAAAGTATAGGAGTGCATAATGAAAGGTGACCCTATGTCTTGTTACTTGAGTGAATACATAATGAATTATGGTACTAAAATGAAATTACTTGAAAAATATTTGTAAATAAATCAGCCAAACCCCAACAGTATAGAGTAGTGTACCAAGTCAAATAAATGACAACTTATTTCTGAACATCTCAGCAACCTGATCACCAGCATTTGTGGAGTCAGTTATGTATCTCCATACACAGTCCGACGTCCAGGTGCCATGTCTCTGAATGTTTTGTAATGCCACATCATTGTTAAAGGCAAAGGTGGCACCTGAACCCCGGAAGGTGTGCAAGGTGTAGCCAGTGTGGGCCAGATCCAGACGCTGAAGGATCAGTGAAAAGTGCCTCCTGACCCCACTATCAGTAAGGGGGACCCAATTTCCTGCATTTTTAACTTGAAATAAAGGCAGATTCCTGCCCTTGGGGGTGATGGAGAGGAGGTTTGATATGGCACTAACTGGACACAACCTGGATCTACTTATGGCTGGTATGGAAATCAATTTAACTTGATTATTGGACTGCATGGTTTTACTCCATTTGACAATAACCACAATCTTATCTTGTTGAAAAATAATATCTCCCCTTGCCAGATGCTTAAGTGGTGAAAATTTTGAGACAGCATGTGGCACCAGGTTAGAAATACGTAAAAATGAATAGAAGCTCAACAAGTACAGAGCCTTAAATACCTGGCCCATGTATGTAAAGTCACATTGCTCTACAATCTGAGAAAGCATTGGGATATCAATGATCTTGTTAAGTTTAACAACAAGAGGGGCATGTCTTTGTATCGCTTTTAAGTAAAATTTAAGCCTTGCATCATTAAAGCAAGCAACATCCAAGCCACATAATAAGAACTGGGTCTTAATGGCAGATAGATAATTTGCCATTTGGGACTGTTTTACTCCATTAAAGTTTAAACACTCTAAGAAACACAGAAGGTTTAACACAGTCACCTGTGAGAGGTCCCAGTACATGAAGACCAGGAAGGCCATAAAGGTGCGAAACATGGTGTCATAGGCCTTCTTGGTGGATTCAGAAAAGGCATGTGGGAGCCTGGATGTTGCTCGAGCAGCAAGCTGTGATGCAAGCAGTGATGAACCTAAAATGACAGAACAAAAACATGTTGACCATCATATAGTCTTGTCAGTGTATAGTAAAGCATTTGACACAGGTATCCATATGACAGGATGGACCAGGTGCTGTAATTTTTCAACATTATTTTTTGTTATGAACCATCGAGATAAAAGGTCTGCCACTTCATTCAGCTTGCCTGGTACATGAACAACTTGAATATTGATATTAAACGTGCTGACCCACATGAAAATATTTCTGGCATATTCAGCCATCACAGAATCACGAGACCTGCCACTATTAAGCACACTAACCACAGCTTGGTTATCACATTTCACCTGAATTCTAGCACCTGCCCACTCCCTATGCCAGACCTTCAGAGCCACTAAAATATTTAGCATTTCAAGGTAAGCAATGTTCAATTGCTGGTAATTGAATGGTAAGGGGAGGGCATATACTTGGTTATCAAAAATAGCCCCCAAACCTTGTGGACAAGCATCGAGGTGTACAACTTTACTGGTTACATGTTGGAAGAAAGAAACACCATTGTACACTGACAGAAAGGTATTAAACCAGTTTAAATCTTTTTTGAAGTCTGCAGTTACAGTAATGAATTTTTTGTTGAAATTTTCACGCAGCAAGGTGAGCATTCTGTTAAGAAAAATTCGGGCATATTTGATGCACTTGGCCACATATAATAATGAACCCAGCAGAGACTGGAGCTATCTCTTGGTGCAAGCCGTTTTGTCAGACCATTTTTTACATAGTTGTTTGATCTGTAACAATTTTTCAGCAGGTATAGATAGTGAAAAATCTTCAGTATTAACCACTATGCCCAGACATGTGACCTGTGTGGCTGGAGGGACAAGTTTTTTGGAACTGATTGTGAGACCTAGTTCTTGCAAGAGGACCTGCAATCTGTCATATGTTTTATTAATTTTTGATGGTAAAGAGACACATAGAAAATCATCAATATAATTCCAGACTTGGTGACCCTCCAGATTCATAATATACCGTATTCCATCGGATAAACGCTGAAAAATGGAAGACCCATGTTTGAACCCAAATGGCAAAAATTGGTCGAGAAAATAACCCTCCCAATACAGGCCTAGTAAATCTAAATCTCCAGGGTCTATAGGCACATGCCTGAATGCTCGGCTAATATCAACTTTGAAAATTTTACAGCCTTTACCCAATTTGAGAACCTCAACAGTGATATTATCAATAGAGGGATAAGTAAGGACAAATTCAATATCTAGATACTTGTCTGAGTCAACCCCATAATTCACAGACTGACCTAGAGGCCAGCTAAGGTCGATAATGACCCTTCTATGGTCAGAACTGGACTTATCACGAGTCATAAATGGGCTTACATGAAGATTTTTGATTGGTGGGTGTATAAAAGGGCCTACTATGGCCCCATGCTCGACTTCTTCTTTGAGATAATGTGCTACATGGTCAGGGTACTGAATGGCACTATTATGGTTTATTGTACCGTTGAAAATTTATTTCTTTTGAAATCTAAGGGGAAGCCGTATTTCACAAGTAAAGGTAATTGCCAATCCCAATAGTCAGCCAGATAGCTGGCCCATTTTTCTGCATTTAATTTTGAGTTAACTGGTACTTGCAGACCAACATAGTTGTGTCTGCCATCTTTTCTTAGTTTACTATGTAAGTCCATTATGTTCTGACATATATCATTCTCTTTTCTGTCACATATAGGGCTTTTTAACCCATAAATGGGAATAAAGCCAAATAATGGGGTGTTTTGTCTTATGCACTTAGCATTAGCATGATTAGTCTTAGCTATGCGAATTTTTTCACATTTTTCAGTTGATTGGATTTCTAGACAGTATTTGTCAATATCAGTGTCACCAGTATGACCCCCAACCCCAGTAACTGTCCCTTTATCATTTGACAAAATGTCACTGCCTATGGTTGTGGACATACGGTTTGTACGGTTGAACTGAGTACCAATGTTATGAACTTTTGTTGAAGAATTTGTGACAGCCTTTGTACATTCCGACACATTGGGGGCTGAGTTTCCGGTAAAACTGGAAGGTATCTTACCTAGATTTGTATCATTTCCGACACTTTCACCACCCTGACACCCTCTGACAGTACAGAAAGTATCAGGATTATTTACCGTATCAAACTCCCGAGAATCACCTTCATCTTCAGCACTGTCAACACACAACACTGCAAAACGATTATCATGTACAAAGTCATTACAATCTTGCTCAGTAATATTAACATTATTCTTCTCTAACTTTGGCACAACATTTGTGCGTGAATAACTGTCAGAACACACACATATTTGTTCACTATAATTGGCAATATTCTGTGCCTTCACAGAACGACAGGACACGTCATTAATTGACACCTTGCTCTGTATATTTACCACACTTTTATCATAATCCCTTACAGTTTTGCTCCGAGCCTTGTTGGCCACACTTGGGTTTACACCCAAGACACTGATACCTCTACGTTTAGAGGGGATTTTGACAACATCAGAGTATAAAGTACCTGGAGAAGTACCCTTATGTACTGACAACAAGCTTTTGACATGTAATTGATTAAATAGACTTTTTTCTACAAATCCAGATTTATATACATATCTAGTACTATATACAACCTTACTAGCTTGACCTAGTTTTTTGTATGATTTTTCTGAGTACAATTTTTCGTGATGTGAACTCCATCACAATTCTCACAAACATGTCTGAAAAAAGTACCAGCAGTTTTATGATGAGAAGGATATTTGCAATTTCCTTCCTGGAAGAAACGACAATTGACACCAGTCTTATTGCCAGAATTTTTTTATTTTTTACCAAAAGAACGTGTGGCAGAAGCTTGATTGTGGCCAATATGTCTTTGAGCATGAGCTCTATGTAACCGGTCTATTTTCTCGGTTTCCGACCACTTAACCCTGTCAGCCTCCATGTTAGTAAGTAAAATGGCATGAGCTGCTTTAGCTGAGTCCCAAGAGAAATCCGAGGCATCCTCCATGAGGTTACCCAGGTAATCAAGCATTAAATCCCTGTTATCCCCAGATTTTTCCTCTTGGATACATCTAACGAATCCAGATACCCATTGGGTGATTGTCAAATCGTCATATGTGGGGCATGTTTTATGGGCACCAGTCAAAATAAAATTTTGGGGCCAATCAATCAACTTTTTGACAGTAATATCCCCAGGACCACCTCGTTGGGACTTGAGCCTACCTCTTGTGGCCATTTCATTGACATTCTTAAGTTCTGCCAACCGCCTTTCAACTTGATTTTGCAAAGATTCGTTATTCCTCAAGAATTCTAATGAGGGGACCACACTCTGAGCAATATTTTCGCTAATATCGTAGCCCGTAACTTGGCCAGCAGTACCCGGGGGAGTAGCCGGAATGTCTGTGGCTTGTGAGTTGCCCTTTTCGAGTGCTGCCTCCGTACGTTGCACCCTCTTGTCCATACTATCCATTTTCTCACCCAACTGACGCAATTGGTTCAAAATTTCGTCAGAAACCGTAATTTCGTTACTAGAAGAGTGGACAACGACTTCAGACCCACTAGAAAAGGACTCACCTGCCTTCAGTTGACATTTTTTCCCCACTGGTCGGGCATGCTGTGTGAGGCAACTAGAACAGCTAAACACTTTTGGCATGATTAGAATTTGAGCTGAGTGTTAAAATAAAATACTAAAACACGAAGTTAAAATTAACTCAGCTCAAAAAAAAAACATGTGAATCCTTCAAATTTAAAACGAGTGTGGCGCCAATATTTAACAAAAGCTGGCTTTTATAGCAAAAACCAATGATGCATATCCCCCACAATGCCTAGAAATAGTCTGGTCCCAGAACTGAATGCGATGACCACCCTGTGGTCATCCCCCCATTTATTCACATGGTGGGTAATAAAATTTTTGCCATTAAAGTTAGTTTTGTTATCTATATCCTCAATTATGTTCTGCTGGATCACCCACGTGTAAGGTATCACCCAGGTGTAAGGTATCACCCTTTGGCTATTTAAAGAGGAAAATAATGTCTCTTGATACTTTAAAGCTCTTAATTCCCATGGGTGATGAGATTCAGTTTGGCTATGTCTTCAAGCCTGTCTTACTCCAGCATTTTTGACTTCCTGAGGGGTTGCAATCTGGACCCTTATGCAGTGGGTGCATTTGATCCATCAAGAATATGAGCATTGATGATGTAACATTTCTGGATCAATCAATGCAGAATTCCATTAAGTGGATTAAAACTTTGCAGAGCAGAGATAAAGTACACATTATAACACTCTCAGGTTGAAACATTTTCTCCTCTGTCCCGTGAAGGCCTTTAAGAGAGTAATTAAAGTATACAAATCAGTATCTAATGAATCTCTCAAATCCACTCTTTGGGTGTCTGACAATCTCCGACTGATAACGGAATTAGAAAGGTTCTCAGAAAACTCAGTTTAAAGATGGGATTGACTTCCAATTACAACACCTTTCATTTGCTTCTACGTTCATGAGCCACTTTGGCTTACAGTGCCCAGATGCCTACACAGAGTATTAAGCATCGGACTGCATCTGGTCGTATATACAGCAAGATAACTCTTATAGTGCTGATATTGTTGCATGGTTTGCCAATCTGGTTCACAGGATGCAACTACCCTACTATTAGGTCTTTGGGGTTTTTGTATCTGTATTCCAAATAAAACTCATAAAATTCTTGAAATACAGATTCGTCTCCTTATCCTACTTCAGACTTGGCTGTCTTAATAGAAATTTTCACCTCATCTTAGGTCATTTTGGGTAATCTGGGCCTGCTGTGGGTTATGATTGCCTCTATTTTCTATTATCTACCTTAGTAGGGCTTGTTTTATGGTAGTCTTAACTGTCTTTACTTTCTTTAAAACGAATTATGTTATGGTGACCATAAATGTGATCATAACCTTTGTGTAACCTCAATGATCCATATACACAAATAGATATGTCTTATTGTTACTGTATGTAGCTTCAATAGTTGTGTTGGGACATTACTTCTGTCAGTCCCTCGCCCTAGGTGTATGTATGCAACTACCGTAAGATTTATATCAAGTTTGGATGTGTTACCTTTACTCAAATCAAAACCTTTATGGGTCCCTCAGGATATTGAAACTGCATTCCGGATTTTGCCACTGCCCATAACATTACATAAGTCTAGTGATTAGCCATATTTTCTGGGCCTTAGAATTCCTGTGACTACAAATTCTAAGTTGGATGAAATATCTTTCTGAGTTCACCTACTAGAATTTGCTTTTGGACTATATATGGATGTTAAACTTATTTCTGTTTTTTTTCTAGTGCCCGTGTTCCAGATCTCCACACATGACATGTCCCCTGACCATATTGTAAATTCCTTTACAACTATAAAATCACTATGTATTATTTACATAATACCACACCATTTCTGGATCAAGGGTTGTTGCTCTTTATCAGGTTATTGAATATAAACAGGCAATTAAAACCCAAGTTCAACTTTTTAATAGATGAGACAACCTGGTTGAGTATTGTCACTGTTTCTTCTCTGTTGCAATTTCCTGTGGTGTTATGCCTCTATATTTGTTAGCCTATTTTTCATTTCTGAAGTTATCTAATATTTTGCCTCATGCCAACAGTTCTTTTGACTTAACTATACATATATAACTGGAAGTTAAAATAAATTACTCACATAAAGAATTCCTCAAAAACAATCAAATACCAAGGCTTAACCCTAATGAAAAATCTGATGTAACTCAACCAATTACCATCATGGAAATACCTTAAGGCACTTAAGGAAATGGCAAATAACAGAAATGACAGAACAGCAGGACTGGATAGCTTTATCACTAACTTCTACATTTTTTTCTTCAAGACATTAAAGGAATTATGCATGACAGTTACATTCCATTATGTGACGTTCCTTCAAAGAAAGTATGCCTAAGTAGTGGGCAAAGAATGGGTGTTGTACTATTCTGACCTAAAAGTACTAAGATCACCTATATCTTAATTCTTGCAGACTGGTCTCGCTTTCGGCAACAGATTATAATATACTGGCCAAAACTTTAACTACAAGATTGCTTTATTTATTTGGGGTTTTACATTGCTTTCAACACTGTACAGGTCATATCACGACGGGTAGTTGGAAGGGCAGAGGAAACCAGTACATAGAGGTCGCTAGGGTTCTGTACTGTAAACTGCCGACCAATGGCAAGCAACTACCAGCTTTCTCACTTGAGGCCATGACGGGCATCGAACCCTGGCCTCAGAGTTGGGAGGCGAGAGTGTTACCACTCTGCCACCGTGGCCCCCAACTACAAGATTGCAAAAAGTAATGATAAAGTTATGTAACAGTACAACAGATGGTGGACTGTTTGTAGTTTGAAATAAATATGAAGACAGAGATGATGAGTTTACAATTCTTTGTATAATGCTTTAAATGCTGCCCTGTTACCAGTTATCATTGGCTACCAATTATTCTCACCAGAAAAAAATAAAATAATTCAGTTCTGGTTCTATAATTTGAAAACTTTTTTTTGTTGTGTATTTGTTCCATTTATTCTATATATATTAATCAAGATGTAATTTTTTTACATCCAAATGTCATCTATCGATTGAAAAAGAAAGAAAGAGAAAATCAATCTTGTAGACATAGTTAATGGTATGACCTTTCAGTGTTGTTCAGTACGCATTTGAAGAGGTAATTGAATCAATATTAGTGTGGAATTGAGAAAAAAAATCAATTTCTCCTCTTCTTATTTACATCTGTTTAGTTTATTCGTAGCAAATTGTAAATTTTGTGTCAGCATAACTGGAATGGATACAGTGCAGAATCCTAAGGAATACATCACATGCATGTGTTTGGTAAGTGGCTGCTTTATAATGTATGTTTGTGGAATGTATATAAAGGATAATAGTTATAATGTAAATACTAGATACATCTGCCCCATAATTAAATATATTTTTTTATATTTTCATTTTTGTTATATAAAATGTTTGTCTTAGATGTCTTTGTTTTGATACATTGGTGAAAGATCAAAATTTCTATGCTTGTTTTTTATATTCCTTAGCATCTATTTGTATTGTTTCACCCATTCTAACCATAATAATAGTTTTGTGTGTAATTATCTTAATGAAAACAATTTGCTTTATATGTAGGTGTAATTGTTGTTGTTTTTTTTCTTTTGTGTTTGTTATAGACAAACAAATTGACATTGGTTTTTTTGTTGTGCTTTTGGACAATTGAATTGTTTATACAAGAAAATACACAAAGTATTTGCATTATATATAAATGAACTGGGAGTAGAGGGGGAAAATATCACTTTCAATTTGACATAGGAAGGTAGAAGGTTCGTGGTGAAAATTTTGAAAATGTATTTTTATTTTAATAAAACTGATAGAATATAGGTTTGTTACTTTGCATTTTGTTAGAAAGGGAAATATATTTTAAAATTTCTATAGTCTGTTTTGAAAAGGGTGGTAATAACAAAGCTAACATTGATTGCAAATTGATTTGTGTTCTGATGTGTAGTGTGGAACTTCCTTCTGAGCACAGCATTTGACTTTCCATTCAAATATCACTTTTGATCAATATTTACAAGTCTGACTGTTTTTCATGTGTGTGTGTTTGTGTGTATTGTTTTTTTTGTGTTTAGCTGTCAACTGTTTCTTTTTTTTTTCTTCCTGGTGAGCACAGCTGTTGACCATTGGAGGCCTTTTTTTCATTCATTGATGGATCTTCCCACATTCACAGACATGAAGAAATTATAATAATAATAGAGAAGTTTTTTGTTGTTTGTAATCACTTTTAGACAAGAGAATAAAATGTACTAGTTTGATGAACCTTGGAGATGTAGGATCTAGAAATTATTTAGTAAATGTGAATATTTTAATCATTTAGACCTAGTAATTATTAGTAAGTTTCAAATTTTAGTTTGCCTACATAATGTTCCCTGGTGTGACCTACTCTTGTAAATGTGAAAACCTTAAAAGGTTGAAAGTTTTTGTCAGATCATTATTACAAATGCACAAAGATATATGTTTTAGATATGTGTGTATTTTTGTTTTAGGTTCATGTAGTGTCTGAATGATGTATGTCTGTAGTCTTCTGCAACCAAATGTACAGCACAGTTTCTCTGAGACCCGCCCACTTGTCATCATGGATTGTGAACAGTGAGTTTGTTTTTTTGTTTTTTTTTTTTAGGTGGTATAATGTTCTGTTTGGCGTCATTCGTTCAGTTTCGAAGATCTTGTTTTGCCTTTGTTATGTTTCGTTTGTGTTTTTGATGTCGTCCGTCTGGTCATTTTCGAAGATCTTTTTTTCCTTCCTGTTATGCGTGTTTGATCACAGAGAGAGAGATTGAGTACTGTAAAAAGTAATAATATTCTTTGTCTTAGAAAAGGAAAGAAAACCCACAGTTTTGACAACCAATCACCATTTTTTTATTTTATGTACAATATTTAAAACAATTTAACACACAAGATTTATTTACAAGTCTTATTACTTGTAGAGTTAATACAAGTACAATAGTTTAATAGTGTGCTTATAATTAATAGATGTTACTTTTTTTAATAACTGAATAATTTGTTATACGAAGTATAGTCATGATTACATCATTGTACACACAAGCAAAATTATAACTATGCATATTTCTTTACTTTATACACAATATAACTTACATCGTTACACACACAGAATATGCTTTGAACTACCACCACATGAAAATTTAATTTTTACAATTGTAGCAACATGCTTTTATGTTTTTTTTTTTTTGTTTTTTTTTTGTTTTTTTTTTACCTTTTTTCATTAATTTAACAGTCTACAATTATGATGTATATACACCTACTAAACACAGCATGTTTGAATTATCATGGCTGTAAAAAAAAACTTCTATTTTTTGTAACAAGAGCATTATAGTTACAGTTCCTGTGTCCTTTTTATATTAGACAATGATTAGAACCCATACAGTATGCTCTGAACTACCAACCATAAAATATATGTAATTGTAACAACATTTTGTTAATACATAATAATAATACAGTTATTAATACATGACAAAGGTTTGTAAACACCAAGAAACACTTATTATTATTACTTTACATACACAATATAACTTACATCATTACATACACAATATGCTTTGAACTACCACCATAACAAAATTTAATTTTTTTTGCAGTTGTAACAACATGCTTTTATGTAGTCTACAATCATCATGTATATTATATATTTACATACAAAATATAATATGTTTGAGTTATCATGAGACTATAAAAAAAAATTCTATATTTTGTAACAAGAGCATTTATAGTTATTTGCTTATTTTATATTATACACAATGATTATAACACAGTATGCCTTGAACTACCACCATAAAAGTTTACATACATAATAATAATGACAGTTATTAATACATGACAAAGCTTTGTAAACACCAAGAAACACTTACTTCCTGTCATCTATGTATGTTAAGCTAACATTATCTGAAGTTTTACTGCCCTCCTTTTTCCGATAAAGTTGAATTGTGTTTCCTTTCATCCTTATTTCATAACCAATAAATAACCCAATGAAAAAAAGAGGAATAAGTAATAAGTGATATGGCCAATCCACCATTCTTAATTTGTAATGATGTTCTCCCTGCATAATATTTTCAGGAGTTGGGTGACCTGGACAGTCCGAATCAAGCCAAACATGTTCTGCTTTATCGATTGTAATATTACACAGATGCGTGCTGTTTCTGATAACAATCATTTCCAGGATAGGCCATGACCTAAAATTAGGCAATTCTGTTATGCCCGTATTAATTAAGTCTAAGAATATTGCAGTATTTTCATCATCCTCATTAAAAAAAGGTAGCGTATCAATATTTTTACACAAGATAATTCCAACAGCGTTAGTACACCAACAAACGGGTGGATTACCACACTTACTGGTAAATGCGGATGCTACAAAGCAAGACCACAAGAGTATTGTTGAAAACATGGTTTGGATAAGCATTTCTTTGTACAGTGAAAATTAGCCTTGTCACATAGTTCATATAAAGAAAAGAATATTTACTGCAAACTGTCAATTAACTGACGTAAAATTTGTCTGGTTAAGAAATCTTCTGAAACTTTTTTACTTATGTCTAAACCAAATTTCCTTTTACAAAACTCTTTGACCATTTTGTCATTTTTACTGTAACCCTCATGGTTGTACGTATTCATGATGTTATTGTAGGATGTACCTTTACACCTGTTTGAGATGAAGTAGATACAATGTTGACCACATGCGGTAGAGAAAAGATGTTGTACTCTTCTGCTGTTGTAGCTATACTGGTCTACCATTTCGAGGAATTTTACAATGTATTTATTAGTTGGTCAAAGGTCAAAGTTGGGGTTTTACGTCCCGTTCAACAGCCAGGGTCATATTGGGACAGGTCCTCAGCATTGCCACTTGTGGGACTCGAACCCACAGAGGTGACAGCCTATGATTAGATGCCAAACTTGCTAACCACTAGGCCACTGAGTTAGTTAGTTAGTTGGTTCTCCCCCATAACTATCAAAATATTCTATTGGTTCCTTTACCAATGGTAAATAAATAGCAGTCCAATGCGTCCCTGGTTTGGTGTGTACATCTGTGTTGACTACAACAGCAAACGGAATTCGATCTATTTTTGTTGGTAGTTTATCGCAGGGAAATGTCCCGATGTATGCATTCTTTGTAATATTGTTCGTACTTAACACTTGAGTAATTTGTTGAGTGTCCATTGCTTTTATACCTCGGTTGCAGGATTCATTTCTGAATCTATCTCAATCATGTCCTGATATTCAAAATATGCAACTAAAGTGACAGCAGTGGTGCAGGCTTCTGACAGTTTTATTTCAACCCCGACCTCTCCGTTTTTGATCAGCGTCATCTCACCCGGGACTGAATTGGTCTCCAAGTCAAAGGCATAAATGGTATGACCATTTTTATAATTTTCAGTTGTAATACCCATTGAATGATTTGAGTATAAGGTATCTGTCCCCTGAAACAGTGAAAGGTACCCCATAAGGTATTTGCCAGAAGAGAAATCCAACTCCAACTCCTCAAATGGAACAGCTTTCCCATTGACTCTCAGTACTATACTCCGCACATTGAAGTGTTGAAAATTGAAAGGGTTTTGTTTTATATTTCCATTAAAGGCGGAAGAGTTCACCATCCCAAGAACAATTCTTGTTGGTAGTTGACCATCACATAGATTTTGCTCGGACAAATCATCTCTGTTGGCCCCTTTGGTAAAATATTTCATCGCAACTCTTTTTATGGGATACTTTATCCGGTCAGACTGTAGATTTTTTAAGTGAGCGGCTCTTATAGACGGTATAATTGTGTCATGTTTCACAAACAAAGAAGCGCTGTCAATTTCTAAAACGTATTCATTGTTCTCTGTTGCAGCCATCAGAAAGAATTTTGGTGAGTGTCTGTGTAATTTCACTTTTACCGAGCACTTTCCCATCAGGTATCTTGCTTGGTTAAAGATATCGGCATGTATTCTTCCAATTAATTCGAATGATTTTCCAAATTTTGTTTTGTTAAATCTTGTGACTGCAGAAGGATTCACATTGCTCGTGTCTGCAAGGGCTACTGGTGCTATCGCCTCTAAGTCTTTTGTTTCCGGAAAATATAATGACATTGCCAGAAATTCATTCTTAACATCCTTGTCATATGAGAGTAACATTTCCAGAAAAGCTCGGTACGGATACATCGTGTCATTTGAAGACACTAATCTTCCTCCGAGATAAACCTCTACTTGTTTAAACATTGCTGCAATTAGATAGTTGACAGGAAATACAATGGATCGATCTGGTACTGTGGGATCGTCGTCGGCTACTTTCCTTCTAAGTGCTCCACCATCTGTGGCTAGTATTCTACATTTTAGGTGCAACAATGACTGGCTAAAATCTAAATATTCACTCTCGTCGGTTTTAATTTTGAAATGCAGATCACTACCTTTGTCTAAAGTGCTTATAGGTTTGTGCTCGACGTATCTCGATGCCTCAGTTGAAATATGCGTGCTCGGTACAGTGAAGAGCTCTAGATTAGACATCGCACTCTCGCAGGACTGTGGGTGAATAGCCATATTTTTTAATTTATAGTACAAGATTTAACTTTCTTCTTTTCCCACTGGTTTGCGGAGAGCTCTTTTTACGCTTCTTAGATCTACCTGTCACAGGAGTGTTTCCCACAAATTCTGAGATGCGATTCTTCCCAGTGTCTAATAAGGCTTGTTTTACCCCTTTCTTGTTTATTATAACGTCTGATAACACCTCTTTTCCAGAACGGACCACTGCTGGTAATACTTTTTTCTTTAGAATTGGGAGTGCTCGTTTGAATAAACCGGATAATATTTGTCCTAATCCACTACCTCTTTGAATGGGAGATCCAACAAAAACGGGTATATTCCCCCCGGATTGACAATAATGGTGTTCTATTCCTTTTGTGTTTGGATAATATTTGATGATTCTCATCTTGACGTCATGAGGAAAATTGTTGTTTCCTTACATTAAAAAAGTGTCACTTTTCAAAGTATCACATGGTCCATTCAAAATTTCACCCACTCAGTCTTTCTCGGACTCTTTCGTGGTAGTTGTATGTATGCCTTAGGAACACCAATATCCACCAATGTATCCACAAAATCCTCTGCTCCCACGGGTATATCTTTTGCAGATGTAATGGTTAAACTGTTTGTTACAAATCTAAGTAACTGAATAATATTACTGTCCTGTATTGTTTCACCCTCGATCACAATTTCCAGGTTATCCGTCCAAGATAAGATACCTCGCGAGTCTTTCATATATTTTAAAATTAAATTAACCACAGGTCTTGTTCGCAAGGGAAATTGGTTTAATATGATATCTTCGGATGGAGCCTCTGCTTCTGCCTCTTTTTTAATCTGTACAAGTTGCGGTTCTGGAAGGGGTCTCTTGGTCAATTTCTTTTTCTGATTATAAAGCTTAATTTTAATGTCTGGAGGAAGAGTTTCGCCATTAAGTATGCCACCAGTTTTTTGGGGGGGAAGTTCTTTCTCCTCTGGGTTAAAGTTACACTTGTTAAATACTTCCAGTGGAACAATTACAGCCTCTTTATAATTCATTTCCCACCTCCAAAAAGTGAACCTAGCACAGACAATGCCACCGGTAATATACTTGTTAAGAATCCCCCTTCTTGTTTCAGAATTTCTTTTCTTTTCTTAAATGAACACCTTTTGTTCGTGAGATCTTTAAGGTGTCTTTTTATTTTCTTTAACTTTCCAATTTTAGAGGGTGAAATTCTCACACGACCATTTACTATGTTTAACAAGCACTCTGATATAGCATCAATTTCTTGTTTTGTGGCTACATCTAAAAGCGCCTTCCTTCTTTTCACATCTTTTGAATTTGCTAATAATGTGAGATAATCTCTTCTCTTTAAAGCAGATCCCATATTATCTTTTTGTCTATTTTCTTCCATACTATTACACTAACTGTTGTTTGAATCTGTCACACGGATAATTTTTTATGTCTTGTTGGGTACAAGAACTTTCTGGAAATTTTTACCAAACAAATCTGTTCTAAAACGAGCATCCTCTGGTGTGTTGACTTTTCCATCTATAAATAAGTAACCATAAGGTTTCTTTGTTGCATTTTTGAACATGTCTAAAAAGATGCTAGACCTCTGTGGATAGATTTTTCTAGCTAGGGAATAAGCCAATGTGTAATCTAGAGGATTATTAAATAAGATAAGGTATGAGGCATTCCTATAGATGGTTTTTCTGTGTTTTCCCTCACAAAATAGATTTTGAAATATCACAATGGTGCTGATATTTTCGTGATGACATTTTTTGGTGAACAAATCCGCTATTTCTTGAGAATCACAGATGTCTGAGTGAGAATCATCAAAGATAAATACACCATGTTGTTTCTGTTTGGTGAAACTGGTCAAGTCATCTGGTATCCCTTCCACAAGAGTAATTTTGTCACCATATAATTTTTTTATTTTTTCTAATGCCTCAGTTTTTTGACCATATGACCACACAATGTAGTCAAATTGACTATCCACCAATGTATTCCAAGACTCCAATAACTTGAGAACAAACTGAGTTTTCCCACACATGCTCGGACCAGCTACAACTGCAGAAAATGGTGTCCTTAGACGCGCATCAAAAACTTCAAAACTCATTGTTTTTTGTGTATGAACAAATTACACACACCCACAAAAAGTGGTGAAGGTGGGTGGTACGTCTCATTAGTCTTTTATCTTTACTCTTACCAACTCATTGTCATAAAATCCACCTTTAATAATGTCCTGTTTTTGGTCCATTACTCTATATGTCACAGGTTTGGTATTAAGTCTGTCCGCTATAATGAAAACTTCTTTTGTAAATCTTGGAAGATATTTTTTAGTGAAAGGATTGTCTAAATGTATCAGTCTCACAAAGTCTCCTATCTTGTACTTATGTCTGCTCTGACGTTTATCAATTTCATCTTTGTATTGATGATTCCAAATTCTGCTCTCATTCCTCTTTGTGACACGATTTGGTGACGTTCCAATGGATGAATGTTTACTGTTGTTGTAGCTTTGTACAATATCTTGTAAGATAGAGGTGTAGTTCAATT
Organism: Sabellastarte sp. h YS-2021; assembly: GCA_964017235.1. NCBI lineage: Eukaryota > Metazoa > Annelida > Polychaeta > Sabellida > Sabellidae > Sabellastarte > Sabellastarte sp. h YS-2021. The sequence continues at coordinate 16,245,311 of OZ024933.1, forward strand.
TCCCAGTTTTGCTGAAATACTTCCACATTTTTTATTTTAGTGTCCGGTTGAATCTCTCACAAATGGCTGCTTTGAAGTCAGACGCAGAGGAGTAATGTGTGATACCTTTAGATTTGAAGTAATCCTGTACAGTTTTGTTGTAAAACTCACTGCCTAAGTCGGTATGTACTTTCTCTGGCACACTCTCTTTGTGAATTAGTTCAAAGGCATTTTTCACCGATATTCCGGTTTTATTTTTGATAGGTACTGCCCATGCCTTTCTCGAAAAAATGTCAATGTTAGTGAGAATAAATTTATTTCCTTTATTTTCTCTAGACAGGGCACTGACATCTACAAGATCGGCTTGATGTATAGCATCAATACCATGTGCAATAGTCTTCCTGTATTTCTTAGGTTTTCTGGTTGGTTTGTGTAGTGTATAAACATCTTCCCCAGCTAAGAAATCTTGAACCATGGAGAGTGTTATATTTCTGTTTTTCCTCTTTGCTGCTTTATAAAGTTTGTAGCTGTTTGAAAATGAACTTGGTTTCTTGACATCGTAATACAATTTCCTCAGTAAAATGTCTGTTTTGCTGCTCATTCTTTTTTGTATCTAAATCTTAGGACAAATGGACAACACCCTTTCTTTCCTACCTCTGAATGGTCAGTTTGGTCTTTCTGCCTTTTTTCAGTTTCACAACAGGTGATGATAACAGTATTATTAGTTATGTTGAATTTCATGGTTTTCTAACTTCTGTTCTAAACAGAACACCGGTAGGAAACCTATTATCTTTAATGCTTTTCTTTTTTCACACGGACTTTTTCTTCCACCTTCTCCACTTCAGATGTTTTGTTGTTGTTCACCGGGTCTTCCACGGGTTTCCTCTTTCTTTGCTCTCGTTTAACCTTCTCGTTTAAATATTTCTTGTGACAAGAGTTACATCTAGTCTCCGAGTAAGTGAAGTATTTTTCATCGTGGAATGGTCGTTTGCAGCGTTTACATTCCCTGAAGCAATTACTTTTACAGTCGTGACAGTAGGTTTTCCCTTTCACCAAAACCTTGTCCTTGGAACAGTATGAACAACACTGTATCTGTTCACACGAAACATCTGATTCATCATTCGAAGAAATCTCCATTGTTGGGCTATGTTTGTAAGGCATGTTCAGACTTGACACACGGGCATATTGTTGTTAACTAGCAATGTTTTTACACCTAATTCTGCATCAGAGTTTTTTACTCTTACTAGGTAATGCCTTCCATTTTCTTCTGAAAAAAATGTTGCAGTAGTCTTCGTACGATGGTTGCCAGTTTCATTTTCTTAACAGTCTTTCAACTTTTCTCACAAGAACTTCATCCTCCTTGATGTTAGACAATTTCTTGGCGCTGTCACTTCCATTTTGTTCTACAAAAATGTGATAATACTCATCGTACTCCTTTTGGAGACAATGCAGGTAGTCCCGTAAATCTATCATGGTGCTTTCTTCTTTTCGTTGTAATATCCGTTCCAAACATCTCTCAACATCTGTGACTACGTACACCAACTTGTTGCAACCTAACCCACAGTCTTTGTCGAGTGTTTCCCCAATTTTTTCGTGTACCCGATCTGTAAGATAATCATGTTGAAAGTCTGTCAGGTATCCTCTTTCATACTGAGCGTTAATGAAAATAACTGTGCTGTACAAGTTTCTCTCGGATATGAGGTAATCCATGTCATTGGTTTTGTGTAGGTTTTCTGAGTATAACTTTCCTAAGACATTTAAGAAGTAGTGTTGACAAACTGCAGCATTTTTCACTGGGTCACTGTAATATTCCCTCAATGGATTGTACCGTAAATATTTTTTAAATTTCTCCACTGGTTCCTCCACAAACCCAATTTTTTTATTGTCTGCAAAATTTTCTTTTAACAAATTGAATAAATAACTTTTTCCAGCACCCATAATTCTATCAATGCTAAGGAACTTCATTATTCTGACTCAATATCGCTGCTTTCAGGTGTGGTATTGTAAGGGGATTCACAACCGTCTTCCATTTCGTCGGGTGTCTCAGACTTTTTTTTCTGTTTCTTTCCCTCATATTTCTTTATAATATCTAATAACGAAGGTAAAACTTTCTTCAGCTTTTTCAACTCTGTATAGTTAAACGTAACATTTTTTCTTGAGAACTGATCAGAAAAGTGACAGTACAGTTTCCCTTTGAATTTAGTGACCGAAGCCCTTTTACGAGCATTTATTTTGAAAGCTTTTGCTTTGAATCCCATCTTGCTATTCGATAATCTCCGTAGGCTAAAGAAGTAATACCGTCGTCTAGTATATATCTTTTGTCATCAAATGCGCTGAGGGCTATTTTTTCTGTATCCACTGTGTAGAGTTTGTGTTTGAAACTTCGTATTGCAGAAAAGTGAACAGTCTTCAGTTGGTTTTTTCTCAAAGTATGCAGGTAGTCTGCATGTACTAGTTCATTAGCTGCTGCCTTTGGTACTCCTTTGGCTCTATGGATGGTGTCACAGGAACATAATATGGAATATTGTTTGGATTTTAAACCCACAAACTCTGTTAGTTCTCGGGACCCGTATTCAAATTTAAAATAACCTTTCTGTTTTGCATTTTTAGTGTGGTGCAGTGGATGTGTGGTTGGAAAATTGGAAAAATCGAAGTACTTAGAGTTAGCTCTGTATATATCATTCGGTGTAGGAGCCGATTCGTCCTTTGCCACTATTTTTAACAAGAACGAATCCGTGTCACTGTATAATGGATGTACTGTATACCATGTACCAAAATTTTTTGGAAGAAATAGGTACAGAAATTGATACATGACTTTCTTTGCTAATTCTAAAACTGTGAATCCTATAAAAATTGGTTTGTCCAATTCAACTGTATGATTTTTCAGTTCCACTGCTGCAATTTTTGGGTCGAGTAACTCCACCCTTTGAAATGTAGGTTTGTTTGCAAATTTCAAAAGTTTTTCAGAAGAATTCACTAGTCTGACTTTTCTTCTTTTGAACATATTTTCTATGGTTTTTCCATAAAGAGCATTGTTTGCCATTTTTAGATTGTTGCTCTCAAATTCTGAGTTGGCCGCCTTTCTTCTTTCAATATTGAACTCAATAAATGACCTCATGAATGCCCTCTGTTCAAACCTGAGAACTCTGTGAATTTTTGTCAGTTTGAGTCCGAGTTTTAAGTACAGTTTAAGTAGTTCAAAATGTATTACATAATTTTTCTTGTCTTCTAGTGTTTGAACTAATTTTTCTGCATTGCTGAACAAATTTTTCATATCACTCGATCTTTGGATATTTTGATTGTAGGGACTGAGTTCATCGTATTTTATTTTCTTCTTTATCGGCGCCAGTGGAAAATCCGAATGTTTGACATGCAAATTCTCCGGGTATTCTAAGTCAACCTCTAAAATATACCCTAGGTCAGTATTTGATGCCGTGTTTTCTATGTCGAAGTTTGAAATTTCATTCTTTTCTAACCACCTAAATTTACCTACAGGTAGTTTTTTTGACAAACAGTAGGCATATAATGAATTGCAGTCAAACATGTGGAGGTAACTTAGCGGTTCTACTTCGTTGTAGTCTGGTAATGTTGGATAGTTCACTTTTGCATACCTTGTGTACTGACCAGAGATACCACCCCTAATAGCTTTCTGTATGAATTCATACTGTTCAAGATCAGTGATCAGTTCGAGTTTTACTTTGGTTTGAAGCAACATTACATCGAATGAGAAACTTGGTAGACTTAAGTATTTTGCAACGTCTAACCCGTACAGTTTATAGTTTATTGCTCTGAAATTTTCAAAAACATCTGCCAGTAAGGTCACATCTAATTTCAGGTAGGCCTCTAAGTATTCTCCTAAATTTGAACATTTTAAAGCCGTAAACATTGACTGTGCATGTTGATACTGTTCAGGGGTGATGGTCTTTTTTGTAAGAGAACTATAAAAGTGTTCTCTTTCTGGTAGTTTGCATTCATTCAGAACATCAGTCCCCGTTAGATACTCATAGGGGAAGAAACCTTTTTTCAACAATTTTAAAAATGTAGATTCTTCCGGATATAATTGTCTAGTGTGTTTGAATAATTTATCCTTACTTTCTTGCCCACTTCTCAGGATGTCTGTCAGGTTTGATAAACTGTTGGGTAAATGAGCATAGGTGTCTATGAACTGGAAATTTTGAAAAGAGATACACGCAAATGTCTCGCTTGTTCTTGGAATCATTTTTAACTGGTTTTCACTGTGTTGACACAATTCTCTTATCAACAATTTGAAGTCATATTTCGATCCATTATGGAGAAATACAGGAATTTTTGGTTCATTGGAAATTGAAGAGTATTTCAGGTTGCATCTATTACAAGCTATACCGAGTACATTCCCAAAAGGATGTTCTTCCGTGACCTTGGGGTTTTGCAAGTGGTTGTGATCCCTACATTTTTTGTCACCGTTAAAAGGTGAACCACATATATAACAATGGGTAGCCTTTTTCAACATTCGCCAAGTTTCTGGTGTGTTGGTCATTGGGTATCTGTATTTGTTCAAAATTACGTTGATACGACTTTGCTCTTCCATCAACATTTCAATAGCTTTTTTGGCACAATTTTCTCCTGTGTAACACTTTACAGATCCGTTGAACTTGTCATTTACATGACACACACGTTTCATGCCAACGCTTAACTGTTTATGCTGGGTGCTAAATTTAGTTTTTCCACTGGGTCTTTTATCGGTCACTCGGCTCTGATATGTCTCAAAGTCCATGTATATGACAAAGGGCGCCATAAATTTTTTCTCATAGTTTCTAAACTGTAACAGGTCCTCACCAGATCCTAGAGTTGGTACTTTTCCTTTAGGTTTGACCGTATTTATACTGCAAGAGTTTTCATGTTCTTTCAGAGCTTGCTCTGAATACTTTTTTGTCAAACAGGTTTTACAGTAATAACCTTTTTTCCTGTTTGAACATCGAAAACCACAAAGAAATCTGGAAAAACTCCTTATTGTGTAATAATGTCCTTTGTATAACAATATATTTACGTGATGTTTCTTGTTTTCTTCAGAACTTATATGTAGCACCACGGGTTCATGAGATACAGGGTTAATGTCATAACAATTTATGGAAACCTCATTTTGTGCCTCAAACAGTTGGATACTATCCAGTGCCATGGGTAGCGAAATTCCATTTGTATTAAAATTTTTCACCAAGGTTTTGTATTGACTCGTACGACCCGCATGCTTTGCTGCTGGTTGTAAGATACCAGCTGCTACTGCGTACAAGAAACATTGGTTTTCTGGAGAAGATAAGTCGAGTAAACAATGTTTGTTTTTCAGAAATTTTGGAAGGTTTCCTTTTTTACATCCACCTAAAATTGGGGCATACTTCACTACTTTCAATTCAAGACTATAAATCTTGACTAGGTTCCAATTACTTCCATGGTGAAGAAATGTTTCTAATCTGGATGCAACCTCTTTATTTAATTCAGATATAATCCTTTTGATATGTACCTTCGAAAGAATTGCCTTTGTTTCCGATGTAGAGTACGGTTTGATGTAAACAAAATCATCTTCTGTTTGCCTGTACTTTTTAAGTTTTACCCTCAGTGACAATTGTATCTTTATACTCTTCAATTTACGCAGTGCTTTTTTAATTTTATTTTTGACCATCGGGTAAGATTTTGATAAATACATTTCCACATCTCTTTTCTTGTACCTGGGAAGTTCAATTTTGTACCTCTTATAGACATTTTTGAATTTGTGATGCATTTCTTTTTTAATCCGGTTGAAATAAAGAAAGCCTGATTATCACCTTTCCAAATTGAAAATGAATCAAGTCTCCAGTTGTATCTGTGATTTTAATTTTAATTTTACTTAGTACATTTCCTATCACAGGGATATAATTTAAAATAGGAATTGTCCTGTGAGTATATTGTGAATCGAGATGAGTGTCACAGTGAATGATCCCTAAAATTGGAACATTTTTATCTCCCACGCGAGAAGGGTAGACAATATCGCTGTAGATGTAAAGACTGAAAGTGAGCAAATTAATGTCGGGTATCACATCGCTTACGTATGCTCGTGGTAAAGCGGGTCTGTTTCCTACATTTGCAAACTGTACCTTGTCAAAAAATCCTAAAATATTTGCCAGCTTTCTGTGGATCTCTATTGTCTCTTCGCTCTCCACAATAATTTCACACAATCCGGTCCTGTTGTTTACCCTCAACGTGGATTCCATCTTTGCACTTTTAATAGCTGTATTTATTGCCCGTATTAATTGTTCTATATTACGGTAATTTTTACCGGGGATCGTTCTGTTAAAATGCCCTGTTTTTATATTTTTCTTCTTCGAAAGATGAATCTTAGTCATTGGTTCAAACACATTCATTATACTTTTTGGATAAATTATTTCAGCAAGAGCTATCTTTGTCCCCGGTTTTAGGGTAATAGGTTCGGATAAATCTACCACAAAGTTTGATGTTTTGTTTTCAAAATAGTCGCATTTAGTATTCGATGGTAAAAAAATTGTGCTAAGTCCCCCTTCTGAATAATTTCCCAAAACACTCGACATCGTCTTAAAATTGATGTTTCAATTCAGTACACTCCCCAAATCCTTTACTTCCTCTAAATGTTTCCACTACAATGTTTTCCGTTTTTATGATGCAAGGGTTAATGGTTGAATGAAATATCAACTGTGCTATGGGTTTTGTCTTGTCCCATGAAATTTTTTGATTTGTAATATTGTGTAGTACCACAAATATTTGTGCTCGATAGTCCGGATCAATGATTCCAGCCAATACACGGAGTCCACATAGGCTAACACTACTCTTTTCTGCTACTTGTACGTACAGTGAATCCGGTAATTCCAATATCACACCTGTAGGCAGCTTTCTTATTTCATTAGGTAATAGTTCAAAGCCTTCCGTACTAAATAACTCGTAACCAACTGCATTCGGAGATGATTTGTACAAGTTTTGTTGTCCATCACACAAAAATTTAACCTTAACTTCCATTGTCACATCAAACAGTGGTTTTCCTACCTGTCACACACTAATTTTTTGTGTCTTAATAAAATTTTTTTTTCACCTAGTTGGTGATACATATGTGAGAATAAATGCATTGCTGCATCCCATTTGATAAACCAAAACCTGTTACACACTGATTTTTTTTTAACCCAGTTGGTGATACATATGTGAGAGTAAATGTATTGCTGCATTCCATTTGATGAACCAAAAATTTAATTCATCATAGAGGTAATCTTGACAAAACTTTTGCAGTTGATGTGGCAATAGAGCTTTGTTCAATGTATTAAACTGTATAGTACTAGCACACAACTCTTGTAAACTTCGTGGGTTAAGCCCGAAATAATATTTATACAAAGATATAGTAGCATCTAAACACTGATAAACTAATACAGGCGTTATTGCTATTCCCGGTTGTACGATTAACCCATGTTTCACAAACACATCTAAATCTCTCCATTTTAGTACATGATTTCTACATTGACACATTTCTCCATCAACTAGGAAAGTTATGTCTTTCCCACTGTCCATTATTACTGTATTAGTATTTCTTTTACTGGGTAACGGAGTATAAGGGTTTTTTTTTTAAAAAACCAATGTCCTTCCCCCCCCTAAAAAAAAACTATTTACTCAGAAATCTTGGAATGGCAAATTCTAGATAATTCCAAGAAAACACTTTTTCAAACACATATTTCTCACTAAACTGTTTTCCAATGCCACTTGGGGAGTAATCAAAGTTTCTTTTAATATTACAAGTTGTTCTACATTGACAAATTTCTACATTAAATAGGAAAGTTATGTCTTTCCCACTGTCCATTATTACTGTTTCGTACAAATATTTCTTTTACTGGGAACACAGTTTTTTTGTTGTAAACCAATGTCCCCCCTAAATGTTTACTCAGAAATCTTGGAATGGCAAATTCTAGATAATTCCAAGAAACTTTTTCAAACACATATTTCTCATTAAACTGTTCCCACAGCCCCTTGGGGAGTAATCTAACATTTAGGTTGAATTGATAAATTTTTGAAAAACAAAATTCTTTCAATGTTGCAAGTTGATCGTTTTTAAAAAGTTCGTATCTGATATTGTCTGCAAGTTCAACAATATCTTTCGTGATTTCCATATCAGGATATAACTGCAATCCTTTTTCTATGTACGGATACAAGTAATACCATTCAAAGTGGTAGCCGCAATCACACATGCCTTTGTTATTATACCTAACTGACATCATGGTTACTTTGTTATTTTTTGTGTTGTAACAGAATGACACATAGACTTTTATTTGTTCATTATTAATTTTTGGTTTTTCTTCCCTTCAGTTTTTTTATAGCCTGTGCCCTCGACAGTAAACTACAGTGTAATGGACATTTCACTTCACAGGATAATTCTTCAGTTTTTAAATTTTGTGGCAAAAAGGAATTTATTGAAGATATTGTTTTCTTCAAAATTTGGTTAAGTTTTTCCACATTATCGGTTAGGTTGATCAAATTTTCCTTTGCAATGTCGTGGTAATGCTGTAAATCATTCTGCTCTGTAAACTGGTCCAGGTTGTCGCGGTTTTGTATATCAATCTGTGGGCTTTTACATTTCATAAATGGGTTTCTGTTTTTCGATTCTGAAAACGGTATCTTTCTTTTATGTACTGGTTCTGAAGAGCAAGTTTGTGCAGGTCTAGGACAATTGAATTCTGCTTCTTTTGCCTTTTTACACACTGGTTCTACCAACTCTGTTTCTGATTCGGAATCAGAGGATAAAGGAAAGAAAGATTCTGTATTTTTGTAAAATTCTACAGACCCGTCCTCACAAGTTTTTAAAAGATACGAACCCCCCTTCAAATTTGTTTTTGAAACATAGGTTTTAATACAATCTTTCGTGAAGTGTATGGTGAAAAAGGCACATAATTTCTCTGACAAAATGTCCATAAATCTGTCTATAGAATTAAAAGAAACCATATTTCTACCTTTTAGTGCTTGATTATCTGTCTCTTCAAGGGATTCGATGAACATATTCTTTAATTTTTTATATAATGTTGATTCATCAGTGATATTGAATGTTTGATAGAAATATGTGTAGTAATCTGTGAGGAAAGAGAGATTTATATCCTCTCACAAAAGGTGAGCTAAAGTCTGAAGGTACTTCATTATAAATGCTTGCGTTAAGTATGTATCCATGGTGATGTCCTGGCTAGCTGAAAGGAAAATTTTGTTAAAAATCGGTACTTTTTCTATCTGTTTGGTGCAACCGGTAACTTTTAAACAGTTGTTTTGTTGTGAGTATACGGTGAATACTAAACTATTGCTTGTGTATTTAGTAGAGACGCGTTCCTTTGTTTCTAAATCTGGTATTCTTTGAAAGTACTTTCGAAATTCGGTATGGTTAATTTGCTTTTCACCAAGATATAAAACTTTGATTTCCCAATGATAATTTAAACTTTTGAGTATCACTAGGTGAACTGATGATTTCACTAGATAAGGTTGTATGTAGTTGTTTATAAAGTATTTCACTACATCTTCTATTCCATGGTAATTACTTACTGTATTAACTTTTCTTAAAAATATAAAACCTCTAGAACTTTTAACAAAATATTTAAAAGTAATATGAAGAAATCTAAAAATTAAAACATCGTGTTGATTCTGTATTACAAAAGGATTCTGTCTAATAAGGTCAGACTTTACAATTGAAACTGTTTCTTTATTTTTGTTAAATATCTCAAATTTCAATAAGATCTGATTTATTTTCATAAAGTTATTGAAATAATACTACAACTCTCTGTTTAATTTATCCACCACAAAAATTAAAAAAAGTAACTTTACCTCAGTAGATTACTCCCCTTTGCAGCACAGTAAAGTGTGAGGAGTTCATAGCCATCACACGGTCTTTATATAAGATCTGAGAAAAGATGACTACAGGTAATTTGCAGTGTGACAACAGATGTGGGGATAATTAGAAAGTTCTAGAACCCAGAGTGCACAAAAAGTGCAAAAAAATCTTTAGTAGAGAGAAAAAACTGGCATGTATTGAGGAATGACATATTGTTTGCAGAAGTTTCCAGAATAACATTAATGTCAAAACAGCCCTATGAAGCAATTAATGTTTAGTGAGTCACCTCACAGCAATTTCACACAGATGTACTAATCATTAATTATAAAGTTCATTGCAAGAAATTTGCAGTGGGACAACACATGAAGATATATTCAGAAAAGTTTTCTTGAACACAAGTCCGCAAAGGTTACGTGTTAAAAACACCCCCTGTATTCTGTAAAATGTTCAGTGGGACGCCTCATGACCATTTTCAATAAATCAATAATTGTAAACCATTGCAAGAAAGTTGCAGTGGGACAACACATGAAGAAATATTCAGAAAAGTTTTCTAGAACACAAGTCCGCAAAGGTTACGTGTTAAAAACAAAACCCTGTATTCTGTAAAATGTTCAGTGGGACGTCTCATGAACATTTTCAATAAATCATTAATTGTAAACCATTGCCACATGGAGATATATTTCAGAAAAGTTTTCTAGAACACAAGTCCGCAAAGGTTACATGTTAAAAACACGCCCTGTATTCTGTAAAATGTTCAGTGGGATGCCTCATGACCATTTTCAATAAATCATTAATTGTAAACCATTGCAAGCAATTTGCAATGCGACAACAGATGGAAACATAATATTATTCAGAAAAGTTTTCTAGAACAAAAGTCCGCAAAGGTTACGTGTCAAAAACAAAAGCCCAGTATTCTGTAAAATGTTCAGTGGGGACGCCTCATGATCATTTTCAATAAATCATTAATTGTAAACCATTTCAAGCAATTTGCAGTGCGACAACAGAGGGAGATATTATTCAGAGAAAGTTTCTAGAACACAAGTCCGCAAAGTTTACATCATGAAAAAAATTTAATAGCAAAAGAAAATCAATCAAGTCAAAATGCCCCGAGTGTTTCTACACACAGAACAATGTTGAATGGGAGAATTCATAGCAATTTGAATGCAATAAATCTTTAAGACACTATCAAATGTTGAAAAAAAAACCAGACACAGTTCTACAAAAAAAAACCGAATATGCTTAGTTTTGAAATATGGGTAAGTCTATATATTATAGTCATGAATATGGATTCTAGAATATAAGTTCATAGGGGGTTGAGATAAAATGACTTGCACCTGATGTTCTGTAGTAATTAGCACTGGTGAATCAATTACAAAAAAACCCCAACCTGTGTTTGTACATTATGACATTAAAATTTGATCTCTAACATCTGTAAGTATATATCCTAACCAGTTTTTCCCCCTCCAATATTTTTTAAAGTTACTTTTAGGATCAGAGGCATACCTACCAATTCCCCATACTGTGTCCCAAGGGCTGGCCTCAACAAGAATGGTACCTTCAGTTTCCAAAAGTTTTTCTTTCAATTTTGAATTTTGAGTAAACTTTGCTAATGAAGCTTTTCTAACAATGGCTTTTGATTTTGCCAGCCATCTTTGTTTGTTAAAATTCCTTACCTTCTTACCCAATCTTTTCATTACTTTGGGGTCTTTAACCTCCATAATTTTTCAGGCTGTAATATAGTCTTTAAATGCGATTGCCTTACAATACATCATATACTGTTCAGCACATCTATACATTACTCCGTCTATAGTAAATTTAGAAGGGTGAAACTGACTGAAAGGTGACTGAATTCCATAAAATAAGGTATACCTTTCCTTGTCTCCCATTACTACTGCAGCTATCTTTTGACCGGTTGGTTATTAACCTTTCACACAGACACATAATTAGAAAGGTTTTTTTAAAAAAAACAGCTGTGTCTTTACAGTCGTAAAAATGTGAACCTTGTATAAGCTCAGATTTTTTTTCTCCCCCTGATAAATCAATTTAAACCCAACCTGTGTTTGTAGAAAAAAAAATTTAATAGCAGACATGGCATCGGTGTCTTCGAATAGAAACAGTCAATATCATGAAATGAGTCTTTTCTAAAATATTCTCAAAACCATTAATTACAAATTCTAAATATTGATGTAATAAATCTCTAATATGATTCATCAAAATTGAAACCTTGTTTTGTGAAGAAATTTGCATTGTGACAGATAGTACTGAGAAGAATTTTTTGTGTTGTAGAACTCTCTAGAACACAAGTACAAAGAAGTAATGAGATCAGGGTAATAAACTGACATAAATGCAATACATTTTGCAATGACTAAAAAAACTTGTAATGACTCCACAGATGAGAACTTCTGTGTAGAACTTGCTAGAATGGTAGTTTACAAAAGTCAAAATACTCATAAGAAACTGTCTCATGAATGCAATACATTACATAGATCATAAAAACAATATTAGGTTTGTATTTCTGTTGAATGTTTAGTGGGTCAACATACAAACAGAAGTTTCCAGAACACAAGCACAGAGAGGTTATTACATTTGTTATAATAATGATAACACTACAATAAATCTCGATAGTTCTTTGTTACAGTTGACTTACAGAGCAAACGAATAATGTTCAGTGGGACACACCCGTTTGTAGAACATTCCAGAACAATTGCACAGATTTTAATAAATATCTGCAGAGAAAGAAAGGAAGGCTTATTGTTCAGTAGGGTGCCGAAGAATGATGATGGTACAAGTTTGAATTGTGAAGAATACAGTTAAGATTTCTATGGAGAATAAAAGGAACCAACAAAGTTAAGTGTTCTAGTATTATTTGTTTCTTATTTTTTCATTTCATTTGAAAAAAATGTTAAGATTTCTGTGGAAAGTGAAAATGGACCAACAAAATTAAGTGTTCTTATAAGTCATTGATGTCTCAATACCATTACATTCTAAGGGTGTTTGATGTTTTTTATTCATTCATTTTTATATTTAACTCTAATTGTTTTGTTGTAGATTGCCATGATGGTACAGTTGGTGTAAATTACAATATCATGGTTCAGAATAATTTTTGTAAAAAGATGTTGACTGACAGTTTTTAATTTTTTTCAAAGATTTCAAGATAATGGGGGGAACAGTTTTATTTTTACTTACTGTGAACGTAAGGTAGTTTACGTAAAATGTTTAAAACCATATATTTAACACAAGAGGAAAAAAAATCATGAAAAATTTATTATTGATAATTCTTGAGGGAATTTATCTGTGTTGTAAATTTCCATAAAACCTGTCAGTTTTATAACATTAGATCAATGCAGGGTGTTCACAGATTCTGATATATTACAATTCATCTGACATTGCTAAAGATGTGTAACATTAAACTTAAAAGTTTACTGCTATAATAAATTTGAGAAAATTGACACTTTTATAGCATTTTCAATTAAACTAATATATATCTTGTGTTAGATTAATTTTTCTACCTTAGATAAATTTACCTAGTGATGATTAATCACAGTAGCTGTTGCACATTGATTTAGAAAATTGTAAGTTGTAATATTTTGCCCTCTGAAAATCAAAACAACACAAAACAAGTTACTGCAAAAAATAATTGTTAATCTAAAAAAGTGATACTTCAGTAATATATATATATATATATATACTGACTTCACACTGTGTGACATGACAGGTAGGTTCAAGTTTAGTTAGAGCACAAGGAAATAACCTTTTTGTAAAACTTACAGAAAGTTTACTCCAATCTTTTAAAAAAGGGTTATTACTGTATACAGGTATCATTATTGCGTCATCTTTTCCTTTAAAAGGTGCATTCCACGCGCTCCGTGGCTCAGTTGCACAAGAAATAACAAAACAAATTAAAATGTAAGTTTTTTTATAACAGGAAAGTTCAGTGCTTTTGAATTTGTAAAAGAAAATTTGAATAATTTCCTAATTTATGTTTTTCTGTGTTTTTGTGTGCAGGGATCGTTATAATTTACGAAAGAGGAAAACAGAAAGGTACTTTTTCATATATGATAACATATGAACAATGTCTTCAATTATAGTATAATAGCTATGTGTTTATATATATATAAAACAATGGAGTATTCATAATAAATTGTCTGTATTTGTACAATTTTAATTGTTCACATATTTCATTTTAAATTATATACAAACTAAAACTTAAATATATAAAGTTGATTATAACATTTTTAAAAAATACAAAATAAAACAATGATAAGAAAATATATCTGTATGTAAAGATTATTTCATGTACAAAAGATAAGGTTACATACTTGAACACTTAGGAAATCATGTATTTTGTTAAGCAATAACAATTCTTTAATAGTATGATTGAGAATTGATCATTAATTTCATAATTTTCATTTTTTTTCTTTCTCATAAGTGTATACCATACTTGTCAAACAGGATAATTAACACTTTAGTTGAGGTATTTCAAATGGTACTATCACTTCAGGTAAAGCATTATTTCTGTGATTTTTTGTAGAGAGGATGGGAAGGACCCTAAAAAAACTAAAATGGTAGGTTTTTTGTTTTTATTTAAGAAAAAGTTTGTTAATATTTAACAAATATTTAAATAATTGCATCAGTTACCATTGTTGCGATTCCCTTTTTTATTTTCTTAAACTAAGGTAATACATAAAAGTGTTTACATTTTTTTTCAGAATGTTAAGAAAGATATCAATATTGGTAAGAACTATTATTGCTTTTTGTGTTTTAAACTTTGTAATAAGTTAATTACTTATATTTATCAAGATTTTTTAGAATCAAGACCCTTCTGTAGTGGTCACTTGATGAAATTGCATGATGGGATTTTGTAGAATATGTAGCTTGTTTGAGAGGAATTTTACCTCACACCTCTAAGATGGGTGTTTCAAAAACTCTTACAGGGGAAAGATAGTAGTTTCTTATGATGGTCAGTACAGAGTCTTAACCAACTATACTGGTTTCCTGTATGCCCATAAGACTTCCTTTCAACTTCTTCTTTGATAAAAAAGACAAATAATGCTTTAGAAAGATAATGTTTTATTGTAAATAAAAAACTCTTACAGGGGAAAGATAGTAGTTTCTTATGATGGTCAGTACAGAGTCTTAACCAACTATACTGGTTTCCTGTATGCCCATAAGACTTCCTTTCAACTTCTTCTTTGATAAACAAGACAGATAATGCTTTACAAAGATAATGTTTTATTGTAAATAAACTTTGAAGTGATACTGAATATTATGTTGAAAATTAGGGCTCACATTTGCATCATGCAAAAAGTTAGGTGATTTTTGTGTTTTCTTTTTGTACATATATTGTAGTGTATATTGTGTATATATTGTTGTGTATGAGCTAGGATTAAATAATGTGGTTATGTCTGGTAATTAGACCCCGGGGGAAAAGAAGAAAGTAAAGATTCTGGTTGAAGCAATTGTGTCTTACATATTTATAAGTTTCTACTTTCAGAGATTATGAAAAACATCCAGGCTGTGGTAAGCAATAATTTTAATCTGTTTTGTGTATTTTCTAAGAGTTTTTTGAAAAAAATTAGTTCCTTGTAGAAACGTAAGAATGTCTTTTAACACATCAGAATTCCTTTTACTGTGTCAAGTGTAGATTAATTGAACCGTACAACATATATTTATATAACAATTGAAAACTACCAGGTAATGGAGCTTTAGATAAGATAGGTTATCACAATATTATATAACTTTTTGGTAAACATGCAGGTTTATTCATATGTATTGTATGATTAATTCCTTTTATCTTCCCTCTCTTACAGGACAGCAAAATAAATATCTCAGTAAGTATATTATAGTTTGGTAGATTTGAATGAAGAATCATCCTTTGTTGGTTTTTTTTCCACCACACTATAAATATGTACAGTATACAATATATATATATATATAAGAAACTCCATAACTAGAAAAGTAGTTATGTCCTCCTACAAATTGGATATACTAAGTTTCCTCACATTTCAGAAAGTAAGCTATCTTTTATGAATTCCATATTGTAGTAATCTTTGCTTTTTTTGTTCCTTAAAATGTTAAAATAAATGTACAATGTATAACAAACAGTGAGAACTATTTCATCAGGATAAATCTTTTTTCTGTTCATAAGATTTTCAAAATATATCACCAAAGAATGTTATTCAAGTGTCTTGTAACTATATTTATATATTTTTTCTCTATTTTAGATCCAGAGCGAGTGTATAAGTAAGTTTCTTGATAACCTGTTCTCTAAAATTTGTTATTTTAAGAATGATTAATAACTAGGTTAAATAAATCCTATACTGTCTCAATTGTTTACTGTTTGAGTAATTTAGATATATAATTAATGTTTGTACTTTGTGCTTTCCAGATAACTCAAAAAAGAACAGTAAGTATAGCTTTCAGTTTTTTGTTTTTTTACTTTCGTATATAAATAAAGTTTCAGTAGATTAATGTAGAAACATCATTTGACTGTTTCTCTTCCTGTTGATAACATATTTTTAGACTTTACATGCAGATGAGACACTTACTGGTTAATAACATTTAGTTACTATGCCATCCAGTATAGGTATAATAGTTTTTTCCCTGTTTTTCTTTTACTGTATGTATTGTTTTCACAGTCCATAAAGATTTCTCAAAAATATGTGTATAATATTTCTCATACAATGATATCTAATTGATTGCTAAAAAATAATATTTTTCTGATCACAGGTCATTATAAATAAATAACTGGTGTATTCCTAAAAAAATGTTTCTTAAGTAAACAGTAACATGTTATATAACATAATGATAATGTTTATTAGTATATGTTTATATCTACTTCAGATCCGGATGAGGCAAAAAAACCCCAGTAAGTTAATTGATCAATTTTCTTCTTTTATTAAGAAAAAGGTTCTTTAAGCTTTAAAGATTTAACTTTTTTCTTACATTTTTTTTCACCTTGTGTATAATTTTTGTTCATGTATATTATACAAGTACCATGTGTACTTCCATTGTTTTTTTTGTGTGTGTGTGTGTGTGTGTGTGTGTGTGTGTCTTGAGCACTGATCTGAATATTTATTGTTTTGTATTTATAACAGAAGCAACAAGGAATGGTAAGTATAATTATTATCCATTTCTTCTTCATATTTCATGGCTTTACTATGGGTATTTCTAATTTGGTCAGTAAATTTGTCTCAGTTTTAAGTTTGTGTTGTATTTTTTGTGTATATAGTATTTAATAAGTAAATATCTTTTACATACAAGGTTGCTTTTTTTCTTTTTTTGCAGATTGCAGAAGATTTATTTTTTTTTAAAAAAAAAACAAAAAAAGACTTTTTAGATCAAAATTTTCAAAATGTAACTTTAGAACCAAAAATAAAATTTTCGTCATTTATTTGTTTTATTTAAAGTCTTTCCCCTGAAGTCCTTGGTGACCTAGTTATCAACAACTTTGTCATCTAATCATAGGCTGTTGCCTCTGTAGATCTTGAGCCTCAAATACAAGTAGCAATGCTGAGAACCTGTCCTATATGACCCTTAATGTTCAACAGGATGTAAAACACTAGGTTTTGACTTTAAGGCTTTTTCCCTTTGTAGATTTTGTACACAATTATATATATTATATTAAAAGGTCTCAAAAACCTTTAGAAAATTTCTGGACTTATTATTTGAAAAAATCAGAGGACAAAGCAATGTTTTTGGATGGAACATATTTTTTTTTAAAAAAGGTAAGTTGTTCATTATTATTATCCTCATTCACTTGTAAAAAATATTCAGTTAATAATATAAAATGATTTAAAATTTATCTTCCAGTGAGAAACAACATAGGATGTATTTACCATCTTTAGGTAATCATATTAATATGTTGAAAAATGAAATTGTTTAGTTTCTAGAATATATGTTTATGTGTATAAAACTGTAAAAATTTTCTTCTCTGTTTCAGGGAGAGGCAATGAGTGCAGCCCTGGAAATAGTGGCTTGGATGTGTTTTCATTTATTTTACACATTCAGTTGCTGTTTCTTGGGGAATTTTTATCTGTCAACAAAAAAGACCATAGTCTGAAAGCAAAAGTGGATATTTGGTTAAAATGAAATAAAAAAAGATTTTTTGTCTGTGAAAAAAAATAAAAAATAAACTGTCTGATGAAAAATAAAAATGGATTCTGAAATCTAATATGTAAATATGTAGACAGTGGAGTGCTTACCTGTGACAAGTCTAAACTATGATTATGTGAATCTTTGAGGTGTTGGTCAGAGTGAGGTATTTCAAAAAATGAAACAGCTTTTCTGGATATACACAATTGTCCATGTGATAGAGGTCATTCAAGATTTCAACCAAGAAAATACATGAAATGACCCCCCCAAAAAAAAGATTGACAAGTTGTATGCTTCAAAGGGTTTTCATTTTGACAAGTTTCTTGTGGTACAAGTGACCAAAGGATTGTGTCAACTATTATTTCTCTGTGTGACAGGGATTTGGTGATGATTTTTAACACAATTAAAATGGTAGAAGCTTTAGATGATCAATATACATCAGAAAGTCTTCGTTTGGCTAGCTTCTTGGATAAATGGCCAAAAGATGAAATTGTGTCGCCAGTTGATTTAGTTAAAGCGGGGTTATTCTATTGTGGACCAGGAGACAGGGTGAAATGTGCCTTCTGTGGTGGAATTATGTATAATTGGGTTACAGGAGATATTCCTTTGAAAGAACATCTTAAACATTTTCCATTTTGTAAATTTGCTAAAGTGAGGGCCATCGAAATTTTAAACCAAGATTACACTAATAGGACTCACTGTTCGGTACATAAAAGTGCAGAGAAAATTGTGCGTCAGTTGGGATTTTCTGATAAATTAATAAGAGATGGGTTGGAAAAGTTAAAAGGCAATACTATTACAACCGTGGATTTATTGGATGCAATATTTGAAATTGAAGATGAAGAAGTTGTTCAGGAGAACAAGAGATTAGATACAGCACCGGCTTGTAAGATTTGTATGGAGGGTGATATTACAATGGTTCTTCTACCTTGTCGACATCTGTTGTGTTGTGAGAGGTGTGCAGAGCAACTAAAGAAATGTCCGTGGTGCCGTAGTACAATACTAGGAACTCTTAAAACTTTTTTCACTGTTTAATTCCTGGTGATAAACAGCTGATTCAAAGTTCACCCAGGAAAATACATGAAATTGCAAAAAAAAAACATACTAAAACATACTGTCTAATAACCACAAAAAATTTGGTTAAAAAGTTGGGTGATATAGGCCTTACTCCTGCCCCCAGTTCGTGGTGGGGGTTAAAGTTAATTAATGGGGTTAAAGTTACCTGGGGGGCAGGAGTAAGGTCTTATACTACTACTAATATTACAAGAACCAGATGTGTAGATGGATTCAAATGGCTCAAAAGTGAGTATAAAAATTACAAGTCTGTAACTATCCGGGGGTTAGAATTCCAGTCCCTTCAGGTTTAAAAATTCATAACTGGCGTAATTATTTAAAGAATTATGATTTTCAAATATTGTGTGAATATTTACAATTCGGGTTTCCTTTGGGAATTGATTATAACTTATTAAAATTTAATAATCAGGTGGCTAGTCATCTATTAGCTATTAAATATAGCCAAGGGGTTGATAAATAATTGAAAGAAGAAGTTGGGTTTAAGGCTATGGTGGGTCCAATGTCAGAACCTCCCTTTGCAATACATTATTCCCCATTAATGGCTAGAAGTAAACCAGATACAGGAACGCGTGTGAATGTTGATTTGTCCTGGCCTTTAGGTTCTACTATAAATAATGCAGTTCCAGATAACTATTTTGATTTTTTTAAGTTTCAATTTAAATATACTACGATTGACAATACAGTACATAAAATTCAACAGTTAGGAGATAGTACTCTACTATATAAAATAGATTTGCAAAGAGTGTTTTGCAACTTAAGAGTTGACCCTTTAGACTATAAAGCATTGGGTTTACGTTGGCATGACGTCACGTACATGGATGTAGGGGTTCCCTTTGGCCTAAAACAAGGTGCTGCTTCTTGCCAGTTTTTCACTGATGCAATAACGTACCTAATGTGGACGCAACATCATTTTTGCGTCAATTATTTGGATGATGTAGTTGGGGTTCCCATCTCACATGCTAATAATGCATTTTCTACACTTATGAATTTGTTAGAGGCGCTAGGTTTACCTGTAAATTTTAAAAAAGTGGAGAAACCACAAACAAAAATTACATGTCTTGGAATTGATATTGATGTAAAAAATGGTATTTTATCCACACCTGATATGAAAATGGAAAAAATTTGAGTATTATGTACTCAATGGAGACACAAAACAAAACCAATTACAAAAATTGTTAGGCAACTTGTTGCACAAACATAGATTCACTAATAGAAAGCTTCAGTTGCTTCGTTCATGTCCAAAGAAAGGTTCAATAAAATTAAACAATGACTTCTTTAAGAATTTAATCTGGTTTTGTAAGTTTTTAATGGTTCAGTTGAAATACATACAATAAATAACGTTGAAAATGTTATTTATGTAGATAGTAGTTTGCAAGAGATGGGAGCCTATTACAATGGCCAGGTTTATAGTGTGCCTAGCATGGAGGCTTTAAGTAATAATATGTCTATAGTACATTTAGAAGCAGCAAATATTATTCTTACCTTAAATTGTTGGAAAAAATTATATGGTGTGATAATTTCACAGTTGTAAATGCTTTTACATACCATAAAACTAGAGATGTTTTTAAATGGCATGTGTACGCACTGCCTGGCTAATATGTGCTGTGTATAATATAAAGTTACAAGTAAAACATATTAAAGGCATAGATAATACGTATGCGGATATACTATCTCGTTGGTCATTTTATAAAGGAAAAGAATTGATGCATGTAAAATATTTAAAAGCTTGTAAATGGATGTCCCCAGACCCTTATGATATGTTACCAGACTTTGAAATATAGGGGGTCACCATCCCCCTATTAAACACATCAATACTGCTGTTGCCTTTCCTTTCAGGGTGTAACCAACTGAGATGGCTGCACTCCTAGGCTCTAGTTAGATGTGTGGCTGGTTTGAGACCAAGGACACAGAGGACATACCAGGCGACCTTCCAGTTGTTCTTGGCATTCTTGGAAGGTGGTGGAGCCTTGGACTGACCATGTGATATTGGCATACATAGAACTATTGGCACAGAACAATTTAAGCTCTATAACTGTTAAAAATCGTCTATCTGTATTGAGTTACTATTTTCAAATGTATAATTGGCCTATAAAAGGCCTTCAGACCCACGAAGTGTTGATGTTTGTAAAATCCTTGAAGTATAATGGATTGGTCAAGCCAAAGATTAAAGGTATACTGAACATGGCCATGTTAAAGCAGTTGGTTGATTTGACCCTACAAGGGTCATACGCAAGTATTTTGGTCCCTCTATATTTGTTAGCTTTTTGGGGTTTTTTCGGTTAGTATCCCTTGTCTCCCCTTCCATAGGGGCCTTTGATTCTTCAAAATTTCCATTAGTTCAGGACTTAGTCTGGGCTAAACCCGGGCTAAATTTTATTCTCAAATGTTCAAAAACTATACAAGCATCTGGTCAATTTAAAGTGGTGCAGATTCCTAAGTTATCAGGTAGTCCGTTATGTCCAGTTGCTGCCCTCCAAAAATTGATAAAAATTATGAAATTAAAACCACAAGATCCATTGTTTATGGTTGTTCATAATTCTGAATTACATCTTTTGACCACATTCGAGTTTAGGAAGCAACTTGCAATCGTAATTACCCAAATTAAATTGGACCCTAGAGATTTTGGGTTCCATATGTTCTGTAAAAGTGGGGCTTCTTTAGCCCATAACTTACAAGTGCCTTTGCCAAATGTCAAACGGCATGGTCAATGGAAAAGTGAAGCTATCTACACATATATAAAATCCACTACTGCTACGGATGCAGTGGTCCCATTAGCTTTTCAACAACATATTTTGCCTTAACCCTACCCCTACACTTTGGGCTTGGCACATTTCATTTTTGTAATTTTATATAGTCATGAATATTAACTTGGATGCTTACAGATTCATGTAATCAGTAATCTTAATTGCATCATGCTAATTCTTACAGAATCACAGATTTCTTAGTGGGGTCTTACTCATTCATACTGGAGTTAGCTGTATAGTGTAGTATATTTAACTAATACTCCTTGACAAGTTTACAGATTGCCTTGGTAATAAGCACATAATAATATCTTAGTAACTTTAAAGGAATTTGTAAATATTCTAATTATATGTAACTAATGAAGTAGAGGTTTTAACTAGCATTACGTGCTGAGATACAGTTATACAAATGTA
This sequence comes from Sabellastarte sp. h YS-2021, assembly GCA_964017235.1. Lineage (NCBI taxonomy): Eukaryota > Metazoa > Annelida > Polychaeta > Sabellida > Sabellidae > Sabellastarte > Sabellastarte sp. h YS-2021. The sequence goes on from OZ024933.1 coordinate 16,267,439, forward strand.
AAGAGGTAATTTCTTAAAATAATACAGGTTACAGCACCATATGGTGGTTGAGACTTATATATACTAACATATGTTTTATTGTAAATTTTTAATGTAACTAACTTGTACTAAAAATAAAGCCCAAATGTGTTGATAAAAGTACTTGTTTTCTATGAGTTCCCTCCCAGTAACACTTATGAACAGATTAATATTCATTACTAGCTCTAGTTGACCAAAATTAATAAATTTAGCCTCTTTTCTTTATTGGGCTACACTGCTACTAATATTAAATGTGAGCAGGCTGAAAATGACCAAATCTTTAAGCACACTGGTTCAGTACCAGAATGTAGAGATTCTACGCTGGAAATCTGGAAAACCACATTTTGACATTTTATTGACAACAGTGTACCTTTCATGGCATCTACTTTTAATAACTATAGGCATCAGATCACACTATGTTAATCATGCAAATTTGAACCTGAAATTTTTATTTTGAAGTATGAAAATCTTGTAGTGATAGAGAAAAGTAGTGTATTTTGTTTATTATACTTGAAGGTTTACTATACTTGAAGGTTTCATTTAAAGCTTTGCAACCCAAGTCAAAAGAAAAAAATACTGACAATTTACTAACAATGACTAATACTCATTAATATATACATGACTGTAACCACAACAGGTCTTAGAATCATACCATTTATGGTTAATATTTGAATTGCTATCTCTATAAAACCCTCACTCCCACACTCTCTCTCCCTATCATTAACAGTTGCAGATGGAGTCTGATAAAAACTTTCATATTAAAGAATAAATGCTAATTATCATATCAAAACAGAAAATTTTTTCAAACAAAAAGATCTTTATTAAGTTAGAGATAAACTTCAAAAAATAAAAACACTTCAAAACACAATTAAATTAGCTACACATACACCCAATCCTTCCCAACACATTTATAACAAAAAGCATGGCAAATGTGCAGTTGAGTACCTTTTGTGTCATCACAACTCCTTGACACATCAATAACTAACATCAGTAACAGTGTTTTTCAAATTTTTTCAAATTCGTGGATAATAAAAGGATAACATCTGTCTTTAGACATAAAAAGCATAAATATATAAAATAATAAATAAAAAATATAAATATATATATAAATATACATATGGACCATCTGTCATGGTCATTGGCAATCATAGGATTAGAGGAGGGGAAGGGCTGAAAAATGAATGGATTTACATTGTGTTACATGTGCAGTTTGCGTAGTGCACATTGTGTTACATATGCGACTTGTGTTACATGTGTGGTTTGTGAGGGTCACATGTGCTACATGTGCGAATTGTGCAGTGAACATTGTGTTACATGTGCAGTTTGTGCACTGCACATGTGTTACATGTGTCGTATTGGGTGTTACATGTGTTATATCATAATGAATGCTTTGGTATAGTTAAAATTTGATTCCCGTTTTTGCTCTTATATGGTTATGTTTGGACTGACTGATTAAGACGCTTTTTAAATTTTTAAAATCTGACTATCCCTCACCGAGTTAGGGCCATTTGATGATTGCATATTACGAGTCTCCTAACATAATTAATGAATATTTTTTCCAATTTTTCTTAATGGTTTAACAGGAGCGTGTTTGGTTTCAAAATGTTTGTCTGGACTCACTGATTAAGACGCTTTTCAAATTTTTAAAATCCCACTATGTCTCGCCGAGTTATGACTTTTAATATTATAAATTATACTTTAGAAACGCCAAAATTATGATTCTTAACTCTTTCATGATTAAAAAACCCTAATGACCATCTGTGGGACAGTATTTTTCAAACTGCTAGGGATAATAGCCTGAGAGTCTAGTTGAGCATTTTCCTGAGCCATACAATGTTTAGTAATTTAGAATGGGTTATATTTAACTGGCTTTTTTAGTATTTCAGTATAATATTTTGAGGAAAAAAGGTTGGTTAATGGTGTACAATAGTCTTTGTTTTCTAATGTGATGTTTTATGTTTGCATGACTGTCTATTACTTGTTGTGAAGCTATTCATCTTTATCTATAAATGTTTTTAGTGTTTTATGTGTTTTAAATACCTCCTTATTTGTTATGATGCTATAGATTGGTACATGTTTAAATTGTTGTGACTCTGTAAATTTGTGTACATGGTAACTACAATGCTATAAATTCTTCAGTTGGAATAAGTGTATTCTATTGATTGCTACCCTTTTTGACTATTTCAATAGTTTCACTTTTTAAAAAAGCCTCACAGCTAATTAATCCCATTCATCAATACCCCTCTTCCCCTCCCCTAATCTTATGATCGCCAATGTCCATGACAGATGGTCCATGGTTTGGGTTTTTGGGATACTAAGGCATCATTTCTTGCCCCCCCCCACGGGGGTGCCAAAACTGATGCCTTAGTATACTTGTGCTACACAATTGTACAATATTGTTATACGGTGTTATATACACTGGCTGGATATACTGATTTTGTGTATTTTGTTTGTGCTATTTTGGTGACTAAACCAAGATTGCTGTTAATGTGTTTATTGCTTTCTGTCTTTGTAATCATGAGTGCTGTTTCTCTGATGTACGAACTGCTTCCTGCACAGTGTAGGCTAGAAAAACAAAAACAATGTTCCAGTTATAAAGTTTTTATCAACTCCACATACCTATGATTTCTATCTGTAGGCTGTTCACTGTATCCAAATGGAAAGTCTTATATCGTGGTCTATTAAAATAAATTATGACAACTAATTAAGTGGATATGTTTACCAGTTATGACATATATGAAAACATGGCACTGCAAAGATATTTCATTTTTAAATGAAGAATCCAGTGTTGATAAAATTATATCATCATATATCCTATATCAACCTGTGAAGCAATTCCTGCACATCATTGTGTGCAAAAATAAGAAAAAACGTGAAAATACCTACAGGGAACAATGTATCACTTTTTTTCCAGAAAGTGGAAGTGGATTTTTTATATGGATAGAAAAAAATATATACCCATAATTATAGTTATATATCTCACCGTTCCTAAGAATTTGGTGTATTTTTCTGTAAAATTGCAAAAGATTATCAAAATGAATTTTATGATCATCACTACTCTTGAGTATCCTACAGGATTTACAATAAGCTTGTCACTCTCTGTCATACAGTTTCTGAGAGGCTTATAATTTCCAAAATTGGGTGCTTCCTAAAAGTTGGACAAAAGCGGCGATTCTATTGCCACTCGAACTAATAGTGACAACGTTAATTTTAACTGAGAAGAAATGAGGAGGGGTAGATGGTAAGCGGCGATAGTGGCGACAGTCCAACTTAAGTGGCAATAGCGGTGATGGGGGAGCTTGCCAGCAGTTTATTGTTCAAGCGGCGATGGCTGTGATGTCTTTTTATTTGTGAAATATTGCAGGAAACCCCCAGCTGGAGTCTCAACTTTCCTCACTAATATATGATGTACAAGACCACGATGTGATCTCTGTCAGTTTATTAAATATTTCTAGAAAACCCCCACCTGGAGCCTCATGCTTCCTCAATTAACAGCCATAAGTGGCGATCACCTTTATTTCTGCCCAACTTGGAAATGGGAGTGTTGGGGGACGTAAATAAGGAAGGGTAGTCGGCCAGGTACCAGTTGGCCATGCATCAGTTTATTGTCCAAGGCAAGTGGCGATGGCTGTGATGTCTTTTTATGTGTGAAATATTGCAGGAAACCCCCACCTGGAGCCTCATTAACATATGATGTCAGTTTATTAAATATGTATAGACAATCTAACAGTAGGCTCATTCTATTCACGATCACTTGGTAACATAAATCATGATCAGTCTCTATCCTTGGATCACTTGCTGTGGTGATTTTAGTTGCACGAGAGGCCCCAATCGAATAGAAAAGATCACTTCGGATCACTAAAATCACTTAAATTGTTGTGAATCAAATAACCCCAGTAATGACATCCATGTATATTACGTATTGCAGGTCTCTTTTTAGATATTTCAACAGAAAACCCTATATCCTCCCTTATGCATTTTATTCGCTGAATTAATGCATAACACATCCCCTCCCCCACCTTCATCGCCACTGCCCCACCCCATCCCATCGCCGCTTAGCCCAAGCAGAATTCCAAGTTGGACAGAAGTCTGAGTTTTAGAATGTACCCCAAAATTGTTAATAGATGCAAAAATCTAACATGGCCACCAAAATGGAACTTTTTTTTTAATTTGATAATTACACCTGCAAATCTGGAGAAGTCTTCTAATCTGTTACAACCTATAAACTTATTATTATTTCTACTATTATATTTTATATTATTATAATTTTAATCAAATTCAATATTTACTTTAATATAAATTAAACAACTGAGAATTAGATGAATACTCTAATTGTCTAATTTTATTTCAATGGTTTCAGAATTTGAACAAGGATAAACTATCACAAAAATATCTACTATCTAAAAAAATTACTATAAAATCGTCTACAATTGCTGAGCTTTAGATTTAAGCACTCATGGGAGGTCCATGAATAACACCGAAATGCTATAAAATATCTTCTTAAAATACTAGTATATTTTTGTCAATTACCATGAATCTAAATGAACAGACAATTTAACCTGACCTACTCCATGTATGCTAGATTATTTAAAATTTATTACAAAATGTAACTCGCCCTTCTTGTAAAGCTATCACTTCTTTTGATTAAATGTATTCGTGAACTTTAAAAGCTGTGTGTATTTAATAGCTTATTCATGATTCTTGAGTGCTGTTGAATTAGTTCATCATGGTTGAAATTCTGTCTATTACATGTTTTACTTTCTATTTCCTATGTATTACAATTAAACAATTGTCATATTTATATCTCCTGAATAAGTAGTCTACATGAAAACATATTAATTAGCATTCAAGCCATAGTGGCTAATTAATATTTTTCCTATAGACTCCTTATTCAGGAAATATAAATATGATATTTGTTTAATTGTAACACATAAGGAACGGAAAGTAACAGACTTGACTGTAAATGTATTCCCATTTTATTACTTTTTTAACAAGTCTTGTCCTAAAGAGTAACACCTGAACTATAAATCCATTTATATTATTTTTGAGATATTTGTATTTTTTGATACCAGAGTGAATTTAAAAACAAGTTTTACATAAATAATTCAACCTAGCCCATCATAGAATTTATGTATCTCCACCTGAGATAAGGATATTTTACCTAGTTCCCATACTATAGGAGTTCCGATAAGCATCATTTGGCATGATCTCAAAGGGGGGATTCAAAATGGATCACACCAAAAAATGCCAGCCCATAATTCCTTATAAATTGGTTACACAAATTACAAAGTTTGGTTGCACCTGTTTGCCATTGAGGTAGGGGCTTAAGGTGATTGCTGAGCACATCAAAAGAATACCAGCACATGATGCTTTCACATCCAAAAACAAGGTTTTATTGAAGAGACAGCAGAAAAACGCAACATAAATTAAAACAAGATCAGGCAGAGATCAACGTGGCAAGGCTCTTTTAACACAAAATCTGTAATGGCTGGTACTTTTGACGCTATGAAATAACATTCAATACAAAAATCACTGACATGCAACATAGAGGAAAACAGATACAGGCTTCAAAAACATCGTTTGCAAACTCTCTATTACACTTTTATATTTGGTTATCCTTTGATTTTTAAGGAGAGGCCCATGGCCAAATTTGATCATGTTAAAAGATACCAAGCCAATGATTTCCTGTTGGCTTGTGATTCATTAAAACCTCTATGATGCGTAAGTCATCAGCACTTTTACACTGGACCAAGGTCTGTAGATAACTTTGAATGAAAGGTGTCAACGTTAAATGTCTACATACACATAGAATACATATATGTTACTTTAACATATGCACAAGACATTGGGTCAGAATATATGTTAATGAAAATAATTTTTAATTTCTCAAATTCAAGTGCAAATATTTTTATTTTCTACAAATCCAAACACTTTTCATGAGTATTTCAAATACTTAAATGTCATACATATTAAATGGAGATTGAACACTGTAAAAACATGCAAATTGATTAAAATATTACAAATTAAGTGTCACTAAAAAGAAATAGTGAAGTCAGCAGAATTATTCCAATCTAGACGGTGAGTCAGTTTATGGAATTCATCATTTGGGCTTTGGCATCTAACAGACCACAGATTTAAATAGGCTTTTGTGCTTTTTACAAACTGACTTAGGATTGACAGCTGACATAAAAGTTGGGGTGACTTGTTGATAGACTTTTTTAGAAATGCTGCCTTTATTTGATTTATAGATGGGTCCTAATGAAGGCAGAAGGAATGTGAGAAGACAGAAATCCCCACAGACACACCTGCAGAGTTTGAAGTGGGAGTTACAGCTACTGACATACAAAGGAGGAGGGAGGAGAGTAGGGAGAGAGACGTGCAGAAGCATAGAGGATACAGAGGGAGGAGAAAGACAGGGAGGAAGTAAGGAAACCAGGACAGTGGAAACTGATGGGTTCCTAAACGTTTGCCCATAAATGTTATCAGCGTTTAAGCATAGACGTTTATAAATGTTAACACATAACATTTATAAACGTTTGTGCACCATTTAAAAGTATCCAGCATGATTCAAGGGAGAATGCAAACAAACGTCATTTTATGAAAAATAACCCCGTTTACATCAATTTAACCTTGTAAAGTGCTTTCTATGATATTCTGTATTTTTATTTCTCCAATTTTAACTTGATGATGGCTTCAAACAACAGTGATACAGATATAATGACAGAAAAATTTCTTTAATTTCTCTTCAAAATGGTTGTGCTGACATAATCCAAAATAAAAAATGAGATTAAGACTTTCTTCACTCTTTGTAAAATGTCTAAAAACGTTTTAAAATGTTTATATACCAAACTAATAATGCTGTAACATTTATGAAACCATGATATTGAATAATTGTCAATATTTAGGTTTATATTTGGTTTTAAAAACGTTTATAGGTTTACTAAACGTTTATTAATGTTTACAGTGTTTACTGGAATATGATAAACATTTTTAACAGACCTAGATGAGGAAGCTGTTGTTGACTTTGTCAAAGATCATGAGGAGCTGTACAACAAGATCGAAGAACACTTAAGGACAAGGCCAGGAACGACTGTCTGTAGGAGACGAAAACTGTTTGTGAAAGGGTGCAAGACTTGGTTCAAATTCCAAAGGACTAGCTACAGAAACTCAACCAGTGCAAGTCTGGCAAGGCTCAGAAGGAAATAACTGAGAGACAGAACTGGATTAAGGACAAATTTAACTCCCTGGACAAATCTTCAGCCTTCATGTCCCCAGCCCAAGGGTGACACAACACAGATCCTATCCTTCCCAGCCAGTGCAATCAGATGATTGAAGTAATCTTTCAATAGGTCACACTGATGTTTGGCCTCCCTCAAAGAATTCTAAAGTAATCATCAGGCACAGATCAATGCTCCTCAGGCAAATTGCCTGGTGCAACCGATAGGCCAATAAGGACAAAAGTTCCCATAATACCAACCTCATATCTGCCAACAATTATGATCCCAAGAAGCTGTAAGATGCTCTACTGTCTACAGGAAGTACATTGGACAGCTCTTACAAAATTGAAACTAAACCCTGATAAAACTGAATCTATTGTTTTTGGTTCCAAGATTCAACGTAAAAAACTCTCTTCTCATTTTCCTGTCTATATTCATGGAAGTCTTCTTCATCCTGCTAACACTGTCAAAAGCCTTGGTGTGTGGTTTGATGCTGACTTTTATTTCTCAGAACATGTTAAGAAGACTTGTCAAGCCAACTTCCTACAGATGTGTGACCTTCATAGAAGTAGATGATATCTTACTCAAGAAATGGCTGTCCTTGCTGCAAATGCCTTGGTTACCAGTCGTTTGGACTGCTGCAACTCTCTGTTTAGAGGTTTGTCATGTTTTAATCAGAATAAGCTGCTGAGTATTCAGAACACCCGTTCACTAATTGTCACAAGTCAGGGAAAGTACAATACCCATCCCTAAGCGACTCTACTGGCTGTCTGTAAATTACCCCTGTTTGTTCAAAACCATAACATTAGTTTGTAAATTCTTACACAGTGGCTCACCGAGCTATTTTGGACCATACTTGTCTCTTAACAGTTGCTCCTACAGTACCAGGCTTAGTCAATTGTGCAGGAGTATAATCTTGAGGGGGCAGTTTAAGGTAATATTTGTTGAGCCATTCAGTTTTTCTCACATGTTCTCATGTGCTGGATTCAAACCCCAACCACAGATGCAATAATGAGATCACTGAGGCCCAATATGTCACAAACTAAGAATAAGCTGGCATTCTGCTTGTTGAGGTATGGACACTTTTCTAAATTTTAAACCATTTTGCATAAAGGAATTGCTATATAGATATCATAACTTTGTACGAAGTTTGCATAGCGTTAGTCAACAAAAAACAGTCAGTAAACATGTAATTATTTTTTTACTCTTTTAACAAGTTTCAAATGGCAACATGTTTCTAGGCTTCATAAATAGTTTGATACTTTTACCTGTCGACAGCTTTATGTACACTTTGGAACCTCCCACTTTTTCTTTGACTAATGTGGCCTATTCAAAATAAATAAAATCACACAGCAATGAAAAAGTTACTTATATTTTCCAGTAGTCAAAGTAAAAATTCTGTGTGTCACTTTTGACTCACAAAACACTTTTGACTAAATCATATACTAATCATATACTATATGGGACCAGTCTGCTGTGCCTCTTACTATCACCTCACAGATTTGTAATGTAGTCAATTCTGTGGTCAGTAGTTGGCCAGACAAGTGTAAATCCTTACTAGATGAGGTCAGCAAGGCCAGTGTTGCTAAACTTCAGAAAGTTCAATCTGCTTTCTGTCCAATTGTTCTCAGACCTGGACAGAATGAGTCAAGTACAATCCCATCTAGAAATACTCTGCTGGCTTCCAATTACATATCCTATCATTCCCAAACGTAAGTTATTGTTGTTATAGTATTAAAAAGGATATTTTTTAATATTGTGCCTACTTCCTAGAATACACATTGAACACATAAATGTGAACTAACAGTAAAGTACTCTCTGAAAAGCTGAGAAGCTGGCCCTATGCCAACTGACCTCAGGTCATACAGTTACTAAAGCTACAATTTTTACAATACAAGTGTAAACGTTGCTGATACAACATTGTTTGGATATGTTGCTTTAACCAAGGAAGTGCAAGTGGTTAGTAAAAAGAAGTAACATTATTGTATAGGTATGTCTTAAATTCAGTCCTATCCAGTTCAAATCTAAATATCATAGTTTGTGAAAGAGATGTGAATTGATTATAGGTGATTATAGTATAGAGGTGATTATAGACTACATTTTACACATTGTATCCATGAAAACAAAATTGGAGTTTCTTCCTCGGATATTCAGTGATTGGAATAGGGATGTAAACAAATAATAACATTAAACAATTTGGGATGGTGGAGTATATGGTTCATTTATGAAATGGTCTGATGTCACCATTCAAAGACATTTTAAAAGTATAAAAATAAAAATTTTTGAAATGTGCCCTCAATGATTTGGAATATTAATGCCCAAAATTTACATGAATCTCAAGAAAAAAATTTACTAGCCCTACTTGGGGATTGGACACAATTACCTTTTAAATGTTTCAATAATTCCATTCAAGTTGAATGCTTGATATAAAACACCTAATCATTCTTCCACCTTTTTTTGAATTCAATAACCACATTGAGACATTTTTGGCTTGCACCACCTCACCTTAACCAGGGTTTATGTACATGATTCGTGGCTTTGCCCTCGTCATCTACTGTCACCTTTTATGTTTCCGAGATCGTCTTAAATTACATAACCTCTGGTTCATATTTGTTTTGAACTTCAATTTTGTGGGGTGGTACAAGTTTTTTTAAATTCAGCTATGGTCAGAGGTAAATAATCTTATTTATATAACTAATGAAACAGAATAAATAATGTATCATGTGCCTTTCAAGAAATTTAATAGAAATAGAAAAATAGAAAATCTTACACTCAATTTCTGGGGTTTTATTTGTGTGCTTGCACTCCCTACAGTAATGTAGATTTATTAAATTTAGTTTCAAAAGCATTTCCCCAAAGTTAAAATAATTCTGTGTCAAAGAAAATCCACAAGACAATATAATTTTTCAAATGTAGGCACTCGCTCAAAATTAAAAGCTGATAACACACTCCCTTTTTAAAGATGCCAAACTTAGCTCAAGTCAAAGATCAAGTTTAAAATTATCTACAGAAACTCCTCTTCTTTTGTTACAAGCAATGGATACCTTTCAGAGCAGTTTGATTTGGCCAGGGGTGCAGACAAGGGTTCCTAATCCACATATATTTGCTTTTTGCCCTTCAGTAAGGTCAATTGTGTTCAAAAATTATAAATCAGGCTCAATAGGTTTCAAAATAAGAGCCACAGGATTGGCATATTGGTGGAAAATATGTGAGGAAAAAGAAAAAAAGAGGGGCGCAAAATGGAAAAAAATGGTCCAAATCTTTTTAAATTGAATAGAATTAATAATATAATTTATGTAACTTTGTTTTAGGCTATAAAAAATTCCAAAAGGCATAAACACCTGTGATGCATGTAGTTAAGACACAAAAGACACTTATGAGACACAAAAGGGAAACAATAAGGTGGAAAAAACTCAAGTAAGTTGAAAAAGATTATCTAAAACTTTATATAGTAGACAAAGTATTATAGTAAGAACTTTGACATTAAAATTTAAACTAAATTTAACTAGTAAAATGTACCAAAGTGCATCTTGAATAAAATTAATATTCATGACATATTAATACTAAAAAGTCAAAAAAAGAAAAAAAATCTAGTCAAAAACCTGTCTACTTGAGCTTGTAAGTACACCTTGGATAAGTATCATATTTTCATAAGAATATAAGTCAGATCAAAAGTGGTTAATTGTTATTGAGGAAAAACAGACCCATCTTTTAGGGACAGGACCACTGGCTAGTTGATGCTGTAGTATTTTACTTGCCACAGGTTAGACAAAATCTTGCTGACTTTCAATAAAATGCAGTAATCTACTTCTTATAGGATGAATAAATTGACCAGAAAGAATCCACATCAGTGTCAAGTTGAAAACAACTGAGATGGGACTAGAGGAAAGTGCTCATTCTTAACTTCAAAATCTTTATATTTTTTTTTCACTTATGTAAAGTTGTACATTCAGTTTATAACAATATTGCACATCAATTAATGCTTTTATAAATTAACCATATATGCTTGTACGTGTTTAGTTGTACAACTATTTAGGTGGGATGGCAATAAATAGTTTTTAACTTTTTCCAATTTCTTTGCCATTTTTTCAGGTTTATTCTTATTTTTGTTTTCCCTTTTTTCTGAAAAAACAACAAAGAAAAGCCACTAACAATGAGGCATGATATCAAACGGACTCCTGTATAGAGTTAGTCTTTAGTTCAAACAGAAAAATGGTACCAAAAGAGTTACCAATTCAAAACTGGTTAAATAACAAAGGTACCAATACAAGATTAGTTAAATAACAAGTTTAATACATTTGTAGAGTCTTCAGTTATAACAAGCTACGATTTAAAAAAAACTACAATTTAAACATATTAAATTAAAAGAATATAATTAAAGTATGCTCAGACCAATTTCAGTTGTCTCAAGATTCTTTATTGCAATGACAGGGCATTGCAGTATTCAGTTCTCAGGTACCTTCCACTGTTGGTGGAAATGCCATTTTGGGCTCGAATGACATGCTATTTTAACTAGAAGAATGGGTACCAGTCTATACTGGTTGTTAGATAAATAATAAATAAAATATGTTACAAAGCGTGTGATTGGTTTCTTTATATTTGGGTTACACTCAGTCATTGGTAACAGTCAGAGGCAAGCCAGCAGGAAGAGACGTGAATTTTATTTCAACTTTCCCTCCCTCCTACCCTTTAGGACAATGCTAAGATATGGGGAGTGGGTTTGGATCCCATAAAAATGATATCACATTCAGCTTGAAGGGTTAATTATAAACCTGAAGTAATACAATCAACAGCCCAGACAACATTTCCCTGTCAGACCGACATTGGCAGTTGGCAGCATGGTGGGCAGATTTTGCCAACGTTGGGCCAATGTTGGCTATTGGTCGCATCATCAGCAGATTTTACCAACGGTGCCGACCACAACTCAGGTCAGATATCTATATTTTGCTGACGTTGGGCCAATGATGGATTTTTATTCAAGATGGCAGCGAGCAATAATATGGGATTTTGTGAAAACTTAGTAAAAAGGTATTTATTATGATATGTATAAAAATCATATTTCAGTGAGCCCACAAATTTTAACTAACTATTTAACAATTTTAGACATAAAAATAACATTCTCATTAAAAATTCATACTGAAAAAGTTGTTTGTGAACATTATAATTTTATCACTGTATTATGGACTATCACCTTATGACACTTTTTTGTTTGGTCATGTGACTTATCAGGGATTCCCTTTACTAAGATCCTCCCACAATCTGTCTATTACTTGCCTTTTGTTAAACAATGGCCTCGTAACACCATGCTGCAATCTGATTTGCAATCAGAGGCGAAGAGCTGGCTTGTCTACAGAAGCTAACTAATTTTACCTAATTTTAGTTATAGTAGTTAACTGTAGATAGTTGTCTAAATCACAGTGGTTGTGGTTGATTCATTATAATCAGTGGCACTTATGTTGTGTTATATGTAGTTAAGCAATGAGTTATGTAATGACTATAAGATTATTTACATGTTGGTAACTTTTCATAATCAACTAATGTTGAACTTCTCTGTTTTAACGTGTATGTTATACAGGTGTTCCACTGGCAACTATGCATTTTTGGAGAGTCGGGACCAATGTTTACATGGTCGGCTAGGGTCAGTTGTAGTTTCCCAGCCTGTTAGGAAGAGTTGGTAAAATATCAAACATGTTTGATATTTCTACGAAAGTTGCAGACCCTTGTATCTGACCCGTCGTTAACTTAAGGGCCTGTCGGTCACACTTCCAGGCTTGTCTGTAATCCTTCCGAGCTTGTCATTATCACTTGCAGGCCTGTCATAACATCAAGCCGGCTTGTCTTTGTAACTTAAGTACTGCTCATTTGCAGTCCATTTCCAGCATGATGTGAGGTAGAAATATGATTAAAAATTATGTCAAGAATGACAAAGAATCAGGGCAAGTGAACATACATTTCAGGTGAAGTTCCACATATATGCTATAATTCATTAAGAAACCTGAAAAAGTGTTTTTATTTTATTAAGTAAATATAAATCCCAGCTTATTTCAGGAAATAATTTCTTGAGCAAAAAGAGGATCAAGTGTTGACCAATCAACAAATGTAAAACTATGTTGCTAGTAGATATTTGGATCTCATTAAGTGACCAGAATACAGGGTCTTTACCTTCACGTTTTGATGCGGTCCTTCCCAGAAGCTCATAATTGGAGTATAAAAGCCAACAACAAGCGAGAGAGACTACATTGTCACATGAGCTATTGTTAAAAAACACATCTCACTCTGCTTGTTTGAAAAGATGGTACCATTTTTATGAAAATTTTAAGTGGCTTTTTCTTTCATTAATCTGAAGCAGATATACATTGATTTATTTCTTATACAATATCAAAGCAAAAATCTAGAAATTATAATAAAAATAACAAAAAAAGTAAATTTTGACATTTAGGTCACGTGATGGGATCCAGATATTTCCTAGCGACCTAGTTTCAGATTTGTTTATTGGTCTACACTTGATCCTCTTTTTTCCCAAAAAATCATCAAAAAGACCTGCTATGGCTTGTCTGTTAGGGGTTTAGAAGTTGTCTGTTATGTGGGTGTTCCACCACACGACTAAACTTCCTGATAAAGGGTTTTTGGGGGCCGGGTTCAAATATTTGCTTAGTCCCAGGCATCCTGTAAGGGTCTGTTGTGGTCGGCTGTGGCCGTGAGAAATATCAAACATGTTTGATATTTCTCCCGACCCAAGCCGATTCTTTTTTCCCACCGTAAACAAAATGTCCAGTCCCAGGCTTCCTCAGGCCTCCTCAGACTCAAATTTACACAGTCGTATGTTGTCCCAGGCTGCCTGCGACCCTTAGTACCAGGCATCCCAAGCTTAGTCCCAGGAAGCCGGTTTTCCAGTCCCCGACTCATTACAGATCTTTGAATTTCCATGCATGTGAAAGTGAATCGGTTTCATTAGTCCCCAGAAGTCTTAGACCATCCCAGGCATCCTGCGACCCAAAAATCAAGGTCTGGGACTAAGTGCACTGATTCTCGTTGTTACTGTCTGGTTGGCTACTGAGAGACGTGTGTCACTGTTTTTAGGGGTTTTCGGTTTTTTTAAATATTACATAATATACTTGAGCTTAGGGCAAATTTTACAGTTAGGAGACACATTTTAGCTTAGTTACGGAGTTATGAGGAAAGAGAAAGGAGGGAAGAGAGGAAAGAAGATGGATGAGAGGCAAGAGGAGAGGGAGAAAGAAAATGGAGAGGTGGACAAAAGGATTGAGCAAAGGACGGAGGAGGGTACAGAGGAAAGGACAGAGGAGGGTACAGGAGAGACTGAGGAACGTTTCGAAGTTACTGAGGAAGCTTGCGAAGAAGTCCCATTCATCAGCCAAGAGAGCCAGGGTCTGTGCTACTTTTACTGATAGCCAAGAAGCCGCAATTGTGAAGTTTATAAAGGAGCATCCAGAGCTGTACAAGGAGAATGCACGTTTCCAGAACAGGCAGAAGAAGGAGGCTCTCTGGGTAGAAATCTCTGAAGAACTGAAGCTCCATCCCTTTGATGTCAGCAGATGGTTCGAATCCCAGAGAACATGTTATGGCAAACTCTCCAAGCTACAATCTGGCTAAGCACTAAAGGAGATGACCAAGAGACAGTCCTGGGTCTACCAACAGATGGGTTTCTTTAAGACCCACATCAGACAAAAGGGGGCCAGCAGAAGTTCAGGGTTCAAGGCCAGTCCAAACACCAGCAGGCAGGATGAATCTCGTGGATGTACTACTGATATAGAACACCTAGAGTCCAGTGTCCTAAGGGAGAGTAGGAGTCAACCTATGTTCACATCTACACCAGTTTCAACAGACTCCAAGATACTTGAGCACTTTGACCAGATGAGGACATTGATCTCAGGTTTCCTGCAGCAGAAGTCAGACAGGCAGCCCTTCTTTGACTACGTGGCATCAGAGGCTGAAAAGATGACCCAAGAGGAATTTGTGGATCTTAAGGGCACATTGATTTTTAGAGACATTGAAACCATTAAGAGCAACCATAGATGTCAACCACTACCAAGAAGATCAACCACTATTACCACGGAGTCCCAGAGGGTTGGAATACTGCCAGCTACCACTCAACAGGCGTCTACTTCCACTCAAGCAGCAGCTAGCAGCAGTTATGTCTCCTACACACCCAGCCCACTTGGCTTTGGGAACCCTCCATCAGTTCTCACAGTACAGGATGAGGGCAGTAGACACAACCTAAGTGGAATACTAAGCCAGCTCCCCAATCTGACATCAACACAGATCATTGAGCAGCCTCAGCAGCAGCCGCCACAACTCTTCACTATCACCACTTCAGCACCTCCTCAACATCAGCAGCCTCCTCAGTAGCCATCCAGTCAGGGCGGGTCTTTGACCTGCCAGGCCCTTTTCAGGGCCACCCAGTTCAGTACACCACCCCAAACATGGAATAAATAACCCAATGTAATACACATAGCAAAAAAGGACATATAGAAAAAAAATAGTTAAATAAACTACCAATATGGCCAATAATCTGCTCATTTATAACTTAAAATCCATGGGATAGCTTTAAATTTTTAATAAAAAAGTCCAACACGGCCACCATCTCTAGAGTTAAAACATAGCCACCAACCAACAAACACACAAACCCAATACTAAACATAAACCCAACCAAAATACTGATGAAGAAAGTGGCAAACATAACTCCTCACAAGCAACAGATAGATAAACCATAATGTTAATAAAACCATTGGGCTGGTTTTATTTTTTACATTTTATGGAAATAGAAGGAAAAAATTTCATTTTGAGATTCTCTATAAATAAAAAATTTAAATTTGTGTTACTTGTTGAAAAACACTAGAAAAATGTAAATGAAATTGGGGTGTAGAATTTAAAAATGTATGCAATATTTATTCCATTTCGGCTGTTCTGTTGGGCATTGGGTTTGTCTGTTTTGGTGGGAATTATATTTGGAAATGGTTGTGTCATTTTTGGGGGGTTATGTTGGGCATTGGTTTTGTCTGTTTGCTTTTTGGAGGGTATTATGTATAGCAGTGCGTTTGTCTGTTTGTTAGTTGAGTGACTTCTGTTGGGCGTTGTGTTTGTCTGTTTGTTATTTGGGTAACTTCTGTTGGGCATTGTGTTTGTCTGTTTGTTAGTTGGGTGACTTCTGTTGGGCATTGTGTTTGTCTGTTTCTTAGTTGGGGGAAATATGTTTGGCATTGCGTTCTTCGGTTTTTGGTGTGAGTTATGTGGAGAATTGGGTTTGTCTGTTTGTTTGTTGGGCACTTATGTTTGGAAATGGTGGTGCCACTTGGAACACGCACAGCTGATTATTTGTTTTTGGAATATTTGGTAGTCCTGAAAAAGGACTGTTTATTAGTCCTGAAAAGGACTGGTTACTGCAGCAGGACTTATATTCTGCCATCTTACCAGGCCACTGCTCTCTCATTATTGAAGTAGTCCTTCAGGTAATCCCTCTGTCTTTTGGCTTCTCTAGCAGGGTTTCTGTCTGGACCACCACCACCAACAGCACCACCAATCAATCCACAATCTTCAGGCACATCATCATCATCTCCAGGCTCTTGACCACCATGTTGACCTTGATACTGGCTTCTTAGCATGTTGTGCAGAACCACACAGGTAAAGACCACTTCCCTCACTGTTTCTGGGAGTAGTTTAATAGTGGTCATCATCACTCTGAATCTTGAGACCAGGATGCCGAAAGGGTTTTCAACAACTCTCCTGCCCCTTCATATTCTGTAGTTGGCAATTCTTTCCTCTCTGGTTAGCATCCTTCTGCTATAGGGTTTCATGAGCCACGTCTTCAGGGCAAAGGCATCATCAGTCAGAATGAAGTAGGGGACATCTCTACCACCCTGGGTTATAAGTGCTGGGTCAGGGAAGCCTATCCTGCCATCCTCAATCCTCCTCTTCAGCTGAGAGGCATTAAATATCTGGGCATATGAGTAAGATCCAGCTGTACCAGCATCCAGCCATCTGAACTTGTACTGTCCATCTACCAAGGCCAGCATTACTATGGAAAAGAACCTCTTGTAGTTGTGGAACAGGGCTCCAGTGTTCTTTGGTTTCTTCAAGGCCACATGCTTTCCATCAAGGGCTCCCAGGGCATGTGGAACATTCCATCTGATCCTGAATTCCCTTTCCAGTTCTTTCCACTCATCTAGAGTAGTAGGACATCTGAGGTACTCTCTGGTGAACTCATCCTGGTTGCCCTGCAGACCTTAGAAATGGTGGATCTGCCAACCCTGAACTGACAGTATAATGATGTGTATGACTCTCCAGTGGCCAGATATCTGATGGTAAGGGCTAACTTCTCCACCAACACTGATTGGAGCTCTGTAGTTGGTGGCCTGCCTGGCTATGCGTGGTTCCACTTTGGTCTTTATCATTTCAAAGAATTTAGGGGTCATCCTCATATAATTGGTGAATCCTGGAATGTCTGTGGCATACAGGTCAGCCATAATGTTGTGGTAGGCCCCCCTCTCCTCTCTTTGTAGTAGCCATGGCCTGACCCAAATGTTGTGCCTTCTTCTAGGTCTCTGTCTGGCTGGTGGTGGTGGTGGTGGTGCAGGTGCTGGTTGCTGTGGTCGATGTAGAAATAGCAAATACATCATTACATGTAACTGAATAAAAACCAAAAAAGCCCTAAGTTGTTGTTGAATCTGTCTTCCATTAAAAGGTGGCATCCTGCTATGTTCCTAGAAAAGTACTGATAATTAGATCGCTGATTTTATATTTATACACCCAGAAAATCCTGCTTTTCTGCAAAACAAGAATCCACCACCGTGGTCTGGGGAAGACTGAGGAGGCCTGAGGACGATTGAGGAAGCCGGGACTTAATCGGGGGTTAGTCGGGGCTTAGTCCCAGGAGGCCTGAGGCGTCCTGGGACCCAGTCGGTATGTGTACAACAGGATCGTGGTTGAAACCGACCAGAAAACTGGCTTAATCGGTTCTTAGTCCCAGACCAGTTGGGACTGTCTGGGGCTGCCTGGGGCATCTTGAGGATTCATCAGGCCGATCTGTACTTAATCCCAGGCCTCAATACCAACTCAGTATTCCCGCCCATTTTACCTTTTTTCTCACCGACTGTCCACGATTAAGGGTCGCCGACAGGATCGGGGCTTGATCCTTTGGTGGAACAGTGGCATTAGGGCTTGTCCTGGTAGTTTTCACAAAACACCCTGACCCCATGGCAGGTCAGACTCTAGATTCAGACAAGCCTGTATGTTTAACGTCCTGTCGGGAGTTGAAGCCGACTAAAAAATTTTCCACCTTTTTTGGTGGATTTGTCCCCAAGCCCCCTGACTTTTGCAGCCGACCTTACATATATATAGAGTTGTATGGTCAGCCTCCAGTGGAACACCTGCATTAGATAGGCATGCATCTTGAAATGGACATTAAACTCGAACTTCAGCATGCCTATCCCAGTTATCAGTAACAAGAGTTGTACATATTTTAGTAGTACTTAGTTGTAATTACTCGTATTACATTTTATATTTTATTTACACTAGCTTTACAATATGTTATATATAATAAATAAGACATACCCTTAATGTGTGTTGTGTATGTCTTGGGAGTTGGCTTGGGGACTGATAAAAATTATACCAATTTTCAAAACTGGCACATATAAGTCTAGTATACATTGTAAGCATATTCCACAATGCTTTGAGAGAGCACCAGACATCACACTCAAGCCGATGACCAAATGACAACTACAGCATATATTTCAAAACTGAGGGAATATGAGATAAAAAGACTAATTTATTTGTTCCTGACAACTTAAACCGAATATTCTGCAATATGTTACTTAAAAATCACTGTAAAACTTCCTAAGTTTTTTACCATGGGCAATAAGCATGAGATTTCATTGTCTAGACCCAGAATTTCTGTTATTAAAATCTGCGTTTCACCTCAATAATAAAAATAAAAGTGTCCAAGGAATAAACACAGGGACTGTGGAATTCAAAACTTGCAAATGATACATTTTTACTCTTAGATGGATCAGAAAATAATTTCATTAGGGAAGGTATAGACATTTTTGGCAGTTTTTCCATTGTTTAGATATTAAGATGAATATGAAAAAGATGCAAGTGACTTTCATTGGTTTCCTTAAGAATGTAATTTATTTATTTGGGGTTTTACATCGCTTTCAACACTGTACAGGTCATATCACGACGGGTAGTTGGAAGGGCAGAGGAAACCAGTACACACAGTTCATTTGCCGACCAATGGCAAGCAAGTACCAGCTTTCCCACTTGAGGCAATGATGGGGATCAAACCCCGGCCTCAGAGGTGGGAGGCAAGAGTGTTACCACTCTGCCACTGTGGCATTGTGGCTTAAGAATATAAATAATAAGTTATGTCCAGATTTATAATTAAACTGGGTAAAATAATTCAAGTTCCTTGGAATTTACCA
The DNA here is from genome assembly GCA_964017235.1 of Sabellastarte sp. h YS-2021. Classification (NCBI taxonomy): domain Eukaryota; kingdom Metazoa; phylum Annelida; class Polychaeta; order Sabellida; family Sabellidae; genus Sabellastarte; species Sabellastarte sp. h YS-2021. The sequence continues at coordinate 16,287,114 of OZ024933.1, forward strand.
ATAATGAAGAATTAATTTGGAAACAAATCATTCCAGGCTAGCTAGCTTTGAGAAACTTAGGGAGTATAAATGTAACTTAGTGTGGTCTAAAACCTTCCAGAACAGGGATGGAGTGCATGTGGTCACTTTACCAAGGCTCACAGCTTCTCCCTTGTGCCCAGTTAGGGCATTGAATAAACCAACAGGTCGAACCACCCTGGACCACATGACCGTTTATTTCAAATAAATTCTAATAATGACCTAGTGGTTATTACTGATACCAGACTCAGAAAAGTATAAGCAAAACTCAATAAAAAGAGCAGATATTATAATTCTTTTAACATTTTCTTATGTTGACATCCAGCATTATCCTACTGTGTTTAAGCTTCAATATTATTTAAGTATTTGTTAATATTTTATGTTGATATCACTGTTTTTATTTACTTATTCACTAAAACAATGGCTTCCACCTGTTGAATGGACAGTTATTTACCACACTCTTTAGATCTATCATCAAAGGTATGGTTTCAACCTTTTAAATTGACAGTTATGTGAATCAACCCTTAGGTCTAATTGTCAAAAGGTTTGCTACAATCGTCAGATCTCATTAAAGGAAGCCTCACCAAAGGAAGTTGGATTTAATTAGCCCACTTTTTTGTAACCTTTGGCTTCAACCTTTTATATTGACAGTTACTTTTATAATCATAGATCTAATTTTCAAAGGGTACAATTTCTGAGATCTAATCATTAAAGGAAAGCCTTTTAAACAAAATTGATGCACAAAAGAGGCAAAGTTCTATTATATTTTGTTCGAGTAAAATTTTAAAAATAATATCAGGCACCAACATGCTTTTTAAAAGTGTGTTATGTAAATGGTTATTCCAATTAAAAAGTATGCTTTACATAATTGACACTTTTATTTCACATAATATTTATAACTATTTAACTATTACTTAACTTAGTGTGAGATATTTTTATATACATATCATTATTATAGGAGATAATATTATATCTTTTAAAGCAAAAGATTGTCCATGAATGAAAGTTTAACTTTCATACATAAATTTCTCCACTTTATGAAATGGATAAAAAAATATTCATGGATTTGTCCATTTCACGAAATGGACAGTTGTGTTGTCCAATTTCCTTGTCAATTTCGCAAAATGGATAATTTCACACCTGATGCAAAAGGTACATATTTTCTTTTTAAAATTTTGATCCTCCTCCACTTCAAAGTTATCGTCATGGAAATTTGACCCAACCGTAAACTCCAATGATCTAAGGTTTAAGGTAATGTTACACTCTAATGTTCAGTTCTTTATGCAAATTAACCTCATTTGATTTCTCTCACCCAAGCCTTAAACTGGCATTACTTCCTGGTTAAGGTAGCCTTAAACTTCAATGCATTAGGGCATCCCAGAATTAAGGGATCCCTAGATTTGCTTATGTATTTCCTTATATATTTCCTTATGTCTGTACTTGTGAACTGTATAGATATAAATTCAAAGTAACTTTGCACACTTGTATTATGGATATAAAAAGTATGTGTATAGTTATACGTGTATAATTATCTGTGGACTGTATATATTTTATAGTAGTGATATTTGCTCCTTATATACAATATAAAATCACTTTTCTGTTGTTATGTATAAAATAAATAAAATTCTTTTTTTTCTCTGCATACTGGTGGTCTTACTTGCCCAGGGTGGGGGCCTGAAATTTAAATTTCATGAATTGTGAAAACATCAAACTTTTAAATAAACATTAGTGGAGAGTAAATCTTGATATTGCATTTTGATCTGGATGCAATTACAAAAAAGTTAAACTAACCTCTACTTTTCATTTTCTGGCATTTAACTATCACAATGCTAACCACAAACAAAACTCCACCTGTCACCACCAGAGGAATGAGTTGTGTGAGTAGTATATAAAATCCATCAGCTGAAATACAGAACATCAGGGGACATTAGAGTCGAAACTGAGAGTTCTTTATGCACACACTTCATAGAGCACAATCTGTATATATTCTAACATGCTCATTTGAAACATTAACAAGTGCTTCCATCTTACAATATCTGATTGACAGGCAAGAAGAGCGACTGGTAATAGGTGATTCTAATTTCTTCTCTTCATTTTCCAGTTAATAATGTTCTTAGTTTTGTAAATATTTGTTGTGTATTTCTTTTGGAACTACAGTTTATAATTGTTGCAAATGCATCAAAACTTGCAGTAGTAGTACAGAGACATGACTCTTGAAACATACACTGTACAGAACTATAGCCATTCATGTCACTGCATCTCTACTGTGTTGCATAAGATGTAAAATAAGATCATTATTTAAGTTTGTGATATTAGACCTTAATGTTCATTTATTTTCAAACTAAATGACAAAAGCTCTTTTACTGAAACTTTGTCTATCTTAACTTTTGGTTGTGTGAGCATAATTTTAATCTACAATGTACAATGCACAATTGACATTATTATCCAAACATATTTTCCCTAACAGGTGACACCAAAAGGTCTGCTGTACATTGCGTGATCCCAAATAACTAATCCTTACAGGGTTGTTATTTAGAGACATTTTTGTTCATCTAATATATTTACGAAATGTTGTAATTTTTTTTGTAATTTCAAGGGGTGGTATATTGCACATAGTTTGGCACAGTCTGGGAAGTGAAGTAAGTGGTCAAGATGGTAAGGGCTTATATAAGTGTTGAAGCAGATCAGAATGCTATATATGTGAACTGTTATGCTTTTAAGGGAAAAGCCACTCTCCCCTTCATCTAGGGTGACAATGAAGAAGAAGATTTATCACATAGTTAGCACCGATTTTGGAGAGTATAGGCATTTATCTGTAGAAGGGTCGGTCAATTCAATACCAGATAGTGTGGATGATCAAACTAACCCAGATAGCAAGATGCTATCGGGCCACCGTTGGCTATGGGTAGCAAAATATAGTCAGTGGGCCACCACTGAGCCACAGCTGGACCACTAACTACATTTTTTCAAAATATTTAAAGCTTACAAACAACTTCATAAGCAACCTCAACTATTGTTTTCTGACATATTATTTAACAATATTCAATGTTAAAAACACATTATTTCAAAATATAAATATATTGTGTGGCCCACTGTTGGCCCACCAACTACCAAAGTCAGTGACTTTAGTTCAGGGACCAGCTTATGCCCACTGGTGCAAAATTTCAGGAAAAAAATTTCTTCACCAAAGATAAGTTAATGTCATTGATATAAACAAACTTATTCTGTACTCCTTCATTTTGGTCAGTCAGTCTTTCCTCCACTTTATTACTTTATATATTGCTTGCTTATATATTTGCCACAGGTGTTCCATCAATGACCCACCCACTGCATAAGTAGTATAGGATCTATGATGGGCATCCAATGGACCACTGGTGGCAAATATTTTACTCTTAGTGAAGGTTAAAGAAAGATATCTTCATTTTTTGGATGTGATATAATTTTGTGTTTTTGATGAACCTAAAACTATCGCAGATTTTTTTGTCTGATGCATGCAACTATGATCTGTAAGAACTAATTGTAGTTGGTGGACCAATGGTGGTCCTCTGGTGGCTATATCTCAAACTCTGCTGAACGGCATTTGTTTTGACAGATCTTGAAAAGAGACTGTCTTGGCTTAAATTCATTTGGTTTAAGTGAATTATTTCCAAAAAATGTTGTTTTGAATTTTATTTCACAAAAAAATTCCAATATTTGCCACTGGTGGTCTATCAGTGGTCCACTTTCTGCCTAAATGGTAAACATACTGTTGGTCCAACAATGGCCCACTGATGGCAAAGTATTGGATACTTTATGTATTTGCGTGGCCACCTTTGGCTATGAATAGCAAAATATAGCTAGTGGGCCACCACTGAGCCACTGCTGGACCAATGACTGCATTTTAAAAATTTATTTAAAGCATTATAAACCTTTTCATAAACAACCTCATCTATTGTTTTCTGAATTATTATTTAACAATATTCAAAGTTTAAAACACATTATTTCAAAATATAGATATATTACGTGGCCCACTGTTGGCCCACCAACTACCAAAGTCAGTGGCTTTAGCTCAGGGACCAGCCTATGCCCACTTTTCCAAAATTCTTGGAAAAATTAGATAAAATGTCCATTTTCTTTCATCAACCATAAGCTAATGTTAGACATAAAATAACATTTTCATTATAAATTCACAATAAGAAAAGTTGTTTATGAACATGATAATTTTATTATTTGATTATGGACTATATCATCTTAAGATACTGTTCCACATTGTTTGTGTTTGGTCATGTGACTTATCAGGGATTCCCTTAACTAAAACCATGCACAGTCTGTTAATTATTTGCTTTCTGTTAAACACTGGTCACATAACTTCATGCTGCAATCTGATTGGCTTATGCTATATTATAGTGCTAGTAAGATTTTACTATTGGCTTGCCAATGTCAGACCGACATAGCATCCACCAGCCAAAAAGCCATTGGTCCAACAGTGGCTGCCGACGGATATGCCAATGTGGGGCCAACGTCTGCATGCTATCTGCAATGTTGTCTGATGAAGGTGATCCACTGGTGGGCCAATAGAAAAGCTTATCATTGGCTGCCAACAGTGGGCTACTGATGGACCACCAGTAAACCTTATTGTTGGCTGCCAACAGTGGACCACTGTCTATCAGCTGGTCATGCCACCACAGAACCAATATAAAAAGTTGATGGCACCTAACAGTGGGCCACTGGTGGGCCACCAGTCAACCTTGTTGGCTACTGAAGGTGGGCCAGTGGTGGACCAATAGAAAAGCTTATCATTGTCTGCCGACAGTGGGCCACTGAAGGACCACCAGAAAACCTTATTGTCGGCTACCAACGGTGGACCACTGCCTATCAGCTGGTCACGCTAATGGCTGGCCACGACCTACAGCCAATATCGGACCGACAGCTATGCCGCTGGTGGGCCAGTGGTGGCCCTACAGAATCTTGCTATCTGGGAACAAGTCATCAACACAGAAACAGACTAACAAGCAAGTATCAGTGTGTTTTTTTTCAAATTCTGATCACTCAAACTCTGTCAGACATACAAAATTTAGTAAGCGCTCCACATCTGAAGAGGATGAATTGACAATTTTACATATACTTCGGTCATTAAGATGCTTACAAAGGCAAATAAATACTTAATACAGGAGTGTTCCAAGATTGACCAGGAAACTTTTGAAAATGTTCAGCATATATGAAAAATAAAATTTTGGATAAGAAGAAGTGTTATTGTTTGGTCTTAAACTAAACCAAATTTTAAACATAGGAAAGAACCTCTTAGTCAAAGGTTCCCTGAAAGATAAAAAAAGCATTTCTATGAGTGATGGCTACCCTGCTGAAACTACTAATCGATGAATACATTTCCTGTATCAAGAGCGATTCAAGGAAAAACTTAAAGGGCCTGGGAGATCCCACAATGATGTATATCTAAAAGAAAACAAAATCTAAATCAAGGAAAATGGTGTGATCCTGAGGAATTTGAAAGACTGCTTGCTGGATTCACTCCTTGTGAGCTATGCACACCACGAAAACAGAAAAAAACTACTTTTTTAGAAGCAGCCCTCTTTCAAACCATTATCAATGTCAAATCAAGTGAATGGTGAAATCAATAACTGTATAGATTAATAGTTGATCGAAAAAGCTACTTTATTCAATTACCAGTAAAGTGTTGTAGCACTTGCAAAAGAACAGAGTTCTATTTTACGGAAGAGAATTGGTGTCAACCCAATGCTTATTAAATTCTTACTAGAGACTACTAGCACAGCTTTTGTTGAGGCAAACCCAAGAGACTTGTTTTTGGCATGAGTATTGGCTTGGGAAAGCCAAAGTTATGGGATCATGCCTCTCAAAATTGATTCAGGTATAACAATACAGGAAGTTAGAACTTATTTATGAGGATAGTGCTAATGGCTTGATTGGAGTTGCTTACTTTTTTGATGTAGGCATGACTTATGGTGCTAGTTCCAGCTGTGAAAAAATGAGATAATCTTATGTTGGTGCTTCAGAAAAAACTTCTAGTGTTTAAATAACATGTATATAGATTAGAATATTGTCTTTTTTGTGAGTGACAGTTTTTGTATGGTTTTGTGTACTGTTTTACTAATCAGAGTAGTGACTGTGCATATATGTATCATTAATGTAAGAGGATATAAGTTAGAAATACAAATAGTATATTCATGCTTTTCAGCTTTCTCTAGCTGAGTATTCCAAATGTTTGATAGTGCTTCTGACATAACTGTATACCATTTTCAAACAGTGTTTTACATTGGATATTTAGTCTTAGATTTTTATTTTTATTTATTTTTGTGACACATATTACATTCTTTTCAGACACCCTCCATTGCTGGTTATTTTTTCTAATACAGTGCATTGAAAGTCATTGATTGAATAACCTCAGTATTAAGTATTAAATTGATAGGAGATATTTTGTAGTGAACAGTACGAGTACTGAAGATTCTCATATATAAATGTAATACCAATATGTACATATGACATATAGATACTGACCTTTTGTCCCATGCACTGAGGAACCTTGTGATTCTGATCAAAAATAAAAAGAGATGTTGTCATCAATGATAAAGCTAATGCAGGTATTTGAATGATCAGTTTTTATAAAACATGGCAAAATTATAAAAAACAAGCTGGGTAAAAAGACTCTTTATTCCTAACAATAGCAGATGGAAAAATAAGTGGAAGATTTTAACATTAGCCATGCCAGGCATGGATGCCACTTGCAGATAGAGCCATAAAATGTTTTTTAAATCAATTCAAAATGTATTTCTAAATTTCATAAACAGATGTTTTAATATTGGTTTGACTTTTTCTCAGCAGAACTGACTTCTGCAGAAGACATTTTAACTGAGAAAATATTATACAATAGATAAACTTATACCTATGGAAAAAAACTCAGTGCTCTGTTTTCAACACTTTTGTTCAGAAGTTTTAAAAAAAGCTAAAAAGTTCAGCTCATAGTCTAATAGCAGAGTGGGCGAAGATCTTCACATGCATTTCCTTATTATTATTATAAAAGTTTGAAAATAAATACTTTTGTTCATACCTTTGTTCAGATCATGTCTAATTGTTTGTTACTAGTGTTCTACAAGTTGTAATTTTTGGTGTTGTTCTTTATAAATCCCCAATGGTATGCTGTCATAATTTTATGATGAATGTATTGACATAATGGGGCCACGATTGCAGAGTGGTAACGCTATCGCCTCCCACCTCTGAGGCCAGGGTTCAAGTTCCCGGCATGGCCTCAAGTGGGAAAGCTGGTAGTTGCTTGTCAATGGTCGGCAATTCACAGTACAGTACAGTACAGTACAGTAGAGAACCTTGACCAACTGTATTTACTGGTTTCCTCTGCCCTTCCCACTACCCATAGTGATATGATATGTACAGTGTTGAAAGTGACATAAAACCCCTAATAAAAATAAATAAATAAATCGACATAATGCTACAATAAAAGTGTTAAAAAGCTTTACAAAAGCAAGTTGAAAGAAGATAAGCAGAAATACAGAACTTTGTAAGGTTTGATGGCACTGATTTGAATGGGAAATTTAACTCAAAAGTGGAATGGGGAGTAAAAGTATTAGTTTTAAAAATATAACATGAATCCATAAATAAATATTGGGCAGGACCATAAAGCAAAGGGCAAGTTATGACCAACTTCAGATTTTTTCAAAGTTTGAAGGTAATCATCTTAACGACATATTTGATAAAAATAATGATAATAATAATTTTTGATAGGTAAATGAATATAATTTTGTCAGCATAACAAATATGTAATTAATAAACCATACTACAATTTGCTCTGATATTATTGATTAAGGATGTTACCTTCAACTTGGCTATACATACAGATAGTGTCAAGCAACATTGCCAACTTAATTCCTTGTTAAATGCCACTTGAAAAAACTTTTACAAGTCAATTTTTTGCCCTAGCAATGTAAACTTTTACGATGATAGCTGCATCCTGCAATAACATAACAGTTTATTTCAGGAAATACCTTTCACAAATCTTGTCAACAGAAACATTTATGTTTGTGTATATCTTACCAACATAGCAGATATCAAAAACTTTCTTCTCGCTTGACACACCATACTGTTCCGCATATACTTCCAACCTTATACACTCCCCTGCTGTCATTTCTGACTCCTTTAATGTCAATAGAGAGACAGTGGCCTCTTTATAGTCTGAAATAACATTTATAATTTTAAATTCCTTCCACTAACATTGTTTTGTTGGGTATTTCATGAAACGATAAATCTGAACAAAAGCTACTGGAAAGTTGAATACTCTTTATGCCAGTCGTATGACTCTCTTGAAACTGAAACGGGTATATTAAGAGTGGATACACATGTTCCTTTTGAACTCTGTGCAAATGAAAGTGTGTAATGCATTTAACTAAGAATAAAGAATGATTTAGCTGTGAATAGACAAAGTTAGAAAATGGCAGTCTTGATTTTTAATAAAAGCATGATACAGAATACAACAAAAATGATTTCTGAACCCAAAACTGTGCAAAAGGAGAACATTCGATGATTAAAATTTTTATTGTGCTGGTATACGAAAGTTGACAAAGTTTATTTCAAAATTTCTACACTTTTTCAATATGCCTAAACTTGTAAGTCTTTAATGCAATGCAGATCGTTTGAAGAGGCACATTTTATCATACAGTGTTAGTACAGAAAAGATTAGAGGATAGGTTTCAGGGTCATAACTGGCCACAGATACAGATTTTCAATCGATGGGAAATGAACCATATGATGAAATTTGTCGTCTTCCAGGTCTTGGTCCATTTTATCATTAAGTTGGCTCCAGGAGATTGAAAAATTATACCACCTTAGAAAGTGTCTGTGCTGATGATATAGTTTTGAATTATGAGGGGCTAAGTTACTCATCCTGAGAAAGGCATAAAATGAAACTGGGTAAAATGCCCTTTATTAATATGAGTCGGAAAGTTGGTCACATGCCTCTGATATGTAATATAGAGTCTTGATATCAAAATTGTCCCTAGCCGTGGGGCTAAAGTTAAAATTTATGCTTCAAAGATATCACTAAATGGTGTAGTGACATAATGTTGAATGCTCAATATCAAACTGAGCACATTCAATCTGCAATTATGATACATAATTTTTACTACCATAGAGGAGAAATTTTTAGAATAAAAAAATGCTAAATATTACAAATGCTCAACTCAGTGCCACGTCTAAGTGAGAAGTTCAATAGAGGAAGGATTGATATCTTAAAATAATCTAATACATAAAGCAGGCCCCTACGCAGGCCGTGTCGTACAGACCTGAGAAATGATTGGTAATATCTGTCTGACATAAGTTATTAGCACCTGAAATTGACAAAGAAAAACCATATTTCAGGTATTGGATGAACAGTAGTTTGGGGTACTCTTGAGGACACCTTACCCCTTCAAATTTCAAGTTCAAGCTAACAGGAATTCTGGGTGGCTTATAATTTGTCACTCCAGTATTTTTAAAATGTTTTGTACTTTTATATTTTTGAATTGCCTGAAACAGCAATTGTCAAGTTTTTCCGCTTCCCCTTCTGAGCCAATAAATTCAAACTTTCTGTCAGATAATGCCAAAAACCTTCTGTCTTTATCTGGAATGTTGATATCAAGCCGATCCCACCATGATTATTGTTGCAAATTTATAGTGACTTTTCAGTCACCCTTCCTCCTCAACTAGTGGAGCCAGGGATGACACATTAGTTGCATCCATAAATGCTATTAGAAAAGTCCAACAGAAAAGTCCACACTGGTTTGGAACATTGTAATTGCATACACCTCAACACATCAATAATAGCCATCAAATATTCATCATATGAAAAGTATAACGACGTTTGATTGCAAGTTCTGTTTATACTGTTTATATGTATGTATATGCAAACCACCTGCAAGTAAATAATCACATGAATACAAGGTAGCTGATGACTGGCTGTCAATATACTAAACCAAAAGATAAAACTCCCATGTGCATTCGCTGCATTTCATTACATCTAAGGTAATCTAGTCTAATCTAATGTGGACTTTTATTGTGATTAATCTCCATCACTGATGGACTCTAAGGCGCAACTGAACATAATCTAATCTAATCTACTGCTTTGCAGGTGCAATATCTTCCCCACTAAGGTGAACTCAGTGTACTAGTTGACAAAAATCATATCTAATGAGGAGAGTTGAGGAGCGTTCAAGGTCATTATTCCAGAGTTGTGGGTGAGACCAAGAGGGAAGAAGACTAAGTTGGGAAGCTAGAATTGAAAAGGTGGGTTTTGAGGTGTTTCCTGAAACATGTGACAGAGGGACTGTTTCTTATTTGGAAGGGGAAAGACTTCCAAAGAACTGGGGCATAGTGACTAATCAAATTAGAAAGGCAAGGCAGTTAACATTAATCCGAGGACACAGCTAGGTCATACTAAGGAATCACAGGGTGACAAGGGAGGCTATGGCGGATCAGCTTTCACAAACAGGTAAGTTTTAAGCTTCCTTCTGAAGGAGGCAACTGATACTACACTGTGCATATGATGAGGAAGTTCATTCCAGATCTTAGGAGCATCAAAGGCAAAGCTGTGAGCAAAATGTTTGACAGACTTGAAGACTGATGAGCAAAAAGAAGGAACAGTAAGGTTTTGACGATCCGGGTGACTACGCCTGATACTATAGGAGCAGCTGCTGGGAGACAAGAAAGGTTGAAAGTATGAAGGAGAACCGCTATGTAGAAATTTATTAACTAGTGTTGCAGTTTTGAACATCCATCGATACTTAACGGGAAGCCAGTGGAGTTGCTTTAGAATGGGTCTAACATGAGCATACTTTCTATGATTTGTAACAATACAAGCAAGGGTATTCTGAACACTTTCCAATTTGTGCAGATTGCCACTTCTGGAGTAAGATACTGTCTTATTCTACGAAGGTCACACATCTGAAGAAAGCATGCTGTGCAAGTTCTGTTGACATGTTCGGAGAAGGAAAATTTTGCATCAAACCACACATCTAGATTTCTGACAGAATCAATGGGATAAAGAAGGCTACCCAGAATACTGACTGGAAAAAGGGAAGAAATCTTCTGACACTGAGACTTGGAGCCAAAAACAATGAATTCAGTTTTTTCTGGGTTGAGCTTCAGTTTACTGAGAGACATCCATCGTTGCACATCAAGTAGGCAGGCATTTAGCTTGGCGAGGGCAGCAGAAGCATTCTTGTGCGAAAGATGGATGTATAACTGTGTATCATCCGCATAGAAGTAAAATTTAATATGCGGATGAAGCCGGATGATTTTGCTAAGTGGTGTAGTATAGAGTGAAAACAGTAATGGATCGAGAACTGAACCGTGGGGAACTCCATAAATGAGCCTGCTTAATTCAGATAGTGTGGAACCTATCTTGACAGACTGACATCGATCACTCAAGTAGGAAGCAAACCACTTCAGAACAGTTCCGCCAAGACCAAACCAGGATTTATGGTAACCAAGAACAATATTATGATCTATGGTATCAAATGCAGCTGATAAATCCAGAAGAACTAGAGCCGTAGGTTCACCATGCGCCAAAGAGAGATGGACCTCATTTTTATTGATAATAGAGTTGCTTCAGTAGAGTGTCCTGGCTTATAAGCTGACTGATATGGATTGTCCAGTTTGTTGTTATTGATGTGTGACATAAGTTGCTTAGCAACAACTCGCTCAACCAACTTTGATAAGAAACAGACCAGACACTGCGCGATAATTCGCAAGGTCATTTCTGGGCAGAGAAACATTTTTAATGATGGGGTGACAACAGCGTTTTTGAAAGTACTTGGGAAAGAGCCTTTAATGAGAGAATAATTCACTAACTTAATAATAGACGGAAGGAGTATATCCAGACAATCCTTGAGGAAAAATGTTGATATGGGATCAATGGGCACAATTTAGTAGGAGACTCATTGATGCACTTACTGACCTCATCTTCAGTCACAGGCTTAAAGGTATTGAAGGCAGCAGGCACCGAATCTGGTGTGTCAGTAAAAGAGCCAGAAGTAGAAAATGTGTCCCTGATTTTGCTTATTTTATTGGTGAAGAAAGAAGCAAACATGTCCACAAGGCTTTTTTCTGAGCTATGAGCCGACAGAACAGCCTCAGAGGTGCAATGCAGTACCTTCCTCAATGACTGCCACATTACATGAACAATAGTATCAATACTTTTGGCCATCACACAATAAAATGACCCGTTTGTGAAGTTCATTTTGCACCAGTGATATTGTTCTGCTGTATTAGTCAACAAGACAACAAGATATTTAGGACACTTGGGGTAAAGCCCCAATCCCACTAGACCAACAGTCCCTTCAGTATTTTCGACTCTCTTCTGGATTTGACCTCGATTTTTTGACTGTTTCTCACCGCTTTCTATTAGTAACAATGCCTTCAAATCTGCTAAAGCCAGGTGGCTGAACTGGACACTACTGAGGATCTGTCCTGCCTTAATTTGAAGTTACACTTGTTCTCTGGATGTGGAATTGTTCTTTCTGATATTGCACAAAAGCTACAAACATATGTTTTGCTGTACAGTAACAATCTACATGGCAATCTAGGATGTACAGATGCAGTGTAATGACCATTGTGTCGAATTATCCAATGTTAATGTAACTTCTTCATTTTCTGCATCGGAGATGTTTAGGCATTACGCAGGGCTGCTCATTGTAATAATGTGGCATCCCACATAGAGTAGGCAAATGTCTTTGAAGGGATAAATGTTACAAAGCTGCCAAACCACTCAATGTGGCAGTAGTAACTTATAAGTGAGTGGTTTTATGCCCTGGCCCATTGTAGCTGTTATTGCTTCAACAGTATTATAATGTCTCGACTTTTGGGCATTGGTGGCTTACCTTGGGTGGCACTGTTCCTGGTTTGTGTTTCATAGTGAGCCTTGATCTCTGCCTCTGACACACGAGGTAGTTGATGTAGCATTTTAGGACAGGCAATACATTTATCTGTGTTGCTTGACGGTTGCCAATGATTGGTTGGTCTTGATGGATGTGGGGAGCCAGATGGGTTATTGGTTTGCCCAAGCATGGATCCAAAAATCGCCTGATGTTGCCTGATACACCCGAATGAATGACTCAGCGATGTCTGTATTAACATTTTTACTGATTTTCCACGTGGAAAGGCAAGTCCTGGCTTACACAGTCACTTTCTTTCTCCTGCTGCTAGGCATTTTCTTACTTGGGGAAGGCATTTCCTAATTCAGTCCCAAAACACACGATAAATGCTAAAATACTAAATGGGGTATAAAAAAACTAAAAACCCTTGCAAACCTCTGTCTCATCACAGTGAGGTTCCAATTCCTGTCTGCTATAAGTCAGTGAGGCATGCCCCAGTCTTTCAAGTAATTGGTAAATAACGATACCAAAGATTAAGGTCTGCAACTGTCAGATCAGCCAAAAATTATATTAATAATGCAATACTGCAATAACTATATAGAAAATATGGTAGACAGATTAATGCATCAAAAAGGGCAATAATCCGCCCATTTGTTTTTCAGACTTCAATTGGTTCTCCAGGTTTCTCACTAGATACAATGGTAGATCGTTTTATAGTCATGACTTTTTACCTGATAATGTTGAGCTTGACGCCTGCCTAGTGGGTATGGGAGGTGTTTAAAAGAATTTTATGTACCACCTCTCCATTGAAAAGGTTTTGCTAATCTCATAATTGTGCATCTGGAAATGCTTAAGATATTTTTTGATATTCGTGTCTTTGCTGCGCGGTGGGTTAAGAAACAGATTGTGATGAAGTGTGATAATCATGCTGTAGCGGATGTGTTGTGGACCCGTTCTTGGGTGCATGTGGGAACAATATATGGTTAGAAACTGCAGTGCATAACATTGTGTGCATATGTTGGATAAGCAAAATGAGGCTGCACATCTGTTTTCAAGATCATCCGTATCTGGCCAGAGCCAAAGCAAGTTAATGCATCTGATACAAGATCCAGTATGGGTGCCAGTGACCCCAGACCTGTTACAGGTGGATTATGATAATTAAGTTGCTAAGTGACATTTACTGTACTTTCAGGTGCTCCCGACCTTGAGCAACTCTCAGATGCAGCCACTCTTAGGCTTCATCAGGCTTACAGGACAAAAACTCAACGGTGCTATGCCGAACAATTCAGAACTTTCATTGCCTTTGTCTTGCACATGCAAATAAATGTATATCTAGTGGATACTGATGGGCGTCAGATTGCATGTGGACCTATATACAGGAAAATCAGGCTTTCAGTGAAAATATTGCTGATGCTTAGCCGCTACTCGAATAAATGTTTGACTATGTTTGGGTTAGAGGTGATCTTTAATGCTTGCATATACATACAATGTATGAACACAGTTACATCATATATACATCTACTCTCTTAGTCAGGAGTTAAAAAATTTTAATTGGGGTCCATCCTTCCTCAGATAAAATGTAAGTACATGTTGCAAAAAATCATGTAACAGCAATGTAATTAGCAATCAATTTGCTATTTTCTTTGTTGAACCTGATTGTTCAAGGTCCATTTATAATGGTTGATACTACTGGTAATATTATTAAAATTATTGATAACACTGCTAACATTATTGAATTAGTATTGGATTCGATTAACTTAATTAATGGCTAGTCAGAATTTAGGATTGTACATTAACTGTGATAACATTGTATACAATGTATTGGACTGTATATAGTTGTATTAGCCTCTGACCAAAAAGGGTTCTTACTACCTTAGGCCTTGGTGGCCCGAACACTAACTGAACTACTGGGTCATTGCCAAGGAGTCGTAAATTAGTTCCTAGGCAACAGAGGTCAGCATGACCCCTTCAACTAGTATTTGCTAGAATTTCCTGGCAGTTTGATTTGAAACTCTGAAAATGACGCATCAAAATTCCCGACCCTCCCTCACTCTAGACTGTTATTAAGTTTTTTTTAAATTTTTCTGATTTCATTCCACACATATGTGGGTTATTCTCAATTGTATCACCCTCTATTGAGGCAGACAAACTGATTGTTGCCTCGAACTACATTCAATCCTTGCCTTCCATAAACCAACTACCATGACCACTACATTCTGGTGACAAAACATGTAAACTAAAAGAAAAACCATGAAAACTGAAAAGCAAGGGATACTTATCTTTCCATGGTGCAGAACCTCACTATTGGAATAGCCTACCTCATGATGTCCAAAACAATGAACTGGATTTAAATTAATTCAAGAAAATACAACTTTTCTGTTTAAGAGTGTTGTTTATAGGAGTAGCACAGTGATTAACCATTCAGAGACTAGAAAGTGTTCTAAAAGAACTAACTACTATTATTTATTATTATAAAAAAAGAAAAACAATGATAAAAGCTGTTGTACTACATTGGAAAAACAGTATTTCTGTGGTTTTTAATTTTTAGCAATACAATTTTGTTTTCTTTTCGAAGTGTAATTCTGAAATTAATTATTATTCTTTAATAATTTTATACAAAAGAATGTACTGAAAATGGATAACTACATCCTTCATGTGTTTATGGGGACAAAATAACGAAATAGTACTGATACTTTCAACAACATGATATAGTTTGAAACCCTATTATCTAACAAGTTTGGGCAAAATTTTGTTTAGGTAATCGAAGATTCACAAAATAGCAGTGGAATTCTTGACTAGAGCTGCACTATTTGGTGCATAACTATTTGGGGTTAACTGTAGATGCTATTTACCTTTTGCTCGACAGGACAGAAGTTCCTCCTTTTTTGATGACATCCATATAATCTTGACACTGTTACAGGTAATAGCAACGTATGATTCTGATGAAGCTATGAGCACATATTCCCCAAAGCCTTCTGTTAAGTTGATACTGTGCAAACTACCAGGAGTGTTCAATATCACCTCTACTGGTGGATCTATCAAATATAGACCAGTATCTCTATTCACCCAAATAAGCATTTAAAACATTCATGAATCTTGTGTTTAGTAGATGGCATTTGACAACCTCTCACTAAAACCTTTAGAGAGAAGCAGTATAACACAGGATGTTGGGGACATGAACAAGGATAATATTTAATCCTAAAACACAAAACTTATCAGGATAGGCAGCAAAAAAGGACACACTGAAGGACAACACAAAACAGCAATGGATAAACTCTGAGTTTTCAATTTTAGGTTTAAAGATAAAGCCAAAAAAGTTGTCAACGAATGGAGTTATAGAAAGTTGACGCCCTTAGGTAAAATAACAGTAGTAACATCTTTAATATTATCCAGATTTGTACATCTGTTTATCTCTATTCCAATTACATAACAATTTTACAAGAAATTTAAAGCTTGGATGGCTCAAAAAGTGTAACACAGATCAATCTAAAGGTTGGTTTAAATTATTTGAAACAACTACTGAGGATATAAATAAGCTTTACAGAGTAGGGACCAAGTGGACTCAAACCTTAGATTCTAAAATTAATCCCTTTTGGTGTTCAGACTTTACATATTGGGACTTATCAAATGATATACTTGTAGTCAAAACTAATCAAGACATTTTGACCTTGTGCATTTAGTACAACAGTAAACTAGCAACTAGCACCACCTTTTTTCCAGATTGGTATGAAAAGGTATTTATTTCATTGTGGATATTTTGAATAAAAATGGTAGGCTTATGACTCTTGAAAAATGACCAAAAATACTACTTAAACATTAACTTTTTAAATTATTTTACTGTAAGAAGGTTTGTAACAAATTATATCAAAAAAATCTCAAAAAAATTTGATTTTAGGTTTTCAAGACCATTTCATATATTATTGTTTAAACATTCTAAAATGGAGGACAATATATGTACCACGTTCTTAATGAACTCACTAATGGTCCTTTAGATTGCGGAAAAAATGGTATTCAAAGCTTAAAAAAGCATATGATCAAAATTTTTGGAAATAGATACATAAAATAAACTTTCAGACAATAAATGATAAATATTATGTATGGTTTCAGTATAGAATTGTCCGAGGCATTCTAGGTACTAATGAACTTTTGTTTAAAACTAATATATTAGGATCAAACCTCTGCTGATTGTGTGGAAAACATTGTGAGACAATAAAGCATTTGTACTCAGGTTGTGAAAAAGTAGAGTCATTTTGGAATAAAATTACATATTGGATTAAAATAAAAATTGGTTATGAGCTAAAGTTAACTGAAATAGATAAAATTGTATCATGTGTCTTTACAGAGCACTCCTTTTGGGCCATAAATTTCATTTACTGTCAGCAAGATATTATATTTTTACAAGGGGTAAGCATAAAAATGATTTGCATTTATCAAATCTCCAAAAATTAATAAAAGAAACATTCATTGAACAAGAAATGTTATCAAGAGTCAATAATACTTTAGAGAATTTTGAAAAGAGGTTGTCATTGTGGATACATATTTTATTGACATTTAGTACATCTGTGTCATTGAAAAAAAAAACTTTTATTTTATCAAAAGAATGTCAAGTAACTGCTGTATTAAGATTTTGTACATTGTTTGAAAATTTGTAATTGTAAGATGGTATCTGTACTTGGAAAAATAAAGAGATGTTTTGACATGTAATGCTGTTAATATGACTTCGTGGAAAAAGTAAATGCCTTTCTTTTTATTACGGTATCTGTTTGTTATTTCAGTTACTGATTTCCACCTAAGGTCAAGTTGGGTGAGAATAAAGGTCAGTTCCAAGGTCATGTTAGGGTTTGAGATCAAAGTGGATTTATGTTTGCGGTTTTTATTTTACATGTTAGTTTATGTACAAAGAGTTAAAACCAGTAAAAGGTTTGGAAATTAAAAATTTACAAAACACCAGCCCACACAGGGCATACACAGATACTAAAAACATTAACAGCTTGCAAACGCCAGCCCAGAGAGGGCATACACATATTATAATTCATGACGTGACTAGCACCAATAAGCACTTTTACTTTGAGCACAAGATAACGTATAATACTGATGACTAGCATTTAAAATTTTTGTTATACTAAAAATCAAATCTAGAGGGGGCTACCAGGAATTGCTGGCCCTACCTTAGTCTACGTATTAGTACACCTGTTATGTCATATTCGAGAGGGGGAACCAGGGTCTGCCTGGCCCAACCTTAGGTCAACCGGATCCGAGTTTACCTAATCAGTTTCTCCCTTGTACCAGGGAAGGGATGGAGGGAATAAAATAACCTTGTTTGTCCTTTGACTACTTGATTCAATATGCAAGACCCCTATCGCCAACAGAAGTTAAATGAAGCATGACCTAATTTGTGATTGGATGTTACATTTAACAAGAACCCTTTTTTATTATATAATGTCTAATTAAGGTGGGACAGAAACTGAGGAAGCAGGCCCCTATACAGGCCGTGCTTGACACAGTTACTGATTTCCACCTAAGGTCAAGTTGGGTGAGAATAAAGGTCAGTTCCAAGGTCATGTTAGGGTTTGAGATCAAAGTGGATTTATGTTTGCGGTTTTTATTTTACATGTTAGTTTATGTACAAAGAGTTAAAACCAGTAAAAGGTTTGGAAATTAAAAATTTACAAAACACCAAACCCAAACTATAGGGAAGGTGGAATGATAGAGGCGAAAGTGGAGGGGACGATGGAAGGGGCTATTGATGCCTGTTGCAGGTATTGCCAGACAGCTGCACTTTTCCAGAGCCTGTGTGCCATGATGTCCTGAAGTTGAATATTTGAATCAAAGGCCAAAGTTGCTCCTGATCTCCTAAAGGAGTGGAACCCGTGTCCTTGCAAAGGGATGTTTAAATAATTTAGGACTGTTTTTAAAGCATCTCTAATGGTGGTGTCAATAACTGGGTGGAACGGTGGAAATTTATGAACGAATAGTGGAGCATGTTTAGGGAGAGGTCTAGTAAGCATTAGTTCTTTCAAGGCTTGAACAGGACAAAGGTCAGGGTTTTCTAATCTAGGGATCTGGACAAAATGATGGGCTGAGGTATCTTGCAAGGTCTTGGTCCACTTAAGGAGGATATGAGCTCCAGGGTCTAAAAAGAGGATGTCTTGTCTAAGTATGTGTTTGATGGGGCTGAATAGAGCTTTGGAATGTGGAGCTATATTAGACATCCTAAGGAATGCAAAGAAGGCCAACAAAAAGGCCGCTCTAAATAATGGGGGGTCACTCAAAAGGTCACAGGCTTTTGAAATGGCGCTGAGTATGGGGAGTGAGAATATCCCTCTGGCAGTGGGATTGAAGCCTGAATTTCTTGCAATACTTTTGAGATAAGAAGTAACTAACTGATGAGAAAGGGGTTTTTGATCCCAGTCATATCGTTTGGCTAAGGCTTTGAGTGATGATACATAGTTTAACATCACCCTGTGGGATATGTTATTAATATGGAGGTATTCTAAGAAACTCAAGGTTGAATGAACTGTAAATTGTAATGGAAGGTCCATGACAATGACAAATGATAGATACGTCTTGAGATGGGTGGTATGTGCAGATCTGGTGGCAGGTCTATAGGCCATGCTAATTCTATTCCAAGCTGCCTGTGCTAATGCTGATGAAGGAGCCTCCATATCTGTAAATTATACATGAAGACTGAGGTCAAAATATGCATGATCCACGTTATCCCAGTTATAATTATCTAACAAATCCTGTAAAATTTCGTTATTCACAGGTTTTGGTGAATAGATTCTTGACAAGGTGTCGGCTATACTATTCTTAACACCAGGTATGTGATTAATCTCTATTTCAATATCATTGTGAGCTGTAAGCAGCCACAAATTCCTAATACAAAGGGCCAAGAATGGGTCCTTGGTCTTGCCAGATCTGATCACCTGGACCACACTGTAATTATCGCAAAATATGTGTATTCGCATATGTCGCCATTGACTACCCCATAATCTCAAGGCAATTACTACATTCAGCATCTCTAGATGCACTATTGTAAGTTCAAAGCCTGGGATTTGCCTAACAGGGGTGGCAAACACCCTACGTCTCCAGACCCCCCCCCAAGCCTGTCAATGAGGCATCCAGGAAAAGAGTCTGACTTTCATCGACTTCCGGCTTCCTAAAATAAGTAATTCCATTGAAGGTTGGGAGGAATTCTAGGAACCAAGCGATATCTCTCTGAAATTCTTCATTTAATTGAATTCTGGCTCTGCCTGAATTCTGTCTGAATAAAGCTAATATTCGATTGATAAAAACTCTTGCTGAACGAACACATTTTTGAATATAGAGAAGTTTCCCCATTAGGGATTGATATGCTCTTTTTGTCAAATATTTTTGGTCCTTGGCCTTAGCACATTCTGCCATAATTTCACTTAGTTTGGCCTGAGGGATGGACAGAGTACTATTATTGACATCTATATCAATACCCAAATATGTAACTGTTTTACTGGGGGCCGTAAGCTTCTCAAGATTCAATGGTAGACCGAGTTCGCTCAGGAGAGTGCACAAGTTTTGGAAAACATTGTCAGCCTTAGATCGAGGGAGTACGGCGACATAGTCATCGATATAGCAGTGTAACTTGGTTTGATCCCTCATAATGTAAGCTACTGCATCGGATATTAATTGATACGAAGCCGTGCCATGGATCCAGCCGAACGCCACCGACTTATCAAGAAAATATTGGTTATTGACTTTAAGACCAAACTTAAGGGTATCAGCTGGGTCTACAGGTAAATTCCTAAATGCCCTGGCCACATCCACCTTGAAAAGCACAGGGTCGTTTACTGTGTCAATTATATCTTGAACAACATTGTCAATGGATGGAAGTTTAAGTGCAAATAGGTTACCATCAAAGCGATCTTTTGACACATGGTCATTTAGAGATTGGCCCCTGGGGTAGGACAGGTCCAGAATAACCCTCCTGTTGTCTCCCTCTTTGGGTCGGGACATCAAGGGGGAACAATGATATTCAGGGTGGTCCACACTATCCTGGGGGCCTAACATGGCCCCTAATTCAATCTCTTTATGTAAATATTTTTGAATGTCAGTTGGATACTGTAATGCTGAGTAATGGTTACATACATTAGTGTTATGCAACTGAGAACGATCCTGGATGGACAAGGGAAAACCGAACTTAATATACTGGATTAATCTATCATCAGGGTAATCCTGTAAGTATTTTTCCCACATTTTTATGTTTAGACCCGAGACTATGGGGATCCTAGCCTCCTGATAATTTGGTTTGGCAGTGGACAAGATGATGTTAGCTACTTGTAAGCATTTGTCGATCGAAGTTATGTCCACTGGAGAGCGATCAGGACCAATAAATCTGAAGGTTGTTGGTTCTAAAGCGAGATATCCCACAGACTTGTCAGGGAGATTAAAGTCGCGCAAAATATCTATGTTGGAGGTGGGGTACAGTCTACTAACTAGTCCACTACCCTCGGGGGTGTCCTTCATGACCTCATCCTTACTACCTGTGAGCAGGTTGACTTGGTGATCACAATACCCCGCACCACCTAGTTGGTTTTCCTCCCCCAACATGACTTGAGGTGAAGTTTTGTCCCTTGTAAGTTCATCAATAATGTTAACCATATACTGAGTGTAGGAGCAACCATGGTGATCCCAATATTGTTTATCTTTGTAAAAATCTCTATGTGCAGTCTTGGCTGCCACTATTTCTTGAGGCTTGTAATACCTAACTCTAGTGGATTGCATCAAAGACAAATGAAGATTACATATGATTCGAAAGGGGCCTAAAGTCCCCATGAAAGGGACCAGGGAAACCAACTGCTCCCTGTGGTTGACTGCCCATATATAAAAACCCTGAGAAAATTCAATTATGTCTCGAGTTATATACGCAATTTGACCCCAAAGGTCACCATGACTGCTCCAATGGTCAGTAAAAGCAATGTTCACCATAACCTGGTTCACACTGAGGGACTCCGTCCCTTCACAGATATAGGCTACCCCTGGATCCCCAGCAGTCACCAAAGACCTCAAGCTAAGTTCATTATCATAAATAGCAAAAGTAAACAAGTTCGCCTCGCGCCATTGACTGCTAGGGAACCAGGGGGGGCACATTAAATCACAATTTGATAATTTTACATTGTTTTCATTGATTACATTATTAGACAAAGTCACTGAACAACATGTCTCTGCTCCATCACTTACACTAGATTTCCAAAGTTCATAGTCCTGATCCTGAAATTCTGTTACTTTACCATTACTGTTTTTACTACAACTAAAGTTATTTACTTTTAACTGTTCTGTATTTGCAGTGTGTCCAGGTGATCCTACAGGATCCTACCTTGAAGTGTTAGGTTTCAGTTCCTGAGATCTGCTACCATTCTTGGCTGTGCACTTGGATTCCGGATGAGACATAGAACGTCCTTGCTTAAAACAGAATGTACAAATGTGCCTGTAGACTCCATGGTGGCTGTCATTCACACAGCTACCTTCATTAAAAAATTTACAAACTCTGCTCTTGGCTGAGGTGCTGACATTCTGGCTGTTGAGAACTGCAATTTGTGAAGAACTTACGCGGTTAAGAGCCCACTGTGTCGTATCATCCCAGGCTAATCTCCCCTCCTCCACCTCAGTCATGGAAACAGCCCAGGCGGATCGCACGGCTGGCCACGGCAGAGCCACGGCATCACGCAGAGCAAGAGTTACCTGAGTAAGGACTTGTCGTAACAGAGTGTCATCCTGAATCTGCAAAACATTACTCAGTTGACCTGCCGCCCACTGCTGGAGGCTCATGTCATCATAGACGGGCTTACGTGTGTTAGCTGCTGCCACAAATCCCTCATTAGGCCACCTTCCCTCGGGTCGGGCGTTGGGTGTTTCTGTGTTATTGTACCTCCCAGATTTACGCCTGGCAGTAAGGGGCTTACCTGGGATCACTTCCTGCTGAGCCCGCGCTTCATAGTCTGCCAGCAAGTTGGCCACCATACTGGATACCTCTGGGATGGATCTAAGTCTGTCAATACTGGGTGTAGTAGCCTCCCTGGAGTAGCCCTGTCTCTGTTCTGCAGCTCTACCGCCACTAACCGACGCTGGGACATACCCTTCTGTGACTGTCTGAGTCCCCGGATACACCACCTCCTCCCTAGCTGGCCACTTATATGAGTGAAGTAAGTCGGCCCGAGGTGTCATTTCAGGTAACATCTTCTTCACAGGGGACGTATGTTTGGGTCTGGGCAACCTGAAGGTAACATTGTCTGTGGATTTGGCGACTTGAGACGGAATGGGGGTAGAACTAGCTGAGCTATTACCTTCTATTCTGTCCATCCGTTCAACGATGCGACGGTTAGATTCCTCCAGACGCTTCAGTGTACTCAGGATTACCTCAGAACCCGCGTTCAAAGACTGTAAGTCTAACAGTTCCTCACCTCCAGACGCGGTATGACTAACATTATGAAGGTAAGATCCGTCAACATCCCCGCTCGTGGTGTCTGAGTTCGAATTCTTCTTGCTACTTGCCCTCTTCTTGGTACTAGCTTTACTAGAAACTGGTTTCTTCTTTTTATTAGTACTCATTGGTGATTTTTTCTTTGTAGAAGGCATTTCCGTAAAATAGTTAAGTGTAAAATTTGTAAATAATAAAAAAAAATAAAATAACCTTGTTTGTCCTTTGACTACTTGATTCAATATGCAAGACCCCTATCGCCAACAGAAGTTAAATGAAGCATGACCTAATTTGTGATTGGATGTTACATTTAACAAGAACCCTTTTTTATTATATAATGTCTAATTAAGGTGGGACAGAAACTGAGGAAGCAGGCCCCTATACAGGCCGTGCTTGACAAACTCCCCTCAAACTATCATGGTGACACTGCAATCCTAACAGTATATCTATATTATTCACTTCATCTTTAATTTTATATCTGCAGGTGCATTGATTACATCTTAAATATACAATCAAGTTTTGTTTGACTGAAGAGTAGTAGGTTCTGTAGTTTCAACAGTTTCTTCACCAAAGCACCTATTATCACTATTGTCCAGTTTACACTTTGCCCATTTTTGTCTTGGAATTATTTTCAGTAAAAATTGGTGCTCAGAATCCCTACAATAATTATCTAGGATACTATGGCAATAATTTTGATTGAATTTCAGTCAACTTGCAATCAGGATTTAAAATATTAATATACAAATCCTTGTAAAATTATTTCAAGTTTCAATGGTAGATCCATGACAGCTAGCAAGATAATTTAATACAAATGTTAATGGGCTGTTTAACCTCCAACAACAGTGTTCTTTGAAAGATATATATTATAAATATACGTAGCATTGCTTTTATTTTATCCTTTAATAATATTATGTCTAGAGATTCGTGTTACTGGATGAATTTAAAAGTATATTAATTAGGTGAAAGTATATCATTAATGTGTATTTTAATGTGTCAATAAATTGGTATACGTGCACAAATTTTAAATGTTTTAAACTGAATCTTTTAACCCATCAGAAGTGCAGATATTACTTTATACAGTAATCTGATGTTTTGTGGCACGTTAAATCTCCAATGTTCTGACAAATACAAGATATTGGCATACCCAATTTCCCCAGTAAACTTTGCAAATAAATAATTCAGCCAATTCATGAAATATTGAATTATTTTCAATTTTGTAAAATGTTACAAAAACACAACATGGGAGTTTTAAAAACCAATATATAAACCTCCCAATAATATAAAATAATAAATAGCAATAATAATAATAAATAATAATAATAAAAGCAACACCATGCAATATATTGTGCAAGTAATGGTGTAGTTTATGCATAATGTGAGCAATGGTCACTGAAATAAGAATGCATAACACTCTTAGGGGTTTCACAAAACACCTGGTTACACAGTCTACCTGTTATGAAATTTGCTTAAAATCTTAAAATTGTATATCCGAGATTTCACATCATGTAAGCTCATTTATCCATTTGTTAGTCATAGCTTCTGATGGCATTGTTAAATGAATAGAATAAAAATATTCATTTTATGTTACAAATCTAAGAGGGTTAATCAAGACAGATAAATTACTGACCAAATATTTGTTTGATTTCAATAGTTTTCCTTTTATAGTTGTGTTCGGTTTCAACTTCTGCTACATATTTGCCCAAGTCCAAATTCTTATTAATATCTGGAATCATGAATTTGATGCCTGTATCTGTCCATTCATATGATTTCAGTCTGTTACCCCTGTCTTTAATGAAAGCTTTGCCTGTGTATGTTTCATAGTCAAACATATGGCGCC
Organism: Sabellastarte sp. h YS-2021; assembly: GCA_964017235.1. Taxonomy (NCBI): domain Eukaryota; kingdom Metazoa; phylum Annelida; class Polychaeta; order Sabellida; family Sabellidae; genus Sabellastarte; species Sabellastarte sp. h YS-2021. Next base: position 16,312,288 of record OZ024933.1, read on the forward strand.
CTGTGAAGACTTCATAGAGGTGGAAACTCTGGAGCTGTGTGAAAGAGAAACTACAATTTTTTTTCAGTCTGACACTGAAACAAGCACATGTTTTAGATACTGACAAAATGAGGATCACTAAAACTCCTTCATACAGGAATATCATGGTTTAAACATTTGCAGTTAGCAGTCCAAGAATCAGTTATCTAGGATCGTTGAATTAACGTGAGTCCTTAAATATCAGTCAGATGAACAGATGTACTGTGATTGTCCTGTGTAAAATTGGCGGAATCAAATTATTTCCTTTATTACAAATTGAAATAAAGTAATGATATACATTAAATGAAATGTAAGAAATAATATTATCTGGGTTGTCTCAAAGCTATATCTAACACTTTGTGTTAATGTGGAGCCATGACACGGCCTTAGTATTGTTAAATGCTTTGCAAAAACTACAAAATATAAGTTTTCAAATGTTGAGGTTATTATTGCAGTTTTTGACCTTCTGTTCAGTTCAATGCAACCTCATTCCTACACCCTGTGGCAAGCTTTAATTCAGCGATGAAGATTGATGATTCTGACATTAACAAGTGAGCAGGTCAAATGGATAAGAAAGATTATATAATGTTGGTCAAACCAAGGCACATGGGCTTCGTAGAACTTTATCATAGCAAGAAAGTCCTCACCATTTAAAATATGTGGAATATTTTAAAGACATATGCTTCCCTTTAAGCATTGACACTGCAATTTAGCCTCATAAACACTACCATTTGTAAAAGTATATCTAGCTAAAACAAGGCCAATTGCGGGTTTGATCTACTAGCACGTGCTGCAAAGCCATTAGAGACATGAGTAGTGCAATGAGTTGGAGACATGGAAACTAAATGGAAGACACTTACAAATATGTCTGTAAGGAAACCCTACTAGGAAGAAACAAATGCTGATTTAAGTTTGTTAATATTACACAAGTCCTTTAGCTGAAGATCTTGCGCTTGCAAAATAAACCAAAATGAGCAAACAAATTCAGTAAGAGGATAAGTAGCTACATTTTCGTAATTATAAGAGAAGTGCTGTTTAAGTTTAATGGTACTCAATATAAAACGCAGTACAAATACATATCAGTAGTGGAAAACTATACCAACTAACTTATATAAACTTTACAACATAGGCTAGTCGATGCAGCAGTATAACTCCTGTGCTAAAGAAACTGCACTGGCTTCCTGTTGAACAGCGCACAGTGTTCAAGACAGCCACACTTGTTTATAAGTATCTTCACACAAGCTTTCTTAGGTATTTTGCTCTATATCTTTCCTCCTACAGCAGTTCTAGCACCAGGCGCAGTCAAAGTGGTGGTAATTTCCTTGTCATTCCAAAGTTCTGTCCCTCCGTTCACAAATCTGTCAAACAGTTTAGTAATAATTTTGCGTTTGATGCTCCCACTGTGTGGAATGCTCTCCCGGATGAGATTCGTGCCTCTCCATCGTTGGCCTCCAGAAAGCAGCTCAAAACCTACCTGTACACCAAAGCATACCCACCTTAGCCTGGATCATTCCCCTGGCGTTCTCCGTGGTGCTTGACCCCTGCTATGCCCCTGGATACAGAAATTTTGATGTCTGCTTTTTGTTTTGTTGCTCCTTAGAGTCCTCTTGTTTGGGGAGATTAAGCGCTATAAAAGTTCAATTAGAATTAGAATAGAATAGGCTAAATTAGGCTAAATTAGGCTAAATATACTATATTCACCGCATACATAATATTTGTATATATACTTTTTTCTTCCAGTTGTTGAATAAAACTTGTGGATTTTTATTAATTACATCTATTTTGTAATATTTTCTAACATGTTAGAACTATTTTTAAGAAATATTATAATAAATAACAAAAATATATTTTGCCCTAAATCAGCACAAGCGTTATACTTTTAGAAATTAAAGCATATTTACTCTATCCTTCATCTTATTTCTTGAAGCTTGATATTATTGCTTACTTCCTCTTTGACTTAATTATTGAGTTGAAAATAACTGTGGAAGAGAATTGTAGGCAATATCCTTCTTACCTGTGAATACTTGTATCCGTAGTTATATTCCAAGGTCAAGTTTGCTCCACCAATCAAAGCATAGCTACCATTTGAACACTGAAAAGAGGTTCTATATGAAGCAGTAATTTCCAGTAGAGTCACAGCTCCTGCAAAAAAAGTTACATATTAAAGATTTTGGTATTTTCCAGCAAGTAAATTAAATTCATGTGTAACTTCAGTGCACTAAGTGACTGATCCAGGACATACAAGAAATTGCTAAATAATTAATAAAAGTAATAAAGCACCTTAAGTCCTTCTACATGTTTTTCACTAAATAAAACTGGACCAAAATATATTTATTAAAAGCCAGAAGAATAAAATCAGTGGTGGCACATACAAAAAGTCATTTAAAACACCAAAATAACTTCAGCGTGTATCATGGTTCCCAATATTAGACACAATGATGAAAACAAAGGAACACCAGTCTTTTTTTAATAGGAACAGAAGAGTGTTCATCTATTTTCATTTGAATAAAATCACATATTTCATATCATATCAACATAAACACTAACCTTTAATAAAGGCTGTCCAAAACTTACGAACGTATATTGACCTAATTGATATAACATGAACACAAGAATTACAAGGATTTCTGAGATATATTTAAAATATTTCATGGCTGCTGTCCATTACAAATGATTTAAAACTGTGTTATCTCTGCATAAGCAATACAAGTGCACAAACATGTAGTACGCTGAAATTGCATTGAAGGCACCAAAATTATATAAATAAACTATAAAGGTGTCCTTGTCAATGACAAGAAAATAAAAGTGACACAGTTTGCCGATGATACTATTGTAATATTGCATGGCACAGTGACATCTTTGCAGGCAGCTCTTAATACTTTGTAAATATTTGGTTCTTATTCAGGCTTAAAGATTAATACAGATAAGACTAAAACCGTTTTGATTGGCAAGAGGTGACTGTTAAAGATAAATTAAACGTGGATAAAAATTGAGATGAGAGGTGACCAAATTCAACTTACCAGGAATATTTTTTTTCAGTTAAATTGCAAGGTATCACCAGTTTAAATTACCATATATATTGGTTGAGAGCATCCCTTAAACTACTCCTCCCATTGAACATGTGATACCTTACAGCCTTTGGCAAGAGAATGGTATTACAATATTTATTCTGCAAAAGTTTAATCACCTACTCTTAAAAAATAACTCTTACTTTTTAAAACTTGTATGGGACAATGAACTTGATAGGTCATTTAAGGTGTCATGGACCAGGAGTAAGAGAAATGAATTGGTTTAGTTTAGCTTCAGTAAAGCTTAAAATCTACAGATTCACTCTTGCACTACCTGTGGCATAATAAAACAATCTCCAAATTTTAAATGCTTTATCCTGATTGGCATAAAAGGAATATCACAACTCCCCTACATATGCACAAATGAAATTGAGGAATTATGAGCCCAATTGACATTGTAACACAAGTGTAACATTTAAATATTTTTGGGGGATTACCAAAGGGTCAAGTCTAATATTGAGGCCTATGTTGAGCAGTAGAAAAGTTAAAATTAATTGCCCAAGTCCACTCTATCTTTTGTACCTAAAAATGATAAACTATACTGGAAAAAGCTGTCAGTATTCCTTTAAACTGACAAATGAATGAGGAGTTTACAAACAATTTAAACCAAGTAAACTGCCTAAGTGGGATATACACAAAGGTGAAACCCTTTGCCAAAAAATAATAAATAAATAATAGAATAAATAAATAATAGTGTTCCAACACTATGACAATTACGTTATTTGGCTACAATAACCGTTAATTAACAATGAGATAAATGAGATAAAACCATGGTTTTAATAGTACAACCTAGGCTTTAGAAGTCAATGTTCAGTCATGAATTTAGACGGAGATGAATGTTTGTGTACGAATATTATAATACTGTGTGCCAAATATTGCATTTTCAATGCCTTAGTCAAAGAGAAGACTGTAATTTTTCAATTTTTAGCACTCTCTTTTAAAAAGTGGAAGCTGTGGCTTTTTGACACTATGACATAATGCCTTGTTTCTCTCTTTCATGTCTTGGTTTGTTTTATTGTGAATGTGTGCCAATCGAATATCACAATCATTTGTTTGTTTAAAAATCACTGATAAAGCCATGAAGTTAGATTTGTTCACAAAAACTCTGTATTTTGACAAGCACCAGCATAATAAGAATATATTAGTGACTTAAGATATAGTATCATTGGTATAAATTATTATCCAGATAGTGCAAAGGTTTTAGCAAAATAGGCCCAGTTCATCCAACCTAGATAATCAGGAATTGGTGTTGATACAGACTGACACAGTTTCATCACAATAAAAGTTAAATATTCACCCTGCGTATTTAACCTAGTTTGTATTGCTAGTAAAACATAGCACCAGAATTGTTTAATCAAAGAGAATTGTTCACACATGTTTGTCGAAGTGTAGTTCTTGGGGGCCACAGTTGTAGAGGTAACAGACTCGCCTCCAACCTCTGAGATCAGAGGTTGAATTCCAGCCGGACCTCAAGTGGGAAACTTTGTATCTGCTTGCTAATGGTCGGCAGTTTACAGATCTTGACCAACTATACTGGTTCCCTCAATTCTTCCTACTACCCATCACAAGATAATTGATATAGTACTTGACAACTGGAAACCGTCCTGTCGTGGATCTCTATGGCTCATCGTTTACAATTCCCATCTTGTCCTACAATATCACTGTCTTGTCTTGAAACACTTCCAGTCCTGCTACTTCCAGTACCAGGACTCCACCTCCAGACAGTCCGTGAACATTAATCAACCATACTTGAAAGCAAACTGGCTGTTGTAAACCAACCTGACTTGCTCACTCTCATCAAGACGGGAAGTCTCTCAGTTTTCAGCCATTGGGTTGGTAGCATATCAGCAGGACAAGCCAGGAACACTTACAGACAAGTTGTAAACAGAAACTGACAAGCCACTTATACAACAGACAGGAACTTTGTAGGACAAGCTGGCTTCAGTTTTACGACTGGTTTGCGCAGTGCATCATTTGGAATCTGGCATCTGAGAAATTACATCCGGCAGTGTTTCAAGAATAGGAGTTGGTTTCTTACAGTTATCTATGTCAGTTTTGAATTGAAGTTGACTGACTTTATATTTTATGATATATTTTTTTACGAGAAACACTGCTGCTTATTATTTGACAATAGGTCCTAAGAAAGGCAGAAGAGTAGGGAAATTAGACGTTCCCACTGACAGTGTTCCTAAATTTGAGCTGGGGGACACAGCAGTGAATATTCAGCAGAGGGAGTAGAAGGAGGGCAGAGAGAGGGAGGAGGAGGCACGACAACAGCAACAGAGGGAGGAGGCAAGAGCAGAGGAAATATACTTTCAAGAGGAGGGGCAGCCAGGAAAAAGGGCCAGGAAGAAAGAAGTGACACTGAAACAGAGGCTGCTGGAAGAGAGGCGGGATCATCACAGTCACATTACAAGAAGGGGCGCATGACCAATGTATGTCTCACTGATTCTGTCAGGGAGGCTTTGTGGACTTTGTGAAGGACCACAAGGAGTTGTACAACAAGACTAATGAGCATTTCACAGACACAGTGAGGAAGGAGTCCATCTAGGAGGAGTTTGCCAAGAGTCACAAGCTGTCTGTCAATGTGTGCAAGCCCTGGTTTGACTCACAAAGGACACGTTACATAAAGGTGACGCAGTCAAAGTCTGGACAGGCAACAGAGGAGATGACGTAACATCAGACTTGGATACAAGACAAGCTGGGATTCCTAACATCGCACATCAGATGCAACAGGATCAGCAAGTTGTCAGCCTTCAATTCGAGGAGTAAATGTTTAAAACAGTGGACCTATGACTTGTAAAACAATTTTTTTTTCAAAAACACCAAAATGATAATGAATTTTAAAGAAATTGAAAACAAATTGGGCAAACGTCATGAGATTTTGCCCCCACCCAAAGACTGAAAAAAACACTAACAAGTTTGACTTAAATCAGGGTCTGATGTGGGGTTAGTAAGTATTTTGACCTTTAGATTCGATCTTTGACCTTTAGCTAAACAGTTCAAATTCACATGAGATTTTGGAGATTTTATGTTTAAAATATGAGGCAAGTTTACGAGAAAATATTTTAAGGCGGGCTTTCTTTGGACAAAGCATTAGTTGAGTGTTTAAAACAGGGACCTATGATTTGGTTGGAAATTGTTTTGAGACTTTTTGGAAATAAAATGGAGTTGTTATGAAAAAAATTGTTGGAAGTTTTAGTAGCACCAGCTAAAATAAAAGTTCTTGAAATAATTGGTTAGTCCCAAAAATGGTTGATAGTAGTTCTGAAAAGGACTGATAGATGCCAGCTTCTGAACCCAGGGTCGTCAGTTGATACATCTCAGATCCTGTCCCCCTGCCCGGCAATTTCACCCATATGATTGAAGTAGTCTTTTAGTAGTTCTCGTTGATGTTTGGCTTCAATCAAAGGATTCCTGTAGTTCTCATTTGACACACACAGGGCCTGGTCATTCTGTTGGGCCACTACATTATTATCTGAAGTTGGTACCATCTGCCACACCCTGGTGTGCCCTCAGCATGTTATGCAACACCACACACGTAAACACAATGTCTCTGACAACCCTTGCCTTTTGTACCATGGTGGCCAGTAGTACCCTGAAGCGGTTCACTAAGATTTCAAAAGCGTTTTCCACCACTCTCCTGTCCCTGGAGATCCTGTAGTTGGCTATTTTTTCCCTTGTCAGTTGTCTTCAGCTGTATGGTTTACCATCCAGGGCATCAAGGTAAAGGCGTTGTTACCCACCAAAAAGTAGTGTCTGACCCTCTCTGCCCCAGGGTTTGGGTGCTGGAAGCCCCAAGGTCCTATCCTCGATCTTCTCCATCAAAATGCTTTTGTTGAAAATATGGTCATTAGAACAGGAACCACTGGACCCACAGTATCTCCACATGAATCTGTATTCTGGGTCCATCAGAGCCAGGAGAACCAGAGAAAAGAAGCCCTTGTACTTGGAGTAGTGCTGGCTTCTTCATGGCGATATACTTCCAATCTATAACACATTCAGCATGGGGGGCATTCCATCTGGTTCTGAACTTCTTCTCCACCCTTTTTAATTCATTAGGGCTATCAGGGCAGTGCAGATATTTGTCCTGGAATTCAGTAAGGATGGCTTGGCAGACCAGGGTGACGAATTTGCAGCTGGTAGGGCAGTCAACCAACCAGTGGTATTGTAGGGAGGTGTAGGTCACCCCCGTGGCCAGGTATCTCAGGGCTATGGCTAGTTTGAGTCCACCTTCCAGTGGCTTCCTGAAATTGGTGACTTACTTCTTGATGAGGTGGTGAATGCGTTCCTCCATGAGGTTAAAAAGACAGGTGGCATTCTGTCAAAATTCTGGTATCCTGGTATGTCTGTGTGTGCGAGGTCTGCCAGAAGGTTGCTGTAGCATCCGTGTTCTTGTCTCTGAAGTATCCAGGGGTAAGATGACTTCCTTCTTCTCCTGAGGGCTGGCTTGGGCTGTGGCTGTACTAGTGGCTGTAGGGCAGGTGATGGCGCTGGGTTTAGCTGTATCCTTCTCTTTGTCTTTCCATCAAGATACAAATCAAAAGATTAAACTCAATAAAAATCAAATGTTCTCTAAGCTGATGTAAGAAGTCTCTGTGATGTGTAGCTGGCATCTTTGCAGTAACAAATGATGTTTTTTGAGAGCCAGAGGGAATTTATATAGTTTTTGTTCGATCCTCTTCTGGATCCCAACTCCTGGATTAAAGGAGTCCAGTCAGGGTGGTTCGGGAAAATGCTCCAGTCCTGTCTGTTTGTTGGGTTTATCAAAGATTTTCTAGTAGGTGTTTATGGCTAGTCCTGGTAGTTTCCCTCTTGTCCTGAAGAAAATGATCCGACCCAAAGTCAAGATCTTCATCAAAACAAGCTGGTATATTTTATGTCCTGTCAGAAAGATGTAACCAAGCCAGCATTTTTGCTTGCTTTTTTTTGTTTTTGTCCCTACTTCCACGACTTTTGCAACCAACCCTAGAGTTGTAGAGTCGGTTACTGGGTCGATTCCAGCAGAACACGCCAATAAGGATGAAATTACAGCCAACAACTAGAGAAGTGCCTACCTCAAACATTTTAATTGGCAATGTACTGTAATACCACTTGGATTAACAATTTATTTTGTTACTTTGCAATATTTTTAAAGGGATATTGCTAATTCTATTTGCTTGCTTGTAAGTTTTATCGTTTACAGCATAACTCCAAAACTACTTCACAGGTAATAATGAAATTTGTAGGGAGCATCAGATCTGCTACCACAAAGAACTGATTTGAATTTGGGAAAGATTAAGTCAATATAATTGATTCCGGAGCAATTTTAATTACATTACCACAGAAATCATACAAAACGAGTAATAAACTTCGCGAAAATTTTGCAAAGTCTACACTTGGATCAAATATATCCTTGTTTTGCCTAATATTTAACTTAGCCTGTGAAAATTGTCACATAAATGATTTTAACATTTTTTATTTCATTGGTAATTACACAATATATTTGAGAATAAATCAATCATTGCAAAGTTCTTATTTACAACACAAATATCCATAAAACCATGGATTCAGACACTGAAAGTACCAGTTTTTGCCCATATGTGAAATGCATTACCATACTTACCAATTAGACACAGCAGAATTAGAAGAGAGAAATACATCTTTGCACTGTTCATCAAGGTATACCAACACCTTCCTCTGAAAATTTAAGAGAATTAAAATACTGAGTAAATGAAGTCATTTATAACTACCTTTCAGACAGTGAATGGACCAATAACTTAACAAGTTTATCCTTTACACAAGTTTTGGTTGTTCTGAAGTAATAGGTTGTAGATTTAATATCATAGATCAATATGTAAATATCCCTAATGGAATACCATTTCAACATTTTGATATTTTAAAGATTTTAAAAGAATTTACTTTGGAAATGATCCACGCCATTTTACTGATTTTATCTGCCTCTTTCAGCGTAATTCTTTTTATATTTTACTCTTGAATTTCCACTGAACAGAATTTATCTTTACATGTCCTTTCCATGAGGGAATGTTTAAGTAGTTTGTTCATTCAGTTAAAAACATATACATTGATGGTAAGACATTCAAAAGGTAAATGAAATTGCCAAAGTTTTTATTCCCAAAGACTGTATTTGATTATAATTTGACAATTTGTCTCAGATTATTTCCTTAGAGAGTGCAACATGATGCATTTCTGGTAGCTTTAAGGCTAGAAAAATAATTTTAAAAGGTATCATCTGCATATTTTCTGATCTATTTCAACATTTTATGATCTCTATAATTTGAATTTTTTATGGTCATTGCCAAAGGTTATGTACACAGAATAGATAGATATAATGGTCCATCCTATCCGCATGACCATTGAATATTAAAAATTGTATGATCTATTCATTATGTGTCTTATATTTATGAAAGAGGAATTAAATGTTTACAAAACTTGCTTCATGTTATTCCGTTATCAGCAGTCAAATCAGTTCTCATTTATCAAAATATTCACAATTTGAAAGAATGGGGGTGATGTTTTTTCCAATATTATCTGCCTTTCAAAAAACCTTTCTTTGCAAAAGTTGTTGTATTATCTATTTATTATTTGTTTTCAGTGTTTTACATTTGTGAAAGAGGTATTACATTGTTGTAAAACTTTCTTCATGTAATTCCATTCTCAACAGTCAAATCAGCTTCCGTTGATAAAAATATCCACAACAAAGTAGGTAACGTTTTTTCCAAAATTATCTGCCTTTCAAGAGGCCTATCTGTGCAAGTATTTGGTTATCTTTGATGTTGTGGCAAAAACATCGTATATTACTTTTTTGTCTACAGACTGTCATGAATTGTAATGTAGTGTGATGAGTGCCTGTCTCATCAGTGAAGTTAATAGGCTACATTAACACTGGCATGGGTGGCTGCTTCAATGCATTACCTGTGTCTCTGATGGCTTTGTAGCTTCCACTAGTAAATCGAAAGCCCCTTTGGCCTTCTTAAACCTTAATTTTTATAGCGAACTTAATGAGAAAAGTTAGAATCACACATCCTGAGCCTCACAACCTTAAAAAATTGTGTTAAGATCAAACATCTGGTAATAAATAAGGGTTAATTTTCCTTTGTGACATAGTTAGTCATAGTATTTAGTATTTTTGTCAATATCAAACATTCACTGTGTTCCGAAAAAAGATGCATTTAGCTTTGAAATGCCCCTCTCTTCACCAGGATATTGCAGGTAATATATTTACTTATGAATGTTCTGTACTATGTACTGATTTACAAAGTTTGCTATCTATTATATTTGTAGAACCAGAGGGGAGTCTAATGATGTCACTACGTGCTGGACTTTGTATCCCACAGTATCCGAAGTGTCCTTAAATGACTTGGGAACTGGATGGAGGCACTAATTAATATTGGTTGATGGCTTCTGTTTCTCTTGAAGACATTATCACTATGATGTTGATAGTTCTGGATGTGGTGATGCTTGAGGGTCTGTGGAGGGGTCATCTGATGCAATGTGTTGAGTTAATGGCAGCTTACATAACTGAAAAACTCTGTAGCAAAATATCTAAACAGGCTGGAAGTTTTTGAGGTTTTTTTTACTTTGTGTCGCTAAAGAGTGACACTGAAGCATTGACAGCTGATTTGGAGAGTTCTTAGTACAAGCTTAAGCTGGCAGAAGTTGATAATTCATCTAACATGAAGTACATCTGATGCTTTTTGGATGGCTTTTGCTTTTGATTTGCCAGTCTGCTGCTTGGTTTTGGAGAAACTTGAAATGTCTGTGATTTTGAAGGTTTTTCCCTGCCCTGAACATACAAAAATGTTTTTATGGCACATAGGTAGCACTGGGTTCTAGCCACAATAGGGTCAAGCCTGAATATTGCATCAAGCTGACAAAGCTTGTTTGGGACTCCAGGGCTAATCAATGGGCCTGGCTCTGTATCAAAATATAAAATACAATTCAGTCTTGACGGTCATAAAATCACTCTCTGACAAGTTAGCAGCCTCTTGTGCCAGAAAAGAAAGCTTTCTGTCAGTCTTCTCATTTTTTCAGTATTCTCTCTATCCCTGCCTCCCCTGTCTCTTCAATCACTTCGCAACTTTTCCCTTCAGCCATCATTTGAATATTTTACATATATAAAGCATTGAAAATAAACTAAAAAATCTTATGTGACTGTTAATCTTATCCTTGACTTTAACTTTAAAAAAAAACTTTAAAAACCCAAAACGCATAGATAATTGCTCAATATCTGCCTCTTCCACTAGTCTCCCGGAAAAGTGATGACTCTGATATAAAATTCACTGACTGCAAGGAAAATCAGTAGATAAGTAGATTTCCATCTGATTTTTAATTTGAAGGCATAGTTAGACACACAATAAGTTGGAAAGACTTATGTTGAATCAAGATGATATCCGAGTGATCAGTCTGTATGGGATTACAATCTCTCTGAATTGTATTCCAACCTAATGATTTAACTTTAATGTCATTAACTTAATTTGCCTGATCCAGATTGTTGGCTGCATGAACAGAGTCACTAACTTTCCCAGAAATATCAGTTCTGCAGTGTTCTGCAGTGTTGTCACCTGTGAAAATATTGGATCACCATTTCAAATCAAGGAATCCGTCTTTTTAAGCACGAGTTCTAGCAAGGCTCTCACTTCTCTGGACTTTCATGCAGCAATGGGCTATCTTAGTGCCAGGATGGGTGCACTACTCATATCTCTGATGGCTCTGTGGACCGCGCTAGTAGACCGAAACCCCTTTTGGCCTGGTTTATTTCACTAGAATAAGCATACAGTTATATAATGCCTAGCACTTTACTATGTGAACATAAAAAAGAAAAATCTCGGTAGAATATACATAAAAACTTGTATGATGATGTGAATAGACAGGCTTTTAATGTCTTTTTAAAGTCCAGGATGGCATTACAACTTCGGAGTTCAGCAGGTAAGCTGTTTTAAAGCCACTGTGAGGCAGAGATAATTCTAATACAATTAGCACATTTATAGTGCCTAATCTCTGACGAAAGACAGACTCAAGGAGCATAACACCAAAAACATTGTTTAATTTTCATAAGCCAGAGACGATGCAGGGGTACGCCCCACAGAGAGAAAAGGAGAAGAATGGAAAAATTAGGGTGGATTTGGTCTTGAGGTAAGACTTCAGCCTTGACCTGAAGGAGGTAAGTGAATTTGCAGTGCAGACTACATCAGGGAGGTCATTCAAAATCATAGGTGCATAATACTCGAAACTGATGCCAAAATGCTTTTGAGACTTGAAAACTAAAGCAAAGTTGGGGACATCAAGAAACATACCATAAGATTGACTTTGACAAGTATTATATGCACTATGTCTGGGTATCAGAAAGATTTCAAAGTACTTGGGAGTACCCCTGTGTAGAAAATTGAATACTCGGTGGTGCTGCCCACAATTCCAGCAAAACTATTCTGAACACACTGAAGTTTGCTCAGGTTGAGATCAGAGAGACCTCTGAAAAGAGAGTAACAGTACTCAAGGTGACTTCTGACCAGTGTGTTTGGCAGCCATTAGGGCAGCTTCTTTTTCTTAGATGTCCTGCGAGTCACATAAAATCTCTGACATGAGCAAAACAAGTCTTTCAGACTTTCATGATATGGCACGAGAAAGAAAAATCAAAATCAAACCATACGCCAAGGTTCCTAACCACATCTACTAGTGGTATAAGATTACCAAGTATATTGACTGGGAAGGGACCAAGTGACCAATTTTAAGGCAGACTGTCTGACATTATAAAGTCCATTTAAGCTGACATGGTCATTCAATTGAGAAGCAACAACACATTCAACAATTTGTGATATAAAGCCCAACCCTTAAATGGGTCTGTAGTTTTTTATCAGTGGGGTTACAATAGCCTTCTTAAACTCCTGTCTAAAACCCCTGACAATGAGCAGTTAAAAAGCCTAGTTATTGAGGGCAATAGAATATCTATGCATTCCTTCACAAGAAAAGTAGGCCATGGATCTAGCAAACAAGATTTAGTGGGTGACCTAATGATAATTTTTTCTAATTTCTTCCTGAGAAACTTGTTTAGGGCATCTAAATTTAGGCACATCATGTGGAGAAATGATGAATGAGTCACTAGTAGAAAATGAGTTTCTGATTTGGGCTATTTTGTCACTGAAAAAAATGGAAAATCGGTCAGCAAGGCCTTTCTTAGATTTATGAGAAGGGAATACTGTTTCAAGACTTGAGTGCAGTGCAGAGCAAAAAACCTGCCATAGCTTTTTAGAGTCATTACCATTTTCTCTGACCAGGTTTATAAAGTAATTAGCCTTATCTTTGTTGACCATTGAATTGCACCAAGCAATCTGTCTACGAAGATTCATTCCAGTTGCTGTCTGACGGCTTTTGCCAGCCTGTAGGACTCACATAGCCAACCAGCAGCTGGTTTAGTAAACATATGAGTAATTAACGGTGCATGCTTATCAAGCAATTTGCTTAATTTGTCTAAGTATTGTTTACATAGAACATTGACTCTATTCCCAGGATATCAAACAATTGAGCAATTACACAAATCCTTACACAAACTGACCCTGTCAAATTTATGATACCTATTAAATGTAACAACATGTGTCTTTTGTGAGGGAGGTTTAACTGAATAAAGCTAAGCGAGGACAAGAGCATGATTTATTTGTGAAAGGTTAGTTACCGGTGTGTTTGTTGATATGTAGGGTCAAGTTACTGCAAGATGAAAAGATGATGGAACCGTTAACACACTTAATGAGGTTGTTACCAAAGCAAAGTAATGGCCAACTGCTAAGAAACTGTGCTCTAAAGTATTTAAATCACAACATACCAAGGGAAAATTTAATGACACAAATACAGATTTAAAACCTCCATATCAACCTAAGTCTAAATCAACAACAAAATGAGTTTTACTTAAGGGGCTATCAACGTAAGTACATAAAATTTGTTTACGTAACGCCCGCTAGATGGTACAGCAGACAGAGTCACTGTTGCTATGCACGGACTATTATTTATGAGAAGGATATTTACGTCATTTTCTTTCAGCCGTTGAAAAAGATCAGTACAAGACACTGCATATAGTTCTAGGTTTTGTAAACATCACTCTTGAATTCTTTATGCATATATATAGATATAGGCTCACTTGGAAAAATCAATAATGGTCTGGTGGATCTTACCAGTTTACTACTGTGTGCCCGTCTTTTCTGCACTGAGAAAATGAACCTTCTTCATAAAAAACATGCACTGCACGTGTGTATATAGCCTTTCTGCTTACTTACAGTGAAGCATATCTTTTATACACACTGAATCTACATTAATATCACCTTAATTGTCAATATAATAAATCTATCTAGTGTTATTCTATTCTGATAAAAGTTTTGTAAGTGTAACAATAATTTACAAAGCTTTGTTTACATTAGTCAACATACTTCTTACACTGAAAAGAGTATCTGTCCATGTGAAATATAATTCTCACTGATGGAGCATAATATGTACATATATTCAATGAGAATGGAGTAGTTTACTTATAAAAAATGTAGACATAACAAGTAAGGAAAATTTGTTTTTATTTAGAGACATATACTGGAAGATATAGAAAGTGAAATTAAAATAGAATATTTTGTATAACTACACCTTAGTTACTGGTGAGAGGCTATAAAAGTTGGTTGAGAGAGAAGGGAGAGGCTCATGTAGTGTGACACAATATATAAACCATGCTGTTCTATATAAAGATCTAAATACATACACAAGGCTCCAAAAGCATACAGATTAAATTGAATGATTTACAATTTTAAATAGTGGTTTCTTGAAATTTTAAATGAGTGTAATGTGAAATAGTGATGAAAAAAATGAAAACATAAAATGTTATGTTTCTATGTTTTTTCTCTGGAAATAAATGCCAAAATTAAATGAAAATCTAATTCATTCAAAATTTCCGTGAGACGTTTTTCTTTGGAATAGTGTGTAAAAAACTGCTGTTGCTTTTCTTTTTGTCTGCTAATTGTGTCACAAGAGGAAGGTATGCACTCTGTTTTAGGTGTCCAGATATAGAACATATTTATTTCACATTTATCTTAGTTATTTGCTGTTTATGTGTGTATATATATATAACTTTAAAACAACAAAAACATTTTATGGTATAGTTTTATTTCCCTTATTCAACATATCACAGAACAAACAAATATATTCTCCACAATAATATCTGACTTTAAGCCTTAGAAATATATATCCCGGAAAAATCATTCCCATATTATAAACCACTTTTGTCGGCCGTAAAAGTAATGCGTTACGTTGATAGCCCCTTAATACCAGTATTGTGGAGAATAACTGTCCAAGTATAATATAATACCACATAAGCCCATATAATGCTCTTATAAAAATACGCACAGAAAACAGATTTACAAGTGTACATGTGTCTGAGACATTCTGGGTGTAATCTAGGATCAATATATATGTCTTATTCAAAATATATGGAAAACTCATATGGTGAACTGAACCGGATTAAAAGCATTTGTGTTCTGAGTGCTAACACTCCTTTAATGTCAATAAACCTAAGACACATGTCATTCTAGAATAATCCTAATTCTAAACTTTTGGCATTTTTTTGTGAGAAAAGCTTTTATCAACTTATTCCATGTAGTTGCACATACAATGGCTTTCGTATCAAGAAACTGGCAGGGCAAAGACATACTGATCAATAAATACTGTATAAATATATGCAGAAGTAAATACATAGCACTGGTTCACTTACTTGAAATGACGTAATTCATACCTTAGGGTATTGGACTTAGTCAACAAAATCCTCTTGATATTAGTAAGCATAACTACAGACGTAACATTATTTGTTCAAGTTTGTTTATCTTTCTTATCCCTCTCTGATCTGTTAGTACTGACTTATGGCTGATTCATGCTGGAATGAAATAGTTTTATATGGCAGGATATGCATTTTAACTCTGGCGATACTTTTCAAATTATTTCCTATTTATTCTTCGATTTCTTTTGATGTTTTGTTTAATATTTTTGCATAATAGCCTACTCTGAATGCATATTAAAGTCAATATTTTTATTTCGAGTTTCCTTTAATATAGATATATTTTTCCACAATTTTCAATAACAAGTGGAATTCTTTTTGGGGGGTTGACATTTAGGTGTCAATCTTAATCACTCCTGCACCCCACTTTAATCGATTTATCCATATATTTTTGTAAAGTTTTGGTTGGGCACCTCTGATTGGTCAGCAGCTTGATCCGTTGGTTGACCAAGGGGATAATGGTCAGACCTGAACTGGCAGTCGACGTGACAAGACTGAATATTTTACAAAAAAAATATTTTTAGTATTTATTTAGTTTTTTATTCGTTTGTGTAAGTTTTAACTTAAATTTTACAGTCTTGTCTCTGGTTACACACTATATTCAACAGATGGCAACTCGTCAGAAGCACAGAATAGCAGGTAAACCTTACAATTTGCGTAGAAAAGTTGAGATTCCAGTTGAATTACAGGTTCAAGATGATGGTGCATTTTTGAATGAATTTTCTTCACAGCAACCCCGGGTCAATCCGGTTTGGCGAAAGCTAGTCATGCAGTACTCTTATGTCAAATGGGGCAAGGTAAAATTGTTAGCTGGGCTGAAACAGGAAAAAAATTGACCGGAACTGAAGAGCAAATGCACAGAGACATACATCCGGACCCCCCACCAATATTGGTGGTCAAAAATTCAAGAAACAGGGTCAGACTTTTGAGAAAAGTGCCAATTTATATATTTTAATGACAATTCTTGTACTATTGCCAAACACCAGGAAACAAAAGGGGTGCTCTAGGCATATCTGCAGTTATTGTTTTTCACAGGATGGCAAGGTCAGCACTCATAGTGCCAGTGATTGCAAAAAATTCTGTAAAAGACGATTAACCCTGGGCATGGTTACTAGGGCTCAGTTACAGCCTGATTATGTCCAGGATGATTTTCACAATGATTCTATGTCTGTGCTTACCATGGTTTTCATCACTCGGTTCCCAGGTTTGACCTTACCTTGACCTTGCTTTGACCTCATCAGTGCATTTGTTCAAATCCCAGATTGTAAATCTTACATTTGCAATGTCTTCCAATTTATTTTAGCTTCTAAAATTGTGTAAAACGTTCAGTAATCATTTGCTTCAATTTTATCTCACATTAGTGGAATTTGGAATTTGACTTTCATTTTTCCATTAATGTGGTCGTATCCAACTTGGTAGTCTTGCGTTTGAATATTCTCAGAGCTCTCTCCTCTGATATTCTTATATTATTCCCATTTAGTTGGGGTGGGGGAGTGTGACGGCATCACTAAATCAATGTAATCTATAAAATGTTGTTTGTTTCATGACAAAGAAATGTTATGAGCTTTTGCTCATTTTGTTGTATTAATATCAATGTGCAAGTGGCATATAATTACTTTTTAAAATGAGGTACTCATATTTCTAACTAACAATTATTTAAACAAATTGGTGGATAAAAGAACCTCTTTACGAAGATATAATTCTCATGCATGCACACACCTCAATAGATAAAATAATTGGAGATCAGGGTTTAAACTGCTTAAAATATTTCTTAACCTTTGACTTTAAAATCGTGTGAGCCTAGGGTTCGAATCCTTTAACTTTTAAATCGTGTATGCTTAGGGTTTAAGCCCTTTATTTTTTTCAAATTTTTATTCTACTTAATTTACTTCTTTTTATTTTACTTCTCAATAGTTGAACATATTTACACTTTATTGTGTGAAGTTACGTATTTGGTTGGCCAGTAAGTACCTGGTTGTAAGGAGACCTTTTTATCTATTTTAACACCACCTTATTTTAAATGTTCTTGGATGAAATTGGTGGTCCTTAGAAGTCCAACTCAGGAAAGCTGGAGAATAAGGCAGGTGGTGGAGCATAAACCACTTTCAAACTACAGGCGGCATAAGCTGCAGTAATAGGTGTTTTGTTAATATCACTGTCCTAACATTTGATGTCCACATGCAAACTTGTAAGACAGTGGTCATAGAAATTTTAAAATGTTTAAAATTTCCACCTTTGAAGCGGTGACTGTTAATTACTGCCATTCTCCATCAGTCAGCATATCTTGTGCATGCTATCCCTGTCCCTACATACCTGTATCCATCCATATCAGTGACATCTCTGCAGATAAACTTTTCATAAGGTAGCTGGAGGTGTGGTCCATGGTTGGTATAAGGATGTGACTTGTTCACATTTTGGTAGCATGTGTTTGTCTGACGGCTACATAAGGTGAGTAGAAATAAATGGAGGTTGTCTCTTGGTGATAGACATTTGTACTACGTTATCCTGCTGTTACTAATGGTTACACATCAAGTCCCTTCAGTGGCCATGTGAGTCAAACCTTATGGATACACCAAATCTCTGAAGATATGAGGCATCCAGGGAGGTGGTTGCCCCAGCAAGTAAACCTTTTAACCGCAGGGTATACCACCTGTAATGTGAAGGATTATAAGGGTGGTGGGGATGACTCAGTGGAGCTAGAGGTGTTCGGTGGCAAGAGGGATGTAGCTGATATGGCTATGGCTGTTGTTGATGTAATGCTAATGTTTCTAAAGGGCATGATGATCCACTTGTATGCACTGTTTTCACTCTACTATATTGATTGGTTGTTTTCACATCCCGGATCACCCTTTGCTTTAAGTGATTTCCTCCCTTTTACTAATTTTATTAGAACTGTTTCTTTACAACTAAATCTGGCTGATGTGGATAGTCTAACACTCTCACAAATCCATTTTCCCTCTATATGACAAAAACAAACTAACTAATAGCACCAATCAGTAAGAAAAAATATGGACAAATATCGAATAAAAAGCAGTCATATAGTATTATCCACCCCTTCTTCACACTGACAAGGTACAAAATGTATAATTCTTTGCTTAATGTGACAGTTAATATACAAATAAAATAGTCATCAGTCAGCCATCAGTGATGGATCACCTTCGAAGTAGCCACTGGCTAACCCTTAATCATGAATTTCACTATTATTAAAAACAAAAAAGCACAAAACAATGAGTGCCTGAGAATGCACCCACTTTTGCCCACCTACAGTCCTTAAAGAAAAGAAGGAATTTCCCCAGTTCAAGCCAGATGTGAGAGTTACAAGTAATGAAAGACCCTAGTGGGGAATATATATACTATAGTATTTTATTATATAAACAACTACATCTAATTTTTACATACAATTACAGATGGTACATTTAACATACATTACAATCTGAGGCCACCTTAAGTTAATGGAACCATGCTCATTGATGCATGGTGTAGGGTTGTCCTAGCAACCAGTCACAAGGATAAGGTCACCCTAAACAAATTTCTTTTATTGCATATTCTAGACTGACATTGATGTAGCCTCAAAGTGAATTTGAGTTAAATTAATGTTTAAAATGCTAGTTATTTCAAAAATGTTTACGAGAATATCAAATCTGCATAACAAATGAAAACATCACAGTATTGACTGAACTGGATAAGTAAGGGTTTGCAAAGATTTATAGAACAAAATATTTTTACAAGACAGACCCCATTATAAAGCACAAAACAAGAAATGTCTAAGAATGCAAACACCTTTGCACACTTACATTCCTGAAAGAAAAGAGAAAAAAACTGGATAGGATCCATCTGTTCCAGTGAACTACATTGTATAAAAATATTACCCTGATCAAAATCCAAGTTATATGTGCTGACAAAAAAGACATACAGTTGATATTAAAATATCATCAACCCCTCCTTTGAATATTTGTAAACATTTTGAAGTTAAAACCAATAACTTTTTAGTTAGTTTTTAGTAAAAGGCACTATTAACATAGAAATAAGATCAATACTTTTGACATCAACCTGGTTTCTTGTTTACACGTGGCAGCCATATTCAGTGAGAGAAGATTTTTCTGAAGTTAACCAAAACTTTAACAAGAAAACATGATAACCATAGCAGAAAAAAAAACTTTTACATAATTAAAAGTAAGAACAATGTAACAAGAGTTTGACTCAGTGATGTCTATTAAAACCACATAATCCTACATAAAACTGTATAAATTACCTGTAAAATGATTTTATCCGTGAATCTTTTCATTCACTGATCTTCCAATGTCCCTGTTCTATGAAACAGTTCGTTTTTAAGGCCAAACAAAATGTGAGGCCAAAAGTAATAACATGCGCATGGTACAATAGATAGCTCACTTCTAAAACACTCTGACATTACGTCATAACTATAATAGGAACAGTGAGTGATACATAATCTAAATATATTTGCATTGACAAATCTTCATGTATTATTGACTATTGATTGGATGACAAGTGTTCAAGTTTTGCAATGGAATCAAGCCTTACTTGGTTCTACCAAAATCATCTTTACAGAGTTGTCTTTCAACACGAAAGCAGGATTATAGCTTATGTGTAAGCCAGTATGCCAAGGAATAAAATTTTGCATTTTTGAAAATGAAGGGGTTGGTTTGACCTCCACAAATACATCCCAGCTTGTCTGGATCAGCCTCTCAACTTGTCTTGGGGTGAGACTATTTTTCAGAACAATCAAATGTAAACATTTTAGGACAATTCTAACCTAACCCCATTAAGCTATACTGACACCCCAACAAGTCTGGCGCAGTGTGCACATTCACCATACCATGACCAGATTGATTAATTCTTGCAGTCGGGATTGCCAGTCAGGATTCAAGCACTACTCCCCTAGTTGCTGCTGTAACTTTTCATTTCTCATAAGAAAGATGCCATTTGTACATCAGAGTCACTTCCTACTGAAGATTAGGGCCTTTCTGTTTTTATTGAATGTATATTTTCATTTTTCCCTCAGATTTGAGGACAAAGAAGGACACATGAGGAACATCTGAACCAAGGATCAACACTTGCGGCCAACATATGCACCACAGCCCAAACAATCACCCAGACCAAAAAGCCACAATACCCCTAGGTTTTCCCATGGATCTGTCAACAAAAAGATGAAGGATGCTACAATGACCTCTTTGCTGAGTTAATACAGATTGACTTTCCAGATTACCAGAAATTTGTGGGGACAGCCACAGCACTTTTCTACCTCATTTAGGAGTGGATATAACACTGTGTGGAGAAGGAAGCCACCATTTCAGGCAGCCTTTAGAAGTAGGCTAAAAGCTGGCCGTAACACACAGAAACCTTAGAGTAGAAACATACAAATCATTGGGGTATCACTGGATGGTGGGATGCACCACCATATGTAAATCTGTTCCTCTTGTCTGCAGTGCAAAAATTGATGAAATCCAGGCCAGGGATGGGGCCGAGGTAATAGAAGTAATAGATTTGCTGAAATTTAAATGTAATAGTAATAGATTGAAATTTTGAAAATGTTATAGTAATAGATTGCAAAGTAATACAAAAATCTATTACTTCCTATTACATTGACTAACTGTTGTTTTGTTCAATATGTCTCTATGTATAAACATTTCACTGAACTTGGATTTCTCAGAAGATGTTTTTCACCATTTTTATTGTTGTGTCATATTTAATAAAAGTTAGACAAGCCTTATTCCATGAAAAATACATGTATTATATGATAAATATATAACAATTAAATATAAATTTAAAAAAACATGTTTATAATCTTGATGTGAAAGTGTTTACATACTAAGTATTAGTCTCACTATATTGTTCAGTCAATTGAACAACAATAGATACATCTACTGCTACATTCTTTTTATGGTTGTGAGTCAGTTTATGCAAAGGCTAATTGTAGTGATTTCTTTACTCAAGAATGTGACACTTTCAATAGGATTATATGACACCTTGTTAGATATTTCAATTGAAGCATCATTATTATTCTAATAACAAGACTGGGCTCTCTCCCTGCATGCTTTGATAGGATTATGAAATATCTTTGTACTGAAAGCCTTCAACACACATATCTACATTCACTACTTTTTAGATCTACATGTGTAGAATGTGATAAATAGATTTACAAAGTGTCTCTTCAGTGTTAATTCCACAGATATTGTAATGAAAGTAAATGCACAAACTTGCAACAAGAATGAAAAATATGCTCTTCACAGATTTCCTGCACTGTAAAAGTTATTTCAAATTTGAAAACCCATTTGAAGGTGGTTATAATTTTAAGTCACATTAATTGACTTTATGCTGAAGGACTTGTGGCTTCACTGAATGCCTGTGTATAATTTTGAAATAAAACTGTGGAATATTGTTTCAGTCAATGAATTATGGAGATATCTTGTTGATTTTCTTATAAATCCATTTAGACAACGCATTTGACTGCCAGCTGTTGACTGGCAGTGATTTAAAAAATTGTCAAACTTTATCTTTACTTACTAGGCCGACACAAAGTAATAGAAGTAATAGATGACAATATAATAGTAATAGTAATACCAATAGACAGCATGTAATAGACCTCATCCCTGATCCAGGCTGAGTATTTGCCATGCCCTACCACCACTAAAGACTGGAGAGAGATTCTAATTCTTATTGTAACAGTATTTTATAGCACTCAATCTCTATCTGAAGACAGACTCTAGGCACACTATACAGAAAAAGCAGCAATTCATAATCATTAACCAGAGACATAGCACGAATCATAGACAAATCGGCCCTTTGCCAAATCGGCCCCTGTCAAATCGGCCCCCAAAATAAAATTACCTGGTCAAATCGGCCCCCTGTAAAATAATTTATGGTCAAATCGGCCCCCTAGATATAGATAGATAAGTGTGCATAAGATTTGTGTAATTTTTTTCACAATAACCCCCAGACATTTAGGTTTACCAGTGAGTTCTATGTATCTATTCAGTTTACTCTGACCTCATAGATTTGTATTCAAAATCTTCACAGTGACTGGTATTATTTCATTTTCCCCCAAATAGTTATTGTATTATTACCAGTCACAAGAATAGATAAAATATTATGAATAAAATAAAATGTCCATTGTTCTATTTTATGCCCACAAGGGGGAGATAATTATCCTCTGCATGGACATCAAAGGGAACAATCAGCTTTTAATGTCTAATATTGTTTGTTTGTTTAAAGTTTTAGCTAGTAATCCCTATATTAAACAAATACCAAAGATCACTAAAGTTATAATCCCATCAACAGAGGCTGTGCAGGCAATGTAATTGCACTATTAATAATTCTTAGGTTACAAGGGATTGATTACAGCATCATGACATCTTTCATATATGTTAATTACATTTAGTTAAACAACATATAAGCTATTGTCTCTACTGTCAATACATAGTCATGCATATGTATCCACCCATCCAGCCTGATTACAATTAAATGATGCATTTCTCTATAAAAGGCTTCTTATTTTCTCTAAAAAGATCACAAAAGTTATGATCCCATCTGCAGAAACTAAGCATTTAGTATAATTGCACTTTTAATAATTCTTACATAAACAAGTATGTAATGGATATAGGATAAAAGGGATTAATTACATGATCCAATTATTTTTGATGTGTATCAATCACACCTAGCCAAAGTTCTCACCTTATACATAATTATAAAAATTTTAATTCATCACTATCTCAATTAAGGCATGTCATTTTTATTTTTCTGTTTCAATAATCCTGAAGAAATATCTTTATCAACCCAGTTGAATGCTCTCTGCAGGTCTATAAATAAGTTTTAATTACAAAAGTTTTCAACTGGGGTCCGATTTGTCCAGGGCCAAATTTTTACGGGGCCGATTTGTCCAGGGCCGACTTTTTTAGGGGGCCGATTTGCCGAGCGCCGATTTGGCAAAGGGCCGATTCGTCCAGCTCCCCATAGCACGGGTCAGCACCATGGAAGAAACAGGGGTTAAGGAAAAGTTCAGAAACAGATGGAATGTCTCATACTCTGTAGGTTCTGTAGATGGTTAACATATTGCCATAGAGAAGCTTATCATGTCTAGAGATGACTATAAACTACAAGGGTTTTTTTTCTCGCTGGTTCTACTAGCCCTGGTTGATGTTGAATACAAATTCCTTTGGGTAGATATTGGGAGCAATGGATCTTCATCAGATACTTGAAGGTGGCAACTTGGGACTTTCCCCACCTTCACCTCTGGTGAAGGGAGGGACTCCTTCCAATTTTTTCTTGCCGGGTGATGATGCCTTGAGGCCATGGTTTGTGAAACAATACACCAGTAGACAACTAAATAGGAAAGGGAGAATGCCAAACTACAGGATGTCTAGAGGCAAGAGGGTAGCAGACGGTGTGATTAGGATATTGATTAGCTCATTAAGCGTCCTGCTCAGTATAATGGAATAAAGGCCAACTGTTTTTAGAGATATGGTATTAACATTTTTTGTGTTGCACAATATTCTGAGGACATATAAAGGAGAAGGAGGCCAGACACATGACCCACTGGAAGACATCATGCTTGCACATCTGGGTGCGCAGGTCCTGATAGGAAACCTTAAATGTTGATATATATAGTTAGTTCTTTTGTATGAACCAGTCAGACCCTTTCTGTTTTGTTGAATATGACCCTTGTGAACATTTATGTTAGGTAAATCCTGATTGGTTAACAGATGTCTGACCACTGTATGGTGATTACCATGCTGTCATTCTTCATTTGATTATCGTCAGGCATGCATCACAAGAAAAAAATTTCCCACCCCTGACACTTTCCTCCCTCTATTTACAGACCCCCTTTGCTTGTGCTGCTGGTTTTGTCATTTCAGGGCTTGCCTGGATGTGGTGGTGTGCTGGACCGGTGCAAGTGACCTCTGGTTTTGGCTTGCTGCCTGGCTTTGATTGACTTCAGCATGAGTGGTGCCCTGTCCATTGATGTCTCTTTGTGGTCAGCTCTACATTTCTGTCAGGTGGCCGGTTCCTTCAGGCCCATGTTTTGGAAGTCACGCTGGTTGCTTGTATTCATGTCTTTGCTGGATAATGGCCTGTTGCCTGTGCTAAGTCAAGTAGTGCCTACCTTCATACCTGCCTGCTTCCAGTTACACTTGCTGCATTATTACTGTAGTTGCTTATGTTGTTTGTTGCTGTTGTGTTGCTAACAGCTGATGAATGATTTGTATTATAATTCTGTTTATTTCTCAACCTCACTGAGGCTTGTATATATGGATGCAGTTGTCTGATGCTATTTGTTGCTATGGTGTACAAGTGGACATTACCATCTTCTGCCATGCATTTATGAAGGGAAGACATATGCTCCCGCTCAACTATCTTCATATTACATCCGATACGGACAAGTTCATAGATTTATTAAGTCTTGGACTCTGACTAGAATACAGGAAAGGCCAGTTATTTTAATCATATTTTTCCAAGACTTTTCCAATTCTAATTCTAATTGGACTTTTATAGCGCTTAATCTCCCCAAACAAGAGGACTCTAAGGCGCAACAAAACAAAAAGCAGTCAACAAAATTCTGTGTCCAGGGACATAACAGGGGTCAAACACCACGGAGAACGCCAGGGGGATGATTCAGGCTAGGGTGGATATGCTTTGGTGTACAGGTAGGTTTTAAGCTGTTTTCTGAAGGAGGCCAGGGATGGAGAGGCACGAATCACATCAGGGAGAGTATTCCACACAGTAGGAGCATCAAACGCAAAACTATTACCAAACTGTTTGACAGATTTATGAACAGAGGGGCAGAACTTTGGGATAACTAGGAAATTACCACCACTTTGACTGTGCCTGGTACTATAAGAACTGCTGTAGGAAGAAAGATGTGGTGAAAAATACCTGGGAAAACCTGTGTGAAGATACTTATAAACAAGTGTGACTGTCTTGAACACAATGCGCTGTTCAACAGGAAGCCAATGCAGCTTCTTTAGCACAGGAGTTATGCTGGTGTATCGACTGGTGTTTGATACAATTCTAGCTGCACTATTTTGGATGCACTGTAATTTGCGTAGATTGAACTTGGACAGGCTCCTGAAAAGTGAGTTGCAGTAATCCAACCGACTACTAACAAGAGCGTTGGCTACAAGCACAGAAACATCGTGAGTAAGAAACCGCCTGACATGTCTGAAGTCACGGAGTTTAACAAAGCAACTTTTGCAGACATTCTGAACATGCTTGGACAACGAGAAATCTGAATCAAACCACACACCCAGATTTTTTACTGAATCTGCAGGGCAGAGTGAGTTGCCCAGGATATCAATTGGAAAACATGCTTTCAACTTATCCCTTTGTCTCTTCGAACCAAAGATGATAAACTCAGTCTTATCAGGATTCAGTTTGAGCTTACTAGTTGTCATCCACTCTTTAACATCATTTAGGCACTTATTTAGCTTTTCAAAGGCAGCAGATGCATTCTTCTGGGATAAATGTATATAAAGTTGGCTATCATCTGCATAGAAATGAAACTTTATTCCATTATGTTTGCTGATAATGGAACTGAGGGGGGTAGTGTACAATGAGAACAAAAAAGGACCCAGGACAGAACCTTGGGGAACACCAAAAAGGAGTTTACAAACATCTGACAAAGTAGAACCAATTTTTACTGATTGGTAACAGTCCATTAGGTAGGATGTGAACCATTTCAGAACGGAGCCACTGACCCCAAACCAGTTTTGGAGGCAACCCAGAAGAGTAGAGTGATCAATGGTGTCGAAGGCAGCAGACAAGTCAAGCAATACCAAGGCAGTGGTTTCACCTCTTGACAATGATAAGTGAACCTCATTTTTTATGTAGAGAAGAGCAGTCTCAGTTGAATGGCCCACCTTATATGCCGACTGGTACGGGTTGTCTAAGTTATTGGCATTAATATGTTCTAGCAGCTGCTTAGCAACCATACGTTCTACCAATTTAGATATAAAACTGAGACCTGATACAGGTCGATAATTCTTAAGGTCATTTGAGGGAAGATTTGGCTTTTTAATAAGTGGAGTGACCACAGCAGATTTGAAGGCATCAGGAACGCATCCCTCCATGAGTGAGCAGTTGACCAGCTTTGTAAGGGATGGTATCAATATATCAATGCATTCCTTAATCAGGAATGTCGGCAGAGGGTCCAACAGGCATGATTTTGTTGGTGATGCTTTAATTATTTTATCAACAGCATCTTCAGAAACTTGCCTAAAGACAGTAATTTGGGGAGGATCTGAAGGAGGGTTAACATCATATTCAGTGCCAGAAGAAGCAAAATTATCTCTAATCTTCTTAATTTTGTTGGTGAAGAAGGAGGCAAACTGGTCAGCCAATGACTTT
This sequence comes from Sabellastarte sp. h YS-2021, assembly GCA_964017235.1. NCBI lineage: Eukaryota > Metazoa > Annelida > Polychaeta > Sabellida > Sabellidae > Sabellastarte > Sabellastarte sp. h YS-2021. Next base: position 16,339,531 of record OZ024933.1, read on the forward strand.
TCGGACTCATGAGATAGAAGTGTAGCATCAGAAACCCTGTTCAGGGTTTTATGGAGCTCACGCCAAAGTTTTCGAGAGTCATGACTATTGTCTGAGATCAGTTCGCTATAGTAGTCTGATTTATCTTTATTTACAAGTGCATTGCACCGAGCAATCTGGCGATGAAGCCTACTCCTGTTAAGTGTACTTTTAGCCCTACGCCAGGTTCTCTCAAATTGGCGCCTAAGGGACTTTGCACGTCGATAATCATCAGACATCCAATCGGCGGACTCCTTTTTCGTCAATTTAGATATAAGAGGTGCATGCCTATCCAGAACATCACTCAAATCATGTACATATTGTTCATACAGATCGACAACAGCATCAGCTGGAGACTTGACGAAGGACGTATTTTCGAGATCTGAGCGGAAGTCAGACATATTGATACGGTGGAACCTTCTATATTGAACTACATTTGGAGTATGAGACACTTGAAAAGGGAAGGCAACTGAACATTTGACTAATGCGTGATCGGAAACAAAGTCACAAATTTTAACATCAGCAATGGTGTCCTGATCACAGGGGGATAAAATCAGGTCCAATATGTGACCATGTAGATGAGTAGGTTTATTAACTAACTGTTTGAGGTCACATGAATAAAGAAAGGTAGTGAATTTCTGACCGTCACCAACTGGAACATCAACATGAATGTTGAAGTCGCCACAAATGTAATATGAAGAATTAATGGATGAAAGGTAGCCAACAAATGACATGAATTCTTCCAGAAAATTACAGGTACATGATCCTGGAGGGTGATAGATGCAGGCAACCAACACCGAATGGCCATGAAGCCCGATTGACACCACTATATTTTCAAATGACTGATAACAAGGAGTTTCAATTATATGGGGTCTGTAGGAGGATCTGATGAAAAAACCCACACCACCACCAATACCTGAGGGACGAGGCCTGTGAGGAAAGTTAAAATCGGGAGGAGTTATAGACCGTAAGAAGCTGTCAGAGTCAAATGGACGTATGTGTGTTTCCGTGAGGCATAGAAGATCAAGGTCGTATGAAGCCACCATGTCGGCAAGGAGAGGACCCTTGTTCCTTACGGATCTGGCATTCAAAACACCGAGTGTAAACGGACCAGGGTTGAGGGATACATCTCCACCCAGTAACAGTAACAACATGAGCCCTCTTCCATTAACCATGGTCGGAAATTTTTGGCAGGAACACAAATATGATAAATTTTTCGCAACCCGTGTCAAAGGAGGACATGGTGTGTAAGATGCTCTGGTGCTGAACCAATCATGCCTGTGGGCCAGTGCCACTGCAAACAGTGCCATGAAGAGGAGTAACCGAGGACTGAACATGACTGGTGGGGTTGTACATCAGTAAGAGCCCCTAGTCTAAGCTCAACAGTGGGGAGCCTCAATAATATAACCCTACACCTAAAAGTCACAACTCTTCGTCCTGTGGGCGACTCACAGGCACCCTAACACCCCACACTACAGCCTCACCTTGAGCTAAATGACAACACCACCAGACACCAACAGGAAAATGTCTATATACTGATTGGAAATAAACTTAAAGTGAACTTACAAGACACAAATTAGATTATAAATAATACCCAGTACTTGAAATAGGGGAATTATAGATCAAATTACTACGGTAATTCCCGGCAAATGGGCGATAATACCCGCTTTTTTATAGAAGTTGATAAAGCAGTGAATTGGGGGAATATATACATAAAACAGGCAGAGAATAAGAAAGTAAGATGAAATTAATATATAAGATAGTGAATCCGTCTAAAAATGTGCTACATATACATAAAAACGACCATTATTGTAAAGAGAATTCCAAAAAGCGTCTCCGCGGTGCGTACTAAAATCATAAAAAATCCAAGGGTTATTATTCACCTGAAACTGTGAACTTTGATTATATGTTATAAGACAGTTAGTGGAGGGGACATTATTTGATTTTGTGCTTTATCTACTATCACGATCTTCAATGGGACTTTCGATCATCTTTGTATGGAACAGTTATTAGTTTTCATTGCTTGGGATGGTCATTATTATGGACTGGGGATCATGAAATTTATTAATATAATTATTGCATGGAGGTTAACTTCTTTGGATGGTTGTAACTTATGTATTAGTGGGACTACTACGGTTTTAAATTCAGATGGGTCTAATTGGTATTAATTTATTTTCCAGATTTTTATACTGTTACTATGTCACTTGATAATTTTATCGGAAATAAATTAGTAATGGGTTTGTCTACAAAAGGTTTTAATCACTGCCTAATATTAGCCATTAAATATTTTTGCCGTATTCCACTCACCATGCTCTGTGACCTTAAGAGGTCATCTCTGTATTATAATTTATGAAAGGGTTTACTACCACTGCCACTGTTTATGTTATTTCTTATGTTTAACTGACATTGATTTTTTTGTAATTAAGTTAAGAGTAGCTGTGGATCTTCCTATGACCTTTGCGTAGCTTGTTAAGTAACTTTTTTCTTTAAATGTCTTATCTTGCCACTGACAGCATTCATATTACTTGTCTATATTGGATTTTAATCAATGTTTTATACTGGGTTAAGGCTTATTTCCTACCGTTCAAAACTATGACTTTCAGAGGTCATTCTCTTGTAAATCCTTTTCACATTTTAATGCAACTCTTGCTCTGTATCAGTTCATTGTAAATTTGCTGGAGTTCTTGTGATTTGGACGATCCACACTTTCATACTGTACTGTTATGGTGTTGTTATTATTAGTATTGTAAAATTTATTACCTATGATATTACTAGTATGTTGTTCATATTATCAATCTTGTGGGTGCTCTTCATATTCTCATTTGTTAACAAATTAATCCAATTTCAGCTCTTTTATCACAGATTTCTCAGGGCAAGCAACAGTGTTTGGTGACCTTCAGAGGTTGTACGGTCCCATTTACATATTCATATTATATTTTAACTTTACTGTTTTTACATACATTTACTTATAATAATGTTAATCTTAACATTCAAAGCTATGACCTTCAGAGGTCATCCTCTTGTAATCCTTTTGGTGTTTTAATGCAACTCTTGCTCTGTAGGAGCGCATTGTTAACTGGTTGCATTGCTTGTGATTTGGGGGTCCCCACACCTTCATAATGTACTAGTATGGTGTTGTTATTATCAGTGTTGTGAAATTTATTGCATAATATTACTAGTATGGTGTGGCTGTCATTAGGGTTGTAAATTTTATTATATAAATATTCACTAATGTTGTTTGTCTTCCTAACAAATATAAGTTTGGTAGTAGTCATATGTTATGCTCTTGAGTATTAATAAAAGCTTTAATACCTACTTGTTTTTGTGGAATGTGTATCCCTTCTTAAAGATATAGAGATATACTATACATATTCAAAGAAATAATGTTTGTGAATTCTAATAAATAATTATTCCAATAATCAGAATGTGGTGAAAGTGAACGTAGATCTGTTGTTCTTGAGACCTGGTAACAGGGAAAGCGAATATCAGTTGATTCTAATGAAAACAAAAATAAAAAATATTTCAAAGTGTGTTATATTTTCCAAAAACTATCACAAGTGTGCAATTTTTTTTTTTTTTTTAAATTTTGTATAAGTTATAATAGATTCAGCAATAATAGTTTAGTTTAAGTTTATTAAAGTTACATGTGTTATACATAACCAGTTTGTACAAGTAAGTGATAAATTCAACACCCAGCCTCTTAGGGCTTATAAGTCACGTCATTTACAAAACATTTAACATATACTGTTCATATTTCAACAAACACAAAATAAACGTATCATTTATAAATTTTATTTTGATGTTGAACACAGTGTAGAAATTTGAACCATTAACGATAACAAATACTATTTAAGCAACAGCATATTTCTGTACTCCCATACATTGCAAGTACCAAGAAACTTATGGTGGTTTTTCATAAGTGTTTGTGGCACAGTAACTTATCAACACGATGGATTAAACCTTTTATTTAAGCTTACTTACAAAGAAAGAAATATATACGAAACTGAAATGTATATTATAGCACCTCCACACCATGTAACAACCTAAATATTTATCGATTAGAACCAAACTGTATGACAAACTGATTAAAAAAAAACTGAACTGGAAACATTAGGTGACATCATCACTTGTGAATAACATAAAGTTAAAGCTGCCTGTATTACAATAATTAATTTAGAAGCATTTTCCATGTAAGCTTTTGCATAATATTTTACAAGACAAAGGAAAGTACACATGCTCAATGTTAATACAACATTTAATGTAATTACAATTATACAAAATCCAATGCAGAAAATCGAGCAGAAAAGTTTTTGACCATGATGATAAGATCAATATATTTATATGATAGTCACCCACAATATCAGAAAATATTATATATATTAGACATGGATGAAATCAGTTTTCAACAAAATTAAGAAAAAAATCGGTAAACCTGTATAGCTCAAAATGAACAATGCCGAAGTGGGTTTCGGGCTACTAGAGCAAGCCACAAAGCCATCAGAGACACAAGTAGTGCACTGAGGTGGTCACCCATCCAGTTATTAATGTAGCCTATTGCTGCTTAACTTCAGTGACTGATAGACATCATGCTACGCCACAATTCATGAAAGTCTGGGCACACCAAAAAAGAACAAAAAAGTGATCTCTAGAAGCACAAGCCTCGCTAGAGCTCACACTTAAAAAGTTGTGATGATCAAAAAGTGGCAACTACTAGCTCATGACAACGTGTTATGCACATGCATTTCATCAAATAGATTGGGCATAATGACACAATGAAAACAATATATATGTCATATCACAAGGGATGGAGGAAGTCAATGCATCCTAATTGGTCAAAGTTATGTACTTTAAACCGCTTGACATAGAAACTACTGTAAACTTGCAGAGACTGAATCCATATATTTAGAGGTCGGGGCATTTATATATCGGCATAAAATAAAATTTTCAGAATAAAATTTAATTTACTTGTTTTGGATTTTTCAACAGCATAGGAAGATTTTAGTTCATCAAGTTTTTCTTCATCACACTCTTCACATATAAATCTATAAGCAGGTTTTACAAACAACTCTGCAATTATTTTGTGAATGTGAAGGTATGGAATACACTTCAGAACGTTCAATGAATTAAAATGTTTACATTGGTCTTCAAATACTTTGTTCTGAACTGCTTGTACACACCGTAAACTGATCTTATAACATGGGTGCAAGTTATATTTAACACAGGACCATGACTGGCAACACAAAAAGGAACTAAATACGTGCAAGTTTAAATACATATATCACACTACAAAAAAGTAAGAGCATACATTTCCAAATACATTGATAATTGCTATTGATTTAATTGTACAATATTACATCGTTGTAAACCTTTTACAAAACAATCAGAACACTCTTTATATATATTTATAAGCTTGCTTTACATGGAATGTGTCCAATTGTTCTTCATGCAATCTAATTTACGTGACTTGGTACGCACAAATGTTTTTCGGCCTCTAAAGTCTTTTACCAGATAATATGTGGAACACTCAAATGCATGCATGTTTCCTGATCCTCCAAATGTGATGTTATGAGACCTTTGGTTCTGTATAAGACAATTTGAATACTTAAGTTTTATTAATATTGTAATTATATTTAACAGTTGTGAATCTTTTAGGGAAAAAAAGAATACTGCAGTAACCAATTGCAATTATTACCTTTGCAGGATGTATCATCCACATTAAAATTGTTTTTCTCTTGAAAATTGTTTTTCCCACTGAAATCATTCTCTATATGATTTAAAGTGCTAAATTATTCTAAATGAAGGATCAATTAAATATGATCATTAATCTGCCAGTGTTATATTTTCTGTAAAAATAAATAGTTGTAATATTCCTGATACAAATTTAAAATTTAATTTAAAAGTTAAATTATAGTTTCAAAAATCATGTCTCACCTGTTGCCACACTAGTGCTGGTTACTGGCTCAAGATAATCTGAAAGGTAAATTAGTAAAGTTACTGTAAAGTTTCAGTTATTTTTATCCAATATTTTCATGCTATAAGATATATGGAACATTAAACCTAGATCAATTTTACAATTCAAAAATAGTCCATGTAGTTGAATATCAACATCAGCCAAGAATTCGGCAATGGAAACGTTTTTCTTTCTTGAAAAACTTTACATTGTTTTTGACAACTGTGCAAAAGTATGTTGGGATATATTGATTTATGGTTCAGACTTTTTCATTTTAAACTTTTAAATATTTTATGTGTAATTTAGATGGAAACTGTTGCAGTTCATATTTTATACTTCCAGTTAAATGGTCCATACACTATTGCCAGTATTGTCAGTTCAACCTCAACATTAACTTACGAACATTATATGCTTTATTTAAAAAATTAGAACTGCAGCTTATGCCTCTTTCACACAACATTTGGTACGTCCCCGCAGTTAGAAGTTTTCTCAGAGGCGGAACTGCCTCCAGTTCGCCCAGTTTTGTCCAAGTTGTTCACATTACAGGCAGACGACCATTGTCTGGACACTGTTTTTAACTATCAAAAACTGTAGGGAGATAGTACTACAACTGTTGGTCACCAAAAAGCAATCTCAACTCACCTTCGGTAGTCATCGGACAGTCAGTGGTGAAATGACCAATACCTTAACTCACCTTATGTCACAATGTTACACCAAAAGATGACCAAATCACAACCTTATGTACACCATGAACCACACCTTTGGTTACGGGAGTTAGGACTCCCCACTGGTACAAAAATCAGAGGGTAAAATTTTAAACAGTTTAAAACTTCCATAGGGATTGCAAGGTAATGGACGGATCATCACTGACCAGCAAGGTTCGATACAGACTTCAGATGGTGATGTATGGACAGGGATCTTTCACCAAACGTGGGTTATCACAGGTGATTCCGCCTTTAGTGTGAAAGGGGTATTAACAGCTAAGCACTGCTTTCATCAACTTCAAAACTTCTAACCATAAAAATTTTATAATAAAAACAATATTGTTTCTAAACTGAGAGATCATCAGGTGAAATCTCAGTTATTTGTAGCTGACAATCAATTTTATAAAGTATCAGTGCTTTTGCTTTACTCTTCAAACACCTGTTGAAACATTGTTTGAAATATGATATTAAGTCTGGAAGAAATAAACATAAACTTATTTTAAAATGTTGGTACATGTGGCAAAAATAAATGTGTATAAGCTTAAAAAATTCATGACAAGGTCAAAGTTAGAACAATTTTTTCCCTGAAAATTAATTACTCAAAAACTCAACATAAGCTGCCAAGCAAAGTGTTTGTATATATATTCAGGAGTGGTGTACTGGCACAACGTTTGTCAGTCTTGCAGCCAGGGGGGTCTTTCGGAGCAGTGGGGCAGGGGTCTAAGTAGCATGTCTTAGTAATTATTGTGACCTTTTTGCAGTATGACAGTTTCGTAGACTTTCGTAATGAAATGTGATGTAAATACAAGTACGTTAAGTAATAACTTAATTATGTAGGTGACTGGTTATGCACTATAAACTGAACTGTAATCACTTACAGTCACCATAACATCAATTCAGTATTATTACTACTGTATTTACATTTACTTTACTTTAGTGTATGCTCTTACTTTATAATAGTGACGTAGTAGTCACATTTGTACTTTTATGTATTGTTAATTGTCTTGCATTTAATCAATGAAGAATGCTCCGCAGTTATGTGTATTCGCTGAGTTTCTGGCTTGTAGGGAATGTAGAAGGGTTCCGTCAGGAACAAGCTAGTAGAATAATTTAAAAAACAAACCTGAATCAATAGTTCCTGCATCTGAGAAAACCATTTCAGGAATGATGTCATATCCTCCTTCACCAGTAACTTGACCTTAATATGACAGCAATAGTGTAAGCTTAATATATATTTCTTACTATCTCTGAATATATGTATTTCTAACTATTTTAATGGATAATTCTAAATATTTTTATTATTTTCATTACTTTTTATATTCCAGTAAATTTAGGTTCTAATCTCAGCTTATTGTTAAACTTACTATAACTTGCCATTTTTGAAGTTTTTCACCTTTGAATGACATTGGCCAAAAGTAAAACATTACTGTCATTACACTTTCCATTTGATACTCACGATTACAAAATAAAACCCCTGCCTTATTTTGTTGTATCATACTTTCCTCAGAATATAAGGCTCTTGTGAAACATATTTTGTCATCTTCTACATCCCACAAAAGCTTATGTTTTTAGACCTCACAACCCTCTTCGACTTTGGTATTTGCAACATCTAGTGGAATAAAAACTTTTAAAAATCATGAAACAGGGCCACAAGTATGTATAGGCTTATTTTCCATTCTATCAGAGGATAAATAAAATTAGGAAGCCATTATGTATTTGGTTAACTACATCCAATATACTTAGAGCAAATCAATGACATACATATATATATACCTGCAGCTTCCTGCAAATCACGATAGGTACCTGCAACATTGATAGACCCCTCCATATCATCCATATTAAGGTCATCATATTCCTGTGAACGGGCTTGCTTCACCTGAGGTTTGGCTAGAAATTAAGGAAACATTTTTCCAATCTTTTTGAATATTGTTGTTTTTTCTTAGCAACACAATCCAATATATTTAATCTCTCATCATTGTTAACTTTTAGTATAATGTATTAGATGATTTGTGAGTGATGTATTTAAAAATATGTAAATTTGAATTTTCAGTGTTATGGATTTTAGCCGTACCACCATACACAAGAATGAAAGTCAACCATGGAGTTTCATAGGAAGAAACTATTACTCAAGAGCTTATAACTGTTGTTAATCATTACTAGATGCTCCTACCCTTAAACAATCCTGACAGGTGTTGATAGACTTATTGTTGCATACAGCTTGCTAAACAGGAAGCAAAGCAGAACTGGAAGATTCCAAAAGGCATCATTTCCAAAGATATTGCTATATATTACACAAGATAGACTTTTAACAGTTTTGTGTATAAATAAAATATAATAGATTGTGTTCTCATGTTACTGTAGCATATTCTTCATATTGCTTTTTACACTCTTATCATATATCTATCACATATTTGTAGCTCTAAATCTGGGGCCAATTTGTCAGGCTCAAAGTAAAATCATTTTAGTTGAGCCCATGGGTTCAGACTTTATCGATTTAATCAATGGTCTCAGTTTAAGCTTTGGCTGAGCTAGGTAGATAAGGAGCTTAACTTTTGTAAACAGAGGCTCAAATATGGACTCCATAACTCTTTCTCCACTTCAATATTTGAAATGGATGAAAATAAGGTAAAATTCCATAAAACTATCCCTTTCTTTTAAAACTGTTTAATCAATATAATCTACATTTTTAATAAATATTTTTAAAACTGTTAAGCTTATACATTCTACATTTTTCATAAATATTCTCAAAACTGTTTAACCAATATGTTCTATATTTTTCACAAATATTTCAAAAATGTTTCATCAATACAATCTATATACCATAAGAATGATATTTTAAAATACTTTTTCTCACTTTTGTTTGATTAAAATCCGTACAGAAATAAGGGAGATATTGTAAGTTCAAAAGTAGTTTTTGGAGGTTTTCATGTATTTACAAGGTTTCCAATTAAAAAAACTGCATCTTACCAGAGATAAAATTTATTTGGGTTTTACCATAGTTTTCAACACTGTGTAGGTCATATCACGATGAGTAGTTTTGTGGGCAGATGAAACAAGTACATACAGAGGGTCAAGGTTCTGTACTGTAAACTGCCGACCATCATTAAGAAACTACCATCTTTCACACATAGATTTCAGGATGTAAAGAATAGTAGTAATATATTCCTATCTGACATTTGATGTCAAGGCTATGAATCTAGGTTCAACCTCTAGAGGGAAGCTGGTAATTATTTGTGGTTCACAGACTGTTTATAGTACAGAATCATTGGTATGTATTGGTTTCTTTTACCTTTGTAACTAACTCACAATATAGCCTATCGAAAGGTATTTGACATGACCTAAGTACCAAATAAATAAAACAACATTTTCTTTCAAAATACCGAACTACTTGCAAAATGTTTGACAATAATGTGATTACATTTTGCCTTTTTGAGACTTTTTTTTCTTGTACCAGGCAGATACAACAACGATTATGATGATGACCATTAAGCCCATGAATACACCTATACAGATAAGAGCTGGACTCAATCTTCCATTTTCTGTAATAAAACATATAGTGTAAAATAAACTCAGTTTTTTTCCTATAAAAAGGCACTGTGATGATACAATTTTCTCCAGGCACTGTAAATTCTAAGATACTGGAATGGAAAACAAATGGCATTAAATGATTTTATCACCAATGAGAAAATGAAAAAGTTAGAATACTAACAGATAGACCTACATACCATTAACATGCTCTTAGATAAATTTGCCAATATGTCAAAGTTTTAGTCTTGACATACTGTTTCTACAGGTCCTAACTATTTATCATTCCATGCCTAGAAATAAATGCTTTAACAGTAGTTTTACTCATGATCCACCTACCATGTGGAATGACTTATATTTAGATCAAACTAAAAGCCTGCTTGTTTTCGAAATCCTATCAGTCTAAGTTTTTCCCTTCTCTGGTGTCTCCATGGTAGCTGTTGTTTTTATATCTCAGGATATATGAAATTGAACTCTGGTCAGAAATTAAGAGCTGTAATACTTCACTTATAATTACAATTATAATTAGACGAGATGACAGAGAGGCATCAGCTGATGTTGCAAGGCCATGACACTATGTGTGAAATTATAAACCAACACCTGTATTAATGAAGTATGATAGCTGAGAGTCAACTGTTGTCAAATTTGGATGAAATTCAGAATATATTTTAGACAAAATCAGTTTTCAGAGTGCATTGAGATTGTATAAGCAGAGATATTTTATCTCAAGGATTTTTCTCTGGTATACTATAACCTCAGTCTAAGTCTTGAATAAAGATATTTTACATCTTAAATAGTATTATCATTAGATAGACATGCAATACAAGCATATTAACAACGTTTTTTATTCATGTGATTGGCGACTGCTGTCAATTCAGAGTTTTCAACTATCGGCGACTGCCATTAATTTTACATCGTTAATCACATTAAATCACATTAAAAGTACATTTACAACATAATATTTGCTGCTTTATTACATTTCACATACTTTTTACCTGCTTATATTACTTCATTTAAGCATAGTTTGTAGTTAAAGTTTTTAAGTCGGAGAACAAGAAGTCAGCCATCTTTGCTACTAAAAAGGTTAAGCATCTCAAGCACTTTTCCAATCGGGTAATTAAGTTCACCCGGTCATTTGGGGATTGTTAATCCAATCACAGAATGCATTTTACTGCTAGACACTTGTTGACCCAATTTTTCTCAATAAAAGGGCCAACGTTGGGGTGTTGCTTCCTGGTTCACTTCTCCCTAAAGAGCAACACATCTGAAAACATTACCAAGTCCTAAGACTGTCAAGCTGCCCAGATCTGCACAAGAAGGGTGAGGTTTATTTGCAACTTGGGTTAAAGGTAAAGGGGAAAATTGAGAAGCAAATTCATGGGTATGAATTAAACCATTTTTAAACATGATTTAGGGAATTAAAGGGAGGGAAGTGGCCAGCTACTGGCTTGTACATACATGTACATAGTGTTTGTTAGATTGTTAAACTTAATAAGTAGGATAATGTGGGTTGAAGTTGGCCTTTCAAAGAATTTATTCAGAGTGGGAACAAATAATTGATTATGTTCAGATTTGAATTATATAATTTGAACCAGTAAAATTACTATTCATACCGAATCCATATTTCTACCATTGTCACACTACAATATGTATGCTAAAACAGTATATGCTATGGGTCTGACACAAATTCTGCATATGCCATTCTTCGTGGTAAATGGGTTGTTACTGATAAAATTAGATGTACTTCCAAAGGAGTACCAAAGAGTCAGATCAAATCAAAGAAATCTGGCTATCCAGCAGTTAACTATTCAGGTAGACAACCATCAGAATACTATGATTATATGGAATATACTTTTCCAAAAGAAAGAGAAAATTGTTACATGAATTAAATGATACTGAGAGAGGGAAGGTTTTTCCACAGGAATGGTCAAAATATACACCATTAAAGTATGATACTGATGTATTAGATAACGTTATTATTATATTGGTAAGGGTTAGGTCTCCACCAAGTTTAGGTTATATAAGGGGCGGGCCTCATTATTCTCGTGGTCAGTAGGAAGTCATATCTCCATACAATCAAGACTATGTAATGTCACTAACATATTATAAACCTAGTTACTCTGATAGGGTGCAAGAGACCTATGCCTCTCCCCCAAGGACAGGTTGTGCAAGGACACCAGAGCATAATAGGTCTTCAGGTGACCCCAGTGATCAAATCTTTTGTTGCAGTAGACAGTTCAAAAAGTGTTCATCCTTTCATGGAAGGAGTAGTTTCAAAGATTTCCTTATTCAATTTAAGATGGTCAATAAATGTGATAATTGGAACATTGAAATAATGGCTCAAGAGCTTTCTTTGTCATTTAAACATTAGGCTGTGGCAGTTTTAGCAGATCTAGATTTCTCACACAGAATTCATTACCCTAGTTTAGTTGAAGCTTTAAAAGGAAGGTTTGAACCTGAAATTCAAATACAACGTCATAGGGCAAAGTTAAAATGAAGAATTAGGAGAGAGAATGAACTAAGATATTAAGAAGATTATTGAGAGATGCAAGGTTCCATTAGAAATTGGGGAAAACATGGTAAAGGATGGTTTTCTTGATGCTTTAAATGATAGGGAATTGGAGTTGTCAGTGTTTCAAAGTCAACCCAAAAGTTTACGCAATGTTTTGAGAATAGCACATGAGATTGAAGCCTTTTATTGGAATAAGGAAGGTCAGTAAACAGGAGAGTGAAAGTTTACCTCTTCAAAATGATTAATTAGTTCAGTCTCAACAGTTAAGAATTTCAAAACTTGACGAAGAGCTAAAATCAGTTCTTGTGTCAAAGACTGAGACGGATAGTGCTCCACAGGTTAGGGATAAACCACAATAACAAACAAATCAAAAGTGGTATGTTTTTATTGTGATAAACTTGGTGGGCACCCTTCCAAAACTGTCATAAAATAGAAAAAGAAACAAGATGAAACTTTAAACATTAAAAAGCTAGAGTAGTGGATCATGCTTCAGCTGATTATTCAGAGGGATCCAAACTGAACTCTTGTGATGATGGATTATATTTATCTTGTTCTATTGCTGTGGTAAAAGTAAACTGTTTGATTGACACAGCTGCCAATACAAGTATCATCCACCCAAAGAAATACTATTCATACCAGAAAGTGCTAGGGCAAAGTTACAAACAGTAACAAGTAATATCAGATTGAGAGATAATGGAAAAATTCAACCACTAGGGAAGGTTACCTCACCACTGTTTGTTCCTGATGCAGGAACATTCTATCAAAACTTTTTGCATTTTGAGAATACAATAGCTTAGAATTTGGCTTGTTTTGGCTTGTTTAGAATAAGGCTGACTGAAACTGTAACTATTCTTTCAAATAGTGAAATGATTGTGGATGGGTATTTTGATAACCCTGACAAAGCCATTTTGATAAAATGTGCTCTGCTTGAAGGTTCTGACAAATTGTTAGAAAATAGACAAGTACTGGTGACTATGTCTTTAGTGAATTTAAGAGCACAAGTTACACCAGTTAGGGTGTTAAATCTACATGATCAGCCAAGACATGTATTCAGAGAGACAGGTTTAGGATCTTCTGAGATATTTAAACAGGTTTAAACTAATGTTAAAACTGTAGCAAACTGAATCAAATGAATACAAGCACTGAAACCTCTTCAACACCAGAACGTTTTCAAGCTCTGTTGGCCAAATGTCAACCACTGCTTTCAATCAAACAATAAAAAGAAGTAGAAAGTTTAGTACTTGATTATAGATATATATTTGGAAAATCAAAATCTGATTTAGGAACAACATCTTGTTGTAAATACTCTATCTATTAAACAACGACCTAGGAGAGTCCCTTTGGCCAAACAAAAAGTTGAGACAAAGTTAGTGAACTCTTCACCAATTGTGTTAGTTACCAAGAAAGATGGGTCTTGCAGATTTTGTATCAACTATAGGAAGCTGATCAGTGTCACTATTAAGGACTCATACAGTTTACCCAATCAAAAAGATAGGCCAAAGACGGCACTTACCTGCCAAAGTGGGTTATTTGAGTTCAATGTTATGCCATTTGGGTTAACTAATACCCTGAGCTCATGCAAATGTCTGGTGGAAAAAGTTTTATCAGGGTTACAATATGTCATTTATTTGTTGTATTTAGATGATACTATCATAAAGAGTGATACATTTGAAGAACACTAATCTGAGGAAAGTGTTTGACAGGTTAAGGTCATCAAACTTGAAATTGTCACCAAAGAAATGTACAATATTTCAGCATAAAGTTGAATTCTTAGGCCATATAGTTTCGGAAGAGGGAATATCAACTAATCCTAAGAAAGAAGAATCAATTAACAATTGAAACAAATACATATATCAGTTTTCTAGGATTCTGCTGATGCTATAAGAAATTTATCTTAAACTTCTGAATCTAATTCTAATTGGACTTTTATAGCGCTTAATTTCACCAATTCAATGGGGACTCTAAGACGTAACAAAACAAAAACAGTCAACAATCTCAATGACCAGGGACAGAAAAGAGTTCGATCACCACAGAGAACGCCAGGGGTAAGTAACACTAAGGAGGGTATGCTTTGGTGTAAAGGTAGGTTTTGAGGCATTTTCTGAAGGAGGCAAGGAAGGGCGACGCATGAATCTCCTCAGGAAGAGGATTCCAAACAGTAGGAGCATCAAAAGCAAAACTATGAACAAACTGACAGATTTATGGACTGTTGAAACTTGGGAATGACAAGGAAATTTCCACCACTATGACTGCTCTTGTTACTGTAAGAACTGCTGTAGGAAGAGATGTATGGAGTAAAATACTTGGGAAGACCAGTGTGGAGAAACTTATAAACAAGAGTGGCAGTTTTAAAGACTGAGCGATGTTCAACAGGAAGCCAATGCAGTTTCTTAAGAACAAGAGTTATACTAGTGTATCTGCTGGTATTTGATGCAATTCTAGATGAACTGTTTTGGATGCATTGTAATTTATGAAGATTGAATTTAGAAAGACTCCTAAAAAGTGAGTTACAGTAGTCCAGTCGACTAGAGCATTTGCCACAAGTACAGAAGCATCATGGGAAAGAAACCGCCTAACATGCACCAAACAACATTCTGAATATGTTTGGACAAGGAAATATCAGCATCGAACCACACACCCAGATTCTTGACCCACTCAGCAGGGTAGAGAGGACTACCCAAGATGGTAGATTGAAAATATCCTTTCAATATTTCCCTCTGTCTTTTTGAACCAAATATAATAAACTTTGTGTTTACCAATAACCAAACTAAGGGAGTTTGTATACAGAGAAAATAATAAAAGACCCAAAACAGAGCCTTGGGGCACACCAAACAGGAGTTTATAAAGATCAGAGAGAGTAGTACCAATTTTTATTGACTGATAGCACTCAGATAGGTAGGAGATGAACCATTTCAGAACAGAACCACCAATTCCAAACCAGGTCTGAAGACAATGAAGAAGGGTGGAATGATCAATTGTGCCAAATACTGCCAAGAGATCGAGCAGTATCAAGGTAGTAGGTTCGTCTCTTGACAAAGATAGGTGAACTTCATTTTCATAGAGAGAAGAGCTGGCTCAGTCGAGTGACCTGTTTTATATGCTGATTGATGTGGATTGTCCAAGTTATTAATATGAATATGTTCTAACAGTTGCTTAACAACCACTCGTTCAACCAATTTAGATATGAAACTAAGGCCAGATACAGGATGATAGTTCTCAAAATCGTTTGCAGGAAGATTAGTTGTTTTAATAATAGGACTAGCTACAACCCTCTATGAGTTAACAGTTAACCAGCTTTGTAACTGATAAAAGTATGTCACTACACTCTTTGATGAGAAATGTAGGCCATGGATCAAACAGGCAGGATTTTGTAGGCGCGTTTCTGATGATTTTGTCAACAGTATCTTGAGGAACTTCAATAAAGGTAGTAATTTCCAGTGCCAAAGGGAATGAAAGTATCTCTAATTGTCTTGATGTTATTATGGAAAAAGGAGGCAGATGCACATGCCTATTTTTCTAGGGTCTTGACTATTATCAGAGATAAGTTTACTATAGTAGTCTGACTTATCGTTGTTAACCAGTGAATAACAATTTGGCGACGAAGCTGACTTCTCTTCAGTGGATTTTTGGTCCTACGCCAAGTTCTTTCAAACTGACATCTAAGGGACTTTGCACATCGATAAGAATCAGACACCCAATCTGCAGAATCTTTCTTTTTCAGACTTAATGTATTGGATACACTACTGTGGAAACACTCAGACCTATGAGCCAAAGAAACTGTGAACAGTGCCACAAAAAGGAGTACCCGAAGACAGTTCAAGAATATTACCCTAAGCTAGATATTACCCTAAGCTAGACTCATCTGTGGGGGGTCTCAAGAATATGTCCCTAGTCTAACACAGTCACAACTCTTCATCCTGTGGGCGACTCACAGGCACCCTAACACCCCACACTACAGCCTCACCTTAACCCAATTGCCAACCCACCAGGCACCAACAACAGGAGTAGTATGTATGAACTGAGTGAAAATTGTCACAAAGAAAACAAACAACACTCAGGTTTGTTGATTGAATTCACCTAATATTATATTTGGTTAAAATAATTCATGGAAGTGGACAATAATAATTCTCGGTTGAGTGGGCAATAATACCCGCTATTTAAGGAAGTAAGTATAACAGTGAATTTAGTAGAGATAAAAATATAAAAACACCATCTAACTACAGATAGTACATAATAACCAATATTTGGGGTAGTTATCCCATGTAAAATACTATATGTGTATAAAAAACGATCATTGTTTAGATGAATTTAAGAGAAAAGCATCTCTGTGGTGTGTACTAAACATAAACAAGAGATTGAAAACTTGTTTGGTTAATACTCCCATTCTAGTTTATCCTGACTTGACAAAGCCATTTAAGCTTGACACTGGTGCACTTGGGTCAGCATTGGTGCTGTACTGTGCAAAAGCAGGGTGATAAAGAAAGAGTGTTTGCTTATAACAGTCGAGTCTTGACAAAAAGTGAACAGAATTACCATGCCACATTTGTGAATTCCTTACAGTCTTCGATTCCATTAAACACTTTCACACCTATTTGTATGGTAGAAAGTTTATCATATGTACTGTTTATGGTTCATTGAGAGAGTTTTTGGCAGTCTATGACTATGAGATAGTTCATCGCAGTGGCAAGTCACATGGCAATGCAGACACATTGTCAAGAAGACCTTGTGAACCTTGTAGATATTGCTATAGGGTAGAAAGTAAGGAAAAGGTGTGACAAACAAAGTGCAAAGATTTAAGGCCATGTCTCAAGGTAGTGACAATATTGGTAATAGGGTGACTGGCATAAACACTTTTCGAAAGTATAAAACCTTGGCAAATATAAAGTATGATTCTTCTGAAATGAAAGACTCTTTAACTCTAAATAGTTGTAAAAATGTCAGAGGAAATTTGTACTGAGCAAAGAAAGGACAAGAATCTAACACTCATCATTGAATGGAATCTAAAGGACAAAAGGCCAACGTGGCAGGTTATTTCTGGTAGAGGTATTAATTTGAAGAATTACTGGTCAGAATAGAATAGATTAATTCTTAAGGACAATGTGTTTGTTCAGGGAGTGGTTTGATACAAAGGTCAAACAACCTGTTTTGCAATTAGTCATTCCACCTTCTATGAAGGAAGATTTATTTTCCCAATTGCACAAGCAAAGGTGTCAGGTCACTTAGGTATTAAAAGAAATTTGGGGTGAATACCTACACTTGTGTACTGGGCATGATATACAGCTGATATACACAGGAATGTCCAGTATGTCAGAGGCGCATATCCCCTAATAAAAGGCAAGGCACCCACTTAAAAAGTATATTGTAGGTCTTCCTTTAGAACAAGTGGGTTTAGATATCCTGGGACCATTACCAGGGAGTTCCTTGGGAATAAATATATTTTTGTTGTGAGTGTTTACTTCACAAAGAGGGTTTAGGCATATCCTATGCTCAATCAAAAACAGTGTCTATTGCAAATGTTTTGTTCAATGAGTTTATTGGTAGGTTTGGGATACCATTACTCCTGCACTCTGACCAAGGGTCTCAGTTTGAATCAAGTTTGTTCCAGGACCTTTGTTCATTGCTTAACATTGGCAACACAAGAAAAACTGCCTACAATCTTCAGAGTTATGGACTAGTGGAGAGGTTTAATTTGACCTTGAAATATGTTGATTAAATTCATTGCTAGTGACCAGAAGGATTGGGATAGTCATCTTCAAATGTTGATATTGGATTATAGATCCTGCAGTCATGAATCATTGGGTCAAACACCAGCCGCTATGATGTTTGGATGAGAGGTTACCCTACCTATTGATTTATTGTTATTTTGAGATCAAAACACGGGCCATCGAGGTACCATATCTTCAGCAGCTTAAGGAAAAATTAAAAGAAATTCATGAAATAGCACAGGGAAATTTAGAGAAGTCTTGTGATAGCAGAAGACATTGTATGATCATCGGGCCAATGCCAGTAGTTACAATGTAGGAGATAGTGTTTTCTTATTTGATCCAAAAAAGTATGAGTCTAAAACTTAGTTGTTGGGAAATTGTCTGATCTCTTACACATAGTTCAGGTAAGTCTACAGCCTAAAATAAAGATTGTACATCATGACAGATTTAAGTTAGGACAAAATAAGTTACAAAGCAAGGTTGATATATAAAACCAAATTGTAGTCGCACGACTAAGCCTACAGAGTGTGTTATAACTTGCTCAGGGAGATGAGTAAAACTTCCTAAGAAGGTTAAGGATAGCATTTAGTAAATGTATATTGCATGTTTGTTTCCTGACTTATATTTTTAGAGTTCACTACCGGTGTAGTTTCGCCACTGTAAAGAAAGACATGCTAGAGAGACAATGAAAGGGAAGAGCATGACAGGTTGGTTCTGGTTGCAACTTAAAATTTCCTTTCCATAATAAATGCTTACTGTGTGACCACCAGAAGAAACATCATGTCGAGTTATGCCTATTACATGTTCTGATAGGGCTAGGAGCAGGTCGAAATCCCTTACTGGGGCATTCCTAATGGTTGTGTGACCATGTCACCTTTTGGGGGAGAGAATCTGGACTACAATCATAATGAGTGTGTGCAACCACAGGCTGGAAGGGGTCACTTATTTGGGAGACACAGCTGGACCAGCTTCACTGAATCATGGTTCTGTTGAGTGGAAACTTGTTACGGTTGACATGGATGTGGCCAAATTTCTGTATAGTTTATTGCCAAAGCCATGAAGATATACTGAATATTACTTGACAGGAGATCCAAGATTTTATCAGAAGTAAATTTTTCTTAATTGTATTTTATATTGTATGAATAAAGATTACTTTTGTCATATTGTTTTAATGAGTTCTATTGTCTTTTCAGCTGTTTGAGGACAAACCCTCTTTAGTTGGTGTAGAGCATTGTCATGTATCGGTAATTGCCATGAATACAGAGTTTGTCATTAATTTTATATTGTCAATCACATTAAATCACATTAGAGTACATTTATAACACAATGTTTGCTGCTTTATTACATTTCACATACTTTTTACCTGCTTATATATCTTTATTTAACCATAGTTTGCTGTTAGAGTTTTGAAGTAGCAGGACAGGAAGTCAGTCATCTTTGCTACTACAAAGGTTCCAAATCTCAAGCTCTGGTTTAAATAGGTAATTTATTAAGTTTACCAGGTCATTTGGGGATTTTTAATCCAATCACAAAAATGAATTTCACTGTTAGACACTTTTTGACCCAGTTTCTCTCTATAAAAGGTGATTCTTCCTGGTTCACGTATCCCTAAAGAGACGACAGATCTGAAAGCATTACCAAATCTTAAGACTGTCAAGATGTCTTGATTTGCACAAAAAGGGTGAGATTTATTTGAAACTTGGGTTGAAGGTAAAGGGGAAATTGATGGGTATAACTTAAACCATTCTATTAACATGATTTAGGGAATTAAAGGGAAGGAAGTGGCCAGCCCGAGTTGTACTGGCTCGTACATATCTGTACATAGTGTTTGTTAGATTGTTAAACATAATAAGTAGGATAATGTGGCTGGAACTTGGCCTTTCAAGGAAGTTATTCTAAGTGGGAGCAGACTGAATCCATATTACTACCAGCGGTACACTACAATGTGAAAACTAAAACAGTATAATTTACTCTTCACTGAATCACTGGCCATTAATGAGAGTTCTGAATTTATGATATCTTCCTTGTTTCTGTGTGAATTTTAATCAAACGAAAATGAGAGAAAGCAGTGTAATATATCATTCTGATGGTATGTATTGGCTTAATAATTTTGAAAATATTTAAGATAAATGTGGAATGTTTTGGTAAAACAGTTTTGAAAATATTTGTGAAAAACCAGAAATTATTTAGGAACAATGATTGGAAAAACATGACCCTGTGTAACTATGTCATTCACATATCACTAACATCCACAGGATCTAAACCTTTTTTGTCTCTAAGATGTCAAATATTTTGCATTGTGATTGAGTTGGCTTGTTTTTTAAACAACATTTTGTGAAGGGTTCGTCACTTGGTGTAGAAATGTTTAATTTGTTATTGAAATGTAAGGAAAAAAATACTTGACAATTTAATTATAAGTTTTCTTGCCTATTTTTTATATAATTAAGAGCATGCACTTTTATTTTTAAGCAGAAAATAGTGCTCGGATGTTATATTTTCGTTAATTTTATGAGCAATAATAGCTTATTAGGGGAATAAGCCCGTAAACAAAAAGCTAAAAAATAGAAGGCTTCTATAATGTAATGGTAGTCATCTAATAATAACAAGAAGAATATATTATAATATATGACAGAGATCTAATAATAATAGTAATGACATAATTTTGTATGGGCAATATAGGTTTTAGCAGCAGTTCATGAATCTTTAACAGCCCTTGCTGATAAATGCCATGCTGCTAAAAACTTTAACACACTACAAAATCATGTTATTGTTCTATTGTTACAAACCAAAATTGTAATGTAATAAAATAAATTTGCTTACAAGAGCACTACCTGAATAATAACTGTGACTACTGATGAACAGATACTATGTCATGTAAGATATATCTTTTTATTTCCAGATTTACTCTAGATTTTATTTTTTAAATAATTTATGCCCTGTGATAAAAATTTTGTGTCAGGTAAACAACACAGTATTGCAACAAGCTTCAGAAATAAACTGATTGAAACAGGATTCCATGGTAAGAATTGATAATGTGAGCTTTTACAAAATTCGTATGCCTGGGTATTACTTAAATGTATGAAGATTCAAATGAATGTCTGACTTGTGTCAACTTTTAAAATATTTCAAAGCAGTAAAAATAGAGAATACTACTTCAAAATATGATGTCCTGTCGCCATATTTCATTACAAACATCAAAAACAATCAGATTTAAGTTTTTTTAAAACAGAGACATCAGAAATTATGTTCAATGTAATTGGTGTCAAATTCTAAATCTTACCTTCAGTTGTCACTGTTAATATATCAGAATGGGACTGATTAAAGGTGAATTTATTCATGGCTGCAACAGTGATTTCGTACTGCGTATTGGCATCAAGTCCATGTATTGTGTAATTCATGCTCTGTCCAGTTTCTAGGTCAATGATACTGTACAAGCTTTCCTGGTAGTTTTCCTGTCCCTTTTTCCTGTACATGACTTTAAAGTGCTGTTCAGAGCCATCACTGAGCCCTGCCTCCCAGCTAACTGTTACACTATTGTGAGACTTTGCTAAAATAGCAACATTCATGGGACTTTCTGGTTGACCTAAAATGTACAAAACATTTACAGAGTATAAGACATTTGGATTAATTGTGTATGTTGAAAGCGATGTCTAGACCCAAATAAATCAAGTTTCAGCAGATTGCATCACCAGTATGTATGTATAGAGAACTTTGCAATCCCAAAGTCCTCTAAGTTGTATACAGAAAAATGGAAGATTACTGAGTGCATTGTCACCCCAATAATACTCAAAAAGAATCACACAATTTGAGTGATACCAATTTGGGCTAGATAGTGCAACTTGAAAATCCAGGACTACTCAGTTTTCCTCAACCTGGTTGTATTGGATGCTTCAGATTGGGGTGTGCATCACTCTAACACAGAGAACTACATGTGTCTGTGATTATATCCATCATTTTTGAAATGGTGTGATACTGGCGTGATTTGTCCATCATATTGGATTAAAGCTTTGTGTTCATACAACTTTTTTTAGCAATATCCTGAA
Source organism: Sabellastarte sp. h YS-2021 (assembly GCA_964017235.1). Taxonomy (NCBI): domain Eukaryota; kingdom Metazoa; phylum Annelida; class Polychaeta; order Sabellida; family Sabellidae; genus Sabellastarte; species Sabellastarte sp. h YS-2021. Next base: position 16,361,988 of record OZ024933.1, read on the forward strand.
AATCTATATTATATGTGCAGATCCTCTTGAGTCTTAAGAACTGTAGAATTAGGGCTCTTTTGTTTTGCTTGGAGCGTGGTGTGAAGAGGTGTAAATTGTATCTCACTTGGAATGTTTTAAAAATGAGAGATATATATTGATAATGTTACATATTTCAATGACACTGAAGTGTAAAATAATACTCATTCCCACAATTTTCTGAGCTACTCAAGTGTTGTCAGTTATGATTCTTTGTATATATGCCAAGTTTCAAGCTCAAGCATCAATTGGCAAAAGAACTATCTATGGGCCACCATAACAGCAAATTATTCACCATGACTATGGTCCAGATTAAATTATTCAATCTTATGTCTCAAAAGTCAAGAAACCAACCATTCAGTTGGCAAAAGCTTTTCATCAGACTCTGTAAGGCTCATAATTCCTGAAATGGTCCTCCACTTTAACATGTATATTGATGATTTTTATGGAAGTGTTTAATTAAAAATGTTATTTATGTATTTTTAGTTATTTATCCCTGACCAACAGTTTTGATGCAAAAGATATATTTGGATGTGAAATGAATGGCTTCCTTTAAAATAAACTTCTAATAACAAATGAAATATTTCTTCAATAGCATTAAAGCATGAAATGATTCTCAAAGCACAATCTTAACTGTGTACTCTTTGTGGATGTGCTAACTTTAATTAATTAAGTCCAGACCTCATGCATCAAATGGCAGAAGTAACCTTCAATGGTTTACCATGACAGCAAATGCAGTTAAAATTTCACCCACAGCTATTGTCCAGAATTAGTTATTTATTCTTATTTTTCATAAGTCAAGAAACCAACAATTCTCTTGGAAAAGCTTTTCATTAAATTATGTCAAGGTCATAATTCCTGAAATGGTCCTCCGATTCTTCCTGTATTTAATGATCTTAATGAAACTGTTTAATTTATTTTTTTTATGTAGGAAATGAACATTAACCTCTAACATTAGTATTTAAAGTAATAAACTCTGACTATACTGACAACAACATAACAACAAAGTATATATTGGAATATCTTAAGTAAAATAGTAGCTTTAAGTGCTGGATTTGCAATTTGATGGATCTTCATCAGAGAGGTGTCTCATAAATCTGGACCTGTTCTCCTAGCTGTTATTGGCACCTTCTGTCAAACCCTTATTAACTTAGGGTAGCTAATTGGATTGACAAATGAGGTACTGAGGCATAGCTATGTCATTTAAGCAATTTGATGCACATGGATACACTTTGTGAAAGCCATCTGCAGTAATTTTCATATATGTGTATGTACACAGATACATACAATAATTGAAATTATTATTTTTCACAATGGTGAAATAAGTATTAATAATATCGGTATCATATCTAATATACAATTTTTATATCTGTAGCTTTCATTGTCTTATTTCATATTCTTTGTCTAAAATGTCAATGTTAATATTATCATTTTTAATATTTAAAGTACTTAAATTGTATTAAAATTACACAACATTTTAATGTGAGAGCAACTGTTAATATCTGTTCTACAATAAATTCCTGCATGAAATAATTTTGTACAGTATGTTTTTGTTCTAAATAACATGCCAAATAATAACTTATATTTGCAAAAAAAACTTTATTTACCTCTCAGTTTCAATGTCACATTGAATATAACTTCATTGGGTTCATTTTTAATGGCCCAGTTGATGACTTGAACTCTGTAGTTTCCCAGTTGATTGTCGGTCACATTTGAGATAAAGTAGGTTGTCTGGATGTGTTTCTCCTTTTCTGTATTTCTGACATTGGTATCTTGTAGCACTAAGCCTCCCTTAGTCCAGTAAATATCATAGTTACTGACAGGATTCATACAGAATTTCACAGTCAGATTTACAGCAGATTCCAGCACAGTATACACAGTCATGTCTTCAGGTTTATTGTCTGATTTTGCTGAATCTGAAAAGGAAAAAAGACTGATATTTCCCCTAGAAGAATGTTCCATATGTTGATGGACTGAAATTAAAAAAGTCTATGGTGACCTTTACCTAATATGGTTTGGTACATTTTTTGGCAGGTTGTTTTCAACTAATCTGTAGGTATAGTCACTTAGTATGAAACTTGTGGTGTAGCTATGTACACTTGCAGAGTAAAGTGGTCGGGGAACCAGATTAAAGAAGCATTTGTAGAGTAATTACATGCACATTGCAAGTTCACATAGTACATCTGGTGAAAAGCTGATGAACCAAGTATACTGGCCAATTTAATTTTGCATGAGGAATTAAGTATATACTTAATCAATTTTTCGAGATAACATTCAAATTTTCTAGATATTATCCAAATTTTGTTAAGATTACTTGAATCTTTTTCTGATTGAAAGGAATTTTCTAGTTTTGACAGACAGGATAACAGATGTCACAGCTAATAACATACAGCAGGAAACAATGCACTATAATGAAACGCAAATAAAATTTGAATCTGGAGAGGTACTGGAGCAGTACTTGAAATGGAACAACTGAAAAATGACTTTACCACTTTTGTCATACAACCACAAAAACAAAAAGTCCCAACAATTTTTTCTCAACACCCCACACTTCCATTCATAGACAAATTGGTCCTTTGCCAAATCAGCTCCCATCAAATCGATTCCCAAAATAGAATACCCTAGTCAAATTTACTGGAAATTACTGCACTTTCAAAGAAAATATATTAAACACAGGACAAAAATCATAATCTAATAAGAATCTAAATAAAATTGTTATAGCACTTAATCTCTTTTAGGTCAATTACACTTCCAATAAAACTTCCACAAATAAGTGAGTAAAGGGTAGAGGATAAATGATATTGATTACAGCATCCAAAAAACCTTTGGTGTATGTTAATTGCACTTCTGCTAATTATCACTCAAGTCGCTTTTACCCTTTATGTGAACTGAAGAAGTGATCGGCAAGAGAAGGGGAACAAGGAAAGAACAGTGGTTCGCCCAAGACACATGGGAACTGATTGATTAAAAGAATGAAGCCAAATGCAGCCTGACCAATCAGTACAAAGAAATAAAGAAGAACTTAAACAACAGTATGCAAGCCTAGACAAGAAAGTGAAGAAGAGCTGCAAGAAAGACAAAAACAGCCTTTATTATGAAGAAAGAAACAGAAGCAGAAGAGGCTGCTAAGAAAAATGATTCTAAGACTCGATTCAAAATTGTCAAAGAACTAACTGGGGTCAACAGTAACAACAAAGTGCCAATCAAAGACAAACACAGTAAAGTTCTTAGCTCAGAAGAAGAACAAAATCATAGATGGATAAAACACTTTAGAGAGGTACTGAACCAACAAGACCCACCCTCATTCCTGAACTTTGATAGCTATGAAGTTATGCATCCACCTGAAGTCAACACTGATGAAATAAGAATTACAGAGACCTCAAAAGCTATCAAGACACTGAAAAACAACAAGGCTCCAGGAATTGATAACATCACACCAGAGGTACTGAATCATGGAGGACCAGATATAGCACAGGAACTGTGCCATTTAATCAACATCGTTTGGAATTCTGCAACTGTACCAGATGAATAAAGAAAAGGCATAATTGTCAGGATACCAAAAAGGGGGGATCTAAGTAACTGCAACAACTGGCAAGGGATTAAACTACTATCAGTCCCTGGGAAAGTTCTCTGTGCAATACTTCTGAACAGACTTAAAGATGACCTTGATAAAAGACTTCGAGAAGAACAAGCAGGATTCCGAAGTGGAAGATCATGCAGTGAGCAAATATTAACACTTAGAAATATCGTTGAACAAAGCTGTGAGTTCAATCAGAAGCTTATCATAAACTTTTTGGATTTTAATAAAGCATTTAACAGCATTCATTCGAGAATCAGTGTGGAAAATATCAAAGATCTATGGCATACCAGAAAAGTACATCAACATCTTCAAAAACCTGTGCTTGAATTCCAGCTGTTGTATAAGAACAAACTCTGTCCACACTGATTATTTTAACATCATGACTGGAGTACAACAGGGCTGTATCATTTCACCTTTGTTGTTTCTCCTCACCATTGACTTTGTCATGTGTCGGACCACATCTGATCCCTCACATGGAATTCCCTGGAATACCAGATGTCTTACTGATTTGGATTTTGCAGATGATTTAGCCTTGTTGGGCGAAAGTGCTAAATCTCTACAATCAATGACTGATAATCTGGCAAGTACAGCAGCGAAAGTAGGCTTGAGGATCAGTACAGAAATGACCAAGGCAATGTCAGTGAGGGAGCAGCAACCAATGGTCCTTAAAGTAAACCAACAGGAAGCAGAAGAAGTAGAAAACTTTACCTACCTTTGAAGCAGTATCTCAAACAAGGGTGCCAATGAACGGGACATCTCATGCCGACTAGGTAAAGCAGCATCTGTATTCCAGAGACTTAGCTCCATTTGGATATCAAATCACATCTCTGTGAAGAGCAAACTGAGCTTGTACAACTCTCTTGTCATACCAGTGACTATTTATGCCAGTGAGACATGGAACAGTAACAACAACTTAGCACACAAGCTTGATGTATTCCATCAGATGTCTACGGAAGCTACTCAAAATATTGTGGCAAGATAATGTTACAAATGATTATGTGCATCAAAGATCAGGACAATGGAAGCTGAGTGAAATTGTGAAAGAGCATCATTTGAAAATGCTACGTCACATCCTACGAATGCCAGCGGAAGAACTACCAAAAACATCATTGGAGTGGACACCTACTGGAGGTAAAAGAGAAAGGGGTAGACCAGTCACCACCTAGAGAAGAACAATACAGCAAGGTTTACAAGACATAGGGATAAGCTGGGAAGAGTCGAAGAATATAGCTGCTGACAGGATAAAATTGAGAGCTGTTGTTGCCCAGTGTTCCAACCGGAACTGGAGGAACTAACTGACTAACTAACTAACTATACATTTAAAATTTGTCCAAATATCCATCACCTAGGTACTTGGATTCCATGGTCAAAACATAAGCCCAAATCCAGTGTGGGTTATCTTTTATGCAGGCTCTATGTGTCTTGTAGTAAATAAGGCCATGGTCAGCATTTTCAAGATATTCCAATTTAAATAATAGCCAGGCAACGATCCATTATGTAAGCATAATGGCCAATGAGACCTAAAGAGGTGAAGAGTCATCAAGTTAACATAATGAATTATAACTCTAATTCTAATTGGACTTTTATAGCACCTAATCTCCCCAAACAAGATGACTCTCAGGCGCAACAAAACAAAAGGCAGTCATCAGAATTTCTGTATCCAGGGGCATAACAGGGGTCAAGCACCACAGAGAACACCAGGGAAATGGTCCAGTCTAAGGTGGGTATGCTTTGGTGTACAGGTCGGTTTTAAGCTGCCTTCTGAAGGAGGCCAGGGAGGGAGAGGCACAAATCTCATCAGGAAGAGCATTCCACACAGGGGAGCATCAAGTGCAAAACTATTGCCAAACTGTTGACAAATTTGTGAACAGAGGGGCAGAACTTTGGAATGACACGGAAATTATTGCCACTTTTACTGCACCTGGTACCATAAGAACTGCTGTAGGAAAAAAGATATGGAACAAAATACCTGGGAAAACCTGTGTGAAGATACTTATAAACAAGTAGTAGTAGTAGTAAGAAACACTTATATAGCGCCCAAATTGATGTAAACATCCTCTAAGGCGATGATGTGCAAAAAGGGATAATCCAGTTCCAAAAAGAGGTCTGTTTCCATATTAGCGTCTGATAGGGGAGATAGGCTATGGTGGAGGATAAACCAATCTAAAAAGGTATGTTTTCAACTGTTTTCTGAAACCAGAAATGCTTTCTATGGTTCTAATGGCTTGAGGAAGCTTGTTCCACTCTGTGGGAGCCCCTGCTATGAAACTGCGTAGCCCTGAGCGTTTATTTGGTTTAGATGAGGAAATTGATAGGCGATTGCCCCGTGTGAGATCACTCCGCCTAATTAGAGCGGAGAGATATGGAGGTTGGCTGAAATGTATTGCTTTATCAGTGAGGAGATTATATTTGAACAATATACGGTAATGAATGGGGAGCCAGTGTAGTTTGTGCAGGAAGGGTGTAACATGACAGTATTTATTTAGCTTGCACACCGTCCGACATAAGGCATTTTGAACTCTCTGTAGTCTGCTAGTATATGCCTTTTTTGTGTTGTAAAGCAGTGAGTTACAGTAATCCACACGACTGCTTACCAAGGCATTTGCCACCTTTACAGCTGTTTCATGATTTAAGTACCTGCGGACCTTCGTAGTGCCCGGAGATGGTAGTAACTTATGCGACATAGATTAGCCACGTGCCTTTGCATTGAATTTTCAGCATCCAGGATGACACCAAGGTTTTTTACCAATTCAGCTGGTTCCATGGTGTTGCCAAGCAAACTCACTGGGAATGATGGCTTCAGGGAACTTCTAATTTGATCATCACCAATCATTATGAATTCTGTCTTGTTAGGATTTAATTTAAGCTTATTATTTCCCATCCAAGCCTGGACCGCCTCGAGGCAATTTGTTAATTCAGTGCTACTTGAATCGAAGTTCCTAGAGTCGAGTTCCAAGTAAAATTGTGTATCATCTGCATATAAGTGGTGGGTGACATTGAATTTAGATATGACTGAACTGAGAGGGGTTGTGTATAGGGTTAAAAGGAGTGGCCCTAGAACTGAGCCCTGGGGAAAGCCATAAGGGAGTTGAAAAGCATCGGAAAGATGTCCATCTATTTTGATCCGCTGCTTGCGTGAGTTGAGGTATGACTGGACCCACTTAAACACTACCCCATCAATGCCATACCAGTGCTGAAGGCAGTTGAATAGGATTGAGTGGTCTATTGTATCAAAAGCTGCAGATAAGTCCAAAAGGACTAATCCAACAGCTGCACCCTTGTCCATTGATGTGGCAATTTCATTTTGTATTTTGAGCAATGCCGTTTCAGTTGAGTGAAAAACTCTATATGCGGACTGGTTTTCATTGGATATACCCTCGTGAGCAATATGCCCATTTATCTGCCTGGCTACAGCTTTCTTTATGAGTTTGGAGATGTAGCTGAGGTTGGACACTGGTCGATAATTCTTGAGAATATTCTTGCCAAGACCAGCTTTTTTCAACAAGGGTGTAACATGTGCAGTCTTAAAACAGGATGCGAAACTGCCCTCCTGTAGAGAGTAGTTCACAATATTTGTAATAAGAGTCAAGAGCACACTGATGCAATCAAGGACCAATGATGTTGGGATGGGATCCAAGTCACATGATTTATTTGGTGTGGACTTTATGATTTTAAGGACTTCTTCCTCTGACATGGTCCGGAAAGAAACAAACTTGTTTTTGTAGGAACCTGAGACAGGGGGATCGGCATCAGTAGACAGTAATCCAGATCTTAATTTAGTAATTTTGTCTGCAAAATACCTGCCAAAAGTGTTGACTAGACTGTTCATGGTGGTATAATCTGGAAGTACCATTTTTGGTGATCTATGGAGGACATTCTTTATGGAATTCCACAAGGCCTTGGGGTTATCCTCATTTTTCCTAACCATATCACTGTAGTATTTGGTTTTTGCACATTCCACGAGATGGTTGAAATGGTTCACAGCGGCTCTATACCTACTGCGGTTTATGGCAGAGTTGTCCTTTCGCCACTCCCTTTCGAGTTTGCGCTTACGTCTCTTTGCTGCCAAAATCTCACTGTTGATGAACCCTTTGTTGACATGTTGTGGGGTTTTACATTCATGTACAGGTGCATGCTTGTCAAGTATGTTCCTAAGGGTATGAAAGTACTGGTGTGAAAGTAAGCTAGCTGTTTTGTAAGGAGCCTGGATAAGCTCAGAATTTACAATGTCAGACATAAATTCAGTTTTATTTATCTTGCGAAGTTTCCTGATTTTCAAACGTTTTACTCTGCAGGAAGTTTTGACAGGGAATATTGTAGTGAAAAAGACAGCTAGGTGGTCTGATATGCCGTCCTTTACATAGTGGTGAACTGAGGAAGTTAGGGCTTTACTAGTGCAGAGTACATCAAGGATATGTCCTTGTATGTGTGTAGGTGTTGACACATGTTGAATGAAATCAAAATCCAATAGAACTGTGTTAAAATTATCTGTCCAGCAATTTTGACTGTCAAGCTGGATATTGACATCTCCCAGGAGAATATTTTCATGTGGTGACAAAGCAGCTGCCTCCATGAAACTGTTGAATTCCTCAATAAATCTGCTTTTGCTGGTACTTGGTGGCCGGTAAATTACATGTACCAGGAGCTGGCTTGACTGTCAATCTGACAGTTTGACGGTAATGTGTTCGAACGTTTCCCGCCGATCAATTTGACAACGCATGCTATCAATGTCATTCCTGACAAGAACAGCGACTCCACCTCCTTTCTTGTTCTTGCGTTGGACCTGGTGAAGCTGGAAACCTGCAGGGGTTATCTCATCCATTAGGCCTTGTGTGTCCGATGGTCTTAGCCATGTCTCAGTGACACCAACGATGTCGAGATCATTTGACAAAACAAAATCACTAAATGCTGATGTTTTGTTACACAATGAACGGACATTCAGATGACAGGCTTTGATATTTCTGGCTGATGGACCTGGGTTCAAACTAATGTCGCTGGAAAGAATCAGGATGATGGACCACCAAGGGTTGACATTTCTGAAAAAGTGCGTCACTTGATGACAGTGGGCCTGCAGGGCGACAAAAGCAATGTTGCAACTGTCCAAAGAGGAGAGTAAACTTGGGTGAATAATTTTTGGTGATGGCAAACTATTTTCCTTGGTGGGGGTTGTTGACCGAGCAGTCAAGAGGATGGAAAAACAGAACTAAAAAGTGCAATGCATGACCAATGAAAGCCAAAAATTAAAATTTAGAAATAGGTGCACCTACCTTTCCTACGTACAAACCTTTCTAATTACAGCATCACAGTACCAAAATCAAAAGATGCTAGGTTAGGAAGGAGTAGATTAGTGCATGTGTTTGATAGATGTGTGTGATTAAAATATAATAAACAGTGGACAGGGAAAATTAATTGGTAAACAATATTTTATGATATATATCTATTTTACATGTAATAAATACACTTGATATGCTTTGTGTGTGAAACATTGATTTGTAAACAATATTATATGATATATATCTATTTTACATGTAGTACACTTGATATGCTTTGTGTATGGAACATTGAAAGTGTTACTGCGGGAATTATCGAGTGGGCGATAATACCCGTTTAATGACAAACAGCACTTTTAACTGATATCTGGGTGTGCTGACAATCAGTAATCAATTGGTTTACAATTTTTTGATCAAATACATACAGTAACAGTAAAATATATCAACTACCGACCAGTTTCTTTGGGGAAAGTAAAAATGTTAAACGAAAATATAAAAACCACGTCTCCCCTGGCGAACGCTAAAACAAGTTTGGTTGTCTTGAACACTGTGCACTGTTCAACAGGAAGCCAATGCAGTTTCTTTAGCACAGGAGTTATATTGGTGTATTGACTGGTGTTTGATACAATTCTGACTGCACCATTTTGGATGTACTGTAATTTATGTAGATTGAACTTGGAGAGGCTCCTGAAAAGCGAGTTGCAATAATCCAGCCGACTACAAACAAGAGCATTAGCCACAAGCACAGAAACATCAGGAGTGAGAAACCGCTTGACATGTCTGAAATCACAGAGTTTAACAAAACAACTTTTGCAGACATTCTGAACATGCTTGGGCAAAGAAAGGGCTGAATCGAACCACACACTCAGATTTTATACTGAATCAGCAGGGCAGAGTGAGAAAGTGAAAGCACCACGAGGAAATTATCTATGGTAAAACCCTTTGAATTGAAACTAATTAAGTAAAGAAATAATTTCGCAATTAATGTTTCACAAAAGTTTTGTTTTGGTGTCAATATCATACATGTGTTTCACTACATAGTTTTTTGTGTTTATTTTACTTTCATTACACAATCAACATTGTTTCACCATGTCTATTGCTAATTTTGCTTTTTGGAAAATTAATTAATTTTGGATAGAGCTTGAATTGAAAATTATTATTATAATTATAATAATTATTATAATTAGTTCAAATTACAAACATGAATCATGAATATTGATAATGGATAGAATGAGGATCTCTATGCTGCAGAAAACACTTTCCATTATATCATTGTTCTTACTTCCCTGCTTGTCCACACCATTTTGCTACCACTGGCATCTGCTGTCACCTTTGACTTGTTACAAGGTCAAATCACAGATTTGTTGGTGTATTTGTTATGTATATCTCAGTGTACAAGCACTTTTGAAAAAAGTACTTCTTCAGTGTCTAAATACCTTATAACGTATCAGGGCCTGATGTCATGAGATATCATATTCAACATACTCGGTATAGACTTCACTATTCAGATCTGATGTTACTTATTTCCACTGCAACATGTGAAATAATACATCAACAGTGTGAACTTCAATGACTGTGTTACGTTGGAACCTGTGTACTCGATTCCACCTCTGCATGTGCTACTTTTAACTAGAACTTGTTAAATGGCACAGGAACAGTACAAATTCACGAATGTGTTAGATTGGAAACTGTGTGGTGATCTCCAGCTCTGCAACATTTTACTACATGGAAACTTAACCACGACATGTGAGCTGGTACAGGAACCATGTAAATTTATGAATGACTGTGTTAGCTTGGAAACTATGTACTAGTTTTGAGCTCTGCAGCTTCCCACTATATTGTGGCTTAACACTAGGGACAAATATCTGACTAATAGGATGATCATCTTATGATTTTATGTGTTAGCTTCCTTAGTTAATGTTCCATTATGTCGCATACCTCACTTAGATCTATCAATGTGCACTTGGACACTTGGATGTCAAACGAACTGATGTAACTTCATTTTGAAAAAGAACCTTAATAACATACTTATTATTCTGTTCGATATGATTGTGTGGCTCACTAACAGCAGTTAGCATATATATATAGCTGTTATACCATTATAAGTATGTAACTTGATTGTTCTTTTTTACTAGTCTAATTACTTGTACATACCTGGTGTCGTGTAATTTAACATTTCACCTATTTGTTTTGAAGTAACTTCTTAGGCTCTTATGTTACTGCTATCCCCACTTTATTATTCACTTCTGTGTGTATAATTCTTCTCTTGTAATATTAATATCCCTGGCTCTGTTGCCTTGCATTCATCTTTACATTTTCAAAGTGACCTTCAGAGGTCACCCCTTTACTACTATACCATTTAACTTTGTATATCCCTCAAGACTTTTAGTGATCTTCAGAGGTCACATGTTTCCTATCACATTATATCTTCAACTTTTAAACCTTTATGGTCATTATTTTATCACTTTTAACGGTTGTATTGATTCATGGTTACCTATCAAGTGACCTTCAGAGGTCCCTTACTTTTATCACATTTATATTCACCACTGCCCTGTAAAGGCCTACTGCCACCTGGGTTATAGTGTCCACATGTGGCACCTTAAGGGGGAACCACACCATTATATCCTTATGTATGTTGTAAACAATCTTCGGATTGTTTTTAAAAAGTAATAATTTTAAATGAATTTATATATTATTAGCCCCTTTTTGCATATGATTGATCACTAGAAATGTGATTTTTGGTGCTCTATGCATTAAAAGTATTAATTTTTGAGGTTTCTTATGTTGAAGTTTTCAGGTTATGAGATTTGCATTTTTGTCTTTCGTTGATTCAAGGACAAATGCCTGCTGGAAAGATTGTCTCTTGAAAAAAGCCTTATAGAAAGAATGCATACTCCAAATGTCAGGCTTTATACATTAAACTACTCATTTTTCATTTGACAGGAGGTATTTTCTTGATGTAATATTTTTCAAAGATTTTTTCATGCACATTGAATTCTATGCAGAATTCAAAAGATTATAAATGTACTGAACCAATTAAAAAAAAGTTGTAAAAACAATTCAAATATTGAATGTGTTATGCTGATGATGATTGGTAACCACCCTTTTGTTTTAACAGACTGAACTAAATCATATTTCACTGGTAGAAAATAATGTAGTATTAACTCTCCAATAGACATTTCTCAACTGTGGAGGTTTCCCCTACCTAGGTAGTTAGTTTTGCCTCATTTGCATACACTGTTTATGACAAAAGTGGAGATTCTCCTGGTCACTTTCGTGAAAAACCCAGGGACAATTCATGTTAATTTGGTGTCAGCTGACATTATGCTAATTCAATACACCATATAAACCAATAGAATTTTGATGTAAATTATATATAAAACACAAAGCCAAACATAGACAATATTAAACCATGAACAGATTAATGAAGGCAGACTCTAATAAAAATTAGAAATATCCCTGTTCCACTTTTCTGATTAACCTTAAGACACAATGAATGTTAAAATTGGGGGAAGACTGTTAAAACTGATAATAATCTAATTGTACCCACCGGAGGCATCCGTTGGATGTGGACACTTTGGTTTAGCGTTCGCTACGCTGCCATGTGTAAAGAGATTTTGGCATTAACGCTCTAAGAGAAAAACTGCATCAGCTAGGTTCACCAAATTTGCAGAATATCTTCATTGGAGGGTAAGCTTCTCTGGGACTGAAATTATGGCCATGGGGGCATTTCTTTGAAAATTATCTGCATTTTCCAATGGCTGTTTCTCAAAGGTAGAAGGTTGAATCTCTTCATAGGTGATATGTATAACAGATATACATGTCCTCTACAACCTTGCAAACATTTCACACTGACGCTCTTCATTCAAGGTCATCCATGGAGTGCCAAAATATTTTCATAAAATTATTGTGCTTTCAAAGAGATTATGTTAAACAAAGGGAAAATATCATAAATGTTTTACGTTGGTGAACATACAATATGGGTTAACCTAAAATACGATTCAATAAAACTATTATAGCACTCAATCTCCATCAAACCAATTACACTCATAACTCTAACTAAACAAGTGAGCAAATGACAGACCATAAATAGCATTGATTACAACTTCGAAAATCATCTTGAAACAATATGAAGGATATTAAGCACCAAAAGTATTATTTTATTACATTTATTGATGGTTTCACACTAGAGCTCAGTTTACAAGGTCAAGATTTCAGGGGGTCAATTTGCTAATTTGATCTGTTTTGTCCAGTCCCCAGCCCTAACACCAAAAGTATCAGTTACTACAACTTGGAATCGTCGGTGATCATAGCCAACATGATCAGAGCAGTGAGGAAGAAAACTTGCTACAGTGGAACAGGGGTATTATTTCTACAACTTGATAATAATCTTAGTGAAGACCAAAACCTTTTTGTCATTTGATTTTATATTACTTTACAATAATCTCTTCAGTATTAAAATACTTTTTTCCAAGTTATTTCTTTCCATTTGCAATTATGTTGGCTGGGTCTATTCCATGACATATATTAGCCTTACATTGATATAATTTACAGTCAATCACGTTTGACTGTCTTTTATGGTGATATATTTGTTCTCTATACATTATCTACACCATACAGTACAATATTTTTAAACAGCATAAGTGTCCCATGTATGTAAGTTTTATGGTATTTAAAACCTAAGTATTGTTTTAACTTTCTCTGTCTAAATGAAAACTTAAATTTCAGTTTGATTTGTTTATTTATAAGTAATACTGCAGCACTGTCAACACCAGATTTTATGGGTGTATACTCAGTGACTTTGTGTGGACAACAAATGTATCAGAGAGAGTGTTTTCACCAGCAACTTTATTAAAAATAATGACCTTTTTTCCAGATTATCAACTTAATGTTACACAAATAATTATATTAATAATAATAACAATAATAATAGCAATGCACAATAAACAATAAGGAAATACCTTTATCATTAAACATGAAAGCATAATTTTTTACAATGATGGGGGTTGCCTTTTGGCTTATTTTTTATATAATAAAATGTACATAAGTTTGTGACAGGTAAACTCAAACAATATAATTTGAATGCAGACAGTTCTTTCATGCCCCTTCTGTGTAAACAGAAAAATGATACTTTAATGTTGCTTGCACATGGTCTGGTCAATTAGCATAATTTGTCCCCAGGTTTTTACAAAAGCTACCAGGAGAATCTCCCCTTTATATCATAAACAGTGTATGCAAATGAAGCAAAACTAACTACCTAGGTGGGGGAAACCTCCAAAGTTGAGAAATGTCTATTATGTAAAACTAAAAGAAAGAGTTGACACAACAGGAGGGTCACTGGTCTGGGTTAACATGCCAATACTTCAGTGTCCCAACCTTGTGGCTTGAAAGTCTTTAACACCTTTTCTAGTTCAAATATATTTCACCAGTTAAGAACTCTACATGGTAAAGACGATCACAACAGATCTGTACTGGTCACTTTCAATGGCTGTTTCAAATTCTCCATAACATTGTTCATGCTTTCTGTCAATTCTTTTTTAAATGCGCCTCGAGTGAAACTCTGTGTATTTTTCTCAAATTCACATACCCCAGCCTCCTCCTCCAAATTAGATGATGAATCAAAGATCACGTCAGGGTATATCCCTTTTTATACTCCTCCATATGTGGTTCCCTTCATCTTGACACGCAGATCCCATGCCAGAGAAGAGAGTCATGTAGCAATTCATGTAGTCTCCAGTCTCAAAATCAGGTTCAAGTGTCTTAACTGGAACAGATGTGCTACCCACAATCAGTGTGATATGAACCAAATCAAGACATTTAAACTGGAATGGGTTTTAACATGTTCCACTGATGCCACAATTTTTGACAAAACCTATGACAACAAGTATTGGAATTTGATCCAAATACAAATTTTCCTCTGCATGATATCTTGTGCCTGAACTGACTTTGCACGTCTTACATTGACACTATCTAGCTTTTCTTTGAAGCTGGTATTATCCGTCTGGCTGACCATGGCAAACTTTGCTTCGGATTAGACACAACTTGATGGATATGTGACTGAGTATGTAGCGATCTTGAAACATGAGGTCTAAGTGCAGTTTATCAATCAAATGACTTTCACAGACAAGCCCCTTTCTTTTGACATATTCCTCATTGTGTTCGTCCACAAAAGTTATTTGTGTCTTTGTAACACATCAATGCTGTGAGTTTACTTTGTTTGGTTTAAGTCCCAAAACTGAGGAGCGTTTCTATGTATTCTTTGCCAGGTGTTTTTGGAGGTGATGACTAAAGTGTATTTCATGGTCATGTTTATATGGCTAAACAAAGCATGCAGCTGAAAAAATTACCAGGGAGACATCTGCAGTGGCAGTCAAATGCTCTCCACCTCCATTCACATTATATATATTCCTCTCTTGACTGCTTTAGATGAAATGACACACTTTCTTTGCATGCTGTTCCTTTTATTATCTCACAAGTATTCTTGTGCCAATTCCGCAGCTGCCTTGAGAGCTTTCTGTCCCAGTGATTTTCCCAGTGCAAAGGCAACTTTCTTCAACACGGGAGCAGCCAGTCCCCGAAACAGGCTTCCCAAACCATGACCTATTTGATATTGCAAACCTTGAAGTCCTGATAATCCACTCCCTGCTTAACTTGTGCAATACAGCTCATATGCTTGACTGTTAGAATCATCACAGCAGTATTCGTGGTTCTTCATTTTTGTTGAAAGTAAAGTGTTATGAAGGACTTCTCACCAATAAATGGATTAATTTATCCCCCTTTATATTTGTTTCAACAGCTCCAAAATCTTTCTCGTCACTGGATAGTAGAACACTTAATTATAGGAGATGGTGATTATGGCATTCTTTTGGATGGGCCAGATACTCAGATTTTCTGCCTCCAGCTGCAAATGGGGCTATTGTGATAAATCCTAAAACGACACTTTATCTCTTGGAAAAATACAAGTCTGGTTGAACCTCCGGTAAGTCCTGCAATGAGTCATTTGTTGTAATTTGAAGAGTTGTTTTTGCGTGACTTCAATGGTATTGAATTCAACAGTGACAGGTGGATTTGCACCAAGGCCTCATTTTACTTTTTATTTAAGATTTTGATTAAACCCTTTATGTCAGCAAAAATACTGTTAGGAATGAGTATGGTTGTCTTCCATATGTGAAAAAATTGATCTTATACCACATTCTTGCATATTGAATTTCCATCAACCCCACTTCCTATTCACCAGCCAGTTCATAAGATTGAGCCAATGGCAAAATAAACTCTCTGGGAGTATTACCTGAGTGCTTAGCTTTGATAGGTAAATAGTGCTAAAGTCCTTCATGATCTGTCTTTCTTGCCATCTTGAGGTCACACATAGCATACTTCCCTTTTTATGTACCTTCCTATTTGAACTTTTTTCTTGGATTATGATCTTAAAGCTTCACGTGTGTTATTCCATTGTAAAGGTCCCTTTTATCTTTTGATACAGACGCTGACCTTTACTCCTCAGAGATGTTGCGAGAATGGTGGCCATTCATCTTTCATATTTTCTTTAGGGACTTGAAAAGATTTCACAGGGACCACAGGATCTGCAAAAGGATCCATAGGTTCAGGGTCTTGGTTTCAATCAAATGTCAGCAGATGATTCATCAACTCATTGTACAACTAAATTTTTTGAGATGATAATAATGTGGGGTCTTCTAACAATCCACTCATAGCCTTTAATAATCTGCCCATAACTGTACCTGTGGTATCTCTTCCCACTGGAGCATAGTCTCTGTTGTTCAAGAAAGACACAACAAAAATATTTTTGATAAATTTATTCATTGCTGTGTAAAACACTAATAACTTCTTAGCAATAACAGTTCCTAAAATCGCATCCAATAGAGTTGGGAGGAAGCCCGCTCTTGCACAATCTGTTTCTTCTTTTCTGTCAGAGGTATTCTCTTTCCTTAATGCTTGCACTTTTTTTTGTACTTTTCCAGTCTTTTCTTTTCTTTCAGCCCAAGAGGAATATTCCCCTCTAAAACAGTGTGATTACAATCTACAAACCTGTGAAAGAGTGGCCTATCTGCACCATGAATTATGTACTTTACGGGTATTCGTTTATTTAGTGATAGACATGTTCAAATGATAACACAGATTCAGGGGACCTTCTATTTATAACAGCTAGTGATGTCTGGGACTGATATCCAAGAATGATACTTTGGTGGCCAATCTAGCCATGGAACCAAGACCTGTTTGGGGTGACCATTAATTTTGCAACTTTTAATTTTTCATTCGTCATGCTTTCTGAATTTAAGTGGCTCATTGTCACCTGTTCTGGTGCCATTTTAATGGATCTTTGTACATTTGAGTTGTAAAGTCTTACAGTGCATCAATATAATGGTAAGACTGTGTATATGTGAAGTACTTGCATATTTCTTCTATCATGATTTTTTCTGCATAATTGGCCTTCAATTCATCGTCTGTCACAAAATTATTCCTATAAAATGTACAATTTTCAGGTACTGTTTCATTGAAATTTTTTATGAAAGTACGAACAACTTCATTTCCAAATTTATATCCCAACGGTTCCTTCCATACATAATGAGAAAAGATATCTATTGTTGAAAGAATGTAATGATAACCAGTATTGTATTTTGCTATTTTTATCATACCATCAAGTCAACACCCCTTGTTGATCCATTGTCCTGACAAAGACTTAAGTTCTTTTTTAATTTTCTTTCTTGGTGACTTGTGAAATATGTATGTCTCTGCTCCACTCAACCAACTTTGCATGGCATTGAGGGTCACAGTGCTATTTTGTTTGACTGCAGCTTCATACATTTTCAGAGGAACCAAAAACCTTGTTTGGTGTGATGGATCAAAGAAGATCAAGCTTAAAAACGTATTCATTCTTTCTTATACTAGGATTTGGCAATATATATCCCAAAGAATAAACACAGCAACCAAATCCCCTTTTTGTCCCAGTTTAATGACAATTCACAAGTTCACAATAGATATTATAATCACAATAGCAAATATTGTCATCTGACAGCAATATCTGACCAGGACTTTTCACACCAGTTATCCATCTCTCTTCTTTGCACTTGAATAATCCTCTCCGGTTAGAGGAGCATTTATTTATGCATATTGACTGCAGAAATACCTATGCATCTTCAACATTTTTTTCAGTGAAGCACCCCCTCCATCTCCACTGAGATGGGTGGAGGCAACCTGTGTTGTTCTTGAAACACATGGAATTATTGAAAAAATATCAATGATCACGTTATTTAAATATACTCACAGCAACTTTGTCATTATTCAAAAACAACTCCCCAGCTACCATAACGTTATATAAAACTAGCAAAATATGGCATTACCCAGCAACCATGGGAATTGAAGGCTCCTAGCAATCATGGCATCACCTAGCAACCATGACATTATTAAAAAAGCCCTAGTAATGATATTATTAGCAACCAAAGCATTCAAGCAACAAAGTAACCATGGCTTCATTTTAAAAAGTCAATCAGTGAAATATTTTGAAAATTCAAAACATTTTACCTCATTTACACATATAACATAGCCATACAACTATCATATACAAAATGTAGAAATGAACTGTGTCAATATAGTCTTCAGTCCACTATATACTAGTTTACCCTCCTTAAAAGTACTTTCTCATACTTAAGAGGTGCTACCCAAAACCTTTATAAGGTATATAAATTTCTATTTTTGTATCCATCTTTTACATCAAGGGATCGGTCTATAAATGCTGGGGTGGCTAAGGACATTTATTTGGGTACCCCCTTCATACTTACCCTCCCTACAATAGACACAGCTACAAGTGTTGTCAAAAAATGGTGTAGGGGTTGCCAAAGTTACAAACTAGACATCAGTAGAGCCTTCTGCCACGTAGACATACAAATGTACATTATGGTAACCTTAATACAAGTTGTAATGTTAATTATGTAAATATGTGTTTATGTTATTAAGGTGGCCTTAATTTCCTTCATAGAAAAATCTTAGGTAAACTTTTGTTGTGTATGTGTATTACATTTGTAAATAAAAAATAGA
Source organism: Sabellastarte sp. h YS-2021 (assembly GCA_964017235.1). Taxonomy (NCBI): domain Eukaryota; kingdom Metazoa; phylum Annelida; class Polychaeta; order Sabellida; family Sabellidae; genus Sabellastarte; species Sabellastarte sp. h YS-2021. The sequence goes on from OZ024933.1 coordinate 16,380,906, forward strand.
ATAAAATAATTTTGTGGCTTTCTATGACTTCAACTAAATTCAACTTTGACCTCTAATATGACCTTTGAGGAGGCATTGTGCCAGGATGACGCCCAGGCGTCATCCCTCTCATTACAGCCTCTTTGGTTGACCTCTGACCTCTCTACTTAATTTTCCCGCAAAAACATCCATTTTCTCCATATTTATGTTGAAAGTTGAAGGGGGCACACACTCCATCTTAAGTTTGAAAGTTTTACAAGTGTTTCCCTCTACCTCACCCTGTTAACCATAAAACATGTACTAACTGTAAGTTTGTAGTTTCAGATCAAGTGGAAATGAAGGAAAGTCAATGTCTGGCGTCGAATATATGACACTGGTGAGCACTATTAAAGAAATCAAGAATCTAGTACACATAATCTGAGAGGTTGCTAGCACATATATGATGTGATCCACAGAAGCTAAGAAAGTTAACATGACGTCTGCAAACGCCAGGCGTCATAGTCCCGTCAAGATCTGGAGTACCTTCAGTACTTCCGCAAAATGACAGTCCTTCCAACTGCAAGTCCAAGGCCAGAGGCATTAGTGGGGCTCGGTGTATCTGGTTTTAGATGGTGAAACTGTCAACAAGGACACAATAAGCTGTTTTTTATGCAAATAGTAAATGCTTTAAGTAATTAGTTTTCAATCCTCATTGTGCTTCATGATCTGAGTATAATGTTGCTATGTAATCTTTGAGCTAGGTATTTGTAGCAAGCTCTCAGATTATTGAGAAGAATGTAGCAGCTCAATAGTTCATATTGCAGAATAATGGTCAATAGCTAACATTTTAAGTTGTAAATCAACATCATGTCACTAATACAAATTGTGTCAGGTTATGAGAGAATATATGAAAGACACTAGATACATTATATATTGCTTGCCAGCCTTAAACTCATGTTCGGATGTCACATACTTATGGTCAAGTATCACTTATATGTCAAGTAAATCACCAGTGTGCAAGTACATCAAGAACACATTGTAAATAACTACCAACAATACCAGCCAGCAGTAGGGGAAGCTAGACCATAGCCCTTTTTTAGGGAGGGTTGTATTGCTCAACTCTGTAAGGCGTTTTTATATGTTTTAGCTAGATGCTTGGTCCCTCACCTGTTTTACATTTACACTGTGTAAAAATTTTTTTAAGTTGTTAAATTGACAATTTTACAATTGTTCATTTTTTTTAGTCTATACCACATTTTAACTTGCATTTACACTCTTTTATTCTGTGTTGGCCAATGGGGTTTTCTTACATCTAAATAACTGTTTCAACACTAAAAACCCCTGAATTTTTACCTCTCACATTGCTTTTAGGCCACCCCAACATACAAATGTACATTATGGTAACCTTAACCCAAGTTGTAATGTTAATTATGTAAATATGTGTTTATGTCTTTAAGGTGGCCTTAATTTCCTTCATAGAAAAATCTTAGGTAAACTTATGTTGCGTATGTGTATTACATTTGTAAATAAAAAATAGAATAAAATAATTTTTGCCCAATGTGGCTTTCTATGACTTCAACTAAATTCAACTTTGACCTCTAATATGACCTTTGAGGAGGCATTGTGCCAGGATGACGCCCAGGCGTCATCCCTCTCATTACAGCCTCTCTACAAGTATTTTCTTGTTGGTGTCTTAATAAACTCTCATTGGTTGACCTCTGACCTCTCTACTTAATTTTCACGCAAAAAACAGCCATTTTCTTAATATTTATGTTGAAAGTTGAAGGGGGCAAACGCCCCATCTTAAGTTTGAAAGTTTTACAAGTATTTACAAACACTGGACTGTATTTTACGTGGTTTTACACACTTTTATTTATCTTGTTTATTTGATATTGGGCTACATGTTTTGCAAGCTGGTGAAATATACTGTAACTAATGAACTGTGACAAACGCATCACTGGCTTTTATCTGACATCTACAACGTGATCATAGACAACCTCAGGCTTGTTTGCCTCTTAGGAGGCGGTTACAAAGGGACAGTCTAACCTATTTATTTTACCCTGTCATCCAAATTTCAAAAAACGTGCTATAATGTCAAGCGTGGGGTTGTCTACGACCACCAAAGAGTGTGAGCTCATATATTTTTAGTGCATAAGTATAACACAAACTCTAAAAATGCCAAAAACATTTAAATGCAGTGCCTGCAAGGGACAACACCAGAGGCCTGTAGGAAGCAAGTGTGCTATTATACAAATCAACAATGTGAGTGAAAGTGAACCAGTCATGAACTCTGCTCAGTCCGACTCAGTTAGAGCTGTCGCTCAAGGGGTAACTAGTAGAGACAATGACATTTTACATGCTTTGGAAGCTGTGAGCTCAAGGCTCTCAGCAATTGAGCAACGTATAGAGCGCACCGAGGAGAGGTTGGACGCCTCCCCAGCTCGAGTTGGACTGCAGCAATCACCAGGAACAGCGTCAACTTCAACATGTTAATTTGGTGTCAGCTGATATTATGCTTATTCAATGTATCATACAAACCAATAGTATTTTCAGGTAAATTTTATAAGATACAAAGCCAAATATTACAAATGGTGAACCATGAACAGATTAATCAAAACTCTAGTAAACACTATCAATACCCCTGTTCCACTTTTGTGATTGACCTTAAGACACAACCAATGTTAAAATTGGGGGAGAACTGGTAAAACTGAAATAATCTTTTTAAGTTTCCTAAAATAAAATTATTAGCTTCACTAGCCAAATATTGAACTTATGACCTACTCTGTGACTACCACAATTGAAAAAATAACTCAAATAACACTGAGTTGCAGTCACTCTTGGGAAAGATTGTTGCATCAGTGGAAATGTGGACAGCATAGGCTCTATTACAGAACGAATTGGCCCTAATGAATCATAAACAAAATTGCAAATTTTAATTAATAAATTAAATTTTTATTAGTTAATACCTTACCTAACAGACGATAGCTATAGTCCGGCGCCAGCCGGTCCCGCCAAACGCCAGAAAAAGATGTCCCGAGTTTCACCTCCGGCAGGATCGGTACACTACACTCCACTCGCCAGGTGGCCTAGTTCCTGCTTCATTCGCCAGAGGGACGTGACGTCATAGCATCTTTTTCGTCCCTAGATTTGATACTTGAAGCTGAAAGCGGGGAAGGCCGGGTGGGAATCTCCCGTCTGTTAGGTAAGGTATTAACTAATAAAAATTTAATTTATTAATTAAAATTTGCAATTTTATTGCGTTAATTCACCTTACCTAACAGACGATAGCTAGAATAACTACCCAGTGGATGGAGGGCAGCTTCTCAGGACCAATGTGAACTCTATGCTCAGGCTAAATGTACCGGCCTGTTTGGGGAGCCAGTCTACGTGGTTCTTATAGCCTAAGGAGCACTATACATAAACCCTCCCCCCCCCCCCTTTTTCTGCTCTGAGGGGAGGAAGAGAGAAAGTTTTGTCCTGTGACTTGAGATTCCCTACAATTCAAGTAGGAGTGGAAGAAGGTTTTATACCCCGTACCTTGGGCACCCAGGTAAAAAACCTACCCGATAAGGAATAGATCACACAGGTGTGACCTATACCCAACAACAAACTCGAACAAGTATATACACTATATACAGAAATAGGAGCTTAGGGATTTAGTGGTGGATCTGCTGGGCAGCCACCACTGGCCCTAAATGAAAAAGCTCTGAGTCTGCCCAAGCAACGTCTTTTAAGTAGAATTGTGTAAAAGTGTTGTGGGACTTCCAGTGGCAGGCAGACATGATCTGGTCTAAGGAGATGCCACCTTGAAAGGCTTTCAAGGCCGCAAAGGCTCTAACATCATGAGCCTTAACCTGGTGCAAAGCTAAGGCTTCCTGATCTGACAGTTCATAGCAGAGGATAACTGTTTGCTTAATCCATGAAGAGATTGTAGCAGGAGAGATATCCTTTATAAAACCCTTCTTAAAGGAGAGAAAGACCAGTTCTTTTCCCTGACGCAGGTCTTGTGTTTTGTCCAGGTAATAGCGCAAAGCTCTTACTGGACAGAGAGACCTGTCTTCCTTCAAAGACTTGTCCAAGGTAAGGGCCAAGGCTGGAATGACCACGGGCGCTACACATTCTGGACCTTCCTTAGCTAAGTGGTTCTTAGCCAAGAAGCTAGGAGAGGGATAATGGGAAACTTTGGACCAGTCAGCTTGATGTCTGATATTTTTGTTCAGCCAAGCGTGTATTTCACTCCTGCGCTTTCCTGAACCAAGAGCTAGGAGAAAAACCGTCTTGAAGGTAAGGTGTTTCAAAGAGGCCTTTCTGAGAGGTTCAAAAGGAGGCTTAGTGAGTTGGTGTAAGACCAGTGAGAGGTTCCATGAAGGAATTCCTCTACGGCCTTTTGGTCTATCTCTATGAAAACTGTCTAAGAGTCTGGTTAAGTTTTCATCCTTGCTGACATTTAAGGATGAATTACCCAATTTGTCCGCAATGGCGGATCTGTAACCTTCGATGGTACTCGGTTGGAGATTCTTCTCCTGGAAAAGGTGCAGGAGAAAATCTGCTATGTGCTTGATAGATGGAGACCTGAAGTCCACCTGACCTGTTTTACACCATCTGACAAATACGGCCCACTTTGCCTCATAGATTGTTCTGGTTGAACTTCTCTGAGGAGCTTTAATTCGTGTCCTGGTTCCTTGATTGCTTCGGCTCGAGGAGCCAAGCATGAAGGTTCAGGTTGGCCAGATCCCTGTGACAAGTCTTGTTGAATGGTTGAGTCACTAGATCGGTATGAATGGGTAGACAAAGAGGGATCTGCGAAGACAGCTCCACCAGATCCCAGAACCATGGCATGTTGGGCCACCCTGGGGCGATCAATATGACCCTCTGGTACAGATGGTCCGACAGTTTGCTGACCACCTTGCCCAGTAAGGATACTGGGGGAAAGGCGTACATGTCCAATTGACTGTCAGTGCATCCACTGCCCAAGCGTTGGGGTCCGGGACTGGAGACACATATTGGGCTAGTTTGCAATTGTACTTTGTTGCGAACATGTCCACCCGGGGAAGGTGCCAGGTTTGAACCAGAAGGTTGAACACCTCCTGATGGAGGGACCATTCTGTCTGGATGATCTGGCCTTGACGTGATAACTTGTCGGCAATCACATTGAGACGGCCAGGAATGTGTCTGGCCTTGAGAACAACCTGTTGCAGGTTGCACCATGATAGGAGCCGCCAAAGAAGGGCACAGAGTGAGCCTGACCTCATACCTCCCTCCTTGTTGATGTATGCCACAACTGTGGTGTTGTCTGTGGCAATTAGCACCACCTTCTCTTGTACAAGGTGTTGGAACCTTTTTAGTGCCAATAAGACCGCTCTTAGCTCTAAGAAGTTTATATGAAGGTGACTTTCTGGTACTGACCAGACCCCGCTTGTGATAGAGTCGCCTAAGTGAGCACCCCAGCCTTCTTTTGAGGCGTCTGTAAAGATTTGAATGGCATGATGCAAGGGGTGCAAAGGTTGACCTTGCAAGACCTTAGACTCGTCGGTCCACCATAGTAAGTGAGGGTGAAGAGACCTTGGGATTGGAATCTCTTTTTCCAGTGATTCGGGAACTCTCCAATGTCTTTTGAGATGCCACTGGATTGGTCTCATGTGGAGGTGTCCCAGGGGTACCTGCTTTTCTGTTGCTGTCAGGAGACCTATTAATGACATAAAGGTCCTGACTCTGCATGAAGGCTGGGTTAGAATGGTTTGAACTTTCTGTAGGAGAGATTCCCAACGGTTCTGAGTTGGTTTGACCAATCCTTGAGAGAGGTCGTATTTGTAGCCCACAAACTCGAACTCCTGTTTGGGTTCCAGTTCCGACTTTTGAAGATTCACTACCCAACCCAACTCCTGACAAAGGGAGAGGAGCGATTGAGTTCCCTGGTGGCAGGATTCTTTGGTAGGGGCTCGAATCAACCAGTCGTCTAGGTACTGGTGGATTCTTATACCTCGGGATTGAGCCATCAGCTTGACCTCCTTGACCACACAAGTGAACTCCATAGGAGCTGTTGATAGGCTATAGGGGAGGGCTCTGAACTGGAAGGACTGGTTTTGGAAATGGAACCTGAGATATTTCCGGGACCCTGAGTGAATGGGGATGTGGAAATAGGCGTCGCTGAAATCCAGCGATGTCACCCATTCTCCTTGTTGAAGGGAAAACCGAATTGTCTCCGGTGTTTCCATTTTGAATGTTTTTACGCTCAAAAATTTGTTTAGAGCACTGAGATCCAAAACTGGCCGCCATTTTTGGTTTGGTTTGGGAACGATGAATAGTCTGTTGAAAAAAGCTAGAGATGCTCGAACCCTCACCATCTCTACTGCCTTTTTGTCCACTAGGCTTTGAACCGACTCCCTCAGAGAGGTGTTTCTGTTGGGATTGGCATAACCACTGACAATCAGGGGGTGTCTCACTAGAGGGGGCTTGAGTTTGAATGGGAGGATATAGCCCTCTTTCAGGATTGACACCACTCTGGGATTTGCTCCTAGGCGGGCCCATGTCTGCCAAAAGGGCTGGAGGCGGCCGCCTATTGGGGGAGCATGAACAACATTGTGGACATCTGGAACACTGTGGGCAGAAACACAATGATCGACAAAAGAAACACAGTTCACAGATTTTATTTGAACTTTTCTTTCTACATGAGGTCTTAAGCCTTTCTTTTGCGGCTGCCTTAAACTGTTTGTTGCAAAATGTACAGGACTGACAACAGGACACAATACATGTTGTACAAGTACATGAAAATTCTGTCTCTGAACATCTGACACACTTATTGGCCGGGCCTTTGGCTCCGGACTTATCAAACAGTAATTGTCATTTATACTGATTGTGATCTCTGGCCGGGCGGGTGCCGCGTCCTGGTTGACCACCCCTACCGCGTCCTCTAGATCTCCCTCTGGTGCCAAAGGATTTCCATGCCGGCATATCCTTGCCAGCCTGTCCTCCGGATCTAGTAGAGTCCTGAGATTGTTTCCAATTAGTTGGGTATGGTTGGAAACGCCCTTGTTGCTGTTGTTTTTTTAAGTTACCGGCGAACCCCCCATGGCCCGAACCGGGCTGAGAGGTACGCTTGATGTTCTCAAATTGGGTAATTTCATCCTCTGCTTTCCTGATAACGGCGTCAGGGAAGAGAGCATAACTGTTCAGGGGACAGTTGCGTAAGGCTGAGAAGGTATCAGGTTTGACTCCTGCTTTAAGATTTTCAAGATATGCATCCCTGCGTGCTAGAGTTAAATTTGCCATCTGTACAAAGATAAAATCAGATAAATGCTGCAAGGATTTCCCCATAGCGAAACTAACATTTTGGTTGAATGAAGCCAAATAATGCAGTTCGTCTAAAGCACTTTGGGCCTTGGCAGAAGATTTTCCTTTTGACAACTCCGTCTGTAAGGATTTAAGATTTTCTTGAACAGAGTCTTGAATCTTTGTGATGCAACGATTAAAACCAGCTGACTGGTTGCACACAGAGCTGGTCTCCTTAGCTGCTTTCTCTCACTTGCGTAAAGTATCCTGAGCAATGGGACGGCTTGGAGGATGAGAATTCGCAACAGCGGGTTTGCAGATCCTAGGGAACGCACTGTTCAGCTTGGCTGCATCATTGGGCCATTTATTGACCGATTTCCCAGGTCTTAAAGGGTCCTTTGGCTCAGCGGGATGGATGCCATACCACCTACTTTGCGATTTGGGTGGCCTTAGAAAGTGATCCACATGAAGTCCTCCTGGTTCACTTGATTTGGACGGATAGCCCTCAATAAGTACCAGATTTAAAGTTTCTAATTTCCGACACAGCCAATCTTCAGGAGGTAGATCAACTGAAACTTTGCCCACTGGCTGGGCACGGTGTCCTGCCCAAGGGTTATCAGTTCTAGAAGTTGAAGTATACTCCAAATCAGGGATGTGAGTCCAGCCCATGACAGTCTCACGATAATTTTGTTCCTCACTAAGCAGCCGGTCCGCATCACCAGTGTCCACGTCCGGTTGCTCTTCTGGGTCTGATACTTCACCTTCTTCAGCCGGTTCCAGTGGCAGGAAACTGGCACCGGAAGCCGGAAAAGATTGAGATAAAGAGTCACCATAGGATACCGGACCGGGCTGTGAAAATACCGGTTCAGTAGTGTCCACATCAGTGTCTGGGTATAGATTTTCCAGAGAAGACATTCCCACAGAAGTAATAGTGCTAGTTCTATCCGGACCGGAGGCCGGACCGGCCTGGCCGGAAGGAACTGCAGATAACATAAAGGGAGCTTGTGATAAAGAACCCGCAGGGGGTCCATGAGAGACCGGAGCTTTAACCGGTGAGAAGGAAACATGCTGAGGGCATTGACCCATTGTAATAAGAGCTTCCAGCCTAGCCATGCGGAGAGACCATTTTTCATCTAACTCTTGCAGATCTTTTTTGAAAGATGGCTGGGGTAGGGTAAGATCTTGTGAAGTATTCAAAGATGAAGAAGCAGATTTATCTTGGTCTACAGTAGTTAAGACAGTAACAGTACTGGGATCTACTAAAGACTCACGATCTTGTTTCTTTTCCTTCCTCAGCTTGTATGTAGGCGTTGAGAGTTGTAAAACTTGTTCCGGAGTTAGCAACTCACATTTTTCACAAGGCATTTTCTTAGCGCATGCGTCCTCACCATGACCTTTGTCCCTGCAATGGGCACATCTTGAGTGCTGATCAAATGAAGCCATAATATGGCCGCACGCTCCCTTTCTTTGTCCAGGTGATGCCATGACAGTTTAATTATCCGTACACAAAACCAGGACACACAATAAAGCAAATAACTGAAGAAATATCCAAATTGAAAATATTTGTGCAAATATACAACTTTCTAATCGCGCCAAACGAAAAAGATGCTATGACGTCACGTCCCTCTGGCGAATGAAGCAGGAACTAGGCCACCTGGCGAGTGGAGTGTAGTGTACCGGTCCTGCCGGAGGTAAAACTCGGGACGTCTTTTTCTGGCGTTTGGCGGGACAGGCTGGCGACGGACTATAGCTATCGTCTGTTAGGTAAGGTGTATTAACGTAATAAAATGGCATTTTTACCAAATTGGCACCATCCGGATTGATCCCAAGAGTAAAATACTATAATCCAATTGGCCTTCAGAAAAAAATTTTGGTTAAATTGGCTTGCGGGATAAAATACCTTCATCAAAAAGGCCCAATAAAAGTATTGTGCTTTCAAAGAGATTATGTGAAACAAAGGGAAAAGATCATAACAGTTTTATGTTGATGACCAGAAGATATGGGTTAACCTTATATATGATTCAATAAAACTTTATAGCACTTAATCTGCATCAAACCAATTGCACTTTTCATAACTCTAGCTGAACAAGTGAGCAAATGACAGACCATAAGTGGCATTGATTAAAACATTGAAACTCATCATGAAATGACATAAAGGATATTCAGCACCCCAAAAGTACTCTTTTATTGCATTTATTGATTGTTTCCAACTGGGGGCCAAGCTTACATGGTCAAGATTTCATGGGATTAATTTGCTAATTAGGCAAAGATCTGTTTTGTCCAGTTCCCAACCCAGACTCCAAAAATATTAGTTACAACACTTTGGGAAATAAATGCTTACTGAAACATCCTTAATGTATTCAGTTGTCCCTAACATGATCTGGGAAGTCAGGAAGAAAACTTGCTAAGTGGAAAAGTGGTATTATTGTTACAACAAGAGGATAATCTTAGTAAAGACCAATACCCCCTTTTGGGATTGCATTTCATATTATTTTACAATAATCTTTTCAGTATTCAAATTTCTTTTATCCAAATTGTTTCTCTGCATTTACAATTCTGTTTGGCTGGGGGGACTCCATGACATTTATTAGTCAAACGTTGATATAATTAACACATAGTCATGTTTGACTCTCTTTTTGGCAACATATTTGTTTTCCATACGTTACGTTATTTTAACTTTCTCTGTCAAAATGAAAAGTTAAGTTTCTGTTTAATGTGTGTATCTACAAATAATCCGGCAACACTCTCAATATTAGATATTATATGTTTTGTACTCAGTGACTTTGTGGGGAAAACAAATGCGTCAAGGAGAATGTTTTTACTAGCAACTTCATTAAAAAAATGATGACCTTTTTGTCCAAACTATCCATTTGATGTTATAAAAGTAATTATATTAATAACAATACCAATGCATAGTAAATAACAAAATGCTCTATTTTATAATAAAACAAGAAATCACATGAAAATTTATGATGATGGGGTTGCCTTTTGGCTGATTTATTTTTATGTACATCAGTTTTTAACAGGTAAAGTCAAGCAATAAAATTGGATGCAGACAGATGCTCCTTCAATATAAACAGAAAATGTCACTCGAATGTTGCTTGCACATGGTCTGGTCAATTAACATAATTTGTCCCTGAGTTTTCAGGAAAGTGACCAGGAGAATCTACACTTTATATCATAAACAGTGTATGCAAATGAGACAAAACTAACTACCAAGGTGGGGAAACCTCCAAAGCTGAGAATGTCTAATAGACATTTCTCAACTTTGGAGGTTTCCCCCACCTAGGTAGTTAGTTTTGCTTCATTTGCATACACTGTTTATGATATAAAGGGGAGATTCTCCTGGTCACTTTTATAAAAACCAGGGGACAAATTATGCTAATTGACCAGACCATGTGCAAGCAATATTAAAGCATCATTTTTCTGTTTACACAGAAGGGGCCATGCAAGAACTGTCTCCATCCAAATTATATTACTTCAGGTTACCTGTTACAAACTTATGTACATTTTATTACATAAAAAATAAGCCAAAAGGCAACCCTCATCATCATAAAACATTATGTTTTCATGTTTAATGATAAAGGCATTCCCTTATTGTTGATTGTGCATTGTTATTATTGTTATTATTATTAACATAATTATTTTTGTAACATTAAGTTGATAATTTTGAAAAATGGTCATTATTATTTAATAAAGTTGCTGGTGAAAACACTCTCTCTGATACATTTGTTCTCCCAACAAAGTCACTGAGTATACCTGAGTATACACCCATAAAATCTAGTATTGGCAGTGCTGCAGTATTACTTATAAATAAACAAATCAAACTGAAATTTAACTTTTCATTTAGACAGAGAAAGTTAAAACAATACTTAGGTTTTAAATACCATAAAATTTACACACATGGGGTACTTATGCTTTTTAAAAATATTGTACTGTATGGTGTAGATAATGTATAGAGAACAAATATATCACCATAAAAGAGAGTCAAACATGATTGACTGTTAATTATATCAATGTAAGGCTAATATATGTCATGGAATTGACCCAGCCAACATAATTGCAAATGCAAAGAAACAACTTGGAAAAAAAAGTGTTTTAATACTGAAGAGATTATTGTAAAGTAATATAAAATCAAATGACAAAAAGGTTTTGGTCTTCACTAAGATTATCATCCTGTTGTAAAATAATACCCCTGTTCCACTGTAGCAAGTTTTCTTCCTCACTGTCCTGATCATCTTGGCTATGATCACTGGGGATTCCAAGTTGTTGTAACTGATACTTTTGGTGTTAGGGCTGGGGACTGGACAAAACAGATCAAATTAGTAAATTGACCCCCTGAAATCTTGACCATGTAAACTGAGCCCCCAGTGTGAAACCATCAATAAATGTAATAAAGTAATACTTTTGGGTGCTTAATATCCTTCACATTGTTTCATGATGATTTTCGAAGTTGTAATCAATGCTATTTATGGTCTGTCATTTGCTCACTTGTTTAGTTAGAGTTATGAAAAGTGCAATTGATTTGATGGAGACTGAGTGCTATAATAGTTTTATTGAATCATATTTTAGGTTAAACCCATATTGTATGTTCACCAATGTAAAACATTTATGATATTTTCTCTTTGTTTAACATAATCTCTTTGAAAGCACAATAATTTTATGAAAATATTTTATCCTGCACACCAATTTAGCATTTTTTTTTCTGAGCGCCTATTGGATTTGAGTATTTTATCTTGGGATCAATCTTGTCAGTGCCAATTTGGTAAAAATGCCAATTTGTCTATGATTCATTAGGACCAATCTCTTTGGTGATAAAGCCTTAGTCACAGAGCAGGTTATAAGTTCAATATTTGACTGGTGAAGCCAATCTTTTTATTTTAGAAAAATTAATGAGATTATTTACTAGAAAATTATCCAGACCTATGCATCGTAGAACCAATGTAAATCTGTATTCACCGGAAAGACAACTCACAAAAGCCAGTGAACCATCATTTGACTTTAAAGAAGGGGCCAAAGGTCAAATCTAACAACATCAGAAGATTTCCAGCCCATAAGTTCGTACAAGTTGGTTGCACATTGCAAACCTCTAGAACCAATAATAAGCAAGTTATAAGCATGTTTAAGTTTGGCTATATTCGTTTGACCTTGAAGGAGGGACCCAGGGTTAAATCTGACCACATCAAAAGATTCCCAGCTCATGATTTCCTATAGGTTTGTTTCACATTGCAAACCTTGAGAACCAATAATAAAGAAGATATAGGCACTTTTAAAGACTGCTATGTGGAGTACTTTGGCACTCCATGGATGACCTTGAATTAAGAGCTTCAAGATCAAATGTCTGCAAGGTTGTAGAGGACATGTATATCTGTTGTACATATCACCTATGAAGAGATTCAACCTTCTACCTATGAGAAACAGCCAGTAGAAAATGCAGATAATTTTCAAAGAAATGCCCCCATGGCCATAATTTCAGTCCCAGAGAAGCTTACCCCCCAATGAAGATATCCTGCAAATTTGTTGAACCTAGCTGATGCAGTTTTCTTCTTAGAGCGTTAATGCCGAAAATCTCTTTACACACGGCGGCATAGCGAATGCTAAACCAAAGTGTCCACATCCAACAGATGCCTCTGGTGGATACAATTAAATTATTATCAGTTTTACCAGTTCTCCCCCAATTTTAACATTCATTGTGTCTTAAGGTTAATAACAAAAGTAGAACAGGGGTATTCCTAATTTTTATTAGAGTATGCCTTGATTGATCTGTTCATGTTTTAATATTGTCTATGTTTGGCTTTGTGTTTATATATAATTTACATTAAAATTCTATTGGCCTATATGGTGTATTGAATTAGCATAATGCCAGCTGACACCAAATTAACATGAATTGTCCCTGGGTGTTTCACAAAAGTGACCAGGAGAATCTCCACTTTTGTCATAAACAGTGTTTGCAAATGAAGCAAAACTAACTACCTAGGTGGGGGAAACCTCCAAAGTTGATGAAATGTCTAATAGGTCAGTGTACTACTCTGGGTAGGAATGGTGACAATATAAAAATTCTAGTTGGACCACACAAACATGTATGCATAAGCCCTCATGTGGCTATCCATGGGGGATAATGGGGACCTATTTTCACACTACTTTTTTATAGTTCTGGAACATTTCTGGCATAGCCAAACTAGCAATTAAATTTTATTAGGTGGTGTACATGAGACCTAAAGAGAATTCTACACATGTATCACTATATTGCAATTGCAGTAATTCAGTTGCAATTTCCCCGCTCTTTCTTTAATAGCCTACTTTTTAGGTTTTTGCAATTATTGTCTTATTGCAACTGAAGGTCATTTAGAGGTAAGACAGTGGTGTGATGCCTGAAGACAATTGCAAACAAGTCTACTTTTTAATCTGCAAGCGTGATTAATTTAAATAACCAATTAAGACATTTGTCACTGTAACCTCACAAGAGACCAAAGTACTGGAGTGGGGCAAAATGTACTGTAGCTTATTTTCTACAGAACAATTTACCGTACTGCAGCCATGACCAAAAGGAAAACTGGTGCATAAGATTATACAACAGGACTTACAATACACTTCCAAAGTTCTGCTCCCACTGTTCTTTCCACCAGCACTAGTAACAGTACACTTGTATGTACCTGCTATTTCTTTATACCCAAGATCTCTTAGCTGTAAAATTTTATGATTACTTATCAGGGCACTTCCTAAAAACCAAAAAATAGATGTAAAACCATGAGCAAAATACAAAAGGAATTATATAATATGATTTTATCAAAATATATAATTGTAGTTCCTCCACCACACATACAGTCTTAGCACATCATGCAAGTTGTAGGCACATTTAAGATGAAAAATCACGTTTTACTGTCTAACACTCAAATATATATGACATGCTGCATATTTTTGACAAATGTCATTAGATACAAAACCTAATTATTCTAAGTATTTTTGTGTTTTCTAAGTTATTTTCTTTGACATTAGAGTACCTTGAATGAATTTTAGTTGCCTTCAGTATTCTTGTAAAAAACTTACCAGAAGGCACAGGAATGTAAGCAATTGTGGCACCATACATAGGCTTATATATCCAATCATATATATAGTTCTTTGAATCTGATGGATTTCCACCACTGGTGTTGCAGGTTACATTAATTTCTGTGTATTCCACAGCAGGTGTGGGAGTAAATTCTACACTTATGTCAGGTGGAACTAAAAATACACTATTACTAATGTAAAATCAATAGATCAGCAATGGGTTAAGATAGTTTATCAATGCGTATATAAGTGCTAAACAAAATGGAGTAGCCATGATTCATACCCATGGTGGTGAATGTAAGTCATCAATTATTGTCAATTTAAGACAGATTTGACAGCGATAATGACTCAGGGAAGCAAACATTTAAGCTATAACAATCATCAATTAAAATATGTAAAGATGCAACTTGCATTATAAATTAGCTGTAAGTAGCACTGAGAACAAAAGCAGCTACACATTTGCGTGTCTTCTGAGATTAAGATGAACTATGTGCTAGTATTATATGTATGTGGAATTTATTTGTTTATTTTTCGACCATATGGTTCTATATATGTGTAGGCATCTAGATTGTACAAACCAAAGTATGATTAATAAAGAATTTTTCAACCAACAATTAAACACAAAGAATGTAAAAATGTAAAATAATATAATATTTTATAATATTTATTTCTACAAACTCTGCCAGTAATTTGGGTTATTTGACTTTTAGGAATCTTTAATTGCACAAAATAAGAACATGTGCATCTGTCATTGACTGGTGGAATTCGCAGATTCACTAAAGTCAGTTTTATTGAAACAAATTAAAATTTGGTAAATTTATAGAATATTTATCTGAAAAGTAATGAGTACATATGTCCATAGTCATAGTTAACGTTTAATGTCTCCTTCAACTGCAAAGTGAAAGAAATATCAATGCCAAGACTATTTTACTGTTAATCAGTTATATAGAATCTGCGGACATGAAACAATGGCCCAAAATTGGCATAATATTTTAGAGGGATCCTTACTATTATGTTGCCAAATGCAGGTAAAATCTTATTGATACAAGCTTTTACAAAACCAAATGTTAAAAATGAAATAAGCCTTAACCTAAAAAGAAAATAAAAATAACTTACATTTCACACTCAAAGAAACATTTTGTTCCAATCTCTTTTGACCATTACTACTATTTGCTTCAATGAAACAAACAATTTCTTGCATCGTTCTGTCTACCCTAATATCCAGGGTACTTTCTGTTATTGAACCATTGAATCTTCCAGGCTTCACCTTGCTAGTGCCAGTTCCATGATCCCATCTAATCGTGGGTGGGGGATTCCCCTCATCACTTGAACATTTGAATATAGCTGTTGTACCTTCTTTGACTGCAGCTTTTGGAAAAGTTGTTATGTCCAACATATTTGCTCCAACTGCAAATAGTCAGAAGATACGTGCATAACAGTTGAACCAATGTCATACAAAGATGTTTGTGTTATCAGCGATTCATTACCCCACTCTATCTAATAGTTATGTTAAACAGAACATATGACTAGAAACCATCATGAAATGAAGTGTCACCAAACCTTTATAAAATTTTTGATAATTATATCACAAATTATCAGTACATTGTCTGTTATCAGTGTTGAGTATCCATGAATGAAAATGCTTACCTTTGAATTAAACCAGTATTACGGAAATAAATTATTTAATATTATTTAAGGGGTCAAATTACTCGTGAGATAAAATATTAATTCTTTAAATAAATCTTCATGGTTACATGTGTGGGCACTCTTCCAGTGTCTCTTTCAAAAGGGACAATGTTGTATGTAGCTTCAGTGTTATTTTACCATATATTATAGTGATCTATTTATAGATTTGACTGAAAATGTCACTAATAAAGTTCCAGAACCTTCTGGTCTCTGTATTGCTTAGTCTCCCTCTCTGGAACATTCTAGAAGCCATAGCAGTATATAAAGGGTGGAAAACCTGTCCTCCCCCCCTTTTTACTATTAAATGGGTGTGTTATACAGACAGAGGTCTTTGAAACAGATATATTGTGAAATAATTTGTCTTTGTCATGTGGATAAAAACTGCTTGTGGTGAACTCTATTTGGAGTGAACTGGATATAGTGTTTGGATCTATCAGAGAGTGGATTTGTTGTATACTGGATATTGTTCGCATCTTGGACTAAATATCAGAGTGGAGATATACACTGAACAGTTGGATGCAGATATTGGATTACTGTATATTGGACTACTGTTCACATCCTGCAGCAAAGAGCATAGCAGATTGGTTTCATTATTCTTTCATTGTATTAACTATTAAGACTATCTCAGTTGATAGTTATTATTACTGTTATTGTTAAATAAATTTCTTGGGTAAGTATTTGTCTTCTGTTACAACTGAAAAACAACTAGTAATTGCTCCCATGCTTTCCACATACACTTGCTGTCCTAAAAGCTTTTGAGGTCATTGGCTACTTCCGTGAGTTGCAGTGTTGTTATTTTTTATTTGGTAAAGCTAATTTTACTAAAAATTAAAATCTTCAGAGCCCACACTATTTTCTGTTGATAGTCCAAATTCATGTTTTACTTCATAAAACTAACTTTTTATTGGTGTAACTCTTCAATGTTTAGTACTAGATATTGCCACAATTTTCTTATTAAGTGACATGTATTTGTTTGGAGACTTTTACACTTAATCATACAATGTTTCACTTATAATGATTAGTTTAAGCTGGGTACTGCTGTAACTTTACAGAAATAGATAGTACTCCTATAGTCACATATGTTTCACTAAACAAGTGTGGTCGATCATTTATGAATATCTGCATATATGCAGATGAAAAATATGAAGAAAAGGCTCTTGTTTTCAACACAATAGTTCTGTCTGCAACAAAACCCACGCAGTAAAAGTTTCACCACTCCAAGTTTATAGTTAAATCCCAGGGCCTGCATTGGCAAAGATTCTTATTCTTAGAATTAGTCTTATTCTTAAATTTTTCCTTAGCATTGTCGCTTTTCTTGGAAAAAATAATTTTCCTATTCCGAATTTTATTCTTAGAATGACATTTAGCCTAATCATTTTTTTAGAATTACAGTTAGTTTAAGAAAAAATCTAAAAACTGCAAAAAAATCCTTTTTATTTCAATTCTTAGAATTATTCTTAGCTAAGAATTGTTTTTTGAATGGGATTTTATTCTAAGAATAAGAAAATTCTCAGCGTAGAATTTTTCTTAGACTTTAGTGTAATTCTAAGAAAAATTCTAAGAATCTTTGTGAATACAGAACCTGTTCTATATCTAAAAAAAGTTATTTTTAATGCATCTTAGTTATTAACAACCCAGTCTGTAGGAATTATATCTTACATTTTTAACATAATAGACTACAACTTAGACCTTCTAATATCAATATATTGTATTTCTGAATTATTCTGCTTCAAAATATTACACTCTTTTTGTGATATAAATCCATGCATTTCTCTGTCATTAACAGAACATTCTAATTTCCATATTCCTATTTCCATACGATTGGATAATAGAGGTTCTGTGGTGTGTTTCGGACACTTACAAATCACTGTAGTATTTTCTGTCACTTTACTCTTGAGACCGCTCTTGCTATGCGGTCCTGCTTTCCATTTCACAGTACAATCAAATTTACCTCCATTGTCACTTCTGTTAAACGTGGTAGTAAACTTCCACTCCACAAACTTTGTACCATCACCTTGATTACCTTCTAGTACCTCCTCTGTGTCATTTGCACTTTGAAGTCTTAATTTACCATTATAGTAGAACATGAATGAGGTGCTGTCTTTCTCAGGTAGGATATTTCTGATGTAACACATGAAATCCACATTTACATTTTCCAGATAAGGTCCAGCTAAATCTTGTTGTGGTACTGTTTTTGAATTTCTGCGTGTTAAACTTGGTTCAGTATCATTTGCTGGCAAAACTATGAATACAACAAACCAAATAGAAGCAGACATGTAAATAATTAAAATGCATACTTCAAATACAAATGTATAAGTTAAGTTATATTGATTTGAATCAGAAATTTAATGAAGGTAGAGTTACAGAAATTTACATTAAAATAAATTCTTTCAATATACACATGACATCGATATTGTGTATTGCACATATTTATGTATAAAAGTTAAGAATTTTCCTTTATCTAATTATGTACACTACTGACATTTTACTGACTTATAATAAATGATGCCCTGAAATAAATAAGATTCTTCATCATCGACTTCAATGCATCATAAACTCCATATGTTTTGTACTTCATTTTGGAAATTTTAACTAGCTCAAATACCAAATTAAACACACAGTGCTTCCAAAAAAAATCACAATGTACCCTTAACTAGCAGAACCACAATGTGAACAATAAAGTCAAATATGTCAGCCGATTATTATTGTAGTTTCAAGAATTGCATTTTGGTCATTTTAAAGTTAATTGGCATTATGAAGTTTAAATTCTTGATTCCAGTGATGATAGCAGTGATGACTTACACTTATGTTTGTAGTATTATTTCATTTGGTGTTGTATTAGATTTTATTGCATTTTAAAAAGCCTTCTAAGACTTAACCATTGGTTGTGTAAATTTCAATGCCAATGTGTGCTCTAATACAAACAATGTGTTTATCTTTGTTATAAAACCACACTGATAATGACTTACCCACAACCTGCAATAGAGTTATGTAGCTATAGTCAACGCCCTGCCCTATAGTTCTACATTTGAACAAACCAGTGTCTGAGATATCAATGTTTTGTACCTCAAGGGAGGTGTTTATAGAGTCACTGATAGCATACTTGTCTTCAGTATAGTTATTAAAGTATTTGGGACGTTCGCCAGGTATGTCAGGGTAAAATTTTAATATCTTTGTCCATTCACTAGATGTCTTTATTTCCCACTCTATGCCATAAACGTCCGAGGCTTCACCACATGGCACATATACCGACTCTGTCCCATTTTCTGTGTACACTATGCCATTTACATTGGCATAGTCTTCCAAAGCTGATGGTGTGGGCAGTAACCAAAGTCCCAGGCAGACAACTACAACTACAAAATCATTGAGCGATTATCAAAATAAGTGTGTACAGCATGGCTATAGACGAGTCTGGCATGGCAGTTAATGGTCCACCTTAAAACTTCAGGTGTCATGTAGATAAACTTGTTTGCTTTAAAATCACCCTATAGCAGTCTAGCCATGAGTCAACAAACACTAATACTGGATGTGGGGCTTCACTTTGAATTTGGAAAGTACAAATCAACATCTATTTTACCCATCACTCTCCTCTGTTACAAGTATGACTTGATTTGCGGTTAACAAGTGCACCAGAATAAGTTCTGGTACCCACATCTGATTAGACACTCTAGCACTTTATCTTATGTCAGAGTTATAAATGGATCCTGGACCTTTGAACCCTTTTTATTGACCTTTGGACCATGGATTTAACTTTATTTCAACCCTGTATGACATTTCATACATGGAGGTGACATTTTAACCCTAAGCATTTACTGTAGGACTGATCATGTAATAATGTAAGAGGTACACTGACTTTACATACTAACACTTGCATATAAGTTTCATTATCTTGTTCACTTTAGTATATTTTAAGATGGCATTTTAAACATTTTAAACATGCATTTTAAAATCCTGCTCTGGTTCTGTATAATTGTTTACTAACATGTAAAATAAAATTGTCAAACTTATGTTTCACTCTCTTCTGACAAATGTAAGCAAAATTACCAGATTTAGTGAACTTGACCTTCTAGATTTGACCCTGAATATGATTTGTATATCCCAAGTCAGGATTATACACAGCAGAAATACCTACTAAGGATTATAGCACTTACATCTATACATAAACTGTAATTAGACTTTACAGGCATTAAACTAGAATAAGCTTTATATGAGGTTTGTACCCAGTTATTTCTGAAATTCCCTTTATTTGGCTCTAGAGGGTCACCAGAGGCAAGACAAGTATTTATGTGATCTGTTTTCTTTGAATTTTAGACTGATCTAAAGGAGAGCTATCCATTTAAAAATATACTATAATATACCTAAAATAACACTGATCAAATAACTGTTAAAATTCATGAATTAAATTGAATCTGTAACATGAAAAGGTCTGTAACATGGAACTACCAAAAGTAGAACCAGCCTTCCTTTAGGCCAGTCTTCCTTTATCTAAAGAGCGCAGAATCAACAGCTAAAATTCTCAAAGCAAGGCTAGCTGAAGATGAAACTGACCAAAACATAATCAAAGTCACAACAAGATGCACTCAGAGAGAGTAAAACGCTCGACTCTTAGTGACCAGTCTCTCAAGTGATATAAAGTATTGTACGGAAGACAATAAAATAAAACCAAACATGTAAATTAATCTTCATAGAAATATCAAGTAGAAAGCTAAAGTCATTAAAAATACATTGAAATGGGACCTCTGAAAAATCATGATTTTTTTGTATCCAAAATAAGATTCAGATCTTTCTTTTAGTAACTTCTTCCTTCAGTCAGGTCCTACCCACAAATTTTTAATAAAGATCTCTTCATTAGTTCTAGAGTAATGTAAACACACACACACAAAAAAAACAAAAAACAAAGAGACAATTAAACAATTAGCACACAAAAATATAAACTGCTGGTGGAGTTAAAAATATTGCTTAAAGATCACTTCTTGGTGAAAATCACGCATGGTAATTTTTTGTGATGGACTGTCAAGGTATTGAAAGAAAAAAGAGAAAATAAAACAGAAATAATAATTAATAAAAATAATGAATATATCACCTCCCTCTTTATTATGTTTATGTCAATTTCAAGCCATAAAATGAGAAGAAATATTTTTACTTAAAGTCATCAAGTATCATAAGCTAGGTTTGTGACCTCACAATGACAGTTGCATTGTGACATCACTGAGTGATGACATCATCAGAAAGTAAAATATTGATTTTTGACGTATGTGATGAAGAGAAGCAGTTTCACTGTGAATTCCCTATTAAAAATAAGAAAAACTCTCTCCTGGCTTTAATTTTCAAGCAAATTACACCAAATTTGGCAGAATCTGTCTATGCCCCACGAAATACCTTCCCAACAAATTTAAGATTGATTGATGTTATAGTTTTTGAGTTATAAGGGAAAAACGGTGCACAGACAGGGAAGCAGATTTCACTGTAAAAGCCCAATTACAAATAAGAAAAACTCTCTCCTGGCTTTAATTTTCACACAACTTACACCAAATTTTCAAGAATCCGTCTGTACCCCATGCAATATCTGCCCACCAAATTTGAGCTTGATTGGTGTTATAGTTTTTGAGTTATTAGGGCGAAACGGTGCACAGACAGACAGACAGACAGACAGACAGACGGACAGACAGAAACAAACTGATCACAATAACCCTCTCCTATCGTCGAGCGTTAATTAACAACTTTTCATTGTCAAAAACAAACAGTGCTACTGAAAGCTACTTTATTAGCCAAGGGATTAAGCTCCAAACAAAAACTGAACATTCCAAGGCACGAAATGAACTAAATGAACTTACAGAATGGTTAAAGGGCTACATAATTATATCTGTAGAAAAAAAAATTTGATGAATCATTATGAAGAAAAACCTGGATAGGTGTGTTACATATATAGGCACTTTGCCAGTGCATTGTTTAATCTAAGCATTATATGTATGTATTACCATATCAGGTAATTTAGTTATTGATTTTTATATTTTATAGAACTTGTCTAGTTGACACTTATGTGTAGTGTACTCTGTTAGATTGATTAACCTCAGTGGTTGTATTTATAGATTTGGGGAAATCCCCTAAACCACTAGTAATTGATCCTCACTGGTTCTGGTGACAGTATCCATTTTCATGTTAATTGTATAATGTTCTAGCCAATTCCCCAGCTGTATATAAATGTTGTAAGCATGACCACAGATGGTTTTGAATCTGGCTTACTATAAGGAAAGTTAAAGTATGGTAAAACTACTATACTGAATTATTCTTAACTTTTGTTGGAGTGAACTGGATACAGTGTCTGGATCTATCAGAAAGTGGATTTGCTGTGAATGTGGATCACAGGGCAAATCACAGGACACAGTGGACAAACTTAACTGTTAGTTTTACAGATAGGATTGTGGGCAGGTCAGATTGACTTCATTATTGTATGTACATTATTTTTAATTGCTAAATAAATTTGTTGACTAAAACTTTTTGTCTTTTCCTGTTGCAACTTGAAAGCGACCGATAATTGCCACTGCGCTTACCCTGTGATCATAACAAGTGTAAGCTTTGTACAGATATTCTATAGGGACCACCCAAGTAACATCAAGAAAGTCTGCTTGCACTGCCATCAAGAAGGGTACTTTAAACAATAGTAAACTAATGACCCCTGTGTTGTGTGCAAAGAAAAAATCATTCACCAGGAGACAATAAATTTTAAGGCACAGCAAAGAATCCCCACAAGAGTGTCATTACTTTTGCTGGTGAAAAGGTGTTCTCAGTAACCTTTACCCCTGTGAGTCAAGGTTTTCGCTTCATACATTAGTCATCAGAGCATGCTCTTTGCTATGCTCATGCTATTCAGACTGGAAAAGATAATGTTGCTGAGAGGATGTTGCAAGCTGAATCTGCATTCCAGGGAAAGATTGAAGCCTCTGCATTGCCCTACTGCCCAGCATGGAATGAAAAGAAAGAAAATGTGATGCAACAGATTATCCTGGGCAAGGCAAAGTGCTGTCAAAAATTTTACATTAAAGTTATGAACACTGGAATATTTGCAGAAGCTGTTCCTTTTTTATCTTTTGCGGTGAACTGGACTGAGTGGCGAAGTGACTATGGTTGTGAAGAAAAGCTCATGACCTGTCAAAACAGAATGGGGAAGTTGCTCAGTACAGTGAAAGAAGCCATTACTGATAACAACATTGATGGATAATTATCAGAATTTAGCTACATTTGTTGTGGCTTAAATGACAAAGACAAAAGTATTAAGTTTCCCTTTAGATTACAACCAGAATTATGATACTCTGTTATTACAAGAATCTCTTTTGATAAATGAAACTGAAGTATATGTAAAAAGCAGGGGCAAGACATTCCTTTTTTTGCAAACAGTGATTCTAAACAAAACATAGTAGAGGTGTATTACTACTGTTGGTGTAACTGTAACTTCTTACTGTTCATGTTAACTTTGTTACAGGTGATACTGTTGGCCTAGGATATATGCCTTTTCTACATTCACACTTGGTCATTTCTTGCTGATGGTTGTCGGTTTATTTTAATTTTAATTTAACTGTTGGCTTATTTTAATTTATTTTCAATTCTACTTTCTTTTGTTTGGTGATCTTTCGGTAGTACTGTTGGCCTTTGTGTGGTTTATTTTTGAGTTTGAACATTTGTGGTTTTTTACAGTCCGTACTACTGCCAGTAATGGTAATGTTAACTTTACAGTTACAGTTATGAGCTGCCTATGTAGTTGTTGGCTTCTCACGTGTTTCAGGGTTACCTTAAAAAATCTTATGCCTTTTATTCTGAGTTGTTACTTTGTACTCAGGGTGTACTGCTTACACATATGTATTATAACTACTGTAATGGTTTACAGTTACCTCTTGTAATTACTTTGTACATTTTCAGAAATGTACATTTTTGGAAGTTTCACAATGCCACTTTCAATCAATGTGTGATGTTGTATTGAATTTAATATTTCTCTTTTTTGTCTTGATATGTTCCTGCTCCAAAGTTCCTGACAGCTTCTGGCCACCCCAAAAACCTTCGACTATGTGTTTAATGTTTTGTTTCACTTGTATTTTTGTGGCCCACACTATTGTCACTATATACATTTGTTAAACGTGTTAAATTGTAAATATTAGGGTTTTTTCAAATTTTATTTTTACATTTGCTTAACTTACTCTTTGGCTACATTTTGAAATTGTTAATGCTAGGGTTTTTCCCCAACTTATATTAATTTTTCGCTTAATGTGTTCATGGGCTGATTAAGGTTTATAAATTGTAAATTTGTATTTCTTTTTCCCCCAATTGGGTATTATAGTTGGTTAAATTGCTCTTGGGCTAATTTATTTATAAAGTTTCTATCACCAGTTACCAGTTGTGCTACCTATGTATTACTTGCCAGTATTAGGTGAAATTAGTTTTCGGCTTCCTTTAGACTATTGCTAGGATTTTTTTCTGTAAGTTATGAACTTTTTTTCTTGGTTTCTGTGATTTATTGTTACGTTTTTGTATTTTATTTTTTTGTTTTGTTTTGTTAAGGCAATAAATGTATAAATTGTCTCTCTATTTGTCCAGACTTCTGACATCTTCTATTGCAATGATGAAATATATCACTTGAAGTAAATACATAGGAGGAATTACCTTAATATGACCTCCAGTGTGACCTTTGACTGAAAAGTGAATGATGACCTTTCAGTGTTTTTTTGCTAAATATTGACCTTTAACAAGATTTAACCTTTGATTCATTTGACCAAGAAAAACTTTATTTATATACTGTCCGTTGCACAATGTAATCACAATGTAATCACAATGTTGCACAATGAAAACAATAACTTTTATTGGTATTTAACAAATAACTTTATAGCACTTAATACTTAAAACAATGAAAGTCAATGTAGTAACAAACAATGTTTAAAGTTCATAAATATCCTTGAATTAAATTATCATTCTGCCACGGCAGTGCCAGAACAGAATTGCTATAGTAATGCATCAAGTACTCTTTCTGTCTCAGCTGCAGTTGTGGCCTCTTTCCACGGATGTGGTTGCCCAAGGTTTGACAGAATTTGACCTTGCCTCCAGGCACCTGGCCATAATTGTTGTCCTCCTCATCTACTATTCCCTGATGATCTGCCCAATAACGTGTCCTAATTATGTTGTACAATGTCACACAAGCCAAAACCACATTGACATTGTATGATTCCTGGACCATGGTGGTCAGTAAGCATCTAAAGTGATTGGCCAGAATACCAAATGCATTATCCACCACCCGTCTAACTCTGGACAGTTAAAGATGCATTGTTGGTCATTCAGGTTTCTGCCAGAGAAAGGCTTCATTAGCCAAGTCCTCTAGACAAAGGCATCATCTGCCACTATATAGTAAGGCATGTCCCTGTCATCACCTAGCAATGGATCTGCATCTAGAAAACCTGTGGTCCCATCCATACCACTGCCTTAGCTCGTTAAAGATCTGAGCATCAGAACAGCACCCATTACTCCCCACATCTGCGCACAGAAATCTATAGTCGGTGTCCAGCAGAGCTAACATAACCATTAAGTAGAAACTCTTGTATTTGTAATATCTGGACCCTATATGTCCGGGGCATCTTATGGCCAAATGGCTCCCACAGCATTGTGAAACTTCCACCACTGGCCAAATTGCTTTGCCTTCTCAAGCCATCTTCTGGAATATTTGGAGACTTGAGTTCCTCATCCTTGTAAATCTGTCAGATAGTCTCACACACCTCTGGCATAAACAGGGATATGATGTTGAAGGCGACCCTGAAGCCATGCATCAGGCTCTTGTAGGAGACCTCTGTGGCCAGGTATCTGAGAGGGGGTGGCTATCTTCAATCCAGCTGGAAGTGGCTGGCGAAATCTTGTCTTCTGCTTCTCAATCACTGGGTTCACTGTTTTCCCAAGCTCTATGAAGAGATCTGAAGACAGTCTGACAATATTTCTGTAGCCATATACATTAGAATTCATCACCTGGTCCATCAGAACTACACACTGGCCAAACAGCGGCCTCTCCAGGAGCCAGTTTCTAACCCAACATTGTCTGTGATGTCTATTTCCCCAAACTGCAACATTTTTCCCAACATATCATTCTGCACCTGCAGCATATCACCAAGCAATCTCAATCTGTCAGCTGGCTGAATATTCATAAATATGTTGTTCTCTTCATCATCAGAAGAAATGATGGTGGTCCACCTTGAGGAGTGGTTTTATAGGTGTAGGTGTTTCGGGGCCATAGTGCACCCATGACATGACTGCCAGTGACAGTTGCGCAAGAGTACTACAAACATGTATCGCCGACAGACAACCTTTGGGAATCTTGCCTCATCTTACGTCACCATCAGGCTAGCACATGTAACTGAATGCAGACTGTACCAAAACGTTGGATATCAGTATTACAACAGTGCCTGTCCATCGATGACCATTGCAAAGAGTGATAAACCTTGTGGAAAACTTGTGTTAATATGAATAGACCATGGAAACCACCATGACATGACAGTAACAGGACAGTGGCAACAAATACAATCCAAAAAATGGGGCCTGTAGTGTGAATGGGGCATAAAAGAGTGAATAAAATTTCTTATGTTAAAAAAAATTTAAAAACATTATTAGGCTATGTATCTGTATTAAATATAATTTTTTTCTGTATGTGGTGATTGGTGAAAATCTTTTATTTTTTCCGATCTATTAACCATCTCCTTAAACTTTAAGAAAAAGTAATGAAAAGGAATGAAATATGCAAGATTAGCAAGAGGAACACACACATCTGTGTGTTCCTGTGATCCAGTTGACATACTGCATCTATTTTTAAAGTCCAGTGCATAAATAATAGAATTTGTACAAAAAGCTGACCACTGATGAATGTAGTAGTAGACAGAGGGTCATCAGTTGCAATGTATAACTTACTTGGTAGAAACTGACACTTCTTGCCTACGGATGTGATATTACCAAGAGTAATATTTGCATATCTCATGCATGTTTATTTCATTTCATATTATTTTATATTAAAGTAAGCCAGTTTTCTTCACGCAAAATACCATTAAAGTATGCATGATGCTATCTGTTGTGCTATATTGTGTTGTGTATTTTTATTCGACACAATATATCCATGTACTACAAGATTCAAAACGCCTTCAGTTGTTCAGGCTTCATTTAGGCATGGTCCAGAAATTAAAGATTTGACTATAAATCTAGGACAATATTTTTGGTGACAACATTTCAGTTATGCAATACTTATTAAGTTTTCCCATTTTCTGATTTCCTCAGCACATACGTAGTTAATAATAGCAGTTCATTTCACTACAAAAGCTTACAGAAATACAGTTTATTCGAGTGAGCATCAATGTAGTTCACAATCGCTGCTCACAAGTCTTCATTTTTGCGTAAAGGAGAAAACATATTTTCTTGGGATATTAGGATATTTACAATACTTAAACTGATGCACACTTTAGAGTAAACATAAATTTTGTTGAACAATTGTGCAATAGCATTATACAGTGCAAAGAAGTCATAATGTCAAAATGTGATGACCAAAACATATTTATTTATTTTTTTGTCTACTATTGTTAGAGGAAACTGCAGAAACTAATTGTCCAAAATGGCTTTTGAATATCCCACCCTTTATTGCAATGTAACGTTATCTCGAAGTCCAGACAAGTACAGGAGGTGAGTGTGCTTGTATAATACACATGCATAAAATGTTATACAGCTTTTTTCCTTGTAGCTCAGAGCTACCTGTTTTTTCTAAGGTATATCAAATTAGAACCTGAAGATTTTTGAAAAGGTCCATGACTAAACGTAATACTTGGTATATTTCTGATGGTATGTTCTTAAGATGATACATAATACACACATATACTCACACATTTTAATATCAGGTATCCTGTAATATCCAAAAAAGAACACATCAGAGATAGTAACACACAATTTAACATGAATATTAAAATTAGCTAAACTTATTGCTTTTATCACCATAAGGGTTTTGTAAAAAGTAAAAGTAGATTATAGCAATAAAAGAAGCATTAGTGACTGTAAGAGTACCTATTAATTTTTAACTAACTAAAATAATCAGCTCACCTGGTAGTTTTGTCTTCATGTTTTCTTGTGTTTATTTGTGTATAATTGAAAACAACTGGAATTATTTATAAATACAAAAATACTCTCGTGTCAAGACATATACAATTTGAGTCCATAATTATTCTCCAAGAGGAAGAAGTTGCTACTACCAACTACTCTCAGTGCTCTTCCATGCAAAACTTCCCCTCCCCTGGTGTAATTTTGATATTGGACCATTTGTATTGACACTAGCTTTGTTTGCATTGACATTAGCTTTGTTCTTCCTCCCTCCTGTTTACACATTTTCAAATAGTTTGAGTAATTTGTGATTACTATCATGTATTTTGACAATATAAATTGTCTCTATTGACAGAAACCTCAAAGACCCAGTGCTTATATATATATTATACGTGGCAGATGACTATTGAGTTGTTAAGTTTATGAACATGGGTTCAAACCTAGATCATAATAGAATTACCTTTTCACTAAACATAAAAAATTGTCGATCTTTAATTTTTCTGGATGCATTTATGTCCAGTACAAGTATTTAAGATTAATGTTGTCATACCATAGAAGGAATTTGTTGTTCATTTTAGAAATATTTTAACTTACTTGGCTCAAGTTTAAGTTAACTATTTTAAATTGGGTTTTATAGAAAAATCTCTGAGAGGTAGTGCTCAGATACTAATCAAAACTAGTATCTCAGGTTCCAACAGATGATGAGGTGGTATCTTTTAGTAATTAATTTCATGTTCAGAGATTTCACCGCATTTGATCTTAATTTTAATAATTTTCGAAATTGTAGTAGCTTTGTAGCTGGATTACACCACAGTCATCCAAGTCTAACCATTTGTTGGAGCAAGGGTGTCAGAGCCATTGGTCAGTAGTTTACAGTACAGAACCTTGACCAACTGTATGAACTGGTTTCCTCTGCTCTTCTAACAACCAGTCGTGATATGACAGTTTTGAAAGCGAACTTTTGCAGGTTGGCATTTAGGTGCCAACCTTAATCATTCCTTCACCCCTAATTTTTGATCACCCCTATGGTGAGAGTGGACAGTGGCCACTTGGCCGTTTCTGATTGGTCAAGCTCTCGAACCATGTGTGTTTGAAGGTTATAGTGTTAGATTTGAACTGGCAGTTGAAGGAGAAACATTTATTTTTAGAAAATTTGTTTTTAGCTTTTAAATATTTCTTTTCTGAATTTATTTCTTCTTTATTATTCAACAACTACTGTTCTCATCTACACAGCGTTAATGGCAGTGAAACAGAAGCACAGAATGGCAGGTAACCCTTACAATTTACACAAAAAGGTTGAGATCCCCGTTCAAATACAGTTGGAGAATGACAGTGCATTTTTAATGAATTTGCCTCTCAGCCAATACCGGGTCAGGTTTCGGGTTCAAAAACCGGGTCTGATACTGAGAGTACTAGTACTGACAACAGTATTGGGTTAAATATCAGTGGTGTTGTTTATTCTGAATCGGACATTGAAGAATCTCCTGTTGTTAGACACAGGAAACATTTTAAAGATTCTACTCAACTCCCAGTAGCCAGTACATCAAAAATGTCGGATCAGAGAGGAGAAAATTTCCGGATCAGGCACTGATTAACCAACAAATTTTGTCTCAACTGGATGCGATTGGTAAGAGGTTAACTGTTATTGAAAGTAAAGCGGCTTCTCCTGCCAAGCCTAAGGCTAAAAGATTCACAAAAAAGAAGCGTACTGCTAGTTCAAGTCTCAAGCCTTCCTCTGCTGAGGAAGTTAGCAATATGCCTAATTTACATACTCTTTGAAATGATAGATCTATTCAGGATCAGATCCCAGATAGGCTCAGGGAGTTATCAGGCATTGATAAACGAGGTACGGATAAAAAAATTAGAAGTCAAAGGGGTGGAGCGTTTAATATTTTTGTCAAAGAACATGTCAAATGGCCCCATGAATATGTTCTAGCTGGTAACACAAAAGACAGAATCACCTATAACCAGTTAAATATAACTCAATGGATGGCAGGTTTTTGTCGGATTATGAAAGAAGAAAGTTGCCAAATTGTCAAAAATCATATGCTTGATTATTTGATTGCTTTATTAGATGATTCAAATGATTTCTCGTGGCAGGCAGCAAAAGCTAGCCATGCTGTGTTATTATGTCGCATGGAGCAAGGTGAAGTTACCAGTTGGTCAGAAACTGACAAAATGGAGAGAATCAGGAGAGCAAATGCTCAACGACATGTTGTTCCAACTCAAGCTAGTTCTGCATCTCAAAAATTTCGAAAAGGTCAGAATTCTCAAAAATCTGTAAAATCAATGCCCTGCGTCTACTACAATAACAATTCTTGTAATTTTAACAAGAATCATGAAACAAAAGGGGTGTTTTATCGCCACATATGTAGTTCATGCTTTGCACAAGATGGTAAGGTCAATGCCCATAGTGCCCTGGACTGCAAACAAAAACGGGCAAAAAACGAATAACCCTGGGCATGGTCAATACAGCGCAGTTACAGCCTGATTATGTCCAGGACAGATCTCCTGATAGAAAAAATTCTAGTCATTTTTCTTGTAGATATGTATATAATTCTGTGTTAGGTACTGTCAATTATGCTAATGAAATTGCAGCCCATAGAAATACATGGAAAAATGGTTTCATGACAGTACCATGTTTAAACCTGTTGTTCCAAGTTTAATCTTTGCAGATGTGGTCAAAAATAATGTCTTGATGTCACAGAAATGCAAAAATAGTGCTCTGGTGGCTGTTCAGGAGAGGAGCAAACAACGCAAGCCTCCTGAACTGGTCAAGGAGGTCTCAGGTAAAAGACAGACCACTCATCTCAAAGGCCCGGGACAAAGCAGGTTGGTAAAAAAATTAATGAGTGATGTTTCCCCTGATGATTCAGTTCTATGTCATAATAGATTTGATCCATTAGCTGATCTAGAAAGTGATTTTGATGATAGTATAGAAGATATCGATCAATCCTTAGCTGATACCTGTAGTTTTGCAGTTCAAGGTACTTGGGAAAATGATCACAAAAATTCTTGCACCAGAATTGACAAAAATGACAAATTTGACATGTTGTTGGTCAAAAAGAAAGTAGACCAGAGTACCATTCCCCAGGTCAAGGCGTGTGAGGATTATCAGGCTTGTAAAAATCAAATGCAAGAACCTTTTGGTTTCATTCCCCTGTCTCCTTTGTTATTGTATACTGGGAAAAACACTGATAATAAACAGGCCTATGACCCTTTACTGGCCCATCAACTTGTCAAGCAATCGGGCTGTCCAAATTTTTGGGGTTGCTGTATTCCAGTGGATTCCAGATTAAACATTGAAAATTGGAGGTTTTACTTGCAAGATTTTTGGGATAAGCAATTGGTGGATCTACTGGAATATGGTTTCTCTCTCGATTTCGACAGGAATGCTCCGCTTATGTCTACTGAAGAAAATTATGCTTCTGCAAAAAAATTTTTCTTCTGATGTCCAAACTTACATCACAGAGGAACTTAAACATGGAGCAATGCTAGGTCCCTTCGCAAGTAAACCAATAGACTTGCATATTTCGCCTTTCATGACCAGAGACAAACCTGAATCAAAAGTTAGGCGTACCATTGTTGATCTTAATTGGCCAGAGTCCTATTCAGTCAATGATGGTGTTCTCAGAGATGAGTACCTAGGTTCAAAATTTTTATTGCATTATCCATCGGTTGATGACATTGTACAAAAATTAAATGAACTGGGACCGGGTTCCCTTATGTTTAAGGTGGATATTAGCAGGGCCTTTCGCCAGTTAAAGGTTGATCCTGGAGATATTGACTTATTGGGCTACAAACAAGATGCATATTTTATCGATCAATCGGTACCGTTCGGATACAAACATGGATCAATTTTCTTTGAAAAAGTGACCGATAGCATCCGTTATATCATGAGAAAACATGGTTTTAACAATCTCTTTAATTATGTGGATGATCTAATATATTGTGATCTACCATCAAAAATATATCCAGCCTATCAATTTTTATTGCAACTTCTGCCAAAATTAGGCCTGGATATCAACATAAAGAAGTTAATCCCTCCTACAACTTCCATGATATGTTTAGGTATTTTGGTCGATTCTAAGAGTCGTACCATGTCTGTACCTCCTGAAAAATTACAAAGTATCACTGCCATGTGTCGTGAGTGGCTGAACAAAAAATCTTGTTCTAAACGACAGTTACAATCTTTGCTGAGGTCATTGCTTTTTATATATAAGTGTGGTAAACCAGCTAGATTATTCCTGAATCGTATGCTCGAATTTTTAAGATCCATGAGACCACAGAGAATTGCTACCCTTTCAGCTGCATTTTTCAGAGATCTTAATTGGTTCTGTACATTTTTGAATCAGTTCAATGGGGTTGTTTATTATGACCCCAGACCCATCCAGGCTGAGCTTCACCTGGATGCCTGCCTTACTGGCATGGGGGGCATTTTTGAAAACCAATGTTATTCCCTCCCTATTCCCAAGGATTTTCACCAATATTCTATTGTACATCTAGAGATGTTGAATATTGTGGTTGCACTCAAAGTTTGGGCTACTCAGTGGAGTAACAAAAAATTACGTATAAAATGTGATAACATGGCAGTAGTTGAAGTACTAACCTCAGGTAAGACTAAAGATAATATTCTGGCCACGTGTGCCAGGAATGTGTGGCTCTTATGTGCAATATTCAATATATCCATTCATATTGAACATATCCCAGGAAAACAGAATGTTATTGCTGATTTGTTGTCTAGATACAAATTTGATATAAAATCTTGGAATGCATTAACTACTTATGTTCCTAATGTAGCCTGGATACCCACTCACATAGATTTAACATGTTTAAATGTTGCTATCTAGTTTCAGATTTGTCTCCTGGGACAGTCCAGTTGGCCACCGGTGCGTGCTTCCGGTTGCTCGATTCTTTTCGACCTGCAACTCAAAGAACATATAGCAGGATGTTTTCAGATTTTCTTGGCTTCCTGGTGGCTTCTGGGCTGTCCCTGGATAAGGTAAATATCTATGTTTTGTTAGCTTTCTTGGAGTATCTACACTCCAATCATGTAACCCCTTCCAATATTTCTAACTATCTTGCTGGGGTCAGAGCCTTTTTCATCATTCATGACTTACCAACTCATATTTTCAGGGATCAAAAAATTCAAATGTTTGTAAAATCCCTCCAAATTAATAGACCTCTGGCCATCAAATCCAATCCTGTCTTCTCAGTGGATATGCTTACATACATTGCCACACAATGTCAAAAATTTGAATTTTCACACATTTTTGCTGCATTGTATCTTCTTGCCTTCTACTCCTTTCTGCGCCTTTCCAACATAGTTCCCCATTCTTTCAGGGGTTTTGATCCATCCAGACATTTGGCCAGAGGAGATGTCATTTTTGGGGATACCTCTGCTGTTGTAATCTTAAAATGGTCCAAGACAAATCAGCTTAGGGACAAAGTGAAATATGTCACCATACCAAAAATTCCCCACTCACCGTTGTGCCCATTTGGGAGCTTAAAAAACATGCTGTGAAAAATTCCTGGTACCAAAAATGATCCATTGTTCTCCATCCCCAGGCAGGGCCAGTACCTGCCTTTAACAGACTACATTGTTAGAAAACATCTCAAGAGAGTTCTCACAGCTTTGGGGTGGGATCAGAAAAAGTATACATTTCACACTTTTAGGAGATCTGGGGCCTCCTGGGCGTATAACCATGGAGTCCATATCCAGGCAATAAAAGACCAGGGTACCTGGTCCTCAGATTGTGTTTACAGGTATATCTCTTCTGATACACAGTTCTCCTCTTCCCCCCTCTTACATGCCTTCCAACAGCACCTACAATCTTGATGGGTGTTTGGGTGAGCCTTTCTGATGTAAATTTCTTAAATAATTCATGCTATGTCTTTTGGAAAAAATTAAGTAAGAAAATTGGGGTTTCTCCCCTCACTGCCATGCAGTGTACCTAGGTTTCTTTTATAAACCTTTCCTTTCATAGGTATATTGCTGTGTCTTACCATGTTACTGGGCGTGGCCCTGACTTCTGTAACAAGTAGGTTAAAAAGGTTGCAGTTGGCATTATATAACCTTTTTATGGTAAAATGCATTAAATTATGTACATTTCTTTGTTGTGGGTTATCCCACTGGCTTTATGCCAAAGAATTTGGCAGTTGCCATTAGATAAACATTTTCATGGTCAAAAGCATTAAATTATGTAAATTTCTTTGTTGTGGGTTACCCACTGGCTTTTGCCAAATAATTCTCAGAGTGCATTATAGTTGGCCCTTCTAGGGTCTTTCTTATTGATACTTTACAAAATTTTTTAGTGTTGTGTATTCTAGTTCATATAAATATAAATTAAATAATTTAATAAATGTTAAAAACCCATTGCTGGGTGTTCATTCTGTTGAATGGATTCTGCATGTGCATCTCTTGACCTTGACCTTGAGGCTGACCTTTGGAGTATTTGACCTGGTATCGCATGTTTGCCTTCAGCTTGACTTGCTGCTTGCCCCAGCTATTGCTGGGGCTTGCCTTAATGTAAATGCTTAGGAGATCTTGCGATCCTGTGCTGTATGGCTATTCAGAATACTTTGGTCTGACCTTGCTGGAGGTCATTGCAGTAAGCACGAGTCTTTCCATCATCATCTTTTGAATCCTATTGTACACTGCATAACTTGGCTTCTCTGTGGGAGATTATAATTTGTTGGGAGATTATAATTTTGCTGTTACCTGGACTCGGGTTTGACCTTGAGACTTTAGTTCGACCTTTCATTGACCTTTAAGGTAAAAAAATTGGCTATGATCTTGGATTGCGGTGATTAACATCTGTCTGGTGTGGAGATTATAAACTGCTAATGGCTAGAACCAGGGTTTGGCCTTGGGCTGTGACCTTTCACCTCCCCTTGACCTTGGAGGTCAATCTTATTCTGACCTGTTAGTTTTTAATGTTACTAGTTATAAAATCTTTGTTAGTAGATTAAGTGGTTCTTGGGGGTGGGGGAATGAAAACCCCAAATAAAAAATAAAACTAACCATTTGTTGTATCTAAAATTTAGTAATTTCTTTGAAATGACATTTGCTTCTTTTAAACGAATGGTAACAGGTGAAATATTATATCGCACAGATAACTAAAATATGGTTGCAATGTAAATTATTTAATTTTCTAGCTGCAACAGTCCTTGATCAGTAACTTGAAATTTTAATAATTTTATGCATTCAGTTGGTATTAATTTGATTAAATTATTGATAAGTCAATATAAGTAAACCTCAAAAAAGTGTAGCAAAATTTATGTAGTCTCTCAGTTTAGACTTCCTACATAAAAGAGGTGGGCACGGTGGTGTAGCCGTTAGAGTTCTTGCCTCCAACCTCTGAGACCGCCGGTTGGAATCTGGGGCCAGGCACTTCAAGTTGGAAAGTTGGTAGTTACTTGCCGATGCCCAGTGGTTTAGAGTGCAGTATGCACTGGTTTCCTCCACCTGTAAACTACCCATTGCAATATGACCCTGGCTGTTGAACACGACATAAAGCAACAAATAAACAAAAATAAACAAAATCCTACATAAAAGAACTGAATTTTAATGCACAAATTATTCTGATGTGGGATAATTTATTATATAGTCTTTTTGATATAACATGATGCTGCTTTTATGTTACAGTTAGTTTGTTACCATTTCATTGACTTAAAGATACAATTTACATGTACATGCTGGTTTGAAATATACACACAGAGCCATTATATTATTAAAATACATAAACATTATTTATATATAAATATATATTCAAATATTTATCTTTATAGTATGTCAATAATTCCTATGCCATTATTTGTGTGTGTATGGGTCAGTACTAATTATTTGGTTATTGAAGCTTATGATGTATAAATAGAATCTAATTCTGAGATGGAAAATTACCAATTGTATATTTAGGAGACCACAGTGCAGCATTATTTTTATTTCCAGAATAACCAAGATGGTGTAATAAATATTTTTTTTTATTCCAGAATGCCCAATAATTTAGTTTTGCAGTAAATTTAATTTAGCACCCAATTGTGCTTCAGTTGTGTTTTGGAAGCTTTGAAATTGACAAGCTACTAGAGCTTTTGAGGTGAATCATTTCTTTGGAGATTACATTAAAAAGTCAAGATCATTGCTTGAAATATAAGCATACACAGTTCCTGATTTTCTTCTATTTGTGCATTACTATAAATGTTTCTTCTATATATTCTATGGATCGTGGTGGAAATTGGAAATCAAATGACACTAAATATACAGTCAATTTTCATACTTTTGGCCTGTTTCAAATTAACAAACGTTGGAACTAACAGCACCCATTTATTGGAAAGTAATACAAAGTTTCTGTGTCTGTGTTTGTTTTGTGTATCCACAAATACAGGATAGTTGTCGTTCAGGTGCCAATAAATCTGTTCCCTATATCTATTTCAAGGGGCTACAGTGGTGCAGTGGTAACACACTCGCCTCACACCTCTGAGGTCTGCAGTTAAAACCCCAGATTTTATGTGGGGAGTTGATTTCTGGTGGTTGACAGTTTACAGTACAGAACCTTGACCAACTGTATGAACTGGTTTCTGCTGTCCATAAACCCCTCTGTCATGATATATCCTTTACCGTGTTGAAAGAGAATACCCAGAAAAATAAATAAATGTATCTTGTACACAAAAACAGACACATGAGATCAAAGGTGGCAGAAAGGCATTTTCATATGTTCAGGATCATTGTTGCAAGTCTCGTTTAAAAAAACGTAATGCAGGTCAGGGCCCTCTTGTGTCCTGTCCTTAGGTCTATGATTGCTTGGTTTTAAACTTTAGCATATGACAGGTGTGGGAAACATGGTCATTGTTTAGGTTGGTCCCAATTTTTACAAAGTGATGGCATTTTCTAAGAAGTGCTATTCTAGAACATATGTTCAGGTGACCTCTACAAAGTGTGAACCACCACTAAAAAACAGCTTAGTTCAGATATGACACTTGGACCTTCAGGTATTTTAGTACACAGTACCAAAATAAGGGTACTTGTTTTGACAAGAATACAGACGGTATGCATGAAATACTTGGCAAGTTATGTGTAAACAACAATAAGATTGGGAGTTTGTTTCCTCAATTGGGATTCTGTTCAAACGTTACTTGTCCTTGTCATAATGCTTGTAAAACAGTGTATGTAAGGAACGGGAAATCTGTTGACACTTCTATTAAAGTATTAAATAGATTTCAGGTTTTAATGATGATGCAAATGGGAGTTAATGTTGAATAAAGGTAAACGTTTTGGTATTTATACTCCAATAGAATTAACCAGACACATGTAAAGCATGCATCCAGTTTCCCTTTTCTGGACCATGTAGTACTCTGCCCAGGTGGATGGAGACCTAATCACAGATAGAGTCACTGTAAATTGTAATGCCATGGTTGCACATGCCTCTGGTGAGCAAAATCGTGTGATGAATTCTATGGCTGTCAACAACTAATAGGTACAAAATTTGGTTGTATTCCATTGACTTCTTGAATTTCATAAAAGAAATCCTGAAACTTGAAATACTATTCTTGATATTATTCCTGTCAAGGAAAGTGGATTGACAAATTTGGGGAACCGAGAATTCCTGTATAAATTCAACTGAATGTATGACATTGTAAAGTTTATTTGACTGATCATTATGACAAACAACTGGCTGAACTTATAGAATTTGGCTTTCCTCTGTGTTTTACAAGTCATGCAGGGTTCCACAGGCAAGAATCATACCTTTGTTATAACATAGGCGGTCCAAGAGAATAAATGCATACAGGAAGAGATCAAATTTGGGGCTTTGTTGGGCTGTACCAATGCACATTTCCCCTATTATGAGTGGGGAAAGTTGGGATCTCCTCGACACAAACCATTATGATCTGAATCCAAAGGATCTTTGGTTAATGCTGTGGTGACCAAAGCTTTATATTTGGGAATTGAAAACCGCCTGGATAATCCCCCAACTGATTCTGTTGTTGGCAAAACTTAATGCTTTAGGCCCTGCTGCAATAAAAGTTGTTTTCAGCCAAGCTTAAAGGTACCTCAAGATAAATCCACGGGTCCATAACTTACTAGGGCTCTGTGATAATAATAAGTATTTCCTTGATTTGTCTCTACCATTTGGTATTTTACTTGGGACCTATTTATTTCACAGATTGACAGATGCAGTTAGGTACATAATGTCAAAACGTCACTGCTGAATTAAAAAGATAATTTTTTTTTTGCACTTTGAATACCATCTACTATGGATGTGGATTATAAATTACAAGATTACATCCCCCAATACCAAAGTGGATTGTCTTCGCTTCTGACTTGATAATGTCAATTGTACAATGCCTATTTCAGAGGGCAAAATAGAGGAAATCGGGTGGTCAAGTCAGTTTGTACAGAGACAGAGTTACAATCATTGCTTTTCAATATTGTACATCACAAAATATGTGAAACCTACCAAAGTTTTTCTTGTCAGAATGTTACAACTGTTAAGAGATAATAATAATCAGTCATATACTATTGTCTTAATTTTCTTTTCATAAAGAGTTATACCGGTTCGCATTTCGCTCAATCCAATGGTGTCACCATGTATGATGTTAGGTCTCTCAATGATAACACCGGTATATATCTAGATGCTTCGCTCAATGACCTTTCTGTTTGCTACAATGGCTTGGTGTACACCCTCTGTATTTCTTCTACCGACATTAGCTATACTATTACCCTTTTGCCAATGGTCATTGTGGTGGTGGCACTTGAGATGTGGGCCAGTTGTGGGCCAACATATGTGTACACATTGAAATGGTTGTGTTCCACTGGAGCCAACTTTCGCCAACTTTATCTGTCTCATGAGTTGGTGAAAGTCATGCATCTTGGCTATTGTAGTGTGGTCAAATGAAGGCTTGGCTAGCTGTCCACGATAGGACATAGTACATCCAGGCTTGTCTGGACCCACAACCAACATGCTTTGGGTTTGGGATGTTTTGCCTTAGAGGCAAACAGACATTTCATAACCTCCCTATAAATCATATAAACAACCCAATAAAACTGGTGAAGCAACCCGATTGATCCCAATCAGACTGATTAATAATGATTACATCAGTGTCGCTGTATAGAGACGATTAGAGTCCTTTTTGCAATGTACAATATTAGTATTGTTGAATTTGAAATCTTCAGGTCTTTACATCTATTTTTTTTAAACTTTTAAATCTAGTTAAGATGAACATTGTAGAAAGCTACACATACATTCAACTGGAGCTGACCCTCCAACTCTAGGTTCAGATACCCGAGTCAGGGATCAGGGCCATTTATGGGTGGGAAAATGAAGAGCCAGTAAAAGCTCCACAGCAGGGCATAATACATCCTGGCTTGTCTGGATCCACATACCAATCTGATTTGGGGTCAGGTTGGTTCTTATAAGATCAAATTTGATGGGGCTTTGTAGGTCATCGTAGATAATTTGTAGGTCATCTCGACAAGCTGTAGTGGTAAACAGACAAGGTTGGTAAAGTGTACTAACTCAGTGCCCCAGGATGAGGATGAGGATGAGTATGCAATGAATGATAAACCCAAGTGGGATAAAAATTATTTATTCTTCAGTTGTATATAACATATACCAAAATTAATATTTATTTACAAACTGAAACCAAGGCCATTAAATATGATTATATATAGCATTAACCAATGTAAAGTTACACACTTAAACTGGAGACTTGAAGTTACGTAGAGAACAGTTACGGTGATGTGGCCATAACTTAAGGTCACCTTAATATATATATAGACTTAACTATAGCATCAATACTTAAACTGTGAACTTAAAGTAGTTTAAGTGGACAACATTGATATTAAAACATGCATATAGCATCAACAATTAAACTGTGGACTTAAAGCACTTTAATCTGGCTGTAGTTTCCAACACTTTTCGTTTGAAGAAAATCTGTCAAGTATTTCCGAAGAAATAATATTCTTACTTACAGCCACAACATGTATTATACTTTTACTGGCTATATTTAATTACTATTTACATAAAAGGCCTATCATCTACAGTAAAGATAAACTTGAACATAATCATAATAACACACATGAAGTAGTATTTGGTGTTATATACAATCGGCAGTTAGATTTTACTACATATATACATACAACACACCTCACATTTACAGACCTATTGTATTTATGTGGGTTATTAGTATTCAAGGAAAATATTAAAGGATTAAAGTCAGTTTGTGTCTCATCAATGCATTCATTTTCAGATTATATCAGGAGGATGAACACGAAAATACAAAGATGAAAGAAGGTTTTGTTTTTAATTAGTGTAATTCTCAGTTGATATATTTTTTCCAGATTCCCCATTCATGACAAAAACACTGTCCTGAGAGGATATCAAGATATCATTGCTAAACTTCACTCTTGAGTTGAAGGAAGTTTCGGATTAATTTATTTTGAACACACCAAACTATCTATTTCCTGGTTAAAAAGAATACAAAGTTAGAGGGTTTTTGGTTTTGATCCTGTATGCAACACCTAAATAGTTTTCTTATGTGGGTCATCTGCAATTGGAAGTTTCCATTACATTTCGTCCACTGTGTTACACATTTGACAAATAAATGTTGAATCATTTCTGCATTTTCCCCACAGAGTCTACAGTGATTTGCTTCCGCAATCTTCAGATTAAATGTCAATCTCTTATACCAAAAATACCAAACAGAATTGGTATTGAAACCATATAACTCAGTTATCAGAGACAAACTTTGTATCATATGTTATAAATTGCATGATATATATTTTTCATTTAAGGTTTACTGAAGTTTGTTATTTTATTTCATATTTCCTAGTTGGCTCATTCACATCTTTATTCGAGAAATTATAAAGCCCCTCACTTCCATCCAGTGCTACTTTTAATTCTATAAATGCAATCATAAGTGCTCAGGGGTCATGTACAATAAAAGGAAACACAAAAATTTAATTGAAGAAAGAACTAATTATACGGATATAAAAACATCCAACAATGAATGTACATATTATTTGAACAAAAACTGGAAAGCCAATCATTACATTCAGACAAACTATTTCTCCTATTTTAATTCTAGAGTGAGCAATAAGCTGGAACACAGGTTGAGCACTTTTTCCCGTTCACTATCCATCCACTTCTTAGTCAACAGCTTCCCTGGCCTCACTGTAACCAGCTGCATCCCAACCTGTTCAAAACAAAATATGGTCATACATGGGCGTGGCCATCATTTTGCTGATTACATTATTTATGGCACTTTGATTTCTCTTCAGAAGAATAGATTTGCAAAAATTAAATACATTCACACACGTAAAACATTGATGACACGAACAATAAATTACTTATACACATTAGAAATGTGCCACCCTAAAACGCCATAGAAAGAATGCATTGTGTCGATATCCTAGAAATACAATTACTATTTTAAAGCTCATATTTTCATGACCATGCCAACCTTATCTCAGATACTATGGTTACATTTCAAGTATTAAAGAATGCCAAAGATATTGGCAAGAAAACAACCACACATTGGCTTAAGATGAGCCAAAATGAACTGTCCTGTTCAAAAGAGCTGGAGATCTAAGAAAACAGGAAAACCATGATATATTCATGAAAGTAGAAGAATCGGTTGAACAATTTGACTTCTAAAATTTTGAGTATTATTGCATTTTAAAACTTTTAAAGTTCGACACAAATATATATCAATTGTTGTTTGGTATAGTTTTACTCAGTACAATGTCTCCTTTTTACTGCAGGATTCAAAGTGCTATTTAGTCCATCCTGGCTGCACGAGTCCAGCCCGTGTCCACTAGTGAATGACATATCCCTAACTAGAAACACAGACCCAGGGACAACAATTAATTTCTGAGATTTTAGCTTCCCACTCGTCAGAGGACCCAAAGTCACATGACTGTCATTCTTAGTGGTCATCCGAGCCACTGTATATATCACTAGGTCGTCAGTGTCCATAGGCAAATGCCAGAGTTCCAAATTGTAATATCCTGACATATATCAGTTCTATTAATACCTGGGCTTCCTGGGATTCCCCTTTAGCTCAGCTGGTTAAATAGCTAGACTTATGTTTATTTCTGTGTGTAATCAGAAGCCTGTGAGTTCGAGACACAGCAAAACCAATAAATAATTTCTCCCATACCACTACATGGTGAGATGCCTGAAGATCCTTTCCTCTCATAGCCAAGTGAGTAAAGTGTAATGATGTAGTCATGTAACACCTGAGGACAGGTCTTTCCTTGGAGGGGTGGTATGTAATATCCTCACGTATATCAGTTCTATTTCTGGGCCTCTGGGGAACCTGTACACACTCCAGACTTGTATTAATTTCTGTGTGTAATCAGAAGGCTGTGAGTTCGAGACACAGCAGAACCAATTAATAATTTCTCCCTTTCCACTAGATATAGTTACTCTGTAACATCTCAAAACAATTTAAATGTTTTCTCTCTCTTTAATATTTCAGCAGAGATTTCTCAACACTGACTTATATTTCTAGTTTTTAAAAATTTTTGGAATAAAGAACATGTGACAAAACACAATATCTACTGAATGCGAAATTTTTAAATTAAGCCCTATTGGGCTTTTGAGGCATTGTGTATTGTATAATAATATATTTTTAACTGTTCCCCAGCTCTGTGCCTGGACCATGACCGACTTCCCCCTGGTGGGGTCATCTCAAGGTCAAATGACCTTCACTGGGGTCAAGTTGGTGGCTTTTTACTCTTCAAGGTCACAATGCTATAGCATCTTTTTATTCATAGTTTACAGAAATGTGGTATTTACATAATCCTGTGTAACTTAATTGTAACTTAATGATGTATCTATGTTAACTGTAAATTACTGGTACATGTGATTGCAACTATAATTAGTGACTATAACAATTAAATCATGTTATGGCTGGCAATGACTGTTGATAATGATAAATTTAACATCTGTATTCTGTATAACCAACCTAGTGCATATCAGTTGTCAACAGTCAAAGTCGACCCAATACCTCAGTTCAGGTCAAAGGTCAAACTCAACATGAGAGGTCAAATGCAGAGATGATGACATTTGGGATATTTTATTTTAACATTAGTAAAATGTTAGGATTATGTAAAATATAAAGGTCAAGGAAAAGCCCAATCATTGGAATTTCCAGACACTAACACTTAACAGAAAAACAACCAACTAGTGGCAATAAAACATAATCCTGTACGTTTTCAACAACATATAAGCAATTATGTAAACCTCTTGCACAATATATAACTGATTTAAGTGAAGCACATAGACAACAAGAGTTACTGTGTATACCTTATCATTCAAAAAGAACCATAGAGTCATACTTTAGTCAATGAGAGGGGGCTACAAGGGAATTGCCTGGCCCTACCTAGAGCCCACCAAGCCTTGAACCAAGTGTTTTTATGTCAGCTGACTTGTCAGTCAGCTGACATTATGTCATCACTCTGCGGCGTGGACAACTTCTTCTCCAAAACTACAAGGCCTAGAGACATGCTGTTTTTGATACCTTATCTATCGAGGATGAAAAATTGTTCAAGGCATGCAAATCTGTCTGTTCGTCTGTTTGCTAGAGACATTACAAGGGGGGTACCCCCACCAAAAGTGTGAAAATTTCAACTTTTTATCACAATTTTCTCAGTGACTATTGCAGGGATTTCTCTCATATCTTGCATATATGTACTAGGCCAGAGGTAGATTCTCTTGTGTGAGTATGAGACCTAAATCTGTCTTACTTTTTTTTTAATAAATTTTTTTAATAATTTTTAATGCATTAAAATTCATGAAATCATGCACTAAATCACTTATAACTTCAAAAGTGTTGCATTTACAGCATTTTGTGAAAATATGTTGTTCAGCTACTTTTTTCATAGCTACAATATGGTGAGTAAGTTGGGTGTCTGTCTCAATAGCTAAGTGAGTAATAGCTACTTTTGGGCTTTTCAGTAACTTCCATTATGAGTAAAATCACTTGTAACTTAAAAACTATTGCATTTAGAGAATTTCGTATAAATATGTTATTCAGCTACTTTTGGGCCAGCTATAACATAGTGAAATTTCAGACCTGTAGCTCATGGCATAGCTGAGTAATAGCTACTTTTAGGTTATCACTGTTGAGTAAATCGCTTATAACTTGAAAACTATTGCATTTAGAGAATTTCGTATAAATATGTTATTCAGCTACTTTTGGGTCAGCTATAACATAGTAAAATTTCAGACCTGTAGCTCATGGCATAGCTGAGTAATAGCTACTTTTAGGTTATCACTGTTAAGTAAATCACTTATAACTTGAAAAGTGTTGCATTTAGAGCATTTTGTTAAAATATGTTATTCAGCTACTTTTTTCATAGCTACAATATGGTGAGTAAGTTGGGTGTCTGTCTCTATAGCTAAGTGAGTAATAGCTACTTTTGGGCTTTTCAGTAACTTCCATCATGAGTAAAATCACTTGTAACTTAAAAACTATTGCATTTAGAGAATTTCGTATAAATATGTTATTCAGCTACTTTTGGGCCAGCTATAACATAGTAAAATTTCAGACCTGTAGCTCATGGCATAGCTGAGTAATAGCTACTTTTAGGTTATCACTGTTGAGTAAATCACTTATAACTTGAAAACTATTGCATTTAGAGTATTTTGTTTCATATGTTATTCACCTATTTGGGGGTCAGCTATAACATAGTGAAGTTTCAGACCTGTGGCTCATTTCATAGCTGAGTAATAGCTACTTTGAAGTTCTCACTGTTGAGTAAATCAGTTATAATTGGAAAACTATTGCATTTACAGAAATTTGTGCAAATATGTTATTCAGCTACTTTTGGGTCAGCTATAACATAGTGAAATTATAGCCCTATAGCTCATGGCACAACTGAGCAATAGCTATTCTCAGGTACTGACTGTTGAGTAAATCAGCTATAACTTG
Organism: Sabellastarte sp. h YS-2021; assembly: GCA_964017235.1. Lineage (NCBI taxonomy): Eukaryota > Metazoa > Annelida > Polychaeta > Sabellida > Sabellidae > Sabellastarte > Sabellastarte sp. h YS-2021. Next base: position 16,425,897 of record OZ024933.1, read on the forward strand.
AAAAATATTGCATTTGGAGTATTTTGTTAAAATATATTGTTCACCTACTTTTGGGTCAGCTATAACATAGTGAAATTACAGACCTATAGCTCATGGCATAGCGGAGCAATAGCTATTTTCAGGTTCTCACTATTGAGTAAATCAGTTGTAGCTTGAAAACTATTGCATTTACAGTAGTTTGCTTAAATATGTTGTTCACCTACTTTTGGGTTAGCTATAACATAGTAAAATTTCAGACATGTAGCTCATTGCATAGCTGAGTAATAGTTCCTTTGAGGTTCTCACTGTTGAGTAAATCAGTTGTAACTTGAAAACTATTACATTTAGAGTAATTTGTTAAATATGTTATTCACAGAATTTTTGGTCAGCTATAACATAGTGAAATTGCAGACCTCTATGTCATGGCATAGCTGAGCAATAGCTACTTTCAGGTTCTCACTGTTGAGTAAATCATTGTATCCACTGGATAGCCGCAGTGTGTAGAGAGAGATTTCACCATTACTGCTCTGATGAAAAAAAATATTATAGCTAGCTTTCTTAAGTTTGCAGTATATATTAATAACCATAAAATGTTGTCTGGGAATATTTTTGGCCTCATTTTGAGAAACAAGATGGCTGCCACAGGTGTTTTTTGTCAGTCATGAAAAGTGCTTATATCTCCTTTATTATTGATCCTAGAGGTTTGGGATGATAAACCAACCTGTAGGAAATCATGGGATGGGAATCTTTTGGTGTGGTCAGATTTGACCTTCAATGACCCCTCCTTCAAGGTCAAACAAGGATAGCCAAACTTAAAAGTGCTTATAACTCGCTTATTATTGGTCCCAGAGGTTTGGGATGGTAAACAGACAGGAAATCATGGGCTGTGAATCTGTTGATATGGTCCGATTTGACCTTGGAACCCTCCTTCAAGGTCAAATGAGGATAGCGAAAATTGAAAGTGCCTACAACTCGCTTATTATTGGTGACAGAGATTTGGGATGGTTTACCATCCCATAGGAAATCATTGGCTCGGAATCTTTTGGTATGGTCAGATTTGACCTTTGGACCCCTCCTTCAAGGTCAAATGAGGACAGCCAAGCTTAAAAGTGCTAAAACTCATTTATAACTGGTCCTAGAGGTTTGGAATGGTAAACCATAGGAAATCATGGGCTGGGAATGTATTTGTGTGGTTAGATTTGACCTTGGACCCCTTCTTCAAGGTCGAACGAGGATATTGCATTTGTAGTATTTCTTTAAATATGTTTTAACCTATTTTTTACACTTAAACAATTACCTTGTTATTTTCCTTCATAATACCATTTACAGGGCACAACTTTTTTATCCTTTTCTTCTGTCAGCTTTGGAATTTCTTTCGAACTTGCTGTTCAATTACCATTTACTGTATTTCTGTACAGCCCTTTTCCTGATAATTATTCTGTCCTCTAATCACCTTCACAAATCAAAAACACTCAGTCAGCTGACACAGTGCCCGTTCATGGGCACTCTCCTCTTGTTTTTCTAATATAAGCAAGGAGGAGGAGGTGACTTTTTATTGCTCTCCAGTGATTTTGTATTTTACTTGGGAAAACAGTGATAGGAAGGACATAAAACCTATTTGGAGTAAGAGACAATAGTGTTGTGCAACCAATGATATATTTATCAAAAACTTTTTGGAGGATTTAGATGTCTTTTATAAACATTTATTTTTGTAATATTCTATGTTTAATTCTATGAATGACCATATTAGAAAAGATGGTGACCATATTTGGAAATATGTGACAATCTTAACCAGTGTGGGGAATTACACTGCTACACAGAAGAGCTTATCATTTGATTAGATGGCTTTTAAGACCTTATTATTTGGATTATTATGCCAGCTTGTAGTGGTCTACCCAATTCAGCCTGCCCGTATAAGGCTAGTGGATCAGAAGTAAGATTTGAATATACTGAACTGTAAAAGTTGTGAGCTAACAAGGCGGCAAGTGAATGGTGCCCCTGTTCCTGGCACTTTAATTAAAGAGGCCCTCTCATTTAGAAACAAGTTTAAGAACACTAGTATTGATACCCTGGATGTGTGTAATGAAAGTTCACTGACCATTGAAGGAAACCTAAACACTTCAGTGAAGCAAACAGTCTCTAGTTCAGATAACAGGACAAGAACAAGAAGTCAACCACAGCCTACAGAGTGCAGATATTTAATTGACTCTGTACTCTCATACATACATTATTCCCTGCAAAGTGGAACACAAGAAAAAATTCAAATGGTAGTTTTAAGTCACTTCCCATCTGCACAGATAGCAGAATCAAAGGATGCATTGTGGAAGCACTGCGGCAGTTCTGTACTTGGTGAGAAAAGTAAAAGAAGGAATACTCCTAATCGTCTGAATCTGAAGCCAATGTGTTGGATATACTGCGGGCTTTTGCTGTTCTTGATAGAATGGAACAAGTTCCATTGATATTATTAGACTCTTTATCTTTAGGATTAATTCTCCGTTCACACCCAGAGGAGTTATGTGACATTTCCATTTGTGACCGCTTGAGTAGAGTTGAAAAGAAGATGCTTCATATGCAAGAGGCACTAGACAGTTGTGTTGCGGGTAACTTAGAACTAAAAGATAAACTTGATTATTCTTCAAGATATTCATCACTCCTTAAGTCAAACCTTCAACTGTATGCAAGTAATGGAGTCTCTAATCCAGCTCACAAAACTTCTTTCCAAGGAGAAGGTTCTAAACCAAAGCTTAAGTCTGTAAATCCCTAGGCAGCTCTTCAGCAGACCAAAAGCTCAAGTCAACCAGTGTCAAGCTCAGTAAGTAACAATCAAACTGAATCAAATATTTACTTTGGAACTTTGTTCAATAGATCTCTAAAAGAACAGACTGATGTGCATGGAGGAAGCACCTTATCTTTAGATGCTAAGAGTGATAGATCAATTTATGAACATGGTGATCAAACTGATTATGATGGGTTTAAGTTGCCTAATTATGTTTTAAACCAACAGTGCCGTTTGAACAACAGAAAGGCAAAAGTAGTGACAGGTGTGGGAACCAAACACAGTGATCACAGAGTTAGAGGTGCACCTGAACCAGAGAGACAATTGTTTATTTACAGAGTTGATAGACAAACTGCAATGGAAGACTTGAAAATATTTATTCAGGTGTGTCTCGAAGGAGGATTCAAAATTCAAGTCTTTTAAACTCTCTGTTCCCTTGTCTCAGTTTAAAAGATTATTTGAGAATCAGATGTGGCCAGAAGGAATAAGAGTCAGATGATTTTATATGCCTAAAGGCAAGGACAACAAACATAAACTGTGGATACTAAGTTGTCAATAGTGTCTTACAACAGTCAAGGAAGTGGCCTTGGCAGAACTGAATACATCAATAAGCTATTAGTCAAACATGATTTTTTATTTATTCAAGAAAATTGGCTGTATGAAAGTCAGTTTAATTCATATCAATCTAAACTGAATCATAGTTGTTGTCATATGGTATCTGGTTTGTCAGGACAAAAAATAACTTGTGGTAGGCCTTATGGTGGGTGTGCCATTATCTGGAAAATAGCTTGGTGTATAATGTTTGTAAAGTTACAGCACCCATTAATAGAATATGTGCTGTTCAGTTTGCTTTGGGAAATGCTATTGTTGTTCTCTGCTGCATTTATATGCCTACAGGACTTAATAACTGTGATAACATTTATGAATATAATCACATTTTAAGTGAACTAACATCACTTTATTTGTCAATAGACCCTAGCTATTTTATTGTTGGTGGTGATTTCAATGTTGATGTTAGGAGACCTGGTGTTTGTCAAGAATCTACAAAAAATTTTATGTCTGCATATATTTTTTCACGTAGCATAAATTCAAATTCATCTGATAATATGTATACTTTCCAAAGCAAAAGTACTAGGTGCACATCAGTTATTGATTATTTCCTGTGTAGCGTAGGAGAGTTAGTTGAATGTATAGTTTTTGATGAGGTTGATAATTTATCAGATCATAATCCAGTAAAAGTGGTACTAAACATCCCTGTTGTATATGTAAATAAAATGTCCTCTGACAATTGTAATACTCAAAGTAAAACTTTGTGGGCTAAAGATTGTCATCTAACAACATTAGTCTGTACCAAACAAACTTGGAGAAATTGTTAAGTGATATTAGCATTCCCTGGGAAGTAATTAAGTCTCACCATTATCAGGATGAATCAAGGAATGTAAACATTCAGCACTTTTATGAAGACATTGTTAATAGTTGATTATCTGCTGGATTATTATCAATTCCACAGAAAGGGATCTCTTCCAAAAGGAAAAATGTACCAGGGTGGAAAGAATATGTAGAACCATACAGAAAATGATCCCTTATGTGGCATAATATCTGGAAGGAAAATGGCAGGCCACAAAGTGGTTACCTTCAATTTATCAGAAACAAAACCAGAACAGAGTATCACTACTGTTTAAGATATGTTAAGAAAAATTCTGATTCAATACTAACTGAGAAATTGGGTGGTTATATGGCTAATAAAAAAGTACACAGCTTTTGGGCTGAAATCAAGAAAATAAAAGGTAAAAATAATAATTTACCACTATCAGTTGATGGTGTCAGTGGGGAATCAAATATAGCTAATCTGTTCTCTGAAAAGTATCAAAAGTTGTTCTCAAGTGTATCATATGATAAAGTGCAAATGTCACATATTAAGGAAAAAACACAGGAAAGTGTGCTTTGTAACTGTATACATGGTAGCTGTTATAACAAACACTGTATAAGTGTCAGTGACATCTGTTATAGTATAAAGCAATTAAAACATGGTAAAAGTGATGGAAATACAGGTTGTGACTCATCTCATATTATTAATGGTCCAAGAAAATTGTCTGTTTATCTGTGTTTACTTTTTAATCTGATCATGAAATTTAATTATATTCCTGGAGCCATGCTTTTGTCTACAATAACACCCATTCCAAAAAATAATCAGTGTTTGAGTTCCTCTGACAACTATTGAGGGATAGCTCTAAGTAGTATTATTATGAAAATGTTGGATGTAATAATACTTAAACAAAATGCACACATATTTGCTACAGATGAGCTTCAATTTGGGTTTAAACCCAACCATTCCACAACACAATGTACGTTTGCTTTAAATGAAATAGCACAATATTATATAAATAACAAGTCTACTGTTTATGTTCTCATGTTAGATTGCAGTAAAGCATTGGACCGAGTAAATTATATCAAGCTTTTTTCAATATTGATTGATAAAGGGTTATGTCCATCTGTTATAAGGGTGTTGATAAATTTATGCACAAATCAATGTATGAGAATTAAATGGGGAAGCTATTTTTCAGACACATTTAATGTATTCAATGGTGTCAAACAAGGGGGTGTTTTATCACCCATCTTATCTATTGCTTACTTTAATGATTTGTTCAAAAGACTGAGACATAGTAAACTTGGTTGTCATATAGGGAATATGTTCGTTGGTGCCCTAGGCTATGCAGATGATTTGACACTGTTAAGCCCAACACTTTCTGGCTTGAAGTCAATGCTACAGATTGCGGATACTTTTGGTGATGCGTATGATATCATGTTTAATGTTAAAAAATATCAGTTTTTGGTGTACACAAAGGATGATCCTATACATTGTTTGTATCATAATGGTATATACATAAAGTCTCAGTCAGTAGCTAATCATCTTGGGCATTGTATTGGTCCTAAACTGGACAACAAAGATGTTAAACATGTGTGTAATAACTTTTGCATTGCATTTAATTCATTGATGTCAATCTTTGGAAACTTAAAGTGTCAATTAAAATACAGGTTATTTAAAGCCTACTGTATGCCACTTTATGGTTCAGTTCTGTGGGACCTGTCCGACCAGGGTGTTGAATATTTTTGTACTCAATGGAGGAAAAGTATACGTAAAATTTTTAATTTGCCATACACTATGCACTGTAATCTTTTAAGTTCTATTTGTCAAGACATACCAATCGAGTTTCAGTTAATGTCAAGAGCAATGAAATTTCTGGCTAAAGTAGGAAATAGTGAAAATAACGTGCTGCAGTTATGCTATAAGTTTGCCTTAAATGGATCAATGTCTAAAATCAGTAACACTGTAAATCATGTGTCCAGTTTATTAAAAGTAAGTAAGCACTAATAACTGCAAAGTTCTGTTCGACAAAATTTAATCAGATGTGGTAATCAAATTCCTGAAAATGTCATGGGTAAAGCTGGTAATATTTGTGATTTACTTCTGCTTAGAGAAAATAGTGTTATTTCATTGTTCACATATGAAGAATTAACTTCAATGATAGACTATTTATGTACAGATTGATCAGTATTTTACCTTGTATATATAACTATATACATATTTTTGTGTTTCTTTGTGTTTCTTTTTTTTAAATAATTGTCCTCTGTGTACGAAACTGAAATAAAGTGGTCCCTCTGTTCACCTAACCAAGAACCCCTGAATCAGAACCAATGAAGCAGAAAGGTCGATCATTGGAATCAGGACAAACAAATACATGTACCTTAACTTTTAAGGTGAACAACTGACCATGAAGGCCCCTACCAGGTCATGCTTCCCACAGTTGTCAACAGTCAAAGTCGATCCAATACCTCAGTTCAGGTCAAAGGTCAAACTCAACATGAGAGGTCAAATGCATGACATTTGGTATATTTTATTTACACATTAGTCAAATGTTAGGATTATGTGAAATATAAAGGTCAAGGAAAAGCCATGGGAGTTTCCAGACACCAAGCCCAATGAAATAATAAGAGAATCAAATGCTAAAGGAACAGTAGAAGGGGCCACTGAGGAAGTTTGAAGATAGTTCCAAACAGCATTAGACCTCCATATGCCATGGGCCATAATGTGTTCAAGAGGTACTTAATGGTCAAAAGCGACAGTGGCTACAGATCTAGGAGAAATGTGAAACCCAAAGCCTTCAGATGGAATGCCAATGTATGACAGAACGCTGTTAAGGGTATCCCTGATTGTCGTATCAATAACAATCGAGCAACCTGGTTTTTCGTGTACAAATAAAGGTGCAGTGGGAGGCAAAGGTCTGGATTCTAACAGGGATTGGATGGCGGATATAGGACATAGGTCAGGATTTGAAAGCTGTTGGATCTGAATTTATTGAAATATTTCTAGGATATGCAGATAACTCTAGGTAAAACTGAGTTTTAATGAAGAAATTCTAGGAAAGATAAGATAGTTTGAACTGTTTATTGAGGCTGAATGCCCATGTAAGTAACAAACACCAGATATGTCCTGAGATGCGTTCTTTGAGCTGCCAGTGTTGAAGGTCTGTAAGCTGACTTGGCAGGTGAAAAAGCCTGTCTTCACTAAATCTGAAGTCGAAGGGTCTGCCCCTGTATTTACAAAGGAAGGTCAAGGTCAAAATATTGAACAGGAATATTTTTCCAAATGTAATCTTACCTCAAATGCCTCAACACACCCTCATCTACTGGACTACTAGAATATATCCTAGATAGCACATCAGCTTTCTGATTGTTTTTCCCTGGAATATGCCTAACTTCAATCTCCACGTCATGGAGAGCTAGTAGGAACCATATGTTGTGTAAACATAAAGCCTAAATTTATCCCTTGTTATATTGGTTTCCACCACATGGACAACAGCCAAATTGTCACGGAAGAATATGACCTGAGTGAGTTGCCAATATTTAGCCCAAGTACGAAGCACAATAACCACATTCAACATCTCAAGGTGTAATATGGTTAATATAAAGTTAGGAAGCTCACAATGGGAGTGCCATATACTCTATCTCTCCATACTGCACCCATACCAGTGAGACAAGCATCAGGATATAGATATTGACTATCATTAATGAGTCCCCTAGAAAATTAAGTAACGCCATTAAAATGTGAAAGAAAAATAACGAACCAATCAATATCTTGGTAAAATTCGCCAGTAAGGTCTATTCTTTTGCCAGCAGCATGAGATCTGAACAAAGCAAGAATCCTATTATATGTGAATATGTGAGACGGATAAACACATTTCTGAATATGTAACAGCTTCACCAGAAGGGAATGATATTGCTTTTTAGTGAGATGCGTTTTCTGACGAACCAGAAGACATTGTTGGTAAATTTCCTACAACTTATCTGGGGCAATACGTTAGCTTCAATGTCCACCTCAATGCCCAAACATGTTTGGCTTTGTGGGAGAGGTAAGCTTATCTGGATTAACAGGCAATCGTAACCCTTGAAGAAGTGTGCACTTACACTGAAAGCCAGCCCTAGCCCTAGGGACCACAGCTACAAAATCGCCAATATAGCAATGACGTTTAACATCCTGTTTAGCTATAGTGAACACAATTGCGTATTAACATAATTGGAATGCAGCTGTCCCGAGTGTCCAGCTATACGCTATCACTATGTCCAGATATACCTTTCCTTGCCATTGGATATCAAATTTCATACTATCAGCAGGATCCATTCGAAGGTTACGAAAGGCATGCACCACGTTGACCTTAAACAAGACTGGGTCATCCCTACAAGCTATGATATCATCTGCAATGTCATCAACCATAGGGAAACGAAATGTAAACTGCATGCCATCGAACGCATCCTTATTTACAAAATCATTAACAGCATTACCCTTAGGAAAGGACAGGTCCATAATAACTCAGCGTTTATCACCATCTTTAGGCCTAGTCAATAAGGGGGAGCAATAAAATGCTGGATTATCTACCTCAGACTCTGGACCTACAATAGCACGTCCGGAAACTGACGAGCTGAAAAATGATTAACAATATGATGATTGTCTAATGTACTCCCTTTGTCAAGAGATAAGGGAAAATCAAAGGTAAGATACTGCAAGAGGCGTTGGTCAGGGTAATCTTCTCAATATCGCTACCAAGCTCTCAAATGTAAGCCAGACTACGAATACGAGCCATTCTATAGTTGGGAAGCCAGACTACGAATACGAGCCATTCTATAGTTGGGAAGCCCCATACCCAGTATGATATCCGCGACCTTGAGGCACTTCTGAACTGAAACAATCTGTACGAAATTCCTATCAGGGCCTACAAACCGAAAAGAAGTATCAGCATGTACCAAATGACTTTTGGTATTATGTGGGAAATTAAAGTCCAAAAGATTTTCATGAGGAAACCAAAGTTTTTCATCCAAAGAACGACTCTCATTCAACTGACAAGAAGGTAACGACGACAACTGACGATTACACTCAGAAGAACGAACCCCACTGTGACTACAGTCATCATTAGGATACTTCAAACTAGCATCATGGTCACACAACAAATCTATAATGTGAGTGATATAGGTTGTGTATGAACAACCATAGTACTCAAAGCACTGCATATCTTTAGAGTAGTTGTCATAGTGAAGCTTAGGGTCAACTTATTATCAAGCAACTATGTACGCCTAAATAAATAGGAAATACAGCAATCAGCTTCATGAACCCACCCCACTCTAAAGACCTTCTCTGTATAACATAAGCTTTCAAGTTATCACTCCAATATATGCGATAAATACCATTTATATTCTTGTCCCTAGATCCTGTAATGTCAGCAATATGTCCACATCCAAAACCAAATATGTTACTAACTTCATAAACAGAAAACACGACCTGCATGCATTGAGTATTCACAAACTGACAAACATCCATATTTGGGCATAAACATGTACAAGTACCCACCAATATGCCAATTGAATCAGACAAGAAAATAGTACTTTTCCGTGTACTGCTCTGTGTATCATAATTATCAAACCACGATTCATGGCTTAAATCTTTGAATTCACTCTTTGTCCAACTGTTGGTGTCACCTATAGCAGCAGGATGAACCCAGTTACCAAAGGAAAGTACACTACTGTCATCAAAACATTGACTGTAACATCAAACACAAATACCAGCACGGTCTGCCAGTAAACAAGAACTACTTGTACCAAAATCAGAAACATCATTAATTAACTTTATTGAATTAACTTGCTAACTTTACTGAATTAACATGATTTGATTTTGCTGCATTAACATGATATTTACAGTTCATATTATATTATAATATATTATGTTCTCAATATTATTCAACTAAACTAAACTATTGTTTTTGTTGACAGAGTTCAATCCTGGTGACGACTGGAGACGTTGATTGTGTCCATGTGGTGGCAAACCATCCTACCTGATAGGAACTGTGTTCTCCTGAGGTTTAAAAGACCACTTCACAGAACACTTGACCTCTGGATGTGTGAGAGAATGTCCATTTCTAAAACAACTGGAACAGAAGTGTTGATAGACCCCATGATGCGACTTGTGGCTACAGGAGCCCTCGTTGAAATTTTTACACAATCTGGACTTAGTGGATATGTTACTCACTGCTTGACCATTCAAAACAGCAACTAAGTCTGATCCGACCACTGAAGGCGACCTTCCTCCAACTGAGTCATGGAAACGCCCCAGACAACCTTAACTGCAGCCCATGGGATGGCAACTGCATCCCTGATAGCCAGAGTCACCTACTGTAGCATCAACTTCACTGCCATTGGATCTTTGACTTGCAAAATGTTATGTAACTGACCTGCTACCAACTGTGCAACATACTCATGTCATCATAGGCTGGTTTCTTTACACTGGAGTTGGTGATGTAACCTTAATTGGACCACTTAAATTCTGGTTCGACATTTGTAGTATCAGTTACATTATAACGTCCATATTTCCTACAACCATCTGGGCCCTTACCTTGCAATATGTACATCTCTGCCTGGTCATCATAATACGTCTACAAATGTGTCTCCGCCTGGGTGATATCTGAGGAGGACCTAACTGCTTCCAACGTGGGAGGTGGTCTGTGACTTGTGCCTGCTTGTTGTCCTACAGCCACATCTTGCCCCACTCCCTGGGCCTGTTGTCTCCACACAGAAAGCGTCACAGATGTATTTTCTATCAGTTTTTCTATCTTCTCCACTCGCAGTATAAGATCCCTATTGGATTGTTCAATTCTGTCAAGAAACGGGATAGCATCCGAATGCAGCAAGGGAGAAACCATTGAGGTACCTTGCATCGTGTCTACAATGCTGTTGGTTGTAGGTTGAGGTGCCAAGTAAGACCTGTCCACATCTGTGTGCTTTGATTGTACAGCTTTCTTTTTACCTCTGATAAAATGTTCTAAAATCACATAAATGTTAAAAACTCTTGATAAAATAAACTTGATAAAAAAAATTTCTTTCCATATACGTGCTTGTCCTTTCAATGATTAATTCAAAGTGGCCCTTCTGTTTACCTAACCAAGAACCCCTTAATCAGAACCAATGGAGCAGAAAGGTCGATCATTGGAATCAGGACAAACAAATAAATGTACCTAAACTTTTAAGGTTAACAACTGACCGTGCAGGCCCCTTCCAGGCCTTGCTTCCCACAGTTAAGATCTGTAAATATTAATAGATTTGATATATATACATATAATCTACATATACATGTGTGTTCTTGAGAATAAACTAATTCTCTGCAAGTTGTCTTTACTTTACCCAGGGTGGGGGGAGGCAGTAGGAAAAAGTTTAACAACTGAAATTTTCAAATTAAGCCCTATTTAGAATGTTTCCATGGCAGCAGGTACAAGAATATAGGCGCTGCTACATAAAATCTTAAATAAATGAAAAACCAGCACTTCATGAAACAGTATTAGTCATTTATTGATTGATTCAAACCTCATTAAAGCCCATGATCGTTTGTATTCCAGACTACAAATGAGTATGGTCAAATGGACTATTTTCATGTATTTGGGATCCAAGCCCACGCATGGAATAAGTTTTATGATCACTAATGAATAGATTATAAGCTAAATTCGCCAGATAGGATGGGAAGGATAAGAACCAAATTGAACTGAAGACTGGTGAAAAAATATAAATATTGGAACAAAATCAAGACCACTTGACTGAAACAAGACTGAGGTTAAATATAAACAGTAAGTTCCACAAACGTATATATTCCCAGTTATCGCCAATTTAAAGTTACTTATCTAAAGCTGATGGCTTCAGACACTACTCAGTTACCAGTTACAAGATGTGTAGTCATGCCGTGATTTAAATGATTTCAAAATGAAACAAGAATAAGCGTTGAAATTACCTTTCCGTGGTCGACATAGAACTACAAAAGTGAGAAATATAACTGGAAGCATCAACACACTTAGCAACACTGCAGCGATGTCTAGTAATTGCTTGTCTTTATCAGCTGAAATTCAGACAATACAGAACAGAAAGTGGTTTTAGAATCATAGTTAACACTAATTTTTATCTCATTTAACATAAACTTTCCTTCTACTCTTTCTACTATTCTACACTTTTATAGTGCTGAAACTCTCAGGCACGACACCAGATCCCATTTCAATATTAAATAGACCCATAGACATAGCCAGGTATATACCATAGATGTAGTGGAAAAGACCTTTTGAAGAGATAGGACTTTTAATTTTTGCTGAAGCAGGCAAAAGAGGGACAGAGTGAACATCAGCTAAATCATTCCAAACTGTGGGAAAAACTGTGAACATATTTTTCTGTACAGATGGGTAGAATTGATGAACCTCTAGGAACATTTTCTCCTGTTTTGGCTATATTTTGTGCCATATCTACTATCACGAATGGACAAAAGAGAACCAAAATATCCAGGATGACCATTATGAAGAAACTTGAAAGTCAGAATGGATTTTTTGGAGATTAGAGATGCCCCAATATAGCTATTACAATGTTTGGGGCCTTCCAAATATAACCCTGGTTTTTGAAAAGTACATAAAACCCTTATTTTAACTTTGATTGACTACACTCGCCATTAAATAATACAGAAAATGTCATTTGTCGAACATGAAGCATTAACTTTTGCTATGTCTTACCACTATAACAGACATTGTAAGCTTCCTTTTTACTTTGCACACCATACTGTTCAGCGTATACTTCCAGTGTCATGCATTTGCCTGCAACCAGATTTGAGTCATTTAATGTGAGTGGGCAGAACGCAAAATTCCTGTCATCTGAAAAGTATTAATTATCTGACAGTTACAATACTGTTAGTATTTTGCTTGATGTTATATATATAGGCACTATGCCAGTGCATTATTTAATCTAAGTATTTATTTATGTATCAACATTTAAGGTAATGGAGTTATTGATTTTTGTGTATTGATATGGCATTAATGTTGTGTTGATCTACTTATAGACTGGGGAAATCCGTCTAGGCCTCAACAACCTTAGTGATTATATTAACAAATTTGGAGAAACCCATTTAAACTAATTTCTAGAACTTCTTTGGTGAATCTGGTGACAGGTGTTGCATTCAATTTAGGTCTATAACCGTCTGGAAGTTTCTATAATTGTATATAAGGGCTGTACATCTGACCACAAATGAACTTAGTATTCTCTAGCTACAAGGAAGGCGTTTGTGTTTTAAAACTAATTTCAAGTGAATTTACTGGATTTTCTTGATCATTGTCAAGAGGTGAATCCACTGCCTTGGTATTGCTCGATCTGTCTGCCGCCTTCGACACCATAGATCATTCCACTCTTCGTAGTTGCCTCCAAAACTGGTTTGGTGTCGGCGGTTGTGTTCTGAAATGGTTCACATCCTACCTAACAGACCGTTACCAATCAATAAAAATTGGATCTACTTTGTCAGATGTTTGTAAACTCCTATTTGGCATTCCCCAAGGTTCCGTCCTGGGCCCTTTGCTGTTCTCATTGTACACCACCCCCCTTAATTCGATTATCAGTAGACATAAGGGAATAAAGTTTCATTTCTATGCAGATGATAGCCAAGTTTATATACATTTATCCCAGAAGAATGCATCTGCTGCCTTTGAAAAGCTAAATAGGTGTCTAGACGATGTTAAAGAGTGGATGTCCACTAGTAAGCTCAAATTGAATCCAGACAAGACCGAGTTTATCATCTTTGGTTCGAAGAGACAGCGGGACAAGTTGAAAGCATGTTCTCCAATTAATATCTTGGGCAACTCATTCTACCCTGCTGATTCAGTAAAAAATTTGGGAGTGTGGTTTGATTCAGACTTTTCTTTGTCCAAGCATGTTCAGAATGTCTGCAAAAGTTGTTTTGTTAAACTCCGTGATTTCAGATATGTCAGGCAGTTTTTCACTCATGATGTTTCTGTGCTTGTGGCTAATGCTCTGGTTAGTAGTCGGTTGGATTACTGCAACTCACTTTTTAGGAGCCTCTCCAAGTTCAATCTACGCAAATTACAGTGCATCCAAAATAGTGCAGCTAGAATTGTATCAAACACCAGTCGACACACCAGTATAACTCCTGTGCTAAAGAAACTGCATTGGCTTCCTGTTGAACAGCGCACAGTGTTCAAGACGGCCACACTTGTTTATAAGTATCTTCACACAGGCTTTCCCAGGTATTTTGCTCCATATCTTTCCTCCTACAGCAGTTCTTATAGCACTAGGCGCAGTCAAAGAGGTGGTAATTTCCTTGTCATTCCAAAGTTCTGCCCCTCTGTTCACAAATCTGTCAAACAATTTGGCAATAGTTTTGCGTTTGATGCTCCCACTGTGTGGAATGCTTTCCCTGATGAGATTCGTGCCTCTCCCTCGCTGGCCTCCTTCAGAAAGCAGCTCAAAACCCACCTGTACACCAAAGCATACCCACCTTAGCCTGGATCATTCCCCTGGCGTTCTCCGTGGTGCTTGACCCCTGCTATGCCCCTGGATACAGAAATTTTGATGTCTCCTTATTGCTTAGTTGCGCCTTAGAGTCCTCTTATTTGGGGAGATTAAGCGCTATAAAAGTCCAATTAGAATTAGAATTTACTGCATTTTGGACATTGTTCCTATCTTGAAGCAGACACTACAGTTGTGCAGACTTTCTGAATATTTCTATACAGACATTTTGTGTGATTGGTTACTGAAAGGATCACAGGATAAGGACATTTCATGTTATCGGTCATTGAACAGATCACTGGATACAGATATCTGTGTGTTAGTGGACATCTAACAGAGATCACAGAACAGACTGCTGGATACAGTGGATAAACTTAACTGTCTATTACAGTGGCCAGGTTAGATTGGTTTCATTATTGTATCATGGTATGCATTATTGAGAGCATACTAGTTGACTGTAATCATTATTTTTAACTGTTAAATAAATTTAGTTACACTTTTTGTCTTTTCCTGTTGCAAATTGAAGGCCACCGGTAATTGCTACCATGCTTGACTAAGCCATAAATAAGTAACGATTTGAAATCAAATACCAGCATTGATTAAAAGTGAGTACCCATATTGTCAAAACGAATTTCTTAAAGTGGTCAGGGTAGGTAAAAAAGTGTACGCTTTATTCCTAATGGAGAAGATACTACACCAATGCATTTGAGTCAATTTTGTTGTAAATAAGGAAGAAAAGTTTTGTTAAGCAAAAGTGAAGCTTCCCTCTGCATTATTATAAAAATGACAATCAGCTTCAGTGTTGTTCGAACAAAACTTCTATCATTGCATATTAAGATGACTTTCATTTAAATAAATTGGAATATGAAGAAATACGATTTATAGGTAGTCTGTATGTTATGTATAACCGTTGACATTGATAGGAAGCTATATTATTTTAAATCATATACACATGCATATTTGTAATTTTCTTCCACTGAACTGAGATGCTTTTTTCCAAACTTGAAACATAAATGATATCATTTTTGGTTGAATTTTGTATTTTTTTACTTTCTTTTAGAACAAAAATGCGTACATTCTGATAATTTGTAGTTTTACCCCATTTTTTTAAATTATACGTACTGCTAGTTAGTTTTTTTCACATTTACTTCAATGTGGGTATTATCTCCTACGAAACACAATTTTTCCTGCCTACTGTTATACACTGCTATCTCTGATTATTTCCCTTTGTTGTTTTGACATTTTCTTCAATTTTTCGATGAATATGTTCATACTCCAGTATCTTACAGCTTTTATGTCCACTTTTTCTTGTTTATATCCACACTGCTTGTTGATTAGTGCTTTCAGCTAAACACACGTCCCATGTCTTTCAGAGTTGTCAACTGTTGATATGCCAGAAACAAGGGACAGAGTATTTCAGACCTCATGTCCACTCACTTTCTCAATCTACTATCTATGACTGATACACACATTCTTCCAACTGACAATTAGAGTTTGGTAAGCTCCATTACTCCTGTAGATTTTAAGTTGTGTCATAGACCCCATGCTTATGGCCTTGGTGGCAGGGTTGGCTTTTGTGTCGATCATAATATTCAGTTGACAATTGTTGATAATACTACCTATGCATCCTTGTTACAACATTGTTATTGCCATTGGTTTACCCTGCTCAACCTTTTGTGATTGCATGTTTATATATCTCGAATACCTGTCCTCAGTTAGTTCCTCATTTTTATGTGTGTTGATCTCAATATTTATGTTGATACAACTTCCAATAATAGCATTATTTTTCAATTATCTAGAGTCATGCAATATCACTCAGCATGTTTACACACCAACCCATCCTTCACACGCATTCTTGACTTCGTCTGAGCCAATGTTGTGAGATCATCTCAGATCATGCCCATGTGCATGTTCAGCTCGATTTAATCAGTCCTTCTGCACCCAAGTCAAACAGTTACCTCTCAGAGGTATCACAAGATTATAATGCAGAATCTGAGGTGTGATCTTGCTAATTGTCCATTTGTCTATGTCCTGGCAACATGGTAAGTGTCCTTTTAAGCAATAATACATGAGGAATTTAAGTTACTTGCTTGACAAACATGCTCCTATGATCTCCCAAACTTTTGCCAAAGGTGCTCCTAGATGACTCTCAGACTCCTACTTGCACGCTAAAGCTGCCAGGCGCCAGTTAATGCAGATTTGGACCAAAGACAAGTCTAAACCCAATCGTGATCGACTCTGCAAACAGATTACCTGCTGCAATTCACTAATCACAAGGATTTTCAGATAAATTATCATGTCATTTCCAATGGACTTGATAATGTCAGTCAGTCAGCTTATAGGCATGATCCCTCAACAGAAACTGCATTGCTTTGAATTAAGAATGGAATACATATTGCTCTTGCTAGAGGTGAAACTACTGCGGTTGTTCTGCTGGACCAATCAGTACCATCTGACACTATTGATCGCAGCACACTCATTGGATGTCTGAGTTCCTGGTGTGGTGTTGGAGGTGTGATTCAAGTCATACCTCTGTGACCGTATCAGTGCATAAAGATTGGCTCTGTTTATCTGATGCCAAAAGGCTATTGTATGGTGTGCCCCAGGGGTCTGAGCTGGGTTTAATTCTGCTTTCATTATATATTACTCCCCTCAACAGTTATTTAAAATTTCCAGGCATATCTTTCCACTTTTATGTGGAGCTATATGTTCATCTCACACACAAGCATGTCACTGAGGCCTTTGACAGCCTTTGACAGGCTGAAGGACTACTTAGATGACGTCAAAAAGTTAATTTTTTATTAATTCTAATTTCTAATTTAAGCTTAATTCTTTTTTCTTAATTCTAATTTAAGCTTAATTCTAATAAGACTGAATTTATTCTCTTTGGCTCTTGTGTGCAAAACTTAGTGAATTATTCCCAATTGATATAATTGGTCATCTTCTTTTACCTCAGTGTCTGGTTTGATTCTGACATCTCCTTCTCTTGCCATGTCAGAAATAAATGTAAGGCTTGTTTGTTCATATCAAAAATCTTAAGCAACTCAGAGGGTATCTTATGTGTAAAGATGCTTTTCTGGCTGCGAACGCTTTAGTTAGATATTGTTTTGACTACTCTAATTCCATTGTTAGATAGAGTAAGAAAGAGTCTTCATTGGTTGCTTATCAAGCATCTCTCTGTTTTTAAGATAGCCCAATTGGTGTACAAGTTTCTACAAAGTGGTCATTCAAAATACCTTGAACTTTAAATTAAAAGCAGACATAGTGTGTACAGCCCTCATAGAAGTCAGCCGAAAATAAACACGAAATAACACCCAGAAGAGAGTTAAAATTATTTTAATCTTTTGAATTAATTTTCTTCAACAAGCTAGTTTTTTGTCTGTTTATTTATTTTATTTCTTGATATTTGTCGCATATTCTTTTGAAAAGGAAGAAAACTATCACAAAACTAAAACTGTTGCACTCTTGTGGAAAACAGTATACCAGTGGTTATACTTTTTCAGCAATTTTGCCTTCCTTTTGAAGTGTAATTCTTAAATTAATAATTATTTTTCAATAATGTTGTTCAGAGAAAGTATTAAAATTTGATAACTGCATCATTCATCTGTTTCAGGGGACAAAATAATATGTGAGTACCAATATTTTCAACAGCATAGTGTAGTTAGAACCCCTTATTATTTGACAAGTTTGCGAGAAATTTTATTTAGGTTGTAAAAGGTTCACAAAATAGTGTGGAATTCTCGATTGGAGCTGCACAATTTGGAGCACTATATATTATAAATTATTAAGATCGAACCTGGAGAGACTCCTGAAAAGTGAATTACAGTAATCCTACTACCATTACTTTAGATGATATTTACCTTTTCCTTGGCAGGACTGGAGTTTCCTCTTTTCTGATGACCAGGTCCATATAATCTTGACACCGTTACAATTAAAAGTGGTGTGTGATTCTGCTGATGCAATTAGTTCATATTGACCAAATCCTTCTGTTAGGTTGACACTCCGGAAACCAGTGATCAATCTCACCTTTGCTGGTCGATCTATCAAACATTCACAAGTATCTTTATTCGCCCAATAAGAATTTAAAACATTCAAGAACCTTCTGCTCAGTGGATGGGGTTTGGCAACCTATCAATGAGATCTTTTCATAAAAGCAGTAACACACAGGATGTTGGGGACAAAAATAAGGGTAATATTTCATCCCATTTTGTGTTGTATTATTATTTTGTGTTGTGTTACCTATCAAGTACCGGATTCAGTACAAGATTTTTCTGTTGGTGTTTAAATCAACTAAAGAATCCACACCTCTTTATCTCCAGGATCTACTACGACCACACAAAAATGCCAGATTACTACACTCATCAAGTAAACATTTGCTGAGAGTTCAGAAATCCAAGTTGAAAATTGTGATTCTTCTGTTTGGGGACCAAAGCTTTGGAATGATTTGCCTAAACATGTAAAAACATCAACATCTACCAGTTACTTTAAGAAGAAGTTAAAAACTCACTTCTTCAATTGTGCCTTTAAACAATAAATAATTATGCAGATATCCAGGCTGTAAAGTGAATTGATTACTGTTTGTAGATTTTGCGCTATAGAAAAACATTTATCATTTATTATTATTATTATTATTGTATTAGCTTTCATAACAGATTTTATTGTTGATGTTCATATATGTGCATGTAATGTATATGTGGCGACAGAACATTGCAACACCTTATAACAAAAATATATAATCTTCACCTCATTTTTTGTAATCAACATAGTTCAGCCAGCTATTGCCGGTAACATATCATACCTTTAATTTTTAAATATTCCTAATTTTCCTGAGTATTTTTAAGTTAAATCAATTTACTACTTGTACCTTTTTATGAGTACCTAGCTTCCTCTGACAACCCCCATTTCCTTAACAATCTGTTTATACACATAACATATTTAGTTGACAAGATTTTCTACAAGTCTATATTTTGTTTTCACTTGCAATGCTGTTAATATGAAACTTTCTTTACCAAAGCAACTATTATCACTACTGTTCAGTTTACAGTTTGTCAATTTATTGAATTTGGAATTATTTTAAGTAAGTTTTGATGCTCAAAAGCCCTAAAATAATTCTCCGAGATACTATGGTAATAATTTTGATAGAATTCCAATCACGATTGATACAATCAGAATTTTAAATATTGAATATATAAATCCTTGTAAAATTATTTCAATTTTCAACAGTACACCCATGATAACCAATAAGATAATTTAAACCAAAATTAATGGGCTGTTCAACTTCCAACAGCACTGTTTTTTATAAAGAAGTTAAGTTTGGGAAAAAAGAAGAAAAACTGCAATTTTATAGTGATTGAGGCAACATCTAGATTTCCTGAGTAGGCTTGTCAATTATCCGAATAAGTTTTCCATAATACATATAGGTAATATTGCTTTAATTATATCTTTTAATGATACTTTGTCTCGAGATTTAATGGATGAATTCAAAATGACTTAAATCAAGTAAAAGTGTATCATTAATGTGCATATTACTATGCTAATAAAGTGGCATACATGCACAAGTTTAAAAAATTTTAAACTAAATGCTTCTACTTATCAGAATTACAGATATTAGAACAGCAATCTCACTTTTGTAGCACATTCGGAAATATCCAGTGTTTTGACAAAGACAAGATTTCAGTGAAGTAGAATTTCTCTTTGCCATGTGCAAACAAATTATTCACCCAATTCACGATAAATTGAATTATACAAAAACACAAAATGGGAGTGTAAGACCAACATAAACACCTCACAGTAATATAAAAAATCTTAAAAGGAACACCTTGCAATATATTGCGTCAGTAATGGTATAGTTCATGTATTCTTTACTTTTGCTCACATCTACCCTGAATAAGCAATGCTCAGTGTAATTCTAACAATATGTTATATTTCCAAATATCGTGTAAATTCACTTTGGCATTTGTTTGACATTGTTAAAGGTACAAAACTATTCATTTCATTTTACACATCCAGAAAGATAACCAAGACGGATAAATGACTGACCAAAAATTTGTTTGATTTCAATTAATTGTTTGAGATCCTAAAGAAACCAAATGATGTTAAAATATAGTTTGTCTACAAAATATTGGGGAAGAAAATTGAAAAACAATTGACGGGAAGGATGATATATCCAAAATGTCTTTGAATTTGGGAGGATTTCATGAGACTGCTATTGCTTTTAACATTAGGATTACTCTAACATGATCAAACGGTGTGGTTGGAATGTTAAACCATCTGAATTTTTATTTAATGAAGGAAATGTAATTCAAAAAGAAGGTATGTTTTAAGCAGTTGTAACTTAAGAATTTTATAAACATGGGAATAGTGCTAACCTCAAGGCACAATATAGCTTTAAAAAGAGTAAAATTATATTCCACAATTATTTTTTTTATCTGATCTCATACGATACAGGTTCCCTACTAAACTGTGTAACTTTATTTTACTTGCAGTACTAATCTGTCAGTGTGACAAAGTTTCTGCCACTTTGTTAAATTTCCCTGTGATATGAACAAGCGTTAATTTCATGTCTTACATTGCTGTGAGTCGGTAAATATTGCAAATCATTGCAGAAAATGCAAATATATGGTGCGCCCTGTATTGCAGACAGTGACCAATGATAAAGAGTCTCCCTTAATGGGGCATTTCACTGGAGTTACCATAACTGACTTCAACCAACCATAGAGACAGGAATGAAAGTTTGGAGTATTCGCCATCATAACGCAGGAAAATGAAGGGTTGAATTGACCTCCACAAAAAAAACCCAGCTTGTCTGGATCAGCCTCTCAACTTGTGTTGGGGTAGGACTGTTTTTCAAAATTATCAAATGTAAAAATTTTAGGACAATTTGATAATAGCCCCATTAAGTCATAGTGACACCTTAATACATCTAGCGCAGTGCCTACACTCACCATACCATGACCAGATTGATAAATTCTTGCAGTCCTGATTGCCGGTCAGGATTCAAGCATTACTATATAAGTCTCTAGTTGCTGCTGTTACTCTACATTTCTCAAAATAAATATGTCATTTGTACATCAGAGTCACTTCCTACTGAAGCTTAGGACCAATTTGTTTTTATTGAGTTAAATATTTTCATTTTTCACTCAGATTTGAAGACAAAGAAATACACATCAGGAACATCTGTACACAGACAAAAAAAAAGCCACAAAAAAGCCAAAAAACCCTGGGTTTTGCCACTGATAAAGATGAAAAGATAAAAAATCCTACAATAACCATTTTGCTGAGTTAAAACAGACGTACGTTCCAGATTACCAGAATTTTGTGAGGATGCCCCCTTCAGTTATCTATCTCATTTAGGAATGGATATAACACTGTGTGGAGAAGGAAGACACCATTTCAGGCAACTTTTAGAAGTGGGCTTAAAACTGACAGTAACATGCGGAAACCTGGCCACCGGAGAAACTTACACATCATTGAGGTGTTGCTGGATGGTGGGACGAACCACTATATGTAAATCTGTCTGCAGGGTCACAAATGATGAATTCCAGGCTGAGTATGATGATGATGCTTTTGCTTTGAGGTCATGGCTTGTGAAACCATACAAATGCCAAAGGTTGTTAGAATTAACATGTTTTGTGTTGCACAGCATTCTGAGGACATATCAAGGAGAAGGAGCACAGCTACCCCATCCACAGGATGACATTGTGCTCGCACATCTGGGTGTGCAGGTCCTCATTCCTTGGAGGCCACCTTAAATGTTAATATATGCAGTTAGTCCCTTTCTATTAACCAGTTAGTCCCTTTCTGTTTTGTCGAATGTGGCCCCTAGTCTGGTTCCCAACCCTACTCTGCAATATAGATATTGCCCAACATCTTGGATACTACGCTTCCATAGTTACTATCTAGCAATGATCAAGAAGAAATTAAATAAAAATATTTCTAATTAACACATTTCGTGCACCTTTCGACACAATATCCCCCATTCACCATTTAATGATATCTCATACTAATTAAACAAAATTTGTGATAAACAAAAAATGTGCATCAGTTTAAGTGTTGTCAATCCTCTAAAATCACTCGAAACCACGTATTTGCTTTTCAAGATTATTGTCTTTCCAAAATATTTTAAAGTTTAATTGGCATTATTTGAGGATATAAGTCCAATATTATATGGTAAAAATATTTTGAATGCACACAAAATGCATATAAATAATCGAGACTTCCTGATACATGACAGATACTAGCGATGCATTATTTTGGCTATTCATCACTGGTATTTACTAGTTCACATCCAGGAAAAATGTGGTGAAAATTGCAAAGAACTGTTTCACGGGAAAATAACACCGTCTCACGACATGAAAAAGAATGCAGCATTAATAGAAAAGGTCATCGTGGGCAATACCATTCCCTTTATTGTTATAGGTTGGCTGGTTCCTTGTCTATGTGACCCCTTGTGGTCATTTATGTTAGGCAAATTCTGATTGGTTTACAGAGGTCTGACCATTGTCTGACGATGACCATGCTGTTATTCTTGATTTGATTATCGACAAGCATGCATCACATTTTCAGTTTCTCGATGTTTTATTTTATATTATCATGGAAGGAAGCCATTATAACCTTAGATCCAGAGGAAGGAAGAAACACACATACATACACATTCAGCTACAACTGGTATCAGACAACGACTTTGTGACACAGTCATTGGGGTCTGGCCACCCTACATCCAGGCAAGTTTCTTTTTCTGATAATTCTGGCAGCACAGTTTAGTCAGATCTTGATATCAGTAATTTATTACAGAATTCGGATAGGGATCTAAATATGTCCTCCCCTGCTTTCAGATCTGGTAAAGGTGCTCAGTCACAGATGTCATACCTCTGGTGCCAAATTTTGACACAGTTGAGTGTAGGAGATAGGCTTTCTAATGTTGAAAATTCAGGAATGCTAAGAAGTTTGTTAAATGCCATTTGGGTGGCAGTGGGCTCATTTCGGCTCTCCCTGTCCTTGCATTTAGTATCATACCTAATTTGCATACATAATTGCTATTGGTCAAGACTGACCAGCGTGAGACCTCTCTGTTTTACAGGCTGCAGTCCTCCATTCTGTCATTGGAAAGCAACGAGGACACACATATTTTCTACATATGCTGCACTGAGTTATATGCTGTGCAATACTACACGTGGTGATTCAGCGACTGTATGGTTTTCTTTTTATGTTATTTTATTTTTAGTATTTCGTAATATATACATTTATAACTGTTCATTTATACTCCTTGTGCCGTTATTATTTTTGTTCCAATAACGAATGATTGTGTTTTATAGCAAAGACTTTTACATATTTTAGTCGTAACAATATTTTACTTTATTTTGACTGTATGTTATTTGTATGAATCGTTATGTACAACTTGAGGTCTAATAAGAAAGATACAATACAATTTCCTGTGAAAATTCAAGTAGCGGATGATGATCAATTTTTAACTGATTTATTGAATCAAAACTCTTCTTTGCTTAATACTAGTGAAAATATGTCGGATTCTGTGCATGAAAGTTCGGATAGTGAAGTGGATTATGATGCTTTGATACAAGAATCGGATAATGAAACACAGTCCACTTCTGCAAAACTTGGCAAAAAACATTCGGATACTCTAGATTCGGATAGCATTGATATTGCTTCACAGTTCAAGGTTCAGTCGGTGATAAACTCACAAATTTTGGACCAATTGCAAAAAATTGGGAAAAGACTTGAAAAAATAGAAAATGTGGAATGCAAAAAGACAAAAAGATAAAAGCAAAATTAAAACTAGCAAAGGTGCTTCAAAATCAAAGAAGTTGGTCTCAGCTAAGTCGGATTTGAAGTCAGATGCAAAGTCTGAATTGCATCATTCCAACCTTCCCACATTTGATTCTCTTAAGGAAGATGCTGTGATTCAGTCGAAAGTTGAGCAAAGATTACAAGAACTATCTGAACTGGCTAAAACAGGTACTATTCAAAAATTAAAGTCTCAGAGGGGCGGTCAAGTTGAGGTCATGGTAAAAAATAGGGTCAAATGGCCCCACGAATATATATTGTCCGGGCTTAACAAAGAGAGAGTTCCATATGACCAACTTTCGGTTACTCAATGGGTGGCTGGTTTTGGCCGTACCATGAGGGAAGAGTCGGATCCGGAAATTAAACAACATATGCTTGATTACATGATCTCCCTCATGGATGATGCTAATGATTTTTCGTGGGTTTCTGCCAAAGTCAGCCATGCAGTGTTACTATGTCGCATGGAACAGGGCGAAGTCAGATCATATTCGGATGTTACGGCCATTGACCGGATCAGAAAAGCTAATGCTCAAAAACATGTGCCTAATCATACGGGTACTTCCCCTCAAACTTCAAATTTTCCCAAAAAGTTCGGAAAAATTACAAAATCCATGCCTTGCACATACTTTAACCGAGGTACATGTTTGCAAAAGAAGTCTCATGAGACCAGGGGGGTCCTTTATAAGCATATCTGTGCCTCGTGTTTTGCTTCAGCAGGAAAGACATTTCCTCATGCTGAAGTTGAATGCAAAAACAAACATAAAGGTCAGTCAAAAAACGAGTAGCATTGGGTGATCACACACAGGTGCTCACCCACTGTGATCGAATTTTTGTAAATAAGAACACTGATGTATTTCGAGTTAACACTGAATTGTTGGCGACTCCAGACACATGGTCTAAATGGTTTATGGTTAACAGATCTCTTAACACTTCTGTTGGCCGTAGATCATATGCTGAAGTATTAAAAAATACTTCTAATAATGCTACAAACAGTAAACTCGGCAGTGATAGCCACCAGGTACCCATTAATTCTGAGGCATCTACCTCCTTTCAAACTGCACACAGCAACCTACATTGCGTTCCTGTTGATTGCGTTCCTCAACGCATTTCCCACAAACCAAGCACAAGCTGTAAGGTCTTGTCTTCTAAACGCAATTCACTTCCTAAAGGTCAGCCTTATGTGCAAGAGTTTTCTTTGCCATTGCAGAATAGATATGAAGCTTTACAGTCGGTTGTACAACCACAGCAGTTCATTGAACAGCATGACAGTTTCTATAAAACTTTGCAGGGCAATAAAAACAAAACTGGGCAAAAATTGGGTACGATTACATGCTGTAGTGGTACTCCTGATGGTACTTATTCTACAACTTCCAAGGGCAATAAAAACAAAACTGGGAATAAATTGGGTCAGGTACCTCAGGAAGTCCAACAGTCAGGCCTTGTAGATCATTCAGAGCACCAAGTTCCAAATTTCAGGGGCAATAAAAACGGACCTAGGGCCAAATTGGGTCTGGTGCTAGTTGACAATGATATTTCTACTCAATGTCATAATGATATTTCTTCAAATAGGGCTTCACACCATACTGCTTTCACAAAAGCCATAGACACACAAAGTGTCTGTGATTCCACAAGTCATGATTTAGCATGCGTGGAGGAAAGAAGTGGTGACGACTATGTCTACCTTTATGATGTTTCTAATTCTTATAGGAAACGCAAACGTAATATCCCTGATCACATTTATCAGGATAAATTCTTATCCTCAGATTATGTTAATTGTGTTCAGCAGAATGGCAAGGACTTCGGCTTCCTACCACTGAACAACCTCATGGTTTATACAGGAGATGATATTGTATGGTCACAGGTTCCTAACATTGTTGAAGCCCATACTATTGTTCGAAATTCTAAAAAACCTAATTTTATGGGGGCTAGGATCCCTGTAGCTAGTCAATTTAATATTCAGGCTTGGAACTCGTATTTAGATCAATATTGGGATAAACAAATTACAGATCTCTTGCAATTTGGCTTTCCTTTAGATTTTGATAGATCAAAAGTGTTAGAAAGCACTTATGTTAATCATTCCTCTGCTCTAAAGTTTCCAGATCACGTGCAAACTTACATTGAAACTGAACAAAAATATAAGGCCATATTGGGTCCTTTTCAAGAATTTCCCTTCCATTGTCACGTATCTCCCTTCTTAACTAGAGACAAGCCTAATTCCAACAGCAAAAGGGTCATACTTGACTTAAGTTTTCCACAAGGGAAATCGGTTAACGATGGGGTTAGTAAAGACGTATACTTAAATACATTCTTTGAATTGAATTACCCTTCTGTTGCTACCGTGGTAAACCGTCTCAAAGAGTTAGGTTCTGAGGCACTTCTCTATAAAATTGACATCAGTCGTGCTTTTAGACACATCAGGATTGGTCCTGGGGACTTAGATCTTCTAGGTCTTAAACATGATCAGCTGTTTCTTGATTGTACGCTGCCGTTCGGATTTCGTCACGGTTCCGTCTTCTTTCAGAGGTGTACGGATGCAGTACGGTATATTATGAAAAAAATATTTAATTTTCCTTATTTTTGCAATTATATTGATGATCTTATATATACGGGTCTACCACACGAAATACAAAGCTCGTATACTACCCTTATTGCTTTGTTACAAGAATTAGGTTTAGAAATCAGCCAGTCTAAATTAGTTCCACCTACAACTAATGCTGTATGCCTGGGAATTGAAATTGATACAGTTGAACGCACATTGCAGATACCTGTTGAAAAATTATCGGAAATTCACAGTATATGCCAAAAATTTGCTTCTAAAAGTAAAGTTACTAAAAATCAGTTACAGTCCCTATTGGGTTCCCTGTTATATATTACCAAATGCATCAAACCCGCAAGATTTTTTCTCAATAGAATGCTTCAGTTATTAAGAGAACATACAAATAAATCTATCATCCATTTATGTCCTGGCTTTCACAGAGATCTTAACTGGTTCAATACATTCTTGCTTCAGTTCAATGGGGTCACCTTTTTCGATTATAAACAACCAGATCATACAGTTTACTTAGATGCATGCCTCACTGGTTTTGGAGGAGTTTTCGCTGATAAAATCTACGCTTTGCAAATCCCTCTTTCTTTTAAAAATTATACAATCGTTCACCTTGAAATATTGAATATAGTTGTAGCATTAAAAATTTGGGGAGATATTTGGAAGAATCAAATTATTGACATTAGATGCGACAACATGGCGGTTGTTGAGGTTCTCAACTCTGGTAAAGCTCGTGACCCCATCTTAGCTACTTGTGCAAGAAATATCTGGTTATTAACTGCGATTTTTAATATACAACTCACAGTTACTCATATACCTGGGGTCCAAAATATAGTAGCAGACTTGTTATCTAGGTGGGAGGGTACTGATCATCAATTTGCCAAATTATCTTCCCTCCTGCCAAATTATGATTGGATGCCAGTGCATCTGAATCACACTCATTTAAACGAATATATATAGCATGTTCTTTGTATTGTAGATGTATTGCCATATGCTTCACAGCTGGCAACATCAGCCTTGGAAAGGCTCAAGAAAGGTTTTCGACCAGCTACATGGCTCCAATACAAGCGAATGTTTGCACAGTTCCTTGCATTTCTAGAACTACAGAAAATTCACATATTGCAGGTGAACACAATTGTTTTGCTTTCCTTTATGGAGTTCTGTTATCAGAGTGGTCTCTCGCAGGCTAACATCTCTAATCACTTATCTGCAGTTAGAGCCATGTTTATAGTTCATGGGCTAAATACAGATTGTTTTAAAGATCATAGACTGCCTTTGTACATTAAATCTCTCAAAATCAATACAGTTTTCAACCCTACCATGTCAAAAATTGTCTCCACTGATATGTTGCAGAGTATTGTAGCATTGTGCGATCAGAAGCAGTTTCCAGTGGTGTTTAAAGCTTTATATCTTTTTTGTTTTTTCTCCTTTATGAGATTGTCTAATATCTTGCCGCATTCTGCTGCTCAGTTTGATTTAACTAGGCATTTAACTAGAGGAGATGTTATTTTTGGTAACCACGGTTGCATTGTCATAGTTAAATGGTCTAAAACCATTCAGGATCGTAAAGAAACCACTACTATTTCACTTCCTCTGTTAGGTTCTTCCCCCCTCTGTCCTGTGGCAGCTTTGAAATCCATGTACAGAACTGTCCCTGCTTCCAAAAATTCACCATTATTTGTAGTTCATAGTCAAGGCAAATTACTTCCATTAGCTGACTCTGCTGCCAGGAAGCATCTTAAGTCCATTTCAGCCTTGCTTAATGTATCTCCTCATTTAACATTTCATAGCTTCAGACGTTCAGCCACTACTTGGGCTTTTCACAATGGTGTGCCCTTGCAAGAAATAATGAAGCATGGTACCTGGTCATCACAGGCAGTTTGGAGATACATTAAGTCTGTTCCTTCCTCTTCTTCTCAAGTTTTTCGCGCTTTCCACCATCATCTTTCATTGTAGTTTGGCATTTGGCGCCTTACTTTGCAAAAAATTTCACATTTTTCATGGTGAAACCATATCTAATACCATGACATTTTCATTTTAAGCCATGTATTCCTGATTTCAAGCGAATTATTATATATTAACATGGCTGCTTTGTCACTTTTTAATCTGGGAAAAGTATAACAGATGATATGAAATTCATTTTTCTTGGTTTCGGGTTTGCAAATTTATTTTTGTACACCCGTTACCCCCTGGGTCTATCAGGGAACTTGGGGTTGTGATTTAGTCGAATTTGGGTGGGGGCAACTCTGTACTGTGTCTCTTTAT
Source organism: Sabellastarte sp. h YS-2021 (assembly GCA_964017235.1). NCBI lineage: Eukaryota > Metazoa > Annelida > Polychaeta > Sabellida > Sabellidae > Sabellastarte > Sabellastarte sp. h YS-2021. Next base: position 16,455,125 of record OZ024933.1, read on the forward strand.
CATATGAGTGACAGGGTCTTTCAAGTTGCATATCTTTATGCAAAATTTCACAGTGTCCTCGCATATATGGGACATGTTGTGATTATCATTAGGTTATGGCCTACTGGTCATAAATTTTATTAGGCTAAAGTATTAGGTCAAAAATTTTGTCTCCCGGGTTAGCATGCTTTTGTTCACCCGATCGAGCTCAGTAATTTTTGGTACTTAGGGGTTAACTTTCGGGGAATTAGTAGCTTTTATTTTTGTTTTTCTGTCTGTTTATTGACATACTTCATCATATTATCGTTAGAATTGTATAATGTGTGTAATACAATGAAATGTCTAATAACATTGATGTTTTTAATAATAATAAAAATTATATAACCCATACTATTTCTTACTGTCTTGGGAGGGGGAGCTGGAAATGTGTTAAATGCCATTTGGGTGGCAGTGGGCTCATTTCGGCTCTCCCTGTCCTTGCATTTAGTATCATACCTAATTTGCATACATAATTGCTATTGGTCAAGACTGACCAGCGTGAGACCTCTCTGTTTTACAGGCTTCAGTCCTCCATTCTGTCATTGGAAAGCAACGAGGACACACATATTTTCTCCCACCCCTCTGGTCTCATGAGTTTCCCACCCCTCTCGTATCTCGGGACAGACTACTGCTTGTATTTTTCTGTATTTTCAGGTTAATATGCGATGATGTTTTCTGGGCATGGACCTGGGTGCTTCATCTTGTAGTCTCAGCAGTGATAGCTGGGTGTTACTTCACAAAGTTGGGATCCGTTGTTGTTCGGATCTGTTTGGGCTCCTGGTTTATCCATATTATGGAAGTGTCCCATTGGACGATATGAACAGTCTGGTCTCCCAGTAATCCATTATTTTTGGTATTGACACTTGCATCCGGATACATGTATCTTGATCAATTATCGTACAATTTATTTATTTTTGTATTATTATTTCATGATCATGTACTTGTCTATGTGCTTGCATAGTAGTGTATTGTCTGTCTTCTTGTTCATATTGGATCTCGAGTTGTTACCTCTCCATCACTCAGTATATATATCATGCTAAGCTTTGTAACTGTGATACATATTCATATGCTTCCTACTATGATATCAATGCATTGGTTCAGTCGAAACCATGTTTCTTTTAGTATTTTATACGTTGTGCCTTACTTTGCAAAAAATTTCACATTTTTCATGGTGAAACCATATCTAATACCATGACATTTTCATTTTAAGCCATGTATTCCTGATTTCAAGCGAATTATTATATATTAACATGGCTGCTTTGTCACTTTTTAATCTGGGAAAAGTATAACAGATGATATGAAATTCATTTTTCTTGGTTTCGGGTTTGCAAATTTATTTTTGTACACCCGTTACCCCCTGGGTCTATCAGGGAACTTGGGGTTGTGATTTAGTCGAATTTGGGTGGGGGCAACTCTGTACTGTGTCTCTTTATCATATGAGTGACAGGGTCTTTCAAGTTGCATATCTTTATGCAAAATTTCACAATGTCCTCGCATATATGGGACATGTTGTGATTATCATTAGGTTATGGCCTACTGGTCATAAATTTATTAGGCTAAAGTATTAGGTCAAAAATTTTGTCTCCCGGGTTAGCATGCTTTTGTTCACCCGATCGAGCTCAGTAATTTTTGGTACTTAGGGGTTAACTTTCGGGGAATTAGTAGCTTTTATTTTTGTTTTTCTGTCTGTTTATTGACATACTTCATCATATTATCGTTAGAATTGTATAATGTGTGTAATACAATGAAATGTCTAATAACATTGATGTTTTTAATAATAATAAAAATTATATAACCCATACTATTTCTTACTGTCTTGGGAGGGGGAGCTGGAAATAAGGAATGCTAAGAAAACCAAGGATAGTACCAAAATTAAATCTTTTAAAAATCAAAATGGGTTTAGAAACCCAAATCTGTGGATGAAGTGTCACAGTCTGATACAGGTGTGGTTCTCTCCACTTCACAGTCATTTACTACCAACTGAGAGGTTCAATTCCCTCCTTGCAATGTACTTAGGCAAGAACAAAACAAGAGAGGTGCAGTTGAGATTGAAAAAATGGCAGAAAATGTTAGACCAGTTAATTAAAAAATAAAGCCACAAAGGGGGGAACCTGTGGATGTTTAATGTCGGGACCCAGGTTGAATGAAACAAGAAATTAGTGGTTGGCATGAGATTGAGAAAATTGGCAGGGTCAGTCGTGCTCATGCTCAAAGATAAGTTCAAGGTTTGGCTCAAAGTTCAAAACAGGACAAAGGTCAGGCCACTCCTTGTGTCTGTTTCAATAAAAACACTTGCCTGCAGAAACATACAAAACAAAAGGTGTGTTTTACAAACACATTTGTTCTACTTGTTGGGCTAAGGATTGCAAGTCTTACCCTCATTCACAGATGGATAGTAGGAAGAATAAGACACAAAACGAGTAGACCTGGGTGTATCTTAAGTTGGTCAAAGGCATGTCCAAAAAACTAGAGTTTTTGTAAATAGTAACTGTACTTATTCTTCTATTAATACTTTGCAAACACTGTCAAAACAACAGGCTAAGTATTTGTTTTTGAAAGGATTTGCATTTGTCAATACTGTGTCTAACAGGTCTTATGCGAAGTTAGTTTCTGCTTCTATTCCTTCACAAGCAATTGCGAATGTGTACAAAATGGTCAATAAATCAACCAGGGCACTTAATTTGCATGAGTCAACTCGGATAGGTAATAGTGTTTCGTAGAGGAAACATCAGTCATGCAATGCTGGGTACACTAGCTTGCATCTTCTTGTGTGTAAAAGATCAATGAACTGCAAAGATATGATGGTTAATCCTCACAAATTGCACAAAGTTCTATGTGGTGATATGGGCACCAATTTAACAAGAAATTTGTCTGTTGCAGATCATTTCCTCTGCAGTTACAGAACAGGTTTGAAACTGTTACAGTTTAATCTTACAATCAACTAATAATTAGTGAGTTACTTTGCTTCGTAAGTAACAAGATAAACATATTGCCTTTTGATGTGTTGGTCAAATCCTTTCAGTCTCCCACCTGTGGTCAATTTTTGATTTAGAGGACTGTAGACTACTAGCCTTAAATATAACCACAGAAAAGGACAGTCTGTATATGGTTAATGTGCATCTGCCTCATTTTTTCCATGAGGACTATGATTCATATATGTACTATCTAGGAAAGCTGAATGCAATTGTGCCTGATTTGCCTTCTACTAAGATAGCATTCCTTGGGGATTTTAATGCTCATATCAATGATATATTTGACAAAGAGCTGCTTAACTTTTGTCAAAATATAAACTTTGTGATGTCTGATTGCACACTTTTAGGCGAAAACAGCAAAATGTTTAGGTTTGTTAGTGATGCTTATAATTCAACATCTTGTATTATCAAGTCATGCAATGCATGGTTGTATTGACAACATAACTGTTCTTGACAAGTTGTTTGATTTTAATGCAATCCTTTTTAATATTTTAGTGCAACTCTTACTCTGTAGGAGCTCATTGTTAATTTGTTGGATTGCTTGCTTTTGGAGGATCAACACCTTCATAATGTACCAGTATGGTGTTGTCATTATTGGTGTTGTAAATGTTATTACAGCAAAAATTACTTCAGTGTTTTGGCTTCTCAATATCACCTTCAGCTTAAACTCTATGACTTTCTAGTCAGATTTACAAAATCTACTTTGTCAACCATTTACTTAACTTTACTTTGTCTTCATTTCTTAAATCAATTGGTCAAATAGCCACCCCATCACTCAACCAGCCAGTTTGGTCACTCAATCTTTCTTACACAATCAATCGCTCACTTACATTTTCATATATGTATGTGTGAGGGCTGTATGTTTCGCAAAAGGTGTGTTTCATGTTTTGTGTTGGGGTTGGGCTTTCTAAACTCTCAGTTAGGAACCAGGGTGGTGCAGTGATAAGACACTCACCTCCCACCTCTGGGTGAGTTCAAATCCTGCTTGCCATTGGTCGGCAGTTTACAGTACAGAGCCTTGACCGACTGTATGTACTGGTTTCCTTTGCCCTTCCAACTACTTGTTGTGATATGACCTGTACAGTCTGGAAAGTGACATAAAACCCCAAATAAATAAATAACTAAAAACTCAATTGATTCAGTGTTTTTAATTATTTGGCTTATCCTTGGAAGGACCTTTGATATAGCAGTAGTCATGAGAAGAACATTTAAACATCAGTAGTCCTGAAAAGGACTTTACGTACTTGCAGTGGGAGTCTACTGTTGTGGAGGCTGGGAAGAATACTGTGCAAACTGTGATGACTGCAGTGGCGGCTCTTGCTGGTAATGGATGGGAGGAGGTTATGTGGTGTGCTGCTGTTGCTGGACAGATGAAGTGAATGCTTGCAATGTGTTACTCTACTGGTAGCTCATGACTAACTGGATGTTCCCAAGAATAGTACCAGGCCTGAGATGTGTGCTGCCTCATCTCCCAAACTACTTAGGTGGGATAATTGCCAGATGCACTTGTCTTGATGTCCCTGGTACTTGTTTGTCAACTACTACACCTGAAGTCTACTTGTGGCTGACTGACCATTATGCTGCTGTGGTACTTATGACACACCTGGGCTTCTTTACTGGTTGCAGTATCCTGTGTCTCTGGAATGGTATGTACTCCCTGGGTGTGGCCGGTGGCTGCTATGAATGCTGCTGTGTAGCGAGAGTCTGTTATACATATGTTAAAGTGGCACTGGATATATTAGAAAATATAGTGGGCTGTAGCTATTGTAGCGAATATTGGTTTACATGCAGCCAGTGTCTGGAGGGCCTCTTGAAATGTTGTGCACAGAATGTGCACTGGCACTGGATCCACTGTGTGTTCACGTGAACCCTGAGGGCTTGCTGATGCCTTTCCTGCTGATGTGGGACTTGAGAAAGTTGAATTTGTGGGGTAACCAGTGCTGTGTCTGGGTGAATACCTTCATCTGGCTGAACTTGGACTGTGTGAGCCTCCCATATCTAGTCTTTTGTTTTGCATTCCTGTTCAGAAAGTTTATGTCTCTTGGCAAGGATTTCTCACAAGACTGGGACTTCCTCCCTACTTCTCTTCTGGATGTCACCTGCGGTAATTCTGGAGGTGTGTATATGGGAACTTCTATCCTCCTGGGATTCTTTCATGCCTTCTTAGGAGACATAATAAATCAGAAAAAGTAAAGTTGTTTTTAAAAAGACAAATGTTTATTGGTTAGACTGCAAAATTAAAGTCTGTGAAATAAATCCTAGCTTTATTTGTAAAAAAGCAATAGGCTGTCCCAATGCTACTAATCATATGTTGGTGTAAATAAATTCCAAATGATGCATTTTGTGCCCAAGAAATTGCTAATGGTTTGTAAATTTCAACTTGTAATGGCTGAGACTTTCTGTGAAAAAAAGGATCAATCTATCTCTGTATAGAAATTGGACTGGCAATCCAGATTGCAACAATTAATCAGTCTCGGTCAGTCTTATTGGGTTGTCACTATGGCTTATCCTTACCAGATAGGCCATGTTACACAAATTGATCATGCTGGAAGACATGTTGGTGAATCCAGGCAAGCTGAAATGTACTGCATCCTGTCCTAAAGGTCAAACCCAAACTAGAATTTCCCACACTATAATTGCCCCTACATGTGCTTACTTCCTGATCCTGTTGTTGGTTACATTAAATACTACATTTTGATGACACATATGACCCCATACTTTGAGGTATATTCAATAATTCATTCTTTGTTATGCTCACTCCAGACTGCATCCAAAGGAGTTCAAGAATGTGTGTTGAATAAACTTTGTTGCCCATTTGTTGCATCACTGGTCTAAGCCCCATGCTTCTTGATATGTTGTAAATCTACATTGCAATTATAGACTAGGGTAACCCTAATTTTGGAAACGTGAAAAGGAAAGTGTGATGTATTTAACCTATGAGTATAAGGATTTTGTGCAAATAAGTTGCATTTTGAGACTGCGTAATTGAATTCAAAAGACCAAAAACAGGGGAAAATTGCCATCCCCTAGCAAACCCAAGAAGCATGGAGTCGCGTGCCACAGAAGGATACACATGAGAACCTGACATTCTGGGTAACATAAGTAACTTTAACTTTGAGCTGCAGAGTTGCAGACCACCTGACTCGTACTATCAAAAAGTATAACATTGCCCCAACGTAGATGTTGTGTTTTGATGATAAAGGATCCTTTTGCAGTGGGGGCCAAATTTAAAATTCTAAAGATGCCAAAAAGACAAAAACATCATTTGATCTGACAATGAGTGGAAAGGCCAGGGAAATCCTTGTTATTGTTGTTTTCAGTCCAATGAACACTAAAACTCTACGAACATGAGACAAATGCTGACATATCATGATTTGAAATCAACTTGCATAAACTCACAGAAAGCCAAGTAGGTGATTATAATGCCTTTATATGCAGACCAGGTCTGTAGACCCTACCCCAGATCATTGGAGATATCATTTGTTTTAAACTTCTTCAATTTGGTCAAAGAGATTTTCATAAATCTGCCACTAGTTGGGATTAAGTACTAGCTTTTGTAGCTGTTGAATTTGAGCATCACTGCTTTTCCAGCGAGACAGTAAGCCTGCCATGCCATTTTGTCTACCTAGGATGTGCACCACTTGTAACCGTATATCTTGTTGAGGAGCGAGTAGCCACATATTATGTGCAATGGTAGCTAGCTTATCATCCATAATATACCCATATGCTGATGAGAGCACATTGTCTTTCTTTAATACACTTTTTGATTAACCTGTTGGTCACCCCAGAATCTTGGTGTTATAACAATTTTGATCATTTCACGCTGGCATTATTTTGCCACCCACGAGGCAATATGACTGTACAGACTTGATTATTACAGACTCACCCAGACTTCACACGGGTCTCTATGTCCAATGTTTGGGCTTCTAATATAGTTTGATTTTTAAAAGGGGAGTTTAGAAACCACTTTTAAATCTCTCCTGATTGTATCTTTGACAATAATAAAGTTGTCCCTAGCCTCTCTTAAGGCTTCTAGAAACCTGCTAACAAACTATTTTGTTGGTTTAATGCATCTTGCGATAAACATAAGAGAGCCAATGATTGATTGTTGTTGCTTTTTGGTTATTCTAGCATTACTTAAGGCTTCTTTATGTTTCGTCATAGTTTATTCAATCTGACCCTTTGGAACAGGTTTGGTGGCATTGCTACTGTCAATTGTGAGCTCCTAAAAAGTTACATTTCTTACTGGGAGGTTTTAGTTTTGATTTAGTTTTAGTTTATGAGAAATTCTTTCTGCTTGAGCAAATTTAACTGATATTTATAAACTGAGTTTTTTAAAAGTAATTGATTACCTTTTTTAGTTCCATATAGTGGTTCACCGTCTTGTGTATTTCAGCAAAGTTCCTGAGGGCCTGTAGTGACGAGATGGCTATCTCTAACTTAGCTTGAGAAGCACAGGTATCTTCCATATTAGCTGTGTTGATCTGCTGACAAAGTTGCTGACGTCTTCCTGCCCCTGTGTGGCCACACTCTTATTACTAATGTTTATGACACTGAAAAGGAAAGCGTGTGAAAGGGAGTTTTGAGACTATGTTTAACATTAAGCCTATACTTACTTGTTTCTGATCACTTAAACCCCCTGTTTAGAAACACAGGGTTGTGTAAGACTACTGTGTGTAAGGAGATGTGTCTTCTTGGTGCATCAATTAAATAAGAAAAAGTGAAGTGTTAAGCGTAGGCATCACCCCAGCATTCTATTGTTCTGTGTGTGAAACACATGTGAAGCATTGTTTCGAAGTGACACAAATTGATGATTCACTGGATGAAAAGCACTTATACTGGTAATTGGTAACATCATGATTGTAATTTTCACCCCTGTATGCACTAAGCTGTCTGCATTCTGTTCAGATAATTGATTCTGAAATTGTTTACCTTCCTTGTTGAACATTTACATGTCCATACCTCAAAGAACTTTCCTTGATTGTTTTTGTGCTTAAGAACTGTAGCTGACGCCTAGGAAGTGTCCTAAATGTATGACCAGACCGCTGAACTGCACCATAAGCCATGAGACATGATGTGTTCATTATCAAAAGCCAGAGTGGCCCCAGAGCAATGGAAAGCATGGAAGGTGGGTGCAGAGATTGGTATACCCGATGTTTGCAGGACTGCTCACAAATGTCTCAAATTTTTGTATCTATTACTGCGAGATGCAGATAAACGTTGTCAGCAAATAACGGTGCATTCGAGGGTAACCTACGTGATGTAAGGAGAATTTTAATGCCTCTTGCCTCTGACGGGACAAACTGAGTGGTTTGATAATTCCGGAATTTGAATAAATTTATGGTCAGTCTGATTCGGCATGGTCCACTTTAGGAGCATGTGTGCCTCTGGGGATGCAAATATAATTTCCGGACGCAACAAATGATGGGAAGGGTCAAAAGCATGTACAGAGTGTGGAGCTATATTAGACATTCTAAGGAATGCAAAATACACCAGAAGAAAAGCAGACATGAAAAGAGGGGATCAGCCGGATTCTTACAGGCTGCAGAAATTTTAGCCAATGTAAGAAGGTCAAATCCGAGAATAAATAATGTGCAAAAGGTTCAGTTTGTCATCCAAAGTGCTTGGTTTGGCTATTAATAGAGGATATGTAATTCTGAATTCCCTATGGTGTTAATGTATTCTGGTGCAAAAATTCTAAGAATGCCAAAAGCGAGTTGACAGATAGATAAATAGGAAGTTGCATGTAGATCAAGAACCCGATATAAGTCCTGAGGTGTGATCTGTGAGCTTGCCCTTGTTGAAGATCTGTATGCTGAAGTAGTTATCTGGAGGGCCGTAGTAACCAGATGAGCAGAAGGGTTGACAGGATCTACAATTATAAATGTAAGTTCAGCTCAAAATGTGAGCAGTCAATTCTATCTCGTGTATAATTACGTTGAACGTCTTGCCATAGTGACCAATTGATTGGTCCATTAGAATAAACCCTAGATAATATGTCAGCAATGCAATTATTAGTGCCAGGTATGTGCCTGACTAGCAGTTGGATGTCCCAATGAGCTGTCAACAGCCATATGTTCCTAATACATAACCACAAAAAGGGGTCTCTGGTTTTACTAGTGTCGACCATACTAACCACTGCCTGCTAATCACAAAAAATTTTGATGCATGAATGTTGCCAAAAATGACCCCAAACTCTGAGTGCCACAACTATATTGAACATTTCGAGATGCACAATAGAAATGTCAAAATCTGGAATGTTGAGAACTGGGGTAGCATAAAATCTATATCCTTACAGCCCCTAGGCCAGTCAAACAAACATTTAGGTATAAGGTTTGAGTGGCATCAATCTCGACATGTCTATGAAAGTTATGCCTTTAAAAAGCTAGGAGGGATTTTAAAACCATTCTATGTCCCTGTGAAACTGGTCATCTAATGTAATAGTCTTCTGGTCATAATTGTCTCTGAATAAAGTCAATATTCAATTCACAAATGTATGGGCCGGTTTCACACATTTTCGAATGTAGAGCAATTTGCCCAACAATGATTAATATTTTCTTCTCGACAGTTTTTTTCATTGAGGCCACAAGTTTGCACTTGCCCAATATTTCTCCGACCTTGTCCTTGTCAATGTGTAAAATATTGTTGTCAACATTAATCTCAATACCCAGGCAGGTCAGACACCTGGTTGGGGGGTAATTTACTCTTGTCAATCAGCAAACTCAGTTCATTATGTGTTTTACATAAAGTTGCAAACACAAAGTCAGCTTTTTCTCTTGGAACAACTGCTATGTAATCGTCAATGTAACAGTGGATTTCAAACCCTTCTGCTTCATATATAGGCAACTGCATCTGAACAAATCTGAAAGCTTGCGGATCCATGGACCCAGCTGAACGCTATCGCTGGATCCAGATAATAGGAATTCTGCCTTTATTCCCAAACTTAAGGCCATCAGCTGGGTCCACTCTTAAATTACGGAAAGCTCTCGCCACATTGACTTTAAATAGCACAGGAAAACTTTCAGTGTTCCTAATCGAGTTGTCAAATTGTTTCCTAATAACATGGTCATTCCATGAGTTTCCTTTTGGATATGAGAGATCTAGGATAATGCAACGTTTATTACCATCCTTGGGTCTAGACATGAGGGTTAGAGCAGTAATATTGTGGATGTGTCACTGTAGAAACTGGTCCTAGCAAGGCTCCATGCTTATGTTCCATGTCTAGGTAATTTTGTACTTGATCGGGATACTGAATTGCAGAATAATGGTTCTTAATCTCTACATTATGCAGTTCGTGACAGTTCATTATGGAAAATGGAAACCCGAATTTCAGATACTGCAATACCCGTTGATCAAGATAATTTTATAGATACTGCTCCCTTGCAAGAATATTTAATTCAGATTGGATGGGATATCTGGCTGCCTTATATTTCAGTCCCCAGTACGTCCCCCCAAGACAATAAAAGACATTGATGGGTTAAAATATATATATATTCAATCTACCAATTTATATTTTTATGCACATCAATCTGATATTTATTTTATTTGATACATAATAATTTCTGAACTTGCTTTTACAGGGCCGCTGGTTGCAGGTACACACAAAAGTTTCAATTGCAAAGAAAATTTAGCTCCAAGGCCGTCAATTCGACTCGACCTTGAGAATAGAAGAGGTCACCAGAAAGGTCAGGTAGAATTGGTAATTTAAGCCGAGGACAAGCAATTTCCTTGACCCCGAGGAAAGACTGGTGACCCCAGTATGGCAAGCCATACTACATGGTTCAACCCATAAGAGTGAGAACATGCAAGCAGCGGGACAAATGTATCCAATGTACTACTACATATGTACTGAAAGGGCCCCTAATGAGAAAATAGGTGAAAAGCCTAACTCCACCATGGAGGAAAGCCGTACTGTAGACCAGTATACCAATTTAAAAGGAGTACGGCTAGAATTTTAGGAGAATAATTTGGACTTGGAACCTGTAAGGCGATGTTATATATACATAAGTTATTAGGTGGAGTAAAGGTAAGCCACACGTACATAAACCAAAAAGTAAAAGTGGCTTGTAACATGTAAAATTTTTAAGATGAAAAGCACCCAACCCATGTAGTAGATTTTATTTGTACCAAACTCTAGCTATCCCATGAAGAGGAAGCCAGAAGGAATTCTGGCTTCAGTGGTATTTTATTGAAGGATACATTGCAAGGTCAGAGGAAAGATGACCTCTGTAATCCGTCTAGCTCAAATATTTACAGCTACGTGACCGAGCATTACGGCCCCCTACTAACAAGATGCAGCTCATAGATTACATAAACTGTAAGGCCTATCAATCCAAGTCAGATAGGTAGATTGAAAGTAAAAGTCAGTAAAAGACAGAATAACAATTATAATAAAAACATATGGAATAATATATGTATGTGTAAATAATATGTATGCCATGTAAATTATAAAATTACAGCAGATAAAAATAAATATTTCTACACTAGAAGCATAATAAGCTAGGTATGAGACAAAAAGTCCTGAAGGGCACTGCGCCTCCAGCGAATGGCGGCGGGCGGAGACCCCGCTCCCACAGCATTATGGCATACTACAGAATTGGCTGCGGCACCTCCACACATTGCGGCTCTGGTTGAGTATGAAGAACACACTGTGGCCCCAATAGGGACTGGTATCAACTGACAGAATTACTACACATAACTATTATGTCACTAGTGCAACCTGGGCGGCGGTCATCCTTAACCCAACTTGAAAAACCCAGGGGAAAGGGAGGTGCTGAGCAGCTGCATGTTTTGTGATATGTTAAACAACATCCATCATACAAAAACGATGCTCTGAAACAAATAAGAACAGCAGTACTATGTTCTATGATAATAACAGTGAACTAATAACATGGGAGGGAGAAACACAGGGAGGGTAAAATTTCTTATTTTCAATGTCACCTCCTTGCCCTCCAGATTTGAAATGGCAGAGGGAAGGGCAAGGGCCCACATGATTTAGGGCTAGACCAATAGAATTATTTAACACATATCTTGATTGGTGGCAACTAAACTGTAGGACTATATCGATAATAGGACTACCCAGGACTGATCTGCCCGGCACCCACATGCAGGACCGAACAGTCCCCAGTACGTCCCCCCAAGACAATAAAAGACATTGATGGGTTAAAATATATATATATTCAATCTACCAATTTATATTTTTATGCACATCAATCTGACATTTATTTTATTTGATACATAATAATTTCTGAACTTGCTTTTACAGGGCCGCTGGTTGCAGGTACACACAAAAGTTTCAATTGCAAAGAAAATTTAGCTCCAAGGCCGTCAATTCGACTCGACCTTGAGAATAGAAGAGGTCACCAGAAAGGTCAGGTAGAATTGGTAATTTAAGCCGAGGACAAGCAATTTCCTTGACCCCGAGGAAAGACTGGTGACCCCAGTATGGCAAGCCATACTACATGGTTCAACCCATAAGAGTGAGAACATGCAAGCAGCGGGACAAATGTATCCAATGTACTACTACATATGTACTGAAAGGGCCCCTAATGAGAAAATAGGTGAAAAGCCTAACTCCACCATGGAGGAAAGCCATACTGTAGACCAGTATACCAATTTAAAAGGAGTACGGCTAGAATTTTAGGAGAATAATTTGGACTTGGAACCTGTAAGGCGATGTTATATATACATAAGTTATTAGGTGGAGTAAAGGTAAGCCACACATATGTAAACCAAAAAGTAAAAGTGGCTTGTAACATGTAAAATTTTTAAGATGAAAAGCACCCAAGTGCCAAGTAGGAAGTAGTGAACTAGGAATGAAGGTGGCGAGTAAAGGCTTGGGACACAGGGGAGGCAAAAGGAAGGTGGAGAAGGTAGGTATGAATGGCGTCGGATTTCCATGTGCCATGTTTTTTAATGAATTCCAGGGGAACACCATTGTGGAAAGCCCATGAAGCACCAGCTTTGCAGAAAGCATGGAATGTAAGTGGAGGCGTTAGGTGAAGAGCTGCTGATACTGCTTTTAGATGTTTTCTGGCTACTGAGTCTGTGAGTGGGGCAAAGCCATGCTTGAGGGGAATAATAAACAAGGGTTCGTTGTGTTCTGCTGGAAAAGCCTGGATCATGTTTGTGAGGGCTGATATGGGGCAAAGTGGGGAAGACCCTAAAAAGGGGAGAGGAAGGGTGACGGTATCCCTACGGTTCTGAATGGTTTTTGACCACTTTATGAGGAGAAGTGCAGACTGGTGGTGTACAATGAAATCCCCACGTGCCAGTTGCCTGGTGAAGTCAAAGGAATTAGCTGAGTGTGGCAAGATATTTGACAATCTTAAAAAGGAGAAAAAACAGGTGAGATAGAGAGCTTGAAACACTATGGGATTGGCCATGTTGTCTGACTGTTGTATTATGTTGTGCAACATAGGGATGTCAATTAAATATTGTTTTTTAGGTTTTAGTGGAGCAGCATATTCGATGGACTTCAGAAAGAGTGGAAGTCACTCATCCTTGAAAGGGGCAGTGGGGAGGCCATATATAATGTGAAAAGCCCTGATGGCAGACAAATAATTGGCTATGTTCGACTTGGACTGAGCATTTGAATGTAAATATTCCATAAAGGCTAATATCATGTGTGTATTTACCTGGGAGGTGAGCAGCCCAGCTGCCACCTGGAAGGCCTGGAAATCAGACCACATACGAGTGTATTGCCTGAGAGTAGAAGGCCTGAAGCCATGGATCATCCTGTTGGCTGCCGAGGTGGCCAGCTGGGCTGCAGGACCATGGAATTCTGAAAATAGGAAAAACTAATGCAGAATTATATGACATAATTCAACAATGTAAGATCAATGTGGGTATTTAGCCAGATAGGATTCTGTATTAATTTGTCCAATTTGTTATTGTGATGTGGGCTGTTGTCCCACCTTGACAGAAGGTCTGCAATAGAGTTATCTGCCCCGGGAATATGAGAAAAGATGAAATTGATATTGTATAGGGCTGCAATGAGCCACAGATTTCTGGCACACGTAGCTAAGGTTGCGTCTCTGGTTTTACCAGTTGTTAGGACTTCTACTACTGCCATATTGTCACAAAAAATCTGAATTTTTTGATTGGCCCAGTGATTGGCCCATATTTTTGCTGCCACGACAATGTTAAGTATTTCTAGATGGACAATGGTGTATTTCATGAAACCTAGTGGAATTGGGAGGGAGTACACCATTGTTCCATAATGTCCCCCAAGACCTGTAAGACAGGCATCTAGATGTACTGGAATCCGGGAGAATTTTTGGTCATAGTAAGTGACTCCATTGTACTGACTGAGGAATACATTGAACCAGGCCAAATCTTTAAAGAATTCTGCATTTAGTATAATCTTAGTATTATGAAAGTTGTCTCGCAGGAGCTGTAGGATTCTATTTAGGAAAATCCTGGCCGGTTTGACACACTTAGTGATATATAAAAGGCTGCTTAAAAGGGACTGTAGGTGAGTTTTGCTGCAAAAGGTTTTAGTAGCCCAATTTTTACACATATTAGTGATATCTTGTAGCTTTGTAGGTGGGATTGAAATGGTTCTCTGTATAGTATCAATTAATATACCGAGGCAAGTAACCGAAGTACTAGGGGGAACTAGTTTTTTCTGACTGATGTCAAGGCCTAGTTCTTGGAGCAGGCCTTGTAAAAACTGATAAGCTGGGTGAATTTTTGAGGGCAATCCTGTAAAAATCAGATCGTCAATATAGTTGTATAGTCCTGGGAACCCATTTTTTGACATAATATGGCGGATTGAGTCGGTGCAACGCTGAAAAATTTTTGAACCGTGCCTGTACCCAAACGGTACCGATAAATCGAGAAAATACTGGTCTTGAAATTTCATGCCTAATAGATCTATGTTGCCAGGGTCAATTTTGATTTGTCTAAAAGCTCTGCTTATGTCTATTTTGAAGAGCTGAGCAGCTGGACCTAACTTACAGAGTGAGGCAGTGATGTTATCTATTGATGGGTAGTTGAGGAGGTAATGTGTGGACAAATAGGTATCTTTATCCACGCCATTGTTAATGGACAACCCTTTGGGCCAACTGAGATCCATGATAGTCCTTTTTTGAATAGAGTCATGCTTATCTCTGGTCATTAGAGGTGAGATATGAATGGGAAATGGGGGTTCCATAAAAGGACCTATAATCGCTTCATGTTGGAGTTCTTCTTGAAGATAGTTGGAAACATGTGTATCATTCTGTAATGCAGATGTATGATTAACAAAAGTCGACACAAGAGGACAATTGCGATCAAAATCTATTGGAAATCCATATTCCAGGAGATCTAGCAGCTGCTGATCCCAATAATCGGCTAAGTGTGAACGCCACCTGTCGACATTTAATTTTGATTTAACTGGAATGCAACATTTAAGGAAATTTGGAAAACCACTATTTTTGATCATCAAATGGGTGGATATTATGTCTGGAATGGTCTGATAATATACTGGATCACCAGTGTACAGTCGAAGAGGTTCTAATGGTACAAACCCAAAGCCAGACTTATGTACAGTCTCAGTATCAGCAGTGAGTACATGTTGAAACTGGTCAGCATTATTCGTACTATTAAGGACACAGTTTTTGTCAAACGCTTTAGCCGAATCACTAAAATGCGTACGGATTTCTGTAGCAGTTGATACATCCGGAGACAGTGTGTCACTGTCTTCAGTCCGTGCACAAGCAAGCTTGTTGTAAATAAGATCCCTACCGGAACACCCAGTTTTGATTTTATTGCCCGCCAATGAGGTTTCCAACCTACCATCCAACACTGGACGAGAAACACCAAGCTTATTCTGCACGTCTTGAGTCTGTTTACAAACTTCATTTGGTTCACTATCGTATTCTGTATCAATATACTGAAGCGCGTCAAACCTATTATGCAATCTGATAGGGTTTTGATATTGCTGTTTATTGATCTTCGTAAAGCATGTGGTCGCATTGACCCGATTGACTAGAGTTCTAACAGGTGGAATTTCTACTCTGTTGACGGGAGTGGAACCCACATTGCTACTAGCTTGACAGAGCAGGTTATGTGATTGGTTGGTAGGGACATAATTCTTAAGTTTCAAGGCATCAGCATATGATTTGTTTGGTTTAATTGTCTGGTAACATTTATCCCTGTAAAAGTAGTAGCAAGCTGTATTTTTACTTGTGTTACAAGCCTGCCTGGCTTCAGGGATGACTGACGAGTAATATACTCTTGATTTGTGAATATGGGTGATCATACTAGTATGGTCACCCATATTTACTCGTTTTTTGGGAGTTTTTTACTCTTAGATCTGCATTCGATTTCTGGGTGTCCAAATGATTTACCATTGGCAAAACAAGCCGAGCAAACATGTTTGTATACAACTCCTCTGGTCTCGTGTGTCCTGGTATGGGAACATGTGCCTGCATTAAAATAGTTACAAGTCATGGATTTGGCATGTTTTGGCCCTACTTTTTTACTACTTTGGCTGGCATTGGTTTGTACATTGTATCTTTGGGCATTGGCACGCCTTATCCTGTCTATTTTGTCAGTCTGACCATAATCACTAATTTCCCCTTGCTCCATTCTGCAAAGGAGAACCGCGTGGCTGGCCTTTGCCGCATCCCAAGAAAAATCATTTGCATCATCAAATAAAGATATCATGTAATCTAACATGTGTTCTTTGAATTTTGAATTTTTTTCTTCCTTCATGATGCGACAAAAGCCAGCCACCCATTGGGTAATGGACAACTGGTCATATGACACGCGTTCCTTACTAGACCCCGATAACACAAATTCACGAGGCCACTTGACACGATTGGGAACCAGAACCTCTACGGAACCACCACGCAAAGATTTTATCTTTGTACCTGTTTTTTCGGTATCTGCGAGCTGCCTGACGCGCTGTTCCACCAAAGCCTGAACTGACATATCTTGTCTCAATGCGTTTAATTCTGGAATTTGAGGGACTTGACTGCTGGGTGACACTGTGACCGAGGAGTCAACTTTCCTCTTGGCCTTTTTGCTATTAACTTTGGTAACACTTGACTTGTTAACATTTGTTTCAATACTATCAAGCCTTTTGCCAAGTTTTTCTAGTTGAGACAGAATTTTAATGTTAATAGCCTCTTGATTTACAATACTACTTTCTGCCGAAGTAACAACTTTTTCCTTAGGAGAACTAGTTTTAACGGATCCGACATATGAGTCTTGATCTGATGCTATCAGCGCTTCACAATCTGATTCAGAAATAGACGACTCAGAGTCAGAAACTTGCCCATTTTGCTGTTTCAGTAGCTGTGCGAGGAACTTGCTGTCTTCCAACTGCAGCTGTACTGGGAATTGAAGGGTCTCCTGCTTGCCAGATCGTAGATTGTATTGTCGAGTGGATGTGCCAGCCATGTCGACAATAATACACGTAAAAAACTAAAAACCTAAGATCACATATGTAACTTTAAAATTTCTTATTTTCAATGTCACCTCCTTGCCCTCCAGATTTGAAATGGCAGAGGGAAGGGCAAGGGCCCACGTGATTTAGGGCTAGACCAATAGAATTATTTAACACATATCTTGATTGGTGGCAACTAAACTGTAGGACTACCCAGGACTGATCTGCCCGGCACCCACATGCAGGACCGAAATGTAGGCCTGTACTGAGTATGACATCAGTTATTTGCAAACATTGTTCAATGGACTGAAATTCAACTGCAGGTCTATCAGGTCCTGTAAATAAAAATTTTGAGTCTTGCAATGCCAAGTAACACACAGTTTTGTTTGTGCCATTGAAATCAGTTAGATGCCCAGGAATTTGCTAGACAGTTATCTCATTGGGAGTGAGAGCCTCCTTATTCACGTGACTTAAATTATATAGTACATTGCTTGTACCAGCTAGTGTGTCACTTTCATGAAAATCAGAAATTTCAATTAATTCATCAGTGATTTTGGTTATGTACCTGGGACTGATAGTACCAAATGGCTTGACGGTAGTTCTCATATGTTATTTCTGCAGCACTATGATCAGCGGCATGACGACACTCAATGATGGGATAAAGGTCGACCAACCAGTGAAAAGAAGGTTGTATTTGTAACTCACTCCTATCAGAGTCTTCAGATTGTGAAATAATTACATAAAAGCCATCTAGCACATTAGCTGCATCTGCTATAAGAAAAACAGGTAATTCATATTCAGCCTGCCAATGAGACCAATTTGTAGTTGTAGCCTGTATCTTTCTTGCAAACTCTGATCTATTGCCACTGGCACACTCATAAATACATGTATTACACATCTGATTAACATCATGCTGGCAAGCCATTTGAATATGACCCTATTGCTGGAGCTCTCCAAGTTCATGAAACAACATGAAATTTTTCCCGTTAAATTCACTTAATGGACGCCCCAGCCGATCAACATCACTATTGAAATCATTAGATTTGTTCATACTATCAGCAGAATTACTGCCACCATTGACATACTGGGAATACACTACATGCCTATTATCATTCTTACAATTTAAGCCATTATTTACACTTTTAAGCTCTAGAATGTTATCACTATCATTACTTTCAAAGTTAACACAGTCTTGATTACCATACTGCTATTGTAGACCATTTATACAAGTCTGATTTACTGAATTGTTCAACGCTGAATGTCAAGCCAATACAATATTTGTCATTTTTAACACTTCCAGAAGCTATACCACCCTCCACCTGTGATTGAGGACGTAGCCTGTGTGGTCGACAAAATTCCTATTTACTAGCAGATGTTCTTGTGCCCTTTCCTTTGGGCTGTGATTTACTGGTGCATTTGAATTCAGGATGACCCAAAGACTTTCTTTGGTGATAGCAAGCAGCACAATAATCCTTATACTGGCCATGATGACCATCATTCATACACAACCCGTTGTTAAGAGTTTCCAAAGGCGCACCCGCGTATTCTGCACTGTTGAAATGGACTGGCTGTTGAGCACTGCTACCTGGGAGCTGTTAATGCAGTTCAGAGCAATGTGTTGCATCCGACCATCTCAGCTGTCCCTCTTCCACTTACGTCATGGAAAGGGCCCAAGCCCCTCTTACAGCTGGATATGGGATAGATACGGCATCCCTGACTGCAAGGGCAACCTGATTCAATACTTCCTGGAGTGTTCCCGTGTCCTCGATCTGCGTCACATTATTGAGTTGTCCTGAGACCCATTGAGCCAATGTCAAATCGTTGTATGACGATTTCTTATTCAACGACGTTGAGATAAAACCTTTATTAGGCCATCTTAGTTCAGGAGCAGCCGACGTTGTGTCTGTTGTCTTATAACGTCCCGACTTCTTCCAAAGCCCCTTACCTTGTATGGCCTCAAAACGCGGCTGAGAGTCATACTGAGCCAGTTACTGGGAGACAGCAGTGGAAGTCTCCTACCCACTCCCAGATGTAACTCTGGAACCGGTGCCATCCGTGAAGTGGGACCCATGTAGCCACTGCAAGATAAGTCCTGAGTGTTATTACCTGCTCATGGAGAGTTCACTTGTGTTGAACTAACCGAGGAGTTTCTTTCCAGTCTGTCAATTCTATGGGTAAGGGCGTCATTGGTTAACATCATGTAATAATGTCAATATTTGTGAGTCCCTCTGTTCAATATGTGATTGGAGCCAGGCGTTCTAGTCTCAGCTTGAATATTTACATGGTTACTGCCAGTGGCTGACGACTCACCAAGTAAGATCTGCCATTCTGATTAATATTCTTGTATTATTAGTTTACCTTTGCTCTTGCCGACACCATCGCTTTTCTTTTCTTTAGGCAGTGCTAATCATTGGCAACCCCTTAAGCGAGGTTTCTCCATTGACTGTTGACAAATGAGTGGACCACAAACATTTATGTTTTGCAATGGGAGCTTGACTTAAAACCTCGCAAAATGTATATGGCGGCCATATTGAAGTATTCAACAAACGCTAGGCCTACCTTCAGGAGGACTTCATTTTAATCCCAAACTTATACTTAGCAACTTTTAGAATTGTCCTGCATCTAAGACTTCGGACATACAACAAACTTCAGTCAGATCAAAGTCATTTTTAAGGTTATGGTAAACAAAATCAATTCAAATATTAGATTTCATGTAATATTTTCAAGGATCTAGCTGAGCCAAAAGTCGAATTATCTTTGATTACAGAAAGCAAGAGCACCTGGAGAGTTCATCCCTCTACCAAGGCATGTAATAATAAATAAATAGCAAAATCCAGATTTTTTGGTGTAAAATGATGGTCCAGATCACTCTCAAAATTTAATGGAATCTGACCCATATTCTGTGTTTTTTCAGTAATATCCTACCAAGAGTATCCTGCGAAAGCTTCAAACTCACTGGACTTGTATATACGTACGCACACACACGTACAAACAAGAAAAGCTTTCAATGTAAATGATAGTACTTAAACTCACTGTCTGCGTTGCGTATATTGCCTTGCATTGCGTTAATTCTCAACCCACTGCATTGCGTATGAAGCTACAGGGGTTTTTTATGCATTGTTTAATATTTTGTCTACCATTTGATGTATTTGATGTGGTTTTATGTGAACTAGGGTATTTACGACAGTCTATCAATGAAGTCACACTAAATATTTCTCATTGTGGAGAAAATCTCCTTGTGGTTTTAAGTCAAAGCAATGCAATTCTCTGTATTCTGTGCAGCATTCTATACAGCATATTTGTCACTAAATTAAACTGATATTTTATTATTAGAGTAACGATTTATTCTTCATGTTTAATTTTGAAAAGCTTAACACAATTGAGTAGATTAATTGTTTTCACATTTACACAGAATGTTTGTAAACTGGGGTAGGTTTTGGGATGATCTTGTAAACTTATACTTTGTAAAACATGCCCATATGTTATCTTGACCTAACTTTTTGTACACTGACAATATTGTACTATGAAATATACATCATTTACCCAATGGTTGTCCTTCATAATCACAAACACATTGTGTGGTGATATATATTAATTCAAACCTTATACTTCTACTGGGACTGTTTTATATCCTGTTCAGTACATGTGTGCATGTGATGTTTATTTCTGGTACTGGGCAAGTGAAATAGATATGTACATTATGACTCTAGTCCTTATCTACTGTTTCTTTACACTTACGTTCTTACGTTTGAGGTTAGTAAAAATGTGCAAGGTCTCTGATATGTATGCATACTCGTACGTATACGTAAGTCTGGTGAGTTTCAAGCTTAACACACAAGCAGACAAACAATGAGGCAAATGGACAAGCAGACAGTCATGAAAATAATACCTCCTTGGCGTAGGTAATAATCAGTTGCAGGAATCTATATATCATTGTCATCAGAGAAATATGTCTCAAATATCACCATAGGAAACATTATGACAGAGTCAAATTGAAAGGTCGGGCTTAGGTCAGGGGCCACCGTGGCAGAGTGGTAACACTCTCGCCTCCCACCTCTCAGGCCCGGGTTCGATCCCAGTCACTGCCTCAAGTGGGAAAGCTGGTAGTTGCTTGCCGTTGGTCGGCAGTTTACAGTACAGAACCTTAACGAACTGTATGTACTGGTTTCCTCTGCCCTTCCAACTACCCGTCGTGATATGACCTGTACAGTGTTGAAAGCAACGTACAACCCCAGATAAATAAATAAATCGGACTTAGGTCAAAGTATGTCATTGCACATCTACCACTCCTAACCAGGGGCCGGTTTCATGAACAGACTTAAGCCTTGAGTCAGACTCAAAAGTTGAGACTTTGTCTCAAATTATGGAAATATTTTGCTGAGTCTATGGACTCAGACTCAATGCATTTCATAAACAGGCTCAACTTGAGACCTGGCTCAGTCACAGGCTCAAATTTGAGCCCATCAAGGAGGTGTCTCAAATTTGAGTCCAAGCTTTGATGCCAAAAAACACATACATAAAGCGATACAATTTGTTCCAAAATGAAATTGATAAATCTTGAAATCTTCTGTTTTCATTTTATTTTGTAATTACAGCCACATATTCAATATTTACTAACAACAAAAGTCAATAGAATTGACATGCTTTATAGGCTATTATCAAGTGACAGGCCTCAAGGGTGGACTCAAAGCCAGACTCAACCTCAGTTGAGTCTCAATCTTATGGATCACTTAGAATAATATATTATCACATAATTTCTTTGTATTATGAGTATTAAAGATATTTAAAATGATAATAATCATGAAATATAACTTTTTAAACTAAAAATAAGCCCACTAAATATATGAAATGAGATTAAAAAGTTGAGACCATAACTTGAGACTGGTCTCAGCTGATCCACCCTTTGTAAGATCCATTTGAGCCAAAAACTCAGCCGAGACAAAAGTCTCAAATTTGAGACCCTGACTCAGCCTTGAGTCTGGCTCAGTTTGAGACTTTTCATGAAACCGGCCCCAGTATTCCTACTAAGTACCTCTCCCTGTGGGTCCGGGGAAGTAGAATAGGCCCAACGTACCCTCCAGCATGTCGTAAGAGGTGACTAAGTGGAGGCAGTATCAGTATTAACATCAGTAAGACACAATTACACAAATTTTTATTTTGTTTGTTTATTTTTTTGCTTTGTTATTACTGTGATTGTATTTATGATCTGTCTGTTTTAGAGTCTGTTTTAGGGTTTGTTGTTTTATTGTATATTTATAATCTAGTCATTTGTTATGATTTTGTCACTCTTTTTGTGTACAATTGATTTATTTTTTGATCATGTATTTTTTGTCTTTGTCCTTTATTTCTAGTCATGCGTTTTATTAGATTTTTTCTGGTCTTTCTCTTACCTATGAGCTTTATTAAATGTTGTTTGGTAAATGTATTTTTTCTTATTTTATTTTGCATGTCTAGTTCCATGTTTTATTTGTATATTTAGACATGTATATATTATACAGTTAAGGTATTTATAAATTTTATTGGTGCAGAATGACACCAAGGTGTTCTTGCACCTTAATTTTTAACTAAGATACTATCCTACTAAGTACCAACATACCACACTTTAGGGATTCTGAGATACAGGCTCGGCGAGATATTTACCCCTAAATAACAAAATTAATAAGCTGATGTGCTAAAAGACACTCAGTATAGTTCACTATAATATTATGGATTATACCTTACACAATATTTATTAATGTATGTATTGTGTTTGGAAAGTTATTATTACAACTTGAACTTTCTCATCAAAGGCTGTTGAATTTGGCGCCTAAGACCCTCCCTGAAGTATTTTTTAATATGCAGATGCACCGGTTATTTTACACTGGTGGACCACACAGGTGCAGGGCACTATATTTGGTTCCACAGTAGTGTTTGGTCCAGTATTTACTTTGAGTATTGTAGTAATATGGAGATATTGTGCTGAGTATAAAACCCAATATGTTTATATGGCGTCTATCTGTCCATAATATATGGATAGTTGAGTCTCATATACATGTCTTATCAAAACCATTAACCATATGTTTTAATGATTTATAAATAAAAATATATATATCTTTGTTTGTATATAAATTTTATGTGTTATACTAAATATATATACATTTTAGTATGTATCCATTTAGTGACAAAATACAAAAATATCTATGTATTGTTTAGAATATAGGAATTTTAACAGGGTGACTAATGTGTATTAAAAATAAAAGTTAATAATATCGTGTTTTAGTATTTTTTTGATCCTGACAGTGAGGTCCATATACACATTACTGATGTTCTCAGAAGGTGACATTACAGCTTAAAGATAGGATACCAAACTCAAATTGTCTATTACTAGACGAAGGCAGAGCTGGTGAATTAAAATATAATTGCTAAACATCATAAACTATGAAACTGTCATGTTTTAACTGTAAAATTCAGTATATATAAGTATCACCCAGATGCCTATATAATATCATTACAGCCTAAGTCAAACAGTATATCTAGAACTCTGTCTCATGTTACACACCAAGGCACAAGTACTCACTACCGACTCATAAAAGTAAGCTCAATACTACCAGTAATCTTTGAATGGTGTTATCATTCGTTATCAATCAAATTCATCCAACAATGTAGTCAAAGACAACTAGTTATTACAAATATTACTATATAAAATTCTGTCATCCGAACTTCTATACCCCCATAGTTCTGATGTTAGGATCTATATGCCAATAATCAAAAGTGACATCAAAGTACTGGGGCCGATTCCACTAAAGGACTTAAACTAAATCCCTTTTGTGGCTAAGTCTTGGACTTAAATCTAAGACTTTGGTCTTAGATAGAAAAATGGATTTCACAAAGGTGACTTAGCTAAGTCCAGGCTTATCATATAACCACAGTGGTTTTCTGTGTCATGTGACCTTTTGTATCTATTCAAAATATAATATTGATGCCACATATTCTTCTTTTAATGTATTTTATCTAAGGATAAGTGCTGTTTTGAAATTGAAAACCTTGTTTGTACATATAAACTTCCCAAACACTACTTTAGTGAGGTGTTCTGCATAATTATAATTTATTTACAGCCATTTCAAATTTTGAAGTGGAGAAAAGTTTATGGCGGCCATATTTAAGTCCTCTTTACAAAATTTAAGCCCACTACCTCCCAGACTTAAAAGTTAAGTCCACTGACTTAGCAATTTCATGGACTTTGCTGCTTTGTGAAATCCGCTAAGTCCAAGACCACAGACTCAAAATTTAAGACCAAAGTCTTAGATTTAAGCCTAAATCTGGACTTAAGTCCCTTTGTGAAATCGGCCCCAGTACTAGAAGGAAATAAACAAAATATAAACCTACACAAGAAAAGTTTCTTCCACGAAGGACCTGAGGGTTTTTTTAACAATATTATGTTACCTTCATTAAATCTTCCTAATAAAGAAGAAAGTATAATACCAAAAGGCTCACACCCCAAACTGTTATGTAATATGTATGTAATAATAGCAGAAAATGGGAGGGCAGAGTTCAAATACACCCAAACAGCCTCACTCTTGAAATTACCCTGCTGTTTGATATTATTTAATTTGACATCATTGTCAAAAGGTAGTCCCATTCCTCCTAAAGCAGTAAAATTTGAAAGATCTAGGATTTAAACCAATGGCTGCTACTGCCATCGTCAAAAAGGGCAATCCAATGTCTACCCCTAAATTCCACTGATTATGGATTTTGACATTTCAATAGATTGAAGGCCACAAATAAAGTCATAAGTAATAGTGTGCTAAGCCCAAGGGTTTTGAGCTTCTGTGGAACACCTTTCTTTGATTGGTTGATTTGTCCAAAAGTGCAGGTTCTGCCTGTTCAAAGAGTAACAGGTGTGATTGCACATGGAAGTGTGCAATGCTCTCAATCATGTCTCCCACCTTAAATTGTATGTACTTCATATCTTTTAAGTTTTTGTAGGTGACATATTTGTTGACCATTAATTTCATTGGTTGCAGGGTCCTGTCCTTTCCTCCAGTGAATCACCTCTTTCATTTTGTCATTGAACATGCAACAAAACAGACCTCTAAAAATTTGCAATGCTAGTTTACCATTTTAGTTTGTTTTAGAACTTTATTTACTTGTTGATATGGAATATAATAGATATAATTTCAGTTCAAAGAAGAAAGAATGCAGCATGCCTATACAGCTCCAGCTTGCTAGTGATGAGGACTTAGACCTTCTACTTCTGGGCAAGTTTTGAATCTGAGCATACTGATTCGAGTGATTCAGACATTGATTTTTCTAGTGTAATCAATCATTCAGATCAAAATTTGTCAGATCCAGTTAATAGGGATGCAGAGGATTTCCCTGGATGGGGGCAGGGCCCTGCAAGTCAATGTAATTTCAATGATTCTGTTTCCCAGAATGATATTAACAAGCACATTTTGCAACAGCTAAGCAGTCTGGGAGACCGTTTGACTGCTATTGAGAGTAGTACAAGATCTTACAAGAAAATGATGTGAAACAAAACAACAGTTCTAATAAGCTCAAACGTTCTAAAGCGGCTGTCACACAGTCCAGTCCAAGTCATCAGCAAGGGAAGACTAGTGTAGGTTTGGCAATCAATTAGATCCCAAACCTTGATAAGCTTAGACAAGAAACATACATACAAAAGGAGGTGCAGGCTAGACTATTGCATCTGGTGGACAAAAGCAGGTACTGATAAGATTAAGTCCCAAAGGGGTGGTTTCAGAAAGAGTAAACTGGCCTTATGAATATGTTCTGGCAGATCAGACCAAAGATCGGATTTAATACAAACAACTGTCTCCCAACCAATGGATGGTCGGCTTTTGAAGAAGTATCAAGGAAGAGTCTGGTAGCAAGATTAGAGAATTTATGTTAGATTATTGTATTAACTTATTAGAAGAAGTTAGAGATTTTTCTTGGTCCTCTGCAAAGGCCAGCCATGCGGTCCTGTTATGCTGTATGGAGCATGGTGAGATTGGCAGTTGGTTGGACACAGATAAAATTGATAGGGTCAGGAGGGCCCATTCACAGAGACAATTACTGTCTAGTAATCACACAATGCTGCAGCTCCATCAGAGAAAGGTAAAACCAGTGGTAAGAGTATTCCTTGTGTATACTTTAATAAGAACTCTTTCAAAGGGCCATGGCTTTTTGCAATAAACAAGACCAGAGGTCTTATGCACAAGTTTTGTCAATGTGACAGCTCCCTTCACAAAAGTGACAGGTGGTCGGGCAGTGCTGAAAATAATTACTTGGTAAAGAGTGCTTCATCTGTAGGTGGTCAGTATTTTACAAAAAAAACACACTAGTTTGATGGTAGCAAACGTGGGGTGTTGTACAAAAACAGTAAACAGGTTTGTTTATGTCACATTAAACTGGATCCAGCTTGTATGGAATATATGACTGTAGCAAAAAATTATGATTACACTTCTGACAATGTTGAAGTTCAAGGTTTGTCTCTTGCTAGGGCTACTGTTGATAGTTCAGCTACTGTTGATAGTTTAGATACTACAAGAGTTGCAATGAATCTGAATGATTTGGTCCTTTCTGATAGGTTTGAAGTGTTGGCAGCAAATTCGGATGTTATTTCAGATACAGAAGAGTTATTGTTGGTCCCAAATCAGTCGGATGACAGTCAGGGCCTCCAGAGATCTCCATGTTCAGATGACAGGATAATTCAATCTGAAAATAAGCAGATTGGTAGAAACCTGGCTGTGAGAAACATTTTTCATGGGAAAAATAGTTAAATGTCAACATGACCAGTCTAATAGATCAGGATTTGACTAATGACAATGTTGTGGTGTCTGTGAAGGCTATGGTTCACATACAAATCAGGTGGAAACTATGGAGTTTTTGCCTGTTTGGTGTACTGTATTTGAAAAATGTAAACAACAAATAGGTCTTAGGTTTGGCTGTATACCCTTCAGTTCGATATTTACTTATTCGGGTCTGGATATTCAATGGGAAAAGATTCCAAATGTTATTGAAGCCGATTCCTTGATCAGAGCCAGTGGCCGACCTAATTTTTGGGACAGAAGAATCCCTGTTTACAATAGTTTAAAGGCAGATAAGTGGAGGGAGTACTTAGTGAATTACTTTGATCAACAGCTTCTGGATTTAATTGAATTCGGGTGTCCGCTTTCATTTGACAGGAATCTGGATCTCACTAGTACTTCTCATAACCATCCTTCTGCTATTCAATTTATAGATCATGTGGACAAATCTTATCAAGCGATTATTGGTCCATTTGATGAGATGACATTTAAAATGCATATATCTCCTTTCATGACCAGGGAGAAGGCTGGGTCTAACATTAGGCGTACTATTATAAATTTGATCTGACCAAAAGGGGCTTCAGTGAATGAATCTACAGAATTATAAAGATGATTTAATCTATATTGGTTTACCCTCTTCTGTGGACCAAGCATATCAATCCTTATTGGATTTGGTTCAAGAGTTAGGCCTAGCAAAAGGTGCATCCCCCTGAGACTAAAGTTGTATGTATGGGTATCCTTATCAATACTATCCAGAGAACTATTACCATTCCTGTAGATAAACTTGACCAGACTATGCAAGTATGTGAAGATGGGCGGATAAACGAGTTTAATAATATGGTTTACTTTATTCCTATTCCCAAAGGGTATATGGGATACAATATTGCCCATCTTGAAATGATTAATGTGGTCATGGCCCTTAAAGTGTGGGGCCAGTGTTGGGCTAACAAACGAATAAATATTCATTGTGACAATAAGGTTGTGGTAGATATTTTTACATATGGTAGAGCCAGAGATACCTTAATGGCCACAAGCGCTCATAATATCTGGCTGTTAACAGCCTTGTATAATATATCACTCCTTGTGGTTCATATTGAAGGTCATAATAATTCCATAGCTGACCTTTTATCTAGGTGGACTTACATTGAAGGTAATATTAAAACTTTGCAGAATTTTATACCTGATCCAATTTAGATGAATACTGATATTGATTTAACATTATTAACACTTTTTGATTTATGTTTCAGATCCTGGGATGGCAACTGCTTCCTTGGCCAACAGGGCAGTGGATAGACTTTGGCAAAGCTTTCTACCATCTACTTTGTTAGCATACAAGTGGATGTTTGTGCTCTTCCTGGCATTCCTGGTGGCCCTGGACATATCACTGCTCCAGAACTCAACCTTGGATGTCTTGGCATTCATGTAATATTTATTGGAATCTGGTATGTCAGCTGCAAATATTACAAATCATCTCACTGCCATTAGATCAATGTTAATAATTTACAACTGAGAGTCTACTGCTTTCAGGGATCATAGGATTCCGTTGTTTATTAAGTCTGTGTGCAATATGCACGAAATATTTGTGAAAAACATTGAAAAAAATTCTATAGACTCGATCCGGATCTAGATCTGAATTATTGTGAAAAAGACTGGGACAAAATCTGATTATTTTTATTTGCATACCAAATAAGGAAATTGATGTGACAACAAAAATAAATAAAACTCTGTGTTTTAATGGGAGTCAGTAGAGATTTTTTAATTGTGAGGTGATATTGGAAGTCCTGATAACATTAAGTTACCATGCACAATAAATTTGAACATACTGGAATATCCTTAACGTGAAGTCAATGAGTGAGGCAAAGTGATAATCAGTTGCTCACTAAATGCTATCATGTTCTAATCTTTCATTGTGAGGATTGTTTGTTGGTCCGTGTTGTAACCAGCTGAGTCTTTATAACCTGTAAGGTACATTGACATACATGTTTATTTTGAAAAAATTAAAAATGGTTTGGTGATATCAAAATAACCAAAATAATGTAGTATTAATAACTGTTAATAGTTTAGAGTAAATGTGTGTGTATAGATAACAGAACCACTGGCTTATATTCCATTTCTTTGGAATTAAAATGTATTAAGATATTAATCCAGACACAAGAGTAGAAAGTCTGGATTTCTTCCAGGTCATGCAGATTGTATCCCGTCAAGACACTTTAACATTTAACCCACCAAAATTGAGCTGGGAATGAAACCAGCATAAGAGGTCCCTGGTCAGCAGTTTGGCAGCTAATTACAGGCTGTCACCACTTTAGACTGCCAAAAGTGACAATGCTGAGAAACTGTCTCAAAATAATCATGGCTGTTGAATTGGACATAAAACCCCTACTGTAACCTTTAAAAACAAGCTTAACACGAGTTTCCTGTTTGGGGGAGGAAAAATTACTTCATGTGATGCCAAACTCAATTTTCACTTTGCAGAGATTCAGAATAGTGTTGTGAATCACTATATAGAAATATGAATATTTTGGGTTATCTAAAAGACATATAGAGCTTTGGCTGTTATTTTCAACCCCATAAAACGCTCAAGAGTACAAAAATTCATATCAGATTTTTCCAACTTAAGGTATTTGCAAAAAATGTACCAGCCAGTTTAGATTTTTGTGAATTTTTCACTGAAAATAGTAGAAATTTAAAGCATTTATACAAATAAAATATTCAGATCCATATTGCCTAAAGATTACCCAATATGGCTATATTTTGTTTAATCTGATTTTAAGCAGGTTGTAATCAGTCTTGGAATGTTTTGAAAGCAAAAAAATATTTCCATATTAGGTATTTGTCCTATGATTTGACATTTTCTGGCAGGCTTCATCCAAAGAAACATGTTTTTATTGCACTGGCGTTAAACCCAAAAATGAACCTAGTTATTTATGGTGATATGACTGTTATGTTAAAAATTTCTAATCAACATAATCATAATATTCTGTATGACATACTTATGATTACTGTATTTAGCTTCAGCAAATAACTGAATAGACCATGGGTTTTTGTCTTTTTTCCAATCATGAAATATTCGCTCTTGAATTGCCTTGAAGATGACTAATACACTCTCTGAACAGAAGAAAGTAATGTGTATCTAACCCATAACTGAAATGTGCGTCTTATGTTTTTGTATGTTTTGATAGGGTACAAAGTGCCCAATCCTTATCAAGGGAAAATGGCACTGTATGAATGTTGTCTGAATTTTAGGTCAAGAATTTGATAAACAATTATTTTTAAATTAATAGTTTCAGTAAAGTTAGCATCAAATGGGTCAACCTTAGACAATATTACCTATTTGTATCACAAAAAGAGATGATTAAAATCCTGTTTTAAGTTTTGCAGTAACCATGTGTTTGAAAAGGTACCATGAATATATTAATTCAGCCACAATCTATGTCAAACTGACAGATGCAGAAGCATTTTGAGAGTAGCATTTTCTTAAAGTTTTGTTGCACACTTAGTGACTAAAATACATTACCACAAAACTTAGTCATACAAGCTACTCATAAGGACGTATAATTTCAGGATTATTTAAAACATGTCACATATTGAACATGTCACATGTTGAACAGGTATTCATGCAGTTTATATACAGGAGTGCATAATGATTTACTGTACAAAAATGTATCAATTTAATTACACAAGCGATGATGTTTAATTATTCACTACGCATTCTATTTGAAATAAAATAATTAATTTCATACCTGTTGCCGCTGATATAAACGCATCAAAATTGTTTGATTTTTCATAAATATTTCATCAATCACTGAGCTTCTAATTATTTTATTGCACAAAAATGTATGAAATAGATGGACAAACACAGAATCATTCTTATTCCAATTTCCATGTTAGGAGTTGTTGGAATGCAGGAACAGTTGCCATGGCAAGCAAGGGCCATATCAGGAGAAATTTGGGGTTATAGTTAGTGAATAAGAATAGTTAGTGATCTGAATTGCCACAGATCTAATTGCCGAAGATGCAATTCATGGCACGTTGGGGCCATATCAGGAGAAATTTGCAGGTAATGCCTTAATTTCATTCAACAGGTAATCCTTAGCATTGCCAAGGGGGACATGGTGGCAGAGTGGTAACACTCTCGCCTCCCACCTCTTAGGCCGGGGTTTGGTACACGGCTCTACCTCAAGTGGGAAAGCTGGTAGTTGCTTGCTGTTGGTCAGCAGTTTACAGTACAGGACCTTGACCAACTGTATGTCCTGGATTCCTCTGCCCCTCCAACTACCCATCGTGATATGACCTGTACAGTGTTGAAAGCGACGTAAAACTGAAAATAAAGAAATTCACATTGTCAATTGATTGGTAGAGCGTAGACAGGATATGAGTAACCAATAAAGGGACAAGTATCGCCTATGATGACCTTAACCTTAATGCTGCATTCTCCGTCACTTTATGAGGCAGTGTGTAGTACCTGTGATATTTCTTTGCATTTCTTTGTTGTAGAAAAAGACATAGCTACAATAACTACTTATCCTTCCTGTAACAGATAGTAGGCTGTGTAAAGCCCCGAATCTGGCCCACATATTGGTTAAAATGTTACATTGGAGAGATTCCGGAGTTTTTATTCTACCACTAGGGAGAAGGAAAATTGTAAATACCTGTTTTGTAACAGTGTTTAAAATATTCTATAGAAATCCTGCATGTATTGCTTACAATATTGTTATATTCATATGCTGGTTTTATTATCTCTACAAAACTCATGAATGGAATACTGGTCCCTTCTGTCATTAATTACTACAAGTGAATGCTTAAAACGTATGTATTAATTAGCTGGTCTAGTCAGGTATGCAGTAATGTTAATATTTCTAAGAGTTCGAACAATCTCAAAATAAAAAAGGTACATGTAACACTGGAGCAGTGTAAATAATGGAGTGGCCTGTATCAGTCTGTAACCAAGGACTAGGTGTTGACGGGAGGGGCCTATTGACTTCCAGACCACTTACCCGTTTCAGCAGTGCCTGATTTGATTCATCTAATTTCTTCAAATAGGATATAAGAGGGTCATAGTTTCCAGATGAAGACTGAATGTTGTCAAAGGGGGTTGTATGATCAATGTTACTTACAGTTTGCAGAGTTTCTGGTGATTGTAAGAACGAGCCACTTAGATCTGTCCCTTTGTTCCTGTTTTTCTTCTCACCAGTCCCCTTCTTAACAGACTAAGCCATTCCTTTTACAGCCTGTCCTGCTGTTTTCTTTCCTCTTCTTGTCATATTCACACAGATAGTTTTAATCAACTAATGAAATGTTTGTAAAATAACAGAATAAAAATTTTCCTTCTATACATCTGTATTCCACGTTTGGTAAGTTAAGAATGAATGGCTGGAGCCATGTTATTATGTAAACGGCTACCCATTGGTCAGTTTGAAATACACACCACCAAGGGGATGCTGGATATACCTAGAGTTATAAGGTCCACCCTACTGCTACAGCAGGCTCCTAAATTAGCCATGCTATACAAAGTCACATTTGCCATCTCAAAAATCACTATTAATTGGACCAGTAACATTCTTTATTATCAATCATTATACGCAATTTCAGGTTCTAATTCATCTTCAATAAAACTGCTCACAAGTGCCTGCTAGATACTGAACATGCTAACTAAGCCATCTAAAAAGCAGCTTGCTGACTTGGTGCCTGTAAATCTAAGCCTTCGGCCTGCTAGTGAATTTGTTAGCTCTTAGCTAACTCTCAGTTAGCAAACTCTTGTGTAAATCAAAACCTTAGTTCACTGTTGGTTAAATTTTCGATGTTAAATTTTTGGGGGTAAAAAATCCTCAAAAGATAACTCAGACCCTGTTGCTAAGTATTAGTTATGTAAGTTCTTTACATCTGAATAAAAATAAAGTTACCATTATTGTATAAGACAAAGTTATTGAAGTATTTTACAGTATCTTTATGTGTAATTTACCAACATTTTACAATAATTGAGATATTTCAATTAATATTTATGATCTGGAGGAAATCTTTAATGATAATATTAAGACTACTGACAGTATAACTCAAAGTTTACGCACATATACTCTAGGAATCATGACTCCAGTATTGTGGAGCTGACTGACTGTCTAATTTTATTTCAAGAGTGGATAGACGGTGTCAAATAGAAATTAAACCCAGATTATACTGGTGTAATTGGTGACAAACATAAAACAGAGTTCGTTGTATAGAAATTTTGTGTATCAATCCTTCAAAAAGATCTATATCTCCGGGATATCAAGTGAAAATTTACTTGTGTCACCCTTGACTCAGAACACTCATTTGACAATCATACAGCTAAGGTTCACCATACCTGTTACTATCATCTAATGAATTTGCAATGTTTTCATAAATTCATAAGTGTGGATAATGTAGTTTTGGTGTTAAACGATATGGTCAGTGTCCAAATACGCTACTCTAATTATCTTCAATATGGTGTCAACAAGGCCAGTTTTGCTAACTTCAGAATATTCAAAATGCTCTCTACCACAATGACAGACTTGTCAGAAAGAGGTGCATCCTATGAGATCTAGAAAAACTCCACTAGCTTCCCATTGCATATTATAATTATCCTTTTAACATTTAACTTCCATGAGACCACACATTTCTCCCAACGACCCGATTTGTCATCTTTAATCAAGTCTAAGCTATCAGTTTCCTTAGTCTATCCCAAAGAGGCTATAGACAGGCATAATTTTGCTATGGCTGCACCATTTGATTGGAACAGGCTTCCAATAATCATCTGATCAGACCATCTCCACTTGAGTAGGCAACTCAAGATAAACCTGTTTTGGGTGCCATAGTCAACACTAAAGTCACTCCTCCCTGGTGGGCCCTTACTGGGTTGTGATGTTTGCCTTGTTTTGGACTTTCCATTATTTTTTATTCATGTGCATTAGAGGATTTTTTATCAATTTATTGTTATTATTATTGCTGTTGTTGTAACTCTTTAACAAGTCAGGTATAATTAAACTGAACTTTTTAAAATCTCCACACTTTTTAGATATGTTATTTTCTTGGCAAACAGAAGTCTTCCAGCATGGAACTCTTCCAGTATTCAGTGTCTGCTAAGAATTGGCAAGGTGTGGTTTACTGAGGGATGTCAATTAGATGATTTTTTGGTCCAACATTAGCATCCGTTTAAAAATTCCCAAATTACTACCAATCTTTTGAGCCTTGACCTTGGTCTAAGAATATGACCTTGGGTCAGACTGACAGCAGTCTAACCTTTGACCTAATATGACCTTTTGACCTTGCAAGGCTCACACTCAAGGTGTGTTCACTGGTCAAATGTTTATTATTATATTTACTTTATTCATGATGCATACATATGTAGTAATAGTATATTACTGTGTGTGTAAATTCGTGTGTAAAATTTCTGGGAACTGTACATATTATTAGTATTAGTGTGTATAATCTTATGTACATCTTATAACTATACACTTATTATTGTAATAAACACAAGTACCCTCATCTCTTGTTACTCTGTTGGGGAACTTTGGGGGGACTGCTACCAATCTTTTGAAGCGGCTAATAACTTTCTCACTTCAAGTTCAGTGGGAATCTACAGCAGGTGGGCAGACATTATGGAGGGAGTACATGCTACCCATTACTCCCCAGCAGGCAATAGGATGTCAAAAAGAAATCAAAAAGACACTGGGTATGACATCCAAAACTCATGCTTATTTGAAATTCGAAATGACATCATATGTTAAATGTCAAATAGATCTTTAGTAGCCTAGTCTATTTGACATCTCCAAAAGCCATAAAAATGACATCTAGTAGCCGATTATAAATTTGATATCAGCATAAGACATCAAAATGATGACCCAATTTGGACTGATTTCATATCTATGTGACATCAGAAACTGACATCAATTTGATGTACTGATTTAAAAATCTGATTGACATCATTTTGCAAGTGCTTTTTAGAAATACAGTTAAAAGTATTTTTGGTTTCAAAGTTAATACTGTGTTACATTGTTTAAACTCCCAACATACAACTGCCATTTATGCACACTTACCTGACACAGCTTTAAGTCATTTCCATGTACTATACAGATTATTCCAACTTTTTTTCTTTATTTGTTCAATCTTTGGCTTGATTGCAAACACTAAAGAATACATTTGTTTACAAGTCAACATATTTATTGAAGGTTTTTGCTGTCACACAGCATTTTAGTTACAGTTTTAAACATAATTGTTTTGTCTATACCAAAAATTAATTATTTCTTTCAAAGCAACATCACACAGACTATAGGGCAAGTTGGTTAGTAGGTTCAGCATCTAATCACAGGTTGTCACCTCTGCCTGGGATTGCCCCTACTCATGCGAAAGAGCTGAGGGCCTGTCCTAATATGACCCTGGCTGTTTTCAGGATGTAAAACCCAACTTTGACTTAACACAGACTAGATAAATTATTCCGACTTAGGCATGATTTAGACATCCATACGATGTATTGGTAATATTCATAAAAAATGAAATCATAATTTTATAGAATACCAATGTCAATCTGATCTCAAATGATATGATGATACTCTACTTTAAATGTCTTAACAAAGTGACATCACATTAATATCATTAAGATGTCAGAAACAATGCCCGTATATTATTCGAACATCATATTTTCATTATTTGACATGACTACACAGAGTCATGTTGGGATGGTGTCAATTTTATGTCATTGAATAGGATAATACGATCATGTTAGGTCTGGTAATCATTTTGACATCTAGTTGATATTATAGGTATGTCATTGACATAAAGTCATGTCATGTCACATAAACTGGATGTCAGATTTGTGTCAGATGACGTGACCACCTAATATCATGTCCGAGTGATAGTTAGTTGATGTCATATACTAACATGACCAAAACATGATGTCAAGAATTGGACCTGTGCCTGCTGGGAGATCTTCTGTGCCAACTCCATCTAACAATGTTTTACAGCTATGTAAATTGTAAAAGTGCCTTTAATCTGCAAAGAACCAGTATTCTAAGTTTAATTTAATTTACCTTCGCTACTTAAAATCCCTTTTCATTTATTTTTGATAGTTGGCTAGTGGCTTTACCCTGACCTCCTTTATTCTATAAATAGTGGCCAGTCTTTAATAAATAGTCTTTAACTGGTCCCAAAATAAAAGGATGGGTTATTTATCTTCTCTAAAGGCACACTGACTATAGTTTCTGACCCCTTTTATTTAAACCAGATCTGTTTTCTGTTTGTTATCTGATGTTAGGAATACCAATGAGTTTACAGACGAATAAGGGTTTTGTTATGATGAGTCAATTTATTTATATCAATCAAAGCTTCCCTTTCATTTAATATATACTTTATTGTCTCATTTCCATTGTTGACTACTTTTTCTGGTAGCCACAGTGGCCACTTGTCTTTAACTTCTGTGGGCTTGGGTTCACATACAGGCAATGGAAACACTCTTTAGCTTGAATGTAGTAAATTATAATCTAATCTAATCTACTGCCTTGCAGGCACAATATCTTCCCCATAAATGGGACCTCAGTGCGCTAGTTAGCAAAAATAATTTTTACTATGGAGAGTCGAGGGGCATTCAAGGTGAGTAATCCCGAGTTGTTGGTGAGACCAAGAACTATGGGTATTATTGAGATTAGGTGAAATTGTGGTTAATCTCTGTGAAAGACTTAGAGCATTTCTCATCAATGATACTCATGTTTCCTCTACTTCAGGTGTATGGCCTTAGTCAGGGTCAATAACGATTGTAATACCTGTCACCGTTACTCACTGTAATAGCATAGAGATACTTTTCAGAGAGTACATGTATATGAAGATTTCTATTGTGAAAAAGAATAATGTCATGCTTATAGTATATTAACACATAAATAAAACTGGATGGATATAGGGTATGTTCTGCAATATATCCTATCAATCAAATGGTACCTACACTTTCTGATATAGTTTCTTATATGTTGTTGGAGTTAAAGAATGTGTAAAAATACCATGAAAGTAAAATTTTAAATTTAATCTGCAGTATTTTCCATCATACTAATATACTTACTCTTTGTTCTACTCACCTATTGGCTATTCTAGGTCAATACAAAGACTGAATGTTATGAAAGACTTCTTTGTAAACTGTTGATCTTTTTGATTGATTATATATAGCAAACAACAAGCTGTACTAATCTTATATGTTACAAGATACATACTCATCTCCAACATTATGAAGGATTGTGTCACATCAGTCAAAAGATCCTTTGAAATTTGAAGTGAAATATTTGGAGATTTACTGCTTGCGTCAAGATATTGACATTTATTCCTTACATGAGACATAGATATGTATCCTTTGTTCACAATATAGACATTTATCATACACATTCAAAAGAAGAATGATTGTGAATTCTAATAAATACTTGAATCAGAAAGTGTCGAAAATGAATGTAGATCTGTTGGTCTTGAGACTCCAAAAACCTGGTATCATGGAAAGTGAGAATCAGTTGGTTGCAATGAAAAGAAAAAACAATATTTCAAATTGTGTGTGTTATATTTTCAAAAAACAGTGTGTGTTTCTTTTTTGTAAAAGTTAAATAGATTCAGCAATCATATATGTTTTTATTTTAGTTAGTTTATAGTGACACGTGTTTTCCATAATCAGTTTATACAGCCAAGTGGTAAATTTAACACCCAGCACTTAGGGCTACAAAGTTACTTCATTTGCAAAATTTTTACCATATATTGTGTATATTTCAGGAAACACAAAAGAAATATATTATTTATAACTTCTAGTTTGCTGTTAAACACAGTGTACAAATTTGAATTAGTAACTATAACAAACACTATTTAAACAACAGCATCTGTCTGCACTCCTATACTTCCACAAGTACCAAGAAATACCAAGAACCAAGAATCCTGTGATGGTTTTTGTAAGTGTTTGTGGAACAATAACTTATCAATATGATGGATTAAACCTTTTATTTCAGCTAACTTTCAAAGAAAAAAATACATAAGATGACTCCATCATTTGTAAATAACATAAATTTATAGCTGTCTTTATTATAGCAATTCATTTTAAAGGCACATGCCATATAAAGTTTTGCTTAATGTTTTATAGGACAATAAACAGAACATATTTTCAATGTTCATGCAACATTTAATGTCATTACAATTATACAAAAACAAATGCTAAATATAAACAAGCCTTCATCAGCCGGATTAAGCGGTTATTCCATAATAATATATATTTCATGCAGAAAAGCTATTAAGCATGATTTTAAGAGTACTATATTTATATGATAGCCACCCACAATACCAGAAAAGTCATGGAAGAAATCAATTTTCAACACAATTAACAAATAAATTGGTCAACTTGTATAACTCACAATGAATAAGGTTGAAGAGGGTTTCAGTCAACTGGCCCACAAAGCCATCAGAGACATGAATAGTGGACTGAGGCAGTCACCCAACCAAGTATTAATGTAGCCCATTGCTGCTTAACTTCAGTGATTAGACTGCTACACCATAAATCATGAAAATCCAGAGACACAAAAAGTGATCTGTAGAAGTGTGAGCTTCCGTAGAAAGTGACGATGATCAAAAACTGGTAAGTACTGGTGCATAACAATCTGATATGTATATACATTTCATCAGATAGATTGGGTATCATGACACAAGGAAAACATTATATATGTCACATAACAAGGGATGGAAGAAATCAGTGTATCCTTATTTGTCAAAGTTATGTACTTTCACTGCTTGTCATAGAAATGCTACAGTAAACTTAACCACTTAAGTAAAGCAGTGATCCAATCCATATATTTAGAGGTACAGGCTTTTATATACGGACACAAAATGTTATATGCTTTTCAGAATAAAATTTTAGTTAGCTTGCTTTGGATTTGTCAACAGCATGACAGGTTTCTATAAGCAGGGTTTAGAAATTTACGTGGACAAGACTGTTTAAATCTTGCCACAACCACTTTGTTATGCATTGGTTCTAACAACCATAAACTGATCTTATAACATGGGTTCAGGTTTTATGTAACATAGAACCAGGACTGACAACACAAAAACTAACTAAGAACAGGCAAGTTTTGCTTACCTACTTTTGCATAAAACAAAAAGTAAGAGCATACATTTCCAAATACATTGATACTTAATACTGATTTAATTGTACAATATCACATAGTTGGAAACCTTTTCCAAATCATTTGGAACAATTTTTATATAAATTTATAAGCTTTCGTTTAGCTTGTTTTACATGGAATTGGCCCACTTGTCCTTGTGCAAATCTACTTTAAATGACTTCAATGTGATGTCCACAAATGTTTTTCAGCCTCTAAAGCCTCTTTACCAGATGTTTCCTGAGCTTTCAGTATGATGTTCTGAGGCCTTTGGTTCTACAAAAGACAATTTGTAATACTTCATTTTTTATTAATGTTACAATTATATTAAACTTGTTGTGGATCCATCAGAAACACAAGTAGACACACGTCCCAGTAGTAGTCCATGGCCACTTAACTCTAGTGAATAAACACATACTGATCATGCTACGTCACAATTCATTTAAGTCCAAAGACCAAAAAAAAATTATCAGAAATACAAGCTTGCTAGAGGTCGCGCTTAAGAAGAATACTATAAGTAACCAATTGCAATTATTATCTTTGAAGGATGTGTCATCCACATTAAATTGTTTTTCTTTTGACAGTAAAAGCTCCCAAAGTCCCTGCCTGTTTTATTTACATTGAGTTTATGTATTTGATCTGTGTAACCGTGGTGTATAAAACTCTGAAATCATACATGATTTAAAGAGCTAAATTATAGAAATGAAGGGTGAAGTCAATATCTTTTCATTAATTGGAAAGTATTTTTAAATGTATTTTTTACCCTTTATAACAAGGTGCATTGGGACTGGGTAGGCGAGGGTAGCAAACCCCCTGTTCCACTTAACAGTGCCATTATTTTGAAAAACTTTTTAAAATCATACGCAGAAAAACCTGTTTAATAAAACATAAATTTTCTGATGAAAATAAAAAAGCAAAAATCAGCCAGTATTATGTTTTCTTTAAAAATTGCAAAAACCATGGCTCACCTGTTGCTATACTGGTGCTTTTTACCGGCTCAAGATAGACTGAAAGATAAATTTAGTAATCTGTAAAGTTGCTTTAAAGTTTCAATTATTTTTTTTAATATTTTCATGCTATAAGATATTAGGAGCATTAGACCTATTTCCTTCTTACAATTGTGAAAATGTCCATATCATAGAATATCAACATCATCCAGGAAATGGGCAATATAAAAATTTGTATAAAGATATACCATCACTTCTATCCAGAAAACTTTATCCTGTTTTTTGCAATTATGCAAAAGTATTGGAGAAAAATAAACACATATTTGGAGTGATGGTATTTAGTTTGCATTTTAAATTTTCAGTGAAATTTAGATGAAACTATTTTGAGTCTCTTTGGGGTTTTCAGTAAATGGGTCTATACACTATTATTGCCAGTTGTACCTCGCCGTTAACATAAGAACATTATCTGCTATGTTAAATAGTTAGATCTGTGGCTTAATAGTTAAGAACCACTTTTGTCCACTTGAAAATGTGTAACGATTATGCAGTGATAACAATTTTGTTGACTGACATTATCAGGTCAAACCTCAAGTTTTTTCACGCTTTACCAAGTATCAGTGCTTTTGCTGTACTCTTCAAACACTCATCACAATATGCACAAAGCATTAGATGAAATATGATATTAAGCCTGAAATAAACATGAACTTACTTTCAAATGTAGGTACATGTGACAAAAATAAACACATAGTACACATTTGAAAAAAACCCTGTTTGAATACGATTGTTTTATGCATAGCTTAAAAAAATTCAAAAAGGTCAAAATAAGCACAATTTTTTCATTGAAACATAATTACACTCAAAAAGTTACCATAAGCTGCCAAAGCAA
The DNA here is from genome assembly GCA_964017235.1 of Sabellastarte sp. h YS-2021. Classification (NCBI taxonomy): domain Eukaryota; kingdom Metazoa; phylum Annelida; class Polychaeta; order Sabellida; family Sabellidae; genus Sabellastarte; species Sabellastarte sp. h YS-2021. The sequence continues at coordinate 16,496,232 of OZ024933.1, forward strand.
AACTCCAATGATTTTACACCTATTTGAAGATTTGTATCGGAGACACCATAACAGGAAAATATAAAAGACAAACCTGCTTCAATAGTTCCTGCATCTGAGAAAGCTGTTTCATGAATGATGTCATATTCTTCTTCACCTGTAACTTGACCTTAATATGTCAGTAATACTGTAAGCTTAATATATTCTTTCCTACCATCACTGAATTTTTCTATTTCTATCTATTTTAACGGATAATTCTTAATATTTCATTTTTTTCTTGACATTTTTTACATTTTCAGTAAGTTTAAGCACTCATCTCAGTTTATTGTTTAATTTACTATAACTTAACATTTTTAAAGTTTTTGATATAAGCCAATTTAGTTTGTTTTAACTTTTGATTGACATTGGCCAAAAATTAAACATCAACAGAGGTATTCTGTAATCATCCAGCATTGAAAGCAAACATTATAACCACAATAGGGGTTTTGCAAATTAGATTTTCCATTTGATACTCAAGATTACAAAATAAAACCCCGCCTTTATGCTATATCACACTTTCCTCAGAAAATAAGGTTGTTGTAAAATATATTTGGTCATCTTCTACATTCCACAGAAGGCCATAAGTATGCATAGGGTTACTTTGCATTGTGCAAGAGGGTAAATAAAATTATGGAGCCATTATGTATTTGGTTAACTACACCAAATATCATTGGGGCAAATCAATGACATAGAAATATATACCTGCTATTTCCTGCAAATCACGATAGGTACCTGCAACATTGATAGATCTCTCTGTATCATCGATATTAAGGTCATCATATTCTGGTGAACTAGCTTCCTTTACTTGAGGTTTATCTAGAAATCAAGGAAATATTGTTCCAGCCCTTTTGAAAAAAGGTTTTTCTTGTTGTTTTCCTTAACAACATAATTGTGTTCCTGTGTTACTATAGTGTAATTGTGTTCCTGTGTTGCTATAGTATTTCCCCCAAAAAACTTTTTCATATTTCTTTTGTACTCTTATCATATATCTTTCATATATTTGTATCCTCTAAATCTGGGGCCAATTTTATAAAAGGTTTTAGCCTTGTCTCAAGCTCAAAGTAAAAATATTTTAGTTGAGACCGTGGGTTCAGACTTCATCAATGGTCTCATTCTCAGCTTTGGCTGAGCCAGGTAGATAGGGGGTTTAAGTAAAACAGAGGCTCAAATATGGATGCCATAATTCTTTCTCCACTTCAATATTTGAAATTGCTGAAAATAAGGTAAAATTACATAAAACAACCTCTTTCTTTTAAAACTGTTTAATCAATGCAATCTGCATTTCTAAAAATATTTTCAAAAATTTTTAACCAATACATTCTACATTTACAATAAATATTTTTGAAACTGTTTAACCAATACAATATACATACCATAAGAATGATATTTCTGAACTGCTTTTTCTCATCTGATGTTTAATTCAAATCCACTCAGAAATAAGAGGCACATTGTAAATTCAAAAGAAGTCTTTAGATGGTTTCATACGGAGCCCAGGAAGGGACATAGAACTGTTTTCCTATAATTTTTTTTATCTTGTTACCACAATATAGTAAGTCATTACCACAAGTTTGTAAGTTGCTACCACGATATACTAAGTCATTCCCACAAGTGAGAAAATCATTACCACAAGATAGTAAGTCCTTCCCATAAGTTAGCAAGTCATTCCCACAATATAATAAGTCGTTCCACAAGTTAGAAAGTCATTACCACAAGATACTAAGCAGTTCCCACAAGTTAGAAAGTCATTACCACAAGATACTAACTCATTCCTACTAGTTAGCAAGTCATTACCACAAGATACTCAGTCATTCCCACAAGATAGTAAGTCATTCCCACAAGATATCAAGCCATCCTTACAAGATGGCTAGTCGTTCCACCAAGACAGAAAGTCATTCCCACAAGATACTAAGTCATTCCCACAAGTTAGCAATGTTGTTATCACAAGATACTTATTCGTTTCCACAAGCTAGCAAGTCATTACCACAAGATACCAAGTCCTTCCCAGAAGATAGCAAGTCATTCCCACGAGATAATAAATCATTCCCACAAGTTAGTAAGTCGTTCCCACAAAATAATAAGTCATTCCCACAAGATACTAACTCATTCCCACAAGTTAACACTTCATTAGCACAAAATACTAAGTCATTCCCACAACTTTGCATGTTGTTCCCACAATATATTAAGTCGTTCCCACAAGTTAGAAAGTTGTTAATACAAGATACTAACTCGTTCCCACAAGTCAGCAAGTCATTACCACAAGATACTAAGACGTTCCCACAAGTTAGCAAGTTGCCACCACAAGTCATTGCCACAAGAGAGCAAGTCATTCCCACAAGATAATAAATCATTCTCACAAGACAGAAAGTTGTTATCACATTGTCACAAGATATGAAGTCATTCCTACAAATTTTACTTAGTAATTAAATTTCTTTGTCCATCATACCTAACTTATATTGAGGTCGCCCATCTACTAGCATACCATTCAAGTTTACATATGCCTGTAGGCTTTTAGTGACCTTTAGAGGTTGCATGTTTCCTATTACTTTACATGTCCAACTTTTATACCATTATGGTTGTCGTTTAATTTTAATGGTTATTCTTTTTAGTTTCCTACCTAGTGACCTTAAGAGGTCACCTACTTATTGTTACAGGTATATTGCATTATTGTCTTTTAGAGGTGCCTGTTTTATGACACTTTCCTTCATCTTTCTAAGATATTTTAGTGTTTTACATTGGATTGAGTGCTTTTCGGCACAGCATACCTTGAAGAATCTCCATCGGATTATCATATAAGCTATAAACTAAATGCACTAAAGCTCATATTTCCTGTGCTGCAAATGGCATAGTCTTTTCATGCTGTAAATTGCTTGGTCTTATTATTCCCAACCCTCTATTTATATATATTACACTATAACTTACATTTTCTTTCTCTATAGACCATTTCTTTTCTCACAAAAAGTTTGCCATTTTTGTCCTGGTATTAACACCCTGTTTAACTTTCTAAATTCTTCTAGTATGGGCAGGTTTTTAGAGGTTTACTATTAATAGGGTTATAGTGTCTGCATGTGGTACCTTTGGGAGAACCACATGTATGTTGTAAACAATTTTTCTGTCTTTTATCTAGTAGCCATCTTAAATGATGTTATGTATTATTAACTAGTTTCTGTAATAATTGATAATATTGTCAAGCTGTTAGTGGTCCCTGATATGACTATGATGCATAATAAATATTGTTAACAACTGTTTGCATATTATTGGTCCCTGTGAATGAGTTAATAATTGGTGGGAACGAGTTATTGAGTGGTAGGAACGAGTTACTAAGTGGTGGGAATGAGATAGTAAGTGGTAGGAACGAGTTAGTAAGTGGTAGGAATGAGTTTTTAAGTGGTGGGAATGACTTAATAAGTAATGGGAACAAGTTAGTAAGTTGTGGAGACTACTTAATAAGTGGTGGGAATGAGTTAGTTAATGGTGGAAACGACTTGATAGGTGTTGGGTATTAATTAAGACAAGCATTTACAATCTTGTGGTAACCACTTAGTATCTCATTCCCACGACTTAGCATCTCATTCCCACAACTTAGTATCTCATTACCACTACTTAATATCTCATTACCATGACTTTCTGACTTGTGGTAACAACTTTCTATCTTGTGGTAATGACTTGCTAACTTGTGGGAATGATTTTCGATCTTGTGGTAACGACTTCTTATCTTGTGGGAGTAATATTTTCTTGCTGTTATATCCTGTGACTATAACACACAAATATACAAGTCTAGTAAGCATCTAATTTATTCAAGCAAGATGTTACAGTGCAGGCTGCCACAGTAGAAGTGTTTTGTGTTTAACCACACACACATACATACACATACACATATACATATACATATACACAGTACATGCATTGGGGATCTGGGGCGGATTTCATGAAAGGTCTCAGACTTAGCCCAGTCTCAGGCTGAGTCAATGGCTCAAGTCTGAGCCTTTTTGCTCAGCTTAGTCTTTGTCACAAATGGTTTTCACAGAAAGGGTCTCAGTTAAGACCAAGCTTATCAAATAACCACAGTGGTTTTTTGAGTCATGTGACCCATTTTTTGTAGTAGAAATATTCTACTGATGACATATATGTTTCTTGTTTGACACATACTATCTCTGATAAAATCCTGTTTTTCAATGGGAGACCTTGTGAACATGTAAAACCAGCCATACACTACTTCAGTATTTTGTTTTATATATTTCTACCTTATTTTCAGACATTTCAAATTTTGAAGTGGAGAAAGAGTTATGGCGGCCATATTTCAGCCTTTGTTTACAAAACTTAAGCCCACTTTCTACCAGTCTCAGCATTTGAGCCAGTGGCTCAGCCAAAGCTTAGACTGAGACCTTTTGTGAAATCTCTAAAGGCTGAGCCCATGGGCTCAAGAAAAACATTCCAATAATTTGAGACAAAAGTTTCAAATTTGAGCCTGAGACCGGGCTAAGACCTTTCGTGAAATCCATCCCTGCACTCATTCACAGTGTAGTGTTTATTAGTGTACTAGTTGGAGCCTTATAATATTACATGCCCCCTTGTAAAAGAAGAAGCTGAAGCATTCATTAATCTTCAAAAATCTATTTAACGCAATTGTTATATGGAAGGTTTTTGTAGCCTCTAAGATAGGCGAGAATCATTCTGAACATAGAGACTGTTTCATGTACCCTATTTTTGGACAGAACAGAATACTGTTTTCACAAATGAACAGTACACAGGTTAAAATGAGATAATCATTTGTACTTGATAAATTGCTTTTATGTGTTTTGCTCACACTCTTGATTTATATTGGTGGTTGAATTTATGGGTAAAATGTTACTAAATTTACAACACTAATTCTCCAAAATACATTTCTTTCCCAGCATACCAATTACAAGTGGGAAAAGGAAGTTATCCTCTCTTTTTTATTTAGCAGTCATTAAGTGCAGATGAGTCATTGTAAACAAGGAAAGTTTACACATATTTGAAACAGAATTCTACATCACTGATTTTAACTCTTGTTAAACACTGTAGGAAGGTTACACATTTGTTACAAAGAGAAAAAGAAAAAACACAATACAACTATACATTTGACACTCATTTGTAATGTGTAACTGAGTTTTGTTTTTTTTTTGTATTTTTTTACAAATACAGTTGTTGTCCTTCATTTTGCTGGTATCTGTAGAATGTGAAAATATTTACAATGATGGTGCACAAGTACATTTAAATGTAATATTGCATGTACATGTATATCCAGTTATTTTTTGTTCACTGATATAATCAGAACAACAAACATATTATGTTTCACAATTTGGTAGTTATTTCTGGCTATGAGGGCTAAATCGTGATGGTTCTTTCCCAACTCTACCACTCTTGGTCCCATAGGGGTGAGATTTGGTAAACATTGGGTGTTGTTTTGATGGACTTTGTGGAACAGAATCTTGATTTGGTTGGTTGCTTTTAACTTCATCTGGCCCATTATTTTGCAGTTGCCTGGGGTGGTGCATTAAACATTTCCTATTTCTTCTTTATAAGCCTCCATCTTTAGTTTCAACTGTGTAAGAGTGGTCGTCAGGCCTCCTTTCATTAACATTGACTGGTCGCCACTGACCCGTTGACATTTTATGATTTGCCCTTTGGCCAGATCTTAATGGCTTCAGTGGTCTAGAAGATCTATCATAATATTTTTCTGCCTCTCCTGGCACATGGATCTTTGTCTAACAGCCATAGAGGGTTTTACCACTTTTAGCTTCAAATGTGTGTCAGTTGCCGATAGTAGTGACCTTAGGATTTGACTCATGAGTAACTTGGCTAGGGATTCTAAGCTGTGTACAGGTGTGCGTCTCAGCCCTAGTAATATAAGGTACAGATCCTTTCTGCTCTCCTTGGCTTTGGTGAGGAGATGCTTCACCACTTGAACAGACTTTTCACTTAGGCCGTTTGTTCTGGGATATAAGGGGCTTGAGGTTGCATGTTTGAAGTCCCATTTTCAAAGGCAGCAGATGAATTCTTCTTGGATAGATGGATATAGACGTGTGTGTCATCTGCGTAACAATGAAACTTTACTCCTTTGTGTTTACCAATAACCAAATTATTGGGGATTGTATAGAAAGAAAATAACAAAGGACCCAACACAGAGCCTTGGGGCACACCAAACAGGAGTTTACAAAGATCGGAAAGAGTAGAACCAAGTTTCTGATGATTTTATCGACAATATCTTGAGTAACTTGAGTAAAGATAGTAATTTTTGGGGGGTCAGAAGAAGGATGAACATCTATTTTGATGCCAGAGGGGATGAAAGTATCTCTAATTATTTTGATTTTATTATGGAAATATGAGGCAAACTGGTTGGCTAATGCCTTGTCAGAATCGTGAGGTGGAAGTGTCATGCCAGAGACCCTACCCAGGGTTTTTGCAGTACATGCCAGTTTTTTAGGATCTTGACTATTATCAGAGATAAGTTTACTATAGTAGTTTGACTTATCCTTATTAACCAATGAATTACATCGTGCAATTTGGCGATGAAGTTGACTTCTATTCAATGGATTCTTGCTCCTGCGCCAAGTTCTTTCAAACTGACGTCTAAGGGATTTAGCACATCGATAAGAATCAGACACCCAATCAGTAGAATCTTTCTTTTTCAATCTAGATATGAGTGGTGCATGCTTGTCGAGAACATCTGCCAAGTCATGTACATATTGGTTCTAATGGTCTACAGCAGAATCAGTGGGTGATTTCACAAAGGAAGTATTTTAAAGATCAGAGCGGAAATCGGACATGTTGATACGGTGGTACCTTCTATATTTAACCTTATTTTGAGTATGAGCAGCTTGATGAGGTAGGATAATTGAGCATTTGACTAGTGCATGGTCAGATACAAAATCACCAATTTTGACATCAATAATAGTATCTTGATCGATGGGAGAAAGAATGAGATCAAGTGTGTGGCCAAGCAGATGGGTAGGTTGATTAACGAACTGTTTGAGATCACATGAGTCAAGAAAGGTCATAAATTTATAACCATCACCACCGGAAACATCGACATGAATGTTGATATCACCGAAAATATGATATGAGGAGTTGATGGATGACAAGAAACTGACATAAAAAGGACATAAATTCTTCCTGAAGTTTGCAGGTACATGATCCTGGAGGGCGATAGACACAGGCAAGCAACAGTGAACTGCCATGAAGTGCCAGAGACACCACCATATTTTCAAATGACTGGTAGAAAGGAGATTCCATTTTATGTAGGCTGTAGGGTGATCTAATGAAAAAACCAACACCGCCACCTATACCTGAGGGACGAGGCCTTTGAGGAAATATGTAATCAGCAGGAGTGATGGATCGTAAAAAACTGTCTGAATCATAGGGGTGGACATGTGTTTCGGTGAGACAAAGAATGTCAAGATCATTTGATGCTACAATATCAGCAAGGAGGGGCCCTTGTTCCTTACAGATCTTGTGTTCACTACACCCAGTGTAAGGGGACCAGGACTGAGGGACACATCTCCACTCAATAATAGTAACAACATCAACCCTCTACCATTAACCGAGTTTGAAAATTTACGACAGGCACACAGGCACCCTAACACCCCACACTACAGCCTCACCTTAAGTTAAACCCACCCGGCCACCAACAACAGTAGTATACATAAACTGAATGAATCAAAACAAAATAACCCAAAAGAAAACAAACAAGACACAAGTTAGTTAGTGGGATTCACCTAATATTTGATTTAAATCAAATATTTCATGGAAATGTACAACAATAATTCCCGGTATAATGGGGATAATACCCGGTGTTTTAGGAAGTTGGTATAACAATGAGTTACTGAAGATAAAACTATAAAAACACGATCTAACTACAGATAATATATATTATGCAATATTTTGAGGTAGTTTTAGTGTGAAAATGATGTATATATGCATTAAAAACAACCGTTGTTGAGAGGATTTTTCTAAGAAAGCGTCTCCGCTAAGAAAGCGTCTCCGCATATGCTTCAAGATCCTTGACACAAACTGAAAAACTATGCTCAAATTGAAAAGGATCTATATGCCATAGTTTTTGCATGTGAGTGTGCAAGTTCCATCAGTACATATATGGCAAACGTGTATATGTTCAGTCTGACCACAAACCTCTGGAGTCAATCCTGAAAAAAGCTCTGGTGGTCGCCCCAGCACAATTGCAAAGAATGATGTTGAGGCTCCAGAAATATGATGTCCACTAGCTTACAAAAATGGAAAAGAAATTCCTGTGGCGGATTCCATTGAGAAAGCCACTTGCTCAGAGATCAGATGATCTTCAAAAATGCATTAGAATGCAAGTTCACACAGTCATCTGGAGCCTACCTGTCTCAGATGAGAAACTCAGAAAGATCAAAAGCTCCCCACAGGATGATGAAATGTTGTGTAAACTATAAAAACAATATTACAGGCCAGCAGAACGAGAGCAGTGCTCTCCACTAGTACAGCCCTATTGTAATATTCATGATGAGTTGGCGACTATGGATGGCCTGATTTTCAAAGGAGACATTATTGTAATTCCATCAGTGCTACACACTAAAATGTTACTCCCGATATACCAGAGTCATCTGGGTATAGAGAAATGTCAACACAGAGCAAGACAAGTGCTCTTCTGGCCAAATACGAATAAAGACATCAAGAACATGGTTACCTCTTGTGCCACTTGTCAGAGACATAGAATGTCAAATCCAACAGAGCCCATGATACCACACCAGATCCCTGATCACCCATGGCAAATAGTAGGCACTGATTTGTTTGAATGGGATGGAAGCAACTTCCATAGCCCATAGTCAACTATTACAGCCACTTCATTGAGATTGAGTGACTCCAAAACAGCAAGAGTGTCACTGTCATCAAGGAAATGAAACCAACTTTTGTCCGACGTGGCATTCTGGAAAGGGTCATCAGCGATAACGGTCCATGTTATGCAAGCCATGGGTATGCAGTATTTGCAAAGGATTGTTGAACAGGTGCCTGGACGATATAAAGGAATAGATGTCAGCCAGCAAACTCAAACTTAATCCAGACAAAACTGTCAGGCGGTTCCTTACTCATGATGCTTCTGTACTTGTGGCCACTGCTCTTGTAAGCAGTCAGTTGGACGACAGTAACTCACTTTTTGGGAGTCTCTCTAAGTTCAATCTTCGTAAATTACAGTGCATCCAAAACAGTGCTGCCAGAATCATATCAAATACCAGTAGATACACTAGTATAACCCCTGTTCTTAAGAATCTGCATTGGCTTCCTGTTGAACATCGCTCAGTCTTTAAAACTGCTACCCTTGTCTATAAGTTTCTGCACACTGGTTTTCCCAAGTATTTTGCTCCATACATCTCCTCCTAGAGCAGCTCCTACAGCACCAGGCGCAGTCAGAGTGGTGGTAATTTCCTTGTCATCCTCAAGTTTCAACCCTCAATCCACAAATCTGTCAAACAGTTTGGTCATAGTTTTGCCTTCAATGCTCCCACTGTTTGGAATGCTCTTCCTGAGGAGATTCGTGCGTCCCCCTCTCTTGCCTCCTTCAGAAAACAGCTCAAAGCCCACCTTTACACCAAGGCATGCCCTCCTTAGTTTCACTCACCCTGGCGTTCTCCATGGTGCTGAACTTTTTTCTGTCCCTGGACATTGGAATTGGTTGACTGTTTTTGTTTTGTTGCGCCTTAGAGTCCCCTTCCTATTGGGGAGATTAAGCGCTATAAAAGTCCAATTAGAATTAGAATTCTCAGTGTATATCGCAACGCATCAGCTTGTATATACATATCTTTTTTGACATCATAGTATGCTAGCATCTCTACTACTGTAATAAGTGCTTTGACTCTCTGAAACACATTTTTTGTATTGGAGTCCCATACACATTCTGCTTTGTCCTTCAACAAGTTTCTCAGTGAATGAGTTTCTTCGGCTAGATGGGGCAGGAATTTGGACAGATAATTAACCATGCTGGGGAAAGTTTCTAGCTCCTTTTAATTGTGAGGTGGCTCCATGTTGCACATAGCAGATATTTTTTATGGATCTGCTTGTAATCCCTTCCTGGTGATGAGATTGCCAAAGAAACTGAGCTCTGTTGACTTGACTACACTCTTGGCACTGTTTAGCTTAATTCCATGCTCCCGAGATCTCTGAAGCATATTAGCAAGGTTTCTGTCATGTTCTTCAACTGATGATCCACAGACAAGTATGTCATTGGTAATGGTTTCCAGTTTCAACACCACTAAGGCCTTCATATGTCTCATCTACAGTTTTCTGGAAAATATCTTTGGAGGTATGTAAACTAAAAATAAGTCTATAAAACTTGTACCTTCCAAATGGGGTGTTGAAGGTTGTCAGCACAGAGCTCTCATTGTTGGGCTTTATCATCCAGAAACCAGGTTGATAGGCAAAGCGACTATAGTATTTTGCTGTTGTGAGTTTAGCTGTCACCTCCTATAGTGTCTTTGACCTGTAATGCTCATGTTTTAGTGCACAATTAAGATGTTTTGGGTCCAAACAAATTCTGATACCTTTGTTGTTTGGTTTTTCGGAGATCATCATGGAGTTCACCAATTCAGTGGGTTGTGTGACCTTTGAAACAATCCCTTGGTTTTCATCCTATCAAGTTCTTTCTGCACGATGTCTCAGAGACCATATGGTACTCTTTGTAGTGGGTGAACTACTGGAGCCACTGTCAGATCAACTTTCAGGAAGTACTCACCTAGAAGTAATCCAAGAACATCAAATAGATCAGTGAACTTCTTTAGGATGTTATCCTTTGTGTCTGTTACAGACAGGACTAGCTTGATCAATTTGAGATCAGTACATGCCCTTAAGCTTAGAACTGGAGGTGCTGTGGTTTTAAGAATGTAGAATTCCAAGTTCAGCTTTGTCACTTTATGGGAGCAGGGCAATGTGCACTTACCATGTACATCAAGAGGTTTTCCACTGTAACCATGTAACTTGTGGTCTGTTGTGAGCAGCTTCACATTTGAAAATTAGTTTTGAAAGTGGTTCATGGGCATTGTTATGACCTGTGCACCAGTATCAAGTTTGAACTTTACTGACTTTTCACCGACGTTTACATTTGTGAACACCTGGTCAGCCATTTGCTGTGGTCAATCTCTTTCCACCATTTCCACAAAGAAGTTGCTTACCAGATCAGTTGGCGAGTCTTCATTGTCAGCAGCTACTGTGTGTGTGCTTTCTTTGTTACTTTTGCCCTACACACTTTAGTTACACTTTTTTCCCTTGGCTGGGCATGTGCTTTTTTGATCATGAACAGACCCACAGTTTGAACAAGGTCAGTGTCTGAGACTTTGTTCAGTCTTGTTACAATTTGAGTGGTTTGCTCTCCCTCAGTGCTTTGGAGTGACACCATGAACTTCAATTATTTTTATTTCACATTGCACGTAGTTCGGACTGTGACAGCTCATGTGTCATGGCAATATCCACAACAATGTCTAGTGTCATATCTGATCCGTTATTTATGAGCTTCTCTCCCACAGCTGGATAATTAGTTCCGAAGACAATACGGTCCCTCACCATTTCATCTTGTTTGTCAAAGTTGCAGTCCATTATCAGAAGTTCTGTCAGGAAGTGGTCGAATGATTTGCCTCTGTGGTGTTGCTTGTCGTAGACGTTATACCTGGCAAACACAGGGTTGGACTTTGGAGTAACATACTCTTCAAATTTGGTGTAGTAAATTTCCAGTTTCTCTTTCTTGTCAGCTGAGATTGTGCTTTCAGAGCCATTGTAGACATCCCTGCCATTTTCTGCTATCCAAAAAAATAGGTAAGCACACTTCTTCTGACTTTCCTTTGAGGGGCCCTTTGAACATTGGATATTTGCTTACTTCTGACACCATGAAATATTTTCTTGGTATTACATCTCTGTGACTATAACACACAAATATACAAGTCAAGTAAGCATCTAATTTATTCAAGCAAGATGTTACAGTGCAGGCTGCCACAGTAGAAGTGACTTGTTTTAACCACACACACATATACATACACATCAGTACACGCATTGAGGATCTACACTCATTCACAGTGTAGTATTTACTAGTTAGAGCGTTATAATATAACAGAAACAACTTCTATCTCATGGCAAAAAGACAAAAAAGAAAGGAAAACAGTTCTATGTCCCTTCCTGGGCTCCGTATTTTCATGTGTTTACGAGGTTTCCAATTATAAAACTGCATTTACCAGAGATAAAGTTTAAGTTTATTTGGGTTTTAACGTTGTTTTCAACACTGTATTGGTCATAACATGACAGCTAGTTTATGGAAAGAGGAAACCAATACATACAGATGGTAATTCTGAACTTTAATCTGCCAACCATCAATAAGAAACTACCATCTTTCCCATTTAGATTTCGGGTTTTAACCGCCGACCTCAGTGGTGGAAGCCGAGAGTGCTACCACAGCACGACCATGGCCCCACCAGAGATAAAGAGCAGTAGTGATATATTCACATCCGACATTTGATATCAAGGCTATAAATCAAGGGTCAACCTCCAGAGGTAAAGCTAGTGGTTGTTTGTTGGTGACTCACAGAATCCAGTACAGAATCTTGATCAATTATATGTAGTAGCTTTTTTAACTTTGTAACTACCTTACAATTTAACTTATTTGAAAGTATTTGGCATGACCTATGTACCAAGTAAGTAAAACAAGATTTTCTTTCAAAATACCAAAACACTTACAGAATAGTTAACAATTACACGATTACGTTTTACCTTTTTCAGACTTTTTTTTCTTGTAACAGGCAGATACAACTATGATTATGATGATGACCAGTAAGCTAGGACATACACACATAAGGATAAGATCTGGATTCAATCTTCCATTTTCTGTAATAAAAGATATAATGTAAAATAATATTACAACACCTTGATAATACAATTTTCTCCAGACACTGTAAATTCTAAGATGCTGAAATGGAAACCAAATGGCTAAAAAATTGCCAAGGTGTCTCTTACTATAAAACACTTAGAGAATGCCAAAGATAGATCCACATGCACTTAACATACTCTCAGACAAATTCATCAATATGTCAAAGTTTTAGTCTTGAAAAAATATTTCCACAGGTCCTAGCTATTTATCTTCAATGCATCGATCAAATAATTACTACAACAATAGTTTTACTTATGATGCACCTACCATATGGGATAACTTGCCTGATGACAACAGATTGGCTACCATTTTGACAACATTTAGATAAAAATTAAAAGCCTATTTGTTTTCAAAAGCCTATCAGTTTTAGTTTTTCCCCTTCTCTGGTGCCTTCATGGTTGCTGACATTTTTACATCTCAGAATAATTGAAATTGAACTCTCGTTTTGATTTGTTCTGCCTTACAGTCTGCAGTCAGTAGCAATTAAGAGCTGTAATACTTCAATTATAATTAGAATTAGAATTAAACCAGATAATACAGAGGCATCAGCACATGTTACAAGACCATGATACTCTGTATTAAATTACAAGACCTGTGTTAATGAAGTGCAACAGCTGAGAGTCAACTGTTGTCAAAGTGAGACGAAATTTTGAAAATATTTTAGACAAATTGAATTTTCAGAGTACATTGTGAATTGTTGAAGCTGAGATAATTTTATCTCAAATATTTGTCTTCTGCTACACTTTACTATTAATGGTGCAAATTATGTTTGTTACTTGCTGGAGTTTTGACAGGCCATTAATGAGAGTGTTGAAGTATTAACAGCTCTCCTTCTGACGTCATTAAGTATTTGTTGACAAATATTTTACTCTTCCTTGAAATTTTGAGTTTACGATATCATATTTCTGCATGTATTTTAATCAAGCCAAACCAGAAAAAGCAGTGTAAAAATATCTTTATAATGACTTGCATAATGCGTGGGTTAAACAGTTTTGAAAATATTTTTGAAAATGTAGAATTATTGTTTGAACAATTTTGAAAATATTTATAAAAAAAATTTATTTACGGACACTGAGTAGACATACATAACCATGTATAACTGTATCATTCACACATAACAGAATCTATGGCTCCTTCGTTTGTATGATGTCAAAATATTTATGTAATTTGATTGAGTTGGCTTATTTTATAAATTATATTTAGTGAAGGGTTCTTTATTTGGTGTAGAATGGTATAGTTTGTTGTTGAAAAAAAGAAAAAGATACTTACCAATTTAATTATAACTATACAGTCAAGTCTCCGTAAATTGAGGCATCTATTTTTACTTTTAAAACATAAAAAGATGCTCTGATGATTTCATTTTCATTAAAAAAGTAATTTGGTGAGATAAAAAACAGCTTATAAATGAAATAAGCCCATAAACAAAAAGCAAAAAAAAAATAGCAAGTCTTTTTAGAAGAATATAATGACAGTCATCTAGTAATAATAATAATATATTATAATATATGAAAGACATCAAATAATACATTGAAATAGCATGGTTTTGTATAGTCATTGTAAGTTTTAGCAGCAGTTCATTAATCTTTAACAGCCTTTACAGATTAATGTCATGCTGCTAAAACCTACAACACCCAACAAAATAATGTTATTGTACTATTGTTTCAAACCTGAAATTGTAATGTAAAAAATAAATTTGTTTACAAGAGCACCTCCTGAATTCAGACTACTGACGAGCAGATCCTATTTCATGCAAGATATATCTTTTATAATGCGTGGGTTAAACAGTTTTGAAAATATTTTTGAAAATGTAGAATTATTGTTTAAACAATTTTGAAAATATTTATAAAAAAAAAAAAATTTATTTACGGACACTGAGTAGACATACATAACCATGTATAACTGTATCATTCACACATAACAGAATCTATGGCTCCTTCGTTTGTATGATGTCAAAATATTTATGTAATTTGATTGAGTTGGCTTATTTTATAAATTATATTTAGTGAAGGGTTCTTTATTTGGTGTAGAATGGTATAGTTTGTTGTTGAAAAAAAGAAAAAGATACTTACCAATTTAATTATAACTATACAGTCAAGTCTCCGTAAATTGAGGCATCTATTTTTACTTTTAAAACATAAAAAGATGCTCTGATGATTTCATTTTCATTAAAAAAGTAATTTGGTGAGATAAAAAACAGCTTATAAATGAAATAAGCCCATAAACAAAAAGCAAAAAAAAAATATCAAGTCTTTTTAGAAGAATATAATGACAGTCATCTAGTAATAATAATAACATATTATAATATATCAAAAGACATCAAATAATACATTGAAATAGCATGGTTTTGTATAGTCATTGTAAGTTTTAGCAGCAGTTCATTAATCTTTAACAGCCTTTACAGATTAATGTCATGCTGCTAAAACCTACAACACCCAACAAAATAATGTTATTGTACTATTGTTTCAAACCTGAAATTGTAATGTAAAAAATAAATTTGTTTACAAGAGCACCTCCTGAATTCAGACTACTGACGAGCAGATCCTATTTCATGCAAGATATATCTTTTATAATGCGTGGGTTAAACAGTTTTGAAAATATTTTTGAAAATGTAGAATTATTGTTTAAACAATTTTGAAAATATTTATAAAAAAAAAAAAATTTATTTACGGACACTGAGTAGACATACATAACCATGTATAACTGTATCATTCACACATAACAGAATCTATGGCTCCTTCGTTTGTATGATGTCAAAATATTTATGTAATTTGATTGAGTTGGCTTATTTTATAAATTATATTTAGTGAAGGGTTCTTTATTTGGTGTAGAATGGTATAGTTTGTTGTTGAAAAAAAGAAAAAGATACTTACCAATTTAATTATAACTATACAGTCAAGTCTCCGTAAATTGAGGCATCTATTTTTACTTTTAAAACATAAAAAGATGCTCTGATGATTTCATTTTCATTAAAAAATTAATTTGGTGAGATAAAAACAGCTTATAAATGAAATAAGCCCATAAACAAAAAGCAAAAAAAAAATAGCAAGTCTTTTTAGAAGAATATAATGACAGTCATCTAGTAATAATAATAATATATTATAATATATGAAAGACATCAAATAATACATTGAAATAGCATGGTTTTGTATAGTCATTGTAAGTTTTAGCAGCAGTTCATTAATCTTTAACAGCCTTTACAGATTAATGTCATGCTGCTAAAACCTACAACACCCAACAAAATAATGTTATTGTACTATTGTTTCAAACCTGAAATTGTAATGTAAAAAATAAATTTGTTTACAAGAGCACCTCCTGAATTCAGACTACTGACGAGCAGATCCTATTTCATGCAAGATATATCTTTTTATTTCCAGATTAACCTAAAATTTTATTTTTAAATGTTTGCCCTGTGATAAAACTTAAATTTATGTGAGGGTAAACACCACCGTGTTGCAATAGCTTCAGACATGAAATCATTAAACTTGAATTCTATTCTAAGACTTGATAAGCTTTTAGAAATTTAATATGACTAGTCATTACTTAAATGTATGAAGATTCTTCAAAAATGAATGTCCAACTTGTGTCAACTCTTAAAGTATTTTGAAGCAGTAAAAACAGAGAATATCGATCACTTCATAATATGATGGCATGTCGCCATATTTCACCACAAAGAAAGACAATAAATTATGAAGATTTTGAAAACTGAGAAATTAGAAATTACATTAAATATAATTGATGTTGAAATTCTTTCACACTGAGTATTTGCATCAAGTCAATTTATTGTATAATTCATGCTCTGTCCAGTTTCTGGGTCAGTGATACTGTCCAAGCTTTCCTGGTAATTTTTCTGTCCTTTTTTCCTATACAAGACTTTAAAGTGCTATTCAGAGCCACCATTAAGTCCTGCTACCCAGCTAACTATTATGCTATTGTGAGACTTTTACAGAATAAAAGCTGTTTGAGTAGATTATAATTGTTAAAAGCGAGAAAATCAAATTTGAATGGAATGTAGCACAACAACAGATATCACTGTATCTATTCCAAAGTCAGGTAAATTTTATCTCATTCAGCAAGGTTTTTTTAATATCGGAGTATAAACACAAAATTTATTACCCCCTGGTTAGGAGGTTATGTTTTCAGCTGGGTTTATCTGTCTGTCTGTTTTTGTTTGTGAACAAGATAACTCAAAAACTTATCGATGGATTTTGATGAAATTTTTAGGATATGTCTGAAAAGATAAAATGAAGAAATAATTAAATTTTGAAAGTGATCCAGCTAACTATCTAAATCTTCTGAATCCATGACATGTAATTTTTTCAGACAGATAACTCAAAAACTTATGGATGGAACTTAAAGAAATTTTCAGAAAATTCCTAAATGGTCATAGAATAAGTGATTAGATTTTGGGAGTGATCTGGATCATCTGGATCCAGGCTACCAGATGCATTTGTGAACAAGATAACTCAAAAACAATAACTCAGAAACAATTAAGTGATTAGATTATGGGACTGATCTGGATCACCGTCTGGGTCATCTGGATCCTGGCTTTTTTTAAAAGGACGTTATAGCCAGACAATTTTACGGTAGATTTTGATGATAGTCTAGGAATTGAGCTCCATTGGCAGACGTCTGAGCTCTCTGAGTGCTCTTGTTTTATAAGCAATGGTTAGTATCTGTTCTACAATTAATACCTTAATACAAATTTTGCATATGATGTGTGTTTTTGTAAATACGAGAGCAGACAGTGATATATACTTACAAAATAAAAAACTAACCTTCTTTACCTCTCAGTTTTAGTGTCACATTGAATTTAACTTCTTTGGGTTCACTTTCAATGGCCCAGTTGATGACTTGAACTGTGTAGTTTCCCAGATGAATTTTAGTCACATTTGATATGCAGTAGGTGGTCTGGATATGCTCCCCTTCTTCTGTATTTCTGACATTGGTATCTTGTAGCACAAAGCCACCCTTGGACCAATAAATATCATAGTGACTGACAGGATTCATACAGAATTTCACAGTCAAATTTACAGCAGATTCAAGAGAAGTATACACAGTCATGTCTTCAGGTTTGTTTTTTAATTTTGCTGAGTCTGAAACAGGAAAAACAAAACTGATATAATCATTCATGGAGTGTAGTCCCTTCAGCATCTGATGTAAGGAGAGCATCAGCGCAAGTGTAATCTGATCTAATATGGACTTTTATAGCGCTTAATCTCTATCAATTGATAGACTCTAAGTTGCAACTGAACAAAAACAAAATAATTAATGTTAATCCAGTGACATAACCAGGTCATAACAAGAAGACACAGGGGTGAAAGGAAGGCAATGGTAGATAGGCTTTTGCAAACAGGTAAGTTTTGATCTTTTTCCTAAAGGAAGTAATTGATGTTGTGCTGTGTACAATATCAGGGAGTTCTTCCCAAATCTTAGGAGCAACGAAAGCAAAACTATGGCCAAAAGTTTGATTGACTTATAGACTGAAGAGTGGAATGCAGTTACTGTAAGGTATTGCGTGACTACGTCTGGTGCTGCAGGATCAGTTGCTGAGAGATAAGAATAGTCCAAAATAGGAAGGACAAGTACTGTGCAAAATTGGTAGACCAGTGTTTGGAAATACAACAGCAGTACTACTTAACAGACAGCCAGTGGAGTCACCTTAGCATGGGTGTAACATGAGCATACTTTCTATGATTTGTGACAATACAAGCAAGGGTATTCTAAATAATCTACAGCTTGTACTGATTGAAACATGATAAATCTCTAAACAGCAAGTTATAATAGTCCAGATGACTACAAACCAAGGCATTTGCAGCAAGGACAGCTACTTCAGGAGTAAGACACTGTCCTTTTCTATGAAGGTCACATATTTGGAGGAAGCAGGCTATACAAGTCTGAACATGGTCAGAGAAGGAAATATCTGTATCAAACCACACACCTATGTTTTTGACAATGTCAGCTGGATGGAGAAGACTTCTTACAATATTGACTGTAAAGTGAGAAGAAATTTTTTGGCATTGAACCTTAGAACCAAAGTCAATAAATTCATTTTTTCCAGGGTTGAACTTCATTTCACTAAGAACCATCAATTGTTGCACAACCTGAAGGCAGGCATTCTTGCATGACGGATGGATGTATAACTCGGTATTGTCCATATAAAAAGGAAATTTTATATCTGGATCGAGGCTGATCATTTTGCTTAGAGGAGTTATATAAAGTGAGAACAACAGCAGACCCAGCACAGAACGTTGAGGAACCCCATGGTTGAACTTGGTAACTTCAGATAGTGTCAAACATATCTTGATAACCTGGTCACTTTAGGACAGTTCCACAAATACCAAACCAGAGTTTAAGATAGCCAAGACGAGTTTTATGATTGAAAGTGTCAATCGCCACTGACAAGTCAAGTAACATAAAAGCTGTGGATTCATCAAGTGTCAGAGAGAGATGGACCCCATATTTCATTGACAATAAAGCAGTTTTAGTGGAATGACTTGTTTTTTTTTCAGCAGACTGATAAGGATTTTCCAGTATGTTACTGTTGATGTGTGGTGTTAACTGCTTAGCAACAATTCATTCAACAAACTTGGACAGGAAGAAAAAAACAGATACTGGATTGTAGGTCTTGAGTTCATGGTTGGGTATGGCAGCCTTCTTTATAACGGGTTGACAGCAGTTTTCTTGAAAGCATCGGGGGAAAAGTCTTCAGTAAGAGAATGATTTACCAAATTGATAATGGGTGGCAGGAGGATATCAAGACGATTCTTAAGGATGAATATGGGAGTAGGGTCCAAAAATGCACAATTTAGTGGGAGACTCATTGATAATCTTACGGACCTCATATTCAGTAAGAAGGACAACGGTATTGAAAGCAGAAGGTGCCAGATTAGGTGCATTATTAAAAATACCAGAAGTAGAGGATGCATCCCTGATTTTGCTTAGTTACTTGGAGAAAAAAAAAACAAATATGTCTGCAAGGCTTTTATCTGAGCCATGATCAAGCAGACTAGTTTCAGAGTTGTGGTGCCTTAGTGATAGAATAGAATAGAAACATTTATATAGCGCAAAATTGATGCAACATCCTCTAATGCGCTTGAAATCAAAAAGGGAAAGTCGAGGGACGTTCGAGGTCATGATCCAAGGTTAGCGCCCGCCAGGGAGATGTACTATGGTGGAGGATATGCTAATCTAAACAAGTAGGTCTTTAGCTGGCTACGGAAACCTGTTGTTGTTTGTTGTGATCGTACTGATTGTGGGAGTCTGTTCCATTCTATGGGGGAAGCCACTACAAAACCTCTCCTACCGATGGCCTTTTTGTGAGAGGCTGAGGAAAGAGAAAGACGATTTCCACGTGTTAGACAACTGGTTTTGATCAAGGATGATAGGTATATGGGTTGAGAGAAATTTATAGCCTTGAAAGTAATTAGATTGTACTTAAACAATATACGGTAAGTGATAGGAAGCCAGTGTAGTTTTTGAAGAAAAGGAGTGACATGGCTAGTTCTATCAAGTCTAAAAACAATTCTACAAAGGGCATTTTGTATCTTTTGGAGTTTAGCAACATTGTACTTACTGATGCCATAAAGTAGGGAATTGCAGTAGTCAAGTCGACTACTGATCATTGAGTTTGCAAGCAAGGCTGCAGTTTCCACACTGAGGAATTTACGGATACGTCTTAGGTCCTTAAGGTGGTAGTAGCAGGCTCGACACATATTAGTTATGTGGTTGGAAAAGGTGTTTCCAGAGTCTAAAATTACACCCAGGTTCTTGACTGTATCAGTAGGGGAAATAGAATTTCCGAGAAGTTGAGTAGGGAATTTATTTATGAGGGACTCTCTGGCTTGTCTATCACCTATTATAATAAATTCAGTTTTCTCGGGATTGAGTTTCAATTTCACGCCAGCCATCCAGTTTTGGATACATGTGAGACACTCTGTAAGTTCAGCGAAACTGGAAACAAAATTCCTATTGTCCAATGCTAGATATATTTGGGTGTCATCAGCATATAGATGGTGGGTGACATTGAAATTGGAAATGATATTACTGAGAGGGGTTGTGTAAAGGGTAAAAAGGAGGGGGCCCAGGACAGAACCCTGAGGCACACCATACGGAAGTGAGAACACATCTGAAAAGCTATTTCCTAATTTAACCTTCTGTTTCCGGTTTGAGAGATAGGATCTGATCCACCTCAACACAGTGCCATCAACCCCAAACCAATCTCTTAGGGAATTAAAAAGAATGTCATGGTCGATAGTGTCGAATGCCGCTGAGAGGTCTAGCAGTGTGAGTGCAACAGCCTTACCAGAGTCCAACGAAGCAGCAATGTCATTCTGGATTTTCAACAGCGCTGTTTCTGTGGAATGGAGTCTCCTGTAAGCGGATTGGTTGACATTGGAGAGCCCCTCGCTATCGATATAATTATTTAACTGTTTGGCAACTACTTTTTCGATCAGTTTGGATAAGAAACTAAGGTTGGATACCGGTCTATAGTTTTTTAGGAGATTTCTGTCTAAGTTTGGTTTCTTGAGAAGAGGGGTGACATATGCTGTTTTGAAACATTTTGGGAAACTCCCTTCTTTGAGTGAATAGTTTATAATATTGGTGATTGGAGTGACCAAAATGTCCGCACACTCTTTGACTAGTGTGGTAGGGATTGGGTCCAGGTCGGATGATTTGGTGTTGGATGACCTTAGGATTTTGAGGATGTCATCCTCAGATACAGGCTCAAAAGAGGTCAGGGCACTGCTATTACTCTTCGGTATTGTGAGGGAAACAGGCACTGATGACTCTAAAGCAACTCTGATTTTCACAATTTTGTCACTGAAAAAATGACCGAAAGTGTTAGCTAAATCAGTAGGACTAATATGATCGGGTAGGATGATAGTTGAGGTTTTGTGCAAGATTTTCTTGAAAGTGTTCCACAGAGCCTTGGGGTTACCATTATTTTCAGCAATGACAGTGGAATAGTGCCTGCGTCTTGATTGTTCCAGTAGGAAATTGTAGCGATTGACAGCAGCTCGATATCTTCTCCGGTTGATTGCAGAGTTGTTACTGCGCCATACTCGCTCACACTTGCGCTTCAGACGCTTTGCTGAGAGGATGTCTGAATTCACAAAGCCTTTGTCGGGGTGCACTGGAGCCATTTTCCTCTTTATTGGGGCATGCTTGTCTAGAATGCTGCGCAAGGTGTTGAAATATTGGTGACTGAGCAAACTGGCTGTTCTGTGGGGATGCTTGATTAGATCAGAATTCAGGATGTCCTCTTTAAAATCCGTGATGTTTATCTTGTGAATTTTCCGGGTATTAACTTGTCTAAATTTGCAGGGAACCTCAATAGGTATATTGACCGAAAAAGTGATGGCAAAATGGTCAGATAGCCCAGCTATAACCTTAGCGCAGAGTGCCTTTGAAAAGGTGTCCCTCACACATATGACATCTAATATATGGCCATGAATGTGTGTTGGGGAATCAATAATTTGGGTGAAATTATATTGGCAGAGGGAATCATTGAATTTCTGCGACCAACTGTCCTGTTTATCCAGGTGTAGATTTAAATCACCTAATATTACATTTTCACAACATGATAAGGCAGCACCTTCGACAAAGGAACTGAAATCCTCAATGAAATTGGCTTTGGAAACATTGGGAGGCCTATACACAGTATGGAAAACAATATCCTGAGCATTGCCTGTGGATAGGTGAACAGATATGGACTCGAAGGTATTGAAACACGGTTGAGGCAGAACCTTAAAATCAATATCATCACGGATGAAAAACCCGACACCACCACCTCTCCCCTGCTGGCGTGGAACATGAGTACATTTATAGCCCGGAGGAGTGACACTTGCTATAAAGCTGTCTGTGTCGTCTGGTCGAAGCCAGGTTTCAGTGACCGCAATAATATCAGACTTATTGCTATTGATAAATTCTGCAAGAGCAACAGACTTGTTTCTAATGGATCTAATGTTTATTAGACTCCCAGTTAGAAGGCTAGTATTTGGGCCAGGATTTATACTGACATCCCCTGAGAGGATCAACAAGATGGACACCCATGGGCTGACATGTTTATATGAATGTGTTACCCTACGAATATGTCCTTGTATAGCCAAAAAGGCATAATTGACCCCATTGAGACATGGGTGAATGCCAGAAGCAAAATATATGGTTGAATAGGTGGGGAAAGAAAAAGTGATGGCCCAGTTGGTTGTGCCAGGTAATTTGCTTGCAGAGCCTTGATCTGTTCAACTGTGTCTTATGTTTTCTCTACATCCATTCAAATTGCCCCCGATATGAATCAGACAAACATTCTGCTGAC
Organism: Sabellastarte sp. h YS-2021; assembly: GCA_964017235.1. Lineage (NCBI taxonomy): Eukaryota > Metazoa > Annelida > Polychaeta > Sabellida > Sabellidae > Sabellastarte > Sabellastarte sp. h YS-2021. The sequence continues at coordinate 16,519,466 of OZ024933.1, forward strand.
AGCTGCCTTGCCATGTGTTAGATGATAAGAGCATGCTTGTCAAGTACATACTGTTCATATAATTCTGCAACAGTTCTTTCAGGAGATAAATGGTATATTGTTGAGGTCGTTGAGAATCTGGTAAATATGGTTCTTGCGGTACCAATGATAAGAGACAAATTGTTCAATACTAGTTCATGAACAGGAGAAATCAAGTTTGCATCTAAACACAGCATGGCCAGATATGAAGTCTACATCACTAACATTCTGGACAAAATTGAAGTCACAAGGAGATATCAAAATGCCCAGAGTGTGACCAAGAATATCGTTTGGGCCAATAACCCCTTGAAACACATTATAACACTGAAGAATGTCATGAAACCTGGACCAGTCACCAAACTCAACATCCAGATGAAACTGGTGAAGATACAATACAGGGAGAGAATGTTTTTCTAGACAGGAAACTAACACCACTGCCCAGTTTAGTACACCGCAGGTTTTGGATAAATTTATAATTGGTTGGTGTCAGAGAATTAAGGAGGCCATCGGTATCAGTGAGTCTAATATCAGTCTCAGCCAGATCCAGGATGTCCAAGTAACTGCATTGAATGAGGTCGAGAATGAGGTTATTGAATGAGGTTATTGCAAATTGAATGATGTTATTCCCAATACACCTGTAATTTACAGAAACAAAATTGTTTAGCCCATGGTTTAAAAAAACAACATCTCCACATAACTACAGGAGTAGGAGTAAGTTTTAGTAGTTTCAGTTGTGGGGGACCTCTTTTGTATTGTCAAGATAATAATATTTACATAGCAAAACAGGGTGCCCAAAATATTACGAAAATAAGGATAATGAAGAGGCTTAACACAACAGCATATTGCGATATTTTTTGTAATTTATTCTAGGAAAACTGAAAACTCAATAACCGCCATGACCTCACTAGAAAATACCATATTTTACTAGTCAGAAACTGACAATAAAAAATTAAATAAAAACTAATGCACAAGAAGTATTAGACTGGGAAACAGTCATCTTTGACCGAAAAGTAACTGATATTGCTACCTGACCTTCACCCGGTCTGATTTTCGTACAGCTTTTTTCAGGTTACCAGTTTATTAATCCGGAAGTATTGTCATGAATAGTGAAAGTTTGTGATTACTTTTAAAAAGTAAATTTTTGATATCAATTTGTTAAAATTATTATAAAAATATTTAATAGGACTTCTAAAATGACATATTGGAAGTACAGTGAAGTAATATTTGGTTTAACAGTTCAATTGAAAGCAAGAGCATATTTTTGGGTAACAAAAACAGATTAGCAATGCATCATAACTAATCCACATTTTTTATTGAACACAAATTATATTCAATTATTTTGCAATAACTTTATACAGTGAAAGGGTGTCACAACATCATTGTGTGCACAATAATACTTGGACCAAAGATAGATAATGTTTATTTTCCTCTATAATTGATAAGTGTAACTATGAATGGTAATTATCCAAAATTGTGGCAGATGCCAGGCTCTTTGTGATTTGGAAACGAAAATAAAGAAATGTTTGAAAAGTAATAACATGCTAAGTTCACTTAGCACATCTGGTAAAAAACTGATAAACCAAGAATATTTGTCAATATCACTATGCCTTAACCAATTTAATTTTACACGAGGAAATGATGATATATTTATACCATCTTTCAAAATAATATTCAATTTTTTCCAGATATTATCTAAAAGTTTATAAATATTATTTTCATCGTTTTTCTTTTTTTGGAAATTTTTTGAAAGGGTAACAGATTGATTTTAGCTACGTTGACACTTAATTAGCTATTTTATCTGTTTAATTGCATACACAATAATATTGGTTTCAGGTATTCTCATACAGTAAATGACTAAAGTCCAAAACCAGACAAAAACCAATGAAATAAAGAAATCAAAACTGAAACAGCAACACATGTATTTATCCAGTGGACAAAGAGGAATATACCAGGAAATAATCAACTGGAACTGGATAGAAATATAATTTGCATATGGAGACCATATGGTACTGAACAATAAAACAAAATTCCTTTTAACACTTTTGTCATGCTGCTAAAATAGAAACAAAAAGTCCCAAAAGACATTTCTCGACTCCCCACACCCCCACAATACATTCAGATTTCACACCCTCAGAGCCTGACACTAGAACATTTTATATTTGCTGAGAATTGGAATTGGCCTTTTAAATTAACCTACCTTTTAAGGTGTAGAAGTCTGGACTGTGAGCTCACACTCTTTGGGCCTCAGGTTTGAACTTAGACTGTGAGAGGTACAGGGTTGCAAGTGACTCTGGCTTGTTTTGAACTAATTTGTTTAAATGAAAACTTTCATTTTGGTCAGGTTTGAGCATATCCTGTGGTGGTATTGAGATAAAACTATATAACTGGGGCTCAGAGTTCAGTATAGAATATTTGGACATTACTTTAATATAAAGTGGTATAATTGTTTTAACTAATTATAATTGTATTTGGGTATTGTAAGTAAATATTCCTATCTTTTTGCCTCCACTTAGGTTTAGGCATTATAATTTATTTTTACATGTCCAGCGCTCACTTTGTAATTATTTTTTCTCTATTTCTATATTTTGTAAAATTCACATTCAGTAAAAGTTCTGAAAACAGTCCAATAGACCTTAAATGGGTCAAAAAACACACAGGTCAATGCCATGTATATTTTTGGTTCACTTTACAACACTTGATTGGTTTGGAAGCTTCAGCCTGGTAAGATATCTTTCAACAAAGAAGAATGATAAAAATAATAAACCTAAGCTTTTCTGCAACAGGAGAAGGTGCTCCTGTATGGGGCATGGGGTAAATAGGACTGTTACATGGGATTGTGGTTGTATTTGGTTTATACCTTCACAAATGATAGGCCATATGCGATGGCTGTCATTCTGCTAACTGGTGTATTGCCATTGCTATTGAGTAATAGTTTTTGAGTGTTGTCTCTGGTCCCTCAGCAAGCATTTGTTTAATTAGTGGGCATTGAAAACTGGTCAAAGTGAGCATCACCAAATTGTTTGATTTTCAGGAGTAAAAAAATCAGCCCACATCCTGTGTGGGCTATCCTTTATGTGAGACTTTATGTTGTAAACTAGGTCACAGTCAGCATCATTCAGATATTGACCTTTTTGACCATCAAAATGCAAAGAGGTTTGTAACCAATGCATATTGCCTAAGATCCTCTTAGGTGTTATACTGATATATCTTTAACACTGTGTCAATAATAGCCTCATACATCTGGTAGCCAATGCAGCACCTTTTTGTCTATATTAATAAACATGAAACTTTATTATGTAAGCACCAATAATATATGGACAATTGGTGCACCACAGCGTGGGAGTGATTTTTCTAAGGGTAACTGACTCATTATTTCCCGAAAATTGGATTTAATTTTTAAAAAATGACATACTATTACAGAACATTAAGTGAATATGTTTAAACAAGAAGACAATCAATTCAAAATAATATATTATCTACTAGCATTAACTCTATGCCATCTAAAAGCCTTTGATATAAGTTTATAACTTTTTTAAATAATAAGGACACAATCGTGTAAATATTGACAGAATATCACACAAGTAAAAGTTTTAATCAGGCACACACGGTCTATTGAAATAAAATGATATTTGACAAAAACACCACATATATTTTCCTGTGTGATACTAAAACGCCTTATTTGTTTAATTTTAATCATTATGTATAGTTATGGTACAAAAAATGAAAATGATTTGGCACATAAGCTTGTACAACAGAACTTACAATACACTTCCAAAGTTCTGCTGCCACTGTTTCTTCCTCCAATGCTAGTCACGGTACACTTGTAAGTACCTGCTAGTTCTTTGTACCCAAGATCTTTTAGCTGTAAAATTTGACCCTTATTTATGAGAGCGCTTCCTGAAAACAAAAAATAGCTGTGAAACAATGTACAAAATACAGAATTTATTATGTAATATGATTATACAATTTATATTTATTTGGTGTTACCAATGTTTATGCAAACATAGAACTACCATATTAGGATAAAATGGGCACAGTTAAGATGTGAAATCATGATACTGTCCAGAACTCCACCAGAAATTTGCTGGATGGCGCACGATCCAGTAAGTTGCCTGTCATAGCAGTTGTTTTCAACCTTAACTCTACTTTTAGGGTTCACAGTCTCAATCCTAGGCTTGAACTCTGGTCAGCCAATCACAAATCAGGGCAACAGGGTTTTTTTGGCTCCAGCTTAAGTGTAGGTCACTTTCAAACTGGATGTTATTTGAGACACGAAAGAAATTTAACCCACCAACCCGCCCTTATACAATCTGACAGATTTGAACCTTGGTCTAACCTACCTTTCACTTTTGAGTAATGAGTGGGACCCCTTTAGTTCTAACCCGCCTTTAGGGAGGTATCTTTGGATTGAAGTAACCCATGACGGATCAGAGTTTCTGACTAAGTCAGTTATCATCTCACTTGAGAAACCTCTCTTAGGATCCAAACATTTAGGCAGGACCAGACTGACCCGGCACCCCCTACCAATTTTGACTGAAGATTACTTTATACTTTATCTTCTTTTGATAGCTGGACCCCTTCAGGACCTACCCCCTGGAGGGAAGTTTCTGCAGATTGATGTGGATCTACTGATTTTTGGTAATTTTTGTTTCGATCAGGATAAACCTGTATGACTTAATTTGCTGCCTGCACCAGTACACGGCTGGACCCAGCTGACCCAGTGTTGACCTTCAAAGCTGGACTTTGGCCTTGAACACTTAACAATGACAAATCTCCTTAAAATAAGTGACAGTTAAGATTAACCTATTGGTATTTTATAATGAACATATTATAACCTCATGGTAGTCACTGTGATAATTGTAAGCAGATGGTATTCTTTTGTAACAAAACAGAATTTTATTCTTACTGTGATAATTGTAACCACTTGGTATTTATTTCCTCCTATTTGGGAGGCTCTTTTAAAATATTACTCTTTTAAAATATTTCAAACACTTAAAATCTCCTATACTAACATGTAAATAAATTTTCCCAAACCAATAATCTTTGTAACTGAGGTTGACCTTCATGACCCCACAAGTCACATTGGCTTAATTCACCTTCCATGACACTTTCAACCACAATCATCACATGCTGGGTTTAAACCAAGCAACTGTGATGAAAACCGGTAGCAATTAATTTAAAAACTACTTTTGTGTGTGTTATAATTGCTAAATGAAATCAAATTTATATAACAACTAAATATGTAATAGTATTGAGTATTTTAGGCTATGTACATCTTATAACCTCCAAATCAAAGGTTTTTGTTATTATTTGAATTAATCCAAAAAGTATTATGCCTACTTATTTACTCTTTGAAGTTGGACTTTAAGGTAACCATAAACTATTATGAAAAAAACATCTTCCTATGCACGTAATAGGAAGTGCCCTCTCTTGTGAAAACAGATATGACCAATTTTGAAGAGGCTTAAAAACAATTGAAATGGTTTCTTCTATGTACAAACTTTAAAAGGTTTTTAAAGAGATATATTGACAGTTTGTGATACTGAAGCAAACTGAAGCATGTGTGATCAATTCTTTGCACAAAACTACTTTTTCTGTCAGACGTACAGTAACCAGTGATTCAATGATATATGGCACACTTCATATTTTCATACTGAGTCCTCCAATTAATACCAGGCCTGGGGTGAATACTTTTAAAAGGATTTGAATACGAATACTTTTCATTTCCATGAACACAAATAGAAATAGAAATACATCAATTTCAATTTATTTTATTTATTTATTTATTTGGGGTTTTACATCACTTTCAAGACTGTTCAGGTCATATCACGACAGGTAGTTGGAAGGGCAGAGGAAACCAGTACATACAGTTCGTCAGGGTTCTGTACTGTAAACTGCCGACCAACGGCGAGCAACTACCACCTTTCTCACTTGAGGCCATGCCGGGATCCGAACCCCATCCTCAGAGGTGGAAGGCGAGAGTGTTACCACTCTGCCCCTGCATCGATTTCAAAAGTATTCAAATACCAACATGAATACTTTTGAAAAGTATTTATGAATACACATTTATGAATACACTTCAATTAAATGCAAAAAGTATTTCTTAAAATTATTTTTTAATAAATTTTAATAATTTTACCTTTTGAATAAAATTTATAAAAATGATAGTAAAACTCAGTAAATGGTGGTTTCAGATTTCCATCATATTTGACAGCAAATAATTTTTTCTCCAAGATCTGAATAATCAATCTGATAAACTTGAGCTACTCAAAAATATGTTTTTTTTCTTCTTAGTTGCCTAAACATCATGTATTTAACTGAGATGGAAATGATTTTTGAAATCTTTATGATTTGATTAGTACTGCTACAAGCGTATCACAATAGGTGTCATGTAAGTTTGCCTAAGATTACTCATATATAATACAGGTGTTCCACTGGAGAGGACTGGTTGGTAATTGTGTATTTTTGGAGAGTCGGGACCAATGTTTATATGGTTGGTTATGGCTGATTGTAGTTTCCAGGCCAGTCAGGAAGAGTCGGTGAAATTTCAAACATGTTACCGACCCTTGTAACAGACCCTGATTTCAGCCACCTAGCAACAGGTCTGTTGGTTAAGTTAATGGCCTGTTGGTAACACTTCGATGCTTGTCGGTTAATTAAACAGGCCTGTCTGTATCAGGTATCCGGCTTGTTACAAATATGGACTTCCTGGCTGTATGTGATGACAAAAATGTTACAGTACAGTCAGTAACTTTAGCCAGCCTGTCTGAAAGTGTTCTCGACAGGCCTGTTAAGTTTAAAGGCCAGCCAGCAACTTTTACCGACTGAGTCCTAGCGTTGGGAATATTTGTAATCAACAGGCCCTAAATGAAACAGAAAAGCCATAAACAACAAGACGTAAACAAGACGTAAACTGTTACTAACAACAAGATGTAAACAAGACGTAAACTTTTACTAATAGGCCGACAATATTTTAGCTTCTTTCGGATGTCAGTTTCCAAATCTGTGGCTATAAAAAGGCGAGTTGGCAGGCAATCTGAGTATATTTGGGGCTTTGATTTGTCGAGAGACAACTGGTATGCAGCTTTTATTTTATGTTTTTGATTTTTTTGCAAATTTGCTAGTGTGAGCTAGGCTGGACTGACTGAGAGTGAAATTTGTTCAGTGAAATTTTTTCTGTGAGGTTTTGCTTTTATTTATTTTTTTTGTTTTTTTACAAAAAGCTGTACATATAATTGACCAGCATGCCAAGGGCAGAAGGAGAAAGATTGAAGTGCCACCTACAGATACTCAACCACAGTTTGAGTTAGAAGATATACCTGAGGATATAGAGAAGAGAAGGGGGGAGAGAATGGAGAGGGATGAGAGGATAAAACAAGAGGAGAGGGACAGAGAGAGGATGGAGAGAGAGGAGGAAAGACAGCTAAGAAAGGGGAGAAGAGAGAGCGCGAACTGACACAGATACTGATGTAGAATCGACTCAATCCAGGCAAAAGAAGGGGTAAATGAAGTCCACTTTCCTGAGTGATTAAGATGAAGAACCCATGGTGGAGTCCATCAAACACCATGTGGAGCTTTATGACAATACCAACAACAGTTTCAAAGACAAACAGAAGAAAGAAAGACTTTGGGAGTCCCTAGCAGCTACTAGGAACTTGCCTGTCAAAACTGTGAAGAAGTGGTTCAAGACTCACCATACCAGATATGATAAACTCACTCAGACAAAGTCGGGACAAACAGCTGAGAAGAGCACAGACCTGGCGGAAGGACAGTTTCAGTTTTCTGGTCACATCAGAAGAAAGACTTCCACGTTCAAGTCACCATAGAGACCGCCTGCAGACACAGCTTCAATTCCAGATACTTCAAGAGAAACTGGATCTGAGATGGAAATCAGCCTGACATAAAAAATTACTCATAATTACTCAAGCACCAATCCCAAACATTGAAATTGTGCAGTCGCCACCACTACTGCCGAAGATCCAGTTTTAGATCAGTTCTAGCAGATGAGGTCATTGATTTCCATATTTCTGGGTGCACATCAGGACCCCATTCCAAGTCCAAGACAGTCGTTCTGCATCTATATCCACTGTGAGATTGAACACCTGGAGGAGGGAGACTTTTTGACCTTCAGGAATGAGACAGTGAAACTTCTCTGTGAAATACAGTACAAGGCCAAAGAATGCTAGAGACAGGTCACAACAAGTCAACAGGTCACCATGTTTCAACTTCCAGAAGCAACACAGGCCATTGCAGGATACTGAGTACTCAACCAGTCTGTATTCCAGTTGTGCAGCCTTCACAGATAACCAAAACACAGCCTGTTATAGTGATTGCTGTATAAGTACAGCAAGCATCAAGGTCTTCATCAGCCTCAGCACATCCAACATCTAACTTAGTTTTAGATAACCAACAGCCTGGGACTTTCAGACAGATGATTAGCAACCCACCTTCAGTTGCAACTTCACAATAGGAGGAAAGTCAACACAACACTTATGGATTATACAGTCTCTTTCAAGTGATTCCGAATGTACTACAGTACCAGCAGATCGACACACCGCAACCAATTTCACCCTCTCAACTTCAACCAGCACCATCACCAGTGCCATTTTCCACTCATCATGAACACTCAAGACAAGTAAACCAAACGAGTTCTCGACCACCTTCCAGCCCCTGGATATCCTGTAGTTGGCTATTCTCTTCTCCCTGGTCAGTTGTGGTCTACTGTAAGGCTTGACCAGCCAGGGCATCAGGGCAAAGACATTGGGGACATTCAATCTGTTTCTAAATCTTTCTTCAATTTTCTTCCAGTCTTCAGGATCAGTGGGACACATTGGTATTTCGGTAAAGTGTAGGTTTCCCCTATGGATAAGTGTCTCAGTGTAACTCTAAGTTTCAACTTGACTTCCTGTGGCTTCCTGAACTTAGTGATTGACTTCCTGAGATGGGGATAATTGTTTAAAAAATGCTGATTCCATCCTTGTGAGGTTTCTGTATCCTGGTATGTCAGTTGTAATTAGTTCGTCAAAAAGTGTTCTGTAGCATCCTCTCTCCTCTCTCTGCACTATCCAGAGCATGACTTATGGATTCTGTGGCTTCCTTCTCCTTCTGGGTGGAGGGGGGGATGGTGGGCAGGTGCTGGATTTTGCTGTCTTTTGTGTTTTGAAATCATTATAAATAATAACATATTCAACTCAATAACTCTTGATGTGTTGCTGTCATCTTTGAAATTTGAAATGAATGGCACATCACAAGGGAGGGGGTTTATATAGTGTGATATGGATCTCGATTCTGAACCATGACTCATGATACCGACCCACAAAAACAATCAGTCCTGTTGGTAAAGGTCGGGAACATGCTCCCGGGTTGCCTGCCTTTACGACTTGTCTGTTTGTGACCTGGCTTGTTTGTTAGGGGTTCAGGGCATGTCATAGCACTTCTACGACTGGCCATGCAAAAAACGTCCCTGACCTTACGTGTTGTCGTGATGGCCATTACGTCCTGTCTGTAACTGTACCGTCCTGTCAGGGATTTCATAACCGACTTGGCATTTTTGGGCCTTTTCTCCCTCAACCCTATGACTTTCACAACTGACCCTAGAGTTGTAGGGTCGTTTACAGGGTCGGCTAGAGTGGAACACCTGCATAACAAGTGACAATGGTATTTAAACACATCTTAGTTAATCCCCTATTGTAGCAAAGGCAAAATCTCTTAAAAATTTTAAGGTAAGTAGCCTGGTGTTTATAATTTCATGAATTCTATAATAACATAAAACTACATTGAGAAAACTAATGTCATCAGAAACACTCACAAAATCATTTATCAAAATAAAAATAAAACATGCAAACTTATTATATTTATGAGAACAAACATTTAAGAGAGGAAGTTATAATCCCAACAATATTACCCCAACAAAACACTGTCATGATTATGTTATACAACATTTAGTGATTAAAAGTATTTGTTAAATATGTGTTCTTAGTTTTCCTGGGCATGCAATATATACATCAAAATCTGATATTTATATCTAAAACTTGTCAGTATAGGGTAAAAAAATATTTTTGAAATGTATTTGCATACATACTTTGCTTTTTTCAAATACAAATACGAATACACAGAAAAGTGTATTTCAATACTATGAATACAAATATGAATATGAATACCCCAGACCTGATTAATACTGGAACTATAATCTACATTTACAAAATTATACGACATGCTTCATATTTTAAGCAAGTAAAGTTTAATTATGTCCTTAATTTTACTATTGCACTTTTTACAAATTTGATTAGATACCAAGCCTTGGAAACTGCTCAACCCTTAGTGTTTTGTTTAAATTTATTTTCTCAAAATATTCAACGTCAGATAGTTTGACGAGTGAGATAGTTTGGCTGAGTCACTTAAGTATATCAAAATGAAGTATATGTAAAAACATACCAGAAGGCACAGGAATATATGCAGCTGAATCACCATGGATTGGTTTATATATCCAATTATATATATAGTTCTTTGCATCTGATGGGTTCCCACTCCTTGTGTTGCAAGTTATGTTTATTTCACTGCATTCCAAAGCAGGTGTAGGAATAATTTCGACACTTATGTCAGGTGGAACTGAGAAATAGACTAATAATAACTTCAAAGCCATAGATAAGCAATGAGTTTAGTTAGTTAATCAATGTTATATATAAGTGAAAACAAGTTTCTGTCCTATCGAGCATTGCTATGGATATTTCTGATGGCACGCAATGGCTAGGGACAGACTTGTTTTCTGTTTAAATCTTGAACAGCATATTTGTACACATATTTTCACAAGTTTAAAGTGTTATTTGCATTCTTTGAGGTATATATATATATATATATATATATGTTCTGTTCATAATGGCTGTCAAACTGGCATGAATAAATTTCAATAAATTTTTAAAATGTAAGTAATATTTGCCTTTCTTTCCAGCCAATATAAATGTATATTGTTATAATGTCTTTAATCTAATCTAATCTAAGCTACTGCTTTGCAAGCACAATATCTTCATCCAGGACATGAAATAGGACATGAAAGCATAAATATGCCATTCGAGATTTCACAGAAAACAAGTGCATGTGAGCTCTGTCCGTTGCCATTGCGTACCGTCAGAAATATCAACAGCAATGCGCAACAGGACAGAAACTCTGTCTATTAATAGCCGTGTTTCATATATAATTAGAAAAAAAATGTTCTGGTGTCATATTTTTAAAAAGTCTCAAATTTATAACAATGAATGTTATTGTGGCGAATGTCATTCGTTTGTTGAAATGTAAAGAGATTTTACAGAGATAATGACAAAGCAGCAGTTACACAATCATGTGACTTTTGAGATCAACTATGTGCTAGAATTACTTGTGTGTGGTATTTTTGGCTTATTCTTTGACCACATGGTTCTATATATGTGTATGTACAATTACCAAAGTATGATTAGCAAAGAATTTATCAACCAACAGTTAAACAAATAAATATTAAATTTTGAAATGTAAGAGGTGTTGTCCTATCAAAAATAATTTCAATAAGATTTATTTCTAATAACTGTAACTAATAACTCTAATATTTAACGACATTTGCATAGTTAGACACAGGTCAAGTAGAAAAATGTGCATCTGCATTGACTCCTTGAATTTGCGGATCAAAAAGTTAATTTTATTTAAATAAGTTAAAATTCACCAAATTTATAGAATTTTTGCAGAAAAATGGATAAGTTAAAATGCATAAAATACATAAAGTTGAGTACAAATATCCACAGTGATACTTGATGTTTAACATCTCCATCAACAGCAACTTCAAAGTTGATATCAAAAAGACATCAATGCCGAGACCATTTTTCTATTACTTTTCAGTTATATAGAATTTGTGAGTCTTTTATTCTCAGACAAAAACTATTGTCCCAAAAATGTCATGCTGATTGAAAGGGATCCTTACCATGATGCTACCATATACAATTAAAATTTTATTGACACAAGCTATAACAAAGACAAAAGTTAAAGGTTTAATTTAACAGGTAGGTAAAAAATAGCTTACATCTCACACTCAAAGAAACATTTTGTTCCAATCTCTTTTGACCATATGTACCATTTGCTTCAATAAAACAGACAATGTCTTGTTCATGCATGCTTCTGTTTACCCAAATATCCAGGGTACTTTCTGTTATTGAGGCATTAAATCTTCCAGGCTTCACCTTGTTAGTCCCAGTTCCATGATTCCATCTAATCATAGGTGGAGGATTCCCCTCATCACTTGAACATTTGAATAATGTTGTAGTACCTTCTTTTACAGAAGATTTTGGAAATTCTGTTACCTTCAACGTATTTGCTCCAACTGCAATCAGAATAAAATTTGCATAAAAACTGAATCATATTTACAAAGCAAACAATTCATACCACACTCCATCTAACAGCTTTCTTACACAGACATATAAAACATGAAGAGAAGTCATCAAGATATGAAATGTCAACATAAGTTCATCAAATGTGTGATAATTATATCACATAGTTATCGTAAACACAGCATCGATATAATTTCACTGTTTTGAGCATCCCTGACTACATGCTGTTCATTCACATCTATTTTACCTTTGAACTAAATCTTTCTTAAAGAAATGTATGATGTAACATTGCATTTAAGAGGTAGAAATACCTTATGAAATAGTAATAAGATAAATTACGATGGTACAGGAACTCTACAATTGAATACTCTCTGAACGTCGTTTTACTGTTCAGTAACAGTTTTACCAATCCAAATATTTTATTAAAATCCCATTTCTATAAAAAGGTAACTTTTAATACCATTGAAATTTCTATTATCCAAATATATGGTATTAATAAACTGATCTGCCTCAAACTATCATATTTCTTACTATTTGATGCTATATATCATAATATTTCTATTTCATTACCAACAAATTCTACTTTCCAAATCGTGATGTTTGGTCTGTTTTGGACACTTACATATAACTGTTGCATTTTCTGTCACCTTACTCTTGAGACCACTCTTTCTGTATGGTCCTGCTTTCCAATTCACATGACACCAAAAGTTACCTCCATTGTCTCTTCTGTGAAACATGGTGTTAAACTTCCACTCCACAAACTTTGTACCATCACCTTGATTACCTTCTAGTACCTCCCCTGTGTCATTTGCACTTTGAAGTCTTAATTTACCATTATAATAAAACATGAATAAGGTGCTTTCTTTCCCTGGTAGAATATTTCTGATGACACAAGTGAAATCCGCTGTTACAGTTTCCAGATATGGTCCGACTAAATCTTGTTGCGCCATTACTTTGGAATTCCTGTGTGTTAAGCTTGGCTTTTTTTCATTGGCTGGCAAAACTGTGATTACAACACACAAAATACTAACACACATGTAATTCATTAAAAATGTATGTTGACAATACAAAATGTATTACCTAAGTTTTACTTGAAATTGAAACTTAATCAAATGAAGGCAGTGCTGCTAGGCAAGGTTTAACAAAGGACTTAGCCTGGACTTAGACAAAAAGTTTTGTCTTTATTTCAGGCTAAAGTCTTGGGTCTTAGATTTTGTGGATTTCACAAAGCAGCAAACTTTGCTAAAAGCTTTGGCTAAGTCTAAGGCCCAAAGCTAAGTCCAAGTGGGAGTGAGCTTAACTTTTGTAACCAAATAATTAAATATGGCTGTCATAAATTTCTCCCCACTTCAAAATTTTAAGTGGCTGTAAATAAAGTATAAATATATAAACCACTTCCCTAAAGTAGTCTCTGGGAATTTTGTATGTGGTAACAAGGTTTTCCCATTTCAAAACAGCATTTATCATTAAAAATGTGTCACATGAAAGGATATATGTCACCAGTATTATATTTTGAATATAAATAAAAGGTCACATGACACAGAAAACCAATGTGGTTATTTGACAAGCTTAAACATAGCTATGTCACCCTCTGTGTAATTCATTTAAATCCCAGATCTAGCTAAGACCAAGTGTCTTACCTAGTCTGACTTAGCCAAATAGTTGGCCAAGTTTAAGTTCCTGTGTAAAACCAGCCCCATAACTTTATATTTGTTTGACTTCGTGTTACTTTAATATCGTGTGTTGCACAGGAAATATTTGAATATTCATAATTTTTGATTAGGTGTATACTTTTTTGTAGTAAACATATTGCATATATATCAGACATTCAAAAGAAACAATAAATTTATGCCTAAACGTGTCTTTAAAATGAATTACATTATCAGATTATTGCTTAAAAAGTGAAATGAATACCTAACTTTTAAACATTTTTGTATTGCATACCACAATGTGGTGGTAACCATTTTTCATATAGATATTGTGACACACATATAAAATACATTTTGTTTGATGACATATCCCATCAATTTAAAAAAAGAAGTATGGTGATGTAAATGATATGATATTCCGAAAAAAGGTGTAAGAATGATTTTCGTAATTTTGTTTGCAAATATCATACTACTTCACCAATTACCTCATTTTTACTTATACGTTCAAACCACTAAAACACCCCCTTTATCATAAAGGTAGTCACACACTAACCTAGAAAGTTAAGGGAAAAAAGGGATTCCTTAGTAAAGGAAGGTTAGTAAATTTCAAAATTTCCTTGAAAGCTAAGGATTTCTTAGATTTTAAAGGTTTCCTTCAAATTCAAGTAAAGAAGTACCTTTGTTTGGGGAAAGTTTAATAAATAAACAAACAAAAGAAGGAGCAAGCAATAACGGAAATCCTTATTTTTTAATGGTTCCTTGGAATAAAGGAGGTTTAGTAATAACAGACCCTGGTTAACAGGTACAGATAAGGTAATAGAGCAAATGCTTGCAACTGAATCTATTGGGTATTTTAGGGCCAAACAATTATTTGAGTTGATTCAAATACAATTCAAATCTAAATTTTATCCAATTGTGATCTACATCTGAGTGATTATAAGTAGACATACTTTAAATCTTGTTCATTAAACTACGTTTTAATCAGTGGTTTTTTGGGGGGAGCAAATTATGAGAATTGCTCGATTTATGGGGTCTCTCCACATAATAACATTATTTCATAGTTCTGTCAAGGAAACAGAAACAATGACATTCTCTAAAACATGGAGATTTGGGATGATATACACCCGAATTGGGTCATTATTTTGTATGGTAGAATTACTAGCTAAATAATTCTACCATTCTACTAACTGTGATATAAGAAGAGTAGTTCTGTACATTAACTCTCAAGTTTATGGTTCTAATACAATGCCACAAGGTAGGTATTTGACAAAATACTCATTGACAAGCAAATAAAAATAAAATCTGAGAACGTGTCATTTATTTTTTGATTAAAAGTGTGACTTAAGGTGGATATAGAAAATATTAATGAATTGCGGCTTTCATATCTAAATTGGTTGTTTATTGTGAATATTTTACTCACCTTGAAGTTATCGGAGTATTTAAGGTTTATATTCTTTCCCACTCAAACTTTTGATTTTACTACTTATTTTAATATGACTGGCATTTTCCATGTACTCTTTGATGTACACTTCTTATGGGCATTATTTAAAATTTTAATCTATGCTATTAGTTCTTTTGTGAAATAGCTTGATAACATATAAGTGTAACTTTCAAGAGAGACTATATGGAGGCTACCCTGTATATAATGATAATAAAGATAAATGAATAAGCGGCAATTATTCAGCATCATATAATCTGCAATAACTAGCTTTATCATGACTGGCTTGGTCTTTATGAAGCTATTCCACTGGAACAGACCCTCCCCCAGTCTACGGTCATTTCACTTTGTTTACAGTCTCAGTTAGGGTGGGTTATGGTTGAGTATCAAACATGCATGATATTTCACTGATCTTCCACGACTTTTCTTCCTGACCCTGGTTCCACACACAATGAAGCCATCCTGCCCTTGTCTTTTTACATCTTATCCCAGTCACTTCAGGTCCAAGCCTAGTGACTAACTGTATTATCATTACACAAGAGAGAGCCTGTGCTTTTCAAGTACACTGGCCTCAGTCCATAACAAGCGGCAAAACAATGACAACTATATTTAAAACAGAAACAGGCCTGTGCTAATCAACCAAGATCAAACTTGGTAACATCACATCAAGATAGGAAGTATCCCAGACTTTGGCTGCAGAGTCAGTTTCATTACAACAGGACATGGCAGAACAAAGCAGGACAAGATAATAAAGAATTGATAAGGTGGTTACAGCAACTGATAACTCAGGAAGTGTAACTCTCATGTCTTGTCATTTGTGGGGTCTGCGCCTATAAAGTTGGCATGCATAATGCGTCTTGAGGAATATTAACATTAACAGATGACAAGTTATGGTGTTGAGCTAATTTTTTGGAAATTAAGTTAGGGTTTAGTGCACAGACCTAAATTTTGATGGCTGGTTGATAGGCCTTGTTTGGTTTTAAAAATAGCAATGTAAAGTTCTTTATGATGACTTCTAAGAAGGCAAGAAAGAATGCCAGGAAGAAATAAGTTACCCCAGACACATCTACAGAATTTGCGTTGGGGGATGTAGCTGCTGACATTCAGAGGGGTACAATTGAGAGGGACTAGAAAGAGAAGAAGAAAGCTGGGGCAATAGATCAAGGAGAGAGGGAGAGACAGGTTACAGACGAAGGAGACAGAGCAGCAGGAAAGGGTAAGGTTAGTCCTGCTTAAGGCTCACATTTACAATTCTTTTCCAAACATACACACATATTCAGCATTTGTAAAGCACTTATACATGTACGGAGACATAGCGATATAAGAGGGGGAGTCTTACCATGACTACTAAATGATCGATAGGATGTCTTACGAGGGAAGTATTCCCCAAAACTCTATTTGACTGAAACTGGAAACTAAGCAAAAAGCATTACATTATTAGAGATAATTTTCTTTCTGTAGCCTGCTTAGTTTACTTTCAAAATTTATTTCATTGTAGTCATTTTTTTAACTTCTGCCATATATACACAAGGCAAACACACACTTCATCTTATTTCAAACACACACACTTAATCTAAGGGAATTTACATTGAAAATGTCTGAAAACGGATCCAGAAACAGATTTTGTTTAAAACCAAAAATGTGTCAAAATATGAAATTTGCAACTAAATTTAGAGTTGAGCCTCTGTGTCCAACGATATTGAGAGAGTTACATTTTTGGATGTATATCAGGACATTTATGTATATTTGCCTGCATTAGGAGGTCATATTTATTTGTTTGTCTGTCACTTATAGGGGTGTTTCACTGGGGCCGTCTTGTTAGCAACTTAGAATTTTTTGAGGGTCAGGAGCAATGTTTTACAGAGTTGGTTACAGTCAGTTGTAGTTTCCTGGATTGTCATGGTGGGTTGGGAAAATATCAAATATGTTGGATAATTCGCAATCCTTCCCTGACTCTTGATGCCGACTCTGCCCACCTGGAAACTGGATTGTCCTAATCACTTCCAGTCCTGTTCTTATCAATTCAAGTCTTGTCCTGTCATTAAACTGGTTTGTTTTTGTCACTTAAGTCTTGCTGATTTGCAGTAAATTTCCAGTATAATGTTAAGTCAGAGTATGACCCAAAAATTATGTTAAAAATGAGAAAAAACAGTGCTTGTAGTTGTAATCTTAAAATTAGTAGGCAGAAGAGGTCTACGTGTATGCTGTAAAATGTTAAGAAACATGAAAAAGTGTTTTTATTTGGTTGCACAATAATAAAATTCCCAGCCTATTTCAACAGAGCAATTTCTGGGGAAAAAAGTGTTGACTAATCATAATCTCAACATATTAGGTCAAGAACAGTCAACAAAATATCCGGATCTCATCACATGATAATTATTTCTCAGCTGTAAAACCATGATCAATTTCTGGGAATAAGAGGGGTCAAGTGTTGACCAATCAGCAAATCAAAAACTAAGACAATACTAAATATTTGGATCCCATCATTGGACGAAAACTACATATTTGTGTTTTTAATTATGATTTTCAAGTTTGGACTTTAAAATTATACAGAAAATACATCAATCTATTTCTGTTTCTGATGGCAGAAATGACCACTTAAAGTAGAAAATTTCCATTCGTAAAGTATTGCATCCTATTCAAACAAGCAGAGGGAGATTAGCCTCTGACAATGTCTCACATGACAATGACAACCTTCATGTTTTTATACTCCAAATTCAGACCGCTGGAAAAGACACCTTTAAAATTTTGTCCCTACGAGCAATTTCTCTATATTTATATATGACAATACTGACTGCAAGTTTTTGTCGTAGTGAGTCAGCAAAGCTTCCCCACTATTGTTGTTGTTTTTTCACTTCAGCTTGTCGCAATGACCTACAACTTGTCTGTTGTGCCACAGCTGCTAGATCAGATTTTATTCAGATGAAGACAATGTTTACCTCTTTTCTAGGCCCAATACAGGACAGCAATAGAACATTAGTCTATAACTATACCTACCCACAGAGGGTGAAAACCTGAGAAAAAAATGACTGTTTTAGAAATAAGACTTATCAGTGGGACACAAAGCAAGGCAGAGGAGACAACACACCAGCTACAGCAGAGTGCATTTTGTACGACATCCATTACCAGTTCAATATATATGCCACACACTCTCTCTACCAAGCAAGAGCACAGCAGCTGCACAGAAGGGGTACATGCTGACAATCCCTGAAACACAGATGATTCAAATATGGCAAGCTAGGTTCCTCTAACCAGTATCAACGCAATTGTCCTGAACAGCCCAGGGATCTGTTAAGAACACACATAAGACTCTATATGTTGTAGTTGATAATCTAGGAACATCAAGACAGTTGCATTTCATGATCAGCCCAACAAAGAACTTCAACCTTGCACTTTCCCCTTGGCAATATACGATGATGCATCACACAATATATCAGGCCTGTCAAGTCTTTTCAGTCATTCAGTCATGGCATTTAAGCTGATTGACACACCACAACCATACACACCAGCCTACTAGCATCACCATCACACCACTTCTCCCATGCTCCCTGCATGAGCAACTACAGCAGTCAACACAACTCCGCACAGTAAGAAGCCATCCGCAGTAGAGTTGCACTGTTAAGGTCATTTAAGGAGGATTGCTGCTGCAAAGGTCCATCTCAGGTCCACTGATATATCTAAGATCTTTTTTGGGACTGAACAAATATCAAACACTGGTTATTTTAAAATAAAATCATAACACTGTCCCAACACAGTTTTTATTATATTTCTTCTTTGGTTTTTAATTTTTATTTTGCTTTTTCATTTTTGTCTTTGGAGGTTGGTTTAACAAAAGCCTAAGTGACCTTTGTAAAACTTGGACACTTCAAACTTCGAAACTTGAAAAAAAAGACTTTTGCACAAATAAATTTGAAACTTTAAAAATTTTAGCTTTGTGAAACATTAGAGATGGGGATTTGGATATTTTCCGTGATAATTTTTTAGGAAATTCTCAATTTTTGGATGAGCATTAATGCAAAAACTACCTTGGTAAGGGGTGCTGTTACTTTTGGACCTTTTAAAATTCATTTAGAAAGTTTTGGGAAATTGTGCGGAAATTTGTTGGAAATTTGGTGAAAATTGCTTTGAAACTTATTCGAAATTGGTGTAATACTAGCCAAAATTAAATTCTTGAAAAAATATGGTAGTCCTAAAAGGACTGACAAAGACAGATACTTTTCTCCCCAGAGCAGGCCATTCTTCAATCTTCAGATCATCTAATCTTGCCCAGCAAATGCCTTAAATATGTATCTTTGTTGTTACTCTTGGTGGAGTCCTGCAGTTTTTTCATCTGTTCCACATAATATCTGTTTATTTATGGCTGGCAGGTTATATTATGGGTTCTGTGGGTGGCTTCATCTTCCTTGATGTGCTATTGGGATCCTGTGTGACAATCCATGTCAAAACTTTGTCTTAACATTTGGTATTTGCTCCATTGTGCCTACTAGGACCCTGAATCTGCTCCCTAATACTCCAAAAGCATTTCCCACTACACTGCAACCTCTGAAGATCCTGAGTTTGCCATTTTCTCTACTCTTCTCAGTTATCTTCTCCTAAAAGGATTCCCTGGCCATGGTTTCAAGGCAAAAGCATCATCACAAAGGAAGAAATAGTTCAAAGACACCCCTCCCTGCCCCATAGGTTCAGGTTGGGGATACCCCAAGGTGCCATTTTCGATCTTTCTCTTCAACTTGCAGCAGTTAAAATTTGTGCATCTAATGAAGATCCACTTCACCCAACATATGCCCAAAGGAATCCTTCAGTGTCAAACAGGGCTAGCAGAAGTAGGAAAATCAAGTCCTGGTAGTTCCAGGTCTTGTAGGCTTCTTTATAGCGATATGATTATGATTAATAGTGCCACAAGCATAGGGGACAATCCATCTATTTCAGAACTTCTTGATTTGTTTTAATTCTTCAGTACAGATAGCACATGTCAAATACTATCAATGGAATTGTTGTACGATGTCCCTGCAGACCTTAGGGTCAAATTTACATGGTGGTTCATTCAACCATCCAGTGATACCCCAGTGATGCGTATTTTTTTCCAATAGCAAAATGTCTAAGTGTTATAGGCAGCTTTAAGCCGATTTCTAAGGGCTACCATAAATTGTCGGCTTCCTTTTTAAGCAGTGATATAGGCTCTCACAGAATATCGAAAACTGTGAGGGGCATACTCATAAAATTTGGTGACTTGGAATATCAATTTGAATTAACTCAGCCAAGAGGTTATTGTAACATCCTTTATCTTTCCACTGACAGAGTCATGGGAAAACACAAAAGAGTTTTGTGGCTTACTTAATCTTGTCATTGGTGGTGAGAGCTGTGGTGAAGGTGCTAGGTTGAACCTGGTGTGTCCTTTTTGTCTGCAAGTCAGAGTAAAAATGAAAATATTCAACTCAAAAGAAAAGGACCCACACCTTCTGTAGAAAGTATCTTTGATGTAGAGTTGGTATTTTTGTAATGAGAAGGGATGAGTAGGAGCAGTAAATAGGATTTATATAGTGTTACTTGGATCCAGACTGGCTATCCTGACTGCACAACTAAAATCAGACTTGTTGGTGTAAGTCTGGACATCTTTTCGTGATTAGCTATGACTTGTCTGTTTGGCAGACAAAAAAACAGCCTGACTCCAAAATATGTTGTGAAGTGGATCCAGACAAGCCAGGATATACAGCATCCTTTCGTATAGGTTGAAATGATCATTCATTTTAAATTGCCCAGATTTACAACTTGAATCCTTACCCTAATGTGGGTGTTCCACCATACGACTGAGGCTCCCAATTAAGGGTTTTTGAGGGTCGGTTTGAAAAATTTGCTTAGTCCCAGGCATCCTGTAAGGGTCGGTTGTGGTCGGTTGGGGCCGTGTGAAAAATCTAACATGTTTGATATTTCTCCCGACCCAAACCAATTATTTTTTCCCACCATAAACAAAATGTCCAGTCCCAGGCTTCCTCAGGCCTGTTCAGACCACATTTACACAGTCCTATGTTGTCCCAGGCCGCCTGTGACCCTTAATCTCCGACCCTTAGTCCCAGACCCTTAGAGGCCTAGTCTTAGGCCTCCTGTGACAATTAGTCCCATTGCAAAACAAGAATCGGCCATCTCGGTCTGGGGAAGACTGGGGACGCCTGAGGACACTGGGACTTAGTCGTGGGTTAGTCGGGGCTTAGTTTCAGGAGGCCTGAGGCGTCCTGGGACCCAGTCGGTATGTCTATGACCAGATCTTGGATCAAACCGACCAGAAAAATGGCTTAGTCGGTTCTTAGTCCCATACCAGTTGGGGACTCTGTAGGGCAGCCTGGGGCCTCCTCAGGCTCCCTGAGGTCGATCTGACCTTAATCCCAGGCTTTTACACCAATCCAGTTTTCCGTCCCATTTTTTTCACCAACTGTCCACGATTAAGGGTCACAGACAGGATTGGGGCTTAGTTCTTTGGTGGAACAGGGTCATAAAGTCGATTTCACAAGGTCAGGATCAGCTCCAGTGAAACAGGCCCAATAGGTATGAAAACATCAGCTAATCAGATGCATTTAAGACATAAACTTTTTTATGTTGCTTACATGGCTTCTGAGGTGCTTCGCTAAACTTCTTTGAGATGATCGGATACCATAAACTTTCCTTATGTTTTCTGCAGAGTGGTAACACTCTGACTTTCCACCTCTGAGATCCGGGTTCGGTTCCTGGCCTGACCTCAAGTAGGAAAGCTGGTAGTTACTTGCAGTTGGTCGGCAGTTTACAGTACAGAACCCTGGTGAACTGTATGTACTGGTTTTCTCTGGCCTCCAACTACCCATTGTGGTATGACCTGTACAGTGTTGGAAGTGACATAAAATCCCAAATAAATAAATAAATAAAATTCTAGTTATATTGTTCAATTATTCATGAATAATCAATCTTAAATTGTCTAAAGATAGCTTGTGCATATCCATTTACAGTCCATCAAACTGAAATATAGCCATATACTTCTGGGATTTTATGACCAATATGGTTGAAACTAATAGTATAGGTAATATTTGAGAGGACCAGATCTAAGATATAAACTCACATATTTTGTATTTCATTATTGTAATCTATGACTGCTCAAATGCCAAACTAATTCACACGTAATTACATGAATACTTCATCATGGACCAATACTTACCCCAAAATTCAATGTACACAATATATTCAAATGTGTCAGCCAATAAGGATTGCACATTGAAGATCTAAACTTTGATAATATTCAAGCTAGCTGGTATTGAAGTAAATTATGAAGATTTAGAATATTAATTTTCTGTATTATATTTTTATCTCAAATTAAAGCCACTCCAAAATGTTATCTCTTTACCTTGTCAATTGAAGGACAATGCACGTTCTGATATGAATATTGAAAAGTTCTGCTCAATAATCACACTCATAATCACTTACCCACAACCTGCAATAGAGTGATGTAGTCATAGTCCTTATCTTCCCCTATAGTGCTACATCTGAATAAGCCAGTGTCTGAGGTATCAGTATTTTTTACCACAAGGGAGGTGTTTTTCGAATCAATGATACCATACTTGTCTTTGGTATAGTTGTAAAAGTACTTGGGAGGTCTACCAGGTATGCTGGGGAAAAAATTTAATACCCTTTTCCATGGATTAGACTTGTCTATTTCCCAGAGTATGCCATGTGCACACTGAGGAACCTCACCACACGGTAGACACACTGAATCTGTCCCATTTTTTGTGTAAACTGTATCATTTATCTCCAAAGCTGATGGTGTCTGCAGCAGCCAGAGACCCATACAGAAAGCTACAACTATAAAATGATCAAGCTATCAAATCAAATGTGTCTTATATTCATCCCGAGTAGGATATGTATCTGGATATGTAACAAGGCCAAAATGACTTCTGTTCTACATGCCTGGATCACAAAGTCATTAGAAAAACGAGTAGTGTACTAGTTTTATGAAAGCCTGGCTACAAAAATAAATTCTGTCATGAATCAGTTCTTCTTATTGTGCTTAAATACCCGGTCAAGGCCATGTCTTTTTTTTTATTCTTTTTTTTTTGGGGGGGGTACAATTAGCTCGTCAGACTTTGAATAAACGGTGGATAATAAAAGTAAACCATCTCTCTTCAGAGATATAGCAAAACAATCACTGAAGAAGATGAATAGCATAACACCAGTGCTATCCGTTCACATAATACTGTGATCTTTATTTGTGATTTTTAAAAACAACAATGTCATTTTTCTTCAGGAATTTTCATATTGAAAATGCTCAGTTTCTTATTCTGTATTCTTATTAATTATTACTTTTACGAAATAATTATATTTGAATGCCTTCATATAATAGATAAAATTAAAATGTCATATGTATTTTAGTGAAACTAGTTTAACTTTTGGAAAAGCCAATCAATGGACTGTAAACACATTGGTTATTGCCACTTTCACTTTGTCACTTATCAATAGTGTAGTCATATACTACAATGTATGCTGACAAAGTACACCAATATAAATTCAAAAATATATGTACATATATATATATATATACAATGCCAACATACTCACATATATATCCTAGAATATCCAAAAATTACACATAGAAGGCAGTAACAGATATTTTTAAATAAATATTTCAATTATGTCAGTTTCCTGTGCCTTTTTTACGAAAAACATTAATATGTTATATGATTAATATTGATTTTTTTAATCTACTAAAATATTCATCTCACCTGGTAAGTTTGTCTTCATATTGGACGTCTTTAAATGTTTGTGCTTAAAAACCTCTGGAATTATTTAAAATGCAAGAATATTTATGTGTCCAGAGAAATACATGTAAGTATATAAGTAATCTGCATTTCTAAGATGATACTACTACCAACTATCGCCAATGGGCTTCCATGCAAAACTTCTCCAGAAGTAATTTTGATGTCAGACCACTTGTATTGACACTTACATTGTTTAGATTGACATTAGCTTTGTTTTTCTTCCATATGTTTAAACACAAACATATTCGGTAATTTATAATGTTTCAACAATATACTTTGTCTCTATTGGCACCAACCTAAATGACCCAGTGCTTGCTATATGCGGCAGATGACTGTTGAGGTCTTATGATCATGAACACGGGTTTAAACCGAGGCAATACAGTGATATTCTGTTAGATTCTGGTGACATTATCCAATTAAGAGGAACATGACAACTTATCGACCTTTTATTTGACTTGATGCATTACTGACCACTTTTTGGGAATAATTTCTTCCATCAATAGAAGGAATATATAATTCATATAAAATGCACTAACAAGCACTACTTGTGATCGAAATTATGTGATTGATTTGGTATCTTGGGTTTAAACTCAGGTCATGTGCCTAAGTAAAGAAAGAGCACAATTGTGGGCAATATACATGGTTTTACAGTAGATAATGTTGGTCACACAAATATACATATTTGAACAGCATACGAGAAAAAACTTTTTATAATTAAGCTATTTTATGTAATAACTTCCTTATTTACCAGTAGATAGTTTTTCTGTACCTCCACTATATTAACCAGCATGAAAACATACCAAACATGGTTATACATAAATATATTGGAATAGGCATGTCCATTTCTATTTTGTATGTCTATTATTTACTTCCCAACTGTTGATGTTTCCTCATTTTTGGATGATGGCCAGGAATTGGCACATGCTGTTTCAAATTAATAAAGGTTCTGTGTATGAATGGAGTTTTGGAAACATCCACTCTATATAGGGCACCAGTCCACATTAACAAGAAAAGGGATTGATATTCCTTATAGTGCTAGTCAGTCCGTCCCAACTGCAAGGTATTGAGGTCATGAATCATAAACTTCAATAATGTCAAGAAAACTTCTTATGTCCATATTGCATAGGTTAAAATTACTTTTATAATGAATAATCGGAATCATTATAATATATATTGATAATGGAATTTAATAATATAAGACATGCTTAGATATTTAAAAAAAACATCTAAAAGTGGCAAAAAGGAGGTTTAGACATCTGTTGAAAAATAAGGACTATCCCTACCACCCCAAGAACTCAATAGAACACATGAAGAATAATAACTGTGACTACTACTGAGTAATGTCCCAACAAAGTGTGTACAGTAAATTAGGTTAACATGAACAGAAGAATATACCAGGCACTATAGTGCGAACCAATCAGATTGCAGTATTTAGTCACGTGACCGTTGCATAGCAACGGGTCACATGGCTTGGGAGTGGGCGGAGCTTAGTGACATCATCAGTCACATGACGGATGATTGACAGGTAGCGGTCGGGTGACTTGGTGCATAGCAACAAGGTCACGTGACTTGGGAAAGGAAGATTTGGTTACGAGACTTTTGGGGTTGAACAAAAAGTATGAATCAGGACTTTTCACCTTGAAAAAGCGTTGCTAGGGAACCAGCGTTGCCATAGCAGTTGACGTCACAGGCCAAATGGACCAATCAGAAGAGAGCAAATGACGTCACATCAAGAGCACTATATAAGAAGCTGCACAGCAGCTCCCTCCTCATTTGCCACTTGGACGTTGAAGATTGCACACCTCCGTTTTAGAGCAGAAGCAACGATATGACCACTATGACCAGCACTATGATTGGAGACCCGACTGTGTCGAGCACCACACCAGTGTACAACCCACCTCCAGTGACCAGTGCCCCTCAAGGTCAGCCAGTGACCCCTACACCTCATTAAGGTCAGCCTATGACCCCTGCACCTCATCAAAGTCAGCAGACGACCCCTACTGGCCAAGCAGGAGCATCAAGTGGAGGAGGAGACCTGTTGAGCCGTGTAAGTGTCACATCCGACCAAGTAGCCATTAACGGGGATAAATGCATGTTTACCTTAAGTCCTGGCCGAACATGTATGCTATAGATGCATATAAATAAAATAAGATATTTCATCATTTATTTTTTTTTTATTTTCAACACAAAAAAATCACTTATGACTAAAACACACAACAACAGCAACAACAATAAGAATGCATTAAAGCGGCAACAACAATGTCATATCATGGAACCAAAGTGACAATCGATAAATTGCTTAACTAGAAAGTCACTGTACATTGGTTCTGGCGCTAAACTTTTGATGATATCTTCACTGGAAACTCCTCTGGCTCGAAGTAACAGGAAATAAAGGCAATAGAGCCCACACGTAGATGACAAAGGTTCTTGTACTCTTCTCTGGTTGTAGAATAATTGGGCATTTTTCTTTGACACCACACTTGTCATCCACTTTCTAAACTTTGGATCAAGACTGCCTGGGGGATGGCCATAGGAATCAAAGAAGTCTCCTTCCCTCTCGGATAAAAGGTAGAATGAAACCCAGTGTTCACCCTCCTGATCACTTGGTTGGGTATTGGCAATCAGGGCTGCTCGAAACTTAATAGCTTTGGGTAAACGGTCTATAGGATAAATGCCTCAAAACAGTTTTGACGTGTATGGATCTGACCTCAAGATTTCCTCTAACTGCCAGTCGTACATATTGGTCTTGGTTTATTATTATTATTATTATTATCAATATTATTCAAGAGTAATCAAACAGGATGTTTCTATCTTTGTCGATTTCAATGACATTGTCAAACTGAGATAGGATCAGGATATTTATAGCCTGAGTGAGCTTATTGGAGAACTCCAACTCTAATTTGACTTTACCATGGTCCACCAGAGAGTAGTGATCACCATGGTTAAAGTCAGGTGTGAGATCAAATGCCAGCAAGGCATATCCCCTGGACCAGTCTTTCCTTTTAATGATACTTCCGCTCTCCTGCTCTAATTTATGCAGCCCATAAAACAGGGTCTGGTAACATATAGCTGTATCTCCATCTTTGATTTTAAGTGGAGTTCCAGGTACAGCCACTCCATTGGCACTTAAGATAATAGATCTGAGGTCAAAACTTTTGAAATTGTAGGGATTTTTGGTGCACAAACCAGTGAATGCATCATCTTCCACCATTCAAATGACTATTGTTTTAGGTAATTGACCCAGGTATAAGTTATCCTTGTTGTGAGTGGAATGGTCTGCTGATACAGATATGACACTGCAAGTGGTTCTGGTTACAGGGAATTTGGCACTGGCCTTCATGAGGGCCTGAGCATGACCCAGCAAAACTCCTGGACTGGGGGTAATTTTTCTAATGTATAGATTCACACTCATCAGCTCAATTTTGAAATTATCCAGTGCAGACATTAAAACAAAGGGATGTCTTTGCTTTTCAAACCTCAACTTCATTTTCACACCATTGGGTATATATCTCACTTGTTCAAAAATGTCCAATCCAATTGGTCCTACCATTTCAGTCACAACACTCTCCTATGTGTAAAGGTATCTCTTGTGTAGCCAATTGTTCCCTATATTATTAGAATCGGCAGGAATTACACTCCCATCTCCATCTTTTCTGGTCCAGCCGGGAATTGCATTGGTTGTATTGGGTAGAATAGGATTAGTCCAATTTAATCTGCCAGGAGTATCTTTGAAAAACAACTGGTTGGTCTTTTGGGATGTTACTGACTCTTTGGTGCTGAAAAGCAGAGTTTTTAGCATGGTGATATACCCATGACAGTTATTAGACTGGGATACCAGACGGTCATTCAGAAACAATTCTACATTTTTCCACAGGCCGTTAAAGACGTCATTGATAGTTGCAATGTGGTCATCTACTCCACACTGAGTGCCATCTTTGTTCATTATGTGAAATTTTATCCTCATGTAGCTGTTTTTAAGGTCCATATACTCATATACCTCGGGTGATACATAAAATTCCACCAGGGCACTATCATGCGAAAGGGAACCTATGGGTAGGTATTCCTCCCACGTACTTTTAGCAATGGTCGTCTGAGTGGGTAAAACATCAAACCATTCCAAGGAACTGGTAGAACATTCACACGAAGCTTCATCTATGAGAACCCCCATTATGGCTTCAACCTTTTTTTTTTGTTATGTCGTTCTTTCTTCTATTTTATTTTTGCAGAAAAAAAAACAATAAAATATGTCTGATGTGTCTCGTTTGGGCTTTTTCATCAAAATGGTCTCCTTTGTTGTAATATTTCTCTTTATACCTTTTTGTTTCCTCGGTCTTGGCATGGATGCCATTGCAGAGTCATCCAGTAACTGTCCCACCAGCTCTCTTCCTATACCCTTGGCAGCCTTCAGCACATGTGGTGCTGCTATTTTTGCCCCTTTTGACAAGAGAGAAAGGGCCACCCTTTTGAAGATGCTACCCAAACCTTTTCCATACTGCATACAAGAGCCCTTAAACCTGGCCATTCCTTGACTATAGTAATGTTTGTGCAAGGAGTGATTGGGAACGTATGATTTAGAAACCATAATTTTTCATTATTATTATTATTATTTTTGTGGTAGTTAAAATAGACTCGGCTGTTTTAGTCTGATATGGAGTTTACAGATCACTTTCCCAGATGTAAATGCTATAATATTTCCAGTGTCATCGCTTATATTGATTTCAATGACATCGACGTATTTCTTCCTCAGTGGAACGAAATGTGGTAGGCCATAAAATTTTACAATGTGTTGTCCATCCTTTCCCTTGCTGTCAACAATTCTCAAAAGTGGAGCCAGGGTGTCTCCCACAATCTGAGGTTCGCATAAATCACAGTACACATACAGGGCAGTTAATTCCCTGTTGATGTCCACTGAATGTGGTGCTGTCATTGTCTGGGAGATAACCTCCAAGCCTGGCAGCCCCAGTATCTGTGCCAAGCCTTCTTGCAGTCTGAGTACATAGTTTGCCTTGATATAAACCTTGACTCGTCTGGTGATGGAATTGTCTTGAAGTATAATTTCATCATCTCCATTCTTATTGATGGCCTTATCAATCTGGTTTATGACTGCTTCAATGTTTGGGTAATACCCTTGATCAATACAAGCCTCTCTGAACCCAGTCCCATCATTGTACCACACTTTATTGCAGGATGTGTTCAAAGTGTCCCATGTTCTTGGATACTGTATTTCACTCAAAGCAACTGCGTAGTCATGTTTCAGTTGAATCGGTCTTGCCAGACGTACCTTGTATTCACCAGCACTATTTGATGGGTACTCACTTTTGCAAACATTGCTTGGCAATGTGATATAGAAAGATGACGATGTGAACTCCATGATGACTAAATGGTGAATGACTTTTCATCCCGATGCCTTAGAGGTTTTTTATACCTTTAGCAGGAACCCAAGCATTGAACTTCTCTGGATAGCCTTTGTACTTGACTAAGTAGAATTTCTTTCTCCCCTCTGTTTTCTGATCTATAATGTTTTCAATCTTAAAGTACATGTCCATGGGTTTGATCATCCGTTGCAACTCCCAGAAGTAAAATGTGCCATCGAGTGTCTCCCCTGCGACATCCTTTAACTTGTACACAGGTGGCACCCTTCCAACACATTGCACCACTACAAAGACCTCGTCACTCCAGTTCTGTAAAAAGCCTTGCTCGAACCGACCCTTGGCTCTGGAAATGCGAACCTGGTCACCCACCTGAAACTGAAACCTGTCACTGGTGGGGTAATGACCACCGTACAACTTTTCCCAGACTTCTTTCTGGTTCCAGTGAAATATCTATACATTCTGGTTTTAGGGTCCTGTTAAATCTTTCCATAACACTACATTTGATTTCCTTGTTCCCCGAGCTGAAATGCTCAATGTCGTACTGTTTAAGCATGGCTCTAAACTTACTTTTGTAAAATTCCTTCCCCTTGTCTGTGTGCAGTTTCTGGCAGTATCTTCCAGATGAAGTGAGAACCAACTGAAAAGCTTTAGCCACAACTTCACCACTCTTATTTTTAAGAGGGACAACCCAGGCATATTTTGACAAAACGTCTATACAGGTGAGTAGATACCTGTATCCATCATCCATCGAATTGCTGGTCTTTATACGTTACATAAACTCTATTTCTGGGAAACTTCCTTCTCACTGGCTTCTTTGGGGTTGTAATACTGTTTCTTTAGAAAAGCATGTAGCTGTTGTTCCTTGCTCTGCCTTCGATTCCCCGCCTTCTTCTTCCTCTTCTGCTTCTTTTGGGCTCCCATCTGTAATATCTTGTATGGTGCCTCCACAACAAGCACAAAAGCAATGCAGATTTCTCAAAAACTTCGATAATTTGAGTGGATAGTCCGACATGGTGTTGCATAATGAACAAAAACTGATGCGTCTATTGATCTATATAGCAATAATAATAATAATAATGTTAATGATTACTCTAAAGTCAGCCAGTCGGGTACTGGGCCATGATATGGTGATCCTTCTGGTTCGTCATCTCTGGGCTGACCATAGGTTCCTGGATGGTATTTCATTTGATGGGACTCCTGCAGTTGCCTGAGGGTCTTCTTCTTTCCAAAAAGTGATCTAGGGAGATTGGCTTCTCTCAGCATGTGCAGAAATTCTCCCCAACCCGATGGTTCACCATAGTTCTGCTTCATCCTACGAGAGTCTACCAGGGCCTCTCTGACTAAATCTACAGCATTAGACCCAGGTATCACATCCCCAGACCTTGAAATAAGCTCACCCTTATTAGACCACTTAACGCCTGCATTTCTTAGATGGTGAAGCAAAATTCTACCTTTTGCTTTATACATGTCGGGTAAATGTCCCAAAACCATGCTAGAATAAGGGGCTGATACTTTCTCAGAAGCAGATGGGACATCCGGAGGTGGAGCTTCTAGGGCTGGATTAGATTGTGTGAAACTGGGTATTGTATCATGGTTGCGATAATGCATGTAATCTCGAAACAGTCTTTCAAATTCTTTGGCCTTTGTGTGATTCTTGGGAGCAGAGGCATCATCTAGTAACTGAGACTTGTGGTCATCTAACTGGACAGACTTTTTTACAGCAGGTGGGATATCATGTACCTGAGCTTTCAATAGCAAATTGCATTGATCTTCGGGGACCAGAACCATCTTTTTACAGCATTTCAGCAAGAGTTTTGACAAGAGAGGTATAGCCAAGGATGCCACTGTGCCCAGAAAACCCACCCTTCTGACTGACCACCCGCTTTTTAACCCTGAGTGGAATTTTTGAATTGGCTAGCACCTTAATTGTATTGCTGTCCCTTTTAAATTTCCTGAAATTGTTATCACTGTGGGGAATATTTCCCTTGAGAATATTCAAGCAGATTTCACACAGCCCTTTCAGCTCTTCATGCGTGGCCTGAATCAGCAGTGCCTTCCTCCTCTTTGGACCACTTTTAGCTAAAAGTTGAATATAATGTTCACTGTTTTTCAGTGCTTTAGACATGTTGAATCTTGCCAAGTTAATTTAGAAATGACACATTTTATTGGAGCACCAAAGTTTTTATATAGGAATATAGGCACGCTGGAGCTGCTGAGGTAAGATGTTTGTTCGAACCCTGTATGGTTCAGGAGTGCAGGGTTTCAAGTCCAGGAACAAGTAACCATAGGAAACAGATGTTGCATCTTCAAAGGCCTCAAAGAATTTGGTTTATCCCTGGGGTTTTTAAAAACGATCAGATAATGGGTATTTAGGCTAATATTTCTCGTTTCTTTACCCTGATGAAAGAGATTTTGGACCAGATAGAAGATACTCAAATTTTTATGGTGACTTCCAATGCTAAAGAGTTTAGTTACCCTGTCATCATCCTTACAAGCAGTCATCATATCATCCAAAACCAATACATTATTTCTGTCAATATTGAAATATCCCTCCTCATTAATATTTTCTGGTATGCCGCACACAAATTTAATACATGGTATGGACTTTTTTAGTTCATGATACACGGGTTGATCTTGAGCATAGATCCATACAATCCTGTCTGGTGGAGGAAAAATTGACTGATGCATAGATTGCAAAATCTGTTTCATGAGATACGTTTTTCCACTTCCAGTCATCCCAGAGACCATACAAGTACATGAAATTTTTTTTTTCATAACGAGAAATATTTATATATATTTTTTCTGCACTCTATTTATATAGAGATATTTCACTGTGGTATGGCTCCTGGAAAAAACCCATACCTATGTTTCAGAGACAATGTTCCTAATATATATCATTGGTTATAATAACGCCACAAGACATCTTGTGTGACGTTATAACCTATTAGACGTATTAAGCTTACTAACGCATCATAAAGCAAGATATTCATCATCTTTACGTCATCATCAGTACACGTGGCTTGGCTTTGCTTTGTCTCTCTTTTTTTATTAAAACCATGGAACTTTTAAAGAGTCTAGAAGAAAGCGATATGGTGACGGCTCAAGGGACAGAAACAATATCGGGTAAGTGAAATTGTGAACTATATACAAAAAAAAAAGTCAGCGGGAGGGAAAGATAAAAAAATCCACATTTTTTTTAAATAAAAAAAATAATAATGTAAGACCTATTTAGTTGAATATATTATATTACGTTCATTAAAAAGATAACTCTGCTCCCCCCCTTTTCTGTAAGGACTGTACATAATATTGAAAAGATATTCCCGACGATGTTCGAGTGTTAGAATGTACATGAGGTAAAAATATGTGGTATATTTGAGATATGTCTCAAGTTATCATTATCATCATAATAATAAATGTTAATAGTTATAATCATTCCAAATGTGCACAAGTTACATATTCTTAATATATTTTTTTTATATATTCAGACAAAGAAATGACAAAAATTCCAGAAACAATCGATGCTGGAACCGATGGAGCTGATGGTGACCCTACGTTGAGGCTCCTAGCACTGCTCCACTTCCTGACAATGGTAGTACTGATTGTTATACCTCTGGTAGTCTTTTTTATCCTTTTTTGAGATTTTTTCACAAGATTATGCTATCTCACGAGCATGGCTGATGAAGTATCCATAGAAGATGATGATGATGAATTTCATTTACAATCAATAAGAATGGACACTTATGTGGAGGCAACACCCTCCAGCCCTTCCGGAGTCCAAGACACCACCCAGACCTCGAGTCCTGTTGCATCTGCGGGGCAATCTGACTTAATAAATATTGATACGAATACATACCTGTCATTAGTTGATTCTTTTCCTTCTTTGAATGAGAGCCTCAGTGATACCATTTTAGAATGTAGCAATGATGTTTAAAAGCAATTTTTTTTTTAATTTTTGCAATTTTTATCTTTCTTGCATTTCTTTTTTTTCGTTATTTTTCTTTTCAATTTTTTTTAAAAAAAAACACTTTTGTTGTTTCTAGACAGAGTTTCTTTTGTGTGTGTTTTTTTTTATACCATAATACCCTGGTCAATACTAGATTATTCTGAAATGGCATGACTTAGGGGCTCTCATTCAAAGAATAGAAAAAAACATTCACATTAATTTCACAGTAATTTTTTTTTTCTTTGTTCTGTCAAAGAATAGAAAAAAACATTCACATTAATTTCACAGTAATTTTTTTTTTTTCTTTGTTCTGTCAGAAAAGAGTAGCTTCATGTTATAAATGGTTATATATTTTAGGTAGCTTTTCAGTAGACATAATACTGTTAATTTCTCATAATAAATTTTATCTTACATGGGCTTTTTTAATGTATAGGTCATATCATGACGGATAGTTTTTTGATAGGGGCAGAGGTAACCAATTGGTCAAGGTTCTGCACTGCAAAACTGTTGGCCACCAGTAAACTATCAATGTTAGGGTCTGGGGTTTGAATCTTACAGGTGGGAGTCAAGTGTTACCACTGCCCTGTCATGGCCCGTGTAGTGTAATAAACCAGCACTGGGTAGACATTCTGCAGAATTTACAGTCCGACTGGCAGTTTAGTGTAGCACAAAGGGCTAAACAAAATGCTTGAGTGGTACATTAAATTGTCAATCGGACTGTAATTCTGCATAGTGTGTCCACCCAGTGGTGGATTATTATGCTTGAAATCTCCCTTTTGAAATTTTTTTTATACGAGTGAATTATTGGTGGGTAAAGTTTTTTACACTTATAATTCCACAAAAAATGATTTCTTTTTTCAAACAACCTATTAGATTCGGTTGTTATGTTAGAATTGAGAGGGAGTATTCTTTTTTTACTGCCAAACAGACTTGTAAACAAAGTAATAGAAGTAATAGAAAAGTAATAGATTGGAGTCAACTTCGATGTAATAGTAATAGTAATAGATTGAAATTTTGCAAATGTAATAGTAATAGTAATAGATTGAAATTCTATCTATTACATCTATTACTTTCTATTATTTTTCTATTACAATTTACCCTTTGCTATTTTTCAGAAGGAGGTTGTAGAAAAATGATCACTTAACATGGACTTTAATTCTGTAATGAATTAGTTTTCATATAAATGAATACTTTAAATGTACTTTGATACAATAATGAATTAATTATCATAAAATCATCACTTTAAATAAACTTCAAAACAATAATGAATTGATTTTGTAGCACTCATAAGTCAAATTCATTTTAAACATTCATACATAAACTTTTCAAATAATCAATATGTAATGTATTAATATTCATCAAAGAATACTAAATATAACACACAAATGTTAAAATAAAGAGGCCAATTTAACCTTTAGAAGGATTAACTAAATGTTCCTGAGTAAGGAGAAACTGTGACACATGAAAGGCAATCACACAGGTCACTATTGTGTATAATAAGGGCAGCATTGTGGCATGTGTTAGCTGTTTCACTGATTTACATAAAATTAACAGTTATTATTTTCAAACATAAATGTCACTTTTGAATCATTTTGAGGTGGGCTCTGCAAGCAAAGAATTTGAAAGAAAGAAATGGTTTGAATGCAGTGTTGAATGCAGTGTTGAATGCAGTGTTTTCTTTTGTAAACACTGCTCATCAAGTATTTCTCATAATAATAAGAGTTTTTCAAATCTAACAACTCATCATAAAGTGAATAAATATGAGAATTGTTTTACAACAGTGTATTTTCCCCCAGATAATATTTACTGATAATAACATATTTTTCAGCATTTGAAAAGCTTTGCACGGAATTTCCTAGAGATATACCTCTCATTACAAAATTTACAGCACTTAAAAGTGGCTTTGTATAGAATTCTCATAAATTCTCCAAGTAGTCAAGTCATTCTTAAAAAGAATAAATACGGGATCTATTTATTTAATTGTAAATATTCCAAGTGATATACTTGTGATATTTTATCCTTGTATGGAATACTCTGAAGCATTTTCAATAAAATTAGATGTATAAAGTATCCTGTCAGTTTTATTTCTGTGTTAAAATTATCTCTCAAGTTTGCGCCAAATTGTAATAGAATGTAATAGAAAGTAATAGAAGTAATAGATGCCAATGTAATAGTAATAGTAATAGATTTAAAAATTTAAAATGTAATAGTAATAGTAATAGATTGAATATTTTCAAATGTAATAGTAATAGTAATAGATTGGCTGTAATAGATTACAAGTCTGCTGCCAAAGCAAAGCCAAGCCACGTGTACTGATGTCAATATTCTGTAATTTGATGTTAATGTATTTTTTTTCAACAACCTATTAGATTCGGTTGTTATATTAGAATTTGGGGGTATTCTTTTTTAAACTGCCAAAGCAAAGCAAAGCCATGTGTACTGATGTCAATATTCTGTAATTTGATGTTATTGGACATTAAAAGTTTTTTTGTTTAATATACACTTGTAGTTTTTTTATTTGTTTTCATATTTTGTCAAAAAAAACCTGATTGATTTTTAGGTCATTCATTTGATTTTTTTTAAACAATAAATGTCCCCCGGTAATGATTACAAAAAAAGAGGATGATTTACAGTAATTTTTACAACTTTTTTTTACTAAGCTAGACAAACACACATCTAATCAATGTAATCTTTGGGCAAGACCATTTTTAAGAATTCACAGTTTTCATATTCTTTATAGTTTCCCCTTTCCATTTTCTTTGATGGCAATAACATCTTAATGAATTCGCAATCTGGATTTCTTCTTTTGTGAATTCTTAATGGCTCATCAAATTCATTCCAGTTTTCTACTACCAAGTAACACCAACAGCAAACACACTCGTCTCCATAGCCTACATACCTATTTCCCGCCTTGCACAAATCTGCTGCATGAACTGGGACACCTTTTGGCCATTGTTTGAAACTGGATAATCTCGTTTCATACACTTTGGTGTCTACCCAGTCCATACACATTTCATAGGACTTCATTTCATAGCACTTCTTTTCATAGTCCTCCCTTAATTTCATCTTCCTATCATGGTCTTCCTTTATTTTATCTCTCTCAGAGCTTGACTGAGACTTCTAGGTTTTTCAATTCTGAATGCATTGGAATCCACTCTTGCACAATCTGTCTCATCAGTTGATTCTGCTCCATTCATGAATTTTTTTTAATGTCATTGCTCTCACTGTTATTCACTGTGAAATATGAAAAAATAAAAAAGTGATAACATTGAATGCATATAGTTAATTTCTTTCTCAATAAAAAATTTACACAAAAAAAAACATTGTAAAAAAAATTAAATTAAAAAAACAAAATTGTGCCCCAGTTGGGATTCGAACCCACGACCTTCAGATGATATGTGTGTAGTAGATTATAGTCGAATTTTAATACTTTTTAGCTTGTTTTTTATTATTAAAGAAATATTAATAATACTTGATATTAATAATAAAAAATAATGCAGTAAAAAATTTAAATAAAAAAAAATAAAAAAATTTGTGCCCCAGTTGGGATTCGAACCCACGGTCTTCAGATGATATGTGTGTGTGTTGTAGAATACAGTTGAATATTTCTATTTTATTAAATGTATAACAATAATAATAATAATAAAAAACAATGCAGTAAAAAAAAATTAATAATAGTGCACCAGCTGGGATTTGAACCCACAACCTCCTGCTCACTAGTCCTGCTCTTTAACTACTACACTACATCAGGTGCTATGAGTTAGCAGTATTGTTGTACATTTAAGTAATTTATTGATTTTTCGTTGTTTTTTTGGGGGCCTAATATCTAATTTTTATTGTAGTATTTTATAAATTTATTAAAAATTCACGATATTTTAACAAAAAAAAAACAAATAATGTTTTTCAACTTTGCATATCATCACTATAATGTACACATAGTACGCACCAATTAATATTTTAATGGGGGGGTAGAAAAAACAAAAAAAGTATTCTTATTAAACATCTTATTTAAAAAGCCAGTTTTTAAAATGTTACAGTTTTTTTTTCAAAATCTATATTTATTTAAAATATATATCTTACCCATTACTATTCCTGGTGGGGTAGGTCTTGACTCTTCAAAGTTTAAACCTTGAATGAACTTGACAGCTGTCACATCTGTTTATATATGTAAGAACTCCTGGCTTGTGACATCACTCGTGATGTCATCGAAAAAATCAATACTACGATGATGTCATAATGATGTCACGCCTGACATCACATAGATGGCGGTGAGCAGCAATAGGGGATTTTAGGGAACTTTGACAAAAAATATCTTGGGATGGGGTGCCCAATACTCAGAATTAAGTGACCCCTCAATTTTTAACCCACTATTTTGTTTATTTTAGACATAAAAACACTATTCTTACTATAAATTCACCCCTTATGGAGTTCGTTATCTGGCATCATTATAATAATGATTTATTATTATTGTTATTATTCTGTATGGATACCATATTTTCATATTTAACCCCCCCATTATTATTGTTACTATGATGTCACTGGTCATGTGACTGGTCAAGGGATTCCCCCTAGGCTCTGCCCACTACCTGTCCATCAGCCATCATGTGACTGATGACATCACTGGTCATGTGACTGGTCAAGGTATTCCACCAGGCTCCACCCACAACCTGTCCATCACCATCACGTAACTGATAACGTCAGTGGTCATGTGATTGGTCAGGGATTCCAGCCTAGACTCTGCCCACTACCTGTCCATCATCCATCATGTGACTGATGACGTCACTGGTCATGTGACTGGTCAAGGGATTCCCCTAGGCTCTGCCCACTACCTGTCAATCATCGGTCACGTGAATGGTGACGTCACTGGTCACTAAGCCCCGCCCCCTCAACCTGTCAATCATCCGTCACGTGACTGATGACGTCACTAAGCTCCGCCTACTCCCCAGCCACGTGACCCATTGCTACGCAACTGTCACGTGACTAAATACTGCAATCTGATTGGTTCGCGCTTTAGTGCTTGGTATATTCTTCTATGAACATATGTAAATATCGATGAATTAAAGCAAAATTAAGACAAATTAAGGTGACCGTAACATAAGTTAGAGGCAAGCAGTTCATAATCCAGGTCACCACAATTTTAAGCATAGTTGAATTTAAGAACAAATTTTAATATACTGAGGTGACCATAACAGTGTATAAGTTACTGTTACTAATTCATGAAACAGGTCACCCAATATGAAATACACTGAACCTATGAACCAGTTAATATGATCTGTATACAAAGATGATGTCACACGACAAATAAATGCTTTAGTAATATAAAGCATATAAAACATTTCCTCAATCCAAAGGCATTAGCAATATCCTCGACTAACTCATGACCTTGTTGGATATACATCCAGATGCAATCCAATGCTCGGAAGTTGTGATGCTTAATATCCCCAATAGGCATTGTAAGCAAAAGTGGCCACTGAGCCTCAGAAAGAGCAAAACGTAAAACGATGAGGACTATAGCCTAATTTTTCATTTATTTTTGTCAAACATTTCCTGATCCTGGAATCAGTCATGGGAACCAATTGACCACTGTGTAGCGATGACCAGTGCTGGACATGGCCCTCAGTTCTGGTACCAGTCTAGAATGTTGCATTGTGGTTCTTCATGGTTCATTGGTTCCTAGTATAAAAGTGAACCTTTGTTTGAATTTGGCGCCACACTCTTAGGAATTAGAAGGAATAATACACGTTTTGAACTGAGCTTGATTTTACATTGTTATATTTTACCTATTTTATTTTTACTTATTTTAATCATTGTTGCTCAGTTTTTCAAAATGCCTAAAGTGTTCTTTTGCTCAAATTGTTCCTTGCAGCATGCCCGTCCGGTGGGGAAGAGGTGCCAGCAGATGCCGGGTGAGTCTTTTTCCGGTGATGTTGATGTCCCTGCACCCTCCTCACCCAGTTCCCTACCCCCTCAGTTTCTGCCCAGATCCTTACACAGTTACAACAGTTAGGTGATAAGATGGATCAGATGGACAGGAGGGTGCAGAGGACGGAGGCAGTGCTGGAACAGGGCTCTACACAGGCAAGTACTTCTGCTTCCTCTGCTGCTTCTCATTCAAATAACCTTGTTGGCGGTGGTACTACGGAATCGGCTACGGTTGAGAGTGTGGTCCCCTCTATTGACTACTTGCGAACGAATGATTCACTTCAAAGTGAGGTGGAACGGCGCTTGGCAGAGCTAAGGAATATCAATGAATTTGCTACTAGAGGTAGAGTTAAATCCCAGAGGGGGGGTCCTGGGGAGATTTCAATTAA
This sequence comes from Sabellastarte sp. h YS-2021, assembly GCA_964017235.1. Taxonomy (NCBI): domain Eukaryota; kingdom Metazoa; phylum Annelida; class Polychaeta; order Sabellida; family Sabellidae; genus Sabellastarte; species Sabellastarte sp. h YS-2021. The sequence goes on from OZ024933.1 coordinate 16,559,318, forward strand.
ACGAATTGTGGACTGGCCACAGAATTTCATATTAACTGGCAACCACAAAACCAGACCCACCTATGATGACCTTACTATCACCCAGTGGGTATCCGGATTCGTCAGATGCATCCAGGAGGAAAAGTTGGAAGCCAATAAGGCTTGTATGCTCGATTATCTGGGTAACATCATGGAGGATGCATCTGATTTTTCTTGAGATTCGGCCAAAGCAGCCCATGCTATTCTCTTGACTAACATGGAGGCGGACAGACTCAATTGGTCTAAAACGGACAAGATAGACCTTATCCGGAGAGCTCATGCCCAAAGACATATAGCAGGTGTCCAAAACTCTGCCACACGCCCAGTACCTAAAAAAGTAAAAAATAATGGGGCAAAAAATGGTATCATATGTAGATATTTCCAGGAGGGTTCCTGTAAATTCACCTCTCATCACAGGTCTGCTGGCCAGTATTATAGACACGCTTGTGAGAATTGTGATGGTTTCCATACCACCAAAAATTGTCCTCAAAAAAGTAACTCAAAAATCTAGGTAGCCACTGCAGCAATGCAGCAATGCAGTGGCTAGTAGTGCAGATAGTCATGTAAAACGTGATGCTAGGATTGTCTATAATTCAAACTTTGCTAATATAAACTTTGCTAATATAAACTTGTTTGATAGATTGTACATTCAAAAATTGAAATCTTTGTGTAGAAATGTTAGAAAGAATGTCTTGTTTTCTGACATTGTAAAAAGCAGTGAGAAACTGAACTGTATAAATGCTTCTGGACAAACAAGTACCTTACCAGGTTGTGGTACAAGTACCAGATCGGTTAACAGAAGTCACCAAACTGTGAATAAAGAACAGGGCAGGAATTCATATCAAAGTGGTAATGAATCCTGCAATACTATTCACCAGAGAATTAATGTCAATTCTGTTGTAAATCAAGATGTGTGTAATATGGTTGACCATACTGATACAAACAAGAAAAGTAGTATTATACAGTATCAAAGCAGATTTGCACATGTAAATAGATTCTCTCCACTGGAAGTGGAGGACAGTTTGCTAGTTGATAAAAATTCTTCTGTTAGTAGATTACATGACGTTGAAGCTCAGGTTGTTGAAACCCGGGCTCGTGTACAAAGTACTCATCACACAGAAGGTAAGAAAACTTCTTTAACTTGTGGTAGTGTCGATGGTGGACTAGTGAATGACTATGGGGCTAGTACCTTAGGTTCAAACCCTAGCAATAGTAAACAAAACCATTCACTCACTGCATCTGCCGTCCTTACTGAAGTCCCTCCCTTGCCTATTTATAGTTGTGACAGTTATGCACAAAACAGTACTATCGAAGGTATAATGGATGAAAAATACTGCCTGGAAACAAACACCACTCAGAAGAGTGAGAAAATGAACTTGGCTAAAAAAGCCAGTAAAAATAAATAATTTCTGGAGCTGTTTGGCTTTATACCCATATATGGGCTTTCAAGCCGAGTATATGACAGTAACAAAGGCTCCATATGTACTGATATACTGCAGTTACACAGGCAGTTGAGAAATGATGGTAGACACAACTTCAAAGGTTTACAAATTGGGGTTCCCTCAAAATTGAATGCAGAAGCCTGAGCACAGTACCTAGGTAGGTACTGGGATTGGCAGCTACCTTTACTTATCAAGTACGGGTTCCCCCTTGATTTTGACAGAAATTCTGACTTGAAATGTGAGAAAATAAGTCACAAAAGTGCACTATCCGGAACATGTCTCAAACTATCTCAAGGAAGAAGTTGAAAATAATGCCATGTTAGGTCCTTTCACTGAACCACCAATCGACAATCTACACACTAGTCCATTCATGACCAGAGACAAGTCGAGTTCGGTTAATAGAAGGGTTATCATTGACCTTAGTTGGCCCATTGGCAATTCTGTAAATTCAGGTGTAGCTTCAGATAGATACCTAGACACTGAATTTGTACTGACATACCCATCTATTGACAATATAACAGACCAGGTACTTCAACTAGGAAAAAGTTGTCAAAATTTTTAAAGTTGATATCAGTAGGGCCTTTCGCCATGTCCCTATTGACCCAGGTGACTTGGATTTGTTAGGTTTACATTGGGGGAACTACTTTCTTGATTGTTCGGTCCCCTTCGGATTTAAACACGGGTTTTCCATCTTCCAGCGATTATCCGACTCAATTCGCTTTATTATGGCCCAAGAGGGCCATAAGATATGGAATTATATAGATGATTTTTTGTGTATCTCGCTACCCTCTAAAATTCACCATACATATGATAGACTCCAACAATTGCTCGAGGAGCTTGGTCTCACTGTTAGCAGTAAAAAGCTGGTTCCACCCAGCACTCAGGTTACTTGCCTTGGGATTGTGGTCAACACTGTCGATTTCTCCATAGCAATTCCTGTTGAAAAGTTGGCTGTTATCAAAAATATGTGTCGACACTGGTCCTGTAAAAGCACATGCAGTAAGAAAGAACTCCAATCACTGTTAGGTTCTTTATTGTATGTGGCCAAGTGTATTAAATATGCTAGGTTTTTCCTCAACAGGATGCTTAATTTGTTGCGTCAGAACTTTGACAATAAGCATATTACACTAACTAGAGAATTTGACCAGGACCTTCAATGGTTTAACAGGTTTCTGCCTGTATATAATGGCGTTTCCTTCTTTAACTATACTCCTAGCAAAGTTATCCATTTAGACGCCTGTCCCACTGGCTTGGGGGCCATTTTTGATAGCCAAGTGTATGCCTTGCCCTTGCCTGCTGCCTGGCACACTGAAAACATAGCTTATCTTGAAATGATCAATATTTTGGTGGCCCTCAAGGTTTGGCATGCCCAGTGGGCAGGCCTGAGAGTTCTCATAAAATGTGACAATCAGGCGGTTGTGGCTGTATTGAACAGCGGTAAAGCACGTGACCTAACTTTGGCCAAGTATGCTAGGAACATATTTTTGTGGTTGAGTGCTTGTAATATAGATATGAAAGTTGTTCATGTAGCAGGGAAGCTGAATCCAATAGCAGACTTGTTATCTAGATGGCACAACACTGAACATAATTTTCAGAAACTGCAGCAGATGGTGCATCCTGTGATTTGGATTAATGTATCTGAACAGTTGTTAAATGTTGATGAAACCATTTAGTTAATTTCTTGTGTATTGTGTTTTGTGTTGTAGCTCAGTCACTGGAGACCCATCTGACACAGCAGGCAACCTCCAGACTGTCACATGCTTTCGCTGAATCCACGAGAAAGGCTTATGCAACCCTATTCAGAACCTTCCTGGCCTTTGTGGCCTTCATGTGTTGGGACTTACATCAGGTGAATGTGTTTAACCTGTTGTGTTTTTAGAGTGCCTTCACTATAATGGGGTTAAACATTTGCAAATGGCAAATTATTTGTCAGCCATCAAAACTACCTTTCTCTTGTATGGTCTGGATGTTGCTTGTTTTGCTGATGCTAGGATTAAATATTACCAGAAATCTATACAACTACATGCCCCCCTGTCTGTAAAGCTTAAGAAAGTCATAGATATAACACTCCTTAAGAGTATTGTTGAGCAGTGTGACTATACCTAAACTTGTTTATCTGCTGAGTTTCTATTCCTTTCTGAGCATGTCAAATTTAGTACCTCACTCTATCTCAGATTTTTCACCTCTCAAGCATCTGGCCAGGGGTGATGTTATTTTCAAATCAAATAAAGTGATTTTGTTGCTTAAGTGGTCTAAAACCATGCAATCCAATAATGAAATTAAACTTATACATGTTCCAAGAATACCTCGTTCTTCCATCTGTCCAGTGGCAGCCTTGTCCAATCTCCTTGCTCTAACCCCCTCGGGTTGTAATCTCCCACTGTTTCAGTATAAACTAGCTCATCAGTGGGTTCCTCTAACAGATACTAAAGTTAGAAGGCATTTTCATTTGATTCTCTCTAGATTGGGCCTGGCTGCCTCTGGCTTCACATTTCACAGCTTCCGGCGTTCAGGTGCCACCTTTGCTTTTAACAATAATGTGGCTCTCCAGAATATACAGAGACACGGCACCTGGACGTCGGATTGTGTTTGGAAGTACATTACTGATTCTTCAGATGCTGGGGACCAAGTTGCCAGCATGTTTAGATCGAAATTGTCTACAATGTAGCTACTATACTTTGGGGTTTGGGTGATTCAGTAACCCCTTGCATAAAATTTTAATTAGTATTTAGACATGTAAACCATTTTACAAAGTAAATTTATTCTATTTTGGGGTCACCTCTATAGTATGTCCTCTTGTAGGACTGTTACAGTAATTTCTTGTTCGTAAACTCACATTAAGTAACCTTAATCTCTTCAACTTGAGGTCACCCTTAATAATAAGTAAATTTATTCACTTTTGGGTCACCTTATTATAATGTCCTCTTGTAGGACTTGTCACAGTAGTTCAATAATGTAACTTGTGTTAAGTAAACTTAACTTGCTTCAAGCTAAGGTGACCCTTAATTTTCCTGTTATTGTCTGTATCATGCTCAGTAAATATAAGTAGTTCACATTGAATATTAATAAATATTATGAACCGCATTTTGTGTTTGACCTTTACCCCTTGTCAAGGTCACTCATATCTTCATCTGACTGGTACTTGAGGAACTGTGTAGCGATGACCAGTGCTGGACATGGCCCTCAGTTCTGGTACCAGTCTAGAATGTTGCATTGTGGTTCTTCATGGTTCATTGGTTCCTAGTATAAAAGTGAACCTTTGTTTGAATTTGGCGCCACACTCTTAGGAATTAGAAGGAATAATACACGTTTTGAACCCACCCATTTAACGTTATACAACTTCAGTATCCCTCCCCATGTAATGAAACGTGTTTGACCTTTACCCCTTGTCAAGGTCACTCATATCTTCATCTGACTGGTACTTGAGGAACTGACACAGTGCTGGAATAAAGGGTCATCCTAACCCTGGTTATATAATTGGGAAACAGCTTGTATAACCCTATAATGACAAAGGTGAGAGCATTTAATCCTTGGCAGGGTAATAAAGTGCAAGGTGTCCCTGGTCTGTATTGTTTTGGTCCATTTCAGTATTATCTTTACAAAGCTGTTAGTGCAGAATACGTCACCACCAGCCATGTGATGTGAAGAATCAAACAACGCCACTGGTCAGGTGCTATATTTGAAAGGCAGAATAAACAAAAAAAATTAAAAAGGAACACCGTCTTAAAGACTGTTCAAATACATGTGGTCATAGCCTTTACTAATTTTCTTACAATATGAACATCAATAACGTTAGGTTTCATAATATGAATAGGACTTGACATGGAATGACCTCAAACTTTATAATTAAAGCCAAACAGGACAAACTTTGACCTGACAGCAGAAACATAATTCAAAAGTATTAAATCTAAAACACTATTTCTAGTCAAATACTCCAAAAAGGCCAAAGCATTCGCAACTTTGAAGTTTTCACACAATAAACCTGTACACTTTTGTACCCAACATTTCTGTGTCTTTGGCCTAAATGCATCCTTGAGTCACTTCTTGGTCCCATTTGTTAAGTTCCTAAAGGTGGAATTATCAGGAAAGACAAAGTGCAGCACCTATCAGGTACAATCACAAAAGACCAATGACCTTAGGGTACATTATATCTTATTGTCAACTTGCAACATGTCATGACTATGCCGATCGTGGATCGTTGCTGCCATTTACTTCTGTAGGGGTTCCTTTATTTTATTTGTTCTGGTTGTTTGGTCACTAATTAGTGGTATTTCCGTCAGAATTTGCAGTTTTTAATGAGCTTTTTCTGTCAATTCTAGGCCTCAATTGCCGACTTTCCACGTCTATTTTGTTCTATTTTGCAGTATTCTCAGGTGAAATGCAGAAAATTTCTGGTAATTCCTGTTGTGGTTTTAGCATTCACCCATGTGCTTCCTCCAGGATGTAAACAAAGTGACATCACCATTATATCATAATACAGATTTAGCACCAATCAGAGAAGTCTGGAGATCCAGGATGTATCTCCCTTATCAAAGGTTCTCCCCCAGATTATGGGGTGATCATTGTCAGAGGCATCCTAGCCAATCACAGCCCTAGATAAGGAAGCTACATATGTCCTGTTGGCTTGGGTTTGGCTTGGGATCAGTCTCTTTTGCTCTGGACATCATAGGGATAAGACATTTTTTGTGTGTGGATTATTGTGTTTATTTTTGTGGGAAAATTCATATTTTAAAGGTATGCTTTGATCTAGTTTTATTTTACTAACATATTTGATGGAATACGAAGGGAAAATATCTATCAAATTTGATGTAGATTTATTACTCCTAATTTTGACCTAAATAGTCTTGAGCTTTATTTTGAATTTGTAAGTGGTGATTTGGGCTATATTTTTATAGGTGGCCAATGTAAATTGTATGTCCCAATCCATCAATCTTTCCTAACAATATTTTCATTCACATTGTATTTTTTGGGAGGGTGGGGGGCTCCTACATGGGTGGACTCGAAAACTAAGGAATTTCGCCCCTTCAGAATATTTGAAGCAGAGTTCCCACTCCTTTGCACAGGTCCATAACAACCAAGGGGTAGGTGTAACTTGTTTGAAGCAGATGTCATTGTAATGGGGGTTGGTAGTTAGCTACCACTACGGGCACCCATAGATGAGTGCAACTGCCCAAATGTTATTCATTCAGGGGTTCATAATTCATTGGATCTGGTGGGGTTTTATTTATTTGTCCATTAACCTTATCCATAATCACACAATCCTTTCCCCTTTGGGTAGAGGTGGAGCTCCCCTGGATCAGGTCTGGTTTTCAGTCACTCTCTGGGAGACCCCCCCTCCCAAACATGCGGTGATATGGTTCAGAACAGAGAGCAGGGCCCTATTAGTATGGTATGGGGAGAAATATCGGGTAAATGGGTCACATTTATTTTGGGGTTAAACTGGTAAATTCAGGAGATAGATAAATAAATAGATAAATTTAATTATTCAGGTTCTGGATCTTAACTAAATTTTAGCCTTTCTTAAGTCTCTTGTTAATTGTTTAGTTTCTGGTTTGTGACAAAATGTAGCCTTTCTTAATTTCTCAAATAATCTTTAACTCCATACCTGTATGCATTCAAGTGTTACCTTAATAAAATTCCACACATCTACTCTTCTCTTCAAATCAAGTAACTTGTTTAACTCTTCAATACTTTCATAGACACACATTTCTACCTTGCTATTATTTTCATTGTCAATATATATCATGAATTTCAATACTTGGTCTAGTTGATCTTGTCCCAGTGAGGCCTATGCAGAGCCAAGCAGGAACTTGACTGATAATTTACCTGGATTGAACCTCACACCCTCATGGTTATATTGCGTCTGATTGGTGATGAATGGTTATATCATGATGATACATGGTAACATCAACAGCACATAAGTAGTATATATCGAGTGTATATCGAGTCGAGTTTCCCATCAATCATGTCACTTTTTGACAGCTGTGCAGCTGCCTGGGGCAGATGTTAGATGGATGGCTAGATAGGGTAGGGTCGATACTAGCTCTATACAGGTTATTGGGCTCTATACAGGTTCTTGAGACTGGCTCAATGGGGACTTTTGTTTTACTTTGATAGCTTATAGCTATTACTCAGATGAATCATCACACAGCTGTGCTGTTTAATGGGGCAGCTCTTTGTCTGATTTTAATGGGGGGAGGGGGTGCTTTTGTCTGCTAGCCATGTGATAAATGGGGCTTTGTCTGCTAGCCAAGTTTTTAATGGGGCAGCTCTTTTAGCCTACTGCATCATATTACTACTGAAAAATGAATCATCACGCACAGCTGTGTTGTTTAATGGGTCTTTGTCTGCTAGAACTGGTTAATGGGAGTTGTTTTAATGGGTAGGGTCGATACTAGCTCTATACAGGTTATTGGACTCTATACAGGTTCTTGAGACTGGCTCAATGGGGACTTTTGTTTTACTTTGATAGTTTATAGCTATTACTCAGATGAATCATCACACAGCTGTGCTGTTTAATGGGGCAGCTCTTTGTCTGATTTTAATGGGGGGAGGGGGTGCTTTTGTCTGCTAGCCATGTGATAAATGGGGCTTTGTCTGCTAGCCAAGTTTTTAATGGGGCTTTGTCTTCTAGCCTACTGCATCATATTACTACTGAAAAATGAATCATCACGCACAGCTGTGTTGTTTAATGGGGCTTTGTCTGCTAGAACTGGTTAATGGGAGTTGTTTTAATGGGGCTAGAACAGTTTTAATGGGTCTTACTCTGCTGTGGCTTTATCTACTAACCAAGCTTTTAATGGGGCTTTGTCACTAGATCATATTACTACCGAAAAATGAATCATCTCACAGCTGTGTTGGTTTAATGGGGCTTTGTCTGCTGGAACTGTTTTAATGAGTCTTTGTCCGCTAGAAATGTTTAATGGGCTTTGTCTACTGAGACTGTTTCATAGGACTTTATCTACTGAGACTGTTTTATGGGGCTTTGTCTGCTAGCCAAGGTTTAATGGGGCTTTGTCTGCTAGCCCACATCCTTTGAGATGGTTGAGACTGATGAATCATCCTAGGGCTACTAGATGATCAATATTACTTTGGTGGGGCTTTGTCTGCTAGCTCTTTTTTTTTTTAATAGGCATTTGTTTATGCAGTTTTCTCTAATGAAAACAAACTTTCTCACTAATGGAGAGGAGGAAATAGCTATAACTTTTTTAAAAATGAAATAAAATTTAGACCTTATTGTAATGCTCTCCCAACCATCATGCTAAACACAGCTAGCCAGGTCTATTGAAAATCTCCATTCCCAATTAAAATTAACGTGAAATTTCGGACCCCAGGGTAAGCACTCGAACGCAATTCCTCATATACATTCTCAATATCACTTGTGTAGTGATATGGCTTTATGAAAACAAAACAATTCCTCTCTATCGTATCTCTCACTTATTATACTGAATCTTTAATGTTATGGATATTAGGGTTAGGGCTTTGGGTTTAGAGATGAAAATCTTAATTGAACAAACTCCGAGATAAAGTAAATCTCATTTGCATGCAAATCCTAATTTTCTTTACATCACAAAGACCATTAAATCAGATAATGCACTAGATAAAAAAAAATTAATATCAAATCTGAATCTACTCTCCTTTGTTACTCTATTTCCTTTGTATGGTTTCCAGCCAATCTGTTACCCTCTCACCTGTTCCCTTTTATATTTCCCACATCTGCATCTTTGACAGAAGCCCCATTGTTCTATTAATAAAAATGTGTCACTTATTTTATCATAATTTTTACATAAATATTATAGCCCTCACAAAGACCTCCCCAACCCCCCTCAAACCCACCCTTTCTTATTTCTCACCTCTATCTCATTATGTGACTGTCATTAGGAGCTCATACGTTAACTGACAAATGCCTGTCTAACACAAAGACTGCCTTAATTTTATTTTTCCTATATTTCAACTTTCTCCTTTCACTAACATCTGTCTAATAACTCTTGTTTTATGTAACACGAGCTATTTATACTGTTAATGAAATGCTGAGCTTGCTTTTGTTTATAAAATTTTTCTCTGACATAAGGATCCTGACACTTTTTCCAACACATTTACTAAAAATGCTGATAAGACTGAATCTTTTCTATAGTAATTATAAACTCCCCAGTCGCTATATAAACCCCTGGGAAATCTGTTTTTGTGAAATATTAAATGCTTATCACTCTTGTGGAATTCTGCAAAAATTATTTTGATATAAAAAAGAATTGTTAGAAATGTCTCAATCAGGATTAACTCTTAGGGATCTATTTCTACAGGTGGGAGATATGAACCTTCAGCACCCAGATTATTTTTTAGAGATGGAACTCAATACCTTTCATATTAAAAATTGTACATGCTTAGGGGTGTCATTGTTTTAGGTCTCATGCTTCATCTGGCATTATCCATCCTATACTCACAGGATTCTTCTTACAGCCTTTAGAGCCTACAAGAACAAACTTATTAAATCCTATTTAGGATGGAGAAAGAGGATGAAAACATATTCGACTCAGGCTCAGCAAATGTGAAGAATTATGATTAATAGAATGGTTTCAGGTCAGAGAATGCGTAGACAGGTTATGAGACAGATGGGTATGGAAATCAATGATTCAGACTCTGAAGACGAAGGCATTCACTCTGTCTAGAACTCATTAATCATCTGAAATCTTCAACAAAATCAATAATAATAGCAAGACACTCCCCTATATAAACTGGAAAATCTTCAACATATTATAATATCTCCTTATTTTTCATATCTGAATACCCTGTACCATGGAGTGTAGATGTTCTTTATGTGGCTCTAACCTTCTGAATCAGAAAAATCTACTTCATCACCAGAAGTATTGTCACCAAGTAACAGATAAGATACAACAGAAATGCGGGATATGTGATCGACAATTCCATGATAACCAAGCCTTGTGTTTACATCTTCAAAAATGTGGAAAATATATCTGTAGGAGCTGTGATCTTCCATTTCTTACAACAGAGGCCCTCAACTTTCATGTGGAGACATTTCATAAGAAATCTACAGCTGCTAAATCTTACAGATGTGGCATTTGTAAATGCAATTTTGAGGGTAGGAGGGCTCTGTACACGCATAGAATGAGACAACATGGAGGCAACAATGATGACCCTGTCCTACCAGCCTTTATTGTAGATAATGATGACGAAAATTTACGTGAGATTTACGTTACAAACATAGATCACATACAGGCTGACCATCAAGAGACTGAACTAAAGAATATCTACAATTTTCCAACCAATAATCTGCATGGGGGTTACAGGGAGATTCGAACCCAGGTGAGGGAAATCTATCAGAACCTACACAATGCCTACAGGATTAATCTCGCTTTTGGAACCATTTTATTTAACAATGAAACAAGGGAATACAGATATTTTGTTCCACATTACAACAGTAAGATTCTTCAATATCCTTTTCGAATTTCGAATATGAATAGTATTCGTTTTTTGATGAACAAGTTAGCTGGAATCGATATAATTACACAAGCAAGATCAGATAGACCCTCTACCGCCTGGAGCCTCGCCTTCATAACTAATGTGCAGTATGTAGTTTTTAAAACAGAGTTTCCATTGGGAAATGCTGAGGACCTGCCAGATTACATCAAACAGAATAGGAATCTGAAGACAATGTATATAGACAAATGGACTGGCAAACCATATACAGACAATTTGTGTTTCTTTAGATGTCTTCGACAACATTTTAAAGGTAACAAAGATTTCCTCGAATATTTTCGTGTATGGATGAATTTTAAAAAATCAGAAAAATTAGGAAATTCTACAGGACAATTTACTGGTGTGACTATGGACGAGATGTTGGATCTAGAAAGATGTTTTAATGTAAAAATTTTGATATATTCTCTGTCACCAGATGGTATTGTCTGTAATCTGTATAAATCTGTAAATAATTATGACAGTAAGATGTATCTTAATGTACATGAAAACCACCTTAGTTATATTGTAGATATAAATATCTATAAAAGTGTCTTAAGTTGTTTAGAAGGGAGTGGAACATGCAAAGACACTACAAAGTATGCTATGATAGAACTATCTATCACTTTCCAGGTGGGTTCCATAAGTCAGCCCTAACCATATTCGAAAAACTCGAATCTCTAGGAATACATACCTTTGAGGAATCTAGATATTATAAACTCTTTGCAGTGTGGGATATGGAGGCCATGCTTCAAAAAACGAACCACAGCACCACAACTAAATTGAACTGGATATCCAAACATGTTCCCATTAGTGTGAGTGTAGCCTCTAACATAACCAATTTTGAATCACCGAGGTGTTTTATCAATCCGGATCCGACAATTTTAATTCAAAATATGATGGAATATCTCAGACTGATTAGTATAGCCGCTCGTAAACAAATCTCCTCCAAATATTTTCATGTTTTATATGAATTGGATGAGCTGATCCAGAAATATAAAGAGGAGGGGGAACAGGCGGATTCGGATTTCGAATCAGAGGATTGGGAAGAGGAACTCGAGTCGGACGAATCCGAATCAGAATCCGATATTGTTTTTACTCCAAGTAAAAAGATTCTGTCACATTTCATATCCAATATTCAACAAGTTAAGAAAGAGTTTCTTACTTACATTACCCAACTACCTGTTATCGGATTTAATTCAGGTAGATACGATCTAAATCTAATTAAGACTGATATTCTCAAGTATATAAGTTTAAATTTCACAGAAAATGAAATCTTCACCATCAAAAAAGAAAACAGCTATCTCACCATAGGAACTCCACACATGAAATTTTTAGATATTTCCAATTATTTGGCAGCTGGATGTTCCTATGAAAAGTTCCTTAAAGCCTATGGTTGTGACATTCCAAAAGGTGTTTTTCCTTATGAATGGTTTGATTCTCTTGAAAAATTAGACTGCACCTCCTTACCGGAAATGAAAGATTTTTATTCTACAATGAAGATGTCTAACCCATTAGAATCTGACTCTGAGCATGAAGAGCTTAGAAATCTCTGGAATAAGAATGGTATGAGGACTTTTAGGGATTATCTAATACATTACAATAATCTAGATACTGGTCCCTTCTGTAAAGCCCTGACTACTTTCATAGATCTGTATGTATCAGAGGGGATAGATATTTTTAAAGATTATATCACTTTACCTGGTGTGGCCAGAAAAATGATCTATACCTCCTCAGAGAGTAATTTTGCACTCTTCAATTCAGATAACGCTGACCTATACTATACATTTAAACAGAATATTGTGGGAGGGCCTAGCATAATTTTTACCAGATATCAAGAAAAAGGGGTAACAAAAATAAAAAATTTACAAAATAATTTATGTGAGAGCGTGGTGGGATATGACTGTAATGGTCTATATTCCTATGCTATCAAGCAACTAATGCCAGCCGGTGTGTATGTGAGAAGATTCCCTGAGAACCATTTTAGACCAGAGGTTAGCGAAAGGTACATAGATTCATATGTTTGGTTAGATTATCTCAGCTGTAAAGAGGGAATAAAAATTCGACATAAATTAAATAATCAAAAAGAGGTGAGAATAGGGAATTTTAGGGTAGATGGTTTTTGTTATCAAAATAAAACAGTTTATGAATTTAACGGATGTTATTACCACGGTTGTAAATTTAATTGCTTTATAGTTAAAAGCTTAAAAAACAAAAACTGGTCAGAAAGACTGAAAAAAATGCAACAGAGGGATGAAGCTAGAAAGAACTACATAATTTCACAGGGTTATAAATTTGTGGCTATTCAGCAATGTCAATTTATCTCCAAAATAAAACCTAAATGCCTCCGCTTTTATGAACATTACCTTCCCTCTTACTACAGGAAAAATAAGGGGGATTTAACACACTCAAAGATCTTAACAGATGTTAAAAATGGAAGATTGTTTGGCGCATTAGAGGTAGATATCCAGGTGGAGGAGGGGCATGAAGATTTCTTTCAAGAATATCCCCCTTTTTTTGCTACCTGTGAGGTGCCAATGGAGGCAATAGGTTCACATGTGCTCTCCTATTGTAATGCCAATGACATTCAATTTAAAAGTAAAAGACTTCTGATTAGTGGTCTTAAAGCTCGCAAAATTTTACTTGCCACCCCCCTTTTGCAGTGGTATCTGAAAAATAAATGTCAAGTCTCAAAAATCTATCAGATAATCGAATTTCAACCCAAACCCTCATTCACTTCATTCATAGATAAGGTGACCCATCACAGGATTCAGGGTGAATTAGAGGCGGATAAAGCAATCATAGGGGACACCTTCAAATTGATAAGTAATTCCAGTTATGGTTCCTTTCTTATGAATAAAACTAAACATTCTAATGTGAGATATCTAGTGGATAAGAATAAAGTCCGAAAAATAATAAACTCTTGTATTTTTAAAGATATGCAGGATATTAATGGAGTTTTTGAGGTAGAGACCTATAAGTCTAGAATTGTGATGGATAACTCTATACAAATTGGTTTTTTTATTTTACAATATGCAAAGTTAAGAATGTTGGAATTTTATTATGACTGCTTACTGAAATACCTTAGACCCCAGTCATTTGAATTAACGGAAACCGACACCGATAGTCTGTATATGGCTATAAATCAATCTGATCTAGATCTTTGTGTTAGGGAGAGACACCGACAGAAATATCATAAGGAAATTTTTGGCTCCTGTTCTGATGAGGTGAATGCACTCTGGTTTCCAAGACGCTGCTGCTCCCACCATATCACCATAGATAAGAAAATCCCAGGGATTTTTAAGAAAGAATTCTCTGGATTTCAAATGTTATCACTCTGTTCAAAATCCTATATCATAGAGGATCAGGATGGTAAACAGAAAATATCTTCTAAAGGTATTTCTAAAAAAAATTTAACTGATGCGATGGCTAAATTTTCTCACACTCTAAGCACTGGAGAGACAAGTTTCTCCACCAATTTAGGATTTAGAATGAGGGATGCTAATATGTTTACCTATTCACAAACTAAAATAGGATTCAATTATTTTAATTGTAAGAGAGAGGTGCAAGAGGATGGGATCACAACCAGACCTTTAAATATAACCCTCTCACCATGGGAAAGAGAATCCCTGGTTGTATCAGAGGTACAGGATCCCCTATCTAATCTGTACTATTCTCAGATGAGAGTAGACGCCTTATCTTATCATTCAATTGAACAAATGTTTTATCACCTTTTAGCCAAACATTACAAAAATATTACACTTTGTCATAAGATTTTGCTGGAAGCAGATCCCCTTAATGTATACAATCATCTTGACATAACATTTATCTCTAAAACTAGAAATGAAGAAATTAAGAAGGATACTATGCACCTATGTGTCTCTGAAAAATTTAGGCAGTGTCAAAATTTTCGAGATCGACTAGTATCTGTTAATGGTAAGGCGATTTATTATAAGCAGCCTAATTATAGTAGAGAGGATGAGGCCTATTGGGGTGTCAGTAACCCCACTAAACTTATTTCTGTGCTTCCCCCTAATTCTCTAGCCGGGAATAACATCATGGGTGAGCTAATTATGGATTGCTGTCGAAAATTATCTACTGAAATCTCCATTCCCAATTAAAATTAACAGGAAATTTTGAACCAGAAGGTAAGCATCCCAACGCATTGCCTCTGAATTCCTGTCACTTTTTGCTGCGACAGTACAGACTGAGGAACTCTGTTGAAAATCTCCATTCCCAATTAAAAATAACAGGAAATTTCGAACCCGAAGGTAAGCACCCGAACGCATTGGCTCTGAATAGTTGTCAGCATTTTGTGATAGTACTGACTGAGGAACTCTGTTGAGCAGGACACAGATGATTCAAGTATGCAATTGTTTTTTTGAAGAAATAACAGAGAAAATATATTTTAATGTAATACCATTTATTTCTTATACTGAATCGTCACTTTACAAAGTTATTATTAAAAAATCTAATGATCATCTCCTCGTTACTTTTTAGGTTTACTGAAAAATCTGATAAAATACTTTGCATGGTTCTTCCTCTGCTACTGTGATAGCTATAATACAAACAAAATAATCCACATGTATCTGTCTGATAATTTTGCACTCTCTTATTATTGTATTTGTATGATAATGCATTACTGAATAAATTATTAACTATGTCTCTCTTTGGTTGTTTTCCTGCTGAATCGAAGTGTTCCACAACCTCATTATTCAGCCGATGCAATACCACCCAATGACTCCCCTTGTCAGTGGAGTAATCCAGATTAACAATAACTAGGGAGGGAATGGGTAGTTTTTTAGGGATAAGGTCTAGGGAATATACTCCATAGAATTGATCTCGAATTTTTTCATCCAACCTCATATACCTTGCAATTTCGTAGCTATCCATCACCCAACATTTACCATTCTAGCTTGATCTATCTTTAATATTTCAGGGAATTTTGCGTAGACAATAATATTTATAGTTTCTGGAAGGGCAGTCCCAAATCTTAGACTTAATCTCACATGTCCACTTCCGGAATTTGTCATCACCTGACCAGATAGGAAACTCTGTATGTCGAATTGATACAATGCATATCCCTTGGGATAATCTGAAAGTTGAATAATCAGACCATTTTTCCGATCAGAATCGTTTGGTACCAGACTTAGATAAGAGGCTACATAATCTTTTTCATTGAAATTGGGTTTAAAGGGTCTATTTGGTACAGGCTGTCCATCCACACTCAATTCCATATAATTGAGATCCATATTTTGAAAGTTAAACGGATTTTTAGTGTAATCTCCAGAATAGGCAGCATTTGAAACTAAGCCAACCACAATCTTACTGGGAACTTTACCATGGAAGATATTATCAGTCATAAATGTGTGAGATCCTTTCGCAATACTGAAGCTTTTAATATCACTTCTCCAGAAGGGATAGAGTGCAGGACTTGTTTTCAAAGCCTCATTATGAGCGACTAACATATCTGAATTCAAAGAGATATAACAAACTTTTAAAATAGCCTCTGTGATTTTTAACCTCAACTTTTCTTTCCCATCTCTCATTAATCTGAACTCATTGAAGGATTGAAAAAACTTCAAGGTAACCGCCACCCCATTTATTATAGCCCTGGGTTGATCTATTCCAAAGTCTGTATAAAGTAAACCCTCCACACTAGCCGTTCCTCCACTTCTAGTTGGCCTGCCTCTCTCTGTAAAGCCTGGATTACCCCCTGTGTAGGTGATAGCCTCCATGGCTCCTGGTTGATCTTTATGAAACAATGCTGCCTCACCCTCTGATTGAACCATGTTGTTGTTGGTTGATAGAAGAAAATCAATCATTGCCTTATACGGATAATTAGCACCCACATCTGAGGATACTACTTTTTGATTTAATGCAATATCAACCTGTCTAAAAATTGAATGGAGGGTCAAGTTTATAGACGCCACCTGGTGACTAGGGGTTGGAGGTTGACCAGCTGATGGTGGCTTATTATGAATAGGAATCCCCTTCTCATCTGTAATGATGTATTTTACATGTAACCTGGTTTTAGCTAAATTGATATAATCTACTGAGGTCCCTGGGATATTAAATTCTATTACACTGCTATCTGTGATAGCGGCAATTGGATTGAACTCCACCCAATATTCTTTCTGAATTGTCTTATCTATGGGTGGCGGCTGGAAGATGGTTAAAGGTGTTTGAATTATATCCATAATGAGTGAGAATTGAATTTTTTCTTCTTACTCTTTACTTTCACCCCCTTCTGGACAGATGATGATGATCTCCTAGTGCTGCTACCTTTCCTAGTTTTATTTTTATTCTTGGAAGAAATTTTTCTTGAGGATTTCTTTGTAATCTTACTCTTTCTAGTCTTCCCACCAGTTTGACCTTTGTGGGTTCCAACCATGCTATTTATACCCTTTTTCAACTTTATCTCACTCTTGGCCTGCTCCACTGCTGCCTCTGTAGGTGTAACTAATGTAACCTCCACCGGTTTGTCATTAACCCTATCTGTTTCTGAATTTTTAGGATTTAATTCATAAAAATTTGGGTTATATGCGACTCTTCCCTCAATACATTTCTTGCAAAAGTTTAAATATTTATCCATTTTCTTTTTTAAGGTGTAATGTGAGCTGTATCTCCCCCTTTAATGCTAGAGCATTGTTAAAGGAGCTATCTTTTATATAGATTTTGATTCGACCTAAATTCGACTGCCTCACCCCCAAATAAAACCTGTCTGGAAATAATTGGCTTCTTTTATTGTTTGGCATTACCATTCTTAAAATTGGTTCTAAGGAATCTCTAACAAAACTATAATCGCAGATATCTGAAAAAACCATGAGGGTCTCTGATATTTTTTCATTTAAAAAAATATCGCAGAGCGCCACTTTCCAATTTCCCCTCAATTCCACTCTCTCAGGAAGTTCCACAGTGAAGTTATAACCCTTGTTACCAGGATGAAACCTTAAGGAATCCTTCGAACTTAAGAAAATGTAAAAGTCTCCCTCTGTCATTCTCCCTCTTTTTCATTCAATTATGAAAGCTTTAATACAAACACAGGGCAGCATTGGCTATTTATAGATCTTCCACAGCTGTCTCTGGTATCCAGGAATTAAATTTGCTTGGCCATCCTTTCCATTTTACCAGCATCTCTGATATCCCCTTTCTTTTCCTTTTTTTAAGAATTTTTTCTATTTTGTAGACCATATTTTCATCCAAAAATGCTAGTTGTAATTCAGGCTCATAAAAATATGACGTTATGACCTCATTTTGATAATCTTTTAGTTGATACATTGGGATATCTTGGTTTAGTTTTCTATCAATGATTGTAAAAATCTCACCAGACCATTTTTCAGCATATTCTCGATCGAAACTGTTCTTTAGATAACTTATTTTAACCCTATCACCGACCTTATACTTAAATTTCACCCTTTTAGGGTTAGGTCTGGTCTTCTTCATGCTTTTGTCTTTCTTAATACCCTTAGTTTTGAGGCCGTATTGATAAGACCATATATCATACTGGTTTGAACTCTGAGCCTTTGTGGGGGTCATCTTAATAGATCTATGGCTGGCATTGTTGTAACTAGCCGTAAAGTTTTGTAAATTATCTACCCATCTGAAGGATTCTCTAGCTGTTAAATATTTGAACATCTTGAGTTTAATTGTTTTTATTACTCTCTCTGCGTAATTAGCTTTTTACGTAAATATCTGATCCACCTTTGAGGTTCTCAAAAATTTGGTCACCTCTGAATTTTTATATTCACTACCTTGATCACTTCTTATTTTCTGTGGTTTCACCCCTGATTCCTCAAAAATATTAGACATGACTTGTTTCATTTCCTTTCCTGTGAGAGTATACATTGGTCTGGTATAGAGATAACGAGTAAATATATCGATAAAAACCACAAAATAGCCATAATTATCATTCGATTTTCTGTATTTCACCATATTAGCAGTATCTGTATCCCATTGATAATTTTTGGAGAAGGAAAGTACCTTGGGTCTCTTGAAATGTCTCCTGACAGGATGATGTGAAGTATAGGCCTCCTGTTTAGCTAGCCACTGTTTAATAGTTCTCCTTGAAATCTTGTATTGACCATTTTTTTTCAAAAATTGGTACAATTTTTCAAACCCACTGAAGGAGGCGGGACTACTGGGGTTATAATATGCCTCTTTAAGCACTATCTCCACATCAGGAGAGATTTTTATTCCAGAATTTAATCCATGCTGGTTTGCGCTCTCTGATAGACTCCCTGTCTCCTCCCCTCTGTTTTGTAGTCGATCCTCCTTGCTGTTTAACCCTTCCTCCATTGGAATTATTTGGGGTTTTTTGACCGCCAGTCATTCGCTTATCTACACTACTCGCAGGCAATCCTGGTGGGGGTGACATATATAGGCTCTCATTGCTTCCAGTCTCAGCCTTGGACGATGTTACAGCATTATTCAATTGCTCAGATTCCTCATCAGCTGTATTGCTTTTATACGAGCCTTGTTTTTCAATTTCGAGATATTTTTTAAATTTCAAAAATTGTTCATAAGGTATCATTACAAATTTATTCATTGTAAAATTTGGTTGATATATTTCCTTATGCTATATAATAATTCTGAAAAAATTGTGTGATGCTTCTTCAGTAATTGAAGCCGCCCTCTAACCCTTCTTAGAAATCGTTTAATCAACCCAGAATATTTTTCAAATTTTGCCCTGATCTTTTTACTGAGTGGCAGACGAAAAATATTGAAGAAAATCTCTGCAATGGCTTTTATTTGTGACTGATTAGCCTCTGAAAAGATATACTTGTTTAAATTTTTATTGTTATCCAATATAACCTTTAGAAAATGCTTTGCTCTAAGGAGATTAGAAGACATACTGATCAGTAGTCTTTAATCTAGCAAGTATTTATAGCTATTTATATACGGTTAGGTACTCATCAGGAAAAATATGGGTACGTAACCAGGAGGTCTTATCTCTGGTAGGAGATAGATCTATCAGCAAGTAACTGAAAGATTCTGCAGTGGCGTCGTCATAGGCCAGACAGACCTTATCACACATTCCTAACTGATTTCCTAAGATTTTTATTTGATTGATATCCCTAGGATTTTTAAATAAAATAAAATAATGTGTATTCAGGGTAATGTCTCTACTATATTTTCCCGAATGGTAGAGATTTTGTAAAATCAAAAAGACGCTCAGATTTCTGTGATGTGATTCTCTACTAAATGGATTGGTAATAGAGGGGCTATTCACTGCTGACATTTGTAAATCATCAATAAGAATCAGATTATGCTTAGAGTCGGCAATTTGCTTTATTCGAGCCTCATCTGGAACTCCTTGAATAAATTCTAAATTTTCAATTATTTTGTTGTCAAAGGATTTCTGCCATACCCCATAAAAGTAGTACACCTTCTCCACAGGAACCTCAAACATAGCATTTAAATTCTCCAATAACTTAAAGATAAAGTTTGTCTTTCCAGAGCCCGTAGGACCTGCAATCATTGCAGTAGTGGGTGAAAAAAATCTGAACATTGTTATCTCTATCTTATCTCGTGAGTCACATAGTAAACAATCAGAGAGCTGGTTAGTCTCCTCTCTATTTATATTATTTTCACTTGCCAAGATTACAATCGCCTGCTTGCCAGTTACCTCAATAATTGCCAGATATCCTAGACAAAAGATTTTGTTTTGTATTATTTTCAGGTATTGTTGTGGCATAGAGTACATACAAATCAGAAAATGCAGGCTCAAATATTTATACTCTTAGGCTTTTTACCCGGATTAATATATTCTAAAGCTTGTTTCCAGAGAATGTGTAACTGTGAGAATGATATAGCTGTTTGTATAGATGTTGTATGGGTGGAATTTACCTATAATCCAAAAATCCGTATTTTATATCTGAAACAGTTGGAATATCTAGATATCCATCTAGTCTTGAATTTTCCCTCTTTAGAATATTGGGTAATGATGGATATGATGTACTTCAACTGCAGTTGGATTAAAGAAATTCCATTGCAAATTAAAGTATCCACTAATATGTGCACAGACAACGTCCAGAAAGGTGAGTTTATTAACCTATGCAGATAAAAATGTAATCTAATAGTCAGAGAAAAAATTCCTTTGGGGTGCTTAGACTCGGGTTCGAAACTTCCTGCTATTTTTTAATAGGGAAGGGAGATTTTTAACAGATTTCCTCAGTCTGTACATTCACAGCTTACTCTCATCGCCTCCAAAGAAGCACAGAGGATAGCAATGCCTCATTAATATGTTTATGAGGTGCTTACCTACGGGTTCGAAATTTCCTGTTAATTTTAATTGGGAATGGAGATTTTCAACAGAGTTCCTCACTCACTCTGCACCTTCACAGCCTACTGTCATTGCGTCCACAGAGGCATACAAAGCATTACCTCATTAATATGACTATCTGGTCTACCTTTGGTTTAGAAATTTCATGTTAATTTTAATTGTGGATGTAGATTTTCAACAGACCTCTACAGCAATTTTTCCCTTTTTTATTAGCTACAACAGAGAGTGAGATATGGGAGGATACCCAGTCCTTATTGTCATCAACAGGTCTCTGGGATTCCGCTACCTCTGCCCAGTATTCGTCAAATAATTCTGACCATAATATGACCAAAAATAGAGATTACAGTAGCAATCATATCCAAAGGTACTACTGGATATTCTTCTCGATCAGCACCGCATGCATTATGGCTGTATTCCTATTTGCATGGATTTTGGGAAGAAAATTATTATGCTGTAAGCTTCAAAGAAATTCGGGAAATGAGACAAATGCTGTCGAAATGGAGGCTGTGAGACATACTGCTGATGAGGAGACTGAGACCTACCCATAAAGGTAGGAAATTTCTTATGAAATTGTATAATGATAATTTTTATGCGCTTAAATTAGGGATTGTGACGTCACATTGCAGGGATATCTACGTCATAAAATTATGACGCATCTCTTACGCAAATAATAACCTATGACCCTATTTCATCTTGAGTTTTGTTTATCTCTCAGCGTTCATTTCATTCATTAGGATTATGGCTTTGTAATTTATCTTTTGTTAATAGTACTAGTGTCAGATATTGTTACCAGTTATCACATCGAATGTAAATACGATGAAGAGAGTCAGGTTTTATCCATTGTCGGGATTAAGTCTATCCAGGATTTTCAAGATTATGGAATAAAATGTGGTGACTATATGGCTAGGAGAATTGAATATCTAGAATGTTATCTTGGAGAAATAAGGCTACCCCTGAAAAAATTACAGTTGAATTATCCCAGTTTGAGGGAGATATACTGGAGATGCGCTGGTTACTGTATAACGGAAGGATCAGGGATAGATGTCTTTGGATGTGAAAACGGTAAGACATTTGGGTATTATATTTGTCTCAGATAATATGATCTGTCTTATTCTAATTATGATTTCCAAAAGATTTGTGCTACACTTGCTGTAGGCTAAGCCTCTGTTCTATCCAGAGATAATATAAAAAATATGCAATTTTAATCGCAAAGATTGTGATTGCGTTCTAGGTCTTTCCCTGACGTTCGAAATTTCACGTTAATTCTAATTGGGAATGGAATTTTCAACAGAGTCTCTTCTATTAAATAGACCCATTACATAGGGTAGGTGTGATATTCATTTTTTTTCCTAGCTAAAGGATATCCTGATCTTATAAATTTTACACTAATTCCTGTTTATTTTACTTTATTTTCATTTAGACCAGACTGGACAGACCCAGCACAGGTGTCAGGATGGGAGCTGTCAGGATGAAGACGAGGCTGACAAAGATTGTAAAGATGATGATGATGATGATGATGACGATGATGATGATGATGATGATGATCTCTATGCTCTTTTTGTCATACATATTTTAGCTATTATTGGTGGAGTTCTGACTTATCTATTTAAAAGATACAGGAATGTGATATTGATGAGGCTTCTTAATACAGTGATGGATTGGATTGATGTTGATGAGAGAAGAGTTTCAATGGAGAGTGAGACTGATCCCAGCACCTCGGAAAGTACATTGGTGAAAGAAAGACTGAGGGTAAATCAGAATTCAGACATTTCTACTTCCAGTTTATCAAGTCATATGTGGAATAATAGGTTGTCAACTGATGCTCAAAAAATATACTTAAATATCATGGAGGATATGACAGATGAGAGTGATCAATCCTCAGGAACAGCTGTAGAGATGAGGGATATTGGAATCCAGATTAGTTTGTCCTCCGAAACAGAGGAACAGTTTGAACCTTTAGACATGTCGATGAGTTCTGATCAAGAGTTACCAGAGATTGCGGTAACAAGTTCTTTAGAAACCAGATCTGGACAAAAAGTATCAAAAAGATTTTATTATTAAAAAGTAGACTCCCATTTCTATGTAACCAAGATGTTTATCCTAGATTTTTACAGACCTTTTTTATTGTAATTGTATATGTAATTTGTATCTTACTGGGACTCTTTTTTCTGTGGGTTTTAATTATTCATTCATTTTTAATCAGTCAGAGATTGTTATCATTATTGTCAATGGTTATCCTGTATAGATATTTTTTCATGTAATTTACTATGTGGAAACTTGTGGTTTACTAATATTGTCAATGATTATCCTGTATAGATATTATTTCATGTAATTTAATATGTGGAGATTTGTGATCTAACAATAACAAGAATATCTTATACATTTCAGAATTTTATTAAGCAATCCACTGCAAATCCCTTTTACATCAGACATAGGAGTTTATATAGTAACAACAAGAACATAGACGAGCTACAGATTCTTTGACTCATAATGAGACATCTTTGACTCAATTTTTATAATAATAACAATAAATAAATAAAACAGTCATAGAAAGGGTATATTTTGTAACACAGAGAGATACATAAGATTTATGTATTCATTAAGAATGCCATTGAATTATTTCTTTGTATTACCTCCTTTTATGTAAACACTTGAGAGGTGATAAATCAGCTACATTATGTAAAATTACATTGAGAGATAGAGAGAGGGATAGCTATGTGATATACAAAGAGGAGAAAAAAATTTAATGAGCTCTCAGACAGAGTAACCATGTAAATCACCTTCATGATAGAGTAACTATTACATAAAGATCGTAGCAAGTATAAATATTTACATAGGCATATGAAATATGAGGTTAGATATTAACTATATACATATGACTTTCCAATTTCTTTGTTAAAAAATATATTAACCATATGCATATGAAGTCAAAGTTCTTTGTCAATAGATCTACCTTTTCCGGAATTTATTTAGAGTCCTTCATATGTTCCATCATTCTGTTGAAAACCCGATCTTGATATCCTAGTCTGTCTGGAGGCATGCTGATGCTCTGTATGAAGAGTAATTGTCAATTTTTCCAGATGTGGTAGGAGATTAGGGAGGGGGCCTGAGAGTGGAGTCCATACTTCAGAGCGAATTTTTTTTTAAAAAATTTTTTCACTGTTAACCCTAGGTGTCTCTGGGATTGTTAAAAATTTAGAAAAAAAATTTTAAAAAAAAATTTGACTAGTGTTAAACCCTAGTTGCCTGTGGGACGCAAAATGCTGCAACCACTAGGGTCAGGATGCCATTGAGTGTTACACTCTAAACAGCGACTCGCCCTATGGGTTAAATTTCCTGAAATCAATGCTGCGCATGAGGTACAGTAAAAATGATAACAGGAGCTCACAAAAGCTCTTGTCAATGGTAAATCTATTTTGCAACATGCACATGTTAAGTGGGTAACACGCTGTTCATAATAGGTGGTCCAATCAGGGGCTATCATTGTCTCCACTTCATCTGGTTTTTTGCCTAAAAAAAAGGCGCAACCAAAGGCCATTTCGAGGTCTCTATTTGTTAGAGCCTCAATGAGCAGTTGTTCGTAATTTGTGTTCATATACATGGATGTGGGCACCCATGTAAAGAGTGATGTACTGCTCATTTTGGAGCTCCTGATGGAATAGGCTTTGGTAAATTTGTGTTCTAAAAGTATGGTCCTACATATGGGACACCTCAGTTCAGGCTCAGCCCCATCCTGCCACATCCTTGATAACTGACAAGAACACTCCACACAGAGCAAGTGTCCACATGGGTTGGTCAGTATGATGTCTGCCTGATCTAAGGCGTCTTTACAGATAGCACATTCAGCTTTTTCTAGGAATTGGGTCACAAATTGAACGAAATCTGGATATTTCCGCCTGAAAAATATAAAAATTAGAGAAATTTTAGTTATTTGACTAAATAGCAGAGATTAGTCATTACAAAATTGGGTTGAGAAAAAAGGAAATTGTGTTCCTGTGCATACCTGGGAGTTCGAATTTCACGTTATTGCGTATTGTGATTGGAGATTATCAACACTCCTCAACCTACGGAAATGCCTCCGATTGTTTGTCAGAATACTGCAGTATTGCAGAGCTATGATTCTCTGTTGAAAATCTCCATTCCCAATTAAAATTAACAGGAAATTTTGAACCCGAAGGTAGGCACCCTGACATACATATTAATGAGCTTAGGTCTTCTCAACCTCTCTGGATGTTGTGAGCAAGCATACTCAAGTACGAAGAATACTGTTGAAAATCTCCATTCCCAATTAAAATTAACGGGAAATTTCGAACCCGAAGGTAAGCACCTTGACATACATATTAATGAGCTTATGCCTTCTCAATCTCTGTGGATGCTGTGAGAGCAAGTATATCAGAGGAATACTGTTGAAAATCTCCATTCTCAGTTAAAATTAACATTGACAATTTGCATATTGAGGGTAGAGAAACCCTTTTCGAATATTATCTCTCACTGACAAATTACACATGTTTTACCCAAAAAGCTTCATTAAGATAAAAAATTCAAATTAATTGAGATAGTTTAGCGAATAAGGAAATACATCAAATTTAGGAGATTTATCTAACTAGACCCTAAATTTCACCCACTTGGTTTTTTATTAGAGCTGTCATGAGAGAAGATAATTTATTGACATTTATTAACATTTCATTAAAATTATTACTTCAATGAATGGTGTTACGCTCAGGAGGGGGTCTATACAAAGCTAGTTCTACAATAGCCTCACAGCTCCACCTCGTTACATTGGAATAAGTCCTCTCTAAAATTTTATGTAAAAAATTAAATAAAATAAATATTTGGTACTTACACAATAAAGGCCGGTAGAATGTCGTTGAGCAGGATGTAACAAACCATCGCCTGCTGGTAGTGTCCATTGTCAATCAGCATCAGTAGTTCACAAATGGTTATCATATTGGAAATCAGATGATTGGGTCGAAAGAGATCAATTCTTCTTCCAATTTGTATAAAGTTATCCATTTTGAGATTGATTGAACAGCCTATTTTGATTCAGTAAAATTCTGGGGCCCAGAATGGGTTTGATGCGGGGTTTTATAGTGAAATTTTGGGTTGAAAGCTGTTGCCATTATCTGATAATTAAAAATAAAAAAAAGTGATTTAATGTCAATTTGTCCCTGAATAATTAAAGGGGTATTTCCACGTCTACCTCCCCTTTGGCTGATTCATCTAAATGCGAACATTCCTCACATGTCAATTTTGCATGGTTAGGTTGATCAGGTTGAATTAAACATGGAACATATGTATATATTTCCATACGTTCGCTATACATCTGGTTACATACTTTCAAAAATTCTTCCCATTCTTTGGGTTTGCAGGATAGCCCTTCAGTGGTGGGAAACAAGTCTCCCTTGGCATTGGTCTTCCATTTCCTGATACCTACAGATTTATAGGGACTATTACAGGCTACATAGTAGGAGCCACCTATATGTACTTTCTTCTCTATTCCTTTGTCTCCTTTAAGAATAGCCTGCAGTGCATGGTTAATTAGTTCAGAAAAATGAAGTAATACAACCAATTTTGAGATATTGATCTTGATCCCTGGGTTGGTGACAATCTGACCATCCCATTCCTTTAAATGAATAGACTGCACTTGACCAGTTTCACCATGAAACACCACATACTTCTTGGAGCCTAGATGAAAGGTTCTTCTATAGGTGACAGATAGAGATGCCTCTGAATAGTTCATTGCGGACATCGCCCCATGGCTTTGAGGTTCTATAAGATGATCTTTCTTCTTATTTTTAATCTGTAGAGATAGATCTTTCTTATTCTTCTTCAGAGCAGGTTTCCCCTAAAACTTGAGCCTCTGCCATATTCACTGAATGATTTCGTCCTATTTTTTAATTCCTAGATTACAGCTTCAGATGATGTGTAAGGGTTAGAGCGAGAGGGTGGCTTTTTATAGACTTTGAGGTGAGGGGGGAGAATATATCACGATTCAGCATATAGGATCACTTAGTCAGCAAAAGCTTTGTGTAGGAAAAAATACTTACTCAGCAAAGGTTTTGTGTGAGGAGACTTAAAACAGACTAGTATAACTGATCATTAAAGGAACACAGAAACTACAATAGTGCTTAAAAACAGATTTTATTGATAATTAAATGCAGATAATACAGACAAGTTTATTACTTAATAATTGTAAAGTTAAAGTGACAAAAAGGTTAGTATATCAGACAGACATCTGCCCGTCCTTTACATCTGTGTCTAACTAGAATTTATAAATAAGTTTTCATCTACTTGGTTTTTAGAACATAATGAACATTTATCATTGGTAGAGTACTGTTCTAAAGTCACAGGTGTCTGTCTTCCATCTGTCTTAGGTAGAGTATTTTTGTAAAATTCACAACTGACTGTCTTCCATATGTCTTATGTAGAGTATTTTTCTAAAATTCACAGGTGTCTTTCTTCCATCTGTGTAAGGTAACATCTCGTAACTATTCAATTCATTCAATAATTTTAATGTCTCTTTATCTTCAAGAGGTAGGAGAGAAGAAACTATTTTTGGGCATTATCATTTTCACAAATTCACAGGTAGGTGCATGCCTTTTATGTTCATCCATTGGTATATCATAGGTCTCCCATTCAATAAGAGATATTTTACACCAGGGGCAGGTAACCTTGTCCCCCTCCCCTGTATAGAGGAAACCAGCACGAGTTAGGGCATCTGGGCGAATGGGGTGAGACTTCGGCCATGTTCTAAATGTAGCATATCTCTCATCATATCCAGAATAATCAGGAACCTTAAATATCCATCTTCCCACGTAGGGTGTGGGTTTATGACATAAATGTAACCCAGCAGAGCTACCACAGGGTGGTTGAATTCTTGGATTGGAGTTATATCTAGCTGAAGAATTCAGTGAAAAACCTCCAACCGAGGCGGCAGAATGAGTAGAGGCAGACTGAAGATAAGATGACTGAAGATAAGATGAAGATGAAGACTGAAGATAAGATGACCTAGATCTTCCACTGGTTTACTTGCTGGATGAACTATCTCACTATCCTTATCAGTTATGTTGGATGCAGTATTAGAAAACATGTTGCTAGAAGATGCTGTTAGCTTGATAGTTGGAAAACCAATTAAGTTTATTAACTGAATTTTAGTGTTTATATAGACTGTTAAAATTCTAGTATTCAGCAGTTTTCCAAAGAAAAAGACAGGATTCAGTGATTATTAGTTAACCCCAAAGCCCTAACCCTAATCAAAAGTGTAAATGAAAGTAGGAGACTAAACTATGACTGTATATGAGGCGAGATATTGCGTTCGTGTGCTTACTCTGAGGTTCGAAATTTCCCATTAATTTTAATTGGGAATGAGATTTTCAACAGACCTCTACTGTAACTAGCATACATTGTGTGATAAATCAAATATAGCTTTGATGATTCATTTTTCACAAGTGATATTGTTCCAGTAGGGTAGCATACAAAACCCCCATTAAATGGCTAGCAGACAGAGCCCCATTACAAGAGTTCTAGCAGACAAAGACCCATTAAACAAGACAGCTGTGCGATGATTCAGTTTTCAGTAGAAATATGATGCAGTAGGCTAGAAGAGAAAGCCCCATTAAAAAAATGGGTAGCAGACAAAGCCCCATTAACCATTTGCAGCAGACAAAGGTTCCATTAAAACAGTTCTATTCCATTAAAACAAGTCCCATTAGGCAGACAAAGCCTCCCATTAAAACAGGCTTGGGCTAGCAGACAAAGCCCCCATCAGCAGAAAAAGGGGTATTAAACAACACAGCTGTGCGATGATTCAGTTTTCAGTAGTAATATGATGCAGTAGGCTAGAGGACAAAGCCCCATTAAAAACTTGGCTAAAAAAGCCCCATTAAAACAAAGCTTGGACTAGCAGACAAAGTCCCATTAAACACAGCTGTACTAGCCATTAAACAACAAAGCATGGCCAGCAGACAAAGCCCCATTAAAGTTCCCATTAAAAAACCACAGCTGTGTGATGATTCATTTTTTCAGAAGTAATATTTGATCTAGTATGGGTAGCAGACAAAGCCCCATTTAAAAGATTGGCTAGCAGACAAAAGCACCCCCTCCCCCCCATTAAAATCAGACAAAGAGCTGCCCCATTAAACAGCACAGCTGTGTGATGATTCATCTGAGTAATAGCTATAAACTATCAAAGTAAAACAAAAGTCCCCATTGAGCCAGTCTCAAGAACCTGTATAGAGCCCAATAACCTGTATAGAGCTAGTATCGACCCTACCCTATCTAGCCATCCATCTAACATCTGCCCCAGGCAGCTGCACAGCTGTCAAAAAGTGACATGATTGATGGGAAACTCGACTCGATATACACTCGATATATACTACTCACATACTGGGATCATATTGGGATCATATTGGGATCATTTATAAGCACCTGATATTGAAAGTTTCAGACTTCAGTATTCTGTAGACCACATCTTCACCTGAGTAATAACATCCTTGGATTTTGGCCTTCTTAATTAAAGGAAATAGGCATATAAATTAAACTTATGCATACAAAACACATAACTAGAGAGATATTGTGTACCCAAATATACTTCCACACTCTGCCCTGTGGATTTTTGCACTTAACCAACTGTAATTACCTTTTTATCTCCATTGCAGAGAAATGTGTGTGTTTCTCTGCGAGAAACTCTCTCACTGCTGTGTGACGTAAGCCTGAACATACTGAATATATGCTTTTTATTGTGTGTGCATATATTTTAGTCCAATTTTTTGTATACTTTTTGAGAAGTCCTGTGTCTTTTAGTAAATTGAGTGTTTCAGAACAGAAACATACTCTGAATGCATTTAAGCTTATCCAAATAAAAGGTAAAAGATGTTTCATTTTATGTAAAGTTTATACATAGACAAGTGCTACAGTTAGAACATACACAGTATGGCTAAATATTCTAATCATGATTCTGATAGTGACGAGCATATTCATGAAGAAGATTTCAGGGGAATATTAAAACCTTACTGTTTTGAACTTCAAGTAAGCAGTCATGATTATATTGCTCTAAGTGAAACTACTTCCCAAAGCAGTGAAGATGAAACTACTGCCACCATCATTGACTGGTAAGTGTCTTTTAAATGAAATTTACTTTATGTAGGTTATATTTATACCTATATCACTCTCCAATTTTGTACACACACATATATAGTTTAAAATATACATTTGTATATTTTAATACATCAGTACTACATATTAAAATATGTAATTGTTAGCCAACATAAATATATGTGGTATCAAATGTACTGAACACTTAGTTTTTGTAGTAAGATTATATCAATTCTACTTGTCAGTTAGTGAACTTTGCTGATCAATGAATTGTGCCAGGTGATGTTTTCAGTCACCTTTTTGAAACACATTTCTGAAACGGAATACATGCACATATAGTTTATCCACATGATGTATTGCATGAATTAAATTTCACAAAATTGTTTTGTAAAGTGGGTTATTTTGGTTGGCAAAATTCATTGAGTAACTATTTAATGATCATGATGAGCACGTCTCACCAAGGCCCATCCAAATAATTACTTTATATGCAAAGTACAACCATGACAATTATTGCTGATTACAGTACTATATTACTGGAGAGAAATATAAGTTCACTTCCCCTAACAGAGTAAACAACTAATAGTAAGGACACCAATATCTGTGGTATTTTAGGTGCTGCTGTGGAAGATGCAGCACAGTTGATGGGCAAATCAACAAGTGCTGCCATAATTACTAACAGATAAAACTAAGGCTGGATGGAACAACATTTAAATGTATAACAGAACACCCTGGATTTCTGTCAAACTGTTTGGATATATATGTTCTTGAGGCATCTTTCTATGAATTCTGCCAAGAACAAGGACCACCTGGAGATGATGAACTATTAGAAGATACCTTAAGATATTTAGCATACAGGAGATTTATTCGGTGGATCTTCAAAAAACTTTGCAAAAACGTCCACAAAGTAATCCCATGCTGTGCAGTCTTACGTATCCGGGAGTCATTTCCAGCAGACAGTGGAAATTACACCGGTTTTAAATACCCATAATTGAGTAATCTCATTTATTTCTAAAACTGAAAAAAGAAGTTCTAAATCTCTGTGTGTGTAAATCTGGATGTAGGAATTTGCATAAGTGTGTGTGTGAAAGCACATTACATTTAGGAGAAGATAGGAAGTAAATCTCAGCACACACAGGAGTTTTCAACTGCACTCTGTGTTGTCAGGTTTACCACATCACACAAATTCCCCACTTGCAGTGAGAGTGATGGATAAGTTGCCAGATTTCCCATAAAATTCTCTGTTTACTGGTAAACCAGTGTAGATGTGCTTGTGGGATGTAGTGATTTTACACTCTCAAGTACAGACTTTTGAAATATATTAAGATAAATTTTTATGCCTATTTCCTTTAAATGAATCCTTGTACTTTAAAGTTGCAATGTGTAAGATCTTGAAATTCTTGGTCCCTAGAGCACTCAGATCACAATGCGTCATCTTATTCACATTCTCCTACTCTACAGTTTAGGCCACAATACCAAGACTTCAAAACAATATAATACAGGTTGGTCATCCTCAAATGACCTGGTGGCAGCCTAAGTAAATTCTATAGGTTGGTCAGCCTCAATAATGACCTGGTGGCAGCATAAGTAAATTTTGATTATGGTTGGATTTTATAATTCTTGAGATAAGTTGATTGGTAAAACAATGCAATTTTACCAGGGTTTTTCGGGGTTCAGGGAAAAACCAGCACGTGTCCACTCTCCTGCTCAGGATTAAGTTAATTAGATTTGAGTCCCTTTTAGTGAACAATCCGAGCGGTTACGGGTTCAAATCTGTATGTTTGTGGGTGAGCAAGGAGGCAGCCCGTAAAGTATATAAGTGGGGTTGAACCTTTGGGCCGCTCAAGAGCGGGGCACCTCCGATCTGCAGAGTGCTGGGGTGCCATCAACCTCTTTGCCTGACAGGGGCTGTACCCTCTGGTTGTGGAACGTGTCACCCCAGTGGTTCCAGGCCTAGTGGTAGGTGGTAAAACCCACCCCTCTGTATTTTATGGTGGCATGGGTGGGTCCTGGTCCATAAGGCACCCATATAGGATGAACCCCTGCTCACAAGGCGCCCAATTAAGGGGAATCTCTGACTTTCATTGGTATTCCTGTCCATAAGGTGCCCATGCAAGTGGGATCTGTGGTGAAGGGACTGGGGGCTCGGCCCTCTATTGGGTTTACATGGGGTTGGGGGCCTGTCCCGCCACATAACTCATTGGGATCTTATCTTCTGATGATGATTCAAACAAACTGGCATCACTATCTGATCTGTAGCTGTTCTTTGGTGAACTAACTGCCACTTTTAATTTGTCACATTTCTTTCCAGCAAGTAACACATGCTTTCGTGGCATTTTGAACAAAAAATTTAAATTATGTTTCTTTGGTTTTGTCATTGTTATTGCACTAAAATAAACTAAAGTCACTGGGTACCCCGGCTACTGTGACAAGTCAACACGCACAGTCGTCAATCAACTATGAGAGAAATGTAGACTTCCTGTGGTTATAAAACAGACACCTGCATGCCTGTACGAATATTTGTCTCAGCACCTCTATTGGGAGTACTTAACAGACAAACTAATGCACACTGTTCCAATCTACGAACTTGGTTGCAGAATATAATCTCAAAAATACATTTTTTAAAGGTTGAAATAACCAATAAGCAGAAAGCTTTGTAAAAAGACCTAACAGACGTTTTGTAATAGAAATAAACTACTTATGCTTGGACTTTATCAGTGATTCAATCACAAAAAAACCTAGTACGCTAGCTTGTTGATTCTGACCATGCATAGGAAATGTGTAGCCTGGATGTTGCTAGCTGAGACACATAGCATTCCAATGGTAGGCTTCCTGTAAATATAAAGTATCAATGAGAATCATTACAACAATGGAAATCCTTAGAAGAGTGGATACAAGTGACAGGATGAGCCATGTCCTGCATGTTTGAAACATTGTTAACAGTATTATGCCATCTGGACATGCCACCCGGACTGTAATTCTTGGTACAAAAATGACTTATGAACCCTCTTCTCACACAAACATTTTAAAAATGGTATGGAAACTGAGAGGCCCACAGTATCTATCAGGATGCCAGGGCAAATAACTATGTGGAACTAATTTCTTGGCACTAACTGACAAACCCAGTTCCAACCAATAAATCCTGGAGGCTGGTGAACATTTTTTTTTAATTTTTAAATGGAAGACAAACACAAAACTCATCAATATAGTTTCAGATACCATAGCCCTGCTGCTTTATAATGTAATGTACTGCCTCTGAAATTAGAAATATGGATGATCTGTGTTTGAACCCAAAAAGCAGGGAAAAAATCAAGAAAGTAGTCCTTTCAGTTAATGCCTAAAGAACACATATTCCCAGTATCTACAGGGATATGATGAAAAATCCTGCTGATGTCTACTTTAGAAATTTGTCACCTCCAAAGACTGAAGACATTAGTAATAATATTGATTGGAGATCAATAATTCTAATTGGAGTTTTAAAGCGCTTAAAATCTCCTTTACATAGAGTATGATAAGGCTCGACTGAGCCAAATCAGTCAACCAATTTCAGTATCCAGACAGAAAGAAGGCCAAGCGCAACAGAGAATGCCAGGGGATGATTAAGACAAAGGTTGGTATGTCTTGGTGTACAGGTAGCTTTTAAACAGCTTTCTGAAAGGGGCTACAGAGGCTGACACACAAACCTCCTCAGGAATAGCATTCCAAACAGTGAGGGCATAAAAACAAAACTATAAGCAAACTGTTTGACAGATTTATGATTAGAAGGTTGAAACTTTGGAATGACCAGTCAATTACCATCACTCTGAATGCGCCTGATCCTACTTGCTGTAGGAAGAAAGATATGGAGCAATATACTTGAGAAAACCAGTGTGAAGAAACTTTTAAAGAAGTGTGTCTTAAACTACACAATGCAATGTAAAACCTTGCAATGTTCAGCAGGTAGCCAATGCATTTATATAAGGCACAGGAGTTACACTGGTGTATCTACTGGTATTTGATACAATTCTGTCTGCACCATTTTGGACACGCTGTAATTTAAGCAGACTAAACTTAGAGAAATTCCTGAAAAATGAGTTGAAGCATTAGCCACAGGTACAGAAGTATCATGTGTAAGAAACCGCCTGGCATATCTGAAGTCACGGAGTTGCACAAAAGAACTTTTTTAGACATTCTGAACCTGAAAAAATCAGATTCAAACCATACACCCAGATTTTTGACTGACTCAACACGGCAGAGAGAACTACTCAAAATATCAATTGGAAAACATACATTCAACTTATCACACTGTTTTTGAACCAAAGATGAAAAACATGTCAGGATTCATCTTGAGTTTACTGGTTGACATCCACTCTTTATCATCTAAGCACCTGTCCAACTGTTAAAAGGCAGCAGATGTATGAATGCACATAAACCTGGGTACCTTGGGATGCCAACTAAGACTGTGCAAAGATCAAACAAAATGGAACAAATTTTTATTGATCGATAATGCTCAGTTAAGTAGGCAGTGAATCATTTAAGAACAGAACCCCCATCTCCCAACTGAGTCTGAAGACAACTTAAAAAGTGGCATGACCAATGGTATCAAAGGCGGCAGGGAGGTCAAGCAATTTCAAGGCAGTTGGTTTACCTTTTTGATAAGAGGAGTAACAAGAAAAGTTTTGAAACCATAAGGAACACATCCGCCCATGAGTGAGCAGTTGACCAACTTTGTAAGTGATAGTAATAGTGTATTGCTACATTCAGTGATGAAAATATTGACCAAGGATCAAACAAGCAGGATTTTCTATGTGAGTTAATAATTATTTTATCAACAGCATTTTCAGAAACTTACTTAAAGGTAGTCAATTTTGGAAGATCTGAAGGAGGATGAACATCATTTTCAGCACCAGGGGGACCAAAACATCTTTAATTTTCTTAATTAGCAGGCATACTGGTGATCCAATGATATTTTTAGAATGGTGGAATAGTAGTGTCACTTCAGAAACCATGTTCAGGGTTTTACGCAGCTTATGCCATAATCATGACTATTGCCTGAGAGCAGTTTAGTATAATCGTCTGACTTATTCTTGTATACAAGTGCACTATAGGGAGCATTTTGGTGATGAAGCCAAAGTCTGTTCAAATTTTTGGCCCTTAGTGTTCACAAAGTGACATTGATAAGAATCAGACAAACAATTCCCATTATCTTTGTTAGTCTAGGTACAAGTGTTTTGGGGCTATCATGAACATCACCCAAATCATGTACATATTATTCGTAAAGATCAACCACATGATAGCTGGACACATGGCAAAGAAATTGTTTTGAGACCAGAGCAGAGGTGAGACATGTTTGTATGGTGGCAGGTGATATAATGAGGTCCAGTATGTAACCATGCAGATGGGTAGGTTAACTAACTTTTTCTGACCATACGAGTCAAGAAAGGTCAAAAATATATATCCATGATCAACATGAACGTTGAAACTATCAAAATTAGAATAGGAAGAGTAAATAGCTGACAGGAAACCAACAAAAGACATGATTCTCCTGGAGAATTATCCTGGATGGATACAGGTAAACAATAGTGAATGGTCATGAAGCCCAACTGACTCCACCCAATAAAAAGGAGATTCTATTTTCTGTACTCTGTAAGAGGAAGAAAGAAAAACCAACATTGATGCCAGAGGGATGAGGTTTTTGCAGAAATATGAAATTAGAAGGAGTATTAGACCACAAAAAAGTATTTCTATCAAAGAGACGAACATCGGTTTCAGTGATACAGGAGAAAGTGATGTGATGTTACAATATCAGCAAGGATTTTACCCTTGTTGCTTGCGGATCTGGTATTTAGTACACCAAGCATGAGAGGACCAGGGTTGAGGGACACATCAACCCCGGTAAAAGTAACAATATGAGCCCTCTTCCATTAATCAAGGTTAAACATTGTGCCATAGACAGGTGTATAAATTTTTTTGTATTTAATTTGAGTATTTCAAGCATAAAATACTCTATTGTGGAACTACTCATACCTATAGGCAAGTGCAAATGTAAACAGTGCCTAAATAAGCCCTAAACTCAACTCAACAGTTTGGGGGCTCGAGAAATCCTACACCTCACACAGTCACAGTCCTTCTTGTGACATTACAGCCCTATATTGACTCCCAGTTTACAAACTGGATTTGTCCCGATTAATAAAGGGGCTAATGCGCAAGTTCTTATTAGACATTTCACAACTTTGGAGGTTTCCCCCACCTTGGTAGTTACTTTTGCCTCATTTGCATACACTGTTTATGATATAAAGTGGCGATTCTCCTGGTCACTTTCCTGAAATCCCTGGTACAAATTATGCTAATTTACTAGACCATGTGCAAGTTAAATTAAAGTCACATTTTCTATTTATGCAGGAGGGGCATGCAAAATCTGTTTACATCCAAATTATATTGCTTGACTTTACCTGTTACAACCTTATGCACATAAATATGAATAAGCCAAAAGGCAACACCCACTATCCTAATTTTTTATGTGTTTTCTTGTTTTATGATAAAATTAATGTGTTTCCTTAATTTCTATGTATTGTTATTATTAAAAGACAATTACTTTTGTAATGTTAATTTGATAGTTTGGACAAAAAGGTCATCATTTTTTTAATGAAGTTGTCAGCGCAAACACTCTCTTTGACATATTTTCCCTGCACAAAGTCACAGAGTACAAAACCCATAAAATCTAATATTGATAGTGTTGCCAGTATCATTTGTAAATAAACAAATACAATTTACATTCATGGAGCAGTGATGCTTTTTGTTTATTTATTTGGGGTTTTACGTAGCTTTCAACACTGTACAGGTCATATCACTCCAGGTAGTTGAAAGGGCAGAGGACATACAGTTCATTAGGGTTCTGTACTGTAAACTGTTGACCAACGGCAAGCAACTACCAGCTTTCCCACTTGAGGCTGTGTGGGAATCGAACCCCGGCCTCAGAGGTGGGAGGCAAGAGTGTTACCACTCTGTCACCGTGGCCCCCGTGATGCTTTTTGAATTATTGTACTATATGGTGTAAATGTTGTATTGAAAACTGAAAGATATACAGCCATATCGGAGAGTCAAAGTCAAAGTTGGGGTTTAACGTCCCGTTCAACAGCCAGGGTCATATTGGGACAGGTTCTCAGCATTGCCACTTGTGGGACTCGAACCCACAGAGGTGACAGCCTATGATTAGATGCCAAACTTGCTAACCACTAGGCCACCGAGGACCTACCATATCGGAGAGCAAAACATAACTTTGTGTTAATGATGTCAATGTTAGGCCAATATAATAGTATGTCATGCAGTTTACCCAGGAAACATAATTCCAAATGCAGAGAAACAATTTGGATAAAAGTATTTGACTACTTGAGATATTATTGTTGAATAATATGAAGTTATAATATTATTGTAAAATAATATATACAGTGAAATTTACAGAAAGGTATTGGTCTTCACTGAGACTATCTTTTTGTTGTCAAAATAATACCCCTGTTCCACTGTTGCAAATTTTCTTCCTAACTGTCCTGGTAATATTTGTGTGTTTATTGATTATTTATTTTTATACTCAGCACAATATCTCAATATACTGCAGCAGTATTTAACCCATTCGACTGCACAGGTACTCACAAGTAACTCACATTCCCCTATCTGAAAGATAGAGTCTCAAGGATGGCCATTTAACATTGCCCTTGAGGTTCTTTAGCCTGCTACTGGAAATAGGACCCAATGACAGAGGACCGTCATTTTAAGTGATCATCCAAGCCACTATGTATCTGCCTGTACCTGGGTTTGTACCCATGTCCTCTGAATTCCTAGACATGTGTGTTACCCACTGAGCCACAGTGGCAGATATTGGCTATGATCATTGGGGACAATCAAATATATCAAGCATATTCCAGTAAGCATTCATTTCCCTATTTTTAAAACTGTTATTTTTGGTATTATGGCAGGGAACTGGACAAATCAGCTCTTTGCGAAATCGCCAAGTCGACCCCCTGAAATCTCGACCATGTAAACTTGGTCCCCAGTTAGAAACAATCAATAAAATGTAATAAAAGAGCACTTTTGGAGTGATTAACCTCCATCATATCATTTCATTATTTTGGATCCTGTAATCAATGCCATTTATGCTCAATCACTTGTTTAGTTAGAGTTATGAAAATGCAATAGGTTTGCTGAAGATTAAGTGCTATAAAAGTTTTATTTGATCATATATTAGTTTAAGCCCATAACTTCTGTTTACAGACATAAAAACTTATAGGCTTTTCCCTTTGGTTAACATAGTCTCTTTGAAAGCCCAATAATTTTCTGGGGGTAGACTTGACAAACGTCATTTTTCCTGAATGCCAATTTAGCCAGGTTTTTCTCTGGGGGCCTATATAATTATTGAGTATTTTATCTTGGAGTCAACTTATTGGGTGCCACTTAGGTCAAAAGGCCAATTTGTCTGTGATTCATTAGGACTAATCTGTTTTATGATAAAGCCTATGTTGTCCACATTTTCCATGATACATCAGCCCTTTCCCAAGAGTGACTGCAACTCAGCCTTATTTAGGGCTGCAAGCGAGCCTGATTTCTCGTTTTGGAAGAACCGACCTGCACTTGTGTCCAAATTACAGTTTTGGGGGGTAGAGAGTGTGATTTTGGTGGACTCCAGCAGTGCCTGACGGCAGCTGTGGATTCCCAGATCTCCACTATGTCCACTTCTGCCTTGACTCGCTTGGCTGTTTTTTATGAGAGGTCCAGGTCGCCACGATGGCAGAAGCGAAACACATGTTTACTCCTTCATAGTTTATTCACTCATCTTGTAACAATTCATAAGTACAATTCATGTTATATTTTGATAACTGAAACTCAGTCATTCTGGGGAAGTGTGAACTCAACTTAGTCCCCAGAATGTTAGCTGTTAAAACACCAGACTGTACATCTCTATCTCTCTCTCTAGCAGCAAGCCGGGTTATTATATCAGTTACTTTACAAGGGCTGCGTCACCTAAAAGAACAGGGATTGGCTAAGGCTTTAATTAGGATTGGACAGCCACGAGTATTGATTTGTGTCTGTGCTGCATTCAGCAAAAGCTAGTTCTCTGTGATTGTTTGCCTGTTATTAAGGAGTTTTGAGGTTTGTTTCCATTTAGCTGTTTTACTTAAATTCTTGACCATTACAACTCGGTTAATTGCTTGATTATCGCCCACGAAATAAACTGCATCATATTTTGACATATCACCCCTATAAAATAGTTAAAAGGCACACATAAGGAAAAATTTTGACAATTTATTAAATTTGGGGGGAAAAGACACATTTATAATGCAAAATTCAGGAAATTTTAACCATTTTTATATTGCGAGATTTGAAGCGTCTTTGAAATATGTTATATTATAATGCCATCAATTAAAACCATTATTACACAAACAATTAAAGATTGTTTGCCTGTTATTAAGGAGTTTTGAGGTTTGTTTCCATTTAGCTGTTTTACTTAAATTCTTGACCATTACAACTCGGTTAATTGCTTGATTATCGCCCACGAAATAAACTGCATCATATTTTGACATATCACCCCTATAAAATAGTTAAAAGGCACACATAAGGAAAAATTTTGACAATTTATTAAATTTGGGGGGAAAAGACACATTTATAATGCAAAATTCAGGAAATTTTAACCATTTTTATATTGCGAGATTTGAAGCGTCTTTGAAATATGTTATATTATAATGCCATCAATTAAAACCATTATTACACAAACAATTAAAGTTTGCAAATACTTAAAATGTAAAAAAACCTGAAATAGAAAAATTATATTAGTAAAATTTATAAATATATTTATATATTTAAAAAAAATTCAATCTTGACATATATTTTGAGTCTATGTTTAGTTGTTTAGCCGGTTCACTTTTCTTGCCTCAAGTACTACACTGAATGGTTTGTTTCCAAGTAACCGAAAAATCGTTGCAGCCCTAGTCTTAATGGAGTTATTTTTAACAATTGTGGTGGTCATAGATCAGGCCAAAAGTTCTATATTTTGACTGGAAAAGCCAATCTTTTTACCTAAGGAAAATTAAATGAATTATTTCACTTTTACCAATACCCCCAATTGTAACATTGTTTGTGTCTTATGGTCAATCATAAAAGTAGAACAGGGGTATGCCAGATGTCTATTAGAGTTCACCTTGATTAATCTGTTCATCATATGGGTCGTTGTGACACCTATCAAGCGGTTCAGCAGTTTTTGAATTAGTCAATTAATTGTCCTTACCTATAGTTGGGTTTCTACCATCTTTGATAGACACACATGCTTTACAGCACACTCTACCTTCAGTCTCGTCAACGACTGTGTTTACATTGACAGATTACCAGTTATTAATAATACTGAAATCAATACTGAAATCAATATAAAAAAGTGATTCATATGAATGACTTGATTGAGGCTAACGCCATGATTTCATTTGTTGTGATCAGTATTGTTAACCGCATTTTCACACGTGTTAACACGTGTTTATTTGACAATTTACTAGCATCATTGCACAGTATCTGTACACCCAAACCTTAATACTTTTGGATTCTGCACCCACTAATATTGACTTTTTGGTTCGATTTATCAAATGATGAGGCGTACTGGGGGAGTACTGCTCCTTGGCTCCAATTGTAACAATCTGCTTGGCATTTTAAGCTTGGACACAAAATGGACCTCAAAAATCTGTAAAAAGTTTGACTTTTATGAATTTTTAACATTTTTGTGAATGATTTTGACCTTTGGATCTGACCCTTTCCGTTTTGAATTTTTCCAAAAATTTAAGTATTTAAGAAAGGAAACTTAGAAATATCTTGCAAATTTGGCAGAAATAAAAATTTGGAATGTAGGGTTTCACCATCCATGGCACCAAGGC
The DNA here is from genome assembly GCA_964017235.1 of Sabellastarte sp. h YS-2021. Taxonomy (NCBI): domain Eukaryota; kingdom Metazoa; phylum Annelida; class Polychaeta; order Sabellida; family Sabellidae; genus Sabellastarte; species Sabellastarte sp. h YS-2021. The sequence goes on from OZ024933.1 coordinate 16,600,510, forward strand.
AAAGGCATCATGACCAAGCAAGAAATAGTGCAAATCTGCCCCCCCCCCCCCCCCCCCCCCCCCCAGGGGTTCAGGTGGGGGAAGCTCCAAGGTGCCATCCTCGATCTTCTTGAACTTGCTTCAGTTAAAAATCTGTGCATTTGACAAAGATCAAAGATTGTCAAAGTTGGAAGCCGTAGATGGAAAACATGTGACTTTAAGATGTCCCAAGCATCCAGAACTACAAGCGCTGCTACTCATTGGTGATGTTAGCGCTTGTGGACGCTCTTTAATGAGTGTCACATGAAGAACAGCATGGTTAGTGAGACCATAGGATTTCAAGATGCAATTCCATTACTAGGGGATGACAGGGACACACCATATTTAGTTGTGGTCGGTGATGGCTTTACCCTTAGGACTTGGTTAATGAATACATTCTCAAGAAAAAACCTTAATAATGAGGAATGTATCTTCAATTATAGACTACTAAGTCCAAGACACATGATTGCAAATTCTTTTGGGGTCGTATCTATTCAGTTTTGGTGCCTACTGACAATAATGGCAAAATACCTGGATAATGTGACATCAATTGTTCTGGCTTGTGTGACTTTGCATAACATTGTATAGACCTGTTATAGGGCTGACCACCAAGATCTTGCAAACAAAGAGGACAACAATTACAGGGACATCCCAGGTGCCTGGAGACAAGTATAAGTTCTGGTTGACCCGGGTGGTTCAGAAAAGGGGATAATGCTATGGTGGCAGCCAGGAGGCAGAGGTTCTACTTGAAACATTTTTCAACAACAACCCTGTTGGGGCTGTTCCAAGGCAGAACAATATTATCTAGTTTTACATGGACTTAACGAACTGCATTGTTAGACAGTTTGCTATTGTTAACTGTATAGAGTAATTATATTTTTCAATAAAATACAGTGTTTCTTGAAAACATTGAAGTAATATGCTGATATAATAAAAGTATATGTTTTGTGGTTATTTCTTTCGTTCTACCATGTAAGAACATATTTCAATGCAAAAGTAAATTCAAATGTCACTCATTATAATAGGCCAACAACTTCAGATGACAGTCAATGTCTGTGTCACTGGTCCGGACCAAGTGTAATCTGAAAAAAATCATTTCATGCGTGCCAAAGGTCAACTGAAGAGGTTACATTGTAATTCTTGAAATAAATAGTATTGAATGAAAAGCTTGCCTCTAACATGTTACAAATGACCTATAATTCGCTGATTATTGCAATACAATATTTTCCTGCTCCAAAGTTTCCCTCAGTTTTGGCTACCCTAAAGCTTTTGTTTGTTGCAAATAACATCTGTTTGCCTGTTCTCCTGTTACCTGTTAGATTTATTCAGTGTGATTGCCTTTTTCCTTTCTTCTTTTTAAATTTTTGTTGATTGTATGTTTTCATTGTTTTTTTACTGATTCGTGGCTTCAGTTTTTGGATATAGGTGCTCAATCGCCATACATGTGAAAACTATTATTGTTCAGTATTAAGTTATCCTCTAATCTTTTTGGTTAACATTATTTGTTTTAAATATTGCGAGAGGACAGAGTGAGGTGCGGTGACAGTAAAATATTGCTGGATCATATGTCTGTAAAATATTGTTAGAAACCCCATTGTAGCCTTATTTTGTCACCGCACCATTGAATCCGAGAATTGTACGAGTACATTATGATCACTGTCCCCGCACCCCATCGCACCTCCAATGCTGTAGTACTTGTACACCCACAGTGATGAAAACGTGAGGCTACAATGGGGTTTCTAACAATATTTTACAGAGATATGATCCAGCAATATCTTACTGTAACCGCACCTCACTCTATCTTTAAAAAAAACAAACAAATAAAATATCAAATGCTGGTAGTTGTACACCCACAGAGTGATGAAAACATGAGGCTACAATGGAGTTTCTAACAATATTTTACAAATATATGATCCAGCAATATTTTATTGTACAAATATTTTTACCGCACCCCATCGCACCCCCCCCCCCCCCACCTCCAATGCTCTACGTAGTACTTGTACACCCACAGAGTGATGAAAACGTGAGGCTACAATGGGGTTTCTAACAATATTTTACAAATATATGATCCAGCAATATTTTACTCTCACCGCACCTCACTCTGTCTTCTCGCAATATTTAAAACAAATAAAATATCAAATGCTGGTAGTTGTACATCTACAGAGTGATGAAAACGTGAGGCTACAATGGAGTTTCTAACAATATTTTACAGAGATATGATCCAGCAATATTTTATTGTACAAATATTTTTACCCCCCCCCCCCCCCCCCTCCACCTCCAATGCTGTATACACGTAGTCATCGCACCTCACTCTGTCTTCTCGCAATATTTAAAACAAATAAAACATCAAATGCTGGTAGTTGTACACCCACAGAGTGGTGAAAACATGAGGCTACAATGGGATTTCTAACAATATTTTACAAATATATGATCCAGCAATATTTTATTGTACAAATATTTTTACCGCACCCCATCGCACACACACACCCCCCCCCCCCCCCCTCCAATGCTGTACGTAGTAGTAGTACTTGTACACCCACAGAGTGAAGAAAACGTGAGGCTACAATGGGGTTTCTAATAATATTTTACAAATATATGATCCAGCAATATTTTACTGTCACCGCACCTCACTCTGTCTTCTCGCAATATTTAAAACAAATAAAACATCAAATGCTGGTAGTTGTACACCAAGATCTATATCAGGTGCAGTGGCAGTATCAAGACAACTAATCAGAGGAGGGGTGCGGTAAAAAGGTGCGGTAGAGGTGCGGCTCCGAGTAAAGCTCCAACTCCAGCTCCAACTCCGAGTTTTATAACCAGCCCATTTGTTATGATTTTTCAACACGCACAGACTAAGCACAGTAAATACATAACACACTTTGATACATATGATACAATGTACACCACAAACTGATACAAACATTGACCAATATAGATATTAGCCATAAGACATAAATTTGTCATGATTACTAGCATTTCCAAAGTACAAAGATTAATATTCTAGTGATGTTTTCAAGCTTCTAACTGTACTATTAATAATTCAAACAGACTTGAAAAGTGTTTATTACATTCATTTATCTTTTCTATAGTCAGACTTTGTTGCTTGCTGATATAACTTTTACCACAGAGTATGATATAATTTACTACTTTTATTAAATCATCTGAATGAGAAAATCCAAAGATGATTTCACAAATGGTAAAACTTAATTTAAGTTGAATTTTTTCAAGAATACATAATTGGACATGGTTCCAGAATGATTTCACTTCTTCACATTCAAACAGATGATATGTAATGGTATCCATGTAATTACAATATATACAGGCTGGTGAGATTTTAATGTCCCATTTGTGTAGTTTATAATTACAGTTTAAAATCCTATTAACTACTTTGTATTGGTAGCTTTGTAGGTAGGTTTCTTGGGCAACTATATTTGACGAAATGAAAGTATATTTCCAATCGTGATGTTCTAGAAAGGGATAGAGTTCAGTCCAACTCTCAATCGCTGTTGGTAGTTTTGTGCAACTTCAAATTAATTCATTGAATAACTTTTTTGATGTCATTTCATCAAGAGGCACTAATACATTACTACCACTCAGTCTTATGTTATCTGATGACATATCTGATGGCTTCACTTGCAATCCTTTTTAAAATGTTGCAAAAATGACAAGAGAACAACAGTAATATTTTCAGCAGTGGCCAAATTAATTGAAATATTAAAACTTATGATTAAAATCAACAGAAGAATCAACAGTTGTAACAAGCCTCAAATTTCAAAACCATGACACATAGGCCCAACCATACTTCCACAAGCTGGAAATATCTGACACGACAGAGCAAATCTTACAAGTTCTCTACAACCATAAAAAAATCTCAGAAATAACTTGTTACTATCTTGTCAGCCACTGTATATACACATATACATATGCATAATTTTGTAGAAAATATTCTCAGACACATTACAGAATAAAAATGTTGATCCATTTATTCACACCATCTCGGTAAGTACATGAAGCATTAATTTCACCAGCTAATACATTTTAATATAATGCAATAACAAATAGGCTTAAGTCTTTTACTAGATCATTTTTTGCTTTTATTTTGTCACAGTCTTACCCTTCATTGATGTAAAACCAATTAAGTTTGCGAAACATTAAAGTTTCCAGGTGACAAAATTTCCACTGCTACAGACAAATCTTACATGATTAATTAAATTGTATTTTCCCTGCTTTTTTACCCAGAAGAAACATTTTTGACTTATCGCACATTTGAGACATAAATTATGTATTATCTATAATTATAACTAAAGTTCTAAAAGTCAAATTCACAGCATGATAGTTTTGGTAGTATCAAATAAAAACAACTAGAATGGGGCAGATGACAAGAATATAATCACTTTCCAAGTATATGACTAGTCTAACACAATACTCAGTTTAAAATAGAGGCAGATGCAGGATTTTCGAAATTTTAAATTTTCCTGGTAAACAGTGCAGTGTAAAGGTATTTAATTAACCGACACTAAAATTATCAAAATGGCTAATCTATGATTATAACTAAAGTTCTTAAAATCAAATTCACAGCATGATAGTTTTGGCAGTATCAAATAAAAACAACTAGACTGGGGCAGATGACGAGAATATAATCACTTATCAAGTATATGACTAGTCTAACACAATACTCAGTTTAAAACAGAGGCAGATGCAGGATTTTTGAAAAGGGGGGAGCGTGGCTTTATGCCGGTATGGATATTTCATACTTGGACATTTTATAGTGGGACAAATCATGCGGTGCAAAGACAAAACACCAGTGGACAAAATGCTGGTGGACAAAACACCAATCAAAATTGCAGGGGAGGACAAAACCCTGGCCATTCTGTGGGACAGGAAGGACAAAATGCCAATCTTATCAAAACACTCATTATATCGTACTGATAGTCAAGTAAACTGAAAAAGCCTCTAGTTGAAAAATGCCTCTGTAAAAACCTGCAGTGGAAAATTCCTCAGTATAAAAGTTCTCTAACTAAATGGTACACAACACATTTACACAAGCACTGCCAAGTGTTACACACAACGTAACATATTTTGGGGGTACTTTTCCAACACCCTCAAATTTTTTCTACAAGGCTTGTATGTTGATATACTATTTTTTTACTGTGAATTTTTCTGCAGTTTTTTTTCCACTAGGGCTTTTTTTCTACACTCAAATGTCAGACATATACAGCAGTTTACTGTCATGAACATAATAACATGAAATATACAGCAAACTTCAAAGGGGCTTTCCACAATAAACAATTGTACAACTGTAAAAAAAAGCTTGGAGAGAAACATCCTTTAATCTTAATTTATATCCCACAATGTTTCTTGTTTTCTACTTTTTTATTTTGAAATAACTGATTCTTTCATCATTTTCTTTTAAAAACACATAAATCAATTTATTAAATCTGATGAAACTTTTTCAGAATTTAAATTTTTTTCAATTTATTCATATAGCTACTGTAGCAAATACTAATTAAAACATAGAAATGCAGTAATAAATCATTAATTGGACTGAGTGATTCCAGTTTTGTAAATTGGAGATCTCATTATCTCATGTTTAAACATACACTGGTTAACCAAAAAGGTTTATTAACAAAGTTATCCATAAAATATGTAATCCCCAGTTTGTTTGAGGATGAGATCTAACTTAGTACACACACAAAAGAACCTAATCCCCTGTGATATTGGGGCAGTTTAACTGTTACACAGTTAAAATAAATGTCACTTTAAATAGGTATATTATCCAAAAAGAGGCAGATCTGGGGGGAATTGGAGGGGGCGTGAAGAGGGATAAAAAGCCCCCAAACAAAAGTTTCAAACTCTGAAAGGGGGGGGCGTGTGCCCACCACGCCCCCCCCCCAGATCTGTTATACATGACAAAAAAATATGCACATATCATTTAATTTAGCAGTGTCACTAGTAACAAATGCTTAACAAAGCCAAAGAATCTTATCATAACATTCATAACTTATCTCAAACAATCATATAAAAATAGCTGGTAATTTAACAATTTTTCTGCTTATTCGTATTGTACGTTGCTGCTTGCCTTTCCATTACAGCCAAAAATTAAGAGATCCAGAAAATAAAAATATACGTGAGTTGTACCAATTTTAAGGCACAGCATTGATGTTACAACTTTTATTTATAGAAAATATGGTAGTGGATATATATCAAAGGCATAGTTTTGTAAACTAGAAGCGATCTGTCCCTTATTTGTAAATATAGTGAAATGTAGTACAACCAGCAGAATCATTGTTCAAATTTCTTGAAAATAAGATATAAAATACATATGTAGACAAAGGCTTTTTTAATATTAACAAACAATGAATGAATCTATTTTGCCACTTTTATATTATTTGAATGTAGTTTCTAAAACATTTTGGCTTCTGGGAATGGAAAGCCACAGCTTCTCTGAAACAGATAAATAAATTATTAAGGTTAGGGTAAAATACCTCAGGGTTATAACAGTACACAAATCATGCAGCTATTGTATCTATTAGGCAACCACCAAATAAACGCTGCATTGTCAACGAGGTATTGGTAATTTCTTGTAAAAATCATGACCTGTATGTCAAAAAGTCATTGGTTCATGCAAAATATTTGCCCCAAGACAATTTTTACACATTTTGATACCAGAAAGTGTCAGAAACAAACATATATTATAAAGACCGGAAGTGCACAGACTACAGAAAACAATGCAGTGCACATATTTTTGCGTACAATTATCTGAGGCAATAACTGGACGATCGCCGATAATACAGAACCAAACAACACAGACAAAATATAGTGCGACAAGTAGGTGTGTACAGAAACATATTTACAATAATATTTAGGGATTAATAAAGGAAACAGGTCTTAATAATAGAAATAAAGTCCTCAGTTTTGTGATTTATAACCCTAGATAATTCACACATTTCCGAATTATCTAGGGTTATCAATCACAAAACTGAGGACTTTATTTCTACAATAAACTGTATCAATACAGTTGTGAAAACAGTATATCCATTTAATAATGACTGCATTTACTTCAGTCCTAATGCTACAGTCATATTGCTACAGACCAGTAACACATTCACCTCCCACCTCTTGAAACCTCGAACCTTATGGGTGGAAAGTTGGTGGTTGCTTACAAATGGTCGTCAGTTTACAGTACAGGACCTTGACCAACTGTATGTACTGGTTTCCCCTGCCCATAAAACTACCTGCCGTGATATAATCTATACTGTGTTCAAAGGGACATTAAAACCTGTGTAAATAATAAATATATTGCCCAGGTTTCCATGTGTTTATTCAAACCCATGAAAAAGTAATGAGAGCTTAGTAGTCATATGTCACTGAGGCCTAGAGTGTCTGGAAATGGAGAAAATAAGCGTGTATCTTGTTTGGAATGAGGGATATCCTAAAGATAGAAGATAAATTTGTAGATGAAGACAAAAGTTGTATCAAAGGTATATAAACATTATAAAATGTGTGTTCATGTTTGTCAATATATAAAGCCAATGATCACATAATCTGTTAATAATTTCATACATTTTACCTTCTTGAGTGAGCAACAAGCTGAAAGGAATGTTGGTTATTTTTACCTGTTCAAAAATCAACAGCCTGACTGGCCTCAGAGTACTTCACTTTTTTGAAGCCTGTTCAAAAGGAATAAAATTATACAGAAATATGGCCATATTCGTGCTTATAACACCAAATGTATCAGTTATAATGCATTCCAAAAAAAAAACATTTGCAAAATCACAAAATTTTTTCTTACTTTTAAATAATTTAAAAATCTCAAAGTTTGAGAACAAGTAAACAACTGGCAGTGGTTTAAGATTAGAAAAAATGAACTCTGCCACCTCAGAGACCTGGAGATCTATAAAACTTTAATATATTTATGAATATGGAAGAATGTTTTTAGTATTGACCTACAGTTTTTATTTTTGAATAAACTACAATGGACCTTTCCACGGTGTCAATCAAAATACCGCAAATCGGCAAACATCCTGTTTACTACAATAGCAACAACCAATCATTTCCTCCGATTTTCATCGGTGCCATTTTGAATTACAAAAACGTGGTCATTTTAGAGACATATTTGTAAATATTATTGCTTTCTGATAATGGAACAAAATGAAACCAAAGTATAATTTGATAAAAAAATTATATCATCTATCCTACCTACTTTAAAATGTCTGAAATGTATATATATGCCCCAAGCTGCCATTGTTTACATTTTACTGCAATACACAAGGATTTTTTTTGATCAATAAATTGTTTATTTATTTATTTTAAAATTTTTGTCACAATAAAGCAAATATACTTTATTATATAATCTCTTATTATATACTACATCCAATCATTTATAATATGTGTTATTTCTATTATATCTTAAAATACTCGATGTTTACGTTTGATTTCCCGCCACAGTTCCTCGAGCCCCAGAAGTTGGACAACTCAGGATGACCCGAAGGGGTCAAAGGTTAAACAAGCAAAGCGGGTAATGATATTTATTCACTAATAATTTCTCTACTTTTATTTACAGTTCTGTAGTTAGATTAAGACTGGCATAGGGTCACCTTAAAGTAAGGTAATTTAGGCTGACCTTAAGTAAAGGGGGAAAACCCCGGAGATTTTTGGAAGACAATATATATGTGTTACTGAAAGTAGGTGACCCTATGCCAGTAAGATTCAAACTAATGTAAATTATAACATTGAATGACATGGTATTTGTAAATTTACAATAAAACCATGAACCAGCCATCACAATAACTAAATTAGTATCACAGTCGTTAAAGTAACATATTAATGTGACAATCATTTAAGAGCACCAGTTATCATGACCATGAACATTACATTGAAGCTGATTACTAATACACATTAAAATGACTTGGATAAAATAGTAAGTATCTTTCAAAAGTTAGTAATGATTTAACCTTCAAAAGCACATAATAGTTACATAAACGTTTCACAATGTATGCATTCAAGTTATATAAAATTTCTTTGGACAGTTCTGAAATGCACATGTAGGCTTGTCAGCCAGCATAATTATACAACCTAGACCCTGGCTAGTATGTCAGGTACCTGGTGTACTTGCAGGTACAAGTCCAGTATTTAAGACAGTTAACCTTGACCTCCAGGTCATGAGGAAATCGTTATTACTACACTTATATTGCTGGTTAAAACACAAACTTCTTTAAAACGCAACAGAGTCATTTGGACCATGTCATGAGTATGTTAGTATAAAAATTTTCTACAGAACTATATACAAGCCACAGTCGATTAACATTTATATCACTCAAAATTCACAGTGGTGAGCAAGTCCATGTTAGTATATTCTAGTTACACGTTAATGACTTCCATAATATCAGAGATATTTTAAGTTAAGTTACACACATACAAAGGGTCAATAGCCCAATGAGATGAATTAAATTTATTTACAGGGAACGAGCCCTATTCCATTACTGCTGTTACCTTCCAAATACAGTTCCATTTCAAGAACTCAGAGGTCGCCCTAAAGGACTAAGCAATATAGCCCCAGTCTCTCTCACCTTAAGACCTCGAGTTAGTAACGTTGGAACAGATTACTAAGTAATCGTACTTGATAGAGGGCCTAACAAACTGTCTTACATTTAGAAACCACAGAGGATTACTAAGCTCCCAGTTGTAAAACACCAACATGCAGCAGCTTTCGCCCAAGGTAACAGAAGTGGCCTTGCTACACCACGACTTGTATGCTGTTATTGCTAGTTGAAGACAATCTGAAAATATAAAGTGAACACTGAGTACCTCAGAAGCCCATCTACCAGGGGTTGTGGACAACAATTACATATTTATATATATATATGGGGTGGGTTCAAAACAAGTGGCTTCCATGAAATTCAAACGAGTGTGGCGCCAAATCCACACAAAGACTGGCTTTTATACCAAAATCTATCAACCGTAACCTCCCACAATGCATCTTAATGGTCTGGTGCCAGAACTGAGAGCTATGACCCCAGGCGGTCATATCCCCACAGTTCCTCGAGCCCCAGAAGTTGGACAACTCAGGATGACCCGAAGGGGTCAAAGGTTAAACAAGCAAAGCGGGTAATGATATTTATTCACTAATAATTTCTCTACTTTTATTTACAGTTCTGTAGTTAGATTAAGACTGGCATAGGGTCACCTTAAGGTAAGGTAATTTAGGCTGACCTTAAGTAAAGGGGGAAAACCCCGGAGATTTTTGGAAGACAATATATATGTGTTACTGAAAGTAGGTGACCCTATGCCAGTAAGATTCAAACTAATGTAAATTATAACATTGAATGACATGGTATTTGTAAATTTACAATAAAACCATGAACCAGCCAAACCCCAATGGTAGAATAGGACTAGGAGACAGACAATTTTTCACGAAACATCTTGGCAACCTGGTCACCAGCATCAGTACTATCTGTAATATACCTCCACACACAGTCAGACGTCCAGGTGCCATGTTTCTGAATATTTTGAATTTGAACATTATTATTAAAAGCAAAGGTGGCACCTGAACGTCTAAAGGTGTGGAAGGTGAAACCAGCACCTGATAACCCAAGATTAGATAAAACTAGGGACAGGTGCCTTCTAACTTTGGTATCAGTGAGTGGAATCCAATCTGTGTTTGATTTGACCTGAAATAGGGGCAAATTCGACCCTCTTGGGGTTAAGGCCAAGGCGTTTGACAATGCACGGACTGGACAGATAGGTGACTTTGGAAGCCTAGGTATGGAGATGAGTTTCAACTGATTGTTCTTCTGCATGGTCTTTGACCACTTGATCATTATTATCACCTTTTCAGGTTTAAAAATTAAATCGCCTCTGGCTAGATGCCTCAGGGGTGAGAAGGCCCCAACACAGTGGGGAACTAAGTTAGAGAGTCTCAGAAATGAGAAGAAACTGAGAAGATAAATTGCTTTGAAAATTTGGCCCATGTAGGTTAGATCACACTGGTGAACAATTCGTTTTAACAGAGCAATATCAATGATTTTGTTAAGCTTAACTGCAAAGGGGGCATGTATTTGTACTGCCCTCTGATACAATTTTAATCTTTGGTCTGAGAAACAAGACACATCAAGACCATAAATAGTAAATGTTGATTTTATGGCTGACAGATAATTAGCCATTTGTGACACTTTTACACCATTAAAATGTAGACATTCCAGAAAGCAAAGCAGATTAAACACATTCACCTGATTCAATTCCCAGCTCATGAAAGTGACAAAAGCTAGGAATACACGAAATAAGGCAGCATAAGCTCTCTTTGTTGATTCACAAAAGGCTTGTGACAATCTGGAAGTAGCCAACAACGTCAAGTGTCTTGCCACAGGCTGTAACCCTACAATTTACAATGTACAATACATAGCAATTAGTACAATTGCACTTATTAGATTCCATCATGAGTAGCCAGCAAGTCTTGGCTGGTATGGATCCAGGTCACAGGATGTACTAGCTGTTGTAATTTTTGAACGTTATTAGGTACAGTAAACCACCTAGATAAAAGGTCAGCTATGGAATTCTTCTTGCCTGCAATATGAACCACCTTCATATCTATGTTACATGTACTGAGCCACATAAAAATATTTCTGGCATATTTGGCCAGTACCACATCACGTGACCTGCCATTAGTTAGAACTGCCACTACCGCCTGGTTATCACAATTTATGACCACTCTTTGGCCAGCCCATTGGTTGTGCCAAACTTTTAGTGCCACTAGGATGTTTATCATTTCTAGTTGTGCTATGTTATGTTGTGACCAGCTGTTAGGCAGCTGTAATGCATACACCTGATTTTCATAGATAGCACCCAGGCCTGTTGTACAGGCATCTAAATGTACAGCTTTTGTATAGGGATATTGAAAGAATGAGACACCATTGTACACGGATAGAAAGGTATTAAACCATTTCAGATCTTTGTGAAACTCTTGATTTAGTTCAATGATACTTTCAGAATAATGTTCACGCAATAAGCTGAGCATTCTATTCAAGAAAAACCTAGCATATTTGATACATTTGGCTATGTACAATAAAGAGCCTAAAAGTGACTGTAACTCTTTTTTGGTGCAGGTCAATTTTTTGGACCATTGTACACACATTTGCTTAATGGAACTTAATTTTTCGCCAGGTATGGACACAGAACAGTCTTCTGTGTTTACTAGGATACCCAAGCATACTACCTTGGTACTAGGGGCCACCAGCTTTTTCTGGCTAATAGTAAGACCTAGTTCTTGAAGGAGGTTTTGGAGGCGAGCGAATGAGTGCTGTATTTTTGAGGGTAAGGCCACACACAAAAAATCATCAATATAGTTCCAAATCTGGTGACCTTCCTGTTTCATAATATAGCGAACTGCATCGGATAATCGTTGAAAAATCGAAGAACCGTGTTTTAGGCCGAACGGCAGCGAAAAATCGATATAATACTGGCCCCAATGGAGGCCCAAAAGGTCCAAGTCCCCAGGATCAATGGGGACATGTCGAAATGCGCGACTAATATCGACTTTGAATATCTGACAACCCCTACCTAGTTGTAAAACCTGATCAGTTATGTTATCCACCGATGGATAGGTCAGAACGAACTGTGTGCCTAAGTATTTATCTAGCTCAGCACCTGAGTTCACTGATTGGCCCTTGGGCCAGCTCAAATCCATTATAACCCGACGTTTGTCCGAGCTCGACTTATCCCTGGTCATAAAGGGGCTGATGTGTAAGTTCTGTATAGGTGGGTCAGCATAAGGACCCCCCATGGCACCATGTTCAGTTTCTTCGGTTAGATATGTGTCGACATGGCTAGGAAATTGTAAGGCACTTTTATGATTAATCTTCTCTGTACTGATCACAGTTTCTCTGTTAAAATCAAGAGGGAATCCGTACTTAATGAGCATGGGAAGTTCCCAATCCCAATAGTCAACCAAATACTCCTCCCATTTCCGGAAGTTCAATTTTGAAGGAACAGGTATTTGCAACCCTCTGTAATTGTATCTACCATCGCTCCTAAGCTTTGAATGTAACTGCAATAGATCAGTACTTTCTTCATTTTTATTTGTGTCATATATACGGCTTTGTAACCCATAAGTAGGAATAAAGCCGAACAGTGGTTTATTCTGTGCCAGCAATATTTTATTCTGTTTGGCCCCTCTAGCCTCCCGCATGCGATACTTCTTACAACTACTGTGCATCTCGAGCGAATACTTGTCAACAGCACCCAGTTTAGAATTGGTCATATCACCTATGTGGACCCGGCGCGGACACTCTTCACTTTTTACATCAGAAGTCGTGTGTGATGGAGAACAAGGGCTATTTGAGTCATAATCGAGTTTGTTGGTGTAACATGGTGGAGTTGGTTCGTGAATTTCATCGAATAAGACTGTCTTATTTATAGAATAAGAGGCATTCTTACCTTTATGAGCATTTTGACTCACAGTTTCCACATTCACACCTTTACTAGTTCTTGCATCATTTAATTCTACAAAGACACTATCGTCAGAGTTATTTTCAACACCATTACATACATTTGCCTCAGTTAATACTGCAAACCTGTTCGCATGAACTACATTGTGAACACCTTGACTTTGTTCACTACGTTTCACTGTATGATGTGAGGCCATATTGCCCATATTGACATCTTGACAATGTGTTTTAACACTTGTATGCGTGTTGTCACGCTGATTTAATTCTTTGACACCTCTGTGTTTACCATAAACCTGTGAATTTTTGCCACCAACCATTTTGGCTACATTACCAGTAACGGTTTGTGGTTTACATTTTTTGGCATTGGCAATACTGCCACGTTTTACCATATCAGAATAGGAAACTAGAGGTTTAGTTACCTTGTACACTGACATCAACCTATTGACATATTGCATGTCAAACAAATGGTTATCATGAAAATTAGAATTATATATACACCTACTTTTATGTACAATTTCGCCTACTTTTTGAGCCACTGCATTACTGCAGTGGTTACTCAGTTTTTTGCTACATTTTTCTGAGTGCAAGACTTTGTGGTATGGGTACCGTCACAGTTACCACACACATGTCTGAAAAACTGACCAGCTGTGTTGTGGTGTGAGGGGTACTTGCAGGTACCTTCCTGGAAGTACCTGCAAGTAACCCCATTCTTAGAGTAAGAAGTTCTTTGCTTCTTAACCGTTGAGCGTGAGGTAGAGGTTTGACTTCCAGAAGTATGCCTTTGGGCATGGGCACGACGTATCCGATCAATCTTATCAGTATCAGTCCAGTTAAGCCTATCAGCCTCCATGTTAGTTAAAATAACGGCATGACAGGCTTTGGCCGAATCCCATGCAAAATCAGAGGCGTCCTCCATAATATTGCCTAAGTAGTCCAACATACATGTTCTATTCTGCTCAGACTTTTCCTCTTGCATACACCGTACGAATCCGGAGACCCATTGGGTGATGGTCAAGTCGTCGTAACTAGGACGAGTTTTATGTGTGCCTGTTAGTATGAAATGTTGTGGCCAATCTACTGATTTTTTGACAAAAATTTCACCAGGACCGCCTCTCTGTGATTTGACCCTACCTTTACTGGCTGATTCGTTAAGGTGGCGTAATTCCGTCAAGCGTTTCTCAACCTCATGCTGTATGGATTCATTAGTCCTCAAGAACGACATTGAGGGGACCACACTCTGGGAAGAAGCCATTTCCGTATCGGTACCGTGTAAAACTGTATCATACTGTGATTGAGCTTGGGAAGTGCCAGGCAGACTTACGTGTGAGCTACCCTGTTCAAGTGCAGCTTCTGTGCGCTGCACCCTCCTATCCATGGCCTCCATTTTTTCGCCAATTTTACGTAATTGTAACAGAATCTGATCAGAAGCCGTAATGTCATCGCCAGGGGAGGGGGGTGCAGGCAAAGGGTCAGCACTAGAAAAGGACTCACCTGCTGACTTCATGCATTTCTTTCCCACCGGACGAGCATGTTCCTCTTGACATTTGGAGCAATGAAACACTTTAGGCATTTTGTTAATTGAACTGAGCAAAAATAAAAGTTAAAACATGTAAAAGGTAAAATACTAAAATACAAAAGTTATACAACGATGCTCAGTTCAAAACAAGTGGCTTCCATGAAATTCAAACGAGTGTGGCGCCAAATCCACACAAAGACTGGCTTTTATACCAAAATCTATCAACCGTAACCTCCCACAATGCATCTTAATGGTCTGGTGCCAGAACTGAGAGCTATGACCCCAGGCGGTCATATCCCCATTTTCGCCATTTGTTTGTCAGACAAGGCCTGACATGGAGACAACTAAAATACCATAAACCAGGAAGTGGGCGTGGCCTATGGAACGGTCTATAAAAAACGTTTACACAAAAGCATTATCAAGATTTTACTTACTGCTTCCTTGTTTGGCAATCTTCATTTCTGGTAATAAAAAAATCATGATAGTTAATCACACATTTAATGACAGAGGGAACATTTGATATATAGTTAAAAAACATGACAAACCAATTTTCCTTCAAATCCCATCTTTCTAGTATCACATTTACAATATCCCAAACTAAAACACCTTAGTTTTTTTTACTAAGAATAGTCAAATCTTATGTGTCTACTCTCGTCCTCTTTATATTAGAAGCAGACCTTCTGGGAAACATCTTTAGACTTAAATGGAGTATTGACCTAGAACATATCCCGACTGTCATTTTTCTCATTCCATCTTTACTTTAGTGCATGAAGTTCCACTTTATGATAATATATTTCTCCTGCAAAGCAGTAGACGTCGTTCAATCAAAACAAATAAATACATCATCAGTCATAAATCAGTTACTGATGTCCTAAGCAGGGCATTTTAGGAATATGTTGAGGCAGTTTGATTCAACCTTAGCTTCAGTTTAAGTATCACGTGCCTCGCCTGTAGGAAATTGGTCCTCTTGATTGATTTTAAACCAACCAAAGTCGATCTGAATCAATCTCCATAAACATGAGCCACTTTAAATCCATATTTCCTGTTGGAAAGTTGTGTTGAAATAATTTTAGTCGTTTTTAGTTTCACGTTTTTTATTATTTTTCTGATTAGTAATGCCTAGTAGACAGAGAACAGTGCCAATAAATGCCAGAAAAAAATGAGGACATCAGCTAGGGCCAGAATTAGCACCAAAAGGTTAAAAAGGAATACATACAGTAACAGTTCTGATGTAATTGAAACAACAGATAGAACTCTAAGCAATGTGTCAATATATTTTTCACTGTATATTATCTACTCTTTCTGCTCCTGCCAAGCAAGACACAGTCAATGATGCAAAATTAGCATATCTCAAGAACAGTGATGATTCACCCAAAGCTCTAGGACAATGCATTGTACAAATTGGATCAAGTCAATCAGTTGATATCACACCAGTTAGACACAGGTCACACAGTCTCATGAAGTGATGCAGCCACTTCATTTCACTTGCCTATAGGTTTATATCAGAAGCATCAATCGTTCAGGTTGCAGGACTTACTTATGGCACAGTAACTAACTTTTTCAGTGCAATGTAGTATACCAAAAAAGTTCTCCAACAACCGTGTAAAGAAATTAAGGGACCATTCTTGGCCTAGTAGCCAGCGTTAAAACTGACTGTTTTCATTATTTACCCATACTCACCCGACCAAAATATATTAATAAATGTAGGGTTATCTTAAACCTCTGTTACTTTATGGACAAAAGCCAATTCGATGGAACTACATTTGCCCTGAGGTTCCTGAAGTCTTGTTCTTAAAATTGTCACAGAGACATTTTAAGGTTTTCTTGATTGCACGATGATCTGCATATCCTTTCAATGAAATATCAGCTGGAACTAATTTTATGGTTCTTCCATAGATTGAGTGAACAATTGAACTGCACAACTGGCCTGTGGTACTGAGAAAGCTAGAGAGTTTTACTTTTGGAATATCTTTTATTTTTGTTGACACAAAGTTTATTTTTTTGCAAATAGCTATTGAATGATTTCAGAGCATTTCCAGATGTACCATATTGTTTATCCAGCACATCAAGTAGAATTTCATGATCAACTGTATCGAATGTCACTGATAAATCAATTTGCCATTATGTTATTTTTTATATTCCATGCCCTGCAAAATGTCTTTTGTTAGTTTTGCCGGACAGTCTCAAAAGAAAAACTATGTTTGTAAGCAGACTGATAGTCAAGGAAGAGGTTTTGAGATTCAACATTGTCAATGAAATTTTTCAGAACCTTTTCTTTTAGACTCTTGCACTTAAATATGTGTTACATTAAATACCCACACAACAGGTGGTATCACCCATGCTAGATCGTGTTCGGGGAAACATCCCTGTGCTTGGATCACCTTCTGAAGTCTGTGTGCAACCTTGCAAGTCAGTGGTGAACAGTCCACTTCCTTGCGAGTCCTATGGAAGTTTTAAACGGTTTAAAATTTCCGCCTCTGATTTTGATAGCGTGAGCATGCACAGACGATTTTGCACATGCGCGTATGATTTCCTGACTACGGTAACCGAAAGTGTAGTCCACGGTGTACATAATGTTGTGATTCGATCCTCTTTCAGTGTAACACAGCTACAAAATGTGAGTTAAGGTAATGGACATTTCGCAGACCAACATTTGTAGTACTGTAATTTGACTGTTATTGATGGTTAAAAAACTGTGTCAACTTAGTGGCCATCCGCCTGTAGTGTGAACAACTCGGACAAAATGGGGTGACCTGTAGTGGAAAGGGCATTAAATAACTGATAATAAAGTGCTTAGTGTAGTGATTAACTATACAG
The DNA here is from genome assembly GCA_964017235.1 of Sabellastarte sp. h YS-2021. Lineage (NCBI taxonomy): Eukaryota > Metazoa > Annelida > Polychaeta > Sabellida > Sabellidae > Sabellastarte > Sabellastarte sp. h YS-2021. The sequence continues at coordinate 16,618,303 of OZ024933.1, forward strand.
TGTAAAACTTCAAACTTGAACAATGTTTGTCATGCTTCCATGGCACGAGTTCCAAGAATATTGGCACTTGAACAGGCTAAAATGGTAGGCAAAAGAATAATCATCATGTCATACATCTACTTAAAACAGAGCTTTGAATGTAAGAATTTATTCCTTGTGGTCAACTTCACACATTATAACCAAACTAAATTAAAATGGTACCTAATATTTCACAAAATTTTTCCAAATGCAAAAGAAACAGGGGGTCCCAAGAGTGTGACGTGAGGCCAAAATGCATATACAATTAGATAAATTAGTTAGTGCCTCTTAGATGGGTTACTCCAATATCATACACCCACCACTGCTCATGCCTTGTTATGTGAAATGGTTTGGAATTGTTGTATTTGGGAGAACACCATTAGTGGTTGAGAACTGCTTATTCATAGCAGGATGCCTTTTCCCAATTAAATGATTGGGATTTGGTGTGATTCTGTTATCCTTTTGTCTTAAAAGAGAGTACATTGTTCATAGATTTTTGCTCCTGAATAATGTGCCTGTTTCACCTACATAATATTTACAACATTTTATGTGTGTGGTAAAACAAATATGATTTGGATTGGTTTGAAAAATAATTTCTTATTAAATTTACTGTGTTGTATTGTTTACCAATTTTGTATGTGATTTTATCAATCATGTTGATAAGTGGTCAATTTAAATGTCTGCCCAATCTGGTACATTGATTGGGCATTATTTTTCTGGTCTTCGTATCATGTGGTGGAGATGCAGTCGAGGCTTTAGTGAACATAGGTTTGGTAACTTTTTGAAGTCAGTGACTAGCATTTTCTGGGAATGTTTAAGCCTCTTCAAAAACAATCTATAAACAGACTAGCATAGTTTGGTGCCAATTCCCATGGCTGTCCCTAAGTTTATGCTTGAATTTGGGTACTAAGTTGTATTTTTTTCTATCGCTATAACTAGATGCTTATGGGGTTCATAACTAGAGGTACTAATAGTATCGTGGCAAGTGCGAGTCTCACTAATGGTATTCAGTGGTAGAATGCTAGTTGTGGCATTCATAGTGTTTAATTCAATTTGTGCCTCGATTTTGGCCACTATAAAATATGATGAAAACCCTTTTCAGCTTTTCACTGAGGTAAGAGAGCAAGGTTAAATTGCACCTGTGCAAGGCTCCCGGGCTGAAATCTCGAGCTTGGACCTAGCTTCTAAAAGGAAATTTAGTTTTTCTGCAGAGATTTCCCTTTTAGGCGTAGGACTGTGTCCTGATCTCAAATCCAGGCCATCAAATTGCACCGGTGCATATGCACGGGTGCAATTGCACCAAAAGAAGTACTTCATGGAGGAGTTACCCCCATGATCTCCAGAAACTGATGAGAAAGTTTAATCAATCACTTTAGAAACACTTACTGTCATTGTGTACGGCATAAAATCACATTAACCACTGTGAACTGATGGTGGTCACTAATGGTACACTTCAGTTATATATTTTTCTAATTTTTTATGTGGAAGATAACCAAAATTACACATTCCTGCAAAGATTAAAAAATAGACAGTCAGTTGTGAAAAATAAAAGCTTACTTCTCCACCTCCAATATACAGATAGGATGATGACCAGTATTATCACAAACATGATCACACCTATCACCACTGCGGTCCATTGTGAAGACTTGCTCCTATCCACTAAAATAAAGAACAAACTTGACATTAGAATCAAAGGTAAACCTATGTTTCCATGTTCATACTTTATAGTTAACAGTCTACAAACTTTTGATGTCTGAAAGTGCTTGATAACTTATCTGAAGTCATTATCTGATAAGTAATTAACAGCTGATGTCCCATATGTATTTCCAGACCATGTGATTGTATTAGTTGTTTGGTAATTTGTTATCTGCTTCAGGAATAGTAAGTCCAATAATGGCAGCAAACTTGTAGTTGCATAAGTAGGGCTCAGAGTAGACAGAAAATACAGAGTTTAAATATAAAATACAAATTGAATGCATATTACATTCTAGTTTCGGACCTTTCAAGATGTGATAAATTTATATAGATGTTTTATAGGCTAGCAACAATCAGTTAAGCTGGAAATAAACCACTTGACTACAGGACCACCAATCCGTAACCTAGATGATAAGTAAATGAGAAGAGTAAAATGGTTAATGGTATCAAATGGAGCTGAAGCTACTCTTATCTATTGCTATAAAACCCCATTCACACTACAGACGGTATCACCCTTGGTAGGCTGCATTTTAGGAAATGTCCCTGTCCTTGAATCACCATCTGAAGTCTGTGTGCAACCTTGTGACTCAGTGACAAACTGACCACTACCATCGACTACAGTGGTGAAGTGTCCACTACTGTTTAAAATTTCCACCTCTGATTTGGGTACCGTGGACATGTGCAGACAATTTCAAACATCCACATATGAATTTCTAACTGAGGTAACCCAAAGGTGTGGTCCACGGTGTACATAAGGTTGGGATTCGGTTGTCTTTTGCTGTGATACAACAACACAAGGTGAGTTAAGGTATTGGATGTTTCGCCGAAGGTGAGTTAAGGTTAATAGAGGTCGCTTCACAGTGACCAACATTTTTAGTATGTCATCCTACTGTTATTGATGGTTAAAACACTGTGTTCAATCAGTGAACATCTGTCTGTAGTGTGAACAACTCGGATGAAACTTGGGAGGCAGTTCTGTCACCAAGAAAAACTTCTAACCGCTGGACAACCGTCTGTGGTGTGAATGTGATATCATACAAGTGCCATATGCGTTTGACTTTTTGTGAAATTCATGGCTGTTGCAATGGAAGTAGATGTTTACAAGGATATCTTATTTATAAAGCAAGTAAATCTTGAGGCTTGGATTTGTGTCAGTTGTCTAGCCTGTAAAAAAAATCTCATACCAATTTTGATGGAATTAGAATTTTTATAGACTGATAGTCGGTTAAGTAGGAAACAAGCCACTTGACTACAGGACTGCCAATGCTAAACCATGTTGAGGGGAAACTGAGAAGAGTACAATGATCAATAGCATTAAATGCAGATGAAGCTATTCTAACATCCCGCCATATGGGTAAAATCATGTATTGGCCAAACAATTTTTGTGGTAAGCAAATCTTACAGAAGATCTGCAGTTTACTTGCATTTCATATGGGTTACATCTGGGTGTTATCCCAAGGTTAGCCCATTTTTAGTCATGGTAAGTATGTATGTCCACGTACGCTGGGGTGTAAGAGAGGCTTAAGAGGTTAACTAATACCAGTCTGGCAGGTTTTCTTTTGGATAAGGAAACATGTATTTCACTCTAAACAGACAGGAGATTATTCTTGCATGGCAATAGTTTCTTCTGGAAATGTTGCTCTTGACCACTTCAGCTGCATCTAGCGGCACTATCTCAAATCTGTGTGGGTTTAAGCAGGACATACAAAAATTGTTACTTTGTTTTGAACGAATAAATTATCTGTAAAATAACATATAAAATATTTTGTGATGATGGTTGAATGGTTGAATTCCTTGATGACCTTTGTATTGTCAAAACTAGTACAAACTTTCTAAATCAAGCCAATATTAAGCCTATAGTTTGACTCTTTCTTACCGTTATAACAAACATTGCAAGCTTTCTTCTCACTTTGCACACCATACTGCTCAGCATACACTACCAGTGACATACATTCACCTGCTGCCATATTTGACTCCTTTAATGTCAGCTGACAGAAAGTAGCATTTCTCTCTTCTGAAATCACATTAATGACTTGACTATTATAGTACTATCATTGTTTTGCGTGTGTATGCCATAAATATGTAAACATTGGAAATCACATACTAAATATGATTAAAATTGAGTGTCCATGTCGTCATATTGAATCGATTTGAGGGGTCGTTTTAAGAGTAGTTAAAGAGGCCCTACACAAATGAACTTACAGTCAGTTTGGGTCAAAATAAAGAAACAACTAGAAGATGATGTTTGCTTACCAAAAGTCAAGAACTCCAACTGTATTATTATAAAATGGAAGTCATCTGTCACTTGTAGTCTTGCCCATTTAGATGAACTTCATTTAAATACATTGAAAGATGTAGAATAGGTGAGTCTAGGCAGTATGTATGTTATGTCCAAATTTTTCATTGATATGAAGTTGTGATACTGAATAAATAAATCAATGAATCAAGTATTCAAACTGATGTCGACATCCTTTAAGGCACTCACGTCAGTCCATATGCATGTTAGCATCTCATATAAGAGATGACTACAGTGTAGAATAGGCTAATCTGAAAAGGTAAATCTTCAAGAGTCATATAAAACCAGTGACACTATCTTGGGTTCTGATGGTCTGATGCAGCTTGATCCATTCAGTGGGAGCAGCTGCTGCAAAACTGCACATCTTCATATCTTTATTAGGTCTAGTAGATGAAATCAAAAAGTGGTTTTGGGGAGATAGAGCAACATGCCCCTGTAATGGGCCCACCTTGGTTACATTGGGAACTTTGGTGACTAATTCACCTTATGACTCCAAGCCCCCAGCTAGTCCAATACTAGCACCTTGTAAATGCCTTCCAAAATGGACGCGATGCCCAAGTTCAGTTATTTTCCACCCACGTTAGGAGGAAGATCACCAGACCTTGTGACCTCAGTTAGAGAAATACCTTCAACCCTTACAATAAAGAATCTCACCAGACGGTGAATGACATTCAAAGTATAGCTCACTCCAGGGTATGACTCTCAATTACAACTAACAAACAAATAAACCTTTAATTAGATTTATTTCAATAACCAACAAGTGTATATATAATTAAGTATATATTATGCATATATACATATATTTACAACAACAAAGTTTAAAGTCACAACAGCAAGTCTACGTCAATTATTTTGATATAGGTTCCCAATATTGGATGAACAAGTTTACTGAGTTAAAAGTACAGAAGATGAAATATTAATACCCCAAACCCGTATACACAAGTTAAAATATATACGATAAAAATACCCAAAACCCATAAATTACGCACTAAATAATAATGCAAGTACTATCTACAACATGTGGGCTAAGGTAAAGTACATAAATGATGAGAAAGAAAGAATAAAAAATGAGTTTGTACACCCTCCCAATTTAATATATATATAACGATTTAATATAAAAGAATGTTCTTTAGAACGTTAGGCCATACAAATTGACTCCTGACTGAATCGGCCAGACGCAGTGGAGTTGCCTAAACTATGTTAAGTTAGTCCAGTGGTCGCCGGGCAACTTTCAGATACTCTAGATCTGAAGAGTAATAAACATGTTCAGGGCTAGTGGGAAAAGCCACACTACCTGGCGTATATATCTATCCTCTAGATTAGAGACCTACTTGTCAATTCCTGACAAGCGAGCAAGCTAACTGTCCTACACCGGATCAGCTGAAATTTTGTTGACCTATACCAGCCAACAAAAAGCCTGACCTATACTGGTCAAATACACCGTGTAATTAGTCTGCACCGACTGATACACTAAACCACAAGACTATATAACATACAATGGCCAATTTCAAGTATAAAAAGTTTACTGTAAAAATATTAGCGCTGTCTATAACTTGACTCGTACTGGTACTGTTACAATTTACATTTAAATAAACACACACAAGTCATATTAACCTGACACTTCCCCCAAGAAAAGCTTACAATAACCCAGAAATATACCAGAGTGTACAAACTGGATTAGACAATAAAACTTTACACAACAGAATACATGTACTTCAATCAACCCACAATAATGTAAACATGCATACTCACAGTTTTGGATTATCCATATAATCACAGTTTATCACCGGACGGAATTAAAATTACAATAGTATTAATAGAACAATACCGGTAATACTCCTAAACGCACAACAGAATTGATGAACCGAATCAATTCATTAAAATAACTTTAATATTAAATAACTAAACCGAGTACAGAGACCCGAAAGCAACCCTAAAAACTGCTCTAACACTGTGCCAGATATTCTTAATCCGAATACCTAAAAGTGAATATCCTAATTTCACAGTATTTGATTATAATCCTCAATAAAATCTACAATAATGCCAATAACTATAAGCTAGTTAAAACTACCCATAATACCGTAACTCAATTCTCAACCCACAATTTAGATACCAATTTCGAATTTAGAGGCACTAAAACTGTGTTCAGCACCCAATTGCCAACACTCAACGTGCTTACCAAAAGAAAGCCAACTGAGAAGTGATGAGAAAGCACCACCCACCTGTTTATATAGCCCTAACAGGTGCTCACCATAGAGTAATCTGATTGGCTTTTAAGTACCACCCATCTAACATGATTGACAGGTCAGGGGAATGACCAATTTTGGCTCCAAACCTGGGCCAAGAGCTTTTCCCTCCAAAATGGTGCCTTAAGTATTATAGTGTAACTACCCCAATACTGGGAGTTAAATACTGAAACAACACCTAAAGAATTCTATATTGATGTGCTATAAGATAAACATGTTACTCACGTAACCATTTAGCTGTAACAGAGTACATAATAAAATATGTCAGAAGGTACTCATCTTCATTTAACAACCTGAATCTAACACCAAATGGCCGAAATAACCAGACAATGAGTCTTACTAAAATGCAAAATATCACCTAAACCTCGGAAACCCTATACTCCGGAGACATACCAAACCCCGGATCGCCGTCATAAAGTAACGCACAGCCAATACTTTACACTTCCCCCCCCTTAATGGGAAGCGGTAAAACACTTTTGACATTTAAGTCATCATCTATAAGCACCTGTGTCAGAAAAGACAACTAACTGAATGCTACAGTAGCAGTTATCAAACAAAATTACTCAATGAAGCTCCGATATAATGCACTACTACATACTTTAAAAATGAGAATTACTATCAGTGAGCCACTAGAGTCTTTCATATAACTAGAGTCTTTCTTTAACAAGAGTCTTTCTATAACAAGAGTCTTTTATAACAAGAGTCTAGATTAAAACAAAGAAATTAATCATATCAGCTTAACACAGCACACTGTACCATCAGTACACATCTCACGGGTCATGGCATGATCCGAAGTATCCAATCGTCAGCAGAGTATCCAAGTGAGAAATAAACCCATAAAGTAATCTATCCACAAGAATGTCCCAATATCCATTGACATAATATCCAGTAATAAAGTCACAGTACTGATTTACACGTTGGCACGTTACAGTACCAAGGTAAGTCCCAACAACAGCCATCATATTAACACAGATTAACACGCAGCGCTTCCTGCCGCACCCCTGTGTCAACAGTTCATATAACAAAAAGTTCAGAAAATATCCCAGAAATACACGGAACAAGTTCCAATGGAGACAGCGAAGTTCCAGGAAACATCACACCCAAGGTGTCTCTTCCAGCAGTACAGGACTCAACGCTTTGGTCACAGTGTTCTGTCACAGTGATCCAGTGCCGAATATATAAAGCAACAACATTTTAAAGTATAGTGATTCAAATAGTACGGAATAAATTAATCTCTCCACAATGACATTTTAAAATTAGCATTACGCCTTAACATGGCATCTACTCATATAACATAAACCTTAGACTGAATTAATATTACGGTATTAGTAGTTATTAGCTTATCATGAGCCACAAAATTTACTATCAGAAAGACAGCTTAAAAAGTTAATAATAATATCAATCCTTGCAATTTAACTTTACAATACAATTTTTAACTTTACTGTCAAGGAATTACCAGCAGCAGTTTAATGAGTTATATTTCTTAGCATAAAGCTCTGCAGTTAACAAGGAATTATTTTATAGACAAGCTGCCCAATGACATACATTTATTATTAATCAACGTACTGCACGGCATCCTCAGTTACTTGGAACTGAGGGATTTCCAATTGCCGGCCATCAATATAGGTGTGAGTGACCAGAACTAAGGGTACTTCTGCAACAGACACCCCTTGAGGTTCTTGAGATAAAACCCCACTACCAGCTTCGGAAGAGTTACACCTTGACTGGTTCAAGCCACTAAGGTCCGGACTGGATGGAGGAGTTATATCCTCATAATCAGGTACTGGATCTGGACTTTTCGTTTCTGTCACAGAATCCTGAGGAAGAACTTCCTCCAATTCCAAAAGGTATTCCTCAAACGACCCCAATTCCGGAGGATGTACATTAAAAAAATGTGTCGACATCTCCTGCTCTGTAAATGTCCTTGTCGGACAGACCGGACAAGAGAGAAGCGTCTTGTACCCACTGGGTACAACAACTCGGCATGAGGTCAGATCGGTCTTTACAGCATGAGTAGCCAAATGGCGTCTCATGAAGTTCGAGTCTAATCTACACTGAATAATATCGCAGTGAGGGCATTTATATCCCCAAAACTTCAGTTGATGCACCCTTGAATAGTGCCTCGATACTTGTCCCACCACCTTGCCACACTTATGGCACACTCCAGGGTTCTTACGCGGCATTTTAGCTACAACACACAAAAATAATCCCCCTGAGTTTTGAGTTTGTAATTCATTTTACTATGATAACTTACCAACCATACCTAACCAACACGCTTATCCAAAAACTTAAACCTCGTATAACCAATCACCCAAACGATGAGGTGGCTGCTTAGGTCTTTGGGATCGTCTCGGCTCCGGATTTTCATCCTCAGAATCTAATTCTGCCTCTGCTACTGGAATTTCTCTCTCCTCTGATGTATCTTGACTTACCCATGAAATGTCCACCGGATGTCGACAATATGCCGGCTTTAGTCTATCATGGTTGACTATAATTGGTTCTGATCTACTATTTAATCTTATCTTATAGACAGCATCTGACAACTTTTTAACCACCACATAAGGGCCTTTCCACTTCATATAGTTTTCTTTGGGAGACTTACCTTTCACTGGGTTCAGAAAATATACAAGAGAGCCAGACTCGAACTCGTTCTGTTTGAGACGGTTATTGTAACCCTGTTGCTGTTTTAATGTAGCCTTTTTCATACATTGTCTAGCACTCTCAAAGACTTTTTCCAGTCTCACCTGTAACTTTTGAACATACTCACTATGATTGGCATACTTACACTCATCACCTACCATTGGTGATATGACATCAATTGGAAGTCTTAATTCTCTCCCAAACATCATCATAGCTGGACTTTCACTAGTTGACTCCTGGACACTTGAGTTATAAGCTAATACACACATCTTGACCAACAAATCCCAACTGAACGGGTTATCTTGGATAACACAATTCAACATATTGTTTAGTGTACGATTAACCCTCTCAATAAATCCATCAGACTGAGGTCTGAATGCCGTGGTTTTGGTTTTCTGAATACCTAACAACTTACACATATCCTGAAGTACATTACCTTCAAAGTATCCAGCTCTGTCTGTGTGTATTTCCAAGGGAACCCCAAATAATGCTACCCAATTGACTACTAATGCCTCCGCCACCGTGGTCGCAGTTAAATCCTGCAGGGGTACTGCAATACAATACCTGGTGAACAAGTCTCCAATAACCAAGAGCCATTGATTATTATTATCTGTTATGGAAAAAGGTCCCATAACATCCATTGCCATACGTTCATTTGGAGCACCTACTAAATATTCTTGCATCTTACCTCTGGGTTTCTGTGCTGGGCCTTTCCTTTTCTGACACATCTCACATGTAAGTACCCACCTCCTGATAAACTGACGCATTGAGGGCCAATAGAATCGAGCTCTCACCTTGTTATAGGTTTTCTTAGCACCTAAATGGCCACTTGTTGCACTATCATGCAACTGTAACAGTACCTTTTCTCTGTATACAACAGGGAGTACTAACTGATACCAAAACCCCTTACCAAGGTTTTGTTCCCACTTTCTGTATAATAATCCATTTCTAATGACAAGTCTATCCCTTTCCATGAGCAAAAACTTGGTATTAGCACTATTACCTGAAAAGTTTTTCCACTCAAATTGACAACTGTCACTAACTAACTTGTACACTGGCCCTATGTCAGAGTCTTGTTTTTGAGCTATTATCAGTTCTTCAACTGACCAGTCGAACTCTTCATGTACTGCCCTAACTACACCATTAGTTAAGTCAACATCAAAGCTTACCTGTACCATTTGATCCACCTTATCAGGTTTAGTCTCTATCAGAACTGGAGGATCATAGGAGAACTCCTCTAGATCCTTGCAGTAACAACTTTTCTTTTTACATGGTTCCATTCTACTTAAACCATCAGCATTACCATGAGACACACCAGCTCTGTGAATGATTTCAAAGTCAAATGTCTGTAAAAAGTCTAACCATCGTGCTAGTTGACCTTCCGGTTCCCTAAACTTGTGTAAATACTTCAATGAACTGTGGTCAGTTCTGACCTTAAAATGTCTACCTAATAAATAACATTTCCACATCCTCAAATGATGTACAATAGCTAAAAGTTCACGTCTTGTCACACAATAATTCATCTCTTGAGCACTCAAAGTTCGGCTTCCATATGCCAGAACCCGTTCAATGTGTGTACCATCTTGTTCTTGAATTTGTGACAAAATACCTCCAAGAGCCACATCTGATGCATCCGTATCTACAATAAACTCACCTTCTTCCTGTGGATATCCCAGAATTGGGGAACTAATTAGACACTCTTTAAGTTTATTAAATGACACATCACACTCTTCTGTCCAGTTGAACTTATTTTTACACGAAGTTAACTTTGTCAAAGGCTTGGCTACTGTTGAAAAAGAATCTATGAACCGCCTATAGTACGAAGCCAGCCCCAAGAAATTTTTTACTTGCTTACCATTACGTGGTGTAGGCCAATTCTTTACCGCCTCAATTTTCTTTGGGTCTGTACTAATACCTGCTTCACTTACCACGTGTCCTAAGAACTTAATTTCCTTCTGGAAAAAGTCACACTTACTGGGTTTTAGTTTAAGGTGGGCAGACTTTAGCCGATCAAAATATTGACACAGTCTAGTCAATGTTTGTTCAAAACTCACTCCAAAGACACAAATATCATCCAGATAAATAAGGAGTGAATTATAGCGCAGATCACAAAGCATTCGGTCCATCATTCTTTGAAAAGTCGCTGGCGCAGAATTAAGACCAAAAGGCAAAACATTCCAATGGTATAACCCGCCCGAGGGACCATTTTGATGACAGAAAGCGGTCTTTTCTTTATCTTTTTCCGACATGGGTATCTGCCAATACCCTGAGCTCAAATCGGTAGAGCAGAAGAATTTAGCGTTAGCTAAACAATCCAGGCTAGAATCGATACGCGGTATAGGATATCCATCGACCTTACTGACTCTATTTACAGTAACCCTGTAGTCCAGGCAAAGACGAAAAGATCCGTCCTTTTTCCTAACCATAACTATTGGCGCAGCCCATGGAGACTGACTAGGTTCAATAAGCTTACGATCAAGTAACCCTTTTATCAGTTCATCCGCGGCTTTCCTTTGTTCCGGTCCTAACCTACGTGGAGGTACTCTAACTGGTCTTGCATCGCCAGTGTCTATTGTGTGCTCAACCAAACTGGTATGACCTATATCTTCCTCATTCTTCGAGAAAATGTCTTGATAATTACACAAACAATGCTTAAAATCTAATTTCTGTGAGTCACTCAAATGCACTATTCCTCTCTCGTACACGTCTCTCAAATGTTCTGGGATAACAGTATCCTGTATATCCGTTTTTCGCACTGGGACTCCATGTTTATCCTGGGATGCCTTATCCTTTTCTGTGATTGAAATATCCACTGCCACTAATAATCCAATGATTGTCTTTGGTTCCACACAAATGGGTTCATCATGTGGGTTATACACCAACACTGGTACCATGCCATGAGTATCTTGATGTACAGTTCTACCTACTATGAGTCCAAAATCTCTCAGGAAAGACTGTACATTCTCCAACATAAAAGCACTTTCATTCATGTACTTACCGAAATTGTTCCTTCCTACTACATGGCCTTCAATTAAACTTTCCCTTCTGGCCGGAATTACTTGGGAATTACTAACTATCACTTTCCTAGCCAGGGGTACATGTTTAAAGTCAACAAGCGGGATATTTGACCCGCCTTTCCATAAGGTCAAAGACTGAAAGTCTAATACAAGTCCCAATTTTTGTAAATCAACTATACCAAGTATAGCTGCATCAGTAAAATTTCCAACAAGAAATTCAACAACTGATATTTCCTGGTCAATAACCACTGGTAATTCTACAGTTCCATCACAGGTCTGTACACTACCATCAGCAAGTTTTATTGAATATTCTGTTTTAACCAATTCTGGTTTTACATTCTTTGGTAAATTGTCATACATACCTTTACTAAGTAAAGATCTGGAAGCCCCACTATCAATTAAGATACTCACCTCACTAGACCTGTTATTTGCTACAACATTAGCATCAATATACACTCCATTAAAAGGTACTGCCGCTGAATTCAACTGCAACCTACCTTGAACACTGGTTTTAATTTTTAAGTAAGTACTTCCTTTGAGACTTTCATGAATTACACTTGGTGGAGCTGGTTTAATATTACAGGACTGACCCTCCTGCTCCACAGAGGGGTCCTCCACTAGTTTAACTTTTTCCCATTCAGTCCGGATGAGATGGACCTTTCCTTCTCACGAACTGGGCATTCATTCTTCCAGTGACCCAATTCCGAACAATAGAAACATGGACTATTTTCCTTGGTTCTTTGCTTATCCTTTGTTGAGTCATTTGAAGTGTTACTACTGTTTTTGTCATGCTTACCATTTACTGTCCGATTACTCAAACCCTTATCAGACTTGTTATTCCACTTCTCCTGAAGTGATTTCATGGAGTTAAACTGTTTTTCCTGGTTAGCTTTTACATGTGACACCTCATTGCATAACCCTACAAGTACATCATCATACTCACCAGCGTCATCAGTAGTAGTCGTACTACTACGCACAAGCATTGGTTTGTTCTGTTCATAGAACTTCTCATCTTTGATTACCTGTTCCAGACGAACCCCGTAATCTGCTGCCTCCCTCAAAGATCTAAAGCTTTGCATGCGCATGTGTAAACGCATGTCATGACGTGCCGGAAGACCCTGTAAAAAGACACGCAAGGCTTGTTCTTCCTTACTCGCATTTGTAGAGTCTGGATAAGCCCTTTGTACTAACTGTCTTACCCTTTCTGCAAATAAAGAGATATTCTCATCAGCTCCCTTGCGGCAACTACCCAGCTTGAGAATAGCATCTTCCCTGGAATTTGATATTCCATGGATGGTATCCAGTCTAGTTACTAAATCACCATACCTGATTGGTTCCGGTAACCCTGCTACTATTCCTGTAAGACTACCTGGCAAAGCACTCATCAACCTAGCACATTTAGTTCTACCAGACCATGCCGCTTGGTTAGCTATTGCTTCAAAATGACCCCGAAAGGTCAACCAATCCACTTCCCTCGGATCATAGGGTCTCACCTTAATGCTTAAATCTTCACGGACATACCTTGACCGAGCACCATAATCATCTCTGGGTCTAGGCGGCCAATCGCCAACTGGACTATCTCTGCTATGTCCACTAACGCTATGCGGACGGTTAGACTGAAACAAACCTCTCTGTGATGGTCCACCATCACTGTATACTTGCGGTCTGGGGCGTCCCTCACTTACATTCCGATACTCACCATTTCTCGGCCATGACTGTTGAGAACTTCTTGACCTATCTTCAGCTATGTCATTGTTTGACCAATAAGGTCTGTTACCGTGATTGTCAGAAATCCCAGCCTCTGATGATCTGCTTCGCTGTAACTCTCCTCTAACTATATTCTTGACTATATCACACAACTGAAACTGAACATCCCTGGGTAAACCATCCATATTACCACACCTATCACCAGTTTCCAACAACCCACCATTATTAGGTTCTCCCACCATACCAACATTGTTATTATTCTGAGAAACAATATCTTGTTCCGGCAAAACTTCTGGAATAGTACCCTGCCCGGAACCTGGACTATTCACCGTATTCACTCTAAACGAAACTTCATCATCAACCTGAATTGTATTCCTACTGGCTTCAGCCATGTTGTATATTCACTGACACACACTTATAACATGTAGAGTATAATTTCACCGACACAACTCACACGTCTTATATAAAGACAAGTGTAATATTTTTCAACTAAGATAAAATGGATTACTATTGTAACCTAACAACACTTAAGTTATATCAAGTCCCAGGTCACTGCTGTAACCGAAACTGATTAAGGAAATTCGTTGCTGATGTAACAAAGAAAAACAGTCAGATTAACTACTATCACTGACGTGACACTTTTCCTTATTAATCTATTACTATTAAGACTTTAGTAACTACCTAGGGTCACTGACATGCCTATTTTCTAACTATCTTATGTTGATAAATTTAAGTCATATACGTAGCACTGGCTACTGACGTAACTGGCACTACTATAACAATAACTGGTGTTTTAAACTGTAGTATTGGTTACTAACATAACCGGCACTACTGTAACAATAACTGGTATTTTAAACTGTAGTATTGGTTACTAACGTAACCGGCACCACTGTATCATTAACTTAAGTCTTAAACCGTAGTATTGGTTACTAACGTAACTCGCACTACTGTAACATTAACTTAAGTCTTAAACCGTAGTATTGGTTACTAACGTAACTCGCACTACTGTAACATTAACTTAAGTCTTAAACCGTAGTATTGGTTACTAACGTAACTCGCACTATTGTAACATTAACTTAAGTCTTAAACCGTAGTATTGGTTACTAACGTAACTCGCACTACTGTAACATTAACTTAAAATATAAACATAGTATGGGCACCTGGCGTTGCCGGCACTACTAGAATACAAGGTAGAATCTTACTATAGTATCGGTTACTAGCGTAACCTTCCTTACCCCCACATATAACAGAACTGCAACGACAGTTACAACACACACAAAAATACCGACCACCAGTAGAAATATTATTATTATTGTTTTTTTTTTGTTTTTTTTTTTTTTTTTTTTTTTTTTTTTTGAGAATAATTCCGGTTTACTGGGAAAACGTCCCACTCCCTTGGAAATATTCCTAATGCTGGACAGTTATCCTGATCTCTAGGAAATTATTCCACCAACAGGAAAATATCCCGGACGAGCCCCCAATGTAACGGGCCCACCTTGGTTACATTGGGAACTTTGGTGACTAATTCACCTTATGACTCCGAGCCCCCAGCTAGTCCAATACTAGCACCTTGTAAATGCCTTCCAAAATGGACGCGATGCCCAAGTTCAGTTATTTTCCACCCACGTTAGGAGGAAGATCACCAGACCTTGTGACCTCAGTTAGAGAAATACCTTCAACCCTTACAATAAAGAATCTCACCAGACGGTGAATGACATTCAAAGTATAGCTCACTCCAGGGTATGACTCTCAATTACAACTAACAAACAAATAAACCTTTAATTAGATTTATTTCAATAACCAACAAGTGTATATATAATTAAGTATATATTATGCATATATACATATGTTTACAACAACAAAGTTTAAAGTCACAACAGCAAGTCTACGTCAATTATTTTGATATAGGTTCCCAATATTGGATGAACAAGTTTACTGAGTTAAAAGTACAGAAGATGAAATATTAATACCCCAAACCCGTATACACAAGTTAAAATATATACGATAAAAATACCCAAAACCCATAAATTACGCACTAAATAATAATGCAAGTACTATCTACAACATGTGGGCTAAGGTAAAGTACATAAATGATGAGAAAGAAAGAATAAAAAATGAGTTTGTACACCCTCCCAATTTAATATATATATAACGATTTAATATAAAAGAATGTTCTTTAGAACGTTAGGCCATACAAATTGACTCCTGACTGAATCGGCCAGACGCAGTGGAGTTGCCTAAACTATGTTAAGTTAGTCCAGTGGTCGCCGGGCAACTTTCAGATACTCTAGATCTGAAGAGTAATAAACATGTTCAGGGCTAGTGGGAAAAGCCACACTACCTGGCGTATATATCTATCCTCTAGATTAGAGACCTACTTGTCAATTCCTGACAAGCGAGCAAGCTAACTGTCCTACACCGGATCAGCTGAAATTTTGTTGACCTATACCAGCCAACAAAAAGCCTGACCTATACTGGTCAAATACACCGTGTAATTAGTCTGCACCGACTGATACACTAAACCACAAGACTATATAACATACAATGGCCAATTTCAAGTATAAAAAGTTTACTGTAAGAATATTAGCGCTGTCTATAACTTGACTCGTACTGGTACTGTTACAATTTACATTTAAATAAACACACACAAGTCATATTAACCTGACACTTCCCCCAAGAAAAGCTTACAATAACCCAGAAATATACCAGAGTGTACAAACTGGATTAGACAATAAAACTTTACACAACAGAATACATGTACTTCAATCAACCCACAATAATGTAAACATGCATACTCACAGTTTTGGATTATCCATATAATCACAGTTTATCACCGGACGGAATTAAAATTACAATAGTATTAATAGAACAATACCGGTAATACTCCTAAACGCACAACAGAATTGATGAACCGAATCAATTCATTAAAATAACTTTAATATTAAATAACTAAACCGAGTACAGAGACCCGAAAGCAACCCTAAAAACTGCTCTAACACTGTGCCAGATATTCTTAATCCGAATACCTAAAAGTGAATATCCTAATTTCACAGTATTTGATTATAATCCTCAATAAAATCTACAATAATGCCAATAACTATAAGCTAGTTAAAACTACCCATAATACCGTAACTCAATTCTCAACCCACAATTTAGATACCAATTTCGAATTTAGAGGCACTAAAACTGTGTTCAGCACCCAATTGCCAACACTCAACGTGCTTACCAAAAGAAAGCCAACTGAGAAGTGATGAGAAAGCACCACCCACCTGTTTATATAGCCCTAACAGGTGCTCACCATAGAGTAATCTGATTGGCTTTTAAGTACCACCCATCTAACATGATTGACAGGTCAGGGGAATGACCAATTTTGGCTCCAAACCTGGGCCAAGAGCTTTTCCCTCCAAAATGGTGCCTTAAGTATTATAGTGTAACTACCCCAATACTGGGAGTTAAATACTGAAACAACACCTAAAGAATTCTATATTGATGTGCTATAAGATAAACATGTTACTCACGTAACCATTTAGCTGTAACAGAGTACATAATAAAATATGTCAGAAGGTACTCATCTTCATTTAACAACCTGAATCTAACACCAAATGGCCGAAATAACCAGACAATGAGTCTTACTAAAATGCAAAATATCACCTAAACCTCGGAAACCCTATACTCCGGAGACATACCAAACCCCGGATCGCCGTCATAAAGTAACGCACAGCCAATACTTTACACCCCACCTTAATCAGTGAAAGAATTTTTGTTTTGTTTTATTGCCTTCAAGGGGGTATTGATGTATTGGTAATTTATTCTGGAGCAAAATTCCTGGCAACCTTTATTCAACACTGCAAAGTCAAAGAGGCAGGACGTCTTTTACATAACAATTTTTACCCTCCTTCCCAGCCTGGTTCACTTTTCATTTCACCTGGGGCAAGATTCAGGAGGTCAGGTTTCTGTGAACCTAACTTAATACTCTCTTTGGCGCATGGGAGGGGGTGAGCTGCATGTTTTCACAACTGAGCTTCTGATTTTCTCAAACCTGCTTGTTGATTCAAAGGTTGAATATTATCAGAATGTCATCTGTCAACATAAAAATGATCAATAGAAGCTCTATGAACTTACAAGAGCACTTTTACAGCAAATTTCTGAAAACCACTGCCACCTTGCAAGTCAGATGGAGATCTTTCTAATGATTTTGGTAACATTTTATCAACAAAATAAAAAAATTAGAGACAATTTTACTGAATCTGATAGCTATGACAGTAAGGATGTGCTTTTTACTGGTGGTCAGCCCATGACAAGCTTCATCAATCTTTCTGAAGATGTGGTCACACAGCTTATGCATAAAGCATCATCAAAATAAATTAAATTAGACCCACAAGCCACACACCTGCTCAAACAGTGCTCATCTTAGCTGACCCCTGTCATCATCAGAATCCCACGGTGAATGCCAATTGACTTTTATAAAACTGTAGTTACTACTGTTTTGAAGAAACCAAATCTGGATTTGATTCTCAAGAACTACTGTCCAGTATCAAATCTGAGCTTTCTGTGAAAACTAACATAGAGAGCTGTCCATTTCCAGATGCATAATCACCTACTCAAAAATGACCTATTTGATCCTCTCCCAGTAAACATTGCAAACGTTTATAAACGTTTAGTAAATGTATAAACGTTTTTAAAACCAAATATAAACCTAAATATTGACAATTATTCAATATTATAGGAATAAAAGACATAGTCAAGTGCTTTAATACAGCAGATCGATGGTTTAAAACCATCATAAAGCACGAGAATTTGTCTTTTATTCCTATCCTAAAATGGTTACATTTATATTTTAGTCGAAATAAGCAGTAAATCTTACACACAAATCCAACGCCATCTTGGCTGTACCATCAATACCACATACATAGTGATATCTATTGCAAAAATAAAGGATATTTGTTACTCTATTTTTCACAGAGTGTGTTATGAAATATTGAGAGATTGTCACTGTAGATGCTTTCACTTTGTTGTAAGCTTTAAAACGATATACTATTTATTAAAATCAAGCAAAAAATAACAATTTTATGAATATTTTAACTCCTTATTTTACCGCGAGTAGTTTGTTGACATTTGTACGCGAAGGGATGATGAACGTAGATTTCAACAGCGTTACTTTATTTACCGTTCTATATTTGCGATTTCTGAACTGCGCAAAAGACATGTCCACGTTCACTGCACAGCGTACCATTTTACAATATGGGTTTATAAACGTTTCAGCAATATTACGTTGGTATATAAATGTTTAATAAACGTTTTCAAACATCTTATAAAGAGTGAAGACTATCTTAACCTCATTTTCATTTTGGATTATGATGTCAGCACAGCCATTTTGAGAGAAACTGGAAAGATATTTCTTAAGTATATCTTGCTGTATCACTGTTGTTTGAAGCCATCATTAAATTATAAATAAAAATATAAAAGTACATTATATCATAGAATGCACTGTACAAGGTTAAATTGATATAAACAGGGTAATTATTCATTAATTACTTTGTTTATAACTTTAATTTCATGCACTGTGGATAATGTACAAAATGGTGTACAAACGTTTATAAACGTTTATGTATTAACGTTTATGCTTAAACATTTATAAACGTTTATAGGCGAAGGTTTAGGAACCCATCATTTTAAACCTAAACTAAACCATTCATAGTTACTTTTATAAATGTTTATAAATGTTTGTAATGTTTACTGGGTTTCAATCAGCATATAGCCCTAACCATAGCACTGAAACAGCATTGATCAGAATCTTTGATAACCTGCTTTCAAATTTGAACCATAGAAAAGTTATATTATTGACACTGTTAGATTTATCATACCATAAAATACTCTTCTCTATATCAGGACAAGTTTTGAAGTGCTTTACTTCATATTTATCAGACAGATCACAAGTAGTGAGTGTGAATGGTGTTGAGTCAGCCATATGCTGGAATGTTGTGTGACTCACGGCTCCGTTCTGGTCCCATCACTATACTCACGTCTTGCAAAACCTATTGACAATATTATTCGTGAATGAGATATCCAGTTTAACCTCTTTACTAATCACTACTGATCACTTGAATTGCTTAGTCACCCTGAAAACTGCATTGTGGAACTGTCACATTGGATGTTTCAAAACAAACTCAAACTGAATGACAACAAAACCGATTTTTTGTGATTGGGTCAGGAGTCCAGAAGTCCAAAATTAATTCAAGATCAATTACAGTAGGTGGACAAGTCATAAAAAGTGTTACTGCTGTTGTAAATCTAGGTATTTAGATTGATGGGAGTCTGTCTATCACAAGCCAGATCCAACAAGTCTACAAATCTGCATACCTCAACATTTGCAACATCTCTAGGATATGCCCCTTTTTAACACAAGAAGCTGCTCAGATTTTGATACAAACATTAATCCTCTCCAGGTTGTATTATGCAAATGCACTCTATCACAGGCTGCCTGGTTCACTCATACAGAAGGTACTTGTACACAATGCTGCAGCTCATCTAGTCTGTCAAGTCAGGAAATATGATCATATAACACCTTACTTAAATCCCTCCACTGGCTACCAGTTAAACAACATATTGAGATCAAGATACTGCTTATAACATTCAAGGCTGTGAATGGATGTGCACCCACATACATCTCTAGTCTTCTGAAGCAGTATACACCCTCTCACTCCTTATGGTCTGACTAAAAAAAAACTGTTGTCTGTACGAAGAACCAGATACAAATCCTTTGGGGATAGGGCATTCAGTAAAGCAGCTCCAAAACTTTAGAACAAACTGCCATTTATCTCTGACTTTAGAGCTAAAAACACACTTATTTAAAATACCATATGAATGTTAATAGTCATTTTTACTTTAGTTTATGTAGCTTTAAATTGTACCTTTAATCTGTAAAGCGTTTAGGTATATAAGTGCTATATAAAACATAATGTAATATTATGTAATGTATGTGCTCCTAGCTTGTTACCAATGGGGTTCATAACACTGGAGCTTGTTAGCTAGCCTTTCTGCTTGTCTCTTTCAAAATTTTCTTCCTGATAGGAAGTTTGATTTTTTTTATCTCATCATTTTCCAGGGTCACATATATGTACACATGCATTGTCAAGATATAAGTTACACACATTTTTCACTGGTTATGGGTCACATAGACATTGACATGAATGTAAGATTATTGCCATATTAATGTGTTTCAGAGCTGCTGTCTGCTGAAATAAATGTAGAAATAATTTGATATGATTGTGATAAGATGCCAAAAGAGTGTTTGTAGCTTCAGTGTATGCATGGATCCACATCTGCATGGACTGATGCATACCAAGCCCACCAGCCACACAGATACATATTCAAATTTAGTATTTGAGTTCATGACAATTGTATATAAGGGCTAGTCTAATCATAAAATATGTTAACTGCTGTCTAGGAGTCGAAAAATTCGACTACTTTAAGGATTAGGGTTGGATGGACTCACCTGATGGACTTTTAGCAGTTTAATTAATAATTTTAGTGAAGAACATGGTTTATCATTCTTTTAAACTTGTGAAGGTTGGCATCTGCCTCGTATATATACATATATAAGTAAGTAGTAAACTTTATTTTAATCACTTAAGGTCACCTTATCTTTGACTGTCATTTTAAATTGAGCAAATTTTTGTGATATACAGTGACATTACGGTGAAAGTGATTCTAGTTTAACATCTTACATTTACTTTGAGGTGGCTTCATATTCAGCTTCTTCTAACTTTTTTAATCTGACCCTAACTTACAACGATGCCTGTAGTATTGCACATAAATAGTAGAAAAATAGAAATAAAACATTATGATCCCATATGGGTGTTATGATTTGTACAGGGGCAATGTCACGTGTGAAGTTACTGTGATTAATTTGAGATTAGAGTTTTGTAACTTAGTTGGTGTTGTCTTTTATGGAGGAAGGTTCTTCTTAAATAGTATGTGACACTCAATAAGGAGCAAGTGTAGTTTAGCCAGAGTACTATTTTGTGTGAAACATAAACCCCATGAACCTTGTGACTTCTCATTTTCTTGGGATAAAATTGTCTTATATATTTCCAAGTAAGTCGGCTGCTGGTCTGGTATTTTAAGGGGAATATGAGGTATTCATTTTAGGTTGTTTTATAGCTAAGCTAAGTGATTCAAGTGATCCAAACAATTTAGTTGTAGTTTCTTTCAATGATTTTCAACAGCTCAAAATTATACTTTTACAAAAGGATTTGCTCAATATATTACATTAGAATTTGTTTCAGAATATATATTATCGACTTTCCACATCCAACTGGTGAGGACAAAAACATAATTTGCATCAAACTAAACATTGCATTTAGTTGCCAATCGTTCAAAATGGATTTAAGACCCCTGTTAAACTATGCTGATTGACTGATATGTTTGTGATTCTGAAACTAGCCATTTGAAAAGTCAGTCTTACTAGTAAACCACAATCTTAAGGTGTGAATTGGTTGGCTTAATGTTCAGTAATATTAAGGAGCCAATCAAGTTACTCCCTGATATTTTCAAGGTGTTTCAATTGATATATAGCTTCTGTAATGCAGGTGTTCCACCAAAGTCGATCCTGTAATGAACCCTATCACCCTAGGTTTGGTTGCAAAAGTTGTAGGGTTGTGAGAAAAAGCGCGTAAATATGCTGAATCAGTTATGAAATCACCGACAGGATGGTAAAGTTACAGACAGGACGTAATGACCTTACCGACAAGCCGTAGGGTCGGGTACCTTTTTTTCATGGCCAGTCGTAGAACTTCTACGACAAGCCCTAAACCCCTCACAGACAAGCCGAATCACAAGCAGACAAGCCGCAAAGACAAACAGACAAGCTGAGAACATCTTCCTAACCCTTCCTGACAGGACTGATTGTTTTGTGGGTTGATATCTATAGTCGGGATTCAGAATCAGGATCTATATCACACCATATAAACCCGATCCACTGTGATGAGTTAATCACTACTAACATACTAGGCTACATAAATTTCACCAGGATGGAGGCAGTATCTTTTTATTTCATTGAAGAAAGAATCACCCTCACCTCAGGAAGTCAGTCACCAACTTCAGGAAGCCACTGGAAGTCAGGTCGGCAGTTACTTTGAGACACTTATCCACAGGGGAAAGCTACAACTCACTGCAATACCACAGGAGGGTTGGAAGAACAACCATCTGCAAATTAGTCCCCCAGGTCTGCAAAGAAATTTTGAAAGAATTTCAACAAGAATATCTGGTGTGCCCTACTGTGCCCAAGAAAGATTTAGAAACAGATGGAATGTCCCCCTTGCAGTCAGTGCATTAGATGGAAAACACATTACTATCAAGAAGCCCAAGAAGTCAGGCAGTGAATATTACCACTAGAAAGGGCTATTTCTCCCTGATACTTTTGGCTTTAGTCAATGCAGAATACAAGTTCCTGTGGGTCAATGTGGGGGCTAGTGGGTCATCATCTGATGCACAGATTTTCAACCGCAGCAAACTGTAAAGAAGAATTGAGAATGGAACCGTGGGACTACCACCATCTGAACCACTTGGACCTGGGGTGCCAAATCTACACTACTTCCTGCTGGGGGGCGATGCCTTTGCCCTGATGCCTTTGCTAGTCAAGCAGAAGGGAGAATAGCCAACTACAAGAGACTCAGGTTGCTGTTGACTACCATGGAACAGAGGCCAAAAGTTGTGAGAGACATTGTGTTAACATGTATGGTGCTACATAGCATGTTGAAAAACCATCAGGGGGGAGCAGAGCAACCACCCACTCCAGCCGATGACATACAGCCACCACAGGGGGGCCAGGGAAACAGAGACATCATGACAACTTAAGAAACCCATCAAGGGAGGCCAAACATCAACGAGACCTACTGAAACACTACTTCAATTATGTGGGGGTGCTGGCTGGGCAGGAGGACAGAATTTAAGAAGGCTGAGGTGGAGAACATGCTGTCATAAATCAGTCCTTTTCAGGACTACCAAATAATCCAAGAACTTTCATTTAGCAAAGTGTCGCCTCCAAAAAATAACCCCAAGTTTCCAACAATTTAATTCAAATTCAATTTCACCAAAAATATTTCCTATCAAAAAACACCAACCCATCCCACACTCAATTTACAAAAATAAATTATATCACTTACAGAATGAAACCCAGGTCCTATCTAAACAAAATTTACATTGCACCCCAACTTGACCTGACTTTATTCTCTAAAAAAATATATTACAAAGTAGTGTGAAAAAAAGTTTCCAAGTAGATATCTTAAAATATTTCATGCCAAGAATTAAAAGAAAAGCTAGAAAATGGGCAAAACAAATTTATACAAGCTTTTAAGTCCCAGTTAATTTTTTGTTTTCAGTTTATCAATCCATTGCCACTCACATGTTTGGATATTTTGTCAGGCCTCACGTTTGTTTGTCTGTGAGTGTGGATGTGGCCTTTTATTGGGTTTTGGGAGGCAGGGACGTGGGTTTCAGTCTGGATCTTGGTTTTTGGGGGATGTAGGTTTGAGTCCACATCTTTGTTTTGGGGGGACATGGGTTTATGTCAACATCTCGTTTTTGGGGGGTTGTGGGTTTGAGTCCACATCTTTGTTTTTTGGGGGTTGTGGGTTTGACTCCACATCTGGGGGTGGAGGGGATTTTTTCTTTGAATTTGGTTTAGTTTGAGTGGTGGTTTTACTTTGATTTCTTTGGGAATGACTTTTGGGGGAATGTTTTTTTTTATTTTTTGGGGGGGGTTTTATGGTTGAAGTTGTTTTATATTTGTTTAAAATTCATTAACACATTTTTTGTGTACTGTGGGGAGGTGTACGTGTTAGACAGTGTGCTCTTTTTGTTTTTGGGCATAGGTTGTTAATTGTTTTTGGAAGATTCGTGTGGCCCTAAAAAGGGCTGGATTTGGATCTACTTTGACTTGAACTCAGCTGGCTGAAGGTTAAAAAGTCCCTTTCTTCAAGATGCTCAATCTTTGAGTGGAAATAGCTGCAGAACGACTGTCTTGGACTTAGAGTGGGGTCCTGACGTGCACCCAGAAATGTGGAAATCATTGACCTCATCTGCTGGAACGGATCTAAGACTGGATCTGCAGACATGGTGGTAGTCATGACTGGAGGCTGTCATCACTTGGGACTGGTGCTCGAAGGCTGATGAGTAACAGTTGATGCAATGCTTATTTCCATCTGAGATTCTGTGTCCCTGGATGTATCTGGAACTGAAGCTGCAGCTGGGTTGATTTGAATGCAGAAGACTTGGAAAGTCCCTTCCTTCTGATGTGACCTTAAGGAAAACTGAAACTGTCCTTCAGCCAGGTCTGACGTTCTGTTCTCCTCTCAGCTGCTTGTCCTGACTTCATCTGAGTGAGCTTGCCATATCTGGTATGTTCAATGTCAAACCATTTCTTCACTGTCTTGACAGGCAAGTTTCTGGTAGCTGCTAGCTGCTCCCAAAATCAATCTTTGTTCTGCTTGTCTTTGAAGCTGTTGTTGGTCTTGTCATAAAGTTCCTCCTGCTGTTTAACGAACTCCATGATGGCTTCTTTGTCTGAATCACTCAGGAAAATAAACTTCATCTGGCCCTTCTTCTGTCTGAATTGGGTTGATTCTACATCATTACCATCCGTACCAGTTTGCACTGTCTTCTCTACTAGCTCTCTTCCCTCCTCTCTCTCTCCATCCTCTCTCTGTCCCTCTCCTGTTCAATCCTCTCTCTCTCTCATCCCTCTCCTCTCTCTCCTTCCTCCTTCTCTCCATATCCTCAGCTGTATCTCCTTACTCAAGCTGTGGTTGAGCATCCTTGGGTACATCAATCTTTCTCCTTCTGCCCCTTGGCATGATGATCAATCAATCAATTGTGGAGCTTGTTTTAAAAAACAAAAACTTAAAAAGCAAAAGTGAAGCCTCAAATACCAGATTTCACTCCCAACCAGTGCAGCCTAGCTCAGTACTTCAGCTTATTTTCAAAAAAAATAAAAAAAAACAAAAGAAATGTTGCACACCAAGTTGTCTCTCAACAAGTCAAAGCCCAAATATATGCAGATTATCTTCAGACTCTCCTTTTTATACCGAGAGATTTTGAAACCGACATGCTGTAAGACGCAAAAATATTGATGACCTGTCGGTTACAGTTCCCAGGTTGTCTGTTAGTGTTACAGGCTGTCTGTTGTTGTTTGCAGCTTGTCTGTTTCAGTTTATGTCGTGTCGGTTACAAATTTTCCCAACTCTAGGACCCAGTCTGTTAAAGTTACTGACGGGCCTATGAACTTTACAGGCCTGTCAGGAACAGTTACAGACAGGCCAGCTAAAGTTATCAGCTGGACTGTAACACTTCCCGCATAGACGGTGAGTCATCATGTACAGTCTGGAAGTCCAGATTTGGGACAAGCCAGATACTTGTTATAGACAGGCCTGTTTGATTACCCGACAAGCTGGGAAGTGTAACCGACAGGCCGTTAAATTAACCAACTTTAAATTAACTAGGGGGCTGAAATTAGGATTGGATACAAGGGTCGGCAATGGTCATAGAAATATCAAACATGTTTGATATTTCACTGACTCTCCCCCACAGGCCAGGAACTTGCCACCAACCCTAACTGACCATGTAAACACTGGTCCCGACTCTCCAAAAACATGATAGTGCCTGTCTTATATGCTAGTGGATAAATTTTAAATTTGATATGCAAACTAATTTGGCAGCCAGTGTTGATGCAAATCTATCAAAAAAGAATCATATTCCTTGACATTCAAAACTGTCCTGGTAGTTGTTGTACGATTTATGGATCAGATATTGTGGGGGTTCAAAGAGAATTACAATAATCCAGTCTTGAAGATATGAGTGACTGTACTCTCTATGTGCAGAAAACTCAGTTAGGTAAGTCTCGTTTAAATGTCAGACTTCAGATAACCATCACAGGATCTGCAAAAAGCATTTACTTGTTCTTTGAGAGATAGGTCTCGGTCAATCATTACTCCAAGGCCTTTGATTCTTGTGCTTTCTTTACTATCAATATTAACAACATTTAATGACTCACAAATGACTTTAAACAGCTGTCTTGCAGTGCCTGCAATGAAGAACTCTATTTTCTCTTCATTGAGTTTGGGCTGGTTTATTAACACTCGACTGTTTATTTGATTTTCACAAATGGGGTTGTTCAGCAGTTTGACTTTGATTTTCACAATTATTTGGGTTGATAGATTTGAAAAGCTTTGTGTCATCATTAAATATAAAAGTATATAAAACATCGAAATGATTATTCCTAGAGGTAGTTACAGTCAAGATTAGGTCCAAGGCCTGAAAGGATCAGGTCAGGCCCATTAAGTGATCGATGGGGCATAAACCACTATGCACCTTTTTGAGATTCATAGTGACTAACAACTACTGACTTTTAGATAGTCAGGTACGTCCAAAAAGATCCATTAAACTTTAATCATGATTGTGATTTTTACAGATTACCTCCTGAGCAGAGGAGTTACACACTGTTGGTGGTGTTGAGTGTGAATTGTTAAAATTGATGTAGATAGTCTTCGCAATTTCTTGGATTAATGTTTTAGGAAAGATTATGCATTCATACAGGTAGCTATATTTGGGTCAAATAAGGATAAAACAGGGTTTTATGAAAATGTTAATGACAGGCTAAAGAGAAAAGAAAACATTCCATTAATTTTTGAGGGATTGGAATTAAGTTATCCAGTCTTTAAGTGACAAAGTTATATCAGGTGAAACAATTCAAAGTAAAAAAAAATTAAATTCAAACATGGAGATAAAGAAATGCAATCTATTTTGGAACAACAAGATATTTGGAGGGCGAATAACCTCATGATTATTACGTATACATGGTTTAGTTGTAAATGTCAAAAGCAAGAATAGTATGTGGCTATTGTACAGATCACTCTTAATCAGGATCTTAACTTATAAGAAGCCAGAATTAAAGAAATGTGGAAATTTAACACATCCTCATAGAGGCATATTTAAAGTTACTCGTCAAAATCACTTTACTGATTAAATATTATAGATAGACACAAGATCGACAGTGGTATTTTTTTTCAATACAGTTTTATTAAAATCTGCCAGAAAAGTGATGCTGATATGATACAAACACAAGATATCATAACCTCTCTCCAAGAGGGAAAAAAATCAAGATAATTCGAAATAATGGACACACTTTGCCAAATTATTTATGCTGGAATGAGCTTATACACAGGGTGGTTTTGCACACAAAGTTTCGAAACATATTTATAACTTCGATATATGACCCATCAAACCTGAGATAACACTTACACAAGGTTTCAGAGTTACCCATTACTTGTCCACATATAATTAGTTTTATGCAATAATAAGTGTTGTTACATCACATTCATTTTATACTAGAAAACGTCAAGGGGAAACACTTGGATGTACTTACACAGGGCTTAATATTACATTTTTTACCTTTGGCGTGACAGGACTGAAGTCTCCCCTTTGCTGGTGACACCCATACTATCTCGGCACTGTTACAAGTAAAGTCTCTGTATGACTCTGCTGAGGCTTCAAATACATAATCACCAAAGCCTTCTGTTACGTTAACACTTTTCAAACTATCTGAGGTGTTCAGAATCACTTCAGCTGGAGGATCTGTCAAAAAGGCAAACATCTTTATTCTGCTAAATGTATTTTAAAAATTCAGGAACCTTGTGACCAGAATATAAGGCTTGAAAACGTATCATCAAGAACTTTACAGAGAAGCTCTATAACACAGGATTTTGGAGACAAGAACAAGAGTAACATTTCATCCCATTTTGTCTTGTATTAACATATGACCATCAGGTTAAAAATAATCTAGCACTTAATCTCTAGCTATGAGAGACTCTAAAACTATCCATGTATTAGGTTATTAATACAAGTAATGACAGATAATTTTTTGTGATCGTATTACATTTGTTTCATAAGGTTAACAACTTGTAAAGTGATACTTGCATAGTCCAATTAACATATATCAAAGATAGTTCGATGTTTCATCAAGTTCATTATAATAAAGTGCAATAAAGATAATCATATTTAAGATGAAAACTACATTAGTGATATTTGTGTAGTGCAATTAACATATATCAGAGGTATTTGGATGTTGTAATAAAAATTCTTTATCTACTGTCCTTTATTCACTTATCTGTGTTAGTTTCATTGAAAGTGCAATTGACTTAAAGGAGTCACATTCTTATTACATTGTGATATATGTCATTTGTTTAACATATTGTCTTTGAGAGTACAGTAATTCCCAGGGCCGATTTGACCAAGGTATTTCTTCTGGGGGCCAATTTGACCAGGGTATTTTGTTTTGTGGGACAATTTGACGGGAGCTAATTTGGCAAAAGCCTGATTTGTCTATGATTCATATAGACATATGTCACAGAACAAATTAAAATACAGGCTGACTTTAAATCAGCCTTTGCAAAATTGTGATCGCGCCTAGACGGATTAAATATCTGCCTGTATTTAATTTTGATTTTGCTGAAAAGGATTTTAAATTTGCCTAGGCAAAATAAAAAAAAATATGCGGATCAGGCAGATTTTAAATTCACTTATTCATCAAAATTTAATTAGCTCTTAACTTGATCCACATTTCATGTATAGCTCCTGTGTAAAACATGATATCAATTTTACTGTTGAAGATATACGAATATAGGAGATATAAAAATATTGTGACATAGTTTGTCTGAAATATATCAGGCATGTTGCATAATCTGTGTCACACTTTTGATATAAAATTGCAGCAAGGTAGCGTCTGTTGGTGAAATTATGCAAGCTAAAAATCAAACATGGTTTACTTGGAAAACAATTCGTGTAAATTAATTTTTGTGGAAATTGAAAGAAAAACTAGGATACTTCTGCTTTGAGAAGAAAGATTGTCAAAAAATGCCGAGTTGCCCACTATTTTAACACATAAGGTTAAAACTAACATGCTAAAAATACCTGGTCTGAGCATTGTCAAAAAAATGCCGAGTTGCCCACTATTTTAACACATAAGGTTAAAAACTAACATGCTAAAAATACCTGGTCTGAGCATGGTGAAAAAATTTGTCCACTGATTCAAATATATATTGAAGTTATGTTAAAATTACAAAAACTAAAATTAAGAGATCGAAATATATTGACCATATACTTAGACGAGACAGAAATGATAACATCAGAACAGCACTGACATGTACACCAGAGGGGAAAAGAAGCAGGGGTAGACCAAGGCAAACATGGAGGAGGACGTGAGAGGAAAGAAATGGGATAGAGGGATTGGGGAGCTACAGAAAAGATGGCAAATGAAAGACCAAAGTGGAGAAGTCGGTGCCTTGCCTTATGTTCCACAAGGAACCGAGAGGGTAGCTAGGTAGGTAGTAGGTAGCTATGTTAAATTCTGTAAAAACACTTACATACCCACACAATATCAGCTTACAATCTAATGTATATCTACGTCACATAGATATATAACATCACTTTAAAAAGCAGCACCATGCATTACAGTGTACTGCATGCTCTCTAAATGCTCATAACACATAAAATTTATAAACGCCACAAATTATTTGCCCGTTATTTATATATAAATGGACTAACAACTAATGGTAATGTAACTTGGACTGTAAAATATCTAGTAGTCTTATTTACTCGTGTGTATATGAATAAACTGATACCTGCAAAGAAATATGATGGTAGGGGCCTGATATAAATGCATTACCTTCTGATATTAAATATCTTGGGCTCAAATTATAATAGAAACATGCACATATTGTATTTGTAGCTTCAAATAGATGACATTCAGCAAAAAAATATATATTTGTTACATTCTTACTACGCAAAAAAAACTTATAAATAGACATAAATGACTGACCAAAAATTTCTTTGATTTCTATAGTTATTTTGCTATATTCCTGTTCTGTTTCTACATGTCCTTGATATTTTCCCAAGTCAATTTTCTTGTCAATATCTGGAATCGTGAATTTTATGCCTGTATTCATCCACTCATATGACTGCAGCCTTTTGAACCTGTCCTTCACATAAGCTTGGCCTGCAAGTTTTTCATAGTCAAACATATGCCGCCCTGTTTTCACTTCATAGAGATGAAAACTCTGCAGCTATAAGAAAAACAAACTACAACTTTTTAAGGCTCTAAGGTGCATAGTGCAAGAAATCAGAGATTGTAATCGTTAAATCAGAAACATTGTAGGGGTCAGAGCCACGGAGAAAGAAGACTCATTAAAACACCAGGAAACAGGAATGGAACATGGAACAAACATTTGTAGTTGCTGTTTACAATCCAAAATCAGTTATCTAGGACCATTGACTTAACAAGAGTCATCAGATATCAGTACGATGTACAATTGACAGAAGAAAACCACCATCTTTTACTGCAAGGTGAAATGAACTTATGATATAAAATAAGTGAAACATGCGACATAGTATTACCATTGACATGGCTATATCTATCGCTTGAAATTAGTTATAATCTCATAATTATAATAGAAGTGCTTATTGTTCACTTGTACTCAACAATAATGCAGTTACAGATTTATATCAGCAGAGGAAAAAATATGTAAGATAAGTTGTATAAAGTTTAAACCATAGGCTACTTAATGCACTATATTCACCAAATTCTACGGCTAAATAATTGAATATTTTTTTCCAGATTTTAATGAAAAAATTTGTGAGTTTATATTTAATTTAAGCTAATTTATACCACTTAAGTTAGACATATTGTAAAAGGAAATATAAAGAAAATATATTAATAAATAATATGAATGACTTTTTCCTTAAACCTTTTTTTCATATTAGTTTAGACATTAAAGGCATATCTTGTGTATTATTTATCTCATTTGTTAAAGTTTGATGTTATGGTTTAATTCCTCTTTCTGATGATTACTGAACTTAAGATAACCATATAAAACTGTGTGAGAGAACTGTAGACAATGCCATTCTTACTTGAGAATAGTTGTATCCATAGTCATATTCTAAGGTCAAGTTCGTTCCACTAATCAATGCAAAACTATCATCTGAACACTGAAAAGGGGTTGTATATGAAGCCTTTATATCCAGTTGATACACAGTTCCTGCAAAACAAATTAAATAAATACATATTTAATCTTGGTGTACTAAGTGACTGATCGGGCATATACAATAAAATGCATAAATAATTAATAAAAATTAAGCTTCATACTGGCACCTTAAGTCCTGTTACATGTATTCCACTAAAAATAAAAGAAGATTGACCAAATATATTTTTAAAAGCCAGAAAAATAAAATGAGTGATGTCATGTACAAAAAATAATTTAAATCACTGATATAATTTCAGCACACATCATGGTTCCCAATGCTAGGCACAATGATGAAAACAAAGGAGCACCAGTGTTTTTTGTAACTGGAACAGAAAAACAATGACAAGTACTTGTCAGATATATTTAGAATGTTTCATGGCTGTTGCCCAAGGCAAGTGGACAAACATGTAGTGGACTGAAGTTGAATATGTACAAAAATTATATAGTTTATCTATAAAGGTGTCCTTGTGAATACCAAGAAACTAAAACTGACATAGCTTGCTGATGATACTATTACAATATTGAATAGCACAGGGACACCTTTGCAGGCAACTCTTAATACTTTGGAAATATTTGGCTCTGAATCAGGCTTAAATACTTGTACAGATAACACTATAACCGTTTTGATTGGCAAGAGGTGACTTTCAAAAAATAAGTTAAATGTAGATAAAAATTGAGATGAGAAGTGACTGAATTCAACTTACTAGGAATATTTTTTCAGTTAGGCTGCAAGGAATCTCCACCAAAGTTTATTTACTTATGCAATGGGCGGCTTAAAGATGATTAACTTAGAAAGCTTTCATACCTCTTTGAAGGTGTTATAGATCAGGAGAAATAGGAGAAAATGAAGCAAAATGGCTTAGTTTAGCTTTAGTAAGACTTAAAATCTACAGATCTACTCTTAAACATGGGAACCACATATCACTTGATAAATATGAACATAATAATAAATCAATTCTTAAAAGATATAAAAAATTCCTGGATAAAATTTGTACAGCATATTAACATAAAAGACTGTCACCTCGGTCTCTCTAATCCACTCTGATAAAATTTAACCATTTCCATATTTCAGATATTTTGTCCTAACTGGTACAGAAGGGTTATTATATATCCCCTATATATGCACAATTTATAAAGAAGAATTATGAGGGTAATTGAAAATCACATTTAAATAATATTTTACTAAAGGGTCAAGTCAAATATTATGGTCTATGTAAAGCAGTACAAAGTTAAGCTTAATCATTTTAGCTCACTCTGTCCTGTGTACCTGAAAATAATAAATGATACTGGAAAAGGATTACTGTATTCCTTTAAACTGTCGAATGAATCAGGGGTTCACAGACAATTTAAACATGTAAGCTGTTTACGTCGGAAAAACCCTGGGATATACATGTAGGTGAAATCCTTAAGCAAAAAAAAAAAAATTTGTTAGTGATATTTCCAAACTCTGACAAATACACTAATTGGACTAAAACATCAGACACTCAATGAGCTAAATGAGGTAAAACAATTATTTGTATAAGAATATTTGAATAATATTTGCAAAACATTACATTTTCAACTCCCTGATCCTTGCGGAGAAATATATTTTTAAAATAGTTTCCCTACAGGATTTATTTAAAAGGGTGGAATCTGTGTCTTTTGCTTCAACATAAAATAAAGAATGACTTGTTTCTCTCTTTTCATACCTTAGTTTGTTTTATTGTGAATACATGATTTTATAGTAATTATTGGAATCAATGTTTCAGTTTCATTAGTCAAGAAAGTATTGTCATTAACTTTATTTTGTGCATATCCTCTTTTGTGTTTTGTTTTTATATTTTATTTGATAAAAAGGAAATGTAAAAATAAATTTAATATAAAGCTAAATTTGCTCAGGAAAACAATATATTTGGACAAGCAGCACCAGCGTAATAAGTGTACAAGAAAGACTTAAAATGTATTGTTATTAGAGTTAAACTATTCTCCAGCTCTTGCAAATATTTGTAGGAACTTGACCCAGTTCATACAACCCAGATAAACAAAGATTAGGGGTTGAAACAAATTAAACCAGTTTCATCCAAATAAAAAATTAGGTGTTCACCCTACATAATTTGACCAAGTTTGGATTACTTCTAGTACAACATAGCAACAGAGTTCGTTTACCACTGAGAATTGTTCATGTTTGTTGTAATATATAATTCTTTTACCAGTCTTTCATACAAATTGCATTAGTTATTTGATTTTTATATTGTCTTAAACCCACTGTATATGTCATAATGTGGCGTATAGTTGAGGGAATGGATTAAAACAGCACACATAAGTTTGTCAGGGTTCTGTACTGAAAATCCACGGTGATCAGCAAGCAATAACCAACTTTCAAACTTCACTTTGAGGATGTGATAAAGCCCATAATCAGAGAAATGTGGTGTGCAAATATGTTACATGCAAAACCATGCATACCATAAATATTTTAAATGTCAGTGCACTGTAGTACAACTTACATTAATGAGTACCTTTAGGTTTTTTAATATTTAAATTTTGCCTAGTTTTCACAACTATAGCCTGTGGAATATGTCACATAAAGGATAACCTATCTTTTCTTTTATTGAATTGACTTAACATTTCCTATTTCATTGGTAATTACACAATATAATTGAGCATAAAGGCAATTGTTACAAAGCTATCATTTACAACAAAAATATCCACAAATTCATGTATTCACACACCAAAGAACCAGTTTTATCCAAATATCACATGCATTACTATGCAAAGATACTTACCAATTAGAGATACCATAATCGCAAGAAAGACATACATCTCTCCACAGTTCATCATCTTCATCTGAAAATTTTCAATAATTGAAACAATGGGCACATGTATAACCTCATTTAGAAGTACTTTTTAAACCAAAAACTTTAGCCAACTAACCATTTACACAAGCTATGTTTTGGCTGAACTGTTCAGAAGTAATTGTTTGTATAATTAATATCAAAGATGAATACATAAATATGATTTTTGAAATATAATTACAACATTTTAATATTCTGAAGATTTTAAAATCATTTACTGATGAAATGCTCCACAGCATTTTAATCATTTTGACTGCATGTATGAGTGGCTCAAAATATTTCTGATGAACAAATTAACTTCTTGCAAAGGTTTTTGCATATCACAAATGACTGTCCTTGCTCCAGTTTTGTAACTTCATAAATAGTATAGGGGCCACGGTGACGCAGTGGTAACACACTTACCTCCCACCTCTGAGGTTGATGTTTCAAATACCAGACCTTGTGTGGGAAAATTGGTAGTTGCTTACCAATGGTCTGCAATTTACAGAACCTTGACCAACTATATGTACTGGTTGCTTCTGCCCGTAAAAGTGCCCATTGGGATATGACCTATACAGTGTTGAAGGTGATGTCAAAACCCAAATAAGGTAAGTCAATTTGACAGTGATAAAGTTCTATACATAATTGTTGATATAAGTCGTACACATACAAAGTAATATCATATTACAACTAGACAGAAATGAAGTTATATAAACTAGCTAGTATGTTGACTTTGTTATTCAAATATATGGTATAATAAGTTGTATACAATGAAACAACTTCCTGAATGGCATTTACAAAAAAAAACATCTCACAATTAAAGATAATAAGATTGAATAAGAGCAGATGTTATATTGTCAAGCTTTATGAGTGTGAGTATCTAATATTTGCAAATCCTTTTGTAACCTTCAAATATGCATTTTTACTTGTACATTTTGAAATTCAGTTTTTAAATTACCATTTTTATTGTAGACCTTTTTACTTTAGATGTTCATGCCAATTTTTTAAAAAGCAATATCTTAACATACTCTGAACTTTTGACAGATCTGAAAAGACTGAGTACTTTATATCTCACCTTTGCCAAACAATGATTTTAAAATTGGTACAGTTAACCCACAGGGGAAAACCTCTAGAATATATTTAATCTTACTCCATGATTTTTCTTATATTTACCCTTACATTTTCAGTATTTCCCTTTTTCACTGAGCAGAATTACTTATGGCATTTTCTTCCCTCAGGGAATGTTCACGTTGGTCGTCCATTCAGTCAAATAATATATTCCATTTGACGGTCAATCAAAAGGAAATAATCTGAGGAATTGCCAAAGTTTTCCCAAAGACTATATTTTATTATAATTTGGCAATTTGTTTTTTTATTTCATATAATTCCTGAAAGATTGCAACATATGGCATTCGTGTAAACTTTAAGACCCGAATAATTTTTAAGATTCAAGGTCCAAGTGATACGGTTCGTCTGAACGACTGCACATTGTTATGCAGCAACAGAAAGGTATCATCTGCATGTTTTCTAATCTTAATATTTGTATTTCAACATTTATAACCTTTATAATTTATAGTATAGTTTATATTTGTCTAGCCATTGCCAAAGATTCTTTACACAGAATGGATAAATATGGATTCAAAGGTCCATCCTATTCACACGACCATTTAACATTAAAAAAACGTAAAATTGATCCAGTGTTTATTTTATAACTACTTACAATTGTGAAAGAAGTATTAAACCAACTCAGAAAGGGCTTAAACATTAGAATTATACCTTACTTGCTTCATGAAATTATATTCTCAACAGTCAAATCAGTTTTGATTCATCAAAACATCCCCAATGTCAAAAGAAAGTAGGTTTTTTTATCTGAATTTTTTCTGTGCAGAAGTATTAATATTTGGTCATCTTTAATGTTCTGGCCAAACATCTTATATAACGTCATAAAGCGTATAGCAATTGTACAAGTTCATCTTGTTTGCATTCCATTTATTTTTTTATTCCTGTTCTTTTGAAACCTAGATTTTTTTGCTAAACTTAATAAGAAAAAGTACCATCACACATTGTGAGCTTCATAACCTCAAATAAACCTTGTGCTAAGATCAAAATTGGTAATAAATAAAGATTTATTATCTTTAGTAACATAGTCAGTTACAGTATTTATTATTTTGTCAATATCAAAACAGGGGCCACGGTGGCAGAGTGTTAACACTCTCGCCTCCCACCTCTGCGGCCGGGGTTCGATCCCCGTCATGGCCGTAAGTGGGAAAGCTGGTAGTTGCTTGCCGTTGGTCGGCAGTTTACAGTACAGAACCCTAGCGAACTATATGTACTGGTTTCCTCTGCCCTTCCAACTACCCGTCGTGATATGACCTGTACAGTGTTGAAAGCGACGTAAAACCCCAAATAAACAAATATCAAAACAATCACTATCTTCCCAAAATATGTATTTGACTTTCAAAACCCCCTCATTTCAAAACGCGACTATAGGTTATATTGTTACTTATGAATGGTCTGTCCTACATGCTGATTTATAAAGTTTGTTATCTATTGTATTTGTAGAAATAGAGAGAATGCTAACGATACATTCTTGTGTTGTAATTACAGCAACAATAAGCATAAATAATATAAAATATTACAAATAGCATCAAGAGCATTTTTGAATACAGACTTGTCTCTCACTCGTATCGCAAAGTATCCACAGTGTTCTTAAAATGACTTAGGACAGTGTCTTTAAATGACTTTTGAACTGACTTGATGTCACTAATCCAGATGGTAGCTGCCCTTGTGAGACTTGGTTATGGCTTCTGCCTCTGCTGGGGAAGTTATCCCTCTAATGTTGGTGGTTATGTATATGCTGGTGTTTGAGGGTTTGTGGAGGGGTTAACTGATGCAGTGTGTCGAGTTGATGTCAACTGATATAAGTGAGAACCTCTGCAATTAGACATCTGAACAGGCTGGAAGTTGTTCAAGTGTTATGTATTTTGTATGGATAAAAGGTGAAACTGAAGCACTGACAGCAGATTTGGAAAGTTCTCTAATGCAAGCTAGGCATAGATTGATAATTCATCAAACTTGAAGTACATCTGATGTTATGTGGATGGCTGTTGCCCTTGCTGATTTGCAAGTCGGTTCCTTGGTTTTAGAAAAAAACTTGAGAAACTTCTGTGATTTTGAAGGTTTTTGATGGCCCTAAACATACAAATATTTATTTTATGATACATAAGTAGCACTCTGTTGTAGCCTCACTGCGGTCAACCTTGTATGTTGTGTCAAGCTGACAAAGCTTGTTTGTGATTTCAGGGCTCATCAGTAGGTCTGGCTCTGTATCATGGTAAGTATAGAAGAATACATTTCAGTCTTGACGTCATAAAATCAATCTCTGACAAGTTAGCAGCCTAACAAGCTTTCTCTGATTTCTTAGGTTTAATATAAGGCTTTCTTTTAATCAGTAAAGCAGTCTCAACCATTCATCAATTACTTCTGTCAAACTGTATTAGCCTCTCGTTCTCTGTTCTTTTCTCAAGCTCCTGATTCTTTTCAGTCTCCTCTGTATCCCTGTCCTCCCCCTGTAACTTCAATCTCTGGAGAACTTTTCCCTTCAGCCATCATTTGTCGGAGCTCTCTTATTAATTTGCAAATTTTGAACATTGAAAACAAACCAAAAAGAAACTAATGTGACTGTTAACCTTATCATTAACTTAAACTTTAAAAAACTTCAAAAAGTAAAATGCATATATAATTGTTTAACATCTGCCTCTTCCACTAGTCTCTGGAAAAGTGATGAGTATGGTATAAAATTCATTTTACAGAATTTATGGGAAATCAGTAGATTTCCATCCAAAAACACCCCAAACACCAAGGTTATGGTTACAAAAGCCTCTGACTTATAATTTGAAGGCAGATTTAGTCCAGCAAACACTCGGAAAGAGTAACAATAAAGAATGACAATATCCCAACATTCGAAGGATCAGTCTGGATGGGATTACAAGCTCACTGGATTGTATCCCAGCCTTTATATTTTAACTTAATGGCATTAACTTAATCTACCTGATCCAGACTATTGGTTACTGGAAGCAAAGTCACTGACTATTCCAGAAGTATCAATCATGTTTCATAGTCTACTGACTCTTGATGTTCTTTGCAGTTTTGCCACCTGACATATACAATTGCCAGAAATTTAGTTCCTATTTTAAAATTGGCAAGTGTTGGGGTCTACGAAAATATGGGATCACCATTTCAACACAAGCAATCCATCTGTTTTATTTAAGCAGAATAAACATACGACATCCATTTACATTAACGCCTATTAAACTAAGCACTTTACTATGTGAACATTAAACAGACAAATTTCAGTACAATATACAGAATAATCTTGTGATAATGTGAATAGATAGGTTTTTAATGTATTTTTAAGTCCAGGGTAGCATTACAACTTCTGGGTTCAGGAGGTAAGCTCTTCTAAAGCCATGGTGCAGCACAACTGACAGCAGAGTAACCATAGGTTTACCTTTTCGTTCCTGAAACTGTCAGCACCTTATTGGAACGTGATTGAAAGCACCTAGTTGAGAACAGATATGAAAGGGAATCTGGTGCAAGGCAATGGATGACTTTGAAACATAGTAGAACCTTCTGTTCATTACATTATTGGAAGCCATTGAAGTGCTTTTTAGTATGGGTGTGCTAAGATCAAATTTCGTACTGCAGCATGAAGTATATGCTGTAACTCTGGTGATGGATCACACTAAATACATCACATGTACAAACAATATCAACATGGTGGCAGCTGTTAATTACCAATTTCAATTTCTAATGACATTCTGAATTTTGGACTAATTATGTGTGGTGCTATATGAGTTCCAATCCTCTAGAATGGCAATAGCAAAATATCCTATAGTTGATGTAAGTAGTTGTGATTACCAGTGGGAGTCAGTTCAGCTTTTCAGTTTTGATCATCTAATTATTGGTGTCTACTACAGGGGTGGAGGGATACTTCCAAAAATGAGAATTGTTGAACACTGGAAACCTGATCACCATACTTCTGAGTAATGATGAAGTCAAACATGGGAATGATAGAGGGAATTTACATAACACTATAATCAGGATAGGATACGATATCAGGCTTAGGGGATAACATTTATGGTACATGTAAGCAAAAACCTCCATAATCAATTGCTAACTTCGAAGCTTGTTGAAGCAAGTTCAAATTGTTCTCATGACAAAATGACTGACCCTCAGCAAGAATTCATTTGAGACAGGTTAGTTACTGGTGCGTTTGTTTATACATAGGGTCGAGTTACTGCAAGATGAAATTGATGATGGAACTGTCAACACACTTGATGAGGTTGTCACTAAAGCAAAGTAATAGAAAGCTTCTAACAAACTGAGCTTTCAAGTGTTTAAATCACAACATACCAAGGAACCATTTAATTCTGTTAATATGGTACAAGATGGACCAAATACAGATGGAAAACCCCCATATAAACATAAGTCTAAACCAAGAACACAATGAACTTTCACTCAATAGAGTGAAAGATATTACAAGTGCCACTCAAAAAATATAAATGCTGTTGATGGAAGAATTGACTCTCGCAACATTGACACAAGCCGTGGTCTCTACCAACAGCCATCCACTTGTTAACAGTTATAAAACCCTTGCATAATCTGACAAAATATTACTGTATTTTCGTTTGGTCATATGGGTATAAATCGAAAAACAAACTTCGATAATTATTAATGCTTGTGAATATGAGATTTGTGGCTTTATTTTAAATCAATAGTTGTAATATAGTGGTCCTTTTTGTTTGGTTATATTGTATTATATTTATACTCAGCACACTATCTGCATGTACTACAGGACTGAAAGCACTATATGACCCATACATCTGAACAAGCAGAGCCCAACTCTTAAGTTGCTGACATTCACTTTACTGAAAAACAGTGGTTTAAAGATGACCATTATCAATGCCCTTGATGTTCTTTAGCTTCCCACTGGAGAATGAGCCAGTGACAGTTTACCACCATTTTAAGTGGCCATGCGAGCCAATATATATCTGCCTGTACCTGGATTTGAATCCAATTTTTCTGTCTTCCTAGGCGAATGTCTTAATCACTGGCCCAAAGTGGCATATTGATGTAGCTCATCCAACCCTTGGGTAACTTTCATTTTACTAATGGGTTATGGCCCCTCTTAAAACTCACCCAGCTGCAAGAAAGTCGTTTGATTTAAGTCACTGATAATGGGTACAAACGGAATTCAGAGGCTGGAGGTAGGCTGGACCCAGCTGACCTCTGGTTTTAGATCTTGACTTTGACCTTACTATGATCTTGACCATGTAACAAAGAGTGATGTGTGCTATCTCTTAACTGAGTTATAAATTACCTTGTTGTACCATTTGAGCTGGCCTTTTAACTGTTTTAGTCAGTATTCATAGGGGCTTTTAAAATATTTTTAAATTATATATGTAATATTTTAAAGTCTCTACCTCTTGTAGTCTAACATGTAAATAAACCCACTCATCCAACTTGCAGACTTTGAAAACTCACCACATATTTGTATATGCAGTAGCTAAGTAGTTAAACAGTCATACTTGTGTGAAAATGCTAGCTATTTTGATGAAATTTGACCATTCTCCATCTGTAGGAAAACAATGAGAATCTTAGGTTTAAAATTGGGTCCTAGAACATGCTAACAAACTAACATACAAACACAAACAAATTAACCGACTGACCAACATAGCTCGAAAGATTTCAAAGTAATAAACAATTTGCCAATATATCCTTTACTATGTTGAGACCTTTCACTGAACTTGATCTTCATATCACCTTGCAGACTAGTAAATTTGGAATTAGACAATGTCTACCAGCAGGTAGAGTGAACAACTTCTGCCACCCAAACTACAAATGTTACAAACAAATTTCTTGGCAAATCGGGGCAAGAATTGAACATCAGTCATAATAGTCGGCAGTTTACCATAATGCCTTAATATCTTATGTCTTAGGTTTGAATCCTGCCGAGTGAAACAACAGTCAATTAGGGTCTCATATTTCAAAATTATGAACTATAAGTTCTATGTTGATTGGTCAATATGATTATTTCATTGATTTGAAATT
The DNA here is from genome assembly GCA_964017235.1 of Sabellastarte sp. h YS-2021. Classification (NCBI taxonomy): domain Eukaryota; kingdom Metazoa; phylum Annelida; class Polychaeta; order Sabellida; family Sabellidae; genus Sabellastarte; species Sabellastarte sp. h YS-2021. The sequence continues at coordinate 16,659,919 of OZ024933.1, forward strand.
GTAAAAAAAAAGTTTATAAATTTTAGAAAATGTACTTTCCCCTTTCCCTTATTTTAACTCAATTGATATTTCATGTGGAAACCGTATATCTTTTGATTGTGTCAATACATATAAAACACAAAAACACAACCGAATGCACATTCAAGATGAGCTAAATTTTTGAATAAGACTAGTTTTACTAGTTGAGGTTTCAATACACTGAATTTCTGATGCACTTTTAACATGATAGGAAGTGTTGTGGTACAGTTTAAACATGCTAAGTAGCGTTAACTTTACAGTTAAGTGGTTGAATATAACCCTTGCTGGAGTATGGGTTTATATGTAAATGGTTTTCCCGTTATACTGACTTCCAAATCAAATCTGAATCAATAAATTAAAAAACCCAAAACATGTTCCAGATAAGTTTATTAATGGGCAACAGAATAGGGCTGCATCCAGAGAAATGACACAGTATTTTTTATAAGTCAGGACAAATGATGTACCGTAAATGACCTATTTAGCCCATCGCCTTTGTAACCGCACCCTATCTCTTTTTCTCGTTTACAGTCCACAATATCCACATATTTTTTTATTTATTGTACGTATTTTTACTTAATAAATTGACATTTTTGCCATAAATTTTACCGCCAGGAAGTGGGTACCTTAGTATATCCTATCTTTAGTATATTCTAAATGTCGGAACACCATTATTCTTACTGGATTCACCTATACTTCACCCCAGAAAGTGTTTCATGATGGGTACGCTAAAAGATGAATTTTTTCCCAACAAATATTGAATAAAAATAGTCTTTCCTTAGTGCACTGTGCGCTAAATAGGTCATTTACGGTATGTTAAAGTTTGATTATAACTGTGCAAATATAACAAAATATCTCATAAGCCCTTATAATGTTCTGTAATAAAAATGCTCACACAAAACAGATTTACAAGTGAACATGTCTCTGAGATATTGTTAGTGTACTCCAGGATAAACAAATATGTCTTATTCAAAACTATATTGAACCCATATGGTGAATTGAACTGAATCGAAATCATTTGTGTTCTCTGTGCAAACACTCCTTGAATGTCAATAAAACCTAGGCCCCAAGTCATTCTAGAAATGTATTAATTCTAAACTTGTACAATTTTTGGTGAGAAAAGCTTTGCTAAGCTTATATCATGTACAAGCCAGAGACACCCTGATCAATAAATAAGATAAACATTTTCAGGTTTTCTGTAAATCCCATGTATTGGTTCACTGATTTGAAAAGGCAAATTCTTACCTCATGGTATTGGATTTAGTCAACAAAATCCTCTTGATATTAGTTGACACAACTATAGGCATAACAGTTTTTGTTCCAGTTTGTTTATCTTTCTTATCCCTTACTGATCTGTTAGTACCGACTTATGGCTATTATGAGTGAAACAGTTTTATATGTCAGTATATGTATTTACTGTGGCCATATTTTATTCAAATGATCTCTTATGGATTCTTCTTTTTGTTTTGTTTATGTTTCGTTAAATTTAATAATATCCCATAATAGCCTGCTCTAAATGCAAATTTTGAGTATTCTCAAAATATTTATACGTTACAATTCTTTTTAAATCTGGGTAAAAGTTGGAACAAAATTTTCAATCCTACTAAATTTCCCAAACATTTTCCTCACTCTATACAATGTAAAGAAACAAGTTACGATACACCAACTAATTCTATCTGCACAATTATTCAACAATTCTTATTTGAACTTTTTACTCAATACACAGAGGTTGGTTTTTGGACAAACAAATGCATTAGTACACAAGTGGAAACTATAAATATCATGCAAAAACACACAAAATATATGGCTTTAATGTTTATATCAGTGATCTAGATTACTTACAAATTGAAATTTGTACAAATTTAAAAGTTTAAAGAATCAATCAACATTTAGTATCCATATATACATTTGAAACATATAAATCAAGATTGACCAAAAAGATTCATGTATGTATATCTGGGTATGGCTTTCTGATATGCTGTACAATGTATTTAACTTAAATGCTTGACATAAAGACAATATTCTTATTATTCATAATGCCCGTTTATATAGATATATTTTGCCAATTTTCAATAAAAAATGTTTGTAATGATATTACTATAACGATGTAATTGTTATATGCTGTATATTTATAACACAGGTATTTTTAAGAGCTTCTGCTCGTTTTGTGGCATTAAAATCCATGCAAAAGTGAGTTTTAAAATGAGGTATTCCTATTTCTAACTACACATATGTTTTGCAACTGATTTGGTTGCATTTAAAAGGTTTAATAAGGAATTAATTAATTCATTATTCAACCAAATTGAACCAAAATTTAACCAAATTTACCACTCGAAATGACAGAGATTGTCATGCACACACGCACCTCAATAGACAAAAAGATCATAGACCAGGTTTGAAACTGTTTGAAATAATTCTACCCTTTAACTTTAAATCTTGGGGGTTTATGGCTGAAGTCCTTTAACTGATTTTCAAATACTTTGTATTACATTTTTGGACTTATTGCTGCTGGGTTATAAATTATTTGCACTCTTTGTGTGAAGTGTTTGGCGAGGCCAGTATGTGTGTGGTTATGGGGAGACTTTTTTCCAGTTTTAACACCACCTTATGTTAAATGTTTTTGGATCAAGAACACTTGGTCTTTAGAAGGGCCAATACACTTTAAGTCCTACTCAAGACAGATTTGGATGAGGCAAGATGTGGAGCTTAGGGTGGTGGTGTTGACTCAGTGGGGGAGACATCTGCAAGATGTCTCAATTGCAAGAGTGATAGAGCTTATTTGGCTGTTGCTGATGTAATGCTGATGTTTCTACAAGGCATGTTAATCAGTTAGTATGCACTTTTTTCTCTCTACAATATGAACTGGTTGTTTTCACAGCCCTGTTCACTCTTGGTTGTGAGTGATTTTCTCCCTTTTTATCGGAACCGTTTCCGTACACCTGAATCTGACTGATAAAGATGGACTACCAGTCAGATCAATCCATGTTATCCCTCAATATGACAAAAAAAATCAGCAAATATCACCAATCAGTAAGAAATTAATAAACAAATATCAACTAAAGATCAGTCACACTTTAGTATGTCTCCTCCTCTTCATACTGGCTGGGTCAAAGTAATCATTAGTAGCTGATGTATAAGAAGGTTAATTTAGAAACAAAATACATGTCATAGAGTCAGCCATCAATGATCGGTTGTTATAGCTTTAGAAATACCCACTGGCTGAGTTTTAAACATGACTTTCACAATTTGTTAAAAGAAACTTTAAGCACCAAACAATGAGTGCCTGAGAATGCACCCACCTTTGCCCACAGATATTTCTGACAGTAAAGAGAGAAAACAAAATCGCATATTTGATCCATTGAGCCATGTTGTATGAAAGTATAACCCTCATTCAAGAGTATACGCACAGATGAATAGAGATTAAAATATCCCCGGTCCCTCTTTTGAATATTTGTTAACATTTTGTAGTTTAACAGAATGTTTAAACCCATAACTTTTTATCTGACAAAGAAAAGTAAGGCGCACTTAAGACATACAAAGAAGATCAATACTTAGTTAGAAATGATCTTTTATATCAATAAAAGTAACAACATATACAATAGCCATACCTTATGAGAGTTTAACTAAGTGATGAATATTACAACCATATAATCCCACATAAAACTATATAAATTACCTGTAAAATGATTTTATCCGTAAGTCTTTTCAATCACTGAACAGCGGGTTTTCCTCTTTTCATGGCACAGTTCCTCTTTATAAGGCCAAACAAAATGTGACGTCAAAAAAATAACATGCGCATGCGTGCTAAACATAGTTATAATTTTAAAGACTGAGTAAAATGCAGACTGAAGCCTCTAGAACTGATTTTAAAGCATCATATTGCATGTTAAATATTTTAGGCTATACTCTTCATATTTTATTTCACCAAAATATTACATAATCAGGAAAGCAAGATATTTGCGGTAATGATAAGTTATTTTAATTTTAAAAACCTTTTATATATATGTTTTATTTCTGAGTGTGTTCCAGTATTTCTTCTTGATTGTACCGATCTGTGGCCAGGTTTACCAATGGTCTCATTGGTAAAGCCATTCTCTGCTAAGCCATGGACATTATTTTAAAGCCTAATATATTTCTTCATTTATTTTGAATTTTATCGAGAAAATTATTTTATTTCTGTCTTTACACGATAGAAATAGCTATCAAAAATGTTAATTTTCATGAATGTGAACAAGGATATTATCTTACTGCAAAAAGGCATAAGACATAACATTGTTCGTGGATAATAACACACACAGGGAATGAACTATTATATTCCCACTAAGAATGCAGTTTAAAATGATATATGCGTGTGTATATGTAAATAGCCAGCTCACTTCTAAAACTCTCTGACATTACGTCATAACTGTAATAGGTACATTGAGTAATACATAGACTAAAGTAATATATTTGCATTGGCAAATCTTCAGGGAGATTTCTTTGGTTATTGTTGACATTTGAGTGAACAACAAACGTTTAAGTTTTGCAACGGAATCAAGTCTTACTATGTTCTACCAAAATCACATCATCCCTGCAGAGTTGTTTTAACATGAAAAGCAGGGGCTTATGTGTAAGCCAGTACACCAAGGCATGCCATTTTGGTAGTAGAATCATTAATGAGATATATAATACTCCATCCCCCAACAAATATTGCATATAATCACAACTTTGTGAAAAATCAGGGCATACACAAAAAAACAGAGAGGCAGAAGATTCTAAAGATCCTAAAGAAACCAAAGGATGCAAAAAGATAGTTTGTTCACAAAAAATGTGGAAGAAGATTGAAAACAATTTAAGGGAGCAATGACATATCAAAAACGTCTTTGAATTTGGGATGATTTCTGAGACTACCACCACTTTTAACATTAGGTTTACTCTAACATGATCAAACGATGTGGTAGGAATGTCAAAACCATCTGAATTGTGATTTAATGGCAGAAATGTAATTCAAGATAGAGGATATTTTTTAAGCTGTTGTAACTTAAGAATTCTATAAACGTGAGAACAATGCTAACCTCAAGACACCATACACCTTTGAAAAGAGTAAAATTTTTTTTTCCATTCCATAAGATACAGGCTCCCTAGTAAATTGTGCAACTTTATTTTACGTACAATACAAATGAGTCAATGCGACAAAGTTTCTACCACTGCCATGTGAACAAATGTTAATTTTATGTCTTATGTTGCTGTGAGTGACCAAATATTGCAAATCATTACAGCAAAATGCCAATATATGGTGTGACCTGTACAGCAGATAGTGGCCAATGATAAAGAGTCTACCTTAAAGGGGAATTCCTTTGGAATAACCCTAACTGACCCTAACCAATCATAGGACCGAGAAGAGTTGGTTTGACCTCTACAAATACATCACAGCTTGTCGGGACAAGTCTCTGAAATTGTCTTGGGGTCGGATTGTTTTTTCAAAACAATCAAGTGTAAAGATTTTAGGACAACTCAAAACTAGTCCCATTAAGTCATAGTGACACCGCAATAAGTCTAAAGCAGTGTCTACACTCACCATACCATGACCAGATTGATAAATTCCGACTGATAGCCAGTCAGGATTCAAGCATTACTATATCAGTCCCTAGTTGCTGCTGTTACTGTACATTTCTCAAAAGAAATGCTTTGAGGTCATGGCTTGTGAAACCATACAAATGCCAAAGGTAGTTAGAAACATAGAATTAACATGTATTGTGTTGCACAACATTCTGAGGACATATCAAGGAGAAGGAGCCCAGCTACCCGATCCACAGGATAACATTGTGTTTGCACATCTGGGTGTGCAGGTCCTCATTCCTTGGAGGCCACCTTAAATGTTAATATATGTAGTTAGTCCCTTTCTATTAACCAGTTAGTCCCTTTCTGTTTTGTCGAATGTGGCCCCTTGTGGTCATTTATGTTAGGCAAATTCTGATTGGTTTACAGAGGTCTGACCACTGTCTGAGGATGACCATGCTGTTATTCTTGATTTGATTATCGACAGGCATGCATCAAATTTTTAGTTTCTTAGTGTTTATTTTACATTATTATGGAAGGAAACCAGTATAACCTTAGATCCACAGGAAGGGAGGAAACACACATACCTACATACACATTGAACTACAGTTGGTATCAGACAACGACTTTGTGACACAGTCATTAGGATCTGGCCACCCTACATCCAGGCAAGTTTCTTTTTCTGATAATTCTGGCAGCACAAGTGAGTCAGATCTTGACATCAGTAATTTATTACAGAATTCGGATAGGGATCTAAATATGTCCTCCTCCCCTGCTTTCATATCTGGGAAAGATACTCAGTCGAGACACAGTTGTCATACCTCTGGGGCCTCTGCTCCTGTGGAATCAAATATCAGTCAGAACCATATAAATCAACAAATTTTGACACAGTTGAGTGTAGGAGATAGGCTTTCTAATATTGAAAACTCACAAGTTAGGAATGCTACGAAAACCAAGGATAGTAACAAAATTAAATCTTCTAAAAATTACAATAGGTTCAGAAACCCAAATCTGTGGATGCAGTGTCAGAGTCTGATGCAGGTGTGTTTCTCTCCACTTCACAGTCATTTACCACCAACTCAGGGTTCAATTCCCTCCTCGTAATGTACTTAGGGAAGAACAAAACAGGAGGTGCAGTTGAGATTGAAAAAAACTGGCAGAAAATGTTAGACCAGTTAATTCCAAAATAAAGCCACAAGGGGAGGACCAGTGAATGTTTAATGTCGGGACACAAGTTGAATGAAACAAGGAGAAATTAGTGATTGGCATGAGACTGAGAAAATTGACAGGGTCAGACATGCTCATGCTCAAAGATAAGGTCAAGGTTTGGTTCAAAGTTCAAAACAGGACAAAGGTCAGGCCACTCCTTGTGTCTATTTCAATAAAACACCTGCCTGCAGAAACATACTCACAAAACAAAAGGTGTTCTTTAGAAACACATTTGTTCTACTTGTTGGGCTAAGGATGGCAAGTCTTACCCTCATACACAGATGAGATGTAGGAAGAATAAGACACAAAATGAGTCAGCCTGGGTGTATCTTCAGTTGGTCAAAGGCATGTCCAGAAAACTAGAGTTTTTGTAAATAGTAACTGTACTTATTCTTCTATTCATACTTTGCAAACACTGTCAAAACAACAGGCTAAGTATTTGTTTTTGAAAGGACTTGCATTTGTTAATACTCTGTCTCACTCAGAGGTCTTATGCAAGGGTAGTTTCTGCTTCTATTCCTTCACAAGCAATTAAGAAAATGGTCAATAAATCAACCAGGGCACATAATTTGCATGAGTCTACTCGGATATGTAATAGTGTTTCATAAAGGAAACATCAGTCATGCAATGCTGGGTATACTAGCTTGCATCTTCTTGTGTGTAAAAGATCCATGAACTGCAAAGATATGACGGTTAATACTCACACATTGCACAAAGTTCTATGTGGTGATATGGGCACCAATGTCACAAGGAATTTGTCTGTTGCAGATCGTTTTCCTCTGCGGTTACAGAAGAGGTTTGAAACTGTTACAGTGGTTAATCTTCAGAATTCAGATTTCTAAGATAAGTTCTTGGATTGTACAGTGTCGTATCAAGTCACTGTTTCCACACATCCTACATCTCACAACAAACGTCAGGGTTCAAATCTCTCTTCTATGGTGGATTGTAAAGAATACTTGGACTGGGACATGCAGTGGACATGCATATTTTTTTTGGCCCTCAAATTCTTGGGTTTTATTGAAGGATATTGCCGCTGAACTGAATACCTGTACAGTGAAAAGTGGAGCTATATGTACAAGGAATCCATGGATACAAGTATAACAGTAAAGATGAGTCATTAAAAGTACTCAAAAGATAAAGTACTCAAAAGATATTTTAAAACCCAAAAACTTTGTATCTAGGTTTTTAAATACAAAACTATAATACAGGGCTTGACCAAACTCTAGAAGTGGTTTTAGTAATGAATTCATTCATTATGATCAATTGGCCTGGTGTTAATAAGAGAGTGACCTCACTGGTGTGTGGAAAAGTAAACTAGGCCTAATTGAATCACTTGTAGTGTTAATCAGCCTGTGTGACATATCACCTGCTGAAGGATTGTTTTACAAAAGAACAGTGTCCTCCACTGGCAGCTCTGTAACAGGACCTAGAAATAGGATGTGTGAAGATTGCAAATTATCTGGACCAGATCTGCAGTGCCATGCCTCTGACTACCTTTTATGCAAATCATGCAGAACCAAGCGTGACAGTGTGTTTGCATCATCCCATGTTAACAATTATTAAAGAAAGATTAGGTAACGAGTTGAACTCTATTCAGCACTCAGCAGAAACATCTTCCGAAGACAATCAACCAATAATTAGTGAGTTACTTTGCTTCATAAGTAACAAGATAAACATATTGTGTTGGTCAAATTCTTTCACTCTCCCACCTGTGTTGATTTAGAGGACTGTATGCTACTAGCCTTACATGTAACCACAGAAAAGGACAGTCTGTGTATGGTTAATGTGTATTTGCCTCATTTTCCCACGAGAACTATGATTCATATATTTACTATCTAGGAAAGCTGAACGCAATTATGCCTGATTTGCCTTCTACTAAGATAGTATTCCTTTGGGATTTTAATGCTCATGTCAATGATATATTTGACAAAGACTTGGTTAACGTTTGTCAAAATATGAACTTTGTGATGTCTGATTGCACACTTTTAGCCAAAAACAGCAAAAATGTTTATATTTGTTAGTGATGCCCATATATCAACATCATAGCTCGATCATGTATTATCAAGTCCTGCAATGCATGGTTGTATTGACAGCATAACTGTTCTTGACCAGTTGTTTTCCTTTTAATGCAATCCTTTTTAATGTTTTAATGCAACTCTTACTCTGTAGATTGCTTGCTTTGGGGGATCGACACCATAATGTACCAGTATGGTGTTGTCATTATTGGTGTTGTAAATGTTATAACAGCAAAAATTACTTTAGTGTTTGGGCTTCTCAATATCACCTTCAGCTTAAACTCTATGACTTTCTTCTCCGATTTACAAAATCTACTTTGTCAACCATTTACTGTCTTAATCAATTGGTCAAGTAGCCAGCCCATCACTCAATCAGCCAGTTTGGTCACTCAATCTTTCTCACACATTTGCTCACACACTTAGATTTTCGTATTTGTATGTGTGAGGGCTGTATGTTTTGGGGAAGGTGTGTTTCATGTTTTGTGTTTGGGGTTGGGTTTTCTAAACTCTCAGTTCGGGACCATGGTGGTGCAGTGGTAAGACACTCACCTCTCACCTCTTGGATCAGAGTTCAAATCCTGGTCCGACCTCAAGTGTGAAAGGTGGTACTTGCTTGCCGTTGGTCGGCAGTTTACAGTACAGAACCTTGACAAACTGTATGTACTGGTTTCCTTTGCCCTTCCAACTACCTGTCGTGATATGACCTGTACAGCTTTGAAAGTGATGTAAAATCCAAAATAAATAAATAAACACTCAGTTTATTAATTGTTTTTTAATTATGTGGCTGTTTTAAGAAGGACCTTTGATACAGCAGTGGTCATGAGAAGAACATTTAAACATCAGTAGCCCTGAAAAGAACTTTAGGTAATTGCAGTGGGAGTCTACTGTTGTGGAGGCTGGGAAGAATACTGTCTGGACTGCGATGACTGCAGTGGTGGCTCTTGCTGCTGATCGGTGGGAGGAGGATATGTGGTGTGCTGCTGATGGTGTGAATGCTTGGGGTGTGTTACTCTACTGGTAGCTCATGACTAACTGGATGTTCCCAAGAATAGTAACAGGCGTGAGATGTGTGCTGCGTCATCTCCCAAAGTAGTTGGTTGGGATAATTGCCAGATGCACTTGTCTTGATGTCCCTGGTACTTGTTCGTCAACCACTACACCTAAAAAAAAGTCTACTTGGTCCTGTGGTACTTACGACACTCCTGGGCTTGTTTTACTGGTTGCAGAACCTGGTTCTGTTCTGATCCTTTGTCTCTGGAATGGTAAGTACTCCCTGGGTTTGGATGGTGGATGCTATGATTGCTTCTGTGTAGCGAGAGTCTGTTACACATATGTTAAAGTGGCACTGGATATTCTAGAAAATATATTGAACTGTAGCTGGTGCACCCTCTCCTCTGCCTTACTCTGCATCCCACTGAGTAGTTTTACAATCTCCCTCTGAATGTCTGTTCTAGATTTTTCACCTTTAGGGTCAGGTAGTTACAAAATGCTATTCTGGTTCTCTCTTTTCTTGGACCCCAAAAATAAGTTAACATTGTCTTTATCTGTGAGAACTGGTCAAATGCCTTTTGATCAATACTGTCTGGAACAATATGTTGGTACTGGCTATGGTACTGGCTAAGCTGCCAATGTATGGCTGGTATCTGTCAGGGCGAATATTGGTCTACATGCAGTCAGTGTCTGCAGGGCCTCTTGAAATGTTGTGCACAGAACTGGCACTGGGTCCACCGTGTGTTCACTTGAACCCTGAGGACTTGCTGATGTCCTTCCTGCTGATGTGGGACTTGAGAAAGTTGAATTTGTGGGGTAACCAGTGCTGTGTCTGGGTGAATACCTTCAGAATCTGGCTAAACTTGAACTGTGTGAGCTTTCCATATCTGGTCTTTTGTTTGCACTCCTGTACAGAAAGTTTATGTCCCTTGGCAAAGGTTTCCCACAAGACTGGGACTTCCTCCCTACTTCTCTTCTGGATGTCACCTGCGGTAATTCTGGAGATGTGTCTGTGGGAACTTCTATCCTCCTGGGATTCTTTCATGCCTTCTTAGGAGTCATAATAAATCAGGAAAAAGTGCCTTTTTAAAAAAAAGGAATGTTTATTGGCTAGACAGCAAAATTAAAGTCTGTGCACTAAATCCTAACTTTATTTGTAAAAAAGCAATGTCCTATCCCAATGCTACTCATCATATGTTGGTGTAAATAAATTCCAAATGATGCATTTTGTGCCCCAGAAATTGCTAATGGGTTGTAATGGCTGAGAATTTCTGTGAAAAAGAGGGATCAATCTCTCTCTGGATAGAAATTGGACTGGCAATCCAGACTGCAACAATTAATTGTCTCGGTCAGTGTCAGTCTTATTGGGTTGTCACTATGGCTTATCCTTACCAGATAGGCCATGTTACACATTTGATCGTGCCGGAAGACATGTTTTGAGGTGGATCCAGGCAAGCTGAAATGTACTGCATCCTGTCGTAAAGGTCAAACCCACCCTAAAATTTCCCACACAACAATTGTCCCTACATGTGCTGGCTTCCTGATCCTGTTGTTTGGTTATTGTCAGCTCCGGTGAAACACCCACATTAAATATTACATTTTGATGACACATACAACCCCATACTTTCAAGGCTACTAGTATATTCAAAAATTCGTACTTTGTTATGCTCACTTCAGACTGCATCCGAAGGAGTTCAAGAATGTGTGTTGGATAAACTTTGCTGCCCCAGACTCCCCTATGTCTTCCAAACATAGAGATGGTTTACGATCTTATGTAGTGAGGCTGTTTAAAGTGAGTATGAATGCCTGAAAGGTTACCTCTCTTTGCGTACTGTCAGTTACCTTGATGGTGTCACTTGTAGCTTCTCTTAAGGCGTTCAAAAATCAAATTGTGAAAAATTCTGAGGACCTGGCACTTTGTTCATCAAATTTCTGCTTCCATCTGTCTATCATAGGGTTTTACAGACATATTATTTTAGTTTTTTAGTTATACATATTGATTCATGATGGAAACACGTTATACTTTGAGATCTTCCAATAAAGAAGAACATGTCATTCCTGTACAGTTGCAGCTGCATTCAGATGAGAATTTTTTGCCCCAGATGTTGGGAGCCATACACCCCTCACCCGGGCAAGTATCACTTAATCAATCTGATAGCACCAGAAGTTCTGACGTTGATGTCAGTGCTTTATTGAAGACATCTGACAAAATTTGTTCCTCTCCTGATTTCGGATCCGACAAAAGTGCTAAACCCACTGTTCATGCCCATGCATCTGGGTGTGTTCGCACTGAGGATAGGGATCAGACAAATCCTTCTCAAGCGGATATAAATAAGCAAATCTTGTCCCAACTTTCTAGATTAAGTGATAGATTAACTAACATAGAGAAGGTGCAACAGCAAGCTTGCAAAAAATCCGTAGATGTTAAGAAGATTAAAAATCCAAAAGTTGCAAAAAAGTATTCAGTTAAAACAACTGTCCCACAGGAAGGGGTGGCTTTGGGCTTGAACACAGAACCTCCAAAAGTTGCACAATATCATATTCCTCTGCCAGCAGCTCTTTGGCAGGAATTTAGGATACAACAGGAGGTCCAACAGAGATTGCATGAATTGTCAGAAAAAATTCACACAGGTAATGGAAAAATTAATTCCCAGAGGGGCGGGCTGGTTGATTTCTTTGTTAATCATAGAATAAAATGGCCCCATGAATATGTACTGGCTGGTCAAAACAAAGATAGGGTTACATACAACCAGTTGACCCCATGCAATGGATGACTGTTTTTTGCAGAAGTATGAGGGAAGAAACCAACATGCAAATCAAAATGCATATGATGGATTATGTAATTAACCTTTTAGAAGATGACTTCTCTTGGGCTTCTGCAAAGGCCAGTCATGCAGTCTTACTTTGTTGAGTGGAGCAGGGGGAGGCTGTAGGTTGGTCTGATGTAGAGAAGATTGACCACATTTGTCGGGCTCACACGCAGCGGCATATATTACAACAGTCCGCATAGGTGAAAATACATGAGCTAAATGGTAAGCAACCTACCAAATTTGTGGCATTTGTTTATTTTAACAAAAACATGTGTTCTCAGACAAAAAATCATGAAACCAAAAGTGTCTATTATAGGCATATTTGTGCAGCGTGTTGGGAAATGGATGGTGAAATGTATTCGCATTCGCAGGTGGATTGCAGAACATCAAAGACAAAAAACGAATAAAGCTGGACATGTTGAAAATAGTTCATCATGTCCAGAGAACCCGGGTTTTTACTTCTAGAGTGCATTTGGTTAAACAGTGTAATTGTGTTTCAAAAGCTGATATGAAACACTATTTTCTTGAGGGTCTAAATTCTGCTTCTCTTTGTGATGTGTGTTCTTATGTACAAGTAGTTTCGCAGGGAATGAAAAAGAATGCGGTTGATTGTAAAAATAGTTGTTGGAACGTGGGTACTGCAAACAGAATAAAAAAAAAATTATAAAAAATTATAAATACGGGCACACATGCTGGTGCACATAAGGTGACAATGTGTAACAACAGCAGGCATATTGCAAACAGAACAGGTGATCAGGTGTCGGATGTCAATAAAAAACAGCTGATGGGCAAACACCAAAAAAAGCACTCTACATATGTTTCAGTACATGGTAGTAAGGACCTTTCTGTACTTACAAGAAACAATTTTGACGGTCAAGCCCTCCTTGGAGGAGAGCTGTGATATGGCTGATATTGATCTAATGGTTGCACACAGTCAGGAATATGACACAGATATGGGTTTGAATCTTTTAACAGTTGACCCCTCTTTGCAAAAGAACTGTCATATGGCTGACAGTTTAGTGGTTTAGTGGTTGTACATACTCACACAACTGACGCAAATGTGGGTTTGAACCTCTTAACAGCTGATCTTTCTTTGGAGAAGGATTGTCACATGACGGAAAGTGGTTTAGTGGTTGGACATACTCAGAAAAGTAACACAAATGATGGTTTGAATCCATCTCACAATAACTTAAGTGTCAAAGCTACACCTTATACAGGCACAGCTTGTGATAAGGAGAATGTTGTTGAGAAAGCAAAGAAGCAGATAGGCACTGTGTTGGGTTGTCTCCCCGTGTCGACCATAAAACTTCACATCATTTAAACTCATAGATTGGTAAGACAAAGTGGTGTACCTAATTTTTAGGCTTAAGAATACCTATTCCAACTTAATTGAAAGTAGATCGATGGAGATATTATCTTAGGGACTATTTTGGTCAGCAACTTCCTGATCTGATCGAATTCGGTTTCCCTTTAGATTTTAATAGAACTTGTGTTTTAGGACAGACCTTGGACAATCATACTTTGGCTAATGAATATCCTGATCAGGTCCACAAGTATATACAAGAGAAAATTAGTCATGAAGCCATGTTAGGTTCCTTTGACGTTCCTCCTTTCAAACTCCATGTCTCCCCATTCATGACAAGAGAGAAGGTGGGTTCGAACACTAGAAGGACCATCATTGATTTGAGTTGGCCTAAAGGCCTCTCTGTCAATGAGGTTTTCAGTAGTTCATTGTACTTGGATACACATTTCGAATTGAAATATCCTTTTATTGACCTGATGGTGAGTCGTTTGAATGCTCTGGGTCCTGCTGCAAAAATTTTTAAAATTGATATCAGCAGGGCCTTCAAACATGTTAGGATCGATCCAGGGGATATTGACTTGTTGAGATTGAGATTTAGGGACCAGTACTATGCTGATTTGGCTCTCCCATTTGGATTTCGCTTGGGTTCAATTTTTTTTCCAAAACTCAGTGACTCAATTAGGTATATTATGGCTCAGGATGGTCATCCAGACCTTCACAATTATATAGATGATCTTTTGTACTATGGTTTACCTTCAAAAAGTTATTCAGCTTATGAATTTTTACGTTAATTACTCCAGGAACTGGGTCTGGACATTAGTGACAAAAAACTCCACCTTCCAGACACTCAGGTGGTCTGTTTAGGTATATTATTCGATACAGTTAAAAGGACTATCTCCATTCCCCCTGAAAAATTACAAGAACTTATACAAACTTGTAAAGAATGGTCAGGTAAAAGGAGTTGTACAAAAAATCAGTTGCAGTTCTTATTGGGCTCACTTTTATATATAACCAAGTGCATACGACCTGCCAGATATTTCCTTTATCGTATGCTGCAAGTCCTCAGAGATCATGCTGATTCATCCAAAGTTTTACTGGGTACAGAATTTCATAAAGACTTGAATTGGTTTCTCACCTTTTTTAACCTCCTTTAACGGGGTCACCATATATGACATTCGTCCAATTTCAGGTCACATTTATTTAGATGCATGTCTCACTGGCCTAGGTGGTTCTTTCAAAAATATGGTCCATTCTATTCCTCTTCCGCTTGGATTTGAACATTATAGTATAGTATTATTTGGAAATGTTGAAAATTGTGGTTGCATTGAAAGTATGGGTCCCTATGTGGAGAGATGCTAGGATCCAGATACACTGTGGTAACTTGGCTGTGGTACAAGTTTTGACTTCGGGTGGTTCCAGGGATCCTATCTTAAGTACCTGTGCTTGAAACATATGGCTTCTTTCTGCATTGTATAACATTACCCTTCAATTTTCACATATTGGAGGTGTGCAGAATACAGTGACTGACCTGCTTTTCAGATGGACTAACACCAATCAGGATTTTATAGCACTTAATGCTTATATCCCCAATCCTGTATAGATGAATGTTCACATATTTTCAGAACCTGAGGTCACATCACTTCCTTTCGTCCACCAGGCTACCCGGAGGTTATGGTCTGCGTTTCATCCCACCACATTGGCTACTTATAGTAGAATGTTTGCTGATTTCTTGGCCTTCCTGGTGGTCCTACATGTGACGTGGCCTCAGGTTTCTACTTTGTGGGTCTTGACTTTCATGGAGTACTTGCATGGTTATGGTATGTCTCCTTCTAACATTAATAACTACATGACAGCTATCAGATCAGATGTGTATTATCTATGGCCAAGATACTGCATTCACGTGAGATCAAAGAATTCCTTTGTTCTATGAATAGGCCATTCCTTTGTTCTGTGAATAGGCCATTAAAGCCTTCTTTGCCACTCATCATAGATGATCATATACTTCTGGATATGATTCGAATTATTCAGAATTTGGAATATCCTATTGTTTATCAAGCATTGTATTTACTGTGCTTCTTTTCCTTCTTGCGATTGTTTAATATATTGCCTCATACTGTAAATACTTTTGATATCACAAGGCAATCTTGTAGGGGTGACCTTATCTTTTCTCCTCATAATGTTGTTGTCTTAATCAAATGGTCCAAAACAATGCAGGATAGGGATTCGGTTTGAACTATAACCAAACCTGCTTTGGGCTCCTCCTCCCTCTGTCCTGTTACGGCTCTTAATGCCATGTGCTGTGTCTTTCCGGCTACTTCTAATGAACCATTGTTTTTATATTCCAGGCAAGATTATTTCCTTCCATTTACTGATGCAATGGCTAGGAAGAATCTTAAAAAAGTTTCTAAATTGTTACAGTTTCCTGGGCATTTCACATTCCATGATTTCAGGAGAGGGGGGGCACTTGGGCCTTTAGGCATGGTGTTTCAAAACAAGACATCCAGGCCCAAGGGACTTGGTCTAGTGATGCAGTGCGGAGATACATACAACTCCTCCCTTCTGCCACCTCCACTGTCTCTTCTGCATTCACTTCTCACCTTTATGCCTAGTTCCTACTTCTACTGGGGCTTGGGGGTAAACTCTTATGCATATTACGCATTTTTTCATCATTTATTCAGTAACATTACTAACTTCTACACTTACCAGTTTTAATAAGTTGTTTTATTTGTTGTAAGTGTATTTTAAAGTTTAAAACTTTCACAAGTAATCCAGTGGCCTTGCGCTGGTGTATTTGCCCTATTGGGCGTTACTTGCTTAGCATCCAAATAGTTTCTGCGGTATATTCTGCAACCTACTCTGGCTTCTGCACAGGGCCACCCCTTTCATGCTTCATCCATTGTTTCTTTACTATAATAATGTTTTCATGTAGGTTTCAATGGTTGTGTAAACTTGAATACATGTACACATTATGAATGAGTATTACTTGTCAGTAAAAGCAATCTTTTAGTAGTCACATTTATATTATGGTATATATTTTAATAAATAATTTAATCCCAACTTCATTTCTTCTTGTCTTGGGGGGGTCCTGGGAATGACTGGTATCAATCCTGTGCTTGTATGAAAGCCATTTAGAGGTCATCTCATACAACACAGCATCAGATTGTAACTGCTTAAATTCGCCTGTGATATTGTCTACTGTGGGGTGTTGTAATTTGTAGATTATTGTATCAAAAAAGATGATAGGAGGAATAAAGTAATTTATGGAGTCTGTAATAGGCCAGCTGATGTTCATGATTATGCGTCTATTAGTCACAATCAGCTTTAGATCTTGACATAAAGGTGATTGAGTAAACTGGCTTGCTACAGCCGGTAGCAAGTAAATAGTAGTAAATAAACCACTCTGCCGGTAAGTTAAATTGTTTGTAGGTTAAAAACCTAGTGTATTGTTCCTTTGCTGTTAACACTTCTTCATCACTTATCACCCCATTAATCTATAATAATATAAACATTGACATTTTATCACGATTTTGCCAGTCCTGGTGGAAATTTATTATTTCAACCGAACAAGTTAAAACTGAACGTGAATGCAGGCTTGTAGTGTCATTATTTTTTGAATGTCCATAGTATTTTACAATGACTGACATAGAGTACTTGTGCCCTTCCTATTATTATTCATGCTGCAATTGTTATTCTGAATTTCTCCGAGTACCTCAGTTATCTGGACTGCAGTAACTTCCACTTATTGCTTTGTCCTAAATAATCATTAGTCAAAAATCTTTGAAACATTATGGTGTACATGACACTCATCTTTGACAGTAACCAGTGACTTTATTGCAATGAATCCATAATTTTATGTGACTTCTCGGGAACTTCAACATCCCCATATATGAATTTGGCTTTCATGTATGAAAACAGTATCATTACATCACTCTTTTACTAATATTAAGACATTTAATATAAGATAAAGATCATTTCATCTTCATCCAAATCATCTAAAATAACAAAACAATCACAGATGCTAAGATTGTCAGATTTAAGTTGGTTTGCCTATCATCACTTTACTGCTTCTTGCTCCTATGACATCAGTTTTGACTGATGGCTTGCTTTTTTATTTTGCGAAAAACTCAGTTTAGATCAAGATGTGAGGGTATACCCTGGTAGGGATATGAGAGCCAGCACTGTGTTTCGTATGAGTATCAAACCTCCTACATAATTTTCGACAGAGTTATTTGCATAAGAGTTGTAAAATATATGTTTGCAAAAAGCAATTAGCAGATGAAAAAAGTTATTTAGATCTAACACAATTCTTTCTTCGTATTGAATTCATGATTGCTATATGTAGACACAAAATTAAACAACATATTCTGCCACTCATGATCACTGCCGCGTGTACATGTACCTTTATTATATTTAAAGCAGAGAGCAACTTTTGTTTTTTCACTACTTTCCCGAAGGTGGAAGATGTGTTAGCATAACGTTTATGTATTTGACATCCTTGACACCACCTCACCCTGTATGTTGTGTAAAAGCACATAATGCGCTCCTTTTGCAGCTTAGCAACCGTAATCTCAAGCATCTTTGATTACTTCTATCAAATACTTTACCATATTCTTTTATAATTGGGTCCAGCTACTATTGAGAAATCTTTATGAAGCCTAGCATCAACTGACATATGGTCAGCTTATCATAGAAGGAATGTTTATGGAGGTTCCCCACAAATGCAACATCCTGGGGCCATTTCGATTTCTGTTTGTCATCTTTATTAGCTATTTCTGAATTGGATCCAATAAAATGTCAAGCTAACCTACTGATACTTGGATGACCTGCTCCAGTTCCTGGTATCTCGCATTAAATTTCTGATGAATGGATTGTGAGTTCTTGAGTGCCTGTAATGGAGTGATGAAGAGGACGTGATGTCATCTTCCTCTCTTGTCCAGACCATCAGTTGATTGATGCCTCCAGAGGTCCATTTTCTAGTCATGCTTGTGCGCATATGCACCTGCTGTTGAGGATCTCATTATTTCTGTCTGACGAGCTGTGGAAAATAAATCTAAAATTTGATGGACATAAATTTTAAAAAAATGGCAGTGTCTCATCTGATGTATTGGATGTTGTCTCCACTGCACTCCCTCTCTGCATGGCTTTGGCTGTAACAGACACATGTAACTGCACCTGTAACAATGAATAAGTGGACACATTAACACCATCTAAAAGATGTTTGTTTTCCTGCGCTTTTATTTTGCTTTGTCTTTGGCAGTTTGCTCCTCCAAAGTGTTAAAAGTGAAAGTTTAGTACCAATAGGTTTAGCAGCTGACTCTTATGATGACTGATAATTAAACCACTGCCACTTACTTAATTCACTGTGCTGTGAGCTGGTTCTACCGTAATCAAGGTGTCAGTGAGATCTCAAAGGAGATTGACAAGGGATCAGGAGTGGTTAAACATGCTGTCCAAACATATGTGTCAGCATTACCTTTCCAATTACAATAGACATGAGTCACATTCCGATGAAAGACTGTTTTAAGTCCACAAAAAATAGGTACAGCTGCTCATGCACGTTATGCTTGTAGAATTCTAAACAAATCAAGTATTTTCTTCTCAGATAGAAAATTATGCCACAAATCAGATATTAACAAGCAAAGCAATGTTCATGCATGTTAGGTCAAAAGATTTTAGTTAAAGGGGTTTCCCGATGATGTCAAAGCATAAGAGTTCAAACAGGACCATTTTGTGGTAGGAGTATGCAGAGGACTGATCTTGAAACCAGGGGTTGGAACCAAAAGTCTAAATTCAATTATAAGACCCCTTACTGTCTTCAGAGCTAGATGAAAATCAAATAAATGATTATTGTGCTTCAGACCAAGTTGCCAACCAAGATTCCATAACCAAGATTCCGAGATTGATTACAAGTCTGATGAAAAAATCAAGTAATTCATATCATATAGCAGGCGAGACTTCAAGTATTCATGGGATAAGGAATAAAAGATCAATAAGTAAGATTGCATTTTGCAAAAAAAAAGTGTGACCTACACATGTGGGTAGAGTTATATCTCTCTCAAGAGACTTTATCAACTTACAGAAAACTTGTTTTCCGACCCACAGTGAGGGAGTGCATAGTGCTGCAGTCAGCTAATTCGGTTATTTGGAGACAAGTATTATATCATAGAAATCTTGACAGGATGAATTCTAATTATAAACATGTATTGTGGCCTGATTGCGACAGTAGAGATGCAAATCTCTGGACAGATTTCATCTGTCTACAGAATATCTGTTATCTCATTTATATAGAGAGAGGCAGTGCACAGTACTTCCAGTCAGTTAATTTGGTTATTTGAAGTATAATAATAATAATGTACGCATTCCAGAACCTCAATGTGAAATTGTATACACACAAGATTATAATGTTAGAAAAGAGAAAAGATCTCACATTGACTCAATTCGGAGTAATGAAAATTTTGATGAAATCTGTAGTTTGTCGGAACAAAACAGTGACCTTCATCAAGGTCACAGGTGTCATGCTGATCTTTCTAATGCTACTTGTTTGATGAATTCTCAAGCCATAATAGAAGCCATTGTGATGAGTAAGGTTTGCATTGTGAATATGAATGTGCACAATATAGACAATAAAAGTGAAAATATAAAGTGTGTTTACAGGAACAGAACAATGCTTTAGGTTTTCTGCCTATAAATAACCTTGGCTATAGAAGCAGGAACCTATCAGTTGCTCTGAAGGTCGTCATTTCTGACCTAAAATTTGACCCAGTCACAATTCATTGATTGGTTAGAAATACACGAAAGTTACATTTTAAAGAGGAAAGAATCTTACATCACTCAAAAATTAATTTTGCACTTTTCAAAAGTCTGTCTCATGTGTATTAGGACTGGCAGCCACCCTTTGTGAATGAAATATGGATTCCCTCTTGATTACCCTTATGCTAATAAAATTTATCTTAGGAATGGTAAAAGTAATCATGCATCAGCGAATGATTTCCCTGATCATGGTGATTTGGATACTCAGTTAAACCATTTGGCCAAAGCAGGACCACTCAAAAACTCTATAACTGCTTTCGCCTCTCTGAATATTTACATGGGTACTGTTTATAAGTTGTAGTATCCTACAGAAGATAATATCACAGATAATTTAAAGAAATTGGGTAATGAAGCAGTTTTGTACAAAACTGAAGTTCTGTTGCCTTATTCACAAAAGGGATCAGGCTAAAGCCAAAAATCAGCTCAAGTTTAGTATACACAGCTGATTTTGGCTCAATTTGAGCTTGACCCCTTTTTTGAATACCAACCCAGACCTTATTTATTTAAAAAACAACTTGAAATCATCAGTAAAGACATACAGATACAGCCGCAAGGATATACCACAAAAAACAGTTTCAGTCACTTCTTGGTAGCTAACTCTTTGAACATAAATGTGTTAAATCTTCTCAATTCTTTATTAATCATCTACTGAATGCCTTAATATAGGTTACCAGCACTAACAGTTAACTAGGGCCACCAAGATTCAAAACCCTGACCAACAGCATATTTATAGACAAGATTTAAGCCCTGACCCACAAAGTGGAAGGATAGGGTTGAACACAAAGTCAACGTGCGCTGAGAACCCAAAGGTCAGAGGTGAGAGTGGATTTGAACCCAAAAGAAGAATGTCAACTAAATTGTACATAATAACCAGTGAATAGAGTAAAAAGACATAGAAGCAATTGAATTTACAGGTTGGTACACAAGTTAGCATAAAAAAACAAGATTTTAACAATTATAAACTGAAATTTCTTGGGTAGCTCAGACTTTTCATCCAATATTAGCCAGTTGTATTGTCAAGTTATAATGTGCTTGTTTGTTTTTCTTCTCGTGTCTATTGGTTATACACATATTACTAATGTTGTTTGGGTGTTTGGTGGGTTTTGACTGAGTAAAAATGTTTTCAGCGAGTAACTGTATGTTGTTGTCACAAGTAATGGTATGTTATGGTAAAGTATTCTACCTTTGGTCAGAGGTTAGTCAACAACCAGTATTAAAATATAATTCAGTAATAGCATGAGCAGCTTTAATGCCATTTGTAAGGAGGACATTATAGCTCTAATAATATTAACGCCTGGAAATGTACTTTGTGTTGTTAGTGTTTAATTTGCTGGATTTTATGTGAAATGCATATCTTATTAGCTCTTTTAGTACAGGATTATAAAAGCAACCCTGTACATAGGTTATTAGCGCCATAACTTGTAGAAATTACCTTTTTCGTTTAACAAAGTAAACAGGGGCCACATACTTGATACAATCTCATGTGATATTCCATGTGTCTTTGTGCAAAATAAATATCAATATAGTGAAAATAAAATAAAATTTTATGTGTGGTCAAGTGATTGAGAGTAAAGATTATCTTAAACAATACATTCTTTGTTACGTGGGTATACAATTACAATTAACAATCATAATTTTATAAAATAAAATTATTCGGTCTGAATTACAGGTTATTACTTTTTACCTTTGGCATCTAGCATCTGTCATCTTGATCTTACTTTCACTAAAAGACTTGGGACTGCCTGATTCAAATGATGATATTATATGATGATTCATACTTTACTATGACATAGGACACTGGTCAGTCACTCAATCACCTTTCCCCTGCTTAGGGTAAAGTAGATATTTTGTATCTAGGTTTTCACACATGCACTATAACAGTGTGAAGAATACACTTATGTCAACATTGAACCTGTCCTATATATACACAATAATTCAATGACTCAATCCAGTAAGTACTGAAAAGATTAAGTTAAACAAAATCTCATTTCAAATATTAGATTTCCGGGGTTTCATTCATGAAGTAGAGTCTGGTTGATCCAAAAGTTATGCGAAAGTTAGCGGAAAACATGCTTGGCTATTCTTTGACTTAAATCAATATTCACATATCTGATATTTTATTAAGTGTAGAAAATTATATTTTGATCCAATATTTAAACCACCTATATAGGTGGATCAAAGTAAATCCAAGAGTTGAAAATAAGATCAACTTCTCTATGAATACACACTTAATCCTTACCCATGTTTAGCTCAGCTTGAGCTAATTTTCTTTTTAATTTTTAATCTTGCGAGAGATGTATTAAATTGTAATATCTATCAGGTCTGTCACAGCCCTTACCCTCTTGGATCTGTCAGCCGCATTTGATACCATTGACCACACCATTCTCCTGGACAGACTTAATGTTCACTACGGTATCAGTGAACTAGCACTTGGCTGGTTCAAATCATACTTGTCAGGAAGAACACAATCGGTCAAGGTAGGTAACACACTGTCTCATCCTGCTGTGCTCCAGTATGGGGTCCCCCAGGGCTCCGTCCTTGGTCCAATTCTTTTTTCCCTCTACACTAACCCAATTAGTTCAATTATTCACTCTCACAGTAGCATAAATCACCATTTCTACGCCAATGACACTCAGCTATACATAACACTAACACCAACAAATTTCTCTCACTCTATACAAAAACTAAAAAACTGCCTAAGCGACATTCAAAATTTCATGTCTGAAAACTGAGTTTATTCTGATAGGCTCCAAAAATAACTGTAAACAACTCCTTTCTCACTTTTCGATGAATATTCTTGGCAATCAGGTCTCACCGGCACAAAGTGTTAGGAACCTCGGAGTGGTGTTGGACTCCAATTTCTCATTCTCAGACCATGTGTCACAGGTCATAAAGTCCACCAGAGTTCATGCGAGAGACCTTTATAGAATTCGTCCCCTTCTAGATCTCAACACATCAGTTCTTCTAGCAAATGCTTTGGTGAGCAGCAGACTGGACTACTACAATTCCTTATTCTTATCACTTACAGATTTTCAGTTAAGAAGATTGCAGTTAGTCCAAAACTCACTCTGTAGGGTTGTCACCCGGTCCTTGAAATACTCTCACTTTACCCCTCAATTAAAAAAACTCCATTGGCTCCCTATCAAATATAGGATACAATTTAAAATTGGTCTCATTACATACAAAATTCTCAACCAGGGTCAACCAGTTTACCTCAGAGAATTAATTCATCCCTACACCTATTCCAGGAATACTAGGCGAAGTACCCCTAAACTCAAGTTCCTTCACACCCCAACTTTCGACCGTAAGGTTCATAAATCAGTCAAACTTTTCTCCAATTCTTTCAGTCACTATATCCCAGTTCTCTGGAACTCCTTCCCCTTCCAAATAAGAAATAGCCCCTCTGTCACATCTTTCAGGAAACACCCCAAACCCACCTCTTTAATTCTAGTTTCCCAACTTAGTTTTCTTCCCTCTTGGTCACACCCACAACCCCGGATTATTGACCTTGAACGCTCCTTGACTTTCCTTATGATAATGATTTTGTTAAGTCAACGCACTGAGTTCCCCTTCATGGGGAAGATATTGCGCCTGCAAAGCAGTAGATTAGATTAGATTAGACTAGATCGATGCGGTGGAGATTGGACAATGGGATCATATTGTAGTCCAAACATTGACATTAAGGAAGACACAAATATAGTCCTTGAAATCCTCTATATTGTACTGAAGTTACATACTCATTAGTTCAGAATATTTTTTTCAGTTCACAGGAATTATGTCAATCAATCATTAGCATATCAAACACATTCTTCAATCATATTTATTGAAATAACACAACCACTCAGTATTATATACACCTTTTAAATTTATAAATCGAATTCATAGACAAATAGGTTTCTTTGTTTGATCAAAGAGCCAAATGATATAGTCGGAATTTGAATATTTCAAAAGTGTTAGTTTTGAATGTAGGTGTCAAAGAGAAATTTAGATGCGTTTAGTCTGGATTCTACCTCAATCTGCTCCTTGAATGAGGTGTAAGAGAGTAGAAGTAAAGTTTATTTACTGGGCTTGTCACTGGTTGATTGGTTGTATAATTCACGGGATGTCGGGAGGTATACAGTATGGCTCTTGAGTGATCTTTCAGAGAAGGTGTGGTTGATACTGTGAGTTTCCAGCTCTTTGAACTTCAGGTCGAAGGCAGTGAGGTCAGATTGTAAGGTCGATCAAAGGTCAGAAGGGAAAGAAGAAAATCCATTTGGGAATTTTATTTATATGTTAGTACTGATGGATAAAATACAGTTGTAGTAAATAAAAGACTTTTAAAAAATTTTAAATTTTGAAATTCTTTAAGCACCCTCTCGGGACAAGAGATGACTAGCATTCAATGGTCACATAGTACTCATGACCCATAAACAGCCATTTTAAATAACAGATGACTGGCATCAACTTGTGTAAAACCCCAGGTTCACAGGGTGAAATAGTAACACCCACATCAACAGACATAAAAACTACATAATATACACACTGAAGAAAAAATCTCCAGTCTTTCAGTTTTAGGACCTAGTCTGATCTCAGGATTACTATTTTAATATTATAATTGCTACCTTACAGATCAATTACCGCAAAACATAGGGGATCTAAGACAAATATATCATTTCCATGAAAATTTCGCAACAAAGTTATGTAATGCATAACTCCAAAATAATAAATTCTTAGTTTATAGGTTGCATTATTAAATTGGAGATATCATTCGACCCTCGACCTGTTTTTGTTAGCTCATTTATCCACTTTGTTGATTTTCCACTTTACAAACACTGTTGTGTGGCTCAGGATAGATGTATTCAAAGTTCTGCATAGTAGGGTGCAATGGAAGGATAATTTTGCAAGAAGGTTTCAAAACTTTTAAACACCAAGGGAGAGCTTCATTTACAATGGGAAAAGGGTATGCTTTCTTGTGGATATTATATATATAAATAATATAATAAATTCTTACTATGTAATGCATACGTTGGCATTTACTGACATTCAGTGGAATTATACAGAAAAGTTCCTCCTCCATTTTGATGTTCTTCATTTCTCCAGTATAAGGCATCAACCTCATCACATAATAGAGGTTATGTAGCATGTTATAAAACATCATTCATGAGCAATGAGTCCCCACCAACCCAAGGAATGTGTTTAACTGAAACATTGTGGAGGATGTGTGACTTATATTTTAACTAGATTGGAGATTGGGGTACAATAACAATAATCACAGTTATTGGTCCCAGCTGAAATGTTTTAAGTATCTCTGAGATTTTTGATAGGTCCAGACCAGATTTTCTTGGTATGAATCTTGTCATTGGTCGATAATAGTTACGCTTGATGTTGAGACATACATCACTTTGGAAAAGATTGCTTACTGAAAAATATTTTTAAATAGAATGTGTTAAAAATAATATACATTACACATTTGATAAAATAATTGGCATATCAGCAAGTTGATAACTATGTACACGGGTGGTCACAGAGATAAACAGTCATAGAGATAAACGTTCTTCAGCAATTATGACACAAAAATGGTTAAAGGGTTTAAACAACACTATAACTCAAACAAAATGTTATGGTAAGCATTGTTTAAGTATATGTTGTTATTTAGTTTGTGCGATTTTGTTATTTACATTACTTATATTTGAAAGCTTTAAAGATTGTTTATCTCTATGACCGTTTATCTTTGTGACCACCGGTGTAAGTGTAGATTAAGAAATACTGTTTGTATTTGTATATTTGTTGCTCAGCTTTAATATTGTTTTTAGTAAAGCGAGTCAAAAGCTTTGATACCAAAATATCATCTTATTTATATGAGTATATGGTCCATCATGTTTCAAGTGAACAAGAAAACTGAAGAAAAGTAAATACTTTGGGTGTAATGAACAGAATCAAACTAATCTTTGAGGTAATATTGTTCATCACGAGTTGCATTATGCTGCAACTACAGTCCTGCAAATACGTATCATTGCAAAGGAAAACTAAAAGTAGCTATGTAAGGTCACCTTAAAAAGGTTCTTTCTTTAAAAAAATACTCATGTGGGATTTTTCCCACCTTCAACCTTTGGCACGTGGCTAAAGCTCCATTTTCTTCCTGCAGTTTCCTCATCTGTAAGGAGCAAAACTTGAGGAAATTGCTCTCTTTAGTTCTTGATTCTACACCAAAGTTGTATGACCTATATCCTCGTCTGTAAGCAGCAAGACTTGAAGGAATTGGCTACTTTAGTTCTCGATCGTAAACTAAAATTGTATGAGCTAGATCCTTTGTAGGTATTTACATGATGCAGTTCACTGCTTTCGTGATCGCCCTTGGTAAGCAACCTTTCTATACTTCACGTCTAGAAGGGAGGCCTTTGCTTGGGTTGATGTGGACATTGGGGTAGGCTGGGCCAGACTCTCCAAAGTTATCTCTATCAATTGACCTTTTAACAGTAATTGATATTTTGACCCCGACTATGAACTGCATACTTAACCCTGAACATAATTGCATGATTGATACTACAGAAAGGTCTTGACTGTTTTGTTATTATGTACTTACATAGAGTATGTTATGTATCTTATGACATGGTTTTCAGAAATGTACATCTTGGTTTAATTTTAAGAACATTTATACAAAAAGGTTACCAATGTATAAAGTTTGCTGGGATGCATATATACATTAGCATACATTTTCAGTCCAGTGGAGAAAGTTTTGCAGATTACAAGAGATTATTGAAGATTTTAGACAATACAACTATCCATTGGTCTTCAGGATAAAATTGATAAAATTTGCATACTGGCCCATAGTTTGTCTTGACATGTCTACATAAATTCCTTCTTCAAATGCTGTTTTCATATACTGTCACCACCCTTTTGTATCTGAGAATGATAATTTAATTTGCAGCTCAAATTTCACTTCTTTTGGCTTGAAACTTTGCACTGTACACACGTTTGATTTGCTTATAGACTAATGCAACAGCTAGTTTAAAGTAGCCACTGCTTTAAATAAACGTTATTTTTTTATAACAACTTGATTGTGATATCGTCACTAATTCTAAGTGTGTTTATGTGATTTTTTCCTTGAAACGTTTGAACCAATACATGTAATACCTTTGTTCATTATTTGGGAAAGCAACACAAAGACATTTTAATAATGACAGAAACTACAGCCTTTCTGTCAAAATACAAAATGGCTACTTTTATTTCAATGTTAAAAATCTGACACAAGCTTTGAATTTATGAATTACTCTTTTAATTTAGCAACAAAGGAATATTTTACTGAGCATTAGTTTAGTTTATTAAGTCTTTTATCCCATGCCTAGCACCTTATTGGTTATATTGTGATGATTAGTTGGAAAGGGAGAGGAGGACAGTACATACATTTGGTCAAGGTTCTGTATTGTGGACTGCTGACAAACGGAAGGTAAATACTAGCTTTTCCACATGAGGTCAGGGTCGGATTCGAACTCTGATCTCACAGGGTGAAAGCAAATATGTTACCACTGAGCCACCTTGGCCCACGTGCTGAATATTAAAGGTCCATAACACACTAATGGAACTTATGAATCCTGTAATGTAGAAAACCTGATTAAATTGCAATAATCACCTTCCCTTTGAAGGATTCATATATTTCTGAACAGTATTTTCATTTCTTTACAGAGCATGTGGGAAAGTGACAGATTACGGGAATGTTGCTCAGTCTTGAGGGTGACCTCCCTTGCTTTATAAACAATCACAGTATCCTCCCTTAACCTCAGTTTCGTCTTAGGAACTACGGATTGAAATTTTATTATTATTTGAAATAACTTATTTAGTACATTTGTAAGTTTTAGTACACTACTGCTTCTAACATTTACTATACCTACATAACAGTATACAAATGTGGCTTGACCAAACATGAATTATTTCACTAATACTTGAGATCAAGCCACACTGGTGTTACATCAATGTTATTCGTATGATAGATCTGTTATCTATAACACTGTATAAGGTGTTAATATTAACATGTATGGTTGATATGACATAAAAATACTATAACATACTGTTAAAACCTTTATACACTTCACAATCAGCTGTCAATACAACATATGTTTCCAGGCATATATGCTGATAGATGGAGGTCACATGAGCAACGGAACTGTTAACCACCTGACACAAAACCAATACCTGAGAATTAACTCTACAGCAATATGCTTAAACCTGATTATGGTGATTTACACTCATAGGTGGAGGAATTCACTGCTTCACACTAGTATTACTAACTGACATACACTGTGTACAAGTCGCCGTGCAAATGCCTGGGCTGAAATCTGACTATGAACCAGGGGTTTAATTTCTGATATACCTATGTGAGGGCCTCATTACCCCTCCACTAATTTCAGGGACAAGGGAGGGTGGGAGCATTTCCCAGTCCACATGTACCTCTTCTTTGTTAACAATGAAATGCCGCCAGTTTGAAGCTGGGTTTTATATACCCAGCGTAAGAATAACTAAGATATAGTTCTTAAGACGAAACTGAGGTTAAGGGAGGATACTGTGATTGTTTATAAAGCAAGGGAGGTCACCCTCAGGACTTAGCAACATTCCCGTAATCTGTCACTTTCCCACAGTCCCAAAAGGTGAACTCCCAAAGAAGAAGTCAGATTTCAGTTTCAGTACAATAAAACACCCGCTATTGCGGATTAAAATTTTATATAAATGGGGTATAGTAAATGTTAGAAGCAGTAGTATACTAAAAATTACTAATGTACTAAAGAAGTTATTTTAAATAATACTAAAATTTTAATCCGCAATAGCGGGTGTTTTATTAATACTGAAACTGAAATCTGACTTCTTCTTTGGGAGTTAACCTTTTTGGGACTGTGAGGTGGCATTGTTGCAGGCCTGGTACTATTCATTTTGTAGCTATCGGAACTGCAGCTGTCCAACACTTAACAGTATTGGACAGGAAATGAGAAATGAAAAAAATGACCATTTGGGATTATATTCACCAAGATGGCTCAAGCTCGGCAAAGAATCAGATTACTATATAAAATTTACCCAGCTGACAATTGGCTCAAATTTTAATTTACAGAAAAAAATATTTAGAACGTTTCCCTGGAAACAGGACATAACATAATTATTATTAATTACAATGGATAGCTCTGTAACTTGGTCAACAAAAATTATGAATTTTAATGTCTTTCTCAGTGATTATAAGGGAAATGAAAAATTTGACTCTTTTATAAAATTAAACTCCACCCATATTTGATCCACAATATAAACTAACTACCCTGTTGGATCAAAGTTAAACCAAAACTTTACCCAAAAATTAGCTTAACCACTTGTGAATATGAATTTGATCCTGATCCGTTTAGGGCAACTTGGGCTGACTTTTTGGCTCACCTTGACCTTGATCGCTTGTGTAAATACTGCCCCTGGTTACTGCCCACATGACATTACCTATGAACTTACAATCCAATCCATAAAATACTCATGTTCTTAAAATAATTGGAAAATAATAAAATAACTGGAAAGATTTACTTAGTAATAACTTAGTGGTAATTACTTAGTAATAACTTAGTTATAATACTTAGTTATATTTTCAATTTTCTGTGTCATTTTATGTATACGATTTGTGATTGGGTATTAGAAGATCTATGTAAAAGGTCTCTCATCAGTACACGAGAAGTGGTTAGCCAACTGAACTCTTAATAATTATCATAGGTGACTTGACACAACAAACAGTGTCCCATGAACTGAAAAGTGGTGGTGCCCTTTGTCAACACACAACAAACATTATAAGTCAAAGCATGCATCACTTCAAAAAACATCACAGTCTGCAACAATATTGATGACGTTATTTGTTCTAATAAGCGTTACAATACGGACGCAGAGTTTGACATTTGTATTCACTCCTATTTAGTTCCCAGCTATCCCTATCAATCCTTATATGTTAAAAGTAGGGAATTTACATGCATGGGCATATGTGTGGACGTTGATGCCCAGCATCTTATCATCCCTCACGAAAAAAATCTCGACACTCTTGACTAATGCAGGTTGTACCACACTAAAGTATCTGGTAAAAACAATTACAGAAATTGCTGGGAAAGCTATTACTCATATATAGGTGTGTCGCTGTAGTTTTTATTATGCCCACAGGGCCCATTATTTTACCCACGGGGCCCATTTTTTATCCACAGGGACCATTATTTTACCCACAGGGACCATTATTTTACCCACAGAGCCCATTAGGTCGTGTTCAAGACACCAAGAAAGACTTGAACTGGTTTGTTCAGTTTAGGGGTGATGCGTCGAAGTGTAGCACAGTGGTTCAGTCCTGATGGGGGAAGATATTCCTATGGGGGTTTTTAAAACTAGTTAGTTGGTATTGATTCACATGTATTGGCAATGTGGGGGAGGTTGAACTACTCTGTTGGGGTCTCCCTCATGAATATTCATGAGTTTTATTGCGGGAAAAAATCACCTGATGTCTGCAATTGAGGTTAAATACTGTGGACAGCATGGGTTCTGTGCATTTAACTAGTACTGAGGGGGCTGGTAGTGTACGCTAGCCAGTATTCCAAAACAGTGTTTTAGTGAGGTGATTTTATTATTTTAGTTGTTTTATATTACCTGGACACTTTTTGTTTTACACTGTTGGAATATCTTGGTAGTACCGGCGTACTCTGCCATTATGGGAAAGAGAAAACTTAAGACATCTGAAACTCAAGATTCTCAGAAATCTGGTGAAGATAACAAGCTAGTTGCATTGGAACAGAAGTTGGACAAATTACTGGACACGGTGGCAGTTATGGAAGGAAGAATTGATCAACAGGAACAGAAGTCACGCCTTCGAGAACTTTCGCCAGTGCCGTCTGCCCATAGTTCCCTCAGAATTCAGAAGGGTGACAGTGACCCCAAACTACCGACCTTCGATGAGTTGCATTCTGATGACAAGATTCAAGCTGAGGTTCAGCGCAGATTACATCAGTACGACCACACATCCAGATTAGAAGCAAAAGGTAAGGCAGTTGATGCTTTAAAGTCAGGTCGCTTTCGACCAGGTGTTCATAAAGTTAAAAAGTTTGTAAACTGGCCACAAGATTACTGTACTGTGTTAGGTGGTAACAAACAGCCTACATACGATGAGTTGGATAGTTTTCAGTGGTCCCAAGGTTATATTCAATGTGTTTTAGAAGAAACAGACAGTTCAGTCAAAGAAAATATGTTGAAGCACTTTATAAGTGCAATGCAAGATGCTATTGAACTCTCCTTTCCAACTGTGAGAAGGGCTCATGGGTTTATTTTACAAGAGATGGAACGAGGTAATGTTAATTGGTTACAACCGGAAAAAGTTGAAAAAATTAGAACTTGAAACACCCAAAGAGTGGTCCAGATTCCTAATGGTAGGGCTGCTGAAAGTAGTGAGAAAACTATGTTATGCAAATTATATAACAAAGGGACATGTAGATATGAGAAGCAGGCGGAACATACAGACAAAGGTATCACTTACCAGCACTTTTGTACTAACTGCTTTGCAAACAAAGGTAGAAAATACGATCACCCTAAACATGCATGTTTAAGATTGAAAAATGACAAAAAAGAGGTTCAAACCTCACAGAAGGTTTAGCAATTATGTTCAGGCCTGTTTTGATACAGTAGGAAATAAGTACTTATTCAAAGGCGAGGCAGCAAATGAATTTGTAAATTCATATATTGTATCAAACATAAATCCTGTGATTGATAACATGGGTGTCCATAATTCTGGTGGGAGCGAAGAAATTCCTGCCTATAGCATTGAATTTACTGATAAAGTTAGCAAAGATGTAAGTTGTGTAGTGAAAAAGTCTGTAGCTCATAACTTTAAATTTGATGTTTTTGCAAAAACTTTCATTCCAAAATACAACTATATAACTCCCATCAGTGGTCGGCCTGTGGCCTCAAACCAATCGAACATTGAATTATCAATTGGTAGGCTTATTGGCGAGGACATTGGTGAACTAAGTTCATATAGTGTAGATCATGATTTCTGCAGTACTGCTGTGTGTTGGGTTGATGGTGACAGGCCGTCCGCTTGCACTGATAAACTGAAAAGCATTTTGGTCAACACAACTATTAA
Source organism: Sabellastarte sp. h YS-2021 (assembly GCA_964017235.1). NCBI lineage: Eukaryota > Metazoa > Annelida > Polychaeta > Sabellida > Sabellidae > Sabellastarte > Sabellastarte sp. h YS-2021. The sequence goes on from OZ024933.1 coordinate 16,692,715, forward strand.
CTCCATAGCGGGTAGTATTGCTTCTGGGGGAAGCAATACCGACCTCTCTATACATGATCTGGAGCAGCTTGTGTACAAGGTCGAGAACTAACAAGGGCTCTGGGATATAAGTACTTGCACAAATTCAGATATGGGAGATATATTTTACCTAAATAAAGTTTTTTAAAATACTGCAAACAGTGTTAGTTCTATTAATTTGTGGTTTGACTGTTATGCAAGTTTAGAAAGTACTGTTAATTCACAGGTTCTGGGTGGCATTGACCAAACCATAGATGTTTCAAATTTAACGCAAAATTCTACACTATATTCTGTTCATATGCTTAAGCAGAATATTGTTCAAGGTTGCTGTGATAGTATTTCCTATGGCAGTAATTTATCTGCGAATTATAATCATGGCTTCCTCAGTACAGTTAACAATGCTTTATATTGTACAGATAGTAGTTTTAATCAAGTTGTATCTAATACCATAAGGTTAGTAGGAAATTATGGTGACATTAATGTTAAATACAACGATAGTCATGATCAATCCGACAAACTGATGAAAGATTTTAGTTTTCTCTGGGCTACCAGACAGTTAAGCAAAGGTACCAAATATGTTAGAACTTTTGGATTTCTTCCTTTGAATAGTTAAAGCCTTAAGTGGTAATCAGGAGATTAATACTACAGATATGGTTGAATATGTTAGGCAATCAAATGAAATGGTTCGTAAAACCAATTGTTTCAATTATCAGCAAGCAAGAATCAAAGTTCCTTCCAATTTGAATATATGTAACTGGAGGAGGTACCTCAAGTATTATGATCTTAAAATTGTATGTGATTATTTGGAATTTGGGTTCCCTTTTAAATATTGATTATGAATTATTTCAATTTAATGAGAACGTTACCAACCATCCCTCTGCCAGGCGTGATATAGTGGGGGTAGATGAATATTTCGAGGCGGAAGTTGGGTACGATGGTAGGCCCCCTTGCAATGCAACCATTTGAAAAAATGCATTTTTCACCATTAATGGCTAGACCTAAGCCAGATGGCAGTACTCGTGTAATAGTAGACTTATCATGGCCTCATGGCAATAGTGTGAATAGCTGTGTCCCCATGGATTTCTTTGATAATATTGAATTTAAGTTAAAATATCCCACCATTGATAATGTGATCCAAAAAATTAGGGTCATGGGTTCGAAATCCTTATTGTTTAAGATTGATTTACAACGTGCCTTTTGCAATTTTTGTATAGATCCAGGTGATTATCATGTCTTGGGCCTCAGATGGCAGGGTATGACGTACCTTGACGTTGCGTTGCCTTTTGGATTCAAACAAGCGGCTTCGAGCTGCCAGATGGCCACAGATGCCATAATGTATCTTATGTGGACTCAGAATAATTGGATCATGGCCTACTTAGATGATTTAGTGGGAGTGGCTGATCCAGATAAGGCACAGGCTGCTTTTCTAACTTTATCCAATCTTCTTCAAGTGTTAGGTTTACCCATTAATGCTAAAAAAGTAGAACCACCTAGTCACAAAATTACTTGTCTTGGCATCGAAATCAAAAAACTATTCCTGATAAAAAAATTGAAAAAATTAAAACTATGTGTCACAATTGGATGTTTAAAAGTAAAGCAACAAGAAGCCAGCTTCAAAAGCTAGTTGGCAATCTCTTGTACCTTCATAAATGCATTCCACCAGCTAGATTGTTTACAAATCGTATACTTTCTGTGTTACGTAATGCCCCAATGTCAGGTATGGTAAAACTCAATGCGGCTTTTTATAAATATATTGCATGGTTTTGTGAGTTTTTGGTTGAATTCAATGGAACAGTAAAAATTCACCCTATTAATGTATTTACTAATCATATTTTTGTGGATGCATCATTAAAAGGTATGGGGGCAAAATTTGGAAATAAAGTTTATGGCATGCCTGTGGATAACCAACTCCTGGAAGTATGTACTATAGTTCATCTTGAGGCGGCTAATGTTATGTTGGCTATAAGAACTTGGGCAAAATTATTGTTGAATTCTGAATGTATTATTTGGTGTGACAATGAGGCTGTAGTTAATTCTTTCCAATCTTTTAGAATACGGGATCCATTTATAATGGCATGTGTTCTGTCAGTTTGGCTCACCTGTGCCATTTTTAATATTAAATTGGTAGTCAAGCATATTTCTGGAAAATCAAATAATTATGCTGATATTCTTTCAAGGTGGCACGTTTATAGAATGGTAAACAATCCACAGGTGGAATTAATTAAAAAATGTATTTGGTATGATCCAAAAGTACAGGATATGTTTCCAAACTTTAATATTTAATGACACCTACTGTACAGGAGGGGCTTACCCCTCTTAGTGTAGCATCAATACTGCCTTTCCCCTATGCTTTGTAGATAACAACCAACTACAGTGGCTGACAAAGCAAGCAGTGCAACGAGCTGAGAAGGGTTTGTGTCATCGTACCAGTACTGTGTATGCCAGTAGCTTCAAGCTCTTTGTCACCTTCACTGTGTATATGGGTATACTTCGACCTTGGACAGAGTTAGCAGTCATCACATTTCTTGAGTTCCTGGCCCAGAACTCCTTGTCTGCAGCTTCACTACAGAACTATGTAACTGTGTTAGGCCACTACTTCTCTATGTATGCCTGGCCGAAGGCTGCGTTGCAAGCTAGACAAACAGTATTGTTGATTAAATCTGTAAAAATGAACTCTGTGATGAAACCAAAGGTTAAAGGTGTAATGTCAATTCAAATGTTGAAAATATTGGTTGAAAGGTTACAGGTTATGCCAAATTATTTGACCTATAAAGCCATTATGTTGTTGGGGTTCTTTGGTTTTTTTAGGCTAGCATCTCTTGTCCCCACAACTGTGAAAAAATTTGATTCTTCTAGGTTTCCTTTGGTACGTGATGTTATTTTTACATCAAGTGGTATGCAAATTATTCTGAAGTGTGCAAAAAATATGCAGGCTCATGATGCATATAAGATTATTCATGTTCCAAAGCTTCAAGTTCCAGAAATATGTCCAGTTTTGACTGTCAAACGTATGTTAAAATATGTTAAGTCTCATCAAACTGACCCACTATTTCTTCTGGTCATTGATGACCAAAGAATTCCTATTACAGCATTTAAAGTTCGTAATGTTTTAACAGTAATGGTTAAACAAATGAAATTGAACCCTAAACACTATGGTTTCCATTGTTTTAGGCACAGTGGTGCCACTTTGGCCCTAGAATTAAAAGTTCCTCTCGAAAACATAAAAATTCATGGTCATTGGAAGTCAGATGCAATATGGTCATATCTGTCAGATACCCCAAAGGCTGCATCTGTTGTGGCTTCTGCTTTTCAACAACATATTACATAACCCCTACACTCTTATGAACTCTCTTGGCTTGGTACATTTCATTTGGCTGTGCTTCTTTATATAACATAACTCCAGTTTAAAGGTCATTGCAAGGTCAAGTTGTATAACATTGTGATAGCCCACCAGATGGTACTATTGGCATAGCTAGTTGATGAATTATCTAGATTTTGACCAGTACCTTGGGTTGTGTAGTTTTATAATGAAAGTAAACTTACTGGGTTTGACCTTGAACTGCAATGTCAGGTTATATGTACAAGAAGTAATCAGTATGTAACAATGCAACAGGTTAACAGGCATAAGAAATGTTCTTAAATAACTCTTAATGCATTGTGGTTCCTTAACAGTGATATAGTCTTATGTACTTGAAAACTTAATCAGGAACTATGTAAATAAAGTGTTAAAGCTAATTGATGGTAGTAACTAAAAAAGAAATAATCTATTAGTAGCAGTAACATTGTTTATTAACAAGTTTTAATGTGTAACAATACTAATAAATAAAGCCAAGTCAGTTTAACAGAGTTGTTTCCTTTCCCCATCCACAGGACTGTTGGGGGTAAATGTAATGGTATGGTCTTTTTCCATGACGCCAAATCACAGGTGGAAAAGAGTTACTTGATGCCTGTCTTACAGGTGTGGGTGCATATAACGGGGAAATGCCTATGCGATTTCTAGGAACTTTCAGGCCACTAATGGTCTGAGTATAACCCACTCAGAGATGCTCAATGTGCCTATTGTCTTACCAATTTTGGGAAATAAATGTCAAGACCAAAAGATCAAATTTAGTCTAGATAACAAAGCAGCAATATTTGCACTGCAAAGAGGAAAAATCTGGAATCCGTTTATGCAATCCGTAGCAAGGTCATCCTGGCTCATAGCTACAACCAAAGACATTCACTAACTCTACGAGCATGATTCAGAAACTGAGAGTGGTGTACCACATGCTACAGAAAGATTCATCTCATTATCACATCAGTTTCTATCAATGCCCCTTATACACTCAGATATAAAGTTAACTTTACTATTTCCATTCTACTCAGGTTAGTCAGACATGTGACAGGATGTTCATGGGGCAAGTGTATCAAGCGATATTTCTTCTGGATTACCTTGGGTTCCCCAGGCTTTCTAGCATGAACCCTTCTTCCCATCCCTCATTTGACCCAACCCACTTTCGCCATAGAAGAGATGTAATGTTTGCCCCTCCCCCCACTTGGTGTTCATGTCAATGTAAAGTGGACAAAAGTCATGCAGTGTTCCTCTAAGCAGCAGGTATCTCAAATTTCCACACTCCCAATTCTCCTTTATGCCAGTTTCTGCATTGAAAACCATCCTTTTCTCTTTGCTCCATGATCTGCTCCCTCCCTCTTTTCTCACCACTCCTTCCAATCACTATCCCTACGATTATTGCCACAATGACTTCTTTCATTCCTTGGTTTCAACTGTATATTTACTGAGATTTAAGGGTTTTTTCCGTTTCAGTTTTTATGTTAGTTATAAGCTTTATTGATGTTGAGGCATATCTGCCACAGTGGCCTAGCGGGTAACACACTTGTCTAGGAATTCAGAGGATGTGGGTTCAATCCCAGGTACAGGCAGATACATAGTGGCTCAGATGACCACTTAAAATGGCGGTCCTCTGTCATTGGGTCCTATCCCCAGTGGCAGGTTAAAGAACCTCAAGGACATTGATAAATGGTCATCCTTGAGCCTCTATCTTCCAGTTAGGGGAATGTGAGTTACTTGTGAGTTGGGGCTGTACCTGTACAGTCGGATTGGTTAAATAGCGCTTTGAGTCCTGTAGTATATGGAGATATTGAGTATAAATACATAATTATAATAATAACACAATTTACACTATGGGAGAGTGGAACTTGGACATTCACCAGTGGAAATTCAGCTGGGTTATGGCACCAATTTTTAACTCATTTATTAGGAGCCACGGTGGGAGAGTGGTAACACTCTCGCCTCTCACCTCTGAGAGTTGGGAAAGCTGGTAGTTGCTTGCTGTTGGTCGGCAGTTTACAGAACAGAACCCTGACGAACTGTATGTACTGGTTTCCTCTCCCCTTCCAACTACCTGTTGTGATATGACCTTTATAGTGTTGAAAGCGATGTAAAACCCCCAAAAATAAATAAATTTAACTCATTTGTTGAATCGTCAGCAAACACTGGGAAGTCTCTTACTTGTATTTTCATTCTGATACAGACAAGAGAAGTCTACTAAATTATTATGTGTTGTAAGTTATTTCAGCAAGTTCCATTAGCAGTCAATTTATTAACACAATCTTTCTCTAATCTAAGTTATATGATGAGACAGAAGATGTGTGAAAGTACATATACCACGTATCCTGTCAAACATTCTTGACCAGTCCATAACACACCAGTCACACTCTGAGGCTCCAGTGCTTTTGCATCCAAATGTCTGATTTGCACAATTTGTGTCAGGATTCCACATTACAAGCCCAAGTTCAGCAAAGATTGAAAGAATGTTCACAAACATAAAACAGGTTAAATGGCCAGATGACTTTGTTTTATCTGAATCAAACAAACATCACAATTCACATGATAAGATGTTTGATGTACAATGAGTGTTTTCTGTATCTCAAGGGAATAGAAAGCTGAAAATTAGAGACTACATGTTTGGTAGAACTTTTTGATGATGCATCTGTCCTGGTTACAGAGAACTGTTGTTGGGAGAATACCCCTTGTTTGCATATGAATATCTCTACTACCCCACTACCATTTTTTAACAATATTTGTAACACCCTTTTGTGTGTATACAGGTAGGATGGGACGTATGAGAGGCTTAACTGACAGACAGAGGCTCACATATGACCAATTATTAACATCACTGAGGTTCTTTAACTTGTTACTGAGTCCAGCATGCAATGACAGATCAACACCATTTTAATGGCCATCGAAGTCAATATAAATATAGCCTCAACCTTGGTTTGAACCCAGATCCTTTGGCATATACTTGGAAATGTTTTATTTATAAATAGAAAAGGTTTCTATGAAAATAAGCATGTATTCTTTATGTTACAAATCTTTAAAAATGTCATCTTTATTGACCTTTATGCATGAGTCGGGGATCAGGACCATTGTAGTGCGGGAAAATGAAGGATTGGTTAAACCTCCTGGATATGATGTGGCGACTGTGATGGCTGCTGCTATGGGGGCTGCAATGACTGCTGTGGTGGCTCTTGCTGGTGGGTGGTGGGAGGAGAGGTGGTGTGCTGCTGCTGTTGTGTGTATGGTTGTAGTGTGTCTATCTGCTGGTACTTCTGACGGACAGAATCTTCCCCAGGAGGCTTTACATTTGTGAAGGGGTTTTCTTCATCTCCCATGGTAGAACCAAGAGGCAGTAGTCTAAACTTTTTGTTGATATCGTGAAAAACAACTAGCTTAGGCATGTACAGGTTGGAGACCCTGGCTTGTTTGTGATTTTTGAATCATCTGTGTTTCAGTGATGGTCAGCTGCTAGTTGCTGTGGCTGGGTACAGTCTGTGGCACATATGCTGAACTGGCACCTAGTTGGTCTTGAGAATGTGCTCTACTAAGGCTGGTGGATTTTTCCTGTACTTTGCTCTGTATCCCACCTACAGTTCCCCCCACCCTGGGTAAAGTGAAGACAACTTGTTGACAATTAGTGATAATGTATGATAACACACAGTATGTATATATATATAACTAATCTATTAATATTTACCAATCATAACTGATATGCACTAATCTTGGTTATACAGAATATAAGGTGTAAAGTTCATCATTATCAACAGGCTTTTATAGTCATAACAGAATTAAATAGTTATAGTCACTAATTACAATTCAATTACATGTACCAATAATTTACAGTTAATATAAACACACCATGAAGCTACAATTAAAACTATACAGGATTATGTAAATACCAAATTACTGTGAATACTGAAATAGTTACAACATTGTGACCTTTGATGTAAAAGGTCACCAGTAAAGGTTATCTGGCCCAGGTAGGATGCCAGAGGATAGTGAAACATACATTATTATGTAATACATGTAATACATAATGCCTTCTATATATTAAAAACTGCAAAAACGTGTAAACTTAAAAATTTAAAAAGAGATTAAAAATTGAGTTCCAGAGGGAGTGGTGGGTGGAAAACTAAATTTTCCAACTGTCTCAGTGCCCTGCACTTTTCAAACTAATGTTTGGTTACAGACCCAAACCCCAAATTTATGTCCGATCCAATCAGATAAGTTGACCCCAGGTCATTGCTTTAGCGACTACTTCCATCCAGTAATGCTGTCAGTAATTAAAGGCCACCTCTTAGGGTGCCACTATGCTTGCCCGAATAAACCCACCTCTGAACCATAGTGAAGTGACCCAGTGGTGTCTTAATAGGTTTAGCACCTCACAGATATCAATTGCATACAAGGAACTCAAGGGAAGTTAAAACAAGATAATTTTATAACAAGGGTGTCCATCAAGAGGGAGGTCTATATAATGCTTGATGTGGCCCCGAGTTATCTGGGTTAGGCAGTCCAGGCTGGCCCCGGCTCCTCCTCTATCAATCTGCAAGCTGATTTCTTGACCCAGAGTTTACTTGGATTGCTTGAAAGTGACACTCTGAGCTGGACTCCATCCAGGCCTGACCCACTGAGTGGGAGGTTTCCATTTAGGATTGATATAGCTCACAGTTAAGTTAGGGTTAGGCAGTCCAGGCTGACCCTGGCTCCCTGGTTGACATTAACCTCTCACTTAAATCCTCAACCGACAGATTATCCCATCTCACACCTGAACTTGACCTTGATGTGACTGTTACCAGGTATAGCCACTGACTATGCTGTTTCCTTTATAAAAGCCTACTCACTAGCTAATAACATTACTTGTATTGGTAATTCAAATGTCTTAATGCTCATGTGCAATATGTGAATGGTGGTTTTAAAAATTCCATATCATACATAACATTTTTAAATGCCTTATTTCTCTTTCACAAGATTTTATCTAACATGTAAATAAAATTCCAGAACCAGAGTTTTACTTTGTTTATACCTACTTGACCTCTATCACCTTCAACCCTTGGGTACAACAACAGCCAGGCATATACTGGGTTCGACCATCCAACTGATATTCTTGGGGTCCAGTTTGTTACTATTACATTTCATTTTAAAATAAAACTGCTTTAACTACTAAATAAGCTTTATTTCTATCAATATATACGAGTTACACAGGATATATACTTATCTTCAAGATAGTTGAGAATACTGCTAACAGTGTAAAGACACACTACTTTGTTCAAGCAAATTCATTACTTGCACAATATAGAGAGATTTTCCCCTCAGTCAAATCAACAGATTGATTACTTCCTCTAGTCCTCTAGAGATTTCACACATGTTAAAGATATCAAGATTTGTTACATTATGCAGTGTCAATAAGATAAAGATTAGGACTTATGTTTGAATGATCTTTAAGATAGAACTGTACTTAGGAGATCATTGACCCGTTCCAATATTTCAATTTTCTGTGTAGTCTATTTATCAATATATTGAATAATTTATTTTCATGCAGCAGAAAAAATTGCTTTAGTAAACAAAATTCATTATTGCAGAATAAAATAGTGGAAAATATGAACTTACTGTGTTAACATCAAGAGGGGTTATATTAATAATGTCACTACTTCTCTGGTGCACAAGATATTTATTTCATTGAATATGATCCCAATTTTGTAATGACTGTCATGTGGATGTCTGCTCACATAAGTTATTTGCATAAAAAACTGAATGAAGTTTGCTGAAAGATTTCACCAGCACAAAAACATCAGATTCTTCTAAAGGAAGGAGAATCTGAAATAAAGCCATACTTATATCACAGAGGCTAACAATGTTATATCAACATACTTTTTTACTGAACAGCTATCAATTATAAAATATCAGGTATCCGTGTGTTTAATCTCCAAATTTGTGGATTCTAAGGTACACCATCCAAATTGTAATACATAAATCAGAAGTCATGAAACATAATAGGGCCTTTACCAAGGGATCATCAGTGTTGGGTAGTAAGAAAACCTAGGGAGGGAAAGACTTCTGAAACAGTTAAGTTTTAAGTCCCCTTTTGAAACATGAATGAGCAGTTCAAATTTTCAGTTGCAAATCATTCCAGAGTTTTGGAGCATCAAATGAGAAGCACTTGTTGATATGACCTTAAATTTATGAATTGAGGAGCTGCAGAAGGGGACTTTAAAAGACTTTAAGTCTTTTCTGGATTATTATGTCTAGTTTTAACTGCGGATGTATATAAAGACAAATATGGGGGTAAAGTACTTCGACTTGCAAGTGGTAAGGTACTTATGTATGAGTACCAGGGTTTTCAGAATGATTTGTTGTTTAACAGGAAGCCAGTGGAGAGACTTCAAGATTAGATTGACATGAGAAAATATGGAAGCACCAGAGACAAAGTGTGCCAAACATTTGGTATATTTTGAAGCCTTGTGATATTCTTGGTAGACAAACTGCGAAACAAAGAACTGCAATAATCCAGATGACTACTGACCAATGCTACCATAACTGAGACATCATGGAGAGAGAAAGCATCAAATGTGAAGCAAATTTCAAAACAGGTTAGCAAAACAGGATTTTCTTATTTTCAAACATCCTCGTATGGATGTCACTCAAACAGGCCTTAAGCTGGTGAACTGAGTTTGCACAATTTCCAGGAGACAGATGAATGAACAACTGGGAATCATTAATGTAAAATTGGTATTTGTCTATATATTTTGCAATTACCTGACTAAGAAGAACAACAAGCAACCAGAGCCCTGAGGTACTCCAAAATTAAGTTTGAAACATTCAGAGATGACTGAGCCAATTTAGCAAATTGAAAATGATCCAGAAGATATGTTGTAAACCACTTTAGGACAGTTCCAGCACAGCCAAACCTTGTTAACAGAGAGATAAGGAGTGTATTATGGTCGATGGTTTTAAAGGCGGCCAACAGTTAAAGAAGGACCAGGGCCGTGGGCATACCCTTGGACAACGACAAGTGTATCTCATTCTGAATGCTCAACAGGGCAGTTTCAGTTTCCTAGGTCAGATGAAAGGTCAAGTGAAGGTCAGCTCCGCTTTGAGCACCAAGCCATGCTGATCACAGCTTCCTAGGTCAAATGAAAGGTCAAGTGAAGGTCAGTTCTGGTTTGAGGAATTTATTTACATGTTAGTATAGTTAATGACAAAGTTTTAAAAGATTTCAATAAAATTGGAAGATTTTAAAAACACCATACAATAAAACACACTATCACAGGAGACATATCACAGGTAAGTACAACTTGTGTGAGTTACCATATACATAAAAGGAAGACGCGCTTCATGGTATTATTATAAAGAAACGTTCTTATGAACTCACAGCAGCTCGTGCCACACCATTTCTCAGTCTTTATAAGAAGCCGTTCTTATTGACTCATAACAGCTCGTGTAATAGTATTTAATATTCATTTAGTATCTTGTATGTATGTCATGGGGACAATATCGGCCTCAGGCCGGATCCGACTTGGTAGCAGTGAGAACAATCCGAGAGGGGGCTACCAGGGTATTGCCTGGCCCTGCCTTGAGCCTACAGTATCTGTGCATTGTTAGTGTCATAATCGAGAGGGGGTCATCTAAGGTCAGCTTGGAGCCGCCTAAGGTCAAATCTGACCTAGTAGTGTCCACCACAGTTCCTATGTACCAGGGTGGGAGGAGGGGAATAAATTTCTTCAGATCACTTGTTTACTCTTCAAAATCTTGATTCAAAATGGCCCCAAGTTTCTGGGGCTATGAATTAGAACCCCAATTGAATCTGATTGGTTGTTATGTAAACAACAGGTAAGGTGTTAATGAAATACCTAAGAATTTAAGGTAGACCATAAACTGACCCAGCAGGCCCCCCCCTTTCAGAGGCCGTGCTGATCACAGTTTCCTAGGTCAGATGAAAGGTCAAGTGAAGGTCAGCTCCGCTTTGAGCACCAAGCCATGCTGATCACAGCTTACTAGGTCAAATGAAAGGTCAAGTGAAGGTCAGTTCTGGTTTGAGGAATTTATTTACATGTTAGTATAGTTAATGACAAAGTTTTAAAAGATTTCAATAAAATTGGAAGATTTTAAAAACACCAAGCCCAACTAAAGGTTAAGTGGGATTATGCCCGCAAAAGTTGTGGGTATAATCGAAGGAGCCAAGGAGGCGTTCTGGAGATAGGTCCAAACTGCATCACTCCTCCATAAACCATGGGCCATTATGTGTTGGAGCTGAATGTTATTATCATAGGCTAATGTCGCTCCAGAACGCCTAAAGATATGAAAACTATGGCCCAAAAGTGGAACACCAATGTGTAATAGGACTTTCCTGAGACCAAGTCTTATTGTTGTATCAATGACGGGATGGTAGGGGGGGTCCTTGTGAACAAACAAAGGAAAAGCAGGGGGTAGGTGCCTTGAGGCTAGTAGCTGTTGTATGGCCCTGACTGGACATAAGACCTTGTTCTGTAAAGCTGGGATTTGAACAAAATGATGTGATTTATTGTCCTGAAGGGTTTTTGTCCATTTGATTAATATATGAGCCCCAGGATGATGGAAAAGAACATCCTGTCTAAGGATATGCCTATTAGGGTCAAATTTAAACCTGGAGTGAGGGGCCATGTTGGACATCCTGAAAAAGGCGAAGAAAGCTGTTAAGAATATGGCTCTGAATAAGAGCGGGTCGTCCAGGATTTCACAAGTTCGTGAGATCGCAGCCATAGTTGACAAGTCAAAGACACCCCTGGAGGTAGGTACGAACTGAGAATTGATAGATATGCTTCTCAAGTAGTCACGAACTAAATGGTTGGTGAAGGGGGGCAGAGGCCAATGAAACCTTGTTGCTGAGTGTTTTAAAGATGAGAGGTAATTAAGAATGACTTGATGAGAAAATGAATTCACATGAAGGAATTCTAGAAAAGCTAATAATGAATGAACAGAGGGAGTTGGAGGAAATTACAAAGGATCAAGGTCAAAGTAGTGTGGAGGTATTGTATCCCATATATAGTTCTTTTCAAGGTCACATAAAGTATCTGAATTCACTGGCTTGTCTGAATATAATCTAGAAAGAGTATCTGCTATCTTGTTGCCTGTTCCTGGGATATGAGAAATTATAAGGTTTATGTCATACGTTGCTGTAAGAAACCATATATTCCTAATGCAAAGGGCCAGAAAACTGTCTCTGGTTTTACCGGTCTTGACCACCTGAACCACTGCAAGGTTATCACATCTGATGGATATGGAGCCATGTTGCCAGAAGGTACCCCAAGTTCGTAAAGCTATCACTATGTTGAGCATTTCATAGTGAACAATTGTGAGTTTAAGGTCAGGGCAATTATGTATGGGTGTAGCGTATACTCAGTCGCGCCATACTGCCCCCATACCTGTTAAACAAGCATCTAGGAAGAGTGATTGGTTATCATCCACCTTTGACTTCTTAATGTAAGAAATACCATTAAAAGATGGTAAAAAGGCTATAAACCATTGAAGATCTTTATGAAAATCAGGGGTCAACCGTATCTTCCTAAGATGAGCATTAGTACGGAAAAGGTCCAACATTCTGTTAATGAAAACCCTAGAAGGTTTAACACATTTCTGTATATATATGAGTTTACCTAATAAGGATTGGAATGCTTGTTTAGTCAGAAAAGTCTTTTTACTGACCGCCAGACATTCTGTATGAATGTCCTTGACCTTACTGAGCAATACTCATGGTGTTATTGTCCACATCAATATCAATACCCAAACATGTGATACGTTTCATGGGAGGGGTTAGCTTGTCCTTGTTTAAAGGCAAACCCAGTTCATGAAGTAGGTCGCACAAGAGTGTGAATTGCTTTTCAGCTTTAGACCTTGAGGTGACCACAATGTAATCATCAATGTAGCAATGTAACTTAAGTCCCCGCTTGGCCACAATGTGAGCTATAGCATCGGATAAAAGCTGGAACGATCCAGAACCGTGCGTCCATCCGAACGCGATCGCTAGATCAATATAGAATGCGTCACGCCAGTGAATTCCCAGCTTAAGAGCATCAGCCGGATCAACCCTGAGGTTGCGGAAAGCACGGGCTACATCAACTTTAAATAGTACGACGTCACCTTTGGCACCTATGATGTCTTGTGTTATATTGTCAATATTGGGAAATTTTAATGAGAACGTGCTTGAATCGAATTTCTCTTTGTTTACATGGCTGTTAACTGACTGGCCATAAGGGTACGAGAGATTTAATATTACACGCCTCTTGTCTACATCTTTTGGTCTAGTTAACAAAGGTGAACAATGATAGTGGTCGTGTTCTATATTGTTTACCGGGCCTAATAAAGCCCCTAATGCTTTCTCTTTGTCCAGGTATTCTTGCACCTGGCTAGGATATTGTGTTGCAGAATAATGGTTAATTACTGTTTTATTGGATAATTCATGTGCCTTCTCCAGTGACAATGGATAACCGAATTTTATGTACTGGAGGACGCGTTTATCCGCATAATCTTGCAGGTAATGTTCCCACGCTTCTATATTGAGGCCTGATTCGATTGGTATTCTCGCCATCCTGTAATTTGGAACACCTGTATTTATGATGGTATCTGCAATGTTCAATAGCTTATCAATAGAATCAATTTTGGTGGGTTCCCTATCTGGGCCCACAAATGAAAAGTCAGTAGCTTCGAGATTTAAAAATCCAATTTTCTTGTTCTGATAATTGAAATCAGTTGCTGTTCTATCATCCGAACGCCACTCCCCATCCATTGGACGGTGTACGTGATCGGCGAGCTTAGTCGAGGATATAGCCTGGTAAGGGTCGTCACTAGCTTGTGAAATTTTCATATCAATGCCTAATTGGTTTGTATTACAACCCTCACCATCTATATCCGTATCTTGAATTAACACATCAATGATATCAGTGATATGATCTGTATAGCTGCAGCCATATTTTTTGTAAGCTGCACCGTCTTGACAATAATTATCATAGACAATACTAGGACTACTGCAATTATTGCCCTCAGGACCACAGTTACTATTATTTACAGCTACCGTGTGAATGGTGACAGTCTTAACAATCTGCAGCATGCCATCTATATGCCCTATATAAGGAGTCAGAGTATGCCAACCACCCTGATTAGATTGTGCATACAAATAGTAACCTCTGATTCTGTCATCAGACTGGCTATGAATGTAAACCACCTTAGCCCATTGCTCATTTACATAGGAACAGTAGTTGGTGAAACTCATGGTGCATTCTTTGCTGTCACATACATCGTAACTATCTGTGTGGTCATGATGCCTTGGTAATCCATCATGATCAATCTCATCATACATAACCGCAGTGTGGGTATGGTTACTCTGTTTATCATAAAGCAATATAGTGACATTGTTATCATGATGCATGGCATAGCCCTGGGGGTAATATTCGCACCCAGGGGCCATATAATAGTGATAATAAAACAAAGAGTTAGGTACATGTACACTACCAACACAATAGCCATTTTCATTGCTCATACTATTCACATTATTACTGTTCATAAAAGTTCTGTCTATAATGTTACATTTATCAAAGTTTAACACATTTTTAGTGTCATTAATGTCCTTCTGATTTATAGTATTCAAAATTACATGCTGATTGTCTGTCTTTTCAGGAATTCCTGGGTTCGAACCTTGCGACATCGCCCGAGGGTGATTCAGGGGTCGACCAAAGCCCTATTTTGTTGTCACAGATCTCTGATCCTGGTAACCAGTAGAACTGCGGTGGAAACATTTAAGTTCTGTGTGTCCTAACGAACGTCCCTGTTTGTAACAATGGCTACAGTAATGCTTGTAGGCCCCATGATGCGTTTCACTGGTACACGTGCCCTCGTTGAAGTAGCGACAGATCCTGACCTTAGCTCCCGATGCTGCCACGGATTGTGTGTTATGCATAGCTAACTGCGAGTTGCTAATTCTGTTTATCGACCACTGCATGCTGTCAGCCCAGCTCAACCTTCCCTCCTCGATGTCGGTCATTGAGACAGCCCAAGCTGACCTCACGGCAGGCCACGGAAGGGACACGGCATCCTTCATTGATGTTGCCATCTGAGATAACATATTCCTGGACAATGTGTGGTCCTCAATTAATAAGATGTTAGCTAGTTGACCAGATACCCATTGTGCTAGAGTTAAATCGTCATACGCGGGTTTTCTGAGGTGTGATGCAGAAACCAGCCCCTCATTGGGCCAGCGAAACTGGGGCCCTAAGGATGTCGTATCAGTTGTGTTGTACCTGCCAGATTTCTTTCTAATAACAGTGCTCTTACCTTGAAGAACCTCTCTGTCTGCTTGCTGCTCATAATTCGCTAACAGCTGTGAAACTGCAGTAGAGATACTGGGAACTGATCTCAACACATCCACCTTGGGCACTATTGCATCTCTGGCCTGATTCACTGCCGTTGGAGGTCGTGTGTATACCGTACTGGAACCGTGGCCCTCGGTATTCGTCGTGGCGAGTCTAACGGAACTGGGTTGATGTAATGGTGGAGCAGTAGACACTGATTGCTGGGTGCTGGCCACCTGTGTATGATTTCTCAGAGGAATGGTGGGTGAAGTCAGGGGTGTGGAACTGACGCTACCGCGCTCAAACCTGTCCATTCTTCTTGTTAGCTCCTGGTTGGAAGCGTCAAGTTTGTTTAACATGTCAATAATAACCTGGCCAGTCGACGCAGATATCTGTGAGTGAGAAGAGGAAGTGACAGTACTTACTGACGCCTGTTGATCTGGTAACTGTAAATAAGAACCGTCATTTAACGACGCTGCTTTAGATTTCTTCGTTTTCCTGGGTGAAGTTCTGGCTTTATCAGAAGCCCTCGTTTTCCTCTTCCCCTCAGTAGCAGGGGACTTCTTACGATGTGCTGGCATATCCAATATTGTAAAACACTAAAACTAGAAAAACTTAGAATAAATTTCTTCAGATCACTTGTTTACTCTTCAAAATCTTGATTCAAAATGGCCCCAAGTTTCTGGGGCTATGAATTAGAACCCCAATTGAATCTGATTGGTTGTTATGTAAACAACAGGTAAGGTGTTAATGAAATACCTAAGAATTTAAGGTAGACCATAAACTGACCCAGCAGGCCCCCCCCTTTCAGAGGCCGTGCTGATCACCATTGCACATTTTGAAGAGATAAATTGACCAGTTTAGTTAATAATGGAAGGAGAATGTCTATACATCTTTTGACCAAGAATGTTGACCAAGGGTCTAAAGAGCACGTTTAAAGAGCTGGAGATTCCTTAATGAACTTAAAGACTTCACTTTTGAGAACCAACTGAAAAGAACTTAAAGAGGGTGGTGTCTTTTCTAAAGGAACAAACAACATGTGCAATTTCTGAAAGAGTTTCTAATTTTTGCTAAACTTGTCAATAAAAAGTGCACCAAACTGATTAGGCAATGATATTTCATTAGTGCAGGATGTAAGGGTAGAGACCTGGGACCTCCCCAATACCTTGCTCAATGCTCACCACAACTTCTTTCCATTGCCATTATTTTCTTTGACTAAGTCCTGATAATATTGTCCCTTATTCTTGTTCACTAGATGGTTATGTCAATTAATTTGTTGTCAAAGATGGGCACGGTTTACTGGGAATTTGTCCCTCCTCCAAGTTGTTCATATCATCTTCACAAACATTTTGTGGTTCTGAACTCATTTGTTATCCAGCCAGGTGCAGTTTTGGTGAGGCACCTTGTTTTCATGGGTGCATGAACATTAAGATATCTGACAGACCAGATACATATTGTTCATAGAGTGTGTCTATGTCGTCTAATGGAAAGGCAACAAATGCAGAGGCTGCTAGATCTTTACTAAGTCTATCAATATTGATCTTGTGATATTGATGGAAGGTTACTACTTTATTCTGATGTTTCCCAGAGACAGAAAATCTACTGAGCAAGACACGATTTTTTTATCACTGATGAAGCATGAACCTCTGATATAGCCGAAAATTCTGTAGGAGCAAAAAATAAATCCAAGTAGGAACATGAAGATGCAGAATCTACATGAATATTAACATCACCACAAACTAGAAAAAATGAGGATAAGGACAACAGAAAACCAATGTGTGACAAGAAATCTTCTAAAAAGATTTAAAATGAGGAAGTCGGAGGTCTGTACAATGCACCAAATATGATCCTACAAGAGTCAATGAACAGACAAAGAAGTATTTACAGATAATTACATCATGTCATAACAAACTGAATTGATATGCCATTACTTGAAAGATTCCCATTACGTATATTTTATATTTATTATTTGTGGGCCCCCATCCAAAATGAAACGAGATTAAAACCCATATTTACATAGCCGTATTGTTAAAATATTCGTATTTTGAGAATATTCTTGTAAATGGTTTATATGAAAATGTAAAAAAATCTAAAACAATAATAAGAAAATGTAACAAAAGCAAAACATAACAATGAT
This sequence comes from Sabellastarte sp. h YS-2021, assembly GCA_964017235.1. Classification (NCBI taxonomy): domain Eukaryota; kingdom Metazoa; phylum Annelida; class Polychaeta; order Sabellida; family Sabellidae; genus Sabellastarte; species Sabellastarte sp. h YS-2021. Next base: position 16,710,524 of record OZ024933.1, read on the forward strand.
GAATTTACTAAATACTACATTTTTTACTATTTTTTACTTTGTTATTCTAATATTCCATAAAATGAATTTGTATTCCTGAAAACACTTCTCTTATACTTATTTTTTAAAACTTCTGCTTTCTTGAAGGATTTTAATAATACAATGCATTGTTATAATGAAGAATGTCTATAAATATAGTTTAAATGAACCATGCTGACAAGTGTAGATTTCCTTTGGTTAAAAGTATGAGACCTTCAGTATTCACCCCTGTGTTTGAAGCACAGTCACGCATTACTAGAAGAGAATAAAACTTTCCTTAAAGCTTACTTTCACAAAACTATGCTACATTGAATATAGTATTTTAATCAAATGACCTTTACATGTTACAATAATCTTAAGGACCATTCATTAAAACAATCCTCATGCAAAACCTATAGAAAGAGAAAATTGCTAACTTACAACAAATGAAAAATCTTTGTAATTTTTTGTAACTAAAAAATATTTTGTTTACACTGGTATTTGTATCCCTCTAAACCGATAACATCTTATCAGTATAGACCATCTGTCCATCTAATATCTTGTCATACGATAGATCGCATCCATGATTGCAGATGTATCTGCAAAATGATCAACTAACAAATTTGTTATTACTAGGCCACTACAATTTCACAGATACTGAAAATATTAGATCATACAATCACTTTGAAATAACATATTTGTAAAGTTGTAAGTAACTGAAGTCCCAATCATTCTTTTGTAAAGGCCTTTGTTAGATCAATGTTGATACTCACAAGGTAATTGTTAACAATTAGACATAAATCTAGTGGTTATACAAATAAGAAAAATACAATGCAATGTGACAGCTACTAAGATACAGGAAATTGCTTACGTATATACCTTGCATCAGATACATTGAAGTATTATAGTATTGTTATTAAAAGATTGCACAGGTCACATCACACGTTACAATTGAATAGATGGAAGAAAATAGTGAATCATAGTAGGTCACTTATCTTTGAGAAAAAGCCAAACTTGAACAGTTAAGTCAGATAGAGGTTCTATTTACACAGATAATTAGATTATGTTTTAAACAAACTGAATTAATATACTGTTACTTGAAATAGTCCCATTGTGCACATTTTATATTGATTATCTGTGAACCCCCATCCAAGTGAACATACAGTGAGAATAAAACCTGTATTTACTTGTATCTGTATTATTAAATGGAAGACGGTTTATATAAAAAATGTAAAAATAATCAGACGAAAAATGGCAAAATTTAACAAGTTCCAGCCACTGATATAAAATTCTTATTTTATAAAGTTTGATGTCAAGTATTACCATCATAATGATTAACTACTAAATACTACAATTTTTTCTAATTTATGAAAAATAGTTATTGAAGCTATATATATTTAGTTAATTTCAACTTTTTTATTCTTTAAATTTGTATTTCTACACCTTTTCTTATACTTAATTTTAAATAGTCTGCTTTCCTGAAGAATTTTAACATTACAATGTATTGTTTTAATGAAGAATGTACATAAATGTAGTTTATATATGAACCATGCTGACAAGTGTAGACAAAAGTATGACTCTTTCAGCATTCACCCAGTTTTTGAAGCAGTCACTCATCACTAGGAGAAAAAAAAACTTTCTTTAAAGCTTACTTTCACAAAACTATGGTACCTTATATAATATTTTTATTATAAACCCTCTACAATAACCCTTAAAAACATTCATTAAAATAATCATCATGCTAAACCTATAGAAAAAAGAAAACTGCTAGCTAAAAATAAATGAATAATCTTTGTAATTTTTTATAAAATTATATAAAAACAATGCAATTACACTGGGATTTGTATCCCTCTAAACTGATAACAGCTTATCAGTATAGACCATCTGTCCATCTAATATCTTGTCTAAGATAGATCACATCCATCCTTATAAATGTATCCGCAAAGTGATCAACTAACAAATTTGTTATCACTAGGCCACTACAATTTCACAGAGAAACTGCAAATATGAGATGACATCATCACTTTGAAATAACAAAAATGTAAAGTTTTGACTGAGTGAATTACAATCATTCTTTTGTAAAGGCTTTTGTTAGATCAATGTTAATATTTATAAAGTAATTGTTAATAACTATGCAAAAAGTCTAGTGTTAATACAAGTATAAAAATACAATGCAAATGTTATGGTGCAGCTACTAAGATATAGGAAATTGGGTAGATTTAAGAAAACAGTGCATAATAGTAGGTGTCCTATCATTGAGAAAAATGACACTTTGGATAGTTTGGTCAGACAATTTTAGTTCTATTTATATTTTTGAAGATCATTGGTTTTACATATGCGTATAATGTTATATGTTTTTTATCAATTTAGTTTAAATTTGTTTGGTTACTTCGAAAACATTGCAAGATTTAAATTTTGCTATTCTTACTGCATGAATAGTTATAATAAAACAGTGTTACAACTTTTGTATAAGCATTTTGTATATATATCTGTAACATATCAAATTACTTATATTACATAAAATGTCACCATCTTCATTCATATAATCTACTTTCATAAATTCGCCACAGGTGTTTTTCATCATTTTCATCCTCTCCACATTTTGCCAGATGTTTTTTGGAACACACACACATCTGCATACTTCTTGGTGTTAGATGCTATTAAGCTTCTATTTCTACAAAAGAGAATATTTTAATATGACATATATATATATCATTACAATAAAATGACCTCTTATTATTTTAGGTTGAAGCAAGTGTGACAATCATGGATCATTACCGATATTTACTTCTGGGAGGGCTGCGTTGATTTGGCTTGGTTATTTGTCCATTAAATTGTGTATTTTACTTCAAAGTAATCCAGTTTTAGACCTTAAAATTTATAAGGCACCAAATTACTGCAGTCACTACAAATGGGAGAAGTACTATAGCTTGGGTGTGAGCTTGGGATCAATCTTTTCCTTCTTGGACAGCCAACTGACAGAAGGATATTTGTGTGGTGTGAACTTTAGTTATACAAGTTTGATATTTAAGCATGAACTCTGGTGAGGCTCACCCTTCTAGAGATCACTTTTTTCTTTTCCATTTGTCTCCAGACTTTCATGAATTATGGTGTAGCATGATGAGTACCTGTGTCGTCACTGAAGTTAAGCAGCAATGGGCTACATTAGCACTTGAATGGGTGAGTGCCTCAGTACACTTTTCGTGTCTCTGATGGCTTTGTGGGTCATGTTAGTAGACCAAAACCCCTTCAGTCATGTTCTTTATTTTACTAACATATCTAATGGAAAAGGTGGGTCCCTCTGCCATATTTATCAAATTTGACTAACATCCTGTTGCTCCTAATTTTGATCTAACCAGTTAAGAAATATGTTAAGTGGCGATTTGGGTTATATAGTTATACAGTAGCCACTGTAAACTGTATTTCCTAAAATCCCTCAATCTTACCATGCAAAAATTTCATTCATCTTACGTAGTGGCAGGGCCCTTAGATTGGTGGACTGAAACCTTCCGGAATAATGCCCTTTCATAATGCATTTAGTAGGTTTTTCACTCTTCTGCATTGTCTTTAACCAGGGCATGGATGCAGCTTAGAAGAAGCAGATGTCATCGAAGGGGTCATTGGTGTAGATATCAGATTGGGTCCTAGATATGGGTATATTGATCCTAATGTTAGTCATTCCATCATTTTAGGGTCATTAATCATCAGGATTGGTTGATATTTATTTATTTATCCACACTGTGCCAAAAAGTCTAGTGTCATCTGCAGCCAAAACATGTGACCTTGATCCCATTTCAACTTCAGATAGGAAGTGTGCTGATACATTCAAAAATCCTATCACTAAAGTACTAAATCATGGTAGTTTTCCATTTGTTTTATAAAGGTCTGTTACTCTCCTTCTCAACAAAACCATGTTTGGACAGAAACATTCTGAACAATAATAGACCTGTGTCCAAATTTTGTTTTATATCAAAATTTATTGAGAATGTTGTGGGTAAACAGGTAAATGACTTCATTAGCCAAAACGGGAGCTCCAGTGTCCATCAGTCCACATACATGAACTTTCATACCACAAAGACCGCACTGCTCAAGACAAAATATAACCTTACTACCTCCGTGCACTCAAGAAAGGCAATTACTCTAGCATTGAAAGATCCTTCTGCAGCTTTGGACACCATAGATCATTCCATTTTACGTGATTGTCTAAATCACTGGTTTGAAGTAGATGGTAATATGCGTATGCGGATAAATTCCTACCTTACTAATCGCAAATGAAAAATGAAACTAGGAGCCAGTTTGTGATTTTTATCTCCCTTTAGGCAACTCCAATGATTGTATGTCTTCTTTTATTCATGCTACCCCTAGTCAAGTCATTCCAAGTTTTAATGTTACATACCATGTGTATGCTGATGACACCTAGATATTTTTAGCAATAGATTCTAGAAATTTTGACTCCAGCATTGCCAGTAGCGTAGGAAGCAGGGGGGCCGGGTGGACATGGCCCCCCACTTTTAAAAGTGGGGGCCATCATATCTTTTGGCCCCCCCACTTTTTGACATTGGAAACCCATGATATTTGATAAATTTTGGAAATATTTTCAAGAAATTCACACTCTATCAGGGTTAAATATATTTTGAGATTAACTATTTAAACTATTTAACCAGATGAATCAAACACAACTTAAATTTATGAAAAATATAACCTTAAGCATATAATATTAAGAAACATGCCCATGTAATTCAAAGTAAAATGAGATACTGATGTGGTATCCACTGTATGTTTTAAATATATTGCTAAATTTAAGAGTAATGTCACATCCTTTGACTGTTGTTAGGGACTTTATGATGTCATTGCAGTGTGTAGTAGGTAACTGAGACGTAAGAGGATGTGGTCTTGAAAGTGTTTGTAGTATCCCAAATGTAGTATATATTACTTTTTAAAAAAACTTATGTTTTGACAGAAAGGCCTATCAGACAGTACTATACTTCAACTAGAGTGATTTTGGTTTGCATCCTGAGCAGTTTCCTATCTGCATTTTCTTTTGCAAAGATGGATACATAAAATGAAAGTTGTTAATGGTATTTTAATTACATGAAAGAGGTTTTTGAAGGTATGCTATAGATGGGGGGTCATCTGTAGCCAAAACGGGGATGTGTATAACTTGGTTACATGTAGTGTCAATTTATGGGAGACCTTTGTAATTGGATTTTTGAGTATTATAATGATGGAAACAAGCATATGATTCATAAAGCCCAATCATGCTGCCATCGCCACCACATAGATTTGTTTCGGCATGTAATAACTTTAAAAATATTTTACTTAGAAGTTTTAAATTTGGCATGTAGGTAACATAAGTTACATTGTGATATTCAAATTATAGGTCATCAAAAGATAAATGCATTTATATAACTTTATTCTTGTTTCTTTCTAAGGCTTTGGGGAAGAACCACATTGCTTGTTTTCCAGTTCTACATGCATAGTACATCCATTTTTTGCAAGGGGGAAATGGCCATTGATTCAATGACTTTTTCTTATGTTGTGCCTGGCCCAAGTGATTGTTTTCATGGGATGCCAAATCCAGTCATTTTGTAGCCAGTGACATTCATTGTCCAAGCCTCCTAATATGTTTTAAGTGAATAGCCCACTGACACTATTAATGCTTGACTTAAGACCCAGGTTCACAACTTATTCTTAAAGCACTTTATTCCCATAAATATATAGTAAGTTTGCAATACAACAAAGGTTAAAGTATTGGGTTTACATCCCATTCAATAGCCAGAATCATACAGGGATAGGCCCTCAGCATTGCCACATGTGGGATTTAAATTCATTACCACAGAGATGGCTGCCTATGATTAGATGCCGAATACAACTATAACAAACTTTTATACAGTTTACATTTGACTATTTGAAGATTAGTGTGGCTCCAGAATGGATATGGGTTTAGGGATCCTGTGGCTTAATGAAGGTCTTCTTTGAACGATTCTCTGGTATCTGAAGGCCCCACCCTCGAACTACTTCTCAAATTTTGCTAATTTTAACTTGCAAGTTGGAATTTGATCAGTTAGTGTTTAATCATGCTACTGTTTTAATCAAAAGTAACCATTGTTTTTTTGTATTTTCTCAATGATACAGTATCTTCTGTTAATGTAAAAGTTTGTTGTATATTCATGGAAGATTCATTTAAGATTAAAGACAAATTTTTCAAATTATTTCGCAGGGTATGCCCACTTTACTTTTGTTCTGCAAAAATGAGACTAAAATGTTGAAAGAATATCTTTTGGACTCAAAAAACACAAATATTACAAAAATGTTTACATTTTTACTTAACATCCCCTTGACTCCTTGAGAAATGGTACGTATCACTTCTACCGGTGTCATAAGTTAACACGTCAGCCGAGTTTAACTTTGCCCCCCCACTTTTCATATGCTTCCTACGCTACTGATTGCTGATTGTCTTTTTTTATTCTGAAGTGGAAGAATGGTGTAAATTTGAAACTAAACCCTGTTGGTGATAAATACCAGAGTCACTTCACCAAAATTTCCTTTGACTTTCTTTCAAAGCTGTATTTTATTGGCAGTCTAAGTAAGAAATCTAGGAGTCACTTTTGACTCAGAATACACTTTTTTCCATTTTTTTCGGAAATTTGACTATCCCTTCTTGGACAGCAGTTCCTTACAGACCCTTTTCATCAACTTGGCGCTTTATAAATGCTTCTTACTACTACTACCACTACTCCTAACATTGCTTTTGACACCCTTATAGGTAAGGTCTGCCATATCTGTTACTATCAACTCAAGGATTTGTGACATATCAGTAAATCCAAACACTGCAGCTCCTGTGGCAAATGCTATGGGCTGTAGTGACTAGACTACTGTGATTCTATACTATATGTAGTCAGCCGGGCCAGTATGGCTAAGCTTCAGAAAATTCAAAATGCTCTCTGCTACATTGTTGTCACACTGAAGAGAATGAATCACCTGACACTCTTTATCCATTGGCTTCCCATTTCATATCATATCATTTTTCTAAAATAACCTTCTCACTTTTAAAGCCATAAATTCTCCTAACCTCTGTATTTTCTATCCTGCATCAAGTCTAGTCTGACTTGTTGAAACTGACTATCAGTTTCCTCAGTCTATCCCAGAAAGGCCATAGGCAGACATAGTTTATCTAAGTCTGCATCAGTAGAATAGAAATTAATGTCAGATCGCAATACTAACCCATCACCATAGTCATCCTCCCCTATTAACCTTGTTAGGTTATGACCATGCTCAGTTTCTTCACTGTTCCTTTTTTGTTTCCAGTATATTATAGGGACCTCATCAATTTCGTGCTATATAAATGTTTTTATTATTATTACATATTATTATTTTTCTGTCTCTCCTGGTTTGGTTTTCGCCTTGGGCAGTGGTGGAACACTGTCAGATTTCTTGATTTCAGTGACTTTCTCAGTGAACCCTCCCGGGCTGTGAGAATCACTCCATGGTTTCCAAGAGATCAGTGTTACATAGTTGGGCACTGTGCCAGTGTATTATGATTTAGTCTGAGTAAAGTGTTGTGTTTGTATTGTGCCACATAAAGACCTTGAGTTATTGATTTTTCTGTATTTCACAGAAGTGATTAAGTAGTATTTTTGTTTGTTGCACTCTGCATGAGTGGTCTATTTAAACACATGGGGAAACCCTCTAGGCCTCTATAACTTCCTCCGTTGTTTTGTAACCATCTGGTGAATTCTATAACCTTCTGGCTATTTCCTTAGTTGTGTATAAGTGATGTAAGCCTGATAATGTATGATTATTGAAGTCGCTATGCTTCAAGTGGATAAATACTGCTAGACATATATACATTTCTGGTGAACTTTCATTGGAGTGAACTGGATATAGTGTGTGGATCTACAAGACAGTAGATTTGTTGTACTTGGATATCGTTTATGTTTTGTAATGGGCAGCACCTTTGTGCAGACACTCTACACATCTAGGTACAGAAATTTGTGTGTTACTGAATCCCGAACAGATAACAGGACAGATTGCTGGATACAGTGGACAAACTTAACTGTGAATTACGTGGGTAGGGGACTGTGGTCAGCTAAGGCTGGTTTCATTATTGTAATGCTGTAATACTTTACAAACTATTGAGAGCATCTAAGTTGACTGGAATCATTATTTTAATTTTCAAATAAATTGGTTAAGTAAAACTTGCTTCTTCCCCTTTCAACTTAAAAGCAACGGGTAATTGCTACCGCTATTGCCACACAATCCTAACAGCAGGGTCCTTTTGGTATTGGGCAAAAGATTGGGTAAATGTTTCAGGTTGGGTTTTGTGTAAATTGAAAAGTTTGGGTACTAAACTATAATATGTGGTGTATTGCTTACTTTTAACTGTAATGTTAAAAAGCAGTCACTGATAGTATTTAAAAGATAAAGTAATTATCTCAGAATTAAAAGCAATAATTTAAACTTTTGTTTCTCCTAATTCTTAAATTTCAAGAAATTTTAAGAGAATTTCTTTGTTTCTGTCAAAGAGTTAAGTTCTAAAATATTGTAAATGAGTCTTGGAGGAAAGTATTATTTGAGTTAATTACAACTTTCAAGAAATAAAATTGTATGAGGAGTTTATTTTCAACTTTTAAACCAGTATTTTTTCACTTAAAATCACAGCCAAATGAGCGTTATTTTTATTTTAGTATTTTCTTGCATGTTATATTTCCTTTAAAATTAACTATTTAATACTTTTACGATCTAGGTCACATTAGCACGGATTAGTAAGGCTATTTATATTGGTCAGCAGCTTTCAATGTTCAAAATGGATTTAAAACTGGAGGGCAGTGATACTGGTTTTGGGGGTGGAACACATCAGATGGTATAAAAGGGACATTTTGGTTTTCTGGATGAGTAATTGGGTCTAAATGCTCTAGGTTATTCAACCTCCCATTGGCCTGATGGCAGTATAAGTAAATTCTATAGGTTGGTCAACCTCAAAAAGACCAAAAAGCAAATTGGAAAATGGTTGGATTCTATGAAAGTTGTGTTAAATCAATGAGCAAAGCAAGGCAATTTTGACAACTCTACCAGATTTCTTGGGGATCAGAAAAAACCAAGATACATTCCCATCACCCTCAGGGTTAAGCAGGTGGGATCCAATTCCTGATTTGTGAATGAGCTGGAGGAAGATTCAGATGTCCACGCTGGTGGGCAAGCCTGGAGCGGGATTGCATCTTTGGGCCAGACAAGGGTGGGACACCTCTGTGGTGCTGTTGGCCTCCTTGACTGATACGGGCCATATCGCCTGGTCACAGGATGTGTTACCCAGTGGTTCTGGGTTGGTATGTAGTGGTAAAGCTCACTGTTGTATGCAGTTTATCATTGCAAGGGTGGTTCCCGGCCCATATGGCAAAAAGATGGATCTCTAGATCCATGGGAAACCAGTGGTAATATTGGGGGCTTGACCCTTTGCACAGAGGGTTACAGAAGGACTTTCTTCCCACACAAGAGTCCGGCAATTATTATTTTGTATGATCTACATGATACATGTCCCATGAAAGTGAAAGCTGAGAAACATTATGGACAAAGGAGGGTGGAGTGATATACATCGACCAAAATGTGTGAATCATTTTTTTTTTTTTTTGGTAAATATACGTTGGTGTAATAATATTCAGCATTCCATTGAATTGGTGCAAATGTTTGAACTGGACTAACACTACATTATAAATTCGTGCCACTATGACTTCCCTGTTGATGCATTACTCCTGTTCACCAGCTCAAGATAATCTGAAAATCAACAGATTTTAAACTCATGAATCACTGTGAAATTTGTCATTACTCCTTTATCTAATATTATCATTAAAGATGAAGATGTTGAAATAAAAAAATCTAGTTTTATCTACCAACTTCATAAACAGCCTGAAGATTAATTGCAAGTCACCATTTACTACCAATTTTCCATAACCAAGGCAATGTTATTGTATTTGTATTTTCCATTTGAACCAAATAAAAGAATAACAAAGTTACATTTTAACCTGTCAGTGTCAAGTTTTCTGCAAAAAAAGTGTTTTCGGACAAATTTAGATTCTAATTTAAAAGTTAAATCTAACAAATAAAATAGCCTGATACTTAATCACATTCAATAACTTACTGCATACTGCCAAATTTTTACATTGCCAAAGCAAACTGCTAATGTTGTTATATATCTAGTAAAACAGTTGTACTTAACATTATAAGTTATAGATCATAAGTATGTTGAAGTCAAGTCTTTTGTGAAAGAAAAATAGATTTTTGTATTTAATATTTCTAAGATATATTAAAAATTAAATTAAACATAAATATTCATTGTAAAAATGTTTGAACTGGAAATATACTGCATTATCAAGAAGCGTGAAACAATGACTCACCTGCTGCTGTGCTGGTGATGGCTACTGGCTCAAGATAGTCTGAAAGATTGATATATTTTTTATCACAAAATCCTGATATTTTTTACTCTTCCTTTCTCTAACTTTGTCATCTTTAAGTTGACAATGTATTGGTTCAGAAATCTGGTTAAATGTTGCCAATCCCAAAATAATGCATTTCATGGATCATTAACTTTAAACTACCATTAGGGCAGAACAAAATTTTCTTGTTACATATTCCATCATTTTTATCTAAAAATCTTAACATCTCATAACTGTGCTACAAAAGAATCAAACAAAACATTTTTATTGTTAGTGCAGTAAAGTTTGTAAAATTTATCGCAAATCATATGAAAAGTAGTATGTTTCACTCTTTCATTTGAAGGATCAGTACTACCCCAACATTAACACCAGCCATTGTATACTATGTAATATTAAGACAAATAAAAATTTAATTTAAATCATAAATATTATTTGTAAAATTACCTGAATTAAAAATATACTATATTTTCAAGGCCTTAAAACAATGACTCACCTGTGCTAGTGCTGGTCACTGGTTGTAGATACTCTGAAAGATCGATAAATTTTATTGTCATGAAATACTATGACGCTTGTGACTACTGTGAGTCCTCTGGATTAACCTTTTGTATTTAAAAGGGCTTAATATGGAGGTATGAAAAAGTGATACAAATACAAGCAGGTCAATTCCAAAAATGAAATAGAAAATCATATGTTATAGAGTCTAAATGTTAATCTTATAGACTTTGCTTCTGCAATGAAAGTGCAGAAAAGGATAATCATGTGTGAGTGCTATAAGTTAACCTTTCAAAGATGTAAAAGGGTTAATATGAAAGTGTAAAAAGACAAGAAATGTAAATTAGCCTTTTGTATCTGTAAAGGGCTTAATATGAAGGTGTAAAAAGTGATACAAATTTAGTAAGTCAACTTCAAAATTGAAACATTGAATGATATTTAAGGGGTGAAATTGTAAAAAGTGCTAGCAATGGGTGGGGCAAGTTCAAACAGTAATTCAAATTTAAAGGGGTTATTATGAAGGTGTGAAAAAGTGCAATAAATACAGAAGGTGAAGTTCAAAATTTAAACAGTAATTTATACACTAAAATGTCAAAAAAAATAAAACCACTGACATTTATTGAATATTAACCACTGAACATCACTAAATGTCAAGTGCATATAAAACTCAGGATGGGAGGATAAGATGAAACTTTAAAATTGACATTGTCACATTGTCCATATCAACCTGACATGTTAAATTCTGTAACCTGACATGTTATATTCTGTAAAATAGGTGAAATGGTACAAACAAGTACATTATGCATTAAACTTAATCAAATAGAAGCGGTACTTTTAGGAAAAGTATCTGTAAACTACCAGGGGTTACTTGACAAAACTAAAATGAACAAATGTACTAAATTAACTCATCCGGTACAGGGACAGTATGCCTACAAGATACTCATTCATTAGAACTGGATGTAAAATAATCTAAACAAATGTGGAACGAAAACTGTTATTTAAATGGCCAAAAGTCAAATGCATGGGAGTTGTGATTCTTTTAAATTATTTCGAGCAAGAAGTGATACAATTTAAAGATCAGGAAGGAAATTAAAAGGTTGAACACATGATTAAAACCTAATGAAAAACAGTTAAAGCTAGGAATATTAAAAATTCCTAAGTTTAGGGCAAAGGTTTTTTTAATAGTAGAGAACTTTGAACCACTTGATACATAAAGATTATTATTTTGTATGATCTACATGATACATGTCCCATAAAAGTGAAAGCTGAGAAATGTTATGGACAAAGGAGGGTGGAGTGATATACATCGACCAAAATGTGTGAATCATTTTTTTTTTTTTTTTGGTAAATATACGTTGGTGTAATAATATTCAGCATTCCATTGAATTGGTGCAAATGTTTGAACTGGACTAACACTACATTATAAAATTTGTGCCACTATGACTTGCCTGTTGATGCATTACTCCTGTTCACCAGCTCAAGATAATCTGAAAATCAACAGATTTTAAACTCATGAATCACTGTGAAATTTGTCATTACTCCTTTATCTAATATTATCATTAAAGATGAAGATGTCGAAATAAAAAAATCTAGTTTTATCTACCAACATCATAAACAGCCTGAAGATTAATTGCAAGTCACCATTTACTACCAATTTTCCATAACCAAGGCAATGTTATTGTATTTGTATTTTCCATTTGAACCAAATAAAAGAATAACAAAGTTACATTTTAACCTGTCAGTGTCAAGTTTTCTGCAAAAAAAAGTATTTTCGGACAAATTTAGATTCTAATTTAAAAGTTAAATCTAACAAATAAAATAGCCTGATACTTAATCACATTCAATAACTTACTGCATACTGCCAAATTTTTACATTGCCAAAGCAAACTGCTAATGTTGTTATATATCTAGTAAAACAGTTGTATTTAACATTATAAGTTATAGATCATAAGTATGTTGAAGTCAAGTCTTTTGTAAAAGAAAAATAGATTTTTGTATTTAATATTTCTAAGATATATTAAAAATTAAATTAAACATAAATATTCATTGTAAAAATGTTTGAACTGGAAATATACTGCATTATCAAGAAGCGTGAAACAATGACTCACCTGCTGCTGTGCTGGTGATGGCTACTGGCTCAAGATAGTCTGAAAGATTGATATATTTTTTATCACAAAATCCTGATATTTTTTACTCTTCCTTTCTCTAACTTTGTCATCTTTAAGTTGACAATGTATTGGTTCAGAAATCTGGTTAAATGTTGCCAATCCCAAAATAATGCATTTCATGGATCATTAACTTTAAACTACCATTAGGGCAGAACAAAATTTTCTTGTTACATATTCCATCATTTTTATCTAAAAATCTTAACATCTCATAACTGTGCTACAAAAGAATCAAACAAAACATTTTTATTGTTAGTGCAGTAAAGTTTGTAAAATTTATCGCAAATCATATGAAAAGTAGTATGTTTCACTCTTTCATTTGAAGGATCAGTACTACCCCAACATTAACACCAGCCATTGTATACTATGTAATATTAAGACAAATAAAAATTTAATTTAAATCATAAATATTATTTGTAAAATTACCTGAATTAAAAATATACTATATTTTCAAGGCCTTAAAACAATGACTCACCTGTGCTAGTGCTGGTCACTGGTTGTAGATACTCTGAAAGATCGATAGATTTCATTGTCATAAATTACTATGACGCTTGTGACTACTGTGAGTACTCTGGATTAACCTTTTGTATTTAAAAGGGCTTAATATGGAGGTATGAAAAAGTGATACAAATACAAGCAGGTCAATTCCAAAAATGAAATAAAAAATCATATGTTATAGAGTCTAAATGTTAATCTTATAGACTTTGCTTCTGCAATGAAAGTGCAGATAAGGATAATCATGTGTGAGTGCTATAAGTTCTCCTTTCAAATATGTAAAAGGGTTAATATGAAAGTGTAAAAAGACAAGAAATGTAAATTAGCCTTTTGTATCTGTAAAGGGCTTAATATGAAGGTGTAAAAAGTGCTACAAATTTAGTAAGTCAACTTCAAAATTGAAACATTGAATGATATTTTTAAGGGGTGAAATTGTAAAAAGTGCTAGCAATGGGTGGGGCAAGTTCAAACAGTAATTCAAATTTAAAGGGGTTATTATGAAGGTGTGAAAAAGTGCAATAAATACAAAAGGTGAAGTTCAAAATTTAAACAGTAATTTATACACTAAAATGTCAAAAAAAATAAAACCACTGACATTTATTGAATATTAACCACTGAACATCACGAAATGTCAAGTGCATATAAAACTCAGAATGGGAGGATAAGATGAAACTTTAAAATTGACATTGTCACATTGTCCATATCAACCTGACATGTTATATTCTGTAACCTGACATGTTATATTCTGTAAAATAGGTGAAATGGTACAAACAAGTACATTATGCATTAAACTTAATCAAATAGAAGCGGTACTTTTAGGAAAAGTATCTGTAAACTACCAGGGGTTACTTGACAAAACTAAAATGTACTAAATTAACTCATCCGGTACAGGGACAGTATGCCTACAAGATACTCATTCATTAGAACTGGATATAAAATAATCTAAACAAATGTGGAACGAAAACTGTTATTTAAATGGCCAAAAGTCAAATGCGTGGGAGTTGTGATTCTTTTAAATTATTTCGAGCAAGAAGTGATACAATCTAAAGATCAGGAAGGAAATTAAAAGGTTGAACCCATGATAAAAACCTAATGAAAAACAGTTAAAACTAGGAATATTAAAAATTCCTAAGTTTAGGGCAAAGGTTTTTTAATTGTAGAGAGACTAACACTACATTATAAAATTCGTGCCACTATGACTTGCCTGTTGATGCATTACTCCTGTTCACCAGCTCAAGATAATCTGAAAATCAACAGATTTTAAACTCATGAATCACTGTGAAATTTGTCATTACTCCTTTATCTAATATTATCATTAAAGATGAAGATGTCGAAATCAAAAAATCTAGTTTTATCTACCAACTTCATAAACAGCCTGAAGATTAATTGCAAGTCACCATTTACTACCAATTTTCCATAACCAAGGCAATGTTATTGTATTTGTATTTTCCATTTGAACCAAATAAAAGAATAACAAAGTTACATTTTAACCTGTCAGTGTCAAGTTTTCTGCAAAAAAAGTATTTTCGGACAAATTTAGATTCTAATTTAAAAGTTAAATCTAACAAATAAAATAGCCTGATACTTAATCACATTCAATAACTTACTGCATACTGCCAAATTTTCACATTGCCAAAGCAAACTGCTAATGTTGTTATATATCTAGTAAAACAGTTGTACTTAACATTATAAGTTATAGATCATAAGTATGTTGAAGTCAAGTCTTTTGTAAAAGAAAAATAGATTTTTGTATTTAATATTTCTAAGATATATTAAAAATTAAATTAAACATAAATATTCATTGTAAAAATGTTTGAACTGGAAATATACTGCATTATCAAGAAGCGTGAAACAATGACTCACCTGCTGCTGTGCTGGTGATGGCTACTGGCTCAAGATAGTCTGAAAGATTGATATATTTTTTATCACAAAATCTTGATATTTTTTACTCTTCCTTTCTCTAACTTTGTCATCTTTAAGTTGACAATGTATTGGTTCAGAAATCTGGTTAAATGTTGCCAATCCCAAAATAATGCATTTCATGGATCATTAACTTTAAACTACCATTAGGGCAGAACAAAATTTTCTTGTTACATATTCCATCATTTTTATCTAAAAATCTTAACATCTCATAACTGTGCTACAAAAGAATCAAACAAAACATTTTTATTGTTAGTGCAGTAAAGTTTGTAAAATTTATCGCAAATCATATGAAAAGTAGTATGTTTCACTCTTTCATTTGAAGGATCAGTACTACCCCAACATTAACACCAGCCATTGTATACTATGTAATATTAAGACAAATAAAAATTTAATTTAAATCATAAATATTATTTGTAAAATTACCTGAATTAAAAATATACTATATTTTCAAGGCCTTAAAACAATGACTCACCTGTGCTAGTGCTGGTCACTGGTTGTAGATACTCTGAAAGATCGATAGATTTCATTGTCATAAATTACTATGACGCTTGTGACTACTGTGAGTACTCTGGATTAACCTTTTGTATTTAAAAGGGCTTAATATGGAGGTATGAAAAAGTGATACAAATACAAGCAGGTCAATTCCAAAAATGAAATAAAAAATCATATGTTATAGAGTCTAAATGTTAATCTTATAGACTTTGCTTCTGCAATGAAAGTGCAGATAAGGATAATCATGTGTGAGTGCTATAAGTTCTCCTTTCAAATATGTAAAAGGGTTAATATGAAAGTGTAAAAAGACAAGAAATGTAAATTAGCCTTTTGTATCTGTAAAGGGCTTAATATGAAGGTGTAAAAAGTGCTACAAATTTAGTAAGTCAACTTCAAAATTGAAACATTGAATGATATTTTTAAGGGGTGAAATTGTAAAAAGTGCTAGCAATGGGTGGGGCAAGTTCAAACAGTAATTCAAATTTAAAGGGGTTATTATGAAGGTGTGAAAAAGTGCAATAAATACAAAAGGTGAAGTTCAAAATTTAAACAGTAATTTATACACTAAAATGTCAAAAAAAATAAAACCACTGACATTTATTGAATATTAACCACTGAACATCACGAAATGTCAAGTGCATATAAAACTCAGAATGGGAGGATAAGATGAAACTTTAAAATTGACATTGTCACATTGTCCATATCAACCTGACATGTTATATTCTGTAACCTGACATGTTATATTCTGTAAAATAGGTGAAATGGTACAAACAAGTACATTATGCATTAAACTTAATCAAATAGAAGCGGTACTTTTAGGAAAAGTATCTGTAAACTACCAGGGGTTACTTGACAAAACTAAAATGTACTAAATTAACTCATCCGGTACAGGGACAGTATGCCTACAAGATACTCATTCATTAGAACTGGATATAAAATAATCTAAACAAATGTGGAACGAAAACTGTTATTTAAATGGCCAAAAGTCAAATGCGTGGGAGTTGTGATTCTTTTAAATTATTTCGAGCAAGAAGTGATACAATCTAAAGATCAGGAAGGAAATTAAAAGGTTGAACCCATGATAAAAACCTAATGAAAAACAGTTAAAACTAGGAATATTAAAAATTCCTAAGTTTAGGGCAAAGGTTTTTTAATTGTAGAGAGACTAACACTACATTATAAAATTCGTGCCACTATGACTTGCCTGTTGATGCATTACTCCTGTTCACCAGCTCAAGATAATCTGAAAATCAACAGATTTTAAACTCATGAATCACTGTGAAATTTGTCATTACTCCTTTATCTAATATTATCATTAAAGATGAAGATGTCGAAATCAAAAAATCTAGTTTTATCTACCAACTTCATAAACAGCCTGAAGATTAATTGCAAGTCACCATTTACTACCAATTTTCCATAACCAAGGCAATGTTATTGTATTTGTATTTTCCATTTGAACCAAATAAAAGAATAACAAAGTTACATTTTAACCTGTCAGTGTCAAGTTTTCTGCAAAAAAAGTATTTTCGGACAAATTTAGATTCTAATTTAAAAGTTAAATCTAACAAATAAAATAGCCTGATACTTAATCACATTCAATAACTTACTGCATACTGCCAAATTTTCACATTGCCAAAGCAAACTGCTAATGTTGTTATATATCTAGTAAAACAGTTGTACTTAACATTATAAGTTATAGATCATAAGTATGTTGAAGTCAAGTCTTTTGTAAAAGAAAAATAGATTTTTGTATTTAATATTTCTAAGATATATTAAAAATTAAATTAAACATAAATATTCATTGTAAAAATGTTTGAACTGGAAATATACTGCATTATCAAGAAGCGTGAAACAATGACTCACCTGCTGCTGTGCTGGTGATGGCTACTGGCTCAAGATAGTCTGAAAGATTGATATATTTTTTATCACAAAATCCTGATATTTTTTACTCTTCCTTTCTCTAACTTTGTCATCTTTAAGTTGACAATGTATTGGTTCAGAAATCTGGTTAAATGTTGCCAATCCCAAAATGATGCATTTCATGGATCATTAACTTTAAACTACCATTAGGGCAGAACAAAATTTTCTTGTTACATATTCCATCATTTTTATCTAAAAATCTTAACATCTCATAACTGTGCTACAAAAGAATCAAACAAAACATTTTTATTGTTAGTGCAGTAAAGTTTGTAAAATTTATCGCAAATCATATGAAAAGTAGTATGTTTCACTCTTTCATTTGAAGGATCAGTACTACCCCAACATTAACACCAGCCATTGTATACTATGTAATATTAAAACAAATAAAAATTTAATTTAAATCATAAATATTATTTGTAAAATTACCTGAATTAAAAATATACTATATTTTCAAGGCCTTAAAACAATGATTCACCTGTGCTAGTGCTGGTCACTGGTTGTAGATGCTCTGAAAGATCGATAGATTTTATTGTCATAAATTACTATGACGCTTGTGACTACTGTGAGTACTCTGGATTAACCTTTTGTATTTAAAAGGGCTTAATATGGAGGTATGAAAAAGTGATACAAATACAAGCAGGTCAATTCCAAAAATGAAATAGAAAATCATATGTTATAGAGTCTAAATGTTAATCTTATAGACTTTGCTTCTGCAATGAAAGTGCAGAAAAGGATAATCATGTGTGAGTGCTATAAGTTAACCTTTCAAATATGTAAAAGGGTTAATATGAAAGTGTAAAAAGACAAGAAATGTAAATTACCCTTTTGTATCTGTAAAGGGCTTAATATGAAGGTGTAAAAAGTGCTACAAATTTAGTAAGTCAACTTCAAAATTGAAACATTGAATGATATTTAAGGGGTGAAATTGTAAAAAGTGCTAGCAATGGGTGGGGCAAGTTCAAACAGTAATTCAAATTTAAAGGGGTTATTATGAAGGTGTGAAAAGGTGCAATAAATACAGAAGGTGAAGTTCAAAATTTAAACAGTAATTTATACACTAAAATGTCAAAAAAAATAAAACCACTGACATTTATTGAATATTAACCACTGAACACCACGAAATGTCAAATGCATATAAAACTCAGAATGGGAGGATAAGATTAAACTTTAAAATGGACATTGTCACATTGTCCATATCAACCTGACATGTTATATTCTGTAACCTGACATGTTATGTTCTGTAAAATAGGTGAAATGGTACAAACAAGTACATTATGCATTAAACTTAATCAAATAGAAGCAGTACTTTTAGGAAAAGTATCTGTAAACTACCAGGGGTTACTTGACAAAACTAAAATGAACAAATGTACTAAATTAACTCATCCGGTACAGGGACAGTATGCCTACAAGATACTCATTCATTAGAACTGGATATAAAATAATCTAAACAAATGTGGAACAAAAACTGTTATTTAAATGGCCAAAAGTCAAATGCGTGGGAGTTGTGATTCTTTTAAATTATTTCGAGCAAGAAGTGATACAATTTAAAGATCAGGAAGGAAATTAAAAGGTTGAACACATGATAAAAACCTAATGAAAAACAGTTAAAACTAGGAATATTAAAAATTCCTAAGTTTAGGGCAAAGGTTTTTTAATTGTAGAGAACTTTGAACCACTTGATACATAAAGATTATTATTTTGTATGATCTACATGATACATGTCCCATAAAAGTGAAAGCTGAAAAACGTTATGGACAAAGGAGGGTGGAGTGATATACATCGACCAAAATGTGTGAATCATTTTTTTTTTTTTTTTTTGGTAAATATACGTTGGTGTAATAATATTCAGCATTCCATTGAATTGGTGCAAATGTTTGAACTGGACTAACACTACATTATAAAATTCATGCCACTATGACTTGCCTGTTGATGCATTACTCCTGTTCACCAGCTCAAGATAATCTGAAAATCAACAGATTTTAAACTCATGAATCACTGTGAAATTTGTCATTACTCCTTTATCTAATATTATCATTAAAGATGAAGATGTCGAAATCAAAAAATCTAGTTTTATCTACCAA
This sequence comes from Sabellastarte sp. h YS-2021, assembly GCA_964017235.1. NCBI lineage: Eukaryota > Metazoa > Annelida > Polychaeta > Sabellida > Sabellidae > Sabellastarte > Sabellastarte sp. h YS-2021. The sequence goes on from OZ024933.1 coordinate 16,730,519, forward strand.
CTTCATAAACAGCCTGAAGATTAATTGCAAGTCACCATTTACTACCAATTTTCCATAACCAAGGCAATGTTATTGTGTTTGTATTTTCCATTTGAACCAAATAAAAGAATAACAAAGTTACACTTTAACCTGTCAGTGTCAAGTTTTCTGCAAAAAAAGTATTTTCGGACAAATTTAGATTCTAATTTAAAAGTTAAATCTAACAAATAAAATAGCCTGATACTTAATCACATTCAATAACTTACTGCATACTGCCAAATTTTCACATTGCCAAAGCAAACTGCTAATGTTGTTATATATCTAGTAAAACAGTTGTACTTAACATTATAAGTTATAGATCATAAGTATGTTGAAGTCAAGTCTTTTGTAAAAGAAAAATAGATTTTTGTATTTAATATTTCTAAGATATATTAAAAATTAAATTAAACATAAATATTCATTGTAAAAATGTTTGAACTGGAAATATACTGCATTATCAAGAAGCGTGAAACAATGACTCACCTGCTGCTGTGCTGGTGATGGCTACTGGCTCAAGATAGTCTGAAAGATTGATATATTTTTTATCACAAAATCTTGATATTTTTTACTCTTCCTTTCTCTAACTTTGTCATCTTTAAGTTGACAATGTATTGGTTCAGAAATCTGGTTAAATGTTGCCAATCCCAAAATGATGCATTTCATGGATCATTAACTTTAAACTACCATTAGGGCAGAACAAAATTTTCTTGTTACATATTCCATCATTTTTATCTAAAAATCTTAACATCTCATAACTGTGCTACAAAAGAATCAAACAAAACATTTTTATTGTTAGTGCAGTAAAGTTTGTAAAATTTATCGCAAATCATATGAAAAGTAGTATGTTTCACTCTTTCATTTGAAGGATCAGTACTACCCCAACATTAACACCAGCCATTGTATACTATGTAATATTAAGACAAATAAAAATTTAATTTAAATCATAAATATTATTTGTAAAATTACCTGAATTAAAAATATACTATATTTTCAAGGCCTTAAAACAATGACTCACCTGTGCTAGTGCTGGTCACTGGTTGTAGATACTCTGAAAGATCGATAGATTTCATTGTCATAAATTACTATGACGCTTGTGACTACTGTGAGTACTCTGGATTAACCTTTTGTATTTAAAAGGGCTTAATATGGAGGTATGAAAAAGTGATACAAATACAAGCAGGTCAATTCCAAAAATGAAATAGAAAATCATATGTTATAGAGTCTAAATGTTAATCTTATAGACTTTGCTTCTGCAATGAAAGTGCAGAAAAGGATAATCATGTGTGAGTGCTATAAGTTAACCTTTCAAATATGTAAAAGGGTTAATATGAAAGTGTAAAAAGACAAGAAATGTAAATTAGCCTTTTGTATCTGTAAAGGGCTTAATATGAAGGTGTAAAAAGTGCTACAAATTTAGTAAGTCAACTTCAAAATTGAAACATTGAATGATATTTAAGGGGTGAAATTGTAACAAAGTGCTAGCAATGGGTGGGGCAAGTTCAAACAGTAATTCAAATTTAAAGGGGTTATTATGAAGGTGTGAAAAGGTGCAATAAATACAGAAGGTGAAGTTCAAAATTTAAACAGTAATTTATACACTAAAATGTCAAAAACAATAAAACCACTGACATTTATTGAATATTAACCACTGAACACCACGAAATGTCAAGTGCATATAAAACTCAGAATGGGAGGATAAGATTAAACTTTAAAATGGACATTGTCACATTGTCCATATCAACCTGACATGTTATATTCTGTAACCTGACATGTTATGTTCTGTAAAATAGGTGAAATGGTACAAACAAGTACATTATGCATTAAACTTAATCAAATAGAAGCGGTACTTTTAGGAAAGTATCTGTAAACTACCAGGGGTTACTTGACAAAACTAAAATGAACAAATGTACTAAATTAACTCATCCGGTACAGGGACAGTATGCCTACAAGATACTCATTCATTAGAACTGGATATAAAATAATCTAAACAAATGTGGAACAAAAACTGTTATTTAAATGGCCAAAAGTCAAATGCGTGGGAGTTGTGATTCTTTTAAATTATTTCGAGCAAGAAGTGATACAATTTAAAGATCAGGAAGGAAATTAAAAGGTTGAACACATGATAAAAACCTAATGAAAAACAGTTAAAACTAGGAATATTAAAAATTCCTAAGTTTAGGGCAAAGGTTTTTTAATTGTAGAGAACTTTGAACCACTTGATACATAAAGATTATTATTTTGTATGATCTACATGATACATGTCCCATAAAAGTGAAATCTGAAAAACGTTATGGACAAAGGAGGGTGGAGTGATATACATCGACCAAAATGTGTGAATCATTTTTTTTTTTTGGTAAATATACGTTGGTGTAATAATATTCAGCATTCCATTGAATTGGTGCAAATGTTTGAACTGGACTAACACTACATTATAAAATTCATGCCACTATGACTTGCCTGTTGATGCATTACTCCTGTTCACCAGCTCAAGATAATCTGAAAATCAACAGATTTTAAACTCATGAATCACTGTGAAATTTGTCATTACTCCTTTATCTAATATTATCATTAAAGATGAAGATGTCGAAATCAAAAAATCTAGTTTTATCTACCAACTTCATAAACAGCCTGAAGATTAATTGCAAGTCACCATTTACTACCAATTTTCCATAACCAAGGCAATGTTATTGTATTTGTATTTTCCATTTGAACCAAATAAAAGAATAACAAAGTTACACTTTAACCTGTCAGTGTCAAGTTTTCTGCAAAAAAAGTATTTTCGGACAAATTTAGATTCTAATTTAAAAGTTAAATCTAACAAATAAAATAGCCTGATACTTAATCACATTCAATAACTTACTGCATACTGCCAAATTTTCACATTGCCAAAGCAAACTGCTAATGTTGTTATATATCTAGTAAAACAGTTGTACTTAACATTATAAGTTATAGATCATAAGTATGTTGAAGTCAAGTCTTTTGTAAAAGAAAAATAGATTTTTGTATTTAATATTTCTAAGATATATTAAAAATTAAATTAAACATAAATATTCATTGTAAAAATGTTTGAACTGGAAATATACTGCATTATCAAGAAGCGTGAAACAATGACTCACCTGCTGCTGTGCTGGTGATGGCTACTGGCTCAAGATAGTCTGAAAGATTGATATATTTTTTATCACAAAATCCTGATATTTTTTACTCTTCCTTTCTCTAACTTTGTCATCTTTAAGTTGACAATGTATTGGTTCAGAAATCTGGTTAAATGTTGCCAATCCCAAAATAATGCATTTCATGGATCATTAACTTTAAACTACCATTAGGGCAGAACAAAATTTTCTTGTTACATATTCCATCATTTTTATCTAAAAATCTTAACATCTCATAACTGTGCTACAAAAGAATCAAACAAAACATTTTTATTGTTAGTGCAGTAAAGTTTGTAAAATTTATCGCAAATCATATGAAAAGTAGTATGTTTCACTCTTTCATTTGAAGGATCAGTACTACCCCAACATTAACACCAGCCATTGTATACTATGTAATATTAAGACAAATAAAAATTTAATTTAAATCATAAATATTATTTGTAAAATTACCTGAATTAAAAATATACTATATTTTCAAGGCCTTAAAACAATGACTCACCTGTGCTAGTGCTGGTCACTGGTTGTAGATACTCTGAAAGATCGATAGATTTTATTGTCATAAATTACTATGACGCTTGTGACTACTGTGAGTACTCTGGATTAACCTTTTGTATTTAAAAGGGCTTAATATGGAGGTATGAAAAAGTGATACAAATACAAGCAGGTCAATTCCAAAAATGAAATAGAAAATCATATGTTATAGAGTCTAAATGTTAATCTTATAGACTTTGCTTCTGCAATGAAAGTGCAGAAAAGGATAATCATGTGTGAGTGCTATAAGTTAACCTTTCAAATATGTAAAAGGGTTAATATGAAGGTGTAAAAAGACAAGAAATGTAAATTAGCCTTTTGAATCTGTAAAGGGGTTAATATGAAGGTGTAAAAAGTGCTACAAATTTAGTAAGTCAACTTCAAAATTGAAACATTGAATGATATTTAAGGGGTGAAATTGTAAAAAGTGCTAGCAATGGTTACTTGACAAAACTAAAATGAACAAATGTACTAAATTAACTCATCCGGTACAGAGACAGTATGCCTACAAGATACTCATTCATTAGAACTGGATATAAAATAATCTAAACAAATGTGGAATGAAAACTGTCATTTAAATGGCCAAAAGTCAAATGCGTGGGAGTTGTGATTCTTTTAAATTATTTCGAGCAAGAAGTGATACAATTTAAAGATCAGGAAGGAAATTAAAAGGTTGAACACATGATAAAAACCTAATGAAAAACAGTTAAAACTAGGAATATTAAAAATTCCTAAGTTTAGGGCAAAGGTTTTTTTAATTGTAGAGAACTTTGAACCACTTGATACATAAAGATAAATACATACAGTGGTTCAAAGAAAGTTGTAATATACTTTCGCATTATAGATCAAATAATTTCATTGTTGAACTTAACTACATAGAAAACAGATAAAAACTTGACTTTCTGTGTAGATAACAATACCTTTTGTCTGTCTCCTTAAAGCTGTCTTCAATTGTAAGAAAGCAGAATGAAAATTCAGAAAATAAATTAATACAAGCAATTAGTGGCTGTGAACAGCCTCAGAGTACAGTGAAAATGGAAAAGGACACAGAAGTTGTGTGTTGCAAATGGTATACAGAAGTAAAGTACAAAGTTAACTCTTAATATACTTCATAAGGAGCTACTGACACCTGGTTCTTATACAACAGTAGAGTTCAAAACATGGGTACCTCGTGACTACCATTCTACAGCTGATACTTCATAAAGTAATTTACGTCTGTTATAGTACATATTGGCAAAATAACAGACAAATTCCTCCAATGTTTACAGAGTAAATTATGAAATAGTGATAACATTTTACACTAGAAAGGGGACCTCACTTGGAAATAGCTCTGAATCAACAAAAAGATTCACGGCACATGATTTTCTGGAAGTTTTCCTCGAGACACAGAGTATTATCGGTATCAATGACCCCTTTTGATGGGTGAAACGTCAAGTCAGACTCACTAAAAGTTCCAGGTTCATGATAAGCTATGAGCATCCCAACTCTGTAGAACCAATACTAAAGGAGATATTAGTATTAAAAGTATTAACTACCCCATTTGACCTTGAAGGAAAGGTCAAAGTTTAAATCTGATCCTACTAAAATGGTCAAGTTGAACGATATCATATGAGTGATCATTAAATCTCAAACCTCTAGGATCAATAATAAAGGAGATAACAGACATTTTGCATTATTATAACTATTAAAAATGAGTAGGTAGTCATTACTCATGCATTCAGCAACCAATCTGAAACCTTTCTATGTTGTGGGTCACAAAAAGTCAGTGAAGAACACTCTTTTTGAGTGAAATTGTGTACCTTAAATACTTTGACAATGGAAGCCATTTACTCATCATGATAACTGCTGAAAAGTGAGGAAGTAGCTACATGTATTATTCACTCATATGAACGACTTTAAAACTTAACTCTCTTACAGTACACAAAAAGTAGATGAACAATACCTTTAAAAGAAATTGCATAGCTATAATACTTTAATTTATTTTTATTTGGTTCTTAACGTCACTTTTAACACTGTATAGGTATAGTGACACTGTATAGGTCACTGTATAGGTAAACAAAACATAATAAGTTCTGAGCATTTAATGAGATATCACTGAAACAATTGATAAACAAATAAAAACTTTGTCTTGATGGTGCTCTAGTTGTTTAAAAGTTTTTCTGGAAATGTTTAAAACACTTTTGTGAGGAATGCACTAAATACTTATTATAAGAAAGGCATATTGTTACTACCCTGAAGGAAAATATTATTGCCGTCTACCTAAAGGAAATAAAACTCTATTTTTCAATTTTATAGATCAATTTTATTGTTGTGCTCCACACATAAAGTACCATCATTATTCATAACAGCACACACACAACAACCCCAATTACACTTAAAATTCTCGAAAAACCCAACAGGTTTCCTAAAAGGACGATCTAAAAGTGCCTGCATCAGATGAATTTATGATCCGTTATTTGAAACAGAAACACATATTCCTTGTCTTCTGCTAAGCATAGACTTTGAGAAAAAACATTTGATTCAACATCATCAAAATTCTTGTACAATGACGCTCTTAGGCTTTGTTAAAACTCTATTTGTAAATGGGTCAAATTATTTAACAATGACATACATGCAAGGATACAACAGTCTACAGAAGGGCTGTAGACAAGGCGATCTGATTACACTGTATCTATTCTTAATTGCAGGGGAAATTTTAAATGTAATGATAGTATGCAACCCTGTTGTAAACGGAATACAATCTGCAACACAGAGCACAAGATTGTACAGTTTGCAGAAGATACAGCTTTAATTTTGGATGACAGTTTGGGTTTCCTTTCAAGAAATACTTAACATTATGGAAATATATTGCTCTCTAATATTGCTCTCTATATTTGCAAGATCTACTACAGTAACTTTATTAAAAATAAATAAATCAAAACTATCAAAAAGTGCAAGACAAGATGGAATGCTAGACTGGGCACAATTTTGTCTAAAGAGATTTGGTCTCTAATCTACGAGATTTGTTTATGGATAACAACAGATAAGTCAAACATATGGAATCAATATAACATCAATTATAATACACTAGCTACCCGGAGTTATGAGCTTAAGCTCAAGATTCAAGTACATGTAGCGTATGGAGTAGTAGTGATTAAACAATTTCTTATTTGTTTACTCAATGGAATGCTGTTCAGCCACTAAGGTCTAACCTTGTGAAATGGATAAAAGAAGAAATTGTATTATCTGAAATAAATAAAATGTTTGCATACTTGGTCTATTTGCTGTAATTACTTTAAATCTGTATTACTTTTAACAAGAACGTATATCTTGGTGTGAAACAAAATATTCTTGTGAAAGTTGGACCACCTACAGGAAAAAAAGATTCAAAAGACAGGGACTCTATGGGAGCGATTCTTTCAATAAAATGGTAAAAGTGTCTAAAAAAATGAGAAAACAATTATGTATACATCAAACTGTATTTTAGGAATATATTTTAAGTTTGCTATATGTGCGCACAATAATATGTAGAGTAGAACCTCAATTATCCGAACCCCATGGGAGACATACAATCTGGTCGGATAATCGATGGGTTCGGATAGATGAAGGAAACCGAAATTCACTGTCCATGGGTTACCAAGCGGGCGATAATTAAAGAGTTGTCATTTTTGTGCAATAAACATAGATGTTGGTGGTAGTTAATAAAATATTTTAATATTTGTGTCATGTAATATAAGTGGACCTTCAATTGTCGTTTATTTGCTCCATATCCATGGATATTACTATTTTTATTTAAAATATTACGTGGACTTCAGCTGGTTGTGTTCAGTTGGTACTTGCATTGTTGACGTTTTAATTTTAGATTAACATTGTCCCACATTTTGTCAATGGAAAAACTGCAGGAGATTATTTATTGTAAAACCCCAAGTGACCACGCATTCAGTGATACGTGTGTTTGATTGGTAATGCATTGTTGACAGTGTCAGTGTGTAAACCTACTCCGAGAGATTATAAATCTGCGAAACCCAATCGAACACACCATCATTGATTAGCGACTTATCAAAGACGTTGTGTAGCGGGGACATGTAATTGAATTAATCCCTCCCTATTGTAACAATGGTGATAAAGATGAAAGAAGTTAGGCGTTTCTGTGAATGGTACATTTTATAAATCACCGGAATTCATTGTTTCCGAGACTGTGTAAAATCTTGTATTATCACTCATGCTAGAATGTGCATTATATGTAGGGAGACACAATTTTGGTTCCGTTAATCCGGATTCGGAAAATAGAGGGCTGGATAATTGAGGTTCTACTGTATATCCATGTGTATCTATTATGCGACATAAAATATCATTTATGTTGTATACAAGATATTAATGAATAACATCACAAAAGTTGAAAAAAATACATTTGATCTGTAAATACACTACAATAGCAAGGCCTTGCAACGATGTCTCACCCATTGTTGTTCTAGGGCTAGCTACTGGCTCTAGATAGTCTAAAAGATTATAACTATGCATTGCTGAAGTTTATGACTACGCTGTAATCTAAAACTGTCATGTTTAAGGTTAAGATGTATAGATAAAAAAATCTAGTTGATCTAACAACTTAATAAATAGCCTAAAGACAAATCACAACAACTCACCCTTTACTGTCAATTCTCACATATTCATAGCTAATCTTTGGTGTTACTGTATATGTATTTTAATTGTTGTACCAAATGAAACATAACAGGATATATTTTATATCTTTATTGTCTCAGTGTCAAATTTTCTGTAATTATAACTTTTGAAAATTAAACTTTCAGGCAAATTCAAAATTTAAAAGTTAAATTTTAATTGCAAAAATGTTTGAATTGGATATATGACACATTATAATGCAATGTATTTGTTACTTACCTGTTTCTGTGCTGATTACTGGCTCAATATACTCTAAAAGATGGATAGATTTTATTATAAGGAATTGCTATGAAATATGTGACTATTCCCTATTCCTGTATTATCATATTTAAGCTTAATATATCTAAATGAAAAAGTTAATATTCATCTTACAACTTGAAAATTAGCTTAAAAGCTAATCACATTCCACAACTCATCATGTGCTTCCTATTTTCACATAGCAAAAGCAAAGAGCCAATGTTGTTTTATATGTATTTACACAGTTCTACCAAAGAAAAGATAACAGGATAGGTTATATGCTATTAATATGTCAAAAAAGTGTCACTTTTTGCGAAAACATTTTTCATAAATAATATTCCTAAGATAAATTCAAAATTTAATTTAAAACATAAATATTATTTGTAAAATTGTTTTCAACTTAAAATACACTATATTTTCAAGACCCTGTAACAATGACTCACCTGTTGCTCTGTTAGGGCTGGCTACTGGCTCAAGATAGCCTGAAAGATCAATAGATTTTATGATCATGAAATCCTATGACATTTTTCACATTTCCTCTCTTTAATATTGTGATGTTTAAGTTTAAGATGTCAAGATGCAGAAATCTAGTTATAAATATTAACATATTCAAAATGCATTTATAAATTATTAACATAATATTATCATTAGGGCAGTAAAAATTATCTTGTTATAGATTATATCATTTTTATTCAGAAAAATTTGAACAACTGCAATTCTACAATATCATGCTGCAAAGTATTGGATAAAATACTTTTATTTTATTTCATGGATTATTATCTTTAAGCTACCATTATGGCATTAAAAAAGTTCCTTGTTACATATCTCAATATTTTTATCCAGAACATACTTTAAAACTGTACAAAAATATGCTACAAAAGTATTGGACAAAGTATTTTTATTGTGAGTACATTAATGTTTGTAACCATTTTATTGCAAATACTATGAGAGGCAGTATGTTTCGGTCTTTGAGTGAAAGGATCCTCATACCTATACACCAGAACTACCCCAACATTAACTCCAGCCATTGTATACTATGTCTGTAATATTAAGACAAGTTAAAATCATAAATATTAATTGAAAAGTTGTTTGAACTGCAAATACACTATATTTTTAAGACCTTAAAACCATGACTTACCTGTTGCTGTGCTAGTGCTAGCTACTGGTTCAAGATACTCTGAAAGATCAATAGATTTTATAACAAAATACTGACATTTTTTACTCTTCCTTTCTCTTATACTGAAACTATGAAAAGTAGTAAATTAAAATTTAATTTAAATCATAAATATTATTTCTAAAATTACCTGAATTGAAAATACACTATATTTTCAAGACCTTAAAACAATGACTCACCTGCTACTGTGCTCAGGCTGGCTACTGGCTCTGAAAGATCAATAGATTTTATGATCACAAAATCCTGACATTTTTTACTCTTCTTTTCTCTAATATAGTCATCTTTAAGTTCTGTATTGGTCCAAAAATCTAGTTTAATGTTGCTGATCCCAAAATAATGCATTTTATGGATTATTAATTTTACCATTAGAGCAGAACAAAATTTTCTTGTTACATATTCCATCATTTTTTATCTAAAAATCTTAAAAACTCATAACTATGCTACAAAAGAATCAAATAAAACTTTTTTATTGTTAGTGTAGTAAAGTTTGTAAAATTTATTACAAATCATATGAAAAGTAGTATGTTTCACTTTTTCAGTGGAAGGATCCTCATACCTATACACCAGTACTACCCCAACAGTAATCGCAGCCATTGTATACTAAGTCTGTAATATTAAGATAAATTAAAATTCAATTTACATCATAAATATTGTTTGAAAAATTACCTGAATTCAAAATACACTATATTTTCAAGGCCTTAAAACAATGACTCACCCGTTGCTGTGCTAGTGCTGGCTACTACCTCAAGATAGTCTGAAAGAGCGATAGATTTTATGATCACAAAATACTATGACATTTTTTAATCTTCCTTTCTCTAATATTGAAACTATGCAATACTTTGCTGCTAAAGTGTTAGATTAAATAATTTCACTGTTGGTACATTAAAGTTTGTAACCAGTTTATTGTCAACTGGTATGAAAAGTAGTTTGTTTTTGGCCTTTCAGCGATATGATCTTAGTACATTTGTTATTATTTTAGTGCAGTGTAACACTTAGGTGTTTTTACACTTTAATTGTGGTTAACTAACTTCAGTGAAATGATCCTCATACTTATAAACCAGCATAACACCAACATTAACTTAAGCAATTATATAACGTGTCTGTAATATCGTAAATTCAGTTTGAGAGTTCAACATTGCTTTCATCCATTCATATAATGTTAGGCCTGGGAGAAAATTAAACATTAACTTACTTCAGAAAGTAGATAAATGTATTGAATATAGACATCATATTGTCCTTTGTAGAAGTACCCTGTCTGATTGGGAGCAATATTTGTCTACATAAAATTCATGACATAGTCCAAATTCTCAAAATCAAACACTAACTGAAATATCTTCTGTGAAAACTAGTCCCTTTGAATCACTTACCATATACTGAAAATTCGCACTTAGCCAAAGAAAAACCACATTGCTATTTTATATGTATGTATAGCCAAAATTAACAGCATAAGTTGAAAGACAAACCTGAATCATTAACTGCTACATCTGATAAAACTGTTACTCCAGTCATTTCATACGTTCCTTCACCTGTGACAATAATGTAACATTATTACTGTGGCCTTGAATAAATAAATCTTTTTACGACATCTTCCCTAACTACATATGTATATTCTATGCAAACCGCATTTGAAGTGCATGGACTGTTTAATTGCTATTGGTGGACACTAAGCTGTCAAAGCAAACATTTAAGCTTGCATATATGAAGCATTATCAATATTTTGCTCTAAATATCATCTTTTCTGGAAAAATTGATGTTTGTATTTGCATGTACTTTTTCACTGATAATGACGTGCAATTAAATATGAAAAAAGGACAAATTCTGAGATTTCCTTAAATTGGAAATGCAATGAATTTTACATTCTGATTAAACACTGGGTACATTTCAATGAGTGTACATGTATACCAACATACACAAAAACAACATCACACAGTCATATTCTCATATTTTGAAAAAGAAATCATATATTCTACTTTTATGATATCCCAAAAAAGTAAAAATATATCCAATGTAACATATACAATAGAACCTCAATTATCAGGCCTTCTATTATCTGATTCTCCAGATTAACTGAACCAAAGTTGTGTCTCCCTACATATAATGCACAGTCTAGCATGAGCGATAATACAAGATTTTACACAGTCTCGGAAATGACGAATTCCAGTGCTTTATAAAATGTACCATTCACAGAAACGCCTAGCCTCTTTCATCTTTATCACCACTGTTACAACAGGGAAGGATTAATTCAATTACACAACCCCGCTACACAACTTCACTGATAATCAATTCACTAATCAATGAAAGTGTGTCCGATTGGGTTTTGCAGATTTATAATCTCCCAGAGTAGGCTTACACACTGACAACGTGTGGAAAAGAAAAGACGTCAACAATGCATTACCAATCAAACACACATATCACTGAACGTGTGTTTGTTTGGGGTTTTACAATAAATAATCTCCCAGAGTTTTTCAATTGACAAAATGCAGGACGATGTTAATCTAATATTAAAACATCAACAATGCAAGTACCAATCAAACACAGCCAGCTAAAGTCTACATAATATTTTAAATAAAAGTAATAATATCCATGGATATGGAGCAAATAAACGACAATTGAAGGCACACTTATATTATATGACACAAATATATTAAATTATTGTATTAATGACCATCAACGTCTATGTTTATTGCATAAAAATGACAACTCTTCAATTATCGCCCAATCAGTAACCCATAGACAGTGAATCTCGGTTTCCTTCATCTATCTGAAACCCTAGATTATTCGACTGGATTGTATGTCTCCCATGGGGTTCGGATAATTGAGGTTCTACTGATATTCTTATCTAGTATTGAGATGTGCATTTCTTTGCTTTCATTTTTTCTGCATCATTCCCAGTTACAGAACATTCCCCATTTTCTATGTGGCTGTGATACTTTCCAGTTTTAGTAACTTAAGTGCAAAAAAAGTAACAAAACATACTTGTTATTAAATACTGGTTTTCAAGAACATTCAATCCTTTAGTAAAGCCCAAATGGTTTCCTTGTCTTTGAATAATGAATTTATTTTTTAGGAAACCTTTTTGATCTAAGAACTGAAACTGTGGGTTTTTGTTTTGGTTTATATCATTTGTAATGTATGAATGAATTGATTGCTGAAATATGTGTTTTTGGTTCGTTTGGCCCTTTAACTGGATTGTCATTGTTATAAAATCCATCCTGGTTTATTCTGGCTCTCGTATCCTTATCTAGGTCCGAACCTTCAGTTTAGTGAAATTTACCCATTTACCCAATTAGACCAGGATAAAATACTGTAGTCAAACCTGGTCCAGGAGTTTATTTTACACAGGACATTACAAATCCCTTATGCCTTTGGGTGCAAATCTTATGCCCATAATGAGGATTCCCTTTGAAATGCCTAAGTTATACATCCAATCTTTCATACATTGCTGATGGTTGCCACCCTCCAAGATAAGTCATTAATTAGTACAGCACAGCCTGGGAAGTTCATTGTCCTTCAACTTATGACTGGAGATGTGCCAGAACCTGTCACATTGGGTCATACCATTCTGATCCATTCCTGGATCTTGTGATTAACAACTTCTTTCTTGATACAGAAATTTTACATTATTGTGGTCACTAAAATCCATACAAACCCAGTGACAACACATCCTTCATAAGTAAACTGACTCCTCTTCTCTCCCGATTTAAACACGCTATTGATTACACTTTTTCTGGTGGTGGTGTCCTAATCAGAAACTTGAATACATTATTACCTCTTCAAATCAAATTTTGACTAATGTTATCCCATATAGACCACCATATTCATCTATCCAGATGTTAGATGAGTTTATGTCTCTTGCCAGTTTTCTGTTCACATTTTCCCTAATTTTATTATTATCAGTAACTTTAATATTCGCTATGATACTGATACCAACTATTCCATTTAGTTCAAATCTGAGTTGCACCTCGTTTTATCTCACACAACACATTATTTTCTCATTCATATTCCCAGTTACATGTTACATTTTCTCGTTACATCAAGTGATATTTTGGTGGTTTAACATGCTTTAGAAATGCTTGTTTTATCAGTGGTCATTTTGCTGTCACATGCAGTTTAGATATACAACAATAAGCTATTCACTCCGCACAAGAAATAAATTTGCATCAGTTTTACTGTGGCTATCTATAAATCGAAGTTCAGGCAGCTCACTGAGAGATGCATTATCGTAATAAACAAGCTTAAGGGTGACCTCTACACTGGCATAGTATCATACAACACTGGTGACCCCAAAGCATTATGAAAACTAATTATTGCAAAACATCACACATCATGCTGAAAAGATCGGGTCCATCCATAGTCGTTCTCTATATCAGATATACGAAACCCCACTAAAATACCACTACAAAATTCTACAGTTGTTTAAACAGCCCCAAACTGAGCTCTAAATTAATTTTCCTGATAGTTTTCTAAAGCCACAGATACACCACTTAAAAAGCATGCAATCTCAAAAAAAATGTTCTGAAGAATTATTGACCTGGCTCACGTCTGCCTTTTATCTCAAAAGTAGCTGAAAGAGATACTGCAGAACAGCCTACAGACTATCACAATAATCAATATCTAAAATATAGTTGCACAAGTTGCAATGTATAAAAATGTTCTTGCAAGTTTGGTAATTGCCATCAAATGATGGTCACATATTGCACCAATATTTACTTTACTTCAATGGTTCCCTCAGTGATGTTTAAACCTGCCACATTAATCTGTAAATTACTGCACTCAAGACAGCCATATATTAAAACTCATCTTGAATACTACATATTTTGTCATAACACTTATACATTGATGCCAAGATAGGATATGAAGTGGTTCCATTATACAACTGACACGTCCTTAAGTCCAAGGTGCTACTTTATGGCTGTTTTACGTGATGGAACTGTGGAACAACCTTCCCACCCACATTAGACTGGCATCAACATTATCAGCCTTCAGGATGCCTATCCAACCTAACTATATATCTTCATTTTGTGAATGTTTCATGTTGCTGACCAATACTTATTATTTAAATTATGATTATGACGAATAAAGAGCAATGTTTCTGAGCTTTCAAATCCAAACTCTTGTTGGAAATAAGCACTTAAAAATTTGCATACAGAACTAATATTAATAACAATAATTAGAAATTAGAAAAATTACAATCAACTTATATATAATAGGCAAACATTATTTGCTTAATTATGGTACCTAAATTTTTAAACACTCAAACACTGTGAACTTTATACTTTGATTTATATGTTTCCTATTTCGGATAAGGAAATTATGTTGAACAAAGATCACAAAATTATAAAGAATGATTGAAGAAAGAGCAGAGGCAGGCCCAGTTGGATTAAACTAATTACACTTTTAATAATTCAAACGAATTCACTTGTGAAAAAATACATAATTTAAAACAAAATCTAACTACAAAATTTAATCAAAGTAGGTTCGCTGTATGACTTTTTAATTCACAAAGTTGTGAAATTCACATTTCCCTGGCGTGCTATATCATATATAAACCTATTCTCTCATCTCCTATATTCCTCACAAGCAAAGTCCATATCTTCAGGACAGAGCACACTCTGCCTTGTTGTTTTCAAAATCCATTCGGATGTTAGGATTCCAAATTCTAATGAAAATTGACTACAAATGTTTAACCTCTAAATTTTGATTTGTTTACATAATAAAATTAGAAAGCCATAATGTCTTTGTTAAGCTACATTAAATAACCCTCATGGCCGACCCAGTAACATCAGTAATATGGATACCTGCAGTTTCTTGGATGCTTTTTCGTAAATCAGAGTTGACAACACTATTTGAGGCCTGCTCCTTGCCATCCCTTTTCAGTCCATAATGTTCCTGTGATCTGACTCTCTTTGCACAAAGTTTACCTGGAAAACAATGAAATGTTGTTCAATCCATTCAAAAGGTGTCTACTTTTGTTTTACTGTACAAAGACACTCGTATATATTTAATCTGTGATCCAGACTTTATTGATTGATGTACAAAACATTTAAATCGTATTTTATTTTATCTGTCTTAAGCAATTTGTAGAACTAAGGGTGTATTTCATCCTGTGTCAGTTACATAGGTCAATTAAAAAGATCAATGTATAATTTTCCTGATGACAGTAATCAATTAATTATGTACAGAGATTCTAATTATTTGTTTCTAACCTCCCTTAATACCCCTTCTCCCTAGAAGATTCTTGCTTTTTCCCCAGCAAATTCTTGCTTCTGTACAAAATAATCATAACAGCCTCCAAAGCACAAAATAACTTTTCCCATCCATTAGGATGTATCCTTAACCTTTTTTCAATTTACCAAGTAGTGTTAGAACCTCCCTTGATGACAATTTTTACTGATTCTTCTACTAGAATCAGACAAAAATAAAAAAAATTATCTGCTTTTGTCCAGTTGTGGTCAGATAAGTTATGGTTATGAGCCATTTACTCCAGATGGTCTTGAATCAGTCCATTTAGGGAGGGATCACGCAATTTCCTGATTGATTAATTAAATATAGTTCAAAGTCACCCGGCAAACTCTGTAAAATTGACATGAGTGATGAAGCAGGAATGGGTGTTTCAAATCTCGGGTTCTGTCATCAATTCTAGAGGTACAACTACTCCCACAGCCCCCTGAGGGATGGTTTGCTGTGGAAGAAGTATTAAGAGAGATAGCAAATATAATAATAATAATAATGGGCTATTATATAGAGCTTTTTCTATTATTATCTCAAAGCGCTTTACACAGTATTACCCCAGAAAGGATAGATAACCTTGGTAACCTTACCTATTGCTGCCATGCAAGGGAGGAGAATTCAGTATTCCTTAAAGCTGGGTACCCATATTTCCCCTGTGTGGAGAGAGGCACAGACCATGTTAACATCTTGCCCAAGGATGTTATCCCACATGAAACAGTTGGCATCACTGAGGATCGAACCCACGACCCTTGGATTATAAGTCCAACACCCTACCAAATGAGCCACATGAGACCCAAATATCAATTGTCCTTTGAGATATTTTTGAGAAAAACATAAACATTTGATAACCAAGGCAAAATTTGGGATCAAAATGAAAGAAAAAACATATGTACAGACTCTACCTAAAGTACAAATATTTCCACTGCATAACCCACATGGTGCTGGTCGATTTTTATGTAAAAAGAGGCACTTTGAATGCTGCTATCTCCAACCACTCAGGGTTCCGAGATTTTCTTGATAGTAACCAAATGAGAATCTTGGCAACAATTGAGATGATTTATTAGCTCAGAACTTGGATTATGAAACCATATTCAATATAAATATAAATATCTCTCAGATCTGTACAGGAAGGTAGTTGACTGTTCGTGGATTCAGTATTGTGAAGGAGCCACGGTGGCACAGTGGTAACACTCTCACCTCCTACCTCTAAGGTTGGAGTTCAGTTCCTGGCATGGCCTCAAGTGGAAAAGCTGGAAGTTGCTTGCTGTTGGGCGGCATTTTACAGTACAGAACCCTGACTATCTGTATGTACTGGTTTCCTCCACCCTTCCAACTACACCTCGAGCTGTACACCTGTACAGTATTGAAAGCCATGTAAAACCTCAAACAAATAAATCAGTATTGTGAAGCACTATGCAACAGTAAGCACCAGTTATAAATAAGATAGGGTTCAGTTCTATCATCCGATGCATTATGGGAGTGAGAACCCCAGTGTATAGCATAATTTACACAGACAATAATGTGTAACCAAGGACCAGGCAGAACCAAGACCAGACCAGGCAGGACCAAAGACTTTATTAAATAAGAGTGGCCGTACATTTCTGTTTCATATTCCGTTTGTGGGTCTTTTACCAAAGGCGATGTTCACTCTTTCAAAGCATCTTTATTTCTATGTTACAAACATAGTAACTGTAAGTTTTTATACAAATAGAATGACATACACAAAATCTGGGAATGGAATAACATCATTACAATTTCTACACTGACACATTAAAAACAATAGAGCAATGATAATTGTTCTATTTCTGCTATAGATGATGGGGTTCACTTTTGTTCTGACACCATCAGAAACTATATCCCTTCTCCTGTTTCTGTGCCTCATATGACTGCTCACATTTCTAGCACTGTATAAAACTGAATTCTCATCATGTTATGAATCTTAATGAAACCCCTCAAGAATACATTCATTCAACCTGCAGTTATAACTGAGTCACTTCACAGCTGCTTAGTCCAAATCAGGTGTCATAATCTCAAAGATATTAATGAACTTCATGCTTTTCTACCTGTCCAACTGTTTTGTAGGCTAGTTTACCTTACCTTTCATATAAAAATTGATTTCTTGTGTAATGATACTTCGTCACAGCAAGTTAGCATTTGCCCAGTGATCAGGAATGAAATGCCATAGTGAGCATAATTTATAAAAACTTCAAATTGTGATATTTTGCATTGCTATGAATAAACTAGAAAATAGTAAAGACTGTGTTTTACTACCCCTGGTGGAGACTTTTGACAATGGAAACGAAAATATAATTATGTTTAGTGATGCTTGTGATATATTCCCACATATTGCAGCACACTACTTTAGGACTTTTCATTGTTATGTTATATTGCAACCTTTATGTATGAAATGATATCTCTCTTTGCATACAACTTGCTTTCTAAGCAGAAAAGAGAAATAACGTTTGATCTTGAGTACTCCAATTTAGAAAGCAGAGGCAGATAAATGTCAGCAAATGCTGTACAAATTGATAGATAAATAACATACAACACAGTGTTTGTGTGTAATGTGTGGCCTTTATGTCACCATTGAGTGCTGTCTATGTGGTAAAGGTGTTAAACTGGTTAACTGGAAATAAGCGAAACATACCATCTGGTGTATGCATAGAATATATATTATAATTATTGGCTAATGGGTTTTATGTCCCAATTTGATATTTTATCGATGGATTTGCCCCTTTTGAGCTGATCTACATAAAGGCCAGGAGAAGTCCATTGTCAGTACTCAGGAATATTTGCAACAATGAATATCTGAATCAAGATGTTATAAATACAGACTTGTACAAGTACGTCCTTAGCCTAGAGAACAAACTGGAAGACACTTGTAAGAGTGTTACAAAATTATAATTATAGGCACAAGAGTAACAGAAATATTACTATGACAAGAGAGCAAAACCTAGAACATTATAGTTGAGAGATGGCATCCTGATGTGGCTACTTTCCAAAAGTGACAAACTCCAGATATAATTGAAAGGTTCATTCAAAATAAAGGAACAAGTACACATGTATAATTCTGTGGCTGAGATAGAAAATCACAATCAGGTGTTTCACACACACATGATGACAAAAATATTCCAGGCTTGATGCACAAACAAAATAGAAGCAAATAGGTACTATTGTGTGGGATTCATGAGCTGAAGGAATACACCTATAAAGCAGAAACTAAGTTTCAACATGGAAACAAGTTAATGTGACCTAAGAATTGTCTGGAGAGTTTAAAAAATTGTGATACATTTCCTTCAGTCCCTGGAACAACAAATCTCTTGAACCTCTTGATTCTATTGATTATGTCATGAAAAAGTATAATGTTTGGTGCTGGTTTAATTAATATAAATCAAACATCTCGTTCAATAATATATTGGAAAGATTCATATAACGCTTCTAGTGTTAATACTCCAGAATTCTAAAATTAACCAAAACAGACAATATATAAATCAGGATACTTCCTTTCCAGGATACTTGAAAATCAAAGTTCTCAAAAGGATGCATCTGACACAAACAAACTAATGAATCAGTAAGTAAGATGCCCAATTCCTTGTACATAAATGTGTCACATTGGCAGCTCACCAACCTTTTATTTATAGCCATACTAGCTGACACTGCTAAATCTAATAAATAACTGGATGGGCCAATATACCAAGAACCTCCAGGTCCCACTTAAGATTGATGAATATCATTGAGATGTCTGACCCTAAAGCATTAAGACGCATACTGTCTGTGTCAAATTTATTTACCAGGGTCATGGCCAATTATGAAAGTTAGGCCATAAACCTCTTTTCATAAGGAACGCCTGCAGTAGTATTTAAAGTGTTGAAATCATTGTATTTGGACTCAATTGATTGGAAATAATGAATTTTCAATATGCCCATTGATTAATTGACCCTTTGATATAATTCCTAATCACTGGAGTGTGAAAAATTTTAAATAATTTTAGGAACTTTTTCCCAGATTCTATTTATCCTTAATTGAGCCTTTGATATCTTTCCTAATCACTAAAGTGTGAAATTATTTAAATGATTTTAGAAAATGTGATGTTCCCAAAGGAATTTTTAATATGAATGGTTTAATTTTGAAAAAAAAAATGACATATCCTTACTTATCATCAGCAGAAGATTTTTATTCCACTCTTAAAAGAAAATCCAATAAAATCTGAAGAAGATTATCAGCAATTCCGTAATATTTGGAATAATGAGGGTATACAAACTTTTAAAGATTAGCTTATCTATTACAACAACATAGATACAGGTTCCTTTTGTATAGCTTTAGAAACTTTTTTTGAAAATACATTTCAATCAAAATGTAAATATTTTTAAAGATTACATAACTCTTCCAGGTATAACTAGGAAAATGATATATCAATCATCAGATAGTAAATTTACTCTCTTTAATAAAGATAATGCAGACCTGTATTATATGCATAAACAAAATATTGTAGGAGGACCAAGTATTATATTTTCTAGATACCATGAAAAAGATGTGACAAAAATAAAACAATCAGACAAAATTTGTAAAGCAATAGTGGGCTATTACTGCAATGGCTTATATTCATATGCTTACATCAGATGTAAATTTTTAAATAATTTTAGACCTGAGGTTAGCAAAAAATATATAGACAAATATTTATTCACCATTAACTTAATAGCCAACATGAGGTAAGATTTGGAAATTATTTAGTGTATGGATTTAATGGTTGTTATAACCATCATTGTCCTTACAATTGCTTTATAGGCCAAAATATCAAAAGTAAAAAATGGATTGATAAAATAAAGCTAACTCAAGAAAAAGATAAATAGAAAAGAATTATCAAAGGAATAAGAGTTCTTTAAAGAGAAAATTATTGACAACATTAAAAATGGAAAATTGTTTGGAGCTGTTGAAGTGGATATGAATGTTATTTCAAATAAATCCTCAGAATATGATGAGGTCCCACCATTTTTGCCACCTGTGACATTCCAATGAATTCAATTAAGAGCATATCAGATAATTGAAAGTCCTCTTTAACATCTTTCATAGATACGGTAACTAAATTCTGAATTTTAGGGGATAAACATCGGATAAAGCAATTGCTGGAGGGACTTACAAATTATTAAGCAACTCAAGTTACGGTTCTATTTTAATTAATAAATCTAAGCATTGTAACATTAATTACATGAGAAACAGAAATAAGATAATGACTAAGGTGAATTCAGTGAATTTTAAAAATTTGGATAAAGTTGTCAATGAGGTTTACGAGATTGAAACATATAAGAAAAAAATTGTTATGGATAATCCAATTCAAATTTATCTCTTTATTTAAATCCCAATTCATTTGAATTATGTGAAACAGGTACTGATAGTATATATATGGCCATATCCACTAAAAATTTAGACCAATCTCTTCGAGATGAATGGAAGAAACAATATTTTACAGAAATTTTTCATTCTTGTTCAGATAATGAAATACCTAAATGGTTGCCTAGAAGGTGTGATAATCATAAAGCATTTGACAGGAGAAAGACAGGACTTTATAAGCTTGAACTTTCAGGAAAAAAATGATTTCTTTAGGTTCAAAGTCATATGTAATAGAAGATGAAAATGGAAAACAAAAGATTTCCTGGAGAGGTGTGTCAAGGAGAGGGTTAAAAGATCCAACGGAAAATTTCTAGGAGACTTTATATAATAAGACTGTTAAACTTGCTACAAACATTGGCTTTAGATTAAACCATAACTCCATTTATACATATTCATAAGAAATAGTCGGATTTAATTACTTTTATGGTAAACAAGAGGTACTTACAGATGGTATTTCCACAATCCTGTTAAATCTTACTTTATCTCCATGGAATGAGGAAACTAAATTAGTGGAACAGGTACAACACCCCCTTTCCAATTTATTTCCAATTAAAATAATACATGAAGGAATATCATTGGCTCCTCTGAACATCTCTTTCATTATCAATTAGCAAAACAATGTAATAGAGCAGAAATTTGTGATAAAATTTTATCATATCCAGATCGTGTTGATGTTCAGGAGTTTTAAAAGATTATTCTGCCAAAGTTATATATTATAAACAAATTAACTACAATAAAACAGAGGCTACTTTTGGGGGAGTTTCAAATCCATCCAATCTTATTTCTGTGCTTCTAGCCAAAACTATTGCGGGAAACAATGTTATTGGAAAATATTAATGTAATATTCAGCTCTTTAAAATGGATAAAAGATTGGAATTAAAGGAATTAAAGATATTGATGTTATTGTAAACCTCAAACATATTTTCATGCACAGCACATAGTTCCTTCCTTTACAAAGCAACCATTTCTTTAATTGTCATAAGTATCACATCTCAGAAACAGAATTTTGTACCGCAAGGTAGACCCTTTTTAATGCTAAAATTACAACAGGAGATATTCTAGAAAACAAAAATTTTGGACGCAAAAGACCCAGACAAATGGTATCACAGAAAAGCAATGGTTGATTTGTAAGCTTTTCTACAGCAAGAAGTTAACAAAAAATTTCTGTACAATTAGTTCATTGGATTTTAAGTTAGAGTTAAATTTATTCACAATATCTTGAAGTTTTAAGCCTCTGCATGTGTAGTAAATGTAAAATAAACAAAAGTGTCGGCAAGTTTCAGTGAAATAATCCTGTACACATTTGTGATTATACATGTAGCCTTTGTTATTACTTAATAATATATTATGAATTTCTTTTTGTAGTTTCTTTCCAAGGGAATCAAATATTTCAATCTGCTGGTCTTCTTTTTGGTGAATAGCTATCCAATGACTTCCTTTTTCATATGATTTGTCTAAATTAATTATCAATATTGATGGACTTATAAAATCTTCTGGGATCACATCTATAGGATAAACACATATGAATCTCCTTCTAATCAGTGGATATTTCATCATATAGAAATTTAATTCATTAGACTCATTAATTCATTTATAAAATATTTTGTTTCATAAAAGGTATACTTTGCTACTATGATTGATTTTCACAATCTCAGGAAATTTTTCAAAAACAATGATATTTATAGTTTCTTTGAGAGCTTCAGCATATCTAAAATTTAGTCTTATATGACCATTAGGTGATGAGGTCAGAAATGAAACTTTAGATATCAAAAAAGTATAAAGCATATCCTTTAAGATAATCACTTTTTTCTATAATTATCCCATTAGCTGTTTTATGATCATTATTCATTAAGCTTAATATGAAGTTACATAATCATTTTTATCATAATTCGGCTTAAAAGGATCATTGGGAACATGTTGACCATCTACACTTATTTCTAAGTAATTTACTTTCATATTTTGAAAACTGAAAGGATTTTTTATGATCTCCAGACTATACAGCATTTGAAACCATCCCATCAAGTTAAAATGATAACTTTACTTGGAACTTTACCATGAAAAATATTATCTGTCATAAAAGTATAGGAACCTGAAGATACACTGAAACTTTTAATAACACTTCTCCAGAATGGGTAAATTGCTGGACTTATTTGAATAGCCTCATTATGAGCCACTATAACATTAGGATTCAAAGAAACATGAGGGGCCATGGTGGCAGAGTGGTAACACTCTCGCCTCCCACCTCTGAGGCTGGGATTCGATCCCCATGACGGCCTGAAGTGGGAAAGCTGGTAGTTGCTTGCCGTTGGTCAGCAGTTTACAGTACACAACCCTAGCAAACTGTATGTACTGGTTTTCTCTGCCCTTCCAACTACCCGTTGTGATATGACCTGTACAATGTTGAAAGCGAAGGAAAACCCCAAATATATGAATCAAAGAAACATGATAAAGCTTCAATTGTAAATCTGTAATTTTTACTTTACATTTTTATCACCCGCACTCATTAATCTGAATTTATTACTATATTGAAAAAGCTTAACATTATAGAAATTCAATTTAAAATAGACCTCCTTTGATCAACACCAAAGTCTACATACAGACAACCTTCTACACTGACAGTCCCACCATCTTTTGTAGATTGTGCTCTCATCATAAAAGCTGTATTCCTCCCATATAAGATGCTGACCCCATGGTATCAGTTGGTCTTTGTAAAAATATGCAGCCTGACCTTGAGATAAGGTCGTATCTGTTGATGAACTTAATAACATATCATAGCCTTATATGGATAATTTACTCCCATGTCAGGAGAGACAAATTTCTGATTTAAGGAAAGATTAATCTGTCAAAAAATTGAATGTAAGGTCAGATTGACAGGTCCAACCTGATTACCATCAAAAGTTGGATCACCATTTAAACCTCTTCATCTACAATTGGAACACCATTTTCATCAGCAACTTTATATTTAATATGCAATTTCATTTTTGATAGATTAATATAATCAGCAGGTGCACCAGGGATGTTAAATTCTATACACTACTGTCTCATATAGCAGCGATGGGATTGATCACTACCCATTACTCTTTAGTTATAGATTTGTCAACAGGCGGAGAAACAAATATTGAAAGTGAATTTTGAATCACATCTATATTCTATTATAAGATTTCAAAACTCCTGATCCCTTTTTTAACTTTTTTTTCAGTTTTGTTGTTTGCGTTGTAGTTTTTTAGCATCTTTCTTTATGGGTTTCCTCTTTTTTACTTTTACTTCTTTTCTCTTTGAACTCTTCCCTCCTGACTGTTGATAAGTTGCTTTGTTAGTGTTATTTATAATTTTTTCTTGTTTGATTTTATTTTTAGCCTGATCTACTGCAGCCTGAGTGGGTGTAACTACAGTTACATCTATTTTTGGTTTGATATTATCAGCATGATCACTACTTCCTATAATATGATAATCTCATCTGTACCCAATTTTTCTCTAACAGCATTTTTTACAAACCGATAAATATTTATCCATTTTTCTTCCTTTTAGATTGTAATGTGATTTGAATCTCTCCAGTCAATGTCATTATTATAAGAATAATAGAGTTGTGTGAAGTGACAATAGAAGTTACCCAATATTCCTGCCTTATATTAACCAAGAGTTATTTGGTAATATTTCAAAATATTTTATAATTTATCATCAGAGGCTGAAGATTTCATCCAATTTTGCCCCTAAGGTGCAAAAACCCTATCCGCTTTGAGCCGCCGGATGCATCCGCTTTTGAGTGGATTGAGCCTTCTGAAGGAAGCTCAGGAGGATAAAATCCCAAAATATGGTATTTTTAGCATTTTTCCAATATTTTAATAAATAATGGTCTAAAACTAAATTAGTGTGGGTAATAGGTGTCTTATGGGTGGATAAGAGCACAAATTTAGAAACGAACAATGGTTTCAAATTATAATCTACTATTCACACCTGATTATGGTTTTAATGGTATGAATATTAAAGGCCTATTGAGGCCTTAAATCGCCCTTAAAAGACAATTGTGGTGATATGGGTCCATAATCATTCACTGGTTTGAATTGTAACCAAATGATATTCTAATTATGTCAAAAAATGTGATTGTCCATTGAGACCTTGATTGTACTCAAGAAAAATAACCCTGTTTGCAGGTCATTGATTGCAGAGTTTGGCATGAACAGGCACTCTATTATGTGTGCGTGATTGCACTACAGGTCTGTTTTGGGGAACTGTGGTCTCAAAGTACTAGAACTTGATTGTAGTGGATACTGATTAAGAACTTGAATGATTTTATTTAAATCAATCAGTTGATCACAATATAGAGACCCAATGATAGAAGATGTGTTTATTAGAGTTTTTCAATAGAGTATATGTGGAATTTGACGTGAATTCCAGCAAAATTACTCTCTGAAAAAATTTTGGCTACTTTTGGGATTGTGCATAATTGGAAACTTTCTAGGTCTCTCAGAGCTATGATTTTTGGATATCAATTTAATCCCACATTATGTGATGTGATGTTATATAAATTATTTTTGGATCTTTAAAAAAATATATAAAAAAAACGAAAGCTTGACTTTGAGGAGACAAGGTGGTCAGTCAAAGTGAAAAATCAATGAAAACTTTAAGAGATTTAATGGTATCCAATAGTTAAAGTGTTACAAAATGAGAACACAGAAAAACAACTTACATAGGATGTACAAGTAATCTAGGTGTATTTATTTATTTGGGGTTTTACATCGCTTTCAACACTGTACAGGTCATATCACGACGGGCAGTTGGAAGAGCAGAGGAAACCAGTACATAGAGTTCGCTAGGGTTGTGTACTGTAAACTGCCGACCAACGGTAAGCAACTACCAGCTTTCCCACTTAAGGCCGTCACGGGGATCGAACCCCCGACCTCAGAGGTGGGAGGCGAGAGTGTTACCACTCTGCCACCGTGGCCCCGTAATCCAGGTGTAGGATAACAGTCCATAAGAGTATAGTCTATATGGGTAATTGTAGTGTGAATAAGATAAAGAACACAATTACAGTCCCGGTGGGGTAATACTACCACATATGTTTTCCAGGAAATCCATGAGCTGGAAATTAGGTGACAATGTCCTATTCACTACACCCCACTCAGGTGGGTTGGGTGTAAGGTGAGGTGGGAGTGGATCTTTTTCCTGAAAAGGTCCCTACCAGGGGGTGGCTTCAGGGAGATTGTTCCTAAGTCTCTCCTCCTGAAAAGATGTAGTGTAGTATCTAGGGAGGTCCCATCCAGGTGTCCTGGGGGGCTGGTGACCGGTGAGTCCCATCCCTGGATCTCATGGTGAGGTGACACCATTTTGAAGTGGGGAGAATTTCCACCATCCACAAGTAATCTGCCCATTTGAGTCATCTTGTCTTTTCTGAAGGTAGGGGTAGTATTAGTCCCTATGGTGTGTGGTTGCCTTATGGATAGTAAGGCACAAACATCTGTCTGGGTGCAGATGCTCACTTGGATCAAGGAGGTAATAGGAGGGTCAGCAGTGGATGGTACCAAACAGGAGCCTGGTAGCGGTGCTTCAATGGAAATATCCTCCAAACTGTTGAGGATGGACATTTTTTACAATTTATGATGTAAATTAGGTGGCCATCAATACATTGGTGAAACCAAGAGACCCTTCAGAAATAGAATGTATGAACAACATACTAGTGTCCAGAAATTCTCTACTGAAAAGTCCACTCCTGTCTCCAGACATTTCACCCAGAAAGATCATTCTGTGAAACCTAAATACCACAACTATGCGCAGAAGCCAGGAATTATATTACATTTGGGCATTCCCTACACTAAATCCAGCAGGCATTAATATGTTTATATGAAGCATATGCCCTCTCATGATACCCCTTACCCAGGTGCCCCTCTTTTGCCTCAATGTCATTATTAGTCTCACTGTTTTATCCTTTATATAGAAATTTATTCTGGTAAAAGTATTATTAGCTATTGGAATATAAAAAATATGAGGGAAGATGTAGTTTTTTCTGAACTATTTGGATATATTATTGGTAGAACAGGTTTAACTGAATCCCTCACATAGCTGTAATCACAAAGGTCTGCGAAAATATAAAGCACCTCTGATGAACTTTTGGTTGAACAGAAGTCACATAAACCAACCTTCCATTTACCTACTAAACTTCATCTCTCAGGCAATTCCTCAATAAAGTTATGTATTTTATTCTCAGGATAAAAGGAAGAAGAATCATTGGAAGAATTAAATAAGATGAAATCTTTTCCATTCTTTTTTATATCCTGTAGCTCGAGCTCTGGAATCCAAGAGTTGAATTAATTTCCCAAACCTTTCCATTTAACTAAGACCTCTGTTATATTTTTCTTTTACATTTTTAAGAATTTTTTCTACTTTATATACATCATCCCCTTTATAGCTAATTTGCATCTCAGGTTCATACAAGTATCCACCAATAATGTCATTATTAAAATCTTTTAACTGGTATATAGGAATATCTTGATTTTTCTTCCTACTCATTACTGTAAAAATTTCAGTAGTCCATTTTTTCAGAATATTCTCTATCAAAAGGTTTTTAAGATAACTAATCTTTACCATGTCACCAATTTTGAATTTGTAGATTGTAATATTTGATTGAGCAGGATTGGTACTCTCATCACTTTCATATTGATTAGACCATAAAGTATGTCTGTTAGAATCTTTAGTCTCCATAGGTTACATTTTGATTGATGTATATTTAGAATTATTATAACTAAATGTTTTGCAATTCATCTACCCATTTGAATGTCTCTTTAATTGACAAATATTTAGCTATTTTTTAATTTAATCGTTTTATTACTCTTTCTGCATAATTATTTTTAGTTTCATAAAAAGTATATATGTGATTGATCCCTTCCTTAGTTTACAATTTTTTAACCTCATGAATTACATATTCACTTCCTTGATCACTTCTTAAGTTTTTAGGCTTTTGGCCAGATTTTTAAAGAATATTTTCAATAGCCTGAACCATTTCAACTCCTGTCAGGTTTTTCATAGGGTATGTGTCTAAAATTCTAGTAAAAATATCAATGAATACTGCAAAATAATCATATCCTTGACTAAATTCTTTATATTTATTCATGTTAGCAGTGTCCAAATCCAATTGATAATTCTCACCAAATGCGATAACAGGTTGTTTGAATCTTCTTCTAACTGGATGATGAAGAGCATAAACTTCTTGTTTTTGCAACCAATCTTTAATTCACCTCTAGTGACATCTTCTGTCATATTTTTCTCCATAAATAAATGTAACTTTTCAACTCCACTAAAAGATGCAGGGTTTCTAGTGCCGTAACAAATTCCCTTTAAAAATTCATTTATTTCATTAGATTTTTTGTCCTTTCTTTGATTCAAAATGATTTTTCAATCCCTTTCTGATCTGAGATTCTTTTTCTTTTGTGTCCTCTTCCAACTAATTCATTTTTATGTTGATTTATTGGTTCTTTAGCATTCAATTGTCTTATTTGAATATTATTTGGTACGCCAGGAGGTGGATGTTTTTTCTGTTTCATCTATATCTTTCTTCTTTAGAATGGACTTTGAAGAATTTATCTCATCTTTTGTATCAGTTTTTAACAAGGAATTATCTGTCAACCTCATTGTAGATTTTAAATCGGTATTTTGTGCAGCATCAGAATTCAATTCTACAGCTTTTTCTTGTGCTATATCTGGTTTATTTTCCTTTTTCTTCTCCTCGTTGAAGTTTTTAAAAGATTAATACAATGAGGTAATAACACATTTATTCATACTAACAAAATATGAATATACTTTTTTATTGATGTCAACAAATCAGTGATGAGTTTATAATTCCTTAATAATATGTTTCATTTTTTTCACATTAATATATTTCTTCAACACCTTTAAAGGGGCCATGGTGGCAGAGTGCTAACACTCTCGCCTCCCACCTCTGGGGCTGGGGTTTGGTTCCCACCATTGATTCAAGTGGGAAAGCTGGTAGTTGCTTGCCGTTGGTCTGCAGTTTTTTACAGTACAGAACCCTGACGAACTGTATGTACTGGTTTCCTCTGTCCTTTCAACTACCCATCGTGATATGACCTGTACAGTGTTGAAAGCGATGTAAAACCCAAAATAAATAAGCAACTAAATCAACGCCTTTGCACTTATTGGAAGATGGAACACATTATATATCGCCCCAGCAATTGCACTCAAACCCTCATCAGTAATATGTCTGAATAATGCTCTATTTATTTTCTGATTATTTTCAAGCATTAGATTGATCATGCTTTTATCCATCTTAAGATTCCTCGATATTTTTTATTCTATCCTGTAGTCTGATAAGACAATATTTACTTAATTTTAAAATTCAGGTCATTTGTATACTATTCATTAGGAAATATATTGCTTCTTAACATAAAAGCATTCTGAGAATAAGGTGATAAAGCTATAAAAAGGTACCCATATGGTTGAGCTGTTGAATCTTTATAAGCTTTGATTAATCTATTTCCTAAACCTAATTCAAATAAAATCTTTAATTGATTAGTATTTCATGGATTTTTAAATAATATTATATAATGTACAATGAGATATCCTTAGCGTATTTACATTGATGAAAATGTTTTGGCAAAATTAAACAGTATGTCATATTTCTATGATGAGATTCTGTACTAAACATGTTAGCAATAAAGGGGTTATTCAGAGCAGAAATTTGTAGGTCATCTATTATTAACAAATTATGATTTCCATCCACAAATACCTCTAGATCTCATTCATTAGTTCTTTTTATAAAAATATTTCTTTCATTATCAAAACTTTCAAAGAGTTCTGCCATACACTGTAAAAATATATTGTTTTTTTTTTCAAATTTCTCACTAAACATATCTGGCTCTCTCATAATTCTAAATAAAAAAGTCAATTTTCCTGAGGCTGTAGGTCCAGATATTATGATTGTAGAAGGTTAATTGAACTGTAAAGAGGCCATTCTAGTTCTGAATAAATTAGGTGACTCGGCTGTAGATGTTAACACTGCTGCAATGTAAACACATAAATGTCAACATAAATCTTAATTTATACATACACCAGATAACACATAAATCTCCCACCTCATGTTTCTCAATAACTTGTTATTTAATCTCAGTCTTGCATTCACTTCAGTAGTTTAAAAGAAAAGAAAAGAAGAACATAGTGTTTAACTCTGAATAAGAGAATCATGACTAAAATTTTCAGACCAATATTTACTTTTTTAATGAAATTGGTATTAATGGATAGTTGTAATCCAACAATTTTTTATTGTCTTAATCATATGACATCCTGTGTGAATGTTGCATGATCTAGATTTAATACCGCCCTGCAGTAACTGTCTTATATCTGGAAAAAGTTCATTTGATTTATATAAAATCAATCGTGCATTTATTTCCGTCATTGCAGCATCTTACTTTTTTATTTAATTTTTTTTATTTGGGGTTTTACATTGCTTTCCACACTGTACTGGTCATATCACAACTGGTAGTATGAAGGGCAGAACTGGGAACCACACCCTGACCTCAGAGGTGGGAGGCGACAGTGTTACCACTCTGCCACTGTGGTCCCTCGTATCTTACTTTGAGGATATGAAATATTTTAACTGTGAATGGGTGAAGGATATCACTGAAGGGATAAATGTACAAACTAACATGTGTCAAACCACCTCACAGGTAAATAAACAATTTATTTATCTCATTTCAAATATGTTTATTAGAATTTTATCTCACTTGATTTAAAAAACAAAGGTACACATATCTACATGGTTATTTTTTTGTAGAAATGTCGACTGAGACTGATCAAAAGGAAACAATAATCTGACCTCAAGACAACTGAAGTATCTACCCCTAGATTTCTTTCTACTTTGGCTCACCATCTGACCTTTGAAGGTGTATCCTCAAGTTCAAGTTACCCTTTGAACATCAGTTCTACATCAACTAATGAACCTGATTTAATGTCAGTATCAGGTAACCAAGTAAACTTTATTTCTCCAATCATAAGACAAGTCCTAAGTATGAACAAAATGAAATTTCTACCTCCAATATAAATGACCTTGAAGAAGCAAGCTCTTATAAATCATTTACCTCACCTAAGATTAAGGAAATTTCATTTACAACAAATACTCACAATGATGATAGCACAGTAGGACAGATAATCTTTTATTCAACCCCCTCAAACCTATTGAATAGAAAGGGGAAAATACATCTTGTTATTCCCCTGACCGTTGTCTCTGGACTTATTTTTTTGGCTGGAATCATATCCTATGTCGGATTCAGATTTAGAAAAAAAAACAAAGCCAGAAGAAGAAGAAATTGGATCATCAGAGAGGAGGCAATGATGGAGATGACAAGTGTAATAAACAGGTATGGAATTCAGGAGGTGGAGAATGAAAGGTGTCTATATAAACCCTTTAATAATGTTTTCACTAACAAAAATTATCCTCATTTGCATGTTTAATGTTATTTGTTTTATATTATCTTGTAGATATTATTTATCCCCTCGCTGTTGTTATAATAATATCCAAGGGGAGGCAGATTCACCACTCAGTTTATTTCTAGGTAACTATTCTTATTTTGCTAATTTACTTAAATTAAATCCCTTTTCAATTGCACTATTAATTGGCTGCTTATTTGATATAGAATTAGCATGTTGGTTTACTAAGAAGGTACATTATACATGATATTTACATGGAACAAAAAGTTAGACTTTATTTGCAGGCAGTAGAGAATTGAACTTTCTATTATGTTTTTACAGATAAGATGAAGCTGTGGGTTTCTTCTGAAGAATTCATTATTATTCTGTGTTATTTATATTATCTCTTGAATAATCTTGTTTTGGACTAACGTCTTCATATACCTGACTAACTAGGAGACTAAAAATGTTCAGATGAATGAATATATGATGTCATTTTAATTTAGTAAGCATGCAGTAATTTCTCACAGCTTTCTGCATACATTGAGTAGTCAATACTTGGAAAGTTATAGGGTTGTACTATGAATGCTAGTTTGGTGATACACTAATGATAGCCTCTATTTGATGACACACATAACCATGCTACATATTTGCATGTGATTGGATGATATGCATAGGTTTGCAAATTGTTTCAGAAAACATATTCTTGTTTATAACTTCATATTTCCCTGTGTTAGTCAGGTTATATTTTTAACACTATTGTTGTCTTGTCTTTATGGGATGTGTCATCTGAACTATATGTACTTAACATTTGTGGGATGTATAAGCATGTGTTTGAATCAAGATAGTACAATGACTATCATTGGGGGCTATGTTATCCATTATTTCTCTTTGATTTTCTCACATAAACAACAGACACCAATCTGGGTGTTATAGTTAGCTTATGTCATATGTGATGAATTTTAAACATTTCTGTTGTGTTGAAATGCTTCCTTATGTTGGTTTGATGACAGAAAAGAAATATAGCAGCATCTGGTAGAATTTTAGAATAAGAGATTACAAAACTTATACTTGATAACCATAATCTTGTCATGAAAAAAGTACATGCATATAAAAGTATTATTAACTTCACTTATGTCTAGAATACACTATCTGCCAAATTAATGATAATCCAGACTTTTTCAAACACTTACAGAAAACTATAGATAGCAATGATGCAGATTACTCAGTTGTCTGTGGAGACTTCAACTTAGTTCTAAGCCCTCTCATTGATTCTAAAAATTATAAACATATTAATAACCCAAAAGCACAAACCTCTTTAATAAATTTGATGGAAAACTATGGGCTAACAGATTTCTTTAGATGTCAAAATCCTAATACCAGAAGGTATTCTTGGAGGAAGAAGAATCCCCTAAAACAAGAACATCTTGACTTCTATATACTATCTAGTCATATGTCTGACATAATTAAATCTTGTGACATAAAGGTAGGCTATCATTCAGACCATTCACGAGTAGAATTGGAATTTTACTTAGCAATTTCACCTGGGGAAGGGCCATGTGGAAGTTTAATAACAGTATACTGAAAAACAAAAATTATGTTGATTTAATAAATCGAGTAATCAAAGAAGAAACTATTAAATATGCTGTGCCTGTGTATGACTACAGCTTTTTGAAAAATTATTGCAACTACAAAGATATTGCCTTTAAAGAAGAAAGTGATACTTTCTTAGAGATGTTGTTAATGTGAATTTGTGGAGAAAGCATTAAATTTGCAACCGCTTTAAAATAGAAACTGATGCAAAAGAAAAGCAACTGATAGAAGACAGAGCATTTAGAGTGATCTAATTTGAACACTAAAATTTTGACCTACAAACTGATAAGAAGGTACAGCTCGAGCAACTGAGAAAGTAAAAGGTTAATGGTGAGCTAGTGAGGGCACGGATTCAATGGCTCAGTGAGGGTGAAGTATTTTTGCAATTTAGCCAAAAAAAATTACAGAGAAAACCTTAAGAAATGTTCATTCAACTTGCAGATCGCACACATGTCATAGACCAACAAGAAATATTTAAATGTTTAAGTCAATACTATCAAAATTTGTTTAAAAACAAAGATGATGGTCTAGAGAATTTAAACTTGTTTGAGACTTTTGGAAACACACACATTAAGGTATCTGATAATAAACTTTGGGAACCTATCACAGTGAATGAATTAACCCAAACTCTTAAAAAACTGAAAAACAATAAAACCCAGGAATAGACGGTATTACTGCTGAATTTTTAAAAGTATTCTGGGGTTGTTTAAAATACTATATAGAAAATACCATTGATACAAGTTACAAAAAAAGAAATCTATCTCCAAGCATGCAACAGTCTATAATTACATGCCTTCCAAAAGCGGATAAGGATAGAAGAAATTTAACGATTTTGTGCCCTATCTCACTACTATCTAATATATACAAACTTATGTTGGGTGTTATAGCTAGTAGATTAAAAAATACTTTAGACACTCTGATATCTAAGGAACAATCTGGCTTTATACCAGGAAGGCAAATGAGTGATAATACCAGATTAGTGTATGATTTAATGCATATTACTGAGACTGAAAAACTGCAAGGCATGTTAATGCTCATAGATTTTGAAAAAGCTTTCGATTCTATTTCTTGGAAATTTGTATGCAATGTATTGGAATTTTTTGGATTAAATAGCAATTTCATAAACTGGGTTAAATTATTTAACCATGATATATATGCATATGTCTTATAATGCGGAATCTTGTGATACCACACTTTTTCTGGATGGAACAAAATCTTCTCTACAGGCTGCACTTAACACATTGGAAACATATGGTAACTACTCAGGACTGAAGATAAACAAAGAGAGAACAAAGATAATATGGATTGGCCGGAAAAAATTTTCTAATGATAAATTAGAAGTTAAACTAGAAAAAATTTTCTAATGATAAATTAGAAGTTAAACTAGACTGGGATGACACAAAATTTATGCTGCTAGGGTTAAATTTCTCTGTAGATTTATCCATAATGCTTGAACTAAATTACTCAAAGACAATTACCAAAATGCTCAAGGAAATTAAAACTTAAGCTTACACCAACTGGAAAAATAAGCTTAATAAAAACAAATGAACTGTCAAAGATTATTCATATTTTAACATTTCTCCTAGCACCAGAGAAAGTTTTGACAAATATTAATAATATTTTATTTTTGTTTCTCTGGGATAATAAGCCAGTTAAAATCAAAGGAAAAGCAGTTTGCCAAGACTATTTTAATGGTGGCCTGAAAATGTTGAACATATTTTCTTTTGAAAAAATCCTCAAAGTCAATTGGATCAAACGTTTACTTTTCCAATCTATATCACAATGGACCATATTAATTTCAGAGATTATTGGAAACTTAAATCTAAGTAATCTTAGGTGGTGAATATGTCAGCGTAGTAGACCATAAATTGAATGACTTCTGGCAAAATGTTTTAGTTTTGGAAAATCCTTTGCAAGAAACATCTAATAAATTCAAACAGTGATTTACTTCAGTCATGTCTGTGGTAGAATGCACACATTTCTTCAGAACCTCTTTACTACTGTACTTGGGTAAAGAAAGGGATTTTCTATGTTGGTGATTTATTGAAACCAAGTGGAGAAATAATGGATTTTATAGAAATAGAAAACACATATGATCTAAGAGTCAACACATTTTTGTATTATAGATTAAAAATTTTACTAAATTGTTTTGTACAGATATATAAGCAACAAGATTATTTTAATTTTATACAACCCACTTATTCACTACAACTGAAAACATTGATTTCTTCCAAACAAGGATGTCAAAAATTCTACAAAATGTTTATGAATGAAAGCAAAATAAATAATTTACCCATTTACAAATGTAAATGGCAGAATTTCACCTCTGAAAATGGTGAAATTTGGAAAATTATATTCAGAGTTTGTTTAAATCAATATTGGATAATTCAGTTGCTTGGTTTCAGTATAAAATATTGTTTAACATTTTACCAAGCAGAGATTACCTTCATAAGATAAAATTGTCTGATCACAACACTTGTGCCTTTTACCACATATTTCCTGAAACAATTATGCATTTGTTTTGTGAATGTGGGGTTGTACAAGAACTTTGGCACAATGTATCTCAATGGATTGCAAGGAAAATAGGATTTCAAATAGAATTAACAAATGATGAAAAAATATTAGGTTATTATGAAACCGATCAAAATTTTTGGCCATTAAATTTTGTTATTTTAATAACAAAGAGATATATTTATATTGGTGTTCTTGCAAAGAAATGACTTTAGATATTTAGTTTCTTCAAAAGGAATTTTCAAGAGTTTTTATAGAGCAAAAGATTTTGTTCTGAATAAATTTGAATCAAAATAATTTTGACAGAAAATGGGAACAGTGGAATGGTTTGCTACAAACTTTAGTTGACTCAAAATATATAAATAGTTGTTTTAATGTTCTAGTAAAGCTATATGTATATGTGGGTGTAAATGTAGTTACAAAGTTAGGGATATTTTCTAATTATATAAAACAAGATCATAGAAATCTAAATATAGTCTTTAGTCATAACTTTGTACATTGTAATGGTATGTAACACTTTGTTGTTTTTGTTGTGAATAAAAAATATGAAAAAAAAAATTATTTTCACTTCTGCTTTACATAAAATATTATGTAGATTATTATTTCTTTATGCAGAATATCATTGAGTATGATATATGTGAAAATAAAGTAATTTCAGTTTCATTTTCATGACATTTGTGACATCACAGGTCTACACATGGTTGAGAGAAGGGTAGTCATTCTGTCTTCAAATGTCAAACTGTGAGGGTCAGGAAAGAATGATAAAAAAATGTTATTTTACGAAAAAAAGAATTTCAAGCATGTTATTGTTTAACTTTAAAAATGTTATGAGTAGACTAGTGACATGTCAATCTCAGGTAAATGTATTTATTTACATTTCTCCTTTGCATAAAATTTTATGTAGATTATCATTTCCCAATGCAGAATAACATTGAATATGATATATACGAGAATAAAGTAGTTTCAGTTTCATTTTCATGACGTTTGTGACATCACAGGTCTACACGTTGTTGAGGGAAAGGAGTCAAATGTCAAACTATGAGGGTCAGGAAAGAAATTATCAAAATATTATTTTACGAAAAAAAAATTTCAAGCATGTTGTTGCTTAACTTTAAAAATGTTATAAGTAAACAAGTAACATGTCAATCTTAGGTAATAGAAAAAACAATAAAAAATATCAATGGGATAAATATGTTTGAAAAAATTTCAAAATTATGCGTGGATAATGAAACGGTTGTACTGAGATATGCAGATTGGACTGTGCATTGATGTATGGAGTTACATTAGATCTGAATAAATATAGAAAAAATATGAAAAATTAAAACTATTTTATGGTTTTGCAAAGGAATCTGTCAGTTCACCGGCTTTCTGTCGGATATCATTGTATGTGGATGCTCACAAGGTCAGTAATTTTTGTTTTTGTTAAATGAATTACTAACTTTACTAACTATATTTTCATGTTGTATAATTACTGCAGGAAATAGTTTCAGTGATGAGCATCTGTATGAAGATTATGACACTACCAAAAGTATCTTGTTTCCATGAATTGAAATCAACAGTATTGTGTGTATACCTTTTTATGAATAAGTGAAATAATAATATAAATTATATTTGCTGAAATCTTAATGTTAAGTAACCCTTTTTGGTGAAACTTGGCTGTTCTTTGAATTTGTTTCTCATTTCTTGTAACTACCTTGTTATCATGTATGACTTTTCTTCTGAAGCCTTTCAAACAGGATTTCAAAGCTCCCAAGTAAGACTTTCTAAGTAGAGACTTTTATACGGAAGTGTAATATGGAAAACAAAATCTGTCATCCATTACGTTTCTACTCTTCTGATAGGTATATTAGAATGCACATCTGTCACTTTTATCATCCAATATTGCCATGAATGAAATAAGATGTGTCCTCTGATACCTCATCTGAGGATAATTATGATATTAGATGCTGCTGTTCAAATCGAAGACTGCTGAATCACATTTGGATTATGACAATGATACAGTAAACAGAGATATGCCAGAGGAAATTATGCATTTAAACATTGATTCAATTGAGGTAAATTATCAAAATATCGATGAATGATTACAAAGAGACAAAAAATCCTAAACCAGATCAGGTTTAATTTACAAGTAAATATTTACCTAAATGACATACAAAGTATGCGTGCATACTGATTTAAATCAGATATTAGGCCATTATGAAAATGAATTATTTTACTCTTGCATCAGTGCATTCATTTTCTTGAACTCAAAGCAGGAAAAAAATTATAAAAAAATCCATGCAAGCACATATTTTATATATATATTATGATGACTTGATCAGATACAAATATGTTTCTGATACAGATACATTTTTAGATATAAATATATTTTCCTTCCAGAGTGTGAAAGACACTTGTTATATTATTATTAGTGTAGATCAAAGTATATATATAACATTTATATCATAGTTACATTAATTTTCTACTAGAGGTCTACCATTTCATATGAGTATGTTCATGTAATTTTATCGTATTTAAGATTAATAAGAGTCTAACAACTTTACTTGTCATTTATGACATGATTATGTTAATAATATCCATACATCTATATCCAAGGTTATTTTGCTGCATAAATTTAGTATCACATGATATCATTATCATCGATGATAGAGAGATGACCTCTCAATATGAAAATACTTTTGGATAAAATTCATATAATCAAGAATAGCATTTAAATTTTCAAAAACAAACATGTTTATTAATAGCATTTAAGATTTTAACTATGTGTGTTTTATTTCATGTTTGTCTTACCTGACCTAAAATGTCATGATCCTATATGGATTCAAAATTTCAGAAAACAAATGACCTACCCCTGATTGTTCTAAGAAAACCAGATCCGAAGATAGAGATAAAATCTACTGTCTACATTTATATCTCTCTATCATATAAGAACAACATATTACACAATAAAAATGTCCATAATTAGTAATGAATGCCTTTCCCAATTCCAGTCCAATTTTGCGTGTGAAACATTCCAGAGATTTCACTCTCTCTTGATAAAAGACAGGCCACAGTAGACAGATGGCATTTCCATAT
The DNA here is from genome assembly GCA_964017235.1 of Sabellastarte sp. h YS-2021. NCBI lineage: Eukaryota > Metazoa > Annelida > Polychaeta > Sabellida > Sabellidae > Sabellastarte > Sabellastarte sp. h YS-2021. The sequence continues at coordinate 16,769,498 of OZ024933.1, forward strand.
CTGGAGGTTTAGATTTCCAAATGAAAGCAAATTTGAAGGATTCTTGCATATTTCCTTTCATGCGTGAATCTATCAGCATCTGGTCATAATTTTCCTGAATAAATTCTTTGGAGGCCTTTATTGTGAAAGTGTTATTCAAATCCATCCATGTGTTATTCTTCTGGCTTTGATAAGTTAATAACGCTAACACAGGTTAAATTGACATCTATATAAACATATTATGATATTATATACATTCAATGTCCTGTTGTGAAACTATGTAGTAATCAACATCCACCTCTCCTTTGTGAAGGCATCTTCAATTATACATTCAGGACAAGTCAACTGGTTATGATCTGCCTTTTCAGGTTGAATAATGCAGGGGATAAATGTATAGAGTTCTATTTTTTCTGAATACATCTTCTTTACAAACTTCATGCATTCTCTCAATTCATTTATTTTTAGACTGATCCCATCTGAGATGGGGTATAATTCATTCATATCATTTTTCTTTCACCTTGTAATTCCAACAGTCTTATAGGGAGGAGTACTTGGGAGGTACATCCCTCCGCCAATGTGCATCTTCTTGTTCTACCTCTGTGTCTCCAATAATGATCTTTTCTACTTCATTGGCCATAACCTCTCCATAGTGCATCATAACTACAAGCTTACAGACATTCAGTTGCACGTCTTTGTTAGTGACTTTTTTACCATCCCATTCTTTTAAAATATTTTCTACAAGACCATTTTCCACATAAAAAATTAGATATCTTTTGGTGTGTGTTTGTATTTGTGGACTGATTGCTGACGGCGTCATCACGTTGCTGCATATTTATAAATGGTTGATATGACAGAATCCTTGGATTATTTGGTAAAATATGAAAATTCACCCATCTTCTTATTAGAGGTTGATAAGATCACATCACCTTTCCTCTTTTTAGTTTAAAAATGCCTCTGCCATTCTGATGATCAAATTTGTCAATGAGATTTGTGAAATTTTTTGTGAATTTATAGAAAATAAATTTTAGGAGGGGGAGTAGGGGGAATAATTTTAATAATGTTTTATAAAATTTCTGTGAATTATTATCTGTTTTAAGTGAGGTTTTTTGTGGGAATACCATAAAAATTTTTCTTTGATGGTTTTACTGTATAGGTTTTGAGGCAGTGGCAGCAGAGATGATGATCACATCCCTCCATTGGCTCTTCCTTCCTAATTTGGTTAGAAAACATATTTGATTAATTTTTGAAATTAAATCGAGATTTTATACATCTTTGATGGGATATTTTTGCACAATTAAATCATCTGTTAATTATATTATTCCTTGAATTTTCAGTCTCAGTAGAGGGTACTCAAAAACAGAAGTATTTGAGAACATATTTGGCTTTTATTTTCATTCACACATATGGTTAATACAGCATGGTTAAAATAATGTTAAAACACCAATATTTTTACATCACTACAGTATTAGACTATTTTGTTACTGCTTTTATACAATATTCCCACTAAGTCACTTTTTTAAAGGCAAATATTCATTTATAAGATAACCTTTTTGCAATATCAACAACTGTGATGGGAATGCCAATGCAATAAGACAATCATAATATCAGATGCTGTAGCATTGCAAGTAATAGCAATACTGTTACATACTAGATATACCATATTATTTGTTAAAGTCTTTTTATCTCAAACTGACCTTTTAAATTCTTGGACTACCGACTTAGATATACAAGGAACCAATGCCTAGCATGTATCTTATTATAAATGCCAATGCATTATGAAAAGAAGAGTTTGACCTTCTAAAGGTCATGACAATAGTCTGTATACAAGGCATATCAGTATTACTTTAGGAAGTTGCCAAAGGATTACTACTGGACAAAGCCCAAGCATACCTTTGCAAAGGTCAAGATGACTGTAAAGAACTACTGGCAAAGTAAAACAGTAAGTTATAGTAAATGAAAAGTACTGATAGTATGTAAGCTGACCACTGGGGAGGGGGAAGGGAGTTTTATATATATATATATATATATATATCTACTTCCCAAAATAACGTACACTGTCAGCAGCGCTCTAACCCAGTTCAAAAGTTCATTGTACCCCAGAATTTAAACCCTATTCCTAGACAGTCACATGTTAGAACACGCCTATTCCTCATGAATGTTCATGAATTAAAAGAGTAATTCACATCTTCTCAACCTAGATATTTGACAGGTAAATTACCCACTAACTGGTTATAATCGCCTAACCTTCTAACCCTCCACAGACTGAACATATGTGCTTTCTACAAACACAGCATTACCAAAATTTATTTTGAGTATTTAGTGTTAAGGTCACCTTAACCTTAAAAGTAAATATTAGGACATATTTATTGATGCATAATAATTCAATGTGAAAGTTTGTAGATGTATAAATATTTCCTCTGACATGTGTAGACAGGTATCTGCGAGAATAATAAAAACGGATAATTATGTTATTATCAGATAAATTACAAAATAAACTGTGTTATAGACAGAATTCTACTGTGAAAATAATTATTTGTTTAATCTTGGAGCATCTGTTTCAACAAAGATTTCGGGTCCTCTATATATGTACGTAACAATTCAAAATTTCCTCTACAATGTCTTCACAGGTTCTGAACTGGTCTCAATGCTTTGTAAACTTTAGGGGTACCTTTCTTGCAGTTTTTCTATCTCTTTGGGAACTCTCATGGCTTGTCACTTAAGGTCACCTTAATGGGAGTGTTCCACTAGAGCAGAACCAATAACTGACTGTATGACTCTAAAGTCTGTTGCAAAAGTTATCAGGGACAAAAATCCAGAAAAGGTTTGGATTGGTTACATATCCATGACAGGACGTAGTATATCTCGGCTTGTCTGAATCTACTTCCCGATCTGACTTGGTTTGGGATGATTTTCTCCATATTAAGACAGGAAACTACCAGGACAAGCTGTAAATCACTAACAAACAAGCCTTGTCAAACAATGACAAAGTGTACTGACAAAATGACAGGACTGGAGCACTTCCCCGACTCAATCCGACTGAACTAAATTCTAGAGTTGAGATAGAGACAGGATCAAACTAACATTACATAACCCCCCTCTGGCTGTCAAAATTCATCATTTCTCACTGCAAAGATACCAGCTACACATCAGAGAGACTTTCTACAGAAGCTTAGAGTACTTTTGGTTTACTGAGTTTAATATTTTCATCTTGATAATGATATGGAGACAGAAAGGGACACATCTGAACCTAGAACCAGCACCTGTCCTGTAACCAGCACCCCAGCCATAGCAACAGCAAGCCCCAGACATAAAAGAGTGCTACCAATCCTCTGGGTCATGCCTTGGATGCTTCAAAGAGAAAAAAGAGAATGCCCAGAAGCCTCCTGGCCAACTTAATACACACTGATATGTCAGGATGCCACAATTTTCTCAGGATGCCACCTGCCTTTTTCACCTCATCAGAAAATGCATACACCACGGCATCAAAACATCAGTCACCAATTTTAGAAAGCTAGAAGTTTGATTGCAGGTGATACATCTGGCAACAGGAGAAATTTATCTTGCAGTACCACTGGCTGGTTGGCCAAGCCACCATCTGTAAATTTGTCCCACAGGTCTGCCAAGCCATCCTTGCTAAATTCCAGAAGAACATTTGCGTTGCCCCACTGACCAGAAACTAGATAGAAAATTCAAAACCAGATAGAATGTCCCCTATGCTTTAGGGGCACTAGATGGGAAGCATTTTGTCATGAGGAAGCCAAATAATCTGGGAGTTACTATTATAACTACAAGGGCTTCTTTTCTCTGGTGCTGCTAGCCCAGTTGCCGCAGACTACAGAAAATCCAATACAGAATACAGAAAATCCAATCTATTTTCTTCAAGTTTCAAACCTATTTCAAAACCAACCAAAAATCTGTTGAAAAACTTCCTTCTGTTGAAAGACTGTTGAAAAACTTCATTCAACTCAGACTTCCAAGTCACTGGATTACAGGACCACGCAACAAATTATTAGAATGGTAATGAGTTCATTCTCATTGGCTCCCCAAAAAATCATAACCAACTCCTCCGTCACTTTCCCATTAATATTCTGGGAAATCAGGTCTCGCCAGCACAAAGTGTCAGGAATCTTGGAGTGGTGTTTGATTCTAATTTCAATTTCTCAAACCACGTGTCACAGGTCATTAAGTCCACTAGATTACAGGCAAGAGACCTCTACAGAATTCATCCCATTTTAGACCTGAATACATCAGTCCTGATTCTGAGTTAAGGAGATTGCAGTTAGTTCAAAATTCGCTGTGCAGGGTTGTCACCCGTTCTTCTAAATTTTCTCATATTATTCCCCAACTAAAAAAACTCCATTGGCTTCCAGTCAGATACAGGTTACAGTTCAAAATTGGTCTTATTACATACAAAATTATCAACCAGGGCCAACCAGTTTACCTATGAGAATTAATCCACCCCTACTCTTCCTCCAGAAACACAAGGCGAAGTACCCCTAAACTCAAGTTCCTTCAAACCCCCTCCTTCGATCGCAGAGTTCACAAATCTATGAAACACTTTTCTAATTCCTTTAGTCACTATGCCCCTTCCCTTTGGAACTCCTTCCCTTTCCACGTAAGAAATAGTCCTTCTGTCACATCTTTTAGGAAACACCTTAAAACTCACCTCTTTAGCTCTAGCTTCCCTACTTAGTTTTTCTTCCCTCCCGGCCACACCCACAATCCTGGATTACTGACCTTGAATGCCCCTTGACTTTCCTATGATTATGATTTTCTTTAATTAGCGCACTGAGTTCCCTTTTGTGGGGAAGATTTTGCGCTTCCAAAGCAGTAGATTAAATTAGATTAGATTAAAGTAGCACATATTAGACGAAATTTCTTTCTGGTGCCTTTTGAAATCCTACTAACTTTAAAATTCTACCAAGCTGGTAGACAATTCAGTTTGGTAAAATTTGAAATTCTACTAGTAGAAATTTCAATTTGACTTTCTACCAGTGGAATATGAAATACTATCAATTAAGAGTTCATTTAATGACATATACATGTAAATACATTTATGCTATGAGTATATAACAAAATCAAAATTATGAAAAAGCTACTCAGTAAAATTCCCAATTAAGTCCAAAACTGATGCTATGAAAAATTTAATTTATACCTCAGCTAACGCAAATGAACAAAAATAATTAATATTTGGAATATTTATCACTCTTAAAATGGGAAAAAATAAAAATGATAACTTGTGAAGGATACTTGTATATTTATTTGTCAGGCATTCTATCTTCAGCTTTTGGTAACTATCCACGTAACAGCTGTAGTTGTGCCTCTGCAAAATTGTGCATACACCTTTGTCCAGAACATCCATCCAAACACATTCTGAATTGCAATGACATTAAAAATTAACCTGCTAACAAAAAATCAGCTCACCTTTCCTTTTCAAACATACAACCACAATGGTGACTGCAACAACAACTATGAGACTGGTAATCACCACCCAAACAACGATTTTCTTTGTGCGGTGATCAGCTGAAATACAGAAGACATGACATTAATATCAAAGCTAATCTATGTTTTAATGTATACATTTTATAATAACCATCTGCAAATGGTTTGATATCATAGCAGGTGCTTTCACATCTATGAAGTCAATATATAATTAGTCAGTTATAGGCAATTAGGGGTAGCAATTATTTTCTTTCAATACAAACATCATTTGCATTTCAGTATAGTTTATTCACAGTTTTTTTCAGCTCAGAATTATCAAGATATTTTTGGAAATACCTACTCTATATTTGTTATGAGATTAAGATTATAGTTAATATTTTAGAAATATCTTTTAACAAATTACTAACATTGATGCAAAGACATATAAAATCATACTTGCTGAGTATCTAACACATATTTTGAGCATGCAAAGACAGTATCCATAAAATGTTTCACTGCATCTGAAATGAGTAACTAAGAACTTTGAATAATAAAATCACAGTTTAAATTTATGAAATTATACCTTTATATTTATTCACATACTTCACCTTAATCACATAAACTTTTTAATCTGAAATCTTTCATATGGACATAATTCTTGCTTTACCTAATGTAATAAATGCTACACTACTAGCATGATAAAATTTTGGTTTCCCAATGTGTTCAGAGAACCCACCATGTACTGTATATTGTTCACTCACGAATACATAATGCATTAATGTTTGTTCAAAGAAGCATTAAATTTTTCACTGAAAGATATGATTTTACTGAAATATGTCACAGCTTGGTTTATATATCACACAGCTTCAGAAAAACTCAATATGTCCTTCCTGTGTAATTGAAAACTTAACTCAGGAAGAAATGTGAAAATGGTTTCAGTATGTAGAAGCTCATGGCTTCCTTCCAATTTGACATTTGTAGCCCTTTGGACAAAGAATAAAATGGATATAAGATGTTTTGGTCTAATAAGAAAATTATAATTTATGGAAGAATCAGATGTAGAAATTATCAATTTTTTGTCATTTGAGTTTTTACGTGTAAATATAATTTTAAGGAAAATCAGACACTAAATAGTCAAGGATTACCAATGCACTCAAAACATTTATTTTGAATCTTCATTTTCATAATAATAAAATTATCTAAATAAATAACATATAAATAAGCTTTAATTTTAGTGAGCCCCTTTCTGGCACACTAAATTTGTTATATGTGCAACTCCAAATTTTCAACCTTGTCTAGATTATTTCCCGGACAGGTTTTCACCACCCATAAAACACAAAAGGAATTTTTCATCCGCTGTGTTTAACATAAAAACAAACAGGTACTCTTACCCCCAAATTTCCCATTTCTTGCAACTTATAGCTTATAATGCGTAACAGTTTAAAATTTTCCAAGACTTTTAAGTTTTTTAAAATGGTGCAGTTTTAGAATTGTGAAGCACTATTTTATGGAATAGATTACAACAATGCTTAGTTGGTCAGAAATCTGAATTGTCAACTATCAACATCTCCATATGATCTCTTGAACATCATGAAGTTTGAACATTATGGAAGCATTTTATATTGTCTTTTCAGATACTGGACTTGATACAAAGTATATGTTCCAGATGCATGGAGATCCTCTATGCTATCCAACTATCAAAAGTCTAAGCTGCAGATAGATCTCAGCAGGTTTACACCACAATATATACAAAAATATGACCTGAAAGCACAAATAAAGCATATATTATTATCTATTAAGTTCATGAATTTATCATAGACAGAAAAGAATACAAAACTAAATGAAGCTCTGAAAATTTTACTTACAAAAATAGAATGAACCAAGCAAAAGTGAGCCCATCTACAGATAAATTTAAGATAAAATAGGTAACAAGCAGCAAACAGAATGTCACAATATATATACAAATCAGATATCATACCTGAGCTGGGATTTTCTTCAGGAACTGAAAAGCATTTTGTTGTTATTAATTAATGATAAAGATGCTGTGGAAAGGGAAGCATAATCATTATTTTTGATTTTGCAGTTTTCATTCACCCTTTTTTCACATGGCCCCATGATGCCCTGGAGAGGTGAGGGTGGACACCCCACTATTAGGCCTAACAACTATATTCATACTCAGTATGAAGAGAAAAAAAAACACATACATGAATTACAATTTTTTTTAATTCTTATATGTAAAAATGCAAAATAATAATTATAGCTACTTTTTAAAAAAACTACATACATTCATACTTAGTATGAAAAGAAAAGAAAAAGAATAAATAAATTAGGTTAATACATATATGAATATATACAAAATATTTTTAATGTTTATGTTTAAAAATGTAAGATGTTAATCTGGATAATTATAGCTGTTTTCTCTATTATTTATACACACAAAGAACATAAACATACAAAACAAAATGACAAATGCACATGAACACATAATACACAAAGGATATAAACACATGACAAAATGCCAAAAAAAATTAGAAACAAATATCACAAGACACGTTGTTTGTCAACGTAATCCAACCACTTATTTGTGGTATTTCTATTTATATCTAGTGTACCAATTAATTACCATTATGTCCCTTTGCACACTTTTGGCATTGCTACAACTTTGTTCAAAACAGGCTGAAAAATAGGTCCTCAAATGCCTGTCATCCCAAAAAGAGCCATTCAAGTAGAAGTCTACAACATATATTTTCATTCTGTAGGTGTTTCTAAAATTATCATAACCCATATGCTCTCCAGAATTTGCAAAGATCATTCAAGTAGTGGAACCCTTTTCATTCTAATTCTTCCTTTTTTGCAGAATATTGCGTTTTTATAAAAAGTGAGAGTACCAAGTTGGATAGGTCCTGACATTTATTTCATTGGAATAATTTTCTTTATATACAATCTAGGATTTAAAAAAATCTCCCCAAAAATCATTTTTACAGAATCCTGTAGTTTCTTTATAAAAAGAACATCCAATGACCAAACTTCTTTTCTGTTATTTGCTATATTATTCATAATAGCCTTGCTTAAAGCTCAAATTTTCATGATATTTCTTTCAAACATGCACAAAGATATCCGGTATTCATAAAGCACTCATACATGTTATCAGATATAAGCTTATCAGACAGAGAGCCTTATAAACTTTGCAGAGACGGTTCAGCTTTGCAATCCCACATTACCATGACTACCAAATGATTGACAGGCTGTCTTCTGAAGGAAGTCTTCCCCCAAAACTTTAGTTGACTGAAACCTTATATGCATGTTTCTGACATGCACAGCAAGGCATCTGTGTGCTTGTTTACGCATTTAAACTGAGGACATGACCCTGGTTGCACACCTTCTAACCGAAGACGCACTGCCAACTGAGGACGTCCTCAGTTAGAATCTTGTTAGAAATCCAATAAGTATGCTCTAAATAACCTTTTCTCAACTTTCCATTTAATTCTGAGATATGTCCTCACTTAGACTGTAAAACACCTAGCACATATGTATGGAGTTATAGGAATTTATTAAAAGCTGTTAATATTCTCCATGCACTCCATGTCCTCAGTTCCTCCATAAAAATCCAAGCACACTCCATGTCCTCAGTTGTACATAAAAATTCCTGCACAGAATTCTAGTGATGTCCTCAGTTATACAGGTTAATACTTGGACACCTATGTCCTCATATTGGTATTAAAATGCCAACTGTGTCCATAAATTGGATATTTTGAATTTTTCATCTTTAAATAATGCACAGAGATATTGCTATATATTTATATATAAATAGATATATGTATAATTTATCCTCATTTTAGTGGTTGAATCGATATATAAATTAATAAAAATAATTAAACCAATTAAGCAGATTTATTCTTTCAAAATCTAACTTGGCCTTTGGCCTTTAGTGTTGAGTATGTGATGAAAATGACAAATATTAATACTTGTTTCATTTTAAATTGATGGATGCTCTATAATGTCGATAATGCTATACCAATTTATTCAAGGAATAATATGAAATTAATAGGGACGTCATAACTTCAAATATTTCATGTTGACTAATCGGTAAGTACTATTCGCGTCGACACCGAAAAACCGTCGAATTAAAATAACATCCCAACATCTTAAGGTTTATATTTTAAAAAGCACTGAAAACAATAAATATGTGAAGTAAAATGAAAATATATGTACATGTATATATAACCTGTAAAAATAAATAAATTTACCATTTTCCTGCGACTTCTACTTCGTTTATTTCAGACAGGAAGTGAGTGATATAAGATGTAATGGTACTTCCAGTTTTACGTGAATGCATAAACAATGCAGAAAACGTAGCTGTTTTGGGATTTTAGCTTATTTTATGTAATAATATGTCGTGACAGAAAATTTGACAGAATTTTAAATTCTGTCGACAGAACTTAAAATTCTAAGTTCTGTCGACACAACTTAAAATCCTTGGATTTCAATGGTTTGGAGGGATTTTAAGTTCTGTCGACAGAATTTAAAATCCTGTCGACAGAACTTAAAATTCTATTAACAGAACTTAAAATCATGTTTATATAACTGTAATCAGACAAATAAAGTAAAATGTATTCATTTAAACTTTATTGGTGATACGCAACATTAAACACATACATTATTCACTCAGTTTAGAACTGCGATTATATAAAAAAAACAGTAAAGAAACATAAAGGGACATATATTTCATTCTGTTTACATACAGTCACCACTGACTTTAGCACTGTGATCTTGGAAAAAGTGAAGAAACATGAGAAGACATCTGTGGAAACAATTAAAATTATAGCAAACACCATTATTATTTAGAAGTGTATATTTTGTTAAATACTGGTTTTCTTGTTTCAATATATGTCTCTTAATATTTCTTTACCATCTCTTTGCTATAATCGCAGTGGATAATGTATGTGTTTAATATTGCATATCACCAATAAAGTTTAAATGAATATATTACACTTTATTTCTCTGAATACACTTGTACAAACATGATTTTAAGTTCTGTCAAGATATTTTGACAGAATTTTAAATTACCTTCTTTTACACTACATTGACAATTATTCCGACTTAAAAATATGAACCATCAAATTTCACTATTCTAACCGTTGTCGATTATTTGGTTAGTCGTGATGCCCCTAGAAATTAACATATTTATGAATTTGCTAAGTTTTTTAAAAATATGGGGAGACAGAAATAACAAAAATATGGGCTATGCAAAAGTAAAATAACTTAATACAAGAAAGAGTTGAATATGTTTTTGTCTGTCCATTATGTGGCTTTTCCATAATTAAGATGAAGTAGGAATACTCCTTTGTGCAGGCTGTTTAAATCAAATTCTTTATGAAAAACAACAATTTGAGTGACTTCAAATGTGTTTTTATCAGAAATATAATCAGGTAACCCTATCATTTGATTTCTGAATACCTCCACCAAGGAGGTAATGTTTTTGCCTGGGTTTGTCTGTCTGTCCGTTTGTTTTGTTTGTGAACAAGATAACTCAAAGACATATGAACGGATTTTAATGAAATTTTAAGTAATGTCTAAAAAGGTAAAAGGACGAAATGATTAAATTTTGGGAGTGATCTGGATCACTCTCTGGATCTTCTGTGTTCAGGAAATGTAATTTTTAAAGACAGATAACTCAAAAGTTATGGATGGATTTTGATGAAATTTTCAGGAAATGTTCTAAATGGGACAAGGAACAAGTGATTAGATTTTGAGAGTGATCTGGATCACTGTCTGGACCATCTGGATCCAGGCTGCCAGGTGGATAATCTGGTGGATACTTTGGTTTAGCGTTTGCTACACAGCCGCCGCCACGCATAGAGTGATTTTCGGAGTTAACGCTCTAAGAGGAAAACTACACCAGCTAGGTTCACCAAATTTGCAGGATATCTTCATTGGGGAGCATGCTCTCTGGGACTGAAAATAACCTCATTCCGAGAAGCAAGATGGCGGCCACGGGTATTTCTTTGAAAATAATCTACATTTTTCTACTGGCTGTTTCTCATAGGTAGAAGGTTGAATCTCTTCATAGGTGGTAAGTATAACAGATATACATGTCCTCTACAACCTTGCAGATATTTGACCTTGAAGCTCTTAATTCAAGGTCATCCACAGAGTGCCGAAGTAACCCACATAATGGACTTTAAAAGTGCCTATATCTCCCTTTTTATTGGTCCTAGAGGTTTGCAATGTGAAACCAACCTATAGGAAATCATGTACTGTGAATCTTCTGATGTCAGATTTGACCTTGGACCCCTCCTTCATGGTCAAATATATTGGAAATCATAGGCAGGGATTTGTTTGGTGTGGTCGGATTTGACCTTGGGCCCTTACTTCAAGGTCAAACAAGGATAGCCAAACTTAAAAGTGCTTATAACTCGCTTATTATTGGTCCTAGAAGTTTGGAATGGTAAATGAGCATATAGGAAATCATGGGCTGGGAATCCTGTGGTGTGATCGGATTTGATCTTGGGCCTCTCCGTCAAGGTCAAATGATGGTTCACTGGCTTTGGTGAGTTGTCTTTTCGGTGGATACAAATTTGCATCGGTTCTCCAATGCGTAGGTCTAATTTTAGGATGGATTTTAATGATATTTTTAGTATATGTTAGAATTGGTAAAAGGAAGAAATGATTAACTTTTACACTTGATCCGGATCACTATCTGGATCTTCTGGATCCATGAAATGTAATTATTAAAGACAGATAATTCAAAATGTTATAGATGGAATTTGATGAAATGTCCTAAATGGGATAAGGAACAAGTGATTAGATTTTGGGAGTGACCTGCATCACTGTCTGGATCATCTGGATCCAGGCTTTTATTGAAGGAAGTTATAGCCAGATAATTTTAGGGTGGATTTTGATGACAGTCCAGAAATTGAGCTCCCTTGGCGGAGGTCTGCACTCTCTGTGTGCTCTTGTTTCATATAAGCCTACCCCTGCTGAGATGTAATCTAATTCGCCCAGTTGTGCCAGCTCCTATGAGTTTTCGCAGAACTGTGGAGCCACCAGGAACCAGTTACAGAGGATTGCAGGAACTGGTTACAGAGGATGGCTTCACCTATAGCCGGTTAGTCCGTGATACTGGACAGGTCCACAGGACTCGCTAACAGACCAGCAGAAGCCTTTAAAGGGTCCAGGTGGCCATCTTAGACCAAGCAGTTACTGCCGGAGGAAATTGGTTACAGAGATATTTTATAGAGTCATAGGTCTCGGTGAGATGACTGTCTCAACCTACCAGACCAGTCAGCCAGCCTACTGTCAAGACCTTCTAGCTGCTTGAAAGTGACTACAGATAAGAAAACTTTCACAACAAGATTTGTCCCAATACCTGTCGGCCTTATCTTATCAGAACCCTCACCAGCCAGTTACTGGTCTCAGTGAGATGCCAAACTCAACCGGACTGGTCAGTCTACTGCCAGCAAGAAGTCTTCTATATCAGTTACTGTGGAGGTCATCAAGTTCAGTAAGATACAATGATAAATGTCAGCTGACACCAGGGGCCTGAGTTTGCAAACTCAGCCTTCCCCTCAAGATTATAACCCATTTGCCTGTTTTTACAACTCAAGCAATGGTAAATTTATCTGTTAATCAGACCAGGGGTCACAGTTCTCATAAATGGCTATTAGTGTTTACCACACTAGGGTTGTGTGGAAATGAGCCAAGGTCACAGATCCCTTTTGGATGGTTTCTTACTATGTGGATCAGTGAACCTCTCAGTCATCGGTGTTGACACTGTTTTTTGGCCCCAACCTTCCTGGTCAAACTTGGGCAAAGGAGTTCCAAGACCTCTGCTTGAATCTTATCAGTGTTCTCACTTGAGCGCGATTTCCCGAGTTTGTAAACACTCTGGGGTGAGTTGTCACAAAACCAACTCACCAACGCGTCTGCACTGTCGCTACCAGGTGAAACACTCAAATCTTACCGGAGAAATTTGTCTATTATTGGAAGCGACGACAAACATATTTCCTCATTGAAATGGGTGAGAAAGACGTGAAAGTGTGTTTATTTTATTTGATATATCCAGCTAACAATAATTCACGCGAGAATTCGGAAATTATGCATCCACTCTTTGATATTACTGATCCTGAAATATGTTTCTCCCATTTGCTCTTATAAATTAACAATTATGTGCTCTCTATTTTGTAAGAAAAGTCCCAAACTATTTTATATTTTGTAATTGATTTCAAATAAACAGTGGCATATGTTATAAGCTACAAATTTTATCAAGTAAATTTAATCACTGATATTGTTAAGATCATCGACTGTTTGATAGTGCATCTTGCAAATGTATGTTCTCTGTCATATAAATTAATTCATATATGTGTGTCCTCAGTTTGGTGGCAAATGTACCATATAGTGTGTCCTCAGATTGGCAGAACACATGTAAAGTGTGTGTCCTCTATCATATGTATTAATTTCTATACTTGTGTCTCCGCAGTTGGCTGTAATAGATAACTAAGTGTGTCCTCAGTTTGACAGATCATGTGAAAAGCGTGTGTCCTCTATCATAGGTATTAATTCCTGTACTTGTGTGTCCTCAGTTAGCTATTAAATATATAACTTAGTGTGTCCTCAGTTTGATGGATCATACATAAAGTGTGTGTCCTCTATCATGTGTGTTAAGTCCGCTATCTGTGCGTCCTCAGTTTGCTGGTAAGAGTACAACTAAATGTGTCCTCTGTTTGACGGATCACTTTTGAAATGTGCGTCCTCAATTATATACATTAATTCCTATACACTTATGGTCCTCAGTTAGATAGTAAACATACACCTAAGTGTGTCCTCAGTTGTCTTGTAAAAAAACCACCTTTCTAGAAAATATGTTTTTCTCAGATTTAAATACATGGGATGATATAAAATAATTTATTTTATGCATATCAATCAAAATCTGATGTTTAAACACAAAAATAAAGATGTCCTCAGTTGGATAGTAAAAAACCAGTGTCCTCGGTCTACACCATAAACCTGTATGTGTGTACTCTATGATGTATACTGCAGTGGTTAGCCCACCTAAAGTGTCATTTACAGATGAAAGGTTTTTAATTATCTTGCTCTCTCACCTGATCCCTTAGAGTATGTATTTTTAAAAGGAAAAAGTAACCTGCTTAGCTTACTGTCAAATTTATTTCACTGAAACAAACTATTTGAACTCTGCCTTATTTATCAAGGCAGTGTGTTACTCACACAAGACTGAGACAAGGCCAATGTCAAACACAATGAAATAAAATAAAGCAATGTGTCAAAATATGAAATAAAATATGAATTAAGCCTCTGTTATCCAACCAGATAAGTTACATTTTGTTTGGATGACAGAAGGTTTGTAAAACAGAGTTGATAAAATACACAGGACTGATTATGATGTGTATATTATATCTTATAAGGACATTTGTGTATATTTGCCTACATTAGGAGGTTATGTTTGTCTGTCTGTCAGTTGTAGGTTGGTGGTTTGTTGTGGTGGGTCTCCAAATATGAAACCTGCTTGATATTTCATAGACCCACCACAACTCTTGATCCCAACCATGGCTCTGCCCACCTGGAAAAAGGCTTGTCCTAGATACTTCCCATCTTATTTTAATCACTTCCAATGTTGTCCTTATCAAGATTAGTTGACACTTAATCAGCCTTTTTCCCAGAAATTCATCAAAACTGGAATCTCATTTCCAACTGCAAGTTTGGTCAAAGTACACCAGTAATTTTAGGGTGAAATATTGCAGAACAACTAAGAAAGCAACGTGTCTATCGATAACAGGGGTAAAATTGTGGAATTGTCTTGAAGATGTAATTGGTAGGGCTAAAAGTATTTTTATTTTTAAAAAGTATGGATTTTAGATCATTTATATACTGCATAATAACCAGTAATCTATACTTAAATCTTTCACTGACATTAGCTGGAGTTAATTATTTTTTGTAATTGTTTATGTAGGAGAAGGGTAAGTCTTTGATAAGTATTGTACTTCTACTCACCCCTTTTGTACCTTATGTAGTGATATATAATCTGATTTAAGTTATATATAAGTATGTTGTAGTTAGTTATAATTATATAACAACAGGTTTTCAGAATGGTGTTATTATGCCGCAGTAAAACTAATGTTATTTATTGTTATTGTTATATATTACTTATAAGTAGTAGAAATAAACATCTATTTATCTATCTATCTATCTAAAGTGACTCGGTAAACTTCCCCAGTATTGGGTACATCATTGGCTTTATGGACACTGCTATTGAATGTAAAACTATATTTCAATATTGGGCAATATCGGGGATAATATTGTCTACTAACCAGTCCAAATCTGGGAGACTGAAGAAATTTTGTTTTAACATATCCCCATTCAAATGGAAACCAGAATAGGAAGTAAAATTAACCAAAACAAATCATAGCAGTTCTGATCAAAAATATTTGAAAATCAGATTTAGGGTTTATTTCAGATAATTTTTTCTATTTATCTTTATTTTTCTTCATGTTTTTACAAACAAAAGCTTGTACATTACAAGTGTGCAAGACATAGATAAAATTACATCCATTGTATACATATACACATATATGTTTCATATAACCTGCTATGTTATCTGATACTACAGAACACCTTTTTAAATGATAAACTTTTTATACATTAACTATCTTTACAACAACATCATAACAAAGAAACAAAGAGAAATACTACAAGAACAAGTTATTTTTAATCATAATTTGTTCAGATTTCCAACTTTTAAACAATTGTTTCCAATGAGACCAATTTCTTCTGAATATATGTACTGTATTTTTTATTTTGTACAGGGTATATTGTTCCACATACTTCTCTTTAACAAGTTTTTGCAAATTATATATGTTAATGTCATGATTGTATTTTGAGCGATGAAAAATATACTGTCTCGCAACCAGAAGTATAAAGTTCAGGGGCCAAAAGTTTTGGTCATAATTTTGATTCTATGTCATTGAATTGAGAGTTTTAATTCGAACCAAATTGTGATATTTTTTCAGAGATCTCATACTTTTTCACATCCTGAGAATAAGTGATAATTGCTTTCTTGTTGTTGACTACATATCCCACATAATAATGATTCCCTGAGTTTTAGTTTATATGAATAATATTTTGTTCCCAGAATCCTGTGTAAAATTTTATACTGAAACCAGATATATGAATTATCACAAATGGTTTTAGAACATATTTTGTAAGCTGTTTTCCCGAAATTATTATGTAATCGGGTATTTAGCACAAGAGACTACTTATTTTCATTGTTTGGATGCTTGTAGTCATAGTAAGATAGAACTGAATAAAAATCTTTACTTCCTTTTTCAAAATTCAACAAAACATTTATATGAAAAGGAACATGTGGTCTTCCTAACTTTTCTTTTGAGAGGAGTCTGTTATTTTTCATAAATTGTTTGACAAGATGTTTTACTGTATAGTAATTCAAAATATTGAATTTCAAATTGTACTTTATTTTTATTTCACCTGGATCAAGAAAATTTCCACTTGAATTGAGCAAGTCTTTGACTTTGTGTGTTTTGACCCCATAAATAAAAGAACAACAATTTATTTAGCTCATCCAAAATTTTGGGAGGTGTCACAATTGACATAAACAAGTGATTACATTTAGACAAAACCATTGTTTTTATTACAGTCATCCTACCAATAGGAGTCAGATATCTACTATTCCAACAATTCAATAGTTGTTTAGCCTTGTTCATTGCTATATTGAAATTTAGCTCAGGTATAGTATCTAAATTAACTGAAAAATTAATTCGCAAAATGAAAAATCTTTATCACCCCACTATAAATCTGCTGATATATCCAATTTTTCTCTACAGTGCTTTCTACTGCCTATCCATACCATTTTTTGTCTTTTCAGTGTTTATTTTAAGGCCTGACAATGAACCAAAATGTTCCAATATATTTAATGCTGTCTGGAAGGATTTTTGGTTTCCATCAAGAAGTAGTGTGGTATCATCTGCAAATTGTGTCATTTTAAATGAATAGGCTCCCACACATATTCCTCTTATGTCAATATTATTTTCAATTAAAATATTTAAGACTTCTGTATTGGGTCCGAGAGGACACCACATTGTAACACAAAGGCAGTGATGTTATTATTAAATAATTTGATCCAACTTATAAAGGCCTCATCAAATCCAAATATAGCTAAAGTAGAATATAAAAAGTTCCATGACACAGAATCAAAGGCCTTTTCAAAAACTATTAACATAGGCAGGCCAGGAATTTTCTTCTTTTCTGTAAGATGCATTAAATCATGAACAGTGTGTATGCTTTCATCTATATACCTGCCTTTAATGAAGCCAGTTTGGCTCTTTGAGATAATTTTGTCAAGACATGGCTTGCTTCTTTCAGCTATAACACCAGATATTAATTTGTAAACTGCACAAAGGAGAGATATTGGCCTCCAGTTTTTCAAAAATTGTCTGGGTTTGTTACCTTTGGGTGAGCATGTTATTATGCTTTGGCACCAAGAAATAGGTAATGTACCTTTAACATATGAGGAGTTAATTGCAGTTTTTATGTGATACTTAAATTTTCTCCAAAAAACTTTAAAAAAATCAGCCGAAATACCATATATTCCAGGTGATTTATTGTTTTTCATCTTGTTAGTGCAAGTTTTCAGTTATATATTAGTTGACAATATTGATATACATGCTTCTGCATCAATATCAGCAACCCTCTCCCAAAGCAATAAATATCAGAATTATCGATAAATGATTTACCCACTATTCCCCAGTATTGTTGGTTTGTCACTACGGCTTATTGTGATGACTTATGACTTGTTTGTTGTACCTAAGGCATGTTCTGATAGCTTGCTGTCTAGTCTTGTTGGAAAGCACCCTGATCCTAAGTCAGTTCATGATCTGGCTCTAGACACACGGGGATGTATTACGGCCTGTCAGGGAGGTGAAACTAACTCATAATTTCCCACGTTTTTCTCCAATTTTGTCCCTGATCCCTGCCTCAGCTGACCGACTAGAGTCATAGAGTCAGTTGTAAGGTCGACTCCAGTGAAACAACCCCGTTATTCTGTGTTCATAATAACGCAAAAATGATGAATACTTTTTAAATTTTTTCTGCGTTTTTATATGGATATGTACTAATTACAGTTTGGTAAAAATCGGGATCATATTCTGAATACAACAATAGCAAATTTTAAGAAAGGACATTGGTTGAGGTCCACACTTTACATTATTACAGTACAGTTTATGCTTGATTATTCATATATCACAGCTATCAGCAGATGAAAATGAAGAATGAAAATAATTTACAAAACAATATAAATTCTATTGGTAGGCCAGATGAATGATAAGTAGCAAATTTCCTTGCTTGTTGAAAAAAAACCAAACAATATTGCTATATCATTTATGATAAAGTTTAAGGCAACTTAAACTTTCCTAGGTGAGGTCTCTATTCATAAATCATATGCTCAATTTCCATTGATACTTCCTTTTTCTGCATAAACCAATTTCTGAAAAGTTGGTTGTTGGTGTGACACAAATTTGCTAGACCTTTTTCAATAGTATGCATAGGAAAAATGGGTATTTTATCAAAATTATTTCAGAGTAAACATTTCATAAACCTTGTAAAAGAATTTATAACACAAAAACAGTGCCAATTTTATTGCAATACTGCAATGACAGGAACACTGTACAAGGTATTACATTACATTTTGCTGTTTTTACATTCTCTGTCTGTTGAGATAAAAGGCCAAATTAACTTACCGTAAAGCTTTTCATGTTGGGCCCTTGTTGATGTAACTAAAAAAGAAAGCATGTAGTTCACTCCATGATAAGTGGAGTAAGGAGGGATTTGAGTTCAAGTTCTCTGTCTTGGTTGTATACTAATGTAAAAACCATACATGTATGAGTACATTCTATGAAGTAAAACTTCTTTATCTGAACAGAATATTTTACCAAACTGCAAAGAAACTTGACCCTTCAGCAAGGCTATATTCTTAACAACAAATTGCAAATTACAATCTCTTTTTATCAAAGTGGTTATATATGTCATTTTAGTAATTGATTCAAAAGCTTGAGTGTTGTTAACTTAAGACCACCATCTTGAATATCCTTCTCAAGTTAAGCTAGTGTTATTCTTAGTTTCTTTTTCTCCCAAAGGAAATTATAGTGTAGAAGGTAGTACTTGCATATCATATGCCAGTTTTGGGACAATAAGAGTCTTTAGTACAGTAAACTTACCTATAAGGGCAAGTTTTCACTTTTTGTAACAATAAAGGATTTCTTCTATGGGATGAAATTTTGAAATGTACTTATGTAACCATTATGCCTTCATCAACATTAGCGTCAATGCCCAGTAGTTTGAAGTTACGGGCCCAGTTTAAGTTTAACTCACAGCAATAGTGTTGTATTATATAGTTTCATCAACCCTAAACACACTGTAAGTGTTATATCATAATTTAGTTTGAGACCAGAGCACAGTATATATACAAATCAAATATCATTACTGTGCTAGGATTTTCTTCAAGAACTGAAAAGCATTTTGCTGTTATTAATAAGTGATGAAGATGCTCTGGAACTGGAAGCAGAATGACTAAATTAACCTCACTTTATCCAACTGATGCTGATTTTAATGCTACAAATTTCTGGAAACATCAGTTGTTGTGCATTACACACACACTTTGATTCTTCTTTTTAGAATACTTTTATCATCAACATATCATATTTAAAATGATTGAAAAAACTGTTCATACATAAGAAATGAAAATTTGAAAAAAATCAAAATTTAATTTAATCTAATTTAACTCAGTCTCAAATTCACAATATTTGCCCTGCCAGAATGGTAAGTAGGAAGCAGTTATAAAGTGCCAAAATTGATGTAAGCATCCTCTAAGGTGTTGATGTCCAAAAACGGACAGTCCAGTTCCAAAATGGAGATTGGTATCCACATTAGAATCCAATAGCCAAGATGGGCTATTGGGGATAATCTAGTCTGAAAAAATACATTTTCAACTGTTTTCTGGACCCGGAGATACTTCACATGGTTCTAATGGCTGGAGAGAGCTTGTTCCACTCTATGAGTAATAATTTAAGTAGCAAATTTACTTGCTTGTTGAAAGAACTAAACAATGTTGTTTGATTACTTATGACAAAGTGTATGGCATCTTTAAGATGAGGTGTCTATTCATGAATTATATGTTCAATTTCCATTAATACCTCCTTTTGTGTATAATACAACTTTGGAAAAGTTGGTTGTTGGTGTGACAAAAATTTCCAATATCTTTTTTTAATAGTATGCATAGGAATAAATGAGTATTTTATCAAAATTATTTAAAAGTAAACATTTCATAAAGCTTGTAAAAGAATTTATAGCACAAAAAGCAGCATCAATTTTGTTGCAACATTGCGAAGGCAGGTACACTTTTGCTTTTCATGTTAGGCCCTTGTGGATGTAAACAATGCATGTAGTTCACCCAGTGATAGGTGGGACAAGGATAAATTTGACTTTAAGCTCTCTGTCTTAGCTGTATGCTAATGTAAAAGCCAGTAAATGTATGAGCACATTATATAAACTGAAACTTCTGGTTATCCATGTCATTTTAGTACTTGATTCAAAAACTCGAGTTTTGTTAACTTAAGGTCACCATCTTGAATATTCTTCTCATATTCACCTAGTGTTCTTCTTAGTTTCTTATTCTCCCAAAGGAAATTCTGGTGTATGAGAAAGTAGTACTTGCATAGCATATGTCAATTTTGGGACAATAATGAGTCTTTAGTACAGTAAGCTTACTTATGAGGGAAAGTTACCTTACCTTTAAGGTTTTTGTAACAATTCACAGTAGTTTCAACTAAGAACCTTTTGCTGGAATGGCAATAGGAAACACTATACTCTAACACACACTCACATTGTTTTCACACAAAATGGGGAAACGGGATGTATCTGCTACACTCAAGATCTTGTATGTGAGAAAATTACCTGAGAAGTCCTGATACTTGTTTTAGTTTCCATTTAAAAATGTTCTACCCAAATAATGAAATAAAAAATAAAAGTATTAAAAGAACTGTAAAGGATTTTTTTATTTCAGTTTTAAGTTTGACATATAAAGCCTTATAAACTTTCTTCTCTATATATTAAAGTAAGGTATGCTTTTCACTTTTGCAACAGAAAATGGTTCATTTTAAACACATTAAATCTATATCAATCTGGGTTTTTATTTTGATAAACAATATACCAAGAAAATTTAATTTCATCTTACATCAGTGATTACATTGATAAACAAATTTGAGATTCTTAGGAATTGCCTGATTCATGCTTTTAGTTGAAATACAATATCTTCACACTAGAATGGCAATCAAAATGAGTTTGAGAGCTAAAACCTGCCACCAGGCCCATTTCACAACAAAGCTCTAAGTATGCTACTCAGGCAATTCTATGTCGTGTAAGTACCCTAGATCCTATTTACATCTCACTTCTTGTCTTTCCATTGACTATCCAACAAACCATAATATATATTCACAGCTGTAATATGCTATAAATAAAACAATATACATTTAATGCTTTTGCATTATAATTTTGAATAGATTAATAAAATAAACAGATGCAGGTCCACAGAATAATCCATTTTAAATAATTTAGCAAGGTACACTATCCATTTATGATTTAAGCACAAATATAAATACACATAAATCTTTAAATCCTAAGATATTAAAACTTGAGACATTTAATGTAGTTTTAGATCTTCCTCTTTTTTTACCTTGAATTTCAGGATTAGTTAACACATAATGTTCCTGAATAGTATATAGCAGTTTGTTGAAAGAATCAGCAACATGGTCCATATTTCATTGTAATCTGTTGATTTTTTGATGGATAGCATCTCCACCAGATTCTCCATGTACTGAAAGTCCAAATCACCATCATTTCAGTCATAGTACAACATGATCCTCCAAGAAGTGTTGTTCTGGAAAAAATTGAAGTAGGAAAATATTTTCTATAGTATGCCAGATATTTTTCAATATTCTGCTGAACAATTTCAATGGCATCATCATCTACTTCTGTTATAAGAGCAACCATGTTGTGCACATGTATATACAAACAATTTAATTTATTGAATATTTTGCAGATTTGCTGCACCCTTTCTGAGATGTTGCTATTACTACTTAACTCACAAGTTATTTCTTCTGACATAGCACAGATATCATCTTGCACAGAAACCTTGATATATTTGGAGCAATGGTTACCTACAAAGGATCAGGAATGGTAATTTTGATTCACTATTTCATGACCCTTAAGGGCTTTTTCAAGACCTTGCACAAGGGGGCCACTTTGTTTAATTTTGACTTTCCTGACTTGACTACTGCTTCCAGTGAAGCTATTTCGTTGTTTAATTTTGCAGTTTCTCTTTCAGTCAAATCAGTGTCATCTTCCCTTTCAGCCTTCAGAAAACCTAATCTTCTAAATGTTCTCAAGTCTTGAATATAGTTAGAGTATAGTGTATTGTTCAAAAAAAACTTTACTCTAGATAAAGAAATTTCCTCTGCAATTTGAATTTCCCCTTCATGGACATTTCTTCAAGCAATTTGTTCTGCTTCTTAACTGTGCCCAACAGTATATGTAGGTATGGTGGACAAACATGACCAATATTTATATCCAATAAAGGCTCATGGATGCAGTTTTCATAACTTGAAGCTACAGACAGCTTTCCTTTTCCTTTTACTTTGAAATCATTATGATGCTTTTATATGTTTATCACGTTTCTCTTGGAAGACAGTCCTGTAGTACATTTTGCTGAATGTGGCACCATAAACTGCAGTAGGTCCCTGTTGCCCCTGACAACCCATATAATGTGGGTATTTCACCACACGACTAAGCTTCCTGATTAAGACTTTTTTATAGTGTTTCAAAAATTTGTTTAGTCCCAGGCATTTTGTATGGATTGGTAGTTGTCGGCTGTGGCTGTGAGAAAAATCAAACATTTTTGATATTTGTCACGACCAAAACCGATCCTTATTTCCCCCTGTCAACAAAATGTCCAGTCTCAGGCTTCCTCAGGCCTCCTCAGACCCAAAATTACAGAGTCCTATGTTGTCTCAGGCCTCCTGCAGCCCTTAGTCCCACGCATTCCTAGCTTAGTCCCAGGAAGCCTGTTGTCAGTCCTTGACTCATAAGAGATCTTTAAAGTTTCATGCATGTGAAAAAGAATCAGTTTCATTAGTCCCAGGAAGCCTCAGACTGTCTCAGGTGTTCTACGACTAAGAAATCTGGGTCTGGGACTAAGCACCGACTAAGAGAAGCCGATCCAAGCCAGCCTCCTCAGGCCATCTGGGACCACACAAATATAGTCTACGACAGTCTGAGGACACCCCAGATGGCCTGGGACTAAGTACTGATTAAGTACCGACTCTTTTCTGTGCGCTTTAACCAAAACAAGGCAAGGTGGGTCTGGGACTAGAAAAGTGACCACGCACACATTTTCTGTGTTTAGACTACTGAGATACGTGTGTCACTTTCTGCTAGGGGTTTTTAGGTTTTTACATTTTACTTGACCTTAGGGTAAATTTTACAGTTAGGCAACACATTTTATATTATTTTTAACTTTTTTGATATTTGCTGGAGTTATGAGGAAAGAGAAAGGATGAAAAGATAGAGGAGAGGCAAGAGGACAGAGAGAAGGAAGTTGGAGATTTGGAGGCAAGGACAGAGGGAAGGAAAGAGGAGAGGACAGAGGAGGGGACAGAGGAGACACAAGAGAGGATAGAGGATACAGGGAAAGGATTAGAAGTTACTGAGGAACCTTGCAAAGAAGATGAGAGGTGTGAGGAAGAATCAGAGTGTCACTCAGCAGTCAAGACAGCCAGGGTCTATGCTACATTCACTGACAGCCAAGAACATGCCATTGTAGAATTTGTGAAGGAGCACCCCTCCCAAAACATAACAGTTCAGTACAAATACTTATCACAACAGAAAAAAGCCCAACACCCACACCACCCCAAATATGAAACAAATAACATAATGCACATAACAACAGAAGGCCACATAGAAAAAAATTAGATAAATGAGCTCCAAATATGGCCAATAATCTGCACATTTGTACCTTAAAATCCATGGGATTAGCTTAAATCTGTAATAAAAAAGTCCAACACTGACACCATCCCTAGAAAAGAAATTATGCTATCACATAGCCACCAATCAACAAACAGACAAACCCAATAGCAAACATAACCCCCAACCAATGGACTGACAAACAAATTTGCAAACATGACTCTCCACAACCAACAAACAGATAAACCATGCTCCAAGGAGAACCATTTGGGTGGTTATATTATCTAAATTTCTTTTAAAAAGAAGTAAGGAAATTTTATTTTGAGATTCGCAATAAAGGAAAAATGTTAAGTTTCAGTTGTTTTTCCAGAATACAAGAAAAATGTAACTGAAATTAGGCTGTAGCTTTCAAAATATATGCAATATTTCTTCCATTTAGCAAGCTATGTTGGGCATTTGGTTTGTCTGTTTGTTGGTTGGAAGACTTATGTTGGGCATTGGTTTGTCTGTTTGTTGGTTTGGGGACTTAGGTTGGGCATTGGGTTTGTCTGTATGTCTTTTGCGGGACTTATGTTGGCCATTGGGTTCATCTGTCTTTTGGTTGGGGGACTTATGTTTGGACATGGTTGTGTTATATGGAACAAAGACAGCTGATTAACTGTTTTTGGAATATATGGTAGTCCTAAAAACTACTGGTTATTAGTCCTGAAAAGGAGTGGTTACTGCAGTAGCAGTTATATTTTGCCATCTTGCCAGGCCACTGCTCCCTCATTATTGAAGTAGTCATTGAGGTAATC
The DNA here is from genome assembly GCA_964017235.1 of Sabellastarte sp. h YS-2021. NCBI lineage: Eukaryota > Metazoa > Annelida > Polychaeta > Sabellida > Sabellidae > Sabellastarte > Sabellastarte sp. h YS-2021. The sequence goes on from OZ024933.1 coordinate 16,794,736, forward strand.
CCACAGGCTTTTGGCTTCTCTGGAAGGGTTTCTGTCATGACCACAATCAGCAGCAGCACCAATCAAGCGACCATCACCAGGCACATCATCATCATCATCATCATCACAAGGCTGTTGACACCATGTTTACCTTCCTGGTTTCTCAGTGTGTTGTGCAGAACCACACAGCTCAAGACCATTTCCCTGACTTTTTCTATGGCTAGTTCAATAGTGGTCATCATCACTCTAAATCTTGAAACCAGGATGCCAAAAGCATTCTTAACAACTCTCCTGTCCCTTGATATTCTTTAGTTGGTAATCCTTTCCTGTCTGGTTAACATCCTTCTGCCATTGGGTTTCATTACCTAGGTCTTCAGGGCAAATGCATCATCTGCCAGGATAAAGGGGACATCTCAACCACCCTGGGTTATAGGTTCTGGGTCAGGGAAGCCTATGCTGCCATCATCAATCTTCCTCTTCAGATGACAGGTATTAAATATCTGGCCATCTGATCATGATCTAGCTGAACTCACATCCACCCATCTGAACTTGCACTGTCCATCCACCAAAACCAACATTACTATTTAAAAGAATCCCTTATAGTTGTGGTACAGGGTTCCAGAGTTCTTGGGTTTCTTCAGGGCCACATGCTTGCCATCAAGGGCTAGCAGGGCATGTGGAAAGTTTTCACCTGATCCTGAATTCCATTTCCAGTTCTTTCCACTCATCTGGAGTAGTAGGACATCTGAGGTCTTCTCTGGTGAACTCATCCTGGATGGTCCTGCAGACCTCTGGTAGAAATTTGGTGGATCTGCCAACTCTGAACTGACAGGATAATGATGTGTATGACTCTCCAGTAGCCAGATATCTGATGGTGAGGGCTAACTTTTCCCCAACATTGATTGGAGATCTGTAGTTGGTGGCCTGCCTGCCTCAGGCCTCCTGGGACCCAGTCGGTATGTCTACAACAAGATCGTGGTTCAAACTGACCAGAAATATGGCTTAATCGGTTCTTAGTCGCAGAACAGTTGGGGACTTTGTGGGGCCTCCTGTAGCCTCCTCAGGATTCCTGAGACTGGTCTGAACTTAATCCTAGGCTTTAATACCAATTCAGTATTCCTGCCCATTTTACCTTTTTTTTACCAATTGTTCATGCTTAAGGGTTGCAGCCAGGATTGACACTTACTCCTTTGGTCGAACAGGGGCATAAGGAAGCAAGGAAGGCATAGTCACCAAAAATAAATAAATGATACTTTTTGTTTTTTCCATGTTTGAGAAAACAGACATTCAATTCGATCTTTATGAATTTTTGCAATTGTTCTCAAATTTTCATGTTTGTCCTTGGCCTGCCACATGCAATTACATTAGTGTTTTCTTTTGCATTTGGGTTATCAACATTCAATATTTGCAAATAAATTTTAAATGAATTGCCTCTATGATCGCCACCTTTTTTTCAGCCAGATTTTGTCTTTTGGCATGTCATTTTGCCATTTTACTTGGTTGTTGTTCTCATATTTTTCGAGTCGGTTTCCAAAAATTTTGACAAATCCTTTACATACACCAAAGGTGCCTTTGCAGAACTAAACCCTTCCACACTGTCAGCAGATTTATCATCCCTTTCCTTTGCTTGAATGACTTTGGAACATAAATGATCTGCCAGCAAACATTTCCGTTCCTCTCTTGCCTTTGCTTCACGAGGTCCTCAGTGGCCTAGTGGTTAGCAAGTTTGGCATCTAATCATAGGCTGTCACCTCTGTGGGTTCGAGTCCCACAAGTGGCAGTTCTGAGGACCTGTCCCAATATGACCCTGGCTGTTGAACGGGACGTAAAACCCCAACTTTGACCTTTGACTTTGCTTCACCATCACAGGTCACTCCTACTTTTTGACATAGAAAGCGTTGATGTAATCTGTGCTGAGTCCATGACATTTCTTTCAGATTCTGTTGTCCTGTTATAAGATACACTCTAATCAACCAGTGTACTTGATAAAGGATTATCATCAGTACCTGACTTCAACAGCGTTACTGTTGTGGTATAGCAATTATGCATGGTGAAATTTGAAAGGAGTCATGTGTAGGAATACTTGGAACATTTCATATCAAGAGCAAAAAGTTGCTGTTGAAATCTTTCATCAGCTGCTTTAATATCATTGATGGAAATAGCTTTTGGACAAACAGGACATGTGACAGTTGTAGTACTTTTATGTCTAAAGTACTGATCTAAACAGCATACACAAAAAATAGTGATCACATCTGGTTTTGACAGATGCAAATGAAGATATATGTTGACATATTGTACAAATATATGTTTGCTTTTGTCCTTCTGACACATCATTCCCTACTTGGTAAAAAATGTGAAAAGAAGTTGTTTGAAATAATGTTTGTTTTTGTTGCATTTTCAGTCTTCCACATCTTTTACTTGCTCTTTTGGGTCTTCCACCTTCATGTTCTCTGTCATTTTCATACATAGCTTGGAATTTATCCTTGAATGTGATTTCCACAGCTCTGATATTATTTGGATTTGTTCTTTTTCACCAAGGTAGTACTCTTCGTCAGTCTTATTGTCAACTGAAAGCACCTTCGCATTTTTCGCTCTATTCATGCAAGAAGAGAACATTACCTTTGGGTGTAAATCACTGTCATATGTTACATCAATTCCATAAAAATATATGTATTTTATCTTTATGCTGATCACAAAAGTAGACTTTTTTCCTTCATCTATTTCTGCAAAAGCTTGAGCTCTGTTTCCACTTATTCTGCAAGAATTCTTTAAACAAGACTGGTGGTATTCCAAAGTGAATGCGATGTCTTTATTTTCCATCTTGAACAAGAATCATAAAAACTAACAAAATGAAAAAAATGAAATAAAATAAAAATTGTCATCTATAAATATTATCAAATAATTTAAATTTTTTTTGCAAATTTAAAAACACGGGTTGCATTGCATTAAATGAGCAATAGAATGCTAAGAAACAACTCAATTCAACAGACACAACTTAATTTATCCAGCAGAAACACAATGCCAAAAGGTCTTACAATTTAGTTACAGAGACCTTCTATATCTAACTTTTAAGCACATAATGGGTACAGGAAATGACTCACGTCTATGGCATTGTTTTACCTTGTTAAAATTATCCTGACATAAATTTAGTGCAAATAGTATCTGTGATCCTTTCTGGTTACAGTGATGTAATTTTTTGTGTGAAAAGTCAATTCATTATTTTAGGACAGGTTAAAAACTATTAATCAGGTAGAAACATATAGAGTATTTAGTAGACTATTTCATACATTATTAGGTATAGAGTACTACTATTTTGTAAGTTTAAAATATAAGTGAACGACCGTTTTTGCACCTTTGTTTGTCTGAAACAATAAGTCACAGCACTGTGTTGTATTAGATAGTTTCATCGCCCCAACCACACTTCAACTGTTTTATAATAATTTAGTTTTAGACAGGAGAAGCAGTAAAATTCACCTAAAAATTGCCTAACTTCTCATTTAAAATGCTTTTGATCCATCTAGTAATAGAAAGGTTTCATCAGTATACTGGTCCAACTTAATATTGGTATTACCTACAGTTATTCCATTCATTTTCATATCCAATTTAATTTTCATAGTTAAAAGGTGCTTATCATTACACTTATACTGCTAGATAGCACAGATTTCTTGTTTCACAACATTAATGTATTCTCTGCCATTGTGTCTACTGAGCATGTCTTGATACAAAGTGGTTTAAATTCTTTTCTTTACATTTTTCTTAAGATTATTTAAGTTTTATGTTTTAGTATTTTTTTTCCAAATCAAGTTATATATCATGATTTTTCTTTATCAACTGTAATTATACATTAATTACTCTTCATAACTTTGACACTATAAGGTTTCTTCATATTTTGTATGAGCTTAACCACTACTGGTCAAAAATTAAATAAAAACTGCTTTATTAGGAAATATATTTACATATACATGTACATATATGATTCCAATTGTTTTCATAGACAATTATCCATACACAATCTAATGCACTTTAAATGACAGATCAACCACACCATTATTAAGTCAAGTTTAACAGCATTTAAATATTACAAGTGTTTTTCCTTATAAACAGAAGGTATTACTTTTGATATAATAGTGTTTCTTTTTCTTAATTTATGTAGTAGCATAAATATTACAGGCAAGTGGATAAAAAGGACCAGTTCTATCAGGTTAAGGGTATTTATTATTGTCATTGACAGTTACCTGTATCAACAACCAAAATATTATTAATTAGGTTAAGTAGCAGTTAAACACATGCCTTTTGATTTTTCTTTTTAGAATGCTCTTATCAACAACATATCAGATTTAAACCTAATACCTAATTCAGCTGAGTCTAAACTTCACTAAATTTGCCTTGCCAGAATAGTAAGTAAGAAAGTAAGTAAGTGGGTATGTTACATTTAAGTAAGTAAGTACATAGTAACTAAGTAAGAAGCATTGAAGCAGTGCTGAAATTGGTGTAAACATCCTCTGAGGTGCTGATGTCCAAAAAGGGATACTCAAATTCCAAAAAGTTGACCATTATCCATATTAGCATCCAATAGGGAAGATAGGCTATGGCGGAGGATAGGGTAATCTGAAAAGACACATTTTTAGCTGTTTCCTGCATCCAGATATACTTCACATGGTTCTAATGGCTAGAGGGAGCTTGTTCCACTCTATAAGCAATAATTTAAGTAGCAAATTTACTTGCTTGTTGAAAGAACTAAGCAATGTTGTAAATCATTTATGACAAAGTTTAAGGTATCTTACACTTTCTTAGGTGAGGTGTCTATTCATGAATTATATGTTCAAATTCCACTAATACCTCCTTTTTCTGTATAATACAACTTTGGAAAGTTGGCTGTTGGTATGACACAAATTTGTAAGTTCTTTTTCAATAGTATACATAGGAATAAATGCGTATTTTATCAAAATTCTTCCAGAGTAAACATTTCATAAAGCTTGTAAAAGAATTTGTACCATAAAAAGCAGCATTAATTTTATTGGAATACTGCAAAGACAGGTGCACATTACAAGCTGTTATATTACACATTGTTGTTATCATGTTTATCTAGGTCTGTAGAGATAATATGACACATTAACTCACCATATGTCTTTTTATGTTAGGCCCTTGTGGATTTTAAGAAAACAGAATGCACGTAATTCACCCAGCAAGAGGTGGGGCTAGAAGGGATTTGACTTCAAGCTCTCTGTCTTAACTATATGCTAATGTAAAACCCAGTACATGTATGACTACATTATATAAACTGAAACTTCTTTATCTGAACAGAAAATTTGCTTTTTAAAAGGATATAAATCATATTATATTGCCATACAAGTATTAGGATAATGTGTTATAGATAAATATGTGAGAAGTAAAAATGAACATTTTCTGAAATATATGGTTGAAAACAAGCCATTTTTATATGACATTTTAGTGCATGTACACTTATTCTGTGGACAAGGTGATTTAAAACACACTTTCATAAATTGGTGGCTGGAGTGAATTGTGTGACAGCAGTAACAGTACCTTTGTTTTGGAAGGTGGGACACTAGTGTGTAGATGCTTAATTAAGAACAATATAAAATAAAGCCTTTGTTTTTTGAATGAAACACTTAACCAAGGATTTCTATTGTGTGTTTTTAATGTGTAGGTAATGCCAGCAACAAAATAACCTGAAAAGTGAATGCCAAACTGTTCAATACATGTGTTGTATAATATGTGACAGTATAACCCCAAAAGTGCAGAAAAATAAAGAAAAAAGTTGTATACCAGGCATCTCCATCAGATGGATATTTCTAAGAAAAGAAATCTTAGTGAATTGTCTGATATAAGTATACCCAGCCCAGCTGCTAACCTATCTAAAACTTTAAATAAAATCAATTTAAACCCAGTTGTATACCAGGCATCTCCATCAGATCGATATTTCTAAGAAAAGAAATCTTAGTGAATTGTCTGATATAAGTATACCCAGCCCAGCTGCTAACCCATCTAAAACTTTAAAATCAATTTAAACCCAGCACTTTCAGAAGACCCAGGAGAAGACACATCGATGAGAGCTACACAAAATAGATCTGAGAGCACTCAGTAGATCAGTAAATCACTTGATCAAAAATAGATGAAATTCTTCACCTACTCAATGCTCAAAAGGTGGAAGTATCCATTGATGTCAGTGCCTTGCAAAATGAGAATAGACAGTTAGTTATTTATTTGTGGTTTTATGTTGCTTTCAACACTGTACAGGTCATATCACGACAGGTAGTTGGAAGGGCAGAGGAAACCAGTATGTACAGTTCATTAGGGTTCTGTACCGTAAACTGCCGACTAACAGCAAGCAACTACCAGCTTTCCCACTTGAGGGCATGTGGGGATCGAACCCCGGCCTCAGAGGTGGGAGGCAAGAGTGTTACCACTCTGCCATCATGGCCCCTGAATAGACAGAGCTACACCAGCAAAAACCAGATGGCATTATTGCCAGGCTATCTTCTAGGATTGCATCAATGGAAAAAAGTTAGAGACTTTGGAAGTGCACAGTATGAAAAAAATTACAATATTACTGAGAAAACTGATGAAAATCTCCATTTATAAATGCAAAACTTTCTGTCATGTATACATTTTTGTTTTCACAGCACAACCCTTGTGCTCAACTGAGGTTGAATATGGTGCACCACATTGGCCGAAGAGGAGCTAGACCAAGACCAGTGGTTAATAATAATTTACAACAGTTTATTTGCATGGTCATGTCATACTCTAAGCAATTAAATTCCACTCCTTTCTCCATGAGTGAACAGCTTCCACCATCAGTACATGAAAGGAGAACAGCTCAGATCCCACAAATTATCAAACTCTGCAATAAGGCCCAGAGTCAGAATATTTCTGCTGACATCAAACTTGTAAAGGACAAGTTTATTGTAAACAACAAACTTAAATCTGATACGTTTGAATCAAATCCAGTGAAATATGTCACTCCCACAGAAGATGTTATCACTTTTGATACTATACAGCACTCAAATCACATTGGAGGTTTTTTGCTTGTTTTTAAGATAACCTTGTTAATAGCAAAATAAGTTAAAGCACAACTACTTCCTTGTGCAGTATATTTGGTGTTAAAGCCCACTAATGTACAGAGCATATTTCAATGGTCTCAGCCTAAAGCCTTATAACATGTATTGATGGTACACATTTTCAATCACAGACAAAAAATCCTATTGCATTCTAGATATGGTCTATTGTAGGTATCTATATATGTATGCATATATGACAGTTATTCCAAAATAAGTTTTTGAAGTCAAGCTGAACATAGTGTACAAAGTTTGGTTACATTTGATTTTGTTGCTTGTTTTTGTTTACTTTATCAGGGTTCATTGTCATAACAATTTCCTGTTTTGTACTTGTTTTGACATATTTGGGCATACTCTTTGCTTAATTTTAACGTCTCTAAATACAAGGTGTTCACATCACAGTCAGGATAAGGAGGAATATAATGACGACCACCAATTGTACAAAACAAACAATCCTATGTGTAAATGGAATAATAAACATTTTGCAAAAGAATGTGAAATACTGCCTGTGGAGAATCTTTTCATAACTATTAATGTCAGTTGTTGGGAATAACATACGGGTAATGTCCACAAACTGTCAAGGATTACAAAAGTAAGACAAAAGGTGAGATGTTCTGTCATATTTTAAAGAAAGAAACGTTAACATTTTATGCTTGCAGGACACCTACTGGGTAGATACAGATCTTCAAACAGTTAAAGAAATATGGGGTAATGATTGCTACATTCACAGTATGAAAACAAAGTCATGTGGGGTAGCCATACTTTTGAAGAATAATTTTGAGTATGAAGTATTGGAAAATAATAACGATACACAAGGAAATTATCTTCATTTGTTGCTAAAATTAAACTCTATGACATTTAGTTTAATCACAGTCTATGCACTTAATAATGATAATCCTGTCTTTTTTAATGAATTACAAAAAATTTTAGAAAACTTTAAAGGAGATTATTCTGTAATATGTGGCTATTTTAATTTACTTTTAAACCCAGACAAAGATACCAACAATTATAAACATGTAAATAATCAAAAGGCATGCAAAACATTTTTAGATATGACAAGCCAATTAGACTTGCTTGACATATACAGATATCAAAATCCAAATTAACACCAATATACCTGGCAAAAATGAAGAACTTTAAAACAAGCATGTCTTGATTTTTTTCTTATCTCAAACACTATGGCAATTCTCGTAACAAATAGTGATATCAAAGCAGGATATAGATCAGATCATTCTATAATTGAAATGGATATATTACTATATAGCTTAGAAAACACAAAGGGGTTTGGAAATTTAACAAAAGTCTCTTTAGCAATATAAACTACCTTGATCTTATCAATAAGATAATTCAGCAGGAAGTCCTAAAATACACAATACCAGTCTATGATTAGGATTTCTTGAATAATCCAGAAAATTATGGTAATTATAAGATTACTTTTACAGTATATAGTGATGTTTCGTTAGAAATGTTAGATATCTTAGAAATATTTCTCCAAATTCAGGGAGAGACAGTAAAGTTTACTTCTTTTTAAAGAAAGAAACAAATTTAAAAGAGAAAGAATTTTTAAATACATATTTGATGTATTATCTGATTAAAAAGCTGAACTTGAGAAAATACAAGAAATTGAAGTCAAAGGGACCAAATAAGATCCAGAGTTCAATGGTTAGATCAAGGTTAGAAACCCTTGAAATATTTAAATATTTTGCAATCTGAAAAATAAAAATTACATAGAAAAAACAATTTGAAATGTACAATTTCATGGATCATTCATTACTAATTCAAATCAGATTCTGCATCAAGTAAAAACGATTATCAAAATTTGTTTAAAGACAAAGATCACACTTTAGACAATGTTGACTTGCATCTTTAAAGTCTTTAAAATGTCCCCCACAAAAAGGCACTGATACAGTACAGTTCTTAAAACTATGACTCATAACTCCAGGTATCCATGGTATTACTTCTGAATTCTTGAAATTGTGGGATTTAGATTAAAATATTTTGTGGTTAATAGAACAAATAAATGTTTTGAGAGGCAATGCCTTTCTACAACATTATGTCAGTGTATTATAATTTGCTGGCCAAAAGGTAAAAATGGTAGAATATTGCTAAAGTATTGGCAGCCTATCTCTCTCTGTTGTGTTGTATGTAAATTAATGTCAGGTGCTATGGCAAATAGTCTGAAAAAACACTCAGTAATATTATATCACAAGCTCAGGCTTGTTGCATATTTAGCAGACAAATGAGTTATAATACAAGACTTTTTATTTACAATGTCCTTGAGTTTTTTATGTAGAGTGAAAATCTCTTCAAATGGATAAAACTTTTAATCATGACATAATAGCATACATTTTACAGTGTGGCAAATTGTCAGAAAAAGTATTTTTGGGAGAGGATGCAGGCAGGGTGATCCCATATCCCCATATCTGTTTTTATAAGCAGTAGAAATTCTATCAATGTTAATTAAATCAAACACAGATATTCTAGGAATAAGAATACATAAAGAAAAATTTAAAATATCAAAGTTTGCAGATGATACTACACCTTTTGTTGATGGCTCATAGGGCTCTCTAAAGGCAGTTCTCAGTACTTTAGAAGTATATGAAAGTTAATCAGGTGTAAAGATGAATAAAGTAAAAACAAAGGTAACTCGGATTGGGAGAAAACAATACTGAAAGGGCAAATTAAAGCTCTCAGTAAACCTAGACTGGAGTAATACAGAATTTACACTATTGGGACTGAAGTTTTCTGTAAATTTGAGTCATATGCCAGAAATTAACTACCCAGCAGCTTTGGAGAAAATTAAAATAGAGATTAAAAACTGCAAAAATAGAAATCTAACACCCATCGGAAAAATAAGCTTACACCAAAATCATTTGTTGAAGCAGTAAATAGCTTGCTTTACTCATTTTTATGGGATAATAAACAAGATAAAGTGAGCCAAGAAACAGTCTGTATGGACAACTTAAAAGGTGGTTTGAGTTTAATATTAATGATTAAGTTTATAATTTTGAGAAAGCCTTAAAAATAAATTGCTTAAAATGAAAACTAGTGCAAACAGATGCACAGTGGAATATTTTGTTTCCAGAAATATATGGAAGTTTTGATAAACTGTACACCCTATTTGGTGAATGGTTTGCACATACAATTAAGCTAGTAGACAACATGTTCTGGCAGTGTGTGCGTGACTACTGGAGGCTTTTTTGCAAAAATCAAATGCCGAGAACAAATTGTGAAATACTACAATCATGTATTTGGTACAACTTGCATATTTCTGAAATTCCATTGCATTACCCAACTTAGTATGGGCAAGGCATTGTCTATATTGAAGATATTGTTAACTCCAATGGGGATATAATTACCCTTGAGGAAATAAGGAATATCTGTAATTTCAATCCAAACATTCCACTTTATTACAGTGTAAGATAGATTAGTAAATAAAAAGTATAAACAAAAACAGTCCTTTGTGTTACAGAGGCCATGCTACCCACTATGTATTAACCCTTTTATCACATCCAGATGAGGTTGTCAATCATGCTATAACATTTTCAATAGTAAACCAAAACCTACCAGACCACCAGTTTGTAAGAGAAAATGGGAAAGTTTTGTGAAACCTGATGATAAAGATGAGGCTTGGACACATATTTTTAAAACCTGTTTCAGGTCAGTAATGAACAATCAATTGATTTGGTTTCAACACAGAATTTTATTTGGAATCTTACCACCAGACATTTTCTATATAAATTAAAATGGTCAGATAGTAGTCTGTGCTGCTTCTGCAAAGAGAGTTCAGAAACCATAGTCCATCTTTTCTGTCATTGCACAAAAGTTTTTCAATTTTGCCAAAACATTGAACACTGGATCTCCAATAAAATTAAATTAAAATTGACAAACTCTCTAAACATTCTAGGTCATTGCAAAGTAGACAGAAATGATTGGCCAATACATCTTGTTATATTAGTAAGAAAAAAATATGTATATTCATGTCCCAAAAAAAGGTTTTCAATTAAATATCTTTCAGTTACAAAATGAAGTGCAAAAACGCTTCTTACAACAAAGATATTTGTGAGAGATAAATTTAAATCAAGTAATATTTGCTAAAAGATGGAAACTATGGGTAATATTTTCAAGCTAAGAGAACATTAGCACAAAATTATGGAATTTTTGTTTATGTTTTTCTTTATAAACAGGAGGTATTACTTTCAATATTATAGTTTTTCTTTAATTTATGTAGCAGTATAAATATTATAGACCGGTGGATAAAAAGGAACGGCTTCTATCAAATTAGTATATAAATTATTGTTATTGACAGTTATCTGTATCAACAACAAAAATATTATTAATTCAGGTTCAGCTGCAGTTATCGTTTTACAAATGTCTTTTTCCCTAATATCAAGAGGCATTCATTTGTTGCTATTTTATAACTTTAAAATATCACATTTCATTGTTTTCTCTGTGTGCCTGAAAATTACTAACCAAAAATTAAGAAAGTTGCTTAACAATCGCAAGATTCCATAAATATATTATTTATATTGAATCCTTGACAATTAATCATGGTCAAACTAACTCAAATATCAAATGACAAAATAGCCACACAACTATTAATTCAGGTAGCTAACATTTAAGTTTAGAAGTATTTATTTACTAATGCAGAATATTCTATAATACCATTTCTTTATTTTTTGTCATCAGCATTTATTTGTATCTGTTCAGTTTATGAATTTATCGATGCAGAAAAGAAAACTAAATGAAGCTCTGAAAATTTCACTTAAATATAATAGAAAGAACAAGAGAAAAACCACTGGAACTAGCAGATAAAAATAAGATAAAATAGGTAACAAGAGGCCAAAAATTTGTCACAGTAGATATACAATCAAATAACATATCTGTGCTGGGAATTTCTTCAGGAACTGAAAAGCATTTTGTTGGGATTAATAAGTGAAGAAGAATCTCTGGAACAGGATGGAGAATGATTAAATTAACCTCAGTTTTTCCAACTAATGCTGATTTTAATGCTACAAATTTCTGCAAACATCAGTTGTTGTGCATTACATACACCTTTTGATTCTTCTTTTTAGAATCTCATCTAATCTAATCTATCTAATGTGGACTTTTATAGCGCTTAAACTCCATCACAGATGGACTTTAAGGCATGTCTGAACATAATAAAAGCAATTAACGTTAATCGAAGGACATAGCCAGGATGTACCAAAGAGACACAGGTGTGACAGGGGGGGCTATGGTGGATAGGCTTTTGCAAACAGGTAAATTTTGAGCTTCTTTCTGAAGGAAGCAACTTCGCACATCATGGGGGAGTTCATTCCAGATCTTAGGAGCATCATAGGCAAAACTATGGCCAAAATGTTTGACTGACTTAAAGGCTGATGAGTGGAAAGGAGGAACTGTAAGGTATTGATGATCTGGGTAACTACGTCTGGTACTGTAGGGACAACTACTGAGAGACAAGAACGGTTCAAAAGAAGGAGAACCACTATGCAAAAATTCATACAGTAGTGTCATAGTTTTGAAAATACATCGGGCAACCAATAGAGCTAAGAATGGGTGATTTAGATTTATTGGTTGTTTTACGTCGTGTTCAACAGCCTGGGTCATATTGCGATGGGTAGTTTACAGGTGGAGGAAACCAGTTCATACTGCACTATAAACCAACAGCCCTCGGCAAGTAACTACCAACTTTCCAACATGAAACGCCCAGCCCGATATTTGAACCGGCAGCCTCAGAGGTTGGAGGTGAGAACTGCTACACCACCGAGCCCCCCTTAAGAATGGGTGTAACATCAGCATAATTTCTATGATTTGTAACAATACGGGCAAGGGTTTTCTGAATACTTTGCAATTTGTGCTGATTGAAACATGACAAACCTCAAAACAGAGAGTTACAATAGTCCAGATGATTACTAACCAAAGCATTTGCAGCAAGGACTGCCACTTAGGCAGTAAGATACTGTCTTATTCTACAAAGGTCACGCATTTGAAGAAAGCATGCTTTGCAAGTGTTCCTGACATGTTCAGAGAAGGGAAATCTGCATCAAACCACACGCACAGATTTCTGAGAGAAACCAAGAATACTGACAGGAAAGTGGGACCAAATCTTCTGACGTTGAGCCTTAGAACCAAAGACAATAAATTCGTTTTTTTTAGGGTTGAGCTTGAGTTTACTAAGAGACATCCATCTTTGCACATCCTGAAGGCAGGAATTTAGCTTGGCAAGAGCAGAAGAGGAATTCTTATGGGAGAGATGGATGTATAGCTGAGTGTTGTCCACATAGAAATGAAATTTAATATACCGATGGAAAGGGATGACTTTACTAAGTGGTGTTGTATAGAGTGAAAATAGCAACGGACCCAGAACAGAACCTTAGAGAACTGCGTTGATGAAATTGCTTAATTCAGACAGTGTCGAGCCTATCTTCATGGCCTGGAAATGATTACTCAAGTAGGAAGCAACCACTTTAGAACAGTTCCTCCAAGACCAAACCAGAATTTCAGGTAACCAAGAAGGATATTATGATCAATAGTGTCAAATGCAGCTGATAAGTCAAGAAGTACTAGAGCTGTGGGTCCACTGCATGCCAGAGAGAGATGAACCTTGTTTTTTATCGACAATAAAGCAGTTTCCGTTGAATGTCCAGTTTTATATGCTGACTGATGAGGATTTTCCAGTTTATTGTTATTGTTGTTATTATCGTCAGTTGCTTGGCAATGACTCCCTCAACCAACGTACATAGGTAACAAAGATCAGATACTGGGTGATAATTCTTAAGGTTGTTTCTGGGAAGAGAGAGTTCTTTATGAGGAGGTGACAACCACCTGTTTGAAATGATTTGGAAAAGAGCTATTTGTGAGAGAATAATTTACCAACTCGGTAATGGATGGGAGGAGGATGTTAAGACAATCCTTAAGGAGGAATCTAGATATAGGATCCAGTGAGCAAGATTTTGTAGGAGAATAACTGATACACTTATGGGCTTCATCTTCAGTGACACACATAAAGGCATTAAAAGCAGAAGGCACCGAATCAGGTGCATCATTGAAATAGCCAGAAGTAGAAAACATGTCTCTGATTTTGCTTCTTTTATTGGAGAAAAACAAAGCAAATATGTCCGCAAGTTTTGAGCAGGCAGAATAGTCTCAGAGGTGCGATACATTACCTTGTTTAATGACTGCCATAGCTTCTTGGGATCATCACTATTTGCAGTTACGAAATTAGTATAGCAGGGGCCCTTGTCTTTATTTGCCAGACTAACCACCAGGTAATTTGCCTGCGGAGCCTTGACCTGTTCAACTGTGTCTTATGTTTTCTCCACATTCATTCAAATTGCAGCCTTAAAGACTGACCATGTGGTATGAATCAGACAACCACTCATCTGACTGCTGTTTTCCCTTGATTGAGATTATATGATCGTGCTTGTCAAGTACCTGGGTTACACCGACCATGTACTGATCATACAGTTCTGCAGCAGTACCTTCAGGAGACCGAACAAGTGGCACACTCTTATCAATAATACCCTTATCATCAATATTTCAGATTTAGCAAGACTGAAAAACCTGTTGAGACATAAGAAATGAAAATTGGAATAACAATCAAAATTTGAACAGTAATATATATTTATACCTAATTCAATTCAGTCTCAACTTCACAATATTTGCCCTACCAGAATAGTAAGTAAATATGCAACTAAGAAGCACTTCTAAAGTGCTGAAATTGATGTAAATATCCACTAAGGTGCTGATGTCCGGAAAGGGATAGTCAAGTTCCAACAATGTAACCAGCATACATATTAGCATCCAATAATAGAGATAGGCTATGGTGGAGCAGAGGGTAATCTGAAAAGATAAATTTTCAACTGTTTCCTGAATCCAGAGATACTTTACATGGTTCTAATGGATAGAGGGAGCTTGTTCCACTTTATAAGAAATAATTTAAGTGGCAAGTTCACTAGCTTGTTGAAAGAACTAAGCAATATTGTTTAAGGCACCTTAAACTTTACTAGTTGAGGTGTCTTTTCATGAATTATATGTTCAATTTCCATTGATACCTCTTTTTTCTGTATAATACAACTTTGGAAAAGTTGGTTGTTGGTGTGACACAAATTTGTAAGATCTTTTTTCAATCATATGCACAGGAATAAATGGGTATTTTATCAAAATTATTTCACGGTAAACATTTCATAAAGTTTGTAAAAGGATTTATGCCACAAAAAAGCAGCATCAATTTTATTGCAATACTACAAAGACAGGTACACCTTACAAGGTGTAATATTACACATTTGCTGTTTTCACATTCATTTCTGTCTGTGGGGATAAAAGGCCACATTAACTCACCATACAGCGTTTCATGTTAGGCCCTTTTGGATATAAAGAAAACAGATTGCATGTAGTTCACCTTGTGGGAGATGGGGCTGGGAGGGATTTAGCTTCAAGCTCTCTGTCTTAGCTTTATGCTAATGTAAAAGTCAGTACATGTACGAGTACATTATAGCAACTCAAACTTCTTTATCTGAACTACATATTTTCCCAAACTGCAAAGAAACTTGAGCCTTCAGCAAGGCTATATTTTTAATAATGAGTTGCCAATTACCATCCCTAATTATCAAAGTGGTTATCCATGTCATTTTAGTGCTTGATTCAAAAACTCAAAGGCCACCATATTCAATATCCTTCTCAAGTAGAGCTAGTGTTATTTTTAGTTTTTTATTCTTTAAAAGGAAATTCTGGTGTAGGAGTTGGTAGTACTTGCATAGCATATGCCAGTTTTGGGACAATAAGAGTCTTTAGTACAGTAAACTTTCGGTAAAGTAAAGTTTTCGGCTTTTGTAATAACTAAGGACTTTTTCTATGGTATAAAAGTTTGAAATATCTTCCTCTCTAACCATTATGACTTTGCCAACATTAACCTTTTCACTACCAAAGCTTTTAATAGTCACTGACCGAGGAAAATGAACATCACATGCAATAGAGTTGTCACAGGCTTGCAAATGTGTATTGTGCAAGGCTGAAGGAATTATAAAAGATATTTAACAATCATTGATTGTCAAACATGGCCAACAGACATGGTACAGGAGAATAATAATAACTGTTGACTGTGGTCAACAGACATGGTAATGAAAGGATTAAAGTCAATACCCTGTAGTTTGAAGTTACTGGCCCAATTCAACTGTAAGTCACAGCATAGTGTTGTATTAGATAGTTTGATCTTAATAGCATTTCTTTATTTTGTGTCGTCAGCATATATTTGTACCTATTCAGTTTATTACCTACCTATACCTATTTAGTATATTATTGTTTATTAATACAGAAAAGAAAACTAAATGAAGCTCTGAAAATGACGCTTAAATATAATGGAAAAAGAAGGCAAAAACAATTGCAACTATGCATAAAAAATAAGATAAAATAGGTAACAAGAGGCAAAGAATTTGTTCCAGTAGATATCAAATCAAATATCATGTCTGTGCTGGCATGTTCTTCAAGAACTGGAAAGCATTTTGTTGGAATTAATAAGTGAAGAAGAATCCCTGGAACAGGAAGCAGAATGACAAAATTAACCTCACTTTATCTAAACTGATGCTAATTTTAATGCTACAAATTTCTGCAAACATCAGTTGTTCTGCATTACACACACCTTTTGATTCTTCTTTTTACAGTATTTTTATCATCAATATATAAGATTTTAAAAGATTGAAAAATCTGTTCAGATATAAGAAATGGAAAATTGAATTTAAAATCAAAATTTTTATATTAATATACATTTATAACTAATTCAACTGAGTCTAAACTTCATAATATTTGATCTGGCAAAATAGTAAGTAGGTAAGTAAGTAGGTAAGTAAGTAAGTATGTGAAAATAATATGACCCTGGCTGTTGAATGCAACGTAAAACAACAAATAAATTTAAATCTAGTCATGTTCAACAGCCAGGGTCATATTGCGATGTGTACTTTACGGGTGGAAGAACCAGTGCATACAATTTTTTCAAGATTCTGCACTGTATACCACTGGGCATCAGCAAGTAACTGCCAACTTTCCAACATGAAGCACCCGGCCGGAAATTCGAACCGGCACCTTCAGAGGTTGGAGGCAAGCACTCTGTTTAAGGCATTTTAAACTTTCCTAAGTGAGGTGTCTATTCATGAATTATATGTTCAATTTCCAATCCTTTTTCTGTATAATACAACTTTGAAAAAGTTGGTCCTTGGTGTGACATCAATTTGCAAGGACTTTTTCATTAATATGCATAGTAATAAATGGGTATTTTATCAAAATTCTTTCAGAGTAAACATTTCATAAAGCTTGTAAATGTATTTATAAATATATATTTGTATCTCTTCGGTTCATAAACCTATCAATACAGAAAAAAAACTAAATGAAGCTCTGTAAATTTCACTTAAATATAATAGAAAGAACAAGGGGAAAATAATTGCAACTACAGATAAAAATAAAATAGGTAATAAGAGGCAAAACATTTGTCACAGTAGATATACAAATCAAATATCATACCTATGCTGGGATTTTCTTCAGGAACTGAAAAGCATTTTTTGGAATTAATAAGTGAAGAATCTCTGGAACAGGAAGCAGAATGACTAAATTAACCTCATTTGATGCAACTGATGTTGATTTTAATGCTACAAATTTCCGCAAGCATCACTTGTTATGCATTATACACACCCTTTGATTCTTCCTTTTAGAATTCTCTTATCATCAATATATCTGATCTTAAAAGATTGAAAAACCTGCTTAGACACAAGAAAAAAAATTTAAATAAAAATCAAAATTTGAACAGTAATATACATTGATAACTAATTCAACTGAGTCTAAACTTTACGATATTTACTCTGCCAGAATAGTAAGTAAGTAGGGAAGTAAGTAAGTACGTACGTATGTAAGAAGTACTTCTAAAGAGCTTGTATTACTGTAGGCATTCTCTAAGGTGCTGGTGCCCAAAGATAGTTCAGTTCCAAAATTGTGACCACCATACATATTAGCATCCAATAGGGGAGATAGTGCAGTCAACATTACAAACATTTATAAACCTAACTATGAATGGTTTATTTAAGGTTTAAAATGATGGGCTCCTAAACATTCGCCCATAAATGTTTATGAATGTTTAAGCATAAACGTTTATTAATGTTAATACATAAATGTTTATAAATGTTTGTACACCATTTTGTACATTATCCACAGAGTGTGAAAATAAAGTTATAAACAAGTAATTAATGAATAATTACCCTGTTTTCATTAATTTAACCTTGTACAGTGCATTCTATGATATAATGTACTTTTATATCGCTACTTATAATTTTTTGATGGCTTCAAACAACAGTGATACAGCAAGATATGGTGTGTGTCCGTTAGGGAAGTACCATTTTTCTAAATTATTTACCGTTAACGCAATATATACTATTTAAACCCCCCCACGTCTCCCTATTTCTAGTGTTCAATCCACAAAACTACTTTTAACTATATAGTCCCTTTTTCTATATAATTTGTTAGATAATTGCACACAAAACTGCCCACTTTATCGTTTGATCCCCTTTTATCGCCCACATTCGCCGATATCGGGGACCATCAACCTCACAATATATACCCATCAATCACATAATTTTCCATATTTTGGGTTAACTTTCATATATAACCTACCTTCCAGTCTTCAAAATGATTTTTTTCCATATTCTACTGGCAATTCAACCATTCATTGCTGCATATCAGCACCACACCAACTCCAGCATTCAATGTCCTGATGTTGTTAGTTTCTGTCCGTTTAAACCCCCTACTACCACCTTTTGCCTACACTTCAGCATTAAGTCTTCAATATCAATCCCACCAGCTTTATCACCTTCCCGTCTATTCATCCTACTCCTCCTTGCTGGTGATATCAACCCAAATCCAGGACCATCCAACTGTCTCAATGTCACTTACGGAAACATCAGATCCATCAACAACAAATACCCTGCCATTGCAAAATTTATTTTTGACAACAACACTGATCTCTTTGCCATGTCTGAGACCTGGATTAGACCTGACATCACAAGTGCCAACCTGTCTGAGATCACCCCACAAGGTTACAATTTTTATCAACAGCCACGTGAGGGCCGTTGCGGAGGAGGACTTGGGTCTTTTGTGAAAGATAGCTTGGATTCTTCCATTTTTCCCACAAAGACCTGCACTACCTTTGAAAATTTTCTTATCAAGATATCCCTACACAAAGAATCCTTTTACTTTTTGAATATATACAGACCACCATCCTCCAGTAATTCAACTTTTTTTGAACAGTTTCAGTCACTTCTGGAGGACATTCATCACAACACTGAAAATCTGGTGATCATCGGCGACTTTAATTTTCACATTGAATCAACGTCCCCAAATTCCAAAGCCCTCAATTCATTGATTGATTCATTTGACTTAACTCAGAAAGTAAACTTCCCCACTCATATTTATGGACACACTCTTGACCTCCTCTTAACCAAATCCAACAATGACCACATTCTAAATGTCCATGCTACTGATGCATTTTCTGACCATTTTTCAATTACTTGTACATTACATCTACCAACTCCTAGATCCCATATCAATGCCACTGTTTCCTTTCGTAATTATCATAAAATCAATAAAGAGAAAATGAAAACAGATCTTATATCTTCTGATCTTATCAGCAATCCGTCCAACGATGCTGATACTCTCTACAAACAATATCATACCACTTTGACCACCCTTATTGACAAACACGCACCACTTCATACCAAACATACCTAGGCTAAGTACATCCCAGGATGGGTCAATGAAGCAGTAATTGCGGCGAAAGAGACCAAGCGCCAATTTAAAGGATCTGGCGCAGAAATAAATCTCATTTCAATAGATCTCAATACATGCAAAAAGTCCACCAATATAACAGAACCTGCATGCAGGCCAAATCCGAATTTCTGAAAGCAAAGATTCAGGATAACCATCATGACCCCAAAAAATTATGGCGAGTCCTTGCCGATGTGTTACACAGACTCCCAGCCAGGATGTTACCATCGATAAATCCCCCTCGGTGCCTGGCCGACAGATTTGTGGAGTTCTTCTCAGAAAAGATTGAAAAAATACGTTCAACTTTTCCTGTCTCCCAGAAGTCACAACACATCGCCCCAGACTCTCCTCCCCCAGTCCTTTCCACCTTCTCTACTGTTACTGAGGATCAAATAACTAAAATCATAATGAAATCTCCAAGTAAATCATGTTCCCTTGACCCTTGGCCCACTTTTCTTGTTCTCGATTATTTGGATATTCTCATCACTCCCATTATTTCAATAATTAATGCTTCCCTTGAACAAGGGAAGTGCCCTAATTTCTTCAAGCAGGCCCATGTTACCCCCATCCTCAAAAAATCATCTTTAGACAAAGAAATTCTTAAAAACTACAGGCCTGTCTCTAATCTGAACTTTATTTCAAAGATACTTGAAAGGGTAGTGGCAGTCCAGTTACAAACTCACCTTGACGAAGCTGGCCTTATGACTGCCTTTCAATCAGCATATAGAAAACATCATTCAACTTAAAGTGCTCTCCTTAATATCCACAATGACATTCTCCTCAATATGGCCAAAGGGTCTGTCACAGCCCTCACCCTCTTGGATCTGTCAGCCGCATTCGATACCATTGACCACGCCATTCTCCTGGACAGACTTAATGTTCACTACGGTATCAGTGAACTAGCACTTGGCAGGTTTAAGTCATACCTGTCAGGAAGGACACACTCGGTCAAGGTAGGTAACACACTCTCCCATCCTGCCGCCCTACAGTATGGGGTCCCCCAGGGCTCCGTCCTTGGTCCAATTCTGTTTTCCCTCTACACTAACCCAATAAGTTCAATCATTCAGTCTCACAGCAGTATAAACCACCATTTCTACGCCGATGACACACAGCTATACATAACACCAACACCAACAAACTTCTCTCACTCTATACAAAAACTAAAAAACTGTCTAAGCGACATTCAAAATTTCATGTCTGCAAACAAATTAAAACTCAATCCTGAGAAAACTGAGTTCATTCTCATAGGCTCCAAAAATAACCGTAAACAACTCCTTCCTCACTTTCCGATCAATATTCTTGGCAATCAGGTCTCACCAGCACAAAGTGTTAGGAACCTCGGAGTGGTGTTCGACTCCAATTTTTCATTCTCAGACCATATGTCACAGGTCATAAAGTCCACCAGAGTTCAAGCGAGAGACCTCTATAGAATCCGTCCCCTCTTAGATCTTAACACATCAGTTCTTCTAGCAAATGCTTTGGTGAGCAGCAGACTGGACTACTGCAATTCCTTATTCTTATCACTTACAGATTCTGAGGTAAGAAGATTGCAGTTAGTCCAAAACTTACTCTGCAGGGTTGTTACCCGGTCCTCCAAATACTGTCACATTACCCCTCAATTAAAAAAACTCCATTTGCTCCCTATCAAATATAGGATACAGTTTAAAATTGGTCTCATCACATACAAAACTCTTAACCAGGGTGAACCTGTCTACCTTAGAGAATTAATTCATCCCTACACTTCTTCGAGGAACACAAGGCGAAGTACCCCCAAACTCAAATTCCTTCATATTCCCACCTTCGACCGCAAGGTTCATAAATCAGTCAAACATTTCTCTAATTCTTTCAGTCACTATGCCCCAGCTCTCTGGAACTCCTTCCCCTTCCAAATAAGAAATAGTCCCTCTGTCACATCTTTCAGGAAACACCTCAAAACCCACCTTTTTAATTCTAGTTTTCCAACTTAGTTTCCTTCCCTCTTGGTCACACCCACAACTTTGGATTACTGACCTTGAACGCCCCTTGACTTTCCTTATGATAATGATTTTGTTAAGTTAGCGCACTGAGTTCCCCTTTTGTGGTGAAGATATTGCGCCTGCAAAGTGGTAGATTAGATTAGATTAGAAGATATACTTAAGAAATATTTTCTCCAGTTTTGCTCAAAATCACTGTGCTGACACCATAGTCCAAAATGAAAATGAGGTTAAGATAGTCTTCACTCTTTTTAAATCATTTAAAATTTTTTTTAAATGTTTATATACCAACCTAATATTGCTGAAATGTTTACAAACCCAAAATATTGAATAATTGTCAATATTTAGATTTATTTTTGATCTTAAAAATGTTTATACGTTTACTAAACGTTGATAAACGTTTGTGATGTTTACTGGGTAGGCTATGCTGGAGGATAGGGTAATCTTAAAAGAGACATTTTCAACTGTTTCCTTAATCCAGAGATACTTCACATGGTTCTAATGGCTAGAGGGAGCTTGTTCCACTCTATAAGTAATAATTTAAGTAGCAAATTTAATTGTTTGTTGAAAAAACTAAGCAATGTTGTTATATCATTTATGACAATATTTAAGACATTTTAAAATTTACTAGGTGTGGTTTCTATTCATGAATTATATGTTCAATTTCCATTGATACTTGTTTTTTCTGTATAATACAACTTTGAAAAAGTTGGTTCTTGGTGTGACATAAATTTGCAAGAACTTTTTCAATAATATGCATAGGAATAAATGGGTATTTTATAAAAACTCTTTCAGAGTAAACATTTCATTAAGCTTGTAAATGTATTTATAAATATATATTTGAATCTATTTAGTTGATGAATTTATTGATACAGAAAAGAAAACTAAATGAAGCTCTGAAAATTTCACTTGTATATAATAGAGCAAAAAAGGGGAAAACAATTGCAACTACAGATAAAAATAAAATAGGTAACAAGAGGTAGAAAATTTAGTCACAGTAGATACACAAATCAAATATCATACCTGTGCTGGGATTTTCTTCAGGACCTAAAAAGCATTTTATTGGAATTAATAAGTGAAGAAGAATCTCTGGAACCGGAATCAAACTGACTAAAATAACGTCACTATATACAATTGATGCTGATTTTAATGGTACAAATTTCTGCAAGCATCAGTTGTTGTGCATAACACACCTTTTGATTCTTCTATTTAGAATACTCTTATCATCAATATATCAGATATAAAGAGATTAAAAAACCTATTCACACATAAGAAATGAAAATTTTATTAAAAATCAAAATTTGAACACTAATATACATTTAAACCTAATTCAACTGAGTCTAAACTTCACGATATTTACCCTGCGAGAACAGTAAGTATGAAAGTAGGTAAGTAACTATGTTAGTAAGTAAGTAAGTATGTAAGAAGCACTTCTAAAGTGCTAATATTGATGTAAACATTCTCTAAGGTGCTGATGTCCCAAAATTAATAGTCCAGATCCAAAAAGGTGACCAGTGTCCATATTGGCATCCAATGGGGGAAATAGGCTATGGTGGAGGAGAGGGTAAATTGAAAAGATACATTTTCAACTGTTTCCTGAATCCAAATATACTTCACATAGTTCTAATGACTAGAGGGAGCTTGTTCCACTCTATAAGTAATAATTTAAGTAGCAAATTTACTTGCTTGTTGAAAGAACTAAGCAATGTTGTTATATCATTTATGACAAAGTTTAAGGCATTTTAAACTCTCCTAAGTGAGGTGTCTTTTCATGAATTATATGCTCAATTTCCATTGATATTTCCTTTTTCTGTATAATACAACTTTGAAAAAGTTGGTCCTTGGTCTGACATCAATTTGCAAGAAGTTTTTCATTAATATGCATAGTAATAAATGGGTATTTTATCAAAATTCTTTCAGAGTAAACATTTCATAAAGCTGGTAAATGTATTTATAAATATATATTTGTATCTCTTCGGTTCATAAACCTATCAATACAGAAAAAAAACTAAATGAAGCTCTGTAAATTTCACTTAAATATAATAGAAAGAACAAGGGAAAAATAATTGCAACTACAGATAAAAATAAAATAGGTAATAAGAGGCAAAACATTTGTTACAGTAGATATACAAATCAAATATCATACCTGTGCTGGGATTTTCATCAGGAACTGAAAAAGTATTTTCTTGGAATTAACAAGTGAAAAATCTCTGGAACAGGAAGCAGAATGACTAAATTAACCTCACTTTCTGCAACTGCTGCTGAATTTAATGCTACAAATTTCTGCAAACATCAGTTGTTGTGCATTACATACACCCTTTGATTCTTCTTTTAAGAATACTCTTATCATCAAAATATCATATTTTAAAAGATTGAACAATCTACTCAGACAAAAGAAATGAAAATTTTAATAAAATTCAAAATTTGAACAGTAATATACATTTATACATAATTTAATTGAGTCTAAACTTCACAATATTTACCCTGTTGGAATAGTAAGTACCTATGAAAGTAGGTAAGTAAGTTAGTAAGTAAGTATGTAAGAAGCACTTCTAAAGTGCTTATATTGATGAAAACATTCTCTAATGTGCTGATGTCCAAAAAGGAATAGTCCAGTTCCAAAAAGTTCACCAGTATCCATATTGGCATCCAATGGGGGATATAGGCTATAGTTGTGGATAGGGTAAACTGAAAAGAGACATTTGCAACTGTTTCCTGAATCCAGAGATACTTCACATGGTTGTAATGGCTAGAGGGAACTTGTTCCTCTCAATAAATAAAAAATTAAATAGCAAATTTATTTGCCTGTTGAAAGAACTAAGCAATGTTGTTATATCATTTATGACACAGTTTAAGGCATTTTAAACTTTCATAAGTGAGGTTTCTATTCATAAATTATATGATACATTTCCACTGATACTTCCTTTTTCTGTATAATACAACTTTGGAAAAGATGGTTCTGGGTGTGACACAACTTTGTAAGATCTTTTCAATAATATATATATAGGAATAAATCGGTATTTTATCAAAATTCTTTCTGAGTACATATTTTATAAAGCTTGTAAATGAATTAATAAATACATATTTGTATCTATTCAGTTCATGAATTTATCGATACAAAAAAGAAAACAGAATGAAGGTCTGAAAATTTCACTTAAATATAATAGAAGAAACAACAAAATACCAATTGCAACTACAGATAAAAATAAAATAGGTAACAAGAGGCAAAAAATTTGTCACATTAGATATACAAATCAAATAACATACCTATGCTGGGATTTTCTTCAGAGACTGAAAAGCATTTTGTTGGAATTAATAAGCAAAGAAGAATCTTTGGAACAGGAAGCAGAATGACTAAATTAACCTCACTTTATACAACTGATGTTGATTTTAATGGGACAAATTTCTGCAAACATCAGTTGTTCTGCATTTCCCATACCTTTTGATTCTCCTTTTTAGAATACTCTTATCATCAATCTATCAGATTTTAAGAGATTGATAAACCTGTTCAGACATAAGAAATGAAAATTTGAATAAAAATCAAAATTTGAACAGTAATATACATTTATAACTAATTCAACTGAGTCTAAGCTTCACAATATTTACCATGTCAGAATACTAAGTATGAAAGTAGGTAAGTATTTTAGTAAATAAGTATGTAAGAAGCACTTCTAATGTGCTAATATTGATGTAATTATTCTTTAAGGTACTTATATCAAAAATGGATATTCCAGTTCCAAAATGGTGACCAGTATCCATATTAGCATCCAATGGGGGAAATAGGCTATAGTGGAGGATAGAGTAAACTGAAAAGATACATTTTCAACTGTTTCCTGAATCCAGAGATACTTCACATGGTTCTAATGGCTAGAGGGAGCTTGTTCCACTCTATAAGTAATAATTTAAGTAGCAAATTTACTTGCTTGTTGAAAGAACTAAGCAATGTTGTTATATCATTTATGATAAAGTTTAAGGCATTTTAAACTTTCCTAGGTGAAGTTTCTATTCATGAATTATATGTTCGATTTACACTGATACCTCTTTTTTCTGTATAATAGAACTTTGGAAAAGTTGGTTCTTGTGACACAAATTTGTAAGATCTTTTTCAATAAGTAAACATTTCATAAAGCTTGTGACTGAATTTATAAAGATATATTTGTATCTATTCAGGTTATAAATTTATCAATACAGAAAAGAAAACTAAATGCAGCTCTAAGAATTTCACTTAAATATAATAGAAAGGACAATGGAAATACAATTGTAACTACAGATAAAAATACGATAAAATAGGTAACAAGAGGCAAAGAATTTGTCGCAGTAGACATACTAATCAAATATCATACCTGTGCTGAGAATTTCCTCAGGAACTGAAAAGCATTTTTTAGAATTAATAGGTGAAGAAGAATCGCTGGAACAGGAAGCAGAATGACTAAATCAACTTCATTTTAGCCAACTGATGCTGATTTTTATGCTACAAATTTCTACAAACATCAGTTGTTGTGCATTACACATGCCTTTTGATTCTTCTTTTTAGAATACTCTTATCATCAATATATCAGATTTAAAGAGATTGATAAACTTGTTCAGACATAAGAAATGACAATTTGAATAAAAATCTAAATTTGAACACTAATATACATTTATACCCAATTTAAGTTAGTCTAAACTTCACAATATTTACCCTGTTAGAATAGTAAGTATGAAAGTAGGAACGTAATTATGTAAGTAAGTAAGTAAGTATCTAAGAAGCACTTCTAAAGTGCTAATATTAATGCAAACATTCTCTAAGGTGCTGATGTCCAAAAAGGAATAGTCCAGTTCCAAAAAGGTGACCAGTATCCTTATTATATTCCAATAGGGGAAATACACTGGAGTGGAGGATAGAGTAAACTGAAAAGATACATATTCAACTGTTTCCTGAATCCAGAGATACTTCACATGGTTCTAATGACTAGAGGGAGCTTGTTCCACTCTATAAGTAATAATTTAAGTAGCAAATTTACTTGCTTGCTGAAAGAACTAAGCAATGTTGTTATATCATTTATGACAAAGTTTAAGGCATTTTAAGCTTCCTACGTGCGGATTCTATTCAGGAATTACATGTTCAATTTCCATTGATACTTCCTTTTTCTGTATAAAAGAACTTTGAAAAAGTTGGTTCTTGGTGTGACACAAATTTGTAAGATCGTTTTCAATAATATGCATAGGAATAAATGGGTATTTTATCAAAATTATTTCAGAATAAACATTTCATAAAGCTTGTTAATGTATTTATAAATATATATTTGTATTTCTCTCGTTCATGAATTTATCGATACAGAAAAGAAAACTAAATGAAGCTCTGAAAATTTCACTTAAATATAATAGAAGGAACAAGAGAAAAACAATTGCAACTACAGATAAAAATAAAATAGGCAATAAGAGGCAAAAAATTTGTTGCAGTAGATATACAAATCAAATATCATACCTGTGATGGGATTTTCTTCAGGAACTGAAAAGCATTTTTTGGAATTAATAAGTAAGGAAGAATCTCTGGAACAGGAAGCAGAATGACTAAATTAAGCTCACTTTATCCAACTGATGCTGATTTTAATGCTACAAATTTCTGCAACCATCAGTTGTTATGCATTACATACACCCTTTGATTCTTCTTTTAAGAATACTCTTATCATCAATATATCATAATTAAAAAGATTGATAAACCTGTTCAGACATAAGAAATGAAAATTAGAATAAAAATAGAAAATGTGAACAGTAATATACATTTATAACTAATTGAACTGAGTCTAAACTTCACAATATTAACCCGACAGAATAGTAAGTAAGTAAGTCAGTCAGTTAATAAGCAAGTAAGTAAGTAAGTATGTAGCAAGCAATTTTAAATTGCTTATCTTGATGTAAACATTCTCTAATGTGCTGATGTCCAAAATGGGATAGTCCAGTTCCAAAAAGGTAACTAGTATCCATATTACCATCCAAAAGAGGAGATATGCTATGGTGGAGGATAGGGTAAATTGAAAAGATACATTTTCAACTGTTTCCTGAATCCAAATATACTTCACATAGTTCTGATGACTAGAGGGAGCTTGTTCCACTCTATAAGTAATAATTTAAGTAGCAAATTTACTTGCTTGTTGAAAGAACTAAGCAGTGTTGTTATATCATTTATGACAAAGTTTAAGGCATTTTAAACTTTCCTAGGTGAGGTTTCTATTCATGAATTTTATGTTCAATTTACTCTGATACCTCTTTTTTCTGCATAATAGAACTTTGGAAAAGTTGGTTCTTGTTGTGACACAAATTTGTAAGATCTTTTTCAATAAGTAAACATTTCATAAAGCTTGTGACTGAATTTATAAAGATATATTTGTATCTATTCAGGTTATAAATTTATCGATACAGAAAAGAAAACTAAATGCAGCTCTAAGAATTTCACTTAAATATAATAGAAAGGACAATGGAAATACAATTGTAACTACAGATAAAAATACGATAAAATAGGTAACAAGAGGCAAAGAATTTGTCGCAGTAGATATACTAATCAAATATCATACCTGTGCTGAGAATTTCCTCAGGAACTGAAAAGCATTTTTTAGAATTAATAGGTGAAGAAGACTCTCTGGAACAGGAAACAGAATGACTAAATTAACTTCATTTTAGCCAACTGATGCTGATTTTTATGCTATAAATTTCTACAAACATCAGTTGTTGTGCATTACACATGCCTTTTGATTCTTCTTTTTTAGAATACTCTTATCATCAATATATCAGACTTAAAAAGATTGAAAAACCTGTTCAGACATGAGAAATGGCAATTTCAATAAAAATAAAAATTTGAACAGTAAATACATTTATACTTATTTAACTGAGTCTAAGCTTCACAATATTTACCATGCCAGAATAGTAAGTAAGTATGAAAGTAGTTAAGTAAGTAAGTTACTAAGTAAGTATGTAAGAAGCACTTTTAAAGTGCTAATATTTATGTAAACATTCTCTGAGGTGTTGATGTTCAAAAACACAGTCAAGTTCCAAAAAGGTGACCAGGATCCATATTAGCATCCAATGGGGGATATAGGCTATAGTGGAGGATAGGGTAAACTGAAAAGATACATTTTCAACTGTTTCCTGAATCCAGAGATACTTTACATGGTTCTAATGGCTAGAGAGAGCTTATGCTACTCTATAAGTAATAATTTAAGTAGCACATTTACTTGCTTGTTGAGGGGACTCGGTTATGTAGTGGTTAGAGTTCTCACCGCCAACCTCTATGGCCGTCGATTCGAATCTCAGGCCGGGTGCTTCATGTTGGAAAGATGGTAGTTACTTGCCAATGCCCAGTGGTTTACAGTGCAGTATGCACTGGTTTCCTCCACCTGCAAACTACCCATCGCAATATGACCCTGGCTGTTGAACGCGACGTAAAACAACAAATAAATCTAAATCTACTTGCTTGTTGAAAGGTCTAAGCAATGTTGTTATATCAAAGTTTAAGGCACCTTAAACCTACCTAGGTGAGGTGTCTATTCATGAATTATATGTTCAATTGCCATTGATACCTCTTTTTCTGTATAATACAACTTTGGAAAAGTTGGATGTTGGTGTGATACAAATTTGTAAGATCTTTTTCAATAGTATGCATAGGAATAAATGGGTATTTTATCAAAATTATTTAATGAAATTACATTTCATAAAGCTTGTAAAATAATTCATGCCACAAAAAAGCAGCATCAATTTTATTGCAATACTGCGAAGACAGTTACACCTTACAAGGTGTTATATTACACTTGCTGTTTTCATGTTCATCTGGGTCTGTGGAGATAAATGGCCACATTAACTCACCATACAGGTTTTCATGTTAGGCCCTTGTGGATATAAAGAAAACAGAATGCATGTAGTTCACCCAGTGGGAGGTGGATTTGGGAGGGATTTAACTTCAAGCTCTATGCATCCTTTGTCCTTGTTTTTATATGTGTATATTTTTTGTATGTAATGTCCAAAAAAATAATAAAAAAACTTAAAGCTCCATGTCTTAGCTGTATGCTAATGTAGAAGACAGTACATGTATAAGTACATTATATAACCTGAAACTTCTTTATCTGAGCTGAAAATTTTCCCCAACTACAAAGACACTTGAGCTTTCAAGCAAGGCTATATTTTTAATAATGATTTCCCAATTACCATCCCTTTTTATCAAAGTGGTTATCCATGTCATTTTAGTAATTGACTCAAAAAGTCGAGTTTTGTTAACTGAAGGCCACCATGTTGAATATCCTTCTCAAGTTGTGTCTACTGAGCATGTCTTGATACAAAATGGTCTAAATTGTTTCATTTACATTTTCATGAAGATTATTCAAGTTTTATATTTTATTCATTTTTTTTCTAATTTAAGTTATATATCATGGTTTTTCTTTATTAACTGTAATTATATATTAATTACTCCTTTATATGTTATGAGCTTCACCAGTACTGGTAAAAAATTAAACAAAAACTGCTTTCTCAGGAAATATATTCTGTACATGTAGGATTCCCATGGTTTTCATTGACAATTACCCATACGCAAACTGATGCACTTTTTAATGACATATCAACCACAACATTATTAATTCAAGTTTGACAGCAGTTTTTTAAATATTACAAGTGTTTTTTTCCTTTATAAACAGGAGGTATTACTTTCGATATTCTAGTGTTTCTTTAATTTATGTAGCAGTATAAATATTACAGAACATTAGATAAAAGGCAAGTTTCTATCAAACTAGTATACATATTATAGTCATTGACAGTAACCTGTATCAACAACCAAAATATTATTAATTCAGGTTCAGTAGCAGTTACAATTTTACAAATGTCTTTTTCCCTATCAACAAGAGGTATTCTTTTGCTACTATTTGATACCTCTGAAATATCACATTTCATTGTTTTGTCTATGTGTCTGAAGATTACCAGCCAAAAATTAAGAGAGTTGCTTAACAATCACAAGATTCCATAATTATATTATCTATATTGCTTCCATGACAATTAATCATGGTCAAACTAACTCAACTATCAAATGACAAAATAGCCACACAACTATTAATTCAGGTAGGTAACATTTAAGTTTAGAAGTATTTATTTACTAATGCAGAATATTCTATCATAGCATTTCTTAATTTTGTGTTGTCACCATATATTTCTATCTATTAAGTTGATGAATTTATCAGATACAGAAAAGAAACTAAACGAAGCTCTGAAGATTTCACTTAAATATAGTAGAGGGGAAAAGAAAGAATACAATTGCAATTACAGATAAAAATAAGATAAAATAGCCGAACAAGAGGCAAAGGATTTGTCACAGGAGATATACAAATCAAATATCATACCTGTTCTGGGATTTTCTTCAGGAACTGAAAAGCATTGTGTTGTTATTAATAAGTGAATAATATAATAATATTCTACATAGTGGGAAAAAGAGTATCTTTAACAAAAGGAACAGCATCTATCAAATTAGTAATTACATTATTGTCATTGACATTTCCTGTATCAGCAACCAAAATATTATTAAATTAGGTTCAGTAGCAGTTACAATTTTACAAATGTCTTTTCCCTATCAACAAGAGGTATTCTTTTGCTACTATTTGATACCTTTGAAATATCACATTTTATTGTTTTGTCTATGTGTCTGAAGATTACCAGCCAAAAATTAAGAGAGTTGCTTAACAAACACAAGATTCCATAATTATATTATCTATATTGCTTTCATGACAATTAATCATGGTCAAGCTAACTCAACTATCAAATGACAAAATAGCCACACAACTATCACTTCAGGTAGGTAACATTTAAGTTGAGAAGTATTTATTTACTAATGCAGAATATTCTATCATAGCATTTCTTTAATTTGTGTCGTTACCATATTTTTGTATCTATTCAGTTGATAAATTTACCATATACAGAAAAAAATCTAAATGAAGCTCTGAAAATGCACTTAAATATAGTAGGGGGAACAAGAAAGAAACAATTGCAGCTACAGATAAAAATAAGATAAAATAGGTGATAAGAGGCAAATAATTTTTCACAGTATATATACAAATCAAATATCATACCTGTGTTGGGGTTTTCTTCAGGAACTGAAAAGCATTTTGTTGTTATTAATAAGTGAAGGAGAATCTCAGGAACAGGAAGCAGAATGACTAAATTAACCTCACTTTATCCAACTGATGCTGATTTTAATGCTACAAATTTCTGGAAACATCTTCTATTGTGCATTGCAAACACCCTTTGATTCTTCTTTTTAGAATACTCTTTTCATCAATATATCAGAATTAAAAAGATTGAAAAAAAACTGTTCAGACATAAGAATTGAAACTTTGAAAAAAAAACTCAAAATTAGAACATTAATATACATTTATAACTAATTTAATTCTGTCACAATTTTGCCCTGTCAGAATGGGAAGTTAGTAAGAAAGTAAGTAAGAAGCACTTATAAAGTGCTGGAATTGATGGAAACATCCTCTAAGGTGCTGATGTCCAAAAAGGGATAGTCCAGTTCCAGAAAGGAGATTAGTATCCATATTTGAATCAAATAGGGGTGTTAGGCTATGGTGGAGGATAAGTTAATCTGAAAAGATACATTTTCAACTGTTTCCTGAATCCAGAGACACTTCCCATGGTTGTAATGGTTTGATGGAGCTTGTTCCACTCTGTGGGAGCAGCTACTGTGAGGCTGCACAGCTCTGAGCATTATTCTGTTTAGATGAGAAAATTGATAGGCTATCGCCCTGTGTGAGCTCACTCTGCCTAATTAGAGAAGACAGATACGGAGGTTCGCAGAAATATATTGCTTTATAAGTAAGGAGATAATATTTGAACAATATACGGTACTGAAGGTTAAGTCAGTGTAATTTGTACAGGTATGCTGTGACATGACTAAATTAATTTAGTTTGCACACAGTACAACATAAGGCATTTTGAACTCTTTCTAGTGTGGTAGTACATATCTTTTTGTGTAATAAAGCAGTGAGTTACAGTTAATCCAGGTGACTGCTTACTAAGTCATTTGCCACCTTTACAGCTGTTTAATGATTTAAATAACTGTGGACCTTTCATAGTTCCTGGAGATGGTAGTAACATATGCAACATAGATTAACCATGTGTCTTGGCATTGAATTGTCAGCATCCAGGATGACACCAAGGTTTTTGACCAAATCAGCTGGTTCCATGAGATTGCCAAGAAAACTTACTGGGAAAAAGGACTTCAGGGAGCTTCTGATTTAATCATCACCGATCATTACAAATTCCGTCTTGTTAAGATTTAATTTAAGTTTATTATTTCCCATCCACCTATAGACAGTCTCAAGGCAATTTACCAGTTCAGAATCAAAGTTTGTAGAGTTCAGTTCCAAGTAAATTTATGTATCATCTGCATATAAGTGATGGGTAGCATTTAATTTAAATGTGACTGAACTGAGAGCTGTTGTATATAGGGTAAAAAAGATTGGATCCAGGACTGGGCCCTGAAGAACCCCTTAAGGGAATTGAAAAGCATCTGAAACATATTCATCTAGTTTGATCTGCTGCTTCCTTGAGTTGAGTTATGACTGAACCCAAGCACATCCCCACCTCACAGAATGGTTTAAAAGAAACATATGAAGATGCAAAATAAGCTTTTAAAAATGAACAAATGTATTCCAAGTCAACTGTTTCAACCACAGCGATAATCTAAACCAGAGATGAAAACTCTTTGAAAATCAGAACACTAAATCACATTCTTATTATGGATAATATCCTTAAACAACGAGCCAAAACTTTACTAAAAAGTAATCAATACTGCCTCACCCACAGTAGAGTAATTGGTGACACATTTTGACTACTTGTTTTCTCTGATTACTATATTACTAGCTTAGGAGAATATTAACATTCTAGTCCTTAACTTCATCAATATTTTTGGGTTCTGTCTGCAGTTTTTGCAATTGTACTAACTTTCACATGCAAATATTTGGGCATAGAAATATGAACATTGACCTGGGAAGCTGGATGTGACTGTACATCCTGTAAGAAAATAGGTTTCAAATCTAAAGTTTTGGTGATGATTGGATGGCCAAAAGATGTGCACAATAGACCTGTTACAGTTCTGGACAATACACAGCTATATCTTACCATAATAACATACAACATAAGCTTTCTTCTCACTTTGCACACCATACTGTTCAGCGTACACTTGCAACATTGAGCAGTTACCTGCCATCATTTCTGACTCTTTTAATGTCAATGGACAAACAGTTGTGTCTCTCTCATCTGAAATCACACTGATTACTTTACAATAGTAATAGTAACAATGTTTGCCTGAGTATACCAACGATTTTCAAGTTCTAAGTATATTGATTTATCATTTATGCTTTTATTATGCCCCTTGGAGCACTACAAAAGTAAGAATAAGAATCAGAATTGTCAATATAATTATCTTGAAGGAGGTATTATGGGAGTCAATACATGTATAACACATGCTCTCTGTATATAAAGTATGTAAATGGATTTAAAGTCAATTTTAGGTCATATATGGATAAAATTGGGCAAAAAGATGATTTTATTTATTCTTGAATTGAAAAAATGGACTTCTAGATATAACTGTGATTAAGAATCAATGATTACTGCACCCATAACTGCAAGCAACAAGATGGGTTTAATGAAATATGGAAAATTGTATAATATATGTTCTACTTTATACTGACAGAGTCCCAATAACATTGCCACCATCTCTACACATAACATCTGTTCATGTTGTACCATAACTGTCAAAAACAGTTAGTGGCAATAACATACAGGTAGATTCATATCATGCACTTAAATAGAAATAGCTTCCTATTTCATTTAGTTTGTACAGTAATAAACTTTTCAGGTTTTTCAAGTTATTTTAGTTTTTGTGTTTTCCTTGCATTAATTCAAAGGTTCACATGCAACCTCAGTAAGTGTTCAAACCAGTTCACACAAATTTTTAAAATCTCTAGACTTATTAGCACTTTAAAATGGTGCAACACAAAAAGAATGGGCATTTTGATGCACTTTCATTTTGTATACAACTTGAGTAAATATAAAGCTTTTGGTATAATGCTTGGATAAATGTAAAGTGTAAGACAATATATTCCTATATTTCATTTAGAGAAGAAATATTAAATGGAGCATCCTCCAAATCACGTGCTTGTAAATTTGACTAATCATTTATAATACTCTTGATTTCATGATTTAATGACTTCATGGCTTATGATTGTAAGAAATTTGTCAAGTAGATTGCATGTTGTTAGGGTAAACATATACAAGATTAAATCCTTCAATAAAATACAATAAATACCACTGAACAATCTGTCACATATTCACCAATCAGGTGATCTAAAATAGTTTTACAAAAGTTTGAAAATGGTTTAACACATTTATGGTATTACATACTACAAGAAAATTAGGAAAAAAACATCTGTTACTGCAAGGGGGATAACATAATGATTTTCTATTTACCTTCAGCTTCACAGGTCAAAATATTCCACCCTTTTGGTGACACCCATCTAATAATGACACCACTACAATTTATTGCAGTGTAAGAGTTGGCTGAGATGTTCAACACATATTCCTGAAAGCCTTTATTTAGGTTTATCATTTCCAAACCACTATTAGTGGAGAGTTTCACCTCAGTTGGTGGATCTGTTAAATACAGAACAAATAATCAGTAATGAGAAGTACATGTTTAATGTGCAGCAAACATGAATAAATTGCATCCTAGGTACACTTGTATCCATTTTGGGGGCATTATACATTCAAAATGTCTCACTGACTTACCATTTCTATGATTATCACACGTTGAAAAGAAAAAACTTAAAATTTATTGTCAAAAGTTAAAAATGAGCATAAAATTTTCATAACATAAAAGCAAAAATATTTCTCAGTGACCAGCGTTTAAATATCTCTGATCATTTAGATTATTACCAATGAACACCTGTTGGGAATTGTTAATTTTATTCTAAGTTTCACATAGAGACTCACTCCTATGTAAGGAAAGATAAACAACCTTGTTCAACTCACCTGGCTTTATTTATTAGTATTGTTACACATTAAAATTTTTAATAAAACAATGTTACTGTTATTAATATATTACCTCTTTTTAGTTACTAATACTGGTTAGCTTCAAACAGTCCATTGGAACCACTATGCATTAAGAGTTTTAAGAACATTTCTTATGCCTGTTAACCTGTTGTATTATTGAATAACTGATTACTTCCTGTACATATAGCCTCATATTAAACTTTAAGGTCAATTCAGTCAAGTTAAATTTCAAATCACAAACTACACAACCCAAGGTACTGGTCAAACTCTAGATGATTCATCAAGTACCTTCAATTTTAAGGCCAGTCTTGCACCACTTCGCCTAAAGCAATAAAAACCATGCATTGCACTGGATTCAAATGCATTTGTTTAACAGCTGAAGTCAACACCTTGCAAACCTTGAAAGGTGTAACTAAAATATTTTGACCATCAATTAATAAGGGGTCATTTTGTTGAGATTAAGATAATTTGACATACATTTGATGGCCATCTCTGGACATATTTCTAATGATTCTCAAGCTTTGGAACATGAATAATTCTAAAACCATCATGCCTGCATGTTCTTTGCACATTTAAGAATAATTTGAATACGATTTATTGTAAATATAATATCACGTACCTATTAGAATCTAGAGGGGTCAAATTTTGCAAGAGTAGGGGGCACCAGTGATACCAGTCTGAAGAATCCCAAAACCCCATAAACATAACAGCTTCATATGCGAGATAATTTGGAATGACCTCTAAATTTTTTATCAATAACTTCAGCATTTTAATTGACATTACACCCTTGATCTTTGGTTTTATTACAGGATTCATTTTTACAGATTTACCAGCAATAATGTCCTTTTAGCTTGCAAAGCAGTCTTCAGTTAAGCATAAAGAGAAGTAGTGACCTAAGACAGTTAAATAGCTCTATAGTGATGCTGCTGACAACAACTTCTGGGCCAGGATCTCCAGGAAGGTGATCACTGCTACCTCTGTCCAAGGTTGATTCACATCCATATATACTCTGAAGGCAATTAAGAATCTGAAGCTTTTGGCATACACAGTACTAGTACAGTGAAGCAAACCCTTCTCAGCTTGCTACACAGCCTTGTTTGTCAACCATAGTAGTTGATCATTTTGTATTTTTCTTCTGGAATAGCCAGAGTACCACCTTTTGTATCAGTTTCAATACCCAAACACTTAATTTTGTGACTAGAAGATTCAACTCTTTGGAAATGCAAATTGAAGATCAATTTTGAACAATAAGGTATTAGAACACATCAATTTTGAACAATAAGGTATTAGAACACTCTTAGTTTATGAATAACATTATTGTAATGGTGAAGAATTTAAATGAAAATGTTTGATTATTAATAATCTTTAAATTCCATAAAACACAGGCAAAGTCCCTCAGTAAATTAACTCTCATTGGACTTTACAGTAGAAATCAATAGTCACAT
The DNA here is from genome assembly GCA_964017235.1 of Sabellastarte sp. h YS-2021. Taxonomy (NCBI): domain Eukaryota; kingdom Metazoa; phylum Annelida; class Polychaeta; order Sabellida; family Sabellidae; genus Sabellastarte; species Sabellastarte sp. h YS-2021. The sequence continues at coordinate 16,832,077 of OZ024933.1, forward strand.
AGCACACCCCCTCAAATAATCTCTGTGGCATTCCTAGATCTCTGAATAGTTGCTGCCAAGTGAGTACAGACAGAAGTTGACATAGTGGAGATCTGGTAATCCACAGCTGCCCCAAGGCACTGCTGGAGTCCACCTTAAACTTCCTCCCCAAAAAAGTAACATTTGGACATGGTGAGATGCCAAAGTGTTAGACAATGAAACTGGATATTATTTATAAATAAACTGGTTCTAACTGATGGCTCAACAGGACAGAAGCACGACCACTGCCCCGGGACAACCAGGAACACAGACTAGCCACCTCAGAGACAATGAAGCTGTTTTAGTCAATCAAGACATGATAAACAATGGTGAAATTGTGAAAATACTGCTGCTCTTGGCAGTGATATAATAAACAACAGTAATGTTATGGACAATACAGCAGCCGACTTCCTACCTCAACAATACATCCCACCACAGCCCCAGCACGACAGATCGGCACCGGACAGGAGAGTTAAAAAAGCACAGTCACCAGTGGTAGATGTTCAATGCAACCCTATCCACAATCCACTGAGACCTCACACCCTCCCACCCACAAACCTTCACAACCATGTAGATCCAAAAATAAATTTTAGGGCGCAAAATTCACAAGACAATACATTTCTTCAAACATCTGGCTATAATCTATTCAATCAGACAGATTTTCCACCATTGCCTTATAGGTTTCCACCGACCACACAACAAAATGTTGAGATCAACAACTTGCCTTTTAAATTAGATTCAGTGGCAACCCGGATCAAGATGCAGAGGAATTTGTTAACAATTTCAAACTTGCAGCTAATGTTTTGGGCTGGAATTGTTTTACAAGGTACAGCTAAGATATGGTTCCAACAACTTGACTCTCCTACCAGCTCAAATATTGAAAAAACATTTTCTGCTTCTCTCTTAAAATTTAAACATTTAGGCCCAGGTTGGAGTTGGGAAGCTTGTTTTCTATCTCTTAGACAAATGCCCCAAGAAAACTCCCAACAATTTGCCAATAGAGTATTAGAAAAAGGCACAAAATTAAGAAAATCAGACAGAGATCTTTTGACCCAATTTATTAGGGGCCTACCCACACCCAATAGAATTCACACCATCACAAAAGACACAGACACCTTTGACGGTGCTACCAGAATTGCCACTTTGTTTGAAACCGCACAGACATTTGGTCAGGATGACAGTACAGTTACTCTGCAACAACAAGGGACAAGTGTGAAAGAACAGAACTTTAACATTGTAGACTCTAGAATTCAGTGTGCTTACTCCAGAAAGACGGCCACCACATTTCTGAGTGCAACACCTCTACAGTGCACAGTGGAACAGAACACAGCACAGCCCACCACAGAAAGGACCCACTAACAGATGAACTAACAAACTCAGGTCTGTGTATTGTGATATTTTGTGTTACAATTGAAATGGCACAGGTCACATTGCCCATGATTGTCGTAGGGGAGAAATACAAAAACATAATTTGCAGAGCACTAATTATCATAGACCCAATTTCAAGACACCGGGCCATCCATTCTGACTAGATAGTTATTATAAACCCCATCAAAATCAACAGACTAGGGAGAATGTTTATCACGGTTAGAGACAATCAATTTTTCAAAACTGGACCTTCCCAATACACACAGTGACAGATGCAGGCCAAACTACATGAATAGTCATTTAAACTAGCAAAGCCCAGAGCACAAATACATAAACCCCCTTTTGGCAAACAACAAGTTTCACAGTACTCTGGGCGATTTTCTCAAACATTTCATCCCCATAAACAATCAGCTATCACTGGCAGTGAACCTGAGTCACTTCATTCTTGTCAAAATGTACAGTACAGAGACAGAGATTTTAGCGAGACTTGTGATTGTATACAGAAAAGGTCGGGTATCTGTTTTGTTCCTCCAAAAAAGGTTCTGTTTGTAAAAAGTCATTCAAGGATACTAGCCAAAAGTTCCATGAATCATGTTATCAAACCCCATGCTATAATAGATTTTCACCACTGAGTGATTTTCAAAACACAGACTGCTTGAACACATTTGGTCAACCATCCAAACACCATAACAAATGCAATGCCTTATGCACATCTGCAAAACCCACTACAAAACCTACAAGGTTTCAGACTTCAAGGCCAAATCCCCCACTCAAAAGGCGGCTTTTACAGACAGTTTGTATAGGCACAGAGAACAACCTATCTTCAATCAATATGCTCCCAGAGACCTCATGACAATGCTTCAATTGGAGCCAAAAGTTTAGCCATAAGCCTCCAGTTCAAATCTATACCACCAATAATCGAATACCAATTAAATTGGTTGATGAGAATTATATTGCTTTGATTGATACGGCCTCAGATATTTGTACAATCCCTGGGAAAATTTAATTGCAAAATGACAACTTGAGGAGATCACCAAGATTTAAAAGCAATATCTCAGAAGCCACAACAGCTGCAGAAAACAATTTAATATTTTTTAAATATACTGTGTTTCCAAGATTAACGATAGGAAAGTACACAGTCACTAATAAATTTTATGAAGCCCAAAATTTAGACACTGACATCATATTAGGAATTCCATTCCTCAAACAAACAAGAGCTCATTTAGATTTTGGTTCTCAAGTCTGTACATTGACTTTGAATAATGCAGTCACCACAGAGAGATCCATAACAATCCCACCGCTCTCCACAGTAAAAGTTTTGTGCTCCTCTAGGACTTCCCAAATGAATAAGGGACCTGTTTTAATTAGATATCGTGTGAGAAATAAATTCTAGCCTTAATTGTTTGTACCAGACATTTATACAGAAATAGACACCTTGAATAAACCTGTTTTCAAAATACCCATTACAAATAAGATGCAAAAGCATATTATTTTACCAGTGAACTTACAAATAGGGTTTATTATTTTCCATGACAAAGAACCTCATTCGCCATCAGCTAATGACAGAGAAAACATTCCAAAAAGGCCTTGCACTAACTCATCTCCAACAGACTTAATGAAGTCAGTTTGTATGCTGAACCCCACAACACATAAATCAGATACACGCCCTCAGGCCACTTTTCCAATACTTGAACATAGCCTCTCTTCTGCCTCAACTGTAACTCCCCAAGAAAAACAAAATTATTACAGCTTTTGAAAGAATTTGATGATGTTTTCTTACACCCTGGCCAGAAGCTATCTTGCACAAATATAGTAGAACAGCACTTGGGGATTCCAAAAGATACCCCTGTTTTGCCTTGTCGTTCTCTCAAACAACACAAGAATTGCAATACTGGAAGAATGTGAAAAGATCTCTTACATCAAGGTATAGTACAACACAGTGATAGTCCTTATTTAAATCCTATTGTGTTAGTTACCAAAAAGAATGGGAGTATTCGTCCATACTTAGATTGTAGAACTTTAAATGAAAAAATTCCTGCAGTAGCAGTAAATCCGAGACCAGTTAATGACATACTAGCGTCTATACCACCTGGATCAAAGTATTTTTCGACCTTTGACCTTACCTCTGCTTAGTTCCATCTGCCTCTAACAGAGGAAGACAGAAAATATTCTGCTTTTGATTCAGGGCGAGGAAAGATAGAATACTGTAGAGCAGTAATGGGATGCAAAGTCATCTCAAGTACATTAGTTACTGCTATAAATAAGTTATTTCATGACATGATATACACTGACATTCATTATTATTTGGATGACAGGCTGATAGTGTCTCCTACTTTTGAACAACATCTAGTAACTTTGAGAAAAATGTTTAAACATTTAAGAAAGGCTAAGTTTATGCTTGGACATAAAAAATGTTCCTTTGCTACTCCAACAACAGAGTTTCTAGGACATAAATTGTCCTATTCAGGCCTTTCTCCATCAGTCGATAAATTAAGGGTTGTAAAGAATTTCCCACAACCAAAGACTGCCAAAGAGGTTAAAAGTTTTATTGGCTTAGCCTCTTATTACAGACGTTTTATTCCGGGTTTCTCACAAATAGCTCATAGCCTCTATGAATTGACAACACAGAGTGTACCATTTCACTGGAGTGAAGATTGTGAGATGGCATTCCAAACATTGCATTGCACCTGTTTTAATTTCTCCAGACCCAAATCTCCCATTCCACATTTTTCAGATGCTTCCAAGAAATCAGTAGGATTTGTTTTAATGCAAAAGAAAAATGGTAGATTACACCCAATAGCATATGGCAGTAAAATCCTAGACAAACACCAACAGAATTGGAGTATAACTTGCCTAGAAGAATTTGCCCTAGATCACAGTGCATTAACAGACACCAAAGTGGTAAGGTGGTTACAGACCCTCATAAACTTTGATATTCAGATAATTTATGAAAAAGCCAGCAATAATACAGTAGCAGATAGTTTGAGTAGAAATGTGGATGAAAATAATGCCATTCCATTTTCCACAATCACAGAAAATTGGTTAGAAGACAAACTTGATCAGTTTTGTCCACTCCTTACAAAAACAGTTACAACTAGTAGGACAAAAACCAGTAGTACTAAGGCAGACCAATTACCAGTGTATAACCCAAACCAAATTGCACAGCAATCCAGCTATCTCAAAGTTGTCTCTCTCTACAGACAGCATCTCAGACAGGAATGATTTAATTAATGGTCAGAGATCAGATCCATATTTTGCTCCAATCATAAATTTCCTAGAACGTGGGGAACACATTGGTCAAGACAGACTTGACAGAAGAATTATCATTGAATCATAATGGTTTCACTTAGATCATGGCATTTTATACCATACCAGTCTGACCCATTTTTGCAAGAGTATGTCTCGACATAAAGTCGTCTTAAGTATCCCAGAAAACCAAATGCTCCAGGCAATAATTCAAATGCTTAATGTCGTGCATATGGGCATTACTAAGCTGTATTTACAGCTCCGACAGCAGTATTATTCACCCAAATTAAGGCAGATGGTGAAAGACATAGTTCAGACTTGCCCGATATGTCAACCAGTAAAACCCTTGCACCCTAGTAATCAAAAACCAATAAAAATGGCCAGACTACTGGAACCGTGTAGCTCCTATAGCATGGACTTGTATGGACCTTTAACTGATAAAACAGATAACACTGGATCTCTTTTACATATATCTTATTTATCAAAGAATTATGGTCTGGTTTTATTACTCTTGTTCCATTGTGTCAAACGACCATCGAGACAATCACAGAGGCGATCTATTCTGACATCATATTGCCATTAGGAAATTTTAAAAATTTATGCTCGGATAATGCCACCAATTTGACCACCCTAGCTGTCAAAGAAATTTGCCAAATTCTGTCTATTAAAACCCGCAAATCTTATGCCCACAGAGCTGCTAGTAATGGCAAGATCAAAAGAACAATGGCCGTAATAGGCACCGCCTTTAGGAAATTTGAACAAGATACAAAAGACTGGGTCCATCTGTTGAAGGTTATCGCTTCGAGTGTGAATTTGAGCCCACAGGCCCATACACAGTTCAGTCCATTTTTCCTCCAGTATTTCCACGAGTACCCTTCTATCTTTGCTGATTCCACCGATGGTGTTCTGTCATATGAGGCATGTGTAATGGAGGATAAGTGATTAAGCATTGACATTTACGAACAAATTCATGATGACTATTGTCAGACACAAGAAGATTCCAAAAATAAAGGTAGAAAGGTCATACCACTCGCAATCAATCAACCAATATTTAAAAATATTCCATCCAAGTACAGACAGATCTGCAAAACTACAACCACGTTGGAAAGGCCTTTTTTATATCAAAAGCTTCAAAGGCAATAGTGATGTTTATCTCTAGAAAGAAATTGGTCAGCCCTCTATAGCCACAGTTTTTGACAGAGATTTCATAAAACCCTCCATTACGCACCTGGTTCAACAACAGGACACGCCTATTCTTCAACCCACAAATATTAATCCCAAAGATTGGTTAGCACTAGATTTAGACCATATAGTTTTTTATTCTGGCAATGAATATACTCCACACAGAAATGCTCAAACCCAAAACCCACCACCAGTGAAACCCCCTGGTTTCAAATTAAAAACTCCTGGTAAAACAACTGATATTTCAAATGGCCAGTTAACTGAGGGACAGGCAGACAATTGCACACCTGACACCAAACCTGATCTGTCTGAAAACACAGTAGGTTCTCCAGACCCCACTACAAACTCCAAATGAAAGGTCAAACGCCAATGCAGACACTACCGTACCTACGGAGACAAAAACTAGTCTAGATCAAAACTCAGACTTGCCAACCCTTTTAGGTAAGAAATATTTTCGTAAAGACCTATATTTCCAATATAAGGCAGACCCCTAAAGTGACAGAATTAAATGGGTGAGAGTATCTGATCTTCCCAAAGATCATATCCATGTAGTTAATTTATCAGCTATACTATTTATTATACGTTCTGGCCGCACCACAAAGTAACCCCCCTATGAACTGTGAACCTGATTCACCCATTTACCATCCACTTTGAGGTATCACAAACCTAGGCTTAGTATATCTATTTCCCTATCCAATGCTTGATTTTCCAATTTTTCAGCATATAGTTATTATTTTGGTATATCACATATAATATGACACATTTATAAGCAAGACAAACTCTCTCCAAACACAATGTTCCAACATACAGCTAATTATAAGTCAAAAAGACTTTTACTCATTAATAATAATAATAATGCTGGGTGATTTTCCGGCTGTAATTCCTAGTAATTTGCCAGGACTGGTAATTGTCACCGTAGAAATTTAATCACTTTAACATGAACAAAAACTTACAATGTCACAAATATTTATATCCATGCTGACTACCAATATATATATCAAATTCAAATCCAGTCTTTTTACAGTGAGTATATTTAAATTTGATTTCATATTCAAAATTCACTTTTGAGACAACCAGTACATTTTTCTGTTATCCCCTATTTAAGTCAAATTGCCCAAATGTAAGGTTACATTTTTATTTTTGAGAGACCACATTGTCTAAATGTATCACCAAAATCTCATTTAAGTGTCATTACACTCAAGTGAATCCAACCCCAGTAATAAACCTCATGCAAAATGCTAGAAGAACAAGTCTAGTTAGTGGCCTTACAGAATTCAAATGAACTGAGTTTTCACTGACATGCAGTATTTCTGAAAAAAGTGCCACAAAATTGTCCATGGCAAACCACAAACATAAATGTTTGCAATCAATTTCAAGCACATGTATGCAACATGCTTTTAACAACATAATTAGGGACACAAATATGACCCATTATTTATTCAATTTTCTTAATTTCTCTATTTTTCATGTTCAGTACAGCCCACCAAACTATTTCTATTTCTATTTTTTTATTTCCAATCAAACATGGCAAATTAAAAACCTAGGTTTCTGTCCCTGGTAAAATAGTGAATTTTCCACAAATCTTTGCAGAAAATGCCTCAAACTCAATTTTGTAACCCCCAGTTAGTAATAAGGAAGCTTATTCTTGCATTTAAAGGTCCTTCTCTTAATGGATCTTTTGGTGACTCACCATTTCTTCCCCACCATCATAGCCATAACATGAGAACATAATCACCCTGTTTATAATAATAAACTTCTCAAATTAGATTCCAGTCTCATAAAAGTGTCTCTAAGATGTCATTAAGGCAGCTGTTTATGCCTGGCAATTTCCGTTTATAGTCCATAAAAACGCTCATAAAAAGAATCCCAAATGTCACCATAATGACAATCCCCAGTCATAAAATATCTCCAAATGGGCAGAAACAAAGATCTGCCCAGACTATGAATCATACATCCTGTGCACCAAAAGCTGCACATAGACCCCAGCCACTGACACCAGACAGACTTGGCCTTGCCAAGCCCTGCGCACTGCACTGGGCTGATTAACATATAGGGTTTCTTAGGCACCATTTAAACCAAGCTTTGGTATTAGCTTTTATGGTCAACAGTTTGCCTACTTAATTTAACTTACTTGTGACTCACGAAAGTTTACCCAAAGAATTCCACACTTGTAAATAATTACAAAATTCTCCAAATATTTTTCATCCACACCAAATGGACTCTGACATATTCAGCAGCATACATGAATCAGGAACACATACTTTAGCAAATAATAGTGACTGATGATAAACTCAAGATACATTCCCTGCCAAACAGCCCCATACAAGACACCTATAAAATACAATTTAACTTTGGTGATTAAAGATTGATCATTAAGGAAATCAGCTCATTTGAACCTACTCCCAAATCTCTATTGAATAATGGTATAATAAACCACTACAGACCCAGTTGTTCTTATTCAGTTGGACAGAACAGATACTTTGACTTACGTAACTTTTTGTATTGTAATTACCAGAATAGTGAAGGGTAAAACCAGTCTTATTTCCATTAGTTAATCAACAGTGTGGTGTCAGACTTTACATATTTCTGCATAATGACTAACATGTTATAAATGTAAAAGTCAGTGTTTATTATATTCACACACACTATAGTGTCATAAGTGTTAAGGATGATTTAGTTTTAGCAATGGTAATAATCAAATACAGTTAAGTAAAGTCATTCAGTATTTATATTGTTTCCAGTTATTATCAGTTCTCTTTTATTGCAGTCAGTAATTATCGTGTTTACAGTTATTCTCCATTCTATGTTCATCTAGATTTAAGTATATCAAGTATATACTCAGTTACTGAACACTTATCTTCAGATCTTGTCAATCACTAATTCACATGAAATGTTTATTATTATCAAATACATACATGACATGTAATACTTATCTGTACATTGAACTATCTGTGTATCAAATAAATTTATCAGTTTTATGGTTCAACAACCAATATAACTACAACAAGGAGTATAATGATATATTTGGGCAGCTAATACTGTTCTGTATTTCTGTATATAAATGTATAGTATAAGAAATGAATATCCTATAATGTGAAGATACATATGTGAAGTGTACACTAGCTAATATGTACATTTATAATGTATGCGTATAGTAAGGCATTGTTGAAGTATTGACAGAAATTTAGGTGTGACATTTATAATACGCATTAACCAATTGTTCATTGTTGCAACACTCATTACTCTTACCTTTGTGCTTCCAGGCCATCCATTACCTCTTGGTCTGTTTGTTTATGCACTCTGCTGTAACAGCCAATTATTCATTGCAGCAACTCCAATTATACTTACCTCTATCCTTTCAGGCCATCCATCAGCTCTCGGCCCAAATCCAATTATACTTACCTTTCCATGTTGGCACACTCTGCTGTACCATCGTGTGGGTACATCCAAATGAATCAATAAATAAATAAATAATAAAAATAACTACTTGCTTCAAATTTACTTCATTGAGGCATCAGCAATAAAGAAATGCATATATATTTTAAGACGACGGTCTATTAGAAATATAAATATAAGTATACATATATCAAAGGGTCTATTAGCAATATAAGAAAAAGCAAGACTACATATAATTTTTTCTAACCATCAATAAATAAATGATTAAAATATAATAATACAGTGATACAGACAGCAATGCTCTGAATAAAAATCTTACTTACCTTCACACTTGCTCACTTGCAGCATTGTTTGGATAAGGTCCCCTTCTGGAATAGACTCCAGACTGTCTGATTTTCCTGAATAAATATCGATGTTATTACATTAATCATATGTCCAATTCTTACTTACCTTCACACTTGCTCACTTGCAGCATTGTTTGGGTAAAGTCCCCTTCTAGAATAGACTCCAGACTGTCTGATTTTCCAAACAAACAATGTACCCTTCTACTACATTGAAGCATGAATGATATTTTACAACTTGTACAGAATAGTGGCCACATAATAGCATGTTCTGCTTTCAGTCTTCATACAGAAGGCCTCTTTTTTCAAGTCCACTAATTTCTTAAAAATATACAGATGAAAGCTGTTTTCTGTCTCATAAATATAATATTATACTATGTTTCTGTATACCTCCAGTGTATGTTGCAGACTGATTTTGAATAACATAGTCAGCATAGGGTGTACCACTTTATAGATGGATTTTAGTGATAGACCAATTTCCTGTCAATGTTCTATAGCAAGTTATTGAAATCACAACCCTACAGATGATAAAACGATTACAAGAGATGTCTCAGTTGTTACAGTTCATCTGTATTATATAGTTTATTATATAGATTAGTTTGGCTTGACAATTGGAGTTATGGCACCTAGCTTATGTTGTGTTTTCCAAATAATTATGTTCTGATGAACTTGAAAGCTGACAATTTTTGTTAAATCATGATGTTATAAAATAATTTTCACATTTCTTATATTCTGCAAAAATCATGATGTCACCTTGTATGTTTTAATCTTCAGTCATTGCTTTCTTATTTATTGAAAAATATGTTGTTTGTTACCACTACTAATGCATTATATTACACATTGAATGAGTGCTTTATGTCATCTTACATCTTTTTATTTCTATGATGTTGTTTCAGATATCCCTATGTATGTTTATGATGTGATCTAAGGTCTTATTTTATCATTCTATTTGCCATTGATTCTTATATATTCCACTGCTTTATTTCATACTATAATTGCCATAGGCACTATCTTCTTAAACAGTTGTTACTACTAAATACAATTAACAGAGGGTCATTACACATGCTTTTAACAGACGCTTCTTAATGACATGTCTTTTGCTTTGCACTGAGTATATTGACACAGCTAGTGCTTGTTTATTGCTTATTCACACCCTTTTGGGATTCTTTGCCTTACCAATGTCCATATGTTGGATAGCATTCTGATAATTGATACCCTATTATTGGCATAGTTATACACACCACATAGCTTCTTTAGTACCAGCATTACTTATGTTTAATTTATGTTGTTATTTTGCATTTAATTGATCGTAGGATGACTCTTTCTATGGCAATGGCATATGTAAAATAAAAAATATGTACAATTACTTACCTTCTTACCAGCACCATTTAGTTCTCATATCTTTGCTCCATTACCAGAGCAAAAATAACATTCTTCTCTTTGTCTTCTTATTTTCCAGTTGTACATGCTTCTTATCAGCATTAGCTCTCCTCTTATCAACTAAATATTACTTACCAGAAACACCTGATGCATCCACTGTGTAGTACCACTTTTACTTACTACATAGTAATTTCATTTACTTACTTTTCTAATTTACAGTTGACCAAATTTTCCACTTTAAATGCGTCAAATAAATACTACTTACCTTTCTAATTTACAGTCAAACAGCCTTATTGCATTTGAAAACCTACTATCTTGGCATAATTTATACATTCTTTTTCCATAGATAGATACTGATACCTTACGTTATGCGCATAACATTTTCCTTAAGATAATTACTACATGCATGGGCTGAATAAATAAATAATAATTATAACAGTAATGGAGAAATAATTATAATTAGCAATTTAATAAGGTGTACAATAACTAAAGAACAATTATAGCAACAATGGTGTATCCAGTAATAACTATCAAATTAAAAAGAAAAAGAGAATAATAATAATAATACCTATACCAGAACTACAGGAGCCTTGGTTTTGTATGATCCTCACTTTTTATGTCAGGGACAAAGTTCCCTATTCGCACTGGACCATCAAGAGTGATATCACTTTCAGTATCAAATTATTACTTTCTTTATGTCTTGATGTGCTTTACTTATGTTGTCCCTTTAATTTGGTAAAACCTTTTTCAGTACACATCCCATAGAGCGTTTGGCATTGATAACATGTTCATTGTTCAGTTACACCAGGATACTGAGTGGCTAGGGGAGGACCTGATCACTCCTCTCACAGCTGACTTAAGTGTCTTTCCACTTAACTGTAACTTTGGTTGGCATTGGATTAAAATTGGCCATTCCATCTAATGCTAATACCACCATTTCACAAATAGTGTTATTCTTTGGCTTTACCACTAATGCTCTAAAATTTCAAAGCAAACCACTTCACATTTGGATTGCTTATGTAAGTATGACAATTTTTGTTTTTCATATTATGTTTTACTTCTGTCTGTGACATTTAATCACATGTATGTATCTCTTGTTTGTACCATTTTACCCTGTTAAATCCTCTAAACTTGAGTATATTAACAAAATGTTGCCTTTATTGGCCGTAGTTTAGTACGTTTGCCTAAATGTGTCATTTCAAGAGTTCTTACCTTAATTGGTTGGTTCTCTTATTTCAAGAGTCCTTACCTTGATTAGTTGGTTCTCTGACAGATGTCATTCTATTGTTCATGTACTAGTCATGTGTACCTTACCTTTACCTGTACGTTTTTCATTACCTGTTGTTTTCCAGTGTGACCAGTTCACTATACTTGTGTCTTTGTTATATATACTAGTTCAATATTTACATTTCAAGTGACAGATGGTAACATTTGTAATAGTATAACGTATGTTCAGTAATGAGTACAATGACTTACTTATCCCAATGTGTAATGGTGAATAAAGGTAAGTCAAAATCAGTAGAATTAAATCTAAAACAAGATTATTTGGTTTCCAAAATATAATAGTTTATACGTCCCAAGATTATTAAATTTGTTTCTAACAAGTTTGTGTTAACCATACTTTTAACCTTTGTTATTTGTCCAAACTAAATCATAGTGTCCAATTGTAAACAATTATTAAGAAAGCATGTATGAAATGTCTCATCTGATGATGTTCTCTACTACTACAGTTGGTTAAAGTATTTGTTTCAAGTTATTCTAAATTTACCTTTACATCATATTGTTTGTTTGCCAGGTGATTGCTTTAAAATGAGTACTACAAACATTCATACACAATGGTGTAACTTATCATCTTTTAGGATTAATATGTAACAAGGTTTCCAAGTTAAAAATTGAGAAACTTAAGTGTTTAGAGTTTATACCATTGTTATATGTAACAAATTTAAAATCCTTTTTGTGGCCATCTCTTAGACCTGGTGTGTATAGGTGAAGAATTTAAATTTAAATGTTTAATTGTTAGAGGAAGAAATCTAAAATTCACCACATATCTGAAATTCACCACATGTTGAAATACTGATAAAATCAATTAATCAAGGTGAGATATGTTGAATATACAGTAAGTTAAGGCTTTTTGAACTGAAAAATATCAATTGTAAGACAAAATATCATTTTCCGCATAAAATTAACTAAGATTTCTGAGGTGGCGAATTTTAGATTCCTGGCAAATTTTAGATTTCTTACTCTAATAATCTTTAAATTCCATAAAACACAGGCAAAGTGCCTCAGTAAATTAACTCTCATTGGACTTTACAGTAGAAATCAATAGTCACATAGCACACTGCCTCTAATAATAGCCTCAAGCTATCCCCGCTTCTGTGAGATAGACCTCTCAGAAATAAACCCAGTAACTGGTGACAGATAATATGTGTTAGTGTACAGTGTCTAGTATAAGAACTTCAGCCTTGAGCTGAGGAGAGAGAGATCAGGACAATAACAAGTGAAAGAACATGAAATAGTATGCAGAGTGGGAGAGCTTAGGTTGCTCTCTCACTCATGAGAATGTGTTGAATTGTAATTGGGAGTTGTTATTGAACTAGAATAAATTGTGAAAGAGTTATCAAGTGTTTCGCTTCTGTCTTTGTGGCGATCCTAGACCTCTCAATACTTCCTGCCAAGTGAATACAGACAGAAGTGGACATAGTGGAGACCTGATAATCCACAGCTGCCCCAAGGCAATGCTGGAGTCCTCCTTAAACTCCCAACCCAAAAAGGTAACATTTGGACAATTATCAATCGTTTCAATAGAAACACACAACTTTTTACACTACTAACATGGGGCCATGATAGGTCCACTATTACATGTGTTCCACCATCTGGCTTAGACCTAACCATTAAAGAGAAAAATGCATTGTATCAAATAGACGTCTTGTGAGGGCCCCACCATTGCCCCATAGACAACCTCTGCTGAAAAATATTTATCTACCCCCACCAGACTATGCCTGGCAGAAGGATGGTTTGTAACATTACTGAACTGAAACTATGATCTATGCAATAGTGAGAATTGTTAACCGTGCTGAGGAAGAAGTGGACCAAATTGCCATTCAGCAGGCTATCCTCAGAAAACTGATAGCAGGAACACTGTGGCATATTTTGCTTAAGCATTTGTACTGAATATGGCATAGAAGAATCATATGTTGAATCTATTGCTTCAAAACTACAATTAGAATAAACAATAGTATTTGTCATGTTAATCACTTCCTGTTATTAATCAAAAATAAACAGGCAGAATTATCTACTCCACCAAAAGTATCCACCATCAGTATATATACCTTTCTTATTAGAATCTGTGGAAGTATTTGTATTCCATAGCCATTGTTGGTACTCGACCTTGTACACAAACTGCTCTAGGTCATGTATGAAGATGTCTGTACCCTTCCCCGCAGTAGGGATACTACCTGCTACAGAATTAGCATCACTATCAATATTGTGTCTGAATTAATCAGTAAAGGAGAATTAAACACAACGTCAGAGCCAAAATTGCTGGATTCATCAATATGACCGTCATAACCAATATCAGAGTGAGGAATTGAAAATATATAGGAGATCCATAACCACCTATAGGTATGAATGTTTTTGCATAAACATTCCAAATTAATTGATCAGGTATGTCATTTCACACTAAACAGCTTATATAACCTTTGTCTGTATCATATAAACTGACCAAAACAGCAGAAGCTTCCACAATTTTAACAGCATTATTTAAGGGTTTGTCGTTATTGAAAGCCATAAATATTTGCTTTAAATCTAAAACTTGATCTTTTGCCCCATGCCTGAATAAGTACTTCTACTACCTTATCAAACCGGCTTGAGAACAATTGTTAAACCTTATGCATGGTGTGGCCTTCTTTATTGTCACTTTTAACCTTAAGCAGGCATGTTTTGGATGATCATATTTTTGACCTGTATTTGCAAAACAGTTGATACTGAAATGCTGATATGTGACACCCTTATCAGTGTGCTCTGCCTGTTTTTTCATATCTACAAGTACCTTTATTATAAAGCTTGCATAACATGGTTTTTCACTAATTACTAATCCACTGGACCTACTATTTGAAACTTTTCATTCTCTGAGTATTCCTAATATTTTCCACTTTATCTCGTTGTAGCCAAGTAATATTAACTCTTTTCATCTTGTAAGATGAACCCATGAGCTCTTCTTACTGTTGGAAATAACAGCTCAATAGCATCTTGCATAGCACTAATAAAATGCTGCAACATATTTTCTTTTACTATGCTATCATTTTCTTCTATTTATTTATTTGGGTTTTACGTCGCTTTCAACACTGTACAGGTCATATCACGACGGGCAGTTGGAAAGGCAGAGGAAACCATTCCATACAGTTTGTCAGGGTGCTGTACTAAATCTAAATGTACTGCTTTGCAGGCGCAATATCTTCCCCAAAGGAGCGCTAACTAATCATATATAATTTCCAAGTCATAGTGGGGGACATGTCCAGGTCTGTATTCCGATGGTTGTGGGTGTGAACGTGGGGAAGAAATCTAGGTCGGAAAAGCAGATTTGAAAAGGTGGGTTTTCATTTGCTTCCTGAAGGATGTGACAGATGGACTGGTTCTTACATGGAGAGAAAGTAAGTTCCAGAAAACAGGTGCATGATGGCTGAAAGATTTGGTAAGATACTTATGAGACTTATGTATTTTAGAGTCAAAAGAAGGAACTTGAAGGAATTTGTATTTTGGACTGCTACGTCTGGTGTTCCTTGATGAGGTATATGGATAAAGTTTATCCTTGAGGTACACAGGTTATATGTGATCAACCCAATTTTGAAAAGAACCCTGTATTTCACTGGTAGCCAATGTAGTTTTTCCAGATTTGGAGTTGCATGAGTGTACCTCGAGGATCTAGTGACTACTCGACAGAGGGAGTTCTGAACACCCTGCAACCTCTTGAGCTCAGAAAGAGTGAGTGAGGCAAAGAGGGAATTACAGTAGTCAATTCAGCTACTGATGAGAGCATTTGCAAGGAGTATTGCTGTGTTTAGGTCAAGGAGATGGTGAATCCTATATAAATCTCTTATATGGAACCGAGTAGACTTAATGACTTGGGAAATGTGATCTGTGAGGGTCAGGTTGGGGTCGAACACCACTCCTAGGTTTTTGACATTTGAGGCAGGTGCCACTTTATTCCCAAGAATATCAATGGGAAAAAGCGAATGAAGTTGTTTACAACTGTATTTTGAACCAATCAGGATGAATTCTGTTTTGTCTGGGTTTAATTTGAGTTTATTTGCAGTCATGAAATTTTGTATATCATTTAGGCAGTCCGTTAGAGCTGTCATTGACTGACTGAAATTTGATGGTGAAAGAGTAATGTATAACTGAGTGTCGTCTGCATAAAAGTGGTGTTTGATACCCCTATGAGATTGAATAATTGAACTGAATGGATTTGTGTACATGGAAAAGAGGAGTGGCCCAAGGGCAGAGCCTTGAGGGACACCGAATTTCAAATCCATGGGATGTGACAGTACAGAGGCTACCTTGACTGATTGAGTCCTGTCCGACAAGTAAGACTTGAACCAACTCAGAGCCAGTCCATTGATGCCATAGCATTCATGTAATCTGTGGAACAGGATCGAGTGGTCAATGGTGTCGAAAGCTGCAGAGATCAAGGAGGGTTAGGGCTATTGTACTGCCTTCAGACATATTGAGGAAAAGATCATCCTGTATATTTAGGAGGGCACTTTCCGTAGAATGGAACCTTCTATAGGCAGATTGGAAGCCAGTCAAAACACAGGACTCGTCCAGGTGAGACAGGAGTTGGGACGACACCACTCTCTCTAAGATCTTTGAAACAAAGTTTAAATTAGAGACAGGCCTATAGTTTTTAAGGACTTCTCTATCAAGGGTTGATTTTTTTAGGAGTGGAGTTACATGGGCCTGTTTGAAAAATTTAGGGCAGTTTTCTTCACGGAGTGATGCATTAATTACTGATGTGATAGGGGTGATGAGGATATCTAAAAACTCAATTACAAGAAATGTTGGCCAAGGATCAAGTGAGCAAGATTTGCTAGGGGAGATTTTGATGATTTTAGCTACCTGATCTTCTGAAACAGAGGAAAAAGCTGAGAAAACAGATGGTGTGAGATCAGAGTCAGTGTATTTAGGGGGATTAGAGTTGGCGAAGGATTGACGAAGGTTTGTGATTTTTTCTGTGAAAAATTCAACAAATTTGTCAGCTAAAAATTTAGGATAATTTACTGAGGGAAGTACCTTTGCAGCAGATCTGTGGAGTACATCGTTTAAAGTTTGCCAAAGTTTCTTAGGATTATCTTGGTTGTCATGAACTTTGGATTTGAGGAAGTCAGATTTCGCTTTCATGCAGATTTTATTATACATATGAACCTTTTTGATATATTGTAATCTGTTGAAAGAGACGTTTTGTTTCTTTTGCCGCAATAACACTGTCATTTACCCACCCAGGGATATATTTGTACCTGACATGTTTAGTGATGGAAGGAGCATGTTTGTCAATAAGAGTTGTTAGAGTGGAGTGGTACTGTGAGTACAAGGCATCAGAATTATTTTTGAGATCAATAATAAGTTCAGATGAGAGAAGATCCTTTCTCATGGCTTCCATATTGATTTTGTGGTATTTTCTAAAAGTGATGGTGTCTCCAGAGATTCGTCTTTGGGGGTGATATTGACCTTGAATGTAATGGAGAAGTGATCGGAGAAGGCCTCGGTGGCATGGACGTGTGAAATGTTGTCATTTCTAGATTTGGTGAGAACTAAGTCAATGGTGTGTCCGAGGATATGGGTAGGAAAATTTACCTTTTGAAGGAGGTCAAAGGACCCTAAAAGAGCACGAAATTTTTTTTGAGTCGTTGGAATTTGTGTCCATGTGAATGTTAAAGTCACCGATGATTACCAAATTGTCTGTAGTAGGGTAAATATTTTCGAGAAGTGCATTAAAAGGTTGCAGGGCTGGTTGATGGGAGTTTGTATATATTGAGAAAAAGGCAGGATTCATTGTGTAAAGAGATTTTAAAAAGGTTTTCAAAAGAGAAATAAGTATATGTAGGTATGCGGCTGGTCTGCAGTTCATTTTTCACCACAAAAACTACTCCACCACCCCGTTATGACTTCCTTGGTCGGTGAAAAAGGGTATGACCCAGTGGGGAGATATCGCTGAGATACGCCTGTGAAGCGTCTGGGCGAATTCAGGATTCTGACATGCCAAACACATCTGTATTATTGTCCAAGATAAACTTTTGTATGGATGAGTATTTGTTTAAGAGGGATTTAACGTTGGCATAAGAGAAATTTATGCAATCCGGAGGACCAGGGTTTGGATTAATATCACCAGCTAGTAGTAGAAGTGTAAGGAGGCTGAGAGGTGGAAGTTTTGATGGAATATGGACGTTGTTTTTTAACAAAAAATGTAGGCAGGAGGCGGTTGGTGTACGTGGAGGTTGAAAGAAACTGACAACTGGGGACAGACAATCTGAGTACTGCCATAGTGGCGAGAAACAGATAGGGCAGGCAAAACAAACAACAGAAATTGTAAAAATAACATCATATGTGGGAAGGAGTACTTTATAAGTTGTTTTAAATAGGAAGATAGAATGGGGAAGTGTTTAAAATTTAAAGGAAATGTGTAAGAAGGTAATATATTATTGGGCCGATAACGGGGAATGCGGGCGAAATTAGGGGATTGTAATGATATCTAAGTAAAAAGTCTGGATAGAAAAGATTTGGTTGAAAAATTTAAAGTATATGACGAAAAATCAACTGTTTTAAGGGAATGATAATACTTTGGAGAGGCAGATTGTTGCATTTATGGTGAGGTTTACAACGAGAAACGGTTAATTTCAAAAACGCTACTTCCCTCGACGGACACACGCCACAACAAGTGATGTACTGTAAACTGCCGACCAATGGCAGGCAACTACCAGCTTTCCCACTTGAGGCTGTGCCTAGAACCAAACCTCTGCCTCAGAAGTGGGAGGCGGGAGTGCTACCACTCTGCCACCGTGGCCTCTATCATTTTCAAGACACATTGAATATAACCTTCAGACCATTGAAAACTACTAAGTTGATCATATGTACAATAATCTTGTGGCCAGTTCACAAAGTTCTGACCTTATGAACACCTTGTCGAAAATGACCTGACTTAATAGCATCAACTGCCTTAGTTTTTGCTTCTAGTCTGGATGTGCGGTCATATTGATGTAGTCTGTGCTGTTCCTCAGCCTAAAACTTCTCATTAGAACACAACTCGTTGAATGTCGGCAGTTTATGTTTGCTGAGTGAACTATGTGTGGATAGCACCAATGATAGATCACATAGTTGTGACTTCTGCTCTTGCTGTTCAGTTCTATCTTCCATAACTGTCACTGTGTCCAGAAATTTATCAATCTTCTGCTCCAACACCACCAGTTTATTTTCTTCACTTGGTTTCTGAGATTCTTGGGTTTCAGATACTTTATTTTTTCCCTTCCCATAACAGCAGTGTATGAAGCTACTATCAAATGTATTCCAACAGTATAAAGCAAATAATGTCCAGGTAAAATAAATTAATATCAATCTCACTAAAACGCTGTTTAAAATATTGGTTAACGTGCATAACCTGCACAGAATCCATGCTGCACACAGTATTTAACCTATATTTGCAGACATCAGATGAGTTTTTTACAATATAACTTCATAAATATTCATGACGACGACACTAAACCGAGTACTTCAACCACCCACGCATCCAACTACACAATAAAGCATTGTCAACAAATTTTAAAAACACCCAATATTTTTCTGACAAAATCCTTTCCTTCCAGTACTGAAATACTGTGCTTCATTTTTAATGCATCACCCATAAATATCTATTACACGCTGACTGAGGCTAAGGCCACTTTAAGCAATGGTAAATGCATAGCAGTTTAAGGTTAATAATAATAATAATAATAGTGGCAAATGTCAAAATATAAAGTAACTTTTAATTTAATTAGGGAGTTAAGGTAGCCTTAACTTTCATGCATTAAGATATTTGGTATGATATTTGAGTGAACTTTTGTCAAATAGTTAGTTTTTGCGGTGATTTGAGAGGGGATTCCAGCAGTCCTGGTCGGCAATTCTGAACAACCAGAACTCCACTATGTCCACTACTGCATAGACTCTCTTGGCTGATCTAATGAGAGGTCAAAGGTCGCCATGATGACAGAAGTGAAACACACGATTATTCCTTCATAACTTATTCTTGTTCAATAACCACAAGTCACAATTACAATTCAACACATTCTCACCAGTGAGAGAGCCAGCTAAGCTGTCCCCCTCTTCATATTGTCTTATGTTCTCTCACTTATTCTCTCTCTATTTCCCTCTTTCTCCTCAGCTCAAAGACTGAGGCTCTTATATGAGTTGCCGTACACTAACACATATTATTTCTCACCAATTACTGGGTCTATTTCTAAGAGGCCTATGTCAAAGAGACAGGAATTGTTTGTGATTGTTATTAGAAGTGGTATGTCATATGATTATTGATATCTACTGCTAAGTCCAATGAGAACTAATTTACTGAGGCACTTTGCCTGTAAGTTGTGGAATTCAAAGTTTACTAATAATTAAATAATTTCATTTAAATTCTTCAACATTTCACACCAGGACTTAAAGATGGTACGTCCACGCTGCCACAAAAACGATTTTTAATTCACCACACGAAACAACGATATAAACTGTAAATACTTAAATTACGCAATTTTCAAATTTAAAACATTATTACATATGAATCCTGAAAGAGTTACATGACTGTATGTCAATGTTGGTAGTACTCATCACGAGTAATAAGCGAGTAAACAAACACTATATCCTGTAAGTAAATGTAAATTAGCTCAAAACAAATTCTTTATCCAACTGTACTAGTAGTGGATATTATGAAATTGGACATTTTTGCAAATGTTTTCTCTATATTTGTTTACAATCTGACACCATCATTTTCTGTTGCAAACAAATTATATTGGTTTAGAAAGTATTGTTAACATGAACCTTGTTTAAAATAAATTGAAGTAACTTAGGATGTATGAAACAGAATATTCTTGCTTTATATTTAATTCTACCAATTTTCACTCTCAACATATGTCGGCAAATATATTGAACTGCAGCCAGTAAAGGCAACATTTTGTTCACATACCCTGGCATAGAGGGTTCAAAGTTAATAGTTAAGTACAAACTGTATCCATACATATTATATATATTCATGTAACACAAGTAACAATTAATAGAAAATACACAAGTTGGCACAATAACATAAACAACTGAAAGTGCATTGTTTTGAACCTTTATGACATTAGTTGTCAAAGCCAAATAATAACACCATTAGTTGAATGTTGGTTATTGAGGTACTGGTAATATTGATATTGTCCAGTGATTTTGGTAATGAATCTGGAATTGTGTTACTAAGTGGTATTCTGTAGATAGTATGGATAGGTGGTCTCATTATAAAGCAGAATTTTCTTAATATAGATTGTTATTGTATTTCAAGTGATGTAGTTTGTATTATTGTAATTCAGGTGAATTGAAATGTTATTTTGTACTATTGTTGTTTTGGTTTAAGGTTAGGTGTTTTGGTGATTAGCAGTGATAGGAGTGATCAGGTCCTCTCCCCACCAACCAGAACATTGATGGCAGTACATGTAAATTTGTCTATCAAGCAAAATACACCTCATACTGACAATGTGATGTAAGATCAGTCTTGTAACATACTCTTAAGATATAAATAAACATAGCATAACATAATATTAATGAGACAGAAACAACCTTTATCTGTATACCTTCAGTAAAGTAAGACACTGCTGTATAAATATCTAGAGTGCATATTTCAAAAGATGGCAAAAGTTGGCTAAATGTATCTGCCAATGCTAATATACCTTGTGGTACTTTAAGCCATTTATCAATTATAATTGTGACACAAATGTGGACTTGAAAGGTAGTACCTGCTGCATGAATACTGAAAGCAGAACATGCTACAATGTGTCCAATGTTCAAGAAAATTTGTGGAACACCATTTATGTGTCAATAAGTAGAAGAGTACCTCAACACTTATAAGATATCAATTTAATATATAATGTAATGTGAAATACAGTACAAAATTATGTTCCTAAATATATCATTTTTTTACTGATACACAAGACAATGCATTTGTCATTACACAATCAGTGGGATATCGTATAATTGGATTTACCTGCGTTGTATGTGAAAACCCATTACAATTATATAACACTCCCACTGATTATGTCATGACAATCTGTTGTCTTTTTTTATATTTTTATTTCTTTTTGACTTGTACAATTTAATAGTCTTTTTTACAAGAAGTGCACATATACAATGATTAATTTCAATTGAAAGTAAAGAACAAAACTTAAAGTTTCAGACAAAAAGAATTGAACAAATGCTTAACATATTATTAACATTCACTATTCTGCTATTATTTTGATGACCATTTATCCCTTTTGGCATCTGACAAAATATTAATTATATACATATCAATAAATCTAAGACCATAAAGAAGCCAAATTTTAACACACAGTTACAAAACAGATCAATATACATTTTTTTTTTTTTAAATGTTATCTTAACTGTTTGGTATACTGTTAGCATTTAGTGGTCATTAATAATTTTTCTTAAAACACTACTTTTTACATTTATGTATCAGACAAAATATCAATCCTCTAAATACCAACAAATAAGTTTTTCCAGGTGCGCCAAATTTTGTTAAATTTTTCTGTGGAGAAATTAATTTTAGCTAAGTGACTGTTCTACGAATTTGCATTTGATTTCTTTTTGCAGGTCAAAAATATTTAGTTGTATTTTCTTCCTTGAGCAGCTAAAAATATAGTAACGAGTGATTATTAACAAAACATTGACAGGCCAAAAATTGTCATTTGATTCTGTATAGCCCAATATCATTGCAGTTTTATTAAAATCAATATGAATATCAAGAATATTAGAGATCCACTCTTTTAAATTATGCCATAGTTGCTGAACATGAGGACATTTGCAAAATATATGAGATATACTCTCAGATTGTGTTTTGCAAAGATAACATTTGTTACAATCAGTTAATTTAATTTTGAATAGATACCCTTTTGTTCCCAAAATACTAAAAATAATTCTATACTGAAACCAACTATATTTGTTTTCCTGGATAGATTTAAAACATGCAGCAAAAACCTTTCTTCAGTCGTCATCTGGATTCTGTATGAGACTGTGCCATTTTACTACACAGTTAGGTGTACATTGCTCTTTATTCATAAGGTCTAAATAGAAATCTTTACAACCTTTTTCTGATCTCTTCAGGTGTAGAGGTAAACTAGGTTGGGGGAATAAAAAGGAGTCATTTTTCTTGTATTTTGAAACAAATATTTTAGCCAATATTTTAATTCTGTGGTATTCCAAAAAATTAATATTCAGATTATACTTTAAGTATAATCTACATAGTTGTTTCCAAGAATTAAATACCTCTAACCAGAATTCGTTAGTAATCTGTCTTTTTTTGAAAAACCATTCACCACATTCACCGCCCAGTGTTGTAAACTTATCTGATTTACCATAAAACCCATTGAAAAGTTCACTCCACTGTGAGTTGTCATTTATATTGTTGATTAACCTTCTAATCTAACTGACCTTTAAGCCTTTTACAAAGTTGTAGATATTGATCATCTTTAAAGCTCCCTGCATGTAATTGGCACATATAACTTTTCCTTTAATTTTGTCCGGCTTCTGGTCGCACAAAAAGTTATAGACAATTTCATTGATTTGATCCAAATACAGTTTTTAGTTGATATACTTGTGAACAAATGAACAAATTTTGACAAAATAGTTGACTTTATCAAGGATATTTTCCCAATGGGTGTGAGGTTTCTATACTGCCATTGCTTAAGAAATGATTTTAGTTTTGTTATAGCTTTTAAATAATTTATTTCTGGAATGAGATCTAGATTTGTTGAGAAGTCGATTCCTAAATGGGTGAATTCTGAAGTATCCCAGTCAAGATTTTGTGCAATTGACAGCTTAATTTTGGAATTTCTTTTTTTGCTTATCCAAACAATTTTTGTTTTCTCCTTGTTAATTTTTAAACCTGAGAAGGTACCAAATATTTCTTAAGTATTTAAGGCTGACTGCAAGGAGTGCTCACTCCCATCTAGAAGCAAGGTGGTGTCATCAGCAAACTGTGTTAGTTTTACTTCTTTTCCATTAATTGTTATTCCTATTATCTTTGGATTTATTTTTATTAATAAGGCAAGAATTTTCGCAACAATTAAGAACAAATATGGAGAAATAGGATCCCCTTGCCGGCATCCTCTTCCAATAGGAATAAACTCTGAGAGGTATCCACATTGGAGGACATAAAATTTAATATCTGTGTTGAAAAGTTGTATCCAGCGAATAAAATTACTACTGTATCCAAAGAACTGAAGTGTTTATAGATAAATTCCCATGAGATCAAATCAAAAGCTTTTTCAAAATCGACAAGCATAAGGAGGCCAGTAAGATTTTTGGATTCTGCAATATGCATTATATGATATATAAGTTTAGTGTTGTCACTGATCATTCTTCCGCTAATAAAGCCAGTTTATGTTTTTGAAATGATCATTGGGAGGGTTTTTTCCAATCTTTGAGCAATAATCCCTGATGCCAGTTTATAGATTATGTTTAATAAGGTAATAGGCCTCCAATTTTTCATTAAGCTTCTGTCTATTTTACCTTTTGGAATACATATTATTATACCTTGGCACAATGAAGTTGACAACTGACCTTTGGCAAAACAAGAATTTAATGCTTTACAAATAAAGATTTTTAACTGTCTCCAAGAAACCTTCAAAAATTCTGCCGTAATACCATCAATACCTGGTGATTTGTTGTTCTTCATGGATTTTAAAACTTCGCCCAACTCATCTACATTTATGGTATTCTCCAAAGATGGATCGGAAACTTTGTTTATTTTAATGTTATGCAAACCTTTTGTAAATTAACTTCATTGTCCCTATTCTGAAATAAAGATGCATCATAATTTCTTATAGTTCTTATTATTTCTTTTTGCTGTGTCAAAAATTGACCCTTTTTATTTTGTAGTTTTTTTACTATTTTTTCAATAAAATTTTTGTTTTCTAAATTACAAAAATACTTGCAAAGTAATACACGTTCGCCAGGGTAGACGTTGTTTTTACGATGCCGTTTTTAAATTTTCATTTTAACCATAGAAGATGCCTGTAAAATAAGTATTTGTCACATTATATCTGTAATGAACACATCTTGGTGAAATAAAGAGATTCTAAGATATTTACTGTTCCCAGTCATTGTTAAACTGTTTGTTTACTTTTGAACGGGTATTATCGCCCACCCGATAATTCCCGCGGTTCTTTACTATTGTTGTCCACAATAACCAAATTAAACAAAACATTAAAATAGGTGATAGTTTCTCTGACGCGGTAATGCTCCCTTTCGGAGTCCCCCAGGGCTCTGTGCTGGGTCCTCTCCTTTTCACCCTCTATACTAGTCCCCTCAGTCAAGTTATTTCAAAATTCAATGTTACTCATCACCTGTATGCCGATGACACCCAGATCTACCTAGCAGTTGACTCCAGGAACTTTGACGATAGCATGCAAGAGCTGACCGAGTGTCTCAAGTCTGTACAGGAGTGGATGGACGGTGTCAAACTAAAACTGAACCCAGAAAAAAACGAATTTATCATTATAGGTCAAAAAGCCATCAGAGAGTCGCTTGCACCAAATTTCCCTGTTCCACTCCTCCAAAACAATATTACTCCATCGGTGGAAGTAAAAAATCTGGGTGTTATTTTCGACTCAGACAACTCCTTTGACAATCATGTTGCCAAGGTTTGCCGAGCATGTTACTATCATCTCCGTGATTTGCGACGAATTCGCATATTCCTTGGAGTCGAGACAGCAATACTTCTGGCAAATGCTATGGTCAGTAGTCGTCTAGACTACTGTAACTCTCTACTCTATGGGGTAAGCAAGTCCAACATAGCCAAGCTACAGAGAGTCCAGAATGCTCTTTGCCGCATCATCTTCAGACTTGACAAAATGAGTCATGTTACACCCTTTTTGAAAAAACTCCACTGGCTCCCAATTCAACATCGCATCCTCTTTAAGTATAATCTTTTGGTTTTCAAGGCTATTAATCTCTCACAGCCTCCGTATCTTTCAGCTTTAATAAGATCTAGCAGTCTCACTCGCGGCAACAGGCTATCTATCTCCTCAACCCGCCCTAAGAAGCACATAGGCAGGCGTGGTTTTGCTGTGGCCGCACCAGTTGAATGGAACAAGCTGCCACAGACTGTCAGATCTCAGCAAACAATCGATGGTTTCAGAAGCCAGCTAAAGACCTACTTGTTTAGGCTGGCATACCCACCACCTTAGTTATACCCTGGCGGGCGCTTTTCAGATGTCGACCCATGCCTGTCCCTGGACTCTCCCTTCTTGGACTCTAGCGCATTAGAGGATTTTTATCAATTTTGCGCTATATAAATCCTACTATTATTATTATTATTATTGGTTGGCTTTTCCCCTTCTTTTAACCATTGCAATTTACTTCTAACCTGTTGCCCTTTTATTTTGTTTTCATGGATTACCTGTAATTTTTTTTTTATCCAGTATCAATTGCAAATTTGCAGTCAACAAATCATTATCAGATTCAAGTGTTTCAATATCTTTTAATAATTGTTTTTCATTTTTATCAACTTCCTTTTTCAAGTGTGAAGCAACTTTGATTGAGAAGTAATACTTATAAGAACAGTTCATCATCTAAGATAAGAGATATACTATCCGGGTTTTCCTTGATATGTTGTATGGAATAAACAGGAACTGCATATTTCAACAGTTCCTCTTGAATTATTTTATTTACTAGATTTAAGTAATCCTGATTATGTAACAAGCTATTATTGAACTTCCAGGTACCTCTCCCATGGTTAAAATTGCTCAAAATGATGTCCATAGTTATAATCGAATGGTCTGACCGATATCCAGGTTTAATGTCACATGTTTTGATTAAATTGGCCATTGTATCAGTTACCAAGAAAAAGTCTAGCATCGCTTGTTTTAATGGGTTCCTTTTTCTCCATGTGTATCTTTGACGGGTGGGGTATAATTGTCTATAACTGGATCCAGGATCAAATTATAGTCACCACAAATTATCTTGTAATCCAATTCGTTATTTTGCACAACATTTTGAATTTCAGTGAAAAATTCTGGGTTATTGTTATTGGGTGCATATATGTTTACTAAGTTAAATATCAAAGCATTAATTTTTAGTGTTAGGCAAATATAGTTACCATCAACATCAAAGTTTGATGCTAACACCTCATATTCAAAATTGCCTTTAATCAGAATCACAACACCCCGTGCATTTGACCTTTTTCCATGAATATAACAAATGTTTCCCCAAATTGCTTTTATGCTAGAAATGTCTACTTTGGTCCAGTGTGTGTCTTGGAGACAAATTATATTTGCATTCATTTCTTTAATATAATGTAAAACATCAACTCGCTTTTGTTGGTTTTGTAAACCTTGACAGTTTGCTGATAACACCTTAATACTATTATCTAAAACTAATAAATAGGCAAGCACTCCTCCCAAGCAGCCCCAAATAGGAAAGACTGAAATAAAGTGAGGTAACAAGTATTTTACATCTGATGGACAAAGGGAAGAATTTGTGTGATTTAATTTCGTTCACAATTATTTTTTACACTTTGCATTCAATGTCATTTTTATCTAAATGCATCAGGTCACTTTGTATACAGCAAGGTGGCATTCTGCAGTCAAAACCAGATAAACTAAGTACACATTGTAGTGCAAAAACTTCAAAAACTAAAACAAACATAAACACATCTAAAATAACGTACAGCAGAATAGAGGAAGTTAAAAAGACCAAAACACACAGTACTGTATTGCTATTAAATTAAATAGCTATGACAGACTCAGAAATATTATACTAAATTGAAATTAAATTCTATTAAGATGTCATTTTAATACCAATTGCTATCAGGCAATAACATGTATTGACAATAAAGAATACACTTTCAATTAAGAAAGGATTTATTTTAAAGCAATTACTAGTATGAAATAAGGAAAAATAAAAAACTTTCCCAAATCTTTAAATATTGCATTTTATACCCAAAGATAAACAGAAGAAGGGATTATGACATTCATACCTTCCCTCTACACAGTGGAAAAGGCTGATGTTATTGTAAAAAGGGTTGATTATTAGTTGATAATAACTTATTATACGGAGACCCAGTCTTGAGTTAACAGTAACTTGATACCCACAGACAAATAGATATATTTTAATTACGGTGTTGTTAAAGAAAAAAATATATATAGTAGTCGTAAATTTGCATTAATGAAAATGTGTTACTACTTCTGAAAAAAAAAAGAAAAAATAATAATAATATTAATTATCACAATCCAAAAAACATTTGTTTTTTATGTTAGGAAATGAAAAAATAAAGAACCAATTCTAAGATTTTTTCCACTTCAATGTACACTCAATGTTAAAAACATCCTTTAACCTCAGGATATTCATATTTTATAGTTTCTACCCCCAGTTCAATGTATGGTCAATGTTAAAAACATCTTTTAACTTCAGGATATTAATTTTTTATAGTTTCTACTCAAATACACATACTTTGAAGATGGTAGGAATTTTCAGACACAAAAACTTAACAATAATTTTTCTTTCAGGGGAATATCATGAAAAGGTAGGAAAAATTAGTCATAGAAAAGGTAAGCCTTACAGATTCATAAAAACGGTGAATCCCATATTCTTATGAAAAAGATAAGTTTAATGTGTTCATTGAAAAATAAAGTGTAATACATTCATGGAAAATGTAAGTCCAACATTCTCATGGAAAGGTTAGTATGTTTACTGTCTTCACTAAAGAAATAATGTCTAATACATTCATGCAAAGGGTAAGTCTAAAACATTACATGCCACTTTCTTGATGATCTGAAATCTTTCCTTGCCCAAGTTTGTACCGCCATATTTTCGGGTCACCACTAAAATTGCATTGGATATATTCCTTTGTTTCAATAGCTCACACAGGATACTGCTGGCACCCCATTCCCCATCCTCACAGTGACTAGTAACTATCTGCCCATCCTCTCCACCATAGTTGTACGCATATATGATATGGTCACTTTTTGATGTTAAGTCATTTTGAAGTAGAGCACACAGAGATTGGACTGCCTCCCCTTCTGAGTGTATCGGATAATAGTGGCCCTGAAAGATGCTGCCCTTGGTGGTGGTAGTCATAGAGTGTTGCATATTAGCATAACTAATTGGCTGGCTTGCTGATGTTGTATAGTCTATCAGGTTCTTTTCAAGTTTTTCAGTAGTTACCTTGGAATTGACAATAAGTTTATCTCGCACCAACCTTATATTGACATCTGACTTTTCTTGCTTGGCTCTTTCTCTCATCTCAATCATCACTGGTATTTGGGCAGAGCAATTTTCTCTTGCAGATGGTGGAATTTGCTCGCTAACTGTAAATGGTGTTGCTTTAAGGGCTTTCACATATGATAGAACTATATCTCTGCCTCGCTGGGAGAGAAATTTCACAATAATTGGATGAGGTTTACCATATCCTCTTCCCTTCTGTCCAATACGGTGAGAAATATCAACCCGGATTTCTCCACTAGGATTTTTCTTGGAAAACAATAAATCCTCCTGTATTCCCATAGTTTCTCTAATAAATCTACTCATCAGGTTTCTCAGGAATGTTATAGAAAATCAGGTTGCTTTCCATACTATAGATTTGGACATCTTCAAGCTTTTGTTCTAAAGACTTCACTCGTGAGGTCAACGTAGAAATTGACATTAGCCTTCTAATTACCAGTGTTTACACCCAGGTCATTTAGTATAATTAAGCATTATGTGTTCTTTATAGTAGTGAATATGCCCTTTATACTTCCAATTTTCCTTTAAATTTTTAGATTTATGATTCCATTTTCCACATAAATGATAAGACCATAATAGTCTCTAGAAATTCTCCTTCATGCCTGTCTTAAATGTATTGAATTCATGATGCTCACTATCATATCATTATGCTGCTCATTGTGGTTATTATATGTGGTGAACCATAAAACTGATACATTGATATCATTCACAGATATTTCAATTCACAGACAAATATTATATACTATATAAATTAATTCATAATAAAGCATAGCAGTTTTTACTTTAAGTTTTTACTTTAAGTTCTTTATGTCTCCAAATTTCCAAATGAAGCCAGCCTTTTTATTCCATTTTATTCTATGCAAGACTCTTATAGAAGTTTAGGTTTCCCAGACTTTATGACGCAACACCAAAAACCAAATCAACAATCACAAAACCTTTGTGGATAAGAATACCAGGTTACATTTATTAAAAACCAGATCTACACCACTCTTCTTGAGTGTTTCAGCAACTCGAGATGGTCCTTGTGGCTCCTACACTAAGCTGGATTGATGCTGGATTCTGGATTTTTTTCATATTGGGGAATTTCTTGCAACCTGGTTATTTTGTGTAGTTTACTTGAATTTGAATTAAACTGTTCAAAAGTCCCAAAGTCATTAGTAGGTTTGCAAGTATATTGACAGCCCTTTCCTGAATACAATGGTATCAGACAATTAGTTTTAACTTATACTGCTTACGTATGTCTCAAAATTTAACTTGACCCTTTGGTATTTTAAGAAAATTTGTTTAATGTGATACTTTTCTTACAATTTGGTTAGGCTCATAATTTTTCTTTGTGAATAATAGATATCTAGCAATAGCAATTTACGTGAGAAAGTTATTCCCAGTAAACTGAATTCAATCATCCCCAACTCAATTTTTATTCACAATCAGTTTGCCTTTTGAAAGTTGCTTCTTGCCAATCCAAAAAGTTTGAGTCTCATCTGCATTAACCTTTAAGCCTGAATAACAACCAAAATATCTTAGGTATTAAAAGCTGCCTGCAAAGATGTTCCTGTGCCACCAAGTATTAGAATTATATCATCATCTAACTATGTCAGTTTAATTTCCTTGTCATTGATAAGGATGCCGTTAATTAAGTTATTGACAAAAAATAAGTATCACCCTGCCTACAGCCACTTTCAATATTTATGGAGTTTAATAGATGATACATTGGTTTAGATATGCAATTACTTTAGTATTAAAATTCTAAACCATTTTTAGGCAGCAGTTACACATTCCCGGACTAGATACAGACTGAAACAAGGAGACCATATTTTGAAAATAATGCATAGTGTCTCTGAATCGTCTGCACAGTGGGGGGTTGCCATAAAAAGTGAGTGAATTGCGGAGTGGTAACAGAGTGAAACTGGAGAGGTTAGGGAGATGTCCCGTAGTTGTCAGAAGAGGTTACATAGTGTTATCAGTAGACTCCCGAAGATCACCCGCAGTATGGATGACACGAGCATGTAGTATTCAGTAGTAGTTCAGTAGACCTCGGGAGAGATCAGAAGAGGTAAGTAGGTAGAGGTACAAGAATGACCCTGTAGCAATCAGTAGTGGTCATGTTTGCATAGGTGTCACAGAACAATGACATGGAAGATGGTAATGCGATCCGATAAGGATTCAGGACACCCAGTGGGTGGTAATGACCATTGGTTACCTGGATATGGGGCTTTACCTATATAAGGGGGCAAAGTTGAGATAGTAGTCATTCAATTTTTTGCTTGCATGGAGATAGATGAGATGGATGCTTTTAACAGAGAGATGGTAGAATTACAAATGCTAATTGCAACTATGGGAAGACAATTAGTAATTATTACTGCACTGATTCAGAAGCTGAGAAGACGACAACAGAGAGCAGAAGGACCACAATCAGTGCATCAATACTGGGTTTGCCCTTGGCTCATCCAAGCTGAAAGACAACAGCAGGGCCACTACACAAGGCTGATGCCAAGACTGGAGCTTACAGATCCACTGGCCTTCAGAAACTATGTGAGGATGCCAGCCGAGCTGTTCCAGGAGTTGGAGACCAGGTTGACTGTATGTCTGGAGAGGACCTGGATGTGAGAGCCATTGTCTGTTGACCTCAAGTTAGCTGTCACATTGAGACACCTGGGCAGAAGTGACAGTTACCCATCATTGCAGTATGCCTTCAGAGTGGCCAGGCCGACCATCAACAAATTTGTCCCTGAAGTCTGTGATGCGATCATCAGAGAGAATCACAATGAAGTGCTGACCTGCCCCACCAACCCATAGGACTGGATGGACAAAGAAGCTGTCTTCAGAAGGCAGTGGAATATACCTCATGCCCTTGGAACCTTGGATGGGAAGCATGTGGCCATTAGATGTCCCCGGAGAGGTGGAAGCCTTTATCACAACTACAGGGGCTTTCATTCCATCGTCCTCATGGCCTTTGTGGATGATGACTACCAGTTCCTCTGGGTGGATGTGGGTGCAGCGGTTCAAGCTCAGAGGGACAGATCTTCAAGCACTCAGAGCTGAGGCAGAAGCTAGAGGATAGATCCATTGCCTTCCCAGAGGCAGCTCCACTCATCCCTGATAGGCCCTTGGTGACCTACTTCATCCTGGGTGATGATGCCTTCCCACTGAAGACGTGGTTGATAAAGCCCTATGGCCGGTAGGTGATGTATATGCCACAGAGAGTTTTCAATTACAGACTTAGCAGAGGACAAAGAGTTGTTGAACAAGCATTTGGGATACTGACGGCCAGGTTCAGGATATTCCAGAGACTGATGCAACAGGAGCCACCTGTGGTTTT
Organism: Sabellastarte sp. h YS-2021; assembly: GCA_964017235.1. Taxonomy (NCBI): domain Eukaryota; kingdom Metazoa; phylum Annelida; class Polychaeta; order Sabellida; family Sabellidae; genus Sabellastarte; species Sabellastarte sp. h YS-2021. The sequence goes on from OZ024933.1 coordinate 16,864,813, forward strand.
CAGGATTGTCATGGCCTGTCTGATATTGCACAATCTTCTGCGGCAGTGATACCCTACAGGGCATATGATGACTTCAGTCACGATGGCCAGCCCAAACCAGATCCACTGGAGGGAAATAACTTGACAGAGGAACATTTTAAAGGACTATTTCAATAATGAGGGGCAGGTGCCTTGGCAAATGGATAGGATATAATGGACACTGTAATATGGATGTTGACACTTTTATACTTTATTTGTAAATGTTATATGTTTGTTTTAATACTTAAATATGTATTATTTTGTATTACTTTGTATAATATTTATTTGTTAAACTGTTGGAAAGTTGTTATTTTTGGACCAAATAATATATAAGCTTGTCCAGTATTTCTTTTTATTTTGATTTTTGTTTGGTTATCACTTTGGTTTGCTTTTGGAAATTATCCACAACTATAACTGTTGACATAAATCACCACCAAATAAAGTCACCACTTAAATCAAGTCATGTGCACATCATAGGTCAATGGTCAATGAAGCTTCAATGTAAAAAAGAACAATGGCACAAAGTCATTTTCCCTGGTGACAAATATCTAGATCAAGATAATGGGGACCTGATGAAAAGCAAACAACAGTTGGCTACATTGGTCTATTGCAGGACAATGGTGACCCAATGAACACTCAAATAAAGTCTTCATTCAGTGGAAACACTATTATTACATATATACTTTGTCTAGCTGATTACATGTCTATGAGAGGACAAGAAACAGAAATGTCTACCTTGGACCCAAAACAAAAATTTATCACAAAAAAAGAAAAGTGCCAAAAAAATTAAAATTTACCAAAACAAGGCCCCAGAAAAATGCAAAACAATAATGTAAAAAGAGGCCAATGAACCCATAATAACCAGTGTACCCAGAGGGTTTGAGCCCTTGAGGTACACTGCTTACTATTGATTGTTCTACAATATTTTTTCTGGGGCCTTTTTTGAAATTTTTTTTATCTTTTGGGTATTTCATTTTTCATTTATTAGGGCTAGCAACGTTTATTACATTTCACAATTTATATTAACTCTAACAAATTACATATTTCTAGGGGCAAAATGTAATGTTGATATGGTTAATTTGACTTTGCATTGTTTGTGTTGTGTGCTTGTTTGCTGGTTTGTTCCTTGATTTGCTTTTTTTGCATGTGTGACTGTTGGAATGAGTGCTTTTTATGTGTTTGTTTGGGGACTGGTGAGGGTTTTTAGCAACAACAGCTCAAATAAATTTCAAAATATACACCTTATAGCTGATCAGAGGTCTTCAGAGGTGGTCGTGTTGGTGCTGGTGGTGGCAGCGGCACTGCTGCTGCTGGTGGCAGTGGTGCTGCTGCTGGGTGATGTGGTTGAGTGGTCGAGAGGCTGGAACTATGGTGTGTTAATTGTCCCAAAACTTTAATCCATTGATATATTAATGTTGCAGAATGCCTGGCTGTCCACAGAACTGATTACCGCAATCGAAAATGCTGAACAGTTTGTAGGTACTTAAAAGTCTAGGCTGGGGTGGTAAGGAAATCTGTGAATTGTTTTGGTTATCTTTTGAACTTGTCCCTGGGTGTGGTTGAAATGTCACATATGTAGGTGCATCTTGAGCACCTTGACTGCTGTTGAGATACTGTGGGCTGACATGGATGGATTACTGGCTGAGGTGGTTGTACTGAATGCTGCTGCTGATGGCTCATTGGTTGTGGATTGTGTACTGGATGCTGCTGCTGATGGTGGCTTATCGGTTGTGTCGATGGCTTCTGTGGAATTGGTAGCTGCTGCTGTGGTACATGCTGCTGGTACCGGTGCTGTGTCCGTTGTGGTGGTGGTGATTGTAAATGTGTGTGTCCATGAGGGGATCCATGTGAATGTCCATAACTAACTGGTCCCTGGGGGTCCCATTGCGGTGTATGTATGTGGCTGCTGGTGGTGGTGCTGGTGGTGTTGGCAATGCTGCCTGTCTTTTGTGTCTTGCATTGGTATGAATGTCTCGGAAGGAGTATGGTAGCTGCCACTGCTACTTCCTGGGCGGCCCCTACGGTCCCAAACACCCTCAGACTTGTCACAGTTCTTGAGGGTCATTATAAGGGTCACAGACTTCTGCTGAAATTCATCAAAGGAGTGGGTACTCAGTTTCAACATCTCACTTCGCAGCTAGCTGGCGCATGAAGCCCTGTCATCCAATTCCTCTGCCAGTCTCTTGATCATCAAAGTGTGCAGGGATCCCATAGTGGCATCAGTCCTACACAATGCTGCAAGTGTTCCACCCCAGCTGCACTCAAGGAAGCACTGACAGTCCTTGAGCGCTCTGCATGCTGTAAGTGGGGATCATGTGAAGTATCTCTTCTACTTGCCCTCCTAGGTTCTTGGCTGTAGTATGCCTCACAATGTGGCCCTTCAGGAACACAAAATTGTCCACTATCCACTTGTTCATGGCCGGAAGTTCCTGGGCCCCCTGGCCAGACTTCTCAGAAGAAACCTTGCTGTACTGTGTCCTTTGTGTCGTATACTAGGTCTAGCAGCTCTCCTTGTTGAGATTATTCTTCTTACAGAACTTATCCCAGAGGGCCTCCTTCTTTACATGGTCCTTATACTCAAAGGACCGCTTGTTATACAGAATATTGTTGTCTCTAATGAAGTCCACTATGAGCTCTTCCTGATTGGGTCTGAATGATACTGCTGGCCTCCTGTTCCTCTTTGAATTCCCCTTCTCTGAGGCAGCTGCAGCTGTGCTCTATTGACTCTGACTCTGGGTGCCACCCACAGCCCCAGTGTCCTCACTATCCAAACAGCCACTCCTGCTGCTGCTGCTGCTGCTGCTGCTGCTGCTTGTATCCAAATCTTGCCCAAAATCAGTCTGCTGTGTCTCCGGGATGCAGCTCATCTCCTCAACTGTAGGGCTGCCCACATCCTCTCTGCTGACCACCTCCTGTCTGCTGCCTGCACCCTCTCTGCTGACCACCTCCTGTCCCTTCTTCTTCCTCTTTTTTTCTTTGCTGGTGGCATTATAACTTTTAACTTCCAAAACTTTTTCTAAGATAAAAAAGCATTATAAATTTAGAAAATAGCCACAATCTGTAGAATATCTCTCTCTAGTATATGCTGAGTAGATGTTGTGTAGTAGAAATCTAAAGTGAGTATGATGACTGACCAAACACACCAGTTTATATACCCTCTTGAGGCGTGGGAACCTATTTTTATATTGTGGACCAATCAGATAAAAGATGCCAGTTTCGGTACATTTAGGAAGACTTCTTAATACTACGGATCACTGTGGGACACTCGGAAGTTATCTGGGAGACACTTCGGGGTTATACGGGATACTTCGGGACACTTCGGAATTCTACTGGAGTCTACCCACTAATTTCGGGACACACTCCATGCTGGGACCACTTCTACATAACCTTCTACTTACTAAGTAGAATTCAGTCTGTCTGTGTTTTGATATCAGAAAGTTTGGCAATGGTTTAAGACATAGCACAATAGCACCTAAAAGGATGTATATTTATTTGGGGTTTTACGTCGCTTTCAACACTGTACAGATAACATCACGACGGGTGGTTTGAAGGGCAGAGGAAACCAGTACATACAGTAAGTTAGGGTTCTGTACTGTAAACTGCTGACCAATGGCAAGCAACTATTAGCTTTCCCACTTGAGGCCATGCCAGGAATTGAACCCCGGCCTCAGAGATGGGAGGCGAGAGTGTTACCACTCTGCCACTGTGGCCCCGTAGGAGCTTGCATAAAGCAGACAGCAGGGATATCGTCCGCATTTTGTTTTCAAAACATATGTGGTTAATATGGATACATATTGTACATTGCTATAATGAATGAGGAACTTGACTTGTCTTGAAGGATTTGCTAAATGTTCTCCAAGGAAAAAAGGTTTGAGCTTCAACCTGAAAATCTATCTGAAACAGAAACTTTCCCATTTTTCATACTTTTAAGAACCACTCCTAACTACTCTGCTGTAATAGGGCCTATGATTTGGCTTGATCATTTGACAGTTTATTGCATTCTCTTCTTTGATACGAGGTCCTAATTCAGTGGGTAAATTTGTAATAGTAGTTTTTCTAAAGATGCTCTGGTTAATTTTTTTTTACTTATTCAAGGACAGGTTCTTGTTCAGTTATGATCTTACCATCCAGTTTAATGACGCACTTAATACTTTTGTCAAAGGTCTTGTGTTATAATGAAGATATTTTCATAGGATTTCACTTTCCTTTAACCACAATGTGTTTTCATTCCCTGAAATGTATTTCCTCTTATTTGTTCTAGTTTCCTCCCTTAGATGCCTTGTGGAATACAAATCTGTAGCATCTTTAGTATTTTCTAGCAGTTCAATTTGTTTTGTCTAAGAATCTTCTCTCTGATTAGGTACTGCATTGTTGAGGTTTTCAGTGTCAGGTTATTGATCAAAACTATATAATTTCTATCAATTTTCTATTCAACTTCCAGATTCCTCTACCTCTGGCAAATTACATACAGATAAACTAAATTCTACGATTGAGTGATCCAGCTTTATACTATACTGCACAAGCTCATAAAGAAGGAACATGAGCCAATAAAATAATCTAGCCTAGCTTATTTTGCAGGATTCTGTTTTTACCAAGTGTATCTCATTTTGTTCGAATTTAAACAAAAGTAGTCTACCAAGCTATGCTCTGTCATGACTGGAATAAGATAAGTATATGTGTTGGGGTTGTTTAAATATTTATAATTAAAACTTTCAAAAAGAAGGTTTAAGGTGAGGTAATCCTAAGTTTCATGTATGAGTATTATACTACGTTTTGGACTATTTCTATCTAATCTAATCAATAGAAAAAAAAAATTCAGAATAAGTCACAGTAGAAAACTAGTGTATGAACAAATAATATCAGTAGAAAATACCCAAACCTTTGTTACATCGTGTACACTACTTGACAGTGCTTGTGTTATGTACCATTTAGTTAGAGAGATTTTATACTGAGGTATTTTCCACTGCAAGTTTTTACAGAGGCTTTTTTCTGCTAGAGGCTTTTTTAGTTTACTTTATCATCAGTATCACATATAAAGTGTTTTGATAATATTGGCATTTTGCCCCTCCTGTCCCATAAAATGGCCAGCATTTTGTCCAAGTATGAAATATCCATAGCCACGACACCCCATGCCCCCCCCTTTTGGGAAATCCTTATCTGCCTCTGAGGAACGGTCAAGGTCTGTAGTACGGATTTATGGGTGGCCTCGTTTAGTGCTGAACTAAGCTTTTTTTATCATTTTAAATAAATTATTTGCTGTATAAATTTATAACTCCCTGTTCTACTCACAGATGGGGGACCTTCCCTTACACCCTCCCAAGAAGACTGTGTGCATTGCCTTTTGACTCCTTCCTCAATATTCAGAGATTCCAAAACGTCAAAAGTATTTAACATATGTTGGACTTCATGATATTATACCTCAAAATATCACCCTGGAAGACAATTTTGACAGAAACCAAAAAGTGACACAAAGTCACATGATGCAGATTTCATTTCAGAGTAGAAATAGTTGTTTTATTGCTGTTTAAACATTGTACTTTCTATTTTAAGAATTAGAAAATCAAACATTCATTTTTCAATTTTCGTCATTACAGTTACTCCTTAATCAAGTTTAAGAATTAACTACCGTGTAAATAAACAATGCAATCTCAAAGATTCATCAGTGGTGTCAGACCACCACACTTGTCAGTCCTCCACTTTGGGAGTTGCTTGGTGGAGCAGTGTTGAAGAGGTCCAAGTGGTTTTCAGTGCTAATTAGATTACTAGGAAATGCTGGTCACCAAGTAATTCCCACTATGCCAAAGGTCAGGGGTCACTGCAGTGATGCACAATGCTGATTGCAGGATCCTTATAATGGCATAATAGCCAAACTCAAAAAACAGAATGAAACTTTTTGCTCTCAGTGTCATAAGAAATATGTTCCACCCACTGGGAAAAATGAAAGCATTTTTTTAACTCATATATAAATCATCAGCCTTCAGATAATAAAATTACAAGTCCCTAAAAATCCTGAAAATTATCAGGATTTTATACGAAAAATAAAAAGTTTACTTGTTTATCTGAACTACTTCATTATTCAAATATAATTATATGGGTGTAGAACTACATGTTTTACAGTGTGTTAGATAGGAAGTCTTTCTTATAAACATGCCCATGTGTTTGTATATAATCTAGACTTCCAAACCCAACTGTTTGACAGTTAACATACATGTAATATATAGTGCTCTCTTATTGCACTCCTGATGCCTGTGGTGCCCCTGTATTTTTCTTGTATTTTTCTCATGTAATACAGCAACTGTGATAACGAACGTGTACTGTTTCCTCACAATGGGTATTCACACAGAAGACACTTTGCAAATAATACTTCCAATATTTGACATCAACAAACCGTTTTTAGGACAAATCTAAATTGGGTTTACTGTGAAAGGATGGCTGGCAAAAACTCATCACATGGCTCAAACAAGATTGCACTGATTTTAGACAATGAGCAGACCAGTCTGAATTTCAATTTGGCTTTGTTCCCCTAGCTTATTGTTAACTCAGTGATGTGTCTAGTGCTGTTGGTCCAACATTTGGCTCCGCCATTTATCAACACTATAAAATAAAAGCGAAAGGTCAACCTAATTTTCTTGAAGCTCATTTACCTGTCAAATCTCAGTTGAATGTTAGAATGTGGGAAACAACATTTCAACAAATTTCCCTCTGGCATATGATATCAAAAATCATTCATCAGCCATTTTATTCACCAAATATGTTGAAACTGATTTGAAAGAAGAAAAACAGCATAATGTAATTATTGGCCCTTTTGTAAACAATCCAATTTAATGACTGCACTAAACACCCTTCATGATTAGGGGGAAGCAAAACTCTAAAAATAGAAGTGTCACAATAGATCTGTCTTGGCCTCAAGGTTAATCAGTAAATGCTGGTGTCGATAAAAATATCAATCTTGGGGCTGAGTTTGCATTGTCTTTTCCCTCTATTGATGACATCACACTGGAAATCAAACGTCTTGGTCCTGGAGTACACATGTGCAAGATTAACATAAGCCTGGGATTTAGACATGTCAAGATAAACCCATTAGATTATGACTTGCTTGGCTTGTAGTGGGATGCAAAATACGTCAATGCATGCTTCCCATTCAGAACCAGGCACAAGCCATAAGTTTCAACATGTCAGCAACATGGTGCACTTTGCATTGTGTTGCGAAGGTTATGCTGGCATCAACTATATGCACAATTTTGTGGGGTTCAGCATGCTGGACATAGCAAAAAAATCATTTAACTTTGTATGGAAGAAAAAACTGGTAACACCTTGTACGAGTGTAGTATGCTTGGACACAATCAAAGACAAGTCCCTCTAGACAAGTTACATCAGATTGCGCACAATGTACCAGTTAGCTCAGACTCAAGCATTGTTCAGAGAGACAGTTACAATCAATCAATCAATCAATCAATCAGTTGTCTAGGTGCGTAATCTATCTACAGATTTTAAGGCACACCATCCAGTTAGTTAGGCATAAATCATCAAAATTTTAGACATATTCCAAGTCACACCCAGGGAGGCAATCCGGTCTTCAGTAGTTAGAAACTAAGGTGCAAATGATTTCTGAAATAAGTAGGTTTTAGTCAATTTTTGAAGCATGAGAGATTTGAAGCGCCATATATATCATGTGGAAGATCATCCCATAACTTTGGGGCATCATAGGAGAAACTGTTGTTGAAGTGGACCTTTGATTTATGGATGAAAGAACAATAATGAGGAAGCTGGAGGAACAAATTTTGGGGGTTAGAGTGTCTTGTGTTGATGGCTGATTTGTACAGGGAGAGATATGGTGAAAATACTTAGGCTGGCCACTAGTGAGGTACTAAGTTTTTAAAGATAATTCATTGTCTGATAGGAAGCCAATAAAGCATCTTCAAGTTAGATGTGATGTGAGTGATATTAGAAGCATCGGTGACAAAGCATGCAAGAGCATTGTGAACATATTGGAGCCTGGTAGCATTACGGGATGACAAACTATGAAATAAAAAATTGTGATAATCCAAGCGACTGCTGATCAGAGCATTTGCATTCACCACTGATGTATCAATGGAAAGAAACCTCCTGATACAATGAAGGTCCCTGAGGCAAATAAAACAAGATTTAATGACAGAATTGACGTGATTGGTGAAACGAAACTTTGCAACAAAAAGAGCACCCAAATTGCAAATAACATCTGTGGGAGAGAGACAATTTCCCAACAATCCTTGCTTGGTAAACTCTTGTAAGTGCACAAGTGTGTCAAGCCTGCATGTGCATTCCTTAATCGTATTTACATATGAAATATACCCCAAATGAAGACTTAGTTGTGACCGGAGACCACTAAAATCATTCCCAAAGAAACCAAAAAACCTCTACACAAGAGACCACACAAAGGAAACTGTAGGCTAACATGGGTGCTGATATTTAACAGATGGGCCATATATGATGATTGGCCCCATTGTCCATTTTCACATACATGTTCAATTATGCACAATGAGCACAGATTTAAATACCTGTCTATTTTCTTTGATCATTAAAAACCAAGGATTTCTATAATCCTTTCAAAAAAGTGTGACATATGAATAGCTGGGAAGGAAAAGGGTGTGTGTGTGCGTGCGTGGGTATGGGGGGTGTGTGTGTGGATATGTGGATGAATGGAAAAGTAAGGATGTGTCTGTGTTTGCGTGTGCGTGTGTGGGGGTATGAGGATATGTGGGTGAATGGAAAACTAAACTGACTAAAATTTGCAAGGACTATTTACCATAAGACATTTTATTACGTTACAATAGTCCTACCTATTGTGACCATATGCTTTACCAGTGGTTGACCACGGGAAGCTTCCAATCAGAGCAAGAGTTGTAAGCTTTACTTGTAGAATTCAGATAGACGGGGCTATCCAGAGTACTGGTCACGGGGATGCCGGTGATATAGTACCGGTGCGGGTAAACACGCACCTGCTGGCTTGGCCACATGACCTAGGGAACCTGTCAGATTGCTCCCGTGAGCACTTCCTTCTCTTTGTTGGAAGCCATCTTGTCAAGTTGACTTGCTTGTGACTCTCACTTTGGTGAACTGTTACAGCCATATAATTGTGGGTTGACCGTTAAATTGTCATTAAATTGTTTTATAACAGTTTATAGATCACTTTGGTAATCATGGCTAAGACACCTCCTTACCAGAAAAGGGGCAAGTGTGGACATTTTATGCCCCAGTTTGATACTCATAGTTCCTGCTTTGGCTGTAGAGCCAAGTGCAAGGGATTGGATCCCTGTGCACAAGGAGCTCAAGTCACGCAGTGTTCAGCGTGTTCTGCATTGACAGAAGAGCAGTGGTCCCACCTCAGAGAGAACTTTGCAAAGAGGTCCGCTTACAGGCAAAGAACCGGCTCACAGGGTGACTCATTTGAGGAGCCAGAAACAGAAGATCGGGCGCAGACCGGTGAAGATTTATCACGGGTGGACGACACGCTCTTGGATTTAGAACCGGAAGATACCAGTACTGATCAACCTATTGCCAGCATCAGTCCTCTGACCAGCCTACCGGCTTCATTACCTGCGCGGAACGTCCCGGCGACTTCACCTACTGTGGGTGCAGTTAACCAGCCTACGGCTTCATCTTTAGCCCTTTTCAGGGTGCCGCACCCCATGTCTCAGACAGTCACACAGGACATTCTTCCTCCACCAGGACTCCCAGGGACACAACACACTAAGAGTCAGCTGGAGCAGCAAAATTTTGAAATGATGAATAGGCTGCAGGAGAAAAAACAGCAACAAATTCAGGATCTCTCTGCTCAACTACAAACTGGACTGCAGGCATTTTTACAACAGTCCATGGAGCAGATGTTTAACCATTTGGCCCCAGCACAACCTCAGCCTCCAGTAGCTGCACCTCACATTGTGTCAATCACACCGGTGTCTGCTATTCTGCCTGCCAAATCAGAGGAAACTATGGACATGGCTCCATCTCAACCTGCCCCTTCTGAGGTAAAGAAGGGGCTATCTAAGGTTAAGGGCTCCTCTGCAATCGCACAACAGTCCATTCAAGCAGTGGTCACTCAAGTAAAAGTGCCTACTACCACTCCCTCTACATAGCCTCCACCCGCGTCGGCTTCTGTGTCTGCTCCAAGACTCTCATCTCCTCTTCAAGCCCTGGAACAAGAGGAATACGGGACTGATGTTTCAACCTCCTCCTTCTCTTCCGCCTCAAAACAGGAAGACCCTACAGAAGTGGGAGAACATGCGCCTCCCCCTAACCTTCCATTCAGGGAATTGGTCCAGAAAGTTGGGCAGTTTTTGTCCATCCCTGACCCAGCTGCAGAAGAGGACTATAAACTGGGCTCAGCACTGGGACGTGATCCCCTTCTCCTACAGCAGGAAAAGTTGGATAGACCTCCATCTATCAAGCTTCCGATGATACCCGACCTATCTCGGCTTCAGACTGCTCAGGACAATTTGGTAAAACGAGGTATGTCATCTTCTCTGGAGATAGGAAAATTTCCGGGTATTCCACCACACAAGGGAAGCTGGTACAGTGTAGTGGACAATAAATTTTCTCAGACACCACAGGTGGTTTCCCCAGGCATTTTCTAACATTGCAAAGCCTGGTTACAGGAGTGGACCCCCAGCTTCAGTCCAACAGAAGGATTTAGACAAGCTGGAGTATGTGGCTCGCGAGAATGTCTCTATCGCCAACTTCCTCTCCACCTTTGGAATGGCCAGCGAGTCTTGCCTCAACAACCTTCACCTCTCAAGGGACCAGAGAGAAAGGTTGTTTGACTAGTTCCGTGCCACCATGGATGGGCCCACCAGGGAGCAGATTTTTGCCCAACTAGTCAACATGATGCAACAAGAATCTGGTCAGATGCAGTTCATGCTGGATATAAGTAGAAGTATGTCCAAGGCCTACGCAGACTTGGTATCCAACTTCTTGTCTTCACTGACAAACCTGGTGCTTCTCAGACATGATGCCTATCTATGTCATGCTCACCCCATCCTCGACGATTTCAGGGTTCACAATCTACGCTCTGCCCCAGTCTCCAGAGGAGACCTGTTTGAGAGGAGTCTCATGCAGGAGTATGAGCAGCACCTGATAGGTCTGTGAGTGAAGCCTGGATCCAAGAAAGAGCAACGCTTCCACCCATACAAGAAGAACAAAAAGGGCAGGGGTGGACGCCAACAGGCTCAACAAGGGGTGTACTATCAACCCATGCCACCACCTCAATATATGGTACAACAGCCAAATTTTTTCAACCACCAACACCATAAAGTTGTCACAGAGGAGGATGTGACGGTTGCAGGGGTCGCGGCCGCGGTGGTAACAAGGTGCTGCAACCTCCTCAATGACACTCAATACAAAGTGCTATCACCAGAAAACCCTGGACTAGAACTGACAATGCTTTCAGGAGGTCCCTTACACTGTGTTTTCCCTGTAGCCCCTCCAGAGGGGGAAAAGACTCTGAGTGTGTTAACCCTACCGGAGAGGGTAAAGACACCCTGTGTACAGCCCCTACTGGAGAGGGAAAAGACTCCGTGTGTACAGTCCCCTCCAGAGGGGGAGAAAACTCTGTGCGTACAGGATATATCCAACCAAGTTCAGTTCAAAAGTGTACATATCCAAGAAAAGTTACAAAATCTGCCAGTTGGGGGCAGATTGAGGCAGTTCTTTCCGGAGTGGGAAAGACTAGGTTCCCACCGGTTAATTATAGGGATCATAAGAGACGGATACAAGTTGCCCTTCAGAGAACGCCCAAATCTATCCAGGGTACCCTGCAAAGTCAGCAGATATGCAAGCTCCGACAAACAAAGTGCCTTATGGACCTCTATTCAAGACCTGCTGCAGAAAGGCGCAGTCGAAGTCGTGCATACCCCAGACAGTCTGGAATTTTACTGCCGTCTCTTCCTGGTCCCAAAACCAGGCAACCGCTGGAGGCCAGTCATAGATTTAAGTGCTCTAAACAAATTCCTGGCCATCCCAAAATTTAAGATGGAGACCCCAGAGTCCATCCGTGCCTCCCTCAGGAAAGGGGGATGGTCACATAAATAGACCGCACCGATGCCTAGCTACATGTACCTATTCATTCATTTATTTATTTGTTGTTTTACGTCATGTTCAACAGCCAGGGTCATATTGAGATGGGTAGTTTACAGGTGGAAGAAACCAGTGCATACTGCACTGTAAACCACCGGGCATCGGCAAGTAACTACCAACTTTCCAAAATGAAGGGCCCGGTCTGAGTTTCGAACCGGCGGCCTCAGAGGTTGGAGGGATGAACTCTAACCACTACACCACCAAGCCCCCTTATGTACCTATTCACACCCAGTCTCAAAAATACCTCAGGTTTCATTTCCAAGGTGTCAATTACCAGTTCACCAGCCTACCCTTCGGGCTTGCAACAGCCCCCCTCATTTTCACCAGTATAGTCAAGGAAGTAAAACTGATAGCCTTACAATCAGGGATCAGGCTCCACCAATACCTGGACGACTGGTTAATCCGTGCACCCTCAAAACAAGCATGCATGGAACAGACTCAAAAACTACTAAAGCTGGTGAAGGATTTGGGCTTTATAGTCAACCTCAAGAAGTAGGACTTTTCCCCATCGCAGAGGTTCGACTTCCTAGGATACCATTTTTTTACTAGATTTGGCTCTTGTGAAGCCCACGCAAGACAGGTGGACAAAGATGTTCTATCGCCTCTCCTCAAAGTCTGTTATCAGTGCGAGGACTCTTATGTCCACCATTCGCTTACTTGCATCAACGGAGAAGACTGTGAAATTGGGCAGGATGCATATGAGACATTTTCAATGGCATCTCAAAACTCATTGCAAATATCTGATGCACCACTGGATGCACCAATCCCCTGGAATTAGAAGATGATACAACATGGGGAATGGTGGTTAGACCCTCAAAATGTGCTACAAGGAGAATTTCTCCACCCCAGGGAACACAAAAAACTAATCTTTACAGATGCCTCTAATGCAGTTTGGGGTGCTCACTTAGGTCAAAATTGTACAGGAGGGCTCTGGTCTCTCACAGAAAAGCATCTTCACATCAACCTACTAGAACTGAAGGCGGTTCTTCTGGCTCTGTGATTCTTCCAATCAGACTGTAAAAACAATCAAGTCCTTATCGCCTCAGACAACACCTCAGTGGTGTCTTACATCAACAGGGTGGCACAAGATCAGCAGAACTCTGTGCTCTAATGTGGAGAATACTCACTTGGTGTCACCTAAACAATGTCACACTCAGAGCAAGGCATGTACCGGGATCACTCAATGTAATAACGGATGGCCTCTCAAGGAGGAACCAGATCCAGCCAACAGAGAGGTCCCTATCTCCACAGATCTTCAAACAAATTTCCAAGCTTTGGGAGAGTCCCCAAGTGGACCTGTTCACAACCAGCCTGAACACAAAACTTCCTACATATGTCTCTCCGCATTTCCTCCCACCGCCCTACTGCCCAAGGTTGTGCAAAAACTTCAATCTCAAACGTGCAGGATGATTCTGATTGCCCCAGGCTGGCCGACAAAACCATGGTTTTGGTACCTGGTGGAATTGTCTCTGGACATCCTAAGACAAATCCCACCCATACGCACTCTGCTGAAGCAACCACTGAACAACCATTACCATGCCAACCCAACATCCCTGAACCTCCACATCTGGTATCTCGGAGTTCAGCACTCCAAGAACTCCTCAGAGACTCTCCACAAGATCCATCTATGCTTCCAAGTGGACCGTTTTCTAACGTTGGTGCACAGACAAACAGGTGGACTTCAGGAATCCCTCTATAGGGGATATCTGCAACTTTTTCTGGTATCTATTCAATGATCTAATTAGATGCCCCTCCACCATTGAAGGTTATAGAACAGCCATTGCGGATACCCTTGGGAATACCAAACAAAACATTAGTAATAACACAGAAACTGCCAGACTAATAGCAAGCTTTCACAGGGATAAACCTAAGACCTCCAGGCCCATACCCAAGTGGAACCTGTCCCTTGTTTTGCAGAGACTCACCCAACCTCCTTTTGAACCACCAAAGGAGGCAGGTCTCAAATTCCTAACTTGGAAGACAGTTTTCTTACTAGCCTTGGCCTCCGGGAAAAGGCATAGTGAGATCCATGCCTGGACCCTAGATGGACTTTTATGCCTGGGTGACTGGGATCAGATCCAATTGTCTCCCTCCCCCTCCTTCATTGCCAAAAATCAGTTAGCAAAAGTAGGACCGCAATCTATCTCTCCAGTGGTCATACCGGCCTTGAAGTGTAGTCAAGACCCCCAGGACACAGATATCCTACTTTGCCTTGTCAGGGCCCTTCAGTGTTACCTGGACCGAACCAAGGATTCCAGAGGGGGTAGACAGTTATTGTTTATCTCTCATAAATTGGGCCAATCCAAGGATATACAGTGCTCTACTGTATCATATTGGGATTAAAAACACTATAAAATTCTGCTACACCAAGGTAAATAACACAGACATGGACCCTGTAGGGGTAAAGGCCCATGACATCAGAGTATTTGCAGCTTCAAAGGCCTTCTATGGGGGAGTTTCCATAGACCAAATCATGTAAGCCTGCCACTGGAAATCTCACAACACAGTCACTAGATTCTACCTCAAAGATCTTGCTGGACAAGACCAATCAGAGGGCTCCTTCCACGTGGACGCCTTCATTGCAGCACAGTAGGTGATGCCTCCATCCGACCATGTTCCAAGGAAGAAAACAGGGGGGCACGACACCGGGAACCACCTAGATGGGGAGTGTCAGAACCCTCTGACACTGTAGAGCGGGGTCTTCACCTCGTTTAAGGTAACTTGAATTTTATTTTATTTCTATTTTATTAAAATTATTTTACCTGCTGTCTTTTTCACTTAAAAATACCTGCATCTTATTTAGTTACCAGGAGTTTTCTTATTCCATTTATAATTTTAAGTGTTACTTTTTCTGTATCCTTTCAAATTTACTTTCTTAGGAATCTGCTTGTGTCGTACCATGTGTTCCTTGACACCTTTTCATCGTACTTTGTGTACTTTGTTTTTTAGATATTCTTCTGCATGGAGTGCCTGCGCTGGTGGTGAGAACCAAGACAGTGCCTCTCTTCCCCTTGGTGACACACCTCAACCTCAGGAGAGCTGGAGAATTCCCCTCAGTCTCTGATGTTGCAGTCCTATGGCCTCATTAGGGGCTTCATCCTCCTTCACCCTGGTCAATCTTAGAGCCAGTGTAAGTCTTCCCAGCCATCCGTTATGCTTGGATTTGGCATATGGTCACAATAGGTAGGACTATTGTAGCGCAAAAAAATTGGAAATTTTATTTTAGATGTAGCTTTTATAAGCTACAATACCTACCTATTGTGACCATAGTACAGGCCCTCCCTGATCCTCCCCGCTTGTTCCAGACTATCACTGGGCAAGGGGTTTGGGTCCAACAAAAAGGAGGAAGTGCTAGTGGGAGCAATCTGATAGGTTCCCTAGGTCACTTGGCCAGGCCAGCAGGTGCGTGTTTACCCGCACCGGTACTATATCACCGGCATCCCCATGACCAGTACTCCGGATAGCCCCGTCTATCTGAATTCTATGGGTAAAGTTTTCAACTCTTACTGCGGTTGGAAGCTTCCCGTGGTCAACTACTGGTAAAGCATATGGTCACATTAGGTAGGTATTGTAGCTTATAAAAGCTACATTTATAATAAAATTTCCAATTTAATGGGTATAAGCTTTAAATGGGTATAACAAATGAAGGAGACATGAGTAATGGCCAATTTTTTATCCAAAATGTCGGCCAACTGTTACATGTACTTTGTATATTTTGTTAAATTATTATTTAAAACAAATTAACAAGATTCTACAAAGAGAGTAAGTTTTACCACTATTCTCTTATTTGCTTCATTGGGATTGATCTGTAACATGCTAATGTCAAGCAGACTGTGGAATCCAATGCTTACTGAATGGAGAGAGAAATTTAGTGAAAGGATAGTAATTCATACAATGGTATTTTATAAAGACTGGCCCTATGAAAGACCATTTTTAGCATTTCCCTTTGGCGGTCTTGATTTGCAAGTTTGACCGTATTGCAAAATCCACTGTGGATACCAATCGCATATGATATGCTGACCCTTCATAATGAAATTTTATAACAGTATGTAATTTTATTATTATATGGAAACACGAATGTATGCATGTGTTATTGTCTTGTCTTGTCAGCCTGGTGCTGCACTTTGTCTTCTAGGTAAAGCTGGTCCCAAGCCATCTTGGTGAGGGGCCAGGAAGCAACTCAAGAGTGCATTTATACCAACAGTGTTACCACCTATTGTATAACACTTTCATTGGTTCTGTGTGTTTCAAATGTAGTGAGATTAGTGTCATGAATGCTTTATCTTAAATACTTGGTCAGAAACACGGTTTCTGCTAACATGCTTGCCAACTACGTTTCATCTATCAGCGTAAACTTTGTCATTCTTGTTTTGGATTACACAATATGTCAACATCCCAGCATCATATATTTCATGAAGTTGTTAAGAATACATTTTGCTTTAAATATTACTAGAAGAAAGGTGATTGATACTCAAACACTGTTTCAGAGGATCAGGTGCTGTGATCAAATTTACATGGGTTCAGTATTCAAAACTATTTTCCTCTTTAATTTTCTTGGGTTCTTTGGCCTCTCTAATATAGTAGCTGACTCAGTGGCCACTTTTGATTCCTCTAGGCAATTTTTTGCTGGAGACATGATATGTATGAGGGAATTTGTAAAAATGATAATTAAATGGTCTAAGAAAATCCAAAACATATACACTACACAATTCATCACTTCCCCAACCAAGAGGTTCACACTTGTGTCCCAGTAGACCATTCAAGCAATCAAAAAAATATTTAACCCTTCTCCTAATGAACCGTTCTTCCAGTATGTCAAGGGGGGCTCTTGGCTCCCTATGACTGGCAGTAGAGTGAGGAAAATTCTGAGTAGGATTAATGTTAAATGGGACACCTTCCTCATTACTTCATATTTAATTCTTTCCAATACCCATTGGGGATATCGTGCAGCATGGCTCCTGGGCAATAGACTACCTCTGGATGTACATTCAACAGGGTCATGAAAAAGGTGAAGGCCTTTGCTAAAGCCATAAAATAATATGCCATACTCCTAAAGTTGGGCTTGAGACACTCTCATCTTTCATATTGTTGATATGTAAAATTAGTATGGTCTCTCAGCTGCATTTAAGGTCAAGTTAGTTTTCCAAACTTTGGCTTATTTATTACTGTTTCATTGTTAATCTACAAATTTTTCTCTTATTTTTCTTAAATTGTGGTATCCTCAACGCAGTCTGACATTCCTGTTAGCATTGTATATTAGTGTCTGATTGTAACGCATCCTAATTATTGAAAGTTAATTTAACTATGTCAATTGCAGTTGACCATCACTATGGACCATGTACTGAACTGTAATATATCTATGGTCACCTTTGTATACCATTATTCATAATAATATCTGCCAATGTGGCCTAGTGGGTAACACACTTGTCTAGGTTCTCAGAGGACATGGGTTCAAACCAAGGTACAGGCAGATACATAGTGGCTCAAATGACCACTTAAAATGGCGGTCCCTTGTCATTAGGTCCTATCCCCAGTTTCAGGTTAAAGAACCTCAAGGACGTTGATCAATGGACATCCTTGAGCCTCTATCTTCCAGTTAGGGGAATGTCAGTTACTTGTGAGTTGGGACTGTACCTGTACAGTCGGATTGGTTAAATAGCGCTTTGAATCCTGTAGTATATGGACATATTGTGCTGAGTATAAATACACAAAACAATACAATAAACACATGCTTGTCTTTGCATCATACCAGTTTTACATATATACTTTAATAGTATAATGTAGTAGTCAACTACTTTGTAGTTAACTATTTTGTATTTAATCAATTAAATAATGCTCTGTAATCTTGGTTCTTCATGATTTCCAGGGATGTTAGGGACTGACAGAAGCAGTTTTTGTAAATATGTGAAGAAAAATTGTTTGTCTTAAATTCTGAGGAAAGGTGCCTGTAGTTTACTAAGTATATATAAGTGGGTTTAGCTTTCTTCATAAGTAGAATGACCACAAGTGCATCCTAAATACAGTAAATGAATACAAGTTTGAAAACAAGAATGCAATGAATACAAGCATGAAGTAGTCAACCACGACAAATACTCCCTACATAATACTTAACTTTGTCAAAGGTCAAAGACCAACTTATTCTAGGCCAAAACTGGGCTTTTTCGTCCAATTTAACAACTGGGGTCATATTTGGGGGACTCTCAGGATTGTAATTTGTGTGGTTGAACTGACACTGAGGTGAAAGCCTGTGCTTAGATGCCACACCTAATCCACTAGGCCACTGAGGTTTGTTAAGTAGATAACACAAAGCACACTTATATACATCTTTTAAAAAGTAAAATCTTTGAAAAAAAGTTTAAAACAAATATCAAAATTTAAAACCAAAGTTGATGGACAATTATTTAAAAGACTTAATAAAATGGAAAATAATAATGTCATTAAAATTTGAGTAGGCAGGAAATTACTTTTTCATTTTGTATGATACATTCTTGCTCATGGAAAGCTTGCTTAAATTTCTAGCTTCCACCATTTGCTTACCTAATGGGAAACAGTATGCTGAAAAGGTTTGGCCCAAAAACTCTGCTGGAAAGGTCTGGATGGCATTCACTTAAGTTAATATTTATTTGTGATGTGCACAATCAGAGATTAGAGCTAAGACGACCAATTTTAGAAGCTTCTACTGTATGATGAAGAACAGGGCTAGAAACCTCAGCACAAGAAGGTTGAATACATTCTCTGAATCCCTTCTTCATCCGAATATTCTGTAGTTATATACTTGCCATGTCTATTCTTGGATTTCAAGAGGGTTTATGAGTAATTCCTTGAGGGTAAAGCATTGTCTATCAGCAAAAATGAAATACTGATACTGTATTTTTATCTGATTTATGAAATGGCTTATAGGTTCAAGCAAAATGTGCGTTTACACGATTTGCCATTACCATGTACATGATATGTAAATAGCATTACTTTTCACAGAAATATCTTTGCTGTACACATCGATTTTGATTCTTTTTCTAAAATATTATGGAAACCGGTTTCCTCAATGGTTAATTGCAGCTTAGTTACAGACAGAATACATTATTTAAAATACAAACAAACCATAATACATGCATTACAGTTTTATAGATTTGAAAGTAATCGTAAAAAAAATTAAATATCTTACCTATGATTTCCTGGACTTCAATTACTGTGTCAGCGTCTTCAGAAATTGTGGACACTTCTCCTTTATATTCGGCTAAGTCCTTATCCTTATTAATATCTGGAATTGTCATTTTGATGCCTGTATCTGTCCACTCAAAGGATTTCAGTCTCGCATCCCTGTCTTTTATAAAAGCTTCACCAGCCGCACTTTCATAATCGAACATATGTCGGCCTTTGATTGTTTCATAGAGATGGAAACTCAACACCTAAATAAAACAGAAAGTACTACAAATTAATCCTGACATTGAAACAAGCACATATACCAGACATCAGTATATATAAATACAATGTGGATTAAGCACACTACTTGCAGAGGCTGTTATCAAACTTTTGTTTGCAGAATCAATTATTCTTCAAGACCAACTTTACATGAATCCTCATATATTGATTAGATATGTAGGTATACTGTATGATGGTGGAGTAAAATTGGTGACACAAAAAATAACTTATTTTTCACCCATTGAAATTAATGCGTGATATTACTTGTGCAAAATATGCAAAAATAATAATACCTAAACAGTCTGTAAGCTTCTTGATATAGTGGCATGGCTCCACCTCAATGTAATAAACTTTTTAAATGGTGTAAAATACATGTTGGTAAAGGTTAAGGTTTAACATTCTCTATGAATGAGTGCTTTTCAATCATCTCAGTTTCCCCAACAATAGACAAAAATTATGTGAATGCCAATGGTCACTGCTTATGATACGAGATCATTAAAACTAGATTAGGGCTCTTGAGACTTGTAGATATTTGATATAAAGAGAAAACCAAAATTACTGATTTCTGTAAAATCTAATACTTCGTGTGCAGATCATTCCACCAGTAACAAATCAAGGTTTTTCTCTATGATTAACTATTCCTGGTCAAATGCATGATGCACTATTAATAACAAGGGCTTTTCCAATGTTTCATGTATAAATTTACACTTAAGTATTGGTAGATTTTTGATAACTTAGTATAGAGTTTGAAAATATTCTATTTTGACAGGCACAAATTGCTTGAACAGTTGAAGCTACATACAGGTTTCACTTTATAAAATATGGTAATCAAGATTTAATACCTCTTAAGAGACCTTTCAATGCAAAAGTTCTTGAGAATGCAAATTCCTGATAATAGTAAAAGAGAAAATCATGTGGATACAAAAGATGAAAACAGTGTTCACAATCTGCATGGATTTCAGAGACCTCTCTCAGTGCATAAAATCTTTTGAATATTTGAAAATCACACGCTGTTATCGTCAGAAATGGCATGATAATTTTGCTGCCATATTCAAAGGATGTCAAATGCTTGGAACTCAAATGTTATTATAGAACTCCTAATCACACTATCCTAGAAATAAATTCTGTGGACTATTCAAGGCATAAACTTTATCATTTATAGTTGTAAAAATATATTAAACAAAAACAGGATGCTTTGTCTATTGACCTTTATTAGAACAGAATACTTTAAGATGTCAAAAACTTTTATGTTTTTTTTTCATACGGAGTGGAAGAAAATACATGGGCTGGTATGAAAAATCAACCGATGAAAATAAACTAAAAACAGGGGTCAAAGAAATACCTGGGGATGGTCGCCAAAAAAGGACAGTGAAACCAGAGAAATTAAAATAGCTACGGGTTTAGTTAGAGGATATTGTTTTTGTTTACATGGTCATATATGAAGGCTCAGAACTCCTCTTATGGCAATAATATTCCAAGCAAGATGGAAGTATAGCGGTGAGATGTTTATGTGGATCATTAATTAGGTCATAAAGCAAAAACAATTTGATGACTATCGGTGGGATGAAGTTAGGATATGCCACAAAAGTATTAGAAAACTTAAGTATTGAAAAGCATATGAAAACAAAACAGGAACCACACCACCTTTATTTGTTTCAATCATTTGAAACATTTTAACATTGAAAAGATAAGTTACACTGAGCTATCCAAAACTTCACTGTTTTTGTTCGGTTAAAACATAGAAAACTGAGTTAGATTTGTATTATTGTTGTATTTTAGATATCATTTGTCCTGTGATATTTTAAGTTTTGCTCATTTCAATTTATTAAACGACATGCACACTTGCTCTTGTTTGGGTGTTTAATCTAGTTTGTGAGTTGTCCTCTTTCTGTCAAGACAAGCTAGGTACTTACTCTTTTGTATCAAGCTTAATTTTGTTATGGATAAGTTGTTGGAAATAATGTATTCTCTATTTAAACTGATTATGTGACTTCTTCAATTCTATTTTTACCTTGTATATTTACTATGTTGTTTGGCTGCTCACCTGAGTGCAATCGTGTCCTTGCCCTACTTGTGTTAATGAGTTTTAAAATACAAAATTAATATAGAAAATTAAAATGAAATCATGACAAATATTTAAACAGAACATCTATCCTCTCTGTGCAAAGTATTAAGTGACTAACAGTTCAGCTTTAATAATGAGGTGACATAAAAATACACAAAAAAGTGTGGATAGACACACCCATGGTTTACATACTTGGCTGGTACCATGAATAATATTTAAGTACTTTATTTGTGCTTTTTATACAGTTTAATGAGGTTACATTTAAATCCTGACAAGTGGAACACTATATAAACATATAAGACATATTTTTTAATAAAGTATCATTACAGAATAAAATAATAGTGTCTTAAATCAGCCACAGGGGCCACGGTGGCAGACTGTTAACACTCTCGCCTTCCACCTCTGAGGCCAGGGTTCAATTCCCGGCAAGGCCTCAAGTGGGAAAGCGGGTAGTTGCTTGCCATTGGTCGGCAGTTTACAGTACAGAACCCTAGCTGACTGTATGTACTGGTTTCTGCTGCCCTTCCAACTACCCATTGTGATATGACCTGTACAGTGTTGAAAGCGACATAAAAAACAATTAATAAATAAATCAGCCACATTTTTAAGTTTGAATATTAAAGAATAATTTCCATAACATTTTTCCAATTGGTTGATCTTTGCTATATTTGTTAAAATAAAAAAAATTGTAGACAATGTCCTTTTACTTCTGAACGACTGAGTCCATAGTCATATTCTAAGGTCAAATCATCTCCACTGATCAAAGCATAGCTGCCATCTTGACACCGAAAAGAGGTTTTATATGAAGCTCTTATTTCCAGTTGATACCCAGCTTCTGTAAAAATAAAGTTAACCTTTTTTCAAAACATTGAAAGAGCATCTCATTTGACAGGGGAATGAGAAACCAATACTCTTTGGCCATTCGACTTTTTAAGCTTTAAGATATGCTCTCATTGAGACAAGTTATAATAGATTTTTAAAAATAAGCAAAGAACAAGCAAGAAAAAAAACTTTTCAAATGCAGGTCAAGGTTGGATTCAAAACAAAAACCTGGGATCTGGGAAGAATGTGGTACACCAACATGTACACTCGTGCCACTTGCATCAACAGATTCTCTTGATGTTATCAATTTAATATGCGAAATATTAATGTACACTTCTTTTCATTCATTACATCAGATGAACATACATAACTGGTGATGCAATAAATCATTATAAAGCTTTCATTTACATCAAAACTGCTCATCAATGCTAATCACTTACATCAAAACCACTCATCAATGCTAATCAGCATATAGGAATGTTATATATGTGGATTTTAAGTGGACCTAAACATTTACAGGGTACTTACCAATAAGAGACAGCAGGATTACGAGAGAGAAATGCATCTTTGTACTATTGTTCAAGGAATACCAACAATTGCATCTAAAAATTAACATTAAATTGTAAATGAATATATACAGTCATTGAGCAAGCAGTGAAGAACTATTGACTTATTAAATTATTAAAACATTCAAATATGCCTTATAAAACCCTGTTAAAACCATTCAATATTTTATGTTACTCAGAAAAGAATCCATAACATTCTAATGATTATTTACTGCAAATACAAATCACTCCAAAAACACATTTGACATATATGAATATCTGATAAATCATTAAAGCAGAAAATATTTTTTGATCAAAAATGACAACTTGTGATTCGGGACGATGCTGATGGAGATGTGCCACTGGACCCTACCTAAAGCAACCCTTACTGACTCAAGGGCTGGTTAGTTTGGTCGGAAATTGGGGACAAGATAAAAAGACGCTTGAGATAAATATTGGTCAGTTTCACCTCTCAACAGACCATCCTATATCCTGGCTTGTCTTGATCCAGATCCTGTCCTGACTTGGGGTAGGGATGTTTTTCTGCACAATATAGCATGAAGGTATCACAACAAGCTGTAAAGGCAACACTAACTTATGTACAACAACCTCCTGCCGAATCCTAGTACAGACTGATATCCAAAGTTACCAAGATTTTGTCACGATGTTCAATCTCATTGAAGAATGCATACATCCTGCATCAAGAAGGAAGTAATCAAAACTCTAAGATCATCGGTAAAAAAATTGAAAAGTCTAAATCATTTCAAAATTTTTCAAAGGTCCATATCTGAGAAAATTCTCAAGAGTCAAACTATTTTTAAAAGTTTCTAAAAGGTCAAAATTGTCTCCAAGTTTTTTCAAAGGTCAAAAATTTTTCAGGTAAAACTTAAGTTTTTTTATGGGAAAAAATTAAGTTCATAATTTCAATTACTGACTTACTCATTTTGTTTTCTGTGTATTCGAGTCATGTGTTTTGATTTAGGTGATGTTTTTTGTAAATAGTCTGAATAATTAGCTGAATAATTAATTTTGAAAGATTCAGGTGGTCGTGATGAGGACCTGTGAAATACCAGATGTCCTGAAAAGGACATTTTACAGCAGTATTCCTGAAAAGGACCTCCTTGAGGTAGTTGCAGTAAGTCTACTGATGCTGCTGCTCAGGTTCTGATGATTGCTGAGGTTGCTGGGCTGGTTGCAGAGAAGGCTCTTGCTGCTGGGTGGTTGGTCAACTGAGGTTGTTGACCTCGACAAGTGTGTACTGCCCTCTTTGTTGCTGTGTTTGTGACACTTGACTTGGTTGAACTGGTTATACGACCTAGCTTGCTGGCATCTAGGTGTCTGGAATAGGCGCGATTTATTCTCTGGCAGCAGCTGCCGGTTGCAGTGGCTGCTGCTGATATGTCTGTGGCACATATGTGTAAGTGACAATGGAACTCCTGCAAAATGTACGTTTCTATGGCTGATGTTCTCTTCCACTGCTCTGCTCTTTTTCCCACTTAAAAAATTAACTCCCAAATTTTGAAAAGTTTGAAAGTCTTTTCCTCCATGTTTCATTTTTTGATGTCCAGTAGTTGCAGAAGGCTACTCTGGCGATCACCTTTCTTGCCACAAAGAAAGCTGTGAGCATAGTCTTTATCTTGGAAAATTGATCCATGACCTTCTGGTCAACCGATGAAGGCTGGGACACTACACTACTACTGGCAGTATTGGCAAAGGGTTGTTGTTTCAGAGTGGATCCTTTCAGATCCTCCTGTTGAACATTCTCTGCCCTCCTGGCTTCCTGCCCTCTCCCTCTCCTCCCTCTATTTTTCTCTGCCTCTCCCTGTCAATCTGTACTGGAGCCTCGCTAATCCTCTTAATGTCAACCATTGTATCTCCCAAACTCTTTATGGGTGTCTAAATCTTATAAATCAAAACAAGGCAGTATTTTTAAAAAACAAAACCCTATCAGCTAGCCAAATAAATTATTGTTGTGCACTAAATTCTAACAATATTCCTAAAAAGAGTATCTCAATGAAACCATTGTCATCATTTTTTCCCCTTTATATGTAAGGAATCTATACTTTTCACGTTCTGAACAACCTTGTCCTTATTTTCTAACCTAATAAGGAAAAGTGTAGTCATGAAAAGATGCCTAATTTCAGACAACTAGATAAGCCTGAGTCTGTTGGTTTAGTGATGTCTTAAATGAAGATGCAATAAGTGAAATAGACACTCTTCTCAAGGCAATTTGAACGAATGTGGAGGAAACACAAGACACGCTTGAACAGGTCAAAGGCTCTGCAAGCAAACTGCCTGGTGCAATCGACTGGCCAATAAAGACAAGGGTTCCTACTATACCAATCTTATAACTACAAATAGTGATGACCCCAATAAGCTCTGGCAGTCATTGAGGAAGGTATAGCATCGCACCTCTGAAACTGTTCTGCTGGCTCATTCCTCAGAAAAAAGCCTTGGAGACACATTTACTTCTTTCTTCACCAGTAAAATAAGCAAAATCAGGGACACTTTCCCCCACTTCTTGTTCATTCAATGATGCACCCGAATCGGTGCCCCCTGCTTTCAATATCTTTAAGCCTGTAACTGAAGATGAGGTCAGTAAGTGCATCAATGAGTCTCCTACTAAATCTTGCCCATTGGACCCCATACCAACATTCCTCCTTAATGGGCCTGTTCCACCAAAAGATTAAGCCCCGATCCTGTCTGGGACCCTTAATCGTGGGTAGTCTTGGAAAAAATGGAAAAAAAATTGACCAATGGGGTGGAAGACAGAATCGGTATGAAGGTCTGGGATTAACTACAGATCGGCCTCAGGACGCCCCAGGAGGCCCCAGACAGTCCCTAACTGGTCTGGGACTAAGAACAGACTAAGCCATTTTTCTGGTCGGTTTCAACCACGATCCTGTCGTAGACAAACCGACTGGGTCCCAGGACGCCTCAGGCCTCCTGGGACTAAGAGCCGACTAATCCAGGATTAAGTCCCGACCCCACAAGGTGTCCTGAGGCGTCCCCAGGCGTCCCCAGACCGAGATAGCCGATTTTTGTTTTGCAATGGGACTAAGGGTCGCAGGAGGCCTGGGACTAAAAATAGAGGGTCTGGGACTAAGGGTCGGCGACTAAGGGTCGCAGGCGGCCTGGGACCACATAGGACTGTGTAAATTTGATCTGAGGAGGCCTGAGGACGCCTGGGACTGGACATTTTGTTTATGGCGGGAAAAAATAATCGGTTGGGGTCGTGTGAAATATCAAACATGTTTGATTTCTCACACGGCCCCAACCGACCACAACCGACCCTTACAGGACGCCTGGGACTAAGCAAATATTTCAAACCGACCCTCAAAAACCCTTAATCGGGAGCCTTAGTCGTGTGGTGGAACACCCACATTAGGATTGTCTTGATTTACTGCTTCCGTCTATTACCAAGTTGGTAAATTACTCTCTCATCTCTTCCCATTATGTATCTCATCTATTACTCTCTTCCCAAGTGCTTTCAAAAGAGCGGTTATCACCCCCCTCATTAAAAAGGCCTCTCTACCCAGAAACGACCTTGAGAACTATGACCCAGTGTCTGGTCTTTGTTTCTTGTCAAAGTTGGTGAAGCAAGTTGTTGCTAAGCAACTTACGTCATACATCAATAATAACAAACTGGACAATCCACATCAGTCAGCTTATAAATCAGGACACTTTATTGTCAATAAAAAATGAGGTCCATCTCTCTCTGGCACGTGGTAAACCTACAGCTCCAGTTCTTCTTGATTTATCAGCTGTGTTTGACACCAGTGGTTTGCTTCCTACTTGAGTGATCGATGCCAGACCATCAAGATAGGCTCTACACTATCTGAATAAAGCAAGCTCATCTATGGCGTTCCCCAAGGTTCTGTTCTGGGTCCAACACTGTTTTCACTTTATACTACACCACTTAGCAAAATTATCCGCCTTCATCCACATATTAAATTCCACTTCTATGCAGACAACACACAGCTATACATCCATCTCTCCCATAAGAATGCCTCTGCTGCTTTTGCCAAGCTAAATGCCTGCCTTCATGATGTGCAACGATGAATGTCTCTAAGTAAACTGAAGCTCAACCCAGAAAAAACTGAATTTATTGTCTTTGGCTCTAAGGCTCAGCATCAGAATATTTCTTCCCATTTTCCTGTTAGTATTCTTGGTAGCCTACTTCATCCGGTTGATTCGGTCAGAAATCTAGGTGTGTGGTTTGATGCAGAAGTTTCCTTCTCTGAACATGTCAAGAGGACTTGCAAAGCGTGCTTTCTCAAATGCGCGACCTTCATAGTAGTATAAGACAGTGTCTTACTCCAGAAGAGGCAGTCCTTGCTGCAAATGCCTTGGTTACTAGTCGTCTTGACTACTACAACTCTCTGTTTAGGGGTTTGTCATGTTTCAATCAGCACAAATTGCAAAGTATTCAGAATACCCTGGCTCAGATTGTTACAAATCATAGAAAGTATGCTCATGTTACACCCATTCTGAAGCAACTCCACTGGCTGCCTGTTAAGTATAGATGTATGTTCAAAACTGCAAACACTAGTTTATAAATTTTAACATAGTGGTTTTCCTTCCTATTTTCAACCATTCTTGTCATTCAGCAGTTGTTCTTATAGTACCAGGCGCAGTCATCAAGATCATCAATGCCTTACTGTTCCTCCTTTACGCTCATCAGTCTTCAAGTCAGTCAAATATTTTGATCACAGCTGTGCCTTTGATGCTCTTAAGATCTGGAATGAACTCCCTCATGATGTGCTCATCACTTGCCTCCTTCAGAAAAAAGCTTGAAACTTGCCTGTTTGCAAAAACATATCCCCCATAGCCTCTCCTGTCACCCTGTGTCCCCTTGGTATAACCTGGCTATGTCCCCGGATTAATGTAACCACCTTGCTTTATGTTCAGTTGTGCCTTAGAGTCCATCAGTGATGGAGATTAAGCGCAAAAAGGTCCACATTAGAGTAGATTAGGCTTAACGGGAATAAAACTCACAAAGGAAGTCACAAGCCACCAGCCCATATGCAGATTCACCCCCAGATAACTCTCAGAGGGAAATAGACAAGAGAAAATCATCATTGAGCATTGGGTTTTTCCTTGGATGCAACACATTACTTTTAGATTCGAGGATTCCAGACAATACACATACACTACAATGTTACCCCTGAACTTTTCAATCACATCAGATAGCTAATAAGGTAGATTCCAGTATCGGAAAGATTATAAATTCATTTGAGTTGATGTAATATGTAGTGGGTCATGTTCAGATGTCCAGTTTATAATGATTCAGAGATGAGGGACAAGTTGGGAGTTGGACAAACAGGCTACCCAGAAAAGAGCCACTGACTAAGAGTGAGCCAGACATGAACAACATCCTCCTTTGGGTTGATACCTTTGACATGAAGACATGGATGATCAAACATTTTTAAAAAATTTGATGAAAGTAAATTTTTCTATAATTACCGAATATCAAGGACAAAAGATTTGCAGGGGACATTTATGGTATCTTCGTTACTTCAGAATTCTGCTGACTACAATGTAGTAGCATCACTACAAACCACAGTTTCTGCTGTCATACATGTTGTATTGCATGATATTCTTATAAAGACCTTGTGAATCTAGGACTAGTGCATCAAATCTAGAAGAGGACGTACCAAAAATGACTCAAACAACAATATGATTATCTAATAACTTACTTTATAAATCAGGGCCAGTACCAAGGCAGGATTAACAAATATAATTGGAACCACAGGCTGTCCTGAGCCAAGAATTGCAATCAGGCCTTTGAGGACCATACAAAACAGTTCTTTTGAGAATTGAAGAAAGGTTCTTTTCAGATATGTCAAATATTTAGAAAACAAGTATGAACCTGCTTCTTCACACAAAAAACTCACCTAACTAAATGGAATACTAAACACAAGTCAAGTATCAAAATCTTGAAATGAAAGTTAGGTTCAAGTCTAGCAGAAAGGTTTATGTATGAAACATAATTCACCCTTCCACACAACAGGATCAACCCCAGATACTTAAAGTTAACATTGAATTGCCGCTTATGGAAATCAAGAAAGATCATTTGAAAGAGGAGTAAAGGTGAAATCCAAACTGTAGTCAAACAAAAGCCTCCAAGAAATATAATACACAAAATAAAAACATCAAGATATACAGTGTGATTGAAAATATCAAGAATTATCATGAAGGTACAATCATCATGGATGAGAAAAAGTATATTAACTATGGTTTTTATGTGTAAAAACGTCTGTACATAATTTGTGTGGGGCCACTGGAACATCCAAATGGTGAGTGGGGGTGATATTGGACAAGGTTTCGGACAAAGTTTAGCCTCTGGAGAACACACCGTGGAAAGTTCAGTAAGCGGGCCTGATTATTTGATCGAAATAAAATGGAGAATTTTTTTATTGTTGACCCCCTAACTCTTTGCTATTTAACAATGTATTTGATTTAAAGCCCCTGTGTACACAGAAAAATATTGATTAGTTTGGACAATATATTCAAAAATTTAACTGGTGACATTGAGGATATTCTTTTATTTGATTTTATGTAAGTTCAGGATTTAAAGAGTATGCTTCCAACTTTTCATTTCTTTCTGGATGTGTGACTAAATTTGGAATACAGACCAATTTTATGTCCTTATACTGTTTTGGAAATATGTTTATTTTACTTGAAACAATCTTGTGACAAATTTCTTGGGGTTTGTACTTTGGGTTATGTGTTTTTGTGAAGTTATTTTATGTGACAGTGTTGTTGGTTTTTTTTTTTGTTGTTTGTTTGTTTGTTTGGGGAAAATACCAGTTAAATGGTAGTATCTCTTGCCATGGAAATAAAACAGCATGTCTTTGATTTTGATACACTGGAAATTCTCCTGTCAATCTGCTAAGAATACTTAACCATCCCCTTAACACCCTCATCTTCTCTCTTCTCTCAGTTTGTACTGTCCTCATGCTCTCCCTTCTTCTTGTTATTCTCCTTTTACATTGAAAATTATTATACATATTGTTAAAAATAACAATAGAGGTACCGATTCATGTTCTAACAACAAGATTTTTCTCAGTTGATTTGTTGTCAGACCTCTTATTTGATAAAGTAAAAAATCATATGTCTTTAAATAGTGGTTGACACAACTTCCTTTTTTAACAAAAATTTGTTCTGTGCACTGAAACTGTTCTAAATATTTGTCTTTCAGTCCAATATACAGTCTGATAAGGACAAGTCCAAAACAAAAATACAAAGTTAATGTGGACTTAGCAGAACGTATTAATGTTAACCCAATGCATGAAAGGGGCTGAGAAATATTTGCATTGCACATAACTAATTAAATACAGCATTTTATGGATATTATAGCAGTAGCTAGTCTTCTCTGGTTAACTGCTCATCCAAATTATACCATACCTCTTGAAATCTTGTTTAGTTTAGAGAAAAGATAAATAATGCCCATGCTTTTCCTCTATCAAGGGTTTTGGTCAATTTTGCTTTGCAATAATAGACAACTTTACTAGTGGGCCATAGAAAACAAAGCTTTCTTGAGAACAGTAGAAGTATTTAATTGTTTTTTTTTTCTTTGTCCATTCTTATTTTCTTACGTCATTCTTTCTTTTAAAAAAATATAAAAACAACCTTTAAATGTATAATACATTCTACTTTTTTCATGTTTTGCGTTTGTTATCAATTTAATGTAAAATAAGTTCATTTAAGACATTTTCTTAATTTGGAATAATATTGTATGATTTTATGTAACTTTACACTGATTTGTTATCAGTGTACGATTCTACAATTTTTTTCATATAGATTTTACTAATTTGTGCCTCAAAACATTTTAATCCGCATACAAATTTCATGTGATGTTTTGTTACTTTCATAAATACTGGGAAAAGTACACACCCTTATTAGTTATCGTAAGTTTTGGGTACACATTTTTGTCGTGGGCTGAACCTGTAAATTGTTAAATCATTTAGGGCATTTCTGTAGCATGGGTTTTCAAAAAATTCTGTATTGTGAGAGTATGATAGTATTCATAAAACTTAGTGTACCAAATGTAAAGTCTACTTTGGGTATACAAATTTTTATTACTTGCTCACCTTTATGGAGATTTTAGCAGTATCTAATTTTACTTGTTCTGAGATTTTTAATAAATTTGTTAGACATAATTGTTTAAATTAAAGAAATCAGCAATTTTACCCATTGAAATATTTTGAAGCAGTATAAACAAGACTTTGTGGAAGTGCACAGTACATCTAGAGTAACTAAATGCTTTACACACAATAATTACACAATTGTTGTATACCTTTTTAGGCTTCAATGTAAGTTTATATCTTGTGGTACAAAACAGAGCAATCATAATGTATTCATGTCACAACAACTTCAGGATGTTAATAAAATGGTGCATTATTCATGAAACTTATTATTATAGGTTTATTATTGTAAAGAAATTTCTGAATTAATTGTGACAAGTTTTTACATCGCAATTTATGAAAACTCTATGTTTTGTTTATACATAATCCAGAACCTGCATGTAATACTTCAGATATATAGGTCACAATATGTGAAAAGAACTAAATTATTTCATTATTAGCACTTCATAGTGAAACAAATATTATACTTTTTTGTGTTATTGCCACTTAATGTTTGGTAAATGTGGTTTTAAAGACTCCCTTGAAAGATCCTCATTCTGTAAATGCTATTTTTCCATGTTTCTCACTCATATTGTCTCTTTTAATGCTATCCACATTAAGTAAACTGTTTACAGGTATATTGAATGAAATACTGAGCCATTGGGTTGAAGAAAATAGTAAGCTATATGATGAACAAATTGGCTTTAGAAAATCTAAAAGGACAGTGGACCATATACGTGTCTTACAGGCTATCATAAGCAAATACCTTTGTAAGCCAAGGGGAAGGCTTTACTGCTTATTTATATACTTTTCAAAGATGTTTGATAGGGTGCCACATCTGTTATTGTTCCCTACACAAATTACCACCGATATTCATGGAGAATTTTTTAAAAATTCTGAAGTCTATGCATAGTCAATTATTTACTTCTGTGAGTACTAGTGAAGGTCTTACAAATTTCTTTAAATGTGTGATTGGAACCCGACAAGGTTGTATGTTAAGTCCACGTTTGTTCTATATCTAAATAGTTACATTGAATTGAATTATAATAATGGTAGTAAGGGTATATATCTTGATGAAATGTTTTCAAACCTTTTTGATACTTTATGCTGATGCCATTGCCCAGTTTTTTGACCGAATTTGGTACCTGCAGGATCAGATAAATACCTTACAAACATTTTGTCAGGTATGCAAGTAAATGTTAGCAAGACTCAAATAATTGTTTTCAGAAATGATCGAATCGTGAAGAAAATGAAAGATGGTTTTTAAATACACAAAACATCAAGGTTGTCCTTTGTATGAAGAACTGAGAACAAGATATCTCCCACAAGCATGTTTTGATAATATTAGTATGTTTATTAACATATTATCAACAAAAAATGTATCAAGGATAACTGAGCTAGCTTGTTATTTATTTCATTGCTTCAATAAAAGATCTTTATATATGGCTGATCAGACTTAATTCATAGATGTCTAGGTAGCTTTTTTGTGACTGTAAACATACTGTCCAAAAAGTGTTTTTAAATTTCATTGGTTCATTATATATTTCAAATACTAAAGCTATAGCACAAAATGTGTCCTACAATACATTGTTATATCAAAGTATTATAGGCCTGTGGCCTTAAAATATGAATAAACTAGTTTGTTTGTTTGCTTGCTTGCTTGCTTGCTTGCTTGTTTGTTTGTTTGTTTGTTTGTTTGTTTGTTTGTTTGTATTATCATGTTTTTGTTCATCTGCTTTCTTTTTAATGTTATTCCCTAAGTTCTTCTAACATTATGCACAGTCCATACAGACCTATAAGCCAATTGTTCATGTGATTTTAGTTCAATGGTGAACTGTTCTATTAAATTGTAACAGTTCTATTAAATTTCACTTTTGCCAATGGTGAACTGAAACAAATAACAATGGGCTCAAATTGATCTTGGTACAAGCTACAATGGCTTGGCAAAAGTTCATGATACAAAATGGTCTGTTGTAGATATGTTGCTCTGGTCTTTCTGACCAATCAGTAACCTCTTTTATCATGGAAATAAAACAAGATATCTCTGATTTTGCCTCACTGGAAATTCTACTGTCAATCTGCTAAGCTTTCTTGACTATCCCTTTACCACCCTACTCTCATTTCTTCTCCCCGTTTGCACTGTCCTCCGGCCCTGCTCTCTCCTCTCAATCTTATCTTTCTCTGACTCCTCTGCTGTAAGTCCAATCAAAATCTGCAGTACTCTACTTCAAAGCCATCTTTCTCTTAATTACCTTCCCAGTTTGCATATAACTAATATAAAAAAGCAAAAGTGAAATTTGATTGAACTGTTAGCCATTCCACTCAACTGCCACTAAAGTTCTTGAAACCAAAAGGCTTACCTAATTGTTGCATATACAAGTGTCATCCACAATTCTTCCGAAAAAGGTGATTGTCTTAGGAAATTCGTCTTACATATCCCTACTCTCAACAAAAGTAATTGGCAATCAGCAGATTTCCACACATCATCAAATCTGTCTGTACATCTAGTTGAATATATTTATTTAGACACACATTAGGGGCTTGTCCTGACAGATCTTGTATCTCTATATTCCAATAAAGGTATTTTCCCATGAAATCCTACTCAGTCTGGAATAAAAATCACAATTATTAAATTTGATATTGAAATCAGTCATAGAAAAGTTGAGATGCAGAGGAAATGTGTCAAATCGGGTTGGCATCACATCACATCTTGGGGAAAATTGGGGGACTTTGATCCAGATCAGTTTAGAAGGACTTAAAATTTCACTAGAGTGTATCGTGCCTTAGTATTACAATTTACTCCATTGTATGGGGACATCACAATTACCAAAAGTCTTAAAATTTCAAAAAGAAAACTCAAATGGCAGAACTGTCTTCACAGTGGATATTTAAGAAGAATTCTAATCTACATGTTTAAAAATAAAAACAAGATGGCTGGAATTAGTTGTATGCATAATATTATTTTATTATTTTGTTTATAATAATTTTCTAAACTTTAATGCAATCGCTAAATCACTTGGAGTGTCCAAGCACTCCAGGTGTCAGTCCTCCTCCCAAGGCAGTTGGTTTATGTTGTGTTGTACTTAAGGATCACCTTAGGGTACCAGTCTAACTTTAACTTTTACATAACTTCTGGGGTTTCTAGAACCCCTGCTGGGTCTCCCCAGCAACTCAGTAATCAACTTAATTTCATTGGCTAGTATTCCATTCCCTCCCACTCTACTTGTGACCCCAGTCACTTGTAACTTAATGCTTGAAGGAGAAACATGAAATTTCCCACCCTCGCTCCCAAGTGTAATGGTTCATACAAATCAATCTTCCTGGGAGGGCTTTTTTTCTAATGTGATAATGTCCCATATCTTATTGTAACTTTTAAATAATTTTAACAATTCATTTTTAGCTGGTTTTTCTACACCTTGAGGTCCCCTCTTCCTTGGACAGTCTAGGAGGGTTTCTTTGTTTTGACCTTGATTTGACCTTAGTCAAACCACTGAATGCTTCAGTTGTAACTTGCCCCTTTTCTTCATTTTCATGCGAACTATGAAGCCTCCCCTTCTGTCGTGGGTTTAGGGGTACCTCAGGGTTTAGTAGTCACTTTAGACCATGCATGTAACTTGAAGATTGAACTGTGAACTCTAGTCATGAAGTGTGAACTCATGAACTCTAGAATTCTAGTCTATATGTTCACAGCTTTGATATTATATTCGCTGTCAGTATACACGTAAATTCTCCTGGCAGCCCTTAACACTATTTTATATGATTATTAAGATTTTATGTATAATTTAATTGACCTGTATATATTATATAGTATTAGTGGTACATACAGACAAATTAAATATATATATTATTAATAAATGGTCCCCGCATTTGTGTTTCTGTCTTGGGGGTTGGGGACTTCAGGTGGATACATGTTTCTGTGTATTCATTGCACATATTACACATCTTGTTTGCTTTAATTTTTACCTTATGGTTTTATAAAAAATATTAGTAATTCATCTGAGACAGTAATTACATGTGCAAAACATACTGCATGTGCAAAACATACTGCATACAAACAAATATAATGTAATCAATGCATAATTTCGAGAACTAGAACTACTGCCAATTAAGAATGAACATACAATAATTCAAATTAGGTAAGGCAAATACATTGAATATATTTTGCATGTTAAAATGTATGAACATTTCACATTAAATTCTTGCACATATAATACTGTGCTGAACACCTGATATTTTACCCCCTCAGACCCTATAATTTGTACATAGCAAGAGTGTATTTGTACTAACAATACATTGATTCCAGCGAGACAGAGAGAGAGAGAATGATACATACATATATTTACATTAACTTCACAGTGAAAACTGTTAATATTATTTTCAATTCACAATATATCTCTTTATTTTTCTTTTACAAATTGATGACAGATTGGTCATTAACATGTATGCAAGAGTTTTAATGATTGAGTTTATAACGCACTTTATTTCATATTTTCCTTGAAAGACACTAATTTTTACAAATTTATTTTAATAATCTAACAATATATTCACAAACATATGCCAATACATGAATATACTGGTGATATATACATGATGACACTATGTATTTTTACATTTTACAAAATGAAGTTATATGATACTTTTTCTCTTTATGCTTGAAGAATAGAAACTTAAAAATATTTCCTTCAATATCTTAACAATATCCTCAAAATTATTAATGCTACACATTTTCACTAGGATATTTTGTTTTCATTTCATTTAAATTTGGCAAAACACTACGTATAAAACTATTTTGACAAGTATCTGTTTATTTGCTGTACCTACAATTTGCTCTGTATATGAAATATTGTATAATATAACTGGAATAGCCCAATCAGTTACCAAAGCTGGGGTGCCCACAAACATGGTTTCCAACAAAATTTTATTTTATTATATTGCAAACATATTTCCAAAACCTTTTTTTTTTGTTCACGAAGAAACAATATGTGCTCAACTGTTTCTTCTATACTTATTGTACCCCATTTACAGAATTTCTGCCTGCAAGAAAGTATATATTTAGGTATTTCTAATTGAATTGGCATATCTTTTTGTCTTTCATTGTTTTGACATTTAGTTTATAGAAAGAAAACAAGTCTTCTGGAATTACTAAATAACTTTTAACGTACCATATTGACTTTGGATGTTCAAACTGTTTTTACAGCTTCCAAATAAAGCTATTTTATTAATTTACAATGTCCTTCATTTGGGCTCCTATCACAGTTATAATGGTGAAAAGTGTTACATTTTAATGTGCTGCTAATATGTTTCGGTGCTAATTTTATTTGATCTATTTCACTCAGATAATTTAAATTTTTCATCAGTTTTGTCCAGATATGTTCTGCATATATCTTACCATTAATAAATGTGTTGTCTTTATCTTTACCACTATTGCTCCAGTGTGTAATGTGCATTACTTTATTTTGCTTGTTTACCACATTTTTATTAGGAAAACTCCATAATTAGGAAGATTTCATGAAAAAAAATTTTTTCTAAAACGTCTAAGCTAGTAAGTGAGTAATTATACCAACAAAAGAAAAACTAAAATATTTTAACTATTAATACAGGTGTTCCACTGGAGCCAATCCCAACATACCCGAACTGACTCTAGGGTCAGTTGTGCAAGTTGTGACTCGCTGCTGTTGCTCATCATTTGTGAACAGGACACCTCAGGAACATTTAAACCAAGGAGCCCTGTCTTACAACCATGGTGGCATCCTTTGCCCTCAAAACAAAGGATGCTACAACAACATCTTGGCTGAGTTAATACAGATAGACGTT
The DNA here is from genome assembly GCA_964017235.1 of Sabellastarte sp. h YS-2021. Lineage (NCBI taxonomy): Eukaryota > Metazoa > Annelida > Polychaeta > Sabellida > Sabellidae > Sabellastarte > Sabellastarte sp. h YS-2021. Next base: position 16,901,736 of record OZ024933.1, read on the forward strand.
CTAGTAACCAGAATTTTGTGAGGATGCCCCTTTCAGTTTCGACCTCATTTAAGAGCACATTCTCCACCACCTGAAAAAGGCAGCCAAATATTAGGCAGCCCTTAAGCTGACCATAATCCTTGGCTACTGGAGAAAAAAATTAATGGGTTATCACTGGATGTTTGGATGAACCATCATATGTAAATTCGTCTTCCAGATCTGCTGGGTCAGAAAGAGAAGTGAATTCAAGAAAGAGTATTTGGCATGCCGTACCACTCCTGTAGTATAGAAGCAGATCAAGGAGAAGTGTAGAAATAGATTAAATGTCCCCTGAATTATTTGCTGCTGGGTGATGATGCTTCCACCCTGAAGTCATGACTAGTAAAACATACAATAGAAGACAACTAAGTAGGGAATGGGGGAAAGCAGGGGGCAGTGGAGAATGAGTTTGGAATATTAGTGAGCATATTCAGGGTCAGCATAATGGGAAAAGGTCAAAGGTTGTTAGACATAGTATTAGCATATACTGTGGTACACAAATTCCTGAAGACACATCAAAGAGGAGGATCCCACCTGTGGAAGCCATGAATGTACCTTATGAGTAGTAATGGGGCCCGTATACCATCTTTTTGGCACCCCCCCTTGAAACGATGGTATATGGATCCCAGAAACCCAAACCACGGACCATCTGTCAGGGATTAGGGAGGGGAAAGGGTGGGAGGAATTAATGAATGGGGGTTAATTAACCGTGAGGCTTTTTTAAAAGAGTGAGATTATTGAAATGGTCAAGAACGGTAGCAGAATAAATCAATGGAATATATTTATTCAATCTGAAGAATTTATAGCATTGTAGCAACTATGCATACAATTTTATAGAGTCACAGCAATTTAAACACAAAACAAATTTATAGCATCACAACAATTAAGTTGTATTCAAAACATGTAAACAACTGAAGGCATTTAAAGGTAAACATGAATAGCATCACAACAACTAAGGGGGATTTAGAACACATAAATAACTAAAAGCAATGAACTGTGAACATGAATAACATTATAACAACTAAAGACACTCATGCAAGCATAAAACATCACACTAGAAAAACAAGCACTATTGTACACCATTAACCAAGCGTTTTACCCTTAAAGGTCAAAGGAAAAGAATTTTTTTTTTGCTTTGGCATTTTGGTAGGGAGGTAACATATCCCAAACATTTATTTAAAAGTAATAAAACACACCACAAACAATCACAGCAGTAAATGTTTAGTTGAACAAGCACATGTGCTTCTCAAGGTCAATCTAGGCCGAAGTCTCTCCGAGTGTCTGCACTTTGAGTGACGTCAGAGCTACTAAACAAACTTATCTCCACTCCATGCTTTACTATGTGTTTATATAGAGAATCACCCAAATCTTGTCCCAGACATATAACACTTCCAACTTAATTGACATTTTTAATCTACATTATTATAAAAATAAGCAAATATCATAATCACTAATTATATTTGCAAATGTAAAATGATTTACTTCTTTTTGAAAATATTATGATAGAAATAATGAAATAAGTCCTAATTGTCATTCTGGTACTTTTGACTGGGATCCTTTTGACTTTGTTTTAATTTTGCTTTGTATTGCATGTTCTAGTATAGTGTCTGTTGTGATGACCTGTGTTTCATACTACTGACTCTATTTATAGTTTAAGGTGAGAGTACTGCTGGATAGTTTTCCAGCATTATCTGAGATTTAATTTAAAACACACTCATAAACATTAGGTATATCCCCTTGGATCCATCATTTATATCATAGTTTGAGGACTTTGTTGACATACTTTTAACTTGTGGGATTTTGTTTGTAGAAGAAATAAGGTATTTCTAAATTTAATGAATAATCATGGCATATGGATAAAATTCTAACACAAACAGTAAATGTACAAAGGTTAATTTGGAATATAAAACAGAGCCATATTTACATGAGCCATTGGAAAGTAAAGTGCCAGTGAAAGCCAAAGTGTTTTAATCAATGATAATACAGGAAAGTGGTTAGTGGTTCACTTGTTATATATATTTAAAGTAGCTTATATCGTTTGAAAATTTTTAAGACATTCATGATTACTATAATTTACCTCAAAATGACATTTTTTTTGACATACATCTCAGTTAATATACTCTCAGTAAGTGCTTATATGAAATGTCTTTTAACTAATACAGATGGGGGGTCTACCTATGGATATGGCTATTTTCATGTAAAACAGGGCTAGCTTCTTATCTCTCTAGCTCTTTCTAAAGTGGCACTGTGAAATCATCCTCTAGAAATCAATAATTAGAGGCTGTGAGTTATTATAAATCTTTAAAATCTTTACCACCACTTCTTTCTGCTAGTTTGATATAAAATTACATGTAGTTCAACAGTTTTGTGTGTACTTATATCCCATTATTAGTCTTCAGAATAATCACATTTGAATTTACCACTTGATCAGTGATAGTTAATTATAAGCTCAAAAACTTCCTGTATATACTTCCCACACACTACACATAATTGATAAAAATATATAATAATACAAAATCCTTTGTAAAAGAAAAAAAATCTTCCACAAGCCTTGTTACAACCCCAAGCAAAACACATAACCATTCTGCCAGATTATCGTTTGTAAAACTATAAAGCTGATACTATAATATATTGTGTGATTAAATTCTAATTATGACAAAGGGGGGCTCGGTGGTGTAGTGGTTAGAGTTCACGCCACCAACCTCTGAGGCCGCCGGTTTGAATCTCGGGCCGGGCGCTTCATGTTGGAAAGTTGGTAGTTACTTGCCGATGCCTGGTGGTTTACAGTGCAGTATGACCCTAGCGAACTCTATGTGCTGGTTTCCTCTGCCCTTCCAGCTACCCGTCGTGATATGACCTGTACAGTGTTGAAAGCGACGTTAAACCCCAAATAAACAAAATAAATACAGCGCAGTATGCACTGGTTTCCTCCACCTGTAAAACTACCCGTCGCAATATGACCCTGGCTGTTGAACGCGACGTAAAACAACAAATCTAATTATGACAATGACTAGAACACTTTACTGTTGTAGATTTTCAATTTTATAAACAACAGCACATGTATGAAAGTTGACTCAGCTCATACAAACTGTGTACATTTGGAGGGAAATGTTTAGTAACTATTACGTGGCACTGAAATGCCTCACGGAAACCACCGAGTGCAGAGGTTTGTTTACTTATCAATTGAAGAGAACTGGGAAGAGAGAAAAAACCACACACAGCAGTGTTCTACACATAAATAGGCTTGTGATAGGTTTTAATGTTTATGCTTCTGTGTACTGAAGAATATAAGTAAACTTTAGTTTTCTTTTCCTGTGACCTTTAAAATATCAAAATACCAAAGAAAAACAGCTAAGTATAACCCAGTCTAAAATAACCAAATACTGTATGGCATTGCCTTTGAAAATACTCAGCTAGACTCTCAGGCTTTTATCCACAGCATTTTGAAATGATTGTCTCACAAATGGGCATTACAGTTCATTAATCATCAAAGAGTCATGACTGTTATACACTGGGTTATAATGTATAATTTTCAAATGATCATGACTCTGCGAGGGATAGTTGGATTTTAAAAATTCAAAAAACATCTTAATCCGTGAGTCTAGATGAACTTTTGATACCAAAAATGCTTCTGTTAAGCATTAATTACTTATGTTAAGATCGCACACATAACAAATGTGACACCAAAAATCGCACATGTAACACATGTGTCAACGCACATATAACACATTGTAACACATGTGATGCGTAAAAGCTCACATGTAATGCATTGTAACACATGTGGCACATAAAATCATACATTGCGGGACATGGCCCAGTGAGGGGCCTGTCCTATCAGTTGTTTGCTACCTTAAAAAGTATGTGTAGCCAACATAGTAGCCTCAATCTCAACCACTGACCTTTGATCTACCAATCAGAAGTAAGCCCGCCTTGTATCCCTAGTAGCATAGCATAGGGGTCACATTGTAATCAGAAGCCATTGTGAATACATGGAAAATTTCAGACAAGTTATAATATTTTAGTGATTTTAGTTAAAATGCCATCCAACAAGAAGATGCTACCCAAAGAAAGGAAACGCGTGACGGCATCAGCTAGAGCCAGAATTTCGGTTAGGAAGGCAAAGAAAGGAAAACAGTCGGATTTTGACGGTTCCTATTTAGAAAAAGCTGTTGGAAATACTGTAAGTACTGTAACTAACTGGCAACAGTCGGAAACATCAGTACCGTCGAATAATGACGCTGTCTTGCTAATGTTACAAGAAATCAAGGACTCTAATGCTGCACTGGCCCGTCGTATGGACAAGGTGGAGCAGTCAGTCACTAGGGACACCACACCACTTAACCCCAGGTCGCACATCCCCGACCCACTGCTACATTCTTCACAACTTGCATCACCGACACCTAACTTGCATCAGATGGAAGGGGTGGACGCAGGTTCGGACCCAGTTGGAATGCCAGGACCCAGTCAGGACAGGGGTCAGGCTACCTTGGCTTCGCATAGTCACGTGCACTATCCACAACACAGGCCAAGCAACTCTCAGGGGTCGCAGGCAGCCCACATGAAAGCTCATATGAACTCTCACTTACACCAGGACCGTCGCGACGCCGTCATCCCTAGTTTGCAGGCACTAAGGTCGAACCCAACTGTTTCTGAGGCAGTGACCAACCTATTAGCGACATATGAGGCCAGGGCACATTCTGACATTACACAAGGTAAGCAGAAAAGATCTGGTAGATACAATACTCATGATATGATAACGGTACAGCCCCACCTTAGGTGGCCAAACGAAGGGTTTCATGACTCCAATGGCAAGAAACGCCTCACATATGACAAGCTATCTCTTCCACAGTGGGTGGCGGGCCAGCTCACCAATATTCATGCCATGTCGGATCCGACCCAGGTAAAGCAAGCCATACTACAAATGACTCTTGCTATGAGGGATGCAGTGTCATTGCCCTGGCCAGCAGTTAGGACCGCCTGGGCCTCGTCGATGCACCAGGTGGAGGAAGGTAATCTCTCTTGGGCTGAGTCGACCCAATGGGCCATAAATCGGTTAAGTGCCTCCCAGATAGCAATGGCCTACTCCCAAGCCCAAATTTCGACGTCAGTAGCTAAGAGGCCCTGCAGATACTTTAATGAATCCACCTGTTCACATGAGAGCCACCATGGAGCATACTCCCACATCTGCTCCTACTGCCATAGACAAGGGAAGCAATTCAACCACCCAGAAACCAAGTGTAATCATAAGCATAAGACAAACAGTAGGGCACAGCAACCCAGCATCTAGGGCAATGCCAGGCCACTTGGACCTAAGTTCGAAAGGAATACCGAAGGACATAATAGTAAAGCATTTAGAAACTTTCACAATTATGTGTTAAATGAAAATATTCAAATTGATTCTTGCAATACAAAGGTGTTGCCTGATAATAATGTGTATGATACTAATACTAATAACCGTAGATCTTGTCACCAGGATCATAATGATCCCAGGATTGAACCCAGAAGGTGCCAGCAAGCTCAAGCTCGTATTCTTAACCCACCTCCTGCTGTCGCATGGGGGGAAACTAGCCCTATGTTTAATGAACCATATGACATAATCTTATGCACGTGTGATATTTCCAATGTCTTTTATCATGATTATTCAGACAATTCAGACAATTATTACGTGTACTTACACAAAAACATTCATCAGAAGCCCCCGGGCTTCTATTTCCTAAAGAAATGTTGTCTCACAGGACATATGGCTTCATATAAATCAAACCATTCACATGCTGGCCCCCTCTGGGCTCTTTCTACCCTGCAATTGGGTATAGTTTTTGCAGTAACTCAATATGATTGTGTTGATATGTTACAGGCCAAAATGGCCCATGACAATTATAAGCAGGACTGTGATTATTGGGACAAGTATGGTATCACATATGAAAGTCATATGGACAAGGTTATTGAACATTTAATGAACTTACAGCATGACTGCACAACGGTTGACATGACCAATACTCTCAGGAGGCAGTACACCCTGAAATGGACAATAAAACTCCACTTAACAAGGTCACACTACTTTCGGATCCGAAGTTGACTCACGCTGTATGCAGAGATGTAAATGACTCTAACAAAACCAGAGGTTATATAGCCATGGAACCAACAAACTTTAGCTTTACTGGCCCTGATAGGGCTACCGAAAGCGCGATAAGTACTAAGCAGTACCTACGAATAGCAGAAATCATCAGGCATTCGGGCCTGCCAAATTATAGGCAAGTTAGGATTCCAATTAAATCTGGTTTGAATATAGAGGCCTGGAAGAGTCACTTGAAGGATTATCCAGATCAGAAACTGAAACAATATCTGCAGTACGGTTTTCCTTTGTCAATTAAGAACCCTCAGCTATTAGGTACTAAAGAAGTTAAAAATCATTTTTCTGTATTGCGACATCCAGCAGCTATTGAGGAGTATCTAGCAAAAGAAAGGTCCCATGGGGCCATATTGGGCCCCATTAAGGCCACTTGTAGTGAATCTATACATGCAGTAATACACTGCTCTCCACTTCTCACTAGACCAAAGGACATAGATAAACGTAGGGTTATACTTGACCTCTCCTACCCCCAGGGCTCATCCTTAAATGACCAGGTAGACAAACTAGCATTTGACACTTCAAAATTCTCTTTAAAATTTCCATCCATTGATGATATTGTTCAAGAATTAGGTCACCATGGCGACGACATCACTATCGCCAAGATTGACGTGGCGAGAGCGTTTCGCAATCTACGCGTTGACCCAGCCGACGCCGTCAAATTGGGCATAAAATGGAAAGATGACATCTTTGTTGACGTCTCGGTCGCGTTCGGCTGGGTCCACGGCAGTGCGTCGTTTCAACGCGTCAGCGACGCCGTCACTTATATCATGAGCCAATCTGGGGCAAAAATGTTTGCCTATATAGATGATTACATTCTTATCTTACCTAAACGTCATTCTGAGCAACACTTCCAACGCCTGGCATCACTTTTGGCTGAATTAGGGTTGCCTAGCAACCCTGAAAAACAAACTCCTCCTTGTCGCAAACTGACTTGTCTGGGCATACAGATTGATCCTGACGCCAATACTCTAAGCATTCATCCTGAAAAATTAGGTGCAATCTATTCTGAATGTTTGGCAACCAGTAACAAGTGTCAACTTACTAAGAGAGCCTTCCAATCCCTCCTGGGCAAACTACTGTATATCCATAAGTGTGTGCAGCCAGCTCGCACCTTCATTAATAGGATGTTAGCCCTTCTCAGACAAAATCCCTCAGCTAAAAAAATAACCTTGACCTCAGAATTTTATAAGGATCTTAACTGGTTTCTGGCTTTTTTACCTTCATTTAATGGAATAACATACATCAGCAAGCCTGAAATTTTTGATGGCCATTCACTGCAAATAGATGCATCTCTGACTGGATTGGGAGGCATTTGGAATCAGGAGGTGTATACCACACCCATTTTTGACCTATATGGCTTCGAGTTAAAAATCGTCCATTTGGAAATGCTCAATCTGGTTATAGCCCTTAGACTTTGGTCCCAGAAATGGGCTCATTCCACAGTAAAGTTTTATTGCGACAACTCGGCTGTGGTCCAAGTGGTCAGGACTGGCAACACCAGAGACCAAATGCTGGCCCTCTGTCTCAGAAATATTTGGTTAATAGCTGCTACACATGACATTCACATCGAGATTGACCATATCCAAGGGGTTTATAACAATAAGGCAGATCTGTTATCTCGACTTTACTCAGACAAACCTGTGGACCATGAACTGCTTAGGGAGCTAGAAAATACCTGTATATGGCACAGGATCCCCATACAATTTTTTTAATTTAAACTATAATATCTAATTTCAGGTTCACCTGATACATCCAGCCCATTACTGCAAAAAGCATGGGATCGAATCACCACTGCATACAGACCCTCCACTGAGGTGGCTCACTCACTGCACTTTAGGACATATGTAGCTTTTCTGATTTTTATAGACCTTCCTATAGACATTTCAGTTCAGAATACCCTTGCCTTCATGGAATATTTATATCAAAACTCACTTTCTCCTCGGGTCATCTCAAACTACATAGCATCTATTCAAACCAGGGCTAGGTTGTACAGCTGGGACACGTCAGCTGTCTCCCACCCTGCTGTCACCAGATACATACGTAGCATTAACATAAACTCAAACTTCACCCCTACCCCTCGGGGCATATTTGATATTCACACCCTATATTGCATCTCTCTGTCATGTGACAGCCTATCTGACCCCATATTGTTCAGGGCCATCTTTCTCACAGCCTTTTTTGGCTTCCTAAGGATGTCCAACATAGCTCCCCACAGTTCACAAAAATTTGATCACAACCATCATTTTTTACGACAGGACCTCATATTTGCACCACCTGGAGCCCATCTATTAATAAAGTGGACTAAGACCCTCCAGCATCACAAAGCTCATCATTGGATTCAATTACCCATGATTCAAAATCATTTCCTATGCCCAGTTAGAGCTCTTAGAGCCCTTCTCCAGTCAAGGTCACTTCCTCCATCAGCACCCTTGTTTGCAAATATCTTCAGGCCCAACTCACAGGTGATTGACACCCATGTTAGAGATGCCCTGAAAAAGATTTTAACTCATATCAACATTCCATTGAAGGGTCACGGATTCCACACATTCAGGCGGTCTGGGGCCACCCTGGCCTTTGACAACAATATCCAACTCCAGGACATAATGGCATATGGTCTCTGGAGGAGTTCATCCGTATGGACATACTTGGAGAATGCATCTCAGGCCCCCTCTATCGTAGCTTCCACATTTGCTCGCATCATCCCTACCTTCTTGGGGCTTTTAAATATCTTACTCAGTAATATTTTAAAGCTTACTTTACTTACTAACATGTAAATAAAATCATTTCCCAACCAGCATCTGTAACTTCACCTCACATGACCTCTTTGACCTTGCATAACCTTGGATTTGAACCCATGACCTTCACTAGCTTTGCAAAGCAACTGTGTGGGACATGGCCCAGTGAGGGGCCTGTCCTATCAGTTGTTTGCTACCTTAAAAAGTATGTGTAGCCAACATAGTAGCCTCAATCTCAACTACTGACCTTTGATCTACCAATCAGAAGTAAGCCTGCCTTGTATCCCTAGTAGCATAGCATGGGGGTCACATTGTAATCAGAAGCCATTGTGAATACATGGAAAATTTCACCCACCACCCTCCGCTTGAAGCAACACAGATATGATAGGCCTGATCCTATAAGATAACTGTGAAACTAGGCAGGCCCTGGCTGACCCAGGGAACCCCCTACTGATTTTGACCTAGGACATCCTAGATTTCGTTTGTGGTGGAGCTGGACCCCATCGGGCATAACCCACCCGGGGGAGGTCTCTACGGATTGATGTGGCTCCTCCATAGCTCAGGTTGATTTAGCACGATTAGGCAGGACCTGGCCAACCCAGGCACCCCCCTACCAATTTTGACTCTAGGGAGACCTAGATTTCGATTTCGAGATTGAGCTCGACCCCTCCAGGAATAACCCGCCTGGAGGGATGTCTCTTCGGATTGATATGGCTCCATCTTTATTTGGGTAAAAAATATTTTTACTAGGAATTCCTAGCTTTCGCTTTTGAGGTTGAGCTTGACCCCCTTGGAACCTGACCCACCCAAGGGGAGGTCTCTTCAGATTGATGTGGCTCTCCCAGTATCAGGGTTAATCCAGTGGTTCGCCACCATTAGGCTGGTCCCAGCTGACCTGGGTTCCCCCTACCAATTTGACTGACTGACCATGACCATTCATCACTGTGATAAGTTGTAGTAATCAGATAGTTAGACATGAACTGTGTACTTAATTATGTTTTAACCAGTATGGTATTTTTTACTTACCACGGTACGCTTATTACCTATGGTACTGTCTAACCCCAGTGGGGGCTTTTAAATATCTTACTCAGTAATATTTTAAAGCTTACTTTACTTACTAACATGTAAATAAAATCATTTCCCAACCAGCATCTGTAACTTCACCTCACATGACCTCTTTGACGTTGCATAACCTTGGATTTGAACCCATGACCTTCACTAGCTTTGCAAAGCAACTGGTGACACCGTACATGTAACACATTGTAATGCATGTGATGCATAAAATCGCACTTGTAACACATGTGATGAATAAAATCGCACATGTAACACATGTGCACCTTACAAATCGCACATGAAAGACAATGTGAACACAAGTAACACAATGTGCACCGCACAAATTACACATGTAACACATGTGACCCTCCCAAGCTGCACATGTAACACAATGTGCACCACACAAACTGCACATGTAACACATGTGACACAAAATCGCACATGTGGCACATAAATCGCACACATAACACATGTGATGCATAAATCATTCACGTGACACATGTAACACACTTTCTGGTCCCCCCTTTCCTTTTTTCAGAACTGAAGGTATTATTCGCTCAAAGACGAGGGTATCGCCTCGGTACCCCAACAGAGGCTCATTGTTGCCAGGATTCTACCACTTTACTGTCTTTTAAGACTCTCGCGTTTATTAGCTTGTTACCGAATCTGGTTTTCCCGTATTGTAAACCCACCATGGTGCACTCTCTGGCATCTACGTAATTCTTCTTGCTGGGTAATTTTTCCACATATTCTATATTGCGATACTGGGGTGATATCTATATGCTCCACTTTAAAACATTTGGGGGTTATTTTAATTTTGGGGTTTTTTTTGTTTTTATTTTTATCATCTTTACCGGATATCTTTTTTCTACATAAAAAATTTGAATGTTCAATAAAATCAATAAAATGCGGATCAGATTCGCCATCCATTTCAGAGCTTTCTTCCTCTGTAAGCAAATCAGATTCCTCATCCATACCTTATCGTCTTCTTCTTTACTGTCAATAAGTTCATCAAACAAAGATGAGTTTTGTCAAAGAACTATTTGCAAAGCCTGAATGAATCTGTAATGTTTTTCATACATTAAGGTCTGGACCATTGGGATCCCTCTGTTCGATACCCTGCAGGAACAGTTTCTTGTAACTCAGTGTAAGCCGGCTGCCATCTTTTGTAAAACCATAAGATATTTTTGGGAGGAGGTGTTATCATTGATTCAGCCTGTTGCAGCAAATGTTTCATCCAGGTTGTTTTTCCACAAGAGGTCAGTCCTTTCAATAACATTGTAAACGGGTGCATAAATGCAAAGGTATTCTCCAGTTCTGATGACATTTTAGTAAGTAAGTAAGAAACACTTATAAAGCGCCGAATTGATGTAAAACATCCTCTAAGGTGTTGATGAAACTTTCAAAAGCGGAGGAGAAATTTGTCTCAATCCATGTGCTGCATCAGATGATAAAAACTTTTCTTGCCTCGGGTGTTATAACAGCCATTACATTATTTACATAAGGCGTTATAAAGGATGTCTTTTGTGCTTTTGAGCTACGTGTGTCACATGTGCAACATCGGGTGCTATGTGTGCCACATTAGGGTAACATTGGGCATTGCATGTGCAAGATCGACTGACAATGGATTTACAATTTTCTTCTCATTCCAACTCGACATTGCACCCATTTTGTGCTGTTGAAACAAATGCCTCCTGAATAAATAAGACATAGTAAAACGTAGGATTTTTAGATAAATGTATTGCCCAACAAACAATGTATTTTACCTGAATACCCGGATTTGTAAAAGGTCTTAGCCAAGTCACAGCCAAAAACTTACTAAGTGAGCAATATAGAGTGTACCTTGTAGCTAAGGATAAAATATGTGGATACCAAAAGGATATCATCCGTTTACATTAATTAGTCCCATGCAAAAGCAAACCAAAATAGCTGAAATAAGAAGAGAGGAACGGGAAAACCAGCGCAGAAAAAGAAGAAAGGTATAAGAAAACTGGTGCAGAGAAAGAAGACCAGTAATAATGACATAACAAAAAAGTCCAGGAGGAAAAACACAATCAGGAGAGTTAAAAAGTATATAAGAGGTTGAAGGATGGTGCAAAAGCATATATTTTCGTGATGGTGGTGTACAAATCTATTATGCATTTGTTCAAAGAGACCCATTGGAATTCTTTCATTATAAAAACAGAATGGATTCCCTATGCCCCCAGAGGGTGATAGGAAGAAACGCTCCTTCAGAATTCAATATACCCAGAAATTCTGCCAACTGGGTTCTTATTATCCTTAGATAGCATATTTAGACGCCGTTTTTAACAGTAACATCGAAGATACCAAGGGAATATTTAAAAATGAACTATTCCATGAAGACTCTTACAAAGTGATGGATAGTGACTCGACCAGTAACATAGGGTTTGACCGAAGGTACAAACGGACAAGTAAAGGTAATATGGTCTGTTTAGAAGGCCTTATTAGAATGGATGATCAACAGTACAAAAAAAGAATATTGAAGCATTGCACCGTGTACCCGTTTTGGAAATCGGATTTGAAAGTCCTTTTTGTGTATCATGGGAGTATAAATAGTGTTGTGCAGTGGAAGCGCTTTCAATGGTTATTATGCTGAAAATCCATTTAATTTTAAAAATTACCAATTAAATTTTGCAGAAGTTATGGGAAATGGAGTGTCCATTCCATCTCAAGCTATCACCCCGAACTATACCAATGGAGTTTCCTCTGAAGCTTAGTGGACCCTGATGTGCAAAGAACCCAGATACGGCCGGTGAATATGAAATGAAAGAATATCCCACTGATTACTGTATGGCAGTCTTTTGAATTTTTGGAAGAGTAGGGGGATGTGGTAAATCAGAAGAAATGTGGGCATACCGGAATCAATTTAAAATTTGCTGAGGCTTTACCACAAAATGTAACTGTATTGTTGTACGCATCTTTTCCGGCCAAAATAAAAGTGGATGTTGCCAGAAATATACTTTAAAAATTCTATAAAATGGAGGAACAGGTGCTAAAAAATTAGTTATTTGTGATGGATACGAAATATTTCTTAATACCATTTTGGATACCCGGGTTTTATTGCAAACCTTGTGGTGAACCAGCAGTCTGTGAATGTTATGAGTCTCTGAGTTTAATATCCTGGAAAGAAATCAAAGAGTTTCTGAGATTTTTTTATTAATCTTTTTTTAGTTTCTGAGATTTAATTGGTTGGATGTATGGAATATAGATGTGCTGCATATTGTTAATAGCATCTTATCACAAATACCGGATTTAGATGACTGGCCTGATATTCCTATGCTAAATTGCATTGGAAATAAGTATTTGGAATGTAGAGAGTTAGAGGGGTGGAGTAGCCATATTTATGTGAACAGCGATTGCCCTAGAGACTCTCTATCGACCATTGAAATAAATGAAGTTAAAAAAGTTTTCTTATGGCCTTTCTTTTTAACGATCATTCCATTTTTGCTTCCTGGATTAGTCGGGGGTTACCATGGTGATAATCTATGAGAAGATCTGTTGTAAACAATTGAGTGAGAAATGTCCGATCCAAGATATATAATGCGGAGAGTCCTAATTAGAGATCAATCCATGACCAGATCGTGACATTGACGTATTGAGTGATTTACAGCAATTTGGGATGTTGGTAAAATTGGATACACCTGCATGATTTATATTCGACTGGAAGAATCACTTGTCACAGAGGAAAAGTGCAACCGAGAAATTATGCCAGTCTAGTGGTAAGAAAGGGGTATACTGTAAGGATGATTAAAAAATAATTACTATGAGTGCTGTATATACTTTATGCCAAAAACTGGAGTATTGGAAAATAGTGCAGCAATTGCAAGGTTCATATGAACTGGAAATCTTTCATGCCATTGGATTATTAGAGAGGGGATACATTATACGGTTTATAAAAGTGGAAAGGTAATTGTAACTGGAATAAATCCGAAAAAGACTTGGACAACAAAGTGAATTGTGTCTTACTAGATCTAGAATTGTTATAAAAAAAAATTTTAAAAAAAGATAAAAAATATACTAACAACCCCCTCCCCCCCCCAAAAAAAAAGATATATGGAGTATGTAAGATCTCACCCCAGTATCGCAAAATATATGTATAGGATTGAATATGTGGAAAACTTGCCAAGAGGAATTACGTAGATGACAGAGAGTGTGCCATGGCAGGTTTACAGTACGGAAAAGCCAGATTCAGTAACAAGCTAATAAAGGTGAGATTCTTAAAAGACAGTAAAGTCGTAGAATCCTGGCAGCAATGAACCTCGGTTGGAGTCCCAAAGTGATACCCTCGTCTTTGAGTAAATAATATCTTCTGATTGTCAAAAAGAAGGGGGGACCAGGAAACCCTAAGAAAATAAAAACTAGGATTTAAAGAGTAATTTTTTTAATTGAACACAATATTTCACAAAAATAGAAGAAATTAGAATAACCGATAGGTTACAGTGTCTCTCGGAACAGCACTTAGTAGTCTTCCGGAATAGTCTCTAACACTGGTGGGGCAGTTTCCTTGTGCTGTGTATATTCTGCTTACTCTAGTCCTAAACTCTGAATGACTTTTCCTATGTTTTCTGCCACATTACTTAATTCGACCAAATGCAGGTAATTTTGTTCTATGTCTTCTTCTAAGCAGCTATGATCCCTATGACAGGACATGTCGTATTGGCAACCGTAACAATGCTCTCTAACTAGAGAGTAGACTTGCTTCTGAGTCACATAGGCTTTAACCAGTCTGAAGAGTTTCTGTTTGTCCTGGACAGGAACCTTTTTCTCAGTAACAGAGTAGGGCCATCCTTCCTATTCGGTGTAGTCCTTCAAGGCAGTCTTGGAGAAGAACGAATTAGGCGATTGATGCTCCGTAATGTAAAGGTACTTTGCTATGGTTGATTCTGGAGGAATGTTTTCTTTGTCCTCTGGAGAAAGGATGTTGATGGCTTTCTGTAAAAAGTTTTTCCATTGGTTTTCATCCATATTGATGTACAGACTATTCTTCTTAAAACAGGCATACATCTTACAGTGAAAGAGAAGGGCCTCCAAGTTACAGTCATTGGTGAATTCAAACTTGAAGTTTTCTTCATTTTTAGAGCATTAGTGATGAGATCAAATTGGTGTGAGAGCTTCGTCCAGACATTTTTTGAATAGCAAATGTAACAATTGTTTTTTGCTGAGACATATGAAAATACTGTCATTGGGTTTACTCTTTTCCGCTGTCAGTTCCATGATTGCTGCCAAAGGCCTTCATTGCTGTTTTGATATGGTCTGGTGAGATGGTCATATATTTTGACATGGAATGCAAGCTTCTGATTAGTGATGCTATAAATTGGCAACCTCTGATTGGTTATGCTATATATCCTGTTTTCCCATACTGGTGCGTATGCGCATTTGTGTGTGGGTGTGTGTGTACTTGGCGCTTTCAGTATTCCAAAATTTTAAAACAATCCCATTCTCTTTGGAGGGTATATCTCATCGATGTCCAAGAACTTGTCAGGAACAGTTATCAGGAGGTAATGACATCTTTTACTCTATTTGAAGTGCTCTTCGAATGTGCTGTCTCTTGTTTAGAATTAGTTTAAGGTAATACTACACCAGGGACAGTTTCCTTGTCAGCATATCTGGTGTAAATGAAACTGGCATGTGCTAATTCTTTTGCAGTGATAGGCATGGATTTCAGCCAACTGTTAAAGGTGGCGATTCTAGTTGAGTACAGGAAATATTTATTATACCGCAAAAAGGAGAAACCTGGATGTGCAGTTTTTTCAACTGTGTCATGATCTGTCGAACCACTCCCAGATAATGAAAAACCTCCAATTCTAGCATGGTTGGTAGAGAAACCTTGATATGTACTTTTCTCAACTGCATCCTGATTCATTGATTACATTGTAGAACCTGTCCAGGATAATTAAAAACCAGTCACAGCATATTTGCTATCGGGGGTGTATTGTTTCTTCTTAGACATCGTTATTGCTTATGAAAGAGACATTGGTTATTCATCTTATATATAATTACTGAGAGGTCAATATTTATAACAGTGGAGTTAATGAGCCATTATTCTAAAAGACCATTTCAAAACCTTTTTTCACGATTAATTAAACCCATTCATTAAATCCCCTTCCCCCCCCCCCCCCCAATCCTATGATCACCAATTACCCAACAGATGGTCCATGGTTTGGATTTCTGGGGTCTGTATACCATTACTTCAGGGCAAAAAATGACGGTATACGGGCCCCCTTACTACTATTATGTGGTGAGATTAAAACTGCAGGAATACATAAAGAGCAGCAAAGCAAAGAAAGACATACTGAACAATAACTTCAATCGCATAAGTACATGGGCAGGATGAGAGGATCTAAAGATGTGACATCAGAATGACCTACCCTTGAGACAGAAGGAGTTTGCATGTGTCAGTCAAAAGAGTAATCAATTGTTCCAAGAACTTCATTTAAGCTAGTGTTACACCAATAAAAAATTTCCAAACAATTTCCTTCCAATTACCAACAAGTTTCCAACAAATTACAAACAAATCCTTAAAAATCCTAAAGTATCAGTCCTTTAAAAATAATTACTACATTAACGCTCACCAAAAATTGAGAAAGTGCTAAAGTTTTGAAATGTTACAAAGTTTAAATTTCCACAAAGTTTTAAGAAAAAAAAATTGAAAAACAAATTTTAAAAATGCAAGGAATTCAACGACGCAATCACTCACTGATATTTGTTTTGTGTGTAAGGGGGATATCTTTGGTGTAGGGCAGTATTATGTTTTGTTATTTTGGTTTAACACAACTTATTAATCAGCAGTGGTCCCAAAAAGGACATTTAAACAGAAGTGGTCCGGAAAAGGACCAATTTGTAATGGTAGTAGAATATCTACTAAGTCTGCTGGAGGCCTCAATAACTGTTGTGGGGTGCTGTGATAACTGCTCTGGTGGCTGTTGCTAATAGGTTGGACGGAAAGGTGATCTGATGTTGCTGCTGGTTAGCTGATGTGTATAGTTGTCATGTGTCGATCTTCTTGTAAGTTATGACTGATTGCATGTTCCAAAAATACTTGACATGCCTGAGATGTAAGGTGCTGCTTTATCTGCAATGGCTGAGGCAACAGATTGTGCGTTGGAGTTCTTGATTAGGCTGATCTGGTAATGTAATCGCCTTGATGTCCCTGGTTTCTATTGTACTGGTTGGAAAACTTTGCTGGCTTGTGTTGGTTTAATTATCTGTGTTTCAGAGATAGTCAGTCTGCATTCCTTTGAAGCAGCTGCTGTCTGCTGCATCATGAAGAGAGTCGGTGGCACATGTATTGAAGTGGCACTGCGGGGTCTGGAGAATGCACTCTGCTGTGGCTGGTGGGTCCTCTCCTCTGACTTGCTCTATATCCCATTTAGAAGTTTAACAGTCTCATTTCTGAATGTCTGAAAGTGTCTTTCTTCCAAGTTCTCTACCTTTGTGGCCAAGTAGTTACAGAATGCTGTAATTGTGGTCTCATGTCATGGACCCAGAAAGGAAAATAACATCTTTTGAAAATATATCACCCGTTTGTCAACTAATAATGGCAGGCATACTACACTGGTACCAACTGATAGAGGCTTATGTCTTGTCAATGAGTAAAAGTTGGCCTCCATGCTGTCTGTATTGGTAGTGGCCCAGGATAAGTCACGTATGGAGCCTACACCGGCACTGGGTCCTCTCTGTGGTGACTTGCAGATGCCCTTTTCTTCTGATGTGTGATTTGAGAAACTAAAACTTGTGTATCTAATGCTGTCTTTCAGCCAGTTCTTTTGGGTCAAGACTTGCACTGTATGAGCCTAATATACCAAGTCCTTTGGCACTCAAACCACATCTTGATCAGAGTTTGCATACATTTGCAAAGCTTTCCCAGAGGCTGTTGTTGCTTGCCTTGTTCTTGAAGAGCTCATTGGTCTTGTCATACATCTCCATGTGGTCCTTCACAAAACTGACTCCCACCTATTCATCTTTGCCTTTTTCTTGCCTGATTGACAGGTTGACAGACCTCTTCACTACAGCTTCCATTTCTATCTCCCTTTTTGTCCTCTGTCTCATGTAGTCCCTCCTCCGGCCCTGGCCTCTGAGTTTTCTCCTGTTGCCCCTACCTTTTGTCCCTCTCCTTCCCTTGTAGCCTCCTCCCCCTCCTCCCTCCTCCTCTGCATGCCAGCAGCAGTATCCTTTAGGTTAAATTCTGTGAGTGTTTCTGTGGGGACTTCTATCTTCCCTGGATTCTTTCTTGCCTTCTCAGGAGCCATTATACAGTAGTTATGTAGCAAATATTTTATGTCTGTGCACTAAGTCCTTACTTTCTTTAGAAAAAAAAACACAAATTTTATCTCAACTCTACCACATGTCATCCATTGATGAAGTAAATCAAAATAATGCATTCTGTGTACCAACTCACCTTTTATATGAGCAGATCCCACAACCAACAAGCCGTGACAGGAAGACATGAAAGAGAGCTATCCTATACACTTCCTGGCCTATCTGTTCCTGTAGCCACCTTGTCGATTCCTTCTAGCATCTTGTCCTGATATGTTAACAGCTGGACGACTTCCTGTATTGACATATAGACAGCAAGTCTTGTCATGGCTGATTAGGACAGACCAGTTTTCTTTCAAGTACAGTCAGAATTGTTCTGCAGCTTGTCAGGGAGTAAGGGCAGACTGGCTGGTAAGTTTTTAACAATACGATGGTGAGTTTTTTGGACAGGTCTGGAAGTGACTATGATAAGATATAAAGAGCCAAGCACAAGCCGGTTTCCTTGTTAGCAGAGCCACGATTAGGATGAAGAGTCAGGCTAGATAGGTAAAATATTCAACATGTCTAATATTTATATCATTTATCTAACATGTTTGATATTTAGCCAAGCCACCATGCATAGCCAATGTAAACTCTGAAAGTATATCCCCTTTATCTTATACCTGGTAGATTCTGGGAGACCTCCAGAATCTTAACCGGGGTTGATTCTGTTGACCTCCCAGATATACCCGCCCTCCATGATTACACCCCGAGGTAGATTTTGGGAGACCGCCCAGAATCTTTCCCATCTACTTAGATACAGTTAACATAATTTATGTGCCTAGGTATTTAAGTTTTCTAATTTGGTCTCTGAGAAATGAATTCATGTAGCATTCAGATTATGTGCACAACTAAATATGCAAATAATTCTGTATTGAAAGTGTGTGATTTGTGTTGCAATATATGTATTGGTAATACTTGAGCCAAGTTATTATGAAAGTAATTAATTTTGCTGCGATTGGTCTTTTCAAAAGACCGTGTTAGGCTGTTAAATGGATAAAATCTATTTTTATGCACATTGAGGACCAATTTCAAGTAATCCCAAACTATGAAGGATTAAGAGGACCTTGGATGTACACTGTGGCTCTGTCAAACTAATATCAATTTATGAAATCAAAAGATTAACGTTTCTTTTAATGCACACAGGAACCATGCTTTAACTAATCCCAAATAATCCAATCAAAAGAATAAGAAGGAAGAGGCAGGAAGAGGAAACTACACACTCAGCAGAGGAGGGAGTGGCCATAAAACAAAAGGAGTGACACAGAAATGGACACAGACTGTTGAGGAGAGGCAAGCACATCTCAATCGCACTCAAGGCACAAGACGGGGCATATGATAAATATTTACTCAGACTAAGGGCTATTGTGGACTTCATCAAGGCTCTCCAAGGAGCTCCAAAGACCAACGAGTACTTTAAGGAAAAGGCTAAGAATTAATGCCCATGGGAGAGGTGCGCCAACGGTTGAAGCTGTCCATAAAAGTGTGCAAAACTTGGTTTGAATCCAAAGGACTCACTACACCAAACTCACCCAAGTCTGACATGACTCCCAAGGAAATGACAGGGAGGCAGAACTGGATTCAAGATAATTTTAACTTCTTAAAGGCACATATCAGATGTAAAGGGACTCAGTAAATCTTTAGACTTCAAGTCCCTGGCCCGAGGAGCAATGCATCCACTGCCTCTGCACATGACATCTCCGGAGGTTTAACTAACATCTCCAGAAACAACCAGAACATCCTTCTGTAACTACCTGGCATCTGAAATTGAGGTCCCAGCAACCCTGGCAAGCTGCACTCTGTAGGTTTCAACAGCCACAGCAACCAGTACCAGCTGTCGGGGATTCATCTTAACTTTTCAAGAGACTCAGATGCACAGCAGAGCTCCTTTTTCTAGCTTCTTGAAAAATCTACAGATTCTAGCAGATCAACACACCTCAACCCTTTTTAAGTCACCCACATCAACACACCACTTCTCCTCTAACTACCACTGCACAACAAGAGCCACAACAAAAGCCAGCCCAGCCTCAGCCTTCCCTGCAGTCAGCGGAGCCCAAACAGTAGCAGCAGAACCACTGTACTTGGCAAGATTATTATGGGACTTATGATTTGATTGGGAATAGTTTTGAAACTCTAGTTGGAACTATATTGATTTTCTTTTTGGAAATTTGTTGGACACAACACCAAACAAAAAGTTCTTAGAATAATTGGGTAATAAAGAAAAGGACTGACAGATGCCAGCTTCTTCTTTTCCCCAGCACAGCTCTCATCTGTACTTCTACCCAGTCAGTGCAGCAATGTGAAGTAGTCTTTCAGTAGCTCTCGCTGATGTTTGGCTTCCCTCAAAGGATCCTGGCAGTTGTCATCAGGCACAAGCATCACCTGTTCATTTTGTAGGGCTGCTATATCATTTGCTGGGATGGGTGTCTGCTCCATCTTGGTGTGTCCTCCACATGTTGATCAACACCACATGTAAAACAATGTCTGACAACCTTCGGGCTTTGCTCTATGTAGTACCCTGAATCTGCTCAGTTATATTCCAAATGCATTCTCCACCTCCCTCCTGCCTCTGGAGATCATGCAGCTTGCTATTCGTTCTTCCTTTGTGAATTGTATTCTGCCGTAGGGTTTCATCATCTATGGCATCAAGGCAAAGCCGTCTTCACCTAGAAAGAAATTGTCCAAATCTGGCCCACCGTTGCCCAGTAGTTCAGGTGACAGAAGCACCAAGGTGCCATCCTCAATCTTCTCTCTCAAATTGCTTTGATAAAAAATCTATGCATCTGATGAGGATCCACTTGACCCCACATTTATCCAGAGGAATCTGCATTCTGAGTCGAACAGGACCACCAGCACCAGGGAAAAGAAACCCTTGTATTTGTATAAGTCACTCCCAGATTTCTTTGGCTTCTCCTTGGTTTCTTCATATTCTATACCCCCTACAGCATGGGGGGCATTTCATCTTGTTATGAACTTCTTCACTTGTTTTCCAGACCAACTGTCCTCCATAAGGTCTAAGGTTTGAGCTGCAAACCTTGGAGGTGGGAGACGAGTGTATTAGCACTGCACCACCATGGACCCCGACAATCAGTAAAGGTTATGTTTAGGTTATTAGTGTGCAACTTACCAAAGAGATGTAACTTACTTTTATCTGTGTTGAATTTAACACTGTATTCAATACCAAAGGATTTTAGAATATTGAGCAGTAATTTAAAACAAGAGATTGTAGGAGCAAGGAGTCAGTAATAAGTTTATAATACTTAACAAGTTGGTGAAGTGAATGGCTGTAAGTTGGTAAAATTGTTTAGGATAAATCTCAACCCTGGTTAATTCATGATGTGTTAAACTAGACTAGCTCAACCCTTTTATCATCCAATGTAACCTATTCAGTTGATTCTGAGAGACCTGTTGTTGTCCTAATTGTTTTTTAACAAAAGGAGGTCTATTGGCATATTGGGTAAAGGGGGAAACTGTACTAGTTGGAATTTATATAAAAAACATGTGACTGCATTATAAATGCTTCCAAGATTGATTAAACAAAATTTCAATGCCATTCCCAAACACTCCCAAGCAGTAATTATGTGTTATCTGAAAGCTATCCTGGAGGGAAATCCCCAAAGTAAAACATCTGCCTAAAGGCATGGTCCCATTTTCTCGACTTTGTTCCCAAACTTCCTCATTTTGATATTGGAACTGCTTTGTTGATGATTTCATACAGATCTGGGAGAAAAATAGAGAATCTGTAAAAGTCAACAATGATGTCGTAGATGTTCAATATTTTTCTGAAAAGTTGGTGACTCCCCAACTCCAAACATCAGGCTGAGGGTGAGGATGAGGTTATGTCGAAGAGATGGCAGATTGGATTAGTGAGAATGCACTCAACATTGGTCGAGCAGCATGCCCAACAAAGCATATTCCACAATCCCATCTTGAAATGTCAGCCTCTTCAACAAAAAAGTTGCTAAAATTGACCAAATGCAAAATATGATGGTGGGGGAAATCCTGTTGGCTGTGCATCCGGAAGGAATGGGACAAATACACAAATGTTTTAACAACAGAAAAAATGGAGCTTTACACTTTTTATTGACAGTAAAACTTACTGCTTTTCCTTTTCCTTTGACTTTTAGTTAATAAGTTGTTCAACCACACATTATGTAACCTTATTTACATTCAGCACTAATACCCTACATACTTCGTTGGCAAATTTCAAATTACTAAATATTATCTATCAAGTGGGCCAAATATATCCCACTTTTTGAAACTTTGCTTTAAAAAATCAAAAGTTAAGTCAAAAGCTTCAATAAAATAAAATAATAGACACCCAAACACACCCTACAACAAATTCAAATGTACAAAATTCAGTAGATAAAAGCAACATCTTGCACGTGACGTGTGCAAAAAAAAATATTATAAAATATGTCTTTATTACCTCCCCGGTATTTATTATCTTATTTGTTTGTTTGTCCGTCTGTTTGCTTGTAAAATAACTAAATATTGCTTGTTTACTACAAAATAACTAAATTTTGCTTGTTTACTTGTAAAATAACTAAATTTTGCAGGAAATATGGGAACAATGGGATCTGTGGTGATCCAATGCCAGTCTGAAACCACAGTTTTTTAAAGGTTTTTTTCAATGCACTTACAGGCAGTACTCTCTGAACTACAGGTTGATACGGACAATTGGAAATGGTTGGTCAGCCATGGTCAGTTTAAAATGACAACTGTTTCGAATCACTATTATAACCACTTAGTTGATCAACTATAAACCATAATTTATAAACAGACATTTTAATTCAAAATTGAACCTTCGACAATGAATATTTTTGTGTTCTTTAAACATAAGTACAACCAAAACATCACTGTTCATTTTGTTTAGTATTATTTAAGACACACAAGGACATTTAAACATGACACCCTCTATACATAGAAAAGCAATGTTGTAGCTTTAGTTTAGACAAAGACATATCAGAATATTATTAATTTCAGAAATTGTGCACATACTTGAACTCACATTCCTTATGTATAGTAGACTATTTTATATCACCACTTTAACCATTTGTTAACAATAACATTCGCATTGTGACATTAATGTGGGTGTTCCACCACACGACTAAGGCTCCCGATTAAGGGTTTTTGGGGGTCGGTTTGAAATATTTGCTTAGTCCCAGACCTTCTGTAAGGGTCGGTTGTGGTCGGTTGGGGCCGTGTGAAAAATCAAACATGTTTGATATTTCACACGACTACAACCGATTCCTATTTCCCGCCGTCAACAAAATGTCCAGTCCCAGGCGTCCTCAGGCCTCCTCAGACCCAAATTTACAGAGTCGGTTGTTGTCCCAGGCGTCCTGCGACCCTTAGTCCCAGACCTCCGTAGCTTAGTCCCAGGAGGCCGGTTCTTAATCCCAGACTCAAATATGATGCGTATGAATTTCATGCGTCTGAAAGTGAGTCGGTTGCATTAGTCCCCGGAAGCCTCAGACCGTCTGCGGTGTCCTGCGACCCAAAAATCAAGGTCTGGGACTAAGAACCGACTAAGGGTAACCGACCCTAACCGATCCAAACCGGCCTCCCCAGGACGCCTGGGACCACGCATTTTCAGTCTGCGGCGGCCTGAGGACGCCCCAGGCGGCCTGGGACTAACAACCGATTAAGAACCGACTGTTTTCCGCGCGTTGGAAATTAAAACGAGGCAATGAGCAGGTCTGGGACTATATAAGCGACCGCGCACACATTGTCGTTGTTACTGACTGTTTGGCTACTGAGAGACGTGTGTCACTGATTTGTAGGGGTTTTCAGTTTTTATTTTACATTTTATATACTTGAGCTTAAGGCAAATTTCACAGTTAGGAGACACATTTTACTATTTTTTTATTATTTTGTCGACTGGATCATGAGAAAAGAGAAAGGAGGGAAGAGAGGAAGGAAAAAGATGGATGAGAGGGAGAAGGAAAGTCAAGTAGAGGAGAGGAGTGAGGTTATTACAGAAGAAGGAAGTGAGAGGAGAGAGGAGGAGGAGATTCAGGAAGATCCAGCTATTGGGGAAGCTGTGGCAGAAGAAGAAGAGAGGTGTGAGGAAGATCCGGAGTGCCATTCTTCAGCCAAGAGAGCCAGGGTGTGTGCCACTTTTACAGACAGTGATGAAGTTTCCATTGTAGAATTCGTCAAGCTGCACCCTGAACTGTATGACAAGGAACATTCACGTTTCCACGACAGGAACAGAAGAGAGGCTCTCTGGGCAGAAATATCTGCAGAACTTAAGCTCCAGCCCTTTGATGTGAGAAGGTGGTTTGAGTCCCAGCGAACCCGTTATGGAAAGCTGTCTAAGCTCCAATCTGGCCAAGCCCCGAGGGAGATGACCAAGAGACAGTCCTGGGTCTACCAACAGATGGGTTTTCTTAAAACCCACATCAGAAGAAAGGGGGCCAATAGAAGTTCAGGTTTTGAGGCCAGTCCAAATACCAGCAAGCAGGACGAATCACGTGGGTCAACTACTGACACAGAACACCTCGAGTCAAGTGTCCTGAGGGAGAGGAGTCAGTGCATCATTACATCAACACCCGTTTCAACTACAGACTCCAAGATTCTCGAACACTTTGAGCAGATGAGGACACTTATCTCAGGTTTTATGCATCAGAAGTCAGACAGGCAGCCTTTCTTTGACTACGTGGCATCAGAGGCCGAAAAGATGACTCAAGAAGAATTCGAAGAATTAAAGGGCAAGATATTCAGAGATATCGAAAATATTAAGAGTAACCGCAGACGTCAGCCATTGCCCAGAAGATCAGCCACTGTTACCACGGAGTCCCAGAGGGTCGGCCTACTGCCAACAACCACTCCACAGGCGTCAAGTTCTACTCAAGCAGCAGCTGGCAGCAGTTTTGTGTACTATACACCAAGCCCCATTGGCTTCAGCAACCCGACATCTGTCCTAACTGTACAGGACGAAGGGAGCAGACACAATCTGAGTGGAATCTTAAGCCAGCTACCAGATCTGACATCAACACAGATCGTCGAGCAGCCTCAGCAGCAGCAGCAACAACCGCAGCAGCAGCTCTTTACTATCACCACTTCAGCACCGCCTCAACAGCAGCAGCAGCCTCCTCAGTAGCCATCCAGTCAGGGCGGGTCTTTGACCTGCCAGGCCCTTTTCAGGGCCACCAAATCATCCAAAAACAATTATTCAGCTACGTGTTCTTCCAATTCCCCTCCCAAAACAAAAAAGTTCAGTACAAATACTTATCACAAGAAAAAAATAATTAAAGTCCAACACTTACACCACCCCAAACATGAAACAAATAACCCATGGTACTACACATAACAAAAAAGGCCACATAAAAAAAAATTAAAAATAACTCCCAATATGGCCATTACTCAGCCCATTTTTAGATTAAAATCCATGGGATAGTTTAAAATCTGTAATTGAAAAGTCCAACACTTACATCTTCCCTAGAGTTAAAAGGCATAATTACATACTTACCAACCCACAAACAGACAAACCCAATACCAAACATAACCCCCAAATAACAAACCCAGTACCAAACCTAATACCCAACTACCCCAAAAAACCCAACCCCAGTAACCAACAAACACACAAACCCAAAAGTAAATAGAACCCATGCCAACGAACTGACAAAGTATTTAGCAAACACAATCCCCCATTATTGAAAGCAAAACTAGTTCCATGGTTATATTTTCCAAATTTTTGTGATTAGAAATGAATATTTAAAATTGAATATTTCCATAAAAAAATTTCTGCTACAAATAAGTTTCCCAGCCATGAAAAAAGGAAAATGTTTAAATTAGGATGTGGATTTGAAAATATATGAAATAATAATTCAATTTAGGATATTATGTGTGACTTTGTGTTTGGCTTTTGTTTAAGAGTGGGTTTGTCTGTTTGTTGGGTGAGTAAGTTGTGTTTGTCTGTTTGTCCGTCTCAAGAAGTTATGCTTGGCATGGGGTTTGTCTGTTTGTCCGTCTCAAGAAGTTATGCTTGGCATGGGGTTTGTCTGTTTGTCCGTCTCAAGAAGTTATGCTTGGCATGGGGTTTGTCTGTTTGTCCGTCTCAAGAAGTTATGCTTGGCATGGGGTTTGTCTGTTTGTCCGTCTCAACAAGTTATGTTTGGCATGGGGTTTGTCTGTTTGTCCATCTCAACAAGTTATGTTTGGCATGGGGTTTGTCTGTTTGTCCACATAGCTGATTAATTGTTTTTGGAATATTTGGTAGTCCTGAAAAGGACTGTTATAGTTAGTCCTGAAAAGGACTGTTTACTGCAACAGGACTTATATTCTGCCATCTTGCCAGGCCACCGCTCCCTCATTATTGAAGTAGTCCTTCAGGTAATCCCTCTGTCTTTTGGCCTCTCTAGCAGGGTTTCTGTCTTGGCCACCACCAGCAGCACCACCAATCAATCCACAATCACCAGGCACATCATCATCATCATCATCATCCCCCCCAGGCTGCTGACCAGCAGGTTGACCTTGATACTGGCTTCTGAGTATATTGTGCAGAACCACACAGGTCATGACCACTTCTCTAACTGTTTCTGGGGGTAGTTCAATGGTGGTCCTCATGACTCTAAATCTTGACACAAGGATGCCAAAAGCGTTCTCCACAACTCTCCTGCCCCTTGATATTCTGTAGTTGGCAATCCTTTCCTCCCTTGTTAACAGCCTTCTGCCATAGGGTTTCATGAGCCAGGTCTTCAGGGCAAAGGCATCATCTGCCAAAATGAAGTAGGGGACATCTGTACCACCCTGTGTTATAGGAGCTGGGTCAGGGAAGCCTATCCTGCCATCTTCAATCCTCCTCTTCAGCTGAGAGGCATTAAATATCTGGGCATCTGAGCAAGACCCTTCTGTACCCACATCCACCCATCTGAATTTGTACTGCCCATCTACCAAGGCCAACATGACAATGGAAAAGAACCCCTTGTAGTTGTGGTAGAGGGCTCCAGAGTTCTTGGGTTTCTTCAGGGCCACATGCTTTCCATCCAGGGCTCCCAGGGCATGTGGAACATTCCACCTGATCCTGAATTCCCTCTCCAGTTCTTTCCACTCATCTGGGGTAGTAGGACATTTGAGGTACTCTCTGGTGAACTCATCCTGGATGGCCCTGCAGACCTCTGGTAGAAACTTGGAAATGGTGGATCTGCCAACCCTGAACTGACAGGATAATGATGTGTATGACTCTCCAGTGGCCAGATATCTGATGGTGAGGGCTAACTTCTCCCCAACACTGATAGGAGCTCTGTAGTTGGTGGCCTGCCTGGCTAGACGTGGTTCCAGTCTGGTCTTCATCATTTCAAAGAATTCTGGGGTCATCCTCATGTAGTTGGTGAATCCTGGAATATCTGTGGCATAAAGATCAGCCATAATGTTGTGGTAGGCCCCCCTCTCCTCTCTCTGCAGTAGCCATGGCCTGACCCACATGTTGTGCCTTCTTCTGGGTCTCTGTATGGGTGCTGGTGGTGCTGGTGGTGGTGGTGGTGGTTGCTGTGCTTGACGTAAAAAATGGAAATACATGATTATTTGTAAGTGAATAAAAACCAAAAAAGCCCTAAGTTGTTGTTGAATCTGTCTTCCATTAAAAGGTGGCATCCTGGTGTGTTCCTAGAAAAGCAATGATGATTAGATCGCAAATTTTATATATATATACCCAGAAAATCCAGCAACTTTGAAAAACAATAATCGGGGATCGTGGTCTGGGGAGGCCTGAGGAGGCCTGAGGACGCCTGAGGACGCCGGTAGTTAATCGTGTGTTAGTCGGCTCTTAGTCCCAGGAGGCCTGAGGCGTCCTGGGACCCAGTCGGTTTGTGTCCGACAGGATGGTGGTTGAAACCGACCCGAAAACTGGCTTAGTCGGTTCTTAGTCCCAGACCAGTCGGGGACTGTCTGCGGCCGCCTGAGGCGTCCTGAGGTGTCCTGAGGCGTCCTGGGGACGATCTGTTCTTAATCCCAGACTTTGAAACCGACCCAGTATTCCCGCCCATTTTTGTCTTTTTTCAACCGACTGTGCACGATTAAGGGTCGCCGACAGGATCGGGGCTTAATCCTTTGGTGGAACAGGGGCATAAAACTCATACCTGATCTGCACTAGGTTTTGCTCTGTCAATAACAATCCTTTCAAAGATTTGAATTGTGTATCCAATTATTGTACGAGCACATCCAACTGTATATCTTTCAAACGATAATTTTCTGCGTCAACATATAACAGCAGTTCAGGTTTAATATATGTCACTACCGCACATCATTGCCGCTATTTACTTCCCCTTTTTATTTGTACTGGTTGTTTATTTTCCTAACTGGGGCTATATTCAGTAAAAAAATTTTCCTGTTTATTCTCGGCAGAAATAGACGAAATCAACATCCCCTCCACTTCACACTACTGGGTGAACAAACACTACACTGACTTCACTGATCTAGTGATGTCCTATGTACTGTACTGTGTACTATTCACATTAATGGTTTTACCACCAGCTTCATTAAATTGGGTTAAAAAGTTAAATGTTAATAATACTTTTAACATGCAAAACATAAAAAAAAATAGAAAAAATTTCAACAATAAAAAAAGAATTCAATAATAAAGGCTACAATATTTTGTAGAACAATGCATTCATAACATTTTAACTCTAGTAGGGAATGACAACAAGCTTATGGCTCAGTGTCTATGCCTCACGAATGGTGGACAAGGGTATAGGACATTTTCTACCTGGATATTTCATAAGACATTTTGTACCAACTTTCCAACATGAAGTGCCCAGCCCGAGATTTGATTCAAGAAATCTGATTGTTTATACCACGGAATGTAAACATAAGTGTGCCTTTGGTTTGACCCTACATGTGCCAATATGACAAAAAATCAATACATGCAAAGTTCACTGGGTATGTATGATCTGTAGCTGTGTCAAGGACAGTAAACCAAAATATATTTTACCATGGGGGGAAAATAAACATGTGTCAGCGAAATGACGGGAACATTTTTAGAGCAGTTTGTTTTTTCAGTAGTTTGTTTTTCTGAAATACGTGTTAGATTTTTATCAACAAAGGAAATAATTCTAGATGCAATAATAGCTCAAGCACAAAAGGGTACGTAACTTATTTGCGCATGAAAATATTTACAATTGCTTAAATATACCCGTGTGTGTATATTTACAAAGAGTGTCACAAAACTGGTGACAAACTTAAGTATAAGCTTCAGTTTAGGCATAAACTCAGAGGTTGATTTTTTGTCTCACATGACATTACTTTTGGAAATACAAATTTCAACATCATCTCATGTATGACAAAAACTGAGATTATGGGTCTTAGTTTAAATATTAGTTTACGAATATTTGTAAATCAGGGCCATATCAATATTCATCTGCCAAAGTTATTTATTGATCAATTTTTGGATTTGTTAAAAAAATTATGGATAAAAAGTATTTAAAACAGTATTACAGTACCATCCAAATTAATGCACCAAAGTTATGATGAATAATATCTGGTCAGAGAGGGACCAAGTAATCATTGAACATTGCACTGAAAATTCCAGTGTTAGTCATGGAACCATTAGTTCCTTTGTCTTTGTAGTTCCTTATTAAAAGATCCAACTTAATCAGAAAGTTAATCCAACAAAGTACATAGATCAAGTTTAATCCAAAATTTCATCAGAAAATCAGATCAAATGTTTCGTGAATACCAATCTTTGTTGATCCAAAAATTTGATCAAAAGTTGATAATTTTTGCTCAAATTTGATCTGATCTTTACTGATCCGTGTTCATCAATATCTAATCTAATCTAATCTTATCTACTGCTTTGCAGGCGCAATATCTTTCCCATGAAGGGGAACTCAGTGCGCTGACTTAACAATATCATTATCATAAGGAAAGTGAAGGGGCGTTCAAGGTTGATCATTTTTGCTCAAATTTGATCTGATCTTTACTGATCTGTGTTCATCAATATCTAATCTAATCTAATCTAATCTACTGCTTTGCAGGCGCAATATCTTTCCCATGAAGGGAAACTCAGTGCGCTGACTTAACAAGATCATTATCATAAGGAAAGTGAAGGGGCGTTCAAGGTCAATGAATACCAATGAATACCCCAGAGGTTCTTAGGTGGCTGCTGTGGCAAGAAACATCTCTTATGTAGCGTCGTTATTTGACATTGATCTCCTGTATGTGCATGTTGGGATGAAAACAATGGTTTAGTGGATTTGTTCCCCTGACAGGATAATTCAGTTGAAAAATATGGGGAATTATGTGATAGTGTTAAGGCGCCCAGATGGTGTCATGTTTCTGTGAATATGCTGGACTTAGACCTTGATTTGTAAAACAGTGGTTGCAATCTTGTATAAATGATATATTCCTGTATAACTGTGTCTGTCCCTTTTGCAGGGGGTCGTAAAATAATTTAGATGTTTATTCTCAGTGTTATGGTCACTGGGCAAGCACGGTAGCAATTACCTACCACTTTTAAGTTTTAACAGGTAAAGACAGAAAGATTTACAATGTAAATTTATTTAACAATTAAAATACTAATTACAGTCCACAATCCCAATATGATCTCAATAGTACATACAAAGATACAATAATGAAACCAATCTGACGTGACCTCTGTAACTGACAGTTAAGTTTGTCCACTGTATGCAGTATTCTGTTCTGTGATTTATCCAATGACCATTAACACAGAGATATCTGTATCCTGAGATCTGTTCAATGTTCAATAACACAAAATGTCCTAATCCTGTGATCATTTTGATATCCAATCACACAAAATATCTGTACAGAGATTTTCATAGTGTTTGCACAACTGTACTGTCCGCTCCAAGATATGGACAATGTCCAAAATGCAGTAAATCCACTCTCCGGTAGAATCACAGACTGTACAAAATAAGTAAGTAACATCCAAAGTACAGCAAATTGATCCAGACACTGTAGAATGTTTACTCCAGCAAAAGTTCACAACAACACAAGTAATATATATCCACCTGTTATTAGTTCTAAGACACAAGTAGCCTTCCTTATAGCCAGTGAATACTAAGTTCATCTGTGGTCAGGTCTACAGTCCTTACATAAAGTGATGGAAATTCTAGAATCTTAAGTTCTAGAACCTACAGGTAGCTTATAGGGTTTCCCCAAATCTATTAATAGCATCACTGAGGTTAGCCTATTGGTCTATAAATAGATCAATAAACATCAGTACCACAAAACACAAAAATCAATAACTCCCTTACTTTAAATGTTAATACATACATGTAAAACTTAGATAACATAATGCACAGACACAGTGCCCATGTAAGTAACACTCAGATATGTAGACTTTGATTGTAGGAAACAGAACCATCCAGTCATTGATGACTCAGCCTTCTCAGAGGGCTCAGCAAGCAAGCTAATTATGTCTCTGCTATAAAAGCTTATTTTGTATTGTATGATTTGCTATTTCATTTATGTGATCACCCTAAAATAAAATATTTTCTTTTGAAATCCATGAAAATAAACATACCTTTATCAGTGGTCCAACATAATTTGATTGATATTCCTATGTTGCATGCTATATGTCAAGCTTGTAATAACTTATGGGTTCAGTTTTTAAAGCTGTGATCTTGGCTGACTTTTTCGGCTTCATGAGACTTATATATATCCATACTGAGTTGTAAATTTTGTATTTTTGTATTACATTTATACATTCACTATATATACATTTATACATACACTATATATAGTCATTACCAATTTCTGACACTAAATTGTTTGGAAAGTTTATTTTTCAGCCAATAAAATCTTACTTGATGTATCCTTTCTACAATTTTGGATGCTCGGTAAATTGCATTTCTGTTGTGTGTATTCTCATTATTTCCTCTGTGAACCTTCCCCTCTTTAGTTCAACTGCTTCACTAGTGGCTGTCAAATAGTGTTTTCCCTCCTTTGTAACTTGTGTAAGATTAGTCTTTCCGGACGCTCCTTTAGTATTACAGGACATCCTGAGTAAATAATGTCATCAAAATGCCAACATTATCTTTTGTGTTTTAGGGTTAATTATTATTATTTATCGTGTTATTCAGTATCCTTAGCCTGGCTCAAGGCTTAAAATTTTAAATATGTCATACTGAAGTTTATACTTCATAATGTTTTAATCCGAAACTTTGATTTGTTGTGCAGTGTTTTACTATTTGTACCTCACATCCTTAAACTGTTACCCTTTCAAAATTATATTTGCAAACCTTTCTGAAAAAGTATTCTTTAACTTAAAGTGACAATCAGTTGGGACTCTAAATTAGCCTTGAATCAATTTTTTTGTTATTAAAGCCTGTTTTATAATATTCATCTGTCATTTCTTACTCTTCACTAAAATTAATAGCCTTGTCTATTTTGCTTTGGGTCTATGTAATTATTTTGAGTTTATATTGTGCACCCTCAATAAGTGTACCATGTTTTATGTCTGGTGCTATTTTGTGTGTCATTTTCTATGGTGATACCTCAGCTGGCTGTTGTTTTGCACACTGTTTGATTCATGTTTAAATGTCATGTGTGTCAATCTGTTATGTTAAGTATGGTTTTACAGTTACTGGAGTCCCAGCTGTCAAAATTTGTTAATTATTAAAAATGATTATTTTACTTTTTTTACTTGAAGTATTTCTCAAATAGTTGATTGTACATACTCCTTAATTTAAGAATTAACTTTGAGTGTCTGGTACAATAGCCTCTCTAAAGGCTCTTGTAAATTTTAATTATTTGGTTTCTGGTTCTTTCTAATTTTAGCCTTTCCAAGTCTCTAAATATCTTAAT
This sequence comes from Sabellastarte sp. h YS-2021, assembly GCA_964017235.1. NCBI lineage: Eukaryota > Metazoa > Annelida > Polychaeta > Sabellida > Sabellidae > Sabellastarte > Sabellastarte sp. h YS-2021. The sequence goes on from OZ024933.1 coordinate 16,934,757, forward strand.
TTATCAAATAAACTTTATATCCTTGCTTGTAAACATTTGAATGCTACCTTCATAAAATTTAAAACATCCACTCTTCTCTCAAAATTAAGTAATCTGTTAACTCTAGTCTTTCCCTTTTCAATATTCTGTTTATACGCACATTTTTACCTTGTTGTTATTTTTGTTCTCATTTTATATTGATACTTGTGTTTTTACTTTGTTAGTTTAAGCCGACTTGTCTTAGGGTCTGAACTGTGACATTACATTTTGACACTTGGTCTAGTTTATTTTGTCCCAGTAAGACCTTTGCAGGGCAAAGCAGGAACTGATAACTTACTGATAATGGTCATCTTAATTAAATAATAATCCCAGTCCTTTGTAACTGAAATGGGTAACATCTTGAGTTTCTTTGTCCCTAGAGCACGCAGATCACAATAAGTCACCTTATTCACATTCTCCTATTCTACAGTTTATGTCACTTTACCATGGGTTAAAAACACTTCTATACCTTGGTCAACCTCGATAATGACCTGGTAGCAGCATTAGTAAATAGGGATTATGGTTGGAATTTATAATTCTTTAGTTAAGTCCATTGGTAAAACAAGGCAATTTTTACAGGTTGCCAGGGTTCTTCAGGATGCAGGGGAAAACCAGGACACGTCCCCTCTCCTACTCAGGATTAAGTTGGCGAGATTAAGGCTCCTTTTTGTGAGCAAGCTGAGTGTCATGGGTTCGAATCTGTACATTAGTGGGTGTGCAGGCAGGGATCAAAGGCTGGAGTTCAGGTCTGGGTCGGCAAACAGGAAGGAATCTTTTAGAATTGCATGGGCGTAGGCATAACCCAGGAGAGGCTGCCACATCCAAGGCCTCGGAGATTGTGTGCTTGGTGACAAGAACATTTCTGGGGTACCCTGAGGACATTTTAGATTGATTGGCAGAGGAAGACATGAAGCATGGGATACAAATGCATAATCTGCAGACACTTAGAGGTGACAGTAAGACTGACAGAGAGGTTTCGAAACTCCTCAAAGAAGATAAGACCCAGGGTTAGGATGGTTTAGGGAGGAGTCTGTAGCCAGTAAAGGGGATCTGAGGGTACTGATGGGACAAATATTACACATTTTTAAGTTGGAGACAGGAAAGAAAGGCAAGAAGCCTCCTCTTTGTTACAAGTGTGTGAAATAGGGTCACTATAGGTCCCAGTGCCCCAACCTCCAGAAGCAGGGAAACTTGACAGGGCCACTCTTACAGGGCTGAGAGAGGCTGTAAGCATTGCACCAGATGTTTACTTCAGTTTGAGCAAAATGGACCCCTATTCTTGTGATCCAAAATTTTGAGGATGTTACTGCATGTTCTGGTGAGTATGGAGTGCCCCACTCAGAGCTTGGATTGTTTGCATTGGGAGTCCTAGAGGTAGATGAGTTCCAGCTGTTGATTAATAGTGGTACTTGTCTGTCCATCTTGTCATACTAGGTGTGTAGGCTGTTGGGGTTATCCATGGTCCCAGCATCTGAGATTGAGGTGGGTAGGTTAGTCACTGCTGATGGTAGTGTATGTGTGGTAGAAGTGTTTGTTGTGGTTAGGACTTAGGTAAGTCCTTGGGCAGTGGACTTTAAGTTTGGGACACATTACATACCAAGCAATCCAGGGCATGCTAGCTTAAGCTTAAGACCCGAATCATTTTAGGTCCATAAAAAATGTCTCAGTTAATGTGACTATATGATTATCTTCGTTAATGCTTTAACAATTGTAACAACCAGTTCAGAAATACCTACTGGTTAACACATTTAGTGATGTATCGGAAACCTTTGACCTTGCCATAGTGACCTTGACCTATAAAGTGTTGTCCGGGGTATATCTTGGAAACCGTAAGGTGTAGGAAGTTTTTTACTTGGTAGGGACATTGGTTAGGGTGTGTAGGTGTGCAACGTCATGGTCTGACCAGGATTTGACCTTTGATCTTGCCGTAGTGACTTTGCGTTCGAAAATCTTGTCCGGGCTATATCTCGGAAACCGTAAGGTGTAAGAAGTTGATACTTGGTAGGAACATTGGTTAGGGGGTGTAGTTGTGCAACGTCATGATCTGACCTTGATTTGACCTTTGACCTTGCCATAGTGACCTTGACCTATAAAATCTTGTCCGGACTATATCTTGGAAACCGTAAAGTTGAGGAAGTTGATACTTGGTAGGGACATTGGTTAGGGGCTATAGGTGTGTATTATCATGGTTTCACCTTAATTTGACCTTTGACCTTGTCGTAGTGACCTTGACCTATAAAATCTTGTTTCACCTTTGGGTCTGTCGTTTGATGCAGATTAAGCACTGTTAAAGTCATATTAGAATTTATTAAGAATTTTACTTTCATAACTTCCCATTGTGAGAGATAGAATTTCATCAAGTGAGCCACAGATTTTGCTCCAACACCACACATAAGCATTCATTAAATGTAATACCACTTCTGTATGCATGGTAATATTCAAACCATGTAAACCGTAATTCGGCCGTGCAGATGTAGATAAAGAGTGTTGAATTTTAGTTTGCTGATTAATGCTGTCATCTTGTTATTGAATTATCTTGTTTTAATACTTCATCTTTATATGCATGATCTTTCTTTTAAACATTATTTCTCCATTTAAACATTGTTTGTCCCTAGGCTGTGGGGTACGGGCATCTCTGATGCTATTTTTCTTGTTAATTTCTTCTGTAAACATTCAGTCATTTTTATAGTTATGTTAAGTCACCCACATCATGCAGTTTTGGTTTAAAATTGCGTCAATAAACAAAGCATTGCTGTGAGGAGGCTATTGAACCATTTTAATGCCCAAGTTCATTCAGTCGGGGGGGGGGGGCTAAAACCTAGCCTTGCATCAGTCTCAAATTTGTAACCTATCTTCAAACAGTTATACAAATATTTGGTATTCATGAATCACTCATAGATGTTAATAGGTATTAGCTCATCAGACTCTCTGTCTTAACAGCATACTGATGTAAAAGTCAATCATATTATGTACGAATACATTTATGAACTGAAACTTTATTATATAAACTGACAGTTTTCTGAAACTACAAAGAATCAATGGGAGCCTTTGGCATGGCTACAACCTATAGCCGACAATAGCAGACATTTAAAACTGACTTAAGATGTCACAAAAATTATGATACTTTTAACTACTATCTATCTACAGATAACTGCATTTATGGTCCGTTTCGCACAATAGTGTTATTAATCCATCTTACCAGCCAATTCCTAACTTGAATGATGCAAACAGGAAGGTCCGGGAAATAGATTAGCTCCCATGTTAGAGCTATTCATTGGGACCCCACATAGACATAAATGTAAAGAAAGCTTCCCATCAGTGAGTCATGTATTCAGCCTCTTGTAAATACTTGCTGGAACTGATACCGGAACATGGGTAGGAAAGAATTTACACCTTCAGTGTCAGGAATGGAGAATATTTTGAGCAGACTGGTATTATCACTGCATTCATACTGTTTAAAGCTAAGTTTAAAGTTGGTCAAAAATAGAGCAGTGTTTTAGTAATAACGATAAAAGTTATGCCGTAATGTAAGTAACAAATGTTTTGGGTGATATCAGTAATCAATTAATGTTTTAAGTATATTTGATCAGTAATTGATTCCTTAAGCTAGAAATTTAAGTGGCAATTAGATTAAAATGAGAGCTATGTTTGCAATTGTCCAAAGTTGTGTGTGCATTATATTTGTACACAAAGAAAAATTATAAAAATGTAACACATCTAACTTTTATTCAAAAAAAGATACTTACACTACATGATCACCATGATTTTTCATCTAATAACCTAAAAATTCAAATGTTATTATATTAAAACAAACACAACTTTTATGGAGTTTTGGTTAATTTCTATGCTTCTGCAAATGCAAAAACATTTAATTTGATCAGAAACAAGTATAGAGATACAATTACCCATGTGCAGATTTTGTAGTTGTTTCCGTACTTAATCTAATGTAACTTACTCAAAACACTTTTATAGTGGCTAATTATACCTTTATTAAAATGATGAAAATAGTGCAAATATAACCTCGAAAAATTAGTGAAATAAATGAGAGCAAGACAACCCCATTAAGATATTGAATTAAATGATGATATACTTTGCATATAATTGCATAATTGCAAACACACCTATAATTTGGCACCTGCCCTAACTTGACACGAGCCCAAAGTAAACAACTGCATACATTATGCGCATCAAAAAAATAATCAGAGAACTAGAGAACCTGAATACAATTAACTATAATTTTACAATATAGACTGGAATGTGGGAATAAAATGAAATATTACACAAATTTAAACAAGCAATTGTTTTGGAAACAATAAATTTGAAAGTCAAGAAAAATTACACTTGCACTATCTAAAAACACAAACTGTCTAAAGAGCACAGTCCAAACCCTCCACCCTCACCCCCAGGGTTCTGGGTAAGGTAAAGAAAACTTGCGGAGACTTGCCATGCACTTTCAAAACTGACTGTTGGATTCAGAACCGAGACCTAAATTTTTGACCTAGCCAATGAGGACCAGCTGACCCCAGGTCGTTGCTTAGGCAACCAGCCTTCCTTAGCAATGTCATGAAAGCCTGGCAATATCGGTTATATTTAAAAGGCTACCCTCTTCCGGTGACATCACACTTCCTCAACCTCTAACATTAGGAAAAAGCCCCTTAAGGGGCCAGTACACTACCCCCAGGGTGGGGGACTGACACCCAAGATGTCCAAACATCACTTATGAGAAGGATTCGCACTGCTTCGTACTAAATTACACTGAACGCTTCTCTGGGGCCAGTTTTCTGAATGATCTCAAGACCTTTTACAGGTCTCAGCTCAGTTACAGCCAACAGCTCAATTCTTGGGAGTTTTGGACCCAAATCTGTTTTCCATCACATGGGGTTTGAGCCAAAGGTATCAGCAATAAACTACCTTGTTTTTAACACATATACTTTGAATATAGATGGTTTACTATTATAAACATAATGAAGGATGACTGACAGAGAAGATTCTCTAGACTCTATGCTCAAAACTAGAGACACCAACTTGGTAGTCAAAGTTGAGCTCATGACTCAGCATAATCTCAGATTGACTCTGCTTGTGATATCACTTCAGACTGAGCCGGTATGCAAAGCCAAATAGTGTCAAATACTTGAGCCAAAAATTTTAACTTTGAGTTTGGGACCAGGCCAATGCACTCTTTCATGAAATTGTCCCCAGGTTTCCAGTTTGCAGTTCTAAATTATTGTCAGATCACGATACAGTATATCAACTATGATCCATAAATTTATTCACAAAATTTGACTAATCGCAAAGCTTCCCACCCCTGGGATCTGAAGGTTTAGACAAATAATGAAAGCATTTATATTTGACAAAGTAGTGAGAAATGTGTCAATTTTTAGATATTCTCTTGTTTGTCAACTATATAATAATGATTAGATTCAAATAGTAACCCTCCAATAGTTTTATTTGTTTTGTGTACCTTTAATATGCCAATAGAGAGGCGAACAGATCTCAAAAAATAATAATATATTTTTAAGAATTTGGGTGTTTTATTTCTCAATCAATATGCCCATAGTGAACTTTAATTTTAAAATATAGCCCAGAACCTGGAAATATAATACTAGTTAGAACATTATCTGTGATCTCTTATGAAATTCACTTGCAAAAAGCAAACATAGAAATTCATAAATAAATCAGCACAAAAGACTTCCACCAGTGTCTTCAGTAGATATACATAATACTAGAACAAAAAACCACCATAAAACTATGTTCAAAGTCACACTTAGTGACTTACATCCAGTCCAGCAGCTACAGCCATATTTGGAATAGGCCTTCAGCACATTGTAACCTTGAGCCGGATTAAAACTATCCAGAGTAACTATCAAATATAACGTTCTACTTAAATTCACAATCAGTTGCGACTGTATATCCATTTTTACAGTCATAACTCATTAAAGAAAACTAACAAAGATCCAAGTCACATGCATGCTTGAAATACCTGTACTGGTATTTTCCACTAAAATTAATATACACACCCAATATTATAACATTCAACTGTGCTAGATACATAGTTAAAAATATGTTGTTTTAATGAACAACTCAGCAACAAAAGACAAACTATTTGTCACAAACAGTTAACACAGGAAACAAACTTATATAAAGATTACATGCAGGTTATTAGCCAAGTAAGTGTCCAATATTAGAAAATAATGGATTGTTTCAAAGACCCCAAAGGAACTGAATCAACAATCTATTATTTTCTGATATTAGACAATTATGAGGCTATGAACCTATTTAAATTACACCCATTCTTTAATATGTAATTTTAAATATAGTTTTAATATCCTTATATTTCAATTCTATATTTCTGGTGTGTATTTTTGAGTTTTGTGATCATTTTAGTTGAAATAAATGTAGAAGGCGTTTCTTTGGAAATATGTTTAAAAAGGTTTCTATAAATGGCGACAAAAAAAGTGTAACAACTGCCCAATAGTGAAAGATATTGGGCACTTTTACCAAAAGAAAATCACTCAGGTGTAAGTTAAACAAATTTAAGCCCAACTGCAAAAATAATGGAACTGTAGATACCAAAATGTGCATTCACTGTTTACATTTTTCATGAGGCAAGATCACTGCAGTGAAAATCACCCCTACTGGGTACTGCTATGGTCTCAATCCTTGCAATTATAACATACATAACTTGCTTATTAGTCATTATATACAGTGGTTACTTTAAACTCGTTTTAATTACATTGCATTTTGGACTTTAACATTACCACACACAAAGTAAACATGAAAAACATCATGCGATTTCTCACATATAAGCCAATAGAGTGGTACCCTTAATGTCTCTACAATTCAGGTATTTTTCTGACTTTAAGGTTACCATAAAGTAGACTTCTTTCCTGTGCCCTAAGTACAACCACATAGCACATACACATGAAATTGTATAGTTTGTGGAGTATTAGCTATTTGCTGATAGCTTAATTATGTTTCACTTTTTAAAGGCGATTATGATGTGGGTCTCATTCTGAGGCTGAAGTGCACGCATATATATGTAAATGAAAGTTATCAGCTAGTTCTGGAAATTTCATATATTACAGTGGTAGCTGCAAAGTTTCTGTAGTTCTGTCATTATTGACACTTTAAGGTTACCATAACATTGTGAGGCTTGATTTGTAAGAGAACTCACAAACGAAATATAAATAACTAGGGTGAAGTGGCTGGCCTTCTGCCAACCACGGAGTCGAATCTTAGGACAGCAGTGGGTGTTGAAATCTGTAAACTTGGTATTATCGCCCGCTAAACAGAGTGAGGTGCGGTGACAGTAAAATATTGCTGGATTATATATTTGTAAAATGTTGTTAGAAACCCCATCGTAGCCTCACGTTTTCATCACTCTGTGGGTGTACAACTACCAGCATTTGATATTTTGTTTTAAATATTGCGAGAAGACAGAGTGAGGTGCGGCGACAGTAAAATATTGCTGGATTATATATTTGTAAAATATTGTTAGAAACACCATTGTAGCCTCACGTTTTCATCACTCTGTGGGTGTACAACTACCAGCATTTGATATTTTATTTTAAATATTGCGAGAAGACAGAGTGAGGTGCGTGACAGTAAAATATTGCTGGATTATATATTTGTAAAATGTTGTTAGAAACACCATTGTAGCCTCACGTTTTCATCACTCTGTGGGTGTACAACTACCAGCATTTGATATTTTATTTTAAATATTGCGAGAAGACAGAGTGAGGTGCGGTGACAGTAAAATATTGCTGGATTATATATTTGTAAAATATTGTTAGAAACCCCATCGTAGCCTCACGTTTTCATCACTCTGTGGGTGTACAACTACCAGCATTTGATATTTTATTTGTTTTAAATATTGCGAGAAGACAGAGTGAGGTGCGGCGACAGTAAAATATTGCTGGATTATATATTTGTAAAATATTGTTAGAAACACCATTGTAGCCTCACGTCTTCATCACTGTGTGGGTGTACAACTACCAGCATTTGATATTTTATTTTAAATATTGCGAGAAGACAGAGTGAGGTGCGGTGACAGTAAAATATTGCTGGATTATATATTTGTAAAATGTCAGAAACCCCATCGTAGCCTCACGTCTTCATCACTCTGTGGGTGTACAACTACAAGCATTTGATATTTTATTGCGAGAAGACAGAGTGAGGTGCGGCGACAGTAAAATATTGCTGGATTATATATTTGTAAAATATTGTTAGAAACACCATTGTAGCCTCACGTTTTCATCACTGTGTGGGTGTACAACTACCAGCATTTGATATTTTATTTGTTTTAAATATTGCGAGAAGACAGAAATATTGCTGGATTATATATTTGTAAAATGTTGTTAGAAACCCCATCGTAGCCTCACGTTTAGAAACCCCATCATGATACCTTCTAGGACATACAAAAGCGCCTTCTAGTGGTTGAATGTAGATATACGGAGTTTGAATTTTCATTGTCTCTGCCAGAGGTGATCTCGATTTTGATTGGCTAAACGAAAAATGTATAGTACTACCGTGACGTCACTTCATTCATTAATTTCTTTGCGGTTTATTTGTTTGACAAATAATGGCGTACACGTAGATGCGCAGACAGCAATTTTACATTAACAGTGGCTGCGTGGTAAACCCTGCAGACAAATAAATTAATTGGGGTTTCACCTCTAGAAACCAGCAGACGAAACCGTTAAAAAAGACTCTTTCGAGTAGACCATTACAATGGCAAACACAATAGTTTCTAGGACATACGGGTCCTTGGAGAAAGCCAGACGAAGTGCTAGACAAGCTTTTTACTTTATAAAATATAACTGAATAAAAGCATTAAAAATCTTCAAAATGGCAGAGTGTATAGTATAGACCTTAATGTACCGATATGTGAACAAATATTATGAAGAATTTGATATTTAAGGGCTTAAACGGCCCTTTTAAAATCGCGACCGCAACTCAGTACATAACTCGAATCAAAGATTCGACTAAAAAAGGAAAACTACATATACACACACAGGCTTCATTTAATATGGGCGTGGTGCATGACAAGTATTGAATAGAATATACACTTAGAATATACACATAGGACATAGCCAAAGAACATGAGTTTAACATAAAGTACAGTTTTGACATAAACAAGCAAATTACGATAACATACACATGTTTGTCATCAGAGTTATGTTTCTTGAAAATGAAAATATAATCCATATTAAAAAAATTATTCAAAGTACACAGAGTAACTGTAATATACATTCAATAATATAATGGAATTTTTTTCTTCTTTATAATGCAATTATAATTAACAAAACACACACTATTGTTAGTAAACTACTCATTAACTTAATATATTGATTTATGTATCATTATGTATGTACAAAGTAATGATAAATTAATTAAACAAGAATGAAATTTGTTGCAGCCTACGTTTGCTAGCTGCAAAGCAATCAGAAACACAAGTAGTTCAATAGATTACTGTACAATTCATGCAAAATACAGAGACCAAAAAAATCAAGTGATCTCCAGAAGAAAGAGCATTGGAGAGATCGTGCTTAAAAGTTGTGCAACCTGTCATAAACTCTTCTCTATCTTTCAGCGTTTTTTTAACATCCAGAATTTGTAATAGCCATGCAGTCATTATAACACACAAGGGTTCTATCTAGGAAAACCAGACCAAATATGTTGACTGACTGAGTGCAAACTAGTGAATCAGGTACTTTCACGATTATTTAAATTCTGTGCATTCTCAGGAATGATGCATAAGTTCAAGCCTGACCTGGTTACCTAACATTTATTATTAACAAAATTTTCCTGGTTTTGACAAAAATTTCAGCTTTTATTTTTGACAAATTTCTCTTCATCAACAGCCCCATTTTACAGTATTAATATTCAGGCTGTTTTTTTAGTACACATAGTGATGTTTTACATTTAGAGTGAAATAATATACAACTTAAATATAACCAAAAAAAGTATATACTTTTTGTGTTGAACTACCAGTTAAAAGATTTCTTTCATCATAACTATATGCAAATATTAGAATTGTAACTACAAGGACTGGAAGAGTGAAACTACACAGTGAGAATTTATACAATATGTGTATTTAATCTTGTAGATATTACTCAATCTAAGTGAAAATTTATACAACATGTGTATTCAATCTTCTAGCTAATACTCAATCCAATACAAAAGTATTCAAAATCTATATATTTTTTTCTGAAAAAGGCAAGTATTCTACATAATATACAATATTTCACACAAACATCTAACACAAGACATAAATTTGTATTATCCTTTAATTAAATAGTTAGAAAGATATACATGCTGAAAATCAAAGAGTAGTGAAACTTAAGGGAAACAAATCTGAAATATAAAACAATATGTGAACTTTATGCAAAATGTATTAGGGAGAAAGCATACACTTTTTTTCTGATGAACAAAGCAGTTACCACAACATGTTGATTTCTGCCATCAAAACTACCCATAGATAATAAAAACATACTTAAAGTCAGGAGAATAGTGAATCTATTGAGTGAAGCTTTTATACAATATGTATATTCAATGTTCTTGATCCTTTGGTCCATCAAGTAAAGACTTATTCAACATAATTTTCATATATTACAAACAGACCTATATCACAACACTTTGCTTCTTATAATAATATACTCATGATATTAAACATGATAAAATTATTGAAGACTAAGAAGTGAACAAGTTAATATGTATTCTTTCCACACACCAAATACTCAACATAATGGAAAGACATTGAACAGAAGATACTCAATCTATTATCATATGATTATACCGTAAAGAAAGATATACAAAGAATAGTAAAATCTAAGAGTAAAACATATAAATTTAAGATGGCAAAATTGACCAGTGAGGGAAGCCATTCCTGTCCGTTGACTTGTGAGACATTCTTGACATATACGTGTATGTTGGGGGACTATAATAGGTATCCAATCTCCCCTGATGCAAAATTATCACAAATTTAGGGTTTTTCCCTTTAAAATTTAAATATCTCACTGGTAGAGTCAATAATACACCGTCTTTATTGTAAAATCATGTCACAAAATGTTATTAACTCTGGTACAACTGGCTGTTGACCACCACTCGATGAATGTAAACAAAAATTCTCCATAACAGTTGTAACATCAAACTTGTGTAATTAACAGTGAGCTAAGTAAATATAAGATAAACTCTTACTCAGGAACAAGCACAAATATATAAACACAATATATGGTATTCATCTTCATATAGCTGTACAGGCATTATAGAAATAGAATTACAATCACAAAAATAATGAAGCCATACAGTGAAGCTATTACATACATATTATTTTACATATTATATCCATTTTAACATTTTTGTTCATCTATAACTTTCATGAAATATGCACTTATCAAAGTAGGTTCTCTTTCCAATGAACAAGTGAATTAAATGACATGAAAATCACAATCACAGGAACAGTGAATTACCAAAGTAAAACGCTCATATATCTTTAATATTTTGACTTTCCACTGTTTTTTATTGAAGAAGTACTTAATGCAAGATGTACATTCTGTCCTACTGAGCACCTGTTAGAATATTTAAATACATAGATTTGAACTCATTTCAGTGCATTGTGATCACCGAACATACTTGTGATTACACATATTTTATCATCCTCGCTAGATGTGGTGATCAATACATCATCTGATGCTCACCACATCATCTGGTGATCATGACTAAAGAGGATTGTGATCACATTATTTGTGCTCACGACTTATTTTGTTGTGATCACCAAATGATTTCATCACGACATTATTGATACTTTACTCATTCTCACAAGATCCTCTTGCGCTCACGAGATCTTCTGGTGAGCACCACACAATAATCTCTGATCAATATTTCTACTGAACAAATAATCAAAATAATATGTACTCTTCTTAATGAACAAGTACAGTTATCCTAATGAACGAATGTTTTCTGAATATAATAAGTATTTTACCATAACATACTTTATTTTGATTAGTATCATTATATAAGTGCAAAATAATCATAGAACACAACTATACTTACATAGAAACAGTATATTATTTACACTATATCAAAATGATTTGTAAGTTCCTATTCTTTCTGCTGAACAAGTAATAAAAACAAGGTAAGCATACATTATAACTACAATTCCAAATTGTAACAAGTCTTAAAGTTTGAAAACTAGAACAAGGTAAAAATACATCACTTAATCAGTGTTTTAATACAGAGAAAGCAAATACATGTTTCTTCATCCTTTGCAAGGCCTCCAGTCCCTGAAATAAAAAAGAAAAAAAAATTAAAACTTCAAACATCCACCAGTCTACTAACAAATAGCAGGAAATTCTAATGCTAACTTTTAGAGCGCTTAATCTCAACAAAAAAATAACAGACCTCCAAGTCTCAAAAATATCCTATTTCAATACTCACAGCATATTGAAAGAGGTCAACCTCAGTGAGACCCAAGATAAATGAAGGGACTACAGTTGATGTCCTTTGAGAAAAAGATAATGCTAATGTAAGTTTCTCAAGGAGGCTACAGAAGAGAAAACACAAACCAAACCAGGTAACCCATTCCACCCTCTTGGGGCATAAAAAGATTTGAACGAGATTTGGGTAATAACATCATTCCACGTTTTTTAACAATTCCATCTTTTATTTTGATTATAGTACACAACAACACTATTTATGGGAGATGGGGGCTTGCCCCTATTTTCTAACTCTGCTAATTTAATTTGATATTTCCTTGACAATTTCCTGTGTTTCTAAAATATGGTCGATCCTGTACCGGTAAAGTAAATTTGCCTAAAAACTTTAACCAAATTGCTTGATATATGAATGGACAAACAAAACTACAGCCCGATATGCAATATTTAACCAGACTGAAGAAACTAGTAAATTGTTGTGAGAGTCAGCAGATAATTCTCTGACCACGTAAAACATATAGTATTTGAATACTGAGCTAACGATAACTTATCACTAGTTGTCAAATTGCCGACTTGTATTTTGTTCGCTCATCCTAATTTGGTAAAATGTATAGTCACCTACCAATATGAGCCTAACTTTTAATGTAAATATGTCTATGCAAAATTGTAGAGATTTTAAACTCAATTTTACCCCTAATTATACCTAGTTCTCACTTTACCTTGCTACAGTCACAAGCTACAACCAAACAGGCTTGTTTACTATTTTTTCTGGTTCCATCTGCCTAGTATCTTGGTAGGATATTTGTATTGGTATTCAACACAAGTCGGAAAACATTTTGCATTTAGGTCTGCTTTTTTAAATGTCTGTAATACCTTGACAGCTTGTGCAGAGATATATGTACCTGTAAGAGGGGGCTGGATACTCAGGGACGTTCTTTCTCCAACATATTTTTAATTCCAAGATACAAAGGGTCTCTTTGTCGAAGCATTAAAGAGCAAAGTCCTTAAGTGAAAAGCAAATATGAACAGATAAAACCTTAAAGGTGTATATTCATATTTCAAAAGTGCTCTAATTTTACTCTATCTGCATTGACAAGTACTTATAATACCCACATAAGTAAAAAGTTTGGTAGAAACAACTTGTGAAAATATAGAGAACAGATGTTTTGTTTCAATTTTTCACAAAATTCGGTCCGAAAATTGTAGATGGGGTCTATTGGTGTGGTCTGCTTTTATGTCAAAACAACACACACAAAGTAATTATTTTCTTGTTGGTGTTGCAACATTTTCCCATCCCTTTACTTAACCCACAATTGCAAGACCTATACAGTGTACACATGTATGGGACTTGTAATGTCTGAAATCCAATTTGCTACAATACTCCAGAGGGGGAGGGGTTCAGGTGGTTTGAACCCCCTCCTTGAAAAATGTAAAGGGGGTTCAACAGTGAACCCAAACCCACAGAAACAAATTCAAAGTTGAAGATCCAGCACTGAATCCAGATTCATTCAAAATATCACTATGAACCCTATTCTTACTCAAATCTGGATTCACACCAGTGTGTTTACATCTGTCTGAGTCTGATTTGCAACATCAGACATCTAATTTGCAACAGCAATAGTTCTTTTTTGCTCTGGGAGGGATAAAAGTCAAACGACAATTAAAATCTCAGTTACTATCCCCTTTTCCTGCAAATCAGATGTCATAAGCAATGTATATGAGCACTTAGACGAAGACCAGATGTTGAATCCAAATCAGTCAATCAATACTGATCGATATCCTACATTTAAAGTAAGGGGTGACACAGTGGCCCAGTGGTAATACACTGGCCTCCCACATCTGTGGTCAGCAGTTCAAACCCCGGGCCTTATGTGGGAAAGTTGGTAGGAGGTTACCATTGGTCGGCAGTTTACAGTACAGAACCTTGACCAACTATATGTACTGGTTTCCTCTGTCCACCAAACTACCCATCGTGATATGACCTGTACAGTTTTAAAAGCGTCATAAAACCCCCAAATAAATAAATACATTTAAAGTTACCCATTCATTTCCGGCAGTTTATAAACTTGCGACATCTAGTGAGAATTTCCTTAGTTAATTCTCTGGCTTTGGAGGCGTGATGTTCTTTGTATACATCGTGAGGAATTCTCCCTGCATTGTGCATATCTGGATACCTCATGTTTGAATAACCTACAATAGTTTTCAAATATTCACAACCATAATAATAAACAAGGCCTGAAGCTGGCTATGAATCTCAAACTGATTGGTCAGCACTCACCTATCAATTCCTTAATAAATCTTTAACTAGAGGATCGCTCGCAAAAAAAAAAGATAATGTTTTTGCATAGCAAAAACAAAGCGTCCCGAAAAGGATATAAAGGTGAGTGCTAAAGTATTAAGAAAATGCTTCGTTTCTAGCCTTATAATGTTGTGGCAACCAAAGTCGGCGCAGTCTGCTCTATCTAGCACGGTTTTCAAGATATAAGCATTTTTGTGTTTTGCAAAAAATAAAAAAATTAAAAATGTCCGCTATATTTGGCGAGACAAAAATATTTTGAAAATTGGCATGGCTACTCTGCAGAGATACCCAGCAGGTCCAAAATTTTGTTGAGTTCGCTCCATATAGCACGGTTTTCGAGATATAAGCATTTTTGTGTTTTGCAAAAACTTTGAAAATTCAAAATGGCCACCATTTTTGGAGAGACAAAAATTTTTGTCAAGACCACTGCCGCGGTGTGTATCTCCCGCCGAGCATTAAAGCAGAAGAAATAGCTTTTCCGAGATATTCACAATTTTTCATTTTCGTGTGTGAAAGCTCTTCCAAAAGTAGGTGAATGAGTTATTTGAGAAAAATTGGCTATCTGCAATACTATTAAGAGATAATTCACATTTACTCATTTTGGGTAGGTGAATAATTATCTATGGGTCTGAAACTTCTGTGAGATTCTGTATTTTATGTGCATTTAGGGTTTATTTTAAAAAAGTAAATAATTTTATGTTGAACCAACATTTCTCCCTTAGCCTACACATGTATATATTTGTATTAATCATTATGACTTCCTGTACACACTGACAGTTAATCTATGTAATGTGTAGACCAGGATTCTTCAAAACATGTTATAATTGTTTCTAAAAGTTTATAGTGCACTAGCTGCAATATTCCACTGTCATAAACAGTCACTAGATTAAAGAACAACAAAAACAGGAAATATGTTAGTAATACAATAATTTCATCATAACTACAGCTTTCAACCCCCATATGTACTCTATGACTTCTTAGTGGTGACCACACAGTTATAAGAAAACAGATGCTTTGATATTATTGATACAGTTCAGGATATAATATCAGGAAGTCTTTCCCATTAATTATTATTGCTCATACAGTAAGTGGGATCCAGAAATGACTGTCACTCTTTCCTGTACTAAACTATATAAGCCTTTACAAAATCTGAGATTTTGGAGATTGAACTAATAAGTTGCTAAAGACAGGTTGAACTGCTGATCTGTGGAATGGTTTTCTGTGTTACATCAGTTCTATGAACCTAACACAGAACAATCAAACTACTTAAAGCAGCAACCTCTATATATGTTAATATTTCAACTACACAAGTTTGACTTCATAATTCAAGAAATACAAATTCAATGGAAGTTCAATGATAACAGTGAATTATAGTTTTATTTTTATGTGATTCTATTATCCGAATAAAGAACATTATCTACAATTTTGGAATTATTTTTACACCCCCTGTGATGAGCGGCAGACAACACTCACCCCCACATAGACTAAAATAGTCACCGCTCATAGTTGGTGAGAGATGCTAAAGAACCATTCTCTGGCATACAATTTACGATCAACCACCCAGCAGACGGATCCAGACACTACAGACTCATCAGAAGGAGAACAACAGTTGGACAATTTGTCACAGCCTACATCAGCAAACTCCCCAGAGCCCGACTTGGAGAATTTTTCACAGTCTACATCTGAGACTTCCCCTGAGAGCTTCAACATGGCTTCCAACCTCAACCTAGAAGCATTTAATGGTCTGGAGGACAGTGATCGGTGGTTGAAACGATTTCACCAATACTCTTCTGCACTTGGACTGACTGATGCTCAGAAGAAGGCCATGTTTTGTTTTCACCTCACTGGCCGGGCAGCTGATTGGTTGGACACTCACTCACAGGACGCAGAAGATACTTTTCAGCAGCTGGAAGAAGCATTCACTGCCCACTTCAAAAAGAGTGAAACAACTAAGCTGCATGACATTGCTTCCATATGGACCACCAAACAAGACCCCAGTGAACCCCTGCCGCACTACATCAACAAGCTCATCAAGTTGGCCGCCAACAGCATACCAGACAACCAACTGATTTTTGCCGCCACTCGAGGGATGCTTCCACAATATCGGTCATACATGGTCCAGAAAGAGCCCAAGACCATTCAGGATCTTCTGAAGTGGTCACGTTGTGCTCAAGATCTGCAGCTTACTGCTCCTAGTTCCACAGACTTCAGAGATCTGCATGCTAAAGTGGACTACCTAACACACAAGCTCATTCCATCCACAAACAAACAGTGCTTGTGAACGTTACAACTCTTTCATTGCTCAAACTCTCCGTGCATACATCAATAAATCACAAACCAACTGGCCTGAGTTACTTCCAGGAATTCTCATGGCATTCCGACTCACACCTGCCAAAGGCTCCAAATTTGCACCCCACAAACTGTTATTTGGAAGGGACATGAACCTGCCCTTTGATACAACAGTACCTCCTTTCAACAATATGGTGAAAGACCATGCACAATACTTTCAGGAAGTCTTACATCAACTCAAGCTTGCGGAAGAACTAGCAACTACAAACATAAAGGCCAGCAAGGAGGACTATAAAGCCCAATATGACAAACACACTGGAAACCCAACTTTTCGACCAGGTGATCTGGTTCTCCTGCTCAATCAGAAAACCAAACCAGGGTTGTCCCCAAAGCTTACTGACAAATATACAGGTCCTTACTACATCACCCTTACAGGTCCAAATGACACTTACAAACTGAACTCAGTAGAAAACAACAAACCCATGAAGTCCCTTGTTCATGTTAATCGCTTAAAAAAGTACAACGATCCAAAAGACCGCCTTACTACCTTACCCACAACACCACAACCTGTTCAACAACCCTCATCTCAACCTTCACACACTGAAACAAATACAGATTATCACCAAGTAGAAAAGATATTAGCTACAAAGAAACGTTCCGGTAAGCAGATCTACAAAGTTAAATGGTCAAATCCCCAGCTCCCCAAGGAATGGCTACCAGCAGAAGACATTTCTCCACAACTAATTAGAGAATACCATGTCACAAGAACCATGAAAGGTACGAAACGGAAACGAAAACAAACACGTCCATTCACTTAGTATCAATCGTATAGCTGACATTTTTCTTTTTGTGCATTTAAAATCCCCATTTCAAAGAAATACTGGCACAGGTCTCACTTTTGTTTTACACATGGGCTGGTCCCAATGGTAGGTTTAATTGTCACTTGTCCCAGTATATCTGTGTTATTATTCTGATGGCCCTGATGACTGCAGCTGATGGGACTTCAGCAATAACAAACTACACTAACAACACTATCACCTATTACTGACCATTTCTTACTCAATTCAGTACTTTTGATTCAGTGTTTGAGCCATTGAAGTTTTTATGCCTCTTACATTTTGCATTTCTTATTTACTTTATGGGTGGTTGTACTATCTTATAATCATCACAGTGGCATACAGAGGACTGTGAAGTGTTACAGCAATTGAGGTGGACAGACTTTAATTCTTGTACATAATGACTCATACATTTACGAACTGCTACATCATTTTCTTCTTATTGCGTAATGTATTTGTTAAAATATTTCTGCATGTTACAAGCTATGTTTTAGCTCAAGGTGGTACCTCAATTCATACCACATTGTTTACTACTACTGCTGCTACTACTGTGTTTCTCTTCAATGTTTGCATCTTGGCTGTACAGCATATATTATCAGTCAGGTTGACTACTGCAGTTCTTTATAAGTGGTTATAAATCTTACCTATTTCTTTTTCTTTTGTATATATGTAATGTTTCATACAATTTAGTGTTAAATTTCTAGTTACCCAGAAGTGGAGACCACTTCTACTATAGGGGAGGATAATGTGAGATTCTGTATTTTATGTGCATTTAGCGTTTATTTTAAAAAAGTAAATAATTTTATGTTGAACCAACATTTCTCCCTTAGCCTACACATGTATATATTTGTATTAATCATTATGACTTCCTGTACACACTGACAGTTAATCTATGTAATGTGTAGACCAGGATTCTTCAAAACATGTTATAATTGTTTCTAAAAGTTTATAGTGCACTAGCTGCAATATTCCACTGTCATAAACAGTCACTAGATTAAAGAACAACAAAAACAGGAAATATGTTAGTAATACAATAATTTCATCATAACTACAGCTTTCAACCCCCATATGTACTCTATGACTTCTTAGTGGTGACCACACAGTTATAAGAAAACAGATGCTTTGATGTTATTGATACAGTTCAGGATATAATATCAGGAAGTCTTTCCCATTAATTATTATTGCTCATACAGTAAGTGGGATCCAGAAATGACTGTCACTCTTTCCTGTACTAAACTATATAAGCCTTTACAAAATCTGAGATTTTGGAGATTGAACTAATAAGTTGCTAAAGACAGGTTGAACTGCTGATCTGTGGAATGGTTTTCTGTGTTACATCAGTTCTATGAACCTAACACAGAACAATCAAACTACTTAAAGCAGCAACCTCTATATATGTTAATATTTCAACTACACAAGTTTGACTTCATAATTCAAGAAATACAAATTCAATGGAAGTTCAATGATAACAGTGAATTATAGTTTTATTTTTATGTGATTCTATTATCCGAATAAAGAACATTATCTACAATTTTGGAATTATTTTTACACCCCCTGTGATGAGCGGCAGACAACACTCACCCCCACATAGACTAAAATAGTCACCGCTCATAGTTGGTGAGAGATGCTAAAGAACCATTCTCTGGCATACAATTTACGATCAACCACCCAGCAGACGGATCCAGACACTACAGACTCATCAGAAGGAGAACAACAGTTGGACAATTTGTCACAGCCTACATCAGCAAACTCCCCAGAGCCCGACTTGGAGAATTTTTCACAGTCTACATCTGAGACTTCCCCTGAGAGCTTCAACATGGCTTCCAACCTCAACCTAGAAGCATTTAATGGTCTGGAGGACAGTGATCGGTGGTTGAAACGATTTCACCAATACTCTTCTGCACTTGGACTGACTGATGCTCAGAAGAAGGCCATGTTTTGTTTTCACCTCACTGGCCGGGCAGCTGATTGGTTGGACACTCACTCACAGGACGCAGAAGATACTTTTCAGCAGCTGGAAGAAGCATTCACTGCCCACTTCAAAAAGAGTGAAACAACTAAGCTGCATGACATTGCTTCCATATGGACCACCAAACAAGACCCCAGTGAACCCCTGCCGCACTACATCAACAAGCTCATCAAGTTGGCCGCCAACAGCATACCAGACAACCAACTGATTTTTGCCGCCACTCGAGGGATGCTTCCACAATATCAGTCATACATGGTCCAGAAAGAGCCCAAGACCATTCAGGATCTTCTGAAGTGGTCACGTTGTGCTCAAGATCTGCAGCTTACTGCTCCTAGTTCCACAGACTTCAGAGATCTGCATGCTAAAGTGGACTACCTAACACACAAGCTCATTCCATCCACAAACAAACAGTGCTTGTGAACGTTACAACTCTTTCATTGCTCAAACTCTCCGTGCATACATCAATAAATCACAAACCAACTGGCCTGAGTTACTTCCAGGAATTCTCATGGCATTCCGACTCACACCTGCCAAAGGCTCCAAATTTGCACCCCACAAACTGTTATTTGGAAGGGACATGAACCTGCCCTTTGATACAACAGTACCTCCTTTCAACAATATGGTGAAAGACCATGCACAATACTTTCAGGAAGTCTTACATCAACTCAAGCTTGCGGAAGAACTAGCAACTACAAACATAAAGGCCAGCAAGGAGGACTATAAAGCCCAATATGACAAACACACTGGAAACCCAACTTTTCGACCAGGTGATCTGGTTCTCCTGCTTAATCAGAAAACCAAACCAGGGTTGTCCCCAAAGCTTACTGACAAATATACAGGTCCTTACTACATCACCCTTACAGGTCCAAATGACACTTACAAACTGAACTCAGTAGAAAACAACAAACCCATGAAGTCCCTTGTTCATGTTAATCGCTTAAAAAAGTACAACGATCCAAAAGACCGCCTTACTACCTTACCCACAACACCACAACCTGTTCAACAACCCTCATCTCAACCTTCACACACTGAAACAAATACAGATTATCACCAAGTAGAAAAGATATTAGCTACAAAGAAACGTTCCGGTAAGCAGATCTACAAAGTTAAATGGTCAAATCCCCAGCTCCCCAAGGAATGGCTACCAGCAGAAGACATTTCTCCACAACTAATTAGAGAATACCATGTCACAAGAACCATGAAAGGTACGAAACGGAAACGAAAACAAACACGTCCATTCACTTAGTATCAATCGTATAGCTGACATTTTTCTTTTTGTGCATTTAAAATCCCCATTTCAAAGAAATACTGGCACAGGTCTCACTTTTGTTTTACACATGGGCTGGTCCCAATGGTAGGTTTAATTGTCACTTGTCCCAGTATATCTGTGTTATTATTCTGATGGCCCTGATGACTGCAGCTGATGGGACTTCAGCAATAACAAACTACACTAACAACACTATCACCTATTACTGACCATTTCTTACTCAATTCAGTACTTTTGATTCAGTGTTTGAGCCATTGAAGTTTTTATGCCTCTTACATTTTGCATTTCTTATTTACTTTATGGGTGGTTGTACTATCTTATAATCATCACAGTGGCATACAGAGGACTGTGAAGTGTTACAGCAATTGAGGTGGACAGACTTTAATTCTTGTACATAATGACTCATACATTTACGAACTGCTACATCATTTTCTTCTTATTGCGTAATGTATTTGTTAAAATATTTCTGCATGTTACAAGCTATGTTTTAGCTCAAGGTGGTACCTCAATTCATACCACATTGTTTACTACTACTGCTGCTACTACTGTGTTTCTCTTCAATGTTTGCATCTTGGCTGTACAGCATATATTATCAGTCAGGTGACTACTGCAGTTCTTTATAAGTGGTTATAAATCTTACCTATTTCTTTTTCTTTTGTATATATGTAATGTTTCATACAATTTAGTGTTAAATTTCTAGTTACCCAGAAGTGGAGACCACTTCTACTATAGGGGAGGATAATGTGAGATTCTGTATTTTATGTGCATTTAGGGTTTATTTTAAAAAAGTAAATAATTTTATGTTGAACCAACATTTCTCCCTTAGCCTACACATGTATATATTTGTATTAATCATTATGACTTCCTGTACACACTGACAGTTAATCTATGTAATGTGTAGACCAGGATTCTTCAAAACATGTTATAATTGTTTCTAAAAGTTTATAGTGCACTAGCTGCAATATTCCACTGTCATAAACAGTCACTAGATTAAAGAACAACAAAAACAGGAAATATGTTAGTAATACAATAATTTCATCATAACTACAGCTTTCAACCCCCATATGTACTCTATGACTTCTTAGTGGTGACCACACAGTTATAAGAAAACAGATGCTTTGATGTTATTGATACAGTTCAGGATATAATATCAGGAAGTCTTTCCCATTAATTATTATTGCTCATACAGTAAGTGGGATCCAGAAATGACTGTCACTCTTTCCTGTACTAAACTATATAAGCCTTTACAAAATCTGAGATTTTGGAGATTGAACTAATAAGTTGCTAAAGACAGGTTGAACTGCTGATCTGTGGAATGGTTTTCTGTGTTACATCAGTTCTATGAACCTAACACAGAACAATCAAACTACTTAAAGCAGCAACCTCTATATATGTTAATATTTCAACTACACAAGTTTGACTTCATAATTCAAGAAATACAAATTCAATGGAAGTTCAATGATAACAGTGAATTATAGTTTTATTTTTATGTGATTCTATTATCCGAATAAAGAACATTATCTACAATTTTGGAATTATTTTTACACCCCCTGTGATGAGCGGCAGACAACACTCACCCCCACATAGACTAAAATAGTCACCGCTCATACTTCAACAAGTGAAAGCTCTCCCAAAAGTAGGTGAATGAGTTATTTGAGAAAAATTGGCTATCTGCAATACTTTTAGAGATAATTCGCATTTACTCATTTTGAGTAGGTGAGTAATTAGCTATGGGTCTGAAACTTCACCATGTGAAAGCTCTCCCACAAGTAGATGAATGAGTATTTGATAAAAATTGGGTATCCGCAATACTTTTACAGATAATTAGCATTTACTCATTTTGAGTAGGTGAATAAATAGCTATGGGTCTGAAACTTCACCAAGTGAAAGCTCTGCCAAAAGTAGGTGAATGAGTTATTTGAGAAAAATTGGCTATCTGCAATACTTTTAGAGATAATTCGCATTTACTCATTTTGAGTAGGTGAGTAATTAGCTATGGGTCTGAAACTTCACCAAGTGAAAGCTCTCCCAAAAGTAGGTGAATGAGTTATTTGAGAAAAATTGGCTATCTGCAATACTTTTAGAGATAATTCGCATTTACTCATTTTCAGTAGGTGAGTAATTAGCTATGGGTCTGAAACTTCACCAAGTGAAAGCTCTCCCAAAAGTAGGTGAATGATTAATTTGAGAAAAATTGGCTATCTGCAATACTTTTAGAGATAATTCGCATTTACTCATTTTGAGTAGGTGAGTAATTAGCTATGGGTCTGAAACTTCACCAAGTGAAAGCTCTGCCAAAAGTAGGTGAATGAGTTATTTGAGAAAAATTGGCTATCTGCAATACTTTTAGAGATAATTCGCATTTACTCATTTTGAGTAGGTGAGTAATTAGCTATGGGTCTGAAACTTCACCAAGTGAAAGCTCTCCCAAAAGTAGGTGAATGAGTTATTTGAGAAAAATTGGCTATCTGCAATACTTTTAGAGATAATTCGCATTTACTCATTTTCAGTAGGTGAGTAATTAGCTATGGGTCTGAAACTTCACCAAGTGAAAGCTCTCCCAAAAGTAGGTGAATGATTAATTTGAGAAAAATTGGCTATCTGCAATACTTTTAGAGATAATTCGCATTTACTCATTTTGAGTAGGTGAGTAATTAGCTATGGGTCTGAAACTTCACCAAGTGAAAGCTCTCCCAAAAGTAGGTGAATGAGTTATTTGAGAAAAATTGGCTATCTGCAATACTTTTAGAGATAATTCGCATTTACTCATTTTGAGTAGGTGAGTAATACTTTTAGAGATAATTCGCATTTACTCATTTTGAGTAGGTGAGTAATTAGCTATGGGTCTGAAACTTCACAGAGTGAAAGCTCTCCCAAAAGTAGGTGAATGACTTATTTGAGAAAAATTGGCTATCTGCAATACTTTTAGAGATAATTCGCATTTACTCATTTTGAGTAGGTGAGTAATTAGCTATGGGTCTGAAACTTCACCAAGTGAAAGCTCTCCCAAAAGTAGGTGAATGAGTTATTTGAGAAAAATTGGCTATCTGCAATACTTTTAGAGATAATTCACATTTACTCATTTTCAGTAGGTGAGTAATTAGCTATGGGTCTGAAACTTCACAGAGTGAAAGCTCTGCCAAAAGTAGGTGAATGAGTTATTTGAGAAAAATTGGCTATCTGCAATACTTTTAGAGATAATTCGCATTTACTCATTTTGAGTAGGTGAGTAATTAGCTATGGGTCTGAAACTTCACCAAGTGAAAGCTCTCCCAAAAGTAGGTGAATGATTAATTTGACAAAAATTGGCTATCTGCAATACTTTTAGAGATAATTCGCATTTACTCATTTTGAGTAGGTGAGTAATTAGCTATGGGTCTGAAACTTCACAGAGTGAAAGCTCTCCCAAAAGTAGGTGAATGAGTTATTTGAGAAAAAATGGCTGTCTGCAATACTTTTAGAGATAATTCGCATTTACTCATTTTGAGTAGGTGAGTAATTAGCTATGGGTCTGAAACTTCACCAAGTGAAAGCTCTCCCAAAAGTAGGTGAATGATTTATTTGAGAAAAATTGGCTATCTGCAATACTTTTAGAGATAATTCGCATTTACTCATTTAGAGTAGGTGAGTAATTAGCTATGGGTCTGAAACTTCACCATGTGAAAGCTCTCCCACAAGTAGATGAATGAGTTATTTGATAAAAATTGGGTATCCGCAATACTTTTACAGATAATTAGCATTTACTCATTTTGAGTAGGTAAATAATTAGCTATGGGTCTGAAACTTCAACATGTGAAAGCTCTCCCAAAAGTAGGTGAATGAGTTATTTCAGAAAAATTGGCTATCTGCAATACTTTTAAGAGATAATTCGCATTTACTCATTTAGAGTAGGTGAGTAATCATCTACGGGTCTGAAACTTCACCATGTGAAAGCTCTCCCAAAAGTACATGAATGAGTTATTTGATAAAAATTTGGTATCTGCAATAGGTTTTGAGATAATTAGCATTTACTCATTTTGAGTAGGTGAATAATTATCTATGGGTCTGAAACTTCACCAAGTGAAAGCTCTCCCAAAAGTAGGTGAATGATTAATTTGACAAAAATTGGCTATCTGCAATACTTTTAGAGATAATTCGCATTTACTCATTTTGAGTAGGTGAGTAATTAGCTATGGGTCTGAAACTTCACCAAGTGAAAGCTCTCCCAAAAGTAGGTGAATGAGTTATTTGAGAAAAATTGGCTGTCTGCAATACTTTTAGAGATAATTCGCATTTACTCATTTTGAGTAGGTGAGTAATTAGCTATGGGTCTGAAACTTCACCAAGTGAAAGCTCTGCCAAAAGTAGGTGAATGAGTTATTTGAGAAAAATTGGCTATCTGCAATACTTTTAGAGATAATTCGCATTTACTCATTTTGAGTAGGTGAGTAATTAGCTATGGGTCTGAAACTTCACCAAGTGAAAGCTCTCCCAAAAGTAGGTGAATGAGTTATTTGAGAAAAATTGGCTATCTGCAATACTTTTAGAGATAATTCGCATTTACTCATTTTCAGTAGGTGAGTAATTAGCTATGGGTCTGAAACTTCACCAAGTGAAAGCTCTCCCAAAAGTAGGTGAATGATTAATTTGAGAAAAATTGGCTATCTGCAATACTTTTAGAGATAATTCGCATTTACTCATTTTGAGTAGGTGAGTAATTAGCTATGGGTCTGAAACTTCACCAAGTGAAAGCTCTCCCAAAAGTAGGTGAATGAGTTATTTGAGAAAAATTGGCTATCTGCAATACTTTTAGAGATAATTCGCATTTACTCATTTTGAGTAGGTGAGTAATACTTTTAGAGATAATTCGCATTTACTCATTTTGAGTAGGTGAGTAATTAGCTATGGGTCTGAAACTTCACAGAGTGAAAGCTCTCCCAAAAGTAGGTGAATGACTTATTTGAGAAAAATTGGCTATCTGCAATACTTTTAGAGATAATTCGCATTTACTCATTTTGAGTAGGTGAGTAATTAGCTATGGGTCTGAAACTTCACCAAGTGAAAGCTCTCCCAAAAGTAGGTGAATGAGTTATTTGAGAAAAATTGGCTATCTGCAATACTTTTAGAGATAATTCACATTTACTCATTTTCAGTAGGTGAGTAATTAGCTATGGGTCTGAAACTTCACAGAGTGAAAGCTCTGCCAAAAGTAGGTGAATGAGTTATTTGAGAAAAATTGGCTATCTGCAATACTTTTAGAGATAATTCGCATTTACTCATTTTGAGTAGGTGAGTAATTAGCTATGGGTCTGAAACTTCACCAAGTGAAAGCTCTCCCAAAAGTAGGTGAATGATTAATTTGACAAAAATTGGCTATCTGCAATACTTTTAGAGATAATTCGCATTTACTCATTTTGAGTAGGTGAGTAATTAGCTATGGGTCTGAAACTTCACAGAGTGAAAGCTCTCCCAAAAGTAGGTGAATGAGTTATTTGAGAAAAAATGGCTGTCTGCAATACTTTTAGAGATAATTCGCATTTACTCATTTTGAGTAGGTGAGTAATTAGCTATGGGTCTGAAACTTCACCAAGTGAAAGCTCTCCCAAAAGTAGGTGAATGATTTATTTGAGAAAAATTGGCTATCTGCAATACTTTTAGAGATAATTCGCATTTACTCATTTAGAGTAGGTGAGTAATTAGCTATGGGTCTGAAACTTCACCATGTGAAAGCTCTCCCACAAGTAGATGAATGAGTTATTTGATAAAAATTGGGTATCCGCAATACTTTTACAGATAATTAGCATTTACTCATTTTGAGTAGGTAAATAATTAGCTATGGGTCTGAAACTTCAACATGTGAAAGCTCTCCCAAAAGTAGGTGAATGAGTTATTTCAGAAAAATTGGCTATCTGCAATACTTTTAAGAGATAATTCGCATTTACTCATTTAGAGTAGGTGAGTAATCATCTACGGGTCTGAAACTTCACCATGTGAAAGCTCTCCCAAAAGTACATGAATGAGTTATTTGATAAAAATTTGGTATCTGCAATAGGTTTTGAGATAATTAGCATTTACTCATTTTGAGTAGGTGAATAATTATCTATGGGTCTGAAACTTCACCAAGTGAAAGCTCTCCCAAAAGTAGGTGAATGATTAATTTGACAAAAATTGGCTATCTGCAATACTTTTAGAGATAATTCGCATTTACTCATTTTGAGTAGGTGAGTAATTAGCTATGGGTCTGAAACTTCACCAAGTGAAAGCTCTCCCAAAAGTAGGTGAATGAGTTATTTGAGAAAAATTGGCTGTCTGCAATACTTTTAGAGATAATTCGCATTTACTCATTTTGAGTAGGTGAGTAATTAGCTATGGGTCTGAAACTTCACCATGTGAAAGCTCTCCCAAAAGTACATGAATGAGTTATTTGATAAAAATTTGGTATCTGCAATAGGTTTTGAGATAATTAGCATTTACTCATTTTGAGTAGGTGAATAATTATCTATGGGTCTGAAACTTCACCAAGTGAAAGCTCTCCCAAAAGTAGGTGAATGATTAATTTGACAAAAATTGGCTATCTGCAATACTTTTAGAGATAATTCGCATTTACTCATTTTGAGTAGGTGAGTAATTAGCTATGGGTCTGAAACTTCACCAAGTGAAAGCTCTCCCAAAAGTAGGTGAATGAGTTATTTGAGAAAAATTGGCTGTCTGCAATACTTTTAGAGATAATTCGCATTTACTCATTTTGAGTAGGTGAGTAATTAGCTATGGGTCTGAAACTTCACCAAGTGAAAGCTCTCCCAAAAGTAGGTGAATGATTTATTTGAGAAAAATTGGCTATCTGCAATACTTTTAGAGATAATTCGCATTTACTCATTTTGAGTAGGTGAGTAATTAGCTATGGGTCTGAAACTTCACCATGTGAAAGCTCTCCCACAAGTAGATGAATGAGTTATTTGATAAAAATTGGGTATCCACAATACTTTTACAGATAATTAGCATTTACTCATTTTGAGTAGGTAAATAATTAGCTATGGGTCTGAAACTTCACCATGTGAAAGCTCTCCCAAAAGTAGGTGAATGAGTTATTTGAGAAAAATTGGCTATCTGCAATACTTTTAAGAGATAATTCGCATTTACTCATTTAGAGTAGGTGAGTAATCATCTACGGGTCTGAAACTTCACCATGTGAAAGCTCTCCCAAAAGTACATGAACGAGTTATTTGATAAAAATTGGGTATCTGCAATAGGTTTTGAGATAATTAGCATTTACTCATTTTGAGTAGGTGAGTAATTAGCTACGGGTCTGAAACTTCACCAAGTGAAAGCTCTTCCAAAAGTAGGTGAATGAGTTATTTGAGAAAAATTGGCCATCTGCAATACTTTTAGAGATAATTCGCATTTACTCATTTTGAGTAGGTGAGTAATTAGCTATGGGTCTGAAACTTCACCAAGTGAAAGCTCTCCCAAAAGTAGGTGAATGAGTTATTTGAGAAAAAATGGCTGTCTGCAATACTTTTAGAGATAATTCGCATTTACTCATTTTGAGTAGGTGAGTAATTAGCTATGGGTCTGAAACTTCACCAAGTGAAAGCTCTCCCAAAAGTAGGTGAATGATTTATTTGAGAAAAATTGGCTATCTGCAATACTTTTAGAGATAATTCGCATTTACTCATTTTGAGTAGGTGAGTAATTAGCTATGGGTCTGAAACTTCACCATGTGAAAGCTCTCCCACAAGTAGATGAATGAGTTATTTGATAAAAATTGGGTATCCGCAATACTTTTACAGATAATTAGCATTTACTCATTTTGAGTAGGTAAATAATTAGCTATGGGTCTGAAACTTCAACATGTGAAAGCTCTCCCAAAAGTAGGTGAATGAGTTATTTCAGAAAAATTGGCTATCTGCAATACTTTTAAGAGATAATTCGCATTTACTCATTTAGAGTAGGTGAGTAATCATCTACGGGTCTGAAACTTCACCATGTGAAAGCTCTCCCAAAAGTACATGAATGAGTTATTTGATAAAAATTTGGTATCTGCAATAGGTTTTGAGATAATTAGCATTTACTCATTTTGAGTAGGTGAATAATTATCTATGGGTCTGAAACTTCACCAAGTGAAAGCTCTCCCAAAAGTAGGTGAATGATTAATTTGACAAAAATTGGCTATCTGCAATACTTTTAGAGATAATTCGCATTTACTCATTTTGAGTAGGTGAGTAATTAGCTATGGGTCTGAAACTTCACCAAGTGAAAGCTCTCCCAAAAGTAGGTGAATGAGTTATTTGAGAAAAATTGGCTGTCTGCAATACTTTTAGAGATAATTCGCATTTACTCATTTTGAGTAGGTGAGTAATTAGCTATGGGTCTGAAACTTCACCAAGTGAAAGCTCTCCCAAAAGTAGGTGAATGATTTATTTGAGAAAAATTGGCTATCTGCAATACTTTTAGAGATAATTCGCATTTACTCATTTTGAGTAGGTGAGTAATTAGCTATGGGTCTGAAACTTCACCATGTGAAAGCTCTCCCACAAGTAGATGAATGAGTTATTTGATAAAAATTGGGTATCCACAATACTTTTACAGATAATTAGCATTTACTCATTTTGAGTAGGTAAATAATTAGCTATGGGTCTGAAACTTCACCATGTGAAAGCTCTCCCAAAAGTAGGTGAATGAGTTATTTGAGAAAAATTGGCTATCTGCAATACTTTTAAGAGATAATTCGCATTTACTCATTTAGAGTAGGTGAGTAATCATCTACGGGTCTGAAACTTCACCATGTGAAAGCTCTCCCAAAAGTACATGAACGAGTTATTTGATAAAAATTGGGTATCTGCAATAGGTTTTGAGATAATTAGCATTTACTCATTTTGAGTAGGTGAGTAATTAGCTACGGGTCTGAAACTTCACCAAGTGAAAGCTCTTCCAAAAGTAGGTGAATGAGTTATTTGAGAAAAATTGGCCATCTGCAATACTTTTAGAGGTAATTCGCATTTACTCTTTTTGAGTAGGTGAGCAATTAGCTATGGGTCTGAAACTTCACCAAGTGAAAGCTCTTTGGGATAGCTGCTCTGCAGAGATACCCTGAAGATAAAAAAATTTGTCGAAATCGCTCTATGTAGCACGGTTTTCAAAATATTAGCATTTTTGTGTTTTGCAATTTTTGCGCAAAAATTCGAAAATTCAAAATGGCCGCCATTTTTGGCAAGACAAAATTTTTTTGAAAATTGGCATGGCTACTCTGCAGAGATACCCTGTGGGTCAAAAATTTTGTCGAAATCGCTCTATCTAGCACGGTTTTCGAGATATAAGCATTTTTGTGTTTTCCTTATTTGGAAAATTCGTAATGATTAATTAATCATTAATTACTCGGCCATTTCTTGACCAATCAATGCCAAAATCTAATGATTTCCAGATTTTAATAGAATGAATGTATTTGCCAAGTTTCAGGTGAATTGATAAAATTCCTTTCAAGTTATCATCCGGACAAGCTTCCCCATCGAAAAAAGACATTTTTGGTCATGTGACCTCTCTGATTGGTTGAAATGTCACTGCAGCATATTCAAAAAAATTCCCCAAGGCTACTGCCTAAACCTGCCAAATTTGAAAAGAATCCGCCTAACGGTTACAGAGTTATAAGGAAAACAAAATGCGGAGCCGCCGGAGCCTGAAGCTCTCCCATACACAAACAAGCGTCCCTTGCGGGACGCTTAATAATTCTGAAACTCTGTCATTTGTCCAAGTAACTTAGCTAACGAATCCTATTTATTATCTCCCGCCTGTGGCCGAAGGCCGAGGTCGGGAGATTATAAAACGTCTTCCGTCCGTCCGTCCGTCCGTTGGTCACGTTTTTGCATAAACCTTAATATCTCATTCATTTATAAAGATATCTTCACCAAATTTGCAGGGAATGTTTACGCCTATGAAAACCTGTCTCTGCAAAATTTTAGCCTCATTTTGAAAAACAAAATGGCCGCCATAGCTAAATGTTTGAAAATCATAAAGGTGCTCTAAATCTTGAAATATTCCAGCTAGCATCTTCAAATTTCCACAAAAGCTATATGGATAGAAAAACTAGCCTGATAGTAATTTTGGCCTAGTTCAAAAAACAAAATGGCCACTATATTACATGTTTAATGACAGGTTATCCTATTAAAAAGGCCTTATATCTCCCCAAATATTGGTCCAAGCGGTTTGGACTATGAAAACAACTTGTAGGAAGACATGGACAGGGAATCTTTTCCAGGTGTTGAATTTGACCTTTGACCCCTGCTTCAAGGTTAAATGAGGTCGTCACACTAAAACATCCTTATTTCTCCCTTATTATTGGTGCTATGGCTTCACAATATAAAGACAGACCATCAAAAGTCCTGGCCTTCAAATGTTTTGCCTGAGAAAAATTTTTGCCTTATTTTGAAAAACAAAATGGCCACCACAGCCAATTATTTAAAAATCATTAAGATGCTCTAAAACTTGAAATAATGCAGCTAGCTTCATAAAATATATACAAAATATATATAGATAGGAAAGTTAGCCTGATAGTAATTTAGCCTAGTTTCAAAAACAAAATGGCCGGGATTATCCTATTAAAAGGCCTTGTATTAAAAGGCCCTTATCATTGCTACTAGGGTTCCAAATGTGAAAACAACTTATACCAAGTCAAGGCCCGAGACTATTTTGAAATTGCTGACTTTTGCCTTTGACCCCTTCTTCAATGTCAAGTGGGGTCATCTTACTTCAAAGGACATAAATCTCCTTTAGTTCTCCATTTTTACTGATTCTAAGGCGGGAGATAACCGCTGCGGCAGTGGCCTTGTTATTCATAGATTTTACAAATACAAGGTGTTGTTGCTAGCGGGACTAATAACACTGTCTTGTGCTAATATTCACATCCATCTGTGTTACATAAAACATGTAAACCTAAATATATCAAAGAATTTATTAATACAACATTACATTTTTCATATCATTTGTATTATACATCCTAATTCCACCTTCATAAGCTTGCATATTTTTTGGACACATATTCCATTTTTTTTTATTCTTAAAAGAGTTTAAAGACTAGAAAAATTTTCAACATGTTTAAAACCCTTTTCATGTAAAAATTGCTGCTCATCTTCAGTTACTGATATTTTCAGTCATTACTGCCTTAAACATAACAAATTATTGAATGGAGAGCTGTGTGGTTTATAAAAATGCATTTCTGCACAAATAGCAGGAGAAACATGATCCTCTCTTACATTCACTGAAAAAAATTGTATGAAAACAGAGACACTTAAAAGAAATAGAAACTTTGAATTTAACATCAAAGAACATTTTTAAAATAAATCATTTACTTCTACTTGAAGCTTATTGGCATTTCATTTACCAAAATATATATATATATATTTAGAGGCTATGTTATGATTTAAACACCAGCAAAATACAAGGAATGGTACGTAATAACCTCTCCAAAGGTTATGTGATCACTGGATTCTGGAAGTTTGCAAGATCATGAAAAAAACTGCTGCACAGATTTATACCAAACCTTTACAGCAGGTGGTTATTTGTCTAACACAGAACTGATTTAAGTTTACAATTGATCAACAACCAATTTTGGATCAAGAATTTCTTATCATTGTACTCATTAAACCATAGTACAGGATTTGGGCCTTGTGGAAGTATACACTCTCCAAGTGTTCTTGTTTCTACAACAATTTGTTTCCAATTGAAATGTACACAGAGTAAATGTTTCGTTGAAATGCGAGTCGATGAGCATATTTGGCAATGTACGTTGGTGTAAGCGGCGCATGAAGAATTATTGTCGAACGCCTCAGAATTAATCCTCGGAACGGGAAATTTATCCACGTCAAGTAATCTCCAACTTGTGAGGGAGCACTCAGAATTCAAGATGGCGATATAAACAAAGCAGGATAAAACACCAGTAAATACAGGTTATTTTGTCACATTTATGTAAGCTTAGTAGCACTATGAAGGAAAGTTCACCCACAATAATTTTTATTATAATTATTACATGTTATTATTGCACAATCAGAAACTGAGCATTTTCTGCCATTGCTATTTGTTTACTTTAATCTGAAAAGATGTTCCGAGCTGTTTGTCTTTTCTTCTTGGAATAAGCCATCTGAGCATGCTCAAGATTTTTCCATGGAGTAATCAACTTTTATTGCCGAATACGGTCTATGCGGGTGGAATTAGTGGTGAGAGAGAATTAAATTGACACTTGTAAACTCACCTGAGAGAAGGTTTTCAAGTTCTGACGCAAGTGAGGAACAGCTGTCAATTTCAACACAGAGGTACCTCAAGTTATGGCCTCTTGAACTGTAAGACAGAAACAAGAATACAAGCATAGAGTGGTCCTTTGGGCACTGCATCAGCTGATTTTTCCATGAAAAGGATTGAACTATTTGGTTCATGTATAAATCTAAAGAATATACGTAGAAAGAGCCTTCTTGGAGAAAAATTGATGTAATTTTTTTGTTTCTTATTACCTCCCAATATGTTCAAAGCTCTAAATCCAAAAATAAAAAAAAATATTTGACATTTTATAATCTCTTCTCTGTGTAAACTGCATACCAAAGACAACTAATTTGGTTGTTCTAAGGTGACCTTAACATGATGATGTAACCTTTGAAGCTATTAAGCTAAGTATCATGTTTTAATAACTAGGGCTGCAAGCGAGCCCGAAAATGCGCCTCGATTCCTCGTTTTATAAGAATCGACTCGGATTCGGTTATTCGCTTGATTATCGCCCACGAAATAAACTGCTTCATATTTTGACATACCACGCCTTATTAAATGGTTACAAACCACACAACAGGAAAGAATTTTGATAATTTATTGAATTTTGGGGAAAAGACGCTTTTATAATGCAAAATATTAGAAACTGTAACCATCCTTATATTGCGAGATTTGAGGCGTCTTCGAAATACGTTAGAATAAAATGCCGTCTTATAAAACGTTGCTACACAAAGAATTTAAGTTTGCAAATAGTTGAAATATAAAATACTGAAACGGAAACACCTTATAATAGTAAAATATATAAATATATTAATAATATTTAAAGAAAAAAACATGAATTTTGTAGTAGATTTTACTTCTATGTTTAGTTCTTTTCGAAGACCCGGTTCACTTTTCTTGCCTCGAGTATTGAAGTGAATCGTTTCGTTTCCGAGTAACCGAAGAATCGTTGCAGCCTTATTAATAACATACTGAATCAGTGTAAGGTTCTCAATGTGAGTAGGTATACATAATATGTGCCCAAAAGGCTCAGTTTTTGCATACACCAATTGATAATCAATTAGCCATCAAGTGGTCATTTATGCTCCACTTGATCTGAAATTTGACTGGCGTCTACATTTTGATATGAGGAAAGCGCTTGCCAAATTGTGTGGTTCCATATGTAGTACTTTCTGAGATAATCTGGAGAAAAGGAAGTATTGTGTATTTTTTATACTCAGCAGAAAGTACAAGGGAAATGTTACGGTCATGGGCAAGCACGGTAGCAATTACCGGTCGTCTTTAAGTTGTAACAGAAAAAGCAAAAAGTTAAACTTAACAAATTTATTTAATAGTCAACAATAATGATTACAGTCAACTGGTATGCTCTTAACCAAACACACTAATACAATAATAAGATCTAGCTGACCTGACCACAGAGATTATGAGTTAAATTTATCCGCCGTATCCAGCAATCTGTTCCGTAATCCGTCCTGTAGTATATTCTGTGGTCTGTCCAATGTTCACTCACACACGGATATCTATATCTTGTGACCTGTCTCACACTCAACAACACAAAAGGTTCTTGTCCGGCTGTCCTTTATATCTCCAGTCACACAGAATGTCTGTTTGGAGATATTTAGAGAGTTAACATAACTGTACTGTCTGCTCCCAGATGTGGACAATGTCCAAAATGCAGTAAATTCACTCTCTGTTATATGAATGTACAATATCCAAAATATCCAAAGTACAATAAATCTGTCCAGATGATGTATCCAGTTCACTCCAGTAAAAGTTCACAGTGATATAAGCATATATTATATTCCAAAACACAATAGCTCTCCTTATAGCAAGCGAATACAAAGTTCACTTGTGGTCAGATGTACATTCCTTATATACATTCACAGATTCCTCTGGAATTGTACAGAACCAACTCAAAAGAAGCTTGAGCCATCTAGGCCAAAGGAGGAAGTTCTAGAAACTACTGGTAATTGGGTTTTCCCCAAATCTAACATAACCACTGAGGGGGGGGATTTCCCCCAGTCTGTGAACAGATCAATAAACACTAAAACACAAAAATCAATAACTCCCTTACTTTAAATGTCAACACACAAAAAGAACCAACAACACAATTATCTTTTATGACAATGTATAAACATAAAGCTTAAATTAAACAATGCACTAATATAGTACCTAATATATGTAATATACAATGTACTAATATAGTGTCCAATATATGTAACACCTCCCCCCTTAAAGAAAAATTTTGGAAGCCAAGGGGTTACAAAATTTTACAAGAGATTTTTACCATGTATACATACACAGGTAATAACTTTTTACAAAACATATTTATCTAAATACAAAAGTAAAATTGATACCATGTATAACTTTTACAAACTTGCTAATTACAGGTATATAAATCACACATTAAATACAGCTTCTGGACAGGGCGTATCCGTGCGGACGCCATATTTTACTTTTTCAAAGTCCTGTTTATACACTGAATTCCCATCTTTAACAGTGTTTTTATTAATAGCCATCATAAGCTATGTTATACCTCTTTCAAAATATGGCTTTACCATAGTCATTTCACACAAGTGGTTTGAATGTCTGTTATCATAATTTTTAATTGTCCTATGGAGAGTTTCTACTCTCTGTGTCACTGGGCATGACCCTAGATCTCTGGCCTGTAATTTGTTCAATTGGCCAGGTGATGACACTGAAATTTTGCCTCCGGGATTGAAGACACGATTCTGTAATTTCTTGTCAAAAAGCATCTTCATTTTTGACTGAGAAGTTTTCAAATTTTGTTGCGCCAGCTCACAAGCCTTCTTTAACTTATTTCTGAACCTTGAGACATAATCTAACAGATTTAGGCTCTCGGTGTTCTCAGATAACCAGTTTTCCTTCAACAGCTTGAGAGGACCACGGACTGAATGGCCAAAAACCAACTCAAAGGGACTAAAGCCTAAAGACTCTTGAACAGACTCTCTAACTGCAAACAATAATAAGCTGATGCCTTCATCCCAATCTTTTTCATTGTCTAAACAATATGTCCTAATCATATTCTTCAAAGTGGAATGGAACCTTTCAAGTGCACCTTGGGATTCTGGGTGATAAGCACTAGATTTGATCTGTTTGGCACCTAACTGAAATACAACCTGTTGAAATAGTCCTGACATAAAATTTGACCCTTGATCTGACTGGATCTCTTTTGGTAAGCCAACTAGAGTAAAGAAATTAACCAGAGCTTTTGAGATTTTGGCAGCTGTTATGTTGGTCAATGGTATGGCTTCGGGAAATCTGGTTGAAGCGCACATAATGGTCAAAAGATATTGGTTTCTGGATTTAGTTTTTGGTAAAGGACCTACACAGTCAATTATCACTTTGCTAAAGGGTTCCTCAAATGCTGGAATGGGTTTGAGGGGAGCTACAGGAATTTTCTGGTTTGGCTTCCCTACCATTTGACAAGTGTGACAAGTCTTGCAAAATTCTGCCACACAGTGCCGAATTTGAGGCCAATAGAAATGTTTGGTCATCTTGCTGTAAGTTTTGTTGATGCCTAAATGGCCACCCATCGGAGACTCGTGAGCCAATTTCAGTATCTCACTTTGGTACACTTTTGGTACAACAATCTGGTGTACTACCGACCATTCCTCAGATGCAGGGACATTTGGTGGCCTCCACTTTCGCATAAGCACACCATTTCTGACATAATAGCCTACAGGGACCTTATCTAGCTCTACTGGTGGCAAGACCAACTTGAATAAAGGAGCTAATTCAGGGTCATTTTCCTGCTCTGAAATCAATTTTGATTTTGAAAGCGATACATCTTTGCAGTCAATTGGGTCTTGTTTTTCAGAATCTACCCTATCCTTGGGATTAGTATCACTAAAATTCTCCACATCATGGTCATAGTTGTTCAAGAATGTATCTGACAAATCAACCAAGACATCTGTAGATTGTTTACAGTCTTTTGGTTCTTCTTGGGCCTTTTTGGCCATAGCTCGAGTCACAGCACAGGAGGGAAAAATAACAGGAATAACCTCTTCTAATTTCTCAGTGCTAACCAAAGTGATCGGCTTAGAAGTAACCTTAGGATCAGCAACTACCTTTCCACCTGCCAGATCATTTCCCAATAACAAAGATACCCCTTTAATGGGTAAAGTGGGCCTGGTACCCACAACAACAGAACCAGTAACTAAGTCTGATACTAAGTTGACCTTATGCAAGGGAACGTTCACACAGCCTCCTTCAATACCTTGAGCAATGACACTCTCACCAGTAGATGTGCTTATACTCAATGGCAATACACCTTCTAAAAGTAAGGACTGAGTAGCTCCAGTGTCTCTTAATATCTTAATGGGGACCTGACTGGAACTACTTTCCAAAGATACAAAACCCACAGACACAAAAGGTTTGAACTCTTCCCTAATAATCTCAGACTTGTCTAAACCAATACTAGACTCTGCTCTATTGGGATTTGAACGCCAGTTAGACTTGCTAGACACAAAGGCGTTGGGCGTTGCCTCCTTTTCTCTTCTCTTCTTTAAGAGCCAACAGTCAGACATAACATGCCCAGGTTTCTTACAATAGTGGCAAACAGGAGCAAAGGATCTGGGTTTCCTATCCTTACTCATAGTCTGATTTGAGGTTTGACCCTTATCTGAACTCTTTTCTGGAGCTACATTTTCAGATTTCTTTCCTATTTCTGGATACGACTTTTTAGCAGGACCAAAGGACTTATTCTTGTTGAAAGTGGACTTGTGAGTTAGCGCATAATTATCAGCATAAGCTGCTGCTTTTGCCAAATTTTCAACTTTCTGTTCATCTAGATAGGTTTTAATGTCATCACGAACACACCTTTTGAACTCTTCAATCAAAATAACTTGCCTAAGTTTTTCAAAGTCTGTACCTACTTCCCTAGAATTACACCATCTGTCAAAATACACTTCTTTCTCATGGGCAAATTCAACATGAGTTTGACTTTCTTGTTTACGATAATTTCTGAATTTTTGACGATATGCTTCTGGTACCAACTCATATGCTTTCAAAATAGCATTTTTGACAGAGTTATAGTCCACACATTCAGAAATTGGCAAAGCCGTGTATGCCTCCTGGGCCTTTCCCCTCAAAACACTTTGCAGCAATAAAGGCCACTGGTCTGTAGGCCATTTCAAATTTTGAGCTACTCTTTCAAAGTGTTGAAAGTACTTATCGACCTCCAACTCATTAAAAGGTTTTACCCAAATCAAACTTGGTAGCAATGGACTCTTCATGGGCAATTCTACGGGCATTGAGTTCTAAAGCTCTCATTTCTCTTTCATGTTTAAGCGCTCGCTCTTCCTTTTGAGCTTGAGCTTCAAGCTCTTCTTTTCGCTGTTGAGCTTCAAGCTCTTCTTTTCGCTGTTGAGCTTCAAGCTCTTCTTTCCGCTGTTGAGCTTCAAGCTCTCTTTCTCTAGCCTCAAATTCTCTGAGTTTTAGCTCTCTCTCAATTTCTAATCGCCTGATCTCGAATTGCCCAGAAGATTCCATTGGCAAAGGTTTATACACTTCTAAACAACTATCAGGTAAAACATCTTCATCAACTAACTGTTCAACAATAAGCCTTTTAAGTTCATGTTTACGTGTTGACCTTTTTACCTCTAACTGTAACTCTTGCGCTATCTGCATTAACATATCTTTTTTAAAAGTTTCTAGAACTTCCATAGATGGTGATTGTACAAACTCTTTAGCACTAGCCATTTTGAGCACTGTTGACTGTAACCAATTACTAAATCAAATGGATTTTCAAAATGTTAATTGAGCAGTTGATCAAATGGTTGTAATCAAATGGTTGGATCCCGGATGAGCCCCCAATTTTTCTGTTACGGTCATGGGCAAGCACGGTAGCAATTACCGGTCGTCTTTATGTTGTAACAGAAAAAGCAAAAAGTTAAACTTAACAAATTTATTTAATAGTCAACAATAATGATTACAGTCAACTGGTATGCTCTTAACCAAACACACTAATAATAAGATCTAGCTGACCTGACCACAGAGATTATGAGTTAAATTTATCCGCCGTATCCAGCAATCTGTTCCGTAATCCGTCCTGTAGTATATTCTATGGTCTGTCCAATGTTCACTCACACACGGATATCTATATCTTGTGACCTGTCTCACACTCAACAACACAAAAGGTTCTTGTCCGGCTGTCCTTTATATCTCCAGTCACACAGAATGTCTGTTTGGAGATATTTAGAGAGTTAACATAACTGTACTGTCTGCTCCCAGATGTGGACAATGTCCAAAATGCAGTAAATTCACTCTCTGTTATATGAATGTACAATATCCAAAATATCCAAAGTACAATAAATCTGTCCAGATGATGTATCCAGTTCACTCCAGTAAAAGTTCACAGTGATATAAGCATATATTATATTCCAAAACACAATAGCTCTCCTTATAGCAAGCGAATACAAAGTTCACTTGTGGTCAGATGTACATTCCTTATATACATTCACAGATTCCTCTGGAATTGTACAGAACCAACTCAAAAGAAGCTTGAGCCATCTAGGCCAAAGGAGGAAGTTCTAGAAACTACTGGTAATTGGGTTTTCCCCAAATCTAACATAACCACTGAGGGGGGGATTTCCCCCAGTCTGTGAACAGATCAATAAACACTAAAACACAAAAATCAATAACTCCCTTACTTTAAATGTCAACACACAAAAAGAACCAACAACACAATTATCTTTTATGACAATGTATAAACATAAAGCTTAAATTAAACAATGCACTAATATAGTGCCTAATATATGTAATATACAATGTACTAATATAGTGTCCAATATATGTAACAGGAAAATATTGTTTTTGATCATGGAACCCTGATAAAGGTAAAAGGTCAAATTTGTACCTGTCAAAACACTTTGCCCAAGCATGTAGATTATAACTGCCAAATATAATTTTGACAAGGCTTATATTACAGGAGAAAAACACGGGGTGAAGGTGACACTTAATCGATTTATGAATGGTTCAAACTTGTCGTATGGGGATGTATAATATAATCAAGATATTAGACTTACCCAGTGAATAGGTGGGCATAAAAAATGGCCCAGAAATCATTTTATTTTCATTGTTTTTATTACATTTTTATTTTACTGTATATTTTATTTTA
This sequence comes from Sabellastarte sp. h YS-2021, assembly GCA_964017235.1. NCBI lineage: Eukaryota > Metazoa > Annelida > Polychaeta > Sabellida > Sabellidae > Sabellastarte > Sabellastarte sp. h YS-2021. The sequence continues at coordinate 16,975,235 of OZ024933.1, forward strand.
GCATACAAGAGGTGGTGGTAGGTTTTTAAATTTTTCTAAAAAGCTGCCTAAGCTGGAAATGTTGGTCATCCTTTGGCAAAAGCATCCTTCCCAAATACATCAAACCCAACTAATAAAACCTAACAGAAACTACCGACACAAGAAATGTGTCAAGTCACTAACGGGCTCTGGTGAGTTAAATATTTCACACTTATATGTAGCTTGTGATGTGACACAGAACTGTGTGAAACAAGTATAAAGAGCTTTAGCATACTTTCTGTTAAATTCTTAACACTAAAATTTAAGGGATAAACTCAAAAATTCAATATGGCTGCCAAAATTGCTAAATTAAATAATTCAAATTTGCTGTCAAAAATGAACTGAGAATCCTTGAGATTCATCACATGGTCACACATAGTCATATGTCATATGGTTACTCTTTTTCTTATACTTGCTGAAATAATTTTTAGCAATATGGTTACATTCCAAAAATCCAAGACGGCCACCAAAAATGAGTGACATACTGTAGGAATGCATTTATTTATATGTTGAAAACACTTTTCAGTATAGACTGACATTTTAGACCATTCTTGGCTGTTGGTGAGGGAAAAAACTAAACATTTTAGTGTTTTATTAGTGTTTATCTAGTTTTTTCTTAAAGTCTTTGATTTAAAAATTTACCTTGAGTTGGCATCCACTGCAAATTGGGTAGCCTTTAAAGCCTTTTCAGCAGCCTGAAGTACAACACAACATCATTGTTAAAACTTGTTCTATTTTGGTCACAAATAAATTAACATATACAATTTCTTTCAGTGATTAGAACTTAATTAATTGTGATCCCATTTTGATCATATGTCTGGCTTACTGTTCAGTCAAATGGAATCGTGAATATCTGGCACTTATAACTATTGTTACATTGCTTTAATTTTATATATTAAATGCTAAATTGTAATATATGTTATAATAAGTTATATTGCAAGATATTTCTCACTATGAACTAAAACTTATTTCAAATCATGCTTTCGGTGAGCTTGCAGATGTGTCATAATAATTACTTTAATAATTGAATTTTGTTACTGCAAGTCACAAATCACATCTAAATAGATGGAATTTTTTGTCCATTTCATCATTAATTATATATTCATAAACATGAAGGATTTATAGGCAAACAATTGAACTTCTCAAATTTGACCCATAGGGGGAGGACCAAGTGGTAAATCTGACTGACTTTCTAGAATTCCTGCATAGTGTTTGCTATTACCTCCAAGTTTATTCAAATGGTCGGAAAATAATAATGATCGAACAAGCTAGAAGCACTAGATATAAAGCTGCATTCTCCGGCAGGTCGCAGACTTGTGTGTAAAACTTCGTTAGATCATATCTACCAATGGGATGTTTTGTGTGTTCTTTAGTTTATCACAGCCTGTATAAATTTGTATGTTTATTTGTTATATGTTTTCTGATGTTATTTACAAAATCCAAAGTATTAATAAAAACACTTTATTTAACATGCTTTACACTGAACGCACAGGTATTCGGCATCTTTGTTTTTATCTGAGGTGAAGGTCAAAAATTGGAAAGCTTCTGGAGGTACTGTACTCATTAGTGGTAAATACCACTCTGACATCGTTCTTTGCATTTTCACAGGCCATGAACTAGTGTTTAAGGCTCATGCATAGGCAGCAGAAAACAGCATAAGAGACACCATAGGTTAGAAAGCGGCCATTAATTGGGAGATATTAAAGGGAGACCACAATACAGTGGTGGCAAGAATATTGACCCAAATACAAATAAATACCCTTCACATGGATGCTAAATTATAATGAGGTAATATATAACCTGGAAACAAAGCAATTATTGTGTAAAAATGCTTCATCTCCTGACAATGAAGCATCTGTTTATCTGGTCAGTTAAACCAAACACGCAACCAGTGCCCATGAATGGGCTCTGTGTTAGCTGTGTGTTTTGAGTTTCAGAATAGAAGAGAAAGAAGAAAAGGACACACAAAAAGTTGTGCTCTGCAAATAGTATTCAGAAGTAAAGTACCAACTATAAAAGCGCAAAAGGTAGGTAGAAAACATATTTAAACAAAACAGTTTAAATGCAATAGTTTTCGAGTTAGAACTGAAGTGTTCAACAGTAGGGATGGGTCAGTAGGCCTGGTATCTTGGTATGGAGAATATTTCAAGGAAATAACATGATGACATTTTACAAAAGCCACTTGAAGTTCACTTGTCAGCCCATAAAATGTAAGAAAAACTTATAATATTGGGAACAAACCCCAAGTCTAAAGAAATTATACGTTTCTATCTCATATTTTTGTGGATTTGCCGACTTTTATATTGAGCAGAACTGCGATGTTTTGGTCACGACAATTTGTAACCTCAATCGCACTTGAAAGCACCGATAATGGAAGGAAAACTTAAAATATTAGAAACAAATCACAATTTTATTAGAAATAGCACATTTTTATCCCATAATTTGTGCTATTATTTACTTAGCTGTGGGGATCGTATAACTCATTTAGTACAAGATTTCATTAATTTTAATGCCTTAAAAATTATTTTAAAAATTCATAAAAAAATATTAAGAAAGATTAAGATCTTATATCTACTTGTGACCTAGTACATACAGTCAATCATCGAAAATAAGAACGTCCGAAAATAAGAACATGGCCCCCCGAAATGGCCTTACTAAATTTTACCAAAAATAAGAACATGGGGCAAAATGAGCCTGCTAATTTTTACCAAAAATAAGAACGTCAAAATACCCCCCCTCCTCCCATTTCAAAGAACTTGTAAGAATGAAAAAAGAAATGACAATAACATACATGTGTCAAAAGCATATAGGTAACCCTATAAAACAAAAAGGATAATGCATGACAATGTTAATTTAAATCTGTTTTCACATTTGTGTATATATAGCAGGAACTAGTGAATACAGATCATGACATAAACTGTAAACAAAATGTATGTGGAAATGTAATGTGTACAAAATCTTTGTCAAGGGAAACAGGGGTAAGCCTTAAAGTACCTATAGAGAGTAAGCATAAAGACAAAGCCAAAAGTGACATTGACTCTAAAGATTAAGACAAAGCCAATAGTGACACTAATTCTAAACACAAACAAATGCCAACATCTCTTAGTGATTTATTTGAGTCTGATTAGGAGGAGGTGGAGTTTGAGGGATTAAGACAGGATGAAGTTGATCAGCTAGAGGTCCTGCTAAAAGCTGAGGTGTGTGAGGAGTCTGATGATGAGGAGTATGAAGAAATAGACACAAATCAAAGATCTTCAAAAAAGCTCAAAAGAGAACCTTTTCTTAATCATTTTGAATTACATAAACCAGTATTTGTACACATTGTGCTTTATTTGTGTCTTTTTGTGTGCTTTATCTTAAGTTCTAAACCTAATATGTTCTAATGAGATTGCATTTGTTACCTTAGGGTTACATTTTAGTGTTTATATAAAGGTCTTGAGTATCTGTTGGTGTTAAAGATGATGTATGGAAAATAAGAACATGCCCCTAGGGGGGCCAAAATACTTGCATGGAAAATAAGAACGTGCCCCTAGGGGGGGCCTCAAATTCTTCGCACATTCCACGTTCTTATTTTCAGTGACTGACTGTATATGAAAGATAAAAGAGAAATCCCTTCAGTAAGTCAATGCGAAAATTGTGGTAAAGCGTTTAAATAAAATGTTCACACTTTGGGTGAGTGTACCTCGCTTCCAATGGCTCTGGCGAACAGATGAACACACAGATCTGCATGAATTTTATGATGTATCATTGTCAATAGACACGGTATGTTTTAAAAGTAACAGTATGTCTCTCGGCCTTGTACTTTTGGAGGAGAAGATGTTCACTCGGGCGCGGACGCAGTTGCCCCAGAGTGATGCCATAATTACATAAGAAGATGTAGAAAAGCTTTTGGTTTTAGAAGGCAACTTTGTCTGAGAAAGAATTATTGATATTTGTTCATGAAAATGGACAACTTTTTAATCAAATTTGTGGTTATTTTATCACTAGTTTGGATCATCTGATTAGGTCAACTCTTTACTGATGCAGAATTTCTGTTATTTTTTATACTTGTTCACTTTTATAATTGCTGTTCGATATTTGCAAATTATATTTTATATTTCTCTTTATACTGTGTCCTCACCTGATGATACTTGAAGCAAGCCCACTCATAACACGTGCTATCAATATCCACGGCATCAAAGTCATAGGAAGCTTGTCTCATCCATCGATTGGCTTCCGATGGCTGTGGATTTCTGGTATTGGATCTCGGTGGTGTGTAAGAAGAATGGGATGAATAGTTAGACTGATAACGTTCCTGATAATGGCTATGAGATCGAGCACGCCTGGCAAATCCATCAAAATTAAACCCAGACCAGAACCTGCTTCCATGATGATGGCTTTCCCGATGGCTAGGAGAATATCCATCAGTGGAGTCTTCACTTAATGAAAGACCTTGCTCTAATTGGTCACAAACCCATTTAATATATTTAAACACCTCATTGCAAAGGTCTTCTCTTCCTGGGTTTTTGTCTGGGTGCCACTTCAGCCACAGTCGCTTGATAATCATCTTCCTCACAGACAGATCTAGTTTCCATGCCTCTTTCAGTGTGTTTCTGATGTCTTCTTTGATCTTACGAATACCTTCAGTGTCAACATTTTGTCCAAAGTCCATGCTTGAGCTACCTGCCACATCAAGTTCCTTGCAGTTTTGAGTAGATCTTGAAAAACAATATAAACTTGCTGCTGACACTTCTACATTGTCATCATGACCAATTTGAATCTTGTATTTGTAACCAAAATAGGAGGCTACCCCTTTGGGGATAATCACTTCAGTCACTTTGGCATATATATAGACAGGATCCTCACTACTTGGTTCTTCAGTCCCTGGCTCATCCAATGGATCATGCACTTCATATCCTACATAGTCTCCAATAGACAGTGGTCGCATAGAATGCTGCAGTAAGTGATGAAACTCCACAGGTATGTAAGTTCCAAGTGTAGGCATGTTACTCTCTGGTTTTCTGCTAATATCCATTTCATACTGTTTCACACTGAGCTTATCCAGTACCTCTTCAATTTGGTTTATATCACATTTCATGATAGCGGTGACACGAAGCCCATGATTTTTTAATCTGTCTTGCATTAGCTCATTGATAATGTCGAATAATTCACAGTTAAACTGGTATTCTTCTTGACATGACTCACTGAGATATATTATTATTTCATCACCTTCCTTCTGAATGCAGTAGGAAGACTGCATCTCACTATCTGGTATGGATGCTCCATTGTAAACCAAAAAAGTCACCAGCTTTGCCACCTCGTAGAACTTCACCCGTTCCAATGTCTTCACAAGTTCTGTATCACCTATCTCAGCATCTGTATCTTGATCTGAGTCTATATCATGCATAATTCGAATAACCCCACTGTGAAATATTTCTGAAGTTAATCTTTGTTCTAATTCCTTACACCTTTGAGACTTGGATGTTTCACCTGAAGTCTCTTGACACTCTTCTGTTATAATTTTTGAGAGATATTGAGGTTGCAAGTTTACAGGTAACTGCTTTAGAACCTGTTCTACTCTTTGAATGTTTACATTTGATCCAAGGTTTGACATAAATGGCAATGCTAATTTTTGCACTCTCTTGAACCATTTTTGCTTGTCATTGAATATCACCTCCTTGGATGTCTGCAATAACATCTGGTTGCCCCCACAACATGAGGGGAGATAAAATTTCTCCACCTGGGTGGCATCTTTGTCAAACATTGTGAAAAATCCCTCTAAAGCTTCTTCCACAACTTTAATCTCAGGGGGTGTCAATTTTTTTTGCAATGAAACTTTCCAGATTTCTTCCAAAGCAAACACGTACTGTTCTATGGTCACACTTTTAGATGCTCCAACAGAAGATAAAAGTGCATGATACTTTGCAAATTCGGGGGTCAGTCTGTACAAGTATGGTGGTATTTCTTTGGGTAGATGTTCTGTAACAGTTTGCATTGGCCTAACTAGCCTAGAATTCTCCTCAACTGGTACACATGAAATTTCTTTCATTGCACTTACATCTTCATTGTCATAGCGCTTCAGCATAAAATCAAAAGCCAGTGTAATACACTTTGTTATCAACTTGCATTTCTCCAAAAAGATACTATCTTGGTATTCTTTGCACACAGTATCCAGGTTGCAGATAACGTCACAAAGGGAGAGTGGTAAAATTCCCAAACACTGTCTCTGCCACAGTTCCGGTGGCACTGCAAATGATGGTAACATTGGTAGTTGAGTCCAACAGAGCTCCCCAGACTTGTGAACAATAGAGCCCCTGAAAGAAATGAATGGTCTGCTATCCTGTTTTTTCACAGGATACAAAGCTGCTAATTTATGTCCAGGTTGACCTTGTGGAATAAATCTGATTCCTGATATTCTCTCACTGACATTTTGCAGAAGGGAGTCCTCTTTGAAAATAGCTTTTAAGAGAACCTTGCACTTTCTTTCACAGCAGTTGTACATATCAGTGTCATATGACCATGCCTCAATATGTTTGACATATGACTCTATATGGTTTTGATTGGGCTTTTGCTGTAAACCAATTAACTTTAGAAAGTCGATCCAGTCACTCCCTTGAATATTTTTTGGAGGGAATGCAGTTTCCATCTCCATAAACAGGTCAATATGAGGATTGAAAAAATAGTCAACAGTTCTTAAAATTCCTGTCTCATCACCCAATACAGGGGTGGTTTTTAATTTTGCAAGCAGAGGTACATGTTCACCTGTGTCACTGCAATCTTCCACAAATCTCTTCATTTCCTGTAAATGTATGAACCTTTCTTGTTCATCAAAGTCCTGAAAGTGGCATAGAATATGGTCCGTGTACATGGTTACAAAACTGAGGCACCGAAAACCCAGTTTTGTAAACAGATCATTGAAACTCTCCTGATATTTCAAGTAAATGTGCCCCCTTCTATTTTCACACCATGTCTTCATGCCTGCCTTCTTCACTTCATTTGTAACCATGTAAACTGCATCTCCTGTGTTGATGGACACTTGCTCTTCAAATACAGTGATGAACATTGGAATACTAAGCAGTGTTTCTCTGACTTCCTGTGTCACAGTCAGGTTCTTGGAAAGTGAATCACTGAAATATGCTGTCAGGCTGTGACAATCCTGCACATCCATAAAGCCAAAGTTTATCAGTTGGAGATGCATTGCTCTCTTGATTGACAACAATATCATTTGTGGTTCATCTAAAGACATAATAATCTTTTCAGCCAGTTTTGGGGATACAAACTCCCAAACGGAGACTAAACCTGTAAGTGGTTCCTTAAACAGTGGTTGTGGGTAGTTAAGTTTTTCCAATAATGCTACCATTTTAAGGTATGCTGCAGATCTGTGTATGTCTACAACCAAATCCAAATAGCTGGGTGAAGCGCAGTAGTACTTGCCATTGATAACCACTGGAAGAATGCACCATGATTTGAAACATACTTGTACACGTGACTTCAGGCTTCCAATCCCTGTCTCTTTACAATTATTTTCACTGTTGTCTACAAATTTCCAAAACTCAGAGAGCCACTTGTACTGGGATTGCTGAAGTGGCACACCACCACAGTGGCACATTTCAGAAGGTAATACATACTGAAGTAAGTTTCCTAAATCAGCTAAAGACATAAGTTTTAGGTACTTGTCACAGTTTTGTACATCCATGTACCTCAAGTAGAGTGTATTTGCAAACAAATCCTTCCTTGTTGCAACCAGTGTATGGTAGCTGGAGACAAGTGTCTTTTCTTGACTGGTGGTAAATCTGTGAACAGTATTGTCTCCCATCAGCAACATTGGCAACCCTTCAAAATACTGGGGCAGTGATGTTTTGCAAAACAACAAAAGGGTTTCTAACCCATGTCTGTTGACAAAAGGTGTCTTAGATAATGGTGTTGGGCAAAGCATTCCAAACTTTGCACTGGTTTGTCCCAAGAAATGTCTTAATACAATTTCTGGCCGGGCATCTTGCAAGTCAGTTGTAACTTTTGCTAACTTGTCTTTAATGATGTTTAAGTGCTCACTCACCAGGGGGAAATGGCTGTTTCTCAGTATATGCTTGATAACCTTCCCATCAGCACTCAAGATATGAGAGTCAAATACTTCCCAAAATGCTACTTCATTGTTTCTACCACAGATATGGAAGAATTCTAAACTAACTCTAGCCTTGCCAGGGTAATCTTTGTCAAGTTTTTTCCAAGTTTCCAAATAAGACACAACTGGTAAAACTTTTACATTTCTTCTGACTAATGCAGCATACACACTTTCTTGCAGTGCTGACAAATACTCATCCTTTTCATGAAGGACTGGGAACAAGCTTTGAAACTGAGACAAAAATAGATCTGCTTGTGCATATGAGAGGGAGTTATGACCATTGGATAATGTCATTTCTTCCACTACATCAACATAGGTCTCTGCAACAATACCAGTAATAATAGCCAAGTTCCACAGCACTTTGAAGCTCTTTGAACCCTTTTCAGCTTGCCAGAGATTACGGCGGCTTTCATGATCCAGAACAAATGTACCATTGATATGTACTGGTAAATATGTGGAAACAGTTAGAGGAAGCAAGCAGTAGAATTTACCTTCATCAGTCATTTCATACAAAGGTGCCACTTTCACAGCTAAACCACCTTAGGGTATAAGAGAAGCACCTTTCTTTTTGAATTTAGCCTGCAAATCATCTGTGATAAACTCAGTATTTCTAAAACCAATCTGATTCACAATCAACCACCTCTCTCTGTTCCCTTTGCGGTCTTGAATGTCAGTTTGGTATTTCCATGTATACTTAGGTAAGCTTTGTAATTCACTTTCTTTCACCTGTTCAGAGCAAGTCTTCAACTGTTGCATAAATACTTGAGCATCAGAAGCATTTCCAGTGGGTTCAGACACTACATCATCCAATATCAAAACTTTATTGTCATTCTTTATCTCAAGCAGACGAATTCTTTTCACATTCTTCAAAAATATCAAATACTCCTTCATGCCCCTGCAGAAATCCTTAAACAGCTCTTTACAATGCCAAACTGTAAACTCCTCTGTCTTCAACTGTGATTCTTTCGCCATCTCGTATGTTCTGAGTGGAAACCTGAATAGTGTTCCACATGACAGATCTATTTCAGGGAGCTGTGGAAAATAAAAACATTCAAACACATCTGGAAATTGTGTCCTCAGTTTCTTAACATCGTTGTACCTCTGGCCTGGTTCAGCCATGGTACTCCCTTTAACATACTTGCAATGAGGATCAAAAGCAACCAGAATGTGATTGCCCTGGTTATCAGGGGTCAAAAACATTGGTGTTTCCGTGACATGGTAGATGCAGTTGAATCCCACACCATATTTGCCAGTGCTCACAGGATCATGCTCTTTGCTACCTTCCCCTAATTTCTTGATCCCTTCAATATCTTTCTCAGTAAAAGGCCTATTATTGTACAGCAGAAGGGCTGGGCCTTGAAGCTTCTTCCATTCAATATCAAATATACTTCTTGATCTGTGTGTTCTATTGTCCAGTATAAAATACACTTCAGTTGCTTCTGCATCATCTGCATTTTGAAGCATCTCTTTCAGGATTTCAGGTCCACATGGATAACTGTCTAAAATACCTTTAATCCTTCTTGTTAGCTTTTCAGACTGGCCAAATGGAATTCCTATTTGTTGTTCAAGCAGTGTTTTCTGTCGTAAATCTGTCACACCAAGGGCCCTGGCCACTGGAGAGGATATATTCTGGTACAAGGTTCTTTCTTGTTGAACATGAAGCCATGTGCAATCATTATAACAAAGTTCACTTGCTTTTGCCATTATGCCATCTGAATCTGGGAGGAAAACCTTCTCAACAGCAATACTCTGACCAGTACTTTCTAGAAGAAATGCTACATCTTGAGCTATGCCTATATCATGTTCGTTCAATTTTCTTCCTGAATATTGTGTGTAAAGGCCCCTTAACACATTTAATAACACTGGTGTACTGAACTGTTTAACAATTTCCAATGCACCTGTTAGTGTTTTGTACTCCGATGTAAATTCTCTTGGTAGTTCATACAAAAAAGGTGCAAGATTCCTTTTCAGATATAAAGCACACACACTTGGTTTCACAAAGCTCCCATCTGACAGCTGAATGAATGAAACATTTTTAAATGTATCAGATACTGCCCTGGGATCTTCCCTTGCTTTTTGTTCCAGTGACCTGTATATTTTAGTCATTATCTTTTTTCTAATTTCCCACCCAGAATGTTTTGTGTTTGCGGTGACATGATGTATTTGGTAAAGTATTTTCTCCAGTGGGATAGCTTTCTTTGAGAACATAATTTTCTTCAAGTCATAACTTTCCCCAGGAAATTCTGCAATGTACTCAGAGCATCCTACTAAATACATATCATCGGCTGTGAATGATTTTGCAGGTTCAATAAAGCTCACTTCTGACCTCCAGGTATAAACCCATTGTGGTGGCTTTTCTTTCACAGGAAGAAAAGCTACATTGCGAAGCTCATTTGTGATTGAATCATCAAAGTATCGATCTCTTTTTCTAAGTTTATTGCTGAGAATCTCTAGTATAATCTTGCACCTTGATTTCCCAATTTGTTTTGGCTGAGTCGCTACAGTTCTTGATCTTTCTAAAACTTCTGTTATTGTGATGTCATTCATCCTCATCCCAAGTCTTTTTAATGCCTGCTGTAGTTCATCTTTTCTATTTGTTGTTAACCCTTGACTGTATTTGTCTGTCAGCCAAATCGGAACAGGACTCTCTTTCTTACTGAAAAGTTTAGGTAGGGATCCTGAAGGATCTACTAGCAGACCAGGCTTCATGAGACCATCTGAACCAATGACTGGAACACATCTTGTCTGCTTCAACAATGAATCTACTTCTCCATCACAATGCAATAATGCATAATGCATAAGCACATCTCTGTCAGCAGGATCTACAGATGTCATGTCAGTGAGGAATATTTCCTCATAAAAGTTTTGAAGTGATATCTTGTGACACTGAAGGTTGTTTACAAATCCAAGTTTTCCAAGGATGGTGATAATTCTTTGAGGCAAATCAACAAAGCTATTTGCAAGATGCTTTTTGCACACAGTCACCATAATTTCTGCAACTCTGCCAGACTCTGCTGTTTTCACACAGTCAATATAATTTCTGCTCCTTTTCATGAACCTCAGCTGGTCATCTAAATACCTGCACTTGTCAAAATGTATCCAGTTTCCTGATGGGGATGGAAGTATTTCAATGGTTGTGTCATATACAAGCAGCTGGTAAAACGACCTGCACAGATTTTGCAGAAGATCATCTTGTTCAACAAATTTCACTGGAAAAAAATCAAACAAGCATTCATTGACATTCCGAAAAAATGAACCATGAACTGTCAGCTCCGTCAAACATTGCAACAACGCTTTCACAACCACTTCACTCATTAGCCAATTATTCCACAATGCACTCTGGTCAGTCTTGTCATTGACATCCTGGGCTCGGAGTTGTTGGCGGCTTGAAGTGACAGCAAAGTATCCGTTAATATGGAAAGGTAAACCTGTTTCAATGGGAAGTGGCAAGAAACAAAACACTTGGCCACCATCCTTCCTTTCCCTTGTCACTTTCTGGGGTGAGAACAGTAATTTCCCAAGTCTTTTCAATGATATGCCAGTGCTACCTATTGGCAAAAACAACTCATTCTTAAACTTGTCTGATTTAGCCTTGACAAAATTGGAAACCAGCCATGCTTCAGTTGTTTGGGCTTTCCTGAACAATGCACCTTCAAATTTGGTTGACATTTCAATGATATAAGAATTATGCATATCATGCGAACATGCACTTTTGGCACACTTCAAAATCTTCCATTCATCAGTGTCAGTGCCTTTTGGTTTCTGTTGTAATGGTCTCAGAATCTTCAGGGACTCTTTCTTAATGACACCGCACTGCTGAATCTTCACACTGTTGTCAGCTGCCAAGCCAACTTCTGAAAACATAACTGTTCTAACATTTTGCACAAACAGAAGCAAATGATCAGCACTCTTTTGAAGTACTCGAAATAGATCTACAACCGATTCTCTACCATAGTGTATATCACTGATTTCACTTTCCACAGCCTGTTTTTTCATTCTCAGTGGAAAACGAAACAAAGTTCCTTTAAATGAAGGTAACACTCTCTCATTCTGTAAGTCACATCCCAGTAAACCGTGGAATAACTTAAACTGGTCCTTCAGTATGAGTATTTGTTCCTTGTTAGTCTTAAGGTTTATTCTTATCCCAGGTTTAGAAGGATTTTTTATGACTTGTTTCAGGTACTTCACATGTGGATCAAAATACACAATATCATTGCCACTTATAAAGCTGGGCACATCTGTGAGATTGTAAACTGCATTCAAACCCAAACCAAATCTTCCAACCTGATCAACTTTTTGCTCCTTTGTCGCTCCACCCAATTTGACAATGTTTGTAAAGTCTTCTTCAGAAAACCTTTCATTGTTGTAACACAGTAGTGCTGGACCCTGAAAAAACTTCATCTGTGGGTCAATCAAAGTATGAGAGGAGCCCCTAAAATCCCGACTGTCATACATGAAATGGACTTCTGTAGCACCTGCATCATCTGCATTCTGTATCAACTCTTTCAGCACAGCAACACCATCCTTGTAGTCCTCTAGTAGTCCTTTGATGCGCCTGGTCAAGGGTTCACTCTGGCCAAAATTATCAAATTCAAGCTCCTGTGCATCTAAAAATCTAGTCATCATGTTTGGTATCTCAAGTGCCTTCACTATGTGGAAAGGAACATCCCTGTGAACAATAGATAGTTCTCCGTCTGTTATTCCTTCCGGGTCAGGTGAAAAAGTGCAATGCTCAGCTTCAACAAGCTTCAGAATACCCCCATCTGTGTTGATAGGCACAGGTAATGCTAGTTTATTCACCTGCAGGGTCAAATCATTTTCAACTAGATGCCTCAGGATTTTCACACATGTTGAAAGATCTCTTGCACACTCCTCCTTTGGCTGCTGTTGCTTCTCATGAGCAAGCTTTATTTCCAATAGCACATTTTCCATGGGTACAATCTCTTGAACGCCTAAATTTCTGAACATGGTTGACCATTCAGAAAACTGTTTTGGAATTTCAGTGATGTAAGGTTCCATATTGACAGCAACATTGCCAATGGTAACTTGGTGAATACTTCTAAACAACCCGCCAGCCCAAATCCAGTTTTTGCAATCAAGTTTACACAAGCTTTCCTTCACTTTGTATACATCTTGTGCAGCCATGAAACTATACACCTGCTTGAGTATGTGCACAAGGCTCATTTCCTCAATCCTGAAATTCTTCACAATGTTTGTCAAGTGTTGAGTAACCTCTTCTATGCTTGGGTGTGAGGGACAACATAGTTTCTCTCTCACTAGATTTGTCATTGTGATCTGGCTGACTGGTTTAATGCTTCCTATCAGATAACTGTGTTCTGTAAACCCTAGTGACATAGGATCAGACAATGTCTGCTTTTCACCAAACCATGGTATACATGGAGGATAAAACTTTGGGCTTTTGTTTTGTACTGGTACCCATTTCAGATTCTTCAAACTGTTACACAATCCCACGGAGATATTATCAATGTTTTCTTCAACACACTCAAGGAGTAATTTGCCTTGTTTCAGTGATTGCATGCTGTTGGGATGACTGTCTATAAACTTTGCAAGCACTATCAGTTTTTCATCTGAAAGTTCTTCAAAACACCCTTGGAGTTTTAGAATGTACTCTGGTTTTGCAAAGGTACCAGTTGGGAAGACATCCACCCCTTGAAAGAGTTGTTTCAGTTCAAGATTGGATGGATCAAGAAGTGTGTTCGGTGGAACATATTTTGCCTGAGACATCACAAAAGGAATCTTTCTGAGATGCTCTTTGAAATTCTTGATATTACATAAGTGATGCTCTATATCTTTCAGCACTCTTATCATAGTTGATTGGATCTGGTCTGGGCTGTAGCATTTTGTGGATAATATTGCTGGAAACACGTGATCCACTATGATTTGAGTGTCTGACAGGATTGGTACTCCAGTAAAATGGGCAATGATACCACACTCTTCCGCCTTTGCCACTTTGACTGGAAGAGCTACTGGCAGATCGATATCTGCACAATATTTTACTGTATGGTGTGACTTGCAAGTCCATATGGGGTCACCTTTTGTTGTTTCGTAACACAGAAAGAGGGGCAAACCTTCAATAATTTTTCTATACTTTGGCTCATGTAGTTCAGTACAGCCACTGGCAATAAATGATAGAAGCTGCCTTTTCTCATTATCAGTGAGATCCCAAATGACATTAATATGCTGCTGTGGTTTCGGTTTGAGCATGGCATCCAAAATGCCTCCAACTGTTGCAGGAGAAATGTAGTCAGCTAACATCTCACGGTAATTTGAAGAAATAATTCTCTGCATAAATGAAACAGTCTTCACTCCTACTTTTCGTAAAATCTGTTGTAAAATCTTGTTTTTCCTTGCATGAGGTTGAAAATCTTCAACATAAGCTTCATAACTTCTTAAATAGTCCCACTGATACTCAGTACAGGCAACAATTGGCAAACCTTCATACAAATCTATCCCTCCTGTGGACAATATGAAGTACCATAATTCTTTCAACCACTCAACACCAATTTCATGGGGCACTGTGATTCTTCCGAACATGTTGTGCAGTAATTCTGGAATGTCTTCTGGACTAAGTAATCGCAGCTGTGTCCTACCTGAAATTATGTTTTAGAAGTAGATAACTCCGGTAATAATAACAAAAACATTGCAATATCACTGTATACTATTATTTGACTTATACCATATGAAATTATGAATAGCAAAATAAAAATATTACCTACAAGAAAGAGTGGTTTTGTGTTATAAATCCATCCCGGCTAGCCCGGATGAAACAAATACGATGACAGTAAACTATCTGTCAAATCTAAATGCTACTTGTTTCTCAAATATTTTATTCTCACAGAGGGTATCCTACAAGTTATCATAAAGCATTCAAATCACTTATCATAAAGTATTCAAAGTATGTCATTTTGGTGAAGTTTCTTTTAAGTTTTCTGTGAAATATTGTTTAAAGGTCATAAAGAGGCTTGCTGTTTGATGAAATGCCATCTTTTAAAATCTTATTTGGTTTTAAGTTCAAATGGATTCATCAATTTCATGAAGCTATATGCTGCAGTTTGGACAAAGTGTTTTTGTAATTTTTCAGAAACGAGTTTTAACTATTTTAACCAGTAAATTCACCCCTAATATGTTCCTAATTTTTTTTCTGTCATCCCCCCACTCCTTCCCAGTAGATGTAACACTTTAATTTGTCACAAGATTTACTCACCTGTTTGAGCAATTTGTTTGAAGAGTTTGTAGTGTCCATCAGCAAGACAACATTTAGCCATAACATGTTGTCTTTCCTCTGCAGGCAGCAAGCTCATTTTACACTCCTCAGTTTCAAGGTACACTGGGCTGGCTTCAGAAGAAAAGGCCACATAATGGCATTCCTGTTGAATTGGTAAAAGATATTTGCCCAGTAAAAGAATCCAACTTCCCCCCTTCCCATTGAACAGATACCAAATCATGGTAACACGTTCTTCTGGAGACAACACAGCAGCATTCATAACTTGACTTATCAGAGACGGAGTAACCATTCTACATGCATTCCTCTGGGCTAACTCATTGTGTATATAATCTGGTGGCTGCACCAGTGGCAATTTTGCTTTCAGTATTACCTTTTTAAGCATATCAATGCAAGCTCTGTCCTCCATTCTGATCAAGTAAGCCTCACTGGGACATACCCAGGTATTAATACTTGAGTAGAGACAAGGATCTTGTGCAGCAACCACCTTTTTCCAAAATGGCTCAACTACTGATTGCCAATTCTTGTGCACCATTGTTTTATCTGGGAATATATTGTACACATCACTGCTGGGTACATTCCAAGGTGCCCTTTTACTACACTCTACAGCATATTTTACAGCTTCCCACATAGCTAGTGGCACTGACTGTTGCAGTAGCTTATAGTTCCATTCCACATCACTCTGTCGCAAGGTTTGCCGACCCTGATTACTACCCCATACCATGAATGTTGTTCCTGAAGCATAGTTACCTCCAGCTGCTGTGTCTCTTTCTGGCCATTTCAAATGTCTTCGATTTTGGTCCACAGCAAAGAAGCCATTAACATGCACATTGAGACCTGTCTTGTTGTCTTCAGTAATGGGCATAGGTAAAACACAAAATGTATGGCCCCTGCTGTAGTGCTGCACCTGGTTGCATTGTAAAGGGAGTGCCACACCAACTAAAGGTAGGTTTTTTATATTGCCATCACTCTGAACATCAGCCAATGCAGTGTCGAATATCTGTGTCACCAACCAGTCTATCTTGTCTGTCTTGTCTACTTCTGTTTCCATTATGTAAGAGCATGCAATTGGTTTATTGCCTTTGACTTGGCGGATGCTTTCCACAAAGTTTCTTCTATTCTCTGAGACTTCTTTCACCAGCTGGTTTGCTATCTTGACCTCATGTAGCAACACCACCTCTTGTGATGCCTTTTTCTCATATACCTCAACTGTGTGGACATGCTTAAGGAACAGCAACATGAAATGAGCATCTTGGTAGAAGCGATGAAACAGTTCTTGTACCTTTTCTATTGTATACAACGTGGAACTGATTTGCGAGTTCTGGGTCACTCTCAGTGGAAATCTAAACACTGTTCCAGGGTAGCTGCCTGATATAAATGTATTTGCACTTACATTGAATATGTTCTGTATAAACGGTGTGAACTGATCAGTTTTTTCGATATAGAGTTTGGCTGAAAGCTGCCAAGCAAGTGATGAGGTCTTAACTGGTCTAATGTCTCCTGTCAACCGACTGCTTTCTTGTTTGAAAAGATATTCTTCTTGAGGGTCAATGAATCCAACCTGGTTTCCAGACAAGATTCCTGGTAAGTCTGTTAAAAGTAAAGAGAAGTAAATTTTGTACCCGCGTATGTAAACTTATATCTATTAGGTGTAAAACAGTTTTGCAGCCCATGATTTCCTATATCTGCTATGAACAATATTCAGAAAAATATAAGATCTATATTGCTTCAACATCTTTATCGGATCATATAGCGGAGATCAAGAAATGTCATGTCAAGAAAGTTGCAGTGAATGTTTTATTCTTGGACATTCCAAACCACAGGTGTTACATATATGGACACTGTGTCTATGCGTTATTTGATCAAAGCTTTATACGTATGTGTTAACATTTGAAGGGAGTTATTGATCTCTGTGTTATGTGTTATGGTGTTTATTGATTCATTTATGGACTGGGGGAATCCCTCTAGGTTAAACTCAGTGATGCTGTAAATAGATTCGGGGACACCCTGTAATATACCTGTAGGTTCTAGAACTTCCTCACTTAATCTAGTTATTGATATTAACTTCAGGTTAGTTCTGTACGATTCTAGAGGCTTCTATAAGTGTATATAAGGACAGTACATCTGGCCACAAGTGAACTTAGTATTCGCTGGCTATAAGGAAGGCTATTGTGTCTCTGAATATAATATGCAAGAAGATATAAAGTGCCTGTGCTGCTGTGAACTTTTGCTGGAGTGAACTGGACACATTGTCTGGCTAGATTTATTGTATTTTGGATATTTTAGGACATTGTACATTCATATAGCTGAGAGTGGATCTACTGCATTTTGGACATTGTCCATATCTTGAACCAGACAGTACAGTTGTACAAACTCTCTGAATATCTCCAGACAGACATTCTATATGATTGGATATAAAAAAGGCTAGCAGGAAAAGGACATTTCGTGTTATTGAACAGATCACAGGATACAGATATCTGTGTGTGAATGAACGTTGGACAGATCACAGGACAGACCACAGGACGGATTACAGGACAGATTGCTGGATATGGTGGATAAACTTAGCTGTTAGTCACAGTGCTCAGGTCAGATAGGTTTCATTATTGTAACAGTGTGCCTTGCCTGTGACCATAACAGCAGGACAAATGATTATGTAAGCAATGCAGTTTAAGTAAGTCAGTTATTTTTGATGATGAACATTTATTTATGAGCTCTAGTTCTGGGTATCAGTACTTAAAGGTGTATGCAAGCATGCTTAACAACACTCTTATACAACGTTTGAATAATCTGAATGAACAGATTCATACCCAATTTCTGGCAGGGTTGTTCAGCAAACTCAAAACGCTACATGTTAGAATCAGGTTACAATCTGACAAAATTTTCCAAAATGTTTTACTTTTATTATCCACCATTTTACAAAATAAATGAATATATTTTAAAACAGAATGTCAAAAATGGTATTGTAGATGAAAGCACCAATAAAAATAAAAATAGCCAACCCCAACCCCCAGGCAAGAACCCCAGCCCGCAGATTCAACTAAATGGCCAACAACATTGAGATTTGGGAATATCTTAAGAACAACTTCTGTTATAAGAAGTATAGAGAACCCACGAGATGTTCTGCAAAAGATTCATAGGCCATGATTTTTTGCAAGTAGTTTTCATATTGTGAAGCCCTAGAAACAATTATAAGGGAGATATAAGGCCCTTTTAGCAGGATAACCCTACCTGAACTAGAAGCAGGGGTCACAGGTCAAATTTTACACTTGCAAAAAGATTTACAGGCCATGATTTCTTCTTTTTTGTTTTCACACTTGGAAATCCTAGAACCAATAGTAAAGGTGATATAAAAGGTTTGTAGTATGATATCCCCACTTGAACCTGAAGCAGGGTTCAGAGGTCAAATTTGACGCTTGCAAAATGTGTGCAGACCATGATTTCCTACAGGTCCTTTCTCATTGTGAAGCCCGTAGGACCAATGATGAGGGAGATATAAGGCCTTTTTGATATGATGAACCATCTATTTGGCATTAATGATGTGGCATGGCCGCCATTTTGTTCCTAAAACAAGGAGACAACTACTCTCAGGCAAGTTTTTCTATCCATTTACATTTAAAAATCTGATGAAACTAGCTGCAATATTTTAAGTTATGGAAAATATTAATGATTTTAGAACAAACGTTAAGGCCCAAAAATACCATGGCAACAATGGTAGCCGGATACCCCAAAAACCTAATCAGCTCTAGATTCACTTGCTGTAAAATATCCTGAAAACTTGGTGAAAATCCATGCATGGGTTTAGACTGTAGAACACCCACAAATTTTAAGACCCAAAAACCTTAAAAGTATTGCCATGGCAATAATTGTTACAAGATACTCCCAAATACCTAACCAGCTCTAGAACCGCATGGTAATTTCGTGAAAATCCGTGCAGGGGTTTAGGTTGTGGAACACCACCGATGCTGACACCACCACCAACGTACGACTGGCACAGGGGATGAATATAACCCCAGCCTTTATGGTCTGGGGTTAAAAAGGATATGTCCCTATTTTTATATACAGTGGGCGGTAGATAATAAAAACAAAAATAGCATCAGAGATGCCCGTACCCCACAGCCTAGGGAAATATCTTTAAAACCATGAGATATAGAAGTACTGTACCAGTACAAAGTTCAGGATACTTTCAGAGCACTGTCAGTTATACAAAGGTGCAAACAATGTTTACATGCAGAAAATAATGTTTAAAAGAAAGATAATGCATGTAAAGATGAAGTACTGAATCAAGATAATTCAATAACAAGATGACAGCATTAATCAGTAAACTAAAATTCAACACTTTTTATCTACATCTGCCTCGCCGAATTATGGTTAAGATGATTTGAATATTACCATGCATACAGAAGTGGCAATACATCTAATGAATGCTTATGTGTAGTGTTAGAGCAAAATCTGTGGCTCACTTGATGAAATTCTATCTCTTACAATGGGAAGTTATGAAAGTAAAATTCTCAATAAATTCTAATATGACTTTAACAGTGCTTAATCTGCATCAAAAGACAGACCCAAAGGTGCAACAAGATTCAAGTATCAACTTCCTATACATTACCGTTTCCAAGATTTATCCCAGACAAGATTTTATAGGTCAAGGTCACTATGGCAAGGTCTAAGGTCAAATCAAGGTCACACCATGATGCTGCACACCTACACCCCCTAACCCATGTCTCCACCAAATACAACTTCCTACAGCTTACAGTTTCCGAGATATAGCCCGGAAAACATTTTATAGGTCAAGGTTACTACGGCAAGGTCAAAGGTCAAATCAAGGTCAGATCATAACGTTGCACATGTACACACCCTAACCAATGTCCCTACCAAGTATCAACTTCCTACACCTTACGGTTTCCAAGATATAGCCTGTACAAGATTTTATAGGTCAAGGTCATTACGGCAAGGTCAAAGGTCAAATCAAGGTCACACTATGACATTGCACACTTACACCCCCTAAGAAATGTCCCTACCAAATATTAACTTTCTATACCTAACGGTTTCCGAGATATAGCCCGGACAAGATTTTATAGGTCAAGGTCACTACGGCAAGGTCAAAGGTCAAATCAAGGTCACACCATGATGTTGCACATCTACACCCCCAAACAAATGTCCCTACCAAATATCAACTTCCTACACCTTACAGATTCCGAGATATAGCCTGGACAAGATTTTATAGGTCAAGGTCACTACAGCAAGGTCAAAGGTCAAATCAAGGTCACACCATGACGCTGCACACCTACATCCCCTAACCAATGTCCCTACCAAGTATCAACTTCCTGCACCTTACGGTTTCTGAGATACAGCCTGGACAAACTTTTTCCCACCGCCCGCACGGACGCCCGCCCGCCCATCCGGACACCATGGGTGAAAACAATACCCCGACAGCCCTTAAGGGCTGTGGGGTAAAAAGAATCAACAAAAAGAATGAGTGTATTTAATAACTGCTCAGGGTTTACAGTACCAGTGACACAAAGGACTACCTTCCCTACATTGTTCCATAAATACTGCAATTTCTAGAGAAATTTCGAACTGATCCCAAACAAGAGGCAAATTTGGTCATTAATTAATTGGGAGTTCTGTTAACCAACAGCTTATTTCTCAGTTAACTCTTTGGTTGCTATAAATACAACAATACTGCAATAATATTCCCCTCATAACATCCAGACATTAACTTTGTATTCAAGTACATAAATATAGTTCTTTATACAATAATAACTAGAGCATTGCTTTGCAAGAGAAAAAGGAATCATTTTTGCGCAGCAAAAACACAGGGTCCAATCAGCATTAATGATTTTGTCAAAATGGCAATGTTTCTTTGTTTTTCCACTCATGCAAAATGCAAGGTTTGCAAGATAAATAAGTTTTTGCGTTTTACGCAGAAATTGAAGATGGTCACCGAAAATGGCGGGAAAACATTGGAAAAATCGCCAAATGACTCTACAAATACCCTGGGGGTCAAAAATTTTGTTGAATTTCGCTCTATCTTACAGAGTTTGTGAGATAAATGCATTTCTGTGTTTTACAGATTAATTTAAGATGGGCACCAAAAAAGCGGATACCCTGGGGGTCAAAAGTTTTCTCAAAATCATTCATCAAAATAATTTTTTACCATTCTTGAGATAAATTCATTTTTGCATTTTAGACAGAAATTCAAGATGGCAGCCAAAAATAGTGCAAAAACGATTGTTATTTTTTTAAATTGCCAGATAAGTCTGGGATACCCTGTGGGTCAAAAATTTTGCTGCAATGGCTCAATCTTGCACCATTTTGGAGATAAATAATTTCATTTTTTTCATGCAAGTCTGGGATACCCTGTGGGTCAAAAATTTTGCTGCAATGGCTCAATCTTGCACCATTTTGGAGATAAATAATTTCATTTTTTTCATGCAAAAATTCAAGATGGCTGCCAAAAATGGTGCCAAAACAATTTTTGGAAAGGTCTCCAGATGACTCTGCAGATACCCTGGGGGTGACAAATTTCACCGAAATTGCTTCATCTGGCATGGGTTTCAAGATAAATGCATTTTACGATAATGCATTTTGCATTTTACGCAGAAATTTAAGATGGCCACCAAATTTGGGAAAAATTGACAGATGACTCTGGGGGTACCCTGAAGGTCAAAATCTTGCATTGCTTCTGAGATATTTAAGATTTTTCATTTTCATTGTAAGTTAAGAAAAATAATGGTGTTTAGTTAATCATTAAAAAGTCAGCCATTTTGTATCGGCTCATTGTCAAAAGTTAATGATTTTTAGACATCTATATGACAAAGCTACTTGCCAAATTTCATGTGAACAAATGAAGTGCTTTTTAAGTTATAAATATCATCCGGACAAGCACACGCCTTTTTGAAAAAATATGTTTTAGTCATGCGACTTCTCTGATTGGTTGAAATTTCACGACACCAATTCCGGATATTCTTCCATTGCATACATGTGACAAATTTGAAGATAATCCGCCAAGTAGTTGCCAAACTTTAAGTAATAGAACATCTGGCAGCTGGCTGACTCTCTCTCTCTCACCTCTCCCCTGAATATAAACTAGTGTCCCGCAAGCAACCCTTAATAACTTATTTTGATATTGTCATGTATTCCAATCAACAAACATAAATATCTTGTCACATGATCTCTGATTGGCTGATGCATGTAATGTCCTCCCTGTTTCCTATTTTAACATTATCAAACATTATCAACATGTATAAAAAAAATTTAAACAGTTTTAAAAGAAATTAAGTAAAAACACTGTTACTAGAGCTTGCAGCTATGAACTTTCAATTGAAGCCATTTATTTTTTATATAGTAATAAACCAATTATAAAATATCATAATCACTTTTTGCAGTGCAAAACCTACATTTATTCATTTCACCTTCATACTCATATTAGCCCTAATACTTAAAAAACAAACCTGTCATGTGGAAGACAGACTTGAATCCCAATCCAAAGCGTCCCACTTTTAGGGGATCCTTATTTTTTAAACTGTCTTGGATCATCCGGATTCCTGTCCAATCATCGTCTGTAAAAACTGCATCATTGTATGCATACAGTGCAGGCCCCTGAGTAATAAATAATAGGGCAATTTAAAATTTAGGTATTGACTATCGCGTGGGTATCAAAATGCAGTTTCAACACTAGTATCAAATTCAGCAGTTATTTTGTAAATCATTAAAATGTCACACTATTAAATACACTGTTTTACAACTTACAAGGAAGCACACAAAAAATACTCCAAAAGAAGATTGACACAGGAACTGCTGTGCAAGTAATCAAACTCCTAAGTAAACCTTCCAACATATGAATATAATTGATGATCAGTAGTTATAAAATACAAGAACATCTGGAAAATACTTCTTGATGATGTATTACCAATGATAACTAGAGATTGCGTCTTGACACAGTGTATCCCCAGACGGTACATAGTTGAAGCGTGACATACAGAGTATTATGGTTGACAAAATATATCCCTGTTGGGAGGGGTCCTAAGTGTTTATGAGAGCAACTTGTACTGACACTAAGTAAATAAAATGTTACTTAATCAAAGGTACAAATGTAACCAGACGTAGTGCATTAGAGAACTGATGCAAATTGTATCCACCAGAAAGAAAAATCGCCAATAAACCATCACTTAACCTTGAAGGAGGAGCCCAAGATAAAATCTGACCACATCAAAAAATTCTTAGCCCATGATTTCCAATAGGCTGGTGTGACATTGCAAGCCTTTAGCAACACAAATAAGCGAGTTATAAGCACTTTTAATTTTAACTTTTAACCTTGAAAGAGGGGTGAAAGCTCAAATCTGATCACATCAAAAGATTCCTAGCGCATGATTTCCTACAAGTTGGTTTCACTTTGCAAACCTCTAGGACCAATAATATGTGAGTTATAAGCACTTTTAAGTTTGGTTATCCTTGTTTGACCTTGAAGGAGGGTCCAAGGTCAAATCCGACCACACCAAAAGATTCCCGGCCCATGAATTCCTATAGGTTGGTTTCCATCCCAAACCTCTAGGACCAATAACAAGTGAGATATAAGCACTTTTCATGACTGACAAAAGACGCCTGTGACGGCCATCTTATTTTTCAAAATGAGGCAGAAAATATTTTCATTCAAGATTTTGTGATGCCGAACATATTCTCCAAATTTAAGATCTCTACTTATAATACCCTTTGCTCTAGGGGGCCAACAAAGTTCTCGCTTTAAGTTGAATAAATATCCCTGGCGGCCATCTTGTTTTTCAAAATGAGGCCAAAAATATTCCCAGGCAATATTTTATTGTTATGCATATATCCTGCAAATTTGCGAAGGCTAGGTATAATATTTTTTGTTAGAGCAGTAACAGCCCATAATAAAAGAGGTATATGACCTCACAGTCTAAGGTACCATTTTGAGTCATTATAGCAGGCCTAAGGTGACCTTGAAAACAATAGCCACGGTCAAGAAACCGGAAACTGGTATTCCATTATGTACTCAACCTCTAAAGTCATTTTCAATAGTTTCCATGTAATTTAGTCAGCATTAAGTCCAAAAAGGCCAAAAATGCCATCGGTGTGGTTCTTTGGCGGTGTGTGGATGACCTTCAATGAAGAGCTTCAAGGTCAAAATTCTGCTTGCTTACAGAGGACATATATAAATCTATTATATAAACCAGCCATATGATGATCTAACTTTCTGTATATGAGAACTGGGCAAAAATGCGAAAAAATGGCCAAAATCTGACCTTTAAGAGGCCACCAGTGACCTTGAAAGTGAAGGTGAAGGTCACAAAACAATAGCGTTTGTGGCATTGCCCATATATACCAGCATACCAAATTTGAAAGGTCTAACTAAAACATGTTTTAAGTTATCGCGTCTGAAAGGAAATCTCTGTGGCGATGGCGGTGGCGGCATGACCATGCTGAATCCTAAGTATCTCCAACTTTCGTCCTGGGATACAATCACTAAGTTTACATTTGACTATTTCTTAGTTCTACCTGCTGAAGCTTTAGTTGATTTGAAGCAAGGCTCTGAGTCCCATACTGAGTGTGATCTATCAGAAACTTCACTGTACCGGCCCCAGCATCCTCTGCATTTTGTATCAGTTCCTGAAACAGAGAGCCTTACATGACTTCTAAAGAGTTTCTATTTTAAATTTGGTGAAGATTGTAACTAGAGGTGTAACTCAAAAAGCTACATTTAAGTAATTAAAATTTTCAATTTTTTTACAATACCTTATCATGTGGAACTGAATACTGAATCCAACAGCTCAGCGGACGGATTACAACTGAGACTGGAAGAGATGTCAATTTTTCTTAGATTTTGAAGTAATAGAATGAATGTTAGAAAATACCAGTCTGAGTCCGGTTTACAATGCCCCAATCCCAAAGACTGGGCCTGTAAAGAGCCAAAAACCTGAATAGAATTATTGACAGTGCTAAAAACTGTCTGGATGTTTTTGATTGTAGGAGAGAAGAGCAGCCGTGCTCATTTATGGAGAGTAAAGCTCTTTGGGCTAGTCCATGAAAACAAGCCCTAGGCTTGAAGTTCTCATAATTTTGGTCACCTTAAAATGAGATTAATGACAACCTTAATAAGTCCTTAACACAATATATACTGAAAAAATAGAAAGACCTTACCCAAAACCTCATGATGAGATAAACCTATACCTAGACCCTGGAATTTAGACTCCTGAAGACGTGGTTGTAGTGGATGTGGCCACCCCCTCTCTTTGCGAGGATGGGTCTAGAACTTGTCCACTACCTCTGGACACAGATACAAATTGTTGTCATTGTCTGACAAAGTAAGGTCTCTTAGGTAAAAATTAGTAAATTTGTTGTGATCTTTCCAGTGACTGGCTTGCATGATTTGGTCCATCAATACCCCACTATAAAAGGCCTTACAGGCTGCGAAAGCCCTAATGTCAGGTGCTTTAACTTGGACTAAGTCCAAGGCTTGTTGGTCTGCTTGTTTATAACAAAGTAGAATGGTTTGTTTCAACCAAGAAGAGAGACATAGTGGGTCTGATGTCTGAGGTGTGTCCTTTCTTGAAGGAGATGAAAGTAGGGATCGAGACTCTTCCAGGTCTTTGCCTCTCAAGGTCCTGTCTTCTCTGAACTGTCTATCTACAATGGTAGTCAAAGCAGGAATAGTCACTGGAGAAACACTTTGAGAAAGCAGTTTTGAGAGTAAGATGTTGGAGGTCTGTGTCTTTCATAGGCTCAAGAGGTGCTTTTGTGAGTCTGTTAAGCACAACAGAAAAGTTCCATTTTGGAAGATTCCTGGAACTTTTGGGACAATGCCTGTGAAAACTGGAGAGCAACCAGTGAAGGTCTGCATTTTGTAAAATATGGTGTGCTGCCGGGCCCAAAGTGTCAACAATGGCCATCCTGTAACTATCAATGGTCGAGGGGCACCTGTTTAGATCTTAGTACAGGTACATGAAAAAGTCTGTGACTTGTTTCACAGAGGGAGTGGAGAAATCCACCAAATTTTGACTGCACCATTTCTCCAATAGGGCCCACTTTGACTGTAGATGGTCCTTGTTGATGACCTTTGAGGGGCAGCAATTCTCTCTGCCACCTCCAAAGAGAATCCTTTTTTGGAGCTGTCCACTCCTAGACACCAGGTGTTGAGGTTGACATGTTGTGGATTGCTGTGAAACACATAATTGTGGGACTGTTTGAGAAGATTTGTTGACACTGGTAACTGAAGTAGGATCTCTGTTGAGAGCTGCATTAGGTCCCAAAACCAGGGCATCCCTGGCCACCCTGGGGCTATTACAATGATCAAGCAGCTGCATTGCCTGATTTTTGGGATCACCCTGTGAAGGAAAGCATCAGAGGGTAAGCATAGGCAGTGAGACCCATCCAGTTTATGCTTAAGAGCATCTACATCCCAAGCATTTGGGTCTGGGACTGGAGACACGTACAGTGGAAGTTTGTGGTTCAGACGAGTGGCAAAGAGATCTACATGAGGGGTGAACCACTTTTTGACAGATCTGTTTGAACACCTGTGGATGCAGTGACCATTCTGTTGTCTACACTTAGTTTGACCAAGACGTGGTGGCAGGGAGGGACCATAGTCCACCTCCATAGCCTCAACTGTATGTGAGGTAGGCCGAGGTCTCGGAGGAGTTGGGTCCAGATTAACAGCTTGTTTCAAGGGACCAGGCTTAGAGGTCGAAGTGGAGGCCTGATCCACCTCCACTTCTGGTTTAGAGGTCTTTTTGAAAGACTGAAAATCTTCTCACAGAGACTGCATTGCCTCTAACATAGAAGCCTGGAAAACCCCCATTTTTTGCTATAACTTGATGTTGAGATGAGAATCCAGGGATTTTTCGACTTTGGACTCGATTTTCTGTTGTAAGGCTGTACCTGGGAGTGGTGGGACAAATTGTGCTGGAATTTTCAGTGATAATGACTCAAAGGGTAACGGCTGAGGGCGCAGAGGAGAAGTAAAAAGATTGTCAGCAGCACATTCAAGGTCTGCATGAGAACCAGTAAAGGACTCGACATCCTCATCCCCTAAAAGGTTGAGTTCATCATCATTAGAAGAATCTTTTTTGTCAGCCTTCTGTTTTTTTAACATAGCATTTCCTGTGTGTTATTTTAATCATTTGCTCCATCGAGAAACTAGCACAAATACCGGAAGGCAATTCAAAAGTCACACAGGGATCATCACTCTTGCATGATCCTCGGCAAGTGGGACAATAATTGTGTTTGTCAAATGAAAAACAAAAGTACCTACACTTAAAAGATCTGGGCCTGTTTTTATTGGTTTGGTGGGCGGACATGTTTATGCAATAAACATGTAAACAACTAAGCCTGAACTGAGGAAAACTCACAAAATATAAATAACTTAAGAAATACTTATCCTGTCGAAACAAAACTTTCACAGAATATGCTATATAATATTTTAAACAAAATGGCTAAAAACAACATCCAATAATACGTATGTGCTGAGAAATAGAAGAAATAAACAGCATCAGAGATGCCCGTAACCCACAGCCCAGGGAAATATTTTCAACACCGTGAGATATAGAAGTACTGTACCAGTACAAAGTTCAGGACACTTTCAGAGCACTCTCAGTTATAGAAAGTTCCAAACAATGTTTAAATGGAGAAAATATTGTTTAAAAGGAAGATAATGCATGTAAAGATGAAGTATTAAAACAAGATAATTCAATAACAAGATGACAGCATTAATCAGTAAACTAAAATTCAACACTCTTTAACTACATCTGCATGGCCGAATTATGGTTTAGATGTTTTCAATATTACCATGCATACAGAAGTGGTAATACATTTAATGAATGCTTATGTGTGGTGTTGGAGCAAAATCTGTCGCTCACTTGATGAAATATCTCTTACAATGGGAAGTTAAGAAAGTAAAATTCTTAATAAATTATAATATGAATTAACAGTGCTTAATCTGCATTAAAAGACAGAGCAAAAGGTGCAACAAGATTTTAAATTCAAGGTCACTACAATAAGGTCAAAGGTCAAATTAAGGTCACACCATGATAATACACACATATAGCCCCTAACCAATGTCCCTACCAAGTATGAACTTCCTACATCTTACGGTTTCCGAGATATAGCCCAGACAAGACTTTATAGGTCAAGGTCACTACGGCAAGGTCAAAGGTCAAATCAAGGTCAGACCATGATGCTGCACACCTACACCCCCTAACCAATGTCTCTATCAAAAATCAACTCCTACACCTTACAGTTTGTGAGATATAGCCCAGACAAGATTTTATATGTCAAGGTCACTATGGCAAGGTCAAAGGTCAAATCAAGGTCAGACCATGACATTGCACAACTACACCCCCTAACCAATGTCCCTACCAAATATCAACTTCCTACACCTTACAGTTTCCGAGATATAACATGGACAAGATTTTATAGGTCAAGGTCTCTATGGCAAAGTGAAAGGTCAAATCAGGGTCAGACCATGACGTTGGACAACTACACCCCCTAACCAATGTCCCTACCAAGTATCAACTTCCTACACCTTACGGTTTCTGAGATTCAGCCCAGACAAACTTTTTCCTGCCGCCCGCCCGCCCGGACACCATGGGTGAAAACAATACCCCAACAGCCCGGTAATAAGACTGTTTATATTAAAAGCTACCAAAACACATGGCCAACGAGAAAGTAGGACAAGATCATGTAGAGTACCACTTGACGACAACCTGAGGCTACAGCCAACTATAAATGTCTATTTTTCTTAGATGTTGGACAGCCACCCGAGAACAGCATTCAGTTCCACATGGTAAGCTACATGTATTGTAGCGCAATAAAATCTGCTATTTTATTACACCAGTTTGACCCATAATGGGGGTCAGGGAAAATCTGACTGGCTTTAGAGACTGTCCACATATGGTTTCCCAATACCTCTTAATACATTCTAAAGCTATAAAAGCAATAACAAAGGAGATATAAGGCAAAAAGAGAAAATCTGCTATTTTATGACCCCAGTTTGACCCATAAGGGGAGGTCAGTAGGTAAATCTCACCAGCTATCTAGACTTTGCAGGTATGGTTAACCAATACCTCTTAATACATTCTAAAACATTTTATGACTATAAATGCACCACTTAAGATTATAGTGGGTTTCACATGAATTTTAAGCTGTCTGGTTGGTACCTGTGAGAAAAATCATTTTTTATCGCATCGCTCCAAAATCTCTAATCAGCTCGTGTTTTTGATAGTATGAACATTTGTTTAAAGTTACAAGCATCTATGGTTAGTAGATTTTGCTAAGCAGCGATGACGGCGGGTGCACCAAAAAAAAAAGGAGTCAAGGAGACTATAATGCAGTGGCAGCGGTGGCAGCAGTTGGGAGGAAACTATAGTGAAAACTAATAAGCATCCCTGATTAACTGAATCTGGTGGCCAAACAGTGTCTGTCCATTGAAGATTCCCCTTTAAACGTGTCTGGCATCATATTGGTGAACAATGTAAATATAGGGCAACTGTCATGAATTTACCTTTAGTATCTGTCCATCATCTGGATACTGTTCCAGGATGTTTTGAAGCTGTTTAATCAGGCCTGCCTGTATCAGCCCTTCACTGAATGTCTCTGCAATAAAAAGGTCCAAACAGTTTAGTCTGGTTCCCGACCACTACTCTGCAATATAGGATCAGGTATCGCCCACCATCTTGGGTTCAAGGCTTCCATTGTTAACCTAGCAATATGGCCCTTTTACTGTGTTATGATATGACATAATAATTCAGTGACATTTGTGATAAACAATAAATGTGCATCAGTTTAAGTGTTATCGATCCTCTAATATCACCAAAAACCACATATTTGCTTCTAAAGATTATAGTCTTCTCAAAATATTTTAAAGTTTATTTGGCATTATCTAATGTTATAAGTCCAACAATATATGGTAAACATATTTTGAATGCATACAACATGCATATACATAATTAAAATAACCATCAAGATTTCCCGATACATGACAGATATTAGTGATGCATTCTTTTGGCTATTCAGTACTGGTACTTACTACTTCACATCCCAGAAAAATGTTGTTAAAAATGCAAAGAAATGTTTTACCGGAGTTGAAAATACCACCTCAAGAAGCACAAATGAATGCAGCATTAATAGACAAAGGACATTGTAGGCCATACCAGTCACTTTGTTGTTAAAGGTTGACTGGTTCCCAGTCTACCAACAGTTCTCATTACTAAGAGAGGATGTAATTAATTTTACAACTGAATACTATTTTTGTTTTTGGACGCTCAAGATAGACATGAACGAAAATCATAAAAATTTATAAAAACCAATTTTTAAAAATATCTGCATTTTAAACATTGCTATTTGCTGATATTTCATCATACAAAATATACAAAGTTGGTTAAATGTCACTCCTCAACCTGATTCTTACACTGAACAAGGTGAACTTAGGGTAACGGTCAGAAGCCCAAGTGTTAACTAGAAAGAATTAGGTCAGAATCTGTAGCATATTTTCCATTTTAACATCCCATCAATGCAAAACCGTTTTGATTCCAGGATTCTGATTCTGGGTCTTTCCCAAAATCTAGCCATTTCTTCCTTTGGCCAGGAACTACTCATTATGTCAAAAATTCATGTAGTTTCGCCCATTAGCTTTGCAGTAATGTCGATGAGAAGGCCAAACTCATACAAATTACATTGAAAAATGAGACCTTATAAAATAAATATCCAAATTTAGCATCTTCTTCCTTTTAGACAAGCCTTACTCACATAAACAATTATCAAAAGTATGTTAATTATTTTTGGAGTAATAAAGAACACAAACAGATGAACAAACAGACCAAAAACATATATTTTGTGGAGATAACAACTCTATTCAAATCAAACCTGTCTTCAGATGTATATGATATCATTTCACTAACCTGCCATTCTCTCTCAGTTTCTGGTGTCTTCAAAGGTTTGTATAGTTTGATCAATTATGTCACAACCTCATTTTCTATAGTGTGTTGTCTGTCTACACCTTTTCTTGCACTACACATTGTTGGGTATCTGTAAATTGGAGATGCAGAATTATGCCATCCTACTTGTCTATATGTGCCATGTACTATTTAAGATTTTGTGCATCGATTGTCCTGTACAAGTTCTAACTTTGGTCACACAGGTTTTACCATTTGTCAACAGTTTCTGAAAAATGTTGAGATGATATTTTTTTGTAGATATGACAATACAGTAATTGTTATGCTTGTAATCTGTATAACCTGTAGCCCCTCCCTATTAAACAATTCTGGGATTCCAAAAAATATGCATTTTAGTACACCCACAATTGAAACCCTTTTGAACAAGAAATAAAAAAAATTAAAACAAAACATGGCAGTATTAAAGTCATCTCAAAATCCACAAAAAAATGTTTATGATTTCTTCAGATTTAAGGTTTCTTTCTAACATGATTCTCCCCATATGTGCCAACAATCAAGATGCCATTTGAAAGGCATTCCCACTGTTCCCAGACACTTCAGTGGCGTCTTTATCTCAAATAGTCCCCCTCCCCTTCTTACGAAAAATCCATTCCCCCTGGGGAATTTATACGAATAAATATAGTTAGGTACTTTTCATTACTGGTGAGACATAACATGTAATAAAGGCTCTGATTAGATCATAATAGATCCAATTATATTTTTAGAATTTTAAAACAATGTACCACATTTGACGACGCTTACCAGTTCTTTCACTGACAAAGAGGAAACAATACACAAACTACAGTAGAAATCAAAGAAAGGGATAAAAGAGGAAAAAAAGCTGTCCATTTTATATGTATGGGCTGGGGAACAAAGGGGGGGGGAACTAAAATTTTGAACTCTTCTGCTACTCATACGAGGGGGGTGGCTCTTCAGTGTATATGTAAAATTTGGTAGTGTCGTGATAAATAGTTTCAGAGAAAAAGTGATGGCAAGGTATAACAACATGTCACTACAGGCAATTTTTGAGACTTTAAGGTGATTTTAAAATTAAAACTATGGAGCTCAAATTTTCTATAGACAAAGCCCACACGTGGAAGTTATATCCAGTTTGAGCCTTGACAGACTGAACATTTCTAAAAGGATACAACACTACTGCTCCAGTACTCCTGCCTTAGGATCAGTAATAATGGAGAACTAACAAAGATATAATTGGTCCTCGTAGTAAGATGACCCCACTTAACACTGGAGAAGGGGTCTTAGGTCAAAATAAGCAGCTGGAAAAGATTCCCAGGCCATGATCTCCTGTAAGTTTTTTTTTTTACATTCTGAACACCTAATATAAATTAAAAATTACATTTCATGGATTCAGAAGATCCATATAGTGATCCGAATCACTTCCAAAAGTCAATCATTTCATCCTTTTACCTTTTCAGACATATTCTAAAAATTTCATCGAAATCCGTCCATAAGTTTTTGAGTTATCTTGTACACAGACACATCTGGCAGCCTGGATCCACATGATCCTGACAGTGATCCAGATTACTGCCAAAATCGAATCACTTGTTCTTTGTCCCATTTAAGACATTTCCTGAAAATTTCATAAAAATCCATTCATGACTTTCTGAGCTATTTGTCTTTAAAAATTACATTCACGGATCCAGAAGATCCAGATAGTGGTCCAGATCACTCGGAAAATTGAACCATTTCTTCCTTTTACCACTTCTTCGTTTTACCATTTCTAACATATCCTGAAAATATCAAAATCCATTCCAAGATTATGTGCAAGCCTGGATCCAGATGATCCAGATCACTCCAAAAATGTAATCACTTGTTCCTTGTACCATTTAGGCCATTTGCTGAAACAATCCATCCATAACTTTTTGAGGTATCTGTCTTAAAAAATTACATTTCATGGATCCAGAAGATCCATATAGTGATCCGGATCACTTCCAAAATTCAATCATTTCATCCTTTTACCTTTTCAGACATATCCTGAAAATTTCATGAAAATCCGTCCATACGTTTTTGATTTATCTTATACACAAACACATCTGGCAACCTGGATCCAGATGATCCAGATCACTCCCAAAATCTAATCACTTGTTCCTTGTCCCATTTAAGACATTTCCTGAAAATTTCATAAAAATAAACCCATGAGTTTCTGAGCTATTTGTCTTTAAAAATTATATTTCATGGATCCAGAAGATCCAGATAGTGGTCCAGATCACTCGCAAAATGGAATCATTTCTTCCTTTTACCACTTCTTCCTTTTACTATTTGTAACATATCCTAAAAATATCATCAAAATTCATCCTAAAATCATGTTGCAAGCTCGATCCAGATGATCCAGACAGTGATCCAGATCACTCCCCAAATCTAATCACTTGTTCCTCGCACCATTTAGGTCATTTGCTGAAAATGTCATCACAATCCATCCATAGCTTTTTGAAGAATCTGTCTTATTACATTTCATGGATCCAGAAGATCCATATAGTGATCCGGATCACTTGTAAAATTCAACCATTTCATCTTTTTACCTTTTCAGACATATCCTGAAAATTTCATCAAAATCCGTTTGTAAGTTTTTTAGCTACAATGTACACAAACACATCTGGCAACCTGGATCCAGATGATCCAGACAGTGATCCAGGTCACTCCCCAAATCTAATCACTTGTTCCTCGCACCATTTAGGCCATTTGCTGAAAATGTCATCACAAGCCATCCATAACTTTTTGAGGTATCTGTCTTTAAAAATTACATTTCATGGATCCAGAATATCCATATAGTGATCCGGATCACTTGTAAAATTCAACCATTTCATCTTTTTACCTTTTCAGACATATCCTGAAAATTTCATCAAAATCCGTTTGTAAGTTTTTGAGCTATATTGTACACAAACACATCTGGCAGTCTGGATCCAGATGATCCAGACAGTGATCCAGATCACTCCCAAAATCTAATCACTTGTTTCTCGTCCCAATAAGGACATCTCCAGAAAATTTCATCAAAATGCACCCATAACTTTTTGAGTTATCTGTATTTAAAAATTAAATTTCATGGATACAGAAGATCCAGACAGTGATCCGGATCACTCCCAAAATTTAATCACATCTTCCTTTTACCAATTTGGACATATCCTGAAAATTTTATCAAAATCCATCTGTCAGTTTTTGAGTTATCTTGTTCACAAACAAACAAATAGAGGGCCCAAAATGACCCTCGGTCAGGTACTTTGGCGGTCAGTGGATGACCTTCAATGAAAATCTGTAACCGGTCAGCCTGGATGCTGGTACTCCGTCATGTACTCAACCTCAAAAGCCATTTTCAATAGTTTCCATGCAATGTAGTCAGCATTAAGTGTGAAAATATCTCCAAATATGCCAAAAATGACCCTTGGTCAGGTATTTTGGCGGTCAGTGGATGACTTTAAATGAAGATCTGTAACCAGTAAACCTGGATGGTAGAAGTGCATCATGTACTCAACCTCCAAAGCCATTTTCAATAGTTTCCATGCAATATAGTCTGCGTTAAGTGTGAAAATATCTCCAAAAAGGCCAAAAATGACCCTCGGTCAGGTACTTTGGTGGTCAGTGGATGACCTTCAATGAAGAGCTTCAAGGTCAAATTTCTGCATGCTTATAGAGGACATATATATGTATTATATATACCAGCCATAGGATGATCTAACTTTCTGTATTGGAGAACTGGGCCAAAATGTGCAAAAATGGCCAAAATCTGACCTTTAAGTGACCACCAGTGACCTTGAGATTGAAGGTCAAGGTCACAAAACAATAGCGTTTGTGGCATTGCCCATATATACCCACATACCAAATTTGAAAGTTCTAACTAAAATATTTTTTAAGTTATCACGTCCAAAAGGAAATATCTGCGGCGGCGTGACCGTACTGAATCCTAAGTATCCCCGACTTTCGTCCAGGGATACAATAATAAGGGAGATATAAGGTCTTTTAAAGAGGAATATCCCAATTTAACCTTAAATGTCATATGACGGCCATTTTGTTTTCAAAAGTAGCAAAATTTTGATCCGGTTAAATTCCCTAGCCATTTATCCTTTGTGCATATTTGATTAACCTAGCTTATGAACAATATTTCAAGTTTTAAAGCATCTTATAGGTTTTGAAATAATTAGCTATGGAGGTCATTTTGTTTTTTTCAAAATGAGGCCAAAATGAGGTAGCCAAAACATTTGTAGGCCAGGACTTCCCATGGGCTGTTTTTACATTCTGAAGCCCTAGTACCCATAATAAGGACATTTTAGAATGATGACCCCCATTTAACCGCAAAAGATTCCCACTTCTTACAAGTGGTTTTCACATTCCGAACCCATTGGAGCAATGTAAAGGGGGATATAAGGCCTTTTTAATAAGATAACCCCATTTGCAATTAAACATATGATATGGCAGCCATTTTGTTTTTGAAACTTAGTCAAAATTACTATCAGACTAGCTTTCCTAGGCATATATGTTTTGTGCAAATTTGATGAAACTAGCTGCAATATTTTAAGATTTTTTTTTTCAAAATTAAGCCAAAATTTTGCACAGACATGTTTGCATAGCCATAAACATTCCTTGGTGAAGATATCTTTACAAAAGAATAAGATAATAAGGTTTATGTAAAAATGTGATGAACAGACGCACCGACACACGGACGCACGCATAGAAGCCACTGGCAGGAGATTAAAATGTAGTACAACAGGTCCTCAGATGGAGTCTTTGTAAGCAGTTTTAAAAGTCAAAATCCTGGATTTTGGTAAATATCTGAAATACACATTTATTAATTTAATTTACTGTGTTATCAGATGAAAGTTAGCTAGATTAACCATATTGTTTGTGAACTACAAGGCTTATTGCAGCCTAAAGTTCACTTTCTGGCCTTAAGGTGGCCATAAGTTGCTCCATATGGAGACACTAAGGTCACCTTAAAATAGGTTCTTCTCCTGACCCAAACACATGTCTCGAATATGAATGAAAATTGGAAAAAAATTAGTTTTATCACACACACACAAGTTAAAAAGGTGATGTCACAACATGAGTGAAACCAGTACATTGCTAAATTTCACCTTGGGATACAATTGGACACAATAGCTGCAGACAAAACAGGTAGCATTAGTGTTTTAGCTGTTGTTTAGCATGGAGGTTTTATTTGCTGAAAAACTGTATGAAAATACATTAAAATTGCAAATATGAACATTCTTTTTCTATCACTTTTTCTTACACAAATACATTTTCACAGAAAATCCCCAATTTTTTACTTATAACATACAATAATATCACCTGATATAAAACTTTAGATGTCGATTATATATGTTTATAACAGGTTTTATCATACCTAATTTATACATTGTTCATTGCAGTCCTCACAACGTACATACGGACCAAAACTTTTTAATTCAACTAGTCTCAATGCACTTCAGTAAGCCTTATCAATAAGGTTTAATGAGCCAGGATTTGTATTTACGTTGAACACAACATGGACAGCATTTGCAGTCTGTTTGAAAATGTTTGAAAAATCTGTGACAAGCTAAACTAAAATATATATTCTGAAACCGTAGGGGACTACCCACATATAAGCTGGACTACTTGTTTCATTTGCTGAGCAATAGGAACAATGCCCTGAACCAAACTTAAGACACAAGTTGGAATGACGGAACATAGCATAGAACAGTGTGAACAGCCCTTTAGTTGATAAATTGCCTGAAGTAAAATAATAAATAAAACCTACCTTCGGTTTCCTCTTTTTCTACCATGTAATTTTGATCATTTGGCTTATAATTTACAAAACCCAAAACAGAAATCGGCCATTTTTGAAAAGAAAATACTTACCAATCTTATCTGCCTTTATTTCGTTTTTTAACCTTCAAAAGGCATATAATCCCTTCAAGAGAGCTGTGAACTAAATTCTTCTTATAATCTCAACACAAGCATCTAGTGCAATCAAATCTAGCCAATTCATGTCTAAGATTGTCAATACAGGTTTTGCTCATTTTACAAAATGAGGAGTGTCACTTATTGCAACTGGCATCCATAATCAATCTTATTTATTATGTGTGATTAGGTGTTCTTGTGGTATTACAATCTATTTTAATTCAAGATTTTACGAAAGCTACTGAGAAGTCCTTTTGCACATAATATTTTTTTGATAATACTTTCTTTACGAGTGTTATAGTTCTTTCCTGTAAATAAAATGCTTAATTTCTAAATCCAGAATCTGGGAAAACTATAACTGCTATATGTAGCTGGGGCGACCTTTTAGAAGAAGAATGATCAATAAACCCTTGGTAGAAAAAATGATAGAGAATAAATATAACATTTTTTTAACACTAGATGTTAGCATAGATTGCATATTTGTTTTCCTACTGATAGGAAATTACGTCAATTACCAACCCCACCCCACCATACACACTCAGGTACGCAATGAATGCAGGCTTGAGCATTTTCCGGTTGAGTGTGTTCATGTTATGTAAACGTGCAGACACTAATGGGCACAATAAAATTGAGACAAAGGATTATTCAATTCAAGCCTAGTACATTTAAAAATACTGTTTGTTCAGTTGATAAAACATTGAGTTTTGGATACTTGTGGGTTTAAAGACTAAATGTCAATACTTGATATATCTTGTTATAATTTCTGGTCACTTTTTCTGTGAAGAGAATTATCCTTATTTATTTACCTATTTATTTATTTCTATTTATTTATTTATATGAGATGTTTTTATTAATCTGATATAAAAGTTAGACATTTCTTCAAAATAAACATATGTATATCATTGGCTCGCCTCCTATAATGTCCCCATAGCCTTGTACAGGCTGTTGTTATCTTAAAGCCTCATCGCACCGTTTTTTGCAGTCATAATACTCATATTTGAATTTTAATTACCGACTTTGTCCTTATGTCTCTGAAAAGAGACTCTGAAACTTGATAGTACATGATTACGTTGCCCCATGTACCATTCTTCCTTCCCTCCACCCGTCTGGCATATGTAGATTTTAATTTAGCAGATGAGTGATTGTTATAGGTTCTTTAAACATTTAAAAAAACTCACCCACATGCCAGAAACACTGTCAGACTTCCAGAATAAGTATGCAGACTTATGAAATTTTATAGATATTACCATAATATATTACTGAAGTACCCCCAAACTCAAGTTCCTTCAAACCCCCACCTTTGATCACAGAGTTCACAAATCAATAAAACACTTTTCTAATTCCTTCAGTCACTATGCCCCTTCCCTTTGGAATTCTTTCCCTTTCCATGTAAGAAACAGTCTCTCTGTTGCGTCTTTTAGGAAACACCTTAAAACTCACCTCTTCAGCTCTAGCTTCCCAACTTAGTCTTTCTTCCCTCCCAGTCACACCCACAATCCCGGATTTCCGACCTTCAATGCCCCTCAACTTCCCTACGATTATGATTTTGTTTAATTAGGGCACTGAGTTCCCCTTCATGGGGAAGATATTGCGCTTGCAAAGCAGTAGATTAGATTAGATAACATGAACTGCATCAAGCCACACGGGAGCCTGGATGAGTTAAAAGTATATTTGGCTTTTATTATTGGTGTGAACTTCAAACAGATATTTAAGTGTGAAACAAGACCACTTCTGTGGTATGATCTCCCGCCGGAGATTAAACACTAAATACACAAACACAAAGCTATAGGTCTAAAATATGCCATGACACATCAAAGTAGCTTTTACTCAGTTAGCCAAGGAGCTGTAACTCTGAAAATATGCCAGTAAATCAAAAATAGCATCCAAGATGCCTTTACCCCACAGCCTGGGGAAATAGTGTTCAATACCATGAGATATAGAAGCAGTGAAACAGTACAAAGACATGGATACTTTTAGAGCAATGTCAGTTATATAGAGGTCCAAATAATGTTTAAGTAGAGAAATTAATGTCTAAGTGAAAGAAAATGTATGTAAAGATAAAGTATCAAAACAAGACATTTTAATAGCAAGATGACAGTATTAATAAGTAAGCTAAAATATGAAGCTGTAAAATTTATTAACTGGAGAATAACTGTCAATGGAAACAGCACAATTATATTAATCATATACGATAATCAATTGCAGCAATCCATATAGCTTTGTCATAAGAGAACATGTCTCAAATAATTTTGAAACTCATAGCCACTACAAGGTCTAAGTCAAATCAAGATCACACTATGATGTTGCACACTTACAACCCCAATGCAATATCCCTACCAAGTATCAACTTTCTACACTTTATGGTTTCAGAGATATTGTCAAACAAAATTTAGAGGGTCAAGGTCACTACAGCAAAATTAAAGGTCAAACACCATGACATTCCACACCTACACCCTCTTAACAATTTCCCTACCAAGTATTAACTTAACAATGTCCCTACCAAGTATCAACTTCCTACACCATATGGTTTCTGAGATACACCCCAGACAAACTTTTTCCCGTAGCTCACCCACCTGAGATGAAAGGCATAGATCAGTTGCAATATTGCATGTTATCAACTGTTTAACTACTAACAATCCTTGAAGTATATCACTATCTGTGGTAATAGACAAAGTTTATTGTACTTAAAAGATTTTATCTGATGTACTTAGTGTTGCATTTGGAAATTTTATCGTTGAGGCCACATTGTTACTATTAACACTTTTTGATTTGAAGATCTTCAATATGGTTTGGTTTATTTGATGGTGAAATCTGTACAATTTACAACTTACAGCTCATCTGGTACAAGTTGTAACTTGTACAAACTGCCCATACAAGTTGCAACCCAACAGGCATCTTGTACGAGTTCCAGCTTGCACAAAATCTTAACTTGCATATTTATTTGTAACACTCCCATATCAGGTTTACATACACCAAATACCCTAAGCTAGAATTTAATCTACCTTGTACAAAAGTTACATACAAGTTGAGATTTTACATGACTCATCTTGCACTGCCAAAATTTAAATTTAAAGATTACTTATACAATATATACATACATGTTAAAGAGTACCCTGTGTTATAAAATAATCCATTGTTTTTTGATGATTGATAAACATCTCAGTTCCGCATGATATTGTAAACACAGTTCATTTTGTTCTTTATGATTACAGAACAGACACAAACACATAAAATAAAGTTTTATAATTTAAACTTCCTCATCTCTTCTGACGATATTATTTGTGTAATGCATACAACACTCGACAGTGTAGAGGTGCGTGAATAATTCTATATTGCACACCAAAGAAATCCACCCTGGTTCAAACAAAATCTCTCATAAACAAGACCTAGTACAGACCTCTGCCAGTACATACATGATTTAAAATACAGCTCAATAATAAGTAAATGGGAAAATCCAAATCTTTGATTTCTTTATTTATTTATTTATTTTTGGACTGGGGCAGTGATATGGATCACCCTCAAAATTTTATGGGATCTAAGTTGGACCAAGACCCACCTTCTCAGTGTTTTTTCATGGTGATCCAACTAGTAGTATTTGCATAATCCTGCTGACAAACAAACAGACAAGCAAACAGACACATGCACAAGTACCAATTTACAAAACAGAAGTCCATATAGATGTGCCAACAGTCAGTATACCAGCCTCAGCCTGGCATGTCATACCAAATGGGATCAGCCATGTTTACTTACTTCTGCATCAACCATAGCTATCCTGTGTACCAGTATCCACAGCAAAACTACAGATGCCTCAGATGCCAACGACAGCAACAAACAGAGGGACATAGGAGTCCGGTGGATCAGCGTTGAAAAGTACCAAAATTTACCAAAGAAGTGAGAAAAATCAAATGAATCCCCATCCTGGATCAATTACCTATTTTATCTCTGAATCTATCCAAAACAGTCCCTACTTACGACTTTCTACATTCAACCTAATGGATTTCTATATGATTTCAACATGATTACACATACAATGATGAAACGATACAGCAGGTTCAGATCCCTGAATCTCTTCATTTGTCAGCAGAGTAAAAGACACTCAGGACATGGCAAGGATGTGGCCACCCAACAGGAAGAAAACATGACTATAATGGTCAAATTTGAGCGCAGTAGGTCCTGGACTATAGAATTTCAATAGAGTGAGATATCATATATTCTAAAATGGTAGGCTGCGCAGTGAACGTGGACATGTCTTTTGCGCAATGCTTGAACCGCGAATAAAGAACGGTAAATAAAGCACGCTGTTGAAATCTCGTACATCGTCCCTTCGCGACAAACGTAAACAAACAACTCGTGGTGAAATAAAACTTAAATTATATGCAGCAAATACTAAGTCAAATAATTCTGTAGGGGATTTTATCAATATTTCATTTAAAGATATAAATAAATAATTTCATAAATATTTATGAGATCACGGAATTCTGTGGGTATTTCCTAACAATATTTCATCCAAAAGGCTGTTTGCACATCCATCACTACGCATGTTTAGTTAATGGAATAGCCAACATGGTGTTGGATCTGTTTTGAATTTTGCGTAAGTTATACTGCTTATTTAAGTTATTTTCATGAAATTATTAATATAACCATTTTAGAATAGGAATAAAAGACAAATTCTCGTGCTTTATGATGTTTTTAAACTATCGATCGGCTGTATTCGGGCTTCGTGGCTTTAATATTCAGCCGCTCGATAGTTTAAAACCATCATAAAGCACTCGAATATGTCTTTTATTCCTATAACAGCAATACAATTTGACTTATTGTCTTAAGTTTTAACTTAATGGCAATATAAGATCTGATACAGTGGGTCCAATTTCAACATTTTGACATAATGTCTTTAAGATAAGTTGGGCTGAAGATCCCAACTGTGCATACAATGTTCATAACTTTTAAAAAATATCAAACATGTTTGATATTCTCCCAATATAACAAATACATATATGATCATCAAAATGCGCTCCCAATTTCAAAATTGGTGTGCGTTAGTGCCAAAGTTTTTAGGAATGTGGAACCACCACTTTGGCCAACATCATGTCACAGAGACTATATGTGTACCAACATCCACAGCAGACTTCACAGATATACCCCAGACACCAACAACTGTAAAACACAAGCATAGCACTCACAGTCATCATAGCCAATTTAACAGTCACATTACATTATATTCTAACCACAACAGCAGCCACCAGTAGATCTCCACTCTCTGGAATTTGACACTAGCGAAAGTACTTTTGAATTCCCATTCCAAACCTCTTGGTCCAATAATAGAGGATATATTTAGGCCTTTTTAAAATGATTACCCTCTATTTGACATTAAAGATGAGACATGTGTAGTGGGAAGGGAGAAATTATTGATTGGTTCTGCTGTGTCTCAAACTCACAGCCTTCTGATTACACACAGATATAAACACAAGTCTAGCTCTTTAACCAGCTGAGCTAAAGGGGAATCCCCGGAAGCCCAGGTATTAATAGAACTGACATACGTGAGGATATTACACATGGCATCCAATTTGTTTTCAAAATGAGGCCAACTTTACTCTCAACTAAGCTTTCCTAGCCATATACATTATGGAAAAACTGACAAAGCTAGCTTCAATCTTTTAAGTTTTTGGAATATCTTAATGATTTTCAAACAATCGGCCATAATTACCCATTTTGTTTTATTAAAATGAGGACAAAATTAATAGCCATAAACATTCTCTGCAAATTTAGTGAAGATATCTTCAAAACAAGAGGAGAGTGCCCGTGAACGGGCACTGTGTCAGCTGACTGAGTGTTTTTGATTTGTGAAGATGATTAGAGGACAGAATAATTATCAGGAAAAGGGCTGTACAGAAATACAGTAAATGGTAACTGAACAGCAAGTTCGAAAGAAATTCCGAAGCTGACAGAAGAAAAGGATAAAAAAGTTGTGCCCTGTAAATGGTATTATGAAGGAAAATAACAAGGTAATTGTTTAAGTGTAAAAAATAGGTTAAAACATATTTAAAGAAATACTACAAATGCAATATCCTCGTTCGACCTTGAAGAAGGGGTCCAAGGTCAAATCTAACCACCCAAATACATTCCCAGCCCATGATTTCCTATGGTTTACCATTCCAAACCTCTAGGACCAATTATAAATGAGTTATAAGCACTTTTAAGCTTGGCTGTCCTCATTTGACCTTGAAGGAGGGGTCCAAAGGTCAAATCTGACCATACCAAAAGATTCCGAGCCAATGATTTCCTATGGGATGGTAAATCTGTCACCAATAATAAGCGAGTTGTAGGCACTTTCAATTTTCGCTATCCTCATTTGACCTTGAAGGAGGGTTCCAAGGTCAAATCGGACCATATCAACAGATTCACAGCCCATGATTTCCTGTCTGTTTACCATCCCAAACCTCTGGGACCAACAATAAGCGAGTTATAAGCACTTTTAAGTTTGGCTATCCTTGTTTGACCTTGAAGGAGGGGTCATTGAAGGTCAAATCTGACCACACCAAAAGATTCCCATCCCATGATTTCCTACAGGTTGGTTTATCATCCCAAACCTCTAGGATCAATAATAAGGGAGATATAAGCACTTTTCATGACTGACAAAAAACACCTGTGGCGGCCATCTTGTTTCTCAAAATGAGGCCAAAAATATTCCCAGACAACATTTTATGGT
Source organism: Sabellastarte sp. h YS-2021 (assembly GCA_964017235.1). Classification (NCBI taxonomy): domain Eukaryota; kingdom Metazoa; phylum Annelida; class Polychaeta; order Sabellida; family Sabellidae; genus Sabellastarte; species Sabellastarte sp. h YS-2021. The sequence continues at coordinate 17,019,136 of OZ024933.1, forward strand.
TATTAATATATACTGCAAACTTAAGAAAGCTAGCTATAATATTTTTTTTCATCAGAGCAGTAATGGTGAAATCTCTCTCTACACACTGCGGCTATCCAGTGGATACAATGATTTACTCAACAGTGAGAACCTGAAAGTAGCTATTGCTCAGCTATGCCATGACATAGAGGTCTGCAATTTCACTATGTTATAGCTGACCAAAAATTCTGTGAATAACATATTTAACAAATTACTCTAAATGTAATAGTTTTCAAGTTACAACTGATTTACTCAACAGTGAGAACCTCAAAGGAACTATTACTCAGCTATGCAATGAGCTACATGTCTGAAATTTTACTATGTTATAGCTAACCCAAAAGTAGGTGAACAACATATTTAAGCAAACTACTGTAAATGCAATAGTTTTCAAGCTACAACTGATTTACTCAATAGTGAGAACCTGAAAATAGCTATTGCTCCGCTATGCCATGAGCTATAGGTCCGTAATTTCACTATGTTATAGCTGACCCAAAAGTAGGTGAACAATATATTTTAACAAAATACTCCAAATGCAATATTTTTCAAATTATAGCTGATTTACTCAAAAGTCAGTACCTGAGAATAGCTATTGCTCAGTTGTGCCATGAGCTATAGGTCTATAATTTCACTATGTTATAGCTGACCCAAAAGTAGCTGAATAACATATTTGCACAAATTTCTGTAAATGCAATAGTTTTCCAATTATAACTGATTTACTCAACAGTGAGAACTTCAAAGTAGCTATTACTCAGCTATGAAATGAGCCACAGGTCTGAAACTTCACTATGTTATAGCTGACCCCAAAATAGGTGAATAACATATTGAAACAAAATACTCTAAATGCAATAGTTTTCAAGTTATAAGTGATTTACTCAACAGTGATAACCTAAAAGTAGCTATTACTCAGCTATGCCATGAGCTACAGGTCTGAAATTTTACTATGTTATAGCTGGCCCAAAAGTAGCTGAATAACATATTTATACGAAATTCTCTAAATGCAATAGTTTTTAAGTTACAAGTGATTTTACTCATGATGGAAGTTACTGAAAAGCCCAAAAGTAGCTATTACTCACTTAGCTATTGAGACAGACACCCAACTTACTCACCATATTGTAGCTATGAAAAAAAGTAGCTGAATAAGATATTTTAACAAAATGCTCTAAATGCAACACTTTTCAAGTTATAAGTGATTTACTCAACAGTGATAACCTAAAAGTAGCTATTACTCAGCTATGCCATGAGCTATAGGTCTGAAATTTTACTATGTTATAGCTGACCCAAAAGTAGCTGAATAACATATTTATACGAAATTCTCTAAATGCAATAGTTTTCAAGTTATAAGCGATTTACTCAACAGTGATAACCTAAAAGTAGCTATTACTCAGCTATGCCATGAGCTACAGGTCTGAAATTTCACTATGTTATAGCTGGCCCAAAAGTAGCTGAATAACATATTTATACCAAATTCTCTAAATGCAATAGTTTTTAAGTTACAAGTGATTTTACTCATAATGGAAGTTACTGAAAAGCCCAAAAGTAGCTATTACTCACTTAGCTATTGAGACAGACACCCAACTTACTCACCATATTGCGGCTATGAAAAAAGTAGCTGAACAACATATTTTCACAAAATGCTGTAAATGCAACACTTTTGAAGTTATAAGTGATTTAGTGCATGATTTCATGAATTTTAATGCATTAAAAATTATTTTAAAAATGTATTTAAAAAAAAGTAAGACAGATCCAGGTCTCATACTCACACAAGAGAATCTACCTCTGGCCTAGTACATATATGCAAGATATGAGAGAAATCCCTGCAATAGTCACTGAGAAAATTGTGATAAAAAGTTGAAATTTTCACACTTTTGGTGGGGGTACCCCCCTTGTAATGTCTCTAGCAAACAGACGAACAGACAGATTTGCATGCCTTGAACAATTTTTCATCCTTGATAGATAAGGTATCTTTAAAAAAAACAGCATGTCTCTAGGCCTTGTAGTTTTGGAGAAGAAGTTGTTCACGCGGACGCGGACGCGTACGCCCACGCCGCAGAGTGATGACATAATGTCAGCTGACTGACAAGTCAGCTGACATAATGAATGAAACAAATGCACACACACACCTACGTATGCATGCACACATGGAAGGCAATTCATAATCTCCCAAACTACTTCATCTGAAGGTAGAAGAAAAACAATTTGACTGCAGTAATACTGGTTTAATAGCACCCCCTTTTAATTGAGAAGTTTAATGTGGAAAAGTATTGCTATGGTTACAGCTAGGGCTGGGTCAGTGTCAAAAATGTGTACATCGGGAGGTCGCCAATGCAAAACCATACAAATTTCAGGACTCCGTGTTTTAGTAAACCCCAACCAACCATGGATGTTTCCTCTTAAGGACATCGCAATAAAAGTCCCAAATGCAGAAAATATGAGATGAATGTGTATACTTTCTTCAGAATATTGGTTTGTTCATAATCTTTTAAGTTTCCCTTCAATTTTATGTGTTCACAAGTGAGATTCAGGTTATAAAGTGTCGTAAACAAAAATGGCACTTTTGCTCAATGTACTACTAGTAGCTATGAAAGTCTGCAAATCAAAAAGTATTTGAAAAGCTTATAATTCTTCAGATTTTGGGTATATTTCTAATATTTTAGCACTTGCTTCCACTATATATGATGACTAGCATAGTGGCCATTGTAAAATTTTATCACAGAATTTCTGTAAAATGATCTTGATACTGAGATACCAGGCCTTCCAACTCATCACACTAAACATTAAGATCCAAATATCTTAAAAGTGTTGCCATAGCAAAAATGGTTGCCAGATACCCCCAAAACCTTATCAGCTCTAGGTCCTCTTGGTGTTAACATATCCTGAAAATTTGGTTCATGGGATTTAAGTTCTGGGACACCCAAAAACTTTATGCAAACCGCCAACAGCAACAACGCCTGTGTGGTGAAGGGGACAACTATAAAACCAGCCTTTATGAGCTGAAAAAGGAGCCTTTCAGAAAATGACAGCACAAATTCTATTTAAGAAAGAGAAAGTTGTTTGTACAAAGTATCAAGACATTTTAATTGCAAGATGACCACAATAATAAGTAAAGTTAAAAGTTATGAAACTCTAAAAGTTATTGATTTATTGATTCATTAACTTATAACTGTCAATAGAGATGAGTAAATGTAGACATAATAATGAGTTGCAGCAATCCTTACAGCTTTGTGATAGACAAAATGTCTCTCAAATATGGCAGTAGAAAACATCCTGGCACATCCAAGGTCAAAATCACACCAAGATCACACCCTGATGGTGTACACCTACACCCTCCAACTCATACATCAACTAGACCAAGGACGCATCTGTGGCCAGATGCAAGATGTATCCACCGGCAAAGGCAAAAGTAGCTATTACTCAGCTATGCCACGAGCTAGAGGTCTGAAATTTTACTATGTTATAGCTGACCCAAAAGTAGGTGAATAACAGATTTGCACAAAATTCTCTAAATGCAATAGATTTCAAGTTACAAGTGATTTTACTCATGATGGAAGTTAGTGAAAAGTCCAAAAATAGCTATTACTCACTTAGCTATTGAGATAGACACTCAAGTTACTCACCATGTTGTAGCTATGGAAAAAAGTAGCTGAATAACATATTTTAACAAAATGCTCTAAATGCAATACTTTTCAAGTTATAAATGATTTAGTGTTGAGGAAGAACCTCAAAGTAGCTATTACTCAGCTATGCAATGAGCCACAGGTCTGGAATTTTACTATGTTATAGCTGCCTCAAAATAGGTGAATAACATTTTGAAACTAAATAATCTAAATGCAACAGTTTTCGAGTTATAAGTGATTTACTCAACAGTGATAACCTAAAAGTAGCTATTACTCAGCTATGCCATGAGCTACAGGTCTGAAATTTTATTATGTAATAGCTGACCCAAAAGTAGATGAATAACATATTTGCACAAAATTCTGTAAATGCAATAGTTTTGAAGTTACAAGTGATTTTACTCATGATGGAAGTAAGTGAAAAATCCAAAAGTAGCTATTACTCACTTAGCTATAGAGATAGACACCCAAGTTACTCACCATGTTGTAGCTATGGAAAAAGTAGCTGAATAACATATTTTAACAAAGTGCTGTATAGTGCTGCGCTGATTAGTGGTCCATTCAATGCATTGATCGATGACGGCATCACTTTCAATGCATCGATCAAAAAAGCCAAAATTCGGGATGCCGAAAAAGGGTTCTAGTATGTTTCCAGTCAAATCAAACAAAAGAGGAAGTGATTTTCCGTAAAATAAACATGGAGCAGGTTTTGTCCCAAAGAAATCACCTTAGAATTGTTGAAATGTACAAAAATATTACATGAAAGTTTGGATTAGTTATTTACTCTGTAAATTTTGTATGATTTTAATGTCTGCCGATGCATCGAATGATGCATCGATCACATGTGGGCGATAATCGAGTGGTTTCTGCGGACCGATTCGCAGCACTAGTGCTGTAAATGCAATACTTTTCAAGTTATAATTGATTTAGTGCATGATTTCATTAATTTTAATGCATTAAAAATTATTTTAAAAATTCATAAAAAAACTTTAGCATGTGAAAGCTCTCCAAAATGTAGGTGAATGAGTTATTTGAAAAATACTGGCTATCTGTAGTACTTTCAGTGATAATAGGCATTTACTCATTGTGAGTAGGTGAGTAATTAGCTACAGATCTGAAAATTCACTAATTGAAAGCTCTCCAAAATGTAGGTGAATGAGTTATTTGAAAAATACTGGCTATCTGTAGTACTTTCAGTGATAATAGGCATTTACTCATTGTGAGTAGGTGAGTAATTAGCTACAGATCTGAAAATTCACTAATTGAAAGCTCTCCAAAATGTAGGTGAATGAGTTATTTGAGAAATAATGGCTATCTGCAATACTTCTAGAGATAATTCGCATTTACTCATTTTGAGTAGGTAAATAATTAGCTACAGGTCTGAAACTTCGCCAAGTGAAAGCTCTCCCAAAAGTAGGTGAATGAGTTATTTGAGAAAAATTGGCTATCTGCAATACTTTTAGACATAATTCGCATTTACTCATTTTGAGTAGGTGAGTAATTACCTACGGGTCTGGAACTTCACCATGTGAAAGCTCTCCCAAAAGTAGATGAATGATTTATTTGATAAAAATTTAATATGCGCAATACTTTTACAGGTAATTAGCATTTACTCATTTTGAGAAGGTCAGTAATTAGCTACGGCTCTGAAACTTCACCAAGTGAAAGCTCTCCCAAAAGTAGGTGAATGAGTTATTTGAGAAAAATTGGCTATCTGCAATACGTTTAGACATCATTCGCATTTACTCCTTTTGAGTAGGTGAGTAATTACCTAAGGGTCTGGAACTTCACCATGTGAAAGCTCTCCCAAAAGTAGATGAATGAGTTATTTGATGAAAATTTTTATGTTTCAACAGAATACTCTTCTACTACCCCGTGGGTCCAAAATTCGCTCGAAATCGCTCTATCTCTGACGGTTTCAGAGATATTTGCGATTTTTCATTTTCTGCAAAAATTCAAGATGCCCGCCAAAAGTTGTAAAAATTGAAAACTTTCATGTTTCAACAGAATACTTTTCTACTACCCTGCGGGTCCAAAATTCGCTCGAAATCGCTCTATCTCTGACAGTTTCAGAGATATTTGCCATTTTTTATTTTCCGCAAAAATTCAACATGGCCACCAAAAGTTGTAAAATTTGAAATTTTTCATATTGCAACCGAATACTCCTGTACTACCCTGTGGGTCAAAAATTCACTCGAAATCGCTCTATCTCTTACGGTTTTCGAGATATTTGCACTTTTTGTATTTTGTAAAAAACGGTCAAAGAAACACCCCCACGGCGGCCATCTTGTTTTTGTCCAGATATCCAGAATAATTCCCAAGGAAGCTTTTACCATGATGAACATATCTTGCAAATTTGGAAAGTGTACATGGCATGCCCTTTCATATACTGGGGCAGCAAAAGTCCCTAAAATTTGAATGAAACGGCCGTGGCGGCCATCTTGTTTTTGGAAACGAGGCCAAAAAAACTCGGAGGCAAGCTTTTGTACCATTGAACCTATCCAGCAAATTTGAGGCCTCTACTGCTAATACTTTTGGCTGCAGAGGGGTAACGAGAAATCATCTACACACTGCGGCAGCGGAGGCATACCCCCGCGAAAACCATGGTATCCACCTTCCTTCATCTTATAATTTCCAATATCCCTGCTAAGTATTAACTTCCTACACCTCACATTTTCCGGGTATATTACCAGGACAAGATTTTAAAGGTCACATTCACTGTGGCATGATTAAGTTCAAATCAAGCTCACACTGTGATTTTGCACCTACACCCCAACCAATGCCTCTGTTAAGCACTTCTTCCTTAGCTCATTTCTGACATGTCCTTTAAACTTTGTAAAAATATAACAATAACCAAGTTATTCTGGTATTTAGGGCTGTTATTGGCGATTTCTGTAGATCAGGGATCGCCTGTTAGATGAGAGTTGAACTGGAGCTGAATTTGAGTAAATGACAAACATATCAATTAAATAAAACAATGTCCAAATATTGCCATTAAATGTGTTTAGTAGCATTTGATTGTAAGGATATATGTTTTGTTGCCGGTTAAATTGTACAGGTATGTATGTGCACTTTATGGAACAGCCACGTGAGAAAGGAAAATAAAAAACCAACCATTGCTCATTGATTTTTACATTTTCATAATTAGCCTAGAAATAGGATGCCCTGTTAAGAGTAGCTTACAAGACCCTGTTTCATTTGTACAATATATCAATGAGGCTTAAATATTTATTAGTATACATGTAAATTGTTTCAGCTTCATGCCTTTTTGCATTGGTTCAAAATTTGCTCAAAATCACTCTGTCTCTAAAGGTTTTTGAGACAACCAACATTCTCGATTTCCGGTAAAACTGAAGATAGTGGGCGAAATTTGACATTTTTCAGAGGCAATATACCAAAGACCTCTAATATCCAAATGGTCAAAAATTAGTTTGAAATTGCTCTATGCCTTCAAGATGGCCACCAAAAAATGGTGGGAAAGTGATTTTTACAAAATGTCGCCAGTACACTTTGCAGATACCCTGTGGGTCCAAAATTTTATTAAATTTGCTCTATCTCGCACCGTTTCCGAGATAAATGTGCTTTTGCACTTTACACAGAAATTCAACATGGCTGCCAAAAGTGGCAGGAAGGCAATTTTTATGAAAAGTCGCCAGTAGACTCTGCATATACCCTGCGGGTCAAAAAATTTGTTGAAATCGCTCTATCTCACACCGTTTCCAAGATATATGCGCTTTTATATTTTACGCAGAAATTCAAGATGGCCACCAAAAGTGGCAGGAAAGTGATTTTTGCTTAAAGTTGCCAGCAGACTCATATACCCTGCGGGCCAAAAATTTTGTTGAATCGCTCTATCTCGCACCAGTTCCGAGATAAGTGTTTTTTTATTTCACGAAATTTGCGTTTTTCCATTTTTGGCGAAAATTCAAAATGGCCGTCATTTTTAGGGAGAGGAAAATCTTTTGAAAATTGGCAAGGGTTGACTGCCAAGACACCCTGTGGGTCAAAAATTTCGACGAAATCTCGCATGGTTAAGGAGATAGAAGCAAATTAGTGTATTTGCATTTTTGGCACAAATTCGAAATTTCAAAATGGCCGCCATTTTGGGGAGAGGGAACTTTTTTGAAAATTGCAAAGAGTAGTTTTCTAAGATACCCTGTGGGTCTAATATTTCGACGATATTGCTCTATCTCACATGGTTAAGGAGATAGAAGCAAATTTCTGTTTTTGCATTTTTGGCAAAAGTTTGAAAATTCAAAATGGCCACCATTTTTGGGGAGAGGAATATATTTTGTGGAAAATTGGCAAGAGTATATTTCTAAGATAAGATACCCTGTGGGTTGAAAATTTTGACGAAATCTATCTCGCACGGTTAAGGAGATAGAAGAAGTAACAATTCAAAACTTCAAAATAGCCGCCATTTATGTGGAGAAGAAAACTTTTTTGAAACTTGGCAAGAGTATATTTTTTGGATACCCTGTGGGTCTAATATTTCGACAATATCGCTCTATCTCGCACGGTTAAGGAGATAGAAGCAAATTAGTGTTTTTCCATTTTGGGCGAAAATTCGATAATTCAAAATGGCCACCATTTTCAGGGAGAGGAAAATTTTTTGAAAATTGCCAAGAGTACATTGCTTAGATACCCTGCGGGTTGAAAATTTCGACGAAATTGCTCTATCTCGAACAGTTTAGGTGTTAGACATATTTATGTTTTTTGCTATGTAGCTATTACTCAGGATGTTAAAGCTATTACCATTAAAAAACAATACCAAGCAAGCAATTGACCCTATAAACCTTCACACCAAATTTTACAAAGATGAGTTAAATATGTTTCTTTTAAATGAATGAAAACAGAAATGCAATTCAGAGTAGGCTCAAAGTAGCAAAGCAGCTATTACTCAGATAGCTACAAAGCTATCATCAAGCAAAAGCTATCCTGGCCAAACTATTGTCCCAATTATCCTTCATATATGTTTTTGTGAAGATAGAAAACATTTTTTCATTAAAATGTCCAGAAAAAAAGTCAACTCAAAATTGCAAATATAGCTATATAGCACAGTAGCTATTACTCACTTAGCTATACATGTATTATCACCAAAAAGCAATCCCAAGCAAGCTACTGATCCAATCCTCCATCCCAAATTTTGTGAACATAGGTGAAATACTTTTCCTTTAAAATGCTTAAATTAAAAAAGCTACTCAAAGTAGCGAAGTAGCTATTACTCAGTCAGTTATAGAGCCATTATCACTAAATGCAATCCCAAGCAAGCTATTGACCTATCTATTGCTCATTCCAAATATATTCCAAATATTTTTCCTTAAAATGCCTGGAAACAAAAGAAGAACACAAAAGTAGCTAAGTACCTATTACTCAGTCAGCTATAAAGCTATCTTCACCAAAAGCAATCCCATACAAGCTATTAACCCAATAAACACCCATACCAAATTTGGTAAAGATAGGATAAATACTTTTCCTTGAAATGACCGGAAACCAAGTGTGACGGCGGACGCGGGACACCAGAAAAAGCAAAAATAATATGTCACCCCCCAGTGGGGTGGACATAATAAATTGCAAACATGTTAGTTTGTAACAAGGTCAGTATATCATTATTTATTTCTTAAAAACTATTGTGCAAATCGATGCTATCTCCTAATTTCACCCACCGAGTTACGACTCGTGTTTCAGTCAACTCGTTACAGCACTAATGCAAACCCATGCTAAGCTGAAAAATTTTAATTCAGAGAGTGATCCTTGGTCCATTTCTGACTAATCGCAAAATTTCCTTAAAAGTTAATTGCTTCACAATGCTTTGGATACAGACCTGTTGAGTACACTATCAAACGTAATGATATCAAGTGCACAACCATTGAGTGCGTACTACCTTGCGTAATGAGAAATTGGGTAGGCTGTAAAAAATTTGGAGTTGTTGGCCACACTAGCAGATCTTGTGTGCACAACCACTGGGTACACTAGACCAATATCGCTGCCAGTGTACACAACTGCTGGGTACACTAGTATGATATAGATCTTGTGTACAGAGCCACTGGGTATGCCAGCAATAATATTGATCTTGAGTGCACAACCATTGGGAAAATAGAGTTTACTGCCTTGGGTACAGCGTAGTTTGGTATGCCAGTTCCTTACACAGCTTTTGGGTACACTAACAGAAAAAAACAATGACATAAATCTAGGGTACATAACCAGTGGAAAAATAGAACTTAGTGCTTTAATTGGATACAGGATAGTTGGGTATGCCATTATGGTGTACATACACAGCTGTTGGGCACACTAGCAGTGAAATACATCTTGCGTACACAACCATTGGGTTCACTAACAATGCTATTGATCTAGGGTGCACAACCATTGAGAACATAAAAGTTTTTTCTGCCTTGAGTTCAGGGTAGTTGGGTATGCCAGTAGTGTACGTACATAGCCATTAGAGAGTTTAAGATACAAGTACACGTCGTGACGCGTACTGCAAAGAGAACGGATGACGTCATCTTAGACGTTTTTTCCAAACTCAGAACGTCAAGCTACAAGTTCACAACGTGTAAAACCAGTTCTACAAGTAAGGACAAAACGTGAGGGTTTACCTGAACTTTTTACTATTAAATCTTCATTTTATATAATCAACTTTTTAGCAATAATATATTCATGTATCTTACATTATATATATGTTGTTAAAATGCATTTTTAGATAAAAATGTACTTTAAAAGACTGTATTTAAAAAGCTTCTAGTTTTTGCTGTATTCCACAGATTAGGGGTGGACCATTCCTTATCATGCTGTATCATACTTACCTTTGTGGGAAGTATTTTTTTAAAAAACAATGGAAAGCTTAAAATTCAATAGCTTATACATGTAATATATATGACCTATTCGGTTGTTAATCTTTAATTAACAATTGGATGATTTTAGGTCACTGTAAATGCTTAAGTTTACATTATATTGAATCATAGTAGATCATGAACATGAACAAACGGTCAATCCCTCCACCATATTTTCCTTGCAATGAAATTGAATCTGTTTCCAAGCATGAACAACCAAATGGGGGGCCTGCCTTCATCACGCAGTACTTGTATCTTAATCAGAAATGCCAAACGTGAAACGTCTACCTGTACTTATAGATTTTGCAGTACACGTAATTTCCAAAACGTGTATCTTAAACTCTCTACTAGATATTCTAGCAGCGATATAGATCTTGCGTACACAACCCTTGGGTACACTAGCAGTGAAATAGATCTGGCATACACAACCGTTGGGTACCCTAGCAATGAAGCTGAACTAGCGTACACAATCATTGGGTAAATATCCTCTACTATTAATTGTCCATATCTCTGTGTCAATAGTCAAAGTTTCTGTAAAGAAAACTACCTTGATCATTCCCATCCTTCCCAATCACAGACACAGATGGCATCTACACTTTTTTACATTAATACATACCTGGTAAAGACTGGTATCGTAGATCTGTACAACGGATGAGAAAAAAACATAGGTATAAAGTTCGCATTTTTCTACATGGTTGCCAATCGATATTATAAACAAGAAACCAACGCTACTTGAAAGATATTTCTAGTTGCCAAGCAAAAAACCCAGGCATATTTATTGCACTGAATTTATTGTACGTACGTAATACTTCAGTACAGACGAAAAACAGGATAATATGCGTTGAATGTTTTCTGACTTAACAAAGCAGAAAGCCTCCACACTCATATTTCCCCCCTAGAGGGTCTACACATAATTGTAACCAAGGTTAAATAGTACTCACTCAAACAGCACCCACATAAAAGACAATCCCTTCAAGTATAGTTTCGGTTTCCGGTATCGTTTCTTCATTTCTTTTCCAAGAAAACGAAACTCATCATACAGTCCGCATCATCACTAGTTTGATACGTCCTTTTTCTCAAATCGGAATATGCCATACTCTGGAAATTCTTAAGTGATTTAACTGTTTATTTGTGGTATATTATTTGGATGTGTCATATATGTATTACGCATTATATTGCTAGATATCTGCTGTATCTGTATGTACTTTTGTACTACTGCTCCTCGCCTGCACAACTTGTACACAAGGCTTTTATATGGGCTTGTTTTATGGTTTATAAAATTGATTACTTTTGATCAAACGTGCATTAACACAGCGCATGATATAAAACTATTTTACTCATAACAAAGTCAATTTACCTTTTAGAGTGCTTTTTGTGGGGCAATAATATAATTTCTACTTGAAATCAGTGCCCCGAATTTGACACAAATATCGGAAAATACACTAATTTTTTTTCTGTTTGGAAAAATAGAGTACGGTTATTCCGATTGGGTGATTTTGTGATCGTTCAGATCACTATATAAGTGATTGCACAAAGCCATATGGATTTATGTTACACTGAAAGGTCATCACCAACAAAACATTAAAGATTACTTTAGATGTCTTAAACCTTAAAAAGTATGGAAAGATCACAGCAATGTATAACAACCAAATTGATTATTATAATTGTTATTCTTAGTTCCATTTTATGCCAAGTTCAGGAGTATGCCAAGTTATGGCGGAGAACATGTCCTTGTAAATACAATGTACTGTAAACTGCCAACCATCGGTAAGAAACTACCATTTTTCCCACATAATTAGGTCCAGGGTTTGAACCACCGACCTCAGAGGTGAGAGGTGAGTGTGTTAACACTGTGCCGCAATGGCCCACCAACTATTTGACTAAAAGCATATTGGGAGAATCAAGTATTTTTATTGCTTAAATATAAGGAATGATAAAGGATTTGGTCATATGAAATATCTTCTTAATTCTGTTATATTCTAACTCTTCCTAAGTTGCACAGCACTTAATCTTAGCTTTAAAATTAGACTTTGAGTCAAACAAAAGCAAATCCAAGTTTCAAAATCAAGGGGCAACACAGAGGAAATGAAGGCATATGTGTATGTTTTAGAAAGAGGCAGAACTCTTTCTGGAAGAGAAATTAGAGGAAGCGACACGAATCTCATAAGATTCCAAGATAGTAAAATAGATGGAAAGAACTGTCACCCTGCCTGCCTTCTAGTGTACATCTTGACGCAAGTTGAGAGATATGTGTCAAAATACTTAGGACAATTTAGGTTAATAATAGGGTTTTGTCTAATAAACACCAGCCAGATAGGTTGCAATATGATGGGGAAGTTGTCACAGTCACTATAAGTAATTCTTCAACATGTTTAAGCTCCTGAGACACCCTGGCTGGCTTATGGGAACCTCAAGAATTATAATAAAATATCTACTTGTATCTGTAACACTTCTTGCAGTATAGTTTTGATTATATGGCAAACTGCTTAGATTAAAGCTGGAACTTCTACTAAAAATTGAATTGTAGTAGTCCAGATAACACCTAACAAGAGCATTTGCCACAAAGGCGTGTCATTAGTCAGAAACTATCAAACACATTTCAAGTTTGTACGTTTTACACAAAACAACTGTCACACATATTTTGCACAAGTTTAGAGGAAAAGAGAAATATCAGACTCAGACCAAATACCCAGATTCTTGATAGGCCTTAGAGAACAACTAATAATCTCATTTGGAAAACTAGCTTTCAACTTTACCCTTTGAATTTTGGAACGACAAATTGTAAACTCACTCTAACAATGCTAAACAAATTATAATTTGTTTCAAAGAAGTGCTAAATTTAAAATAATCACTGAAATAGCCATAATTATTTATAAAATGCTTAGGCCCAGATGAATAAATACAATAAAATTAAAAAGGAAGCAAAGTAAAAATATTTTAGTCCTTTACCTTACCTTGTAGAGAGATATTTTCAATTGCCAAACAAACTGTAATAACACCAATTTATATTCACCAAAATGTATTCAGGAAAGCTAAGTGTATAATGCAAATCTAATTTCTATATATTTCAGCCAGGGCAGATACACAAGCACAGAGAAAACATATACTCTTGAGCCTTGTCAAAAAGGTTGATTTAAATATTGATTTAAACTTTAGGCTTGCCTCATAAAATCTTTTGGAGGAAGAATAGCTCTTGTGTCATTGATCAATAAGAATAGGGTGTATGGTTACAACACAATCATATCATAGTTGTCTTGTATCGCAGTATATTAAACCCCCTACTTTATCAATAAAAACATTACCCCATGTCTGCCCCTTTGTATATTTAATTGGGTGAACACTTGAGGGTTTGAAATAAACAAGTTCAGTGTTCGCTAGATATTTGGGATATTTATTGGATAAATACAAACTTTCTTGGATTCTGTACCAGTAAGGGGTAGGTGCTCTATGCAATGTTAGAATGCTTTTACTGCCGCCAAGGGAGTTCTGCTTTCGGGCGTGTTTCCTTACCTTTCTGTTAACGTCGATGATTACTCCACAACTAGTGAACTCATGTTATCATGTGGTTATAAGGCCTGGCCAAAGGAAGAAGGCATTAAAAGTTTGGAAAATATCCTGAATATTGAATGGTATTAAACAGGCAGCCAATGCAACTTCTTGAGAATTGAAGTTCTTCTTGTGAATTCACACTAGATACAATTCTGATAGCACTGTTTTATTGCATTCAATTTGGACAGGCTTTTCAAAAGGTGAATTGCAGTAGTCTAACCATCTTCTAAAAGGAACATTAGCCACAAGCTTAAAAGCTTCATGAGAAAGAAACTGTTAAACCCTTCAAAAATCTCTAAGTTGCAGAAAACAAACGTTGCTCACATTGTGCACATGTTTAGAGAAAGAGAAGTCCAACTTGTACCAGACTCCCAGATTCTTTTTTTATTTATACTTTTTGTACATAAAGTCACTCCAACAGTGGGCAACATGAAAAGGACTGAATGTCCCAGATTCTTGACCGCCTTGATTGAACTGCCCAAAATACCAACTTTAGAATATGCTTTCAGCTACTCTCCTTGTGAGTCTTAGCCAAATAGTACTCTCTCAGTTGTGTCAGAATTCAATTTAAATTTGCTACTGGACGTCCATTTTTTTACAACACCGAGGCAGTTGTTCAACTTGTTTTTTTTAGATAATTGAACAAAAAGCTGTGTGTCATTAGCATAGAAGTGAAACTTGACAACACTATGCATACCAGTGATGTTCAGATGGGGTGTAGTCTACAGCGAAAAAATACGTGGAACCAAAACAATTCCCTGATTAGAACCAAACAAGAGCTAGACTTGCTCACAAGTTTTTACTGTGGGGGGAGACAATGAATGAATGCATTTAATAAGAGTCTGGATTTTACACTCTCACTTCCTTCTGGAAGGAAATGCTCTCAGAGAATCCTAATGCACTAAGGAGGACCTTGCACAAGGTCTATGCAAGAGTCTATGTTGGTCTATCAACAGTTCAGGGGCCGGCTTCATGAAGCCTCCTTAAGATAAAGGTCACCTTAAATTCAAGAATTTCCTTGAATTTCTCCCTACTTTAAAAATCTTAGATTCATAAAGCCTCCATCCTTGAAGAAGACCTTGAAAAATCCGTTAAATTTCAAGGAAGCTAAGGACCTACCTTAAGTTAAAGGAATTGTTCTTTAAGGAATGTTTAATATCTTTTAAGAATATTTGCTTCCTCCTTAAGTTTCAAGGAAGACCTTTGGTAAGGAGAGTTAAAGGAGACTTTGTGAGACTGAGTTTTAAGGTGGCCTTGCCAAAGGAATAAAAATGACCTTCCTTTACTAAAGGAGGTCCTTTCTAAAGGAGGCTTCATGAAACCGGCCCCAGGTGCTGAAAACTCTGTGTTTTAAGGCAAGAGAGATACATTACCAGAGATAATAGGACAACTTTCCAAGTGACATATACAGACAAAATATATCAATAAAAGGATGCACATATATATTGACCAAGATCATGAGTTTATTTTATATGAATAATAAGTAAAGCAAAGCACTTGGAAGGCGCATACCTTTGCTGAGGAATGTAATAATAAGTAAATGAGAAAATAGGGATTTGTGTGTGGGGGTGTCCCTGTGGGGGATGTGTGTGTGTGTGTGTGTGTGTGTGTGTGTGTGTCTAGTTGGTGATCCAGATCACTCTCAAAATTTAATGGCATCTAAATTTGAGCAAGACCATCTTCGGATTTTTAATAAGAGACAACTAGTTGTATTCAAGTAATCCTGTTAACAAATAGACAAACAGACAAAGGGTCGTGAAAAGAATACCTCCTTAGCAGAGGTAACAACTCCATATGCAAAGAATGCAAAAAAGACTGTTTTAGCTTGCGACTTCTCCACTGAAAAAAAAATGAGTACAAGCTCTGTAAAAACCTCATATGAGAATCTCTTGTCAAAATGAACTTTAGATTTATTGATTTAGGAACTATAATACGCAACCTTAAGAAACGTCTTCTCCAGATAGCTGCATCTTATTTTAAGAGCAGACATATACAAAGAGAAATAGGGCCAGAATGTTTTGACTGTCCAGTGGTGAGGTATTTGCATACAAATACAAAGGTTTTAAAGATGATTTGTTGCTTGACAGGAAGCCAGTGAAATGATTTGAGAGTTAAGTAAATTTGGATGCACCAAGATAAATATGAAAATAATTCACACAAAAATGCACACGCCTATTCTGATGCCCGTTTGACAAAGGGTCTTTGACTCAGACTTGAGCTGAGCTAAAGGTCTCATATCTGAGCCTTTTGGTTCAGATAAGTTCTTATCTCAAAGAGTTTTTACAGAATGGGTCTCAGCTGAGGCCAGGCTTATCAAATAACTACAGTAGTTATCTGTGTCAAATGACCCTATATTTTCATGTAGGCCATATCTGAGCCTTCTTTTGCAAAACATAGGCCAACTACCTATCTGGATCTGTGGCATGAGGCCGTGGCGGGTATTGCTTTTCAACAATCCGTAAATCAAAAACTCAAGAATCTAACTACTTGCTGGTCACACTAGTTCTATTTTGCCGTTTTTAGTTCATACATATCACCCTAACAATTAACCTATTTAAAATAATGGTTAAATCTGCTTCATATCTCCAGTATTGTTGAAATACCCCATTATCGCCCACATGTTATCGTGGTAGTATTTTATTCAACCCCTTGCTGATGTGATTCACATCCCCCGTTATCACCTGATATGTCCCAGTGATTCTTTTATGGTTTATTCATGTACCAGTGTCTATCCTATGGTTTTAATGGTTTTTGGTGACTATATTCTTGTACTTGTACATGGTGTTTCTAACTCTTGCTTTTGATTGATTGTAATTCATGGGTATTCTGCTCTTATGGTTTGTTAACCCTTAGCTTTTGTGATCTTTTTGGCATTTCTTTTTCTTGTCAGTTCTTTTTTGCATAATCCTTGTTTTCTTTTTGCTTTTTGGATCCGGTAGTGTGTTCTTGACCATGTTAGTCTTAAAAACTACTCTATTGATATGTTTCCTATGTGTCGGTTTCTCTAGGAATTGGCTTAATGCTGAGAGGGGTCAGAATTGTGAAAAAGTTGACAGGAGCATTCCATCTATTTTTCGGCTCCCTGTTGTGGTGTGTAAATATTGCTACCTCGGCAACTCAAAACAGGTTCCTCCACAATGGAAACTAAAAAACCTACTCCTATTCCTCTTGTTGTGTGGTGATGTTGCTGCAAACCCTGGCCCAACCAATTTTTGATTCGTCAACTGCAGATTCATTCGCAATAAAGGCCCTCTCCTGCATGACCTTATACAACACAGTGACTTGGATATCCTGGGTCTGGTTGAGACTCATATCAGACCAACTGACACTGATGGTCTCCTTAACTCCCTCACACCATTGAATTATAACTTAATCCAAAAACCTAGGTGTACTGGATTGGGTGGTGGTGTTGGCTTTCTGTGCAGAAAATCCTTTTCTCCCAGTATTGTCTCTTCACCGGTTTTTAGATCATTCGAAATCATTATACTATCTTTCAGGTCCGACTACAATAGCTTTGTTGCTGCTTGTATGTATCGTCCCCCCGGTTTTTGTACTACTCAATTTCTGGAAGATTTTCTGGCTTTCTGTCTTCAACTGGTTCCAATTTCATCATTTGTGGTGACATAAATGTTCATCTGGATGTTGAGTGTGGTGATAGGTCTAGGTTTAACGACATCCTTCAGTGCTGCAGTTTGAGTCAATGTGTCAGTGGCCCGACACACATACTGGGTCACACTCTGGACATTTTGATATCTCCTTGTTACTCTAATTTTGTCTGTAATGTTAATGTTGGAGACTTTATCTCAGACCATGCTGCTATACGATGCCAACTTGACTTTTCCCACCCAACAACCTTCATTAAAAAAATGGTCTCTTATTGTAGGTATCATAGAATTGATATCGACCAGTTCCGCAATGACCTTAGTAATATACCATTTGTACTGTCCCCTTGAGGAATTGTGGCAGAACTGTATGATCAGTATATGGTTGGTGTTACCCAGGTACTCGACAAGCATGCTCCTATCATCTCACGCATGACAAAACGGCAGTCAGATGAGTGGCTGTCTGATTCATATTGCATGGCTCGCTCTCTAAGGCGGCAATTTGAATGAATGTGGAAAAAACATAAGACACAGTTGAACAGGTCAAGGCTCCACAAGCAAATTTCCTAGTGCAATCGACTGGCCAATAAAGACCAGGGTTCCTACTATACCAATCTTATAACTGCGAATAGTGATGACCCCAAGAAGCTCTGGCAGTCATTGAGGAAGGTATTGCATCGCACCTCTGAAACAGTTCTGCTGGCTTATTCCTCAGAAAAAAGCCTCGTGGACATGTTTGCTTCTTTCTTCACCAATAAAATAAGCAAAATCAGGGAGACGTTTCCTACTTCTGGTTCATTCAATGATGCACCTGATTCGGTGACCCCTGCTTTCTATACCTTTAAGCCTGTAACTGAAGACTGGGTCAGTAAGTGCATCAATGAGTCTCCTACTAAATCATGCCCATTCGACCCCATACCAACATTCCTCCTTAAGGATTGTCTTGATATACTCCTTCCATCTATTACCAAGTTATTACTCTCTTATTGATGGCTCTTTCCCAAGTGCTTTCAAAAGAGCGGTTCTCACCCCCCCTCTCATTAAAAAGGCTTCTCTGCCCAGAAACGACCTTAAGAATAATCGCTCAGTGTCTGGTCTTTGTTTCCTGTCAAAGTTGGTGGAGCGAGTGGTTGCTAAGCAACTTATATCACACATCAATAATAACAAACTGGATAATCCACATCAGTCAGCTTATAAGCCAGGACACTCCACTGAAATAGCTTTATTGTCAATAAAAAATGAGGTCCATCTCTCTCCAGCATGTGGTGAACCTATGGCTCTAGTTCTTCTTGATTTTTCAGCCGTGTTTGACACCATAGATCATAAAATTCTCCTCGGTTACCTTAAATCCTGGTTTGGTCTTTGTCGAACTGTTCTAAAGTGGTTGCTTCCTACTTTAGTGATCGATGCCAGACCATCAAGATAGGCTCCACACTATCTGAATTAAGCAAGCTCATCTATGGTGGTCCCCAAGGTTCTGTTCTGGGTCCATTGCTGTTTTCACTTTATACTACACCACTTAGCAAAATCATCCGCCTTCATCTGCATATTAAATTCCACTTCTATGTGGACGATACACAGCTATATATCCATCTCTCCCATAAGAATGCCTCTGCTCCTCTTGCTAAGCTAAATGCCTGCCTTCATGATGTGCAACGATGAATGTCTCTTAGTAAACTGAAGCTCAACCCAGAAAAACCTGAATTTATTGTCTTTGGCTCTAA
Source organism: Sabellastarte sp. h YS-2021 (assembly GCA_964017235.1). Lineage (NCBI taxonomy): Eukaryota > Metazoa > Annelida > Polychaeta > Sabellida > Sabellidae > Sabellastarte > Sabellastarte sp. h YS-2021. The sequence goes on from OZ024933.1 coordinate 17,038,470, forward strand.
GGCTCAGTGTCAGAAGATTTCCTTCCATTTTCCTGTTAGTATTCTTGGTAGCCTTCTTCATCCAGTTGATTTGGTCAGAAATCTAGGTGTGTGGTTTGGCAGAATTTTCCTTCTCTGAACACTTGCAAAGCATGCTTTCTTCAGAGGTGCGACCTTTGTAGAATAAGACAGTATCTTACTCCAGAAGTGGCAGTCCTTGCTGCAAATGCCTTGGTTAGTAATCGTCTAGACTACTGCAACTCTCTGTTTAGGGGTTTGTCATGTTTCAATCATGTTTTCAATACCCTTGCTCGTATTGTTACAAATCATAGAAAGTATGCTCATGTTACACCCATTCTGAAGCAACACCACTGGCTGCCCGTTAAGTATAGATGTATGCTCAAAACTGCAACACTAGTTTATAAATTTTTACATAGTGGTTCTCCTTCGTATTTTCAACCATTCTTGTCACTCAGCAGTTGTTCCTATAGTACCAGGCGTAGTCACCCAGATCATCAATACCTTACTGTTCCTCCTGTCCGCTCATCAGTCTTCAAGTCAGTCAAACATTTTGATCACAGCTTTGCCTTTGATGCTCCTAAGATCTGGAATGAACTCCCTCATGATGTGTGCAGTGCAGCATCAGTTGCCTCCTTCAGAAAGAAGCTTAAAACCTGTCACCCTGTGTTTCCTTGGTATGACCTGGCTATGTCCTCGGATTAATGTTAACTGCCTTGCTTTATGTTCAGTTGCGCCTTAGAGTCCATCAGCGATGGAGATTAAGCGCTATAAAAGTCCACATTAGATTAGATTAGATTAGATTAGATCAGATCTGTCTCACCATCTGAACCAGTGGCTTAGTCAAAGGGAAAACTGAGACCATTGGAGAAATCCACAAAGTCTGAGCCCATGGGCTCGACTAAAATGTTCTAAAAATTTGAGACAAAAGTTTTAACTTCGAGTCTGAGAGAGTCAACTAAGATTTTTCGTGAAATTGATCCCAGAGCTTCTTACCCACCTGAGTACTTGTCCATTTTCGTGATTTGAATCATCAACAGCCAAGACAATAATTTCAATAATTTCGGTTCTGAGCCACTCTCTCTCTCTGTCTGTCTGCTTATTTCCACATTCAGCTTTTATTTTTCATTCCCTTTCTATTGTGTGCCTATATATTTCTTTTGGTTGGCCCGTTTTCATTTTTCCACTGGTGTCCATCTTAATTCTGCCTTTGTGATGCTTCCTGGCTCTATTTCTTAAGACAAGCCCTATCCAGTTTTACCTTGGTTTATCTCTACCTGAAGTTTAGTTTTTGCTGCTTTCTGGTGTAGATCATTTGTGGTAGTTTCCCTTCAGCCAGGCTTTTTTCCAAGTTCTTCTAACATCCTAGGTGACACAACTCGGTGTTGCCCTCACCAGCTATGTACAAGCTGAAAAACTTGTCTAGGCTTGTTTGTGGCTAAATGTGTTTCATGTTTGGGTGGTAACTAAACTAATCTAATCTGCTGCTTTGCAGTCGCCATATCTTCTCCACAGGGGCAACTCAGTGTATACAGTTTTGTCATGTCATCTGTATTGTCATCTGCATGACATTATATCGGATCTGAGAGTGATCAGACATCAGATTTATCCAATAGGATGAGTTATACCCCTGCTGGCTGGCCCAGCCCTGTGTTGTGAATAGTGTTACGTACATAGGCACTGTGCCAGTGCATTGTATAATCTATGCATTATACATATTAACATTTAAGGTAATGGAGTATTGATTTTTGTGCGTTCCTTATGTTTATTGTCTACGTATAGACCAGGGGAAATCCCTCTGGCCTTCTATAATCTCATTAGTTCTACTATTTATTTATTTAGGGCTTTTCGTCGCTTTCAACACTGTACATGTCATATCACGACGGGTAGTTGGAAGGGCAGGGGAAACCAGTACATACAGTTCTTCAGGGTTCTGTATTGTAAACTGCCGACCAACAGCAAGCAACTACCAGCTTTCCCACTTCAGGTAGGGACGAGAATCGAATAACTATATTTAAGGACCGTACACCTGACCACAAAGGAACTTCGCTGGCTATAAGGAAGGCTACTTGTGTCTTAGAACTAATATCAAGTGGATATAATATGCATGTGTTGTGAACTTTTGCTGGAGTGAATTGATACAGTGTCTGGATAGATTTGCTATACTTTGGATATTACTTACTGATTATATACAGTGTCTGATTCTACCAGAGACTGGATTTACTGCATTTTGGACATTGTCCATATCTTGGAGCAGACAGTACAGTTGTGCAAACTCTCTGAATATCTCTATGCAAACATTTTGTGTGATTGGATATCGAAAGGATCACAACATAAGGATATTTTGTGTTATCGGACATTGAACAGATCACAGGATACAGATATATGTATGTTAGTGGACATTGGACAAATCACAGGACTGATCACAAGACAGAATGCTGGATACAGTGGACAAACGTAACTGTCAGTTAAAGTGGCCAGGCTAGATTGGTGTCATTATTGCATCATTGTATGTAATAGTGAGAGCATACCAGTACACTCTAATCATTACTTTTAATTGTTAAATAAATTTGTTAAGTTAAACTTTTTGTCTTTTCCTGTTGTAATTTAAAAGCAACCGGTAATTGCTACTGCTTTGCTGTGTGATTGTAACAACAGTGTTATACTAGACTATATTCAGTTCTGTGTCATTCATATGTATTCATGACCAGAAACTGACAGTTTTGCTGCAGTCAATTTTAGCTTTTATATATTATTTTTTATGTTATTAACATTGGGTGCTCATTCCTGAACTAGACAATTTGCAGGCAAATAGTCCTTGATGTAGAAAGCAGATTGTCAAATAAGTGTTTTAATGTGTTTTGTTCATCATAACAAGCTGTACTTATGCAGTTTATATCAATGCTGCCACATTTGAGCTGGCATCATGATCTGCAATACAATAACCTTCTCATCATTCAAATAGCTGATAATCACTGATATTTTTATATATTTATATTTTTTTTATATATTTTTATATATGATACTATGATTTTATTCATACCTAAGACTCAGACAGATCTGGATGATCATTGTCCTTATTTTGACCTTCAACCTCCTATGATTTCACATGACCTGCCACTTTTCCTTTGCAGTTTGGCTTTTGATACTCTAGTAGCTTTTCTTTGAAATGTTTGACTGTATTTATACAATATGACATCGTAATAACCTGTACGAGGGGCCACGGTGGTGCAGTGGTAATACACTCTCCTCCCACCTCCGAGGTTGGTGGTTCAAACCCAGGACTGTGTGTGGGAAAGTTGGTAGTTGCTTACCTTGACCAACTGTATGTACTGATTTCTTTTGCCCACAAAACTACCTGTCGTGATATGACCTGTACTGTGATGAAAGCGAGGTTATAACCCAAATAAACTTAAACCCTAGTGGCTTTTCTTTTAAATGTTTTACTACATGTATACAACATGACCTCATAACAACCTCATATTCACATATTAGAACTCCAGTATTATATCTAAATTTAGAGGTCGTCAGTGGCCAAGCAGGTTTGGCATCTAATCACAGGCTGTCACCTGTGTGACTCTCACAAGTGACAATGCTGAGGAGCTGCCCCTGTATGATCCTGGCTGTTGAATGGGACGTAAAACCCCAAGTTTGACTTTGACTACATCTAAAACATTGAGCTATATGGTCGTCTTTGGGAACAGGGTTAATTGGTAAGACATGTTTAGTAATATGATTATTTATATGCAGTATGTGGTGACATTAAAATTTCAAATGAAAAAAAAATCAAATTCAAATGGAAATAAATGAAAAGGATTTCTTTGGAAATGTGCTAAAAAGACTTCTATATATGGTCAGAATCACAAAATAGTGAAATATACATTGGACTCTCAGATGTAATTTAAGTCTTTTTAGCACATTTCCATAAACCCTTTTATATTTATTACCTCCGCCAAGGATGTTATGTTTTCGCCTGGGTTTGTATGTGGTTTGTGAGTTAGTTTGTGAACAAGATAACTCAAAAACTTATGTCTGATATATAGGATATGTCTGAAAAAGGTGAAAGGCAGAAATGATTCAATTTTGGGAGTGATCCGGATCACTATCTGGATATTCTGGATCCATGAAATGTAATTTTTAAAGACAGATAACTCAAACAGTTATAAACAGATTTTGATGAAATTTTCAGGAAATGTGCTCCCTTGGCGGAGGTCTGCGCTCTCCGAGTGCTCTTGTTTTAACTAAAATGATCATAACCGAAAAAAAATACATGCCAGGAAAATAGAAATGAAAAGTAATGATGTTAAACAACATCTTATAAATTATAAATTAAGGAAGAGGTTTAATTTAAATAGGTTAATAGCCTTGTAGGTGTCCAATATTGGGATAATAATGGACTGTTGACTTGGTCACTTCGGGACCTCGTAAACAGTCCATTATTTTCCAATATTGAACTTTTACTTGACAGTTAACCTATAAGCAAACATACCCTACTAAATATGTATACATCACATTTATAGGCTACAAGATAATTGCACTATTTTACTTATTTACAATTCATATTAATGATCCATATAGTAAGTGGTGTAGGGGAATATGATAATAGTATTCTCCAGTCTGTATGCTCTGGTATCTAGGTCAAGTAAGACTCGTAGTTGACAATAAATACTTTAAATTACACTTGAGAGATTTTCTTTTGTTAAAAGTGTCCAATATCTTTCACTAATGGAGAGTTGTTCCATTCGGTGATTTCGGACACATATAGAAGCCTTTTTTTAACACATTTCTAAAGAAACCCTTCTGCATTTATTTCAATTAAAACGATCACAAAACCCCAAAAATATACCTGAAATATAGAATTAAAGAATAATAATGTAAAACGACATCTTAAAAATAACAAGTTAAGAGTTGTATTTTAAATGGGTTGATAGCCTCATAAGTGTCCAATATTAGAAAATCGCGGATTGTTCATTGTTGACATGGTCCAGGGACCGAGTCAAAAATCCATTATTTTCTAATATTGGACACTTCCTGGCCATTAACCTATACACAACACGTATACTTACTTTCAGCTATGGATAATCCAAAGATGAAATCCAGGTCAGACATGACCTCAAGTCAGAGGTACCTGCTATGGGGAGTAATTTTGATCATCTCTCTGACAATGCTAATCCTTGGTATTGTTCTAACAGCCAGAGCTGCCAAATGTAGTACTGAGGAGTCGGAGACAGATGAAGATAAGCCAGATCCACCAGGTAAAGTGTATAAAATAATATTAGAGAGGTTAAGTGCTATAGGGGTGGACAGAGTTATAGACAGGACAGTCACCATCTGTCCATTGTACTGTCCTGCCCGTAAGACTGCCTACCTCTGTATGTTTCAGCAGTCTAACACTTAGATGAAAACAAGTTTACCTCAGCAGTAGATGTGTATCACATGCTTTTTAACATTTTGGATCCCCATTGGGTTACTTTTGTCCATAAGGGATAGTCTCATCACCTTCACTCACACTATCTATTATAAAAATAAATATATGATAACCCCACATATATGTACATCAACATGTACAGCATATTTTGGTCAAGGCTTTGGTCAAGTCTAGTCACACGACAGGTCTGTTTACAAAACATGCTGGTTTTTGCAGAAACTACTTTGATTTGAACTCCCAACAGCCTCTGTTACTTCCACCATACATGTTCCTATGTATTGGCCATGGGGAAAAATGGGTCACCTTGCAAGTGAAATGCAAGTGAAACACAGGCTTTCTGTAGGAATTTTCAAGCATGCAGACAGCAGACAATGGCCAATGGGCAGAAATTGCAATTGGTATGCAAATCATTTTTAGAGTGGTCGCAAGAAAAACTGATATGCAGCCAGGCCACAAGATTCACTAGCTTTGTTAATCAGACACACTTACAGAGATCTAGTTCCCCAAAACTGGGCAAGGAATGAAAATTTCTCAAAGATTCCATATTCATTGCATGTGCTACCATGTAGGGTGGGATGTAAGAGCAGTTTTGCACAGCAAATGGATCTAAGGAAATCATTAATGCTAGGTACCTTTTTAAATGTAGTTCTAAACCTTTCTAATTTGTTTAGTTTACTTTAGTTTATTCATTGAACAGTATACAATGTGGGTTTTATATGAACTGCATTGCCATAACAAATATATATTACAGGCATCCAAAAGTTTGGAATGATTTGCCACTGGAAATTCGAACTGCTCTTACCCTTTCATGTTTCAAGGCCACTTAGATCTTATCTATATCAGAAGTCTTTCCCTCTGTAGTTTTTCAACGATTGTCTCCTGGCTTCGATATTTATAAACATTTCACTATATTTGATTTATGCATCATATTTTGGATGATGTGCCTTACAATCCACTACTATGGAGATTAAGCACATGGATACCTGATACCTGATTCTAAATTAGTCTGCTCTTGTACAAGAAATCAGCTTCCGTCCTGCAACCATCCAGGGAAGTCGCTTGACTCTATCTCATATGAGTTTTAGTAACAAGTTTAACCAATAATATCAGAGAAACATTATATATATATTTGTTTATTTTAAAAGTTAGCTAGGTGACATTCTGTATCTATAATACAAACTTGCAGTGAAATATCCAGGTGCCTGTGAACGCCCATCTGATAATGACAGACAGAAACGATAAATTGTGGATGCTGTACTGAGTTAGATTTACAGATAACAGACAGTAAAATTGTAACTCTAATTATCCATGGTACGGGGACACTGCTATGTATAAAAAGAAATTTCCCGCTTTGTATACTCCGTTTTAAGACAAACAGGGCTAGTGTTCGATATAATAAAACCTATGCCTCAAACACCCATCGTCAGGTTTGTAGAATAACAGTCAATTTTAGCACATAGCATCATGTGGAATTCTTACACTTTCAAGGTAAAATTGTTATTAATATTCTCTGTCAGACAGATGTAGTGGTAAACTTTTTATTGAGATAAAACTCATTGTTCAAAGTGAAATATTGAGGTTTGGATCCTCAGATCTGGTGACAGCAACAGTGAGGTGGGGAAGGCTGTGGGGAAGGCTGAAGGCTATAGAGATGACATTCTCTTATGTGAGATAGCAGCCTGGGTTGATTTTTCAGGCTGATATGTTGCCTGAGAGGTTGGCTCTTCCACAGATTTTACTACAATCTGTTTTAGAGCTAGTTCTACGGGCTGCTACTGTTGCACTAGTTGTTGTACATGCTGGACAGGTTGAAAGGAGTCCTGCTTCTGCTGAAATACTGGCAGGTGTACCATGTGATGCTGTGATATATGATGCTGGAATTTTCTGCACTGTTGTTTGCTGGAATGTGCACTGTGGGGTTGGTATATCTGCAATGGCACTGCAAAGCTTGGGGTTGTGGCAAATAAGGTCTCCCAGATAACAGTCCACTGGTGAACCATTGGTAAATCCATTTTATCCGTTGGGACAGTGTTGCCTCACCAGTGGAAATAAGCTGGTTGAAATTCTGAAATAGCATCAGGCAATTAGATTGCAGTATGGAGTTATGTGGCCAATTTTGGGCAGATCTAAGCTAAGGGAATCATTGATAAGTTAAGCCAAAGATGTCATCAGTCGTACTACATATGGTCACAGGCATACCTTAACAATGGTGGATGGGAGTCCTAGGATGATATTCCATAATTCATTGATAAAATTATAATATATTCAATAACAATTTTTGTATTGAGTATTTATGATAAAATATTGTTTTATGTCTAAAATTGTGAAATAGTGAGTTAAAAATTGTGGTCTCACTGAAATCTCATTTATTAAACATACAATGATGAATAATTTTTCTAGGTTTACTAAAACTCCTTATTATTGCTCCCCACCTTCTCTAACAAAAATCCACGATTGACCCACCGGTGGCCCACTGGCTGCAGTTTCTAAGGACAAATGCAGTTTAAAAATTGGTTGGAAAGCCACCATGGGCAAACTGCTACTAATAGCCACTGATGGGCCAACAGTGGCTAAATCTGCCGTTGGGCCACTGGTGGAATGTTATCTGGGCTACTGCAGTAATGCCTGTTGCTGTGCTTGCTCATAGATCCGATCGCATCTAGTGGAACATTTAAAACAGTTCTGCTCAGAGAGGTGCTTACTGGCAGTGTACAGAAACTACATGAACACAAATCTCTCATCACCTTATCCAGTCTGCAAAAGACTCTAGTTTCTTGTACTCCACTTGCGATTCCTGGCAGAATTAATGTTCTATCACATGGCTGGGGGTGGTGCATAGCTGTCTGCTTGGGAGACTACTCCTTCCTGTGCTTCTAGGCCCGGAAAATACAGTGGATGAAATGCCTTTGTGCCACTGGCTGTTGGTGAACCCACACTGGCTGGTTGGGGTTGCTTCTACTGTTGTGTGCATTTCGTCTGAATCTTCTGCTGGTGGTCTTGATACTGTGGCCTCTGGTGGTTTGAATTATATCTTGGACATGTGATGTCTCACTATATGGCTATCCAAGAAGGTGAAATTGTCCTAGACCCATTTATGGAGGTGCCTGGCCCTATTTTAACTTGGTGATCTTCCCAAAAATGGTCCTCTTTTTCTGGAAGCACTTCTCGTGATGGCTCTTGTCAAATCCTGTCTCTTTGCAGAACTGGTAACAGAGACCATCACATTAATCTTAACAATCATGTGCCGCTTGTTGCAGATGAGCTTATTCTCCTTGAGGAATTCCACAATTTTCATCTCACCCGTGGTAAAAGATCGAGAAACAACCCTTGACTTGCCACTATCATCCTGCTGCTTTAAGTTTTCAGCACTGGTCTAACAGTCTCATCATCGCTATAACGAATGAGAGATCTATATCTCGACCATCTTGGTCTCCTCTCCTGCTTGTCTGCCTGCTTTTTCTTTTGTTTCTTCTGGGGAAGCATATTTCCCAAGTATCCCTCAAATATTTAATCAACAAACTTCCCCTTTGGGACGGTATCTTTTCACAATCGGACCCTCTGCTTGCATTCGTACGCACAATCTGGCTAAAAACAATCCTTTTGAAATCATTGCTCAGGGAAAAAGTGTATGATCAACATACAATTATCATATTTACATTTGCGAAACTATTGGAAAAAAATTGTGATAGGACAGACTTAGGATTTAAAAGATCAACTTACCATCGACATAAGATTGTAAATTCAGATAAGAATTGTGGAATTTTTATGAAAATTTCAAACCATTTGAAAGTATCAGGAAAACTGCTGATTCAGGTAAGATCAATCAATCCAAAAATAATGTAAAAATCTTTCTATACCAATCACATGTCGATCGACCATACAATCATGCAAGTGGAACAGCCCTAAACACATTTTATGCAATATATAATTTAATTGAAGTTGATATGTTTGTCAATTAGCAATGGTTATTTAATATTTATGATATAACTATTTTTTATATCCTGCAGCACTGATTGTAGTTGGGGTTCTTCTTGCAATCTCTCTTGCTGTAAACAATGTTCTTGGGATCTACATTGCGACCTTACTGAGGAGAATGCAAAGTTCCAGGTCAGTTAAACATAAATCCATTTTAGTCATCAAAATCAGGGGCCTCTTTCACAAAGCCTCCTTTAGAAAGGACCTCCTTTAGTAAAGGAACGTTATTTTTTCCTTTGGTAAGGCCACCTTAAATTTCAGTTTCACAAAGCGTCCTTTAACTCTCTTACCAAAGGCCTTCCCTAAAACTTAAGGAGGGAACAAATGTCCTTTAAAATTATTAAACATTCTTTGAAGGACACTTCCTTAAATTTAAGGTGGGTCCTTAACTTCCTTGAAATTTAAGGGAGTTTTTAAGGTCACCTTTAAGGAAAGAGACTTTGTGAAACCGAGATTTTTAAAGGGGGTAGAAATTCAAGGAAATTCTTACATTTAAGGTGACCTTTATCTTAAGGAGGCTTTGCGAAACTGGTCCCAGAAGACTACTGTAATTATTATAATGTAAGAGAAAGCTCAATATAAATCTTATGACTGTTTTACAATCGAGGTAGCAAAATAAGCTGTCTGATTTAAACCTGTGCATATTTATCGTCTATACAAAGTTTGAGATACTCTGACCCATCAAATACATGTTTAACAAGAGCACTCGGAGAGCATAGACCTCTGTTATAGCAGGTAATATTAAATAAATGAAAAAAACGGATTTTTTTTGTATCCAGGCGGTGTTATTTATTTATTTATTTGGGGTTTTATGTCGCTTTTCAACACTGTACAGGTCATATCACGACGGGTAGTCGGAACGGCAGAGGAAACCAGTACCTAGAGTTCGGCAGGGTTCTGTACTGTAAACTGCCGACCAACGGCAAGCAACTACCAGCTTTCCCACATAAGGCCTTGACGGGGACCAAACCCCGGCCTCAGAGGTGGGATCCAGGCGGTGTTATAGATCAGTCCCAAAATTGACTGGGATCTAAGTTCCTACAAAGACCCATCTTCTGGTTTTTTTCATGAAGTTCCAGTCAGTAGTATTTGCATAATCCTGCTAACAAACAGAGAAACAAATAAACTGTCATGAAAATAATACCTCCTTGGCTGAGCTAACCAGTAGGTAAAATATATCTGCATGAATTGTTTCAAATTTAGTGATGAAAGGAAACAGTAGAAATGCTTTAGTTATATGCAATGTATTATTAATAGGCAACATGACCCAGAGGAACATGTGTACTACAATTCTGTGGTAAAGAGCAACCTTGCAAGGGAGAAGAATGAGTGTATCACAGATGCCTGTGTTAATCATCCACAAAAACAGAGTGAAGGTACTCCACCAAAGAGTGTGGGTGCCAGTGTGGGACATTATGAATCATGACAGGCTGACACCTCTGGATCTGAGAGGGCTAATGCACGGAGTACATATGCAGAACTTAAATAATGCTTGTTGATCACCCAGACTGGTGAATGTGTAAACCAGTTATATGTGAACACTATTGCATTGATTCACACTGCTTTACTTTTTATTTGACTTTAACGTTGCTTCTTGTACATTGTATAGGTACTATATGTAGTTTTAAAAGCAGATGAAACCATTACAAACAGGTTGGTCAAGATTAAGAGGTTGGTTTCACAAAATGACTTAGCCCAGACTTGGACTAACAGTTAAGACTTTTGTCTTAAATGAGGCTAAGTCTGTGGTCTTAGACTTAGAGGGTTTCCCTAAGTCTCGGCTTTATCTAAGTCTACCTGGGAGTAGGATTAACTTTGTTAACAAAGACTTAAATATGCCCACCGTATATCTTTCTCGCTTCAAAATTTGAAATGCTTGAAAATAATGAATAAATATAAAGCGCACCTAAATTAATCATAATTATGTAGTTACAAGGCTTTGAATTGAAAAACAGCATTTAGACAAAGGAGTTATGTCATCACCAAAATATTTCACAAAAAGAAATAAAATATTAAAAAAATATATTTTTACTCTATATAAAGGGTCACATGTCACGGAAAACCACTGTGGTTATATGATGAGCTTGGACCACTCTTTGTGAAATCTGTTTAGGCCACAGACTTAGCAAGGACCAAAGACTTAGAATTATGTCCCTGACTTAGCCTAAGTCCAGGCAAAGTATGAGACCCTTTGTGACCCCCCCCCCCCCCCCCCCCCCCCCGACCCCCGTACTGTAAACTTGTAAACCGCAGGGCATTGGTGAGTAAATGCAAACTTTCCCACTTAGGGTCCTGGGCTTGAACCGCAGACCTCAGAGGTGAGAGGTGAGTAAGTTCCCCCCAGTGGTTAGTAAATCTGGCATCTAATCAAAGGTTGTCCTTGCTGGCCTGATACACCTATGTATGTATAGCAAATGTCTTATTAAGAAATTGAGTTGATTCTTAGTTGTTTTGAGTCTACCCTTCCAAGTGTAACATAATATGCATACTATATTTAATTACTGGAACAGTTAATGCTCCCGATCTAGCATCAGCATCATTATTAAAATTGTGAAATAAAACACTGTTTAATCAGATTGATGATTGCTTTCAGTACTGGTTAAAAATCAACAACATATAGATAAGCAAGGTCAAATCATGTACATTCTGGTTCATCAACATCAGAATCTTAATCAATCACAGTTTGGTATTTTAAGTTTTTCAAAATATATTTATATATATATTAAAATTTATTGTGGAATTGTGGCTAGGGTCTTGGACTTCGATGTGGAAGGTCTGGCATTCGTTCCTTTGTCTGGTCATGTATATTGTACCCTTAAACAAGGTACTTTACACATATGTGTCCCTCTTTACCCAGGAGTAAAATGGTTGTCCCAGGTCACAGAAATACCCTGAGTCACCTCAGGCCAAATGAACTGGAAAGAACCAGCAGCTGTTTTTATATGGCTCACTATGCCAGAAGCATGACTTTTCCCTTGCCTTATGCAATATGTTACTTGCCATTTTGAAACAAAAGGCCATTTCAAAATGGCTAAATAAATCTGATGGCCATTTCAAAACCTCTCATAGGTTTTGAAATGGCTTTGCCATTTCTAAACCAGCTCACCAATTTTTATGAGCCAGTGTTTTCAGTACTTTTTCAGTGTTATAAGTGTTTAATCAAGTAAGGTTCTAAAATGGTCAAAAAATAACTTGGCCATTTCAAAATAAGATTTTCAAAAGGCCATGAACACAAGCCCCAACTCCCAATTGGGAACATCTCGAGATTGTCCTTGCACAAACTCAAGATGTTGAGTTGAGGCAAACATTTCGAGATGGGACTCTCATCTAGAGATTGTGCTGCACAAACTCAAGATATATACCTGGGGCTCTGATTTGCTAATGGTTTGTGGTCCCATATGACCTGATTGGCCGATTATAATGACCCCCCCCCCCCCCCCACCCCCCACCCCGAGCTCTTTGGTGATTGGTAGCCCTTTCTACTTTTAATTCCAGTTGTTTTGAGAATAAATTCAAGAATGAATTTATGATGTATAATAAAAAGTATTTGTCATGTGGGTGTTCCACCACACGACTAAGCTCCCCGATGAAAGGTTTTTGGGAGTCGGTTTCAAATATTTGCTTAGTCCCAGACGTCCTGTAAGGGTCGGTAGTTGCCGGTTGTGGCCGTGAGAGAAATCAAACATGTTTGATATTTCTCACGACTCAAACCGATTCTCTTTTCCCGCCGACAACAAAATGTCCAGTCCCAGGCTTCCTCAGGCCTCCTCAGACCCAAATTTACACAGTCCTATGTTGTCCCAGGCGTACTGCGACCCTTCGTCCCAGGCCTCCATAGCGTAGTCCCAGCAAGCCTGTTTGGCAGTCCCCATAACAGATCTTTGACGTTTCATGCGTGTGAAAGTGATTCGGTTTCATTAGTCCCGGGAAGCCTCAGACCGTCTCAGGTGTCCTGGGACTAAGACATCTGGGTCTGTGACTAAGCCCCGACTAAGAGAAGCATAACTGATCCAAACCAGCGTCCGCAGGCCACCTGGGACAACACAAATTTAGTCCGCGACGGTCTGAGGACGCCCCAGGAGGCCTGGGACTAAGAACCAATTAAGAGCCGCACGTCGGAAATTAAAACGAGGCAATGAGGGGGTCTGGGACTATATAAGCAATCGCACACACATTCTCGTTGTTACTCACTGGTTGGCTACTGAGAGACATGTGTCTCTGCTTTGTAGGGGTTTTCATTTTTTTAAATATCATATAATACTTGAGCTTAAGGTAAATTTTACAGTTAGGAGACACATTTTACTTTTTTACTTTTTTATTTTTTGCTATTGACCGGAGGGAGGAAAGAGAAAGGAGGGAAGAGAGGAAAGAAGAAGATGGATGAGAGGCAAGAGGAGAGGGAGAAGGAAAGTGGAGAGGTGGAGGAAAGGATTGAGGAAAGGACGGAGGAGGGTACAGAGGAGGGTACACAAGAGATTGAGGAGTGATGGGAACTTACTGAGGAAGCTTGTGAGGAAAAAGAGAGGTGTGAGGAGGATTTAGAGAGTCATTCGGCAGCCAAGAGAGCCAGGGTCTGTTCAACTTTCACTGACAGCCAAGAAACTGCAACTGTGGAGTTTGTGAAGGAGCATCCAGAGCTCTATGACAAGGAGCATGCACGTTTCCACGACAGACAGTAGGAGGCTCTCTGGGCAGAAATATCTGCAGAACTGAAGCTCCAGCCCTTTGATGTCAGAAGATGGTTTGAATCTCAGTGAACGCGTTATGGCAAGCTGTCAAAACTACAATCTGGCCAAGCCCCAAGGGAGATGACCAAGTGACAGTCCTGGGTCTACCAGCAGATGGGTTTCCTTAAGACCCATATCAGACAAAAGGGGGCCAGCAGAAGTTCAGGGTTCGAGGCCAGTCCAAATACCAGGAAGCAGGACGAATCTCGTGGCTCTACTACTGATACAGAACACCTCGAGTCCAGTGTCCTCAGGGAGAGTAGAAGTCGACCTATGTTCACATCTACACCAGTTTCAACAGACTTCAAGATACTCGAGCACTTTGACCAGATGAAGACATTGATCTCAGGTTTCCTGCAGCAGAAGTCAGACAGGCAGCCCTTCTTTGACTATGTGTCATCAGAGGCTGAAAAAATGACCCAAGAGGAGTCTGAGGACTTCAAGGGCAGAATTTTTAGAGATATTGAAAGCATTAAAAGCAACCGTAGACATCAAGCACTACCAAGAAGATCAGCCACTATTACCACGGAGTCCCAGAGGGTCGGGATACTGCCAACAACCACTCAACAGGCGTCTACTTCCACTCAAGCAGCAGCTAGCAGCAGTTACATCTACTACACACCAAGCCCCCTTGGCTTTGGCAACCCTCCATTGTTTCTAACAGTACAGGACGAGGGCAGTAGACACAACTTAAGTGGAATACTAAGCCAGCTACCAGATCTGACATCTACACAGATCATTGAGCAGCCTCAACAGCAGCAGCCTCCTCAGTAGCCATCCAGTCAGGGCGGGTCTTTGACCTGCCAGGCCCTTTTCAGGGCCACCCAAATATTCCAAAAACAATTGTTCAAGCTGCAAGTTATTTCAATTCCCCTCCCAAAACATAACAGTTCAGTACAAATACTTATCACAAAAAAAGTCCAACACCTAAACCACCCCAAACACGAAACAAATAACCCATGGTACCACACATAAAAAGGCCACATAGAAAAAAAATTAAAATAAATAAACTCCCAATATGGCCAATAATCAGCCCATTTTTAGCTTCAAATCCATGGGATTGGTTAAAATCTTTAATAAAAAAGTCCAACACTTACACCATCCCTATAGTTAAAAGGCATTATCACATACTTATCAACCCACAAACACACAAACCCAATACCAAACCTAACCTCCATCTAACAAACACACAAACCAAATACCAAACATAACCACCAACCAAGAAACAGACAAATCCAATAGCAAACAGAACCCAAACCAAGGAACTGACAAACTATTTTGCCAACATAACCCCCCATCATTGTAAAGGAAACCTGTTTGGTGGTTATATTTCCTAAAGATTTGTGAACTGGAGTAAAAGATTTTAATTTTAAGATTTCCAGGAAAACATTTGTTTCAAATATACTTCCCCCCAAAAAAGCCAAATGAAGTAAAATTAGGATGTAGCTTTCAAGATATATGAAATAGTTATTCCATTTAGAAAGTTATGTTTGGCTTTGTGTGTTTCTTTTGAGAATTATGTTTAGCACTGGTTTTGTCTGTTTTTTAGTTGGGTGACTTCTGTAAGGCATTTATTTCTGTCTGTTTGTTGGGTGGGTGACTTATGTTTGGCATTGGGTTTGTTTGTTTGTTTGTTGGTTGCGTGACTTCTGTCGGGCATTGGGTTTGTCTGTTTGTTGGATGGTTGAATTATGTTGGGCATTGGGTTTGTCTGTTTGTTGGGTGGTTGAATTATGTTTGGTAAAGTTTGGGTTATTTGGAACAAGCATAGCTTATTAATTGTTTTTGCAATATTTGGTAGTCCTGAAAAGGACTGGTTACTGCAGCAGGAGTTATATTCTGCCATCTTGCCAGGCCACTGCTCCCTCATTATTGAAGTAGTCCCTGAGGTAATCCCTCTGTCTTTTGGCTTCTCTAGCAGGGTTTCTGTCTGGACCACCACCAGCAGCACCACCAATCAGTCGACAATCACCAGGCACATCATCATCATCATCATCTCCAGGCTCTTGACCACCATGTTGACCTTGATACTGGCTTCTCAGTATGTTGTGCAGAACCACACAGGTCATGACCACATCCCTGACTGTTTCTGGGGGTAGTTCAATAGTGGTCAACATCACTCTGAATCTTGAGACCAGGATGCCAAAAGCGTTCTCAACAACTCTCCTGCCCCTTGATATTCTATAATTGGCAATCCTTTCCTCTCTGGTTAACATCCTTCTGCCATAGGGTTTCATGAGCCAGGTCTTCAGGGCAAAGGCATCATCTGCCAGAATGAAGTAGGGGACATCTCGACCACCCTGGGTTATAGGAGCTGGGTCAGGGAAGCCTATCCTGCCATCCTCAATCCTCCTCTTCTGCTCACAGGCATTAAATATCTGGGCATCTGAGCAAGATCCAGCTGTACCAGCATCCACCCATCTGAATTTGTACTGCCCATCTACCAAGGCCAACATTACTATGGAAAAGAACCCCTTGTAGTTGTGGTACAGGGCTCCTGAGTTCTTGGGCTTCTTCAGGGCCACATGCTTTCCATCAAAGGATCCCAGGGCATGTGGAACATTTCACCTGATCCTGAATTCCCTTTCCAGTTCTTTCCACTCATCTGGAGTAGTAGGACATCTGAGGTACTCTCAGGTGAACTCATCATAGATGGCCCTGCTGCTTGTGGTGGTTGCTGTGGTCGACGTAGAAATAGCAAATACATAATTATTTGTAACTGAATAAAAACCAAAAAAGCCCTAAGTTGTTAAGGCGTCCTGGGACCCAGTCGGTATGTGCACGACAGGATCGTGGTTGAAACCGACCAGAAAACTGGCTTAATCGGTTCTTAGTCCCAGACCAGTCGGGGACTGTCTGGGGCCGCCTGGGGCCTCCTCAGGCTTCCTGAGGCTAATCTGTACTTAATCCCAGGCTTTGATACCGATTCAGTTTTCCCGCCCATTTTACCCCTTTTTTCACCGACTGTCCACGATTAAGGGTCGCAGACAGGATCGGGCCTTAGTCCTTTGGTGGAACAGGGGAATCAGAATGTGGAAATGGAAGGAAACAACCTGGCATTATAATGAAAGAGCTGACATTATCATTGATCATCTTAACTGGCCATTCTTCAGAAGATACACTAGATAACACTAGTTATTTTTAAAATGTAATTAAATCAAATAAGTTAATCTCACGAGTTTGGTTAGAGGAAAAACTGATACACACATAAAATTACACTTTTGTCTTATGTTATATGGGTAATTGTCTATTGAAGAACTTATCATTGAAGATTAATCAGATAATCAAAGAGCTTTTCAGTTGACATATTTGTACAGGTCACTGTAAATGTGCCAAACACACCAAACAAGTGCAAATGGTAATCAAGGAAGAATATGTGAAACTTTGCAAAGAACTCAATATAAATTACATGGGGTATTTTTTTTCCAAATCACATTTCTATGTGTAGTATGTGGAGTACTATATCAAATTGATTCTGAGAGTGTGCAGTCAAAACTCGAGATGTTCTGCAGAATCTCGAGATGTTTGCCTCACCTCACGATCTTGAGTTGGTGCAAGTTATACTTCGACTGGCAATAGCAACAAGTACTTTGCAACTGAATTATGCAACATAAAGTAGACTTTAGGTACACACTAAATAAATGCATCTCTCTAATATAGCGTTCATATATTTTTCAATCAGTATTATCTCGAACACCAGAACTCTTCCTGGTAAAGAGAATTAAGTTTGATGTACAGAGTTATTATTAATGTTATTCATCTGTGAATAAAATCTGAAACTGTAGAAACTGTATTTAGACAGTATTAATATTGTATTCTTTTATTGTGAAATGAGACCCTGTGGAAGATCTGATGTTACATATTGTTTTCAATGTAGTCTCATTTTTTTTGTACGAATAGCCTTGTTAAATAGAACTGTGCTCAACTGAAATCGAAGAGACTTGGTAACCACCCCATACATGTATCCCATTTAGTAATACATTCAGTGAAAATATTTATCCAGATTTGATGCTATCTTGCTAACTTATATATACACAAGTGAAACAGTATTGATTCCAGGTATATGGCCAAATATGTCAATGACCATTTTGTGCTAGACTTGTTGTGCTGAGCTTAGCTTATTTGGCAAATAAAGGCACCGTCTGAAAAGGTTGATAGTATGAGGTCAAGTGAAATTCCCTTCAGTTAAGTCCATTGGTCAGAATCAACTTTTAGCATCAAATTTGGAATGTTTCTGGCAGTCCCAAAATTTTTAATAAGTTTCCTCTTGTGTTGGAAGGATGTTCTTGGTGGTCTAGTGGTTGGCAGGGGTTTAACATCTAATCACTATCTCCGTCTGGGTCTGATTCAAACAAACAAGTGGCTATGCTAAGCCTGTAACAATATGATCCTGGCTGTTGAACAGGACATAAAACACCAACTTTATATTTGACTCATGCATATGGTGAACAAACCTTTATTACTTCATGGCAGTGTTCAAAATTTTACTTTTGGCTTTCTTGCAATGACAAAGATAAAATTCTCTCCCTCAGGTCATGGCTGAAGTCTTAAAAACATATCCAACCTAATTTTTCCATTCTTCTTCTGTTCTCTCCAAGGTGCTGACCTCTGCAATGTCTCTGGCTTAAGAATATTGAACAATGTTTTTTGGTGTGATGTGCCTTAGAGTCTGTCTTTTGACAGAGATTAAGTGCTATAAAAGTTCGAGCAGAATTAGAATTGAGGTGTAAGGTCCCATGGACTGGAGAAGTTTTTAGGACTGGGAATTTCATAGTGTTGTATGCTCCATTCTTATCTACAGGTTGTGTTTCACAGCATCTGTTACTTATCCTGTATGTTCACTACATTCTCAAGTGCAGTCGTGTGAATACATCCCTGGATCTGGATCAACAGTTTTGGACAGTAGTTCTTTGGAGTCCTTTCAGGCCTAGGACTAGCTTACTTTAGTGTTTCCAGGTGGGTCTGTGATCCCTGGTTGCTCCCCCATGCCTACTACCCGGGGGTGACACCTGCTGTTGGATTCTCCTGCCACATGGACACAATAGAATTCTAAATTTGTTGATAATTGCTTCGGCACCCACTGGTTCTTAGAACTGTCTGTGATTCTGTTAAAGATTGTTTGCGTTAAAACATGGGCTCTTTGACTTTATCCTCTCTTTGCAAATTTGCAGAGTTTTGACCTCTTTGACCTACTTGTCCTGTAACCTTGTAAGCTGGGGGTGACAACTTGTATCAACAGCTTAGTGGCGTTTCGTGCTTTCTTTCAGTGACTTTCATTGTATCAATTTCACTGCATGTGATCTTTGGCCTTCAGGTTGACCTTGAACTGTGGTGTTGTTACCCTGTGACATTTGCAGATGAGCTCATGACCTTTTATCCATGTTACATATAATAAATTTTTTATGTTCTTTTCTATACAGCTATTGCCTAACACATGACTGTAAATTTGAGTGTATTGTGATAACTACATTTATTAATCTTTTAGTAGTCTGTATTTCCGATATATAATAAATTATATATCCCAAAACTTTTATTGTCTTGGGTGGGTGCTAGGGAAATGTAACTTTTTCATGTATAACAAACAATTACCTGATTTTACTGATGACAACCAAATGGTAATAAATATTTTGTCTTCTTCTGGTTTGTGCTAAGTTGAGGTTTGTGCCCAGTCAAGAAATAGCAGATCAATGTTTAAATACTGAAAGTGTCAAATTTCAATATTATTTCTGTGAAGTTAATGGCTAAACACTAAACACTGACTAATAGGCCTATTCCACTGTGGCAGTTCCATCATAAATCTTTCTGAAAAAAAAAAAAAAAAAAATACTTATGATCCATAAGTGGGTATAAGATAGTTTTTCTGACAGGTATCCGGTCGATGTTGCCATTGGGTCTGAAATGCTTGTGAAGAAGAAGCTTGGGTGGCTTTCCGATCCATCCAATTGGGTTGCTTCCGAACCATCCAATTGGTTCACAAAACTTTCCCCATCAGTTACTGATTACTCCTGGATGGTTTATTTATTTATTTACCCATTTATTTATTTATTTACCCATTTTTTTTATTTATTACATTGATATACTCATCACTTGTGCTGTTGGGGTTGCAAACTTCATTTACAACAAGATAATGAGCTCTATAGCTAATGCTAAGATCAACTGAAGATCCAAAAGTTTACTGTACGAATGTTAAAATAGGTTTAAGGTAGGTTCATGATAGACTTCCTGAAAGCAAGATCTGGTAAGGATCACCTAAAGTTTATGATAAAAGCAAACATGCCTGAAATAATTAGAAAGCTGTACAATGCACTCCCGAACGCATCCAATTAGGTGGTGTTTTTTTGCAAACTGCCAGTTTAATTGATGTACAAAGTTCTGACTGTGGTTTAACAATGGTATACAAATGTTCTTGTAAATTTGACAGTTTTTTTTAATTTTTGTTTTGTTTATGAGACAATGTATCTTTAGTTTTGTTAAAAGGCAAAATCTAATACTTGCTTATGTGATCGTAATTATGGCATTTCAAAGCTTTACTATAATACTTTGTCAAATTTATTAGAATTCTAAATCTTTCACATAACCTGACAACGCATATTGGCAAATTAAGTATAAGTTCGGTTTCTATAGGCATTTATTTTATGGCATGAATGAATATCTCAACATCGATGAATTTAGAAAGTAATATTGAAGTTAGATATCGATATTTTCCATCCAAATCCAATGCCAGCAACTGGTTTCAACACTTTTTGAGTGACTGTAACTGTGTGTTTCATGGTTTGATTTATACGCAGTGTATGTCTTAATGAAGGCTTGTAAAATTGTAAACATTGCTTTTTCGTGTATTTGGTGTTCCAAAAATGTAAATTTTAGGAAACGACTATTGTGTCAAATCGGGATGTTTGTTAGCTACTATATTGTCTTTTATTTTTGTAACCTTATGTATTTTCGAACTGAACACATACAAATTGGGATTTATTTGTCAACACTCATTTTGGAAATTAGAAATATGGCTGGTTGTTTACTTTTTCTTTTATCTGAAATGTTGTAATTTATGTAGTTTTTAATGTTTGCCATTACATATATTATGTTTTTGAAAAAAAAATTTACATATAAGTGATTAAAATGTAAACTTGTTAACCATCTGAATTTAGAAAGTAAATCCTCCATTGGCTCCCAGTTGAATCTCGCTGTATCTTCAAAACTGCCACTCTAGTTTATAAGTTTCTTCACAGTGGCCATCCCAGTTACTTTGGTCCTCTTCTGCCCACTAGTTGCGGAAGATATAGTACAAGATACAACCATCCAGATAAAAGGTTCCTGGAGGTTCCTCAATTCTGTCCATCTGTACATAAATCCAAAAATCACTTTGGCCACAGCTTTGCTTTTGATGCCCCCACAGTCTGGAATCATTTGCCTAATGAGGTACGTTCTGCCCCAACTCTCACCTGTTTCAGGAAAAGGTTAAAATCATATCTCTTCCACAAGGCATTCCCACCTTAGCTTACACTCTATCCGGCGTCTCCGTGGTACTGGACTTGGCAACGGCTATGGACAGATGATTTCTTAAACTTGATTTTTGATGTTGCGCCTTAGAGTCTGCCTAGCAGAGATTAAGCGCTATAAAAGTACAGAATAGAATAGAATAGAATAGAATCTGGCCACTGAAGCTACATTTGTCTCACGACTCTTCTGAATCTGAAATTGTGGAAAACGTCAGCTGGATTTTTTGGTGAATGCATCTCTTTGCCAGAATACTTAAGAACTCTTATTAAACGAAACCTAAAGCACTAGCTGGTGGGGTTCAGGGGGTTCGAACCCAACCTTGAAAATTAAAGTAAAGGGGTTTAACCCAAAGTACAATTTATTTCTTGAGAGTGGCATTAAATTTACAGAAAATGCACTATATTTTTACCAAAAATTAATTTATCTTCCCGGGGGGGCATGCCCCCGACACTCTTAGTTATGGTATGTCTGATGTGAACCCCCACCTTACTCTGATGTGAACCCCCACCTTACTTAAATTCTGGATCTGCCCCTGTGCAGCGATTTCACTCTTAGCGATTTCAGTTTTTTTAGGAGGATATTGAAATGTATTTTTCGTGTTTTTGCGGCCTTCTATTGGTTTTTGTTTTGATTTTGGCACACTCGTTATCCCTTTTAGAAGACAGGTTAATACTGGAAAAAACTGAAGAGATGCTAAATGTGGTGTCCCAAAGTAATTGAGGGATAGTCTGTCCTTGGGTTGAGGATTATGTTTCTGAAACAATCCTTCACTTAGCACAAACCACATTTTGGGGGTCCAAGAGTTTTTTAACAGGTCTGGTCATATTGGATATCCCCGGTGACAGTCAAGTGGTTGATGTCAAATTTGATATTAGTCTCAAAAAGGTATTGTGATCAGTGGGGATTTTGTTGAGAACAGACTTTTTCCTCTTCCTCCGGATAAGCATGAAGCTAATGTTTAAATAAAATGCATTTTTGAAAGTTTTGACATTTATTTCCCATTAAGATTATTAGAATAAGACAAAGGTTAAAATCATTAGTAAATATGAGCAATTAAATATTATAGAAGCCAGTGTCAAGAGTAATCAGTCATTGCTTTATCATCAACTGACGACCTTCCAACTTGCCTATTCTGTACTATGCTAATACCACTTGGTTTACTAACTGAAAGCCTTCTATCCTCCATCTTCTGCATTATGGTGTCACCACGCAGATAATTAATTAGAGACCCTCTAGCATCCCTCTTCTGTATTCCTTCATCAGCAGTTAGATCACTAACTGAAGACCTTCTAGCATCCCACTGCTGTATTCCTCTGTCAGCATTTATATCATTAACTGGATCCCTTCTACCATGCCACTGTTGTATTGCTCTGTTAACACCTTGATCACCAACTGGATACCTTCTAGCATCCCACTGCTGTATTCCTCTGTCACAACTCAGATCACTAACTGGAGACCTTTTAGCATCCCTCTGCTGTTTTCTGTCAACACTTACATCACTAACTGGAGACCTTACAGCATCCCTCAGCTGTTTTCCTTCAACACTTAGATCACTAGCTGGAGACCTACTAGCATCCCTCTGCTGTTTTCCGTCAACACTTACATCACTAACTGGAGACCTTTTAGCATCCCTCTGCTGTTTTCCGTCAACACTTACATCACTAACTGGAGACCTACTAGCATCCCTCTGCTGTTTTCCGTCAACGCTTACATCACTAACTGGAGACCTTACAGCATCCCTCTGCTGTTTTCCTTCAACACTTAGATCACTAACTGGAGATCTTCTAGCATCCCTCTTCTGTATTCCTTTATCACCATATGAAACACCACCTCAAAGACAAAAAAGTAAATGAACACTACACAGTAAATATAACTGTCGTACTATTTAGGCCATTTCTCTCTGTTTTTACTGTGGATAGCTAATTTGTTTTACCAAAAATATTGTTTCATTACTTTTTATATTTTGTTTATATTAAAAGTCAGTGAACCAGCATCACAGTAAAATTTCCATTGCCTTTTTTAAAAATAACTTTCATGAAATCACACATACATACGTACACATCCTAAAATGCAGAGACCCAGACAGAAAGTTGTTTCTTTTCAATTATTGAAAGCAATCTAATTAGACAATCCTAGTGGATTCAAAAAGAGGGGAAAAATGAAATTATCATGTCAAAATCCTGTCTAATAAAACAAGCCTGGGCCATTAACTATAGAGATGTCAGCAGACCTACATTAAGTTGTTAAGATACATAATCTATATTAGCTGCTTAGAGTACACAGTGTATGAATATGTCTCTAAATGGATCACGAGGATAACTTTGTTTATTCAATTCATAGAAGGTAATTCCTTATTCCACTTAGCTCCGCAGAATATTTCAGCTCTTTCAATAGAATATGGTAGTTTGTGACTGAGGCAGTTACACGAGTAGTGGTGGTAACCACTAATACTGCAGTGTAGGGAGGGACATGTGTTAAATACTAGTTCCACTGGTGCAATCTGCCCTAATGACCCCAGTGAGTATAATCATTTTATAAATACCTCCAGGAAAGGCTGCTGCTTGTTGTAGTACAACCAAGGTACACACAAGTCCAAGTAGTAGAGCTGACATCATAGCTAAAAATAGGGGTATTTTAAGAAGAAAAAAACATTAAAACATTGAAATAAATGGGACAGTTTCCAGAAAGACATCAATGGCATAGTGATAGCATAATTGAGAAATGATAATTTAGATCTCCGATCAACAGATGTGGGTTTCAGGTATGTCAGAATGTGAAGGATATGCAACTACTGAAATATCAAACATTGCCCTCCCAACTACCAACCATTAGCATTTTATTTTGTCACTGATCCCAATAAAAGCAGTGGGTCAGTAGTGGGTTCTATTCTTTATAAGCAAAGATCATAAGGACAGGTACTCAGTGAATGTTGAGATTCAAAGTATTTGAAGATGCACAACTGTCATTATAATTACTCTTATAACAAAGAAGATTCGACATTTGTGCTGCAAATTTGACAATGATGATATTATTAAACAAATCATCTCATGATATGGCCAAACCATAAGTTCAGTCATTCAGAATATATATAACAGGAGGGGTCATGGTAGCGCAGTGGTAACACACTCGCCTCCCACCTCTGAGGTCAGCTTTTCAAATCCGGGTCCTTTTGTTGAAAAGTTGTTAGTTGCTTACCGATGGTCGACAGGTACCAAACATGAATCAACTGTATGTACTGGTTTTCTCTGCCCATAAAACTAACTGTGGTGATATGACCTGTACAGAGTTAAAAATGACATAAAACCCGAAATAAATTAATAAATAATATATAACTTTGCAATACCAATGTAATTCCATACTTGCTCGTTTTCGATCTAGTATTAGCATATTTTCAACGATATTTGATGAAAGCTCATTACAATTGCATCAAAGTGTGATTTTCTTTGTTTTTTATGCGCAGGATGAGTTATTCTAAAATCATGTAAAAAAATCAAACACGTTGGTAAACAAGCATTTTTATCTGCTTGTTGCAAATTGTTGACTGCAATTTCTCACACTTAAAAACATGGCCTTGTTTTATCACAGTGGCAATGTTAGTTTCCAAGTGAAATGTTGTATTAATCACTGGATAATTAATACTCTAGAAACATGGCCAAACTTTGACTTCAGATGTAAAAAAAGATAAATTCACTAAACTACTTTTTGTGAGGGAAGGTTAGGTAATAAGTATCAAAGCTTCATATTTTGCCGATGAAAGGCAGTTTACACCACAGAATCTTGGTCAACTGGTAAGTACTGGTTTCCTCTACCCTTACATTACCTATCATGTTATAACCTCGTACAATGTGCTAAAGGCAATGTTAAACCAAAATTATGGCTGTTTTTTTTTTGTTTTGTTGTTGTTGTTGTTGATCACTTACTTTGGCTTTAATTTGTAGATCATATTTTTATTTATTTATTTTAACTTAAAAAGACTTAATTTATTTTAATTCAAATGTTTCATCAATCTGAAGACCTAATTTGCCACTTTGAGAACAACTGTATCACATAGTTCTGTTTTCACCAAAGCATAACCTTTATAAACTTTGCCAAGAATTGTGGAAGTTCATACAATCTGTTCGAAACTACTTTTGAAGGTTAAGCTCTCAATATTAGAAAGATATAAAACTCACCAAAAGAAAGGCCTGCTGGGGGTTTGTAAAAAATGTTCTTGTTTGTTTATGGATACATAAAGAACTTTGCATATGATGCCCTTTGCACTGTAGAAAGGAATGTAATTTGTCATTGATATCAGTGTTGTTACATACTTACTCATCATTATATGTTGATGATACTGTAATATTTTACAAAACAGTGAAAACTACTAAAATTGTTATACATTACAACCTTACTGTAATAATTGAAAGACTTCAGCTTTTGATACAGTGAAAATTTGAATACATTTTTTTTCAAAGGGGAAGGTTAGTATCTAATTGGTTTTAAACTGTAATAAGTTGGAAATAACCAATATTTTTAATACTGATGGAAAATTCATGTTCATACCTTATAACCTCTGTGGCCAGGTTGGGAAAGCCATGTTTGCACTACCCAATAAAATATGTCTCTTGTAAATTTTTAGTTAAAGCTATTTGAACCATTTTACTTTATGGATGTAAAGTATGGGGCTTGACAAAGTTAAGAATAACTTAAGCATCCCATATACGGTTCCTTTAAAATATACTTCAAAGCTGAATAACACAATCCCCACATGCATACTTTCTTCTGAAGTTGGTAAAACACAAATATAAGTAGACATTAAATCAGGACTATTAAATATTTGGACCAAGGTTGTCAAATAGTAATCTAAACAAGCGTTCTTTCACCCCAAGTTAATGCACCAAGTACACTGCAAAGGCTAATTCTTTTCAGAAACGACTGGACACATTGAGGAACTACAAAGCATTTGTGCATACCTAGACCAGGATGCATTTCTAAAACTCAGAATTTCCTGGTATCCACAACATGATTGGGATCTGTTCCAAATTTGAGCACTCTTTTTCTTTGAGCAGGCATAAAAATTGCAGAAAGGTCTGTTTATGATTTTTTGTGAAGTTTCAACGTCTTATAAATCCGGGACTATCAACACTTTTGTCACAGACTTAATCAATTTACAAATATTCTATTTTGCAGTGAGCTGACGTTGTTTTTATACATCTATAAAACAAAACAATATTTTGTCTCTTATAAAATAAAAATAGCTGAACTAAGTCCCAAGAAAATTAGAGTACTCAAATTTACAAGACACTTAATTCAAGGAAGCTTGACTACACCTCACAATTAAGTGACAGACACAATGTCGCTATCTTATGAATTTAGACACTCTTCCTGTCCAAAAAGAACCAAAGGATATTTTGCTTAGATTAAAATGTTCATACTGACTTCTAAAACAAAATTTAGGGTATCATTGTTGCAGGCTTTATACAATGTTCTATTGATTAACAAGTATGGCATCTAACCACAAGCTGTCACCTCTGTGTGTGTAAGTCCCACAAGTGACAAATGCTGAGAACCTGTCCCAATATGATCCTGGCTGTTGAACGTGTAATGTCAACTTTGACTGTACATTCACACATTTCCCAGTAGGAAAAAGTTGAGATGCTAAAGCAGGAAAGTGTTTCATGTTTTCAAAATCTGTTGAAAACCAAACCTTACCTTTGGTCCTTTCTGGCTTCATTGGAGTTGTTTTGAGATCCTTGTGGCTCTATGTGTCACTCTGAAATCTTTATATAGTTATTTGATACAAAAAATATGAATGTCATATGATCAAACTGTCATTTGATCTGCTTCTATTTACGGCTTTTAAAACTGTGAACAGAGTAGATGAACTATCATATTATGGACAATAAAAAACATGAAGCAGTTATTCAGTCCAGACAATGAGAGGAGAGGGACCAGAGAAATCTTATCACACTGCCATATGGTGGCTGAAAGGGGATAGATTAATTAATTAGCTCATGTAATTCAGTCAGTTATAGTGTGCATAAAATGAAAAATTACATTTTAAGTTGCAAGCAAACAAATACCAGGCATAGTGTGGCATGTGCCAGCTGAAAGAGATAAAGTTTGAATGCACCCAAGAACAGGCCCACACAATGTTACGGTCATGGACAAGCTCAGGAGCAATTACCGGTTGCTTTTTAGTTGCCACAAGAAAAGACAGAAAAGCTTTACTTAACAAATTTATTTAACAATTAAAAATAATATGTTCAGTCATCTGGTATGCTCTCAATTTTACACACAATGATACAATAATAAAACCAATCTGACCTGGCCACTTTAACTGACAGTTAAGTTTGTCCACTGCATCCAGAATCTGTCATGTGATCTGTCCTGAGATCCATGAGGTGCACTAATACATAGATATTTGTATCCTGTGATCTGTTCAATGTCCGATAACACAAAATGTCTTATTCTGTGATCCTTTTGATATCCAATCACACAAAATGTCTGTGTAGATATGTTCAGAAAGTTTGCACAACTGTACTGTCCACTTCAAGATATGGACAATGTCCAAAATGCAGTAAATCCACTCTCTGGTAGAACCACACATTGCATGCAGACGTAACAAGTATCCAAAGTACAGCTAATCTATCCCGACACTGTAGCCAGTTCACTCCAGCAAAAGTTCACAACAACACAAGTAGTTTATATACACTTGATATTAGTTTACAAACAGCGAATTCTATGTTCATTTGTGGTCAGATGTACAGTCC
Source organism: Sabellastarte sp. h YS-2021 (assembly GCA_964017235.1). NCBI lineage: Eukaryota > Metazoa > Annelida > Polychaeta > Sabellida > Sabellidae > Sabellastarte > Sabellastarte sp. h YS-2021. The sequence continues at coordinate 17,066,849 of OZ024933.1, forward strand.
TATATATGGTTATGGAAATGTCCAGAATGTTATAGAACTAATTTGAAAGTAACACCTGTCACCAGATCAAGTGAAGAAGCTCTAGAAACCAGTTTAAATGGGTTTCCCCAAATCAATTAATAGACTCATTGAGATTATTAGAAGGATTTCCCCAGTCTGTAAATAAATCAATACAACAGAAAACATTAACACCACATAACACAAAAATCAATAACTCGATTGCCTTTAATGTTAATACATTATAGGATGTTCAATATCTTTATCATCAGATTGCAGTAAAACTGCACCTGCACCCACATCACTGGCATGCACACCCACCTGGAATGGCTTAATGAAGTCTGGAGCAAATGATTTTTGACAAGCCTCTGACCAATATTTTACACCCATTTTCAGTAGCTCAGTCAATGGAGAAGTGACCTCAAAGAAGTTTTTGCCAAATTTTCTATAATGCCCTGCCATTCCAAAGAACCTCATTAAACTTTATTTATTTTCAGGAATGGGGTAATCAATGATGCTTTTGACCTTTGCCTTAATTGGTGTCACAACTCCATGATCTACTGCATGCCCTAAGCAAATAAACTTTGCTTTTACAAAGTCACTCTTGGACACATTTACGGTAAAGTTTGCTTGTTGGAGCTGAAACAAAACTTGTTCAAGTCTTTTTAAATGTTCTTCCCAAGTATCGCTAAAGATGACAATATCATCCACATAATCTCAACACCTTTTAAGTCCACATATTCATTAGTCTTTGAAAAGTGGCTTGGGCTGATATTTCTTTGGCCCATTCGGTAAGAGGTACACACCAGTATCCTTTCAGTGAATCACACTTAGTGATATATTTGGCATTACCAATCCAATTAATACAGCCTTCCATCCTTGGGACTGGAAATGAATCTGTTTTACTCAAAACATTGACTTTCCCGTAGTTGGTGCAATATCTGATTAAACCATCAGATTTTGGGACTAAAACACAAGGAGATGCCCAACTACATTGACTTGGTTCAAATATATCCTTGTCCAGCATATATTGCCCTTAATGTTTCAAGTTTAATAGGGTTTACCTGATATGAATGTTTTTAATTGGCCTGGCATTGCCAACATCTACATCATGAATGAGTATATTAGTCCTGTTAGGGACATCTGGAAATACTGATTTATACTTCAACAACAACTCAGTAAATGGGATCCTCTTATCTGGAGGTACATGATTCAGTTTAGTTTCAAAATCATCAAGAATCTCAGGATTACTCAACCTGAGTTTAGATTCAACATCAATATCAGGAGTGTCGTCCAATGCTTCATGCTCCTGATCACTGTCATTTTCCACATTAGAGTCAGTAATCATGGTAGGCTTTTTCACACCCCTTTCACATCCCATTTTACCATATTTGCATGGCATAGTTGGGTTCATTTCCTTCTGTTCGGGGTTTCAATGACATAGTCCAGGTCACCTACTCTTTTAAACACTTTGTATGGGACATGATATTTGGCCTGTAATGTATTCCCCTGGACAGGTAATAACACCAAAACCTTGTCACCTGATTTGAAAACACAGTTTTGGGATTTCGCATCATAAAGCATTTTCATTTTTGACTGATAATTTTTCAAATTTTGCTGTGCTAGTGCACAAGCCTTTTTCAACTTATTTCTAAAGTTTGAGCCATAATCTAACAGATTTAGGCTCTCATTGTTCTGAGACATGCCAATTTTCTTTCAACAGTTTGAGAGGACCACGGTCTGAATGACCAAAGACAAACTCAAAGGAACTAAAGCCTAAAGACTCTTGAACATACTCCCTAGCTGCAAACAATAACAGGTTGATACCTTCATCCCAGTCTTTTTCATTGTCTCAACAATATGTCCTAATCATATTCTTCAAAGTTGAATGGAACCCTTCAAGTGCACCTTGTAATTCTGGGTGATAAGCGCTAGATTTGATCTGTTTGGCACCTAACTGAAATACTACCTGTTGAAATAGTCCTGGCATAAAATATGGCCCTTGATCTGATTGGATCTCTTTTGGTAAGCCAACTAAAGTAAAGAAATTGACCCGTGCTTTTGAGATTTTATGTGCTGTTATGTTGGTCAAACGTATGGCTTCTGTGAATCTGGAAGAGGCACATATAATGGTCAAAAGATATTGGCTTCTCAAGGGGACTACACAGTCAATTATCACTTTGCTAAATGGTTGGTCATACTGAAATGGCCTACAGGGATTTTTTGGTTTGGCTTCCCTACTATTTGACAAATGTAACAAGTCTTGCAAAATTCTGTCACACAGCACTGAATTTGAGGCCAATAGAAATGTTTGGTTATCTTGCTAAAAGTTTTATTGATACCTAAATGGCCACCCACCAAAGACTCACCAAAGGCTAATTCAGGGTCATTTTCCTGTTCTAAAATCAATTTTGATTTTGAAAGTGATACATCTGGACCATCTATTGTGTCTTGATTCTCAGAATCTATCCTAGCCTTAGGGTTAGTATCACCAGAATTCTGCATATCATGGTCATAGTTTTATCTGACAAATCAACTTAGTAATCTGTAGATTGTTTACAATCTTTTGGTTCTCTTGGGCTGTTTTAGCCGTAGGTGAAGTCAAAGTACAGGAGGGAAAATACCAGGTATAACCTCTTCTAATTTCTCAGTCCTAACCAAAATGCTAACCAAAATGATCGGCTTAGAAGTAACCTTAGGATCAGCAACCACCTGCTATATCATTTCCCAAAGATACCCTTTAATGGGTAGAGTGGGCCTGGTACCTACCACACTAGAACCAGTAACTGATAGTCTGGTACTAAGTTGACCTTATGTAAGGGAAACATTCACACACCCTTCTATACCTGGAGCAATAACACTCTCACCAGTAGAAGCGCTGACACTCAATGGCAACATACCTTCTAAAACTAAGGACTGAGTAGCCCCAGTATTGCTCAATATCTTAATGGAAACCTGACTGGAAGTACTTTCTAGGGATACAAAACCCTAAGATACAAAAGGTTTGAACTCCTCCCTAATAACCTCAGACTTGTCTAAACCAATACTAGATTCTGCTCTATTGGGAACTGAACGTCAGTTAGATTATTTGGCATAAAGGCATTGAATGTTGCCTCCTTTTCTCTCCTTTTCTTTAAAAGCCAACAGTCAGATATGACATGCCCAGGTTTCTTACAATAATGGCATACAGGAGCAAAGGATCTAGGTTTCCTATCCTTACTGATAGTCTGATTTGAGGTTGACCCTTATCTGAACACTTTTCTGGGGCTACATTTTCATATTTATTTCCTACTTCAGGATAAGACTTCTTATATAGTGGGACTAAAGGATCTATTCTTGTTGATAGTCAACTTGTGAATCAGCACATAGCCATCAGCATAGGCTGCTTCTTTTGCCAAATTTTCAACTTTTTGTTCATCTAGATAGTTTTCAATGTCATCATGAACACACCTTTTAAACTCTTCAATCAAAATGACTTACCTAATCTTTTCAAACTCTGTACTTTGACTTTCTTGTTCACGAAGCTTCTGCATTTTGATGATATGCTTCTGGTATCAACTCATATGCTTTCAAAATAACATTTTTCACACAGTTATAGTCCACACATTCAGAAATCGGCAAAGCTGCATATGCCTCTTGGACTTTTCCCTTCAAAACACTTTGCAGTAATAAAGGCCACTGGTCTGTGGGCAATATCAGATTTTGAGTCACTCTCTCAAAGTGCTGAAAGTACTTATTGACTTCTGATTCATTAAATGGTGGTACCAGTCGCACATTTTTAACCAAATCAAATTTGGTAGCAATGGACTTTTCATGGGCAATTCGACGAGCATTTAATTATAACGCTTTCATTTGTCTCTCATGTGCAAGCTTTTCTTTTCATTGTGGAGCTTCAAACTCTTCTTTTCTGTGTTGAGCTTTAGTTTTAAGCTCTTCTTTCACTGTTGAGCTTCAAGCTCTTCTTTTCTTTGTTGAGCGTGAGCTTCAAGCTCTTCTTTTCACTGTTTAGCTTCAAGCTCCTATTTTCCCTGCTGAGCTTCAAGTTCTTTAAGTCTTAACTCTCTTTCAATTTCTAATCGCCTAATCTCATATTGCCCAGAAGGTTCCATTGGTAGAGGTTTATAGACTTCCAAACAACTATCATGTAAAAGGTCTCCAGCAACCAACTGCTCAACAACAAGTCTTTTCAGTTCATGTCTATGTGTTATTCTTTTCACCTCTAACTGTAGTTCTTGTGCTATCTGCATTAATATATTTTTTAGAGTTTCTAGAGCTTCCATAGATGGTGACTATACAAACTCTGTAGCACTAACCTTTTTGGCACAGATGACTGCAACAAATTGTCAAATCAAATGAATATACAAAGTGTTAACTGAATGGTTTGATCAATGGTTTGGATGTGGCCAAATGGTCAGCCTTCAGTCTCTGTCTCTCGGTTTGGGGAATATTAGTTAATAGAACATAGCCTGTACTTGTGCCGTTGGGATAAGTCAGGAAATATTGTACTAAGTATAACACTGTGGTAAGTTTCAATTGTTTCCATCTGATAATTTATTACTGCTGCCATGTAACTATATACTCTCCATGTGGATATCATGCCCTGCAAATTAATAATTGGCTTTAACTCCTGTAACTTAGGTTTCAAATTTAGATTATTGTCACACTTAAATGTCACTAATGTTGCAACATAGCCCAGCTGTTACAAGGGTCACAAAAAGTCCATCTTTAATCAAATGTACAGTATACTGGATTGCATGTACATGTTTATAATAGGATATGGATATGGATTTGTAATGATTAGAGAATCACTAATGAAACAAAAATGACACAATAATTAGAAACTGCTATAAATGTGTAGTGATACTGAATTACTTTATCTAAAGATTGCAAACCCTATATAGCCTGGCTACTGACACAGGATGGATCTCACCATCTTGGTTCAGATACCAATTTGGGGCATGGCAGAAACATTGTCACAGTAACAAGATATCATTTCATGATCGGGTAAGAATTCTATGGAAGCCCATTACTAACATGAAATAGGAGAAAAGTTCGAATTTTGTGTTCTGTGTAAAATTTCTGCAATCTCTAAATTAGAAAGAACGACTTTTGTTTCCCATTTCCGAAAGTATATTATCCTTTTTAAAATTTTAACTATGAGAGAGAAAACTTGAGAAACTGGGAACCTGGGAACCAAATTGAACCAAATAACAAAAACCTTGGTGGGAAACAAAATTGCTATCTTTAAATAATAAGATAGCAAATATTTAGAAATAGCCAACCAAATTGTTATCTTAAAATAACGATATAGCTAGAAATGTAGAAATAAGAAGATTATTGTGAGATAGCAAAATTTAGAACCGGGAAACCAAACTAAAATTTTAGAAACTGGAAGCCAAATCCTTATCTCAGAGATAGTGAAGTTTAGAAACAGGAAACGAAAATCCTATTTTGTAAATATGATATAACATAATTTAGGTAGTCGTATGGATGTGTGAATATGTGATCTTGTAACACTCAGAAAGAGTTCAAACAGGTAAGAATCAGATCCATTTTCACAGCCATTGTAATCATTTTAAATTTAGCAAAACAAACAGGTTGTAAGTCTGAATCTTTTGATCTGGTGAGGACTTCTTTATGCTTTAGATATGTTGTTATGTAAATTATTCTTTTTAAATTAGGAAAATGTGCTGATGTGAATGTCAATTCATACTGCAAAATCAAAGATCAGAAGAGCCCAGCACAAAGCTTATGGGGCGTTCCACTGGAGCCGACCCTATAACCGACCCTATGACTCTAGAGTTGGTTGTGAAAGTTGTGGGATCATAGAAAAAAGGCACAAAAATGCAATCAGTTTAGAACTCCCAACAGGACGGAATAGTTACAGACAGGACATGATTACCTCACCGACAAGACATAGGTTTGGGGACATTTTTTCCATGGCCAGTAAGCCTTAAACCCCTAACTGACAAGCCGCAAAGCAAACAGACAAGCCGTAAAGACAAACAGACAAGCCCGGAGCATGTTCCCGATCCATGCTGACAGGACTGATTGATTTTATGGCAGCCAGAATCCGGATCCATATCACACTATATCAACTCCTGTAACCAGGGGATGTGACACTAATTTCACGCTTCAATGATGACAGGAACACATCAGGAGGATTTCTCTGAGAAGTTAAGGGTGCTTTGGTTTTTTATTGAGTTGAATATGTTATTATTCTTCATCATTTCAAATCACAACTGACAAACCAGGCTACAGGAATTTCACCAGGATTGAAGCAGCCTTCTTTGATTTGATAGAGGAAAGAATTACCCCCCACCTCAGGAAGTCAGAAACCAACTTCAGGAAGCCATTGGAAGTGGAACTGAAACTAGCTGTAACAGTGATACAATTATCCACAGGAGGAAGCTACACTTCACTGCAGTACCACTGTAGGGTTGGAAGGACCACCATTGTTAAATTTGTACCCAAGGTCTGCAAAGCCATCTTACATGAATTTCAGAATGAATATTTGATTTGTCCAACTGAACCAGAGGACTGGAAATCAATAGAAGAGAAGTTTAGAAACAGATGGAATACCCCCCATGCAGTTGGTACACTAGATGGCAAGCACATAGCTATCAGGAAGCCATGGAAGTCAGGCAGTGAATATTTCAACTACAAGGGTTGCTTCTCCCTGGTACTGTTAGCTTTGGTCAACGCTGAATACAAATTTCTGTGGGTCAACGTGGGGGCCAGTGATTCATCATCTGATGCTCAGATCTTCAACCATAGCAAGTTGAAAAGATAAATTGAGAATGGTACCTTGGGACTACCACCACCCAAACCACTGGGACCAGGAGGGCCAGATTTACAGTATTTCCTGTTGGGGGACAACGCCTTTGCCCTCATGCCTTGGTTGGTCAAGTCATACAGCAGAAGACAAATGACCAGGGAGGAGAGAATAGCCAACTACAGAATCTCCAGGGGCAGGAGGGTGGTCGAGAATGCCTTTGGCATATTAGCAAGCAGATTCAGGGTACTACTGGGCACCATGGAGCAGAGGCCAAAGGTTGTGAGACATTGTGTTAATATGTGTGGTACATAACATGCTGAGAAGCCATCAGAGGGCAGCAGAAAGACCACTAACTCCAGCAAATGGCATACAACCACCACAGAATGACCAGGGGGCAGGGATTAGATGAAAATTTCAGAAATCCATCGACTGAGGCAAAACGTCAAAGAAACTTACTCAAAGACTATTTCATCAACCTTGGGGCACTGGCTGGGCAGGAGGACAGAATTTAAGAAGACTGAGGAGAGAAGAAGCTGTCATAATTTATCAATCAGTCCTTTTAAGGACTACCCTAATAATCCAAGAACTTTTACTGAGAAAGTGTTACAAAAAAATAATTTTCCAAAATGTGGGGCAATTTTATTTACAAAATAAATTTCCATTGAAAAAAGAAATTGATAATTTAAGTGGGCAAATTTCAAACCATTCTCAGCAAGATTCAAACCCAAGTTCTCTGAATTCAAAGTCAAATTTTAAGCTGTATTTGAAAAAACAATCACAAGACAAAAACATTTTCATTTCCTTTTTACTCGATTAATTCTCAAAAAAAATTTCTGTTTAAATTTCCTAGTCCAAATAACAAAATTTAGATACAACTTTGGCCAAAAAAGAAAAAAAAACATTTCAATTTTTTATAATTTAAAAAATGAAATATGTGTAAGTCAATCACCTGGTGTTACCTTACAACACCCTTTGTTCGTCTGTCAGTCCACACAAACACTCACATCCCCTTTTTTTGCTTGCGATGTTTTGTTTGACATTGTGTTTTTGTTTGTTTGTCTCAAACAAACAAAAAACACAATGTCAAACAACTTTTGTTGGGGAAAGTGACACTTAAAGGTTTTTAAGGATGTTTCGTAGTGACAATTTTTTTAGGGGATTGGGGATAAAGTTAAATTTTTTACCTTTGAGTTGTGGAGGGTGGGGGAGTTACTTTATTTTTTTCATGTGTATGTATGTTGGAATTTAAATTTATTTTTTGTGTTAAACATTCATTCACTCATTCATACAATTTTTGTGTACTGTGGGAATGTGTAAGTGTTGGACAGTATGCTTTTTTTTGTTTGGGGGGAACAACATGTAGCTTAATAATTGTTTTTAGACGATTGGGTGGCCCTGAGAAGGGCTGGTTGGTGTGACTTAATGCAGGCTAATCTGCTATTTGGGCTGACTGTGCTGGCTGTACCTGCTGGGAGGTCTTGACTGTTCTTGCTGAGTGGAAGATGGCACTGGTGACGGTGCTGGTTGAAGTTGAGATGGTGAAAATGGTTGTGGTGTGTCAATCTGCTGGTACTGTAGTACACTTGGGATCCCACCAAAGAGGTTCAGCAATCCAGAAGTGTTATGTTGACTATCTTCCTGTTGTCCTTATGCAATGGAAGGCGGTTTAGCTGGCTTTGCCGGACTCAAAGTGAACATCAGCTGTCTGGAAGTCCCAGGCTGTTGGTCATCCACAACTATGTAAGAGGCTGGTTGTGCTGATGCTGATGTTGGCCGTGGTGATTGCTGTACCTTGACAATCACTGTAGCAGGCTGTGTTGTGGCTATCTGAGAAGCCTGCACAACTGGTATGGAGACTGTTTTAGTATCCAGTATGGTGAATATGTATTCTTGTCCTGCTGTGGCCTGTGTTGCTTCTGGAACTTGAAAAGTGGTGACCTGTTGAATTGTAGTGACCTGTTTCTTGCGTTCTTTGGCCTTGTACTGTATTTCACTCAGAAGCTTAGCTGTCTCATTCCTGAAGGTTAAAAAGTCTCTCTCAAGAGTATTCAGCCACTATAAATTCACAATTGCCCACATTCTTGAGAAAATGGGTGCTGGTTAAAGATCTAGCGCATGCACAGCTGGCAAACAGAGTAAAAAACAACATGTAATTTAAATGACAGAATTTATTTTAAGTACGTATGGACGCTCAAGACAGTGTTTGTCAAAACAGACATTATGGTACTTTAAAAATTGAATAAAGAGGTATAAAATAAAAATCTAGTGCATACACAGCTGGAAAACATAGAGTAAAAACATTATGAAATTTGTCTCTCTCTTCAAGGTGTTCAATCTCGGAGCGGAGATAATTGCAGAACGACTGTCTTTGACCTGGAATAGGGAATTGACCTGCACCCAGAAAACTTGAAATCATTGACCTCATCTGCTGAAACTGATCTAACACTGGATCCTGAGGAGTTGACGTGGCAACTGTAGCTGGTTCATGTGTAGGGCTTGCAGTAGACGGTTAATGGTGACATCTAATGCTATGCTGATTTCCATTTCAGATTCAGTCTCTTGTGAAGTATCGGGAACTGAAGCTGTAGCTGTGGCTGCTGAAGGTCGCAGTGGTGATTTGAAGCTGGAAGACTTAGACACTCCCTTTCTTCTGATGTGACCTTGTAGAAAGCTGAAACTGTCCTTCAACTAGGTCTGTCTTTCGGTCTTCTTGGCTGCAGCTTGGCCTGACTTGGTCTGGGTGAGCTTGCCATATCTGGTACATTGAGTCTCGAACCACTTCTTGACAGTGCTGACAGGTAAATTACTGGAAGCTGCAACTGTTTCCCAGAGACCCTCTTTCCTGTGCTTTGGACTTTGAGTGAGTCTTGTCAAATAGTTCCTCGTGCTGTTTCACGAAATTAGACTGCTTCCTCATCAGAATCACTCAGAAAGGTAGATTTCATCTGTCCCTTCTTCTGCCTGCATTCTGGATCTGTATATGTATCATTTCTAGGTCTCTTTTCCCCTCTGTCCTCTGTCTCCTCCTTTTCTTCTGTCACCTCTATTGTCTCTGTCTCAACTCTCTCACTCTCTCTCTCCCCCATCTCTCTCCTCTGTCTCTCCTCCATCTCTCTTTCTCCTCTCTCTCCCTTCTTCTTCTCTCTATATCCTCAGCAGTATCTCTTAACTCAAACTGTGGTTGAGTATCAGTAGGTACTTCAATCTTTCTCCTTCTATGCCTTGGCATGATGATCAATATATATACAGCTTGTAAAAATAACAAAACTTGAAACTCAAAAGTGAAACCTCATAGAACTGATTTCACTCTCAACCAGTCCAGCCTGGCTCAGACTTAAGCTAATTTGCAAAAAAAATGAAAACTTAAAATTGAAAGCTGCACACCAGTTGTGTCTCAACAAGTCAAGCCCAAATTAAATTAAGTTTGTCTGCTGACTGGCTTTTATATAGCCACAGATTTTGAAACCAACAGGCCATAAAGGGTTAAAATTGCAGGCTTGTCTGTTACAGTTCCTGGCTTGTCTGTTAGTGTAACAGGCCTGTCAGTTATTGTTTATGGCTTGTCTGTTGCAAATTTTCCTGAATCTGGGACCCAGACGTGTAAACTTCCCGACTGGCCTGGAAATGTTACAGGCCTCTTGGGAACACTTACAGACAGGCTGGTTAAAGTTACCGACTGTACGGTATGTTTTCCCGGACAGTCTGTCATCAATTTTATTCACAGAAAGTCTTGTACTGAAGAATGTAAACATGCAAAGTCACTCTCTGAATATGTTGTAAAATACGTAAAATGCCTTGAAGATAGTCATGTTGTTCAGACATGTTTGAAGAGGAATATGTTATTCTCTTGTTCAATGATGTTGGCAAAGGAAAATTTTATTTTGATGAACAAAGGCTAATATAGGTTGGCTTCACATCCCAAGCAGCTGGGGCCAATAATAAATAAGTTATAACCACTTTTAAGTTTGGCTATCCTCGTTTGACCTTGCAGAAGGGGTGCAAGGTCTAATCTGATCACATCAGAAGATTCCCATCCCATGATTTCCCAGAGGGTGGGTTCACATGTCAAACCTCTACCCAGCAGGCACACGCCTTGAAATGTCGTTGATTTAAAGTTGAAAACAGGTCCTGACATTGAAATCGGCATTATCAACAACTAAATCTAAGTTAGTTTTCTGACATGAAAAAGTAGTGATATTTTAATCAGAAATCATGGTGATTTTTTGTTGAAAAATTGACACTGATACAATTTCAACACTATTTCAAAGCTGAATTTTTAACTGGAAAAAGTAGTGATATTTCATGAAAAAATCACCACTAAATCAAGTTAGGTTTTTTGGCATGATGTCTTAGTCATGTTATTGAAATGAAAACAGGTTGAATATTGGGAAATGAATGACTAGTGATCATAGATTGAAAATTCGTTTTCTAAAGGGTGATATACCGATTAAGTCTAACTTTTTGAAAGGACTATTATTGCAATAGTTTTTAATTTGTAAGTATTTGTAAAGCAAAGACTAATTTTTAAAGATTATAAAGGTGATAAAAATTATGTGTGCATGTATTTATACATTTTTATCCATTCTCCTTATTAATTTATAGCAACTTACAACAAAACTGATGCACCCAAATATAATTTTTATAATTTATAATTATATTTTGATTAATGCAATTCCTGATAATTAAAAAAAATTATTTTGAAGTCAAACTTATCTTAAACAAAAAAAAAAAGATAAATTCAAACTTATTCATCAAAACTTAATAATTTGAATTTGTTTCTCAATTTCTCCCATACACAAATATGTAGTTTCCAGTTTGCAAGTTTAAACTGAAAACTTCTCTATACAGAGAACCTAAGCTATAGCATTTTATCACACAACGGTGAGGTTGTGGGGTTCCTGGTTTTTCTTATCTGTACCCTGCTACACAGAACATTATGCCTGTGACTAAAAGTAATTAGATAACACAGCAGGGGTGGAGGTGGGGGTTTACCCTTGCTCAATTGCATGCAAGGTGTTTACTTCTTTAGGTCTGTTTTCTTTATGGTCAGGACTGACAACTAATTATCATTGGGAGTAATGGGTGGAGTTCTACAAATGTGGTTATTTTTGGGGGTTTTTTGAGACACAAGCATTTGAACTGAGCATTGTGGCTTTGGTACATGATTATAGCTTCTTTATAATTACAATATAATTATAGCCATCTTAATAAAATATTTAAAAGAAACTGATTGGATAAAATACTGAAGATATAAATAAAATAATTGTTTGTTATTTACAAAGATAAAAAAAAATTATTTTTAAATTTCACAAAAAGAATTTGAATTGAAGGCACTAATAATACTGGTCCTATTAATAACACAAAAATAGATATATACTTGCAGAATATGAATTTACATATCTTGAGCAATTTTATTTGAAAGCTGATGCAAAATTATGTGTTATTACAATGTCATCAGAAATAGAATATTGAATACACAATGATTCATGAAAACATGTGATCTTGGAAAGAATTAATTTGAAGATGTATCCAAATTGTAAAATATGCATATGGATAGTTATTGTATAAGCTATAATTATGACACACAAGCTACAATGATTCAAATAAAGAAGACAGTGTAAACAACCTGATTTCACCCATTGAATTAAACCCTATTTCATACATTGGATTCAACCAAAAGCAGTTTGCAAAATCTACAGGTATTTCAACCAGATTTCACCCATTAAATTCAACCTGATTTCACCAATTGAAAATCAACCTGATTTCACTGGTTGGATCCAAACAAAAAACGGTTTGCAAAATCTACACGTATTTCAACCAGATTTCACCCATTGAATTCAACCTGATTTCACTGACTGAATTCAACCTGATCTCACTGGTTAGATCCAACCAAAAAAGGTTTGAAAAATATACACTATTTCAACCAAACTTCTATGTTGGTTTATTTATTTGGGGTTTTACGTCGCTTTCAACACTGTACAGGTCATACCACGACAGGTAGTTGGAAGGGCAGAGGAAACCAGTACATACAGTTCGTTAGGGTTCTGTACTGTAAACTGCCGACCAACGGCAAGCAACTACCAGCTTTCCCACTTGAGGCCATGCCGGGAATCGAACCCCGGTCTCAGAGGTGGGAGGCAAGATCGAGTGTTACCACTCTGCCACCGTAGCCCCAACTTCTATGTTGGATTCAACCGGATTTCAAAGTTGTGTGCCTGCTGGGTAGGATAATAAGGGAGATATAGTACAATAATACAAAGGAACAAAGATAATAAAATAACCATTACACTTAAAATGATGAGGATTATTTTCAGTGTAATGGTTAGTTTTTAATCTTTCTTCCTTTGTATTATTGTACTTATTCAAAGTGACATATAGATAAGCCCAAAAAGGGGGCTGGGTATCTGTAATAATGCTATTTTTGTTGTGCTGTATGAAACATACCACTATAATAAAATAAAGACTCAAAACTCAAATATTTCGAATTATGTGTTAATATTTTAAAAAGTTTTCTTGTTTGTCAATATGTTTTAATATAGCTATTCATATTGAGCTGTACTGCGCTTGCGCATAATCCCAATTACGGTACAAGATTTTACGACAGAAACCGGAAATAACAGTTTGTTTTGGAAGTTTTGTTTTTAAAATTTGCTTATAATAAAATGGCTAGTGCAGCTAGCAATCTGAAAAGGGCTGTAACCCAACGTGGTAAAAATAGCCTTCAAGTTGAGAGAGAGAAGTTTGAAAGTGGACAGGTATACATACTTTTATATTGACTCGTAGCTTGTTAACGATACAGAACAGTGCCAAAAGTATCTTCGAAGGACGGGTTTTCGATATGACAACGTAAACAGAGAATGATGAATATCCGAAAATGATCAGAAATATAAAAACAAAATTCAATCAACGAAGTGTCCGATTCAGTGTGGTTTCATATTCCTTCTAAAATATTACGAAGTGGTTACAGATCCGATTTTTCTTGGAACTGCAACTTATTGGCTAGTAGAAATCCGTGTGGTGTGTCCGTCATTCTGATTGGTCAAGAGCGATTTCTAAACCGTCTAAAATTCTGCATCAACATTACCGCTGTTTAAGGAATAACGCACAACTAGCGTGTAGGGCTGTGACGGGTACAAAAAAACGGCATCGAGTACTCGCCCTCTGAAAACCGGCCCGAATTCGAGTAACCGCAAGATTTAGTTCCCACCATTAGAAGTCTTCTGTAAACAAAATGTCGCTTCCGGAAACGAAACTTTTGAAGAAAAACGTCCCCTATTTAACCATATGTCATAGATTATGGAGTAAATTATAGGTTTTCAAGCGGAAACAACAACTTTAATTGATGTTATGTGACGGAAATGCTGAAATGCAGTAGGGGTGGGACGAGTACAAATAGTTATGTTCGATTACTCGCGGACCAAAAATCGACTCGACATCGAGCACTCGCGTAGTTTAGTATCCACCATTACAGGAACCAATATGGCGGCTCCCGTAAACAATAAAAATATAGAGATAAAACCTTTGAATCGCTTGAATTAGCTGATGTCATCATATAATATACTTAATATTATGTTAAAAATGGTGGATTATGCGATTTAATGCTAGCAAGGTATGTTATTTATTTTTATCTCCCGCCCGGCTCGCCGGAGGGAGATCATAATTTGCACCATGTGCGTGCGTGCGTGCGTGTGTCACGCAGTTTTCTCTGAAACTACTACAGTTACACATTTTTGGTAAATCACAAGTCCTAATGAATTTTTTTGCTCTTCAATATTTTTTGGGTTTGGTGAACTTTGGCCCACTTTTGAGTGAGTAATAGCTATTTTAGCGAATATAATTATATGGCTTATAACTCTGAAACTATTGCATTTACAGTATTTTGTTCTAATATGTTGTTCAGCTACTTTCTCCAGAGCTACAACATGGTCAGTAGTTTGGAAGTGTATCTCCATAGCTAAGTGAGTAATAGCTACTTTGTCAATTTTTAATTATAACCATAATGAGTAAATGGCTTATATCTTCATAAGTATTGCAGCTACACAATTTTGTTCCAATATGTTGTTCAGCTACTTTCTCCACAGCTACAACATGGTCAGTAGTTTGCAAGTGTATCTCCATAGCTAAGTGAGTTATAGCTACTTTTTCAATTTTTAATGATAACCATAATGAGTAAATGGCTTATATCTTCAAAAGTATTGCAGCTACACAATTTTGTTCCAATATGTTGTTCGGCTACTTTCTCCTCTGCTACAACATGGTCAGTAGTTTGGAAGTGTATCTACGTAGCTAAGTGAGTAATAGCTACTTTTTCAGTTTTTAATGATAACCATAATGAGTAAATGGCTTATATCTTCAAAAGTATTGCAGCTACACAATTTTGTTCCAATATGTTGTTCAGCTACTTTCTCCACTGCTACAACATGGCCAGTAGTTTGGAAGTGTATCTCTATAGCTAAGTGAGTAATAGCTACTTTTTCAATTTTTAATGATAACCGTAATGAGTAAATGGCTTATATCTTCAAAAGTATTGCAGCTACACAATTTTGTTCCAATATGTTGTTCGGCTACTTTCTCCTCTGCTACAACATGGTCAGTAGTTTGGAAGTGTATCTACGTAGCTAAGTGAGTAATAGCTACTTTTTCAGTTTTTAATGATAACCATAATGAGTAAATGGCTTATATCTTCAAAAGTATTGCAGCTACACAATTTTGTTCCAATATGTTGTTCAGCTACTTTCTCCACTGCTACAACATGGCCAGTAGTTTGGAAGTGTATCTCTATAGCTAAGTGAGTAATAGCTACTTTTTCAATTTTTAATGATAACCGTAATGAGTAAATGGCTTATATCTTCAAAAGTATTGCAGCTACACAATTTCTCTCAAATATGTTGTTCATGTACTTTTTTGTGAACTGTAACATATTTAAGTTTCACAACTGTTGCTCAATGTACAAGTGAGTAATGGCTACTTTATTGCTACTTTTAGTGAAAATGTGAAAAATCAGAAATATCTCTCAAACTGTAAGATATAGAGCAATTTCGAGCAAATTTTTGACCCACAGGGTAGTACTAGAGTATCCTATTGCTAAGGGGGAAAAAGTTTGGTGAACTTTGGCCTACTTTTGAGTGAGTAATAGCGCTTTTACCTAATATAATTATATGACTTATAACTGTCAATGAGTAAATGGCTTATATCTTCATAAGTATTGCAGCTACACAATTTTGTTCCAATATGATGTTCAGCTACTTTCTCAACAGCTACAACATGGTCAGTAATTTGGAAGTGTATCTCCATAGCTAAGTGAGTAATAGCTACTTTTTCAATTTTTAATCATAACCATAATGAGTAAATGGCTTTTATCTTCAAAAGTATTGCAGCTACACAATTTCTCTCAAATATGTTGTTCATGTACTTTTTTGTGAACTGTAACATATTTAAGTTTCACAACTGTTGCTCGATGTACAAGTGAGTAATGGCTACTTTATTGCTACTTTTAGTGAAAATGTGAAAAATCAGAAATATCTCTCAAACCGTAAGATATAGAGCAATTTCGAGCAAATTTTTGACCCACAGGGTAGTACTAGAGTATCCTATTGCTAAGGGGGGAAAGGTTTGGTGAACTTTGGCCTACTTTTGAGTGAGTAATAGCGCTTTTACCTAATATAATTATATGACTTTTAACTGTCAATGAGTAAATGGCTTATATCTTCAAAAGTATTGCAGCTACACAATTTTGTTCCAATATGATGTTCAGCTACTTTCTCCACAGCTACAACATGGTCAGTAATTTGGAAGTGTATCTCCATAGCTAAGTGAGTAATAGCTACTTTTTCAATTTTTAATGATAACCATAATGAGTAAATGGCTTATATCTTCAAAAGTATTGCAGCTACACAATTTCTCTCAAATATGTTGTTCATGTACTTTTTTGTGAACTGTAACATATTTAAGTTTCACAACTGTTGCTCAATGTACAAGTGAGTAATGGCTACTTTATTGCTACTTTTAGTGAAAATGTGAAAAATCAGAAATATCTCTCAAACTGTAAGAGATAGAGAAATTTCGAGCAAATTTTTGACCCACAGGGTAGTACTAGAGTATCCTATGCTAAGGGGAAAATGGTTTGGTGAACTTTGGCCTACTTACTCACCTCCTCAAAATGAGTAAATGCGAATTATCTCTAAAAGTATTGCAGGTAGCCATTTTTTCTCAAATAACTCATTCACCTACTTTTGGGAGAGCTTTCACTTGGTTAAGTTTCAGATGCGTAGCTAGTTACTCACCTACTCAAAATGAGTAAATGCTAAATATCTCGAAAGGTATTGCAGATAGCCAATTTTTCTCAAATAACTCATTCACTTACTTTTGGAAGAGCTTTCACATGGTGAAGTTTCAGACCCATAGCTAATTACTCGCCTACTCAAAATGAGTAAATGCGAATTATCTCTAAAAGTATTGCAGATAGCCAATTTTTCTCAAATAACTCATTCATATACTTTTGGAAGAGCTTTCACATGGTGAAGTTTCAGACCCATAGCTAATTACTCACCTACTCAAAATGAGTAAATGTGAATTATCTCTAAAAGTATTGCAGATAGCCAATTTTTCTCAAATAACTCATTCACCTACTTTTGGGAGAGCTTTCACTTGGTGAAGTTTCAGACCCGTAGCTAATTACTCACCTACTCAAAATGAGTAAATGCGAATTATCTCTAAAAGTATAGAAGATAGCCAATTTTTCTCAAATAACTCATTCACCTACTTTTGGGAGAGCTTTCTCTTGGTGAAGTGTCAGACCTGTAGCTAATTTCTCACCTACTCAAAATGAGTAAATGCTAAATATCTCGAAAAGTATTGCAGATAGCCAATTTTTCTCAAATAACTCATTCATTTACTTTTGGAAGAGCTTTCACATGGTGAAGTTTCAGACCCATAGCTAATTACTCGCCTACTCAAAATGAGTAAATGCGAATTATCTCTAAAAGTATTGCAGATAGCCAATTTTTCTCAAATAACTCATTCATCTACTTTTGGAAGAGCTTTCACATGGTGAAGTTTCAGACCCGTAGCTAATTACTCACGTACTCAAAATGAGTAAATGCGAATTCTCTCTAAAAGTATTGCAGATAGCCAATTTTTCTCAAATAACTCATTCACATACTTTTGGGAGAGCTTTCGCTTGGTGAAGTTTCAGACCCGTAGCTAATTACTCACCTACTCAAAATGAGTAAATACTAATTATCTCTAAAAGTATTGCAGATAGCCAATTTTTCTCAAATAACTCATTCATCTACTTTTGGAAGAGCTTTCACATGGTGAAGTTTCGGACCCATAGCTAATTACTCACCTACTCAAAATGAGTAAATGCGAATTCTCTGTAAAAGTATTGCAGATAGCCAATTTTTCTCAAATAACTCATTCACCTACTTTTGGAAGAGCTTTCACTTGGTGAAGTTTCAGACCCGTAGCTAATTACTCACCTACTCAAAATGAGTAAATGCTAATTATCTCTAAAAGTATTGCAGATAGCAAATTTTTCTCAAATAACTCATTCATCTACTTTTGGGACAGCTTTCACTTGGTGAAGTGTGAGACCTGTAGCTAATTTCTCACCTACTCAAAATGAGTAAATGTTAAATATCTCTAAAAGTATTGCAGATAGCCATTTTTTCTCAAATAACTCATTCATTTACTTTTGGAAGAGCTTTCACATGGTGAAGTTTCAGACCCATAGCTAATTACTCGCCTACTCAAAATGAGTAAATACTAATTATCTCTAAAAGTATTGCAGATAGCCAATTTTTCTCAAATAACTCATTCATCTACTTTTGGAAGAGCTTTCACATGGTGAAGTTTCAGACCCATAGCTAATTACTCACCTACTCAAAATGAGTAAATGCGAATTCTCTCTAAAAGTATTGCAGATAGCCAATTTTTCTCAAATAACTCATTCACCTACTTTTGGAAGAGCTTTCACTTGGTGAAGTTTCAGACCCGTAGCTAATTACTCACCTACTCAAAATGAGTAAATGCTAATTATCTCTAAAAGTATTGCAGATAGCCAATTTTTCTCAAATAACTCATTCATCTACTTTTGGGGACAGCTTTCACTTGGTGAAGTGTGAGACCTGTAGCTAATTTCTCACCTACTCAAAATGAGTAAATGTTAAATATCTCTAAAAGTATTGCAGATAGCCATTTTTTCTCAAATAACTCATTCATTTACTTTTGGAAGAGCTTTCACATGGTGAAGTTTCAGACCCATAGCTAATTACTCGCCTACTCAAAATGAGTAAATGTGAATTATCTCTAAAAGTATTGCAGATAGCCAATTTTTCTCAAATAACTCATTCACCTACTTTTGGGAGAGCTTTCACTCCGTGAAGTTTCAGACCCATAGCTAATTACTCACCTACTCAAAATGAGTAAATGAGAATTATGTCTAAAAGTATTGCAGATAGCCAATTTTTCTCAAATAACTCATTCATCTACTTTTGAAAGAGCTTTCACATGGTGAAGTTTCAGACTCGTAGGTAATTACTCACCTACTCAAAATGAGTAAATGCGAATTATCTCTAAAAGTATTGCAGATAGCCAATTTTTCTCAAATAACTCATTCATCTACTTTTGGAAGAGCTTTCACATGGTGAAGTTTCAGACCCATAGCTAATTACTCACCTACTCAAAATGAGTAAATGCGAATTCTCTCTAAAAGTATTGCAGATAGCCAATTTTTCTCAAATAACTCATTCACCTACTTTTGGGAGAGCTTTCACTTGGTGAAGTTTCAGACCCGTAGCTAATTACTCACCTACTCAAAATGAGTAAATGCTAATTATCTCTAAAAGTATTGCAGATAGCCAATTTTTCTCAAATAACTCATTCACCTACTTTTGGAAGAGCTTTCACTTGGTGAAGTTTCAGACCCGTAGCTAATTACTCACCTACTCAAAATGAGTAAATGCTAATTATCTCTAAAAGTATTGCAGATAGCCAATTTTTCTCAAATAACTCATTCACCTACTTTTGGAAGAGCTTTCACATTGTGAAGTTTCAGACCCATAGCTACTTACTCGCCTACTCAAAATGAGTAAATGCTAATTATCTCTAAAAGTATTGCAGATAGCCAATTTTTCTCAAATAACTCATTCATCTACTTTTGGAAGAGCTTTCACTTAGTGAGGTTTCAGACCCCTAGCTAATTTCTCACCTACTCAAAATGAGTAAATGCGAATTATCTCTAAAAGTATAGAAGATAGCCAATTTTTCTCAAATAACTCATTCACCTACTTTTGCGAGAGCTTTCACTTGGTGAAGTGTCAGACCTGTAGCTAATTTCTCACCTACTCAAAATGAGTAAATGCTAAATATCTCGTAAAGTATTGCAGATAGCCAATTTTTCTGAAATAACTCATTCATTTACTTTTGGAAGAGCTTTCACATGGTGAAGTTTCAGACCCATAGCTAATTACCCGCCTACTCAAAATGAGTAAATGCAAATTATCTCTAAAAGTATTGCAGATAGCCAATTTTTCTCAAATAACTCATTCATCTACTTTTGGAAGAGCTTTCACATGGTGAAGTTTCAGACCCATAGCTAATTACTCACCTACTCAAAATGAGTAAATGCGAATGCTCTCTAAAAGTATTGCAGATAGCCAATTTTTCTCAAATAACTCATCGACCTACTTTTGGGAGAGCTTTCACATGGTGAAGTTTCAGACCCGTAGCTAATTACTCACCTACTCAAAATGAGTAAATGCTAATTATCTCTAAAAGTATTGCAGATAGCCAATTTTTCTCAAATAACTCATTCATCTACTTTTGGAAGAGCTTTCGCATGGTGAAGTTTCAGACCCATAGCTAATTACTCACCTACTCAAAATGAGTAAATGCGAATTCTCTCTAAAAGTATTGCAGATAGCCAATTTTTCTCAAATAACTCATTCACCTACTTTTGGAAGAGCTTTCACTTGGTGAAGTTTCAGACCCGTAGCTAATTACTCACCTACTCAAAATGAGTAAATGCTAATTATCTCTAAAAGTATTGCAGATAGCCAATTTTTCTCAAATAACTCATTCATCTACTTTTGGAAGAGCTTTCACATGGTGAAGTTTCAGACCCATAGCTAATTACTCACCTACTCAAAATGAGTAAATGCTAATTATCTCTAAAAGTATTGCAGATAGCCAATTTTTCTCAAATAACTCATTCACCTACTTTTGGAAGAGCTTTCACTTGGTGAAGTTTCAGACCCGTAGCTAATTACTCACCTACTCAAAATGAGTAAATGCTAATTATTTCTAAAAGTATTGCAGATAGCCATTTTTTCTCAAATAACTCATTCATTTACTTTTGGAAGAGCTTTCACATGGTGAAGTTTCAGACCCATAGCTAATTACTCGCCTACTCAAAATGAGTAAATGTGAATTATCTCTAAAAGTATTGCAGATAGCCAATTTTTCTCAAATAACTCATTCACCTACTTTTG
This sequence comes from Sabellastarte sp. h YS-2021, assembly GCA_964017235.1. Classification (NCBI taxonomy): domain Eukaryota; kingdom Metazoa; phylum Annelida; class Polychaeta; order Sabellida; family Sabellidae; genus Sabellastarte; species Sabellastarte sp. h YS-2021. Next base: position 17,088,116 of record OZ024933.1, read on the forward strand.
GGAGAGCTTTCACTCCGTGAAGTTTCAGCCCCATAGCTAATTACTCACCTACTCAAAATGAGTAAATGAGAATTATCTGTAAAAGTATTGCAGATAGCCAATTTTTCTCAAATAACTCATTCATCTACTTTTGAAAGAGCTTTCACATGGTGAAGTTTCAGACTCGTAGGTAATTACTCACCTACTCAAAATGAGTAAATGCTAATTATCTCTAAAAGTATTGTGGGTACCCAATTTTTATCAAATAACTCATTCATCTACTTTTGGAAGAGCTTTCACTCAGTGAAGTTCCAAACCTGTAGGTAATTACTCACCTACTCAAAATGAGTAAATGCGAATTATCTCTAAAAGTATTGCAGATAGCCAGTATTTTTCAAATAACTCACTTCACCTATATTTTGGGAGAACTTTCAATTAGTGAATTTTCAGATCCATATCTAATTACTCACCTACTCAAAATGAGTAATTGCCTATTATCACAAAAAGTATTGCAGATAGCCAGTATTTCTCAAATAACTCATTCACCTACATTTTGGAGATATTTCACATGCTAAAGTTTTTTTATGAATTATTAAAATAATTTTTAATGCATTAAAATTAATGAAATCATGCACTAAATCGATTATAACTTGAAAAGTAATGTATTTAGAGCATTTTGTTAAAATATGTTATTCACCTACTTTTTCCCACAGCAACAACATGGGTAACTTGGGTGTCTGTCTCAATAGATAAGTGAGTAATAGCTACTTTTGGATTTTTCACTAACTTCCATCATGAGTGAAATCACTTGTAACTTGAAAACTATTGCATTTAGACCTTCGGGGTAGTACAAAAGTGTCCTATGCAAAGGGGAAAGATTTCAATTTTCGCCACTTTTGGCGGCCTTCTTGGATTTTAGCGGAAAAAAATGAAAAAGTGTGAATATCTCGAAAACCATAAGAGATAGAGCAATTTCGAGCGAATTTTTGACCTGCACGGTAGTACAAGAATGTCCTGTGCAAAGGGGTAAAATATCAATTTTCGCCACTTTTGGCGGCCTTTTTGGATTTTTGCGGAAAATAGAAAAGTGTCAATATCTCGAAAACCGTAAGAGATAGAGCGATTTTGAGCAAATTTTTGACCTGCAGGGTGGTACAAGAGTCTCCTGTGCAAAGGGGGAAAATTTCAATTTTCGCCACTTTTGGCGGCCATCTTACATTTTTGCGGAAAATGAAAAAGTGTCAATATCTCGAAAACCGTAACAGATCGAGCGATTTCGAGCGATTTTTTGACCCGCAGGGTGATACAAGAGTGTCCTGTCCAAAGGGGAAAAATTTCATTTTTCGCCACTTTCGGCGGCCATCTTGGATTTTTGCTGAAAATGGAAAAGTGTCAATATCTCGAAAAGCATAACAGATAGAGTGGTTTCAAGCGAATTTTCGACCTGCAGGATGGTACAACAGTGTCCTATGCAAAGGGGAAAAATTTCAATGTAGTATTTCTTCCCCTGCGGTACTCGGCGGGAGATACATACCGCGGCAGTGGTCTTGTTATTTCCTAAAAATCGTAACCGCTTCAATAGGTTGTTATATAGATACTTGTGTACACACGAGTAGTCGACTCTTAAAATTGGGATCGAATTTTCGTGAAATTTGCCTCGCTCGGCGAGTGTCGACTGCTCGGTCGCACCCCTAAAATGCAGCATATTATACACAAACGTTTCATTACGTGGGCGATAATATAATATCTCGCGAGTAACCGAGTACTTAAAATGGACTCGAGTACAAGCCAAGATCGCCTCGTACACCGAGGCTCGAGTACTCGTTCGCAGCCCTACTAGCGTGGGGTTATGCAGGGTTTTACAATGAATAGCGATATTAGTAACACGAAGGCTAGTCATGTGTTATTCCTATTCTAACATGACATTTTATATTTTATTCAGTTTTAATGAAGATTTATAGTGTATATTCTTAGTAATTTGACTTTTTAAAAGTGAAGTGGGATTATCGCCCATATGTAAAACTAACCGTGAGGTTATGCTCGGTTTTACCACAGCGTTTTTTTTTTTTGTAAAATATTGTTAGAAAATCCATCGTGGCTTCGTATTTTCTTAAGTTTTCCAAAAAAAAAAATAATCGTTTAATAAAATTGTGTTTTGAAAGTGTTTTATATTGTACAGTGGTTGTTTTGACCCGTTGTTATATATAACATCAAAGTCGGAGCTATAAAATATATTTTAGAAACTCGACATCAGATTTCTAACAAAAACATTGCATTTCCAACATCGTCCAAAATATTATAAATAGTGGTGGGAGCGGTAAACCAGTAACTGGTTTTTCGTTCGTTTCTGGGAAAAATAATGAAATTCGTGAAGAATATTTGGGAACCGGTAATTGAAAAACATCATCATTTTAGACCACCTAATGGCTGATACTTTTTCAAAACAACAAAAAACATACATATTATTGAAAACTTGTCACATTTTTATCTTTTATTGAGCAAAAATCATGTTTACATACTTAACCCTTTCGCTACCATGTGTGTCGACCAAGGGTCGACGGCAATAATATATATTTCTTCTTTCCCTTCAGTGTACTGTTATACATTTTCTTTGGTGTATCAGTATTAAACCGACTTTTTAAGTATTTTAAATGAAAGTTATGCTATGTTTTATAAAAAAATTCACCATTTCACCTATTTTAACTGCTTTCTGTAGATATTGCCGTATTTAAGACATATAACTGCATATTGTGTACTCGTGGTTATTATCTCCCGCCGGGCTTTAGCCTGGGAGGGAGATTATGAAATGATGTGTGTGTGTGCGTGCATGCATGCATGCATGTGTGCGTGCGTTAGTTAGTCACGCAGATTTCTACAAAACTACTACAGCTACAGATTTTTTGTAAATTAATTGTCCCAATGAATTTTCATGCCCTTGAAAATTTTTTTTGGTTTTATTGACTTAGGCCTAAAGATAAGTGAGTAATAGCAATCTTAGCTACTTTGAGTAAAGGGCCCATAACTCAAAAACTATTGCAGTAACAACTTTTTCTTCAAATATGTTGTTCAGCTACTTTGTCCTTAGCTATAAGATGGTACATAGTTTGGGGTCCCCTTGCATGCCATAAGTGAGTAATAGCTATTTTCTCATTTGTAGCTAAATAACAGAAGAAGTAAATGTCAAATATCTTCAGAAGTATTGAAGTTAGGGAAATCTTTTCAGATATGTTGTCCATCTTTTTTTGGTAAGCTATCACATACTAAAGTTTCAGACCTGTTGCACCTTGGATAGCTGAGTAATAGCTACTTTGAAATTCTGACTGGTGAGTAAAGCCATTGTAACTCCAAAACTATTGCAGTTAGAGTATTTTCCTAAAATATGTTGTTCAGCTACTTTGTCCTTAGTTATAAGATGGTACATAGTTTGGGGTTCTATTGCATGCCATAAGTGAGTAATAGCTATTTTCTCATTTGTTGCTAAATAACAGAAGAAGTAAATGTCAAATATCTTCAAAAGTATTAAAGTTTGGGAAATCTTTTCAAATATGTTGTCCATCTACTTTTTGGTAAGCTATGACATAGTAAAGTTTCAGACCTGTTGCACCTTGGATAGCTGAGTAATAGCTACTTTGAAATTCTGACTGTTGAGTAAAGCCATTATAACTCCAAAACTATTGCAGTTAGAGTATTTTCCTAAAATATGTTGTTCAGCTACTTTGTTCTTAGCTATAAGATGGTACATAGTTTGGGGTTCTCTTGCATGCCATAAGTGAGTGATAGCTATTTTCTCATTTGTAGCTAAATAACAGAAGAAGTAAATGTCAAATATCTTCAAAAGTATTAAAGTTAGGGAAATCTTTTCAAATATGTTGTCCATCTACTTTTTGGTAAGCTATAACATAGTAAAGTTTCAGACCTGTTGCACCTTGGATAGCTGAGTTATAGCTACTTTGAAATTCTGACTGTTGAGTAATTTTTATTTGGGGAATTCCCACGAATTTTTCCATTCGACTTTCATCAATTCCTAATGAAATATACCGAAAAATACCGAAAATAAAGTGTATAAGGTAGTGAGATATTATTTTACTTCATTGGCGTTTCTGGCGTGATATGACGTCATATAGCTACAGTCCCATGGAATAATGTTCCTTCAGTAGCGAAAGGGTTAATAATATCTCGCGAAAGCCATTTCCAGTTTCGAGTTCTGCCTCATCTGCGCTGTGCGGATAATTTTACTGCACATTATAAGGCATACGAAATACCAGATTTCGTTCGTTTCAAAGCCCCGGTAACCAGTTTTGATTTCTGCAAACGGTCCCACCACTAATTATAAAAGCGTCATCTAAAAACCAGACTGTGAGCTTATAATTTAAGTGATCGAAAACATGAATATATCGAAAACCCGTACATTGGCTATACACAGGTGTCATTAATGTAAAAAATACACCTGTCCATATTTACTTTTTATGTCAGCTGACTTGTCAGTCAGCTGGCATTATGTCGTCACTCTGCGGCGTGGGCGTACGCGTATGCGTACGCGTCCGCATGAACAACTTCTCCTCCAAAACTACAAGGCCTAGAGACGTGCTGTTTTTTTTAAAAGATACCTTATCTATCGAGGATGAAAAATTGTTCAAGGCATGCAAATCTGTCTGTTCGTCTGTTTGCTAGAGACATTACAAGGGGGGTACCCCCACCAAAAGTGTGAAAATTTCAACTTTTTATCACAATTTTCTCAGTGACTATTGCAGGGATTTCTCTCATATCTTGCATATATGTACTAGGCCAGAGGTAGATTCTCTTGTGTGAGTATGAGACCTGGATCTCTCTTACTTTTTTTTTAATAAATTTTTTTAATAATTTTTAATGCATTAACATTCATGAAATCATGCACAAAATCATTTATAACTTGAAAACTGTTGCATCTAGAGCATTTTGTTAAAATATGTTATTCAGCTACTTTTTTCATAGCTACAATATGGTGAGTAAGTTGGGTGCCTGTCTCAATAGCTAAGTGAGTAATAGCTACTTTTGGGCTTTTCAGTAACTTCCATCATGAGTAGAATCACTTGTAACTTAAAAACTATTGCATTTAGAGAATTTCGTATAAATATGTTATTCAGCTACTTTTGGGTCAGCTATAACATAGTAAAATTTTAGACCTGTAGCTCATGGCATAGCTGAGTAATAGCTACTTTTAGGTTATCACTGTTGAGTAAATTGCTTATAACTTCAAAACTATTGCATTTAGAGAATTTCGTATAAATATGTTATTCAGCTACTTTTGGGTCAGCTATAACATAGTAAAATTTCAGACCTGTAGCTCATGGCATAGCTGAGTAATAGCTACTTTTAGGTTATCACTGTTGAGTAAATCGCTTATAACTTGGAAACTATTGCATTTAGAGTATTTTGTTTCAATATGTTATTCACCTATTTTGGGATCAGCTATAACATAGTGAAGTTTCAGATCTGTGGCTCATTGCATAGCTGAGTAATAGCTACTTTGAAGTTCTCACTATTGAGTAAATCAGTTGTAATTGGAAAACTATTGCATTTAGAGAATTTCGTATAAATATGTTATTCAGCTACTTTTGGGTCAGCTATAACATAGTAAAATTTCAGACCTGTAGCTCATGGCATAGCTGAGTAATAGCTACTTTTAGGTCATCACTATTGAGTAAATCAGTTGTAACTTGAAAACTATTGCATTTACAGTATTTTGCTTAAATATGTTGTTCACCTACTTTTGGGTCAGCTATAACATAGTAAAAATTCAGACCTGTAGCTCATGGCATAGCTGAGTAATAGCTACTTTTAGGTCATCACTATTGAGTAAATCAGTTGTAACTTGAAAACTATTGCATTTACAGTATTTTGCTTTAATATGTTGTTCACCTACTTTTGGGTCAGCTATAACATAGTGAAATTTCAGACCTGTAGCTCATTGCATAGCTGAGTAATAACTACTTTGAGGTTCTCACTATTGAGTAAATCAGTTGTAATTGGAAAAGTATTGCATTTAGAGAATTTAGTATAAATATGTTATTCAGCTACTTTTGGGTCAACTATAACATAGTAAAATTTCAGACCTGTAGCTCATGGCATAGCTGAGTAATAGCTACTTTTAGGTCATCACTATTGAGTAAATCAGTTGTAACTTGAAAACTATTGCATTTACAGTATTTTGCTTAAATATGTTGTTCACCTACTTTTGGGTCAGCTATAACATAGTAAAATTTCAGACCTGTAGCTCATGGCATAGCTGAGTAATAGCTACTTTTAGGTCATCACTATTGAGTAAATCAGTTGTAACTTCAAAACTATTACATTTACAGTATTTTGCTTAAATATGTTGTTCACCTACTTTTGGGTCAGCTATAACATAGTAAAATTTCAGACCTGTAGCTCATGGCATAGCTGAGTAATAGCTACTTTTAGGTTATCACTGTTGAGTAAATCGCTTATAACTTGGAAATTATTGCATTTAGAGTATTTAGTTTCAATATGTTATTCACCTATTTTGGGGTCAGCTATAACATAGTGAAGTTCCAGACCCGTGACTCATTGCATAGCTGAGTAATAGCTACTTTTAGGTTATCACTGTTGAGTAAATCGCTTATAACTTGGAAACTATTGCATTTAGAGTATTTTGTTTCAATATGTTATTCACCTATTTTGGGATCAGCTATAACATAGTGAAGTTTCAGATCTGTGGCTCATTGCATAGCTGAGTAATAGCTACTTTGAAGTTCTCACTATTGAGTAAATCAGTTGTAATTGGAAAACTATTGCATTTAGAGAATTTCGTATAAATATGTTATTCAGCTACTTTTGGGTCAGCTATAACATAGTAAAATTTCAGACCTGTAGCTCATGGCATAGCTGAGTAATAGCTACTTTTACGTCATCACTATTGAGTAAATCAGTTGTAACTTGAAAACTATTGCATTTACAGTATTTTGCTTAAATATGTTGTTCACCTACTTTTGGGTCAGCTATAACATAGTAAAATTTCAGACCTGTAGCTTATGGCATAGCTGAGTAATAGCTACTTTTAGGTCATCACTATTGAGTAAATCAGTTGTAACTTGAAAACTATTGCATTTACAGTATTTTGCTTTAATATGTTGTTCACCTACTTTTGGGTCAGCTATAACATAGTGAAATTTCAGACCTGTAGCTCATTGCATAGCTTAGTAATAACTACTTTGAGGTTCTCACTATTGAGTAAATCAGTTGTAATTGGAAAACTATTGCATTTAGAGAATTTAGTATAAATATGTTATTCAGCTACTTTTGGGTCAACTATAACATAGTAAAATTTCAGACCTGTAGCTCATGGCATAGCTGAGTAATAGCTACTTTTAGGTCATCACTATTGAGTAAATCAGTTGTAACTTGAAAACTATTGCATTTACAGTATTTTGCTTAAATATGTTGTTCACCTACTTTTGGGTCAGCTATAACATAGTAAAATTTCAGACCTGTAGCTCATGGCATAGCTGAGTAATAGCTACTTTTAGGTTATCACTGTTGAGTAAATCGCTTATAACTTGGAAATTATTGCATTTAGAGTATTTAGTTTCAATATGTTATTCACCTATTTTGGGGTCAGCTATAACATAGTGAAGTTCCAGACCCGTGACTCATTGCATAGCTGAGTAATAGCTACTTTTAGGTTATCACTGTTGAGTAAATCGCTTATAACTTGGAAACTATTGCATTTAGAGTATTTTGTTTCAATATGTTATTCACCTATTTTGGGATCAGCTATAACATAGTGAAGTTTCAGATCTGTGGCTCATTGCATAGCTGAGTAATAGCTACTTTGAAGTTCTCACTATTGAGTAAATCAGTTGTAATTGGAAAACTATTGCATTTAGAGAATTTCGTATAAATATGTTATTCAGCTACTTTTGGGTCAGCTATAACATAGTAAAATTTCAGACCTGTAGCTCATGGCATAGCTGAGTAATAGCTACTTTTAGGTCATCACTATTGAGTAAATCAGTTGTAACTTGAAAACTATTGCATTTACAGTATTTTGCTTAAATATCTTGTTCACCTACTTTTGGGTCAGCTATAACATAGTAAAATTTCAGACCTGTAGCTCATGGCATAGCTGAGTAATAGCTACTTTTAGGTCATCACTATTGAGTAAATCAGTTGTAACTTGAAAACTATTGCATTTACAGTATTTTGCTTTAATATGTTGTTCACCTACTTTTGGGTCAGCTATAACATAGTGAAATTTCAGACCTGTAGCTCATTGCATAGCTGAGTAATAACTACTTTGAGGTTCTCACTATTGAGTAAATCAGTTGTAATTGGAAAACTATTGCATTTAGAGAATTTAGTATAAATATGTTATTCAGCTACTTTTGGGTCAACTATAACATAGTAAAATTTCAGACCTGTAGCTCATGGCATAGCTGAGTAATAGCTACTTTTAGGTCATCACTATTGAGTAAATCAGTTGTAACTTGAAAACTATTGCATTTACAGTATTTTGCTTAAATATGTTGTTCACCTACTTTTGGGTCAGCTATAACATAGTAAAATTTCAGACCTGTAGCTCATGGCATAGCTGAGTAATAGCTACTTTTAGGTTATCACTGTTGAGTAAATCGCTTATAACTTGGAAATTATTGCACTTAGAGTATTTTGTTTCAATATGTTATTCACCTATTTTGGGGTCAGCTATAACATAGTGAAGTTCCAGACCCGTGACTCATTGCATAGCTGAGTAATAGCTACTTTGAAGTTCTCAATGTTGAGTAAATCACTTGTAATTTGAAAACTATTGCATTTAGAGAATTTAGTATAAATATGTTATTCAGCTACTTTTGGGTCAGCTATAACATAGTAAAATTTCAGACCTGTAGCTCATGGCATAGCTGAGTAATAGCTACTTTTAGGTTATCACTGTTGAGTAAATCACTTATAACTTGAAAACTATTGCATTTAGAGTATTTTGTTGCAATATGTTATTCACCTATTTTGGGGTCAGCTATAACATAGTGAAGTTCCAGACCTGTAGCTCATGGCATAGCTGAGTAATAGCTACTTTGAAGTTCTCACTGTTGAGTAAATCAGTTGTAATTGGAAAACTATTGCCTTTACAGAAATTTGTGCAAATATGTTATTCAGCTACTTTTGGGTCAGCTATAACATAGTGAAATTACAGACCTGTAGCCCATGGCACAACTGAGCAATAGCTATTCTCAGGCACTGACTGTTGAGTAAATCAGCTATAACTTGAAAAATATTGCATTTGGAGTATTTTGTTAAAATATATTGTTCACCTACTTTTGGGTTAGCTATAACATAGTGAAATTACAGACCTATAGCTCATGGCATAGCGGAGCAATAGCTATTTTCTGGTTCTCACTATTGAGTAAATCAGTTGTAACTTGAAAACTATTGCATTTACAGTATTTTGCTTAAATATGTTGTTCAGCTACTTTTAGGTCAGCTATAACAGAGCAAAAATTCAGACATGTAGCTCATTGCATAGCTGAGTAATAGTTACTTTGAGGTTCTCACTGTTGAGTAAATCAGTTGTAACTTGAAAATTATTACATTTAGAGTATTTTGTTAAATATGTTATTCAGAGACGTTTTGGTCAGCTATAACATAGTGAAATTGCAGACCTCTATGTCATGGGATAGCTGAGCAATAGCTTCTTTCAGGTTCTCACTGTTGAGTAAATCATTGTATCCAACCTGTAGGAAATCATGGGCTGGGAATCTGTTAATATGGTCCGATTTGACCTTGGAACCCTCCTTCAAGGTCAGATGAGGATAGCCAAAAATAAAAGTGCTTATAACTCGCTTATTATTGGTCCCAGAGGTTGGAATGAAAACCAACCTATAGAAAATCATGAGCTGGGAATTTTTTGGTGTGGTCGGATTTCACCTTGGACCCCTCCTTCAAGGTCAAATGAGGATAGCCAAACTTAAAAGTGCTTGAAATAACTTGAAAAATATTGCATTTGGAGTATTTTGTTAAAATATATTGTTCACCTACTTTTGGGTTAGCTATAACATAGTGAAATTACAGACCTATAGCTCATGGCATAGCGGAGCAATAGCTATTTTCTGGTTCTCACTATTGAGTAAATCAGTTGTAACTTGAAAACTATTGCATTTACAGTATTTTGCTTAAATATGTTGTTCAGCTACTTTTAGGTCAGCTATAACAGAGCAAAAATTCAGACTTTGAGGTTCTCACTCTTGAGTAAATCAGTTGTAACTTGAAAATTATTACATTTAGAGTATTTTGTTAAATATGTTATTCACAGACGTTTTGGTCAGCTATAACATAGTGAAATTGCAGACCTCGATGTCATGGGATAGCTGAGCAATAGCTTCTTTCAGGTTCTCACTGTTGAGTAAATCATTGTATCCAACCTGTAGGAAATCATGGGCTGGGAATCTGTTAATATGGTCCGATTTGACCTTGGAACCCTCCTTCAAGGTCAAATGAGGATAGCCAAACATAAAAGTGCTTATAACTCACTTATTATTGGTCCCAGAGGTTGGAATGAAAACCAACCTATAGAAAATCATGAGCTGGGAATTTTTTGGTGTGGTCGGATTTCACCTTGGACCCCTCCTTCAAGGTCAAATGAGGATAGCCAAACTTAAAAGTGCTTATAACTCATTTATTATTGGTCCTAGAGGTTTTGAATGGAAAACCAACCTATAGAAAATCATGGGCTGGGAATCTTTTGGTGTGGTCGGATTTGACCTGGGACCCCTCCTTCAAGGGCAGTTGAGGATAGCCAAACTTACAATTGCTTAGAACTCGCTTATTATTGGTCCTACAAGTTTGGGATGGTAAACAAGCTACAGGAAATCATGGGCTGGGAATTTTTTTGTGTGGTCGGATTTGACCTTGGACCCCCTCCATCCAGGTCAAACGAAGATAGCCAAACTTAAAGTGCTTATAACTCGCGTATTATTGGTCTTGGAGGTTTGGGATGGTAAACCAACATATAGGAAATCATGGGCTGGGATTCTTTTGGTGTGGTCAGATTTGACCTGGGACCCCTCCTTCAAGGGCAGTTGAGGATAGCCAAACTTACAATTGCTTAGAACTCGCTTATTATTGGTCCTACAAGTTTGGGATGGTAAACAAGCTACAGGAAATCATGGGCTGGGAATTTTTTTGTGTGGTCGGATTTGACCTTGGACCCCCTCCTTCAAGGTCAAACAAGGATAGCCAAACTTAAAAAGTGCCTATAACTCACTTATTATTGGTCCGAGAGGTTTGGGATGGTAAACCATCCTAAATTCTTTGGCTGGGAATCTTTTGGTATGGTCAGATTTGACCTTTGGACCCCTTCTTCATGGTAGAACGAGGATATTGCATTTATAGTATTTCTTTAAATATTTTAACCTACTTTTTACCCTTAAACAATTACCTTGTTACTTTATTTCATAATACCATTTGCAGGGCACAACTTTTTTGTCGTTTTCTTCTGTCAGCTTCGGAATATCTTTCGAACATGCTGTTCAGTTACCATTTACTGTATTTCTGTACAGCCCTTTCCCTGATAATTATGCTTTCCTCTCATTATCACCATCACAAATCAAAAACATTCAGTCAGCTGAAACAGTGCCCGTTCACGGGCACTCTCCTCTTGTTGTACACCTGTAATTGTCCGCGATACCCTGGATGCTTTGGTAGACAACAATGAATTATTGTTCGAATCCGCAAAATAACAAACTGGACCCTTTTTTACAGATGCTGATGAAAGTTCACTTTATTACACCAAAATATCTAGGGCATTACTGGTGCGGATATGAATGCGGATACAGATGAGATAAAGGACAGGTGTATTTCTAGCCTTAGACAATATAAATATTAGACTAGATGTCATTATATCGTCTAGCTGATTTTGTGTAATTATTAAGAAATGCAATAAGTGGTTTATATGTATCAGTGTATATGTGTCGCATAAAATGTGTTAAGCTATCTCCCTGTTTTGTATCACTGTCTAGCATTAATGACACCCATGTAATCTCCCTTGGTTAAATTACCCCATTTTAATGTATACAAAACAAAGTTTTGAACATGATAGGTATCCAGATCATTCACATCAAAACAGGTCCCCCCCCCATTTGAGAGATCAATTTTGCACCAACTTTTCATTTGCACATTTTTATCTCATAATAACTTGGGTGCTATGACTGCAAATTCTTGAGTTTAAAGTATTTGATCTTAATTGACCTTTCCATTTTATAAAATATTGCTAACAAACCCCAGGGTAAATGCATGACCTCATATTTCTTTATGAATATTAATAATAATAATAATAGTAGGATTTATATAGCGCAAAAATGATACAAATCCTCTAATGCGCTTGAGTCCAAGAAGGGAGATTCCAGGGACAGGCATGGGTCGACATCTAAAAAGCGCCCGCCAGGGTATAACTAAGGTGGGGGGTATGCCAGCCTAAACAAGTACGTCTTTAGCTGGCTTCTGAAACCATCTCTTGTTTGCTGAGATCTGACAGTCTGTGGCAGCTTGTTCCATTCGGCTGGTGCAGCTACTGCAAAGCCACGCCTTCCTATGTGCTTATTAGGGTGGGTTGAGGAGATAGATAGCTTGTTGCCACGAGTGAGACTGCTCGATCTTATTAAAGCTGAAAGATACGGGGGCTGTGAAAGATTAATAGCCTTGAATACCAAAAGGTTGTACTTAAACAGGATGCGATGTTGAATTGGGAGTCAGTGGAGTTTTTTCAAAAAGGGTGTCACATGACTCATTTTGTCAAGTCTGAAGATGATGCGACAAAGAACATTCTGGACTCTCTGTAGTTTGGCTATGTTGGACTTGCTTACCCCATAGAGTAAAGAGTTACAGTAGTCTAGACGACTACTGACCATAGCGTTTGCCAGAAGTATTGCTGTCTCAACTCCAAGGAATTTGCGAATTCGTCGCAAATCACAAAGATGATAGTAACATGCTCTGCAAACCTTGGCAACATGATTGTCAAAGGAGTTGTCGGAGTCGAAAATAACACCCGGGTTTTTTACTTCCACTGACGGAGAGATATTGTTTTGGAGGAGTGGAACAGGAAAATTTGGTGCAAGTGACTCTCTGATGGCTTTTTGACCTATATTGATAAATTCGGTTTTTTCTGGGTTTAGTTTTAGTTTGACACCGTCCATCCATTCCTGTACAGACTTGAGACACTCGGTCAGCTCTTCCATGCTAGAGTCAAAATTCCTGGAGTCAACTGCTAGGTAGATCTGGGTGTCATCGGCATATTGGTGATGAGTAACATTGAATTTTGAAATAACTTGACTGAGGGGACTAGTGTAGAGGGTGAAAAGGAGAGGACCCAGTACAGAGCCTTGGGGGACTCCGAAAGGGAGAATTCCCGCCTCAGAGAAACTATCACCTATTTTAATTTTTTGTTTACGGTTTGAAAGATACGATTTGATCCATGACAAAACAGTACCATCTAGACCAAACCAGTCATGCAAGCAGTCATATAAAAGAGAGTGATCAATCGTATCAAACGCTGCTGATAGGTCTAATAATGTCAGGGCCACTGCCTTTCCTGAGTCCACTGAGAGAGCTATATCATTTTGAATCTTCAACAATGCGGTTTCAGTGGAGTGAGAACTCTTATAAGCAGACTGGTTGACATTTAAGAGCCCCTCGTGCAAAATAAATTCATTTAGCTGCTTTGCCACCACCTTCTCAATAAATTTAGATATAAAGCTGAGGTTTGACTCCGGCCTGTAGTTTTTGAGGATATTTCTATCAAGGCTCGGCTTCTTTTGAAGGGGGGTGACATATGCCATCTTAAAACAGTTGGGGAAACTACCTTCTGTGATTGAGTAATTTACAATTTTAGTGATGGGGGTGATGAGAATATCAGCACACTCCTTGACCAGTGACGTCGGAATCGGGTCAAGGTCACATGATTTGGACGGTGAGGACTTTAGCATTTTGAGTAGTTCTTCCTCGGACACAGGTGTGAAAGAGGACAGAGTATTTTTAGTGGGGTTGGGTCTAGTAACTGAAAATGGTATTGATGACTGCAGTGTGGATCTTATCTTGAGGATTTTGTCATAGAAGAACTTGCAGAAAGTATTCGCAAGGTCAGTTTTATTTGTGTAGTCTGGTAGAACAGCAGCAGAGGACCCGTGTAAGATCTTTTTGAAACAGTTCCACAGAGCCTTGGGATTTCCTTGGTTTTTAGCCACAATGTTGGAATAATGATTGCATTTGGACTTCTCTAGCAGGAAATTATAGTGGTTGATTGCAGCCCGGTATCGGCTACGATTACTGGCTGAGTTTTCACGACGCTATGCCCGCTCGTATTTCCTCTTGAGTCGTTTTGCTTTGAGGATGTCACAGTTCATGAAACCAGTCTCGGCATGTCTCGGTATATTTTTCTTCATGATTGGGGCGTGCTTGTCAAGAAGGCTTCTCAAAGTATTAAAGTATTGATGACTAAGAAGACTGGCAGTTTTGTACGGGCATCTAATGAGGTCGGATTTCAGGATATCCATTCTAAAATCTGTAATATTTATCTTGTGAATTTTACGGATGGGAACACATTGAAACTTACAGGATTCCCTGACAGGGAAGATAAAGCTGAATATGATTGCCTGGTGGTCTGATAGTCCCCCAATAACTTTGGGACTAGTGGCCCAGGAGAAGGAATCCCTCACACATAGAGCATCCAAAATATGACCCTGAATATGTGTGGGTGTATTGACAAGTTGTGTAAAACTGAATTGCTCAAGAATATCATAAAATTTCAATGTCCAGGTGTCATGTTTATCCAAATGAAAATTAAAATCACCAAGGAGAATATTTTCATAGCCTGATAAAGCAGCACCTTCGAGGAACATGCCAAATTCGTCTAGGAACTGCGACTTTGAGAGATTTGGGGGCCTATAGACTACATGAAATATAACATCTTTAGCACCCTCAGTGCTAATCTGAATGGAGATAATTTCAAAAGCCTGATAACTGTTTTTTGAAACTTGCTCAAAACTCAGGTCCTCCTTGATGAAAAAGCCAACTCCGCCCCCTTTCTTGACATTTCGAGGTACATGAGTGAACTTATAACCAGGAGGTGTGATACTGGAGATAAAACTTTCAGTATCCTCTGGCCTAAGCCATGTCTCAGTGACAGCTATAAGATCAGCATTGTTATCTTTGACGAACTCCAGAAAGGAAGCCGATTTATTTCTGATAGATCTAACGTTGAGAAGACAACCATTAAGAGATCTAGAACCAGGGCCTGGATTGAGACTAATATCACCCGAAAGAGCTAGGAGCAATGATGTCCACGGACTTACTTTCGGGAAACTATGTGTCACCCTTCGACAGTGACCCTGGAAAGCCAGATAGGCAAAATTGATGCTATCTACACATGGGTGAATCCCCGACTCAATGATCACATGATGACCTGAGTGCATGGTAGGTTCAGATGAGTCACAGACTCTGATGCCAGTCAATATGAGGTAAACGGCAAAATGCAAGAGGTGCATTTTGGAGAATATTTTAGGAAATATAAGTATGGCAAAAAAATGTATCACTAAGACAGAATATGAAATGATGACAATCTACTTTATGGATTAGTTGAACAAGAAGTGCATTGCCAGACCAACAGAGGCCAAAAATTAAAATTTTAGAAAAGGTGCACTTACCTTCCCTATGTACAAACCTGTCTTTCCCAATGGAACCAAAAGAAAAAGGTTGTAATAGATTGTGAAGGTAGGAAAAGATTAGTGCATATCTATGGAGTAGGTGAAATAAAAAATTTGGTGAAACCAAATTTTGATATGGATGGTCAATCACGGCTATAGTTTGGTTATTGTATATTTCGATTTTATATGAAGGAAGGTAGGTATAGATATGTGGTAAAATCTGTGGAGAACAATAAAATTGAACCGCGGGAATTATCGGGGTGGGCGATAATGCCCGTTTGGAGCTATAACAACAGTTTCATAATGTTTGGTGATAAAATATAGTTATAGTTTCATTGTCTGATTGTAGATCTTACTTAATTTATATAATGTGACAGATACAGACTACTTTCCTTGTCAGAATTAAGAAATTTAAAACCGCATCGTAAAAACGTCTACCCTGGCGAACGCTAAACGACAATGAGTTTGATTCTTGAGTTTAACACATCTGATATTCATCCAGCCTTCCAGTTTATAAAATATTGCTTGAGCAATTGATGTAAATTCACCAGTTTTTTTGCACTTTTGTTTCTGCTACATTGGGGTCACAATTATTTTTTTTTCATTTTTTTTTATTTCAGTAAATATGATGCATCCCTGCATTGTCCATAACTGGAAAAAAATGAATTCACCTGGACATATAGGTTCACTGGGGAGCGGTTTTTATTTCATACAAAAAAACTCCATTATTTATGAAAATGGATGTAAATTCACTGCTTTTTGAAAAAACTGGTTTTCAAGCATAATACCTAATATACCGCATAACATTTAAGTGAAATTATGATTTTTGCATAACATTTAAGTGAAATTATGATTTTTGCAATAGATATTTATTCTGTCTATATATATTTTGAAGGTTATATACATATATTTTCATTTTATTTCACATATTTATTTGTTTTCAATGCTTCTCAATATGAAACTTAAGATTTTTGGTTGTTTTATAAATTTGACGGTTATTCGGTGTCGGCACAAATAGTACTTTCCGATTAGTCAACATGAAATATTTGGAGTCATGACGTCCCAATACCAAGATACCAGTGTTACCGACCCTGCCCTAGTCAATTGTACTGGCCTGTCCATAACTGTCCTTCCACCATGTCACTAGTGTTTATTTTTGATTTACAATAATTATTGAAGTAATATATTTTTCTCTCAATACCCATTAATGTCCTATGGGGCACAGGTCACAATATAGGTCATCTTTCTTTCTATCGTATCTATTTGATCTTCAACAAAACCTGGTATTGGATTGAGACGTTTTATCTTGAATGGTATCTAAAAGGCAAATACTAAGTAACCTTGCTGAAATGGTATTTTTAAATGTTTCGTTAATAGGGTAAACTGTTTTTAAGTGCCCAAATTTGCTACAAATCTGCACTCTGAAATTCCCACAAAAGTATAATATATTTCCATCACTTTGGGTACCATGTTACATGGTAAGCTGCATTATTAGAAATGCATGGTTGGTGCCAGTGAGAAGCCACTGTAGATTAGTTTTAACCCCACAACATTAAAAAGCTGTGTGGGTGTTGTTTTCATGGCGTCCAGGTGAATGGTCGGGCAGCGGTAAAGGTCTTGTCCAGGCTGTATCTTGGACACAATTGGGTACAGAAAGTTCATACTTGATGGCATTGGTTGGGGGTGTAGGTGTGCAACATCAAGATGTAATGGGGTTACCATGATCCTCTCACCTTTGACCTTGCGACAGTAACCTTGACCTTTAAAATTTTATCTGGGTAATATCTCTGATACAGTAGGATGTAGGAAGCTGACACTTGGTTGGGGCATTGCTTATGGGGTGTAGGTGTGCAGTGTAATGGAGCGACCTTGATTTTACCTTTAACCTTGTTGTAGTGACCTTGGCCTTTAAAACCTTTTCAGGGCTATATCTTGGAACCTGCAAGGAGTAGGAAGTGGATCCTTGGTTGGGTTATTGTTGGAGAATGTAGTTGTACAATGTCATGATGTGACCTTGATTTGACCTATGACCTTGGTTTAGTGATCTTGACCTTTAAAATCTTGGCTGAACTATATCTTTGAAACCGTAAGGTATAGGAAGTTATGTGATATATTTATTGGCTGGACGGTTTAGTTACTCATTGTCTTGGTGTTGCTTTGGTATCGCCCTTGACCATGGCTTTTCCCAGAATATTTCCCACTGCAACATTTGAGACATATTTCTATCATAAAGCCATGTGAATTGCTGTGACCGACTATTATATATTCCTTTACCTAGTTGTGCTATCTCCATTGACAGCTGTTCTTCAATTTATAAATTTCACAGCATCATAACTTTGACTTCACAAATTAATGCTGTCATCTTGCTATTAAATTATCTTTTTTTGATATTTTAAAAAAAACAAGATGGTCACCATCTTGAAATTCCATTTCTGGACTCTAACTCAAAGATGTTTTGTCCAGTCGATTTGAAATTTTTTTCCACTTGAAAATATTTTATTTACCCTTTTTTTCACAAAGTACTTTCCACAGATCCTGGGAGGGTGAGGATCGCCAACCCCTCATCAGATCTTTTATATTATGTATATAAATGGAACAAGTGGATAGGTACCACACAAGTTCACCAAGTTTTTAGATTCGAAACTTAAAATTTTGATTTGAAACTTAATAGAGTGGTAGGGCACCAACTAGGGTAGGTTGCTTTTGAAATTGGCAGCATTCGAAAAAACAAGAAATTCTCGAAATTCCATTCCCTGACTGTAACTCAAAGATGTTTTGTCTGATCGATTTGAAACTTAACTAGGTGGTAGGGCACTACCTAGGTTAGGTTGCTTTGGAAATTGGTGCCATTTCAGAAAACAGAATGGCACATGGCTGCCATCTTGAAATTTCCTTTCTGGACTCTAACTCAAACATGCTTTGAGATTAAGATGCCAATCAATTTGAAACTTAACTGGATGGTAGGGCATCACCTAGGCTAGGTTGCTTTGGAAGTTGGTGCCATTTCAAAAAAACAAGATGACCAACATGGCCGCTATCTTAAAATTCCATATCCGGACTCTAACTCAAAGACTCGTCAGCCGATCGATTTGAAACTTAACAGGGTGGTAGGACCCTACCTAGGCTAGATTGCTTTGGAAGTTGGTGCCATTTGGAAAAACAAGATGACCACCATGGCTGTCATCTTGAAATTCCGTTTCCGGACTATAACTTGAACACACTTCAGTCGATTAATTTGAAACGTAACAAGGTGGTAGGGCAACATCTCTGCTAGCCATCTTGAAATTCTGCTTCCAACTCAAAGACGCTTCTGCTGACGCCAACTCGCAGAAGCTTCTGCTGATTGATTTGAAACTTAAAAGGGTATAAGGATACCACCTCGGCTTGGTTGGTTTCTAAATTGATGCCATTTGGAAAAACAAGATGCTTGTGCTTCTCAAAATAAAACTTGACAAAGTGGAAGGACAGAACCCAGCACTATTTTGATATGTACAGAACCAGGATCATAGCTATCCTGTTACATACATCTGACATACATCCATCCTGTAGACATGGCAAGTACTAGTATATGTTACAATCCCTGATACTGATTACGCAACCCGCCTTTTGGGGTCCACCCCAGTTTCTTGTTTTAAAAATAATAATTAACTTGCATAACAATTTGAATTAGAAACAGTGCGCAGAAAACATGAAGGAGCTATCACCCATTCTCCTATGATATATCAGTAAAATAGTTGTGTATTTATTGCACTGATTTTTATACAGTTAATATCCTTTACCAACCATATTTGTGGAAGAATTGCTACATACAGTGTCATACAGGGAGTTGCAGAGAATATTGCAGTTTTCCCGAAATGTGATATCAGTTGATTTGAATTTCCAAAATATTTGCACAAGATAAACTTTATCCAATCCAATATTTTTTCTTGCAATTCTTCTATTTACGTTGTGTGTTTCCACAGGTCACCAGCATTATTAAAGCTATCAATGAAAACGAAGTCCCAGCTAAAGAAAAACACATTAGAGGTACGTTTCTACAGAAACTCCGAACTGCGTTTTTGTGTTTCGTTAACTGATACTTACAAGTTAGTAACTCCTAGGTCTACAAGTTATATCTTTATGTTAATTTATTGAATATAAAAGTTTAGTAGGAATGAACTTGTAGATATGAGTTACTTAATTTGAATATACAGATTACATGTAATAGCTTGAATTTACCAGTTACTGAACTCAAATATACCAGTTGCTAATTTAAACACATAAGTTAATCACTCGTAAATATGAGTTAGTGACTTGTTAATACCAATTAGCAAAGGAAAACAAAAATGGCAATTCAGAGGTGTCTTCACCCATGCAATTGGCTTGTTAATCTTAAAAGGCTGAAAATGAATAGCAAACTCTCACAGTTTATCACAGTGTTTATCATGCTATTTGGCAAATGCATAAATTGGAAAATTTGCTGTTTGTTTTAAGTTCATGTTAAAGATTAAATATAGGGAGAGTTGGTACCCAGGAACTATTTGCCATTATGAAATTGATATTTTAATATAAAAAGTCTTACTTTTTCTCTTGTATTTCTCACATAGTCGCCATTCTGGGGACGTACAAAGACCAGAGTTCCAACTTGTTCTGGCGTGTTGTCACCTCGCAGGTACATCTGCAGGGTAACCAAATCGTGTGCTGGAAATTCTGTCATGTTTTACACAAACTCTTAAGAGAAGGACATGCAAAGGTCAGTTAGTGTTCAGTGTAGTACATGTATTTATGTGTAGGGATGTTGGAGAGTACTCGAGTACTTGTTAAAGATTAGAATAATGGATTATTCATTTGAAAGAGTGCTCTTTTTCTAAGTAGACTTAGGCTTTGCTAGATATTCACTTAAAATGGCATTTAGTGATCAGTTTCTGATAATTTTTAAAGCAAATTATCCACATTTGTTCAGTTGGTTATTATCATAAAAAGAGGACTTGAATGAGTTGGATAATGATGCATTTATTGGGGAACAAAAATTACTACTCAGTTCTGCCATATTTCTTTTACTATTACTTCACAACAATCATAACAGAAGTTTAATATGAGAATTCAACACTGACAAGAAAGATTCCCATCACATCTATCAGTGCATTTGGCCATTTTTAGTAGCAACAATCCAGTCAACTTTTTAGCAAAATGAGCAAATGCAGGGTTTTGCTCAGAACAATCACAACAAATTGCAAGGTAATAACCAATTAGTAATTATTTGATTGAATTATGTCAAATTTCAACTTTTAATTTTCAGTGCCCTGATAATGAGTAACTGTTATACTAATTAAGTGTCCCTGAAAGGGCGCTTATTTGTTTTCGCCTCAGTTTCCCCGCCACCGCCGCCGCATTATGGTCTCCCTTGAATATCTCCCTTATTATTAGAAGGTTTCAAACCATATGTGGCATTTATATACCTTAGGCGTGGGAAAATTTTTCTGCATGCTTAAATTTGACCTTTATGAAGGTCACCTGATCAAAAACTATATTTTGAAGTACACCCCCATCCCACCCCCCCACCCCCACCCCCTCATCAGAGTTTAGGAAAAACTACTTGCTACAGAGCCTTATAATTTGACACACCTGTTCATACTATCGAAAACGCGAGCTGATTACATTTTGGGAGCAATCCCTTGAAAAATGTCTCATTTTATGAGTGATTTTCTGACACCTTCTAATCTGAAAGCCTTAAATTTAGGCCAACCCCCCTATTATCTTCTTAAATATTGCATTTAGAGCTATAAAATGTACTGGGAGGTAATAGGAAACCATATGTGGAGAGTCTAAATAGCCGGTCAGTTTTACCCCATGGTCCCCCCTCATGGGTCAAACTGGGGTCATAAAATAGCTGATTTTGAGTTTTTGCCTTGTATCTCCTTTATTGTTGCTTTTATAGCTTCAGAATTATTAAGAGGTATTGGGAAAGCATATATGGAGAGTCTAAATAGCCGGTCAGTTTTACCCCCCGACCCCCCCCTTATGGGTCAGACTGGGGTCATAAAATAGCCGATTTTGAGTTTTTGCCTTTATCTCCTTTATTGTTGCTTTTATAGCTTCAGAATATATTAAGAGGTATTGGGAAAGCATATGTGGAGAGTCTAAATAGCCAGTCAGTTTTACCCCCCGACCCCCCCCCCTTATGGGCCAAACTGGGGTCATAAATAGCTGCTTTGGGAGTTTTTGCCTTATATCTCCTTTATTGTTGCTTTTATAGCTTCAGAATGTATTAAGAGGTATTGGGAAAGCATATATGGAGAGTCTAAATAGCCGGTCAGTTTTACCCCCCGACCCCCCCCCCCCCCCCCCCCCCCTATGGGTCAAACTGGGGTCATAAAATAGCCGATTTTGAGTTTTTGCCTTTATCTCCTTTATTGTTGCTTTTATAGCTTCAGAATATATTAAGAGGTATTGGGAAAGCATATGTGGAGAGTCTAAATAGCCGGTCAGTTTTACCCCCTGGCCCCCCCCCCCCCCTTATGGGTCACACTGGGGTCATAAAATAGCTGATTTTGAGTTTTTGCCTTATATCTCCTTTATTGTTGCTTTTATAGCTTCAGAATGTATTAAGAGGTATTGGGAAAGCATATATGGAGAGTCTAAATAGCCGGTCAGTTTTACCCCCCGACCCCCCCCCCTTATGGGTCAAACTGAGGTCATAAAATAGCCGATTTTGAGTTTTTGCCTTTATCTCCTTTATTGTTGCTTTTATAGCTTCAGAATATATTAAGCGGTATTGGGAAAGCATATGTGGAGAGTCTAAATAGCCGGTCAGTTTTACCCCCCGACCCCCCCTTATGGGCCAAACTGGGATCATAAATAGCTGCTTTGGGAGTTTTTGCCTTATATTTCCTTTATTGTTGCTTTTATAGCTTCAGAATGTATTAAGAGGTATTGGGAAAGCATATATGGAGAGTCTAAATAGCCGGTCAGTTTTACCCCCCGACCCCCCCTTATGGGTCAAAATGGGGTCATAAAATAGCCGATTTTGAGTTTTTGCCTTTATCTCCTTTATTGTTGCTTTTATAGCTTCAGAATATATTAAGAGGTATTAGGAAAGCATATGTGGAGAGTCTAAATAGCCGGTCAGTTTTACCCCCTGGCCCCCCCTTATGGGTCAAACTGGGGTCATAAAATAGCTGATTTTGAGTTTTTGCCTTTATCTCCTTTATTGTTGCTTTTATAGCTTCAGAATGTATTAAGAGGTATTGGGAAAGCATATGTGGAGAATCTAAATAGCTGGTCAGTTTTACCCCCCGACCCTGGGGTCATAAATAGCTGCTTTGGAGTTTTTGCCTTATATCTCCTTTATTGTTGCTTTTATAGCTTCAGAATGTATTAAGAGGTATTGGGAAAGCATATATGGAGAGTCTAAATAGCCGGTCAGTTTTACCCCCCGACCCCGACCCCCCCCCCCCTTATGGGTCAAACTGAGGTCATAAAATAGCCGATTTTGAGTTTTTGCCTTTATCTCCTTTATTGTTGCTTTTATAGCTTCAGAATATATCAAGAGGTATTAGGAAAGCATATGTGGAGAGTCTAAATAGCCGGTCAGTTTTACACCCTGGCCCCCCCTTATGGGTCAAACTGGGGTCATAAAATAGCTGATTTTGAGTTTTTGCCTTATATCTCCTTTATTGTTGCTTTTATAGCTTCAGAATGTATTAAGAGGTATTGGGAAAGCATATGTGGAGAATCTAAATAGCTGGTCAGTTTTACCCCCCGACCCTGGGGTCATAAATAGCTGCTTTGGAGTTTTTGCCTTATATCTCCTTTATTGTTGCTTTTATAGCTTCAGAATGTATTAAGAGGTATTGGGAAAGCATACGGTGCAGCTTTGTGCATTCTTAGCTTTACAACATGCTTATTAAAACCACAAAGCATTTTAAATTTAAGGGACGCTTCGCTTTTGTTAGCAAAAGCATTCCTCTAGTTGTAATAGTATTTTATTGTGGTAAACAATTACTAAGTACTTTGTGAAATTTTGATTAATTGTGGTGCAGTTTCCGGGGTTGGGGTGGATTGATACCCCTTCAAATTCTATACCTGCACTCCCAGTATATGTATTTTATGTATTTCTTAAGGAATATTTTAATATGCTGTAGCATAGGAAACTTGACCAAGTAGTGTGCACTTCTTTCCTCCATCCGTTCAACTGCACATTGTTATGTGTCCGTACAGATTGTTATAAACGATGTTAAACCCTGAGGATTTTGATATTTTCAGTGTCTTGAAGAGGCCAGGAGGTATAAGTTTCTGCTTGAAGAACTTTGTCAGCTTTGGGTGAGTGTTCTTCTGCATCTATACCTCTGCCATGGAGGTTATGTAAATGGTAGTGTGCATGTGTCTGTTAGTCTGTTTGTAAAATAAGGTTATGGACAGATTTTAATAAAATTTTCAGGAAATGTTAAGGTTGACAGAAGGAACGGGTGATCAGATTTAGTGGTGATCGGGATCACCGTCTGGATCTTTGAATTATTAGAGGATTTGTTAATCATTGCACTCAGATGCAGTATAAGAAGTCTTGGACATTGGTGAAAGTATATGCTGTTGGGGCTGTTGTTATATCTGGTGCAATTGAGGAAGTTATTTGCAGTTTAACACATTTTGATTAAATGCATGAGATTATAGGACATCAACTGCAGGATGTCAGAAATTTATGCTCAAAATATTTGTGACGCTATCAGAGAGAAGTGGAGTACTCATTTAAGTGTAGACTGATGGATTATTTGGATTTTTTACATTTAAACCTTGACATTGTTTGCAAATGATATAAATGCATCAGCTCAGGGTATTTATCAAAGAAATTACATTATATCAAGAGGAGATATATGCTTTAGAGATATATGTACAGTGATTTTATAAAGCCAGTTGACTAGAGGCCTATGTACAATATTTGAAAAATACTTGCCTCATCCACTTGCAAATACTCAAAAAACTTTTACACCCAAAAACATTGAAACCATTTCAGAATTTAATTCACAAAAAGGCATAAAATGTTCCATTGTATCATATAATTAAGCGTCCCTTGAAAAGGGGACGCTTATTGGTTTCACCCCCGGTTTTCAGTCAGCCGCCGCCGCCGCCACATTATCGTCTCCCTTGAATATCTCCCTTGTTATTAGGCCTATCCAAATGATATGTGGCAGTGTTCTTCTATAGGCGTGGGGAAATTTTTTGACAGGCATAAATTTGACCTTTGACCTTTATGAAGGTCACATCAAAAATTCAAAAAAAAATTTACTTCCTTTTCACTAGATTTCCTCAGAAAGTACTGCGTGTGGGTCAACCAAATTTGGTATGCACATTCCTGAGGGAAGAATCTAGGCGCCAGTCGATATTGGGATCAGTCGGGCCATAATTGACCGATTGACGGGTGATTGATTATAAGTTCATAAAAATTTTGCTAAGATTAAGCCTTGAACTCGCTTATTATTGGTCGTAGAGGTTTGGGATGGTGTAGCAACATATAGGAAATCATGTGCTGGGAATCTTCTGGTGTGGTCAGATTTGACCTTGGGCCCCTCGTTCAAGGTCAAGCGAGGATAGGCAAAGTTTAAAGTGCTTATAACTCACTTATTATTGGTCCTAGAGGTTTGGGATGGTATACCAACATATAGGAAACCATGGGCTGGGAATCTTTTGGTGTGGTCAGATTTGACCTTGGACGTCTCCTTCAAGGTCAAACGAGGATAGCCAAACTGAAAAGTGCTTATAACTCGCTTGTTATTAGTCCTAGAGGTTTGGGATGGTATACCAACATATAGGAAATCATGTGCTGGGAATCTTCTGGTGTGGTCGCATTTGACCTTGGGCCCCCCCTTCAAGGTCAAACGAGCATAGCCAAACTTAAAAGTGCATATAAGTCGCTTATTATTGGTCCTAGAGGTTTGGGATGGTATACCAACATGTAGGAAATCATGGGCTGGGAATCTTCTGGTGTGGTCGGATTTGACCTTGGGCCTCTCGTTCAAGGTCAAACGAGGATAGCCAGACATAAAAATGCTTATAACTCGCTTATTATTGGTCCTAGAGCTTTGGGATGGTATACCAACATATAGGAAATCATGGGCTGGGAATCTTTTGGTGTGGTTGGATTTGACCTTGGGCCTCTCGTTCAAGGTCAAACGAGGATAGCCACACTTAAAAGTGCTTATAACTCGCTTATTATTGGTCCTAGAGGTTTGGGATGGTATACCGACATATAGGAAATCATGGGCTGGGAATCTTCTTGTGTGGTCGGATTTGACCTTGGGCCTCTCCTTCAAGGTCAAACGAGGATAGCCAAACATAAAAATGCTTATAACTCGCTTATTATTGGTCCTAGAGCTTTGGGATGGTATACCAACATATAGGAAATCATGGGCTGAGAATCTTCTGGTGTGGTTGGATTTGACCTTGGGCCTCTTGTTCAAGGTCAAATGAGGATAGCCAAACTTAAAAGTGCTTATAACTCGCTTATTATTGGTTCTAGAGGTTTGGGATGGTATACCGACATGTAGAAAATCATGGGCTGGGAATCTTCTGGTGTGGTTGCATTTGACCTTGGGCCCCTCCTTCAAGGTCAAACGAGCATAGGCAAAGTTTAAAGTGCTTATAACTCGCTTATTATTGGTCCTAGAGGTTTGGGATGGTATACCAACATATAGGAAATCATGTGCGGGGAATCTTCTGGTGTGGTCGGATTTGACCTTGGGCCCATCCTTCAAGGTCAAACGAGGATAGCCAAACTTAAAAGTCCTTATAACTCGCTTATTATTGGTCGTAGAGCTTTGGGATGGTATACCGACATATAGGAAATCATGTGCTGGGAATCTTCTGGTGTGGTCGCATTTGACCTTGGGCCTCTCGTTCAAGGTCAAATGAGGATAGCCAAACTTAAAAGTGCTTATAACTCGCTTATTATTGGTCGTAGAGCTTTGGGATGGTATACCTACATATAGGAAATCATGTGCTGGGAATCTTCTGGTGTGGTCGCATTTCACCTTGGGCCCCTCCTTCAAGGTCAAACGAGGATAGCCAAACTTAAAAGTGCTTATAACTCGCTTATTATTGGTCGTAGAGCTTTGGGATGGTATACCTACATATAGGAAATCATGTGCTCGGAATCTTCTGATGTGGTCGGATTTGACCTTGGGCCTCTCGTTCAAGGTCAAACGAGGATAGCCAAACTTAAAAGTGCTGATAACTCGCTTATTATTGGTCGTAGAGCTTTGGGATGGTATACCGACATATAGGAAATCGTGCTGGGAATCATCTGGTGTGGTTGCATTTGACCTTGTGCCTCTCGTTCAAGGTCAAACAAGGATAGCCAAACTTAAAAGTGCTTATAACTCGCTTATTATTGGTCGTAGAGCTTTGGGATGGTAGACCAACATATAGGAAATCATGTGCAGGGAATCTTCTGGTGTGGTCAGATTTGACCTTGGGCCCCTCCTTCAAGGTCAACCGTGGATAGGCAAAGTTTAAAGTGCTTATAACTCGCTTATTATTGGTCCTAGAGGTTTGGGATGGTATACCAATATGTAGGAAACCATGGGCTGGGAATCTTTTGGTGTGGTCAGATTTGACCTTGGGCCTCTCCTTCAAGGTCAAACGAGGATAGCCAAACTGAAAAGTGCTTATAACTCGCTTATTATTAGTCCTAGAGGTTTCGGATGGTATACCAACATGTAGGAAATCATGTGCTGGGAATCTTCTGGTGTGGTCGCATTTGACCTTGGGCCCCCCCTTCAAGGTCAAACGAGCATAGCCAAACTTAAAAGTGCTTATAACTCGCTCATTATTGGTCCTAGAGCTTTGGGATGGTATACCAACCTATAGGAAATCATGGGCTGGGAATGTTTAGGTGTGGTCGGATATGACCTTGGGCCCCTCGTTGAAGGTCAAATGAGGATAGCCAAACATAAAAATGCTCATAACTCGCTTATTATTGGTCCTAGAGCTTTGGGATGGTAAACCAACATGTAGGAAATCATTGGCTGGGAACCTTCTGATGTGGTCGGATTTGAGCTTGGGCCCCACGTTCAAGGTCAAACGAGCATAGCCACACTTAAAAGTGATTAGAACTCGCTTATTATTGGTCCTAGAGGTTTGGGATGGTATACCAGCATATACAAAATCATGGGCTGGGAACCTTCTGGTGTGGTCGCATTTGACCTTGGGCCTCTCATTGAAGGTGAAATGAGCATAGCCAAGCTTAAAAGTGGTTATAATTCGTTTATTATTGGTCCTACAGGTTTGTGATGGTATACCAGCATATAGGAAATCATGGGCTGGGAATGTTCTGGTGTTGTTGTATTTGACCTTGGGCCTCTCGTTTAAGGTCAAACGAGCATAGCCAAACTTAAAGGTCATAGGAAACATTTTTCACAAAAATTATGAAGTTAACTTCATTCAGTAGACAAACAACCTATAAGAATGAAAATGTGGTTTATTTTAAGAAATATATGGTACAAGAGCCATAAATAGCATTATAAAAATAAATATCACGAACGTGGAGTAAATTTATTTATTTGTTGCTTTACGTCGCGTTCAACAGCCAGGGTCATATTGCGACGGGTAGTTTACAGGTGGAATAAACCAGTGCATAGTGCACTGTAAACCACCGGGCATCGGCAAGTAACTACCAACTTTCCAACATGAAGCGCCCGGCCCGAGATTCGAACCGGCGGCCACAGAGGTTGGAGGCGAGAACCGAACATGGAGTAAAAAGTGGACATATTGCTTTTCTCGTAGTAGATGATTGATGACGTCACAGGTTCATAATGAAGTTCCGTGTAGTTGGAGATATAGTGTATATATTTCCAAACTGAAGGAAGATAACATTTTCCTTTGCCAAAAAAGCTGACTAGCCTCTATTTTTTCTAGATGCTGTTTTTTTCTCAAGTTTTACCTAACTTTTAATCACTGACAGTTCTAACAAACACAGATATACTGTAAGTAGGCTTGTCTTGGAATGCAGAAAGCGTAAACATATGTATGAGATTTTGCCTCCTTCCATCATTTTTTTCCAGGTTTTTAAACTGTGATGAGAAAGTAGCCTTTCAAGTTAGATAAATTTACACAAAACTAAGAATCTCTTGATAAATTCAAAAGTGTTCATTTGAACTTACTGGATACTGTTTTTTTGCCTTTAATCACCGGCATTTCTATCAAGAAAAGGCATGCTGTAAAGTGAAATCAAAATACACAATTTGTTTTCATTTGCATCAATAATTTATAAAAGCATGCTGTTGTAGTCAAATTTATTGAATTTATTCTGAAAGAATCATGTTTGAAGTTCTAACTTTTACATTATCAGTTTATGAAATAATTCAGTATATGAGTTTTCCTTAAGATATTAGTTCAGTATTTCTTGGCCTTAAGTTTGGATAATTTAAAGTTTTGGAAATTAGTTGGTGACATTTTATTCTCAATTTAAGCCTTTGTTGAGACAAAAAAAAAGGATATGTGTTTAGGGGAACTGTAATCAAC
Source organism: Sabellastarte sp. h YS-2021 (assembly GCA_964017235.1). Classification (NCBI taxonomy): domain Eukaryota; kingdom Metazoa; phylum Annelida; class Polychaeta; order Sabellida; family Sabellidae; genus Sabellastarte; species Sabellastarte sp. h YS-2021. The sequence continues at coordinate 17,117,278 of OZ024933.1, forward strand.
ACTAGATGGCTAGACGCATTATGTATACTATGAAAGTAGTATTGTTTACAGTTTTGATGGGAAACTAATTTGGAGAACATATATGATTTATCCTTGCTTGAGACCCAGTTCTAAAGACATTTATGTTGTATTTATTTCATCTCCTGGCAATAGTGTTTTCAAAATTGAAAAAAATAACTATCAAAATTCATCTCAGAGTTGAACCTGGTTGACTGCATTGTTTGGTGATTTTTATGCAACTTGCTTAATACCTCTCTAAATATTTTTTATTTGAGAACAAAAATAAAAGATGTTCTGAAGGCTATTTCAAAAATTTACTGTGGCAGACTGATGTCTTATAAACAAATAAACTTCATAAAAACACATTATGCAATCTTTTAAATATATATGTATGTATTAAAAGGCTTACGGAAATAATAGTTTGTTTACATTGTCATGAACCTGTGACGTCAAGGCTAGTATTTTCTACGGGAGTTGTCAAGTGAAAAATAATGGCGACAGTTGTAAAAATCTTGAAAAAACAGCCAGAAAGTGATTGAATATACCATGTAACCTGGTCCAGACGCATCTTTTTTTCACAGAAATTGAACTTACATATGTATATGTAATCACTAATGAATGATTTGAAAATACTTCCTATGACCTTTAAAAGTGCTTATAACTCGCTTATTATTGGTCCTAGAGGTTTGGGATGGTATACCAACATGTAGGAAATCATGGGCTGGGAATCTTCTGGTGTGGTCGGATTTGACCTTGGGCCCCTCCTTCAAGGTCAAACGAGCATAACGAAACATAAAAGTGCTTATAACTCGCTTATTATTGGTCCTAGAGGTTTGGGATGGTAAACCAACCTATAGGAAATCATGGGCTAGGAATCTTTTGGTGTGGTCAGATTTGACCTTGGGCCTCTTCTTCAAGGTCAAACAAGCATAGCCAAACTTAAAAGTGTTTATAACTCTCTTATTATTGGTCCTAGAGGTTTGGGATGGTATACCAACATGTAGGAAATCAAGGGCTGGGAATCTTCTGGTGTGGTCGCATTTGACCTTGGGCCCCTCCTTCAAGGTCAAACGAGGATAGGCAAAGTTTAAAGTGCTTATAACTCGCTCATTATTGGTCCTAGAGGTTTGGGATGGTATACCAACATATAGCAAACCATGGGCTGGGAATCTTTTGGTGTGGTCGGATTTGACCTTGGGCCTCTCTTTCAAGGTCAAATGAGTATAGCCAAACTTAAAAGTGCTTATAACTTGCTCATTATTGGTCCTAGAGCTTTGGGATGGTATACCAACATATAGGAAGTCATGGGCTGGGAATCTTTTGGTGTGGTCGGATTTGACCTTGGGCCTCTTCTTCAAGGTGAAACGAGCATAGCCAAACTTAAAAGTGCTTATAACTCACTTATTATTGGTCCTAGAGGTTTGGGATGGTATACCAACATGTAGGAAATCATGGGCTGGGAATCTTCTGGTGTGGTCGGATTTGACCTTGGGCCCCTCCTTCAAGGTCAAACGAGCATAACGAAACATAAAAGTGCTTATAACTCGCTTATTATTGGTCCTAGAGGTTTGGGATGGTAAACCAACCTATAGGAAATCAGGGGCTGGGAATCTTTTGGTGTGGTCGGATTTGACCTTGGGCCTCTTCTTCAAGGTCAAACGAGCATAGCCAAACTTAAAAGTGTTTATAACTCTCTTATTATTGGTCCTAGAGGTTTGGGATGGTATACCAACATGTAGGAAATCAAGGGCTGGGAATCTTCTGGTGTGGTCGCATTTGACCTTGGGCCCCTCCTTCAAGGTCAAACGAGGATAGGCAAAGTTTAAAGTGCTTATAACTCGCTCATTATTGGTCCTAGAGGTTTGGGATGGTATACCAACATATAGCAAACCATGGGCTGGGAATCTTTTGGTGTGGTCGGATTTGACCTTGGGCCTCTCTTTCAAGGTCAAATGAGTATAGCCAAACTTAAAAGTGCTTATAACTTGCTCATTATTGGTCCTAGAGCTTTGGGATGGTATACCAACATATAGGAAGTCATGGGCTGGGAATCTTTTGGTGTGGTCGGATTTGACCTTGGGCCTCTTCTTCAAGGTGAAACGAGCATAGCCAAACTTAAAAGTGCTTATAACTCACTTATTATTGGTCCTAGAGGTTTGGGATGGCATACCAACATACAGTAAATCATGTGCTGGGAATCTTCTGATGTGGTCGGATTTGACCTTGGGCCCCTCCTTCAAGGTCAAACGAGTATAGCCAAACTTAAAAGTGCTTATAACTCGCTTATTATTGGTTCTAGAGGTTTGTGATGGTATACCAACATATAGGAAATCATGGGCTGGGAATCTTTTGGTGTGGTCGGATTTGACCTTGGGCCTCTTCTTCAAGGTCAAACGAGGATAGCCAAACTTAAAAGTGCTTATAACTCGCTTATTATTGGTCCTAGAGGTTTGGGATGGTATACCAACATGTAGGAAATCAAGGGCTGGGAATCTTCTGGTGTGGTCGCATTTGACCTTGGGCCCCTCCTTCAAGGTCAAACGAGGATAGGCAAAGTTTAAAGTGCTTATAACTCGCTCATTATTGGTCCTAGAGGTTTGGGATGGTATACCAACATATAGCAAACCATGGGCTGGGAATCTTTTGGTGTGGTCGGATTTGACCTTGGGCCTCTTCTTCAAGGTCAAACGAGGATAGCCAAACTTAAAAGTGCTTATAACTCGCTTATTATTTGTCCTAGAGGATTGGGATGGTATACCAACATATAGGGAATCATGTGCTGGGAATCTTCTGGTGTGGTCGCATTTGACCTTGGGCCTCTCATTCAAGGTCAAATGAGCATAGCCAAACTGAAAAGTGCTTATAACTCGCTTATTATTGGTCCTAGAGGTTTTGGATGGTATACAAACATATAGGAAATCATGGGCTGGGAATCTTTTGGTGTTGTCCGATTTGACCTTGGGCCTCTCCTTCAAGGTCAAACGAGCATAGCCAAACTTAAAAGTTCGATAACTCGATTATTATTAGTCCTAGAGGTTTGGGATGTGAAACCAACATGTAGGAAATCATGTGCTGGGAATCTTCTGGTGTGGATGGATTTGACCTTGGGCCTCTCATTCAAGGTCAAACGAGCATAGCCAAACCTAAACATGCTTCTTCTACTTTGCAGCTTAAAAGACACAGTCAGCTGATACAGAACCTGTTCACAGGCACTGATTGCTTTTTTCGTTTTAAGATCACTCTTGTGACCCTAACATGGTCCTTTCAGGAGAATTTCTCTTCACCAATAACATTTACCTCTTCACATTGGTCCTTTAGCATTTCTTATAAAACTTAAAAGCTGTAGGGACGCTTTGTTTTTGTGTACAAAAACTTTTGTCTAGTTTATGGATTTGTGTTGACTAAACTCCTCTAAATTGTTTTGTTAAAAAACATTTTCAAATCTTGAATGTATTGACCTTTGCAGGATGTCTTTTTAATCACACATTAACATAAAAGGCATTCAGTATTAAAAAGTTGGAGGTACGAGTGTAACTGTGCTGTCCTTACAGTCCTTGGGTTCAGTTTATGGTTTTGCACATTCTTTCTGAGGAGATCACAATTATTATCATCTTCGTTGATTTTGCCTGATTGCTTCAATAAAATATTGTTATGAAAAAACAAAAATTTACCTTCATAATCATGTAAATGTCATAATTGTTGATAACTAATCTCTCCAGTTTTTCTGGCAATATCAGAGTTGTGAACAGGCACACCATACTCATCTTTCGAAATATTTAACTTTACGGTAATTTAAAAGTTTGTATTAAAAGGCCACAATATTCTAATATTTTGGTCAACAGGGTTGTCACTGTTTTTTGCCCCACAGGCTATTAAATATAGATGTGTATATATATATATATATTTTTTTTTTTGGAAAAAAAAACCAAGTTTATAACCTATAACCTTATAACATAAATATAACCTAAGTTTTTTTTCTTCTGTATAATATCCCAAAGCCATTTATTATGTTAACTAGCTATAGTTAATCTTATTTTAGGTATTTCACTTTAAAATATAATTATATTGTTTTCTGCTCTCAAAATGCAGCCAGAGTGTGTTAGGCTGATTGTTTTCTGAACAGATTGGTGTCATTAATATACACCCTGTACAGATAAGTCTATCTTCTGTGGATTCATTTTCAAACTAAAAATTTCCCATACCAGTGCTTTTTGAGCCCATTTTTTAATTTTGAGATGACAAGATACTCTAGATCCCAAAGAGTCAGTATAAAAAATTTTTAATTTTATCGGCCAAATTAGATTATGGTAAAGGTAAGTATTTTTTATAAAAATCAAAAATATTTAGAGATAGAGCAATTTCAAGGTCAATTTCAACCATTTTTTGTGCTCTGGGGTAAGTGGAAAAATTGTAATGTGGAGTTGAAATAATGACTACTCAAAATTGCAAATATCTGTTAAATGATAAGAGCTACAGCTGCTTCAAACTCATTTTTCATTCCTATAAGCTGCTCAATGGTACCTGGAAGTATTATAGAAAAAATTTAATTTGGATCAATTATGTTACTAGTAGATATTTTTTAACATCGCAAATATTTGGAAGAAAGTGAAAAATAGAGTGATTTAGAGCTTATTTTTATCACTACAAGATACTCAGTGTTATAATTAATCATTATCCTAGTCTTAAATTTTTATTAAAAACCTGATTTTGTGACTTCAGTATTTTTAAAAACATATAATAAGTGATGCCTAGAGCTTCTTCATGTTGGTAGCAAAGTAAAGCTAGGTTAAAACAGTACTGTACAAATCTGTATTTCATCTGGCCATGGACAGCCTTTATTAAACTTTTATTAACAGAAAGAAACTTGATGAAAAAATGTGTATTTTGAATACTGAAAGCAGCAAGTAGTTTTGAAAGTTTATGTGACAAAAACAACCAGATCCAACAGATTTCTATTTCCAGTTGTATTTTTTTCTGAAACTCTCTGGTTTTTTTCTGAAACTCTCTGGTTACTACTTGATAGGCTTGTGTTTAGTCTTGCTTAAGGCTCAAATTTGCATGATATCTTTTTCGAATAGGCACACAGATATCCAGTATTCAAAACGTACTCATGCATGTTATGAGATATAAGCTTATAAGACAGAGCTGTCTTACCTGTATGTTAATGTAAAGCCAGTACATGTATGAGTACATTATATAAACTGAAACTTCCTTATCTGAACTGAAAATTTCCCCTTACTGCAAAGAAACTTGAGCTTTTAGCAAGGCTAGCGTTCTGCATTTGGTGTGTGGTTCTTCTTAATTATGAATCAGAAAAAAATATCAGTTTTTTTTTTCACCGAAAATCTGTTCTCTATTAAACACATGCCTTTTGGTCTAATTTGTATGCTGTGTTTTTAACCACCTTCATAACACAGGTTTGTGTAATTATAGTATACACAGTTTGAACTTAGTAAGAACAGTTTACCAGATGTTTGTTGCCAGCTTATACTACAGACAGCATATCATGTTCAAAACACAGTTAAAATCCATTGTTAAGTGCAATCTTAAGGGAATCATAAGGGAAATACTTCTAAATAACAAAGGATTCTTGAAATGTTAAAACAGGGATACTTTCTGTGGAAAACCCACATTAAGGAGCTGATAGGTACTTCTACTTCAGAAAATTGTTTTCCGAACCAAAAGATTTTGACCCACTGATAACTTCTCCCAGTCTGATATAAAAAGAGAAACTTAAAAATAAGAGAGAGAGAGGAACTGATGTTTTGCTACTAGTATTGTAAGATACTACTGATTATTACATTAGACAATATAAAGTTCAGATCAAGTTTTCAACTTACAGCTCTTCACTATTATAGTCATTGGACGTGACTGAAAAGCTTTTGATTTCTATCAAGCTTTGTATTGCATTCCATTTAATCAAAAAAGTATAATGGGGAAAGTATGTTTAATATAATTAAAATAATAGCAATAATAAATTCAATAATAATAGAATCATTTATTAAGTGGTAAATTGATGATAAATGTGAGAATAGTTTGCAGATGTAGAGGAATTTTTTACTCGAGCTGTGCAAATATCACTCAATTTTGTTGCTAATCCTATGTCAAAAATATTAAAGATTCCCCTATGCAAAATTGTACACCTACTGGAACATACCGTAAATGACCTATTTAGCGCATCCGCCCTTGTAACAGCACCCTACCTCTTTTTCCCAGCAATATCGTCGGTGACAGTGCACAATATCCACATATTTTTATATATTGTACATATTTTTACTTAATAAATTGACATATTTGTCATGACTTTCAATTGTTTTTATCTACCGCCATATTTACAGGAAGTGGGTATTTCTGGTAGATTCTAAATATCGAAACACCATTATTCTTACCGGATTGACCTATACTTCATCCCGGAAAGTGTTTCATGATGGGTGCACTAAAAGGGGAATTTTTTCCCCAACAAATATTGAACAAAATTAGTCTTTCCGTAGCCCACTGTGCGCTAAATAGGTAATTTACGGCATTTTAAAACCTTTTTATTTTTTAAAACATATCGTGCATACTGAGTTTCAGTGTAAGCACGTCTTTTTAATAGTTGATAACTTTATGTACATTTCATTTAACCATCAGATCTTGTAATATATACCAAGCTTGTGTATACCTTGACATAATGTACGTGTATACATTAAGGATGGGCTGGTAGGCCTGATATCTTGGTGACCATTTTACCGAAATACCCTGATCAGATTTCACAACCGCCACTTCGCTTGTGAACACATGATATAATGCAAGGAAGAGTAGAAATATTACAAACTACACAAAATCTGAAGAAATTATAAGCGTTTATCTCCAATTTTCGTACATTTGCAGACTTTATAGCACAGTAGTCTAGTGAATATGTTGAGCAGAACTGCCATGTTTTGGTTAGGACAATTTATAACCTCAATCTCGCTTGTCAGCCCATATAATTGAAGGAAAAACCTAAAATATTGAGAACAAACATTGTCAAGAAATCTGAAGAAATTATAAGTGTTTATGTCATATTTTGTACATTTGAGCACTTTTATTGCGATTTTGTGAAGAGTATCCCTAGTGTGCATTCATTTTACTAGTAGGTCATAGAAACTGCACTTCACTGTGTATTTGATGACAATATTTATATGCAATAATTTGTCATTATGAAAATATACCGGTAGTATACTTTTTAAATACATTTTATCGTAAATGTAATTTGTATGATAGGGCAAAAGAAATTTTAGGTTATACTTAATCGAACAAGTGATCTGTAAGAATTGGTATTGAGACTGTATTTCTTAAAGTAATATTTTTTATCTCACTTTTTTTCCTCTGGCTTTGTTAAAGCTATTGCATTGATGGCAATAAGCCAGCCATTGGAAGGCATTGGGTCAGTGTTACACAGATCAAAAGCTTAACACCAGTGAAATGTTTCATAAAGACATGTTTGCTTCTTTTTTCTCCAATAAAATAAGCAAAATCAGGGACACATTCTCTACTTCTGGCTCTTTCAATGATGCACTTAATTCGGTGCCTCCTGTTTTCAGTACCTTTATGCGTGTTACTGAAGATGAGGTCCGTAAGTGCAGGGCGTCAAGTTCCTATTTTTTCCTATTATTTCCTATTTTTTAACAAATTCCTATTTATTCCTATTTTCCAGGAAAATTCCTATTTTTTTCCTATTTTTGGTGATGATAATGTATTTTAAGTCACTAAATGTTGTTGATCACATGGAAAATGACTAATTTTCTCAAATCATAATGAAGTATAAATTTTACAGCATCATTGAAAAATGAAAAATGGTTTATTATAATTGTGAATTTCACAAAATGAGTGCTGCAAAAATACCCACTGAATGCCTTTGGCATGAGAAATGACCTGTCTGGGGATATGTTGGCATCAATCTAGTTATGATTGTATCCACCGGAGAGCAGTGTGTAGAGATTTTCTTGTTACCCCTCTAGAGGCCAGGGTATTGTAGGTAGATTTCTTAAATTTTCAGGTTATATTCATAACCATAAAATCTTGGCTGGGAATATATTTTTGGCCTCATTTTGAAGAACAAGATGGCTGCCACGGGCTTTTTTCGACTTTCAGCAAGGAGTTTTGTTGGCCCTCCAGGCCTCTAGAACAAAGGGAATTCTAGGTAGAAATCTCAAATTCGCTGGATATGTTCATCATTACAAAATCTTGATTAAAAATATTTTTTTCCTCATTTTGAAAAACGATGGCCATCATGGGCGTTTCTTTTCAGTCATAAAAAGTGCTTATATCTCCCTTATTATTGGTCCTAGAGGTTTGGAATGTCAAACCAACCTATAGGAAATCATGGGCTGCGAATCTTCTGCTGTGGTCGGATTTGACCTTGGGGTGCCTCTTGAAGGTCAAACAAGGTTAGGCAAACTTAAAAGTGCTTATAATTTGCTTATTATTGGCCCTAGAGGTTTGGGATGGTAAACCAACCTATAGGAAATCATGGGCTGTGAGTCTTCCGATGTGGTCACATTTGACCTTGGGCCCCTGCTTCAAGATCAAATGAGGGTAGCCAAACTTAAAAGTGCTTTCAACTTATTATTGAAAAATGCAGTTTTTCTTCTAAACTATGTTAGTTGGCCTTTTCCGGTGGATACATCTTGCATCTGTGGGTCTTTGGTCTAGTTTTGAACTGAGTTACATGTACATATGTAGTTCTATAGAATGTGTATTTATAAGCTTTTTGGATGTAATTCAATAAGTATGATGCTTACTTGAGATACACGTGTATTATTTTGACTATATTTTTTCCATTGTTCTAAGATAAGTGCAAAATAAAGGGAAATGTGGTGCATCATGATGGCTATAGGGGTGTTAGGAGACTATCTTGTTAAAAAAGATTCCTATTTTCACTATATTTTTTCAGTAATATTCCTATTTTATTCCTATTTTTTGACTCCCGAAATTCCTATTTTCCTATTTTCTGAGACCCACTTGTAACTTGACGCCCTGTAAGTGTATCAGTGAATCCCCCACTAAATCTTGCTCACTAGACCCCATACCAACATTCCTCCTCAAGGATTGTCTTGATATCCTCCTCCCATCTATTACCAAGTTGGTAAATTATTCTCTCATTGAAGGCTCTTTCCCAAATTCTTCCAAAAAGGCAGTTGTCCCCCCCCCCCCCCCCCCCCCCCCCCCCCCCCCCCCCCTCATGAAAAAGGCTTCTCTTCCCAGAAATGACCTTAAGAATTATCGCCCAGTATCTGGTCTTTGTTTCCTATCAAAGTTGGTGGAGTGAGTCATTGCCAAGCAACTAATGTCACACATCAATAACAACAAACTGGACAATCCTCATCAGTCAGCATATAAGCCAGGACATTCCACAGAAACTGCTTTATTGTCGATAAAAATGAGGTCCATCTCTCTGTCACGCGGTGAACCCACAGCTCTAGTATTACTTGACTTATCAGCCGCATTTGACACTATAGATTATGATATTCTCCTTGGTAACCTTAAATCCTGATTTGGTCTTGGTGGAACTGTTCATAGTGGTTTGCTTCTTACTTGAGTAATCGTTGCCAGGCCATCAAGATAGGCTCCACACTATCTGAATTAAGCAATCTCATTTATGGGGGTCCCCAAGGTTCTGTTCTGGGTCCATTGTTGTTTTCACTGTATACAACACCACTTAGCAAAATTATCCGCCTCCATCCGCATATTAAATTCCATTTCTATGCGGATGATACTCAGTTATACATCCATCTCTCCCATAAGAATGCCTCTTCTGCTGTCGCCAAGCTAAATGCCTGCCTTCAGGATGTGCAAAGATAGTAAACCTGAAAAAACTGAATTTATTGTCTTTGAGCTCAACGTCAGAAGATTTCCTCCCACTTTCCTGTCAGTATTTTTGGTAGCCTTCTTCATCCGGTTGATTCTTTCAGAAATCTAGGTGTGTGGTTCAATGCAGATTTTTCCGTCACATGTCAAGATGACTTGCAAAGCGTGCTTTCTTCAGATGCGTGACCTTCATAGAATAAGACAGTATCTCACTCCCGAAGTGGCAGTCCTTGCTGCAAATACCTTGGTTAGTAGTCGTCTGGACTATTGTAACTCTCTGTTTAGAGGCTGGTCATGTTTCAATCAGCACAAATTGCAAAGTATACAGAATAAACTTGCTCGTATTGTTACAAATCATAGAAAGTATGCTCATATTACACCCATTTTAAAGCAACTCCACTGGTTGCCTGTTAAGTACTGATGTATTTTTAAAACTGCAACACTGGTGTATAAATTCTTGCATAGTGGTTCTCCTTCCTATTTTGAACCGTTCTTGTCTCTCAGCAGTTGTCCCTATAGTACCAGGCATAGTCAGCCAGATTGTCAATACCTTACAGTTCCTCCTTTCCACTCATCAGTCTTTAAGTCAGTCAAACATTTTGGCCGTAGTTTTGCCTTTGATGCTCCTAAGATCTGGAATGAACTCCCTCATGATGTGTGCAGTGCAACATCAGTTGCCTCCTTCAGAAAGAAGCTCAAAACTTAGCTGTTTACAAAAGTCTATCCGCAGCTGCCTATCCGCCATAGCCTCCCCCGTCACCCCTGTGTCTCCTTGGTATGACCTGGCTATGTCCTTCGATTAACGTTAACTGCCTTGCTTTATGTTCAGATGTGCCTTAGAGTCAGTGTTTCCTGAGCCTCGATTTTCTGGAGGTCAACTGACCCCCGCTTTTGAAAACCGGGGGTCAATGCAAATTTTTGAGGGTCAGTTAGGCTTGACCCCTTCTAGTTAAACTGCAGGGTAGAAAAATACTAGACAAACAATGCTGAAATACCTCGCAAAGCGGTGTTGGGGTACAAGTAATATTCTGCCACATTTTCCTCATTAAATAATGTTTAGATGTTTAGATATGCCCACTTACTAAAAAGCAATAAATTTGTTTTATTTATGATGTTGACAAAAAAATTACAGTACAATGTACATGGCTGTATATTCATAAAGATCAGGGTAAAGAAAATAGCCAAAAAATAAACTTGACTAAAATTTTTTTATTTACCCTACAAATATAATATTTATACTGGTTGAAAGACAAATTATTGTAGTTTATTTTGCTTTTTATTTGACAAAAATCCATAGAGTGGGTCCAGAGTTATAGTGTTTTTGCGAATATTTTCGAATTTCAGAGCTAGTATTTTCCGGGGTTAAAAATTCAAGAGTTTCCGAGATTTAGTAGAACGTGTCTCCCAATGCACAAGGTATTTGTCATCGTTTGGAGACGTTGTTTCCAATTGTTTCCATGCAGAGATCACGTTTTCCTTCGATGTATGACGTTTCGAATAAGATTTGCTAGGGTACATTCTGACACTGGCCGTTTAAGATGGATTTCATCTGCGTAGCTCTCACCTTACAAGAAATTTTAAAATATACAGCTTACTTTCAGTGCTGTTTTATTGCATGTATATCTACGTTTTCAGTAAAAAATCTTGCGTCCTTTGGATTTTGTAACTGAATAAACCCAATGCGCATGCGTGACCTCATAACCTCGCGAACTCTTCACCTCTCGACCTTTTGATACCACGCATGCGCAGTGACAAACAAACAGCAGGAAATCGGCCATTTTTGTTTTGAAATTGGAATAAATAAAGAATTGCTTCATATACAGACAAAATATCGATATTTCTTTCTACAAATACTTCTGCGTCAGGCTGACCCCCTGGTAAATAATATGTGCGTAAATCGCTTGATTTCGGCGTAAATTTACGCACGTTTGTGCGTAAACGGAAACACTGAGAGTCCATCAGTGGTGGAGATTAAGCGCTATAAAAGTCCACAGATTAGATTAGATTAGAAAGAAGTATTTTACTCCTGCCATTTAGACTTTGAGGATCATTTTGACATACAAATATACAGTGATGAAATTCCAGTATTTAATATTTATTATGAAAACTGTATGCCTTAAAACACAGTGAAAAATTCCAACATATCAGGAAGTATATGTGAAATAAAATTGATTAAGGATGAGTTAGTTTTTTTTCTGATTTTTCACACTTCTTTGGTTAGGCCTGTTTTTGACAGTTGATGAGTTTTTTGCAGTTTTTCATGTATTAACCAGTTTTTGATGCTGTCATGTCAGAATGCCACTCCTGCAATAAAGCAGTGTCTGTCAATATTTTAAATATCAATATTTATATATATCAATATTTAATCCTTTTCCTATATGTATAGCTTGACATAAAATACCAGTATACATTCATTTTACCAGTGAATCATAGAAAATATACTTCACTGTATATTGATAACATTTGTGTGCGATAATTTGTCATTAGAAAGACATAGTTTTTAAATAACTCATTATCATAAATGTATGGTAGAAATTAGAAACTCAAATTTTAAGTAAAGATTTATTCTAATTTCCTACAAGAGAACTGTTAGAACTGGTAATAAGACTGCATTTTTTACAGTTGTTGTCTTTTTTGTCATTAACCTTTCTCAGTTTTGTACTTGGCTTTTCTAAGTTTTGCATTAGGGCTAGTAAGCCAACCATTGGAAGACATTGGGACAGTGTTACACAGATCACTAGCTTGGCACCAGTTACAATGTAAATGTTTAACAAAGAAGTATTTCACTTAAGCCATTTAGACTCCAACGATCAGTGCGACATGCATACATTGCTGAAAGTCCGGTGGTTTATACGTGTTCCAAAAACTTTATAGCATAAACCACTGTGAAAAATTCCAACACATCAGGAAGTATATTGTTATATGAAGTGGATTAGTTTTTTCCAATTTTTCACTCTTCTATAACTAAGCCTGTTTTTAATGCTTGGTTTTTTCACAGTTTCGCAGTCATGCCAAAAAGCCACTCCAGCAAGGAAGCTGTATCAATGAATATTCAGATTTCAATAGTTGATCCTTCTCTAAATTCTGGATATGCATACATCATGTGGAATGCTACGAATGTTCAAAAGTCTTTAGGCACAAACCCCAAATATTTCAGTGTTTAAGAGTATCATGATCATATGTTTGTGACACTTTACTTGTAGAGCATTTTATTTAATGACTTTGTTTCATTATAACTGTGTGTTGTTATTCCAGAAACACCTGCGAGAAGGTTATGGACGACTCATTGCCTTTTACACCAAGCTGCTCCGTCAGAAGTTATCATTCCATGAAAAGGTTTTCTGTACTTTAAATTTATAAGTTATATAATTTATAATAAGGTATTTCTTACTCTTATATTGTGGGAAGGTACTGTGCCATCTTCATTTGGAACGTATTATTCCATGAATTTCAAAGTTATTCCTAAATTTATGTTTGAAAATTATCATTCCTTATTTCATATTTGTAAGTTATCCATCAATGAAAAGGTTTTTTCTAATTCTACACATGTTAGAAGTATTTTAAGTTGGAACTCAATGATATTTGAGATCAGAAAATATATCACTTAACCAGGTTTTACAGATTGCAATCTAAGTTTCAGTTGGAAATGCCAGTTTGGATTACTTCCACTTAAAGAGAGGTTTTCTCCACATTATCAGTATTACATTTTATCATCCCAGGAGATGGGAATTGATAGGAAAGAAGTAATTTGGAAAATCTATGTTGTCTCTTAAGATATGTTGTAAACTGTGTTTGTAATATAATAGAAGTCCTTGAGCTTGTTCTTTGTTGGCAAATTAAGGACAGCCATAATCCCCAAGTTCCATTCCACAGGTTACTTGAACAGTTAGCTGATGTATAACTCAGGGGACTGCCACAACCTGTCCTCTTGAGAATGGACGGGGAAAGGTGACATACTACATGACTTTGTGCTTAGTGAAAAATAAGTCATGTGACTAAAATGAGTTAGTCTAAAGCCACTCTTACATCCCACTCTAGTACATCCTACCCACAAAGCAAAGGAATCTTGTGGTCTGACTGCGTGTCAGTTATCCCTGCAACCATGCAGAACATAATTTGCATGTCAATTACTTTATTCCATTCATAGCATGTTGTTTGTGTCCTCAAACCATCAGCAGAAGATTTGTGGGTCTCTTGTAAGTTGGTCCATTTTCCCCATAACCGGCATGCAAGTCAATGGTCATTGAAAGAAATACTCACTTTGCAGAGGTTTTTAAAAATGCTTTAAAAATGGGAATTATGATTATGCTCCCGATCTCTGTGTCCAAAAAGAGAAGTCATACAACGATTAGGTTATGCTTGGACTGACATTATTGGGGTTATCATTGGCTAAACTGTTCACAGTAGAGCTAGGATATAAGTCTGTCCTTAATTTGCGAAAAAAGTAGTTTCCCTTATTTCAGCATTAAAACTTTACTCGTTCAGTTTACATGAGTGTTTGTGGTTGACATTTTTAGAATCCAGAATTTCCAGGAAATTTGTTTCTTCAAGAGGATCAGTTTGAGCAGATTGTTGGGACTGATGTGAATACATAGTGAGTACATTATCATTATTCCTGTTATAGTTGTCAGAGTGATGCATAGTGAGTGCATTGTTATTATTCTGATCAGAGTTTTCAGAGTGATCCATTGGCACTATTTTGTTACATTGAACAAAGATTGGGTATTTGACAGTAGCCTGTTAAACTTTATTGTCATTATAAACCCTTGCACCAAACAAATGGATTCCTCTTGCATGAAATACTGACAGAGGATTAAGTAAATCCTTAGAATTTAATGTTTCTCAAACTTGGTACAGCTACCTTTAGAGACACGATCATGATACAAAAGTGACCTCACAATGTTGCCAAATTACTTAGGCATAATTATGAATGTAATACTTCAATGAAAGTACTGGTTAATTTGTTCTCTGATGGCAGACATGATGTTACATTGTCGTTGATCTTATTGGGTCTTATCCCCACCAGCAGGCCAAAGACCACAGGGATGTTGATAAATAGTCAACCCTGAGACTCAGGCAGTTTGGTGAAGTCAGTCACTGGAGAGCTTGGGATCTACTCGTGCAGTCAGAATGGGTCAATAGTGCTTTGAGTCTTGTAGTACAAGGAGATCTTGCCCTGAGTATAAAAATATGCTTTATGATCAGATTGATATGTCACTAATTAGAACATTTCTGTATTTTTGTACTTCTTGAATTCATATCATGGACATTTTGCTGTGTTGTAGTTTTGAGCTGAGTGTTGACATGCTGGATTACATGGATGACATTCTGGCCTTACAGTCTGCAGGTGAGTTGAAGACTGCATTACCATGTACTCGATTTGGAATACATTCCTTCAAGGTATTTGAAATAAAAAGTTATTGTGTACAGACCTCCCGTTCTTACAATTTACAGACTAAAATGGCAGTTACAGGAAGAAGTGAAGTTGCTCTCTCATTCATTGATGAAGATTTTAAATTTATGGCAAATGTTTGTTTTGTGATGCTGTGGTTTACAAAAAGCAAAGGTGGTTTCCGGGGCTTTAAAGTTATAACAGAAAATGTCTTTGCATGATGTTTTTAGTTCTAAATTTCCTCAAATTTATTTGTTTTTTTGTTGTTTTTTTTTCTGTTTTGATGAAGTATCAGCCATTGTATAGCCAAAAATAATGTCGTTTTCAGCAATTGTTCTTACATTTTCTTACGGGAATTTCATCATTTTAAGAAAAGGGATTGAAAAACTGAATGGCGGTTTACTGTTCACACCAATTTTATGTATGCTTGTCATAGTAGAGGAAAATGTACAACTTAAGAACCCAGCAAAGTTATATAAACAAAAAAACACCGGATATTCAGTTCCTCACCAAATACCATCTATTTCAGTTATTATTTTTCCCCACAGCCCTTAAAGGCTGTCAGGGTATTGTTTTTACCCATGGTGTCCGGATGGGCGAGCAGGCGGCAGGAAAAAGTTTGTCCGGGCTGTATCTCAGGAACCGTAAGGTGTAGGAAGTTGATACTTGGTAGGGATATTGGTTAGGGGCTGTAGATGTGCAACATCATGGTCTGACCTTGATTTGACCTTGCCGTAGTGACTTTGAGTTTGAAAATCTTGTCCGGGCTGTATCTCAGAAACCGTAAGGTGTAGGAAGTTGATATTTGGTAGGGACATTGGCTAGGGGCTGTAGATGTGCAACATCATGGTCTGACCTTGATTTGACCTTTAACCTTGCCGTAGTGACCTTGACCTAAAAAAATCTTGTCCGGGCTATACGTCAGAAACCGTAAGGTGTAGGAAGTTCATACTTGGTAACAACATTGGTTAGGGGTTGTACTTGTGCAGCATCATGGTGTGACCTTGATTTGACCTTGCCAAAGTGACCTTAAAATTTTGTCCAGGCAATATCTCTGAAACTGTAAAGTGTAGGAAGTTGATAGTTGGTAGGGACATTGGTTAGGGGTTGTAGGTGTGCATCATAATTTAAGTTTACTGATTAATATTGCCATCTTGCTATTGAATTGTCATGTTTTAATACTTTATCTTTACAGTAGGTATCCTGATCCTTGTACTGTTTCACTATTTCCCCAGGCTGTGGGGTACGGGCATCTCTGGTTCTATTTTTTAACATTCTTTTGCTCATTATTTTTGTGGCCTGCTTTCAGTGTTTGGGTCTCTGGACATGTCTCGGTCGAACTCAATGACCAACAGTGGCCAGTGCCGGCTGTCCCCGCTCATCCAGTGCATTCAGGACTCGTGCCAGCTCTATGACTACTGTGTCAAGATCCTCTTCAAACTCCATTCTAGTGAGTACTAAGTAGTAGTTTAATGAAAGGATCTAAATTAAAAACATTTGTGAATTTTAAAGTATAAACTTGCCATATTGTTTCTTGGCTCCAACTCTCCATTTTGCAGCAGTTGCCATGGCAAGGTAGCAAGTGCTTAACACACACACACCCCCTCACACACACACTGTTCAGTGTTTCTTCTAGGACGCGTTTTATGCGGGATCATGCATGAATTCACCTACAAACGTGGATTTTATTGAAGTCTGCGGCGACCCAATTATAACGCGTAGTTCGCAAGGCAATGCGGGAAATATATAAAGCGAAAAGACGAGAGAAAATCGAAACACTGCACGGATCAAGTGTTTGTCGAGGTTTTGATTTTTCTGTCAAAACGAGTTTCGATAATAAAAATAACGCTGGTTGATAATGTGGTTTCGTTATCGTTTGCATGCATGAAACTTTTAAAATATATTATGGGCTACAGACAATATTTAAATATATTTCACCTAAATACATAAAAATAAGCATACAGTGGATGGTTACATAAAAAATATGGAGGCAGGAAGAAACGACACTGACTGCTGTCTGGATTGGGATTTTCACATCTACTTCCTTATTTGCTGTGTGAAAGTGCATGAGTTTTACCGGTGGCAATCTTATAACAATAAATATTTTTTCTTCTGTTTTGTGCCAAGATGAGGTTTGTGCCATAATATGGCACCAAGCAGTACACATGTACAGTATACTGGCAATCTACCAGTAAATACCCAAAATCAATATTTTGATTTTAAATTCTATTTCTATATATATAGTGGCTTTCTACCAGTAAACGCCCATGCTTTAGAAAATATTTAAGATTTATTATTGTCGGTTTTGTGTCTTCTTCAGGGGCCACGGTAACACTCGCCTCCCACCTCTGAGGTCAGCGGTTCAAACCCTGGACCTTATGTGGGAAAGTTGGTAGTTGCTTACCGATGGTCGGCAGTTTACAGCACAGAACCTTAATCAACTGTATGTACTGATTTCCTCTGCCCATAAAACTACCCATCATGATATAACCTGTACAGTGTTGGAAGTGAAAAAAATCCCTAAATAACAAAATTTATGTCTTCTTTTTCTTCTTCATAAAAAAAAAAATACAATTAATTAATGCTTTGATTATGCTGTTCAACTTTTTTTGAAAGTGCCATATTTTGGTAATATATCTGTGTTATAGGCCAGAGTACGCCCATTTTGTAGACCTATAGAAGCATTTCTAATTGACCTCTAAGAACGAAATATAAGGCAGGCGTTCACTGGTAGATGGACATTTACTGATAGAAAGCCAATTTATTTGGCCAGACTATGAAGTTACATTTACTTTTGTAAATAGCCAGTTAGCCAAGTGGCCTTTACCAATAACATGTCCACTGTTAAAAAATGGCTAAATCAACTCTTAAAAGTATTTCCCATTAGTTTAAGTTTATCATGGAATCGTCCCCCATACTTTTTAGCCCTTCCCCCACAATTTTTGCAGTGGTAGGGGATCGCCCCCACTTTTTGAACTTCCAAGAATCAACACTGCTGTTTCTTCACTAGTTCAGATGGTCACACTTGTTACACCTATACCTAACTTTGTCTTGCACTATTTAGCTTATATATGGACTACTGCAGTAACACTTACACTTAACATTCCTGTTTTTTGCAGGTCTTCCACCGGACACACTCGGGGGTCATCGTGATCGTTTCCACAAGCAGTACAAAGCTCTAAAAGAGTTCTACCATCACTCTGCCAACCTGCAGTATTTCAAAAACCTCATCAAAGTCCCCTCACTGCCTGACGTAAGTGAACCTGTCAAAAAAGTAGTCAAGTACTTGTAACGTGTAGTTCTTAAAAAAAAACCATTAAACTTACTGCACTTTTCAATTGAAGAAAGCCTGTAAAGGGTAGGGGGACTCGCTGTAACAGTGGGCAACACTTCCCTGCCATCTCTGAGATTGTGGGTGTGTATATTTAACTTGACATTAAGTGGGAAAGTTTGTAGTTGCTGGCATTGTAAATAACGGGTGGGTCAGAAGCCGGTAAATGTCATGGCAACACTTTATAACTGCCACCTTGCTTATCAGCACGTATAATTGAAGGAAAACTTAAAATAGTAGACACAAACACTCAATCTGAAAAAATTCTAAACTTTTGTCTGATGTTTTTGTGCATTTGTAGACTTTTATGGCAATTTTGTTGAGCAGAATTGCCATGTTTTGGTTTCATGAGTTTCAATTCCTATGATTAAATCACCACACTTTACAATGACTATTTTGATTGTCTACAGTTATAATTGAGGGAAAACTCAACATACTGGAAACATATTCCTAAATCTAAAGAAATCACAAACGGAACTGCCATCTTTTGGTTTCAGTTTCTGATTTGGGATTTTGCCCAAAATCAATAGACTTCCTCCTATGAGTGATATCAATGACTGTACCAAGTTTGAAGACAATCGGTCAAAGCAATCTGGACTTAAGGTGCATACAAGCTTTAAAAATGGGTGGCAGCCATCTTGGAAACAATCACTATGTATAACCGAAATTTATGTCCTCTACAAGCATGCAGATATTTAACCTTGAAGCTCTTCCTTCAAGGTCATCCACTGAATGCCAAAATACCCCATGTAGCAGACTTTGAAAGTGCCTATATCTCACTCATAGGAGGAAGTCTATTGATTTTGGGCAAAATCCCAAATCAGAAACTGAAACCAAAAGATGGCAGTTCTGTTTGCAATGTGAAACCCACCTATAGGAAACCATGGGCTAGGAATCTTTGGATGTTGGCATATTTGATCTTCGGCCTTTCTACAAGGTCAAACAAGGATGGCCAAACTTAAAGTGCTTATAACTCGCTTACTAATAGTAAGTTACTATTGGCCCTAAAGGTTTGCAATGTGAAATCATGGAAACCTGTAGGAAATCATGGGCTAGGAATCTTCTGATGTGGCCAGATATGACCTTGGGCCTCTCCTTCAAGGTCAGATGAGGATAGCCAAACCTACCAGTACATATAACTCACTTATTATTGGTCCTAGAAGTTTGCAATGTGAAACCTACCTATAGGGGTATTTGTCCTAGGGGTTTGGAATGTGAAACCAACTAATAGGAAATCATGGACTAGGAATCTTCAGATGTGGTCAGATTTGACTTTGGGCCCCTCCTTCAAGGTCAAACATTGGTTCACTGGCTTCAGTAAGTTGTCTTTCCAGTGGACAAATTTTGCATCAGTTCTCTGATGTGTTAGATCTCCTTAAACTTGTGACTGTCAAAAGTGTTATCCTTAACCCATCTAGTAATGTAATCTGTGAATGTAAAATAAAATAATGATCTTCATCTATGCATGGCATATCATTCATATTTTAGCGACCGCCAAACTTCCTCCAAGCATCCAACCTCCACCTCCATGTGAAGCCCGTTGCCATAGTGCCAGAGCCAGAAGTCGCTGATGCCCAGGAAGACCTACTAGTGGTAGACACATTGGTGGACACTTCCTCCACAACCTCCTCACAGGAAGAGGTGGTCAATGAGCCGGAAACTAGAAATGGGGCGCACTCCCCTGCACCTCCTGATGAAAGGTAAACCATATACAGTAGATACAGTAGCCTGTCCCTTAGTAGAAGAGGTCCTCATTGGCCTATTGGTGAGTGAGTTTGGCACCTTATCACAGGCTGTAGCCTGAATTTCACTGAGAGTCTGTCCCAATATGAACCATTACTGTTGAACAGGACACTTACACAAAGCTTGACCTTGAACTAATGTGTAGGTAGTAGAGGCCTTGAAGGCTGAGGGGCTCAACCTGTTATTGAGTTTTAGGCCTTCAAATGGCTAAAACTTCATCAAAACCATAAAAAATGTAAGCGAGCCCGAAAATGCACCTCAATTCCTCGTTTTAGAGGAATCGACTCGATTAATCGCTTGATTATCGCCCGCGAAATTAACTGCATCATATTTTAAAAAATTACACTTTACAAAACACTTAAAATATGTACAACAGGAAAGAGTGTTCACAATTCATGGAATTTTGGAATAAAGACGCATTTATAATGCAAAATACAGGAAACTTTAGCCATTTTTATATTGCGATATTTGAGGCGTCTTTGAAGTATGTTATATTAAAAAGCTGTCTTATAAAAATATAGTTACACACACATTTAAAGTTTGCAAATACTTAAAAATTAAAACTGAAAATGGAAAGGCATTATATTACAGAAATATATAAATATCTTCATATATTTGAAGAAAGATCAAATTTTGTAGAAGAGTTTTCGTCTATTTTTAGTTGTTTTCGAAGACCCAATTCACTTTTCTTGCCTGGAGTATTAAACTGAATCGTTTCATTTCCGAGTAACGGAAGAATCGTTGCAGCCTTAGACACCACTAGGATACACTCGGGGCCTCCGTTAATATGCCTTTAGAAGCACATAAAGAAAGATCACTGTCATACATTTTGTGTCAGATGATGGAGTGGCATACATGGGTACATATATGGCAAGTGTTGTACAGGGTCACATGTTGGCATGCTGAACACCAAGGTGTTCGTATTAAAATCCGCTTACACTATTTCCCATTACATAATGTGTTTATGTGTTGCAGGGACCTGATGATCTCGAGACTGTTACAGGAAGTGAATGAACTGAAGCGTGAACTCGCCCGGGTGAAGGCAGAGGATCAAATGGTGATAGAGTCACTTAGAAACAGACTCAAAGAGTTGGAGATGGAACTCAGTGAACTGAGGCAGATAGCCGAGTCCACGCAGGAGGTATGTCAAAGCTCTCAAGAGACATTGGTTAATGCTAGGCTTAGTAATATGGCACACCCCTTAAATTGGCACCAACAGGAAGTACATAGTGAATGCAATCTTGAAACTCTTGAAACAGTTAGGTCAAAGTTGAGGTTTCATGCCCTGTTCAACTGCCGGGGTTATGTTTTGAAGGCCCTCAGCATGGCCACACCTGAGGTGGGGTTAGGATCACTGATACAGCACAAGTATTTGTAAGCTGTATGCTGATAGGTTATTTGCCAATTTAAGGGGGCTGAGAAAATGTACAATCAACAGTCCTCTAAAAATGTGAATTGGCTATAATTTTATGGTGTAAAGTGTACTGATACTTGTCAGTGTGAATTCCTAGTTAAATAAATCCATTTTGATTATAGGAATAACCCCCCGACCAAGCCATGGTATACGCTGAATTTTAGCATAGTTTGAGGTTACAAACCTTGAAGGTGAAGCCTGGGGGATTTATTGCCTCAAACCATGGTAAAATTCTGTGAATACTATGGTTTTGGAGGGGGTTATGCATATTCTAACACAACAAGTGTTTAATTTTTTAAATATCATTTATTATTTACATTTTTATGACAAGAACGGCTCAATTGTCAAGACAGCCATAATGAGCCATAATGAGCATTAAGTTAGGATTATGCTGTATTTTACCCTTGAAGTATTTCGTCATTTAGACAAACAAATTCACTTACACATCCCTGTCCTATTAGAATTATGTATTATTCATTTCAGTAATGCTAAATTGCCTAATATGAAGCTAGCCAGTGGGAAAAACACCTTTGTTATTTTGAATATTAGAAATTCTATCAGTTTGTTTATTTTTGCCCAGCCTTCCACTCTGAAGCCTTATTCTGTGCCAGTAATAAGGTAAATGATGCAAAACCAATTGATACCGGTTTGATCTCTTCTCAGGTAATAAATGTTTCATGAAGTAAAATTATTCATACATTTGTGTTTTAGGAAAATGAAACTCTAAAAACAGTGTTGAAAGAAGGCGAGAAGAACACAGTAACTATTGATAGATTGACGACAATGGAGAGTGAGTCATGTGTTCTATTCTATAGTTAGCTAGTTAATATCCCATTCACTCTAGTGGTGGACCAATTCACGCCCGGGTACCAATTCACGCCCACCCCTAAATTTATCCAAAACAATCACAGTTAAACAATAAATTACAAATGTAAATGATCCATTAGATGATTATCTATGATGTGGTAAACATCTTCTCAATGAAAAATAATATATCTTCAAGAAAATTGAGGGTGGGCGTGAATTGGTCCACCACCACTACAGGTGGATCACCCGCGGTAACCTGCGTTTGGTGAAACGTCCCTGTCCTTGGATCACGCCTGATGTCTGTATGCGACCTTGTGAGTCAGTGGCGAACCATCGATTACCTTGCGCGTCCTACCGAAGTTTTAAAATATTTGAAATTTCCGCCTCTGAATTCAGTACCATGGGCATGCATAGACGATTTTGCACATATGAATTTCTTACTATGGTAACCGTAAGTGTGGTCCACGGTGTACATAAGGATGTGATTCGGTCATCTTTTGGTGTAATACAGCTTCATAAGTTAAAGTTAAGGTTTTGGTCATTTCTCCACGTGTTCGTCCAACGGCTACTGAAGGTGAATTGAGGTTAATGGAGGTTGGTTTTCAGTGACCGACGTTTGTAGTACTGTCATCCTACTGTTATTGACAGTTTTAAAACCATATGTCCAATCAGTGGCCGTCCGCCTGTAGTGTGAACAACTCGGACGAAATGGGGCGGCCTCAGGGTGGTTCCGCCACCGAGTAAAACTTCTAACCACAAGATGTACCGCCTGTAGTGTGAATGGGCATTAGGTCCCAGTTTCAGAAAACCTCTCTTTCACTTAAGGAAAATGTATTTCTTTCCTTTAGCAAAACCACATTTACATTATATTTCACAAAGCCTCCTTTAATTCCCCTTACCAAAGGTCTTCCTTAAAGCTTGAGGAAGGAGCAAACTGTCTCCTGTAGTTGAAAAAATGAGTGAAAACTTGTGATTTTATTGCGTTAATACATCCTATCCAATGGACAATATGCTAAACCGGTCGGCGCAGACCGGCCCGCCAAACGTCAGAAAAAGACGTCCTGTGTTTCCACCGGCTGGCCGGTCCTCACACTGCACTCGCCAGGTGGCGTGTCGTACTTCCTTCCTGTCTAGACAAGCTGACGTCATAGCATCTTTTTCGTTTGGCGCATGCACTGCTTGAACGAATTTTTGGAAATAGTTTTAAATTTTATTTTATGTGAGTTTGAAGAAGTGCTGGATTGTGGAACTTTGCGTATCACTTCCTCACATACTATAGATCATTTCTACAGTAAATTTATTTCTTGGAACGTTTCGTGAGTTGTTAGAAGTGCGGTTATTATACCTTACGGATCACTTCCTCACGTGTTTTTGTATTATCATGTCTTCTCCAAGTCAACGTAGGGGGGGATGCGGCCACATGATGGCTGGCTTTGACCACCACTCTGTGTGTGCTAGGTGCCGTGACAAGAAGAAGGGCTCTGACCTTTGTATTAAATCCCCGCCAGAATCTTGCGGACATTGCAACCTTTTGACACCAGAACAAAGGACTCAGTTATCAACCCCCTCCTACAAACTTAAAAAGGAACGGAAAGAGGCCAAGTCTTCAACACCCATCAAAGATTCAGACACTCTCAGTCCCACCCTTGTGGACCCGGCACTTGTGTCGGTAGTAGGGGTAGTGGATGTCCAGGGTACCTCCGGTGCCTCTGGTTTGAGTGGGCCGGAAGAGAAGAGGAGGAAATCTGAGAAGAAATCTGATAAGAAGTCTACATCTTCCAAGTCGGTAAAGCCGGACAAGTCGGTGAAGTCTCCCAACCGACCTGCATCCTCATCTTCATCTACCGGACAGGGGAAGTCCACTGCCCCTTCTACCGACTCTAAATTATCAGATTTGGACAAAAAGTGGTCGGACCGGTTCAACAGGCTGGAGGCCCTGCTTATGGCCAAGACGTTGGACCGACCTCAGGAACCAGTATTTGGAACTGTCAAGGTCACCCCTTCACATGCTCCACCAGTTGATTTGATCCCACCAGAACCCTTCATTCAACCGGCTACTCTCCCTCAACCAGCCGACCCTGCTCTTGCCTCACCGGCCACCGACCCAGTTCCTCACGGGTCTACAACTACTTCAAAAGCCTCCTCATCAGGTCTACCAGAGCCGGCACAACCAAGGCAGAAACGTTCAGTTACGGCCTTTGACACATCCAGGAAAGACGCCTCTCCCTCTAGTGATTCGGAATCCGACAGTCTGTCTTCCGACCATCCTCTTGTTGATATCTTTCCGGAAGAAGGAGAATTGTCAGACGATATGGAAGCAAATGCATCTGATCATGATCAGTCCCTCTCAGAGGAGCAATCCTACCGAGAGACTATGAGGGGGATTAGATCCTTCATGAACTGGTCTCATATTCCGGACATTGACTCTGGTGCTACAACTTCCGAGGACAATCCCTTCTCCGGCCCCAAGATGCACACTCCAGGGAAAGTCTCTGTTACTCTACTGACAGATGAATGGCTGTGCAAGAAACTATCAAAGCTCAACCTTACCCTAACTCAAGGATATCCCACACGAGCTTCTGAAGCAGGGGGCCTCTTGAGAGACCAATTCGTCCGCCCACCTAAATCACAAACCAAGTGGTATGGGTTCCAGCCAAACCCAAAGAAGGACTCTGACCAAGTAGTTACTTCGTGGCATACCGGATCTTCACGCCTAAACAGTGGATATTTGAGAATTGCCAGACAGGCCGGTATAGCAAGTGCCCCACCCATGTCGCGGCCTATCTCCCAAGAGAACTTGCGTAAATGGGAGAAATCCAGGCGTGAGTCCACTGTTATATGTAACCAGGCAGCTGGGTTCAACCGGTGTTTACTGAAGGTCCAACAGAACATGGGTACACAGTTAAAGGCAATACGGGTGGAATCCAAGGGTAAGGCACCGACCAAGGCTTCAGCTGCTGTTGACGAGCTACAGTTTTTACTGGATTTCAACGCAAGTGTGTGTCAATCCATGGCAAAAGAAGTGGAACACCTCACCGAATTTGTGTTCGTCAACATGGCAAATGCAACCCTTCTGAGGCGAGATTCTTATTTGGCATATCTTAAAGCTGGTGTGAAGGCGGACACACTCAACGCCCTACGTACCTCACCTCTTCATCTAGATACTCTCTTTCCAGACGCTTGTGTGAAGAAGGCTGAGGAGGACATTACTGACTTTGATAGGAACAAATCTAGTTCCGTGTATAAGGGTCGCCGCTACCACCCATATGAAAGGCAAGAACAAAGGTCGGACAGAAAACAAGACAAGCCCGCTTGGAAGACTTTGTCACGCACTCAACACCGTAAGAACAAAGGGAAACAACAGTACTCCTCACGTCCGGCCAAGGGTCAGCAGCAGTACAAATGACAGTCAATGTTTTGTGCAATTGAAACCTCTGCTGCTGACCGGGAGCCCACAAGAGACAATGAACACTTTAAATGTAAAGTTGCCTGTTGTAAATTCTGCTCATACTGCGCCCGGGCATTCGCAAAAGAAAGAAATAAGTCCCGGGGCAGCAGTTTGTTTTCCAGATCTAAGTTCATTAAAATCTGCGAAAGGTGTTTCTTGTGTCATTCCATTGTCTCATGTAAATATTGTAACAAATGCTCCCAATGTTGTCACCAATCTACCTGTAGGGGCCAGACTGCAAAAGTTTTGGGAAAAGTGGTCAGAGCTGGGTGCCGGTCCGAAAGTTGTTCAAATCCTGAGGGAGGGTTACACCCTTCCCTTCCGGACCAGGCCAAACTTATCAAGAATCCCAACAGTTGTAAGCTGCTATGGCAATCCTCACAGAAATCTCAAACTGTTAGAGGCATTACATCAGCTTACGGCCAAAAATGCTATAGAACGGGTACACAAACAGACCTCACTAGGGTTCTTCAACCGACTATTCCTGGTTCCCAAACCCAACAACAAATGGAGGCCAATCCTAGATTTGAGCAATCTAAATCCCTTTCTCAAAACCGAAAAATTCAAGATGCAGACTCCGGAAACCATCAAAACCTCTCTCCAACAAGGAGAGTGGGTAACCTCCATAGACTTCAAGGATGCATATTTCCACATTCCCATACAGGAACAGTCAAGGAAATTCTTGAGATTTCACGCCCAGGGACAGACCTTTCAGTTCAAAGCTCTCCCTTTCGGTCTATCCACAGCTCCCATGGAGTTCACTGTCATAGCAAAGGAGGTGAAACTTATGGCCACTCAGAAGGGTATAAGGATCCACCAATACCTAGACGACTGGTTGGTGAGAGCCACATCCCACCGGGTCTGTCTCCAACATACACAGGTCCTAGTACAACTGTGCAGACAATTAGGTTGGCTGGTGAACATAGAAAAGTCGGAGTTGGAACCCAAGCAAGTTTTCAACTTCGTAGGTTACCAATTCGACCTCCAGTCCGGTCGGGTCCGACCGACACCGGACAGGTGGCAAAGCCTACAGGAAAAGATACTAGAACTCATCTCCCGACCGGCTTGTTCAGTACGGGAGCTGATGTCCTTAATAGGCCTGCTAACCTCTACAGAGAAGCAAGTTCACCTAGGCAGACTACACATGAGGCCCATTCAGTGGCATCTCAAGAGGAATTGGAGAATACCGGAATCCTTAGAAAAACGGATCCCTCTGCCCAGATCTCTGCATCCTCACTTACAATGGTGGCTGCAAGAAGACAACATTCTCACAGGCCAACCACTACACCCTCTACAGCATGCTCTGCAAATCTTTACAGACGCATCAAAAGAAGGGTGGGGCGCTCACTTAAACGAGTATATTGCCAGAGGAACCTGGTCCCTACCGGAAAGCAAATTGCACATAAATTACTTGGAACTAAAAGCAGTCTTTCTGGCTCTAAAAGAGTTCCAAAAACTATGCATAGGTAAAATGGTGCTGGTTGCAACCGACAATACCACCGTAGTGGCCTATATCAACAAGGAAGGAGGCATGAGGTCGGGCCCACTTTGTGCCCTACTCTGGAGAATCTTGACCTGGTGCACCGGGAAGCAAGTGACTCTGAGAGCACGACACATTCCCGGCCACTTAAATGTAGTGGCAGACAAACTGTCCAGATTAGGTCAGACCATCCAAACCGAATGGTCCCTCCTGCCAGAAATCTTCCAAGCCCTATGCGACAGGTGGCATCAGCCTCAAATAGATCTCTTTGCTACGAGGTTCAACAACAAGCTGCCCCTGTTTGTATCACCGGTTCTGGACCCCAGGGCCACTGCAGTGGATGCACTCAGTTTGTCATGGGAAGATCTGGACGCATACGCCTTCCCACCGACAGCCATATTGGGCAAAGTGGTGGAGAAGGTGCAAGACTCCCCATACCGGAGGCTGATCATTATTGCCCCGGGGTGGCCCAACATGACATGGTTTTGGGACCTAGTGGAAATGTCCAGCCAGATCCCATTGCTTCTGCCTCAATTGCCAAACCTACTGACTCAGCCCTTCAATCAGACCCCTCACAGGAGTCTGACAAACCTAAATCTCCATGCATGGCTCCTAGAGCCACAGCTATCAAGGAGCAGGGTTTCTCTGAGGCGGTGGCAACAAGAATTGAGGCTCCTCAAAGAGGATCAACCAGATCCGTCTATGAGGCAAAGTGGGCCATTTTTACAAAGTGGTGCCTCACAAATCAGGTGGACTTCAGGACACCTCCTGTAAAGTCAGTTGCTGATTTCCTCATGTACCTTTTTGAGGAAAGGAAATTGCAGCCCAGCACCATTGATGGCTACAGGTCTGCCATTGCTGATAAATTGGGAAGCTCAACTCTCAACATCAGCAAAGATGAAAACCTCACCCGTCTCTTGGATAGCTTCCACAGAGACAGACCCAAGGGCAGAAGAGGTATCCCCTCCTGGAACCTATCTCTGGTTTTACACCAGTTAACAAAGGCTCCCTTTGAGCCAATTAGGGAGGCCTCCTTGAAGCACTTGACCTTCAAGACAGTTTTCCTCTTAGCCCTGGGATCAGGCAAACGCAGAAGTGAGATTCATGCTTGGCAACATAAGAACATCAGACACCAGTCTGATTGGACTAAAATATCCCTGTACCCGTCTCCCAGCTTCCTCTCCAAAAATCAGCTGGCTAAAGAGGGTCCAGACAGTGTGGCCCCAGTGGTTATTCCAGCCCTGGCCCCAACTCTGGATAGGTCCCTCAAGTCTGACAGGTCCCTCCGTCCGGTTAGAGCCTTGCGTTACTATTTGGACAGGACTTCAGACTTCAGGCAGAATAAGGAGTTGGTTTTTGTCTCCTTCAAAAAAGGCTTTGACAAGGACATCTCACCTGCCACTATCTCCTCTTGGATCAAACAAACTGTGATCCTATGTTATGAGCTCTCAGACCAGGAGGCCCACAAGTTACATCAGGTTAAAGCCCATGATGTCAGGGCCTTCGCTGCTTCAAAGGCCTTCCAATCGGGGGTCCCTTTGGAACAGATATTATCGGCATGCCACTGGAAGTCACATAACACCTTCACCCAATTCTATTTGAAGGATGTGGCATGGGCTGATTCTGAGCGTTACCACCTGGGACCTGTAGTGGCTGCTCAGCAGATCCACAAATAACCCAGGCCAGAGAGGAGTTTTGTACATATGTATATAGTGTATATATAGTTAAGAAGCATCAAAAAAAAAAAAAAAAAAACCTCAGACGTGCTTCCTTCGGGAGGTTTATTTCTTGGGACTGAACTCATCCCTCTCTTCCCCTACCTCAGAGCAGGTCTGTAAAAAAGGGGGGGGGGGGGGGGGGGAGGCGAGTCGGTTGGGACCGTTTAACCGGTTTCTGTTGACCGACCATAGCCTTAAGGGTCTTGATAATCTTAGATCAACCCAGGCTTAAAGTTGTTAGTTATTTTCTGAGTTTGCATAAGTCCCTAGTACCTTACCCGCTGACCAAGCGGTAGTTATTCAGCATATTGTCCATTGGATAGGATGTATTAACGCAATAAAATTGCAAATTTAATAAATAAATTAAATTTTTATAAGTTAATACCCTATCCAATGGACACGCAAGACCCTCCCACCGACCCCGCTATCAGTTTACTAGGGGCCTAATAGGTTTAGACAACGAAAAAGATGCTATGACGTCAGCTTGTCTAGACAGGAAGGAAGTACGACACGCCACCTGGTGAGTGCAGTGTGAGGACCGGTCAGCCGGTGGAAACACAGGACGTCTTTTTCTGACGTTTGGCGGGCTGGTCTGCGCCGACCGGTTTAGCATATTGTCCATTGGATAGGGTATTAACTTATAAAAATTTAATTTATTTATTAAATTTGCAATTTCAGTTGTAGAGTGTATCATAAGATATAAGATGTAAAGTTATTTGCTTGAAAGTTGAGGGTTCCCTAAAATGGGGGAGGCTATGAGAAATGTACCTTTATTAAAGGAGTGAAATTTCTAAGGAAGAAACTTAGTTATAAAGTCATCTTTATCAGAAGAAAGCTTACTGAAACCAGGATTTATTTTTTTTTTTTTTTTAATTTTTATTTATTTTTTTTTTTTTTTTTTTTGTGACGAAAATCCAATTCAGTTTCACTTAGGCTTAGGTACAGGTTTTATTTTCAAGAAGAAATAAAGTCTGTGAATGTTTTTATCTCCATTTTGCAGAAGTTGCGAAAGTGAATGATGAGAAATTCAAGAAGATGAAGGACATTTATCAGAAATTGAGAGAAGAACACGTGAATCTGTTGAGAAGTGTGAGTTAATACTTTCCTCTGTCTTGAGCCTTACTTTACATCTAATTTACTGTCGGGCTCGTACTTTTATAGAGCATAACCTTTCCACCAGAACATTCTTAGGTAAAGAGACAGAAGCATCGTTTAAAATGTATTGAACCATGGAATATAAGTTGGTGTTAAGCCAGAGATGTCGTCAACACAAACTACAAAATAAACAATCCACATGCATGAAAGTTATCTGAATAGGAATTTCGAAAGATGACAGTTAATTTGTGGTGCTGTGAAATCATTCAGAGTTTTTGTGTTTGATGTTTGGTATCTTTGCAGATTGGCTGACTTTTATCAGACACTTTCAAAATTAGCAAAAGGGACAGAAGTCTACCGTAAAATCTTGTAACTACTACTAACTCTGACTACTGTTGTATGTTAATATATGGTTCAAAATAAATATCTGTAAGAATTTGGGGGAAAAAATTTCACCACATTCTCAATAGAACATATGTTTTAGAGTTGGGCAAAAATAGCATATTTTGATCTGTTGTTGGCGATTTGATAACATTTGCAGAATCCAGATTTAAAACATTTGAATGAAACTTTGTTTTTAGGGACAGATTTCTGCTGTAATATTAAGCTTCTAAAAAGATCATTGCAGCAGTGCACAGGATTTTTCAGAACACAGATATGGTGATGATAATGATCAAAAAATAATTTAAACAAAAATTCCTCTGAATGAATTTAAACCATTCAGACGGGTGGTATTTATAAAATTATATATTTGGTCAAGTAGTACTTTGCAACTATTATTGTCTTACTTATTGAGACAAGGATTCAGATCCTGCTTTTCTGGTGATTTTACTGTACTGTGGCAATGCTGAAACTGTTCTAATACTAACACAGTCATCACATCTTTTGTGAAATACTCTTAAATTGTTTTAGATTAATCCAACAAATAGACAGTGCGTAAATAATTAGAAGGTTACAGCTTTCTATATGTTGTCTCAAATTTTCAGCTTTTTTTCACTTCTCTAGTTATCCTGTCTTCACAACTTGCTGTATACTTTTTGTTCATACTTCAGAATGCCAGTGCAAGGAAGGATTTGTTACAACTGGAGCAAGACAAAACAGAGACAGAAACAAAATTACAGGTAAAAAACACTGACCTTTTACCACCATTTTACTTTCACAAGTCCCCATAACACCTACCCGATTTGTAACACATGGAGGGAGGAAGGTCGCGCTCAACAAGTTATTGCTCTGACTGATCTGTTACAAATCAGCAGGACATATGACAAACCGTGTGGTTTGTCCCAAATGAAAACATTAGGTGTACAACCGAAAAGGTTGCCTAGTGACTTACTCCCTACTGCTGTGAGTCATGGGGATAACCCGGTATATATGGCCCTGACCACCCTTGTGCGGCAAACAGGGGACTCGCCCCTCTAGTGACTATACTTCTCGTGGTACAAGATCACCCAGCTATAATGATAGAGAAGAATGGATAAGATACGTCAACCATAAAAATATAAGTTGTATATCATACATATTGAATATTTCCGGCATTAGTCCGCTATGATTGTCCTCCCAACCTTCATGAATGTAAAGATAAGTTACACAACAATTAAGTTCACAATCAGGACTGCATGTTTAGGAAGTTCAAAAGGTGTAAACTTATAATGGTGAAATAGGGATATTAGCTTAAAGTCTTACATCTACTTTATTTTTGTCTACTGCAGTGGTCAGCTGGGTCAAAGGTTATGCATGTGCTTACTCCCCTCTCATCTCTGTCTTGCAGGTTTCAATAAAACTTATGATGTAAAGTGTATCAAATACTTGTCCTCTTATCACTTTATCTGATTGAAATGAACTTTGGCCTTTGTTCATAAACATGTTTACAAATCTCTCCCTTGTCTGTAAAGCTCGTAAGTGTGGATATCTTTGTTGGGAAACCTTTGCAGATGGTGCATGTGTTGTATGCAGTTTGATTCTGGCTGTTGTATTACTTTCATGGACATTTGTCTGTTTGTGTGTAAGCAGAGTTGGTTGATGGTTGGCAGTTTACAGTACAGAACCCTGACGAACTGTATGTACTGGTTTCCTCTGCCCTTCCAACTACCCGTCGTGATATGACCTGTACAGTGTTGAAAGCGACGTAAAACCCCAAATGAATAAATAAATTTTGCTTTAGAAAAGAGAGATAAGGTTCTCACATAAACTATACTTGCCTTGGTGGAGGTTTGTGTTCTCCAATTGCTCTTTAAGAGTCCAATTGTTTTATAAGAATCCTAATCGTTTACAGAGTGTAGAACAAAGCCTGTGTGAACTGAGGAGGGACAAAGAAGTGATAGTACAAAACCTGGAACAGAGTTCAGAGGAGTCCACCAAACAGAGGGCAGACGCAGCCGCACTCAGACAGAGGCTAGAGGGAGATAAAGAGGTGAGTTAGCAATTAACGTGTTAAAAGAAATTACTCAGCTAAGTGACGTGCTTACCCAATGAAGATATGATTCATGCTAGTGTTAGGAATTATCCTCAATTTTTCAGGTGACTTAATCATCCTTTTTTTGACTGATCATTGAGTTTAATGTTGTTGTATTGTCAGCCTATAAAGCCTAGTACACTTTCCAAGGTGAGTTATATGTAAATCTCTTGAAATTTGAGACAGCATGCTGTTCAGGGGAACAGAAATACTCTTGAGGTATCCAACCCCTCAATTTTAGTGTAGAAATAATCCATGAGTGATGATGGTTTTACATGGCATTTAACCATGGCACTTTTGGTAATAATTTTGGAAGCCGAAGGATTATTTCTATTCTAACATGACATCTATGCTTATTAAGCGTCCCTTGCGGGATGCTTGTTTGTGTATGGGAGACCTTCAGGCTCCGGCGGCTCCGCATTTTGTTTTCCTTATAACTCTCTAACCGTTAGGCGGATTCTTTTCAAATTTGGCAGGTTTAGGCAGTAGCCATGGGGAATTTTTTTGAATATGCTGCAGTGACATTTCAACCAATCAGAGAGGTCACATGACCAAAAATGTCTTTTTTCGATGGGGAAGCTTGTCCGGATGATAACTTGAAAGGAATTTTATCAATTCACCTGAAACTTGGCAAATACATTCATTCTATTAAAATCTGGAAATCATTAGATTTTGGCATTGATTGGTTAAGAAATAGCCGAGTAATTAATGATTAATTAATCATTACGAATTTTCCAAATAAGGAAAACACAAAAATGCTTATATCTCGAAAACCGTGCTAGATAGAGCGATTTCGACTCTTGAGGTATCCAACCCCTCAATTTTAGTGTAGAAATAATCCATGAGTGATGATGGTTTTACATGGCATTTAACCATGGCACTTTTGGTAATAATTTTGGAAGCCGAAGGATTATTTCTATTCTAACATGACATCTATGCTTATTAAGCGTCCCTTGCGGGATGCTTGTTTGTGTATGGGAGACCTTCAGGCTCCGGCGGCTCCGCATTTTGTTTTCCTTATAACTCTCTAACCGTTAGGCAGATTCTTTTCAAATTTGGCAGGTTTAGGCAGTAGCCATGGGGAATTTTTTTGAATATGCTGCAGTGACATTTCAACCAATCAGAGAGGTCACATGACCAAAAATGTCTTTTTTCGATGGGGAAGCTTGTCCGGATGATAACTTGAAAGGAATTTTATCAATTCACCTGAAACTTGGCAAATACATTCATTCTATTAAAATCTGGAAATCATTAGATTTTGGCATTGATTGGTTAAGAAATAGCCGAGTAATTAATGATTAATTAATCATTACGAATTTTCCAAATAAGGAAAACACAAAAATGCTTATATCTCGAAAACCGTGCTAGATAGAGCGATTTCGACGAAATTTTTGACCCACAGGGTATCTCTGCGGACAAGTTATCCCAATTTTCAAAAAATTTTTGTCTCGCCAAAAAATGGCGGCCATTTTGAATTTTCGAATTTTTCGCAAAAATTGCAAAACCTAAAAATGCCTATATCTCGAAAACCGTACTAGATAGAGCGATTTCGACGAAATTTTTGACCCACAGGGTATCTCTGCAGAGTAGCCATACCTGTTTTCAAAAAAATTTTTGTCTCGCCAAAAATGGCGGCCATTTTGAATTTTCGAATTTTTCGCAAAAATTGCAAAACATAAAAATGCTTATATCTCGAAAACCCTGCTAGATAGAGCGATTTCGATGAAATTTTTTACCTACAGGGTATCTCTGCAGAATAGCCATGCCAATTTTCAAAAAAATTTTATCTCGCAAATAATGGCGGCCATTTTGAATTTTCGAATTTTTCGCGAAAATTGGAAAACATAAAAATGCTTATATCTTGAAAACCGTGCTAGATGGAGCAATTTCGACGAAATTTTTACCCACAGGGTATCTCTGCAAAATAGCCATGCCAATTTTCAAAAAAATTTTCTCTCGCCAAAAATGGCAGCCATTTTGAATTTTCGAATTTTTTGCAAAAATTGCAAAACATAAAAATGCTTATATCTCGAAAACCCTGCTAGATAGAGCGATTTCGATGAAATTTTTGACCCACAGGGTATCTCTGCAGAGTAGCCATGCCAATTTTCAAAAAAAAAAAAATTCTCGCAAAAAATGGCGGCCATTTTGAATTTTCGAATTTTTGCGCAAAAATTGCAAAACATAAAAATGCTCGAAAATCTCGAAAACCGTGCTAGATAGAACGATTTTGACGAAATCTTTGATCTTCAGGGTATCTCTGCAGAGCAGCTATCCCAAAGAGCTTTCACTCGGTGAAGTTTCAGACCCATAGCTAATTACTCACCTACTCGAAATGAGTAAATGCGAATTATTATCTCCCGCCCGGCTCGCCGGAGGGAGATTATAATTTGCACTACTACAGTTACACATTTTTGGTAAATCACAAGTCCTAATGAATTTTTTTGCTCTTCAATATTTTTGGGGTTTGGTGAACTTTGGCCTACTTTTGAGTGAGTAATAGCTATTTTAGCTAATATAATTATATGGCTTATAACTCTGAAACTATTGCATTTACAGTATTTTGTTCTAATATGTTGTTCAGCTACTTTCTCCACAGCTACAACATGGTCAGTAGTTTGGAAGTGTATCTCCATAGCTAAGTGAGTAATAGCTACTTTGTCAATTTTTAATTATAACCATAATGAGTAAATTTCTTATATCTTCATAAGTATTGCAGCTACACAATTTTGTTCCAATATGTTGTTCAGCTACTTTCTCCACAGCTACAACATGGTCAGTAGTTTGCAAGTGTATCTCCATAGCTAAGTGAGTAATAGCTACTTTTTCAATTTTTAATGATAACCATAATGAGTAAATGGCTTATATCTTCAAAAGTATTGCAGCTACACAATTTTGTTCCAATATGTTGTTCGGCTACTTTCTCCTCTGCTACAACATGGTCAGTAGTTTGGAAGTGTATCTCCGTAGCTAAGTGAGTAATAGCTACTTTTTCAGTTTTTAATGATAACCATAATGAGTGAATGGCTTATATCTTCAAAAGTATTGCAGCTACACAATTTTGTTCCAATATGTTGTTCAGCTACTTTCTCCACTGCTACAACATGGCCAGTGGTTTGGAAGTGTATCTCTATAGCTAAGTGAGTAATAGCTACTTTTTCAATTTTTAATGATAACCATAATGAGTAAATTGCTTATATCTTCAAAAGTATTGCGGCTACACAATTTCTCTCAAATATGTTGTTCATGTACTTTTTTGTGAACTGTAACATATTTAAGTTTCACAACTGTTGCTCAATGTACAAGTGAGTAATGGCTACTTTATTGCTACTTTTAGTGAAAATGTGAAAAATCAGAAATATCTCTCAAACTGTAAGATATAGAGCAATTTCGAGCAAATTTTTTACCCCCAGGGTAGTACTAGAGTATCCTATTGCTAAGGGGGGAAAAGTTTGGTGAACTTTGGCCTACTTTTGAGTGAGTAATAGCGCTTTTACCTAATATAATTATATGACTTATAACTGTCAATGAGTAAATGGCTTATATCTTCAAAAGTATTGCAGCTACACAATTTTGTTCCAATATGATGTTCAGCTACTTTCTCCACAGCTACAACATGGTCAGTAATTTGGAAGTGTATCTCCATAGCTAAGTGAGTAATAGCTACTTTTTCAATTTTTAATGATAACCATAATGAGTAAATGGCTTATATCTTCAAAAGTATTGCAGCTACACAATTTCTCTCAAATATGTTGTTCATGTACTTTTTTGTGAACTGTAACATATTTAAGTTTCACAACTGTTGCTGGATGTACAAGTGAGTAATGGCTACTTTATTGCTACTTTTAGTGAAAATGTGAAAAATCAGAAATATCTCTCAAACCGTACGATATAGAGCAATTTCGAGCAAATTTTTGACCCACAGGGTAGTACTAGAGTATCCTATTGCTAAGGGGGGAAAGGTTTGGTGAACTTTGGCCTACTTTTGAGTGAGTAATAGCGCTTTTACCTAATATAATTATATGACTTTTAACTGTCAATGAGTAAATGGCTTATATCTTCAAAAGTATTGCAGCTACACAATTTTGTTCCAGTATGATGTTCAGCTACTTTCTCCACAGCTACAACATGGTCAGTAATTTGGAAGTGTATCTCCATAGCTAAGTGAGTAATAGCTACTTTTTCAATTTTTAATGATAACCATAATGAGTAAATGGCTTATATCTTCAAAAGTATTGCAGCTACACAATTTCTCTCAAATATGTTGTTCATGTACTTTTTTGTGAACTGTAACATATTTAAGTTTCACAACTGTTGCTCAATGTACAAGTGAGTAATGGCTACTTTATTGCTACTTTTAGTGAAAATGTGAAAAATCAGAAATATCTCTCAAACTGTAAGAGATAGAGAAATTTCGAGCAAATTTTTGAACCACAGGGTAGTACTAGAGTATCCTATGCTAAGGGGAAAATGGTTTGGTGAACTTTGGCCTACTTACTCACCTACTCAAAATGAGTAAATGCAAATTATCTCTAAATGTATTGCAGGTAGCCAATTTTTCTCAAATAACTCATTCACCTACTTTTGGGAGAGCTTTCACTCTGTGAAGTTTCAGACCCGTAGCTAGTTACTCACCTACTCAAAATGAGTAAATGCTAATTATGTCTAAAGGTATTGCAGATAGCCAATTTTTCTCAAATAACTCATTCATATACTTTTGGAAGAGCTTTCACTTAGTGAGGTTTCAGACCCCTAGCTAATTTCTCACCTACTCAAAATGAGTAAATGCGAATTATCTCTAAAAGTATAGAAGATAGCCAATTTTTCTCAAATAACTCATTCACCTACTTTTGCGAGAGCTTTCACTTGGTGAAGTGTCAGACCTGTAGCTAATTTCTCACCTACTCAAAATGAGTAAATGCTAAATATCTCGAAAAGTATTGCAGATAGCCAATTTTTCTCAAATAACTCATTCATTTACTTTTGGAAGAGCTTTCACATGGTGAAGTTTCAGACCCATAGCTAATTACTCGCCTACTCAAAATGAGTAAATGCGAATTATCTCTAAAAGTATTGCAGATAGCCAATTTTTCTCAAATAACTCATTCATCTACTTTTGGAAGAGCTTTCACATGGTGAAGTTTCAGACCCATAGCTAATTACTCACCTACTCAAAATGAGTAAATGCGAATTCTCTCTAAAAGTATTGCAGATAGCCAATTTTTCTCAAATAACTCATTCACCTACTTTTGGGAGAGCTTTCACTTGGTGAAGTTTCAGACCCGTAGCTAATTACTCGCCTACTCAAAATGAGTAAATGAGAATTATCTCTGAAAGTATTGCAGATAGCCAATTTTTCTCAAATAACTCATTCATCTACTTTTGGGAGAGCTTTCACTTGGTGAAGTTTCAGACCCGTAGCTAATTACTCACCTACTCAAAATGAGTAAATGCAAATTATCTCTAAAAGTATTGCAGATAGCCAATTTTTCTCAAATAACTCATTCATCTACTTTTGGATGAGCTTTCACATGGTGAAGTTTCAGACCCATAGTTAATTTCTCACCTACTCAAAATGAGTAAATGCGAATTATCTCTAAAAGTATAGGAGATAGCCAATTTTTCTCAAATAACTCATTCATCTACTTTTGGGAGAGCTTTCACTTGGTGAAGTTTCAGACCTGTAGCTAATTTCTCACCCGCTCTAAATGAGTAAATACTAATTATCTCTAAAAGTATTGCAGATAACCAATTTTTCTCAAATAACTCATTCATCTACTTTTGGAAGAGCTTTCACATTGTGAAGTTTCAGACCCGTAGCTACTTACTCGCCTACTCAAAATGAGTAAATGCGAATTCTCTCTAAAAGTATTGCAGATAGCCAATTTTTCTCAAATAACTCATTCATCTACTTTTGGAAGAGCTTTCACATGGTGAAGTTTCAGACCCATAGCTAATTACTCACCTACTCAAAATGAGTAAATGTGAATTCTCTCTAAAAGTATTGCAGATAGCCAATTTTTCTCAAATAACTCATTCACCTACTTTTGGGAGAGCTTTCACTTGGTGAAGTTTCAGACCCGTAGCTAATTACTCGCCTACTCAAAATGAGTAAATGAGAATTATCTCTGAAAGTATTGCAGATAGCCAATTTTTCTCAAATAACTCATTCATCTACTTTTGGGAGAGCTTTCACTTGGTGAAGTTTCAGACCCGTAGCTAATTACTCACCTACTCAAAATGAGTAAATGCAAATTATCTCTAAAAGTATTGCAGATAGCCAATTTTTCTCAAATAACTCATTCATCTACTTTTGGAAGAGCTTTCACATGGTGAAGTTTCAGACCCATAGCTAATTTCTCACCTACTCAAAATGAGTAAATGCGAATTATCTCTAAAAGTATAGGAGATAGCCAATTTTTCTCAAATAACTCATTCATCTACTTTTGGGAGAGCTTTCACTTGGTGAAGTTTCAGACCTGTAGCTAATTTCTCACCCGCTCTAAATGAGTAAATACTAATTATCTCTAAAAGTATTGCAGATAACCAATTTTTCTCAAATAACTCATTCATCTACTTTTGGAAGAGCTTTCACATTGTGAAGTTTCAGACCCGTAGCTACTTACTCGCCTACTCAAAATGAGTAAATGCGAATTCTCTCTAAAAGTATTGCAGATAGCCAATTTTTCTCAAATAACTCATTCATCTACTTTTGGAAGAGCTTTCACATGGCAAAGTTTCAGACCCATAGGTAATAACTCACCTACTCAAAATGAGTAACTGTGAATTATCTCTAAGAGTATTGCATATAGCTAATTTTTCTCAAATAACTCATTCACCTACTTTTGGGAGAGCTTTCACATGGTGAAGTTTCAGACCTGTAGCTAATTACTCACCTACTCAAAGTGAGTAAATGCGAATTATCTCTAAAAGTATTGCAGATAGCCAATTTTTCTCAAATAACTCATTCATGTACTTTTAGGAGAGCTTTCACTTGGTGAAGTTTCAGACCTGTAGCTAATTACTCACCTACTCAAAATGAGTAAATGCGAATTATCTCTGAAAGTATTGCAGATAGTCAATTTTTCTCAAATAACTCATTCATCTACTTTTGGAAGAGCTGTCACATGGTGAAGTTTCAGACCCATAGCTAATTACTCACCTACTCAAAATGAGTAAATGAGAATTATCTCTAAAAGTATTGCAGATAGCCAATTTTTCTGAAATAACTCATTCATCTACTTTTGAAAGAGCTTTCACATGGTGAAGTTTCAGACCCGTAGGTAATTACTCACCTACTCAAAATGAGTAAATGCTAATTATCTCTAAAAGTATTGTGGGTACCCAATTTTTATCAAATAACTCATTCATCTACTTTTGGAAGAGCTTTCACATGGTGAAGTTCCAAACCTGTAGGTAATTACTCACCTACTCAAAATGAGTAAATGCGAATTATCTCTAAAAGTATTGCAGATAGCCAGTATTTTTCAAATAACTCACTTCACCTATATTTTGGGAGAACTTTCAATTAGTGAATTTTCAGATCCATATCTAATTACTCACCTACTCAAAATGAGTAATTGCCTATTATCACTAAAAGTATTGCAGATAGCCAGTATTTCTCAAATAACTCATTCACCTACATTTTGGAGATATTTCACATGCTAAAGTTTTTTTATGAATTATTAAAATAATTTTTAATGCATTAAAATTAATGAAATCATGCACTAAATCGATTATAACTTGAAAAGTATTGTATTTAGAGCATTTTGTTAAAATATGTTATTCACCTACTTTTTCCCACAGCAACAACATGGTGAGTAACTTGGGTGTCTATCTCAATAGATAAGTGAGTAATAGCTTCTTTTGGATTTTTCACTAACTTCCATCATGAGTGAAATCACTTGTAACTTGAAAACTATTGCATTTAGACCTTCAGGGTAGTACAAAAGTGTCCTATGCAAAGGGGAAAGATTTCAATTTTCGCCACTTTTGGCGGCCATCTTGGATTTTAGCGGAAAAAAATGAAAAAGTGTGAATATCTTGAAAACCATAAGAGATAGAGCGATTTCGAGCGAATTTTTGACCTGCAAGGTAGTAC
Organism: Sabellastarte sp. h YS-2021; assembly: GCA_964017235.1. Classification (NCBI taxonomy): domain Eukaryota; kingdom Metazoa; phylum Annelida; class Polychaeta; order Sabellida; family Sabellidae; genus Sabellastarte; species Sabellastarte sp. h YS-2021. The sequence goes on from OZ024933.1 coordinate 17,158,087, forward strand.
AAGAATGTCCTGTGCAAAACACAAAAATGCTTATATCTCGAAAACCGTGCTAGATGGAGCGAACTCAACAAAATTTTTGACCTGCTGGGTATCTCTGCAGAGTAGCCATGCCAATTTTCAAAATATTTTTGTCTCACCAAATATAGCGGACATTTTGAATTTTCGAATTTTTTGCAAAACACAAAAATGCTTATATCTTGAAAACCGTGCTAGATAGAGAAGACTGCGCTGACTTTGGTTGCCACAACAGTATAAGGCTAGAAACGAAGCATTTTCTTAATACTTTAGCACTCACCTTTATATCCTTTTCGGGACGCTTTGTTTTTGCTATGCAAAAACATTATCTTTTTTTTTGCGAGCGATCCTCTAGTTTAAGAGAATTTTTTTCCTGTTTTTAAATTTTTACAAGGAATAAATTGTTTCACGTAGGTTTATTTACATTAAGGTGACCTTAGCAACCGGCTATTCCATCCATTGTACCTTGAAACTGCAGATTTAAAATTTTCTGATACAGGAATATTTAATATAAATATAATATTTTATAGTTAATATTCAATGAATATTTAATATTCAATAAAATATAAATAGAAACAACATAGCAACATTACTACTAAAACCCAATGACAAAATATGTACGCATTATGGAAGGACAGTGCGATTGTTGTCAGATAAATGTGTCCACATAGAACTAAAACTCGTTTCTACGCAAATCGTCATGTTAGTATGAAGGGCAATGTTCCTGAAAGGCAAAGTTCCATACATACACTCTTGAGTCACTTCATGCCTAAAAACCTAGAAGAACCAGCCGTATGGGCTACTAGGCCCTAAAAATTACCTTGTACAAATAATAGGATAATAAATTATTAACAGTTTATGGCAGTTTAAAATTAATTAATTTTATTCATTATAAATACCTGGAAATCAATCAGGCAGTTTTGCGAGATATTGTTGTGGTGTCTTATTAGATAAAGTTGGATCAATGCTCGTGTAAATACCTCAAAATCTCTATTCAAAGACATTTCATGAAAAATATATGTTTTTTCCTGCAATATTGTCATAAATTTATGATCACTTTTGATATCTGATTTGAAAGTAAAACTAGTTTAAGGTAGGTTACCAAGGATGAAGTAATTGTCTTATGATGCATATTACAGTGCAAAACAATATTTCCACATCAAATAAAATATAAAGCAAATTTAGAGTTTGATATTGAATTTACATTTTTGTACACTGTTTACTTTTTCAGAGATTGGTAAAAGCTTCTTAACATCTCTTGCATGTGTTCTGTGTTTTATTGTTTAGGAATATTTGTGTTGTTTGTTTTCCCAATCATTACGTCCTTAATTGAACATGTGATGCGAATAGAAACAGGAGTCAAAAGTGTTACAGTCAGTATTATTTTCGTAAAACTAATGTGTTTTAGTAATATTTAGCAACCAGTAATCAATAACATCAATATTTTGGATTTTTGATGACATCTCCACATTAGAGGAATGATGCCTGTTTGTTGTTTAGATTAGAAAGCATGTTTAACTTAGTTTCTTCTCCAATTTAATGTTATGGCTTGAACATTACCACAAGTGGCAGGCTAAAGAACCTCAGGGACATTGACTCAGGGACATAGGGGAATGTCAATTACTAGAGGGTTTGGACCGTCAACTAATCAGTTAGCTGTTTCCGATATATAGTACTTGTGGAGAGAGAGGAAATACCAAAAACGTCATTTGCCCATGCCCCCCGGATGTAAATATTATAAACAATTGGGCAGATCTTGAGTCACATGAAAAGAAAATTCATTCAAATTATCGCATAATTTCCAAATAAAGTGTATATCTTTTATATTTAACATAATAAATAGATAAAATACTTTAAATTGCTACCGTTTTCAATTGTAACTGCAAATATTAAATCAGTTAGTACGGTTAACCATTTCAGCTTTAGCAGTTGGGCCCGGTCTAAACTGACTCGGTAGCGCTTTGGGTCTTATAGTGCAAGGAGACATTGCGATGAGTATAAATACATAATACAAAAAATGTAAATAGTAAATATTTGACCTTGTTTCACCCCGCAGTATGGCAGTTCATATTTCAGCTACTGAAGTGAGCTTTGAAAATCTAATTTAATCTGATATAACCTAATCATACTTTTATAGCACTTAATTTCTGTTCCGGGATATTCTAAGACACATAAAACAGATGTTTACAGTGTGCATTATTTTCCAAAAGAATTAATTAAATGGCAGTTTTTTTGCCATGTTTTGCACTCAAATTTGACCAGTAAGTCTGTACTTTATAAATTCACGTGAATTAACTAATCTATGTTGCAGAATAACAATTTCAATTCTTTTAGTGACATTAGGCTTGAAATATATACATGCATATGGACTGTACTACTCAGATATCTTTTGGCAACAATTGTGATGTTTTTAACTCTAAAGTGTGGGTACTCGAACTAGAGCATCATGACATAAGCAGTTTTCTTTCAGTTAGCTATAATCTGATTATGTTGTTTTTATATAATTGTTAAATTATTACCAATTGTAATTCCTGTCTGTTTTTACCTTTCTAAAGAAATATACAAAAAAAATGTATAAAATTATCCAACTTTGTAAATAATAATGGTTGTTTACTAACGAATACAGGTTAGTTACTTACACTAAGAAGTTAAATAGAGTGGGTGTTTGTAGAGGACACTTACTTGTTAAATAATATAGTTTTTATTGTGTTAATACATCTTACCTAACAGACTCCAGCATATGCCCGACGCAATTCGGTCCCGCCAAACACCAGAAAAAGACGTTTTGAGTAGAACTCTCAGTCGGGACCGGTATTGTCTTCCATTCACTAGATGGCAAATGCGTCCCTCACTCACCAGGTGTCCTCCGTGTGACGTCATCTTTTTATTGCGTTAATACATCCTATCCAATGGACAATTGCTTATCCGGTCGGCGCGGACCGGCCCGCCAAACGTCAGAAAAAGACGTCCTGTGTCTCCACCGGCTAGGCCGGCCCAGTACTGTGCACTCACCAGATGGCGTGTCGTACTTCCTTCCTGTCTAGACAGAGTGACGTCAGCATCTTTTTCGTTTGGCGCGTGACTGTGCACAAGGAAAATTTTACTCTGCCAGATTTTTTGATTTGTATAGCGGACATTTTATTTTAGTGATATTCTTTCTACATATTTATTCTGTATCAACATCATGGCTTCTCCTGGCCAGCGTAGAGGGAAATGTGGGCACGCCATGGCCCTTTTTGACACACATACACATTGTGCACAATGCAGAGAGAAGGGTAAGGGACAAGATTTCTGTGTTGAAAACCCCACTTCTGCGGATAAGTGTCCTATTTGCATCACTTTCACATCTGATCAACGCCTTCAACTTGCAACTCCTGCTTATAAAATTAAGAAGGAAAAACGGGAAGCTAAAGCAGCTGATTCTACTCCGTCTAAAGATGAAGAACTTGTGGATCCGACCAGTGTGGCCGTTATTGGGGCTGTGGATAATCAAGGACTTCTGTTTCCGCCCCTCCACCAGATAAAAAGCCTAAAAAAGAAAGTAAGAAGGACACTAAGAAGGTGAAATCTCCCTCTAGCACGGCTTCTACCAGTCAACCGACCACTGAGGATCGTTTTAATGATCTAGACAACAAATGGTCTGAACGCTTTAGTCGTTTAGAAGCCCTCATTCTGGCCAAGAGTTTTGAACCCTCTTTTACTTCAGATGTCAAAGTGGCTCCGTCCCACTCACCTCCACAGACTCCCAATATCACTGAACCTTTCATCAGACCTTCAACATCGCTTCCTGGATCTGGCTTCTCTGCTGAAAAGCATCAGCCGACCAGTAAAGCAATCACCAGCTCACAGACATCTTCAAATCAGTTTACTTGTACGGGCTTCTCTGCTTCCAAGCATCAGCCGGCCAGTCAAACTAAGAGCAGCCGACCGGCTTCCACTGTTAAGTTTACTGGACAGGGCTCCTCTGCGACCCCGCATCAGCCTGCCAGTCAAACTAAATCCCACCGACCTACCCCTGTGGATTATGGTACCGACCCTCAAGTAACTCACCGACCTCTTGCTACCGACCGGTCACTGTCCTCTGATCCGGCTGACACAGGCTCACCGGCTCTACATCAAACCAGACGGGATAGTGTCTCTAGCCTGTCCTCAGAGGCTGCTAGCTTGTCAGACCAACCCCCCCTTGACTTGTTCGCCGAAGAAGAAGGGGAACTCTCTGAGGATCCGGACCAGTCTGTCACCGACCAAGATCAGCCAGTGTCGGAGGAACAAAACTACAGAGACACCATGCAGGGCATACGTTCATTTATGGCTTGGTCTAACATCCCTGAAATAGACAACCCTACCAGTACTTCTGAAGATAACCCTTTCGCAGGGCCAAAGACTGCTCCTCCAGGCAAAGTATCAGTAAAAATGCCTACGGAAGATTGGTTGTGCTGCAAGCTGGCCATGTTAAACCTCACACTAGTGGAGGGCTACCCTACCCGTGGATCTGAGCCCGGTGGCTTAGCCAAAGATGTCTTCCTCAGGCCGGCTAAGTCGCAATCTAGATGGTACGGGCTACACACAGAACCTACAACCAACCCGTCTCAAATTTCACACTGGTCTACCGACGCTTCAAAACTAAACAGCAGCTATGGCCGGATAGCGAAGTACACAGGACTTTCTTCTACCCCACCAGCTTCTCGTAGAATCTCACAGGAGACCTTACGTAGGTGGGAGAGGTCAGCTAGGGAGGCATCCGTCATATGCAACCAGACTGCAAGTTTTAATAGGTGCTTGTTTAAAGTACAACAGCAGATGAAAGATCAGTTAAAGGTTGTTAGATCAGAAAATAAAGGCAAGGGTTCCGCTAACTTCACTGCAGCAGCTGATGAACTGAATTATCTCATAGACTTTAATTCCAGCATTTCTCAGGCTGCAGCAAAAGCCATGGAGCATTTATCAGACTTCGTCTTCGTGTCCATGGGAAACCTTACCCTTGTACGCAGGGATGCTTACCTCAGCCATCTCAGGACCGGAATCAAGCCAGACACTTTGACAGCCTTGAGATCCGCGCCTCTACACATTGCCACCTTATTCCCTGAAGCTGTGGTCAAGCGGGCTGAAGAAGACATAGCCCAGTTTGAATCTAAAGGCCACTCAACCTCGTCTCACCACAAGGGTCGGTACCATCCGTATGAAAGGCAGGACAGGAAAGCAAGCTATAAAGATTCCAGGTCGGATAAACCAGCATGGAAGACAATTGGCAAGAGAAACTCCAAGAGAGGCAGAGGCCGTGCTTCCACCTACTCATCCCGACCGGCCAAGGGCCAGCAGTCATATAAATGACAATTACTCTGTTACACAAGCCAATGTAAGACTGCTGGCCCGGAGCCCACAGACACTAGAAACTTTAAATGTAAAACAGCTGTTGCTTCTCATGTTCCTTCTGCGTCCGGGCACTCACAAAAGAAAGAGTTAAGTCCCGGACAGGCAGAGTGTTACCCAAAGAATTGGTTATTAAAATCTGTGAAAAGTGTTTCTTGTGTCACTCAATTGTCTTGTGTCCAACTTGTAGAAAGTGTCAAAAATGCTGCCTTAAATCTTCCTGTAGGAGCGAGACTTCAAAACTTCTGGACAGTGTGGTCACAAATGGGTGCCGGTCCCAAGGTAGTTCAAATCCTAAAACAGGGCTATACCCTTCCCTTCCAAAACCGACCCAAACTTTCAAGGTTTCCCACAGTCGTAAGCAGCTATGCCAATCTTCACAGGAACAGCTACCTGTTAGAAGCATTGCAGCAGCTTATCGACAAAAATGCTGTAGAACGGGTCCACAATCAAACATCTCTAGGGTTTTTCAACCGGCTCTTTTTGGTTCCCAAACCGAACAACAAATGGAGGCCCATTTTAGACCTAAGCAAACTGAATCTCTTTCTCAAAACGGAGAAATTCAGAATGGAAACACCGGAAACCATCCGGACATCCCTTCAGCAGGGGGAGTGGGTAACATCAGTAGACTTCAAGGATGCCTACTTCCACATACCCATACAGGAACAGTCCAGGAAATATCTCAGGTTCCATGTCCAAGGTCAGACATACCAATTCAAGGCTCTTCCCTTTGGCCTGTCCACAGCTCCCATGGAGTTCACAGTGGTAGCCAAGGAGGTGAAGTTGATGGCCGGTCACAAGGGTATAAGAATCCACCAGTACCTAGACGACTGGTTGGTAAGGGCCAAATCCCACTCAATTTGCTTGCACAATACACAAACCCTAGTCAGAATATGTCAGAAACTAGGTTGGTTAGTGAACTTAGAAAAGTCGGAACTGGAGCCGAAACAAGTCTTCAACTTTGTAGGTTACCAGTTCGACCTCAGATCCGGCCGGGTCAGACCGACAGTCCGGCCCGGCAGTTCATGTCCTTAATAGGCCTACTAACGGCCACAGAGAAACAAGTTCATCTAGGCCGACTACACATGAGACCCATACAGTGGCATCTCAAAAACAATTGGAGAGTACCGGAATCCTTGGAGAAGATCATTCCTCTACCCAGATCCCTGCACCCACACTTACAATGGTGGCTAGACGAAAGCAATGTGCTTCAAGGTCAACCATTACACCCCATAAAGCATGCTCTGCAAATGTTTACAGACGCATCAAAAGAAGGTTGGGGCGCTCATTTAAACGAGCTCACTGCAAGGGGTTCCTGGTCAGTTCCGGAAAGCAAACTGCACATAAATTACTTGGAACTGAAAGCAGTCTTTTTGGCTCTCAAAGAGTTCCAAGATCTCTGCACCGACAAAATAGTCCTAGTGGCCACAGACAATACAACAGTGGTGGCCTACATAAACAAAGAAGGAGGCATGAGGTCGGGTCCTCTGTGTGCCCTTCTATGGAGAATCTTGACTTGGTGTTCCCAAAGACAAGTGACTCTAAAAGCCCGACATATCCCAGGCCATCTAAATGTGATAGCAGACAAACTATTCAGGCTGGGTCAGACCATCCAAACAGAGTGGTCCCTCCTTCCGGAAGTTTTTCAACAATTATGCAATCAATGGCACCGGCCTCAAATAGACCTATTTGCCACATTTATTTGCATATTGGGCAAGGTGGTGGAGAAGCTACTGGACTCCCCGTGCAAGAGACTAATTCTGATTGCCCCGGGTTGGCCCAACATGCCTTGGTTTTGGGACTTAGTGACCATGTCCAGTCAGGTCCCTCTCAGCCTACCCAACCTGCCCAGGCTGCTAACACAGCCCTTCAATCAGATCCCGCACAGAAATCTGACAAACCTAAATCTCCATGCCTGGCTCCTAGAGCCTCAAAAATCAAAGAACAGGGCTTCTCTGAGGCAGTGGCAGCAAGAATTGAGGCTCCTCAAAGAGGATCAACTAGATCAGTCTATGAGGCAAAGTGGACCATTTTTACAAAGTGGTGCGACGCTAATCAGGTGGACTTCAGGTCACCACCTGTAAATTCGGTGGCTGACTTCCTAATGCACCTCTTTGAGGACAAGAAGTTACAGCCCAGCACCATTGATGGATACAGGTCTGCCATCGCTGATAAACTGGAAAACACAACAGTCAATATCAGCAAAGATGATAATCTCACTCGTCTCTTGGAAAGTTTCCATAGAGATAGACCCAAAGGGCGGAGAGGGATTCCTTCCTGGAACCTTTCGTTGGTGCTACACCAACTGACAAAGGCTCCTTTTGAACCTCTCAGGGAAGCATTCTTGAAGCACCTTACCTTCAAAACTGTCTTCCTTTTAGCCCTGGGCTCTGGCAAAAGAAGGAGTGAGATCCATGCATGGCAGCACAAAAACATCAGACACCAGTCCGACTGGACTAAGGTGTCTTTGTTCCCATCTCCCAGCTTTCTTTCCAAGAACCAGCTGGCCAAAGAGGGTCCGGAAAGTGTAGCCCCAGTGGTCATACCAGCACTGGCTCCTACTCTGGATAAATCCCTCAAGTCTGACAGATCCCTTTGTCCAGTCAGAGCCTTGCGCTATTATTTGGACAGGACTTCAGACCTCAGGCAGCACAAAGAGTTAGTCTTTGTCTCCTTCAAGAAAGGTTTCGACAAAGACATCTCTCCTGCCACTATCTCCTCATGGATCAAGCAAACTGTGATGCTATGCTATGAGCTCTCTGATCAACAGGCCCACACCCTACATCAAGTCAAAGCTCATGATGTGAGGGCCTTTGCTGCTTCTAAGGCCTTCCAGTCTGGAGTCTCCTTAGAGCAGATCTTATCAGCCTGCCACTGGAAATCTCATAACACCTTCACCCAATTTTTTCTGAATGATGTGGCTTGGGCAGACTCAGAGCTCTATCACCTGGGTCCTGTTGTGGCTGCCCAGCAGATCCACCAACAGGCGAGGAATTAGAGGAGACCTGTATATATGTAAATAGTACTACATCTTTGTATATATTGCACCTATATTCAAGCAAAAAAAAAAATAAAATAAAATAATAATAATTATGTCCACCCCCCTGGGGGGTGGATATATTATTTTTGCTTTTTTCGCCGTCCGATGTCCGTTGTCCGATGTCCGTTGTCCGATGTCCGATGTCCGGCGTCCGATGTCCGGCGTCATGCATGGTTTCCGCTCATTTAAAGGAAAAGTATTAGAGCTATTGTCACCAAATTTGGTATGCAGGCTTATTGGGTCAGTAGCTTGCTTGGGATTGCTTTTGGCTGTTATACCTCTTTTGCTTACTGAGTAATACTTAAGTACAGCTATTTTCAGTACCCATTGGTTTCCGTGCATTTAAGCCAAAATAATTAAAGATATTTTACTACAATTTTGAATACAAGATTGTTATGTCCATAGCTCGCTTGGTATTGCATTTGGGACTGATAGCTTTGTCAGTACATGAGTAATAGCCATTTAGGTACTTCATTGTGTATTTTCAGTACTACTTTTGAGTAATTTGCTTCTATCTCCTTAACCGTGCGAGATAGAGCGATTTCGGCAAAATTTTCGACCCACAGGGTATCTGAGGAGTGTACTCTTTGCAATTTTCAAAAAATTTTCCCCTCCCCAAAAATGGCGGCCATTTTGAATTTTCGAATTTTTGCCAAAAATGGCAAAACACTAATTTGCTTCTATCTCCTTAACCGTGCGAGATAGAGCGATTTCGGCGAAATTTTCGACCCACAGGGTATCTAAGGAGTGTACTCTTTGCAATTTTCAAAAAATTTTCCCCTCCCCAAAAATGGCGGCCATTTTGAATTTTCGAATTTTTGCCAAAAATGGCAAAACACAAATTTGCTTCTATCTCCTTAACCGTGCGAGATAGAGCGATTTCGTCGAAATTTTCAACCCACAGGGTATCTAAGGAATGTAATATTTGCAATTTTCAAAAAATTTTCCCCTCCCCAAAAATGGCGGCCATTTTAAATTTTCGAATTTTTGCCAAAAATGGCAAAACACAAATTTGCTTCTATCTCCTTAACCGTGCGAGATAGAGCGATTTCGTCAAAATTTTCGACCCACAGGGTATCTGAGGAGTGTACTCTTTGCAATTTTCAAAAAAATTTCCCCTCCCCAAAAATGACGGCCATTTTGAATTTTCGAATTTTTGCCAAAAATGGCAAAACACTAATTTGCTTCTATCTCCTTAACCGTGCGAGATAGAGCGATTTCGGCAAAATTTTCGACCCATAGGGTATCTAAGGAGTGTACTCTTTGCAATTTTCAAAAAATTTTCCCCTCCCTAAAAATGGCGGCCATTTTGAATTTTCGAATTTTTGCCAAAAATGGCAAAACACAAATTTGCTTCTATCTCCTTAACCGTGCGAGATAGAGCGATTTCGTCGAAATTTTCGACCCACAGGGTATCTAAGGAATGTAATATTTGCAATTTTCAAAAAATTTTCCCCTCCCCAAAAAATGGCAAAAAACAAATTTGCTTCTATCTCCTTAACCGTGCGAGATAGAGCGATTTCGTCGAAATTTTCGACCCACAGGGTATCTAAGGAATGTAATATTTGCAATTTTCAAAAAATTTTCCCCTCCCCAAAAATGGCGGCCATTTTGAATTTTCGAATTTTTGCCAAAAATGGCAAAACACAAATTTGCTTCTATCTCCTTAACCGTGCGAGATAGAGCGATTTCGTCGAAATTTTCGACCCACAGGGTATCTAAAGAATGCAATCTTTGCAATTTTCCCAAAATTTTCCCCTCCCCAAAAATGGCGGCCATTTTGAATTTTCGAATTTTTGCCAAAAATGGCAAAACACTAATTTGCTTCTATCTCCTTAACCGTGCGAGATAGAGCGATTTCGGCAAAATTTTCGACGCACAGGGTATCTAAGCAATGCAATCTTTGCAATTTTCAAAAAAATTTCCCCTCCCCAAAAATGGCGGCCATTTTGAATTTTCGAAGTTTTGCCAAAAATGGCAAAACACAAATTTCCCTCTATCTCCTTAACCATGCGAGATAGAGCGATTTCGTCCAAATTTTCGACCCACAGGGTATCTAAGGAATGCAATCTTTGCAATTTTCCCAAAATTTTCCCCTCCCCCAAAAATGGCGGCCATTTTGAATTTTCGAATTTTTTTACCAAAAATGGCAAAACACAAATTTGCTTCTATCTCCTTAACCGTGCGAGATAGAGCGATTTCGTCAAAATTTTCGACCCACAGGGTATCTGAGCATTGTTCTCTTGGTAATTAAAAAAAAAATTTCCCCTCCCCAAAAATGGCGGCCATTTTGAATTTTCGAATTTTTGCCAAAAATGGCAAAACACTAATTTGCTTCTATCTCCTTAACCGTGCGAGATAGAGTGATTTCGTCAAAATTTTCGACGCACAGGGTATCTAAGCAATGCAATCTTTGCAATTTTGAAAAAATTTTCCCCTCCCCAAAAATGGCGGCCATTTTGAATTTTCGAAGTTTTGCCAAAAATGGCAAAACACAAATTTCCTTCTATCTCCTTAACCATGCGAGATAGAGCGATTTCGTCAAAATTTTCGACCCACAGATATTTGAGCATTGTATTCTTGGGAATTTAAAAAAAAAATTTCCCCTCCCCTAAAATGGCGGCCATTTTGAATTTTCAAAGTTTTGCCAAAAATGGCAAAACACAAATTTGCTTCTATCTCCTTAACCATGCGAGATAGAGCGATTTCGTCGAAATTTTTCAACCCACAGGGTATCTAAGGAATGTAATATTTGCAATTTTCAAAAAATTTTCCCCTCCCCAAAAATGGCAGCCATTTTGAATTTTCGAATTTTTGCCCAAAATGGAAAAACACAAACTGGCCTTAACCGTGCAAAATAGAGTTATTTTGTTGAAATTTTCGACCCATAGGGTATCTAAGAAATGTACTCTTGGCAATTTTCAAAAAAATTTCCTTTTCCCAAAAATGGCGGCCATTTTGAATTTTCAAATTTTTGCCAAAAATAGAAAAACAGGAATTTGCTTCTATCTTCTTAACCGTGCAAGATAGAGTGATTTCGTCAAAATTTTCAACCCAACCAATGCAAAAAGGCATGAAGCTGAAATAATTTACATCTACACTAACAAATATTTAAGCATCATTGATATATTTTACAAATGAAACAGGGTCTTGTAAGACTACTGTACAATTTGGGCAAAAGGTTCATGGGTGGACATTACACATGATAATGTGTGTTCTTCTATGCTATCCTGTTTCTATTCGCATCTACTATCAACAGGGCGGCCTATTTCTAGTTCTGGACGTACTTCCACTGGGAGGATTACCTCTATGGGACTGAACTCATCCCTCTCTTCCCCTACCTCAGAGCAGGTCTGCTTTAAAAAAGGGGAGGGGGGGGGGCAAGGTCGACTGACGGTTCAACCTCTTGTAACCGGATGATGATATTCGACCATAGCCTCAAGGGTTACCGACCACAAGGTCTTCCCAGGTTTAAAAGAAATGGTTCATTATTCAACATGAGTTAACCTAGTCCCTAGTAACTTACCCGCCTACCAAGCGGTAGTTATTCAGCAATTGTCCAATGGATAGGATGTATTAACGCAATAAAATTGCAAATTTAAGAAGTAAATTAAATTTTTATAAGTTAATACCCTATCCAATGGACACACAAGACCCTCCCACCGACCCCGCTATCAGCTTACTAGGGGTCTAATAGGTTTAGACAACAAAAAAGATGCTATGACATCACTCTGTGTAGACAGGAAGGAAGTACGACACGCCATCTGGCGAGTGCACAGTACTGGGCCGGCCTAGCCGGTGGAGACACAGGACGTCTTTTTCTGACGTTTGGCGGGCCGGTCCGCGCCGACCGGATAAGCAATTGTCCATTGGATAGGGTATTAACTTATAAAAATTTAATTTACTTCTTAAATTTGCAATTTTGTTTGGCACAAATTCTTCAAGTGCAAACAAATTTCACAGTCTTACAACTATTACGTTTTTCTACGGATATGTTACCTATTGGAATATTATTTCTTTGCAAAAGTGTGAAATTTAAGTTCATAAATCATGATGGCGTCTACTTCCGGCCAAAAATCAGGAGTTTGTGGCCACGCTATGGCATCTTTTGATCCACACGACTGGTGTGCAAGATGTAGGGAGAAGGTAATAGGGTCGGACCCTTGTGTACGTGGTGAGGAGCCATGCAAGTTCTGTGTTGTCCTTACTCTGGAACAAATACTTAAACTTACTATTCCCAAATATAAAATTAGAAAGGAAAAGGAAGGCGGAAGCTAGTAAAGATACTGAACTGGTAGATCCACAGGACATTTCTGTCATTAAAGCTGTGTCACCATTGAAGAATTGTCCCTCTTCTGCACGGGTGAGTGCTTCTGTTAATTCTGCTGCGGTTTCAAGTCTTAGTGACCTTGACAAACATTTAGACAACCTGCAAGATGAATGGGCAACTCTCTTTGCAAGGAATGAAGCTTTAACTCTCGAGTTAAAGCACCGGTTCACAAGGCTAGATCCCCGGTTGCTTCTGTTTCCAAAATGCCATTTTTTTATCCTTTCGTTTCTGACCGGTCTGGTCCGGATCAGGTCCCGGAAGATAGACAGGACTTTAAGATGAAATCCCCTCTTGAAAATCTGTATGGAGAATCCAATTTGGAATGTGAACCATTATTTTCTACCACTTCCAGTCCCCCTGCCAGTTCGGCAGCCAGACCGGAAGTAGATGACAGGGAAGATATCAGTGAGGGAGAATTGATTACTGATTCTGATACAGAGCTGTCTCCAGATCAGGACATTATTCAAACTGAGGACCAGTCTTATAGAAAGACAGTAAGAGGTGTTAGATCTTACATGGGGTGGGACTTTATCCCAGACCTTGAGTCTTCTGCTTCCAGTTCTGCTGACAACCCCTTGGCTGGAGGTTGCCCTCAACCAGTGGGCAAGATTTCTGTTGCATTCCCTGCTGAAGAATGGCTTTGCAAAAAAATTGAAGATTTGAACCGTACCACCCTATCTGGATATCATTCAAAGTCAATGGAAGCTGGAGGTTTTCAATCTGAACAGTTCTTGAAGCCCCCCTAAAAGCCAATTACGCTGGTACGACATTCATAACTTCAGATTCAGCTACTGCCAGACCTGGATGTTCTGTTCACTACTGATCCAGTGATGCATCCAAATTAAACCGCCTGTAGAGCAGGGTCACCAAGGCGTCGGGAACCGGTTCGGTTCACTCACCTTGTAGACCACTTCCCCAGGAGACAGTAAGAAAATGGTAGAAAGCCGCCCGGGAAGCCTCCTATATCTGCAATCAGGCGGCAGGATTCAATCGTCGTGTCACCAAACTGCAGGACGAAATTCAGGAGAACGTTAGGATCCTTCAGAAGGAACTGGCCAAAGGCAAAGGTTCACAGGCACCCAAGAAGGCAGTGGATGACGTTAAGGACTTGTGCGCATTTAACCAGAACGTTTCTGTATGTTTAGGGAAATCAATGCAGCACATGACAGATTCACTGTTTATCACCATGTCTAACTTCACTCTGATGCGAAGGGATGCATACCTTGACCACCTGAAGCTCCACTCCACTCATATGGCCTTTTCCCAGATGACGCCTTACATAAGGCAGAGGAGGATATCACAAAATTTGAATCATCTAGGAGAATCTCTCAACCCGGTTCGGGTTCTGGGGGTATTCTACAGAAGAAGGCTAATCATTTCCAACCTTATCCCTCAGTGGCTTCAGGTGCATGGAAACAGGAGGGTGCCAGGTCCCATGCTCCTAGTGGTGAGTCACTGGTGACCAACCGGCATGGAGATCTTTTGGCCATAGTACGGAGCCCACTTGACCTTCAAGAGGCAGAGGAAGGGGCGGCTTCCGTGGCTCGAATCCCTCCCGTGGTGTTAATAAGTTTAAATGACAATTACTGTTTAAGTGTTCGTACTTCTCTGAATTAAGAGAAGGAGTTGAATGTGGGCCTTGTTCCCAGCCAGGACTTTGTACTTTCTGTTTAAAATGTAAATTTTGTTTCAAGCAACCCAAGAAAGGAACCCAAAAGAAAGGAGTAAGTCCTCCTGTAAACCTGACAAATATTTCAATAAAGGATGTAAAATTTGTTCACAGTCTCAGTTACTCAGTGTCTGTACCTCCTACTCCTGTGAGGACAAGTGCTGTCTCAACAGCAAAAGTTCCAACAATGTGGCCCCCAAGTTATCACAAACAAGGTTCAAGTCTATCAAAAGATCAGTTTCTGCAGTTGGGTCCTCTCAGGCACAAATCCAGACAGGTACACAAAGTCAGTCCTCTAGAGAGGCCTGCATCCTCAAGTCTTGTTGTGACTCTTGTTGTACCTTTTGCTCCTACAGGAGCCATGTTTTTCAAGGAAGTGTCTCTTCTAGGAAACGGCTCTTTCCTGCAGAAGCATGTAGGAGGTGTTTCTTCTGTAAGTCAGTCCGATTCTGTGGCCAATGTAAGAGATGTTCCGGCTGTTGTAACCTCTCCTCCTGTACGGGGCAGGCTGCAGGTGTTCTGGCAGGCCAGAGCCTCTATGGGACCCAGTCCATTGGTGGTGTCCATTTCAAAGAATGGTTACACCCTCCATTTTCAGACAAAGCCTCCGCTCACTCGGGAACCTTTGATTCAAAGCGGCTACGCGACTTCTGTCAGGCAGAACCTTTTGCAGGAGTCGGTTCAGACTTTCCTTGCAAAACAGGCCATCGAAATAGTACACAACCCGTCCTCCCTAGGGTTTTACAACCGCCTCTTTTTTGGTTCCAAATAACAGATGGCGGCCCATTTTGGATCTCAGTGCTCTGAACCGGTTTCTGCATGTGAAAACCTTCAAGATGGAAACCCCAGAGTCCATAAGGTTGTCTCTTCAGCAAGGGGAATGGGTCACATCGCTCGACTTCAGCGATGCTTACTTCCACATCCCTATAAACCAGGTTTAGAGAAAGTATCTACGGTTCAACCTGGAAGATCAAACTCTGCAGTTTCGAGCCTTACCGTTCAGCTTCTCCCACTCCTATGGAGTTCACCAATGTGGTCAAGGAGGTAACACTCATGACTCAGGCAAAGGGAATCTGGTTACACCAGTACCTAGATGACTGGCTAATCCTGAGTCAGACCAAAGAATCCTGCTGTTACCAGACACAGGCCCTGCTGACCCTTTGGAGTAGTCCTACCCACTCTGCAGAGATGGCAGATCTTGAACGACAAACTACACTTTCTCATCGAAAGAAGATCTTGCTCAGTAAAGTAGTTCATGTCCCTCCTAGGTCTGACGGCAACAGAAAAACAGGTGCCGTTAGGAAGATTACACATGAGACCCATTCAGTGGCACCTCAAATGGAATCTCTCAAGAAAAACATTCCGATTCCTGCTGCCCTACACCCTCACCTGAAGTGGTGGCTACAGGAGGACAATGTCCTCTTAGGGCAGCCCCTACACCCTTTGCAACATGCTCTTCAACTGTTTACCGACGCCTCAAGAGAAGGCGGGGGTGCTCACAAAACATTTATGGTCTCTGCCCGAAAGCAAACTACACATAAACATGTCAGAGCTCAAGGCCAGTGTCGGAGACAGGTTGTCCTGATAGCCACAGACAACACCACTGTGGTCTCCTATATAAACAAGGAGGGCGGTGTGAGGTCAGGATCCCTCTGTGCTCTGTTATGGAGGCTCCTGTAATGGTGCAACCACAGCAACATCACACTTCAGGCGAGACATATTCCGGGTCGCTTAAACATGATTGCCGACAAGCTGTCTTGTCACAATCAGGTCATCCAGACACGAGTGGCCCCTTCACCAGGAGGTCTTCAACCTCCTTTGCCAATGGTGGCACTCTCCCAAGGTGGACCTGTTTGCAACCAGATACAACAACAAGCTCCCCAAGTTTGTATCTCCAGTCCCTAACCCTCAAGCCTGGACCGTCGATGATCCTGGGAGGATCTGGACCTGTATGCCTTTCCACCAATTCCCCTCCTGGGCAATGTGGTGAACAAACTCCTGTCCCACGACTGCAAGAGGTTAATTCTCATCTCCCCGGGTTGGCCCAACATGTCTTGGTTTGGTGATCTAGTGGAGCTGTCAGTTCAGATCCCTCTTTGCCTGCCTCAACACCCTGATCTGGTGGTGCAACCGTTCAATGGGAGCCGTCACAGGGATGGTGCAACCGTTCAATGGGAGGCGTCACAGGGATCTGGTTGGTCTGAACCTTCATGCCTGGCTCCTAGGGTCGAGGCGATCAAACAACAGGGATTCTCTGACCAAGTGGCAGCAAGGATGAAAACCTTAATCGCCTGCTAGACAGTTTCCATAGGGACAGACCCAAAGGTTGGAGGGGCATTCCACCCTGGAACCTCTCTCTTGTCCTTCATCAATTCACTAAGGCCCCTTTTGAACCTTTAAAGAAAGCCTCTCTGAAACACCTTACTTTTAAGACGGTTTTCCTGTTAGCCTTGGGCTCGGGCAAGCGCAGGAGTGAAATGCACGCCTGGCTCAACAGAAATATCAGGCATCAAGTAATCAAGTAAATTGGTCCAAGGTGTCCCTTTACATGTCTTCCTCCTTCTTGTCCAAGTACCACCTGGCTCGGGATGGCCCAGATAGTGTAGCTCCTGTGGTCATTCCTGCTCTAAGCCCTTCCTTGGACAAATCTCTTAAGGAGGATAGGCCCCTCTGTCCAGTTACGCTATTACCTGGGCAAAACCCAGGAACTCAGGCAGAATAAGGAGCTGGTTTTTGTCTCCTTTAAGAAGGGTTTCAGCTAGTGATCTCAACGGGTATCCGGATATTCGGGTACCCGAACCCTGAATGTTTACCCGAATCCGAAATCACATACCCGAGTACCCGAATCTAAGCTTTAGTTCTGTTAATATCGCCCACGTTGGCTGACCGAGTACAGACGTATCTGGACTTCATTAATTCACTTAAAAATGAAACTATTCAATTAAAATGCACAAGATTTATTGTTTTCTCACCCTTGTACACGGTTTATAGCATTTTGTTTGTCTTTTATTTTGGTTGTTTATACATTGTCAAATACCGGAAACCTTTGAAAATCATCAGTATATCAACACAGTTTCTTAATTCCGAGTCCATAAAACGCTGTATATTGGCTATTTATAGTGACATGCACTCCTTAAATAAATAAGAATACAATATTTTCACACAGTAGTTAATAATTTTACGTTAATAAAATTCACTTACCAACCTGAAATAAAAATAAAGTTTCAATTCCGAAACTACATTCGAGCAGTAGTGGAATGCTTTTGCGATAGATCATGTGACTCCATTTTTATATAAATAACCGTGTTTTGAATGTACGGAAGTATTTTTTATTTAACATTTCTTCCGTCTAATATTGTTTTGAATGCAAAAAAGTGGCCGACAAGAAATAAAGCAAATGGTTGGATCCTATTATTTCTGTAGGTTTTAAGTCTGTAAATATGGAGATTTTTGTACTTTCAGCTATTATCGCCCATCGGCGCGAGTACCCGGGTACCCGCCCGTTGAAATCACTACCTACCCGGTCCTACTAAAAAGGGTTTATTGAGAACACTAGTTTCAGCAAGGATATTTCTCTGCTACCCTATCATCCTGGATCAAGCAAACTGTCATTCTCTGTTATCAGCTTTCAGACCAAGAATCTTTGGCCTTGCGTCAGGTCGACGCCCTTGATGTAAGGGCTTTTGCGGCTTCCAGGGCTTTTCATGGAGGGGTTTCCTTAGACCAAATCCTGTCGGCTTGTCATTGGAAGTCACATAACATCTTCACCCAGTTCTATCTCAAAGACTTGGCCTGGGCTGATTCGGAGTTATACCATTTAGGTCCTGTGGTGGCTGCTCAGCAGATTCACCAGTAGGCCTCAGTTCGAGCCTTAATGAATTATATTGTACATACTTCATTTTCATTCCTTGTTCTGTTAATTGTTCATTTTCTTGCCCTTTGGGTCTGATTGCTCCTTCATAAGGAGGAATCCATGGAGTTTCTGCCGTCCCCTCACATTGTGTGGATACAGCCTAAGGTTTTTCTTATCTTATTCCCTTGTTCCACCTCTTCCAGTGAGGAGTGGAAAGAAAAGGGGGGGCAACCGGTCCACTCACACCGACCCACCGGTCTGTTCCCTGAACCCTAAATTGGATGGATAAGTTTAATTTCTGATTGGTGGTCACCCCACTCAGCTACCCGCCATCCTTTGGGTAGTTATTCTGCTAGAGTCTGTTAGGTAAGATGTATTAACACAATAAAACTGAAAATTTAAGTATTAAATTTAATTTTTGTAAGTTAATACCTTACCTAACAGAGGGGTGAGTCTCACCCGGCCTTCCCCGCAGGGCCGATTCCTGGGCTGCTCCTTTATACTCCTATGGGTGCTTCCAACAAAAAGATGATGTCACACAGAGGACACCTGGCAAGTGAGGGAAGCATTAGCCATCTAGTGAATGGAAAACAATACCGGTCCCGGCTAGGAGTTCTACTCAAAACGTCTTTTTCTGGCCTTTGGTGGGACAGACTTGCGCCGGTCATATTCTGGAGTCTGTTAGGTAAGGTATTAACTTACAAAAATTAAATTTAATACTTAAATTTTCAGATTGCCAGACTGAGTGTACTAGTACACAAGTACTCATAGAAATAAGGTATAAACTTGGACTGAGAACAAGTACTTAAATACTTGTGAAACTACAGAGTATGATCCATATATTAGGAATATGAAAAAAGTACACAAGTATCTGTTTAATAATGAACTGTGAACCTACATACTAAGACTTAGAAATAGTACTTGCGTATTTGATAAAGTATAGAGTATTTATACTTAAAGTATGTACTGGAACTGTAAAAAAAGTACTAGAGACATTGTTAAAATTGAGTATAGCCTGTACCATAGGCTACAGCTAAAACTTAGTGTCAGGCAACGACTAAAATATTATAACAACACCTATTGAACACAAACATATTTTATTGCAGATTTCCTACACTTTTGTACACCTTTATTAATGTGATTCTCAGAAGAATACATGTGATTCAAAGAATGAGTTACAGTTGGCAAATTATTAATAATAGTACTAATATATTATGGGCCTCATTCTGTAGTTGTCAGCTCAGTTTTTAAACTGGTATTCTTTTAGTCATTAGAACAAGAGTTACAAGATCTGGAGTTGGCCAAGAGTTCTCTGGAGAGCTCGTTACAGCAGTGTCAGTCGGATCTGGACTCCCTCAGAACAGATCTGGACCAATCACAACTGCAGCACAGGGACAAGGAGGAATCCATGCGGAGAGATCTGGAAAACACACGACTCAAAATGTTAGGTAAGCATTAACCTGGGACTGGAGAAAACACAACCCAGCATGTTAGATAAATGTGAATCTGGGACTGGTGAATACTTGACTCCTTAGGCAAGTGTCAACCTAGGACATGTAAACACGCAACATGTTAAGTATCAACCAAGGACTGATATACCCTCAACTGTAAATGTTAATCTAATCTAACGTGGACTTTTAGAACAGTTTTTACCCTACAGCCCTTAAGGGCTGTCGGGTATTGTTTTCACCATGGTGTCCGGATGTGCGGGCGGGTGGGTGGGTGGCGGGAAAAAGTTTGTCTGGGCTGTATCTCAGAAACCGTAAGGTGTAGGAAATTGATACTTGGTAGGGACATTGGTTAGGATGTGTAGGTGTGCAACGTCATGGTCTGACCTTGATTTGACCTTTGACCTTGCTGTAGTGACCTTGAATGTCAAAATCTTGTCCGGGCTATATCTTGGAAACCGTAAGGTGTAGGAAGTTGATACTTAGTAGGGACATTGGTTAGGGGGTGTAGGTGTGCAACGTCATGGTTTGACCTTGATTTGACCTTGCCGTAGTGACCTTGACCTATAAAATCTTGTCCGGGCTATATCTCGGAAACCGTAAGGTGTAGGAAGTTGATACTTGGTAGGGACATTGGTTAGGGGTGTAGGTGTGCAACGTCATGGTCTGACCAGGATTTGACCTTTGACCTTGCCGTAGTGACCTTGACCTATAAAATCTTGTCCTGGCTATATCTCGGAAACCGTAAGGTGTAGGAAGTTGATATTTGGTAGGGACATTGATTAGGGGGTGTAGGTGTGTGGTCTTACCTTGATTTGACCTTTGACCTTGTCGTAGTGACCTTGACCTTTAAAATCTTGTTGCACCTTTGGGTCTGGCTTTTGATGCAAATTAAGCACTGTTAAAATCATATTAGAATTCATTAAGAATTTTACTTTTAAAACTTCCCATAGTAACAGATGGTATTTCATCAATTGAGCCACAGATTCTGCTCCAACACCACACATAAGCATTCATTGAATGTATTACCACTTCTGTATGCATGGTAATATTCAAAACATCTAAACCATAATTCGGCCATGCCAGATGTAGATAAAATACATGCATTATCTTTCTCTTAGGCAGTATTTTCTCTATTTAAACATTGATTGGACCTTTATATAACTGACAGTGCTCTGAAAGTATGCTGAACTTTGTACTGATACAGTACTTCTATATCTCATGGTGTTAAAAATATTTCCCTAGGCTGTGGGGTATGGGCATCTCTGATGCTATTTTTAAATATTATTCCAAACCTACGACTGCTAAAACCTCAACTTTGTATGTTTGGAAATTGTTATCCTTGGACTGGAGAACACTCAACTGAACAAGTTAGGCGAGTATCAACTAAGGACTGTAAACCAAGGTAAGATTGAACACAGGACTGTAAAACAGGCAGGTAAGTTAGAGTTGTAAAACAATCTACTTGAGATGTTTGGTAAGCTTAAGCTTTCTTGCCCTGCCTTCATCCTTATTGCTATATTTATTGTCGTAGTAAAACAGGCATGAGGTAAGTAAGACCCTGTAATGCTGTGTTATCTGCATTAAGTGATACGGAATGATTAAACTGTGTTCTCTGAAGTGTGCTGAGTGTGTAGTAGTATAGGTACTGAAAAGTGGAAATTATGGCTAAAAAAACATCAACTTTAAAATTTCACAAATTTCACTGAATTTGAATTTCTGTGATGGCCATTTTTTTACAAAAGAGGTACATACAGATTTTAATGAATGGAACAGACAATTAATTTTCAATCTCTAAAGTCATTAAAGAGAACATCTACCATTAACGCTTTGTGAAATTTCTACTTACAGTACATAAATGTGTTAAAAATATTAATGTGTTCTCTATATGCTTAGTGTGTAGTAATCAAGGGATTTAAATGTGTTAACATGATGTGAAGTATGGTTGTAAAGCTACAGTATCACCTCTCAGTAAGTAAGTAGGTGAAGATATACACCCTTGAGTGGGTTTATTGGGATGTAGTTTATTTATAAAATAGCATGTAGCATGTACATATATCAAACTTTTCTCAGAAATATGTCTGTTCACCATTGTAAAGTCCCAATTAAAAACTAAATGATAGCAAAGTCCACAATGGGTTTAAACCCACTTGTATGGTGATGAATTTTGTGATAATTAACAACTTTATAATTAGGTGATACCTACATAGTGTGAACCATTCTTAGTATTGCATTTCATGTATGTTTAGTGTTTCAGTATTTTAGCGGGAATAATGTCTTGGTCTGTTGGCATGTACCTTCATGTCTTTAGCTTCTGTCACTCATGTCTGGGATGTGGTAATAAATCATAAAATGAGCTCAGATTTGAATCAAGATTTTTGCAGAAGATTGCCATCATATACTTCAAATATTTTGCAAGCTGTTTTTATGAGTCTATCGTCTTGTTTTAGACTATATATAAATGGTGTAGCATGATATAGATATGAAACTGAAATTTTGCGTTTTATCGCCTAGCTCTTAACTTTTGTGGCCATTGGGTTTGAGTCCAGAATTTGTCAACATGTGAGAGAAAGCAGGGTGAGCTCGGTTTTTGAAAGGGCCTTAAGGTAGCTTGGGGTGAAGTTATAATCTACTTAAATTGTTTAGGTAGTACTCAAACTGAAATTACAGGTCAACGATGGCCTAGAGGTTAGTAAGTTTGGCATCTAATCACAGACAGTCACGTCTTCGAGGGTTTGGTTCCCCCAAGTGATAATTCCAAGGACCTGTCCCAATATGATCCTGGTGGTTGAACAGGACATAAACCCCAGCTTTGATTCAAACTGAAATTACACTGTTTTACATTTTACTGTGAGTTTAAGAAAAGCCTCAACTTATTGCAAACTGAATTCTAAACATGTTTTATCTGATATGAATATACAGTACTGTATAGAATACTCAGTAGATTTCTAGTGGCGTGGAGTTTTTGCCTGTGTATAGACTGATGCCGTGTTATGTAGTATGTGTGTGTTTTACTGCCTGATACATTGCAGCGTCAGCTGTAGAGGAAGGACAGAGTATAATCCAGGATGCCTTAGACCAGGCAGACAACCCTCATCATCACTCAGTCACGGGAACAGCGGGTAAATGACATTAAGTTTGATATTCTGCCAATGGAAAACATAGTTAATTCCTGAATAACAGTAAGTTGTGTTTCAGCATATCAGCAATCCAGTAGGCTTGCTAACGGGAAATAAATTACATGCAAACAAAACATAACAGTTCTGCTGAAATAATCACATTAGAAATGTTGATGCTTACAGAAATATGAGGTGATAATAATAAGTGTTTACAATTTCTTCAGATTCGGGGTTTCTGATATTGTATGGTTTCCTTCAGTTATATTACAAGGCGGGTATATTACCTACTAGGCCACAGTAGAGGATAAAACTGAGATATGTTCCTAACAGCTTTCCAATTCAATGGCCAGTGCAAAAATTTAAGGTTTCATTGTGCCATTACATTATGAGAATTAATCTAATCTAACATGATCTTTTTATAGTGATTAAACTCCATCATTGATAGACTCTAAGGAGCTACTATATATAAATGTGTTCGAATAGCGATAAGTCCATTGAACAAAATGAGCTCACTCTGAGAAGACACAGGGGTGGCAGGGGGGCTATGGGAGGGGGGGGGGGGGGGGGGGGGGAGAAGGTTTTTGCAAACACTTAAAGTTTGAGCTTATTCCTGAAGGAGGATTAGACGTTGCACTGCATACATTGTTGGTCATTCCAAATTTTACAAGTATTGAAGGCAAATATTCCTATTTCCAAAGTTAATTTAAGTATTTTCGAAACCCCCTGTTATTACAAGATTTGAAACAATAATATTTCTGTGAATTATATTTGTGTCTCTCCAACACAGATTCAGGCAAAGTGCTATATATGAGTGCTATAAAGAAATCGTCCTGTACCTACATTGTGTAATTTGCCACTCCTTGCTGATGTGTAACATGACATCAGATTTTGACATTGATATTTCCAGTTTAAATGATAAAGTATTCAAGGCAATGATTATTTCAAAATTAAATTATCAGTAAATCCATCAGTACATAGGTCCCTTTCATTTCGATAATATTGACTGAAGTTATATCAGTGTCTGATTTCAACTTAACTGCATGAGTGTATGATGCATGTACCACAGTACTGTGTGGGCAACGGCTGGAAATATCTGAGATTCCAGGGATTATGGCCTGTGTATGTCTTTTTGTGGATGTTGCACTTGTAGAAGGTGTCTAGCATTAATTTGATAATCTTAAATAATTTAAATAATGACTTTGTTTCTCTCCCCCCCCCCCCCCCCCCCCCTACATATATTATTTGCTATTGAAGAGATTAAGCACTATAAAAGTTTAATTGCATTAAGATTTTATTAATATGTGGTTGGCTTACAGTAATAAACGATAAATACAGTGATTACTTAGTAATTAGCAGGGATATTAATGAGTAATTTGTTCTTGTTAAAGAACTTAGGAATTTTGGGGGATACAATTTTTTTTTTTTTAAATGCTCAATCATAAGTAAATGTTAAAATTTGGACCTTTGACATTTTTTGTATCTATTCTTTTTTTTGCTGATGAAGTTTTAATGTGATTGGTTACTATTCAGAGTTCTGTAACAGTGGGGGTATTGGTGTATTTCAGAATATCTATTACACAGAGCAGAGCCAGTGTTACAGTCCCTCACATCCCTCAGAGACTCCTGTGCAAACTTTCAGCAGGACAAACAGGGTAGGAACAGTTGTTGTTAGGTTTGCCAAAAGGGTAATACTTTTTGTACTCTTGAAAGTCACCCCATGTATATGGGAGGTCGATTATTATTAGTCCACAATGGATTACAGCAGAATAATGTGAAAAAATACTCCCCCAGTAAAAATTACATTTTAAAAATTACGTTTTATTTGTTAAGAAAGAAGAATAATTTTTTCATCAGAATACAAACATGACTTTTCAGTCTTGGGATCAGTTGATGAAGACTTGTAGAGCTTAATTTTAACGAGCCAAACATTCAGCAGTCCTTGTATAAAAACACCCAAACTAATTTTTTCAGTTTCAGATATTACATCCTACTGGTTCTCTCATTTCAGTTTTGGGTGAAGTGATCAAGGACATCTGTGACTTCTCACACCGGTTGAGTGAGACCATTGTCCAGGGGTTTGCTACGTCTCACAGTACAGCCAGCATAGAGACAGGACAAGGTATATATTGTAATATCCTCAAGTAGATCTGTTCTAGTAATAGCTTATACTTATCCTGGTAAAAATAGTGCTTGTAATTGTCTCTGCTAAGGAGGATATGTTTGTGGTAACATTGGTTTGTCTGTTTGCAAAATAACTCTTATAAAGTTATGGACGGATTTTAATAAAACTTTCAGGAAATGTTGACAGTTACACAAGTAATAAATGATTTGACAATATTTGATAATATTCCTGTGTATATTAGTTTGTATGGGATCCTTACAAGATTACAGATACTCTGATTTATAACAGTAAAACAAATAGCAGTGGAAAGTTGCTGCTTGGCGGAAGTGTGCACTCTCCGAATGCTTTTGTTGTCTATTGTCTGCTAGTCAGAGTTGCCTGGTATTGTGTCTTTTCCTTACAAAATTTTGCTTCTTCACATGGTTCTAGATACCCATTATAATACTCCTAGTGTAATCCAACTGCGCTTAGGTAGATACTGTGGGGTTGTTGTGTATGTGAGTATTAATCAAAGTTTGTACTTTACCCATTAACAAGTCAAACTTGTATACTGTTGTCTGCAAATCAGTCGCCTGGTACTGCATCCTGTCAGTGTTTGCTTTCGTTTCACTCAGTCTTCAATATCAAACCATATAGTTCTTGTAAGCCAAGAGAGTTTAAGTGTACTAATGTAAACTGTGATATATATGTAATATTCTCACTCTATCATTGCCAGTAAAGTAAAACCTCTATTGTCCAACCATGTTGGGAGAATAACATTTGGTTCAGATGATTGAGAAGGTTTGTAAAATGGAAGAAGTCTTTCAGTTTTAAAAAGTAAAGAAAGACAAATCTGGAAGAGTGTTTATACAGGTGATGTAAAAATCAGTATTTGGATAATGGAACCTTCAATAATACAGGTTTGTAATATGATAAGTAGGGACTTTTACTATTGTATTGCTCAGTCTGTTCAAATATCAGATGTGCATCTATTGTGAGAAGCTCAGTAATAGTCCGACATCAAGTTCCAACATAATTTGCTTGATTTTCGACATACAGTAGAATCTGTGTACCTAGAACCTCCAATAGCCGCTGCGCTTGGTTCTAGGTATGGCTAACTTCCTGTTATGCAAAACAGTAGTTGGTGTAATGGTTAGTCCACTCACCTCCCACCTCAGATGTCAGTGGTTCAAACCCTTGACCAGATCCTCAGTGTGAAAATTGGCACTTGCTTACCGATGCCCAGTATATTTACCGGTATATACTGGTTTCCTCTGCCCTTAAAATTACTGATGGTGACATGACACATACATTGTGTTGAATGTGACGTTAAACCCAACTAGGCTAGACAATAACATTTCAATATAGATTCCACTTATACTACAATTCCACTTAAACTGGTTCTACTTGTACACAGTGTACTGTGTATCAATTCTACATTGGCCTTTACCTGAAGTGGGATGGTTGATGGTGATGTGCCCACGGCTACTGCTTTTAAGTCTGAATCTTGGCCAACAAATAAATGTGATTCCACAGAGATGGTTGGTGCAGTGGTAACCGTCTACCCAAATGTGAAGTCTCAGGTTTGAACCTGACATCTCACAAGTACAACATGTGCCTCTGTACCGCTAGTCTTTGTATCATTTTTATGGCCAATATACAATTATAGAAATACCCGTTGCTGTCATGATAACACACCTTCGTCTCCACCTGTGAGGTCAGAGTTTAATCATTGCTTGATAGTTTTCAGTACAGAATCATAAATCAATTATTAAAAATAAATGTATACCCTTCTTCCCTTCAGACTTAACTACCTATCATAATGGTGATACATATATTCGCTCTATGCAAAATGTTAAAAGAAGTGTTAGAAACCCAAGTAAATTCATACCTACTGCTGTCCACTCTCTTAATAATCCATTGTTCCAGTTGGTTTGTGTTGTCACTTATTGCAACCAAAACTAATTAATCGGTCACTGGATACTTGTCTCAGACTTTCAATCTTCTTTATGGCTTGTTATTGCAGGAGATGCATCATTAGGTAAAGTTGTGAGCCAATTTTTCTTATCTACAGTCTAGTTTTGCATAATTTTGTCTGGTATGTATTTAAAAACCCTTTGCATGTTTCCCTCTTAAGTTATGCATGATAATAGACATCTGTATATTTATTTAAATTTGAGTGTGTGTTAAGTAATGTTTGGGGTTTGATGTTTGAAGTTCTAGTTATTTGTGTTATCTGTTGTGGTTGAGGTAAGTACTACATACTGTATGTTAATGTAACTTTTATCATAATTATGTATTTAAAGGGGTAATTTTGGGGCTCAATTTTGATTTGTAATTTCCGGTTTTTCAGAAAATTTATATTTTTATATGTTACATTGATTGAAATCTCTTCTGACCTTGAGCATTTGTCAAGGTCGTATTATAAAGTTAACTAGTTTGGTGCAAGACTTATTTGTCAAATATTTGTCAAAATATAATAGATTAAGTTTATAATTTCAATTTAAACATAATTCAGACAAATTCCCCTTTGATTTTATGGCATGTGCATGATTTTGGCATGCTATAAATAGCTATTATTATTTCCCATTGTTGAATATATCAATTAGATTTGCTAAAATGTGGTCACATGACCCATTATAAAGACATATATAGCAGGGCTATAACATGTTAGAGAGTCGTATGACCTTTAATGACCCTCCCCACTCATGAAGATTTCCTATAACTTTTCAACTTTAAACATTTAGATCAGCATAACGTTTTATTGGTACAAACAATAAAAACAACATTGGTCTCAATTTAGAAGTCACAGCCCTCAAGCAATATATGGATGTGACTGTAGGCTATAAATCCGGATACAGACCTTTCAGACATTTTAATTTCTGCGAGAATGTTATAATAGTGCAAGTGTACATATAGTTCTTGTAAATCAGCTTTGTATATGCACATTATTTTTCCCTCAGTGACAAATCTGTCCACTTGATTGGCTTAAATAAAGTTAAAACAAATCACATAATCCCTTATAAATACAGATATTGATCAGAGCTTAGGCTTATTACTGATAAACAGAGGGCCAATCAATACTTATGGCCCTCCACTCTTATAAAAATTCTGCCATTAGTGTTTTTACTTGAATCATTAAACATCTCGCTATCATATTAAATAGTGTGTACGGTATACAATGCGGGTAAAATATTAAAGGTATTTATTAGCAGAATCTTATTGAGAAACCTGTTCCATTTGTGCGAGTGTGGTTTACGATAGGTTTATGATTTGAAGTAATAAAATCATCCATGATCAACTTATAGTTTACGCTAGGTTTAAGGTGGCTTTAGGATGTGTTCCAAATGTATAAGATATTTTCCCCGATAGCTTCCAGATTGTTGCTCGCATCATCTCATAAAATCTTCCAATAGGTTTGTGGTATGTTCCTGATCCAATTGGTTGGTTACACTGGACTTAAAAGATGAAACAGAAACAGTCTGCAATTGCTATAAGGTGGAAAATATTGCTGTGTGACTGTAGAGTAGGTTTAAGATCGCTGTAAGATTTAAAAGATGACAATTTGATTGGTTTACGATGTTATAAATCTGATAAGGATTGAGAAAGGTTTGCAATAATTTCAAACAGCTTGAAATTGTCATAAACTGTTCCTGATGGACTTCCAAGTGCCTTAATCGTAAACCTATCAGAAAGTTCCATATTTTCTGTATAGGATGTCTGTACAATAGCTTTAAAATCATTTTGATTGAATAGATTCACCTCCTAATTTCCAAAATATGAGAATTAGGAGCAAGGTTTACTATATATCGCAGAAATGGAGCAGCCCTATAAGCAATATCATACCTGATTCCCAAATCAGTATATTTTATTGGCCGAAATCATATTACATAAACATTTAGAGTTTGATGAATAAGCCAGAGGCCAGGTAACAAAAGATCAGAGGGTTTATAAAGTTTTAATGACCCTCCATTTAAGTGAGGATCCACAATCTATTCTAAGTGCTCTCACTTGAGCCATTAAAAATCTGTCCAATGTTTTAAATATATATGCACAAGTATGTAGTGTGGATGTCATATTCAAACACATAGAGGAGTTGGATCTTATTAACAATATTTCTGTTTTTCCAGTTCCCTCAGTAGTTGCCCATTCACACCCATCAGTGTCTTCACCACTCTCTGAAAGGCCCATGTTTTTTGTCAATCATGGAGCCCAAATCTTCTGTCACATCAATAAATTGCCAATATGTTCCAAGATAAAATAACCCCATAAAAAACTTACTGTTTAGACAAATTTGAGAAATTCTGAATTGTCTGAAATTTG
This sequence comes from Sabellastarte sp. h YS-2021, assembly GCA_964017235.1. Lineage (NCBI taxonomy): Eukaryota > Metazoa > Annelida > Polychaeta > Sabellida > Sabellidae > Sabellastarte > Sabellastarte sp. h YS-2021. The sequence continues at coordinate 17,187,355 of OZ024933.1, forward strand.
TTTAGCATTTGCAAAATTAGATTCGTTTTTTTTTTTAAATAGCTGCCTGGTTTTCATTCTGATAGTGTTTCAGCCCCAAATTATGCAAATATTTGGTCAAATCACCAATGGATATTTCAGAGAGCGGTAACGGAATTTGTACTTTTTTTGTTTGTCAGGGTTGTGCATGCAATGTAAACATGAATGCAAAGTAAATTTAGAATCTTTTACAACTGTGTGAGCTTTCATATTGCAGATGAGACAATATGTGACAGAAATGTAAACATACATGATTCTGATTTCAAATTTTTCTGTTTACATTGGACATATTGCATGTACTTTTCTTATTATTATTTGTTTTGTTTTTAGAAACCAGTTTATTTTGTTCTACTGGTGAAATTCCTTTTATGAACTATGTCTGGCTTGGTATAATGGATAGCAAAGGCATTGAGATTTGTTATTCTTGTACAGAATGTGTTATCTAGTGATACAAGACAGTTCAATTCCAGTTACATTCCTATCTCATCGTGAAACAATCTTTGGTCTCTGACATGAATTTTTAATCTATTTCACTTCGTCAGGAAAAACATGTGTATTTTACCAGTCTCTCAGTTGTAGTGGGCAAGGGTTCACACAGCTGATTCTGTTCCAATAGGGTGAAAAAGTGAGTTGAGTACACAAGGATAGTCAAAATATTGTAAAAGAAAAGTTGTAGCACCAAAAAAAATTGTTAATGTTAAATAGTAGGGATTAGCATCCCTGTTCACAAGGAATACACTCCCAACCTTAATCATACAACCCATAAGATTATCTTCGGGACTTTATTATCCACCTCACACTGTATTTCACCCATATAGGGGGGTGGATGTACATAGCAGGATGTATTTTTTTTGTATACAACAGCGCCCCTGTACCATGGATAATTGGCTTCAATAAGTGCTGATTTTCATTACTAAGTGGCCCGTCAGGGACGCTTATTTGTTTTCACCGAAGTTCGACTGATCACCGCCGCCGCTGGATTATGGTCTCCCTTGAATAACTTCTTAGACTTTCAAATTTTTCTTTCCTTCTTATCTTTCTTTAAAACTATAGGGGCGGGAAAAATTTTTGGGATACTTTGCGCAGACCTTAAGCTTTACCTTAGGTAACCTTAAGCATAACTCCAAAACACCCCGTCATCGCGTTTCGGAAAAAACCACACACACCTGTGCTATAAAATTTATCTGGTACATTCTAGACCAAATTTCCAAGGTCGGAAAGGATTTTCTCATCAGTCGCACCATAGATACCTGATAATCTTTCACATGCCGAAGTTTTAGCCCTGTATCTGCAATCTTAAGGTCACCTTAATGTCAAAAAAGAGGGTTTTAGCCCTCCAGTTCACTTAGTTTTTCACTTTTTTCAACCAAACTTGGCACATATATTAAGATTTGCCAAAGGAATATCCTGACTTTATGGTGACCTTAAACTCAAATGTTAATGGACATATGGCCTGCTTAAAGTCATCAAATTGGAATAAAATCCTCTGGCTCCTTTCTTTTTCCATTTTTTATATTGAAATTATCACTGGTATTAAAGTAGATAAAAATAATACTTATGGTCACCTTAAACTCTCAGTATGAATGGAGTTGTAGCCACCATAAAGTGAAATAAGAGGGTTTTCAGCCTCCAAGTATCTTATTGTTCGACTGACCTCAGTTAAACTTTGCACACCTATAAAGGATGGCAAACCAAAGGGTTATCCTGACTTTAAGGTGACCTTAAACTGTTAATATAGTTGTGGCCCCCCTAAAGTCATAACATTTGAAAAAAGCCGTCTGGCTCTTTTCTTTTTCCATATCTAACATATATTGATATTGAAGGGACATTCTCATATTATGGTTACCTTAAAGTCGCAATATGAATGAAGTTATGGTCACCTTACAGTGAAAAAGGAAGTTTCAGCCTTCAGCTATCTTATTGTTCAACTGACATGAGCTAAACTTTGTGCACTTATAAAGGATGAGAAAAGGGACATTCATATTTTATGGTCACCTTAAAGTCCCAATATGAATGAAGTTATGGCCACCTTGCAGTGAAATTATGGAGTTTTTAATCTCCAGCTATTGTATTGTTCAGCTGACCTCACTTTAATTGTGCACACTTATTAAAGATGAAAATAGGGACAATTAACATACACAATGCAATACAGTTCACAGTTTCTATTGCTTATGATGCATATGTTGACATCTTTTATGGGTGACTTCTTTTTCATCAGGGCCGCTTTGTTTTTGTCAGCAAAAACATTCTTCTAGTTGAGACATATTTCTCTTACAACAAAGATATATGGATTGCTGTAACTGATTTTTATATGTACTTTTACTTAATTGTGCTATTTCAGTTTGTAGCTATACTTCAGTTTATAAATTTTACAGCCTTATAATTTACAGTTTTTCTCTTGAACGATATTTTCTCTCCTAACACTAATTGAACCTTTACATAACTGACATCGTTTGCTCTGGAAGTCTCCTGATCTTTCTACTGTTTCATTTCTTCTATATCTCATGGTGTCCAAAACTATTTCCCCGGGCTGTAGGGTACAGGCATGTCTGATGCTATTTTATCAGTTCTGTGTGAAGTGTCAGTGACAACGTCAGTAGTAGAAGCATAAGTAGCATGAAGCTCTCAGTATAAGACCTCAGTAATTATGTGGTGAGAAAAGCTTGTTATTTAGTAACTTGGCTTGCACCTGTTTTTGTTTGTGGGTTCACAGTCAGCTGTGGGAGTATGTGGGCTAATAGTGACAGGATTCTATTTACATTCGATATCATGTATTTTTGAATTTGATATATTGTCTGTTACACTTCACACTTTGTGCTTAAAATTTCAAATATTTTTTGTTAATTTTGAGTATTATGCCATTTTACATTAATAAATTTTTGACACTCACTGTGTTTACATTTGATACATTTTTTTTCTATTCACTTGTTGCATTTAATATCTTCTCTTTTATATTTGTTACCTTGTTTTATACAATAACACCTTTTGTTCTGCACCTGTATTTTACCTTGTTGGTTGTTTTTGAAACATTGTTTTTGCATTTGATGCCTTGTCCTTCACATATGACTCCTTGTGTTTCACCACAGATCTGTCAGACGAGTGCAGAGAATCTGGAGAGGAAGGTCTCAAGTTACTGGGTCTTCTAAAACAAGGTAATTTACCCAGTACAGCAAACATAACCCAGAATTACTCTTACAATTTTGCCAAAGTTTAAAGTACAAATTTGAGGGGTAAAATGTCTCCACAATCATTCATTCATCTGTCAAATGTAGTGATAAAGTAAAAAAATAAAAACACATTTACATAAGAATTGCCACATAATTAATATGCATATAAAATTAATACTCTTGTGAGTGATGATAATTTTAGAGAATTTCACTGTTCTACAGATGATATGCAATACCTCAACAACCACTTGGGTTAATTGAGTCGTGTAATAATAATAATGTAATAATAATACTAGGCTCTTTCTCTATTATTATCGCTTATTAGGCGCTTTACACAGTATTACCCAAGGATAGCTAGAATTGGTAACCTTACCTATTGCTGCCATGCAAGGTGCAGAAGTCAGTATCCCTTATAGCTGGGTACCCATATTTTCCCCTGGGTGAAGAGAGGCACAGTCCAGGTTGACATCTCGCCCAAGGATGTTATCCCATTTGAAACATCTGGCATTAGTGGGGATCGAACCCATGACCCTTGGATTATGAGCCCAACACCCTACCAACTGAACCATCATGTTTATATTTTTACAGTACTTTTTGACAATTCATATCAAATATTAGAATGCATTAAGTGACTACAAATTGTAGTCCTAGTTTACATGTTTGTCACAGAAGACCTGAGCGGTGTACCGGGGCAGTCTGACCGTGTGCGTGCTCTGATTGAGCGCATTATGAAGCATGCAGAGGAGTTGTTACCAAAGATTGAGGATGTTCAGGCAGAGCAGATGGGAGACTTGGTGGACAAGGAGATGCAGCAGACATCAGAGGCCATCGAGAAAGCTGCTGAAAAGATCGCTGTGAGTGGGTTTTTTTTGCTTCCGTTAGTGTTTTTGGGTGTATTCAGTTTTCTATATTTATGAGTATTCCCGAAGTAATGAACAGATCTTTATAAAAAAATTTATGTGGACAGGGACAAGCCAAAGAGGTGAAGGCCAACATATCTAAAGGGTATTCCCAGGAAGTCCGGGTCCTAACAGAGCTGATATATGCAAGGAATCTATAAAAATGCAATTTTGTTTTTTTACAGGAAATGTTGGCCAAGTCCCGAGAAGACCACACTGGTGTGCAGCTGGAAGTGAATGAGAAGATTCTGGACTCATGTAATGGACTCATGAAGGCCATTAAAGTGCTCATACACAAGTCCAAGAACTTACAGAACGAAATCGTGTCACAGGGACGGGTATGAGAATACATTGGAATACAAATGGCTATTAATGTTAATACTCCACAAGCATTGATTTTTGGAATCACTTGATTAGTTATCATTCTGGTACTAACTCTATCAGAATGGACCCTTGTAATAACTTCATCAGAATGGACTCTTGTAATAACTCTATTTGAATGGATTCTTGTAATAACTCCATAAGAATGAATTCTTGTAATAACTTCATAAGTCTGGATTCTTGTAATAACTCCATAAGAATGGATTCTTGTAATAACTCCATAAGAATGAATTCTTGAATGGATTCTTGTAATAACTCCATAAGAATGAATTCTTGTAATAACTCCATAAGTCTGGATTCTTGTAATAACTCCATAAGAATGGATTCTTGTAATAATTCCATAAGTCTGGATTCGTGTAACAACTCGTCATTCTGGTAATAACTGTGTGTCTCCATTGTACTAAGTGTACAAGTCTGCATTCTTGTATTACTCAGTAGTGATATTTTGTAGGGCAGTGCATCTAAGAAGGAATTCTATAAGAAGCACCACAGATGGACGGAGGGTCTTCTGTCAGCAGCTAAAACAGTGGGTTGGGGTGCCAACGTACTCGTGTAAGTTTTAAAAGGCCTGGATCATCCTACATCATACAGTTAAACCCCATTTTTCAGTGAAAGATTAATGAGAAAAATATTCCCTTTGAAGTAGATGTAAATATATCCATTAAACTATACCTCATTATAAAAAAGAAGTATTTTTTTACCTATCCTTTGTGGATTCCACTCATAAATATTGCAGTATTGAAAAATTTTGTTTTATTTCTACAAGAACCTAACAATATTTTGTTAATTATCTGGTTAAAGTTTAACAGAAATCTTTTTCTCTGATCTGAACACCTTGGTAAGTTGTATCACATTGGTTCATATTTGTCGATCTCAGAGAGGCAGTGGACAAGGTCATGAAAAAAGGGAGTAAATTTGTGTTGTTTAATATAACATTAATAAAGTTGTATAAAGTGTGTTGCTTTTTATTGATTTTAGAAAAGTAGTAGAAAATGGGGCGAAAGACAAGGGTAAATTTGAGGGTTGGTTTAGTGCTGTTTTACTACTTTGTGAGGCGTACAATTTTGTTGATTTCAGGGAGGCAGAAGACAAGTTAGTAAGTTACAAAGGAGAAAATGGAGATTTGAGGACTGTTTGGACATTCTGCTTTGCTATGTCACCGCTGATCATATTTATGATTTCAGAAAGGCAACAGACAGGTTATTGAAGAGAAAGTGTAGATTTGAGAGATGATTTAATGCCATTTTATCTTGCAATATGACTTGGTGTGCAAAATGGGTCCAGGGAACTAATTTGCACCGAATGACCCGATCCCCAGTATCCATCCATGTTTTAGTATGAACCAGTGAAATGTCAGCTTTCCTATATGAAGCAAAAGTTTGGCAGACATATCTGAATGAATATCCGGTTTCACCTGTGAAAGAAGTCAATTTTGTTGATTTCAGAGAGGCAGCAGACAAGGTTGTGAAGGGAGAAGGTAAATTTGAAGAACTAGTCGTGTGTTCCCAGGAGATTGCAGCCAGCACTACCCAGCTGGTCGTGTCCTCAAAGGTCAAGGCCGATAAGAACAGTAACAATCTGAGAGATCTTTCCGAAGCCTCAAAAGGCGTCACCACAGCCACAGGACAAGTGGTCGCCTCATCTAAAGCAGGTGCCCAAATGATCGAAGACTTGAGTAAGTGTGCATGATACTTCGTACAGGGCTTGGGACCGTTCTTTTTACAAGCAGTTTCTATAAGAACAAACAAAACAATGTGGCGGGGAGTCTTTGCCCTTAAAATGTGTTAATGGTGCCATGTATTAACTTTGAGTGCATTGAATTGAAAAAATAATGAAAGGAGAAGTTATGGATGAAATTAAATTGTGGACCAAACTTTAACTGCGACTAAAATGTTTACAAGCAAATTTTTAGCAATGAGAAGCAAATTGCTTCCTGCTTGTGGCGGGGGGCTCGGTGGTGTAGTGGTTAGAGTTCTCGCCTCCAACCTCTGAGGCCACCGGTTCGAATCTCGGGCCGGGCGCTTCATGTTGGAAAGTTGGTAGTTACTTGCCGATGCCCGGTGGTTTACAGTGCAGTATGCACTGGTTTCCTTCACCTGTAAATCTACCCGTCGCAATATGACCCTGGCTGTTGAACGCGACATAAAACAACAAATAAATCTAATCCTGCTTCTGGCAGATTTTAGACTCTGGGCTGAACAGGAGAGCAGATGATTCAGTGAATTGCAACTGCACGAAGTCATCAGAAGATGGTGTCTTGAATGTGAGTTTATATTTGTATTTACTGGATGTTTTTCTATATTTTTTGTGTATTTCTACATTTACAGTGGACATGGACTTCTCCCAGTTAACATTACACCAGGCCAAGCGTCAGGAGATGGAATCACAGGTACGGGTACTAGAGCTTGAGAGTGAGTTGGACAAAGAACGTAAGAAACTGATGGAACTCAGAAAGACACACTACACGCTGGCAGGAGAGAGCGAGGGCTGGGAACAGGAAGTGAGTATGGTGTATACTAAGGGCATATTTAAACCGGAGGGCACTCCTAGAGCACAAACCTCTGCCAAGGCAGCCAAGTATCCCCATGTTGTAACTTCTCATATTAATTGAAAATGACACTGTTGAAAATTCAGGATTTTTTGTATCCAACGTATGGTCCAGATCTGTCCTAAGTTTAATCACTTCTTCCTTTTGTCCGTCCCCAATCACATAAAAAAATTCATAAAGATGCATATCAGTTTTGGAGTCAAGTATTTAAAACCAACACAAACAGACAGATAACCAATATGAAGACACCTAAAGTATAAGTCCCCTTTGCTGAGGTAACAGCCTAATGTTAAAGGGTAGAAATGTCAATCAACATCACAATTCTCTCTTCATTGATAAATCCCAGCAAACTGATTTTTTGGCAACAGCTGATTCTAGTGTCTTTATAAGGGGCTGAGAGAGGATTAAATTATTGGGTCCAGGAGCTTGAATCATAAAACTGGCTGAAACTCAGTCCACCAATTTACGTCACAGTTTATGGCTGTATCTATGATATGTATTAGGTAATTTGGAATATGTCCATTAAATTGTCTTGTCTCTGAGTCAGTCCCAGTGCCTTTGGATTACACAAAGAAAGAGTCTGTTTCTTTGACCAGCTGGGCTAAATGCGGAAACCCCCTGGAAGTCCAGGGGTTAACAGAGCGGATATACATAAGGATATTGTAATAGTACAGAGGTCCTCAGTGACCTAGTGTGTCAGCAAGTTTGGCATCTAATCACAGGCTGTCACCTCTGCGGGTTCGAGTCCCACAAGTGGCAATGCTGAGGACCTGTCCCAATATGACCGTGGCTGTTGGACCAGACGTAAAACCCCAAATTTGACTTTGATTGTAATAATATATTTTGTGGCAGGTTCAAGTCTATGTGCTGTTAATCAAAACTTTGAATAGTTTCCTGCAGTTTATGAAAAACATAAAAGTATTTCCATACATTTACCTCCAGTGATGTTTGTTTTTTGCATTACTCCTGAAAAAAAAAAAGTTTTTCTAATGTTTATTGTAAAGTTTTGTGGTTGTTCTTTTTGTTTTTGCAGGATATTGACAATCAGATGTCCAAGTGAAGAGTCAGAATTTGTAATTTATGTACAGGGTAGAATTGTATATATCTGAAGTAGATTTGTGTGGAAATCTCTACATAAGTCTCCGTGTACTTACGATTCCATATAAACAGAACTGGCAAAATTGAAGTTACAAGTGGAAGTTCGACTGGATTAAGATCTGTGGATGTTGGAGGGTCTGCTTGTAGAGAGTTCACTGTACATAAGTATGCTCTATTTATTCCTTGGTTGTATAAATATGTAGCTGTGTAGTGTATATTTTCTATTATTTTATTCCCTCTTGTGTACAAAGAAGTTATGAAAATGAAGTTTTTTTTTTTCTAAAGACCAGATGCTAGACTGGGAAATGATAAAAATTGTTTATGAATTGTAAAACATGTTAAGGGCTGGGCCTTTTTATCTGCACTTCAGTGGTTACAATGTGTCCAGCATTCATAAATTTATCTTTTGAGCAGATTTCCATAACTTGCAAGATTGGAAGTGATTTACCAAACACAATAGATGTGGCAGTTACAAGCTGATCTTTTAAGTTACAAGGCATTGGTTCAAAAAAAAAAAAAACTTTAAAAAATTTTATTGTTAGGCAGATTGCTATCAACTTAGACTTTTCTAAACCCTGTATATACAGAATGTACAAATATGCAGAAATTAAATAGTCCAGGACACGTGAATTATTAGACATTTAAGAGGCTGTCATAGTTCTGCATTTCAGTGGTTTTATTTTATGAACTTTAGAACTTAGACCTGTAACTTGATACTTGGAAATGTGTTAATCCCTCACTCAGAGTCTGAACCTCATTCATAACTTAGTAGTATTTGCAGCAGAAGTGCTGAACATTGTAGTTTTGATGAACACGACAGTTTTTCTCAAACTGAATATTGTAATACTACTTCACTGATTGTCAATGTTATCACTATATATATACAGCAATTCTTTCTGTCCTTAAGCATTATGTTAGCAGAGTATTGTGACATCACAGTTGGGGAAAAATCTGCTGTTGTCCAAATATTTTCAAAACATTATTGCATCTGCTATGTAAAACTGTGACTACACATGTTTACATCCATTCTGATAGAACAGTAGGATTCAACCCTTTACTTGCCCCACTGGCTATAAAAATATATACTCCAACACTTTGTTTTTGCTCTGCACCTTAGAATATATTCCTACTTAGATTGAATCCTTTTAAAGTCACTTTGAGTTATATTACAGAAATAAAGTCTCATAGATTGCATTTATTGAATTAAAGACAGCCTTTCAGCAGTTTATATGGCCAAATAAAGTTTGTCTTGGGTACACGATACTGGAAGGCTTTACAAAATAAGTACAAACCTGAGGGGTTTTTTTTTTGTGTCATAAAGACCAGGAGCCGTATTCTACAACAATACTTAGATAAGGTGACCTTGGATATAAGTAAGGACTGGTTTTTCACTTTATTTTTTCTTTAACTTTGTATTCATGAAACAAAAGTTAGGAATATTCAGTTTCATCATTTCTTACTTGAAATCTAAGAAATAGTTGAAATCTAAGTTTAGAAATGGTCTAAGTATTGTTGCAGAATACGGCCCAGGTCTTGTGTATGTTAAAATCAGTCAATCATATGTTTTCAAACTATTTGGTAACTATTTTCTCAATGTTACATCCTTGAATTACTTTTCCAGCCATTGCACTTCTTTGTCTCAGATAATGGACGGTTATGCATAAAACACCAATGGCTTTTCAATTCTGTGCACATTTCCTTTCTTTACAAAATGTAACTTAAGTTTTCTGTAACGTAGTGAGAATTGGCAGTCTACTAGTCCCAGATGGCTATAAGACTACGTGAACACTAAGTTTTAATGTGCACTTGAGAATTTACTTGTGCTTACATTAAGTGCTATAAAGGTGGAATTATATCAGGTTATATTGTGTAATACAACATTTCTGTTATATTTTACTGTTATAAATAGTAATGAAAAATTACAAATTTAGTAATCATGGTTTTATTACCAATATGTTATTTTAAATGTGAGGAATGATATTGATGATAGTTGCTTTGTATCTCACATTTTGTCATATCCTCATAAGGTCTGCGTGTGGAATCTATTTATTTCAGTACAGAGTGGAAACACTCTAAGTAGAATTCCCTGTCAAGTAAAACTAAACTCTCGTCTCCCGACATGTTTCAGTGTAGTTCATCCTGTTGTCTGGAAATCCTGGGGTCATAGTTCGAAAAACTATTTGCAAAATTACAGAATTTTTCTGTACTTAAGAGCTTCTTTGTACTTTAAATAATTATTCTTTATTGGAAAATATAGCAGTGCCACGCTCTGTAACGCCCATGAGCAATGAGACCAAATATTGGCAAAAGCTGGGGATGGCCTTTTCGACAATGAAAACAAGCCGGATGTTTCGAAGAAATAACCCGAATTTGGGGAAACCGCGTTTTAGCATACACCGACTGGAAGTAAAATATGCGGTTGGTAAACAAATCTCAACGCAATAAAAGGTGACATAACTACTAAAATAAGGACAATTTTGTGGAAAATGGATATAAATTAAACAAATTTCACCGAATATTAGGTGTTTATGGAGAAAGTTTACCTCGAAACAACGTATTAGCAATTTATGAGCGATAACGTAAGATTGTGGATGGGTGCTTTCAAAAGCATGAGCGTTACAGAGCACGGCTACGGTAATTCTGGCATTGGAATCGTCTAATTTGTTAATAGAGCTGTTTCAAGAAATAAAATAACCTCTTGTTATTCTTAATTATTTTAGTGTAGGTTCTTCACTTTTTCAATACTATGAATCATGGCAAATTGGCTTTTAGTAAAATAAAAAAAGGAAAAAGAAAATTATTTTATAGAGAGAAAGAAGTTGACAAAAAGTAAACTTTTAAGACTAAACAAAAAAAAAACATGTCAAACAAATAGAAAATTAATTTTTTACAGCCAACAATGATTGAAGAATAATTTGAGCATGCAACCCCATGGTTATGAAGTAAGGATATTTTTTTACAAATCCAATGAGGTTTTAACTTCGGGAAGTGTGCATTTTAATCTTGGTTTTTGTATCTGGATGGTCAGATATGGTAACCGTGGTGCTACACACATTGTATAAGCCATAACTTTACAGTTGTCACTTCAGTTGTATCACTTTTTATTGTACAGATTGATGCATCAGGTCACTTAGATGGAGAACTGTAGCTTTATATTTATATTTTCTGTGGAACAGTATTGGTGTATAGTTTATGGATTTGAGATTTGAGGTTACTGTGAGAGGGTACTTGTGTACTCGTAAAATAATAAAGTACTGAAATATTCAGAGTATGTATTTGTAAGAAAGTATACTCTTCTCTGGTTTTATATTAGCAGTTTTACAAATATTTTCTGAAATTTATCTCAAATGATTCACTTTATTGCATAAAATAGCCTGCAATAGAAACCTCATGAATTTAATTTGGGTGCTTTGTATGATAGCATTGGTAATGTATGTAATGATACTAGAGGAAGTAGGTTACACGTGTTTAATGTAATCAACTTGTTAAACATGTAGATGTTAAGATTTTATTGTGTGAAATCATGAATTAAATTTCTGTGTTGTATAGCTCTGATGGCATGTGCTGTGCTTTGTGTCTACTTTATACAAGATAAATGTTGTTTTAATAGCAAAATACCTATAACTGCAAAATCGCTATTTGACTCTGTGTTAATGGTATTTTATTGATACCTGAACATTTGGTCTTTTAGAGGAAATGTGAATGAACTGGTTTCTGAAGTAAAACCGTAATTCTATTCTCTTCTAGTTCTAATTAGTCATAACTATCCAAAAACTTATGAAAAAACACTGAATTTTTCAGAGATTGTTATATTCAAGTGATTCAGAGATAGATGACCCACATTCCTTGTAAAAGTGAAAGCTTCTTCTCACAGAAGTGATATAAATGTGACTATAACATTAATCTTGATATTAGTATGCAGAAAATAATGAGGAAAGGTAATGTTGTTAAGCGACCTCGCGTAGTGGAATTGTACAACTTCGCTTTTTTGGTGGAGAAATTCAGTACCAATTTTAAGTTCTACTACCTATTTCTTGCCACTTGTGTAAGCTTTTTGTACAACTTGCAAATTGTATGCGACATCTTTATACTGTTATGTATAGAGAGAGGCATAGTTGAACATGTAAAATTCAGCATGATGTGAAATACTGCACCACAGTTCACCAACTCTTATTATACATATACAAGCGCTCACAGTATTGAACTTCCCTTTGACGTTCCTTTTTTGGAATAAAGTGCATTGGAGGATTTCTGTCTATTTTGCACTATATAAATTCTTGTATTATTAGTGTGTTGTTATGTAAATTAATCACAAAAAGCACTATGTTGAAAAGACAGAAGGGCCCACAATTCAAGGTGACACAATGAACATGGGTTGGTGGCAGGGAGTTACCTATGATGGAAATTTGTATACTAGTACTTGGATGAATTACACATTTCTGCTTATAGATTATGTTTATCAAATTGGTCATTGTTAAAGTGACATTGAATCAGGAATCTTGATGTAAATTGTACAATTCTAGTCTGTCTTGTAGACAATAATGAAATGTTTTTACCAGATAGAGCAAACTCACACTCATTATAGCTTTATTGTTACATGCAGAATGAATTATTAGTTGAACCATAACACTGTGTATATTAGCTTGTTGCATGATCAGTAATACTTGACCAGTGCTTAATTTATACTTTGTTTTTTTTTCAATAAACCTAAATCATAGTCTACAATGATATGACAGACTTTCACAGTTACAAGATTACAGGAATGTCAATACAGATTCCTGGAAGTCTGTTACATTATAAGTCTTTGTCAGAAGTTTGCTTTGCTTTGTATTGTTGTTGAGGTTATTTACAGAAATCTGTCAATACATACAGCGGGCTGTTGTGTTGGGTTTCTTCAGACAATGTTGTCTTTATGCAGTGCAGTTAAATAGTGCTTTGTTAAAGACTAAGGTAACGTGTAGTATAGAGTGCAGCATTGAGAAAGGGATACTTTTCACATTTTATAGTATAATGTTAGTATTTTACCAATATTCACCTTTTATTGTAAGTGAGTCAATATCGTTACTTATTTCAAAAGATAGCTATCTCACATAAAACACAATAAGTTAGAGCAGGACCAGTACTGGCTTGGCTGGTAGGAATTTCCCTAATAACATGCTTGGTAGAGTGTGGGCCTGCTAGAGTGTAAGAGTATGAGTATGAGTCCCAAGGAAACCTTGTCAGTAACCGCTACATCTATGTTTTTATTGCTAAAAAGTTATCATCGAACAAGAGAATACAAAAAATACAACTCCGCCTGGAAGTGGTTTTATGAAATTAATATGAAGTTAATATGGTATAAAACATCTGTTATCTAAACACATGGAAAGAGGAACACTCGATTTGGACAACAGAACATGTACAAAATAGAACTGTTTGAAATAAAGTAAGCTGTATGTTTACAAAACTAGAACGGTGTCAATAAAATCAAGTATTTGGATGACAGAAGTTCAGATAATCGAGAACCCACTGTTGTTAAATATATCCTCAGTTATATTAGGAAAAACTGTAATTATTATACAAAGGAATGTAATACTATGTGTCTGTTGTTTAGCTTTTTGTATGGTTTGAATGATATGCAGCTGAACTGTGTTAAGTCAAATCCAAAGGGATTGGAAAATCAAGTAGTTTTTGAATGATTAAACTGCCATTAGTCACATGTTGCCACTGGTAGAAGTAATGTCCCAGTCCTAGCAATCTTCAGCTTAAATATATGGATACCTAGAAGTTCGACATACAGTAGGTTGTCATAACTAGGGCATATAAGTCCATGCACCACGGGTCAAATTAGCTATTGAATGGGACACAAAATCCAGACTTTGACTTCATGTCCTTTCAGGTAGAAATCTGTTATAGGAATAACGCCTGACAAACCATGGTATATACAGAATTTTACCATGGTTTGAGATTATAAATCCCGAAGGCGAAGCCTGAGGGGTTTATTGCCTCAAACCATGGTAAAATTCTGCATATACCATGGTTTGGAGGGCGTTATTCCTATTCTAACATGACAAAACAATTAAAATACTTGTAATTTCCTTATATTTTGCAAAAAATCATGCCCATTTCACAAACGTTCGAAACAAATCAGGCTGTTCCACCAATTATACATTGTGGCAGTACATAGCATTCTATCACTAAATATGCTAAAATGAAGAGTTTTTAAAAAAAATTTATGTTCTATGTATTTTTTTCATTATCAGAATTATATTCAATAAAAAACTGCTTTATCAATAATAATAAGTTGTGATCCTTAACTGTCAAAAAAAAACAAAAAACGGAAGCATGTACTTGGTTATTGGTACTTGCGATGGGATGACAATGGAACAGCCAAGATGTATATCGAGGTTTTACCATAGCTCTCGACCAATCAGAATCACGGACACAGCCGTGTCATGTTAGAATAAATATTAACCCTATTAGCTTGCATTCTCTGTCAAGTACTAACAGGTCTGGTCTCTTGATGTTTGATGATCAAGTTCAACTGTATAGAGATCTATTAAAGCTTAAATTTGAATCAAATTATATATTTTACAGTAAATATGTGAACTCAGTAAATACATGTATTTACCGATTTATTTAGTGCTATGTATTTGTTGCAGTGCTGGTTTTAGTTTATCTTATGTGAATACGTGTATGTATGAGAAATGATGATGTTTAAAATCTATGTTCTGTCGAGGTGAAACCTCCCACTTGTTGTAATATATCAGTTAATGTGGGAATACACTGATCTTATTTGCAGTGAGTAATATTGATAGCACAGCTATTTATCTCATTCAGATATACATTGGGTATATTATGTATTTGTGGAAAAATGAATGTGCATGCAGTAATCAATATACATGTATACAACACAATTTACATACTATTATGTACAATAATGTATCCATTCTATAATGAATAAAAATCAATATACTATGACAAGTTTCATTAAGCGTCCCCGCAAGGGACGCTTGTTTGTGTATGGGAGAGCTTCAGGCTCCGCCGGCTCCGGCGGCTCCGCCGGCTCCGCATTTTGTTTTCCTTATAACTCTGTAACCGTTAGGCGGATTCTTTTCAAATTTGGCAGGTTTAGGCAGTAGCCTTGGGGAATTTTTTTGAATATACTGCAGTGACATTTCAACCAATCAGAGAGGTCACATGACCAAAAATGTCTTTTTTCGATGGGGAAGCTTGTCCGGATGATAACTTGAAAGGAATTTTATCAATTCACCTGAAACTTGGCAAATACATTCATTCTATTAAAATCTGGAAATCATTAGATTTTGGCATTGATTGGTCAAGAAATGGCCGAGTAATTAATGATTAATTAATCATTACGAATTTTCCAAATAAGGAAAACACAAAAATGCTTATATCTCGAAAACCGTGCTAGATAGAGCGATTTCGACGAAATTTTTGACACGCAGGGTATCTCTGCGGAGTAGTTTTCCCAATTTTCAAAAAAATTTTCTCTCGCCCAAAATGGCGGCCATTTTGAATTTTCGAAATTTTCGCAAAAATTGCAAAACACAAAAATGCTTATATCTCAAAAACCGTGCTAGATAGAGCGATTTCGACGAAATTTTTGATCCACAGGGTATCTCTGCAGAGTAGTTATCCCAATTTTGAAAAAATTTTTGTCTCGCCAAAAATGGCGGCCATTTTGAATTTTCGAATTTTTCGCAAAAATTGCAAAACATAAAAATGCTTATATCTCGAAAACCCTGCAAGATAGAGCGATTTCGACGAAATTTTTGACCCACAGGGTATATCTGCAGAGTAGCCATGGCAATTTTCAAAAAAAATTTGTCTCGCCAAAAATGGCGGCCATTTTGAATTTTCGAATTTTTCGCAAAAATTGCAAAACATAAAAATGCTTATATCTCGAAAACCCTGCTAGATAGAGCGATTTCGACGAAATTTTTGACCTGCAGGGTATCTCTGCAGAGTAGCCATGCCAATTTTCAAACAAAAAATTTCTCGCAAAAAAGGGCGGCCATTTTGAATTTTCGAATTTTCAGACCCATAGCTAATTACTCACCTACTCAAAATGAGTAAATACGAATTATCTCTAAAAGTATTGCAGATAGCCAATTTTTCTCAAATAAATCATTCACCTACTTTTGGGAGAGCTTTCACTTGGTGAAGTTTCAGACCCATAGCTAATTACTCACCTACTCAAAATGAGTAAATGCGAATTATCTCTAAAAGTATTGCAGATAGCCAATTTTTCTCAAATAACTCATTCACCTACTTTTGGGAGAGCTTTCACTTGGTAAAGTTTCAGACCCATAGCTAATTACTCACCTACTCAAAATGAGTAAATGCAAATTATCTCTAAAAGTATTGCAGATAGCCAATTTTTGTCAAATTTATCATTCACCTACTTTTGGGAGAGCTTTCACTTGGTGAAGTTTCAGACCCATAGCTAATTACTCACCTACTCAAAATGAGTAAATGCGAATTATCTCTAAAAGTATTGCAGATAGCCAATTTTTCTCAAATAACTCATTCACCTACTTTTGGGAGAGCTTTCACTCTGTGAAGTTTCAGACCCATAGCTAATTACTCACCTACTCAAAATGAGTAAATGCGAATTATCTCTAAAAGTATCGCAGATAGCCAATTTTTCTCAAATAACTCATTCACCTACTTTTGGCGGAGCTTTCACTTGGTGAAGTTTCAGACCCATAGCTAATTACTCACCTACTGAAAATGAGTAAATGCGAATTATCTCTAAAAGTATTGCAGATAGCCAATTTTTCTCAAATAACTCATTCACCTACTTTTGGGAGAGCTTTCACTTGGTGAAGTTTCAGACCCATAGCTAATTACTCACCTACTCAAAATGAGTAAATGCGAATTATCTCTAAAAGTATTGCAGATAGCCAATTTTTGTCAAATCATTCACCTACTTTTGGGAGAGCTTTCACTTGGTGAAGTTTCAGACCCATAGCTAATTACTCACCTACTCAAAATGAGTAAATGCGAATTATCTCTAAAAGTATTGCAGATAGCCAATTTTTCTCAAATAACTCATTCACCTACTTTTGGGAGAGCTTTCACTCTGTGAAGTTTCAGACCCATAGCTAATTACTCACCTACTCAAAATGAGTAAATGCGAATTATCTCTAAAAGTATTGCAGATAGCCAATTTTTGTCAAATTAATCATTCACCTACTTTTGGGAGAGCTTTCACTTGGTGAAGTTTCAGACCCATAGCTAATTACTCGCCTACTCAAAATGAGTAAATGCGAATTATCTCTAAAAGTATTGCAGATAGCCAATTTTTCTCAAATAACTCATTCACCTACTTTTGGGAGAGCTTTCACTTGGTGAAGTTTCAGACCCATAGCTAATTACTCACCTACTCAAAATGAGTAAATGCGAATTATCTCTAAAAGTATTGCAGATAGCCAATTTTTCTCAAATAACTCATTCACCTACTTTTGGCAGAGCTTTCACTTGGTGAAGTTTCAGACCCATAGCTAATTATTCACCTACTCAAAATGAGTAAATGCGAATTATCTCTAAAAGTATTGCAGATAGCCAATTTTTCTCAAATAACTCATTCACCTACTTTTGGGAGAGCTTTCACTCTGTGAAGTTTCAGACCCATAGCTATTTATTCACCTACTCAAAATGAGTAAATGCTAATTATCTGTAAAAGTATTGCGGATACCCAATTTTTATCAAATACTCATTCATCTACTTGTGGGAGAGCTTTCACATGGTGAAGTTTCAGACCCATAGCTAATTACTCACCTACTCAAAATAGTAAATGCGAATTATCTCTAAAAGTATTGCAGATAGCCAATTTTTCTCAAATAACTCATTCACCTACTTTTGGGAGAGCTTTCACTTGGTGAAGTTTCAGACCCATAGATAATTATTCACCTACTCAAAATGAGTAAATGTGAATTATCTCTTAATAGTATTGCAGATAGCCAATTTTTCTCAAATAACTCATTCACCTACTTTTGGAAGAGCTTTCACACACGAAAATGAAAAATTGTGAATATCTCGGAAAAGCTATTTCTTCTGCTTTAATGCTCGGCGGGAGATACACACCGCGGCAGTGGTCTTGACAAAAATTTTTGTCTCCCCAAAAATGGTGGCGATTTTGAATTTTCAAAGTTTTTGCAAAACACAAAAATGCTTATATCTCGAAAACCGTGCTATATGGAGCGAACTCAACAAAATTTTGGACCTGCTGGGTATCTCTGCAGAGTAGCCATGCCAATTTTCAAAATATTTTTGTCTCGCCAAATATAGCGGACATTTTAAATTTTTTTAGTTTTGCAAAACACAAAAATGCTTATATCTTGAAAACCGTGCTAGATAGAGCAGACTGCACTGACTTTGGTTGCCACAACAGTATTAGGCTAGAAACGAAGCATTTTCTTAATACTTTAGCACTCACCTTTATATCCTTTTCGGGACGCTTTGTTTTTGCTATGCAAAAACATTATCTTTTTTTTTTGCGAGCGATCCTCTAGTTTAAAATTGTAAAATTGTTCCAAGCATGTCAAAAAGATGCAAATATTCTTGTTGTAAGGTGACCCTCTGCCAGTTGGAATGTGACCTATGAATATTCCAGATCTTAATCAGTTTTACTAATGCTTTCATATCTTCACCACAACTACTCTCACATGATACTGCTGAGCTGTTGGAATGATTTTGCTCTGCATATTCACAGCAGCACATTTCTTTGATCTTAGAATTAGTCCCCTCTTCTGGATGTGTGTGGCTTTATGACCTTTTTTTTAAACATGCTATAGATACAAAGGCATACAAGAATACAAAATACAAGTGAAACAGGACATGTAATGCACTGAGGTACAAAATACCGTACATACAGACAACATTGGCCATCCCTCCATTATATTAACACCACTGGTAATACAGATGTGTGCTATTGGCGGTTACAATAGTTCATAAATCTTTCTGTAAATTTCAACATTTTTAGTTGTGGCCTTGTGGTTCATATTTTTCATTTCAGAGTAGAAGGTCTTTGGTTTGATCCTTTGTTAGGTTATATAGATTATACACTTGTACTGGGTATTGTATACATAATTGTGCCTATCCACCCAATAGTAACAAGGCTGAAAGGTGTTTTCAGTCTACATGCACAAGATGCAAGGCCATCAGAGACACGAGTAGTGCACTAGAATAGATGAAGTCTGGTGACAAAAACAAATTCAGAGTTCAATGCATCCCATACCTGGCCTAGAACTCAGACGGCCACCCATCCAAGTACCAACTTCAGTGATGAGACAGGTACTCATCACATTTCCTCACAATTCATGAAAGTCTGTTGACAAAAAAAGTTTAAAAAGAACAAAAACAAAAAAAAAGTGATCTGGATGAACAAGCCTCACTAGAGCTCATGTTTAAAAATAAAAAGTGATCTCTAGAAGCACGAGCAACTCTGCCAAAGCCGGTCCCAAGCCAGGTTGAAAAAAGAATAGGGTTGGGCTAGGGGTTAGCACCCCATCACCCGTGAAAAAACCCAAGCTACAGAAATGGGAAATAATGACATGCTGAACATTAAGGATCATAGAGTGATGAATCATCCGAAAGGTAGAATCATGATGTGCACCGGTGAAAGCCACAAGGAAGTCAGTGCATTGACCTCGTCACTTATTGCACCTAAACAAACAACAACAGTTGCATATTGGAATGTGAGAACCATGTTACAGACTGGGAAAACGCAACAGTTAACACAAGAAATGAAAAGATACAAGGTAGACATTTGTGGCATAAGTGAATGCAGGTGGAAAGGATCTGGCAAAGTACAGCTCTCTACTGGAGAAAACCATAATATACTCGGGGAAACAATGACGAACATAATATTCATGATACCCGAAAGTGACGAATGCCTAGCAGATTGGGAGCCAATCAATGACAGAATGATAAAGAGCAACTTTCCAGATTAGGTACGTAAAAACATCTATCATCCAATGTTATGCACCAACAAATGAGGCCGAAGAAGACGAGAAAGAAAAATTCTATGAACTGCAATCAAAAAAAGACAAAACACCACCTGACCATAATAATGGGTGATCTGAATGCCAAAGTAGGGAAGGACAACAAATACGTAGAGCAATCAATGGGAAAACAAGGTCTCGGGGAAAGAAATGAGAATGGACAAAAACTGGTCAATATCTGCAGTGAAAACGATATGGCGATAACTGGAACAATATTTCAACACAAGAATATACACAAAAGTACCTGGATGTCACCTGATAATAAAACCCAACAACCAAATAGATCACATACTAATAAACAATAAATATAGAACTTCAGTGCTAGACACAAGAAGTAAAAGAGGTACTGACATAAGTAGTGACCACCAACTTGTCAGCAAAATAAAACTCAAATTGAAAACGAATATATCTAAGAGCATCAAAAGGATCCAGTTTGATTTACAAAAGCTGAAGCAGAAGAAATGGCAGGAAGAATTTGAAAAAGAACTTCACAACAAATCAAGGAAAATAGAAAACAGCAACAACAAAGAGACAATTGAAGAATTATGGGAAAACTTCAAGACAGCGTACATTGAAACAACACAAAACAAGGGGGGGATAACAGAAGATACAATCCAGAGTATCAATGAGAGGAGAAATGTGAAACAAAAAATTAATGCTACCAAATCACAAAGAATCGTGGAGAAATTAAGAAAAGAATATTCAGAAATTGACAAGTCAAGAAAAAATGCAGACGAGACAAAAGAGAAAATATCAACCAACTAATAAAAGAAGCAGAAGAGGCTGCATCTAAGGGAGATCAAGGAAGCATATTCAGAGTAACAAAGAGAATCTGTGGAAAGCATAATAACAACTCAAGTAAAATAAAAGACAAGAATGGAAAAAACTTGACCAAGGACACAGAAATTATGAAACGAAGGAAGAACACTTCTCAAAAGTACTGAACAGAAAACATAAAAGTAGAGAAGCCATTCAAGCCATAATACTAAATGAAGGAATCACTAGGGGAAATATTGACACAGGCAAAATCACACACCAGGAAATCAGAAAGGATGCATTTAGACACTGAGAAGACTAAAAAACAACAAAGCACCAGGATTGGACAACATCACTGGGGAAACGGCAAAAGCAGGCAACGAAGTGTCTGAAGTGGCTGAAAACGTTATACGACAAAATCTGGGATGACAAGAAAACACCTAAAGAATGGAGCAAAGGGATACTGAAAACATTGCCAAAGAGGGGTGATCTGAGTAACTGTTCCAACTGGAGAGGTATAACACTACTGTCCATCCCAAGCAAAGTGTTAGGCAGCATCATAATACAAAGAATAGCAAATGAAACTGACCAGAAACTAAGACAAGAACAAGCCGGGTTCAGAAAAGGACATAGAGCAATAGACCAAATAATCATTTTGAAAAATGTTGTGGAACAATATAAAGAATGGCAGGCACCACTGTACCTAAATTTTATTGATTTTTAAAAAGCCTTTGATACTATACATAGAGAGACACTGTGGAAGATCCTGGAAGCATATGAAAATCCCCCCCCCCCCCAAAAAAAAAAAAAAATTGCTAGTAATAATACAGGAATTATATAACAACAATGAAATATGTGTACAACACAATGGAATGGTCTCAGATTGGTTCAGGATAATAAGTGGTGTGAAAGAAGGCTGCAATATGTCTGGATTCCTATTCTTGATCGCCTTGGATTGGGTCGATGACATTTGTACTAATGGCCAGTAAATTTCAAGATATACAGCTAAAAACCAAAAGGGTACAAGATTGGGCAGCAAAAGTAGACCTGAAGATAAATGAAAAGAAAACCAAAACCATGAAGATTAATCCCAAAGTACATGAAAAAATCCAGATAGACAACAAACCAGTTGAAGACATAGATGATTTCACATATCTGGGATCCAAAATAAGTGTAAATGGTGGAACAACTGAAGACATCAAACTCAGGACCCAGAAGGCTAGAGCTGCATTTATAGCACTGAAATACATATGGAAATCGACAGCATACAGTACACACTCCAAATTAAAGATCTACAAAAGAAGTGCAAAGTCAGTCCTGTTGTATGGAGTAGAATGTTGGAAAACAACAAGAGAAGACCTAAATATATCCGAAGCATTCCAGAACAGATGTCTAAGAAGAATTTTAAAAATATACTGGCCTAACAAAATCTCCAACAAAGAACTACTAGAAAGAACGAAAATAGAAAGTATAGGAGACAATATAAAAAAGAGAAGATGGTCATATATTGGGCACATATTAAGAAGAGATGAAAACACAAAGGTAGTAATGACTTGGGCTCCAGAAGGGAAAAGAAAGAAGGGCAGGCCAAAGGAAACATGGCGAAGAACAGTAGAAAGAGAGAGACAAGAGATGGGTTAGTCAAGCTGGCATGAAGTTAGTGCAAGGCCAAAGACAGAAAAAAATGGAGGAAATTATGTACCGCCTTATGCTCCACAAGGAGCGAAGAGGATAAGTAAGAAGCATGAGCATTGTTAGGACTTCGGGCAGGTAAATGTGTGATGAAACTGGCATCCAATTTCTGGGGTGAAGAAATACTCGTGCGTTATTTCAAACTAAAGAAACTGGAAATAAGCATGGGCCAGTAGGCTTGAGAAATGACTACTGGATATATTGGTTTGGTGTTGTGCTGTCTAGAGGGGTCTGGATATTTCATTAATTTGACAGGAAAAGCAATAGAAGCATCCTCTCCAACTGTAATATACAACTGTGCATATATGACTGATTTTAAACATTTTCAAAGAAAATGACTTAGCAGATCACTCATTTGAACAAAAATATTCCAGTCATTATTTAATAGATTAATAATATTGTTTGCATGTGTGAAGGCCTGGGAAAATACATAGTAACCAATTATTAATACACAAGATAGTAAGATGCAGGATTTTGGATATACATAACTTGATTTGGGATTCACTGATGGAACATACAATGTAGCTTGTTTGGGAATGATTTTTGGCCCATTGTACAAAAACTTGATGGTTGCCATAATAGTTATTGTAAAAAGGGTTTCAACTTATATAAATGAAAAATACTTCAAAGTATATCACCTGCAGGTTTATTAGTTGTTCAGCTACTTTCTCTGTGCCTTCAAGATGGTACAGGTTTTAGAGGTCTACCTCAGTAGCTAAGTGTGTGATAGCTACTTTATGTTTTGAACAGTTAGTAAAATAAGTGAATGGCTTCTTTTACAGTTGCAGTGTTTAGGGTAAATATGTTGTTTACCTACTTGATGTTCTTTATAAGTGGAAATTTTCTAGAACTGTAGCTCCATAGCTGAGTAATAGCTACGTTGACATTTTACCAGGTAGCACATCAGTTGTAATTTTAATACTGTTGAATTTCGAGAGTTTTTTGCAAATATGTTGTTCACATATTTTTTGATGACTGTGAAACTATTGAAGTAAGAGCACTTTCATCAAACATGTTGTTCGCCTACTTTTTAATGTATTGTGTCATCACCAATACTCTGAGCTGTTGCTTCGAAGTTGAGTAATAGCTACTTCAATAGTTCACCATTGAGTAATAGTGAAATTTCAGAGCTGTAGCTCCATAGCTAACTGAGTAATGGCTTGACCTTGAGAAAATCACTTTTAACTTCAACACTATTGAATTTATAACATTTGTGTGAAAGATTTGGTTAACCTACTTTGGGATGTACAGTATCATGATCACTTTTCAGAGATGTAGGCTCATCATTGTATAAATCATTTGTTTTATCAGTTCCTTGGGACATATTTGCTCTGGTATTTGTTCTTGGCTTCTGGATATGATGTTTACTTTGTTGTTCCAACATAATATTGCATATAATAATTCTTTGGGAGTCAATGAAACTTCATATTTTCATATCGTTTGGAATTTAATCCAAGGCAATGCAGTGGTCTTTTTGTGGCAGTAGTTTTGGTTGGAATTTTGATCAGGTTAAAAAAGAAAACAGACACACAGGCCACATTTTTATTGATCTCATTATTCTTCAACCATAATAACTTTAACAGTAACTTTCACATAAACAGTAAACATTCCTCTCTACTAAATATCGCTTTCATATCTCTTCTTCCTCTAAGTTCTCTATTTTAGTTATCAGTATTAATATATCTGCCTAATGCTGTATGTTCTGTTTTAGTTTCATCTCAGTTTGGTCCCTTCTGCATCTCAGAATGTCTCCCTATTTATATCTTTTGACAATTAATAGCTTATATTGTTGTCAGTCCACAATACATTTATAAGCAGGTGTTAATAAAGACAATACATAACACATATGTCAAACCAGTTACATATAAAGTAATTACACAATGATGCCAGGAGAACAGTAGACATAAAGGCAATGTTAAACAATACAATAGAGTCATTTGAAACAACCAAACATTACAGATGTTTAACTTGAAGGATAATTCATAAATTCCCCAATGTGAAAAAATATTAGTGACAGGTAGAATTTATTATTTTTACATACATTAGGCTGTCACTTTTTTAATTAACCTTATAAAATAGTTATGAAAACATAGCCAAAATTTATCAAAGATCAAATAAACTTAATATTTAGAAAATATGGTGTTTCATTCTTTTTAAAAAGGTATTAATTTCTAAAATTACACCTAATTAATTTGCAGCCTTTGATATTTGATGGCCAAAATTGGAAATCATCTTTTAAACCATTACTCTTAAATTACTTATGGACAGAATGTTTATACTGATCTATAATTTGTCTGTTAACTGAATCTGTATGTGTGCCTGAAATTTACATTCAAATTTTGTTGGACATACAAGTACATTTCCTCAAATTGAATATTAAGTCAAAATAATGTATGTTTAATTGAATTCCAATGCATAATTATTTCCTCTTATTGGGGCTCAGTTTCATTGAAAATAAAATACATCATTACACTTAAACTTTATATCAAGTACAATTTTTATGCATCCTGCAATTCTGAATATACCCTCCTAATTTTAATTGAAATTTTATAGGGCTTAATTTATGCAAACTGCAGCTTCTAAGGCACAACATATTCATTAAACAGAGTCCAAAAATCAGATAAAGTCCTTTAAAAGTACCTGTTGTGATATCACCTATATACAATGTGTTGAAAGCAACATTAAACCCAAATAAATGAAATACTACATGTAGTATTGTAGCTAGGCATAAAATGAGTAAACTATGTATGGCTCAAATATTTCTTTGATTAGTGGATGGATATTACAGGAAGAGGTACACAAAGATAAGAATGAGCTGACATAATTAGGACATCCTAAGTGAATGTAGTTTTGCGAACATTCCAATAAATCCCTCTATGATGCATATGCAGAAGATGCATGGTTTTCCTGGGATGCCATGAATGTGGACATTATGGATACTTTTCTTATAGTAACACCAACGTGAATGTAACAAAAGCCTAGCTACTTTTTACAAATACAATGTATTTTTAAAGCGAAATAAAACAACAACGCATTTCCATTCATATTTCTTGATTAATATTGTTATTTTCCATTTGACTGGTTAATATCCGGTTGGTGATTTATCACTTTAGTTGATGACCTTAGCCTTACTTGTAAATAAACAAAGTCATGTTAGAAGGGCCAAAGTACAAGTGTTCTTAGAAAAGCACCAGTCACTCCAGACACTGTAATTTGATTGGATAAGAAGTGGGTTGGGCCAGACGCACCTCTAAATCTAGCCAATCAGATTCCAGTAAGTTGGAGGCTCGCCACATTTACATTTCGCAATTGAGAGAAGGAAGACGTGAAGATGGTAAATATTGAGCATTTATATTTCATGTGAATGT
Source organism: Sabellastarte sp. h YS-2021 (assembly GCA_964017235.1). NCBI lineage: Eukaryota > Metazoa > Annelida > Polychaeta > Sabellida > Sabellidae > Sabellastarte > Sabellastarte sp. h YS-2021. Next base: position 17,213,293 of record OZ024933.1, read on the forward strand.
GTGCTGTTGTAATGAATTATTAAACTACAAGGATTAATGTGTGAAATAAACACTAACCCTGGTTTTATTGTACTTTCAGACCACATATACAGATAAAGGACCGAAGGTAAGTCTTGTCAAGTTTTATTTTCACAATAGTGCATATAGGCCTACTTGAAAAGCTGGTTTCAATTGTTGCTCACGTGGAAACTGTCTCCTGACCCTTTAAAATTCTTTCCAGTTATATATTTTTCGCTTACAATGCCCTCTACCGCGGGTATTATTGTCAATTTCTCATTTGGGTAGAAGGATTTATGGCCTGTAGAAGTTTAAGTACAGCTAGTTAATGTTATCAAAAGAAAATTAATTTATCCATCATGGGTTCAGAAACCACTTCAAAACTTAAGTGGATTTTCTAAGCCTGTGAAATGGTCATAATGAGACCGATCTTATATTTTCAAATTTAAGTAACTTAAATATTACTTAGAATATTAAATATTACTTAGAATATTAAATATTACGTTAAACAAATACCACATTTTCATCATGCAAAGATATACAAGGGTAAATGGTCTTGTGAGTGAAGTGTAATTGCATGGTGCCAACAATGATGGGGACAAATAAACTAGATAGCTTAAATATTCTCAATGATGTGCTTCTAGTACAATTTGTTACCAAGTTAAAAATTGCAATTTAATCTTGTGTTATAATTATTTCCAAATGTTTTTCATTGAAAATTCCTTTGTGAGATTATTTGCCACATATGATATTGAAATGACCCAGCCTGTACTATTTGTATTTTTTGTCAGCCTGAAAGTGGGAGATTTGTTGACTTTCATCATGTTACATTCTGGGTTGGAAATGCAAAGCAGGTAAATATTCTAGCTATCTCTTAAAGACTAAAGTATTTTGAAGTGTGAGCTCTCTCAAGGGCTGGCACTTTTGGAGATCACATTTTCTTTTTGTCTGAACCTTAATGAATTATGAACTACTGTAGTTCACTACTCATGTTTTCTGATTGCTTTGCAAATCACACTTGTAGACTGAAACAAATTTTGGCCTTGTTAACTTTTTATTGTCTGATGGGAGAAGTCCTCAAAATAAAAAAGTGATTTCATAATGCTACTTACTTTTAAAGAGGATTTCACAGTTTTTTGTCACAATTAATAGAAGCAATGTTTGTTCAGTGTCATGGACTATTTATGACCACAAATCATTCATTTTGATTGGAGAATAAGACAGAAATGAAGAAAAATCAATCTTTTTTACCAGAGTATGTAAGCATATTTTTTAAGATGTATGGCAAAATTCTATGTTTAATGATGAAATATTTCCAATATATAATTTTATATGAACACTGGAAGTAAATATTTAATTTTGTACAAGAAACCAGGTAAGTTATATGAACCTTAAAACTGACACTAAACTTCAAACATTCACTGCATTCCATGAACAAGTATTCAAATGGCAATTTTGTTATTGGTTTTCAGCTTCAGATATCACTCATCCAAGTTTTCCGTTATTTAAACCCTTCTTTTTCCTCCCATGGTGGATACTGTTTTCAGTGGTAACCTCAAGTGCTGGGATGAGTTGTTGCTAACTCGAGCTGCAACTCGTGTGTGGTATATGGAGATTGCATCCACCTGTGTAATTTAAACTTGAGTTTTAAAAAAAAAATTATAAGCTCTAGTAGCTCTGTTATGAAATGTCACCCCAGTAACTGATCAGAGAATTAAAATTTTATTAACCTTAACTCACTTTCAGTAGCCATCGAACGAATAGGTGAGAAAACAACTAATACCTTCACTCACCTTTTGTCACTGTATTATACCGAAAAACAACCGAATCACATCCTTATGTACACCATGGACCATACCTTTGGTTACCGTAGTCAGAAATTCATGCACACATGCGCAAAATCGTCTGCACATGCTCACAGTACCATAATCAGAGGATGAAATTTGAAACTTTTGGAAACAACCCACGGGATTTGCATGGTAATAGACGGTTCGCTACTGACTCACAAGGTCACATACAGATGTCAGATGGCGATACAAGGACAGGGATATTTCACCAAATGCGGGTTACCACGGGCGATACCGCCTGTAATGTGAATGGGGTATAATAATCCCAGTACTCTTGCACTTCTTTCTAGCTATCAGACTTTTGCTTTTTGAAAATCAATTGCTAATTAGAGGATAGTTACATCAGTATGGTACTGTATCAATTATTCAAATCAAATTTCAAATTTAAAGCTAAGAATATGTATGAGAAACATGGCCTATTTTGAGAATTAATTTGATAGAGGGTCTGGTTTTTTTGCTACCATTAAATTATTTCAGATGTGAATCTCAACAGCTACATTTAAAAAAAGATTATTTTCATTAATTTGTGACATTGATTCAGTAAATTAAGGTACAGAAAACAATTATCGTTCTGACAATAGATAGACTCAAAGTATCAACCAGTATTGACTAGATAAACACAAACAAATCCTATACAGCTTATCTCTGTCACTGACAGAATAGTGGAAATCAACACATGTACATGTGTATTAAAGCAAATATCCTTCATTTAAAATAGGCAAAAATATCTGTTTATATTCAATTCATAACAAAATAAATGGAAACAAAAGTAAGTATCAATTCAATTCATAACAGAGCATATAAACTTCTTACTTAAACACAAGAAATACAATTTTTCATAGTGTAAATTTAAAATTAAGTGGAGTCAGTAGTTGGGAAATTCATATACTTTAAGTATAAATTACATTTCTTTTACCTTTACATTATATGTAACACTACAGGGCTCTAAGTACATGCATGTTAATGTCCTTTTTTGCTGTATAACTTCCAGTAATCCATTTCAGGCTTGATCGAAGATACTGATAATCAGTCTGTTTACTGCAAAGCAAAATCCTTGAATTAGCCATGTGTCATACAATACTTTAGTGCAGTGTTAAACCAGTTAAATGACACTTGATAGTTTTAGTAGTCCAAGCACGTGCTTGTTGTGTATACCTCTATTATCCAAGTAGGTTGAAGGAGTGAGGTTTGGAGACAGTTCATAAGATAAAAGAGGAATTTTATGACAAAACAATAGGGAAATTTAGATTTGACAGAGGGGGAAATGAGTTAATTAAATCAAAATATTTGGACAATTGAAGGTTTTATAAAGCAAGATGTGGTGTATGTCCTATATTTAAGACAAAAGGCAAATACTAGATATTCGTTAATCATTCGCCAGCATTACTTTTTTGAATATTATTATTAGGAGATAAATAACTCTATTTCAAAAAACTTTTCCAATATTACTCTGTTGTTGTCATGTCTTTCCTAAGGATATTAATATATTGAAATGCAAACTAAGAATGAAATGTTTTTATTCGCATGAACAGTTAAAGACAAAATACAGTTTTGCTTAAGGAAACCAGGTAACTTACATAAACTTCAAAACACATACCAAATATTTGAACATTTACCAAATTACAAGTGTAGCAGTTTGTTTAAAATTTCCACAAAAATTGGTGGTTTCCAAAAAGTAACTGATAATCAGTTATAACAGGTTTTATAAATGTCTCAAAAATTTCCTGAAAATTTATTTCCAAAAAACAATTACCTGAAATAACTAGTTTATACCCATGGTGTCTGGATGGGCAGCCGGAAAAAGTTTGTCCGGCCTGTAGTGTGCAATATCATGGTGTGACCTTGATTTGACCTTGCTGTAATGACTTTGACCTATAAAATCTTGTACGGGCTATATCGCGAACACTGTAAGATGTAGGAAGTTGATACTTGGTAAGGACATTGGTTGGGGGATGTAGGTGTGCATTGTCGTAAGTTAATACTTGATAGGGATATTGGTTAGGGCTTGTCGGTGTGCAATGTCATAATGTGACCTTGATTTGACCTTTAGCCTTGACATAGTGACCTTGACGTTAAAAAATTTTTTTCCGGGCTATATCTCTGAAACTGTAAAGTGTATGAAGTTGATACTTGGTTGGGATATTATTGTAGGTGTGCAATGTGATGGTGTGATCTTGATTTCTTGGATTCCGTAAGGTGTAGAAGGTTGACACTTGGTAGAGACATTGGTTAGGGAGTGTAGGTGTGCATCATGGTTTGACTTTTAACTTTGGCTGTGCCAATGTTTGTTTACCTGCCATATTTGAGACATGTTTCTCTTATGACGAAGATATATGGATTGCTGCAACTGATTATTATAATTATGCACTTTTACATTATTTGTGCTATTTCCATTGACAGCTAATCTCCAATTAATAAAATTTAGAGCTTCATAATTTTTAGTTTACCGATTAATGCTGTCATCTTGCTATTGAATTGTTTTGTTTTATTACTTTTATAATTATCTTTACATACATTTTCTTTCTCTTAAATTTTATTTTCTCCGCTTAAATATTATTTGGAACTTTATATCACTGACACTGCCCTGACAGTATCCTGATCTTTGTACTGTTTCACTGCTTCTGTATCTCATGGTGTTGAAAGCTATTTCCCCAGGCTGTGGGGTACAGACATCTCTGATGCTATTTTTCCTTTTACAACCATTACAAAGTAACATGATCAAATATTAAAACAAAGGTAATATCTCTTTCCAGACTTTTCTCCATTTTTCCAACAGTACAAGGCTAAATACAATTTTTATTTCGAGAAAAAGAAACTGAACAGCAATACAAAATTGTCACTCAAACATCTGTGAATATAGTTCATCTAGTAAAACTGTACCATTTTATGAAGTACAATCGATGTGGCTTTCTTTGTCAGAGTCCATAAGTGGCACATATATGTGCACTTTAAATGTAAATTGTACTATTTATTTTAGCGCTGTCATGAGCTGTAGTTTGTGTACTTGAGTACACTTTTAACCATTACTATACTCTTGAATGAATATTTGTTTCAGTGATAAAAGTGACAAAGCATGCCATTTTGGTTCAGTTTGCCTTCAACATGCATTGGATCATGTCTATTTTTAATTTTTATATGAATATAATTTTTTTAATTTGATAATGTTTTAGAGACAAAAAGAGGGTGCTCGTGGTGTAGCGATTAGAGTGCTCACCTTCAAACTCTGAGGTCGTTAGTTCAAAGCTCGGCCTGGGCAATGCAGAATCTTGACCAACTAGTATGCACTAGTTCCTCCATCCATAAACTACCCATCTCAATATGACCCTGACTGTTGAACGTGACGTAAAACAAAAGTAAATAAATCTAAATTGAGAGAAAAAAAAATAACAAATACTTATGTAATAGGTAAGATTGTTGTGGAAATTGACATAATGGTTGTTGTTTTGTTGTTGTTTTTTTTCATTTATTAGAAGTTAGTTAAAGAAATCAAGACTATTTATATTTGACACCACCGTTGCAATATGACCCTGGCTGTTGAATGCAACATAAAACAAAAAAAAATAAATAAATCTAAATCTAGAGATAAAAAATAACAAATACTTGGGTAATAAGTAAGATTGTTGTGGAAATTGAAATCATGTGTTTTTTGTTTTTTTTTAAGAAAATTAACTAAAGAAATCAAGACTATTTATATTTGAAACCATAGTCAACCTATATTTTTGAAACAATCAATGATCACCATATGTGCCCAGATGTTTTTACACAAACTTAAGGTGATTTTGTTTCCAGTTCTTGTGACAGTGTAGGTGGTATAGTTTTTTCGCATATATTGACGTATTTTTCCTCGATTAGTTTCAGACTCTCTTGTTTCCTGTATTTTTGTTCAATAGCAATATGTACATCGATATTAAATGAAGACTTATTAAAATGAAAAGTTTATTTTCAAGACTGAAATGCTATTTATATTTCACTTTTGATATATTTAGAGGTGTTTGTTAAAAAAAATCAATAAACCCACCTGTCAGTTTAGGTAATGCATTTAGCCTTTATCCGTGAATTCCTCCATAAACCTTAATGAGACATATGCTGTAATTAAGCGGCCCATCAGAGGCGCTTATTTGTTTTCACGTAAGTTCGACTGATCACCGCCGCCGCCACCGCCCGATTACGGCCTCCCTTGAATAACTTCTTGGGCTTTCAAATGTTTCTTTCTTCTTATCTTTTTTAAAACTATAGGGGTGGGAAAACTTTGAGGAGAGCTTAAGCTTTACTAAAGGTAACCTTAAGCATTTTTCAAAAACACCCCGTCATCGCGTTTCGGAAAAAACCACACACACCAGTGCTATAAAATTTATCAGGTACATTCTGCACCTACATTCACAGGTCAGAAAGGATTTCAGTCCTGTATCTGCAACCGTAAGGTCACCTTAGTGTCAAAAAAGGGGGTTTTAACCCTCCAGTTCACTTAGTTTTCATTTTTTTCAACCAAACTTGGCACATATATTAAGATTTGCCCAAGGAACATCCTGACTTTATGTTGAGCTTAAACTCGAAATGTTAATGGACCTAGGGCCTGCTTAAAGTCATCAAATTGGATTAAAATCCTCTGGCTCCTTTGTTTTTCCATATTTTTATGTCTAAATTATCACTGGTATTAAAATGGATAAAAAGAATATTTATGGTCACCTTAAACTCTCAATATGAATGAAGTTGTAGCCACCTTAAATTGAAATAAGGGGGTTTTCAGCCTCAAACTATCTTATTGTTCAACTGACCTCAGTTAAATTTTGCACACCTATAAAGGATGGCAAAAGGGACACTGTTATTTTATGGTCAACTTAATGCCCCAATATGAATAAAGTTATATCCACCTGACAGTAGGTGCTGACAGTAATAGAAGGGTGTTTTTAGCCTCCAACTATCTTATTGATCAACTGACCTCAGTTAAATTTGCACACTTATAAAGGATGCCAAAAGGGATATTCTTATTTTCTGTCCACCTTGAAGTCCACCTATGGCCATCTTACAGTAAAAAAATGGGTTTTCAGCCCCCAACTGACTTACTGTACAACTAACATCAGTTAAACGTGACACATTGATTAGGCTTACTCACAAGAAGGTTTCTTCAGAATTAATTTTCACTAATTACCATTCCTACAATTATAAGCATCAGCAACACATTATTCTCTACATTGGCATTCTCTACAATTTCCAATGAAAGGGGTATAAAAACACAAAAGTTTTTCATGATAAGAGTGCTTGAATTGAACAGCCCACATATGGTCATATGGTCTTCATTATAAAGAAACATAATCCCCTGTTTTAAGTAAGTCTAATCAGAGTGGGACCTTTGTCTGCTTTTAAGGTAATCTTATAGTCACACAGAAGCCATCAAACACCCCAAACTATCATAATCTCCTACTAAACATATATATATTTACTTGTGCCATTTGAAAATTATTTACACAAAATGTGAAAGGAAGACTGATTTCCCTTAAAAACTTCCCCAATACTTTCAGATGTTTTAGATGAATTTTATCTGTCTGGATCAGATGACAAGGCTAGCTAAACCAACAGTTGATATAAAGGGTTAATGTTCTTGGCTAATGTTCAAGTGTGAGCCTTGTGTTTGTGTATGTATGGCTGAATCTACTACTCTACTGTACTATTGTGTGAGTGAGGGTGGACCTTGTCAGTTGAGTAAGGATGTCATTCTACACAGGGCTTCTTTGATGTGGGGAGATAAAAAAGTGGTTGCAGGTCACATTCCACAGGGGTTCATTAATTACAGGGTTCAATATACAATATGTATAAAGTATTGTACAAATCATGGTTTAATTAGCATTATTGAATCTTAATTTGGTCTTGCTTTTGTGCATTATTGAACTGCATAGATCATGATCTTCTTCTGTTATTCCTAAGCCTACATTTTTAATTTCAATTGCTAAGTCTTTCATAAATATTCCAATTTTGATCTGGGGATTTTCTAAGCCCCATCTGGGGATTTTCTATGGGTCTGGAGATTTTCGGGGATTTTCCATCTGGGGATTTTTAATCTGGGGATTTTCAGCGTACACCGTAAACTCATACTTTTCTTTCCTAATAAATCCAGTAACATTTCAGATTGACTTGTTATTTCTTCAGACACATTTAAGGGGCATATATTTATGTCTATAGAATACAAATATGCAAGATACATACTTTCTAGGTGGAATTACTGCAAAAGCATTTTTTTTCTAGCAGGTAAATTTTACAGCTACAATTTGTCTTCTGCCAACTTATAGTAAAAATGATCTATTCTTTTTCGTAAGATATACAAACTTTACAAAACACAATAAAGCTTACATTCTGCTTACAGTCTAATACTGCAACTGCTTCAGTTTTTAAGTAATCTGCTTTTCCATCAGATACAAAACACAGTTTAATCACCGCAAAAACAAAACACGCTTTAATAACCCCACATCTCCATACGGGCCGCTCATTTTTGTTAGCAAAAACCTTTTTCTAGTTTCTGTAGTAAATCCCATGACGCTTAAAATACAACAAGTCTTGGACTGAAATGGATTTCAAAAAGGGTGTGACTTATCAAATAACCACAGTAGTTTTCTGTGTCATGTCATCCATTATTTCAAGTTGAAATATTGTACTGGTGACATATATATGGTGACACATTTTACTTCATGGAAAACCTTGTAACCATATACTGTCCAAAAGCTACTTTAGGGAGGTGTTCTATAAGTTGCTTCTTTATTTTCACCCATTTTAAATTTTGAAATGGAAAAAAATTGTGGCGACCATATTTAAGTCTTTGTTTGCAAAAGATAAGCCCAACCCCGGGTCGACTTAACTCTAAGACCAAGACTTAGCCAAAGCTTAAAGTTATGTCCTGTGTAAAATCTCCAAGTCCAAAAAGTCCAAGAACACAGACTTAGCCTGAATGTAAGACAAATGTCTTAACTGTAAGTCTAAGTCCAGGGTAAGTCCTTTTGTGAAACCTGCCCCTGTAAATTTAACACTTTTTCAGTTAGGATCCATGTCATACAATTATGTCAAAATAATAATACTAATAACATACACAGATATAAGTATTACCATCACAGGAGTTAGAAAAATAGGAGTGAGAAAAATAAGTTAAGGTAGTTGTACAACATTTGTGAAAGACTTGTGGTAAAAAGCATGTGAAGACATAAACTCTGACCTCTGACCTTGACCTTTCAGGCAGCATCACATTACTGCGTACGGATGGGTTTCGAGCCATTTGCCTACAAAGGATTAGAGACAGGAAGTAGACTGGTGGCCGCTCATGCCGTGCGACAGAATGATGTACGTATTTTTATATACACAGTAATACGTTACATTTCCATCTTTTGAAGGGCCATACTAAAGCTTGTATCAAAACAAATCTGCAAGTGTAAAATAATAAGTGTATTCAGGTCTAATCATAATACAAGTATGACTTACAATTTACAAATGAAATTCATGTATAGAGTAAGAAATCTAAAATTCGCCAGAAATCTAAAATTCGCCACCTATAAAACCTTAGTGAATTCTATGAAGAAAATGATACTTTGACTTAAACTTGGTATAATTTAGTCCAAAAGCCTTGATTTACTGTACAGTCAACAAATCCCACCTCAATTCATTATTTTTATTAGTATTTTCACATGTGGTGAATTTCAGATATGTGGCAAATTTTAGATTTCTTACTCTAATCTATTTCACTTTGTGTATAACTTTTTAAGAACAACAACAGTCGTATAATTTTGTTCCTTCAGGGCCATAGAGCTTTTAATCTTTTCAATATAACATAACTGTAATTCATGCACTCTTGTAGATCTATAACTTGTGTTCTTTTAGTGTCATGTAACATTATCCTTTCAATATCATATAACTTCTATTTTTGCAATTTCACATAACTTTTATTCATTCAATAGTGCTTGGTTGAAATTGCTTACAAGAATTTTAAATCCAATGTCTCAGTGAATTCTGAACTATGGTTTTATTTCTGTGACTTAGAATAGAATCCACCATTGCGGAGATTTAGCGATATTAAAGTATGCTAATATTGGCTTGAAAACTTAGCACAGCTTGAACATGAATCATCAAAATGTGATTAACATTTAATTTTCTTGTATTATTTAGTAGCAACGTATTTTGCTTGAAATATGCATAACTTATATAAATAAATTTTACATGAAAAATATTTCACTTACCAACTTTCTAAATGCTGATAATTGAAATGGCACATAATCAGTCCAAAGTTTCCAATACCTTGCTTTTTTATTGTCATTATTCACCAATGAAATGATTGTTTACTTCCTGTTTCTGCCAATTTAAGGCCTTTTCTGAATTAGGAGCGTAAACACTAGAATTTGTGTCATTCACATAATATTCTTTCTTTCAAAGTCACATGACATTTAATTCTTACAGTAGCACATGACTTTAAATCTTTCAGTGTCACATGTCTTTCTGTTTGTGCAGCTTATTTACGTGTTCCAAAGTCCTCTGGAGCCAAATAACCCTTCAGGTAAGACTTGGTTTAATGTTATAAATAATTAAGCATCCCTTGAACAGGGGTCACTTCTTTACTTCAACCCCCAAGTTTGTTCAGAAAGTCAGAAACTACAACATTTAGATTAAGAAAATTTGCAAGCGCTTTCCTCAAAAACTTAGAGAGTTGGAATATATATTGGGAGGTATTAGAAAGCCAAGGTTGAAGGATTCTTAAACCTCAGCAAGTTTGCCCCCTTTCATGGTCAAAGTAGGATCAGAGGAAGAGTAAGGAATCTAAAATATGCCAGAAATCTAAAATTCGCCACCTCTAGAATCTTACTTAATTCTATGAAAAAGTGATGGTTTGTCTTAAACTCGATATGTTTCAGTTCAAAAAGGCCCTTGTTTACTATACATTAGTTCATTTATTTTATTAGTATTTCCACATGTGGCAAAATTTCAGATATGTGGTGAATTTTAGATTTTTTACTCTAAGAAGAAGAAAACTCTCACCTATAAAAATTTATAAAATTCCTTAGTATATTTTAAATTCTCGAAATATTACCGTATTTATCCATATAAACACCCTGGGGGGGATGCATTTTTCAAAAGGTGGGGGGGGGGGGGGGGGCTACTATTACAGATAAAAGAAATCAACTCTCAAGGCCAGTGGTAATGGGAGATAATGGTCACTTACAACTTTGATCTCACTTGCCTGCATGTATAATGGTGGGAGAGCTTAAATTACGCAAACAAACCTGAAATCTGAAGAAAATAAACTTTTAGCTCATATTTTTACAGATTTTAATGCATCTGTGATCAAAATTGCCATGTTTTGTTGTGATGAACCAGTGAATACAAAACATTGATTTTTAATTTCTCAGCCATTTCTTTATGGATTTTTATGCAACAACAATGAACAGAAGTGCTGTAAAAAATACCTTTCTAATGACACATATTTGTAGGTTACATAGTTTCCGATATACTAGTAAAATGCAGACGTTACTGACACAAAGTATCCATACATATCCCCCTATACGGGTCAAATACAACTCAAGGATAACAAAAGCCAGTATGCCCAGGTGTACCATTTTTACCCCACAGCCCGTAAGGGATGTCGGGATATTGTTTTCACGCATGATGCCCGAATGGGTGGGTGGTCGGGCGGGCGGATGGGGGGGGGGGGGGGGAACTTTGTCCGGGCTGTATCTCAGAAACCATAAGGTGTAGGAAGTTGATACTTAGTAGGGACATTGGTTAGGATGTGTAGGTGTGCAACGTCATGGTCTGACCTTGATTTGACCTTGCCGTAGTGACCTTGAGTTTGAAAATCTTGACCTGGCTATATCTCGGAAACCATAAGGTATAGGAAGTTGATACTTGGTAGGGACATTGGTTAGGGGTGTAGGTGTGTTTTGTCATGGTGTGACCTTGATTTGAACTTTGACCTTGCTGTAGTGACCTTGACCTATAAAATCTTGTCCGGGCTATATCTCGGAAACTATAAGGTGTAGGAAGTTGATACGTGGTAGGGACATTGGTTAGTGGGTGTAGGTGTGCAACATTATGGTCTGGCCTTGATTTGACCTTTGACCTGGCCATAGTGACCTTGACCTATAAAATCTTGTCTGGGCTATATCTCGGAAACCGCAAGATGTAGGAAGTTGATATTTGGTAAGGACATTGGTTACGGGGTGTAGGTGTGCAATGTCATGGTCTGACCTTGATTTGACCTTTGACCTTGCTGTAGTGACGTTGACCTATAAAATCTTGTCTGGGCTATATCTCGGTAACCGTAAGGTGTAGGAAGTTGATACTTGGTAGGGACATTGGTTAGGGATTATAGGTGTGCATTATCATGGTGTGACCTTAATTTGACCTTTGACCTTGTCGTAGTGACTTTGACCTTTAAAATCTTGTTGCACCTTTGGGTCTGTCTTTTGATGCAGATTAAGCACTGTTAAAGTAATAATAGAATTTATTGAGAATTTTACTTTTATAACTTCCCATTGTAAGAGATGGAATTTCATCAAGTGAACCACAGATTTTGCTCCAACACCACACATAAGCATTCATTGAATGTATTACCATTTCTGTATGCATGGTAATATTCAAAACATCCAAACCATAATTCGGCCATGCAGATGTAGATAAAGAGTGTTGTAATTTTAGTTTACTGATTAGTGCTGTCATCTTGTTATTGAATTATCTTGTTTTAATACTTCATCTTTACATGCATTATCTTTCTTTTAGACTTTATTTTGTCTATTTATATTTAAACAATGTTTGGACCTTTATAAAACTGACAGTGCTCTAAAAGTATCCTGCGCTGCATGTTTTTCTTTTCAAAAACCTTTTTCTACTTTATACTATACTACCCTTTGAGAACGCTTTGTTTTTGTTAGCAAAAACATTTTTATAATTTTTTTTCTAAATATCCACCACAGTTTTTACTCTCCTAACCTCTGTCCCCACCTTAAACAAATATTTTGTTTATACAAGTATCTCCCATTGGCATTTCAGAAAGCAGTAAAAGTATAAATTTGGCTTAATATTTCACATTTTAATTTTGTATGAAGAAAAATTATAGGTTTTATTACTTTTAAATTATTTTGCCAATTTCATATTTCCCATTACAATCTATGGCTCATATTATGTTTGCACCATATCAAAGCCAAGCAAACTGAAATACTGGGTTTTGGTCCAGTCAAAGCCCTAGAAACCGGTTCTGATATATTTTGTGATAGTCCAACCACTACTGATACTTTAACTTCCACTTCTTGTATTATTGTGTGTGGTTTTTGTTTTTTACTAAACAGAAATGAATGAGCACCTTTGTAAACATGGGGATGGAGTCAAGGATGTGTCCTTCTCAGTGGAGGACCTGCCGGCCATTTTTGAGGTAAAGCCTTGAGACTGTTTATAAAGTAGGGATGTGAAAATGTTAAAGAATGGAAAAATGAATATTCCAGAACACAAAAAAAAGAGAAGACATTTTTTTCTGGCTTTATACAAATACTTTTCTATAGATATTTATGGACAGATTAGTTACTGACATAGTTGACAGGAAATAGCCATTTTTGAATGGTTTAAATTATCTCTGAACAGAATACTTCTTGAGGAGGATACTAATGCTGGAAGTGTTCTTTTTAGCTGTACATTAAAGTGGCTCTCTCACTTCAGCTTTTGAGAGTGATTGTATGACCTGGTAGTTTATGAAGTGTAGTTTATATACAGTACAGCCTTCTACATGGAAAGTAAGCTTGTCCTCACAACTTGGCCCTTTACAGAAAAAAGCGGCAAAGCGACTCAGTCCCAAAAGTTCACAAATTTGACCCCTGTGTTAACAATCTCTGCCCCAGTATTCACACACTTAGACCAGCATTCACAAATTTGGTCCCAATGTTCACAAACTTGGCCCCAACATTCACTAACTCTGCCACAACATTCACACACTCAGCCCAGCATTCACAAACTGTACCCCATCACTGAAAAACTCAGCCCCAGTATTCACACACTGACACCAGCATTCACAAACTTGGCCCCAACATTCATAAACTCAGCTCCAACATTCACAAACTTGGCCTGAATCTGATTCTGCCATAAATTGGCACAACTTGGAGACACAATTATTATCGGCTCTTGTTTTAAGTGGTGTAATCATTGTGGCTGTTTGGGGATTAGAGTAGACATTAAATCAAGTACAGATATTGACACTACTTTACATGAAGTAATTTCAAGTAATTTTCCTTTTTCGGTGCCTTTTAGGGCCGATAATGTTAATCCAACTATAGAATCAGCACTCTTAAATGGCACACAGCGAATGTAGATGACAAAGGCCCAAGTTGGGGTTTTACGTCCTATTCAGCAGCCCAGGGTTATATTGGGACAAGGCCCTCAGTATTGCCACCTGTAGGAGTCAAACCCACACAGAGGTGACTGCCTGTGATTAGATGCCAAACTTGCTTACCCACTAGGCCACTGATGACCTCAATTGTAAATGACAAAATGATTCTTTTGTCAGTCATTGAACCAGATTGGCTCTTAGACTGACATTATTTTTCACTTCATTTTGCTGCCAATTTAAGATGCTTGTCAAATTGCCACACCTTATGCCAAGCAGTATTTATAAAACTGGACCAAGTTTGAATGGATCAAGTTGTCAAAGGGGCCTAGTTGACCAAAAAATTTATATATCAATATGTCGCTCGTAATACAATAAACTAGCTCTTGAAATAATAACTAGTTATTGTGTTGGTGTATTCAAGCCATTCATGTTTAAGGCTCTGTTACAGCATCAGTTGTAGATGTGCTCAATTTGTCCTATTTACTACGCACATCTGTTGCCACACTAATTATTCCGCTTGTAAAGATATGTGAAAAGCACAGGACAAAACTCATATTTAGTTTTAAAAAAATCAACAGATGTGCTGTTTTTGTGAAATTCCATCTAACATTACCACTTGTATACAGGCTGTATTGAAAGAAGATATGTAACATGAATGTATATATTCAATGACTCATATTTTGTATTTTTGTATACATTCAGTGACCAATTTGTTGAATTGTTAAATCCAATGATTAATCTGTGTTATTTATAAAGTTTTTTTTTCATAAACAATATTTTTCAATAAACACATTTATCAAGTTTGTCATCCGGATTTCAAATTGTGATGAACTGAAGTTTCTGGTCGTCTTGTAATCAGAAACTTGTATCTATTAGAATATTTCATATTCTGTTGTCAGAAACTACAACTGTTATGGATAAAGAGAAAAAAAATTATTAATGAAAATTAATGAAAACTTAACTTAGAAATGCTACCAACTAATGAATCACAAAACAAAACATTACATAAAAAAGCACTTCTAAAAGGCTTTAAGAAAAGAGCAAGCAGGCAAATAGCTACATCAATGTGATAAAGCTTTTTAGGAGAAGCAGAAATATGAAATGTGTGATCATCAATAACAAATAATTAACTAAATATTTAAAACTTTACAATAGCCTAGTTTATGTATTAATGAGTGCAAGGGAAGTGTCTGTATTAATTAGAAACTCATTTCACTGTCAGGATTTGAAATTCTGATATATAACATATACATTTAGTATCTATTGAGCACTCATTTTATTAGAGTACAACTGGTATTATTCTGTTGGTAAAATAAATCTGTAATTTCTTGTCATGTTTTTTTAATAAGGAGACTTATCTGGTCAAAAGAATATTGATCAAACGATTCAAACCTATTTTCATCTATTGATCTCAAAGTGCATATTAGATATCAGTAATCCCACTATTTGTTTATACACAGAACCATGTAATACCCCACCTCAGAACACAGTACCATAAAACTCACAAATATTGCCCAGATTCTAAATAACACCTAGAGAAGTTATACAGTCACGGGAATCGGTCAATAAATATTTTTCACTCTTGATTGAGAATGGGATGTAGCAAGTTTAATGCAGACCTAAAAAACAGCCTCCATGTTATACCCTTGTAGACGCCAGCATATTGTAGGTACAGTTCTCAAATTTGCAGGATATATTCATCATTACAAACTCTTGCCTGGGAATATTTTTCAGGCGTTTTTCGACGTTCTTCAAGGAGTTTTGTTGGACCTCTAGTTGACCATAAATCTTGTAAATGTTACCCCCACAGAGGATATACAGGATTTCGTTTTTTCCTGGCCGATTGTATGATACTATACACACTAGCTTAATAAATACTGTTCTGGCTGTAAATAATTGTAGAGGTGTCAAACTAAATTGTTATTATTTGGCAGTAACAACAAACAACTTAAGTATAGATCAAAACCTGATTATTATAGATGCAGTTCATCTATTCCTCAACAAATCTAGGCAATTCTTGAATGATTAATGCCACCATCTAGCCAGTTATGTGCTCATTTATTTCAACCATTGCATCATGTTCCATTTGTAAATATTTCATTCAGCAAAAGGACTTAATATAATTGTGCCTTTACGATTGTTGTCTAGTTGCAAGTAAAATATGTTTAAATGAAAAAATAACACCCAGGATGCCTCAGAGACCATGTGATCAGTAAGCTTGGGATTTAAATTACTTGATACTCATCTGTGTAGTCATGGGTTTTAAGTCCAGCTGATGTCAACATGTAAGATTTTAATATGATCCCTTGTGTTTGAAAGGGTCAACTTTAACCTTGACCAAAGAAATCCCAGTTGAATTTATATGCATGAAAAATGAACTTCCAGGGCTTTTTTTCATGAAAGGTTTTAGCCCAGTCTTAGACTTAGCTTTTGTATGAAAATACAGCCAGCTTAAGCTTGAGATTTGGCAAAGTGTAATGAATATGGCCCCAGGAAAATTGGTCAACACATGTGAAAAAAAAACAATCTAGAAATGAAACATTTATTAATTTATATTATATATTGCAATGGAAAATTTCTGAGTACCACCTCAATTAAAATAGTATAACTATTATTCATATCATCTATTTTTGTATGTTACTGGAACTGATAACCTATTAACTGTAAGTTATCACTTAACTGGTGTTTAGAGAGCTGTTGGGAGAGGTGCCAAAGTGGTAAGGGAGCCGTGGAAGGAAACAGATGAACACGGAACAGTACACTGTGCCCAGATACAGACGTATGGAGACACCACTCACACCTTTCTGGACCTGTCCGACTATCAGGGCTGGTTCCTGCCTGGGTACCAGAAGCCCAAGCATAAAGATCCATTACTGAAGAGTTTGTAAGTATGAAACTATGTTAAATTATCTTTTTTACACTGGCCTTCCCCAATTTTAATGCCCACACTACAGGCGGTAGTCCCGCAGTTAGAAGTTTTTCTTGGCGGTGAAACTGCCCCCAGGTCGCCCCATGTCGTTTGCGTTGTTTACACTACAGGTGAACGGCCACTGATTGGACATGGTTTTTTAAACAATAGAATGACAGTACTACAAACAATGGTCTCTGTGAAGCAACCTCAACTCAGTAGCCATCGGATCAAACAAGCAATACCTTGACTGACCTTATGTCGATGTATTACACCGAAGACGACCGAATCACATCCTTATGTACACCGTGGACCACACCTTAGGTTATCATGGTCAGAAATTCATACGCGAATGCGCAAAATCATCTGCGCGTGCTCACGGCACTGAAATCAGAGGCGGAAATTTTAAAAATTTGGAAACAACTGCGGGACTCGCAAGGTAGTGAATGGTTTGCCACTGACTCGCAAGGTCACATATGGATGTTAGATGGTGATGCAAGGACAGAGACATTTCACCAAACGCGGGTTACCGCGGGCGATACGGCCTGTAATGTGAATGTGGTATAACTATCACTCTCCTGATGGATGCTGATTTTGCATATTGACCTCATTGCACTTGAAATTTCCCTTCTGAACAACAAGTGAGGATATCAAAAAAATTTAGCTGTTTTTAAGCGTGAGCTCTAGTGAACCTCGCCCTTCTAGAGATCACTTTTTTTTTGTCTCTGGACTTTCATGAATTGTGGTGTAGTGGGATCATCTGGGATGCAGCAATGGGCCTGTGTTAGTACTTTGATGAGTGACCGCCCCAGTGCACTACTCGTGTCTCTGATGGCTTTGCGGCTAACGCTAGTAGACCAAAACTCCTTAAGGCTTTGTTTTGTATTTGCCTCCTTACTCCTGGAATTTCGCTTCTGAGACAACCAATGAGGATATTAAAAAAATCTAAGTTTTTTTTCACCTTGACCTTCAATTTGAAAGTAAATTCTTCCCTTGAAAATGTCAGTTTTTGGCCCTGTTTTCCATATTGTGGCACAAATGGGTGTATAATAGTTAATAGATAAATTGATATATGTATCTCCTTTCTGAAACACCAGAACTTTGACCTTGTTTAAGGTCACCAAAACAGTGCAACGTTTGGTGTTGACATCCTAGGTTTCTCATTGGTTATAGTTTAAAAGTTTACAAATCATTAAGACATTCATATAAAATGTCAAATACTTGAAAGTAATGATTATTGTTGTAATATTTCAGCAATTTTCTGTTTTCAAAGGAGTTTAAAAAAATGATTAAAAATTACAATATCCAGCCATATTTGTTTGTACATAACAGCAAAGAAGTTAAAATCATATGATATTTACAACAGAGAGATTCTGATCAGATAGAGTTTTTAGAAGGTAAAAACCTTAGAACAGACATATTTTTAAATATTACACTAAAAAATAAATGAACTTAAACAAATTGTACCACCTTGGAATGATTTTAATTAAATTTTTTTGTACATAGAAATAAATATACAGCAAATACAGCAAAAATATAGTAAAGCTGATATGGCAGCCTTGTTTGATCATGGTTATTATGTACAATGCCTGTGGTAGTGTGTTAATACATAAAATATAAACTCTCCTGTTGTGTTCGTCAGACCAGATGCTCACTTGCTGAGAGTGGATCACATTGTTGGAAACATGCCTGATAATGCAATGGTGGACACAGCTGACTGGTAAGTGACACTCCGCGGTAAATCATTAGTACCCTGCATCTGTACTAGTATTGAGGACACTCGGCATTCAGCTTTCGCTTTCAATAAGTTTAATCATATCAGTGACATATATATGAAACACCAGATTTTCTTTGTTTAAAAGCTCCAAAACCTATTTCAATACAACTGAATAGAAAGGTTTACACTAGTTAGTGTATTGTTTTAAAATGTACTTGTATAGTTTTATGGTTACCCATTTCACTCGGTTTCTCAGTGAATACGGACCTTATTTTAGGTAACTGGGTAACCTATCACAGTCAGTGTTATCTGTATGTACACTGTCGTCCACTGGTTCCTCTTTATTTCAGGTATGAGAAGATGCTAATGTTTCACCGGTTCTGGTCAGTGGATGATAAGCAGATTCACACCGAGTACTCGGCCCTCCGCTCCATCGTGGTGACCAACTACGAGGAGACCATCAAGATGCCCATCAATGAGCCGGCACCTGGCAAGAGGAGGAGCCAGATTCAGGAATACGTTGATTACTACGGCGGGGCGGGCGTGCAGCATATTGCCATGGCATCCAGTGACATCATCAAGTCGGTTAGGGCCCTTTCACACTCATCTGTTTATATCTATTTTAGTGCAGGCAAATGGTCAAGGATGGTGATTAAGGTTTCTTAATATCTTATTTACCTCATGTTTTCTATTTGAAAACAAACAATATACATCGGTTGCTTATACAGGAAGCAAGTTTATGTCAAATATTCCAAATGCTTTCAATGGCAAGGACTCAGAACTTGGCCTACTGACACCTTTCTGGTGGTTTGTACCATGACAGTTTTATCAATTTAAAACCATATCAGCTTCCAAAACATGTCTGAATCCAAACCAAGGCTCTATGCATTGTATATGATGGTTGAATATGACCTCTCAGCCTCTGAGTTTAATTCCAGGCCTCAAGTGGGAAAGGTGGACCTTGCTTGCCAGTGTACTATATGGCAGTATACACAATGGTGAACCGTCCGTTACCTTGCGCATCCCACAGAAATTTAAAAATGTTTAACATTTCCGCCTCTAAATTTGGTACCATGAGCATTCACACACAAGTGAGAGTTTGCACAGATGAATTTTTTGCTTCGGTAACTGAAGGTGTAGGTAACTGTTGTGACCCGGTCGTCTTTCGGTGTAATACAGTGACATCAGGCCAGTGGAGGTAATTGGGATTGACTGAATTTATCTGAATCCTGTTCAGTATCTAATCTAATGTATAATGAACAACTTTTATAATGCTTAATCTCCATCGTTTGACAGATGTTTAGATGCAACTATGCATAAACATACTGTATTTCACCGTATAAATGCCGCAGGGGTGATTCATTTTTCAAAAGGGGGATCGACTACTACAGCTAAAACGGTACAGTCCTTGAGTCCTGTGTCAATGAGGGATCTTAAATCTGAAGAAATTAATGATTTCTATCTCGTATTTTTGTAGATTTTAAGTCATTCTTGATTAGAACTGCCATGTTTTGTTTTAATTTTTTTTTAATTTCCTGTAAGCAGTATTCGATTGGAGATGTACTAAAACACATTTTTTCAGAATCCCAGATTAAGAATGGTATAAATGTATATTTATGGGATACTGAAACAGAAAGTATGTTATAAAAGAAGTGAAGATGTGGGAAGGGTTTAATAGGGAAGGGGCATTTATACAGTGAAATACAGTATTGGATAAGAGTCCATTAACTTAGCCTGGTCATACCAGAAAAGACACAGGGAGGCAGGGTGGCTAAGGTACAGATAGGCTTTGGCAAACTGGTAAGTTTTGAGCTTTTCCTGAAGGAGGCATTGCATGTTCAGGGGATCTTATTTTATGATGAACAGGAGGGCCATATGGTGGCAGAGTGGCAAACACTCTCACCTCCCACCTCTGAGATCAGAGTTTGAATCCTGGCCGAACCTGAAGTGGGAAAGCTGGTGGTTGCTTGCCGTTGGTCAGCAGTTTACAGTACAGAGTCTTGACCAACTGTATGTACTGGTTTCCTCTGCCCATAAAACTACCGCTCGTGATATGACCTATACAATGTGTTGAAAGTGATGTTAATATCCCAATAAACAATCTTTGATGAAGAGACAATGAAACAAAAAGAGTCGTTGGGTGCAATGGACTCTCCTCATTTCAGATTTCAAACTTACGTGAAAGAGGACAGATGTTCCTTGAGGTACCAGACTCATATTACACCAATCTAAGAGAACGACTGAAGTCTTCCAAAGTGAAGATAACTCAGGATATCGACACAGTGAGTGACTAATGTGATTGACTGAGTGAAGAATGAAAGAGATTATTCTGTGAATGAAGCAATTGATAGATTTGCTAAAGAGTGAGTTCAGAATGTAATGCATTGGTTTAACAGTGGATGAAGAATGTAATAGACTGGTTAAAGAGTAACCAAATAGAGTGCAATAGACTGATGAAACTGTGATTATCCCAGTAAACATTACAAACGTTTATAAACGTTTATAAACCTAACTAGCAACGGTTTAGATTAGGTTTAAAATGATGGGTCCCTAAACGTTTGCCCATAAACGTTTATAAACGTTTATACACGTGTTGAAAATCTGGAGAAATATTTCTGTAAGTATATCTTGCTGTATCACTGTTGTTTGAATCCATCATTACATTCTAAGTAGATATATAGAAGTATGTAATTTGATAATATTATATACTTTTATATCTCTACTTAGAATGTAATGATGGCTTCAAATAACAGTGATACAGCAAGATATACTTACAGAAATATTTCTCAAGTTTCTCTCAAAATGGCTGTGCTGATGTCATTATCCCAAATGAAAGTGAGGTTAAGATATTCTTCACTCTTTGTAAACGTTTAAAAACGTTTATAAACGTTTATGCATAAACGTTTATAAACGTTTATATATAAATGTTTATAAATGTTTATATATAAACGTTTAAAAACGTTTATAAACGTTTATAAACCAAACTAATGTCGCTGAAACGTTTATAAACCCATAATGTTGAATAATTGTCAATATTTAGGTTTATATTTGGTTTAAAAAACGTTTATAGGTTTACTAAACGTTTATAAACGTTTATAAACCTTTGCTATGTTTACTGGGATTTTAAGAGGGTAAGGGGAAGAGACTGGCTTAATTGTGAGTAAAGAATGTGTAATAAACAGACTAAACAGTAACCAAAGTGTGTAATAGACTGTTAACAGTAAGTAAAAAATGCTTTAGACTCTTTTAAAAGTGAATTAAGAATGGTATAGACTGGTATACGAGTGAATGAAAGTGTAATAGACAGGTTTAAACAATGAGTAAAGAGTGTAATAAACTAGAAGAAGACTTAAGGCACTTATTTTAAAATTATGATCTGTACATTTCAAAGTTATGTACACAAAATATTCCATAATTATATTTTCGGCAAAAAGTTTGGCAAAACGTGTCAAATCTTGTTGACATCTGTGTACATATTTTGTCATGTATTTGAACCAGGCTCTTACATGAAGATATTAGGTGATATTTTGGAAATGTACAGGGCAATTTTCTTGTTTTATTTCAGCTTCAGAAACTGAAGATCTTGGTTGACTTTGATGATGATGGTTACTTACTTCAGATTTTCACCAAAATCATGCAAGACAGACCGACCTTGTTCCTGGAAGTCATTCAGAGATTCAACCATCAAGTAATTATATTATACAGTTATTGACAAAATAAGAATGTATATGTTACAGTAAATATGCGTAATTAGTACTAAAATTTACATTTTAAGTGCAAGTATCTTAATTTGTACTCAGGTAAATTTTAAATTAGATGTACTGATTGAAGGTCTTTTCACTTGTGTATTGTTTTCACCCACGGTGTCCGGATTGGTGGGTGGGCGGCGGGAAATGTTTGTCCGGCCTGTATCTCAGAAACCGTAAGGTGTAGGAAGTTGATACTTAGTAGGGACATTGGTTAGGGGTTGTAGGTGTGCAATGTCATGGTGTGACCTTGGTTTGACCTTTGACCTTGTCATAGTGACCTTGACCTATAAAATCTTGTCCAGGCTATATCTCGGCAACCATAAGGTGTAGGAAGGCATGTAGCGTCATGGCGTTACCTTGATTTGACCTTGCCGTAGTGACCTTGACCTATAAAATCTTGTCTGGGCTATATCTCGGAAACTGTAAAGTGTATGAAGTTTATACTTGGTAGGGACATTGGCTAGGGTGTGTAGATGTAAAACGTCCTTGATTTGACCTTTGACCTTACCGCAGTGACCTTGACCTATTTTGCCTTGTCCGGGCTATATCTCAGAAACCATAAGGTCTAGGAAGTTGATATTTGGTAGGGACATTGGTCGGGGGTTATAGGTTTGCAACGTCATGGTGCGAACTGGATTTGACCTTTGATCTTGCATATCTGATGCTATTTTATCTCTCTACGGGGATATCTGATACTATTTATCTCTCTTATATCTCTCTTATATCTTTTTTACTCAAATCTTGGTTGTTACACCTTTGGGTATCTTTTGATGTAGATTAAGCACTGTTAAAGTCATATTAGAATTCAGTAAGGGTTTTACTTTTGCAACTTCCAATTGTAACAGATGGTATTTCATCAAGTGAGCCACATATTATTCCCCAACTCCACATATAAGCATGTATTGCCACATCTGTATATATGGGTAATATTCAAAACATTCAAACCATAATTCGACCATACAAAACAAATAATAAAATGGGAAAGGACTTAAATTTTCACACAAATGTACGAGGTCACTTTGGTATGGTTGAACAATATTGAAAACATGCAGATCATAATTCAACTGTGCGAAATGTGCATGTATAACCATCTTACAGCATCTAGGACAAATAGACTGGCAGGATCTTAATCTTTTCAACCCGATAGCATTTTTGTCGGTTGCGGACTGACAAATCAGTGCTAATTTCGAACCCTGCCTTGATTTGACCTATAATATATTGTCCAGGCATATCTCTGCAACCGTAAGGATATGGATTGATGCAGGTGATTATTATATGTACTTTTATATAATTATGATATTTCCATTGAGAGCTATTCTCCAGTTAATAAATTTTACAGCTTCATAATGTTTAGTTTACTGAATTGTCTTGTTTTAATACTTAATCTTTACATGCAGTTTCTTTCTCTTAGATGTTATTTTCTCTACTTAAACATTATTTGGACACTGACACTGCTCTGAAAGTATCCCATTCTGTGTACTGTTTCACTACTTCTATATCTCATGGTATTGAAACCTATTTCCTCAGGCTGTGGGGTACGCGCATCTCTGACGCTATTTTTACTAAATGAATATAAGTACACCACCGAGTGTTAAGTTTAGGCAAAATTTCATACGTTGTTGTAAAATATATACTTTTTTCAAATACCTGTTAGGTACATCTTTTACCAAATTTTATTTATATTTGTGTGAATCAGAAAGAAAGCAGTTTTTTGGTTTTCCAAATTTTACACCAGTGCAAATTGAACATTTATTAATTACAAAGTAACTTGAACCTTAAGCAAGACTACTTTAAACGTCACAATACACGAAGGCCATAATCAAACCAGACACTTAATCCCTGCCTCACTGTTCCCAAAGTGGGATAAGCCAAGACTGATCCAATTAATCCCAAAACTAACTATACTGTTCTTGTTGTAGGTTAAACCAATATGATTATCTTACTGAGACAATATTAAGCTTGATCAAGTGGGCTGATGGAATGTTATATTTGTATTGAACAGAGTTAACCTAGTGCAGTTATTTTCTGGGAGAAAAGGCCACAGAATTTGGCATAGTTTTCACAGTATTATTTGACTATGGTTTTTACCCAATACAGTATTAGCAAAGTCACTATTTAAATACTTGGACACAGCATTCAGGAAATATTTTATATTCGCTATAATCTAACGTAATGATTGTACATACCATACAATCTCAATATTATCGAGATTATAAATATGACATTAAATATTTACAATTTATGACAATAAAAGTTTGACTCTATATCTGCAAAAGCTCTTAACACTTTCCTATTAAAGTTTACTGAAAAACTTTACAGGTTAACTAGTGCAACAGGTATTGCATATGTTGTAGTTTCTCTCTGTAGTTGAGGGGTTGCAGTGTAACACACTCGCCTCCCACCTCTGAGGTGAGCAGTTCAAACCCCGCACCTCATATGGGAAAGTTGGTAGATGTTGGTCAGCAGTTTACAGTACAGAACCTTGACCAATTGTATGTACTGGTTTCCTCTGCCCACAAAACTACCCTTCGTGATATGACCTATACAGTGTTGAAAGCAAAGTAAAACCCCGAATAAATAAAGAAACTAAATAAGTATCTGTAGTTGAAAGGAAATCCAGTATTTTGTTTGAACAGTTTTACACATGCATACCTGAGCCAAAATGTGAAATAGGAAATATCTTTGCAAGATATTTTATAAAGTTAATAAACCCTATCATTTACCTCCTATTGAGTCAAATCTTGAGGTACGCTACTAAATTTATGGGGAAATGAAAATAAGAGTTTTTCTGCGAACCAAAATTTTCAAAAATTTTGGCTTATAATAAGAGTGTTCTTTTCTTGTTCACTAGCTTGTATCACTGAAACAGAGCTTGTACAGGGCTTGTATGTACCTTGGAAATCCCTCAAAAATCCCAAGGAATAATGGCCTAAAATTGGTTTCTTCTTCAGACACAATAGATTTGTAAAATAGGACTGGATAATGTAGATTTTTAACAGTTGGATTACTTGGTGATTCACACTGATATCTGTCAACTGAGTCATATATGTTCTGTTCACACTTACCCAATAAGACACCACAATTAAATCTCATCTATTCCTCATGTAGTACTTCATTTCTGTACCTGTGAACTTTCAGGTATCCAAAAGCCCAATAACTCATAAGTCCATTATCTGAAATAAATCATTGCTGGAATGCTCATTGGGATTGGTAAGACAGTAATAGGCAGAAAAAGATATTTAGAACATTTGAGTTTCCAGGTCACTGAACGAAACATGATATTGATTGTGTAGTACTAAATCCTGAGGTTTATCATTCCATAGTTTTGGGAGCATTGTTAGGAAAATGTATTCTTCAGGTGAACTTTGGATTTGTGGATAGCGGGATCCTCTGTGGCTCTGTGCCAAGATTGTTATGTCATGTTCAAACTCACCAGTTGTACACAATTATGTAGCATTCAAAGTGATAGGGCAAAAATGTATATGGGTATCTGCAAACAATGGTAAGAGTTTTGAATATGCACCAATGTACCCACTTATAAATGTGTCTTCAAACTCTGAGATCATGTCACATCTTTAGTTACACTGCATGACCTGCTTGTTTTCGGATCCATGAAAAAAGTCACTTCAGATGTTTTAAACTGTTGGAAGCTAGCTTGGCAAAAATCTCAAAACGTGGCTGTTACCAATTTTTTGAAAGACTAGCAAAGGTTATGGTTTTCCAGACTTGGCAGATACTTTAGGCCTCCGTGACTCACAATGGTATCAAAATTTAAACTTTTAGAATATGCATTCCAGTGTGTTAGACTTAGATAAATCTTTACTTCCAGATAGTTTTATGTGTATAATTACCTGATATGTGATCAACGTTATGATCATCGACTATACTCATGACAGCCTCAGAAGAAAATGTGGCCAAACTACATCGGCTAAGAACAATCGAAGAAGTGTGAACTGGACATTAAAAACACACTTGAGTGGCCCACATTCCTATTCCTGCCAGAAACTTTTTTCCCCTTTTTTTAACCGTTTATTAAAGGACCACCTAGGTAGTACATATTACCACATAGGAAATTTGTCCCAGTTTACAAAATTTGCCTGAAAAAAAATCCCTTATCTTGACATGAAGTTTGGATATTAACCTATATAATCTAAACCAATTTATCTAATCCCTTGCAAAAAATCCTTTCACTTTTGTTTCTTGTCAGTGAATTGTAATGGTGTTTCTTCAGTTGGCATAATACGAAGATTTTGTATTTTTTTGACATGAACACATAGGTTTAAGTGTATGTGGCGGTATGACATTATTTTTGGCTAAATATATTGAGAACACGATATTTTGCAGCCACTGTTGTCCCAGTTTGTGGGATTAATTATATAGCAAACGCTTGAATAAAGATATAATCCAAAACAGAGACAGTTAACTAAACATTACTGTTGTTTGTTTGATCTTTCTGATCAGTACATGTTATTATCTGAGCATATTTTTTAACTACCTTATTGTTATATATATAGCATTTTGCTGGAACAAAAGTTTGTTCTGATTTCCCATAAATGGTTTTGGTTTCCAAAGTAAAAAATCAATACCCAGTTGTTAACCTATTTTAGAAATGTTATAAGCTTTATTTATATTTAATTGAAAGTATGAAAGGAACTTTCACAAAGATCAATATTTAATCGAATGCAACAATTGGGGCACCCAACATATAATTGAATCAGTAATAGCTTTATTATAGTGGATTCCTCTATAAACCTATTGTCTGTATATTTCAGTTTTATGAACACATGCATTCTCTCAATTTTATATCTCGTTTTGTGGCTTGAGTGTTTAATACAGTCAGTGATTCCACAGACACTCAGGTTGCATCACTTACACTGATTTTGTTACTCAGATGTAAGAAAATAAGTGATTTGATACACTAAAACTATATTATTTACACTCATTTAGTTATTAAAGGGATCTAATTTCATACACTAAGGCTGTGCTACTTGTACTTCTTTTCTTACCTAAAAAAAGTAAAAGAAATAGTTTAACTTACTAAAACTGTATTAATTTCACTTATTTTCTTATCCAGAAATAGGAAAGGATTTGATATATCAAGGCCATTTCAGTTGCATTCATTTTGTTATGTTTTGCTACAAGAAAATAAGTGATTTGAAACACTAAGACTATGTCACTTGCACTCATTTTGTTACTGAAATATAAGAAAAATAGTAATTTTATACACAAAGACTTTGCATTATGTCCACTCATTTTCTAAACCAGAGATACAAAACTAAGTGATTTTTTGTAATCTAAAACCCATCTTTACTGTATTAGTAATCCACATGTTGTTGTATTTAACAGGGATTCGGAGCCGGGAATTTCAAGTCGTTGTTTGAGGCAATTGAGATGGACCAGGCAGAGAGGGGCAATCTGTGAATCTCTAATTACTGTGATCTCTTGTTATACTGTTCAAGTCATTTATGTCCCAAGAATATTCAGTTCTGTACAGACAGAAGGACATATGAAATTTACCACTTAGAAAAAAAGACTTTTTTTTTCCGTAAAATTATAGGCTATTGTTCAAATGGGTGATATTTCTTAACTATATCATCAGTCTTACAATTTTTATGTATTTAATTTTTTTACAGTTGTTATTGAAAAAAACTCCTTTTGGACCGTGCATGGAGTTTTAGTTTCACAGCACGAATGTCAACAAAAAGTCACTTTCATTTACAGATTTTTTAAAACTTTTTTGTCCAGTGCCAAATATCATATTTCTTTTTGTAGCTCTTATAAAAAACATATCAATATATATTATACTGGTATATTATGTTTTATATTGGAAGTTGTGATGGAATGGAAGAATTTCTAACTCCAACTGATGTGAATATAGTCAAGTTTATATAACCTCCAATATCCACATGATTTGGTTCTAATTTAATCAGATTTATACTTCTACATGTAAAAATATGGTGTTTGTAAAGTTATA
Source organism: Sabellastarte sp. h YS-2021 (assembly GCA_964017235.1). Classification (NCBI taxonomy): domain Eukaryota; kingdom Metazoa; phylum Annelida; class Polychaeta; order Sabellida; family Sabellidae; genus Sabellastarte; species Sabellastarte sp. h YS-2021. Next base: position 17,241,825 of record OZ024933.1, read on the forward strand.
CAGTATAATGGTGGGACCACAAACTGCTTCCATTTATAACTGAATTGAATCTCAACTTATCCTACTTAAACATTGTTACTCATGCATTTAGTGGAATCATAAAAAAACTGCCACATGACAAGAATCTCAAGAAAACGGTAAATTTTTCTTGGAAATAGGCTGTTGGGAGGATGTTTGTCAAAGTCCACCATTATAGCTGGCGGGTCATTGCCGAGTGATAATTGGTAAAATTGAAGTACAATGGCTGTAGTTTCTAAACTCACTGATAATATCACAATAAAACAATGACTGGAGCCATATTTTGCCAAAAATTCATACTTTTACTGATTAAAATGAGATACCTAGCCGTAAGTGTACAAATCTAAACAGAAAATACCTTGGGATTTTCCCACTGTTGTCAAGTTGATCATAAAATCAGCCAATCACTCGTGAGGATATAGGTAAAGTATCCATTACATTTTTCCAGTACAAACATCTATGAGTATTACTGTGGCAATCTCCCAGCATTAGAAAGGGCCATCTGTAAAGACCTGATATTCCACTTAAAAGAGCTTTCAACATAAAAGTAATTGAACAGAAGAAAACAGCTGAAATGACTTTTGGTTATGTCAAAACCATAAAAAATAAAGGTAATTATTGGAACACCTGCATTCAGTCGGGATTTCAGTGTGTGAGGTAGGATCTGTGGAAACAGAATGTTGGTAAAAATGGAACCACATGATCAAGAAATTTTAAATATATTGTGAATATAAATGGAAGTTAGTCAGAACAAGAACCAGGGCCGGGATTCACAAAGATTCTTAAGTAAGAATTCTTACTTAAGTACAATATTTGTGGTTATATTTAGGCAGGAGTACTTAAGTACCACAGAGTTGGAATTCACAAAGTAATTGCATAAGTAATTCTTAAGAATCTTTGTGAATCCCGGCCCAGGTCCTGTGGATATCATAGGTTCTAATTGTTATAGTCTGCTAAACAGAAATACTTTTCAAAAATGTAAAAAAAAATGCAATTGGTCCAGGCCTATAAAAACAATGATCTCAAAGTATTCGTGTATTAGTGAAGAGAATTGTAAAATTTTATGTGTATATGTCGCAGTGATAAAAACAATGATCTCAAAGTATTCGTGCATTTGTAAAGAGAATTGTAATTTTATGTGTATATGTCGCAGTGAATTTGTGTAATCAGGGAATTTGGCATACGTAAATATTCAGCAAATCTAGCTATAAATGGGGATATGGGTTGGACAAATCATCGCAACAGACAGAAATTGGAAATGATAAGATTGTGGAATAGAATTATTATTATGGATAATGACAGAATTACTAAGCTAATCTTTAACTGGCAATATGACTTGGGATTGAACAACTGGTGTTACAGTAATTCTGTGAAACAGATTTTAAAAATTCTGAAACAAAAGCCTTGTTTTACCTTACTTTTATAGAGATAAAACTCTCAGCTATGAATGAAACCCCCAGCGGAGAGACAACTTGCATAAAAGACCAAACTAATTTTATATCAAAAGTTAAAGAACTCCTAAAAATTCCTAAAAAGAATTCCTAAAAAGTATGTCATCCAAAATGTAAGCCATAATTTAAGATCCTGCATGGCACAGTTGAGATTTGGCGTTTTTCCCCTACACGTAGAAACTAGCAGATTTAGTACAAAAACTAGAGATCAACGAGTATGTAAAATTTGTCATAGTGATGATGTAGAAGACGAGTTCCATTTTCTATTTTTCTGAGAAAAATATCATGATTTACGACGCATAATGTACCACAAAATTACGAAGCAATATGCAGATTCTGAGAGTAAAGGCAAGCTTGAAAAACCTGAAATACTTGTGGATTTCCCAATACTTTTGGGAAATTATATTCAAAAAGCTTTTTCACAGCATCAGCAGTTGTTATATATGAAAAATTACAATGTACAAACCCCTTCTATGGTATGTTGTTTCAAAAATATTAACTTAAAAATCATGTCACCATATATAAAAATACCTCTGTTCTACGTTCAGTGACTAATAAGACTTACAGGCTGGGTGGTTTTTTTGTATTATGTTTCATCTTTGTGATATTTTTGTAATTATATAACACTTGTCACTTGAATAAATAAAATATGTATATATATTATATTTATTTGAGCAGGTAGCTGGTATTGGAGATAAACAAAGGTATCAGAGAGAGGTCATGTAATCATAAGTAGTTTAAATTAAGACAGATCAAAGGTTTTTATTCAAGACTCTGAAGAGCAATAATATAATAATATTCTTGGGAAATCTTCTTTCAAAATAAAGTAATATATTTTCATTTCCAATTGTAAGTTGTTGTTTTTTTTCAGTAAGTACATCTTTTTGATGTCATATTATTTTATGGTGTTATAAATTTATTCCTAAAGAAGGATGATTAAAGAATTATGTGCATTAACTTTTTCTGTTCAGTAAATGTTAGCAAAGTAAAATATGTTCAGGGATTTCATGAAATCCCCAGCTAAATTTTCAGGATTTCATGAATTCCCTACAAACTTTAGGGAATTTGCAAATTCCCCAGTACATTTAGAGATTTCGCAAATTCCCTAAAACTACTTGGGAATCTGCGAATTCCGTGATTACACAAATTCCCTGTAACATATACATGTATATCTATAGCATACATATTATGGCTTTATTTATATTGACTGTGCAAGTTTACAACATGTAAAAACTGATATATACATTTTATTGTGTATTTATACAAGTTTTCTTAACAGTGTGTTTGTTAAGCTGTGACTACGTCATCAGTTTTTACCCCACGGCCCTTAAGGGCTGTCGGGGTATTGTTTTAACTCATGGTGTCCAGATGGGTGGGCAGGCAGCGGGAAAAAGTTTGCCCAGGCTGTATCTCAGAAACCGTAAGGTTTAGGAAGTTGATACTTGGTAGGGACATTGGTTAAGGGGTGTAGGTGTGCAACGTCATGGTGTGATCTTGATTTGACCTTTGACCTTGCCACAGTGACCTTGAGTTTGAAAATCTTCTCCAGGCTATATCTCAGAAACTGTAAGGTGTAGGAAGTTGATACTTGGTACGGACATTGGTTAGGGGGTGCTGGTGTGCAACGTCATGGTGTTACCTTGATTTGACCTTTGGCCTTGCCGTAGTGACATTGATCTATAAAATCTTGTTTGGGCTATATCTCGGAAAGTGTAAGGTGTAGGAAGTTGATACTTGGTAGGGACATTGGTTGGGGGTCATAGGTGTGCAACGTAATGTGTGACCTTGATTTGACCTTTGACCTTGCCGTAGTGACCTTGACCTTTAAAATTTGTCCAGAAAATATCTCTGAAACCGTATAGTGTAGGAAGTTGATAGTTGGTAGGGGCGTTGGTTAGGGGTTGTAGGTGTGCATCATAATTTTTAGTTTACTGATTAATGCTGTCATCTTGCTATTGAATTGTCTTGTTTTAATACTTTATCTTTACATACATTTTCCTTCTCTTAGATGTTATTTTCTCTACTTAAACATCATTTTGACCTTTGAATATAACTGACACTGCTCTGAAAGTATCCCGATCTTTGTACTGTTTCACCACTTCTGTATCTCATGGTGTTGAAAACTATTTCTCCAGGCTGTGGGGTACGGGCATCTCTGATGCTATTTTGTAAACAATGTTTCATGGTAAATCAGCACATACTTTAAATTGGCCCAAACAGTAAGTATACAATAAATGTGAAGTTTTGATAAGCTCCATAGCTGAGATTATTTTTGTGTACCGAATTAGGACACTTCAGATAGATATCGCATTATCACCCAATAAAAAGTACATTTACTAGAAAAGATGAATTGGTCACCCGTTCTTTTTTATGAAGTCTATTTTTGTCACTGCATATTTGAACCCCATCACAACATTCACAGATTGACGGTTACCAAGATTCCTATATGTAAATCAAAATCATGCGATATAGAGTCTCCTCCTGCCATACATTTAACATATTGTTGTAAAGTTCCTGAGTTTCTCCTCAAATCCATATATGGAGAGGTGACAAGAAATCACATAATCTGCAGTCTCGTCTGGCTGTCTGTTACACTTTTCTGAAAGGTTACAGAGTTTCCTGTTACATGTTTCCATATATGGGGAATCAAAAATAAACAGACAATATTTGATCCTCTTGGCTGTATATTTGGCAATTTTTAAAAGCTCAAGGGAATCCAGTAGAAAACCCTCAATGGAAAAGAAATTTGAGGGCTTTTCAAGTGAGGGCTTTTCTCCTGAGGGCTTTTCTCCTGAGGGCTTTTCAAGTGTGGGCTTTTCTCTGTACTCCACTCCAGAGTTACCAATCTCATTTGCAAACATGGAAGTTCAAATCTGTCCATTACATGTACCAAAGTTGTGACACCATTGCGATAACGTTTAATTTGTGTTGTGCTGAATTACTGAACAATATAAATTTATATAGATATTATTTCTGCAACAAATAAATGTAAATAATGGGAAAGCCAGGTTTGGTGAGGGAAAGATCTCAGTTCATAGTTATTGTATTCTTAAGACAATGTTACACTGTCATACTTGAACAAGTCCAATATAACACTCTAATACACAGTGTTAAGGCCTTTCTAAACCAATGCGTTTCTCTCTTGTCTACTGTTTATATCCATGTAAATAATTTATGTGTAAAAGATATTTAGTTTGTTGAGCAAATTTACAAGTCAAAAGATAGCTTTGATTTGTACATACAATAACAGATAAATTGGTTGAAAATAAGCCCAAAACTGTTTTATCACTAACATGCCATAGTATTATGAACGTTAAATTTGTTAAGCTTCCTTTCAATGCGAGCATATATTGTATATAAAATTTTGCCGGTGTAGCTTTTGTTTATCTCTGAACTTGAAATGTTACTGCAGTGTGTAGAGTAAGAAATCTAAAATTCACCAGAAATCTAAAGTTCACCACCTCTAAAACCTTAGTTAATTCTATGGAGAAAATTATGCTTTGTCTTAAAATTGGTATATTTCAGTTCAAAAAGCCTTGATTTACTATAAATTTAACAAATTTCACCTCAATTCATTATTTCTTATAAATATATCCACATGTGGCAAATTTCAGATATGTAGCGAATTTTAGATTTCTTACTCTAGATTATTTTTGTTGTTAAATAGATACACAAATCTGTGTTGTCTAATCAGCCTTATGGCAGCTACTTTAAAAAAGATGTTTGTACATATTAGCTTCAATGTATTATAGTGTTTTAAGTGTATATTGTCATTATTCTCAAATAGTTATCGAATTTCTGATATCTGTGCACTTGTATGGACAAATTGTTGACATGATGTCAACAATACAAAACTGCAAATCTGGCATTCTGTCAATTTCAGCATAATTTGTAAGAAATTGGTCACCATTTCTCTCTTTTTTTGTAATTATATCTGTAATTAATAAAATTACTTGACACAAAAATCGATATTTTAAAGCTTGCATGATTTATTTTTGTGATATATTTAAACTGTTGTTTGAAGGCATTTTTACAAGTCTTTATAAAAGAGTATTATAGTCTTAAATTGTTAACTGATGTATAATTTTGGTAAAGAAGAGACTGATTTTCATTTAATTTAATATATATATTCGGGCAAAAAAAAAACAATATTTCATCATGGTGAAAATTTCTTTGTGTGAAAGGTGCCTGTATAACTGTATGTTATCAACTGACCAGACATTATTAATCTCAACATAAACTGAACTACAAGAAAAATTTGTTTCAAGATTTCAAGTCTTCGCCAAAACTCATCTGAGTTCTCGAATTGAATGTTGTTTTTTGCCTTTCAGATCCGAGTTTTTTAGTCAAGTTGCAAGGAAATTTACAAAACAAATTTTATCAGAGACAAAAATAGTCACCTGAGATTTTACCTGTCAATCAAAATTTGGTTTCAAGCTTCTTGTAACAGCTGTAACACTATGAGAAACTTTTGTCACCCTGTTAACCATCTTATAAAAAAGCCCCAAAAACTTAACCTGAAAGATCTTTAGAAAATATCAGTCCCAGATGAAAAAAAGCTCCTAGAAAAGTCTTAATCAAGAGAAGAAACAAGATATCAGCCTTGAGACATTTCACGATTCTTTTCCCAGAAAAATTATTTGTAGTGAAGTTGAATATTTCTGTGGTAATATAACACACAGTTTTTGAATATGAAGGATTTATGTCCCCATTTCACAGTCCTGTAGCAGTTGATTCAGTTTGTTGAATTGTGTTAGAATCAATTGTATGTTAAATGTGTACAGTAGGATATGTATTCATTGTAAATACTTTTGGTGTGCATGTTATGTATATTTTATGTTTATCTAGACTAAAGTCCTCTTGAGCAGCTATAAACTGTACAGGTTTTGTTTACATTTCAGCAACAAGTTGAGTTTTACCTTATTAACCATGAACAACAGAAAAGGCAAGGCAAAGGCTCTATTTAAAGGTCCAATGATCCACAATGTTTCAGTAACATAATCAAGGCTGGGATTTGAACTCAGGACTACAGGGTTCAAAGACAAGCAGTCAGTTGTGAGTTAAGTAGAAACTGAATGCGTGAAATAATGGAAACCTGCAGAAAAAATATTATTTCAAGAATAAAGTTTTCAATTAAAAATTATTCATCCTTGATTCCACTGCTGAGGTTCTGAGTTCAAAGCCCAGCACGGACTCACAGTGGGCAAGCTGGTGATTGTTTGTTGATGAGTTTACACTGCTGTCAGGTCTGTACATACCAATGATGATAACAATACAGTGATAAAATACTTAGAACTAGTATTAACTGGTATTTCAAAACAGCAGCCCAAAATTTAAGTTCTTTATGTCCCCTCTTTGTCCGTAAAGTTCACAAATGACACATTTTTTTTCCAACTGCTTCAGCAGTTATGTACCAACCTGGTCAAACTCTCTTCCATTCACTAGCCCCTCAGTTACATCCTTTAGAAAACATTTCCAACTTATGCTTCGCTACTTTAAGTATTCTTCCCTATGTTCACACCCACGATCCTACATTAGTGACCTGGATAATCTTTTGACTATCTCCTGTCAATCCTTTTGTTAATTCAGCATAGAGAGTTCCCCATTGTGGGGACGATATCTGACACCTACAAAGCAGTGGATTTAGATTTTGAAGAATTCTCCATGTTTTATCGAATCGGTTAGGTATCAACAGCATAGAACATAGACCTCTAGATAAATTGACCAGTAGTTCTTTATGTATGGATGGATTTTGAAGAAAAAATCCCACATTTTCTTAAGTTTAAAGTGGACTGGTGTCCGAGTGTACTGGATCATTTTAGATTTTTTAAGTGTGTACAGACCTTATACCGTCCCCACAACTACCCGGTGTCATGTGAACTGTACAATACATTGAAAGCCACATTAAACCCAAATAAACCACTCTCTACTGTTAGTTGAATGTGTAAATATTACTTGTGTTTGTAAATATTGAAAATCAGTACATTTCCATTATTCATGGGAATATACAAGATGTGTATTAGAGAAGTAATTAGCATTATTGTGTATATAACGTAAGCATATATTTAAAATTGACAAGCATGGAAATACAGGTGTTGATAGGTTTTCACCAGAAAGATTTATTAACGCTCGACGATAGGAGAGGGTTATTGTGATCAGTTTGTTTCTGTCTGTCCGTCTGTCTGTCTGTGCACCGTTTCGCCCTTATAACTCAAAAACTATAACACCAATCAAGCTCAAATTTGGTGGGCAGATATTTCATGGGGTACAGACAGATTCTGCCAAATTTGGTGTAATTTGCTTGAAAATTAAAGCCAGGAGAGAGTTTTTCTTATTTTGAATAGGGAATTCACAGTGAAACTGCTTCTCTTCATCACATACGTCAAAAATCAATATTTTACTTTCTGACAATGTCATCACTCAGTGATGTCACAATGCAACTGTCATTGTGAGGTCACAAACCTAGCTTGTGATACTTGCTGACTTTAAGTAAAAATATTTCTTCTCATTTTATGGCTTGAAATTAACATAAACATAATAAAGAGGGAGGTGATATATTCATTATTTTTATTAATTATTATTTCTGTTTTATTTGCTCTTTTTTCTTTCAATACCTTGACAGTCCATCACAAAAAAATTACCATGCGTGATTTTCACCAAGAAGTGATCTTTAAGCAATATTTTTACCTCCACCAGCAGTTTATATTTTTGTGTGCTTGAGAGACTGGTCACTAAGAGTCGAGCGTTTTGCTCTCTCTGAGTGCATCTTGTTGATCATGTCTCATTTTTCCCCACGAGTATTCCAAATCAGCCCAAATTACTTAAATAATTATCACAATACTGTGCAAAGGCTGGACTGTGTTAATTACTTTTATAAACATCATTCTGACCACAGTTTAACAGAAAAAGTATTCTGAATACAAGAGTTATTTTGAAGCATTCTGAAATCTTTCTCTTGGATATAAAATCTTGTATGTCACATAAGGCATAAGATGTATATACATGTAGTAAGGTTAGTTTGTTCAGGTGACTTGCGGTTTTTATTTTAATTATTTAATTAGGTCACACAATGTAATTAACCTAGTTACAGTATATGAAGCCCTTGGTAGTGTTAGGGGTGATGTTTTTCATACTGGGGCCGTTCAGTTAATATACATTTCAGAAATATTGTTCCAGTTTACAATTATAATTAAGTAATTGTAAGTATTACAAGTATAATTCAGTTACTAGTATGTCCCAAGACTACAGTTTTATGCCCAGTAGTTACCTGGTGTTGCTATTACATGCCCAGTACACCTCTGAGGCCGGGGTTCGATCCCCGTGACGGCCTTAAGTGGGAAAGCTGGTAGTTGCTTGCCGTTGGTCGGCAGTTTACAGTACACAACCCTAGCAAACACTATGTACTGGTTTCCTCTGCCCTTCCAACTACCCGTCGTGATATGACCTGTACAGTGTTGGAAGCGACGTAAAACCCTAAATAAATAAATAAATACATGCCCAGTATTGTCCCGGGTTACAAATACCCAATGTTACCTAGCTGTACATTTAAATACCCAGTGTTACCTAGGGTGACAATTAAATGTGATATATTGCCCAAGCTTAAAATTAAATGCCACATCATGCCCCGGGTTACAGTAAGATACCAAGTATTGACCAGTGTTAAAATTACATCCCCAGTCCTGGTGTTGAACACTTCAAGTATTATTTGACTGTTGTATTCACAGTATGTTGCTGATTGATGCTTGGTTCAAAGTAATACCTTGTCTGCCATACTTTTAAAACAATATATGGCCCCGGTATATCAAAGAAGTATGAAAGTTTAATTTTGGTTTGGCAGTTAGTGTGGTTGAAGTTTGTTTTATTTAATAAATAGTAAGCATGAGCAATTTTTGTGGTGATTTGAGTGGAAATAAACTTTGAAGTGAAAATATAATATTTTGCTGACTTTTTCTCAACCTAAATTTCTTTAGTGAAGAAATATCGTCACTGAATGGAACTTCTTCCTGGAGGAAGGTGGTGCAATTGCATTGTAAACCTTCACCTCAATGGCAAAGTCCTTTGTCAAGTTTGTCGTATAATCACTTGTCTACCAGACTCTGTGGTCTTGGGTTCAAATCTAGCTTATTACAACAAATGGGATGCAGTAAGGGGCGTCGTAAGCTTACCTGCTGACAACAATGTAGAAGTTTGACCTTTAATCTAAACAAAGATTAAACCACGAAACCTAAATTCACCGCAAAACTTATTTTATCCCTTTGTGGATCATAAAGTTCAGACTCAAAGATGGGGATTTACGTCCCAACAGCCACGGTTGTATCAGGACTGGTCCACAACATTGTCTTATGTGGGAGTCGCACCTCAATAAAGCTCAATACATGTACAACTCCATATCTGATGTACATTCACATATTCATTTTGACCATATACTAAACGGCAAGACTTGTCTTGCTTCAGCCATCTAGTTCACACCTGTCCATGTTGGAGTCAAAGGCTATAAGTAAACAAGCTCTCGTCTACTTGGTTTCTTGGAAGATTGGTTACAACCCTCCATGAGCTGTACTCTCTGTGGGGGTAATTATGTAGGCAGTTCACATTCCGTCATCATTCTTCAGCATGTATTACTCAGATATGAGAGTCCCTTTCAAGACAGCACTAGGTTGTCAAGTGGAAAGCAAATACATACTAATACAAGCAATCAGTGCCCGTGAACAGGCTCTGTGTCAGCTGTGTTTTGAGTTTCAGAGTAGAAGTGAAAGAAGAAAAGGACACAAGTTATTCCCTGCAAATGGTATTCAGAAGTAGTAAAGTACAAAGTTAACTGTTAAGATGTAAAAAGTAGGTGAAAAACATATTTAAAGACAAGAGCACTCGGACAGCGCAGACGTCTGCCAAGGCAGCGCAATTCCTGGACTTTCAAAACCTACCATTAGCAGTTCCTTGTCCTACTTTGGACATTTCCTGACAATTTCATCAAAATCTATCCATAACTTTTCAAAATTATCTTTCTGTAAAAACTTCCTGGACCCACAAGATCCAGATGGCGATCTGGATCCCTCCCAAAAACTGACCACTTCTTCCTTTTACCATTTCTAACATATCCTAAAAATAAAAAATTAAGCAGATGTGTATTTAATAACAGCTCAATTCACTATAGGCTATGGTGTATAATTGCCTTATACTGTTATATAATATATATATTATATAGATTAGATATTAATTTCTCATCAGAGGCTTGAAGTCTTATGGCAACTGAAAGTCTATGGTCATACATTGTTTTCCTAAATGGGCTAAAGTAAGCCATAAGACTTCAAGCCTCTGATGAGAAATTCCAAAGATAATTTCGAAATACAGTTAGATATATAATATCTAAACAGTATAAGGCAATTATACACCATAGCCTATAGTGAATTGAGCTGTTATTAAATACACATCTGCTTATTTTTTTGTTTTTCACAATGAGTGTGACTTCAGAAAGTGTTAGTAACAGCACCTTGGTAAGTGCAGTCTCCAAGCTTGGTATTGATCACAACCAACAGGAGAGCACTGGAGCAGATACTCAAATCCCTACGGATAACATCTCAGATGAGACTATCAACCTACTGATAGCAGTCAACAGTAAGCGACCCAAAGAAGCTTACTTTAGCCCATTTAGGAAAACAATGTATGACCATAGACTTTCAGTCAGTCAGCCTAGGGAAAGCAGAATCACCCCATTCTCTAACACTTCACAGAGAAGGGACATTCTGTAAAAAGACATAAAGTTCTCAGTGCTGGAATGGTGTTCCCTAAAATACCAAACCCCAAATATAAATCACAGAAAGTTGAGAGAGAAATGGTGGATAAGGAATATTGGGGCAATCCATCCAATTGACATTAACCAATTTATTTAATTATTGGTACATTTCCGTGCCCCCCCACACTCAGGGCACACTCTGTTATTGTTATATCCTAAAAATATCATCAAAATCCATCCTAAAATTATCTGGCTATAAAAGCCTGGATCCAGATGATCCAGACAGTGATCCAGATCACTTCCAAAATCTAATCACTTGTTCCTTGTCCCATTTAGGACATTTACTGAAAGATATGAGAGAAATCCCTGCAATAGTCAATGAGAAAATTGTGATAAAGTGTTGAAATTTTAACACTTAAGGTGGGAGGTACCTCACTTTTAAAGGCTCTAGCAAACACAAACAGATCTGCATGCCTTGAACAATTTTTCATCCTCGATAGATAAGGTATCTTTAAACAAGAGGAGAGTGCCCGTGAACGGGCACTGTGTCAGCTGACTGAGTGTTTTTGATTTGTGAAGGTGATTAGAGGACAGAATAATTATCAGGAAAAGGGCTGTACAGAAATACAGTAAATGGTAACTGAACAGCAAGTTCGAAAGAAATTCCGAAGCTGACAGAAGAAAAGGATAAAAAAGTTGTGCCCTGTAAATGGTATTATGAAGGAAAATAACAAGGTAATTGTTTAAGTGTAAAAAATAGGTTAAAACATATTTAAAGAAATACTACAAATGCAATATCCTCGTTCGACCTTGAAGAAGGGGTCCAAGGTCAAATCTAACCACACAAATACATTCCCAGCCCATGATTTCCTATGGTTTACCATTCCAAACATCTAGGACCAATTATAAATGAGTTATAAGCACTTTTAAGCTTGGCTGTCCTCATTTGACCTTGAAGGAGGGGTCCAAAGGTCAAATCTGACCATACCAAAAGATTCCGAGCCAATGATTTCCTATGGGATGGTTTACCATCCCAAATCTCTGTCACCAATAATAAGCGAGTTGTAGGCACTTTCAATTTTCCCTATCCTCATTTGACCTTGAAGGAGGGTTCCAAGGTCAAATCGGACCATATCAACAGATTCACAGCCCATGATTTCCTGTCTGTTTACCATCCCAAACCTCTGGGACCAATAATAAGCGAGTTATAAGCACTTTTAAGTTTGGCTATCCTTGTTTGACCTTGAAGGAGGGGTCATTGAAGGTCAAATCTGACCACACCAAAAGATTCCCACCCCATGATTTCCTACAGGTTGGTTTATCATCCCAAACCTCTAGGATCAATAATAAGGGAGATATAAGCACTTTTCATGACTGACAAAAAACACCTGTGGCGGCCATCTTGTTTCTCAAAATGAGGCCAAAAATATTCCCAGACAACATTTTATGGTTATTAATATATACTGCAAACTTAAGAAAGCTAGCTATAATATTTTTTTTCATCAGAGCAGTAATGGTGAAATCTCTCTCTACACACTGCAGCTATCCAGTGGATACAATGATTTACTCAACAGTGAGAACCTGAAAGTAGCTATTGCTCAGCTATGCCATGACATAGAGGTCTGCAATTTCACTATGTTATAGCTGACCAAAAATTCTGTGAATAACATATTTAACAAATTACTCTAAATGTAATAGTTTTCAAGTTACAACTGATTTACTCAACAGTGAGAACCTCAAAGGAACTATTACTCAGCTATGCAATGAGCTACATGTCTGAAATTTTACTATGTTATAGCTAACCCAAAAGTAGGTGAACAACATATTTAAGCAAACTACTGTAAATGCAATAGTTTTCAAGCTACAACTGATTTACTCAATAGTGAGAACCTGAAAATAGCTATTGCTCCGCTATGCCATGAGCTATAGGTCTGTAATTTCACTATGTTATAGCTGACCCAAAAGTAGGTGAACAATATATTTTAACAAAATACTCCAAATGCAATATTTTTCAAGTTATAGCTGATTTACTCAACAGTCAGTACCTGAGAATAGCTATTGCTCATGTGCCATGAGCTATAGGTCTATAATTTCACTATGTTATAGCTGACCCAAAAGTAGCTGAATAACATATTTGCACAAATTTCTGTAAATGCAATAGTTTTCCAATTATAACTGATTTACTCAACAGTGAGAACTTCAAAGTAGCTATTACTCAGCTATGAAATGAGCCACAGGTCTGAAACTTCACTATGTTATAGCTGACCCCAAAATAGGTGAATAACATATGAAACAAAATACTCTAAATGCAATAGTTTTCAAGTTATAAGTGATTTACTCAACAGTGATAACCTAAAAGTAGCTATTACTCAGCTATGCCATGAGCTACAGGTCTGAAATTTTACTATGTTATAGCTGGCCCAAAAGTAGCTGAATAACATATTTATACGAAATTCTCTAAATGCAATAGTTTTTAAGTTACAAGTGATTTTACTCATGATGGAAGTTACTGAAAAGCCCAAAAGTAGCTATTACTCACTTAGCTATTGAGACAGACACCCAACTTACTCACCATATTGTAGCTATGAAAAAAGTAGCTGAATAACACAGTGTTGATTCTAGGAATTTCAAAAAGTGGGGGCGATCCCCCATCACTACACAAAATGTGGGGGAGGGGCTAAAAATTCTGGGGGACGACTTTATGATGAAGCTTAAACTAATTAAAGATACATTTTCACTTTATTTAGACATTTTTAACTGTGGACTTCTATTAATTAGTGGTCATTTTTTATTGTCTTGCCCAATAAAAATAAACTTCAAGGCTGGTGATAGAATTTTTAAAAATACTGAAAATGGTTATTAACATCAAATTGGCTCCTGTCATGGCATCGTGGTTTTAAGTTTTCATCTAAAGTCATGGCATCACAAATTCAGTCATTACACCATCAATTCGAACAAATATATGTTGGAAAACCCCACAGAATACCATGACCTCATGAATATTAATGAGTAGTCTACAAATTCTTCAAGTAAAATATTGTTAAAAAATCCAATGGAATTGTCAAATATTTTTTATGCATATATAAATACTAGTATTCATGAGCTCTGTACAGTAGTCCATCTAGTATTTGATCTTAAAGCAGAAAATATTAAGAAAACACCATGAAAATCTGTGACCTCATTAATATTAATGAGTTGCCCGTGAATTTTGATCAAGTAAGATTTTTTTCTAGACATACATTGTATGGGTACATTGTACGTAGGGTCAGCACCGGCTTCACTGCCATGGCCTGTTGTGGTAACTATCCAGTCTACTGTAAATTTCGTTTTTCTTGCAGCCATTTTTTATTTAATCATTTACTTTCAGCTTAATTTTATGTTTTTGGGTATAATATGTCCAAATACTGTCTGTATCTCATAATATATTTGAGTTTGTATAACGATCACGACAATAGGCATTATTCGAAGAACATTTCGACGGAAAAATCAAAACCTCGACAAACTCTCGCTCCACGTATCGTTTCGATTTCCTTGATCTCTCCTCTTTTCGCTTCGTATATATATCCCGCATTGCCTTGTGGTGAATGCGTTCTCTTACAATCTTGTCCCCGCATACTTCGATGAAATCCGCAAACAAAAGCAAATTAATGCGAGATATCGCATAAAACGCATCCTAGAAGCAACTCTGAATAACATATTTTAACAAAATGCTCTAAATGCAACACTTTTCAAGTTATAGGTGATTTACTCAACAGTGATAACCTAAAAGTAGCTATTACTCAGCTATGCCATGAGCTACAGGTCTGAAATTTTACTATGTTATAGCTGACCCAAAAGTAGCTGAATAACATATTTATACGAAATTCTCTAAATGCAATAGTTTTCAAGTTATAAGCGATTTACTCAACAGTGATAACCTAAAAGTAGCTATTACTCAGCTATGCCATGAGCTACAGGTCTGAAATTTCACTATGTTATAGCTGGCCCAAAAGTAGCTGAATAACATATTTATACGAAATTCTCTAAATGCAATAGTTTTTAAGTTACAAGTGATTTTACTCATAATGGAAGTTACTGAAAAGCCCAAAAGTAGCTATTACTCACTTAGCTATTGAGACAGACATCCAACTTACCATATTGTAGCTATGAAAAAAGTAGCTGAACAACATATTTTCACAAAATGCTGTAAATGCAACACTTTTGAAGTTATAAGTGATTTTGTGCATGATTTCATGAATTTTAATGCATTAAAAATTATTAAAAAAATTTATTAAAAAAAAGTAAGACAGATCCAGGTCTCATACTCACACAAGAGAATCTACCTCTGGCCTAGTACATATATGCAAGATATGAGAGAAATCCCTGCAATAGTCACTGAGAAAATTGTGATAAAAAGTTGAAATTTTCACACTTTTGGTGGGGGTACCCCCCTTGTAATGTCTCTAGCAAACAGACGAACAGAGACATTTGCATGCCTTGAACAATTTTTCATCCTCGATAGATAAGGTATCTTTTAAAAAAAACAGCATGTCTCTAGGCCTTGTAGTTTTGGAGAAGAAGTTGTTCACGCGGACGCGGACGCCCACGCCGCAGAGTGATGACATAATAAAAAACAGCACGTCTCTGGGCCTTGTAGTTTTAGAGACGTCGTTCACTCATACGTATATGCTCACGCCGCAGAGTGACGACATAATGTCATCTGACTGACAAGTCGGTTGACAAGTAAGCTGACATAATAACTGTAAGGTGTGATTGGGTCATTATATGCCAAATCTTTTGGAACCCTCTTCCTTTCCACACAAGAACCACAGCCTCAGTTATATCCTTTAGGAAACATCTTAAGACTCCCCCATTCAACCTCCAGTTTCCCCACTTAATATCTTCTATCTGTTCACACTCACAACTCTGGATTACTGATCTAGAACCTGCCTTGGCTATCCCTTCAAAAATTATTTTAGTTAGAGCATCGAATCCGACCTTGTGGGAAAGATACTGTGCCTGTATTTATTTATTTGGGGTTTTACATCGCTTTCATCACTATATACTATATAGTATATAGGTCATATCACGATAGGTAGTTTTGTGGGCAGAGGAAACCAGTACATACAGTTGATCAAGGTTCTGTACAGTATATACTGTAAACTGCTATCGGTAAAGAACTACCAACTTTTCTGACATAAGGTCCGGGGTTGGAACCACCGACCTCAGAGGTAAGAGGTGAGTGTGTTACCGCTGTGCCACCGGGGCCCCTTACCTTGCATGTAAAGCAGTAAATAAGGTAAGCGATTAGATTGTCTTTCAACTCTTGGGTTGTAGTTTGAATGCCAGCCCTGAGACCTAAAGTGCTAATAATAATGGATGTTTGATGGTGCCCAATAGTTGGGAAATCAGAATCTTGGCCTGCAATCTGTGTGTAAGGCTTTCCTCCACTCCCTCAACTTCCAGTTTTGATATGGCCAAATTGAATACAACTCAATAATCAGGGTGAATTTACTTGAAATAAAACATTAATCTCACTAATTCTTGGTTTATTTCCCATTAGTCTTCAACAGATGAGCACCACTGCCCAACATTTTAATGATTAATTCATAAAATCCCTGGCGCCTTATACACCAAAGGCCTCAGTCAATTCTTGGGCTTAAGTTGGCTATATCTGTATGCAAAAGTTAAGTCTGAGACTTAGCTGAGACTTTTGGTGGATACAGTGCCTGTAGATTTTGGACAATGAACCGTGGCAAAAAATTCATAATGTAGAGCAGATATTATTCATGATAAATTATCAAATTTTATATTATCATTAAAATAGTTGAACAACTATGTCAGGTATATAAACTTTAAAGTAAACTCCAAATATTTGAATGTTCAACAAATACGATAAAACATTTGAACAGTAAATTCGCTATTTCTTTACAGGTTTATCTGTCTGTCAATCAATATGTAATCTTCAAAAATACTCAAGACATTCACATTTTTCACTTCTGCAAAAACTAAAACAATTACAGCTAAGTGAAGTGATTATTACATAACAATATTGTATTTAATAAAAATGCAAAATGAACAAATATTACTTAATATCTCCTACATGTAAAACAATAAACAACGCATAAACATTTCTGATGCAGTGTCATGATAATGTAATGGTATTGTAATCACATTCATTTGTCAGTTGTTTGACCTCAGATTGGGGTCATATTTTCACACAAGGTTGGATCTACCCACGGCTCAGTCTTCCTCAAAAATAATCCTGATTTGCATTGGGTTTCCAGATATGTTTTAGGGATTTTTCACCAGTACCTGTACTAGATATCTTGGGTGTGGGATCATGCACTGCTTGTTTGCTTGTTTGTAGGAATAAATGACTAATACGAGTGCTTTATGATGGTTTTCAACTATCGAATGGCTGTATTAAACCCACAAAGCATGAGAATGTGTCATTCATTCCTATTCTAAAATGGTTACATTGATATTTTGGTCAAAATAAGGTGTAAATCTTATATAAAAATCAAAACAAATCCAAGGCCAATGTGACTGATCCACTATTCAAACGCACATATAGATGGATGTGCAAAAAGCCTTTTGGTAAAAATATTGTTAAGAAATCCCCCATGGAATTCCATGATCTCATGAATAATAATAAGTAGTCGATCGTTAAATAAAATATTGATAAGAATTCACACAATATTATATGACTTCATATTTGTTGTATATAATTTGTGTTTTATTTTACTGCAACTTGTTTAAGCATATTTAAGCAAACTACTGTAAATGCAATAGTTTTCAAGCTACAACTGATTTACTCAATAGTGAGAACCTGAAAATAGCTATTGCTCCGCTATGCCATGAGCTATAGGTCTGTAATTTCACTATGTTATAGCTGACCCAAAAGTAGGTGAACAATATATTTTAACAAAATACTCCAAATGCAATATTTTTCAAGTTATAGCTGATTTACTCAACAGTCAGTACCTGAGAATAGCTATTGCTCATGTGCCATGAGCTATAGGTCTATAATTTCACTATGTTATAGCTGACCCAAAAGTAGCTGAATAACATATTTGCACAAATTTCTGTAAATGCAATAGTTTTCCAATTATAACTGATTTACTCAACAGTGAGAACTTCAAAGTAGCTATTACTCAGCTATGAAATGAGCCACAGGTCTGAAACTTCACTATGTTATAGCTGACCCCAAAATAGGTGAATAACATATGAAACAAAATACTCTAAATGCAATAGTTTTCAAGGTATAAGTGATTTACTCAACAGTGATAACCTAAAAGTAGCTATTACTCAGCTATGCCATGAGCTACAGGTCTGAAATTTTACTATGTTATAGCTGGCCCAAAAGTAGCTGAATAACATATTTATACGAAATTCTCTAAATGCAATAGTTTTTAAGTTACAAGTGATTTTACTCATGATGGAAGTTACTGAAAAGCCCAAAAGTAGCTATTACTCACTTAGCTATTGAGACAGACACCCAACTTACTCACCATATTGTAGCTATGAAAAAAGTAGCTGAATAACACAGTGTTGATTCTAGGAATTTCAAAAAGTGGGGGCGATCCCCCATCACTACACAAAATGTGGGGGAGGGGCTAAAAATTCTGGGGGACGACTTTATGATGAAGCTTAAACTAATTAAAGATACATTTTCACTTTATTTAGACATTTTTAACTGTGGACTTCTATTAATTAGTGGTCATTTTTTATTGTCTTGCCCAATAAAAATAAACTTCAAGGCTGGTGATAGAATTTTTAAAAATACTGAAAATGGTTATTAACATCAAATTGGCTCCTGTCATGGCATCGTGGTTTTAAGTTTTCATCTAAAGTCATGGCATCACAAATTCAGTCATTACACCATCAATTCGAACAAATTGCAAATTTAATAAGTAAATTAAATTTTTATAAGTTAATACCCTATCCAATGGACAATAGCTTATCCGGTCGGCGCGGACCGGCCCGCCAAACGTCAGAAAAAGACGTCCTGTGTCTCCACCGGCTAGGCCGGCCCAGTACTGTGCACTCGCCAGATGGCGTGTCGTACTTCCTTCCTGTCTAGACAGAGTGACGTCATAGCATCTTTTTTGTTGTCTAAACCAATTAGACCCCTAGTAGACTGAAAGCGGGGTCGGTGGGAGGGTCTTGTGTGTCCATTGGATAGGGTATTAACTTATAAAAATTTAATTTACTTATTAAATTTGCAATTTTATTGCGTTAATACATCCTATCCAATGGACAATAGCTGAATAACTACCGCTTGGTCGGCGGGTAAGTTACTAGGGACTTGTGTGAACTCATGTTAGGTAATGAAAATTCCTTCTTTAAGCCTGGGGTGGACCTTGAAGTCAAACACCCTTAAGGCTATGGTCGAATATCATCATCCGGTTAACCGGGATGGAACCGTCAGAGTCGACCCTACCCCCCCCCCCTTTTTTTACAGACCTGCTCTGAGGTAGGGGAAGAGAGGGATGAGTTCAGTCCCATAGAAATAAGTCTCCCGGAGGAAGTACTGAGATATTTTTTTTTTTTTTTTTTTTTTTAACTATATGTGCAATATATACAAATATGTACAAGTATTTACATATGTACAGATCTCCTCTAGGTACCGGTTTGCTGGTGGATCTGCTGAGCAGCCACAACCGGACCAAGATGGTAGAGCTCTGAGTCGGCCCAGGCCACATCCTTCAGATAGAATTGAGTGAAGGTATTATGAGATTTCCAGTGGCAGGCTGATAAGATCTGCTCTAAGGAGACTCCTGACTGGAAAGCCTTAGAGGCAGCAAAAGCCCTGACATCATGAGCTTTAACTTGATGCAGGGTGTGGGCTTGATGATCAGAGAGCTCATAGCATAGGATCACAGTCTGTTTGATCCATGAGGGGATAGTGGCAGGTGAGATGTCTTTGTCGAAGCCTTTTTTGAAGGAAACAAAGACTAGCTCCTTATGTTGTCTGAGGTCTGAAGTCCTGTCCAAATAGTAGCGCAAGGCTCTGACTGGACACAGGGATCTGTCAGACTTGAGGGATTTATCCAGGGTAGGAGCCAGGGCTGGTATGACCACTGGGGCTACACTCTCTGGACCCTCTTTGGCCAGCTGATTCTTGGAAAGAAAACTGGGAGATGGAAACAGGGACACCTTAGACCAATCGGATTGGTGTCTGATGTTCTTGTGCTGCCAAGCATGGATCTCACTCCTTCTTTTGCCAGAGCCTAGGGCTAAAAGGAAGACAGTTTTGAAGGTCAGGTGCTTCAGAGATGCCTCCCTAAGAGGTTCAAAAGGAGCCTTTGTCAGCTGGTGTAGCACCAGGGAAAGGTTCCAGGAGGGAATCCCCCTCCGCCCTTTGGGTCTATCTCTGTGGAAACTTTCCAAGAGACGAGTGAGATTATCATCTTTGCTGATATTGACTGTTGTAGGACCTAGTTTATCAGCAATGGCAGATCTGTATCCATCAATGGTGCTGGGCTGTAACTTCTTGTCCTCAAAGAGGTACATTAGGAAGTCAGCCACCGACTTTACAGGTGGTGACCTGAAGTCCACCTGATTAGTGAGGCACCACTTTGTAAAAATGGCCCACTTTGCCTCATAGACTGATCTGGTAGATCTTCTTTGAGGAGCCTCAATTCTTGCTGCCACTGCCTCAGAGAAGCCCTGTTCTTTGATTGTTGTGGCTCTAGGAGCCAGGCATGGAGATTTAGATTTATCAGATTTCTGTGAGGGATCTGATTGAAGGGCTGTGTCAGCAGATTGGGCCGGTTGGGCAGGCTGAGAGGGATCTGACTGGACATGGTCACCAAATCCCAAAACCAAGGCATGTTGGGCCACCCCGGGGCAATCAGAATGAGCTTCTTGCACGGGGAGTCCAATAGCTTCTCCACCACTTTGCCCAATAAGGCGGTCGGTGGGAAGGCATATGCGTCCAGATCCTCCCATGGCAGAGTGAGTGCATCCACTGCTAGAGCCAGGGTATCCGGTACTGGAGAGACAAATAGAGGTAACTTGTGGTTGAACCTCGTGGCAAATAGGTCTATCTGAGGCCGGTGCCATTTGCTGCATAAGCTTTGAAAAACGTCCGGAAGGAGTGACCATTCTGTTTGGATGGTCTGATTGAGCCGGGATAGCTTGTCTGCTATCACATTTAGTCGGCCAGGGATATGCCGGGCTTTTAGAGTCACTTGTCGCTGGGAACACCAGGTCAAGATTCTCCACAGTAGGGCACACAGTGGACCCGACTTCATGCCTCCTTCTTTGTTTATGTAGGCCACCACTGTGGTGTTGTCTGTGGCCACTAGGACTATTTTGTCGGTGCATAGGTCTTGGAACTCTTTTAGAGCCAAGAAGACTGCTTTCAGTTCCAAGTAATTTATGTGCAGTTTGCTTTCCGGCACTGACCAGGAGCCCCTTGCAGTGAGCTCGTTTAAATGAGCGCCCCACCCTTCTTTTGATGCGTCTGTAAACATTTGCAGAGCATGTCTTATGGGGTGTAATGGTTGACCTTGAAGTACATTGCTTTCGTTCAGCCACCATTGTAAGTGCGGGTGCAAGGATCTGGGTAGCGGGATGACCTTTTCCAGAGATTCCGGTACCCTCCAATTGTTTTTGAGGTGCCACTGTATGGGTCTCATGTGTAACCGGCCTAGGTGAACCTGTTTTTCTGTGGCTGTCAACAGACCTATCAAGGACATGAACTGTCGGACCGGACAGGCCGGTAATGACATCAGTGTTTGTATTTTTCCTTGAAGACTTTGCCATCGGTCCGGTGTCGGTCTGACCCGGCCGGACCTGAGGTCGAACTGGTAACCTACGAAGTTGAAGACCTGTTTGGGCTCCAATTCTGACTTTTCTAAGTTCACCAGCCAACCCAGATCCTGGCACATCTTGACCAGAATTTGGGTGTGATGGAGACAATCTTGGTGGGATCCGGCTCTCACCAACCAGTCGTCTAGGTATTGGTGGATCCTTATACCCTTGTGTATGGCCATCAGTTTCACCTCCTTTGCTAACACAGTGAACTCCATGGGCGCTGTGGACAGACCAAAGGGCAGTGCCCTGAATTGGTAAGTCCGGCCCTGGACATGGAACCTTAAGTATTTCCTGGACTGTTCCTGTATCGGTATATGGAAGTAGGCATCCTTGAAGTCTACTGAGGTTACCCACTCCCCTTGCTGGAGGGATGTCCTGATGGTTTCCGGTGTCTCCATTTTGAATTTCTCCACCTTGAGGAAGAGGTTTAATTTGCTTAGGTCCAGAATGGGTCTCCACTTGTTGTTGGGTTTGGGTACCAGAAAAAGTCGGTTGAAAAACCCTAGAGATGTTTGATTGTGGACCAGTTCTATTGCATTCTTGTCTATAAGCTGATGCAATGCCTCCAGCAGGTAACTGTTCCTGTGGGACCGTATACCCCTCATTGTCTCTCTATATGATTGCTCTTCAGTGAGGGATTGGTCGGGGTCGGTCAGTGACACTTCCGGGTCATCAGAAAGTTCACCCTCTTCCAGGTACAAATCAATAGGAGGTCTATCTGAACTAGTACTATCAGAGTCCGACTCACTGGACGAGGTATCCCTTCTAGTGTCAAAGGCAGTGGAGAACGACCTCTTAGCAGGTTGGTCGGTTGTCTCTGAAGTCCCTTGAGGTCGGTGGGCAGGCTGAGAAGAGTCAGATCCGGCCTTGGAGGCAGGCACACTAATAGTGGGGCCGGTGGCCGGTGACATAGAAGCAGCCGGTGGCTGTGAGGATGAAGAGGGTTGGCCAGGTGGTCTGATGAAGGGCTCAGAGCTGATAGCAGTGGCCGGAGGAGCATGTGTCGGTGCAACCTTGACAGTACTGAAAGTAGGCTCCCGGTCCAGAGTTTTGGCCAGTAGAAGTGCCTCCAACCGGTTAAACCGGTCCGACCATTTTTGCTCCATGACCTCAAGCTTCTGGTCGGTAGACTCTGCAGAGGGCCGGTGAGATGACTTGACCGGCTTGGAGCTGGAGACCTTCTTATCCTCTTTCTTCTTTTTCTTCTCAGCTGGTTTCTCACTCAAATCAGACGGCCCGGAGGCCGGCTGACCATCCACAACCCCCATTACCGTCACTAAGGACGGGTCCAC
The DNA here is from genome assembly GCA_964017235.1 of Sabellastarte sp. h YS-2021. Classification (NCBI taxonomy): domain Eukaryota; kingdom Metazoa; phylum Annelida; class Polychaeta; order Sabellida; family Sabellidae; genus Sabellastarte; species Sabellastarte sp. h YS-2021. The sequence continues at coordinate 17,265,125 of OZ024933.1, forward strand.
AAGGGTGGGACTGAGAGCGACATCTGAAGGATTCTTTGCTGGTGTTGAAGACTTTTGCTCCCGCTTCTCCTTCTTATTCTTGTAAGTTGGGGTTGACAGTTGTGTTAATTGTTCTGGGGTAAAAGAATTACATATAGGGCAGTCACCTTCAGGTTTTTCCACACAGGGATCCTTCCCTTTCTTCTTGTCGCGACAGCGCGCGCAAACCCCATGCAAATCAAAACCTGCCATCATGTGGCCACAACTTCCCCTACGTTGACTGGGAGAAGACATAATAGGCTATAAGTCTTCTAGAATCCGTATATATAAAATGTAAATGAAAAAAGGTAAGAGTTCTTACAAAGACCTGAATTAAAACTTCACTGTGAAAATCCGTGCAACATGTACATGCGCCAAACGAAAAAGATGCTATGACGTCACTCTGTCTAGACAGGAAGGAAGTACGACACGCCATCTGGCGAGTGCACAGTACTGGGCCGGCCTAGCCGGTGGAGACACAGGACGTCTTTTTCTGACGTTTGGCGGGCCGGTCCGCGCCGACCGGATAAGCTATTGTCCATTGGATAGGATGTATTAACGCAATAAAATATATGTTGGAAAACCCCACAGAATACCATGACCTCATGAATATTAATGAGTAGTCTACAAATTCTTCAAGTAAAATATTGTTAAAAAATCCAATGGAATTGTCAAATATTTTTTATGCATATATAAATACTAGTATTCATGAGCTCTGTACAGTAGTCCATCTAGTATTTGATCTTAAAGCAGAAAATATTAAGAAAACACCATGAAAATCTGTGACCTCATTAATATTAATGAGTTGCCCGTGAATTTTGATCAAGTAAGATTTTTTTCTAGACATACATTGTATGGGTACATTGTACGTAGGGTCAGCACCGGCTTCACTGCCATGGCCTGTTGTGGTAACTATCCAGTCTACTGTAAATTTCGTTTTTCTTGCAGCCATTTTTTATTTAATCATTTACTTTCAGCTTAATTTTATGTTTTTGGGTATAATATGTCCAAATACTGTCTGTATCTCATAATATATTTGAGTTTGTATAACGATCACGACAATAGGCATTATTCGAAGAACATTTCGACGGAAAAATCAAAACCTCGACAAACTCTCGCTCCACGTATCGTTTCGATTTCCTTGATCTCTCGTCTTTTCGCTTCGTATATATATCCCGCATTGCCTTGTGGTGAATGCGTTCTCTTACAATCTTGTCCCCGCATACTTCGATGAAATCCGCAAACAAAAGCAAATTAATGCGAGATATCGCATAAAACGCATCCTAGAAGCAACTCTGAATAACATATTTTAACAAAATGCTCTAAATGCAACACTTTTCAAGTTATAGGTGATTTACTCAACAGTGATAACCTAAAAGTAGCTATTACTCAGCTATGCCATGAGCTACAGGTCTGAAATTTTACTATGTTATAGCTGACCCAAAAGTAGCTGAATAACATATTTATACGAAATTCTCTAAATGCAATAGTTTTCAAGTTATAAGCGATTTACTCAACAGTGATAACCTAAAAGTAGCTATTACTCAGCTATGCCATGAGCTACAGGTCTGAAATTTCACTATGTTATAGCTGGCCCAAAAGTAGCTGAATAACATATTTATACGAAATTCTCTAAATGCAATAGTTTTTAAGTTACAAGTGATTTTACTCATAATGGAAGTTACTGAAAAGCCCAAAAGTAGCTATTACTCACTTAGCTATTGAGACAGACATCCAACTTACCATATTGTAGCTATGAAAAAAGTAGCTGAACAACATATTTTCACAAAATGCTGTAAATGCAACACTTTTGAAGTTATAAGTGATTTTGTGCATGATTTCATGAATTTTAATGCATTAAAAATTATTAAAAAAATTTATTAAAAAAAAGTAAGACAGATCCAGGTCTCATACTCACACAAGAGAATCTACCTCTGGCCTAGTACATATATGCAAGATATGAGAGAAATCCCTGCAATAGTCACTGAGAAAATTGTGATAAAAAGTTGAAATTTTCACACTTTTGGTGGGGGTACCCCCCTTGTAATGTCTCTAGCAAACAGACGAACAGAGACATTTGCATGCCTTGAACAATTTTTCATCCTCGATAGATCAGGTATCTTTTAAAAAAAACAGCATGTCTCTAGGCCTTGTAGTTTTGGAGAAGAAGTTGTTCACGCGGACGCGGACACCCACGCCGCAGAGTGATGACATAATAAAAAACAGCACGTCTCTGGGCCTTGTAGTTTTAGAGACGTCGTTCACTCATACGTATATGCTCACGCCGCAGAGTGACGACATAATGTCAGCTGACTGACAAGTCGGTTGACAAGTCAGCTGACATAATAACTGTAAGGTGTGATTGGGTCATTATATGCCAAATCTTTTGGAACCCTCTTCCTTTCCACACAAGAACCACAGCCTCAGTTATATCCTTTAGGAAACATCTTAAGACTCCCCCATTCAACCTCCAGTTTCCCCACTTAATATCTTCTATCTGTTCACACTCACAACTCTGGATTACTGATCTAGAACCTGCCTTGGCTATCCCTTTAAAAATTATTTTAGTTAGAGCATCGAATCCGACCTTGTGGGAAAGATACTGTGCCTGTATTTATTTATTTGGGGTTTTACATCGCTTTCATCACTATATACTATATAGTATATAGGTCATATCACGATAGGTAGTTTTGTGGGCAGAGGAAACCAGTACATACAGTTGATCAAGGTTCTGTACAGTATATACTGTAAACTGCTATCGGTAAAGAACTACCAACTTTTCTGACATAAGGTCCGGGGTTGGAACCACCGACCTCAGAGGTAAGAGGTGAGTGTGTTACCGCTGTGCCACCGGGGCCCCTTACCTTGCATGTAAAGCAGTAAATAAGGTAAGCGATTAGATTGTCTTTCAACTCTTGGGTTGTAGTTTGAATGCCAGCCCTGAGACCTAAAGTGCTAATAATAATGGATGTTTGATGGTGCCCAATAGTTGGGAAATCAGAATCTTGGCCTGCAATCTGTGTGTAAGGCTTTCCTCCACTCCCTCAACTTCCAGTTTTGATATGGCCAAATTGAATACAACTCAATAATCAGGGTGAATTTACTTGAAATAAAACATTAATCTCACTAATTCTTGGTTTATTTCCCATTAGTCTTCAACAGATGAGCACCACTGCCCAACATTTTAATGATTAATTCATAAAATCCCTGGCGCCTTATACACCAAAGGCCTCAGTCAATTCTTGGGCTTAAGTTGGCTATATCTGTATGCAAAAGTTAAGTCTGAGACTTAGCTGAGACTTTTGGTGGATACAGTGCCTGTAGATTTTGGACAATGAACCGTGGCAAAAAATTCATAATGTAGAGCAGATATTATTCATGATAAATTATCAAATTTTATATTATCATTAAAATAGTTGAACAACTATGTCAGGTATATAAACTTTAAAGTAAACTCCAAATATTTGAATGTTCAACAAATACGATAAAACATTTGAACAGTAAATTCGCTATTTCTTTACAGGTTTATCTGTCTGTCAATCAATATGTAATCTTCAAAAATACTCAAGACATTCACATTTTTCACTTCTGCAAAAACTAAAACAATTACAGCTAAGTGAAGTGATTATTACATAACAATATTGTATTTAATAAAAATGCAAAATGAACAAATATTACTTAATATCTCCTACATGTAAAACAATAAACAACGCATAAACATTTCTGATGCAGTGTCATGATAATGTAATGGTATTGTAATCACATTCATTTGTCAGTTGTTTGACCTCAGATTGGGGTCATATTTTCACACAAGGTTGGATCTACCCACGGCTCAGTCTTCCTCAAAAATAATCCTGATTTGCATTGGGTTTCCAGATATGTTTTAGGGATTTTTCACCAGTACCTGTACTAGATATCTTGGGTGTGGGATCATGCACTGCTTGTTTGCTTGTTTGTAGGAATAAATGACTAATACGAGTGCTTTATGATGGTTTTCAACTATCGAATGGCTGTATTAAACCCACAAAGCATGAGAATGTGTCATTCATTCCTATTCTAAAATGGTTACATTGATATTTTGGTCAAAATAAGGTGTAAATCTTATATAAAAATCAAAACAAATCCAAGGCCAATGTGACTGATCCACTATTCAAACGCACATATAGATGGATGTGCAAAAAGCCTTTTGGTAAAAATATTGTTAAGAAATCCCCCATGGAATTCCATGATCTCATGAATAATAATAAGTAGTCGATCGTTAAATAAAATATTGATAAGAATTCACACAATATTATATGACTTCATATTTGTTGTATATAATTTGTGTTTTATTTTACTGCAACTTGTTTGTTTTCATTTGTACGGCAAGAAACAATCTACATAGAATGAAACAGTGTAACTTACTTTATTTACTGTTCTGTTTTTGCAATTCCAGAACTGCACAAAAGACGTGTCCACAGTCAATGCGCAGCCTACCATTTTAGAATATTTGATGTAAATCATCAACACACAAGCTCAATTATGAATCTACTTATTTCCTGTAATTTATATCTCCAAGAGAAACTACATACAGAAGTCAGACCATATTTGCATATAAAATGTTATTGTTGTCTTTATACACACATCACACAATTCATGACATCACGATGTCAATTTTTATGTTGGCGGGAGTTAAAATAAATGGTGTGCATCCTTTCTATGGAAGCTTTTGGTAATCCCACTTACAACAGAACCACAATAATAAAAATAGCATCAGAGATGCCCATACCCTACAGCCTAGGGAAATATTTTTAACACCATGAGATATAGAAGTACTGTATCAGTACAAAGTTCAGGATACTTTCAGAGCACTGTCAGATATATAAAGGTCCAAACAATGTTTAAATAGACAAAATAATGTCTAAGAGAAAGATAATGCATGTAAAGATGAAGTATTAAAACAAGGCAATTCAATAACAAGATAACAGCATTAATCAGTAAACTAAACATTACGACACTCTTCAAGGTCAGACCATGACGTTGCACACCTACACCCCCTAACCAATGTCTCTACCAAGTATCAACTTCCTACACCTCACGGTTTCCGAGATATAGCCCGGACAAGATGTTATAGGTCAAGGTCACTACGGCAAGGTCAAATCAAGGTCAGACCATGACGTTGCACACCTAGAACCCCTAACCAATGTCCCTACCAAGTATCAACTTCCTACACCTCACGGTTTCTGAGATATAGCCCGGACAAGATTTTATAGGTCAAGGTCACTACGGCAAGGTTAAATCAAGGTCACACCATGACGTTGCACACCTACACACCTACACCCTTTTACCAATGTCCCTTAACCAAGTATCAACTTCCTACTAGTGATCTCAACGGGTATCCGGATACCCGAACCCTGAATATTTACCCGAATCCGAAATCACATACCCGAGTACCCGAATCTTGTCTTTATTGTTATTTATCGCCCACAATGGCTGACCGAGTACATTCATATCTCGACTTCAAAAATTCACCTAAAAATTAAACTATTCGATTAAAAGGCACAAGAATATTGTTTTCTCACTCTTGTTCACCATTTATAGCATCTTATTTGTCTTTTATTTTGGTTGTTTATGCATTGTCAAATTGCCGGTAAACTTCGCCGGTAAAATCGTCAGTATATTACCACAGTTACCTAATTCCGAGTACATAAAACATTGTATATTGGCTATATAGTGACATGCACACTTTAATTAAATAAAAGTACAACTAGAGGATCGCTCGCAAAAAAAAAAGATAATGTTTTTGCATAGCAAAAACAAAGCGTCCCGAAAAGGATATAAAGGTGAGTGCTAAAGTATTAAGAAAATGCTTCGTTTCTAGCCTTATACTGTTGTGGCAACCAAAGTCAGCGCAGTCTGCTCTATCTAGCACGGTTTTCAAGATATAAGCATTTTTGTGTTTTGCAAAAAATAAAAAAATTAAAAATGTCCGCTATATTTGGCGAGACAAAAATATTTTGAAAATTGGCATGGCCACTCTGCAGAGATACCCAGCAGGTCCAAAATTTTGTTGAGTTCACTCCATATAGCACGGTTTTCGAGATATAAGCATTTTTGTGTTTTGCAAAAACTTTGAAAATTCAAAATGGCCACCATTTTTGGGGAGACAAAAATTTTTGTCAAGACCACTGCCGTGGTGTGTATCTCCCGCCGAGCATTAAAGCAGAAGAAATAGCTTTTCCGAGATGTTCACAATTTTTCATTTTCGTGTGTGAAAGGTCTTCCAAAAGTAGGTGAATGAGTTATTTGAGAAAAATTGGCTATCTGCAATACTATTAAGAGATAATTCACATTTACTCATTTTGAGTAGGTGAATAATTATCTATGGGTCTGAAACTTCACCAAGTGAAAGCTCTCCCAAAAGTAGGTGAATGAGTTATTTGAGAAAAATTGGCTATCTGCAATACTTTTACAGATAATTCGCATTTACTCATTTTGAGTAGGTGAGTAATTAGCTATGGGTCTGAAACTTCACCATGTGAAAGCTCTCCCACAAGTAGATGAATGAGTATTTGATAAAAATTGGGTATCCGCAATACTTTTACAGATAATTAGCATTTACTCATTTTGAGTAGGTGAATAAATAGCTATGGGTCTGAAACTTCACAGAGTGAAAGCTCTCCCAAAAGTAGGTGAATGAGTTATTTGAGAAAAATTGGCTATCTGCAATACATTTACAGATAATTCACATTTACTTATTTTGAGTAGGTGAATAATTAGCTATGGGTCTGAAACTTCACCAAGTGAAAGCTCTGCCAAAAGTAGGTGAATGAGTTATTTGAGAAAAATTGGCTATCTGCAATACTTTTAGAGATAATTCGCATTTACTCATTTTGAGTAGACGAGTAATTAGCTATGGGTCTGAAACTTCACCAAGTGAAAGCTCTCCCAAAAGTAGGTGAATGATTAATTTGAGAAAAATTGGCTATCTGCAATACTTTTAGAGATAATTCGCATTTACTCATTTTGAGTAGGTGAGTAATTAGCTATGGGTCTGAAACTTCACCAAGTGAAAGCTCTCCCAAAAGTAGGTGAATGAGTTATTTGAGAAAAATTGGCTATCTGCAATACTTTTACAGATAATTCGCATTTACTCATTTTGAGTAGGTGAGTAATTAGCTATGGGTCTGAAACTTCACCAAGTGAAAGCTCTCCCAAAAGTGGGTGAATGATTAATTTGAGAAAAATTGGCTATCTGCAATACTTTTAGAGATAATTCGCATTTACTCATTTTGAGTAGGTGAGTAATTAGCTTTGGGTCTGAAACTTCACCAAGTGAAAGCTCTCCCAAAAGTAGGTGAATGAGTTATTTGAGAAAAATTGGCTATCTGCAATACTTTTAGAGATAATTCGCATTTACTCATTTTGAGTAGGTGAGTAATTAGCTATGGGTCTGAAACTTCACCAAGTGAAAGCTCTCCCAAAAGTAGGTGAATGAGTTGAGAAAAATTGGCTATCTGCAATACTTTTAGAGATAATTCACATTTACTCATTTTCAGTAGGTGAGTAATTAGCTATGGGTCTGAAACTTCACCAAGTGAAAGCTCTGCCAAAAGTAGATGAATGAGTTATTTGAGAAAAATTGGCTATCTGCAATACTTTTAGAGATAATTCGCATTTACTCATTTTGAGTAGGTGAGTAATTAGCTATGGGTCTGAAACTTCACAGAGTGAAAGCTCTCCCAAAAGTAGGTGAATGAGTTATTTGAGAAAAATTGGCTATCTGCAATACTTTTAGAGATAAGTCACATTTACTCATTTTCAGTAGGTGAGTAATTAGCTATGGGTCTGAAACTTCACCAAGTGAAAGCTCTGCCAAAAGTAGGTGAATGAGTTATTTGAGAAAAATTGGCTATCTGCAATACTTTTAGAGATAATTCGCATTTACTCATTTTGAGTAGGTGAGTAATTAGCTATGGGTCTGAAACTTCACAGAGTGAAAGCTCTCCCAAAAGTAGGTGAATGAGTTATTTGAGAAAAATTGGCTATCTGCAATACTTTTAGAGATAATTCGCATTTACTCATTTTGAGTAGGTGAGTAATTAGCTATGGGTCTGAAACTTCACCAAGTGAAAGCTCTCCCAAAAGTAGGTGAATGATTAATTTGACAAAAATTGGCTATCTGCAATACTTTTAGAGATAATTCGCATTTACTCATTTTGAGTAGGTGAGTAATTAGCTATGGGTCTGAAACTTCACCAAGTGAAAGCTCTCCCAAAAGTAGGTGAATGAGTTGAGAAAAATTGGCTATCTGCAATACTTTTAGAGATAATTCGCATTTACTCATTTTGAGTAGGTGAGTAATTAGCTATGGGTCTGAAACTTCACCAAGTGAAAGCTCTCCCAAAAGTAGGTGAATGAGTTATTTGAGAAAAATTGGCTATCTGCAATACTTTTAGAGATAATTCGCATTTACTCATTTTAAGTAGACGAGTAATTAGCTATGGGTCTGAAACTTCATCAAGTGAAAGCTCTCCCAAAAGTAGGTGAATGATTAATTTGAGAAAAATTGGCTATCTGCAATACTTTTAGAGATAATTCGCATTTACTCTTTTTGAGTAGGTGAGCAATTAGCTATGGGTCTGAAACTTCACCAAGTGAAAGCTCTTTGGGATAGCTGCTCTGCAGAGATACTCTGAAGATAAAAAATTTCGTCGAAATCGTTCTATGTAGCATGGTTTTCGAAATATTAGCATTTTTGTGTTTTGCAATTTTTGCGCAAAAATTCGAAAATTCAAAATGGCCGCCATTTTTGGCAAGACAAAATTTTTTTGAAAATTGGCATGGCTACTCTGCAGAGATACCCAGTGGGTCAAAAATTTCGTCGAAATCGCTCTATCTAGCAGGGTTTTCGAGATATAAGCATTTTTGTGTTTTGCAATTTTGCGAAAAATTCGAAAATTCAAAATGGCCGCCATTTTTTGCGAGAAATTTTTTGTTTGAAAATTGGCATGGCTACTCTGCAGAGATACCCTGCGGGTCAAAAATTTCGTCGAAATCGCTCTATCTAGCAGGGTTTTTGAGATATAAGCATTTTTATGTTTTGCAATTTTTGCGAAAAATTCGAAAATTCAAAATGGCCGCCATTTTTGGCGAGACAAAATTTTTTTGAAAATTGGCATGGCTACTCTGCAGATATACCCTGTGGTTCAAAAATTTCGTCGAAATCGCTCTATCTAGCAGGGTTTTCGAGATATAAGCATTTTTATGTTTTGTAATTTTTGCGAAAAATTCGAAAATTCAAAATGGCCGCCATTTTTGGCGAGACAAAAATTTTTTTCAAAATTGGGATAACTACTCTGTAGAGATACCCTGTGGGTCAAAAATTTCGTCGAAATCGCTCTATCTAGCACGGTTTTCGAGATATAAGCATTTTTGTGTTTTGCAATTTTTGCGAAAATTTCGAAAATTCAAAATGGCCGCCATTTTGGGCGAGACAAAAATTTTTTGAAAATTGGGAAAACTACTCCGCAGAGATACCCTGCGGGTCAAAAATTTCGTCGAAATCGCTCTATCTAGCACGGTTTTCGAGATATAAGCATTTTTGTGTTTTCCTTATTTGGAAAATTCGTAATGATTAATTAATCATTAATTACTCGGCCATTTCTTGACCAATCAATGCCAAAATCTAATGATTTCCAGATTTTAATAGAATGAATGTATTTCCCAAGTTTCAGGTGAATTGATAAAATTCCTTTCAAGTTATCATCCGGACAAGCTTCCCCATCGAAAAAAGACATTTTTGGTCATGTGACCTCTCTGATTGGTTGAAATGTCACTGCAGCATATTCGAAAGAATTCCCCAAGGCTACTGCCTAAACCTGCCAAATTTGAAAAGAATCCGCCTAACGGTTACAGGGTTATAAGGAAAACAAAATGCGGAGCCGGCGGAGCCGGAAGCTCTCCCATACACAAACAAGCGTCCCTTGCGGGACGCTTAATACTTTCGCACAGTAGTTAATAATTTAGCATCAATAAAGTTCACTTACTTGCCTGGAAAAAAAATAAAGTTTCAATTCCGAAACTACATTCCAGCAATAGTGTAATACTTTGCTGATAGGTCATGTGACTCCATTTTTATGCACACTGCATTAAACAACCGTGTTTTGAATGTACGTACACTACAGAAGTGTTTTTTTTTTACATTTCTTCCATGTCCTACTGTTTTGAATGCAAAACACGTGGCCGACAAGAAATAAAGCAAATGGTTGGATCCCATTATTTGAGTAGGTTTTAAGTCAGTAAATGTGGAGATTTTTGTAGATCAGCTATTATCGCCCAGCGGCGTGAGTACCCGGGTACCCGCCCGTTGAAATAACTACCTACCCGGTCCTACTAGAAAGGGTATTTGAGAACACTACTTCCTACACCTTACAGTTCCCGAGATATAGCCTGGAAAAGATTTTATAGGTTAAGGTCACTACAGCAAGGTCAAAGGTCAAATCAAATTCAGACCATGACGTTGCATACCTACACCCCCTAACCAATGTCCCTACCAAGTATCAGCTTCCTACACCTTACGGTTTCCGAGATATAGCCCGGACAAGATTTTATAGGTCAAGGTCACTACAGCAAGGTCAAAGGTCAAATCAAGGTCACACCATGGCGTTGCACACCTACACCCCCTAACCAATGTCCCTACCAAGTATCAACTTCCTACACCTTATGGTTTCTGAGATACAGGCCGGACGAGCTTCTTCCCAAAGTCCGCCCACCCGCCCATCTGGACACCATGGGTGAAAACAATACCCCGACAGCCCTTAAGGGCTGTGGGGTAAAAACCTTTCAGTAAGTGGTTTTACATTACTGATCTATATCAGTATCAACTTTTTATATTCTTTGTTAAGTATATAATAATTTTACTCTGATGCCACTACTTGTGACTCGCAGAGGTATATTTGTTATAAATAATAGGAAAAGGTCCCGAATGACATATACAGAAAAAATATATCACAAATGAAGATAACAATATTATACGAGTGCGTAGCACGAGTATTATATTGTTAATCTTCATGAGTGATATATTTTTTCTGCATATGTCTGATGAGGGATGTTTTACTTTTATTATCCACCATTCTGTGCGATTTATGGGTCAAATAATATGAATATTTAATGAGAAAACGTGAAACAGACTGTCAAAAAGAATGAGCAACACTGAATATAAAACTTCAATCTTTACCTTGCAATATCTCAGTCATTTCTCCATGGATATTTATGCAACATACATGAGCAGAAGCGCTAGAATAACACCTTTCTAATGATATATTATACATATTTTTAAGTTACATACTTTCCGAGATATTGTTGAAAAACCGGAAGTTAATCACACTCAATATCCATAGTACCGGGGCGCCGGTGTATACAAAAAAAATACATCCCGGTCTGTATTTCCCCGTATTTAGGGCAAATACGTCGCGTGGTGAATAATAAAAGAATGGACAAACATACACCAAAGATAAAGAGTCCTCCAGTACTTGAAACAGTTCTGGAATATTTTGAGTACAGAATTAAGACCAATCTTTTTCTATGTAAATATTGGCTTTATTCAAAATATTCATGGAAAAAATAAAAATTGACCTAAAATTGGCCAGTTACTAATACTTTTCCAGAAAAATGGTTTGCTTTGTTATTCATCACTTAACAATACTCCCTGAAGAGTGCAGTAGATTTTTATGGCTCAGCCACCATTACTCAACTTGGTAATATTCCAGTCACACTAGTGACGGTATTGCCTACATTTATAGGCATTTTGTTAAATGCCTCATTCCTGTAATTACTGATAGGCATCTGTCTGTAAACTTGAGGAACTCTAACTTTCCCAACTGTCTATACACATGGAATTTCTGAAATATTACATTTTTCACCTCCATGATTTTCAGGGCTTTTGGATGTCTATTAATGTAGGCAATAATGACTGATGACTGTAGTGTGACTGCACTGACTAGGGTATGAAGGATACTCTGCTCAACATAAAACTAGTCACACATGAATTTTGATTGAAACTGGTCATTTTGTGAAAATATTTCTCACACGTGCTGATAAGAGTGTTCATTTAACAGTTTCATACTCAGAATAAATTCACTAACATTACAACTGACGTGTATAAACTTTATATAGCGCCATACTGTTTATAATTACAAACCCACAGCACTTTACAAACAACTTTACATTGAAAATTCTTGCTTAGGAGCAATTTAATTTAATTAGGCTATAGACATATGCCACATAAAAATTTTTCTAAAATACAGAGTGTATTTATTCCAAAAAATTGTACCAGCAATAGCAAAACTTCTACAAGTTTTTTAACCGATATTCTGGTTAGTGGAGAAATTTTTTGTCCCAAGACCAAAATATGTATTGAGTTGTGTAAGGTGGTACAAGTTCTGCCAGGTGAATAGGGGAGAGTCCATGAAGAACTTTGTCACACTAGCGGATCCAGGGGGGGTTCAGGGGGTTCAAACCGAAATTTGCATTGTTATTGTTTCCCTTACTGAGTACATCGTTATGTTATTCCTTAACAAGATCTCTTTACACTTACTTCTGAAGTGGCAGTCCTTGCTGCAAATGCCTTGGTTAGTAGTCGTCTGGACTATTGTAACTCTCTGTTCAGAGGTTTGTCCGGTTTCAATCAGCACAAATTGCAAAGTATTCAGAACACCCTTGCTCGTATTGTTACAAATCATAGAAAGTATGCTCATGTTACACCCATTCTACAGAAACTCCACTGGTTGCCTGTTAAGTATCGTTGTATTTTCAAAACCGCAACACTTGTGTATAAATTTTTGCATAGTGGTTCTCCTTCTTACTTCGAACCGTTCTTGTCTTTTAGTAGTTGTCCCTATAGTACTAGGCATAGTCACCCAGATCGTCAATACCTTACAGTTCCTCCTTTCCATTCATCAGTCTTTAAGTCAGCCAAACATTTTGGCCATAGTTTTGCCTTTGATGCTCCTAAGATCTGGAATGACCTCCCTCAAGATGTTCGCAGTGCAACATCAGTTGCCTCCTTCAGAAAGAAGCTTAAAACTTACCTGTTTGCAAAAGCCGACCCACCATAGCCTCTCCCGTCACATCTGTGTCTCCTTGGTACGACCTGGCTATGTCCCTTGATTAATGATAACTGCCTTGCTTTATGTTTAGATGCGCCTTAGAGTCCATCAGTGATGGAGATTAAGCGCTATAAAAGTCCACATTAGATTAGATTAGATTAGATTACAGTTACCACGGAAATAATCTAAAGATATCTACTTATGGAGAGTAAAACCTAAAAGACAGTACAATATAATCAGCCATCAAGTACTGTTGACAGACATCATACAAATAAACAAATACTAAGAAGAGACTATAAGAAAGAGTACCAAGTCCAGAAAGTTAGTGCCTCTAAATTTCAATGGACCATCTCTTGGACTCTTACTGTCATAACAGCTTGACAAACCTACAAGACAGTATAATATAATCAGCCATCAAGTACGGCTGACAGACATGGTACAAATAAACAAATGCTAAACAGAGATTATTAGAAAGAGAACCGAGTCCAGAAAGTCTGTGCCTCTGAATTTCAATGGAACATTACCTGGACTCTTGCAGTCAAAATGTCTTTACAGTTTGTATTTTTATTGAATAACCAGTATTAACCACATAGTGTTCATTGCTCTTATTTTTTGTTACACCTTGAATGTGACTTTCTAAACACTTAAATGACCTCATAATGAACACTGCACTGGTGGAAAAAGGTAGTGCAAATTTAAGCTTTTTTTGTGCGTAAACCACCCTTCCTTGAGTACTGATTTATTGCTCCAGCAGCAAAACATAAAAATGTACTTGGACACTGTACCTCTTACCTGTAAACATGGATCATATTCAATCTAACAGTTCTATACAGATAATAACATACTTATGCATCATACCTTGTATGGTAATGTGCATGCCAGTACAAATGAATCTGTTACCCAATGACCCATGACTCTTAAACCTGCTATAAGAATTAGGACAATCGGTGTTTCTTTTTATAATTTTTTATACCTTCGAATCCAATACTGCCAAATAACATTGCAACTGGTATCTGTAACTGAGATTTTTTCCCTTCTTTTCAATGTATTCATTTGCGTTTTACTGTTTTATGAAATAACTGCCATTCTTTGCAATTTTCAAAAAAAAAATTTTCACAACTAAGTGAAAACTAGAATAAGTTTCCCACCACGAACACCGCACCTCAAATCTATTGATTAACTGTCCATGGTCTCTCTTTCGACCGTTGTTCATGCAAATCTTTCAAAGCCTTTTTTGGTGGAACAAGATTGTCGTTCACTCCGTATTTCTTCTTGCGTTTCAAGTTACTCATATAGCTATCGTCGTCTTTTAAGTCTACAGGAGTATGGTGTTCAGTGAAATGACTAAAGTAGCCTGACCCAAGCTGTACGGATGACTGAGGCTGTTTGTCTCCTTCATTGAAATCCTCTTCCGATGTGGGCAATGGAATATCATTATCATGAGCAAAGGCACACCTGTGTCCCTTTCGACACTTCCCCTTTCTATAATTCCAACAGATTTTTTTGCCCCCAATCTCATTTCTCTTCTCTATTTCCGTGACTTTGACGTGCTTCTGTAGGATGGATAACTTTGCAGCTTCCTCCTTCTGAAAATGACTGACAAATACAGAGTCTTGAGAAGAAGCTGCATTTATTGATGATGTAACTTTACTGTCCAGTACAGGGGGTGGTAACTTCGGAATTTCCTGACCACCAGTTTTGTTGTTTTTCTGATTATTACCCTTACAAGACTGTACACTCTCCTCCTCACTTTTACCGTCATTTTCATCGGAGCTAATGTTGTCGACCAAGAAATTTTTTGACACTTTATCCTGTTCTTTATCCTCCTGATCTGATTTTTTCCTGTAACCAAAGAAATACACAGTATCAACACTGAAATGGATGCCCCTGTTCTAAAACCAGTTGTTTTTCAGTCTCACCAGAAATTGATTTACCACAGAAAATGTGGATGTTAATCACTAAAACCATGTGTTACTCGCAGTTACTTAATTAATAGTCCGAAATGACGACAAATTACAATACACAAGTGCCAGTGGTACTGGTTTTGGTCACCCATTTTAAAATAAAAAGTTTTTTGTATGATATTAAATTTAAAGTGGCTACCAAATAAAGCTGAAACAATTGACCGTACTAACTGATCAATAGGTTATCAAAGCACTAGTCGACGCCAATATTGCTAAACCGGTTAACTGTTTTCTTAAGTATATCAGCCCAATGGGATTTTTCAAGATCGTTAAAACTATGAATATTTTGAGTTAAGATTTCTAAAATGTCACAAATTAATGTATTTGATCCGTATTTTACATTTAAAATATCAAAATATTATATTATTAGCTAATTATCTAACAATCCTATGTAACTTTTTGGTTTTCTAGTATCTCGCAATCCGCCATATTGTTTGTTTACATCTGAAACACATGGCCATGTGACGTTTTCAGTACTTGCGAGAACATGCTAAACCTCGGAAACGGTTAATCGGTTAGTTGATGGTTAATGCAAGCGACTACCTGACTAGCAAATTTTGCTAATCGTTTCAGCCTTACTACCAAATGAAGACCCAGTTGATACAAGGAATTTTGTAATGAAAATGGTCATCACCTACAGCAAGAGTTTCTAACTTATGGATCGAAACTTAATTTATCTTCTGTAAGCGAGTTTTCACTCATTATTTAATTTCATTGGTGAATTTTTTTCAACAAAAGTTATCATTGAAAGCGCGCATGATGATTCAAAGATGATATGCTTCATTTACAATTTACCTGCAATCCTTTAGTTTAATCTTTGATAATTTGTCACATACAATAGCATCAGAGATGCCCATACCCCCAGCCTGGGGAAAAAGTTTTCAACACCATGAGATATAGAAGTAGTGAAATAGTACAAAGATCTGAATACTTTCACAGCAGTGTCAGTTATATAAAGCTCCAAATAATGTTTAACTAGAGAAAATAACATCTAAGAGAAAGAAAATATATGTAAAGATAAAGTTTTAAAACAATACAATCCAATAGCAAGATGACAGCATTAATCAGTACACTAAAAATTATTAAGCTGTAAAATTTATTAATTGGAGAAGAGCTGTCAATGGAAAAAGCACAATTATGAAAAAGTGCATAAATTATAATAATCAGTTGCAGCAATCCATATATCTTTGTCATAAGAGAAAGATGTCTCAAATATGGCAGACCATGATGCACACCTACACCCCCTTACCAATGTCACTACCAAGTGTCAATCTTCTACACCTTATGGAAATCCAAGAAATAGCACAGACAAGACTTTAAAACCCATGGTCACTATGACAAGGTCAAAGGTCAAATCAAGATCACACTGTGACTTTGCACACCTACATCCCCCAACCAATGTCCCTAACAAGTATCCCGACCGGTTTCCGAGATATAGCCCGGACAAGATTTTGTAGGTCAAGGCCAATACTGCAAGGTCAAAGGTCAAATCAAGGTTACACCATGACGTTGCACACCTACAACCCCGAACCAATATCCCTACGCAGTATCAACTTCCTACACCTTACGGTTTCCAAGCTATAACTCGGACAAGATTTTATAGTTCAAGGTCACTACTGCAAGGTCAAAGGTCAAATCAAGGTTACACCATAATGTTGCACACCTACACCCCCTAACCAATGTCCCTACCAAGTATCAACTTCCAAAACCTTTGGTTTCTGAAATATAGCCCAGACAAGATTTTCAAACTCAAGGTCACTGCAGCAAGGTCAAAGGTCAAATCAAGGTCACACCATGACATTGCACACCTACACGGCTACACTCCCTAGGCCCTAACCAATGTCCCTACCAAGTATCAACTTCCTACACCTTATGGTTTCTGAGATACAGCCCGGACAAACTTTTTCCCACCGCCCACCGACCTGCCCATCCGGACACCATGGGTGAAAACAATACCCCAACAGCCCTTAAGGGCCGTGGGGTAAAAAGCAATTGGTATTGACTTTAGCCACAAAAAAAAAATAATAAATTTCATTTGATTAACATTTAGTTTTCACTTTTTTGTAAACGTTCTATTATGACTTTTTTGCAGTGAGGGACTTTTCTATGTTAATAAATATTTGATGAAATAAGAGGAAAGGTTTACTGAATTTTTTATGTACTGATCTCAATTATAAAGTCAAACATGGCTGAAACCAAAGCCACCTATGTATATTGGTCTTGGTGGTGAAGACGGAAATGTACATCAAACACGAAGGTCCTATACAATTCTTCCTCCTTACCTATTATTACCAGACACCAATTACCACCAGGCAGTAATTAAATCAACCAAACTTGTTAAACAAACAGCATCTTCCATACCTACCTTGTTACAAATTTAGCAAGATACCAATTACTGCCACCTACAAATACAATCCTTATATTTCAGCTATAGCCACATGTCTTCAAAGCACCGGATGTACATTTGTTCCATTTCGTATTAAAACATTATGCCTTATTTTATACATTTGGAAAGTACTGTTTTTCTACAGTTATGCCAAGTTGAATTTTCCCTGGGAATAATTGGTACCCAGCAATAACTGGTTGTATGGTAGTAGTAAATAAGGCAGAACTGTTTCTTACCTAAATAGAAAAAGTGTACATAAAACACTTTAAAGATATGTGGAGTTTACTGAAACAAGAATATATTATTAATATGTGGCAGTAATTACAGCAATAATCGGTAGGGAGGCAGTAGCTCACTGTATCAGCTATTATATATACATATTATACAACAACACAAAATAATTTGAAGGAAATATTAATCTGGTACTATGAATTCACACCTAAACAAGTGTCAAGTATTAATGTTTTTTTAATGTACTTGTAAAAAAAATTTAAAAATACATTTAAAATGTACTTATACTTATGATAGTACTTTTTAGTACATCATAATTTTATTGTCACTGATTAAAAATTTGATGTGCATTACAAATATGCATATATAATGTTGCATTTGGTCAGAGATACTGATGTATATTAAATATAATAATATATTCTAGGTATATTTAAAAACTATTTTCAAACCAAACTTATTCAACAGTAATTATAAATTACACCCCTTTCAGGCACCAATTCCAAAAATTTACAAGCATGCCATTCTTTATTAGATTTTACTGTATTGAGTCAAAGTCCTTATGTACATTTTTGACAATTATTACATTTCTGTTTTATCATAATTATGGTTTACCTATTTGGGTTTACTTGTCTCATTGTTAAAGTACTGTTTGACTGAATTTTCTCTTTTACAAACCGAAGGGAAGTAATAGGTTAGTCATATGAAGTGACACCTACTGAGGCTTTGATTTGTAACTGGTGTTTATGACAAAGACAAGTTTATAATATATTTTACTTTGGTAATAATATCAGTCTCAGACACTTGAAAGATGACAGTTAATACCTAAAATTCCCCAACTCCAATTATTGTAGTGGTGGTGGTGGTCTAATTCAGGGCCATGTACCTATTCACGCCAAGTTGCCCATCCTCAATTTTTTTAAAGATTTATATTTTTTGATAGAGAATATATTTACCACTTCATGGATAATTATAAAATTGATGAAATACATTGGTAATTTATTTTGTAAAAGTGATTGTTTTTAATTCATTTAGAGGTGGGCATGAATGGGTACATGGGTGTGAATTGGTCCACAACCACTATGCTTTCTTTGAGTTTTTTAATCCAATGACATCAAAGACAATAAATTTGTGATTACTACAGACAGAATTCTAATGCTGATTGGACTTTTATAGCACTGAATTAATCAAAGCTACTTAATCTACCCTTTATCAATGGGGACTCCACAACGCAACAGCACTAAAAAAGTCTACTAAATTTCAGTATCCAGGGATAGAAAAAAAGGTGACACACCATGGAGTTCAATGGGAGAAATTTATACTAATCATTTATGTTTCTGTACACATAGAAAATAATTAAGATAAGGTCACAGAACTCATAGGATGTCCTAACATTTTATCAATAAATCTAAGGCTGCTTGAAGATCAAAATTCGCAAATTTATACAACTCGTTAATATCCATGTGGTCATGGGATTCTGTGGGGTTTCCTAACAATATTTTATTTGGGTGAACATGTTTTGGTGCGAATGATATGGCTACCCTATGGTACACCACACCTGTGTAACTGGTATGGCCGCCCGTGGTGCTTTCATTCTTTTTGGAGTTTTCATGCATCACATTTTCCATGGGCTTATGTACAAGTTATATTGTAACAGTTTACATTTAAGCTTGTATTTCTATTTCCTTTTATTAATAATTGATTTTTTAGTGGAAATGTGACTGAAAATCGATTTTAGAGAGGAGTACTGTCTTGATATAGTTATTGTCACTTGAGAAATGTATGCTTAGATTTAACTCAGAAAATTATATCTTTGCTGTTGTACCTCCCATAACACTATATATATGGCCTTTGTGATATGTTTAACACTACTGAAAGTTACATTTTCATGAGAAATACTTTAAAATTTTCAATCCACCTGCAAATTGGTTTAGCAGCATATAGCATGAAAACTCCACATGCAGTGGCTGTTTTTATTTACGGCAAGGTTATGTCCTGGGACATCCCAATAGGTTATATATTGGATTTATGTCAGGAAGTGCTAAATCGTGAGAACCGGGAAGTGCTTCATCTAGGGAAGTGTTTATATGTTTTATGGACAACTCGGCCCACTTCAAACTCGGCCCAATTTAAAGTCAGCCCGTTTCAAAGTCGGCCCCCTACAAAGTGGATATGAGAACAACTCATTAATATTTATATTTATGGATAAAATATACAGCATTCTTTGGGATTCTCTAACACTATGTTGTAGAAATGCTGCTTGAAGATCAAGTATGTTAACTGGAAACGCGTACTTAGCTGAAGATTTAACATTTCAAATTCATGGACTTACACAATTCATTTATATTCATATATACACAGAAAATATGAGGTCACAGAATTCCGTGGGGGTTTCTTAACAATATTTTATCAATAGAATGTTGCTTAAAAATCAAATACTTTATGTGAAACTTTGTTTAACCCAACTACCTTAAACAGGCCTATAGTTTATAGGGGGCCGAGTTTGCAAGGGGCCGACTTTGAAATGGGCCGAGATGACCAGATTCCCTTTATATCACGGGAAGCCTTGTTTTAGGATTTCTTGGGTTTTTCTAACAATATTTTATAAAACAGAAGCCTCAAAGAAAATCAGATACTTTAAACTTGAGAACTCACTGTAGTTGCACCAACTCATTAATATTCATGAGAAGATATACAAGGTCACAGATTTCCCTTGGGGTTTGTAGCAATACTTTATAAAATGGAAGCATCAAAGCAGATGAGATACTTTAAACTTGAGAACTCATCACAGTAGCACCAACTCATTAATATTCAGGAGAAGATGAGGTCACAGATTTCCCGGGTTTTCTAACAATATAGAAAACAACAATAAAAAAATCAACCAATGAAATTATTTCTTGACATTTTGCCAGTAAGTTACATGTCAGAATGTCCCGTGATTGGGATACGTGCATATCGCACCCACTTCAAATCGCTACCGCTAACTCGCACCCAAAAATCGCACCCATTTTTGGATTGTTGTCAGAACTCACGGCTTTGCAATGTCAGTCTTGACAATTCAGTTATTAGTTGTACGTAGATGTGCTTGATAATTGCATGGAATATTTATGAGGTCACAGAAATCTGTGGGTTTTCCCAATAATTATATGTGTAGAAAATATTTTACTTAAAGGTCAAAATTCACGGACAGCTCATTAATATCCATGAGGTCACAGATTTCGGCTTTAAGATCAAATACTGGATGGACTATACAGCTCATGAATATTTGTGCATACATTGGATATATTTGACGATTCCATGGTATTTCTCACCAATATCTAACTTGAAGATCATAATTTGCAGACTACTCATTAATATTCATGAGGTCACAGTATTCTGTGGGGTTTCCCCAACATATTTTAACTTATTTTATTTCTGTGAATCAATGCCCAATATACAAAAGAGACAAGACAAGAAAGGAGAAAAAGATGAAGTAAAAAAACTGGGTGTGATTTGCGGGTGTGAGTTAGCGGTAGCGATTTTTTGTGGGTGCGATATGCATGTAAATCCCGTGATTTGACCACTGCGTTTTTATTTACCCTTGTTTTCATAATATTTTTGGCTTCAAAAATTCTGTCCTGTCACAATGAAGGAATACACACAAAATTCTGTTGATTAAATACAATTCAAATTGAAAATTTATTTGTTATAATGTTCACAGTAAAAAAAACCCATTTTAATAGCATGAAAACCCCACTGGGGCCGTATTCACAAAAGGGATCAAGCTCAACTTAAGCTGATTTTTGGCTCAAGTTAAGCTAAAAATGGATCAGGATCAAGTTAGTATTCACAAAGAATTTGAGCTGATTTTTTGGCTCAAATTTTGGCTTAACTTTGATCCAGCAAGGTTGGTGGATTAAGTTTTGGATCAAAGTTTGTAGCTTTATATTTAACTAAAATAGCAAACATATGAAAAATAAATCATTGGTTAATAATCTTCAATCCTTTATGTTGTTAATTAATAAGTTTTTAATACTTTTTACTTGTTTTAAGTACGCTTATATTGATGTGTAAAATGGGTCTGTTTTTGTTGTTTATTCTGGATCAAAAGTGGGCGGTGCCTAAATTTTTGGATTAAATTTGAAATATTTAAAAATTCTTCAGTGAAAAAATCAATGAACCAAATTTATATCAAAGTATATTTTGTGGAAATTCAGACACAAAAATGCTGTTTACAGTGAATAAAAGTAATTAACTTGTGCGTTGCTAAGAGAAATTTTTACAAATTTTTGGCTCAGCTGATCCTTCCTTTGTGAATACAGACTTGAGTCAAAGATCAGCTGAGCCATTTTCCTTTATCCTGATCTGATCTTGAGCTGATTTTTCGCTCAGCTTGATCCATGTTACACCCGTGGCGTTTGAAGCGAACGGTGTACACGTATAAACGTAAGCCGTAAATCAAATGAGCAATGTTACAAATACATATTTGGTGAATGAAAAGTACATACGATTAGGCTTCAATTTATGCTATTTTGATTAATATCCATGGTTTGCAGGTATTTAAGATGACCACAACTTCAAAAGTCAACACAAACTTCAAGTGGTATTTGATTCGAACAGGAGGGGAGGAAATTGTTACCTGTAATCTGATTGGCTCTTGGCTCTTTACAGTAAAGCTCTCAAAGAAAAGTTGTAAGGTACCCCAAAAACAATATGTCCTGCACCCGGGAATAGTGGAGTCCTGTGGCAATGAATGAAATAACATGCCATAGTGTGTTCATAGCATAAGCCAGATATTTAATTGATAATAAAACTTCAATAAGGTATTCTGTACAGCTATCTTGTGTTGTCAGTTGCTACTTATTTTGATCCTCAATTTGTCTTTCACTCCTGTGAAAAATATGCGACATGTATCTTGGGATTGCTTTAATTTTTGATTGCTCTGAGGCATTTCTAGGTTACCTATTTTTTAGAATTTCACTAAATACAAGAAGTCACTTAAAATCATTAAGTAGATGCATGCAGAAAAATTTTTTTTGCTTTAAATTGCATTCAGAACCTCTAAAAATATGTTATATGCTTAGAAATTAGTAAAGTTAAAGATTCTAGTGTCTATCATGTATATCAAAAGTGTCATTAATGCATGATAGAACATAAATTTTCTAAGAGCAACAAAGTAGATATATTAGCCTTTGTAGAGAAGGCTGAAGTCTCACAGCTACAAAAATCTACAAATGAAATTTCTTCAAGATCTTCAATTAGCCTATGACACTTCTTAATAATTGTATAACATATATGAAACTACATTTAGTAATCATAAATAAAGTTTTTAAGTAGCCAATCATATAATAGGAAATAATTGTGATTCTAAAAATTACTAAGTACATAGTGTCAAAAGTATCAGAATTGCACACAAATAACTTCGACGAGGGACTGTTAACTGTGTGCAGGCTGGGGATTGGGGGGTCAACTATTCTCAAATATTAGTGTGCAGATTGAGAGAGTCTACTGCAAGGGGTCAATAATATGGTGATTATAGTAGATCCTGATGGAGTTCTTTGGGGGAAGGGATCAATAAGTTTTAGTATAGTATGAATGAGTGTTAGAGACACACTGAGCCTCAGTGGGGGATCAATGATGAATGTCTTGAGGACACTGGGAGGGCACGGTGACAAAAGGGTAACACACTCCCCTCCCACCTCTGAGGTCTGCGGTTCAAACCCTGGAGCGAATGTGGGGAAGTTGGTAGTTGCTTTTGTTCCATTTGTAAAATACATTTAGTGTCCTGGTGCATTTTGTGAAGAATAATACAATAAAATAATTCCTCCAAAATGAAATCTTTATTGCACTTTCATGGTCTTCAAAAACTCTGTCATCATTTTACATACAATTAACCTTGTATAATATGGGAATGTGAAGTGAGTGGAGCAGGGGTTGAGTGATCCACTTCTGACAGAAATTAGTGTGAGGATTGAGAGAGCCCTTTGCCATGGGGTCTACAATACAGCGATGTTAGCAGATCATTGTGGACTTTTTGGAGTGGTGGGATCAAGAAGTCCCAATACATAGCGTGAGTGGGTGTTGAGAGATGCTTACAGAGTATGGGTGGGGGATCAATTGTGAGAGGCATAGTTCCCTGGATATTATTTTATAGATATCTATGCATACTAAATTAGGTCAAGAAGATATCCAGATTCCTGATGTTCAAGCTCCAAAACACAAGAAAAATACAATGTTCATAAAAGCAACCTGAAAAGTTGTTTCAGTTCTTTTTCCTTTGATATTTTTATTGGCTTTATTTATATAGATTCTAAAAATTGACAAAAAACATGCACATATGGCCAATTACACAAGATTTCAAGTACAAAGTTTTAGAAATCATAGTGCAGTACCATAATTATTGCACTGGTTACATGATATTAACAGTTATGAGATATTAAAAATGCAGAATTTCAAAAGTGGAATTTTTTTATACTTCCACTGCTGTTATTGTTGATGATGATACAGGTGTCTAGGTCTTACGTCCTTCAAAATCAAAGCCCCAAAAAGTGACTAATTGTTAATCTGCAAGAAATAAAAATATTTATTCTATTTCTTTCCATCTGTTATGCGAGGTCCTAGAGGAGTGTTCTAACACATCTGGGTGCAATGTCTCAGTCCTACCAGATGATTCCAGCTGTTTCCAGGTGCTACCAGATGATAAACAACTTCTCTGATTATAGTTCCCCTGTGGTTGGACGATCGTTCATTATTTCATAAAAAATTAAGTGGGCTGTTAATAGGAGTCAGTACAAACCCCACACTTTCACTCACCCATGTTAATGCAATATGGAGATATATTTTATTTGTAATCCAAATACTTATAATGCTTCCAGTCATTGATCCTGTGTCTCTGAACTCCTCACTCACGCTATGTACTGGAGCTTCTTGATCCCTACCCTGGAAGATCTCCTTCAGAATCCATTAAAATCACCATATAATTGACCCCTTGGACCGAACTCTCTCAATCTGCACACTAATATTTGAGAGTAGTTGATCCCCAACCCCAGCTGCACTCACTTCACAGTCCCCCATAAAAGCTATTTATGTGCAACTCTGATACTTTTGACACTGTCTTCAAAATTGTATTTTCTAAAATGCAATTGTTTCTTTTGATATAAACATAGATTTAAAAATTTTATTGACAATTACTTAATGTAATCGCATATACATTATAAAAGGGGCCACGGTGGCAGAGTGTGTAAGACTCTCACCTCCCACCTCTGAGGCTGGGGTTCGGTTCCCGGCACGGCCTCCAATTTCTACTAAAAGCTGAATTAAAAGAAACTAGGAACGCCTTACAAATATTAAGCACAAATGTTCACTTTGTACACCATTGTTCTCCCACAGTCCTTGGACGGTATTCATAAAACTTGCTGAGACCAAATTTTGTCTCAAGTCTTAAGTTTTGGTCTCACGTCTGAGACCATTTTTGGTCTCAAACTTGTTAGCTATTCACAAAACAGTTGAGACCAAATTTAGTCTCAGATTTGGTCTCAAACTTAAGACTGGTACATAGTTTTCTTAAATATTTTGTTCAAAGTCTCAAGCATTATTTCATCTTAACTGAGATTCATATTTTTATTTTTTATGGCTTAATGTAAAGTAGAAATAATTTATAACATATATACTACTTGGCCTAAACTTTTGTAACAAATGATAGTACAAATTTTGGCTTCAAAAGTGCCTTACTTTGACACAATTTTCAACAGACTTTTCTGACTGCATAGCAATAAAGAAGTGGATCATGTGACTTGCAAAATAAAAAACAATTGACACAATTTTCTATTTATTTTAATTTTAATAAACAGTATAATTTTTTTAAGAATTAAAACACACAACAACTATTGATCTTTAAAAAATGTTGGATATATTTGCAAGTTAATGATTTGTTTACATTGGAAAGACTTGAGACTGGTCTCAGCTTGGTCTCAGCTGACCAAATCTCAAAACTGAGACTATTTTTTGTCTCAGACTTAAGATCTCTTTATGAATACGGTCCCTTGTTTCTAGTCAATAAAACTGCTATTTTTTAAAGATTTACATCTTATCAGTGACCCACTAAATTTTTATCATCCCAAATCTCTGGCTAAAATATTAGCAGAAAATTAGAGGATTACTGTAACACTCAGTACTTTGTAAGACCTCTTCTGATACGTCGAATCAATAAAGTACTTAGTAATTAGACGTTTTATACTTAGTAGGTCGAAATAACATCGTACGGTCACGTATATGGTTACTTTTAAATATTATTGCAGATTTAGTAGTAAATCGTTCGGTTCAAACGCCGTTCGCTTCAAACGCCACGGGTGTAGTCTTAACTTTATGACAAAATTCTTGCAGAGTTAAGACTTTTCTCCTAAAGTTATGACATTTTTTTGCTTAAGACCTTTTGTGAATCCCGGCCCTGGTCACCATATTATCGCTCATGAGTTATTGCTTGGTCATTTACAGGAGCAAGATCAAGCGATTCGACGTGCTATCAATAAAGCAATGCATACACTTCAATTTCACCGGCAGAATAAGACGAATCAGAGTCAGATTCATAATTTGCCACCAAAAAATTCATTTTGTTGTGTAGTATTAATCACCGAATGCACATACCGAGGCTCCTTACTAAAAGTCGGAGTACCACTTGCCGGAGTCCGGAAATGCAGGACTATGTTTCTTCAATATATTGACACCCATTTAAAAAACTAAAAAAAACTTTATTGTAACCACAGACAAGGGAATAGTAATGTTGATGTCATAGTGGACAGTATTGCAGTCCTACTGATGGGTCATTATGGTATATACATCACATTTCCTCCCTTCTAGTTTTCACAAATGCTCAAAACTCAATTACAGTTATGATAGTATAACAGTGACATTACATTATTATTGTACAGACTTAAAATATAAATGTCACTTTGGACTTTATCGTGTATAAGTCTAGTTACATTACCCAATAATTGAAATTTAAGTAGTTCATAATGTGATTCAGTGTAGAATTAATGTATTGCATTCATTATATTAATTTAGATTATAAACAGAAGCTTTAATTAAGAACTTAGTAAAAGAGGTAGACTGCCCATGTACAATTAATTACAGTTCAAGGGGATTATTTTGATCCATAGCACACGATGTACACACAAAAACTATAGATCAAGTCACTGGGATGGTTTAAGATCCTTTGTCGAAATTCAAAATGAAAACTGCTTCACATTCCTGAAAATGTCAATGTCGAGCCCCTGACAACATGATTAATCTTCTGCACCATGAGGGACTTCTGCACTTTGTCTGGAGTGCTTAGCAGGAGTAAATCCAGTTTTTTTCCTTAGCTTTTCCCACAGTAGCAGTTTTGCAGGGGAAATGCCTGTTGTGCTGTCAGTTAAAACACAATAATGTGAGGAAATTGCATGGTTGTGAGTTTCCAACCTAACTTCAGCAATCTTCTTTAGTCTATTCTTTTATATTTGAACTGCACATTCAGCAAGACTATTGGTTTTGGTTGATGGGTAACATGATCAGCTGAAAGAATTGTTTAAACCATTTGCCTTTAAGAAAATCTGAATTCTGATGAAGTAAAATATGATCTATTATCAGAAACAAGCATAAGTATATTTCAATATGTGTTTCACGGGTTTCTGAACTGACTATGTGAGTTTTCTACTTTGAATGAGAATTTTTCTACTTTGAAGGACCATTTTTCCTAAATAGGACCAGGATAATTCACATGTATTCTGTCTAAAGGGTGAGTCAGCCAAGTTCATCTAAAAAACGCCTCAATATCCATATCCATGGGAGGCCACCAAACAAAATTTCAAGTTAATCCTACCGTTTAAAAAACTCCAGGGTGGCTCTCATATGAAGTTTTAGGCATACTTGTTTGTACAATGTAGATCGTATAGATATTTTTTTTATTTATAATATTTTTTACTTCTGTCTTTTACATTTCCTGAAGGTCACCCGCCAGCTAGGGTCTTCCTTTTACATTATTAAGATAAACCATACATTACACTACTAATTATAGAAACTTGGACAATTTAAAACATATATTCTTACTTTCAATTTCAAATATAAAAAAGAACCAAAACATGTATGTATGAGAAAAAAGTCTATAATTTCAATGATAAATAAAATATCAGTTTATCATTTTTGGCTCATGTAAGTTATTTTGTCAATTATCTCAGACAAAACGTCATTAAAAAAGGTACATGGAGGTATGAGAATATAATGTAATATTTATTTCTTTATGCAACAAGATGCACTCAGAGAAAGCAGAATGCCCGACTGGATGTGACTGGACTCATGAGAGTTATAAAGTATTCTATTATCTCCCATCTATTGTCGTTTAAATTTTGATTTTGCAGAAAGGCAAAATACTTTGGTACAAAATGCTTGCAAAAGCCATTTTCATTTGAGATCTCTTCTGAGCAGTATTGCTAGTAGTGACCAGAAACGTGACATGAAAGGTTGATAAATATTGGGGGCATCTGTGTAACTGCGCAGTTTGACTTTTGATTTTAAAGGAAGAAGATGTTAAAGTACTAGCAACCAGCATTGCAATGCCAAAGGTTACAATTAAAATTTGTGAACTACTTTAAATTTACAGAATAAAACACTTCTGTCTGGGCAATATTGTGATTTATGAAGCCCAAGAGCAAGTGATATTGCCCTATGTTTATTAACTTTTTAAAATTTCTCTTTAGCACCAAATGCATAGAAAAATCCCTGTAAAAGTCCCTCCAAATAGAAATAAATGAAATGTGACATCACAAACCAACACCACTAACATCATCACTACAAAGTTCTTCTAGACAGAGACTGAAGAAAATCAACAATCCACTGCTTGTTGTTCTACTTGGTCATTTACGTGAGCATTAGGTTTTCTTAATATTACTGTTTTTTAACCTACAAAGATATTAATTGGAAGGATTTTATGTCAAACTTATTTTGAAAAATATATAAAAATTATTTTTCAACAGCACCTCAAAATTGCCATAAATTACAGTGTTTCCGCTTCATAATACATGTGCATTGACACATACCCCCTACACACAGACACACCTGCTTGTTCAAAAATACTGAAGAACTGTAAATGCATGCATGTCCTTGCATTATTATTACATGTTTGTAGGTTACATGTTTTCCGAAATATTATGGAAAACAGCACTTATGCTATATCCCTTTGACAAATATCCCTGTAATGAAATCATGAATGAAGTTATGTAATTAGGATGTACTACACATTGCCTACGTCACAAGAGAGTCCAATTTTGATTTGACAAAAATTCACAAGGAAGAAATCCTGTCATGATATTGATTTTTGACATTCGCATATTTCACTATATGCCCAATTAAAAATAAGAAAAACTCTCTCCTGGCTTTAATTTTCAAATAAATTACACCAAATTTAGAAGAATCTGTCTGTACCCCATGAA
Source organism: Sabellastarte sp. h YS-2021 (assembly GCA_964017235.1). Taxonomy (NCBI): domain Eukaryota; kingdom Metazoa; phylum Annelida; class Polychaeta; order Sabellida; family Sabellidae; genus Sabellastarte; species Sabellastarte sp. h YS-2021. The sequence continues at coordinate 17,294,250 of OZ024933.1, forward strand.
ATACCTGCCCACCAAATTTGAGCTTGAATGGTGTTATAGTTTTTTTAGCTACGGAACGGTACGGAAGCCTATAAGGGTCATAGGAGTGAAATAAAAATAATTTCACAAGTCGTAATTACAAGATACACTATCTCGTAATTACGACTTACTATCTTGTAATTAAAAGATATTACAAGATGTATTTCTTGTAATTACGAGATGCATATCTTAATAGTTATTATGAGATGTGTTTCTTGTAATTACGAGATGCAAATCTTGTTATTACGAGATGTGTTTCTTGTAATTACAAGATATTATTTTGTAATTAATTACAAGATGTGGTTTCTCGTAATTACAAGAAACACATCTCGTAATTACCAGAAATAACTTAGTATATAGCATATCTCGTAATTACGCCTTGTGAAATTATTTTTATTTCACTCATATGACCCTTATTGGCTTCCGTACAATGGTGCTCAGAGAGACAGACGGAAGCAAACTGATCGCCCCTATCGTCGAGCTACGTTTTAAAAAAACACCCAGGGGCCAAATTCACGAAAGGTCTCAAATCTCAAATCTGAGATTTTGGTCTCAAATCTAAGATTTTTCTTAGATTTTTCTCAGATTTGAGACCTTTTGCTCAGCTGGGATTCACAAAAGATCTCATGCTAAGATTTTTCTCAGATTTGGTCTCAAATCTGAGACTGCCTAAGGGGTGACATAAGTTTTCATAAAATAGAGTATATGTAATAAAAAGTCACAAAACAAAATGAAAATAGTGAAGTATGACATATTATTTAACTTGTAACACAAAATATGAATATATATTAAGAGTTTGTACAAAAACAACAGTAAACATTTACATTACAAATTTGCATGAGTGGCTTGTTTTGCAGTTATAATCAGTTCTTTTGAATGTCAGTACAAATTATAGTAAAAAGCCAATGATTTGCTTGATTGAAAATATTCTAAAATGTGAGTATATATGGTAGAGTGGTAAAATATAAATGTGCACACTTTCCACTAATCTCAACAAAATGTTACATCAGTTTTGATTGGTCCAGACACTAAACTTGGCCTTTCATGAATCTCAACTTAAGCAGAATCTTAGCTGAGACAAAAATCTCAGATTTGAGCAAAATCTCAGCTGAGATTTGGCTAAGACTTGAGACCTTTCGTGAATCCGGCCCCCGGAGTATTTTAGCTCGATATTTGAACCCTCAACTCTACTAAGGTTTTGGCAGACGACACTATGGAGTTATTTTTAAAAGAAATATAAAGAGGTTATTTTTATTCTTGACTCGTATGTATTTTTATTAATGGCAGACTCCCGTTATTAAAGTTTGCTGTTCAGATTTAAGGTATGAATGTTGAGATATAATGAATGACACATTTCTTGTATTATCGCTCAAAGTATCCGTGGATACTAAGTCATAATTCCGATTATCGTGCGTTTCCTATTACGTTCATAGTTTATCCATGTGCGTGGACTATGTGTGCGGCTTGTATTTTATTTTTCAGCCAATAAATTAACTGGTTTCACAACCCCACATGATACTGCTCAGCCAGTGAATTTCGTCACCCCAGTGAAGTTCGTCACCCGCTATAAAGGCATTCAAGGACTAGCAATGTCCACATTTTAAAAAGTGGAATACTTGCCTTGGAGAGCAAGGTATAATTGTTTGCAGGAATTAAGACCATAGTAAAGAAGTTTTAATACTGTCATAAAATACGAGTGACGAACTTCACTGGGGTGACGAAATTCACTGGCTGAGCAGTACTGGAGAAATAATCCATGAGTGATGATGGTTTTACAGGGCATTTAACCATGGCACTTCCGGTAATAATTTTTCCATTCCTTTTTAGTGCAACTGAAAGATGAAAGACACTTGATGAAATCAATATCCAGTGACACCCCCCCCCCCCCCCCCCCCCCCTCCTCCTTTCAGTACCCCCGGTAAACATTGTAGCAGTGATAGTCAAGCAAATGAAGTGCAAATTAAGGCACATCCAGCAGTGACCCTCTTCACACATACATACTTCAGTGCATACAGACACTGTGGTAAAATAATTTACATTGATATTTCCTTTATTCTGTTGTATATTAGTGCATATTATTTTTCTGGCAAAATAATTTACAAGGATACTTCATTTCATCTGTTGTATTCTACCCACCCTTTCTTCTTTATCCATTGGCACATGTGGTAAGAAATGGCATTCCATAATCATGCTGTATTTTATTTACCATTTATTTTCTGTACTTAAACATTATTTGCACCTTTATATAACTGACACTACTCTGAAAGTATCCCGATCTTTGTGCTGTTTCACTAAATCCATATGTTGCCGCTGCCCTTCCTGACTCCTGGTGAGTAGTTAGGCGGTGGACTTTAGGTGGACATGAGATGGTGAAGACAAGAAGAACGCTTGACTAAAATCTAATTCTTTATTAACTAGGGGTAGTCATACCATGAATAGTATAGGGATTGATGCTCGATCTTTCAATATCGATCGATCATCCCACAGAACTGCCGATGACACACACTACCAGCATTTCAATATCGAAATAACATACAACAAACACAAAAATTATTTTAAAAATGGCAATTTTACTGCTTAAATGCATATTTATTGTATAAAATCTTTAAAAGGCACATTTACAACTGAAACAAAACGGGGTCAAGTCTGGCGCCATCTTTGTTTACATTGCCAGTGACCTACTTCCTGTTTCACGGAAGGGATACAAAACCTGACAGCTAGTGCACAGGAAAGCAAGAATACTCTTGTTTAATGTACGTTTTGTTCATTTTATTTAATTTTATATTGCAGAAATATATTTTTGATGCATAAGTAGTATCTTTTGATATTTTCATGAATTTATATGTGCACGTTTTCAAAGAACCTCTATTATCGCCCACGGCTTATGTTAACGGTCCCGATATTGAAATATCGATCGATCCATAACCCTAAATTTTCATTCGATATCGATCCTCAACATGGGTCTCGATCCCTATACTAACCATGAATAACTTGAAAACCGCTGGTGATGTACCAACACTTGACTCACAGCATTCTGTACAAAAACACCTTGAAACCGCTGGTAATGTACCAACACTTGACTCACAGCATTCTGTACAAAAACACCTGGAAAATACCAGATCCGTAATCAGAATCATGGCATGATTCAGTAACTGTTAGAAACTGTTAAATTACTACTTAGTTAAATATTAAACCTATTTACAAATAAATATTAAATTACTTTAAAATACATATTACGATAAATATCACAGAATATAAATTATTCGTTGGCTTTCATCACAGAAAATAGATATAAATTATCCTGGTTACTTCCACATATAATAACACAAGAATAAATTCCAATAATATATAAATGTCATTTATGTGTAAATGCCAATAATATATACATGCGAATATTAAGTTGCCGACAACTACAAGCTCATTCAATTATGTAAATATTCAGAATTATTACAGTTAAATTGTTGCTTTTAATGGAAAAAACACTAAAATAGCAAATTACTCAAACCGTAAGCACCAAGTAAATAAACACAATCAAAATCATAGAAGTTTTGTAAATTCATCTTTCCTGGCAAGCAGAATCAAGCACACAATACTATAAACAATCACTGAATAGATAACATACAATCATCATACAACACAAGTGCAACTCACCTGCCTCTCTCCAATCATAATCAACCACCTTCAACAACAAACCATCCTATCAGCCCTCAATCACAACACATCTGTTCTCTCTAAAAACTCTTGAAACAATGAACAAAATGTCCGTTTCCCACTCTTTTCTACCAAACATTCACACTAGCCGAAAGTATGTTACAGCCGGTTAAATAAACGTACGAAATGTCCGAAATCGGCCGAAATTCCGGAAAAACCCGTAAACTCGCGGTGACATACTCCCCTGTGTAGGGAAAATGGCTCCTGACATTTCACAATATAATATCAGTAAGACATTAAACTCAACTTACCAAATGCTTACCACCTTTTCGAGAAAAATCAGAAAAATATTTACCTCCCCCAACAGGACTTTCTCAGTTGTCTTTAAAAAATCAAACCAAAAAGAAATACAAATATCAAAATACATTAAAACAAGTTGCAGTTAAAACAACTCAAGTACACTCTTTAAAAATTCAACCTTTCGTACAGTGTCTTTACTCTCCTTCCCTCTAGTACTATGTGACATGTTATAAACAAAATCAGGCCTCAAGTGTGTCTTTGACCTTATCCGGGTAGATCTGCGAGGTACGCGAATGGCGGAATCTTCTTTTTGCTGAACTACAGTTGTCGCATCATCCCTCTCCCCCTCAGACGAAATGCTGTCCTCAGAACCTGTGCTACTCTCTCCTTCCAACTGCTCCTCAACACTAGCTGACTCTGGTATAGAGTTCTCCACTATAGGATCGGTTGGTCCTTGTGAACTCTGGTCCTGGTCCACTGCAGAAGAAATATCTGGTGCACTTACTTCAACTGTAGGAGTAAAAGAACTGTCATGTAACTCCTGTCCTATGCCCGATGGATCCACAACTGGTGCTGTAGTTGTGACCATCCTTGACTTGCGCGGTGCAGGTACAGGTGGCCTATGTGGCCTGACAATAACATCCATATCACTGTCACTATCAGAAACACGCTGACTATACGCAGGATCTGAATTCAATACAACTGCTTCCTCCTCCTGATTGTCCAAAGGATCAGGATTCAACACAACTGCGGTCTCTCCCACGTCCTGATTATTAGACTTGTCCACTGGAAGACAGGGCATTGGAAGTAGTAAATTCCTGTGAAGTACTTTGGTCCTACCCCGACCAACTTCAGGTTTCACCTCATAAACCGGGATGTCCGGGTTCGGTTGAGAAACTACCGAATAAATTTCCTGACTCCATTTGTCGGCAATTTTATGTGTGCCCTTCAACCCAACATTACGAATCAATACTCTGTCACCAACTTCAAGAACAGCTCCTCTGATGCGCCGATCATAGTGTTTCTTCTGATCTGCTTGGCTTTGGTTGATATTAGTTTCTACTAGTTCATAAGCCCGCTTGAGTGAAGTCTTCAGATTGGCGATGTAGCGATCTGGTGCTGTAGGGACTGTTTCTGATTCTCGTCCAAGAGCGAGATCCACAGCAATACGAGGATGGCGACCGAACATGAGATAGTAGGGCGAAAATCCGGTGCTGTCATGCTTTGTGCAGTTGTATGCATGGACCAACGATCCAATGTAGCTTTTCCAATTGGCTTTCTTGTCAGGATCCAGGGTGCCAAGCATGTTGAGCAGTGTTGAGTTAAAACGTTCCGCTATCCCGTTCCCCATGGGATGGTACGGTGTCGTCCTACTTTTCTGTACTCCAGTCAAACGACAGAGTTCCTGTATTGTCCTGCTCTCAAAATTCCTCCCTTGGTCACTGTGTAGACGTTTTGGGAAGCCATAATGGACGAAGAAGTTATTGAATAATACTCTTGCAGTGGTACATGCAGTTTGATTTTTCGTGGGGTAAGCTTGCGCGTATTTTGTGAAGTGATCTGTGATGACAAGCACATTTTCGATACCCCCTTTTGAAGGGTCTAACTTTAAAAAGTCTATACAAACGAGTTCCATGGGTTGACATGTTTGCGTATTTACCAATGGTGCACGTGGTGGATTGTAGTCCTTACGCCGTAAACACCTGTCACACTGGGTGATATAGTCAGCAACCGACTTTTGCATGCCTACCCAGTAGTATCTTTCTCTCAGCAGCTCCAATGATCGATCCCTTCCTAAATGACCCATCCGGTCGTGCACATACTCCAGAGCTACACCATGATACCTACTGGGCAAAACCAGTTGCCACTGCTTGATTCCTGAACAAATTCTATATCTCATCAGTTTTCCACTGATAATTGAGAGAAATCTCCTCTCCTTCCACAAACGTTTTGCTTGCAGCGAAAGTTCAGAATCATGGAGTTGATTTTCAATCCTCAATTTGACAGTCTTTATCACAGGATCTTGATCCTGCTCCTTCACCCAGTTAATGGCCTGATCCAACGGATTAGATCCAGATTCCTGTAGAGCATCAGGAATTGCATGTTGGTCATAGATGAAGCTTTCCACGGAATCCTGAACACCTGTATGGACGTTCATGACTTGATTCATCACATCTGTGCTCACTTCTGGCCATTGTATCCTAGACAAGGCGTCCGCAACGGAATTAGACATTCCAGTGCAGTACTTCAAGTTGAAGCGATAATTCGCGAGTTGAGCAACCCACCGGTGACCTGTTGCATCCAGTTTGGCAGAACTCAGGACGTAAGTTAAAGGGTTGTTGTCGGTCATGACAGTAAATTCCCCTCCATACAGATAGTCATGGAATTTTTCTGTTACTGCCCACTTGAGTGCCAAAAACTCAAGCTTATGAATTGGGTAATTCTTTTCTGATCTAGACAATCCACGGCTGGCATAAGCAATCACATGCTTGATTCCATCTTCCTCTTGGTGCAAGACTGCACCAATTCCTTCAGTACTGGCATCAGTATGTAGTAGAAAAGGCTTGGAATAGTCTGCGAAACCAAGGATTGGTGTATCACAGCAAGCCTGCTTGAGCTTATCAAAAGCCTGTTGCTGGTCTGTCCCCCACTCCAGAGGTGGATACCGAACTCGTGACTTGGTCTTTGTCTGGTAGTGAATACCCCCTTGTGTTACAAGGTGCAATGGGCGGGCGATTTTAGCAAAATCCTTCACAAACCGCCTGTAGAAGCTGGTAAAGCCGATGAACCGCTGCACTTCAGACACGGTTGTTGGTACTGGCCAATCCTTCACACAGGATATTTTACTGGGATCGACAGCCACACCCTTCTTGGAAATGATATGTCCTAGGTACTTGATTTCCTTTTGGAACAGTTTGCACTTCGATGGGCTCAACTTCAGCCGAGCTTTCTGGAGTTTTTCGAAGACTGCTTCTAGACGAAGACTATGCTCCTCGTAGGTCTTGCTGAATATGATTATATCATCAAGATACAATAAACAATAATTCAAGTGCAAATCTCCCATACAGTTCTCCATTAAGCGTTGAAAAGTGGCCGGTGCATTTGTCAATCCAAACGGCATTCTTTCGCACTCCCAAAAGCCCAAGGGTCCAACAGTGAAAGCCGTCTTACATTTGTCTTCCTCTGCAAGAGGAACTTGCCAGTAGCCTGACTTGAGGTCTAAACAGCTGAACCACCTGGATCCTGCCAAGACGTCTAGGGTGGAGTCAATCCGAGGTAAGCTGTAGCAATCAGGCACTGTCAGTCGGTTGAGATGCCGAAGGTCAAGACAAAACCTCAAGGCGCCATTCTTCTTTCGCACAATGACTACATTCGAGGCGTATGGACTCTGCGATTTCCTGATGACACCCAAAGTCTCCATCTCTCTCAAATGATCTCTCACTTCCTCAAACATCATTGGAGATATCGGTCTGGCCTTTTCCTTGAAGGTGGTGTCATCTTTGAGCCTAATGCGATGAACAGCCTGGTCAGTGAGACCGAGATCCAAGTCATGTTGTGAGAAAACTGTCGGCCATCTCCTAAGTACATTGAGTACTTCCTCTGCCTGTTTTTCTGGCAATGTCTCCTTCAGATGCTCAAAATTGTCCAAGAAGGAAAAGTTTCCATCCTTTGATGCAGTTTCCGGTAAGCCTGTGCCTGGTTGATCCAATGTGATCACATCATCTGTGCTGTACAGATCACATATCCTGGCTTTAGCCGGGATTGTTACAGCCTGTTGCAAGTGATTCACAACTTCCACAGGGAGTTTTGATGTTGATGAACCTGGTTCAAGGTATCCAACACTTGGTGATATAACCACACCCCTTGGCAGACTAGTTGCCGAAGAATCATCCAGACAAACTGTCAAACGAGTGCAAACAGCCTTCACATGCGTCTGTCCTTTGATAATCATCCGACCTTTCGGTGGAATGATCAATGGTTTTGTGGTCTGCAAACTCCCAAGTGAACCTTCATTCTTCGTCATCACCTGTTGTTTGACCAGCTGAGCCAGAACATTTTTCCAGACAGGATTCTGTACGGGCTGCTTATCAGTCAGTAGGCCAAGATGAATATTAGTCCCGAGAAGGACTGGAACACGACCATGATACTTGGTGTCTGGAACCACCAACATGATAACTGCCAGATTCTGCACATCAATGTCCAAACAGGAAATAGTCACTTCAACATATCCCAGATATGACAGGGTATGACCTCCTGCTCCCTCAACAGTCAACAAGTGATCCAAGGGTTGGATGGTCAAATCCATCGACTTGCTCAACGTAGCTGATATAGTGCTCACCATGGATCCCGTATCCAACAAAGAAACAACTGGCCGCCCATCAATGGTTAGCGAGACTTCATTGGCCTTGCCCACAATCTTCTCAATCAGAGAGCTTTTCCTTACCGGGTCGGACCGCTCCCTCCTTCCGACCGGTTTAAGTTTAAAGGACATTTACTCCTAACATGTCCAACTTGGTTGCACCCCCAACAACGGATGTTGGATGATTTTCCTGGTTTGTTCCCCCTGGGGCGCGAATTCATAGACTGTGGTTTCGCCTGACTCTGATCCTGTGTAGATGGTTGAACCTGTGGATTAGTCTTGCTTTCCAGAGCGGAGAGCCGCTCCATGATTGAATCCAAACTCTGCTTGAGCCATGGAACTGGTTCCACATTAGCTTGATGCACCTTGGCTGTTCTAGCAGTGAATTCCGACTCAACCTTCCTTGCCTCAACCACAAACTGGGAATGGTTCGACATAACATCAAACTTGTGTCTGAGTGCGTTTTTCATCTGTTCGTTGTACATTTTTGTCCAAAATTGAGTGTTAACAATGATGTCATAGTTATCAGGCGTGATGATGGAGGCATCCTTCCGTATGATCCGACTGGCCAAGTCTTCCAGGCGCGCATACCAAGCAGTCATGGTTTCACTCGACAACTGTTCAGCTGCGTAGAACTGCGCCAACAGGACATGCGACGGATTCACATCTCCAAACATCATTTCATAGCGACACAAGATGTCTGCCACGGTGGCTTCCTCCCCCATATGTAAAAGGATCTCCTGAGCCTGGTCTTTGATTGATCTTCGAATAGCTGTCAGAATAGCTCCCTCTGGGCATCCTTGCTTCACTAGGCTCTGGACGTCATACCGAAATTGTTCAAAGGAACAATCCTTTGACCCTCCTGAGAATGTGCTGACCCTGATACTGTTCACATTGGCATTCCCAAAGTGAAAGGACTGTTCAGGCATGGGAGGTGCCTGCATCTGCTTTGGTATGGTTGCATCTGGCTTTCGATGAACAAAGTGGTATGGAGTACTCGTGGTCACTGGTTTATACGGGGTAGCAAGGGACTGAACTGGTTTCAGTTGAAGTGTAGCCTTCAGTTGTAGTTGTTGTTCCACGGACAAGCTGTCGAATGCCTCAAGTATATCTCCAAGTCCAGCAAGTGGTTTCATTCCAGTGGTAAAATTAAACCCCCCTGAAGGTGGGACAGGATTGGACAAGGGCATTGGCTTTACTTCACCAAATCCAACAGTTGCTACTTTATGACCAAGGGGCTTTAGTTGGTTTAAGACTTTCACCAGGTCTTGCGTAAGTCTTGAAACATGCACTCCAGATCCCAGTAATTGTTTACCATCATACCGAGAGATTACCTTATCAACAAACCTTGTGTCCGCCAACGACAAGAATATCGCATTATTGTTATGAATAACGTAATCTTGTATGATCTCATCCGGATTACCATCTAACTGAATCACACCCTCCAAATCGAGATAGTCAAAATCTGGTTTCAAACCACTAATATAAACCACGTTTTCATACATGATTTTCGTCAATGTGCACTAAGTGATGTCCAACTTTGCACAGAAGCTATATCGAAGTTCAATTTTAACTCCCGTAAGTCAAAATCTGCTTACACTACCAACCAAAGTTGATGTCAATCGATAATACGAAGAATATGAATGCAATTAAGAAGTTATTTTTACCGCAATAAAATTTCAGGTTGCTATTGAACGTAATAAAATGACAATCAAAAGAACTTATAAACTTCCATCAATCAGTTCATACCATGTCACATCACACACATCGACCAGTCACATATTCATGCAAACTATATAAACATATTTCAACAACCGATTGGTCAATCAGTCAGTAAATCATTCAGCAGATTCAAGTAACAGTCAACGATCATCTACCAGTATCAGTTATTTATCAGTTTCAAAGTACTTTCACACAATCACACAATCAAGAAAAAAAATTTCTCCCATGTTTCCCAGTACGATGACTATTCAGAAAATATACAGTTTTAAGCACTTATGCTCACATGACTAGCATTCAGTTCCAATTGCAATCAATTACAATTGCAAACAACTACTGGCGATATCCACACACTCGCAAAACTGATTACCACCACTGAAGTACTTAAATATTCAAAAGTGCTGCTTAATTACACACAAGATCATAAGCAAAAAAAAAACCACTTGATCACCACTTAAATATACTCTACTTAAATATGCATCAGTGCAAAATATATAGCACAGTCACCAATATTGAGCAGATACACAAGCTGATTCAATCAAAAGTTTCAATTAAAATATTCTATCCACAATGCCAGCATTAACTGTAAATATTCCACAAGTTTTCACAATAAAAAATATTATTATGTAGACCTGCTACTTGAAAAAAAAAAAAAATAAAAAAATAACTTCACTGACCCACTTTAAAAAATCAGCTTGTCGATTCAACTTCAAATGATATTGATCAGATTGGTTATGATCACTCAAATAATAATATCAATTTTAAACTATCAAGTCACGTAAACAGTAGCAAAAAAAGTCACTGGGTAAACACTCCCACAATAATGCTTAAATATGAGCACACACCAGGGTTAGTACCGTCAATCTTAAATAAATACAAAAATGTAACTGTCACTGGTTACTAGTGCTTAGAGTCCTCAAATTCCCACTGCTGAAAATTGTCTATTCACATTAAGAGTTAACTCAATGTAATCAACATTTTTATGCCACGACTGGTCGACATGTGAAAAGAAAAGTCTTTAACTGGATAACTTTACCGAAAAATGTCTGTTGTCGATAGTGATAAGCAAAGTTTTAACAAAGTTACTGTCACAAAGATAATGGCTACTCTTTCTACATTAACTGTTCCAAGTGTCCTAGAATCAGTTTAGTAAATTAGTAGTGAACTCTCCCTACAAAGTCACCTGATACGAAAACATCAGTGAAGTCTAATTTACTGAGATGTCTATTTCCTCGGCTGATCAAATGTCTCATGCAATATCACGGGAAGGTACCAAATTCCAGCAAAGGTAAATCGTAAAGATACACCTCACCAGTCATACGAAAGCACAGCTCCACCCGAGGTAAATCGTAGAGATACACCTCACCCGTCAACAGTCCGTCGACATGGAAATACCTGTGTAGCACTTACACCCATGCAGGAAACACATACTCTTAAGTCTTAACTACTGGGACCGAAACGTCGTCTGTGGTGAAGATTCATCTGGCAATTAGGCAGGTGTTAACATCTCACGTCAAACATCTCATTAGGGGCTCCAATGTTGCCGCTGCCCTTCCTGACTCCTGGTGAGTAGTTAGGCGGTGGACTTTAGGTGGACATGAGATGGTGAAGACAAGAAGAACGCTTGACTAAAATCTAATTCTTTATTAACTAGGGGTAGTCATACCATGAATAACTTGAAAACCGCTGGTGATGTACCAACACTTGACTCACAGCATTCTGTACAAAAACACCTTGAAACCGCTGGTGATGTACCAACACTTGACTCACAGCATTCTGTACAAAAACACCTGGAAAATACCAGATCCGTAATCAGAATCATGGCATGATTCAGTAACTGTTAGAAACTGTTAAATTACTACTTAGTTAAATATTAAACCTATTTACAAATAAATATTAAATTACTTTAAAATACATATTACGATAAATATCACAGAATATAAATTATTTGTTGGCTTTCATCACAGAAAATACATATAAATTATCCTGGTTACTTCCACATATAATAACACAAGAATAAATTCCAATAATATATAAATGTCATTTATGTGTAAATGCCAATAATATATACATGCGAATATTAAGTTGCCGACAACTACAAGCTCCTTCAATTATGTAAATATTCAGAATTATTACAGTTAAATTGTTGCTTTTAATGGAAAAAACACTAAAATAGCAAATTACTCAAACCGTAAGCACCAAGTAAATAAACACAATCAAAATCATAGAAGTTTTGTAAATTCATCTTTCCTGGCAAGCAGAATCAAGCACACAATACTATAAACAATCACTGAATAGATAACATACAATCATCATACAACACAAGTGCAACTCACCTGCCTCTCTCCAATCATAATCAACCACCTTCAACAACAAACCATCCTATCAGCCCTCAATCACAACACATCTGTTCTCTCTAAAACTCTTGAAACAATGAACAAAATGTCCGTTTCCCACTCTTTTCTACCAAACATTCACACTAGCCGAAAGTATGTTACAGCCGGTTAAATAAACGTACGAAATGTCCGAAATCGGCCGAAATTCCGGAAAAACCCGTAAACTCGCGGTGACATATATGTCATGTTGAAAACTGTTTCCCCAGGCTGTGGGGTTCAGGCATCTCTGATGCTATATTTTTGTGTTTACTTAATTTGTGTTTATGTTATGCTCTAAAGCTAAGGTAGGGGAACCAGCATGTACTAGCTGGTCAAAATTATTCACTGGAAACCACCAGTCATTGGCAATCAACTGCCAGCTTTCCCATATACTGGTGGCCAAATGGTACCTTTTACTGCATATATATGCCTATTTAAGACTGTGAGGCCATACACCTCCTTTATTATTGGCTGTATAACTTACTGGCTCATGTTGATTATCTCTAGATGGCCCGCTGGACAGGAGATTATATATGGCATAGGTCCATAGCTAAGTGAGTAATGGCACTGGTAGCTAATTTGAGTAAAGTGCTTATAACTCAAAAATGACTGCATTTACAACATTTTGACATTGGAGCCCTCCTTGAAGGTCGAACGTGGTCCTTTATACCTATAATGGTGTATATCACTGTATGTCACGCTTCAACCATGTCCCGTCTGGGGATACACTGCGTCGAGATGCAATATCAAGTTTTAACATTACATTTGAAAATTTGAATGGTTTTAAAATATTTTCAGTCTGAACAGTACAGTGTAATGTTGAATGTCATTTCAGTACCAGTCTGAGAAAAATCTTTGGAACTGTTAAATATGTATAAGCATAATAAAATAATTAATTCAAAGATATACCTATTTTATTAAAAGCACCATTGTGAGGTACTCATAATTTACTCATTGCAAAGTTAACGTGGCAAAAGCCACATCTGTATCTGTTCTTTTTGATAATTAATTACTGGGAAAATTCAAACATAACAGCAGTATGAGTTCTACAATGACATCTGAATAAAGTACAGTTGTAAACTGATGGAATACATTTGTATCCACGTACATCTTTTATGAATTCTGAATTTTTAGAGACAGACAACAAAGAACATGGCACTCACAACTCTTTTGATTATGAATTATGTGCATTTATATATTTATGTTTACATGTCTATTACTGGTATATAACAGTTCCCGGTTACAGTGAGTTACTACATCTTTTAAAGGGGTTCTGTAAACTAGTGATAAAGACGGCAAACCGGATAGTTGGTTTCTATTCGATTTATAAAAGAGCAAACGAAATCCGGTGATAAATTCCAATAACCGGTTCCCGAAATGTCACATATTTCACATCAAAACGTATAAAATATTGCACAGAAACGTTTAAAAATATTAACTTCTGTAATATTTTGCCAATATACACTGAAATAATCTCCAAAACGTCTGTTTTATCATCAAATAAACCACATTTTAGTTGAAATTATTGTTCATGTACACGCAGAGAAAGTTTTACAGCTTGACTACAGCTTGGTGTATACTAATTCGAACGAATCCGGTTTCCGCCGAATTTTTGTTTTCGGGACCCGGTTTCCATATTTACATTCGATCGTAACACTACTGTAAACCATAACAATGTTATTTATCATAAGCTATTATCCATCTGAAATGGACAATTAAGGAATTAGAATTTAAAGCAGTGAACTACATATCATACAGTTATATATATTGTAGTTTTTGATACATATTTACAAAGTACTTTTAATATCACAAATATATCCAATAAAAATGTTTCTTTCCAAGGAACCAGTAAACTTTGAAAATATGTACAAGGTAGGAATTTGTACAAGTTATAACTTAACAAACTTGGCTTAATGAGGATCTTTAGGATTATTATTATCTTAGCCCAACTTGCACAAGTTTACTGTACATGGTGTGATTCTCAGAAGACAAAACTTGTAAAAGCTATAACTTGTACAAATGTCACCACAGGAAATTGTACCACTTATAATTTATACAAAATCCCAAATTGTACACAGCACACGTGTCATACTGTACTCTATGGAATACTGTTTTCAATTAACAGAAAACCTAACAAAATGTTGCTCACTTTACCAAATTGGAGTTCGGTCGGGACAGTTTTCACATCAAGTTCTTTACTACGATATCACTGGTTCAAAATGATCATGAACATGGGAAATGTACATACACTCTATTGATTCTTTGAAAGTACTGGGACAGTCAGTCAAAGGTGAATATTTTAGCCACATATAAGTGGGATTACTGTGAAGATCTCTCTGACATGGTGAGTAAATGAATGTTGGTGTTGCAAGCATACTAGCAGTTGCAAAAACTTCCACTTCAGTAGCCCAAACTTCACTATTCATCATATTACTGGTCTGTAAATAATTATACATAGGATCACCTGTGAGTTTAGTGAATGATGTAATGTTATCGGAAATATACCTACAGATCAAACATCGCAGGGTGTCATGGTGACTTTCTGAACCAGATAAGAAGTAACTAAGTGTACCATAGTAACAGTTTCCATCTCCATTAATCTTGACAAGAGCTTTTAGTGGTTCCAGAATTGACATTATTTCACCATGATATATCTGCTTCAATTTTCTAACAACACTTAAACCTAGTGCCTGAGCTCTCCTTTTGCCATGTTGGACTTACTGGTGTAAATGTGAAGTAATCATTTCCATCATCAACATGTATCACTTCTATATCACCAGAACTACAATGAACACATTTTGACAATACCAAGCACTGTTACTGTTTTCATCAGCTTGAAATGAAGCACAATATCGGTGATACCAATCATTGCACTTGCCACACTGTACATTGTGATATCTTTCGTCACTAATTCCTCAGGATATTGACACTCATTTCCACAAAACCCACATATGTACAAGGGCTGAATTTTGCATTTCTTCTTCAAAGCTTTGAATCACAAGAACCATTTCCTCCTTGTTCCATTTACAAATGAGACACCACAGGAAGCTTTTTCTGTCTTTCCAACTTGTGCTTAGGAACACATAAACTCATTTTGAGGTTTGGGCTTGACCTTGGGGAAAGTGGCTGACTTTTCTAATAATTTTCCCTCCAGTGTAGCCCTGATGTTTGGCTGCTGTACTTCAGAAACAGTTGCAGCTGCTGCCTGGCGTGTTGTCTCACTACATGGCTTATCAGTAGGTGTAACTACACCAGGGGCCCTTAACTGTCTTGCTGGAAACATTACATGTGGGCCTAAAACATTGATCATAAAGAAATCAATGTTGCAGAGCATAGACTCCCACTTGTCCTTGTCAAACAACACTCATTCAATGTGGTAACCATGCCTGGAGTAAACAAAGAAATCACACTAGTTTCTCCGTGTCACACCCATTTGAGTCACAATTTGACTGTAGTAAGTGTGTCTTCTGGACAAGGTCACAGTTCCATTATTGAGTCTTTTTACATGAGTAATGTTTTCTGGTGATGGTTTGGTATGTGAAGCAGTGAGTGGGCATTTTATTTAAACCAAACCACTCCCACAACAATCACAATGTGCAAGTCCATCTGGTGATGCTCCAAGAAAAACCTTGTCTGCCATGATGAATATTCCTGAAAGACTTACTGAGAAGTTTCTATGATGTTTATTAAGAAGCTCACTATAAAACTTTCTCGCTTCTTCCATTTCTCTGCCATATTTTACAGCTTTTATGTTAGAAATATTGCTTGTCTTACTTGTAAGTTTTTCCACTAATTTTACTGTGTTAACATTGTTCACATGCTGGACTAGATTGGACACTGTTGAACAAACACTATGAACATTGGATGCAGTAACTAATAACTATACCCCATCTGTATTTGTGCCAAAGTTAATTTTCATGCTGTCCCCTGGTGTTTATTTCTATCAATTCAGTTTCGGGAAGAGAATATTTATGAATTAAAAGATCTGTAATGCTGTTGGCATGTAATGCAATATCACTAAAGGGTGGGGGCAATGATGAAGTAGTTGTGACCTCTATTTGGTTATCCACAGGAAATGTCGCATCAAGTGTGGAAGGCAAGTGCTGTTTTGGAGCACTAAGATGAAGGTATGTAAAGGCACATGTGTTGGACAACTGCCATAAAATGCTCCCACAATTCCTTCAATGGTTGGTGCCTTGTTGGTCTGTGTCACAGGCTGTAAAATTGGGTCAAAGAGCTGCCTGGCTGCTGTGTTTATACATTTGTTCTCTGCTGAAAAACATAATAACTATCATTTTGGGGGGCCTGTCACCTATATAAACAAATTACAGTTTACTATTTGTAGCTTTTTATTTCACAAAAATTACAATTGTTACAGAATGACTCTTCATACATTGCATCCCTGGATATAACTTAATATATTTTTAAAAGTAAAAATTATTAAGACATCAAATTGTAACTAGAATTAGGCAATCATTCATTACAAAAATCACTCAAAGTGTGTTGTATATATTTCATTCAATGAAGTTTGGTTAAATTTTAATAAATGTATTCCTTTACTATACTAAGCTTAAAATGCTTAACCCTTTCAATAACAAAAATTTTTCATTAGCATGTACCAAGGAAATCGGAACTTTATCGCCAGGAAAGAGATGTGACTAAAATATTAACTAACTGCCTTAAATTATTCATTGGCAGTGTATTTGGCCAGGAATTGATGGATATCAATGTATTTCCAATTTTCCACATATAAATATAACTACAGGTAAATAATATGCAATTATTTGTAGAAAATGTTATAAACTGAAAATCAGCCGTTGTAGTAGGTGAAAATGACACAATATATGAAAATATATCATACATTTTTTTCACATTAAAACAATACACAATATAAATCGTAAAGCAATGGACTGAAAGGAAATAATATACAAAGAATCAATGTTAACAGGGGTTGACAGACAGGGGTAATACAAAATTGTGTCAACTGCAGCCAACATACATGTTAGTGAAAGGATTAATGCTGATGCTGAAACACAATTCAGCCACTACTGTTTAAGGAAAAAAATCTACCAGTCTTGCTATGATGTGGCTTTCTCCATTCCATATCTTTTGTCATCTGTGGCTGAAGTTCCGCTTTACATCTTGGTTACCTCCAGCTACAAGGTCTTGAGGTACATGCCTTCTGTGTGAAGCCCTGTCTCCAGGCATACTCCACTTTAAACAGGACTGCGCCTACATGGTTACAAGTTGGGCCCAATCTGAAAGCACACAGGCAACCTTTTAAATGATGCTTTTACTAAATCAGTGATAGCCTTTACCCTGTTAACTATTTATAGCCTAATGTAATAAATCTGAAAGAGAGGAACCAAAATGTACATAAAGATAACTAGATAAATTCATGTCACAAATTCAATCAAAACAAGAAATGATATTAGTCCAATAGCCAATCAGCTGTAGGACTGCTATAGTACTGAGTCAGGACCAATAAAGGAATTACTTAATCTTAAATAAAGAAAACCATGTCAATTACAAATTACAATAGCAACTCTTACTTCTATCCTGCTTTAAGCAAACTTATTTTACTTCATACAAATGGTCTATGAAAGAATTTCCTTAAGTAAATGTAACAATATGAAACAAATAAAAATATAACCACATTAACACTACAGTAGTACTCTGCAAAGTATGTACAATAGGCACTTTCTATATGGCCAGATTCTTTCTCTATCAGTACCCAGACTTGGTGTGGCATGGAATGGATGTTCTGCAAAGGTGTTGCTTTGGCCTTTAAAAAGCAGTATTTGGATTAGTGCAAAATAGGATGGAAGTACACTTCTTTCAACCATGCTGAGTCGAAATAGCTGTATGCCTTGCCCTCTTTGTAATCAGACAACATTCTTTTGGTCAAACTGCGTTGTTTGACTTGGATTCTCAACAGGAACTCTGAAAAGTTAATATCAATATGATAAGTACCTCATCAATTGGGTTATATTTTTGAAATAATGAAACGCTAGCAAGTCATTACATAGAGAACATTACTGACATGACTGTTTAGAGAAAAGGTTGCATTTTAATAGGTTTTTATTATTACAATATACTAAACTAAAGGAAGATATTTGCACATTGCGGTCACTGAAACCTGGCTTCGACCAGACGACACAGACAGCTTTATAGCAAGTGTCACTCCTCCGGGCTATAAATGTACTCATGTTCCACGCCAGCAGGGGAGAGGTGGTGGTGTTGGGTTTTTCATCCGTGATGATATCGATTTTAAGGTTCTGCCTCAACCGTGTTTCAATACCTTCGAGTCCATATCTGTTCACCTATCCACAGGCAATGCTCAGGATATTGTTTTCCATACTGTGTATAGGCCTCCCAATGTTTCCAAAGCCAATTTCATTGAGGATTTCAGTTCCTTTGTCGAAGGTGCTGCCTTATCATGTTGTGAAAATGTAATATTAGGTGATTTAAATCTACACCTGGATAAACAGGACGGTTGGTCGCAGAAATTCAATGATTCCCTCTGCCAATATAATTTCACCCAAATTATTGATTCCCCAACACACATTCATGGCCATATATTAGATGTCATATGTGTGAGGGACACCTTTTCAAAGGCACTCTGCGCTAAGGTTATAGCTGGGCTATCTGACCATTTAGCCATCACTTTTTCGGTCAATATACCTATTGAGGTTCCCTGCAAATTTAGACAAGTTAATACCCGGAAAATTCACAAGATAAACATCACGGATTTTAAAGAGGACATCCTGAATTCTGATCTAATCAAGCATCCTCACAGAACAGCCAGTTTGCTCAGTCACCAATATTTCAACACCTTGCGCAGCATTCTAGACAAGCATGCCCCAATAAAGAGGAAAATGGCTCCAGTGCACCCCGACAAAGGCTTTGTGAATTCAGACATCCTCTCAGCAAAGCGTCTGAAGCGCAAGTGTGAGCGAGTATGGCGCAGTAACAACTCTGCAATCAACCGGAGAAGATATCGAGCTGCTGTCAATCGCTACAATTTCCTACTGGAACAATCAAGACGCAGGCACTATTCCACTGTCATTGCTGAAAATAATGGTAACCCCAAGGCTCTGTGGAACACTTTCAAGAAAATCTTGCACAAAACCTCAACTATCATCCTACCCGATCATATTAGTCCTACTGATTTAGCTAACACTTTCGGTCATTTTTTCAGTGACAAAATTGTGAAAATCAGAGTTGCTTTAGAGTCATCAGTGCCTGTTTCCCTCACAATACCGAAGAGTAATAGCAGTGCCCTGACCTCTTTTGAGCCTGTATCTGAGGATGACATCCTCAAAATCCTAAGGTCATCCAACACCAAATCATCCGACCTGGACCCAATCCCTACCGCACTAGTCAAAGAGTGTGCGGACATTTTGGTCACTCCAATCACCAATATTATAAACTATTCACTCAAAGAAGGGAGTTTCCCAAACTGTTTCAAAACAGCATATGTCACCCCTCTTCTCAAGAAACCAAACTTAGACAGAAATCTCCTAAAAAACTATAGACCGGTATCCAACCTTAGTTTCTTATCCAAACTGATCGAAAAAGTAGTTGCCAAACAGTTAAATAATTATATCGATAGCGAGGGGCTCTCCAATGTCAACCAATCCGCTTACAGGAGACTCCATTCCACAGAAACAGCGCTGTTGAAAATCCAGAATGACATTGCTGCTTCGTTGGACTCTGGTAAGGCTGTTGCACTCACACTGCTAGACCTCTCAGCGGCATTCGACACTATCGACCATGACATTCTTTTTAATTCCCTAAGAGATTGGTTTGGGGTTGATGGCACTGTGTTGAGGTGGATCAGATCCTATCTCTCAACCGGAAACAGAAGGTTAAATTAGGAAATAGCTTTTCAGATGTGTTCTCACTTCCGTATGGTGTGCCTCAGGGTTCTGTCCTGGGCCCCCTCCTTTTTACCCTTTACACAACCCCTCTCAGTAATATCATTTCCAATTTCAATGTCACCCACCATCTATATGCTGATGACACCCAAATATATCTAGCATTGGACAATAGGAATTTTGATTCCAGTTTCGCTGAGCTTACAGAGTGTCTCACATGTATCCAAAACTGGATGGCTGGCGTGAAATTGAAACTCAATCCCGAGAAAACTGAATTTATTATAATAGGTGATAGACAAGCCAGAGAGTCCCTCATTAATAAATTCCCTACTCAACTTCTCGGAAATTCTATTTCCCCTACTGATACAGTCAAGAACCTGGGTGTAATTTTTGACTCTGGAAACACCTTTTCCAACCACATAACTAATATGTGTCGAGCCTGCTACTACCACCTTAAGGACCTAAGACGTATTCGTAAATTCCTCAGTGTGGAAACTGCAGCCTTGCTTGCAAACTCAATGATCAGTAGTCGACTTGACTACTGCAATTCCCTACTTTATGGCATCAGTAAGTACAATGTTGCTAAACTCCAAAAGATACAAAATGCCCTTTGTAGAATTGTTTTTAGACTTGATAGAACTAGCCATGTCACTCCTTTTCTTCAAAAACTACACTGGCTTCCTATCACTTACCGTATATTGTTTAAGTACAATCAAATTACTTTCAAGGCTATAAATTTCTCTCAACCCATATACCTATCATCCTTGATCAAAACCAGTTGTCTAACACGTGGAAATCGTCTTTCTCTTTCCTCAGCCTCTCACAAAAAGGCCATCGGTAGGAGAGGTTTTGTAGTGGCTTCCCCCATAGAATGGAACAGACTCCCACAATCAGTACGATCACAACAAACAATAACAGGTTTCCGTAGCCAGCTAAAGACCTACTTGTTTAGATTAGCATATCCTCCACCATAGTACATCTCCCTGGCGGGCGCTAACCTTGGATCATGACCTCGAACGTCCCTCGACTTTCCCTTTTTGATTTCAAGCGCATTAGAGGATGTTGCATCAATTTTGCGCTATATAAATGTTTCTATTCTATTCTATTTGTTCTCTTAACCTGGACAATTAACACCAGCAAATAAAACAGATTTAAGAGTAATTGACTGTAAGACAGAAAAACTGTCTAGAGTAAAAACTTGATCGCCTGTCTGTTTCACAGCTCTTAATTTTTTTTTGTGTGGTGACTCTAACTTTAAACGTTTCCTAATTGTATAAATCAGTCCATTTGTGTATCTTGTTAAGAGGGGAAGGTGGTAAATTTATCATTACAGACTTAACAGGGTCTCACTCACTGAATAAAGTTTACTTATTTCTTTATTTACTTAACTGGTTTTCAGAAATATTTTATAAGTTTCTTTTTTATGAAGTGAAACTATAAATTGTTATTACATTACAAAATGAATTGACTGTAGGGCACTGACAACATATAAATGAAATCTCGCCTTGTATTTCCAAAAGCTTAGTAGGAGGCCACTGCTCCATGCCATTTTCTTCTCCAATCCATCCAGTTGTTAAGTCTGCCATGGGATCGGGTACAGTGCCAGATTTAGTTTGCAGTAACCATTGATAGTCAACAGCTTTTATTGTTTTCACCCGTGGTGTCCGGATGGGCGGCGGGAAAAAGTTTGTCCGGGCTATATCTCAGAAACCGTAAGGTGTAGGAAGTTGATACTTGGTAGGGACAGTGGTTAGGAAGTGTAGGTGTAGGTAGGACTCCCCACAGTCCTTTTGTGTGTTAAGGCTCTGGAGTATGAAAAATGTACCTTATACGCTGTCTGGTATTCACCAGTCTTTTCCTCATCAGTACGTCCGACCATAAAGTACAGGTCAAGGGTTGTTTTGTGGGCTCCGTACTACCTCGATCTTTCAGACTGGCTAGTTCTGTTACAAATGCAAGATGCTTTCCCTCATCAGTGAAATCACGATCCCTCTGTGTTCTCTTGCTTTTATGTGGGGATATATCCCTAAATCCTGGACCTATTGTGATGGGGGTTGCTAACTGTCGGTCTGTAAGAAACAAGGCTCCAATGATTTCTGATGTTGTGTTCAATCACTCGACATATTATCACTGGTCGAAACTCATATTCGCCCGACTGATACCGATTGTCTGCTTCAATCCATCACACCACCATCTTATAAATTGTGTCAAAGACCTCGTGCACATGGCTCGGGTGTCGGAGTTGGCTTTCTCATAAATAGCAGCCTGTCTCATAGAATTGTGGATCATCCCACTTTCACCTACTTTGAATGTCTGGTAGTCAGTATTGGATCGAATGCTCATTCTACACTGGTTGCTTGTGTTTATCGTCCTCCAGGTTCATGTTCCAATCCTTTTTATGATGAGTTTCACACGTTGGTTGAGTTCCTCTCATCTATGAATTCCTCCTTCATCATTTGTGGCGACTTTAATATTCATATTGACACAACATCAAGAGATAGTGTTAATTTCCTTAATACTCTTGATTCCTGCAATATTACTCAACATGTTCACTCTGCTACCCATCTTCATGGCCATACCCTAGATCTCATCCTTACTTTTGATAGTTCTCTGGTTTCAAATGTGGTTGTCAGTGACTACATCTCCGACCATGCAATGATCAAATGTCAAGTTGAAACTCCAACAACTGCTAAATCACAAGCTAACAGAGTGACTTACAGCAGATATCATAAAATAAACATGGCCACTCTACGCAATGACTTGAGCAATTGCTCCTTTGTTGCTTGTCCGGGTGACACTGCGAAAAAACTGTATGATCAATACACTAATGATCTTTCCAACCTTCTGGACAAACATGCTCCAGAGGTTACTCGCTGTCTTGCCAAGGAGCCAGCAAAGTGGATATCAGACCTACAAAAATGCCAAATCTATTTGACGACAGTTTGAACGCATCTGGCGTAAAAAGAAAACTCCTCTTAACCGTGCAAAGCTGCGCAAACAAATTGCCAGGTGTAATTCACTTGCCAATAAAGACAAAGCCACATATTACAGAGCTCTTAATGAAAACGGTGATGACCCTAAAAAACTATGGCAAGTTCTGCGTTCTGCCTTGCACCATATCCCTGACAAGGTTCTTCCATCAAATAGTTCACAAAAAAAATTGGCTGAACAGTTTGCCGGTTTTTTCACCAATAAGATTGCTAAAATCCGAGAGTCTTTTTCCAGTTTTACATCTTTTTCCTTGCCATCTCCAGTGAATCCGCCAGGACTTGTCAAATTTGATGATGCCTCACCTGACGATATTGCGAAGGTAATCAAAAATTCACCTACAAAATCCTGTCTCCTGGATCCTTGGCCCACTTTCCTAGTTAAGGATTGCCTTGATATACTGCTTCCTTCTATCATAAAACTTGTGAATTGTTCTTTGTTGGAAGGTGCTGTCCCAGATGGCTTCAAAAGTGCTGTTGTCACTCCACTGATAAAGAAACCTTCTTTATCAAAGGATGAACTAAAAAACTATCGCCCTGTGTCTGGGTTGAGCTTTATCTCAAAACTCGTGGAACGTGTAGTTGCCTCACAACTCAGTAGACATGTCTCTCTCCATGGAAAACGAGTATCAATCTGCCTGTGGACGTGGCCATTCAACTGAAACAGCTCTTTTGTCTATAAAGAATCAGGTTCACCTATCTCTAGCCAGAGGTGAGGCCACAGCTGTGGTGCTGCTTGATCAATCTGCAGCGTTTGACACCATTGATCATGACAAACTCCTTGATTGCTTAAAAAAATGGTTCGGTGTCAGGGGTAGATGCCTTGACTGGTTCAAATCATACCTTTCTGATCGTACCCAATGCATCAAGATTGGTTCTGTTCTGTCTGAGGCTAGAAAGCTTAAGTTTGGTGTACCACAAGGTTCAGTTCTTGGTCCTATTCTTTTTTCGTTGTATACCACACCTTTGAGCAAAGTAATCTCTAAACATCCAGATGTCAAATTTCACTTTTATGCAGATGACACACAGCTGTTTATTCACCTCAAACACAAAAATGCAAAAATTGCCTTCGATCGGCTAGGAAAGTGCCTCGAAGATGTCAAACTATGGCTGTGTGCAAATAAACTAAAGCTGAATGCTGATAAGACCGACTTTATTAAGCGTCCCGCAAGGGACGCTTGTTTGTGTATGGGAGACCTTCAGGCTCCGCCGGCTCCTGCGGCTCCGCATTTTGTTTTCCTTATAACTCTGTAACCGTTAGGCGGATTCTTTTAATCTTTTCTCAGAGAGTCACTTGCACCAAATTTTCCAGTTCCACTCCTCCAAAACAATATCTCTCCGTCAGTGGAAGTAAAAAACCTGGGTGTTATTTTCGACTCAGACAACTCCTTTGACAATCATGTTGCCAAGGTTTGCAGAGCATGTTACTATCATCTTCGTGATTTGCAACGAATTCGCAAATTCCTTGGAGTTGAGACAGCAATACTTCTGGCAAACGCTATGGTCAGTAGTTGTCTAGACTACTGTAACTCTTTACTCTATGGGGTAAGCAAGTCCAACATAGCCAAACTACAGAGAGTCCAGAATGCTCTTTGTCGCATCGTCTTCAGACTTGACAAAATGAGTCATGTTACACCCTTTTTGAAAAAACTCCACTGGCTCCCAATTCAACATCGCATCCTGTTTAAGTACAACCTTTTGGTATTCAAGGCTATTAATCTTTCACAGCCCCCGTATCTTTCAGCTTTAATAAGATCGAGCAGTCTCACTCGTGGCAACAGGCTATCTATCTCCTGAACCCGCCCTAATAAGCATATAGGAAGGCATGGCTTTGCAGTAGCTGCACCAGCCGAATGGAACAAGCTGCCACAGACTGTCAGATCTCGGAAAACAATAGATGGTTTCAGAAGCCAGCTAAAGACCTACTTGTTTAGGCTGGCATACCCCCCACCTTAGTTATACCCTGGCGGGCGCTTTTTAAATGTTAACCCATGCCTGTCCCTGAACTCTCCCTTCTTGGACTCAAGCGCATTAGAGGATTTGTATCAATTTTGCGCTATATAAATCCTACTATTATTATTATTTTCAAATTTGGCAGGTTTAGGCAGTAGCCTTGGGGAATTTTTTTGAATATGCTGCAGTGACATTTCAACCAATCAGAGGTCACATGACCAAAAATGTCTTTTTTCGATGGGGAAGCTTGTCCGGATGATAACTTGAAAGGAATTTTATCAATTCACCTGAAACTTGGCAAATACATTCATTCTATTAAAATCTGGAAATCATTAGATTTTGGCATTGATTGGTTAAGAAATGGTCGAGTAATTAATGATTAATTAATCATTATGAATTTTCCAAATAAGGAAAACACAAAAATGCTTATATCTCGAAAACCGTGCTAGATAGAGCGATTTCGACGAAATTTTTGACCCACAGGGTATCTCTTCAGAGTAGTTATCCCAATTTTCAAAAAGATTTTCTCTCGCCAAAAATGGCGGCCATTTTGAATTTTCAAATTTTTCGCAAAAATTGCAAAACATAGAAATGCTTATATCTCGAAAACCGTGCTAGATAGAGCGATTTCGAGGAAATTTTTGACCTTCAGGGTATCTCTGCAGAGTATCCATGCCTATTTTCAAAAAAATTTGTCTCACCAAAAATGGCGGCCATTTTGAATTTTCGAATTTTTCGCAAAAATTGCAAAACATAAAAATGCTTATATCTCGAAAACCGTGCTAGATAGAGCGATTTTGACGAAATTTTTGACCCACAGGGTATCTCTGCAGAGTATCCATGCCTATTTTCAAAAAAATTTGTCTCACCAAAAATGGCGGCCATTTTGAATTTTCGAATTTTTCGCAAAAATTGCAAAACATAAAAATGCTTTTTCTCGAAAACCGTGCTAGATAGAGCGATTTTGACGAAATTTTTTACCCACAGGGTATCTCTGCAGAGTAGCCATGCCAATTTTCAAAACAATTTTGTCTCGGCAAAAATGGCGCAAAAATTGCAAAACACAAAAATTATCTCTTAAAAGTATTGCAGATAGCCAATTTTTCTCAAATAACTCATTCACCTACTTTTGGGAGAGCTTTCACTCGGTGAAGTTTCAGACCCATAGCCAATTACTCACCTACTCAAAATGAGTAAATGCTAATTATCTCAAAAACTATTGCGGATACCCAATTTTTATCAAATAACTCATTCATGTACTTTTGGGAGAGCTTTCACATGGTGAAGTTTCAGACCCGTAGATAATTACTCACCTACTCAAAATGAGTAAATGCGAATTATTTCTTAAAAGGATTGCAGATAGCCAATTTTTCTCAAATAACTCATTCACCTACTTTTGGAAGAGCTTTCACATGGTGAAGTTTCAGACCCATAGCTAATTACTCACCTACTCAAAATGAGTAAATGCGAATTATCTCTAAAAGTATTGCAGATAGCCAATTTTTCTCAAATAACTCATTCACCTACTTTTGGGAGAGCTTTCACTCCGTGAAGTTTCAGACCCATAGCTAATTATTCACCTACTCAAAATGAATAAATGCTAATTATCTGTAAAAGTATTGCGGATACCCAATTTTTATCAAAATAACTCATTCATCTACTTGTGGGAGAGCTTTCACATGGTGAAGTTTCAGACCCATAGCTAATTAGTCACCTACTCAAAATGAGTAAATGCAAATTATCTCTAAAAGTATTGCAGATAGCCAATTTTTCTCAAATAAATCATTCACCTACTTTTGGGAGAGCTTTCACTCTGTGAAGTTTCAGACCCATAGCTAATTACTCACCTACTCAAAATGAGTAAATGCGAATTATCTCATAAAAGTATTGCAGATAGCCAATTTTTCTCAAATAACTCATTCACCTACTTTTGGGAGAGCTTTCACTCCGTGAAGTTTCAGACCCATAGCTAATTATTCACCTACTCAAAATGAATAAATGCTAATTATCTGTAAAAGTATTGCGGATACCCAATTTTTATCAAATACTCATTCATCTACTTGTGGGAGAGCTTTCACATGGTGAAGTTTCAGACCCATAGCTAATTACTCATCTACTCAAAATGAGTAAATGCGAATTATCTCTAAAAGTATTGCAGATAGCCAATTTTTCTCAAATAACTCCTTCACTACTTTTGGGAGAGCTTTCACTTGGTGAAGTTTCAGACCCATAGCTAATTATTTGCCTACTCAAAATGAGTAAATGCGAATTATCTCTAAAAGTATTGCGGATACCCAATTTTTATCAAATAACTCATTCATCTACTTTTGGGAGAACTTTCACTTGGTGAAGTTCCAGACCCGTAGGTAATTACCTACTCAAAAGGAGTAAATATGAATTATCTCTTAATAGTATTGCAGATAGCCAATTTTTCTCAAATAACTCATTCACCTACTTTTGGAAGAGCTTTCACACACGAAAATGAAAAATTGTGAATATCTCGGAAAAGCTATTTCTTCTCCTTTAATGCTCGGCGGGAGATACACACCGCGGCAGTGGTCTTGTCAAAAATTTTTGTCTCCCCAAAAATGGTGGCCGTTTTGAATTTTCAAAGTTTTTGCAAAACACAAAAATGCTTATATCTCGAAAACCATGCTAGATGGAGCGAACTCAACAAAATTTTTGACCTGCTGGGTATCTCTGCAGAGTAGCCATGCCAATTTTCAAAATATTTTTGTCTCGCCAAATATAGCGGACATTTTGAATTTTTTGCAAAACACAAAAATGCTTATATCTTGAAAACCGTGCTAGATAGAGCAGACTGCGCTGACTTTGGTTGCCACAACAGTATAAGGCTAGAAACGAAACATTTTCTTAATACTTTAGCACTCACCTTTATATCCTTTTCGGGACACTTTGTTTTTGCTATGCAAAAACATTATCTTTTTTTTTGCGAGCGATCCTCTAGTTATATTTGGTGCCAAGTCTCAACAAGAAAAGTTTAACCCATTCTTTCCAGTAAATATATTGGGTGAATCACTGATGCCTTCAGATGCCGTTAAGAATTTGGGTGTCTGGTTTGACTCAGACTTTTCCTTCACCAAACATGTTAAAAATGTATGTAAACTATGTTTCATCCAGATGAGGGATCTTAGACAAATTCGACAGTACTTGACTCGTGATGCTGCTCTTACGGCTGCAAACGCACTTGTGGGCAGTAAGCTTGACTACTGTAACTCCTTGTTTAGGGGTCTATCTGTTGCTAACCTACGCAAGCTACAATGCATTCAAAACAGTCTTGCCAGAATTGTTTGCAGAACCACATGTCTTTCTCACACCACTCCACTAAGAAAAGCCCTTCATTGGTTACCCATAAGGCACTGTTGCATCTTCAAGACTGCCTTGTTGGTATATAAATACCTACATACTAACTGTCCAAAATATTTCAGCCCATTTCTCAAAGTTAGATAATGTGCCTATAATACTCGGTTGAGTCAATCTGATGGTATAATTCTACATGTTCCTCAATACCAACCATCTATTTGGGGGCCACGGTGGCAGAGTGGTAACACTCTCGCCTCCCACCTCTGCGGCCGGGGTTCGATCCCCGTCATGGCCGTAAGTGGGAAAGCTGGTAGTTGCTTGCCGTTGGTCGGCAGTTTACAGTACAGAACCCTAGCGAACTATATGTACTGGTTTCCTCTGCCCTTCCAACTACCCGTCGTGATATGACCTGTACAGTGTTGAAAGCGACGTAAAACCCCAAATAAACAAATAAACCAACCATCTATTTACAAATCCACAAAACAGTTTGGTCTAAGCTTTGCATATGATGCTCCCAAAATATGGAATGAACTCCCTGATAATGTACGATCTGCCACTTCCATTGCTTCCTTCAGAAAAAAACTTAAGGCATACCTATTCTGCCAAGCTTATCCTCCTTAGTATTTTCCACCTCATATGGCGTTCTCCGTGATGTCAACCATAGCTGTGGACAAGGAAAATGATTTTTGTAACTATGCTTATGATGTTGCGCCTTAGTCTGTCACTTCGGCAGAGATTAAGCGCTATAAAAGTTGAATTGGAATTGGAATTAGGTGTGCAACGTCATGGTGTGACCTTGATTTGACCTTTGACCTTGCCGTAGTGACCTTGAGTTTGAAAATATTGTCCGGGCTATATCTCGGAAACCGTAAGGTGTAGGAAGTTGATACTTGGTAGGGACATTGGTTAGGGGGTGTAGGTGTGCAACGTCATGGTGTGACCTGGATTTGACCTTGCCGTAGTGACCTTGACCTCTAAAATCTTGTCCGGGCAATATCTTGGAAACCGTAAGGTGTAGAAAGTTGATACTTGGTAGGGATATTGGTTAGGGGGTGTAGGTGTGCAATGTAATGGTCTGACCTTGATTTGACCTTTGACCTTGCCATAGTGACCTTGACTTAAAAAAAACTTGTCCAAGCTATATCTCGGAAACTGTAAGGTGTAGGAAGTTGATACTTGGTAGGGACATTGGTTAGGGGGTGTAGGTGTGCAACGTCATGGCGTGACCTTGATTTGACCTTTTACCTTGGTGTAGTGACCTTGACCTATAAAATCTTGTCCGGGGTATATCTCGGAAACCGTAAGGTGTAGGAAGT
This sequence comes from Sabellastarte sp. h YS-2021, assembly GCA_964017235.1. Classification (NCBI taxonomy): domain Eukaryota; kingdom Metazoa; phylum Annelida; class Polychaeta; order Sabellida; family Sabellidae; genus Sabellastarte; species Sabellastarte sp. h YS-2021. The sequence continues at coordinate 17,324,133 of OZ024933.1, forward strand.
TTATACTGAGTAGGGACATTGGATAGGGTGTGTAGATGTAAAATGTCATGGTGTGACCTTGATTTGACCTTTGACCTTGCCGTAGTGAACTTCACCTATAATGCCTTGTCTGGGCTATATTTTGGAAACCATAAGGTGTAAGAAGTTGATACTTGGTAGGGACATTGGTCAAGGGTTATATGTGTGCAGCGTCATGGTGTGACCTGGATTTGACCTTTGATCTTGCATATCTGATGCTATTTTATGTCTCTGAGGATATCTGATACTTTTTATCTCTCTTATATCTGTCTTATATCTTTTTACATGAATCTTGGTTGTTGCACCTTTGGGTGTCTTTTGGTGTAGATTAAGCACTCTTAAAGTCATATTAGAAGTCATTAACTGTTTTACTTTTGCAACTTCCCATTGTAACAGATGGTATTGCATCAAGTGAGCCACAGGTTTTGCCCCAATTCCACATAAAAGCATGTATTGCTACATCTGTATGTATGGGTAATATTCAAAACATCCAAACCATAATTCGACCATACAAATGAAAATCAAAATGGGAGAAGTCTTAAAGCTTCATAATTTTTAGTTTACTGAATTGTCTTGTTTTAATACTTATTCTTTACATGCAATATCTTTCTGTTAGATGTTATTTTATCTACTTAAACATTATTTGGAAACTGACACTGCTCTGAAAGTATCCCAATCTGTGTACTGTTTCGCTACTTCTATATCTCATGGTGTTGAAAACTATTTTCCCAGGCTGTGGGGTACGGGCATCTCTGATGCTATTTTCTATCTTTTCATCTTTGGGGGTTGGTTTTAGTGGTATGTTAAACCATTGGGCAGCAAAACATAAAGCAGCAAGTTCTGCTTTCTTCTTTGATGAACCAAGCCCTCTGTCAATGAGATATTTCTTTAAAGCTTCAACATTCCACCTCATAAAGTCTTCCATGGACTGTTTTTCTTCTTGCGATGAGCTGAACATGATACAGCCAAACTGTCTGTAGATATTGACAAGTTCACCTGAAAAAAAAATACAATCTGGTTTTATAATACTTCATCAGAAAACGTAAATAAATGTATATGACATTATACATTTCACTCGATATATTTCAAGAATATATTATTCCTTTGTAACACGCAATACTTTGTGATATGGATTTAGATTTATTTTTTGTTTTACGTCGCGTTTCAACAGCCAGGGTCATATTGCGACCGGTAGTTTACGGGGGAGGAACCAGTGCATACTAGTTGGTCAAGATTTTGAACTGTAAACCACCAGGCATCGGCAAGTAACTACCAACTTTCCAACGTGTAGTACCCAGGCCGAGATTCGAACCGGCGACCTCAGAGACCCATTGACACCCACCTTCGATTTTCTTCAAGATAAATCCTGTTTCATGAAATATACAGTTACCATTTCATATATAGTTATCAAATTGCTAACATACATTGGTTATTTGTGGTTTATCTCTGATCATGTGCAATTATTTTAGTGCTGGGCACCAGTAGGTAGACAGGCATGAATTGGTCTGCTACCACTACGTTTAAAATAAGTACATGTAGCCATATACTTAATATAATGGAACATGTAGGACTAACTGGCAAGTGTGTCGGTCCTCAAACCAGGCTATGCACACACAGACACACGCACACAAGCACCTCAACTGCCAGCTATACACACACTTTCTTTACTTCAGCCAATACATGTAAACACTAACAAAGTAATGAATCATCTCCACCCTCTAATCCCCAGCTTTACACACAAACAGACACCACACACACTCACTCCTCACACTTTATTGTTAGATTATTTTGCTTATAGTACCACATACGCTTTTTCTCCTCCATACACCTGCACACTAATATTAATGAAATCACTGACCAAGCTCAGGAGCTTCAGTGAGCAATAATACCATATACATGATAACAAAAGTGAACCATAGCCATCACATGCTGTCATTTACCTTATTGTATCTTTGCTTTAATGTATATTAGATGTTTAACTTATATGTGCTGCTGCATATCTAATAATAAGGACCTTTGCTTCTTAACCAATTTCCTTTATTTATCCTCAAACGGAAATATCGCAGTTGGATATAGCGCATGCGCACTCGAAATGCCAATTTGGCTTATTGCAACTTGAGCCAAACATCCCTTTTGCGTAATCCTGATAACAAATAAATGGTCATGAAAATAATACCTCTTTGGCAGAGGCAATTATACACTTATTCTGGCATAATTCCTGTTCACAAGAAATGACATTAGCTAACACAGGGTGAGAAAAGATATTTATTAGTAACCCAGAAAAGTCCCTCACTGAAAGAAATAGATACAGTATCCTTCGTGAACCAGAATCCAGTCCATTCCACTTTCCAGTCTAAATGGTTTTAAAATCAGACTTATGTATGTTTTTGTGCCAATATATAAACAGAAGTTATATATTCTTAAAATAGAATTGTTTTGGGGTATACAGTGAACATACATGATTTTGTGGAACAAGAAAAGGGTGCTGAAATGTTTCAAATGTTACAGCGAAAAAATATTACACAATTTTGGTAATAGACTGGAAATAGGTACAACAATAATCATAAAAATTTCATAAAAACTTGAATTACAAATTCTAAATACCCGTACCATAAATTTCCAAAATAACGGCCAGGTTCAAATTAACGCCTGGTTCAAATAAATGTGTGGTACTAAGCACACTGTTTACAATTTATAACACTGTTTTTACCCCACAGTCCTTAATGGCTGTTGGGGTATTGTTTTCACCCATGGTGTCCGGATGGTCGGGCGAGCGGGTGGGTGGGCGGGCGGCGGGAAATAGTTTGTCCGGGCTGTATCTCAGAAACCGTAAGGTGTAGGAAGTTGATACTTGGTAGGGACATTGGTTAGGGGGTGTAGCTGTGCAACGTCATGGTCTGTCCTTGATTTGACCTTTGACCTTGCCGTAGTGACCTTGAGTTTGAAAATCTTGTCCGGGCTATATCTCGGAAACTGTAAGGTGTAGGAAGTTGATACTTGGTAGGGACATTGGTTAGGGGGTGTAGTTGTGCAACGTCATACTCTGACCTTGATTTGACCTTTGACCTTGCCGTAGTGACCTTGACCTATAAAATCTTGTCCGGGCTATAAATTGGAAACCGTAAAGTGTAGGAAGTTGATACTTGGTAGGGATATTGGTTAGGGGGTGTAGGTGTGCAACGTCATGGTCTGACCTTGATTTGACCTTTGACCTTGCCGTAGTGACCTTGACCTATAAAATGTTGTCCGGGCTATATCTCGGAAACTGTAAGGCTTGGGAAGTTGATATTTGGTAGGGACATTGGTTAGGGGGTGTAGGTGTGCAACGTCATGGTGTGACCTTGATTTGACCTTTGACCTTGCCGTAGTGACCTTGACCTATAAAATGTTGTCCGGGCTATATCTCAGAAACCGTAAGGTGTAGGAAGTTGATACGTGGTACGGATATTGGTTAGGGGGTGTAGGTGTGCAACGTCATGGTCTGACCTTGATTTGACCTTTGACCTTGCCGTAGTGACCTTGACCTATAAATCTTGTCCGGGCTATATCTCAGAAACCGTAAGGTGTAGGAAGTTGATACTTTGTAGGGATATTGATTAGGGGGTGTAGGTGTGCAACGTCATGGTCTGACCTTGATTTGACCTTTAACCTTGCTGTAGTGACCTTGACCTATAAAATATTGTCCGGGCTTTATCTTGGAAACCGTAAGGTGTAGGAAGTTTATACTGAGTAGAGACATTGGCTAGGGGGTGTAGGTGTGCAGCATCATGGTGTGACCTTGATTTGACCTTTGACCTTGCCATAGTGACCTTGACCTATAAAATCGTCAGGGCTGTATCTCGGAAACCGTAAGGTGTAGGAAGTTGATACTTGGTAGGGACATTGGTTATTGGCTATAGGTGTGTATTATCATGGTGTGACCTTAATTTGACCTTTTACCTTGCCGTAGTGACCTTGACCTTTAAAATCTTGTTGCACCTTTGGGTCTGTCTTTTGATGCAGATTAAGCAAAAGTCATATTAGAATTTATTAAGAATTTTACTTTCATAACTTCCCATTGTAAGAGATAGAATTTCATCAAGTGAGCCGCAGATTTTACTCCAACACCACACATAAGCATTAAATGTATTACCACTTCTGTATGCATGGTAATATTCAAACCATCTAAACCATAATTCGGAAATGCAGATGTATATAAAGAGTGTTGAATTTTAGTTTACTGATTAATGCTGTCATCTTGTCATTGAATTATCTTGTTTTAATACTTCATCTTTATAAGCATTATCTTTCTTTTAAACATTATTTCTCCATTTAAACATTGTTTGGACCTTTATATAACTGACAGTGCTCTGAAAGTATCCTGAAGCTTGTACTGGTACAGTACTTCTATATCTCATGGTGTTGAAAATATTTCCCAAGGCTGTGGGGTACGGGCATCTCTGATGCTATTTTTGTAGTTGAAAAGAATGCCTGGTTCAATTTAACGCCTGGTCTGATGTCATTTGAAAATAATTAACGCCCAGTGTAAACTCTGAAAGTATGCCCCCCCCCCCCCCCCCCCCCCCTCTTCATTTTATACCCGGGTAGATTCTGGGGCACCTCCAGAATCTACCCCACCCTCCCAGATTATCCCCCAGGGTAGATTTTGGGAGGCCTCCCAGAATCTACCCCCTCTACTTAGTTCTGACAGGTAACTGATAAGTTACATGACCATGTATTTGAGCTAATTAAAATTGGTCACTAAAAAATGAATTCATGTAAAATTTACACAACTTTTTATGCAAATAATTTTTCATTGAAAGTGTATGATATGTATTTCAATATATGCATTGGTAATAGTTGAGCTGAGTTATTACTAGGTGAAAATTAGTTAGTAGTGAAGTGATTGGGTATTAGAATTGGTAATTCTGATTTTTCAAGAGAGACCCTGTTGGGCTGTTAAATTGATGAAACCAATTTTTATGTACACTGAGGCCCAGCTTCAGCTAATCCCAAATTATGAGGGAAAACAGGACTTTTGATATACACTGAGGCCCAGCTTCAACTAATCCCAATGAATCAAATTAAAAGGATTACTACACTTTTTTTGTGAATTCAAAGAAATAACTAGAATAGCTGATTGCTCTCACAAAAAGATATGAATCAGTGGCATAAATACTATTAAATGTTAATAGGGGTTTTCTTAGAAGTGTATATAAGCACATCACTTAACTCTAGTACTATCACTTGTCATAATTAAAAAATTTCAGTTCTATAAATAGTGTGATGAGACAGACAAATGTTAATTATACAGAGAGTATTACACTAATATTTTACACAGAATGTAGCACGCAGCCTAAAAAGACTTATAATTCCATTTAAGATAATGTGTGTATTATGTTGTGTGCAAACCAAAACAATTAAACTATGTCACCCGATGATGTACAGCACACAAAGCTGCCTGAAGGTTAATTTTACAGTTAAATTGCATTAACATTCCTTTTACTGATGTTCTGTAACTCTAAATTGTTAATCACAATTGGGGTAAATTCTGGGAGGAGGGTGTAGGTTATGGTGGTGTTCATATCTGCAGGGTAGATTCTGAGCCCTCCCAGAATCTACCCGGGTGTAAAATGAAGGGGGGTATAATCTGGGTGCTTACACCGAGCCATATTTTGGAAAAATACGGTATTATAAGATTGAAAATATGAGGACTGACTATTTGGACTATATTGTATTGTACAGTATTTAATACATTCTTTAATCGATCAAGATTACTGTTTAAAAAAAAAATTTCAAAGTTGCATTTTTGATTAATAATACTTATACACTGATTGGTAAACTGTGTATCTTAAAATATAAAATCATTAATACGTTCATGGATCAATTTTTTTCTTTGTAGATCATTAATTTTCCAGGAGAAATTATTTTAGGATGGAAAGAAATGGAGCAGGTAAGTGCTATGTTTTCAATTTTTGAAAATACACTGAACATAATTCTACCTATAGTCTATATTCCAGTGTCTTTTGTCTTGTTAGTGAAACCTATTTCCATCGACCAAGTGAAATATTTGAACTTTTTGCATGTTTTTTTAATCGTGTCAGATATGAAGATAAAATACTTTTATTTTAGGATTCAGAAAAACACCTACACCAATCTTCAGCAAGAAGCCAAGACAGGCCTTATTGGCTCATCCAAATAATATGAACTCCACCAATGATGTTAGTGGTACATATTCAGGTGAGTTGTTTTGAGAATGTGTTCAAGTACAACAAATTATTAATTTGAAAGGAATTGTCTTCATGTGATATTTTGAAGTAAATAAACTTCATTTAAAATGAATTGAAATTAAAAATGGGAGATATTTTCTCAAATTTATATGTTATTTATTATTTTGATGACATAATAAGCAGTAGAAGGTCTAAGATAATGATGCTTGTTTATAATTAGTTCTTAAATATTCTTTTCAGACTTTCTGGAAACATATTGACGTTTTAGTTGCCAAGTGGTTTACAGTTTGAAATTTAATTACTTTGCTCTCACATCTGGTTTTGCAATTGCAATTAACCCCTTGGCTATATGCAGGGATTTAATGAGGTCCTGTCCTTCTATCACCTTAGCAGTTGACATGGGTTACAACGTAAAACCTAAACTTTGATTTTAAAACATTTCAGGAAACAGGTACAGACAAGCAGAAGTTTCAGGTAGAAGTTATTCCAAGAGAAGTTTTGATTACACAAATGAGGGGGTAGTCAGGGAAACAGAAAAAGACCATACTAGTAGTCACCCATACAGGTATCTTATAGTCCTACCTCCTTCATGTTTTGGTATTTTATTTTTCTATTCATGCTCTAGTTGGGGGTGATATGGTCTTTAATAATTTGACTGGGAGCTTGAAGTATAAAACTTGACATGAATCCAGGGAACTGTGTTTTTAGTAGTAATTAACCCACTGGAAATATCACTGAAGCAAATGTGTCCACTGATATAAACAAATTTATCAAAAATATAATTTCAGATGGCTGACACTGCTGGTAGTTATCTTAAAAATGCAAAAATTAAATGGTTAATGTAACTAAAAATTAGGTCTCACTCATGTAATTGGGGATTTTAACAATATATTACAGTTTTAGGGGTGCATGGTTTTCTAGTTTGTTTTCTAGATGCTAGATGTTGGAAACCTTAGAAACAACCCATACTCTTAACAGGATTAGATTCGATTAATAATAAAAGATTTGCTTAGGTGTTTTATGTCAACTGACACAGTTGTGGCCCTTCATTTTTACACATCCAGTGCTCCTATGAAGATACAAGAGTAACAAGACCTACAAAAATTCCTGATTATATCTTCAGAGTACAAATTAATTGAAGAAGTAAAACTGTATGTGGCATCTGGAGCTTAATTCATCCCTTTGCCACATCCAATAATAGGGTACTCAAATTTCCTGTTTATAAGTCAAGAAGGTGTTTCTGAAATTTCAGGAGCAACTTCTTTGTGTTGTGTGCAGGTTTGGGTAGAAACAGGTTGATTGAACTTTAAAATATATGAAGGTGCCATGAATTGTATTTATTTATGGTCGATGTACATGGCAAACCAGTTCTATTATTCAAAACTAACGATATCACTACTCAGTGTTAGGATATATACTCAAAAGATTTTTTACATAATTGCTTATATTTAGCACAACTTCCTGGTGCCTACAATATAGCTTAAACGAAATCCAACATATTTGACTGATTTCAGTTTATCTGATTGTTTGTTTACAATCATTTATTCTTAGCAGCTCCTATGGAGGGAATGACATAAAGCCATTCTGTGATTCAAATCTTGCACCAGTGTATCAAAAGCCTGTGACTCCACATGAAAGAAACTCACATGTCTTCCAACCTCACTCATCTGCCAGACATGAGACACAAATAAAGAAAGATACTCATACCAACATGCAGCCTAACCCTCTAAAGCCCTCTTTCCATGGACCCAGTCAACCAATGTCTACGTTCCAACCATCGCAATCTGGAAGTAATCAGATGCAACATACTAGTTATGGTCAGTACAACACAAGAGGTCCTTCATATGTTGGTCTGGGAGGCCAGTCTATAACACCAAGTCCAGTGAAAGGGATGCAACCGTATGGTCAAGCTTGCCTGCCAAATTACACCCAAAATCCAGTGACAGGATTGAGTGAACAAAGTGGGAAGTCGAAATCATCATACCCAAGTGTAACAGAGGTTGGAAATTTTCTCTTGTCTTTATATTCAAGATTATTTTTCAGGCCCAAATTTATGGAGAAATATAATTAAAGGATGCTGGATATTAGGGGTGAGTCAGTAGTGGCGGCATATCATTATCAAGACAATTATACTAAAATACTGTTACCACTTTCAGCACCAGAATCTCGAATGTCAGCTATTATGATTATTGGGAAACGAAAAATATTAAGTACCAAACCTGAACCTGAAGAAAATATAAACTATTATCTCACTTTTTACTAGATGTTAATGCATGCATAACGATTTCTTTGAGAACAAGGCCAAAAGGTGTTTTGATCCCCTAGCGCGAGCGCAAAGCCATCCGAGACACAAGTAGTGCACTAGAATCTATGAAAGTCTCGTGACAGAAAGAAATTCCAACTTAGATACATCCTACAGCTGGTCCCGAACTGAGACGGTCACCCAACCAAGTACTAACATAGCCCATTGCCGCTTAACTTCAGTGAGCAGAGAAATAGTCCTCACTCTGTGCCACAATTCATGAAAGTCTGATGCAAGGACACATGTATGGGAAAAAGCCAAAAAGACATGTGTCCTTTTAGGTATTAGAGAGCAAGTGAGGCAAATTCAGAATGCACAGATGTTGTCAACTTCATCAAAGTCCGGAGACAAAAAAAAAATAAAGATCTGTAGAAGTGCGAGTTCTAGCCAGGCTCGCACTTAAAAACTGCCATGTTTTGGTTTATGGAAAATCACTTCCTGTTAGTGGGTCTATTCGATTGGGGAAACGCTGAAACTTAAACTTTTTCAGTATCACGGAATCGGGACGGTTTTGCATTGTCGGAATCCCGAACTAGAAAATCTCGTATTGTCGCACCCCTACTGGATGTAAAATAAGTTAAATATCATAAAATATGATGATTTATGATTAATTTATGAATACCAGTCATTAGATATTTGATGCCTTTTATAAAATCTTGTAATAGCAGTTTTCACCTCATAGCCTTTTGAAGTTATACTGGTATTGTTTTCTTGCCCAGGCTATATCTCAGTAACCATAAGGTGTAGAAAGGTGATACTTGGTAGGTACATAGGTTGTGCGATGGAGATGTGCAGCATCATTATGTGACCTTGATTTGACCTTTGCCTGCCCATAGTGATGTTGATCTTTAAAATCTTATCCAGTCTATATCTTGGAAATGATAGGGTGTAGGAATTTTATACTTGGCAGGGATATTGGCTAGGGGTGTAGGTGTGCAATGTCATTGACTAATGTGACCTTTGACCTTACAATTAGTGATCTTAAGTTCTTAACATTCAAAAAAATCATGTCTGGGCTATATTGTGGAAGTGGCTTGTTACTTGGTAGGGATATAGCTTGGTGTAGGTGTCCTATGTCATGATGTGACTGTGGTTTGACTTTGCTGTAGTGACCCTGATCTTTAAAATTATATCTGCACTATATCTCAGAAAATGCAAGGTGCATGGAGGTTGATACTTGGTAGGGACATTGGTTAGGGGTGTGGGTGTACAATATCATAGTTGGACCTTTGACTTTGGCCCTGTTAGAATATTCCAGCTGCCACATTTAAGATCTGTTTCTTCTGTCACAAAGCAATATGTCAGCACAACATTCCTAAATCCCTGACTTTTATTTAGGCATAATAATTAATAAATAGATCCATTGATAAATTTACAGCTTCATAACTTTTATTTTACTAATTAATGCTGAAATCATCCTATTAAATTGTCTTGTTTTGATAGTTTGTCTTTAAATACATTTTCTCCTTCAAAGTGCCATTATCCTGCAGCTTTACCTTTTACTGTCTGGTTCTGAAAAACTTACCTTGTACAATTTTCACCTGTTCTATTATGTGATTTATGTCTCATGATGTCCAAAGCTATGTTCCCAGGCTGGGAGTTACAGGCATTGCTAATGCTAATTTCAGTGCTTTCTATTCTTTATAAATTTCAAAAGTCCAGACATTTCTTTCATTATGATAGAAATGTGTATTTAATATAGTTTTGTAAATTTGATTGTAGAGTAATACATGTTTCGTAAAATTTTATTTATTTATCATAAAAAACAGTGAAAACAATGCTTGCGGTATTATTTTTGAAATGTGAATAGCAGTTGCATTATCATTGAAATTATCAACTGAATTTTAATGAAAAGTCAAACATTGCATTTACAGAAGGTAAAGAAGACTGTGACAGCATCAAAGGTTGAATTGAAGACAGAAAAGAAAGAACTTGACGGTTCTCTGAGATTCATTACGACGTCTGTTCAGGGTATGAAACACTGGGCTCAGTACACAAACAGGGTGACTTTGATTTTCGAAGTGTTTGGTGAGTGTTGTTCATGGACAAGTGATAGTTTTTACACGGAGTACTCTTTCATGCTTTCACCGTTACTCTGCCGGAGCGCGAGTCCTCTTTGCCGCAAATAATTCCACAAAAATTACTTAAAGCTTTCTTCTAAAATCATAGATTTACTAGGTTGTCCTCAAAAATGTGACCAGAAAAGACTACTGTTAATGTGTCCTCTAAAATACTTATTACATAATTAGAACTACAGTAAAACCGCAATTCTCCAGCCCTCTATCATCCGAATCTCAGGATTAACTGATCCGAAACCTTGTCTCCCTACACAGATGTATAATGTACGGTTTAGCATGAGCAATAATAAAGTATTTTACACATTCTCGGAAACCAGTAATTCTAGTGTTTTATAATAAATACCATCCACAGAAACGCCTAACTTCTTTGATCTTTAATGCCATTGTTTCAATTGGGGAGGGATTAATATATTTACACGATCCCAACTTCTTTGATAATCTGATCCTTATATGCAATCCCTAAATACCACGCAGCATAACTGCTGGTGACCAAAAAACATACCCACTGAATACGTGTTCGATTAGGTTTTAGCAATTAATAAACTCCCGGATTTTTTCAATTGACAAAATGCATGACAACGTTCGTTTAAAAATGAAATGTCAACAATGCATGTACCAACCAAACACGCCCAGCTCAAGTCCGCCTAAAACTACTTCATCAATGACCACCCACATCTATATTTAGAGCATGAAACGATTTTTCTTCAGTTATCGCCCACTTGATAACCCATAGACAGTAAATTTTGGGTTCAGGTAATTGAGATTCTACTGTAGTTTTTACCTGCACTAGTTTATAAAGACAAAGAGAAAAAACATAAAAGGGACAATTGGTTTGTGTTTGGTTAACTGTTTTGTTTTAAAAATCCACATTGGTCAATAAGTACATCAGAATATTATAACTAAAATGGCACATATTTCTAATTTTCTGTTATATCTCAGTAACATAGAAGTCTTCTCACATTTCCTGTATTATTACATCTCATACATTCTTTCATACAATTTTAATGTTAGGCACATAAACAAATTCCAATAGAATCATAAATTTATTCTAATTTTAAATCTTTTTTCTTTTTTCAGGAAACTAAATTGTCACAAGTTGTACACTTTTAACTTGTTCAAAATTATATTATCCATCAGATGGATACTGGGTGATGCTCATCCAAACCTTAATTGGCTGGGGTTACTAATACTTGAAAACTCCAATGATGAAAGATGTGTGTTTAAATTTATTATATTTTCCTTGTTCTTTCATTTTTGCTTCACTTTGCCAGGCTATCTGGATTCTGCTGTGTCAGCTGAGGATCGGTCATCTGCAAGAATGTTCAGACTGAGAGATGACAAAGACCTAATGGACTGTGTGTTTTACCAAATAGTGAGTCCCCCAGGTTTCTTTATATATTTATTTAAAAATGGTTTTATAAGAAAAAAAAACATTTAAAAATTAGCAGTGAAGTATTCAGTGATTCAGAATCACTCATTCCTTGCAAGAAAAATCTTACTCGATTTCTCATTATTATGTCAGAGGCTACTTGTTCCTGGCAAAACTTGCAAGGGTTTTTTTTTTCCAAGAAATACTGTTTCTTTGTGTGATTGTAGAAATCTAACAGCAAAGCCAGTTTTAATTTTTCAAAGCCGGTTATTGGATTTCAATATCAACTCATAACTGTTATGAACCAGTTTTACATTGTGCTATAGATATTTATATAAAAAATTCTATATAAATAGCTTAATCAGTTTGGTGGATCTGTGTTATAATTTTCCTAATAAAAGCTAAGAAGGTTTAAATAAAGAAATATTCCTTCAGATAACCAGCCTTTTGTAAGCTTTAATAATTTCTCATTGAGAATCTGAAAGAAAGTTGCGCAAAAATTGACATTTAATTGAATGTAACAGGTGCTTTTGAAACTTTAGAAATCCAGAATCTACTGTTAACTTTTACAGGATCGAAGTTTGCCTAACATGGTGAGAGGAAGATGGTACAGGTAAACAAGAGTAAAGTGAAAAATAAAAGTATCTTAGAAGTATTATATGCAGGGAAAGTGAATTCTGAGTATATAAATGGCATTAAATGCGTAAACTTAAGCTTTTGGATATCTGTAATATTCTATTGACTGTATTTGCAAGCAAACTCAGCATTCTTTACCCTGGAAACATGTTGTATAACATGACAAACTATAACTTTGAATATGTCTTTGCTGGTAACCAATATACAGATGCTTATTGGACCAATCATTTCAAAGAAAATGGCTGGCAAATCGAGATCACTAAGGGAGATCAGTGATGTCACTGAGTCGGATCCACTAAAGAATAGTAAAGATGATCATCACTGATAGTCATATGTACCACTAGGCCAGAGGAATGACTTAATATTTGCCAAATTCTTTATAACTGGAACTACTAAATTCTTCAAAAAAAGGTGCTAAAATATATTAGCCATGTAAATAGCCTCTGGTTTTGGAAATCAATCAATTCTAAAAACATTTTATATTAAAGAATTGACAGGGCCAGATGAGGAGATTTCACTTTAATATATTGTTAGTACTAGTCAGTTGTACAGTCAACATGGCATAAAGAATTGTTTGTGACATCTCAATCTGTTTGTCATGACACTTGGAAGTGAGGTACAGCCCTCTACACTTTACCGAGATCAGAGATATGTGGTCAATTTATTGAGCACTGAGTGCTTGTTTTTGTACCATTCCAGGTGTGTGGGCAAGTGGAATCATCGTAAGGACAGTATGCAGTGTATGTCAGTGCGGGAAGCATCCAGTGATGAACGAAGTGTGTACAAACTCAAAATCAACAGCTCAGACAGAGCCATGCGTGAGTGGAAATTCAAGCACAGCGAGCTCTAGTGGTTTTCTTGCACAAGGATTTGATAATTTGATCTCGCCAAGTTTGTACCAACATTTTGCTGTAGTGTTAGACCCTCTAGTGTCATAAATTGGAATCCTAACTTTGACCTTGGGCCAAACTTGGATTACTCTACAGCACAAATTTTTAGAAGGATATTTTATGCTTCTTTTATATTTAACAATGTATAGACATATGTAAAGTTTATGCAGAAAAGTTCGTGAGTTCAGTGAACTTATTCTTATACCTGAATGAGCACCAGAGTCTAAACATTTTTAATATAGGAGAGGTTTATTTTCATTCTGGTGATGCAAGGGGTGTCAGAAAGTCCACTCCTTTGGTTCTTCAACTTATTTCAGACAAAGAGAAGTTCCTGATGCAGAAATAAACTGTTTTAAACTTTTGTTTTTTCACCATATTGTTGAGTTTTCATTTGTGTACTTATTTTCTTGGTACAAGTGTTACATAGTTTTTGTATTGTAATTACCGGTATATATCACAGAATTTAAAACTTTTTGTAAGAGTATTAAAATTTATTTAAAGAGATGTGTTAAAGTACTTTACAGGAATTTGAAAGTCCAGCTTTAGTCAAAATATATAAATTAAGGAGTAACTTAAATGTTATATTTTTAGTTCAAGTTGAGTGATTTATAAAGTTTAAAATTTCTTTGTACTTTACATTGTTATTGCAGTGGTAATTCTAGTCAAAATTGGTTGTTATGGTTGCATTATCTGTGTTAAATAAAACTAGTTTGAAAAACTTCAGGGCTATTTACTGTTTTTACCCCACAGCCCTTAAGGGCTGTCGGGGTATTGTTTTCACCCATGGTGTCCGGATGGGCGGGCGGGAAAAAGTTTGTCCGGGATGTATCTCAGAAACCATAAGGTTTAGGAACTTGATACTTGGTAGAGACATTGGTTAGGGGGTGTAGGTGTGCAACGTCATGGTCTGACCTTGATTTGACCTTGCCACAGTGACCTTGACCTATAAAATCTTGTCCGGGCTATATCTCGGAAACCGTAAGGTGTAGGAAGTTGATATTTGGTAGGGACATTGGTTAGGGGGTGTAGGTGTGCAACATCATGGTCTGACCTTGATTTGACCTTGTTGTAGTGACCTTGACCTATAAAATCTTGTCCGGGCTATTTCTCGGAAACCGTAAGGTATAGGAAGTTTTTTTGTTTTTTTTTAAATATTTTTTTTTATTTTGATACAGATCACACTGCCATTACAAAGGTTACTGTGTACACTCTGGCAGGGAAATGGCACAGTATTACAATCTTATTAACATTAATAAAATCTTGTCCGGGCTATTTCTCGGAAACCGTAAGGTGTAGGAAGTTGATGCTTGGTAGGGACATTGGTTAGGGGTTGTAGGTGTGCAGCATCATGGTGTGACCTTGATTTGACCTTTGACCTTGTAGTGACCTTGACCTTTAAATTCTTGTTGCACCTTTGGGTCTCTCTCTTGATGCAGATTAAGCTCTGTTAAAGTCATATTAGAATTTATTAAGAATTTTACTTTTATAACTTCCCATTGTAACAGATGGAATTTCATCAAGTGAGCCACAGATTTTGCTCCAACACCACACATAAGCATTCATTGAATGTATTACCACTTCTGTATGCATGGTAATATTCAAAACATCTAAACCATAATTAATTAAAAATATTTCCGTAGGCTGTGGGGTACGGGCATCTCTGATGCTATTTTTTTTTGCATCTCTTGCTAAACCAAAATGTACTTTGACTGACAATGTCATATAAGTGTCAATATTATTCAAACATGGAGACACGCCCACTGTCTACAGGTCTTCATGTTGATAATCATAGTTTTAGATATAACAACTATTTTAAAACCAAGACCAAAATTTGGTGATCCAATGAACTACCATTAAGTATTTTTAGTAAACAACTCCCAAAGCAACCACAAAATCTGGACACAGTTTTACAAAAATCAAATTAGTGTTTTATACCTGTCATAGTTTTAATCTTCTTCATATCGATGTAGGTCAAACCAAGACTTTTTTCCCCCAAAGAAAATTGGTTTTCTTTCAAATGAATGGAAAGCACTTTTCTTCTGTAAAATGCGCCATAAAACCAACACTAAGTAGTAAGTAGGTATAGAACCTAGTGACCTCTTTGTAAAATTTAGAGATACCTTCAAATCTTTTCCTTACAGAAACAATGAGGTGGACAAAAAACTAGAACCTAGAAAGACAAGGTGAAAAGACTTTCATTTAGACTCACTGGTTAATCCTAACCAAAAAAGTGCTTCTATTAAGAATTTGACAAAACAGAGTGAGATTTGATGGAATTTCAAGACATGATCTGGTACTAGTTACAACCTTAAGGTGGACTGTGGAAATTTAAAAACCTTTAAAATTCTGTGACCCAGAATTGTCATTTTTGTGTCATTTTACACAAAGTAAAAAGAAAAGGTTTTTTGAATAGCAAATTTGATCCACAAGTGATACGATTAAATCTGTTAAAACTGAAATCATAAAAACATGGTATTTTAATTTTATTGAACAATAAATATTGCATTATACTCAAATATATTCTTTTATTAAAATTTAACGTCTTATTTTTCATTAGAATTTTCTGGCTTTTCAAAACACAGATTACATACAGCATTTCAGTAAGTTACAGAGTATTTTTTCAAGATTTTTTGTGCAATCGTACAAAAATAAACCCTAAACACTTTTACCTTGAGTTCAATTGCAGGACACTTAATCACACTTGATAACCCCAATTTAGTGTGTCAAATTAAAACCTGTTTTCTCCTATTTAAAACAAATCACACATCGACCATATCTCGCATTCTGAAAGTATGCACTAATCCAATTCTGATAATGAAACCACTTTACATGAACCCTTTAATGTCTGAATACTTGAACACAAACACCAGTTATACAGATTAATCTCTGGACTATAAACAAAAAACCTGGAATTTTACTCCTCAAAAGCTATTTTAACCAAGACCAATATCTGATTAAAATAATGACCTTATTTATCTGAAAACTATTTGGTTACAAATTGTGAAATTCACTTTCACCCCCTCTAAGTAGAATGGCATTTAGTAGAATGTGTATTTTTAAGTAGAAGTTTCTTTTGACATATTTATACCATTATCGGAAACTCTGGCACAAGTACCTTTTTTTGAGATTCCACAGTATGGGTTCAAATCTAGAACTTCAACGAAGCTGAACAATGTTGAGGCAAGGTTACAAAAATCGGAAAATACTTGCTATTTAACTTGGGTGCCAATATAAGCATAAACATCTGTGAGAAACATTGCCCTCTTAGGATTAGACATTCAACTTGAAAGTTGAACTCGACAACACAGAGTTATATTTGAAGGGGTCTCGCTGAAATTTCCATGATCACAACTGTTTGTGATCACATTCTCAACAGCGTACAGTTCTACAGTCAATAAGTCCTTATTTAGTTCCATTTGTGGTCCTTGCTCATGACTTGGTACTTGTGTCTCTGGATCTGTAGTGGATGCCTTTACTTTTCAGTTCTCTCACTATTCCTGGTGGAAGTCTCCCAGTCACAGACACAGCGTAACAGCCTTTACAGAATCTATCTGTTTCAGAAAAGAAGGAAAGATATGGTTTTGGATTGTAACATAAAATAATACCTTCATCAAAATCTCTGAAATATAACAGCTACCTCTCTGTATCTTTACTATAGTGAGGTAAACACTATGAAGAATTTTTGTTATTGCCTCATCCAAGGAGGTGTTGGCAGAGTATGCACTCTCCTAGTGCTGTTGATATTACAGCATTGATGCTTACAAAATTGGGCTATAACTTTAAAACCTAATGAAGATGTTTCAAAAACAACGACCTTACTGTACTGAAAGTTTATGGAGGTCTACCTTGCAAAGAAAATTACCTTCTTGCAGATACTTAACATCTTAACACATTTGTGCATCTTCTGGTCAAAAACTCAAATTTACTCAACAAAGATCACAAATTCTAAAAATTATACTTCACAGAATGTCACATAGAAGAATAAATATAAACCAAATCTTGCTAGAACAAAAAAACAATAACTTCATAATCAATGAAAACATACTGAAATTTTTTAAATGCTTAAAATATATATCCCCTTTTTACTGAAATTTTTTAAATGCTTAAAATATATATCCCCTTTTTTGTGGTTAAAATTCCCAATATGAGGGAGTTTAACAATGATGTGATGAGGTGATACACATATGAAAACAGTTAACTTGGCCAGCACTATTGCCACCAGCTAGTGCCTTGGTAACTTTACATATGATAACTACAGTTGTTTCAGCCTTACTGGCCACACCAGCTCTACCCAGACACTTCAGACACTTCACACTTACTTATTCTTTGCCACTTGCCAACCCAGCTTTCATCTGGACTCATTTGAGAGATTAGCCTGTTCAAAACACATTTGGGAAAGTAAAAAGTGATCAAGTGACTCTTTTATATGCTACCATTATATACATGTATACTATGTAAATGTGGGTTTCCATGTAAGTCATTTGTACTCTGCAAGTGTGATTCATTTTCTCTCTTTCAAAATGACAGGTAACTGTTGCAATGACAGCAATCAATGATTAGTAACAAGAAATTTGGTTTTTGTAATAAAAAAAAATAAAAGAACAACAAGCATTCTGACGCATGCAATTATCTCCCGCCGTATAACTTGGATGAATAGTGGAATATAAATTTTCTTGTGAGATAGAGCCACATGTAGAAGTGACAATAAGCAAGAGGCACTTTAATGTTTGATTGCAATACTTTTAAAAATAAAAGGCATTTACTCAGTTTAGTAGCTATTACTCTGTCATCCAAAGAGCTACAGTTCTGCAACTTTATATGTAGTAGATCAACCCAAAGTAGGTGAAGGACATATTTAGAAGAAATTGCCTATCTGTAACACTTTTAGAGATAAAAGACATTTACTCATTTTAGTGGCTATTACTCTGCCATCCAAAGAGCTACAGTTCTGCAACTTCACTATGTGGTAGATCGCCCAAAAGTAGGTGAAGGACTTACTTAGAAGAAATTGTCTATGTAGACAATTTCTTCTAAGATGAAAGATATTTTATTGCGTTAATACATCTTACCTAGTGGACAGATGCATTTGTCCGGCGCACTGCCGGTCACGCCAAACGTTAGAAAAAAACGTCCTGAGCTGGGCTCTGGCCGGGACCGGTAGAGTCCCCTTCACTCGCCAGGTGGCTGTGCAGCCTGCCTGCCGGTGTACTGCTTCTCCTCTTTTTGTTTGGCGCGTGATACAGAAAACGCTAGGAATTTAAGAGAACTTTTTTATGATATATAGAGGTGTATTTAGTTTGTGGTTTTAGAAACTGTGTGTAGTTGTGTTTTATAAGTATCATGGCATCACCAGGCGAATTGAAAGGTCAAAGGAAAGGTTCGTGTGGCCACATTATGGCGGCTTCTGACCAGCATGAAAAGTGTGCTCGATGTCGTGAGAAGGGTTTAGGGCAAGACTCTTATGTGATTGGAAACAATTGTGTTATATGTGAGGGGTTCAGTGAACTACAAAAAGAAAAGTTGTCAACCCCATCATATAAGATACGCAAGAGTGCAAGGCTGGTTTACTTATGTCGCCCAAGGAAGTTACTGTACTTAGTAGTGTTGAGGCAGACGATCAGCCGTCTTTGAGTTCTTCTGCACAGATTCCTGCGCACGCACCTGCTTCCTCCGCTTCATCATCTTCTCAACCTTCTTATGTAACTGCTGAGCAATTCGAAGCGATGAATGATAAATGGAGTGAACACTTTGCCCGTTTTGAGCCCTTGCCCTCCAGAGGGAATGTTTTTACTGTGCCGAAAACTGTCGTTTCAGCTTCCCCTTCTCACTCAGTAGTGTCTTCTCAACCTTTCATTGACCCTGCTGCCCGGCATACCGGTCCGGTAGTGCCCCCGGCAGTTCAGGAGGATTTCTATAAAGGTGAACCCAAAACCAAAAAGAAAAAGCAGAAATCTTCAAAGAAGGACAAGACTGTTCCGGATTCTAAAGATTCTGTGTCTTCATTGGCTGTTAAATCTGCTCCCGGTCCGGGAGTTTATATGCCAGAGCCGGTGTTTCAACCAGTCCAGTTTTCGGTTAGTGTGGCTAAACCTGGTTCTCTCTGTACCGGTTCAGAGGAGGTTTTCACCGGTGCTACCGGTCAGGGTACCGGCTCATCTTCAACTGCTGTCGTGGGACAACAAGTTACTGGATTTGGTGCTCCTACCGGTCAGTCTGCTTCAAATACCGGTCAGGATGAACATGCTCATTTATCTACCGGTCCTTCTCATGATTTCCTGGACACTGCTTACAGAGATTTGTCTTTTCAAGATGTTTCGGATACGGAATTGACTGGTGATGAAGGTTCAGAGGGCGAAGTATCTTCTGATTTAGTTGATAGGCAGGATCAAACTGAGGACATGACGTACAGGGAGACTGTCAGGTCTGTACGTTCATTTTTGGGATGGAACCATATTCCTGTCTACGAAAGCGACCTGTCGGAGCCCGACAAATCTAATAATCCCTGGAAGGGTAAAAATCCCAGGAAGCCAGCAAGGATTTCAGTAGCCATGCCCCCCCGACGACTGGCTTTGCCAGAAGTTAGAAAAGTTGAACACTACCGTCGCGGAAGGCTATCCATGAAGGGCACAAGACTCTGCGGGACTTAAGTGGGATCAGTTCATTAAGATTCCGAAAAGTCAAAGTAGGTGGTACCAAATGCACACTCTCAAGCCGGATGGCCCGCATAGACCAGGCAAGAACTTGTTTAGCTGGAGTGATTCGGAAGCAAAACTGAACTCTCAATTTCCTAGGATTTTGAAAGCTTCCTCTTACCCATCTTCGGGCACGGCATCTAGACCTATCCCTCAGGACTACTTAAGAAGATGGGAACGTTGTGCAGGGAAGGCAGCTATGTCGTTAACAGTGCAGCCGGATTTAATAGATGTTCATCCGAGCTCCAGGAAAGAATTGCATCCAATCTTGTGTTTCTTAATTCCAAGATAAGCAAGGGCAAGGCCCCAAAGGAGGTGCAACGGCTTTGCAACATCTAGCTGACAGTTTGTTCGTTAGTTTAGCTAACCTTGTCTTGTTAAGACGCGATTCTTATCTGGATCATGTCAAGAGTGGCATCAAACCCGATACCTGGAATATGTTGCGGAACGCTCCCATGTTTGGGCATGGACTTTTCCCTGATGCGGTGTTGGCTACCGCCGAACAGGACATTACAAAGTATGAGTCTTCTGGAGCTGCTCCAGGGCCCGGTCCGGGCGCCTCACAGCACTCCAGGTGGAGAGGCTCTTATAGATTTAAGCCGTATGAACGAAAGGACTCACACCAGAGTGTCCGTCATACTGATCAAGCTCAGCAACCTTGGCGCCAGTTCTCCAGGAACAGAGGTAGAGGTCGAGGTCGTGGCAGAGGGTCAAACCCACGTTTTTCTAAGACCAGCGGAAACAAGCCTTATAAATGACAATCATTGTTCAATTCCAACCCAGGTTTCGACCCCATTGGTCAGGTTGGAAAATCAGTTAAGCTCTTGGTTTCAGACAGTAAAGTCTCCAGTAGTGAGTCAAAGTTCAGGACAAATGTTAAAGAACTGTCAAAAGACTGTATCTTGTCACAATGTTGTAAATCCTGTTCAATGTGTAACTTCTCTCGGGAAGCCAGAAAAGAAAGGCTCAGACCCCGCTCTTACTCAGAACAGAATAAAGTTTGTCAAAGGTGTTTCTTGTGCAAATCCATGTCTTTTTGCCCCATCTGTTCCAAATGTCCTACATGTTGTCACAGATCTCAGTGTTGGGGGAAGGCTTCAGAGCTTCTGGCAAGTTTGGCAGAGTCTGGGTTCAAATCCCAGAGTAGTGTCAATTTGAGAAACGGTTACACTCTTCCTTTCAGGGAAAGGCCACATCTCAGCCGCTTTCCCTTGATTGTGAGCAGGTATTCAAGTCCCACCAAAAACAAGGCTCTTTCAGAAGCTCTGGCCTCTCTTCTTCAAAAGCAGGCGGTCGAAAAGGTGGTTGTCAAGTCATCTCTGGCTTTTTACAACCGTCATTTTCTGGTTCCAAAGCCCAACAAGAAATGGTGTCCAATCTTGGATCTGAGCAAACTCAATCTTTTCCTTACTGCAAACACTTTCAAGATGGAGACCCCGGAGACCATTCGGCTGTCTCTGCAGAAAGGGGAATGGGTTACGTCGTTGGATTTCAGCGATGCGTATTTCCACATTCCCATATCTCAAAGGTCCAGGAAGTATCTCAGGTTTCACATGAACAAGGTCACTTTTCAGTTCTCTGTTCTCCCCTTTGGTCTGGCAGTTTGGAATTCACCAAAGTGGTCAAGGAGGTAAAACTGATGGCTCAAGCAAGGGGTATCAGGATCCACCAGTAGCTAGACGACTGGTTGTTGCGAGCCCCTTCCCAGGAAACTTGCCTACAACATACCCGGACCCTCTTGGCCCTTTGGCAAGAGTTGGGTTGGGTAGTAAACATGAAGAAGTCGGAATTGATTCCCCAGCAGGTTTTCAATTTCGTTGGTTACCGGTTCGATCTGTTGACCGGTCGGGTCTTGCCCACTCCGGACCGGTGGTCAGCTCTGGAACAAAAGGTGCTATTCATCAAGAACCGGAACTCTTGCACAGTCCGGCAGTTCACGTCTCTTATAGGCCTTCTGACAGCGACGGGGAAGCAAGTTTGGTCCAGTCGCCTTTACATGAGGCCCTTTCAGTGGCACCTGAAACGCAATTGGCATGTCCCGGAAGTCCTGGAGAAGGTAATTCCGGTTCCTGTGTCTCTCCATCCTCATTTAGACTGGTGGTTGGATCCAAACAATGTTCTTCGGGGTCAACCTTTGCATCCACTTCAGCACGCTCTGCAGGTCTTTACGACGCTTCAAACGAAGGTTGGGGCGCTCACTTAGGAGACTCCACTGCAAGAGGCGTTTGGTCAGAGCCGGAAGGAAGGCACCACATAAACTTTTTGGAGCTCAAGGCTGTGTTCCTGGCCCTCAAGAGCTTCGAGCATCTTTGCAGGGACCAGATTGTTCTGATTGCGACCGACAACACAACGGTGGTTTCTTACATCAACAAGGAGGGAGGTATGAGATCAGGGTCTCTGTGTGCCCTCCTATGGAGACTTCTGTCCTGGTGCCATCCCAGGGGAATGGTCCTGAGAGCAAGACACATTCCAGGACGCTTGAATGTGATAGCAGACAAGCTTTCGAGGCACAATCAAGTGATCCAAACAGAGTGGATCAGCAGGTGTTCAGTCTGTTGTGCTCCAATTGGGGCCTACTGCAGGTGGATTTGTTTGCCACTCGGTTCAATCACAAGCCCCCCAGGTTTGTATCCCCGGTCCCGGATCAGCAAGCCTGGGCAGTGGACGCTCTGAGTCTGTCGTGGGAGAGTCTAGCTGTGTATGCTTTCCTCCGGTATCTCTTCTCAATCTGGTGGTGTCCAAGGTGGTGGATCAGGGCTGTCTCAGAATGATCCTTGTGGCTCCGGGTTGGCCCAACATGCCCTGGTTCTGGGACCTGGTAAATCTCTCAGTTCAGGTCCCTTTCAACGTCCTCTTCAAAAGAACCTAGTGACTCAACCTTTCAACGGTGTTTTTCACCGGAACCTCAGCAATTTGAACCTGCATGCTTGGCTCCTCGAGCCTGTGCCATCAAGAAACAAGGTTTCACTGAGGAAGTGGCAACAAGAATTGAGGCTCCTCAGAGACTTTCAACCAGAGCCGTGTACAAGTCAAAGTGGGCCATTTTTGTCAAATGGTGTGACTCAAATCAGGTGGACTACGGGTCGCCCTCTGTAAATCAGATTGCGGATTTTCTCTTATATCTTTTTAAAGAGAGAAAACTCCAGCGTAGTACCACTGAAGGCTATAGGACTGCTATTGCTGACATGGTGGGAAACCAGAAGTTCAACATCAGTAAAGATGAAAATTTGACCCGTCTGTTGGACAGTTTTCATAGGGACAAGCCTAAAGGCAGAAGGGGGGTTCCTTCTTGGAATCTTTCCTTAGTCCCCCATCAGTTGACTAAAGCTCCCTTTGAGCCTATGCGGAAGGCTTCTCTTAAACATCTTACCTTTAAGACAGTCTTCCTGTTGGCTTTGGGTTCAGGCAAGAGACGTAGTGAGATTCATGCTTGGCTTTACAGAAATATCAGACATCAGGAGAACTGGAGGCAAGTGTCTCTTCACCCTTCTCCTAGTTTCTTGTCCAAGAATCAGCTGGCTTGGGACGGTCCAGCTTCGGTAGCTCCGGTGGTCATACCGGCCTTGGCTCCTTCCTTGGATAATTCTCTTCCGGAGGATAAGTCCCTTTGTCCGGTAAGAGCCTTAGGTTATTATTTGGACAGAACCAAGGATCTTCGCAAGGGCAAGGAGCTGGTTTTTATTTCTTTCAGGAAGAGTTTTCAGAAGGATATTGTGCCTGCCACCATCTCTTCTTGGATCAAACAGACTGTCATCTTGTGCTACCAGCTTTCCGACGAAGAGTCTCAGAATTTACATCAGGTTAGGGCTCATGATGTTAGAGCTTTTGCAGCTTCCAAGGCTTTTCAGGGAGGAGTTTCCTTAGAACAGATCCTCTCAGCCTGTCATTGGAAAGCCCATAATACCTTTACTCATTTCTATCTGAAGGATTTAGCCTGGGCAGATTCGGACCTGTATCATTTGGGTCCCATGGTTGCTGCACAGCAGGTCCATGGTGGTCAGTGATCCTATGCCTATGTTTATTGTACATAGCTCAGGTGCACATAGTGTGTATAAAAAAAACCCAAAAAAACTCAATTTCCCTGGATTGCCATGATCCCAAGTGGTTCCAGGGTTCTTCTAAGTTTTCTAGTTCCCTTCTTCCTCTGGGTTTTTACGTGAACTCTCCTTCCCTCTCTGTCTCACTGTACACTCGGGTCGAGTGTTTAAATAGACTTCTGTACAAATTACGGGTGGGGGGTAAAGGTGTTTTTCCGGTACCCTGGTCTTATCCATTACCGGCTTTCACCTTTATCTGTGTCTAGAGTTCTCAGGAATTCCCCTTGCTAGTCTACCCTCCATCCACTGGGTAGTTATTCTGCATCGGTCCACTAGGTAAGATGCATTAACGCAATAAAATGGAAAATTTATTAGTAAATTAAATTTTTATAAGTTAATACCTTACCTAGTGGACAGGAGGATTCCCACCCTACCTTCCCTGCTACTATAAACCAAGGGGACATGTGCAGTACACCAGCAGGCAGGCTGCACAGCCACCTGGCGAGTGAAGGGGACTCTACCGGTCCCGGCCAGAGCCCAGCTCAGGACATTTTTTTCTAACGTTTGGCGTGACCGGCAGTGCACCAGACAAATGCATCTGTCCACTAGGTAAGGTATTAACTTATAAAAATTTAATTTACTATTAAATTTTCCATTTACTCATTTTAGTAGCTGTTACTCGGCTATGCAAAAAGCTACAGTTGTGCAACTTCACTATGTGGTAGATCACCCAAAAGTAGGTGAACAACTTATTTAGAAGAAATTGCCTATCTGCAATACTTTTAGAGATAAAAGACATTTACTCATTTTACCACGTATATGACTCAGCTATGCAAAGAGCTATAGATGTGCAACTTCACTATGTGGTAGATCACCCAAAAGGTGAATGAGCTATTCAGAAGAATTTGCCTCTTTGTAACACTTTTAGAGATGAAAGACATTTAATCATTTTAGTACCTATTACTCAGCTGTGGAAAGAGCTACAGTTTTGCAACTTCACTATGTGGTAGATCACCCAAAAATACATGAACGAATTTAGAAGAAATTGTGTGTATTCAATACTTTTACAGATAAAAGACATTTACTCATTTTAGTAGCTATTACTCAGCTATGCACTTCACTATGTGGTAGATCAACCCAAAGTAGGAGAAAGACTTATTTAGAAGAAATATTGTCTATCTGTAATACTTTTAGAGATAAAAAACATTTGCTCATTTTAGTAGCTATTACTCGGCTATCCAAAGAGCTACAGTTCTGCAACTTCACTATGTGGCAGATCAGCCAAAAGTAGGTGAATGACTAATTTAGAAGAAATTGCTGAACGGTATTTACTCATTTTAGTAGCTATTACTCAGTTATGAAAAGAGCTACAGTTGTGTAACTTCACTACGTGGTAGATCACCCGAAAGTAGGTGGATGACTTATTTAGAAGAAGTTGCCTATCTGTAATACTTTTAGAGATAAAAGACATTTGCTCATTTTAGTAGCTATTACTCAGCTATCCAAAGAGCTACAGTTCTGCAACTTTACTATGTGGCAGATCAGCCAAAAGTAGGTGAATGACTTATTTAGAAGAAATTGCTGAACGGTATTTACTCATTTTAGTAGCTATTACTCAGTTATGAAAAGAGCTACAGTTGTGTAACTTCACTACGTGGTAGATCACCCGAAAGTAGGTGGATGACTTATTTAGAAGAAGTTGCCTATCTGTAATACTTTTAGAGATAAAAGACATTTGCTCATTTTAGTAGCTATTACTCAGCTATCCAAAGAGCTACAGTTCTGCAACTTTACTATGTGGCAGATCAGCCAAAAGTAGGTGAATGACTTATTTAGAAGAAATTGCCTACCTGTAATACTTTTAGAGATAAAAGACATTTACTCATTTTAGTAGCTATGAGTGTGCTACTGTAACAATGGATTTACTCAAGTCAAAATTTCAAAGTAGCTATTACTCAGCTATCCAATGTGCAACAGGTCTGAAACTTTACTATGCGATAGCTTACCAAAGACTAGATGAATAACATATTGAAAAGATTTGTTTAACTTTAATACTTTTGAAGATATTCGACATTTACTTATGTCATTATTTTGCTACAAATAAGAAAATAGCTATTACTCACTTATGGCATGCAATGGGACCCCAAACTATGTACCATCTTATAGCTAAGGACAAAGTAGCTGAACAACATATTTGAAGAAAAACCTGTAGCTGCAATGGTTTTTGAGTTATGAGTCCTTTACTCAAAGTAGCTAAGATTGTTATTACTCATTTATCTTCAGGCCTAAGTCCATAAAACCAAAAAAATTTTCAAGGGCGCGAAAATTCATTGGGACAATTAATTTACAAAAAATCTGTAGCTGTAGTAGTTTTGGTGAAATCTGCGTGACACACTAACGCACGCACAGGTATCATTTCATAATCTCCGTCCCGGCGGGAGATAAAAAATCAACTTGTGATATAAATCAATATAAATTGCTAAGATGTGCGGAAAGTGAAAACATTATTCAACTATAAGTGTGTTTCCTCCACAACTGCACTCTTTACACCTATGTGGCCTACACAATGTACTAAAAATAATAAAAAAACTTCAAACATTTAAAGTTTCTCAAAAACAAATTCTACATTTCATAGATAGGACAATTTCGTTATATTTTATCTTTTTTACTGAATATTACTTGCCCATCAAAACTTGAACTGGTAGCTTCATACACAGCATCTCTGTTGTGCTTTAAATGCAAGAATTCTTCACAGTTATCACATCCATCATTTTCAAATTGTTCTAGTGTCTGAAAATAAATAAGTGAATGTCGAGCACTTTATCGTAACATGCCCCAGGTATACAGCTGAACAGGGCTGGCTACAGGCACAAAATAACAGAATAATCAGCCCCTAGAAGAAATTGCCTATGTACAATACTTTAAAGATAAAAAAGTATTTACTCATTTTAGCAGCTGTTACTTAGAGATGCAAAGAGCTACAGTTGTGCAACTTCACTATGTGGTACATCACCCAAAAGTAGGTGAATAACTTGTTTAAATGAAACTGCCTATCTGCATTTATTCATTTTACTAGCTATTACTCTGCCATCCAAAGAGCTATAGTTCTGCAACTTCCTATGTGTTAGATCAGCCAAAAGTAGGTGAATGACCGATTTAGAAGAAATTGCGTATCTTCAAAAACATTTCGAGATAAAAGACATTTACTCATTTTAGTAGCTGTGACTCAGCTATGCAAAGAGCTATAGATCTGCAACTTCACTATGTGGTAGATCACCCAAAAGTAGGTGACTGACTTATTTATCTTCAAAATTGCTCTATCTCGCATCGTTTCCAAGATAATTTTGGAGTTACAATAAATTTACTCAACAGTAAGAATTTCAAAATAGTTATTACTAAGCTATTAAATGTGCAACAGGTCTGAAACTTTATCATGTGATAGCTTGAATAACATATGATGAATAACACATTTAAACCAGATGACTAATATATTTGAAAAGATTTGCTTAACTTTAATACTTTTGAAGATATTTGACATTTACATGTCATTATTTGCTACAAATAAGAAAGTAGCTATTACTTATGGCATGCAATGGAACCCTGAACTATGTACCATGTTATAGTTTAGGACAAAGTAGTTGAACAACATATTTTAGGAAAATACTGTAACTGCAATAGTTTTGGAGTTACAATGGATTTACTCAACAGTAAGAATTTCAAAGTAGCTATTACTCATCTATTAAATGTGCAACAGGTTTGAAAATTTATTATGTGATAGCTTATCAAAAACTAGATGAACTAGAGGATCGCTCGCAAAAAAAAAAGATAAAAAGGATATAAAGGTGAGTGCTAAAGTATTAAGAAAATGCTCCGTTCCTAGCCTTATACTGTTGTGGCAACCAAAGTCAGCGCAGTCTGCTCTATCTAGCACGGTTTTCAAGATATAAGCATTTTTGTGTTTTGCAAAAAATTCAAAAATTCAAAATGGCCGCTATATTTGGCGAGACAAAAATATTTTGAAAATTGGCATGGCTACTCTGCAGAGATATCCAGCAGGTCAAAAATTTTGTTGAATTCGCTCCATCTAGCACGGTTTTCGAGATCTAAGCATTTCTGTGTTTTGCAAAAACTTCGAAAATTCAAAATCGCCACCATTTTTGGTGAGACAAAAATTTTTGAAAACAAGACCACTGCCGCGGTGTGTATCTCCCACCGAGCATTAAAGGAGAAGAAATAGCTTTTCCGAGATATTCACAATTTTTCATTTTCATGTGTGAAAGCTCTTCCAAACGTAGGTGAATGAGTTATTTGAGAAAAATTGGCTATCTGCAATACTTTTAAGAGATAATTCGCATTTACTCATTTTGAGTAGGTGAGTAATTAGCTACGGGTCTGGAACTTCACCAAGTGAAAGTTCTCCCAAAAGTAGATGAATGAGTTATTTGAGAAAAATTGGCTATCTGCAATACTTCTAGAGATAATTAGCATTTACTCATTTTGAGTAGGTGAATAATTAGCTATGGGTCTGAAACTTCACCAAGTGAAAGCTCTTCCAAAAGTAGGTGAATGAGTTATTTGAGAAAAATTGGCTATCTGCAATAGTTTTAAGAGAAAATTCACATTTACTCATTTTGAGTAGGTGAGTAATTATCTACGGGTCTGAAACTTCACCATGTGAAAGCTCTCCCAAAAGTAGATGAATAAGTTATTTGAGAAAAATTGGCTATCTGCAATACTTTTAGAGGTAATTCGCATTTACTCATTTTGAGTAGGTGAGTAATTAGCTACGGGTCTGAAACTTCACCATGTGAAAGCTCTTGCAAAAGTAGGCGAATCATTTATTTGAGAAAAATTGGCTATCTGCAATAGTTTTAAGAGATAATTCGCATTTACTCATTTTGAGTAGGTGAGTAATTATCTACGGGTCTGAAACTTCACCATGTGAAAGCTCTCCCAAAAGTAGATGAGTTATTTGAGAGAAATTGGCTATCTGCAATACTTCTAGAGATAATTCGCATTTACTCATTTTGAGTAGGTGAGTAATTACCTACGAGTCTGGAACTTCACCATGTGAAAGCTCTGATAAAAATTGGGTATCTGCAATACTTTTAGAGGTAATTAGCATTTACTCATTTTGAGTAGGTGAATAATTAGCTACGGGTTTGAAACTTCACCAAGTGAAAACTCTCCCAAAAGTAGATGAATGAGTTATTTGATAAAAATTGGGTATCCGCAATACTTTTAAAGATAATTCGCATTTACTCATTTTGAGTAGGTGAATAATTAGCTACAGGTCTGAAACTTCACCAAGTGAAAGCTCTCCCAAAAGTAGGTGAATGAGTTATTTGAGAAAAATTGGATATCTGCAATACTTTTAGAGATAATTCGCATTTACTCATTTTGAGTAGGTGAGTAATTAGCTATGGGTCTGAAACTTCACCATGTGAAAGCTCTTCCAAAAGTAGGTGAATGAATTATTTGAGAAAAATTGGCTATCTGCAATACTTTTAAGAGATAATTCACCATGTAGCACAGTTTTCGAGATATTAGCATTTTTGTGTTTTGCAATGTTTGCGTAAAATTCGAAAATTCAAAATGGCCGCCATTTTTGGCGAGACAAAAATTTTTTCAAAATTGGGATAGCTACTCTGCAGAGATACCCTGTGGGTCAAAAATTTCGTCGAAAACGCTCCATCTGGGACGGTTTTCGAGATAAGCATTTTTATGTTTTGCAATTTTTGCAAAAAATTCGAAAATGGCCGCCATTTTTGGCGAGACAAAAATTTTTTGCAAATTGGGATAGCTACTCTGCAGAGATACCCTGAAGATCAAAAATGTCGTCGTAATTGCTCTATCTAGCACGGTTTTCGAGATATTAGCATTTTTGTGTTTTGCAATTTTTGCGCAAATTTCGAAAATTTAAAATGGCCGCCATTTTTGGTGAGACAAAATTTTTTTGAAAATTGGCATGGCTACTCTGCAGAGATACCCTGTGGGTCAAAAATTTCGTCGAAATCGCTCTATCTAGCACGGATTTCGAGATATAAGCATTTTTATGTTTTGCAATTTTTGTGAAAAATTCAAAATGGCCGCCATTTTTGGTGAGACAAAATTTTTTTCAAAATTGGGATAGCTACTCTCCAGAGATACTCCGTGGGTCAAAAATTTCGTCGAAATCGCTCTATCTAGCACGGTTTTCAAGATATAAACATTTTTATGTTTTGCAATTTTTGCGAAAAATTCGAAAATTCAAAATGGCCGCCATTTTGGGCGAGACAAAAATTTTTTGAAA
The DNA here is from genome assembly GCA_964017235.1 of Sabellastarte sp. h YS-2021. Lineage (NCBI taxonomy): Eukaryota > Metazoa > Annelida > Polychaeta > Sabellida > Sabellidae > Sabellastarte > Sabellastarte sp. h YS-2021. The sequence goes on from OZ024933.1 coordinate 17,354,656, forward strand.
ATTGGGATAACTGATCTGCAGAGATACCTTGTGGGTCAAAAATTTCGTCGAAATCGCTCTATCTAGCACGGTTTTCGAGATATAAGCATTTTTGTGTTTTCCTTATTTGGAAAATTCATAATGATTAATTAATCATTAATTACTCGGCCATTTCTTAACCAATCAATGCCAAAATCTAATGATTTCCAGATTTTAATAGAATGAATGTATTTGCCAAGTTTCAGGTGAATTGATAAAATTCCTTTCAAGTTATCATCCGGACAAGCTTTCCCATCGAAAAAAGACATTTTTGGTCATGTGACCTCTCTGATTGGTTGAAATGTCACTGCAGCATATTCAAAAAAATTCCCCAAGGCTACTGCCTAAACCTGCCAAATTTGAAAAGAATCCGCCGGTTACAGAGTTATAAGGAAAACAAAATGCGGAGCCGGCGGAGCCTGAAGGTCTCCCATATACAAACAAGCGTCCCTTGCGGGACGCTTAATAACATATTGAAAAGATTTATCTAACTTTAATACTTTTGAAGATATGTGACATTTTCTTCTGTCATTTTTTGCTACAAATAAGAAAATAGCTATTACTCACTTATGGCATGCAAAGGAACCCCCGACTATGTACCACCTTATAGCTAAGGACAAAGTAGCTAAACAAAATAATTTATTTGAAGAAAATAGCATCAGAGATGCCCGTACCCCACAGCCTAGGGAAATATTTTTAACACCATGAGATATAGAAGCACTGTATCAGTACAAGGTTCAGGATACTTTCAGAGCACTGTCAGTTATATAAAGGTCCAAACAATGTTTAAATAGAGAAGATAATGTCTAAGAGAAAGATAATGCATGTAAAGATGAAGTATTAAAACAAGACAATTCAATAACAAGATGACAGCATTAATCAGTAAACTAAACATTACGACACTCTTTATCTACATCTGGCATGGCCTAATTATGGTTTGGTTGTTTTGAATATTACCATGCATACAGAAGTGGTAATACATTCAATGAATGCTTATGTGTGGGGATGGAGCAAAATCTGTGGCTCACTTGATGAAATTCCATCTGTTACAATGGGAAGTTGTAAAAGTAAAATTCTTAATGAATTCTAATATGATTTTAACAGTGCTTAATCTGCATCAAAAGACAGACCCAAAGGTGCAACAAGATTTTGTAGGTCAAGGTCACTACGGCAAGGTCAAAGGTCAAATCAAGGTCAGACCATGACATTGCACACCTACACCCCCTAACCAATGTTCCTAGTAAGTATCAACTTCCTACACCTCACGGTTTCTGAGATATAGCCCGGACAAGATTTTATAGGTCAAGGACACTATGGTAAGGTCAAAGGTCAAATCAAGGTCAGACCATGATGTCGCACACCTACACCCTCTAACCAATGTCCCTACTAAGTATCAACTTCATACACCTTACGGTTTCCGAGATATAGCCCGGACAAGATTTTATAGGTCAAGGTCACTACGGCAAGGTCAAAGGTAAAATCAAGGTCACACCATGACGTTGCACACCTACACCTCCTAACCAATGTCCATACCAAGTATCAACTTCCTACACCTTACGGTTTCCGAGATATAGCCCGGACAAGATTTTCAAACTCAAGGTCACTACCGCAAGGTCAAATCAAGGTCTGACCATGACACTGCACACCTACACATCCTAACCAATGTCCCTAACAAGTATCAACTTCCTACACCTTACGGTTTCTGAGATATAGCCAGGACAAACTTTTTCCCCCCTTAAGGGCCGTGGGGTAAAAAAGCTCTAACTGCAATGGTTTTTGAGTTATGAGTCCTTTACTCAAAGTAGCAAATATTACTATTACTCACTTACCTTTGGGCCTATGTCAACAAAATTTTCGAGGGCGTGAAAATTCATGGGGGCTATTAATTCACAAAAAATCTGTAGCTGTAGTAGTTTTGGAGAAATCTGTGTGACACACTAACGCACGCACACACCCATGCACACACATGATGCATTTTATAATCTCCCTCCCGGGCTAAAGCGGTGGACACACAGCTGAGAAACATTGTATTACCTACGCACAAAAAATGACAAACAGGCAGACACAGAGGTTTCTGTAGTGTCCGTCAAATGCCGTTAAGTATTTGAGTATGCACAAAATATTGGCCAAACAAAAGTCAGAAAAAACTTAGTGTTAAAAAAATCAGACAGAGGGCAGATGTATTGGTTATGAGCCAAGAAATGATAATTTATCTGCTTGGTGCATGTAAGTTTAGAAGTATTAGCATACACAAACCTCAACTCCCGCTATACAACAAGCCATAGAGGAAGTCACCACTGAAAATTTAGAAATGGGTCTTGGATATGCAAGATGTTGGGTTAATCTATGAAGTGGGCAACATTGAGAAAGATCGCTTGGATTATCTGTCCTGTAAATCAACTGATCAGGCCTATAACAACAAGAGTGAGGGGTTTGTGAAGTGCATTATCACTAACAACCAACCTATGGTTATTGCCAACATACGTATGGCCAGCAAAGATGACAAAACAGAGCAAGTCATCAAATATATAAAAGATAACAAATGGGTAGCCAGGAGGAGTCCAGACATACAATCATCTTATGGGACTAGATATGAACTGTTTGACTATGACCATGTGGTAAGTAGAGCAAACTGTCATGAGTCAATAAAGATGTCCACAATACCCACAGAGACTTGGAGACTGTATCTGTTGACTTTGGGGGACAATATCCTATTGGCCACCACAATCCCAGTTTGTGACTGACAACTTGGTTACGGTAAACAAGACCAAGATACCCAGCTGTTCAAAGAGTCCAATCTACAGCCTTCAAGCCAAGACTGATAGCTTTCAAAGAAATATTCTCCAGTCATAGCTCTCCCAGAAGGGTCGAAACTGACAATGGCCCTCCCTTCACAGTGAAGACTTCAAGCGATTTACTGAAGAGGAAGGGTTTGAACACCATTATACACAAGCTAATGGTATGGCTGAAATTTCAATGAAGATGCTCAACAAGACAAAAGAGATTGCTAATCTGAGGAAGCAAGGACACAGGTCCACACATCATTGAGCATATGGCAAAACTCCATATAGCATTACAGCTGAACAACAATCTGTACACACGAAATGAGACACTTTAGATACTTCAGATAAGAAATGATAGTGACACAAGAGTAAACAAGATTAATGTTGAAAAAAGAACAACATGACTTTGTCTTTGTTAAACAGAAGGAAAACAAATTGTCTCCACCATAAGAACTGGCAGTATTAAGAGTATACGAAGTCTTGAGATCACAAATAATTGCCACTTTTACAGAGTCTCAGGGATCATTAACAAAGACACCAGAACTGTGCCCGCAATACAAAAACCTGACACCAGTGGACACTGTGTACAGAGCAACCAGCAATAAACATGGCCTGTGAATCAACAAAAAAACAGAATAATGACCAGCTCCAAGACGAATTGACAGAAGAAATTGCCACAACACCAGACTATAATTGTGATTAGGTGTCCAGCAAAGGGTTTCAAAGGATGGTTTTAACAGGTGATACTTTAGAACAGACTCTAAATTTCAAAAATAATTTCATTTAAACATGGACAATGACAACAAAAATATAATCACAAATAACAAACCTTTAGCTTATAACTTCACAGAAACATTTTTTCAGATCCACATGACAACACATAAATAATTTTACAGCTTTCTTAAATCCTTGTCTATTTCTTAGCTTGTTTTTGAATTATACCAAAACTTGAAAAATGTTTTTGCTAACAAAAACAAAGCGCCCCAAAAGGTTAGACGCTTTATGGTATAAAGTAGAAAAAGGTTTTTGAAAGAAAAAGATGCTGCGTTGAGAGAATATGTTAAAGTTAAGCAAACAGTGTGGAAGTTTATGCATTAACATGGAAGAAAAATGTAAGCTTTATTTTGTTTTCTATGGTCACAAATTGTGTAAAGTTAATTTAATAAATACTATAGCTTGCAAGAAGAGCAGTTTTAAAGTAGATATAAGGCAAAAACAGAAAATCTGCTATTTTATTACCCCAGTTTGACCTGTAAGAAGGGGTCAGGGGGGAAACCTGACTGGCTATATAGACTCTCCATATATGGGGATGCGTGACCACAAAACTGGGTTGAAACTTGAAAGCCCAAGAAGCAATAGTGAGAGGGATAAAAGACCTTTTCCATATGATAAACTCAACTTTGAAGCAACTTTACTAAGCAGCAGATGTAAAATTTGCTAAAGTCACTATGTTTTACCTGTGAGAATTTTGAAAATTCAATTTTTTTTCCACAAGAAATAGTCCTTACTACCAGGGATGCAAGGAATCGTAAAATTGTCAACCGAATCATATTGTGTCCGTATGAATATCAATGTCTTATATATCAGGTCATTTAGAGGAAAATTTGCTAAGGAGGAAGTTGCAACTCAATAAAAGCCTTTCTCAGATTCTAGCGTCTTTTTTTATGTTTTTACATGAAATAGCTTGTCACTGTCATAAATCAAAGCTACTATCCCTTTCATTTGGGAGGCCTTTACGAAGAGTACCCACCTCAAACAGGTTCAGACTGAGTGATTGGACTGCAAAAGAGGTTGCGAAGTTCTAACTGCAGTTAAATTTGTTTCCACAGACATGATTAACACCAGAGTTTGTCTTATATAATTACAGAAGCTCCCACAAGATCAGAGAACACACTCGTCAATAATAACAAGAGGAAAGTTCTGTCATTCTCACATCTGAATGGAAACAGATATATTAAAACTAAACCTATTGGAGAACCAATGCAAATTGTATCCACCAGAAAGAAAACTCACCAAAGCCATTCAACCATAGCTTAACCTTGAAGGAGGAGCCCAAGGTGAAATCTGACCATATCAAAAGATTCTTAGGCCATGGTTTCCTACAGGTTAGTGTGACATTGCAAACCTCTAGGAACACAAATAAGTGAGATATAAGCACTGTTAATTTTGGCTATCCTCATTTGACCTTAAAAGAGGGGCCAAAGGTCAAATCTGATCACATCAAAAGATTCCCAGCCCATGATTTCCCATAGGTTGCTTTCACATTGCAAACCTCTAGGACCAATAATAAGCGAGTTATAAGCACTTTTAAGTTTCAGTATCCTTGTTTGTCCTTGAAGGAGGGGTCCAAGGTCAAATCTGACCACATAAAAAGAATCCCAGCCCATGATTTCCTATAGGTTGGTTTACCATCCCAAACCTCTAGGACCAATAATAAGCGAGTTATAAGCACTTTTAAGTTTGGCTATCCTCATTTGACCTTGAAGGAGGGGTCCAAGGTCAAATCTGACCACACCAAAAGATTCCCAGCCCATGATTTCCTATAGGTTGGTTTAATATCCCAAACCTCTAGGACCAATAATAAGGGAGATATAAGCAATTTTCATGATTGACAAAGAAATGCCCGTGGCGACCATCTTGTTTTTCAAAATGAGGCCAAAAATATACCAAGTCAAGATTTTGTAATGAGGAACATATCCTGCGAAATATACAATCTCTACCTATAATACCCTTTGCTCTAGAGGGCCAATGAATGGTAAACCGCCATACCGCATTTATTTTTGTTTAGGTAGAAATGATGAAATCTGCAAAGAATATTTAAGTACCAGTTATTGAAAACGTCATTATTTTCTAGTCGTTAATATTTCATCGAAACAATAAGAAACATATAGATTTGAGAAAATATCTTAATTTTTTACTTGATATTCACTGTAAATGAAGTTTATCAACTTCAAAATATCTTGCAACTACATATATCCTGTTTCAGTTATGGCTCAAGTACACTCGCATTTGATTTTTCATCACATCAATGCAGGCATTTGAAATCCCGGATATGTTCGGTTTCAAATCCCCGGAAACCGGTTTTAAACTTTTAGAACTGGTCAGACCACTAATAAACACATCAGTTTCTCTCTTCTGAGGAGAGGCAGCAGTTCAAAGCAGACCCCCCACCTCCCCCACCCCCGACAGTTTGCCTGATGGCTTCTAGATCCAAGCATGATTACCAGGCAGTACTGAAGCAACTCCTACAGTTCATCAGCGATTGCCAGGTACAGGAGATAGTACTAGACTAGGAGCCAGCCACGTGGAGTGCCATAAGGGATTGTCTGGATGGAGTCGACATCAAAGAATGTGTTTTCTATTGGGTCCAGGCAATCTATAGAAAACTCCTGGAGAAAGGGCTGGCCCATTCCTACAGACATGATAAAGGCACATAAAATAAATTATGCAAATTAGAAAACTCGAGGAGACAGAACTCTGTGGGCAAAAACTGGGTTGAAACGTCTAGAAAAAGTCAGTCGAAACATCCGATAATCTTCTGAAAATACAATAGAATCTCTATTATCCAACCCTTTATTATTCGAATTTTCAATTTTCCAACCTCAAACCAACTCTCCCAACTCCATTTAAGCCTGTGATTGTTGCTTCCTATTATCCAACCTTTCTATTTTCCCAAGAGGTGCAGACAATAGAGTTTCTACTGTACACTGGCCAAAATAGGGGTGGAAACGTCTGAAAAAAAGAGATGGGTGAAACGATTCAATACACTTGAAAAAAAGACAGTCGAAACGATTGAAATACACTTTTTAGTAAACATGAGCTCACTGCCTGTGAATTAGCACAAAACGGTATCATGGGCCATACAACCACTTGTGAGTAGGGTATCTCCTGACGGGGTACGGAGAAAAGCCCAACAGAAGAAAAGCCCAACAGAAGAAAAGCCCTACACTTTTTGACACCCGTGGAGAAAAGCCCTACACTATTTTCTTAGACCGTGGAGAATAGCCCTACAACCCTAAAATTCAGTAGTATAGAAAAATGGTAAAAACAGCTATGTTTGTATTTTAGTCTGATATTAGCAAACTCCAAAATTACTTTATATTCTTAAGTAGTTTATCAATGATTGAGAAGTTTATATACAGAATGGTAAAAACACTTATTGAACTAGATTGGGCCAACTCGGCGCCAACATATCCCCAGACAGGTCATCACTCACGCCACAGGTTTTGATCGGGAATTTTTAAAAACATAATTACCCATTATTATATGAACTTCAGCACATCAATCTACTCTGTTTATATCTTCCCAAGGAAGATGGTGTATCCCCAGACGCCGAATACATAACTCAAATTATATTTTCAATCTTCCTGCAATGATAACTCTAAACCTATTTTCAAAGTATTTAAATGATTGATGATTGAATGTCCATTCTAAAATAATAATCCCAAAAGAGCATATCTGTTTCTATATTTGTTGACAAATAAAATATTATTTTTAACTCAACTCATCATACTTTTCAATCTTCCTTCAAAGTATTTAAATGATTGATGATTCAATGTCCATTCTAAAATTCATAATCCCAAAAGCGCATATCTGTTTCTATATTTGTTCACAAACAAAATATTATTTAAAAAAAATTATTTATATTATTATTTTATTATATTATTTTTTAGAATTTGCAAATTGTTTTCAGTTATTCATTTCCTCTATACCTATATATGTGGTCCATATATATGCAACTTAAATATGTGACACAATCTCAGTTCTGACTCCCCTTTGTGTTATATGTAATGAAGCCCACCACCTCCCACCCCCACCCCTCTCCCCTTCTCCACACCTCTCTCACTATTACACAAGATCTGCAACCCCATTGAGTTCTTTGTTTCTCATCTGATATGATTAAATACCTTTGTTTATTTAGTGTCACTCAATATAGCTGGAGGTCCCAGAGGTGGGTGGGGGGAATCCGGGTGGGGGATGTGGGTTGGGACTTAGTTTAGTTTATTAGTTTATTATAGTGACATGTATTATGTTGACAAGGATTATACAAAAACTATTGAAGTAATACCCAGCCCTATATGGGCTTATAAGTCACTTTAAATAGAGAGTTAATAACAAACAGAGCAAACATATTTTGAGGTAAGATACAGTAAATAAAGACAGCAATTCAATACATAAAAATTAACAATATAATTTACTTTTTCTTTCTTGCCACAAATCAAAAATAAAATTAATAACCATATTGACATTCATATGAGTTAATACCCTTGATAATTGATGTATTAATAATTCAGATTTATCTATATTTAAAATTTTGAAATATTTCATACAAATCAGCTCTAAAGCTGGACAAACACAAACAAAATGTATCTCATCTTCTACATCTTTTTTACACAGTTTACATGTTCTCTCAAAGAGATGGAGTGCTACAGCATAAATGGTAAACAAACAATCTATATAAAAGGGGTACTCAAATACAAAAAGAATTGAGAATTTTAAGTATGTGATTATCAACTGAAATGAGTTCATAACTGTAGGAGCTGTGTCAAAATTAACTGAGGCAAGTTGAATAAAACTGGGCTAGTTGAGGGTTAAAAATCCCCTAGTTTTACTACATACGGATATAATTTCATTAATATTGGGACTTAAAGCTCACTTAAAGTGTCCATTTTGTCTACTTGAATATGTTTAACCGGCGTTTAACCAGTTTCATTTTAAAAAGTTAAAAACTCAGCAAGCAGAGGTATAGCACACAAAAATAAGTTCTTAAAAGACTAAGAGAGCCATAACATTATTAATATTCAAAATTTAAATAGACAGGCATTTCCTTTTAAAAATTCAAAGATTTCAGCTCTATAACCCACACAGTTTGACAGTTACTGGGCTTTAAAGTGGCATAATGTCCATAAATTGGGTTTCTGTGGGCATTTTACAATTGTTAAAGAGACCTTAGCAATTAAACTACAGATCTGAAACTTTTTAGGGGACATACATAACAAACAAAAATTATATATAATACAGTTTAAGACTTGTCACACTAAGCATTTCCAAATAACAGGGCAAAATACGGAAAAAAATGTCCAAAAAGGCACTTGGGCGAGTGTCTATAGCCCTCATACACAAGTTAAATGACTACTAAAAACCTTGATTTTCGGCATATGTAAAAAGGACATAATAATGCATTCCCAGATGGGATTTCAGCTCCATCAATCACATAGTTTAACAGTCACAGGGCTTAAAGGTGGCAAAAAGTCCAAATATTGGGTCTCTGTGGGCCTTTTAGAGATCTCGATGTGGCTTTCAAATTAAAGCTTCAGACTTAAAATTTGTTACATACTAAGATTACACATAGAATATGTATCTAATAAAGTTTGAAACTTCTCAGACTTACCATTTCCAAGTTACAGAGCAAAATATGTGAAAAATGTCTTAAAAGGGTCAGTCAGGTGGGTGTTTAAGGTCCTCATACACAGGTTAAATGTCTACTTGAAGCCTTGATTTTTAGCACATGTAAAAAGAACATAATAATGTATTCCCAGATGAGATTTCAGCTCTATCAGTCACATAGTTTAACAGTCACAGGCCTTAAAATTGGCAAAAAGTCCAAATACTGGGTCTTTATGGGGCCTTCTAGAGACCTAAATGTGGCCTTCAAATTAAAGCTTCAGACTTAAAATTTGTCACATACTAAGATTACACATAGAATATGCATCTAATACAGTTTGAAACTTCTTAGACTTACCATTTCCAAGTTACAGGGCAAAATATGTGAAAAATGTCTAAAAATGGTCACTCGGGTGGGGATTTATGGTCCTCATACACAGGTTAAATGTCTTCTTAAAGCCTTAATTTTTGGCACATATATAAATAACATACTAATATCTTCCCAGATAGGATTTGAGCTCTATCAGTCACATAGTTTGACAGTCACAGGGCTTAAAAGTAGCAAAAAGTCCAAATATTGGGTCTTTGGGAGCCTTTTAGAGACCTCAATTTGACCTTCAAAATTAAAGCTTCAGACTTAAAATCTGTTACATACTAAGATTACACACAGAATATATATCTAATACAGTTTGAAACTTCTCAGACTTACCATTTCCAAGTTACAGGGAAAAAGATGTGAAAAATGTCTTATAAGGGTCACTCGGGTGGGTGTTTATGGTCCTGATACACAGGTTAACTGTCTATTAAAGGCCTAAATGTTGGGGCACATATAAGAAAAAACACATAGATATATTCCCAGATGATATTTAACTTAGATGAGAGACATAGTTTGAAAGCTACAGTGCTTGAAAGTGGCAAAAAGTGCATAAATTGGGTCTCTGTGGGCACTTTTGAGACCTTAAGTCGACCCCTTTGGGTAAACCTACAGCCCTAAAATTTTCTACAGACAAGGATTACATATCAAAGTTATACCTAGCGCAGTTTGAGACTCATCAGAATTACCACTTCCAAATTATAGGGCAAAATATGTGAAAAGTATAGCATAAAATCCCTAAGTGGGGGTATTTATGGGCCTCAAACACAATTTTCTCCTCAACTTAAACTCGTGATTTTCGGCACATGTACTAAGAACATATTAATGTGTTGTCAGGTAAAATTTCAGCCAGCTGAGCATCATAGTTTGTGACCTACAGGGCTCTAAGTGGCCAAAAGTCCAATTTCTGACCTTAAGGTGGCCATAAGTTCTTTTTTACTGGGAGTTTAAGGTCACCTTAAAATAGGGATCTTCCTTTGGGCACCCTTAACATGTGTACCAAGTTTGAAAAAAAATATTAATTTGTTTTTGAGTTATCGCGTCCACAAGGAAATTTCTACGGCGGCGGCGGCGGCGCGACGGACCTGAATCCAATATATCCCCGACTTTCGTCTGGGGATATAATTAAGTATAGGGATAGTGTAGGAATTACACAGATATGCTTCATAAATACTTCATTTTCTTATAAACAGTTTATAAATAATTCAGAAGTTTATTCCACTTTTTTCCTGTGAACTTTTATAAATAATGATTAAAAGGGTAAGACCTACTCGGGGTTGAGCATTGAACAGTTAATATTATTTGTTGTGTCTTTGATGAATGATGAAAGGCAATGCCTCCAAACCTTCACCTAAGTTTCAAACTGTTTATTTAACAGTTAATAATGTAGGGCTTATGTCTTACATTTTTGATGAATGATGGAAGAGAATGCTTCTTATATTGTGACATTTTTAATTGGAATCTATATTCTTTATTCTCTTGAACCTGCTAATCAAAGAGATGACATTTCAGAAATAATCAGAAGCCATTTCCAAGATTTTCAATTGCTATCCATAATGTTCAACAATGTAATCTCTGTGGCATTTGATAATTCACTTGACAGAAGATGAGGTTCAAGTTCGTTTAGTGATCCTTCAGGAAGCATGTGGTCTGCCTCCATCAAAATGAGTACGCAAGTCTACAAAGAACCTCCAAGAAAAGCTGAAAAGCCTTTGTGAAAAAAGAAGTACAGACAACATGGGCAATCCAAAATGTATTGGACATTGTATTTGCTTTTTGAAGATTGTTAGTGTGAATGTAGTGCTTTTATATGTATTAATCCAATGTAGTGCTTCTTATATATAATTGAATGTACAAGGTGCTTTTTTTCTGCTAATGCAATTTGTAAATACATATATACTGTAAACCATATACTGTGAGTACTTTTTTTAGTTTGTTCAATATAGTGCATTTTTCTACTTAGAAAATATGAAAATACGTATAAATAAATAAAGTTTGTTCCTTTTTTCATATTTCTGTGTATTGAAATTTTTAGGTTGTAGTGGTGGTGGACCAATTAACGCCTGGGTACCAATTCAGGCCCAACCCCAATTTTCTTGAAGATTTATAATTTTTCACAGAGAAGATGTTTACCACATCATAGATAATCATCAAATTGATCATATACATTTGTAATATATTGTTTAACTGTGATTGTTTTGGATAAATTTAGGGGTGGGCGTGAATAGGTACACGGGCATGAATTGGTCCACCACCACTAGGGCTTTTCTCCACGGTCTCAGAGATTAGTGTAGGGCTTTTCAATAGCTGTTTTACCTTTTCCTATGCTACTGAATTTTTAGGGTTTTAGGGCTTTTCTCAATGGTCCAAAAAATTAGTATAGGGCTTTTCTCCATGGTTTGCCAAAATGGAGTAGGGCTTTTCTCCATGGGTGTCAAAAAGTGTAGGGCTTTTCTCCTATAAGGCTTCTCTCCACAGGGCTTTTCTCCCGGATTCCTCCAGAAACTTTGCAATTTGTGATCTTCATCTCTACTGACAACAAGGATGCAGAAATTGTGCTTTCATTATAAAATATGTCACGTAAAGTGGTTTAATACTCTATATTTTGTAAATAACCTCAGAAAATGCGTAACAAATGAAATGCTACCCTGCATAAGTTGGCCGCAGCTCATCTACAGGCTCCAGAAAGACGAACAGGTTATTGTACACCAATGAAAACTGTTGCATATAATAAGTTTAACAATAATACATGATTTCAGAGTGTAGTTAGACCGATTAATCAGTCTCTCAGCCAATATTTAAAAGATGGATGTATTGACGAGAGACAGATGGCATAAGTATGCAAAAAACATAAACGTCCTGAAGTTCAACAAATGGCACACATCCTGACATTAAACATGTACAAGGCTACCACCTTGAGTATCAAGGATGTGCCCCGCATTAAAAGAAATAAACTTTTTGCATAGTTAATGGATATATTTACCAAAATTTATTTCACTTGCAAAATTTCATCAAGGTCGGCCCGTTTCAAAGTCAGCCCGTGTCAAAGTCGGCCCGTTTCAAACATATTGTTCAATATCACAATGCCTTTTTATTTATTTACATATTATATTACATATTTGCTATATGGGGCACTATATTTTACGTTTGTATTAAAGCCCAATTTTAAGAGTCACATATAAAGTGATAGAGTTTAAGAGTCACATGTGAAATGATAGAGTCAGAATTTTCCAGATTTTATTAGTTAACTTCTACATTTCATAAGTTTGGGAACAAATATGTACATGTTTGGTATCATTTTGATTGTGAAATTATGCACAATCTTGTTCTTGGAAATAATATGAGATATTAACTTACCTATAAATGTTTACAATTTACTTCTATTTGGTCTCTTGCATGCAGACATCAAAAGCTTTAAGGATTAACTCTTTCTTTCAACTTTCTGCCACATCAAAGGAGGTAGTCTCCTTTGTTCATGGGGGATTGTTAGGCACAACTCCCTAATTACAATTGAAGCTGTGGTAAGTGGACCCTGGATGGCTTATGATTGATTGCAATTACAAATCATGTCATAACAGTTTCAGATGCAGTGTCAGTTGGACATTGCAAGGATTAAGCCTGATTGCAATAAGCATCATTTGTGTCATAACTGTGTGAGCTGCAGTGTCAAAATGTAATTAGGTAAGTTAGCAATCAAGTGTCCAGCTTTGTGTATATAAGGAGGTACAGTTTTGTCCCAAATCATTTGCATTCAGTGTTTTACATGGTGCACACTGGATAATATAGAGCAGGACTGAAGTTTTGTGATAATTTAGTTTGATTTTTATTAAGTTTGGAATTTGAGATTAAGACTGCATGAATAAAGTATTTAATTATGGAGGATATGTGTATTGCCAGTGTGAGAGCTAGACAGCATGGGGTGCAGTGTGACAACTGCAGAATGTGGCAACATAGAACATGTGGCACTGGTATCTCCCTTGGGGAGTACAGAGCAGCTGTGAGGGGTAGGCATTATTAAAACTGTTAATAATTTTTAGTGATTTTTTATTTGTCTTTAATTTTTTTATTTAATCTTCAAATATAAGAGCTATTGCAGCCAAGTTTGTAGTGGGCCGAGTTTGTAGTGGGCCGAGTTTGTGGTGGGCCGAGTTTGTAGTGGGCCGACTTGGGTGCGCACCACTCGTGAGTTGGTAACTACAATGGGAAACTTTGTTCTAGGTTTTCACGGCCTGTGTGTGGATGTAAACAAACTAGACGTGGTTACCTCGGCTCTACTTTACTTGCGTGTAGCACCAGCTCACTACCTATCTATGAACGTACCATTAGTAGTATGCCATATTTTATATCAGGAAAGCTTCGCATGAAGACGACGAAAAACTGGGCGATAATTGATGTTTATACCTCTATAAACATACTCAAAAATCAGATACAAAAAATACATTAACACATAATTCCAACCTTCACTAATGAACACAAAAGACATGCTCGAAGATGTCTTAAATCATTTGGAACAGTCTCCACTGACATGGCTTTCTTTTTGTTTTCAACAGTCTTTTATTTTGTAGCCGTTTAATACCAAATCTGATTTTTTTTTTAGTGAATGGAAATTTGTGTATGTTGTATTGAATGTGGATAACCATTGAATGTATACATTCAATGGGTCAAGCTATTGAATGTGTACATTCAATAGGCAAATCATTGAATGTGTAGATTCAATGGCTGAGCTGTGGCATGTGTAGATTCAATTACCCAAGGCATGGAATGTAGATTACAAAGACTTAAAAAATAACCTTGATTAATATTTTCTAGAACAATAGTAAGTAATTAACTGGAATAAAGGTGGTACATTTCACAAATTAACATAAAGAAGGATCAGCCTACAACATTAAAATTAATAAACATATATGTTATGACATAATTTTCTTATATTTCATTACATTATTTTCTTTACTGTCTTTGTATTTTGTAAATCACATAATATTACACAAAAAGCTTTTGTGGCATCATTGTGCTATTGCATAAAACCTATACCAATTCCTGCACATTAGTCCTTTCCGGTCAAAGCCATTATGAAAGCTGTATAATAAGCTCTCCTTTAAACCACGAATATCAAAACATTTTGCCACTCAATCAAAGAATGAAAGAGACACAGCTCAAGCCTGAGTAGTAATTTTAAGTATATGATTCTGAAATGTGACGGCAATTAATTCATCTAATTATGTGTAGAATTTGGGGATTTAATTGTAATTAGACCCACAATTGCACCCCTATAATGTAAGAGAGTTACAATGAAGATTGGTTTGAAGTGTTAATGCACACTCATGTAAATGTTCATAATTGATATTATGAGATTGCCTTAAACAATATCCTATACTTATGTGTACTGTGGTTCAAAAGTTGTGATATATTTGAATTTTCTCCTCAGAGGCTGGTTTTTTGGGGGCTAACATCATCCCTGAAGTACTTTTCTGAAAGTGCAAATGAACCGTTAGCGGTGCATTGCACTTTTACACAGTTTTTAGGTGCAAAAGGTAAGTAAGGTCAGGTAAGTGTATAAAAGTGTTAAAAATAATAATACAATATTAGTACAATATACTGTCAAGCCTGAGTATATTAGGCTAAATATTAGGCAAATTGCCTTTTGCAATTTAGTTAGGCTAAATGTCCGTAAGTTCATCCCAGGTATCCACAATAATCCCCAGTGAAGTGTGGATAGCTTATTTGATGTTGGAATTACATCTTTAGTGATAAATAACTTATGATTTGAATAGATACAAATGTTCAATATATATCAGTGGTATATACCTTTGCTAGTATACTGTAGAGGTATATAGTGTCAGACTAAAATAACTGAAGAGGTGACACTGTCATGATATATAAGGCATTTTGGGTATAAATGGCATTTAT
Source organism: Sabellastarte sp. h YS-2021 (assembly GCA_964017235.1). Classification (NCBI taxonomy): domain Eukaryota; kingdom Metazoa; phylum Annelida; class Polychaeta; order Sabellida; family Sabellidae; genus Sabellastarte; species Sabellastarte sp. h YS-2021. The sequence goes on from OZ024933.1 coordinate 17,370,121, forward strand.
AAAAAGACTATATGTGTTTGTGAAATAGACTTATTATGACTATTTCCATTTTATAATACATTAATCTTTTATAAGTGAGATAAATATTTTATTTATTTTTAATGACTCAAAGTTATGCTGTATTAATAGTCACTAAAATAAATTGATTTGAGCATATTAAGAGGTTAGGTCTGTTCATTTTTTGTGTTAACAACACTAATTATGTTTATATTCATATGTGATAAAAGAGGTCCTCAGTGGCCTAGTGGTTAGCAAGTTTGGCATCTAATCATAGGCTGTCACCTCTGTGGGTTCGAGTCCCACAAGTGGCAATTCTGAGGACCTGTCCCAATATGACCCTGGCTGTTGAACGGGACGTAAAACCCCAACTTTGACTTTGACATATGTGATAAAAACATGTATTTATCAGATAAAAATGTCTATTTAGGTGTAGACAGAGAAACAAGAAAATAAATAAATTAATTAAGTAAATAAATAAATAATCTATGTTTATAAGTGGAAATTATTTTAATCAGTCTTTCTACATTTTCAGCAGATGGGTGCTCATCTTCCAGCATTTTTGTACAGGCACAAAGAGACTAGGTGTTGTTGGTTTGCGACTGCACATCTGCTCCAATTAGAGTTCTACTGGTGTGGTGATTTCATTGGATTCTTTGTTTTCCAGGGACACTGGTGCATGTTCCAATTGAGGGACTAATGGGTTGACGTCTTTGTTGGGTGTAGAAGGTCCAAGATCTTCCAGTGTTGAATGAAAATCCAGACAGGGCATATGGAGTGGCTCCTTGTGGGTGGTCTCCATAGGGGTGTCAGACTTAGTGAATAGTTTGGTCTGATTTCTGCGATTAGTAGTTGGTTGGTCAGCTAATAAGCTGACCTGTGTTGTAGGGGTGGTCTTACTGGCAAGGTCTGGCTTACAAAACACAATATCATTGTTTAGAGTGTCAATAAAACTTTATCAAAGGTCAGTAGGGAAAGTTTTTTTACCTAATTCCAAAATCTCATCTGGTGATATCACAATGAGGGGTTCTGTATTCATTGCTTTATCACAAGTTTTCACATTACTGATATCAGTGTTAGTTTGTCTTGATACTGTATTATCAGTTTGCTTTCAAATTTGGCAGCCATTTCTTCCACATCACTGTCCTCGCTGTCACTGATGTCACATTAGTGCTGTGGAGGGTGCATTTTGTAGGACAACTGCACTTGTGCTAGGTTTGTCTTGAGGAGGTTCATTTTCATCACAGCTGGCACTCAGATGCTTCTTTAAGCAATTTTTGCTTTGCTTAATCATGTTCTCTCTTCTTTTATAGGTTTTTGGGCAAGTTAAGCAACTGTATCTGGTGCTTAAATGCACAATGGCTCTGTGTCTCTTTAAACTGCTGTTTTTAGTAAATGCTTTTTGGCAAATACCACAAATAAAATTCCCTCTCACATCCATGACTAAATAATCATGCATATGCAATAATCATAAATATGCTTTGTATGTTTTATTTATTATCACTATTATGTGTAATAAAATAAATGTCTGAATAAATTGATTATTTTTATAAATATTTTTTATTCAATGATTATTTATCACCAGCTTGTCTGAAGGCCAAAGTGAACTAGTTACATGTTTTGTGATGTAATTTTGTCTGACGCATTGGATGACGTGACATCATATGATTATTACATCACCAAACCCATATAATGTCAATATAATAGATAACAGAGTTATTGTGACTTATATGATTGGCATGGTCAATCTGTATGTAGAGTGTTTCATTTCACTCTACGCACAGATTGAACCTAAGGATATATTTTTCGTTACATTTTTTATATTTTAGGATTTCATTGATATTAAAATGATCGAACATTATATGAAAAGAGGTTACCCATTTAATAACCTCAAAAATCATATGCTTAGAGCTAGTAGATTCAGCCAGGATGATCTACTAGAGGTCAGGTCCAAAGAACCTAACACCACACCAATCATGACCACAAGGTTTAACCCATGCAACCCAGACATTAAAGGGTTCATACATAACAACTAGAACATAACGCAACACAGTATTGACTGCTCCAGTACATTCCCAGATAAATCTATCATTGGCTTCAAAAAAGACTACCAAACCTTTACTTACTAAAGCCTCCATAGTATACCCACCCAGTACAATGGAGACTAAAAAACCAATACCCACTCACTGTACACAACTGGGTAAGTGTACTTATTGCCCTATAATTGTAAAAACAGATACAATTTCCTGCAAAATCAGTGGAGATAAATATCAACCCAAAAATCTCCCAAACCTAATATATGAATTAAGTGACATAGTATACTTAATAACATGTAAGAAGTGTAATAAATACTATGTTGGTGAAACAGGAAGGGCGTTCAGATCAAGAATTTATGAACACAAATTCTCAGTCACCAAACCAAAGGATAGCAGAGTAACCCCAGTTTCCAAACATTTTACTGGAAAGGGGCATTCAGCTAAGGATATGCAGTTCTCAATATTAGAATGGTGCACTACCAAATACAACACACCATCTACAGCTCACAGGAGAAGGCGTGAGCAGTGGTGGATGTGGAATATTGGAGCTATCCACCGAATAGGCATAAATCAATTTATTTGAATATTATGCATTTTTAGGTCCTTTTATTCACACTCGTGGAGACCAAAACCCCCTTTTCGCTTTAATATTACAGAGGTTCATTGGGACAATATGATTAGAAACCAGATTAAGATAAACATTTTTAGAAAACAACAGTGTTTGTTATAAGACATAACTGTGTAACTGCATACAGGTAATAAAATTATTGCAAAAGTTTATTTTAAGTTGATATCAATAGATGTGATATTAAGAAAATAATAAAAATAAGTTATATTTGATGCAGTATCAATTACTTATTTCCATTTGTTAAGTTCATATACACATTCAATGACCTTGACTGTTGAATGTACACATTCAATGGCTGCTCGTTATTGAATGTGAACATTCAATAGTCAAGCCATTGAATCTACACATTCAATGACTAATCCATTGAATGTATACATTCAATGGTTATCTACATTCAATGCAACATATATAATTATATCCAACACCACAGATTTTTTTCTTAAATTTTAATTCATATTTTGAAGCCCAAAGGATTTTGAAAACAAAGGGCAATCAAAAGCAGTTACTGTGGAGTTTTCATGTCATATACTAATGAAGCCATAATTTATATTGAAACCCATTAAAAACACTATGCATGAAAACTCCAATGACAGAAAAACACCACAAATGACCATACTTCCAGTTGAAAATAGAATGGTCACACTTGCTTTGATGTGAAACAACTAACTATCTATAGCTTAGAGGTATATAACCCATTACTGGAATAACCCCTCAACTTGATTTCCTTCCTTTTTTCATTCCAGTCGCAAATAATTTTACACAATGCACCCTAAACTGAGGCTTCCTTCTGAGGACAAATGAAAAAGTCCAAATTTGGATTTTCTCAGTTTGGATCAGTTGTAACTCTTATATCAAGTGAAAGATGCATGTGGAAAGTGCAGTCCTTCCTATAGAAAATAATTTCCCTCACAACATGACAGAAGCCAGTGTGACTGCCATTATTTTCCTGAATCTTTTGCCAATCTAGACTATTAACTAAAATCTCCTGTTCAACAGTTTGCAAAAATGCTCTGGTATTAGTAAACTAGCATTGACCCGCTTCAAATGGTACTTGTTAGGCAGAAGAGTCAGTTAATTAAGATAATTAGCATTTTGTTACATCCCTTGGACTTGAATTTGGCATGGCACCATGTACATCAATGTAGGCTGCAGTATATTCAAAATTTAATCTGCCTGATATATTCACTCGATTCTCTAGAGTTTACACATGACCCCATAATTTAAAAAGTACATTAGAAAACAACAGGTTCAGTTCAAAACCAGGCTAATCATATACAAAGTTTTAAAACATGGCCAACAATATAATTCATAAAAAATGTCATCCATACACTTCCTCTAGAAACACTCAGGCACAGTTGCTCAATATTTAAGTTCCTGAAGTCTCCTTTTTGGACTGTAATGTTCACATATCTCACAAATGCTTGCTATATCTTTAAAACTTTAAACTGACTTATCCAATTTATCCAAAATGACATTGTTAATACATAGGTCACACCTTTCCATGATAGATTTAGGAGGTACAACTCAATAAAAGGTAGGTCATCTGCATTTGTTTCTGGTTTTACCAGGTTTAATGTGCTTTGAATATGGATAGGACGTTGTCTATCCACTTTGACAGAGCTCAAAATGCATTTTGCATTTGGGACCTCTTTCTTTAAATGTTAATTTGAAAAGCTCCCCAAGCTGGACAGCAGCTATGTGCTAGTGACTGAATCGGGGGTGTGGATATTGGTGGTGACTAGTTCCTATAGTTTTTGGTTAGTTGTCCTTTGTTTTTTCCTCTTTGGAACTTGTTTTTATATTGCTCTGGACTTAAATGTGGTTGCAAGTCTCTCAAGTAGGAGCTACTTGTCATAGTTAGTACCTGTGAGAGCCCTTCTATAGTTGAAATGCTCAATTATAAATGCTGGGATACTTAAGGTACTTTTCATGTTGTCACATTGATAAACACCGTACTACATGTACATAATTTATTTTGAGTTTCTACTCTCCAAGAATATTCTTATGGCATTAATATCTGGAGAACATTCCAGCAATTAAAACTCACATATTGCTCTTTAAATAACCATCAGATCTGACTATTAGGTTACACACATTGAAAGTGACTCCAGAGAGATAGATTACAACCAGACAAAGGCCACAATTAAGGCCACTTTCCTTCCCCAAACTCAGGATATAAGAAACAAGCCTTGTATTGGCAAGCAAGGATGTTCATTATGTAAACAACCCCAAAGCAAAAATTAGTAGACACCACTAAGAAACATGTAACTAAAGAGACACACACACACACGTGCACTTGCAGCTCCTAATATTGCCAAAACAACCATGCACATATACAAGGCACACATTAGAGTAATGTCAAAGATGAACAAGTCATGAATGAGCAAGACATAGGCCAACATGGCAACAAATATGTTAATATGTGCATTTATTTAGACAGGTGCTACATATACGTCATGTGGCATGTGGATCTGAGCTTCACCTTAAAGATTGCAGTGGGACAGACAGGATGTGGTTTCAGGCTATTTCAATATGATAACTTTCAACTTCACAATATCTGTTATTTCAATTTTGGCTTGTCTGCAACTCCAAGGACACATTTAACCAAAGTATTGCTGTACTGAGACTTGTTGAATTTTCCCCAATTTTAATGACTCCGCTGTATCAGTTTGTGTACATATCCTTAGTTCCTAAATTTTCTACTGACATAAAAGCCAACAGTGAAGTAACACAATCAAATCAAAATGTGGGTGTCCCTATAACTTTGTCAGTTGTCAAGTTGCTAGTATCTAGGTTTGTGGACAGACCAGTTTAGGGGCTAATTTTGTGGACCAGAACTTAGGTGTTCCCTAGATTCTTATTATCAAACCTGGACACACTGTTTCTTGGACATTTAGAACCACAGGGTTCAGACTGCATTCTCTTTTACAACCTTTGGGCCTCACTGCAGGTTAACTACCCACAGGGAAGTTTTTGATGAGGGAAACACATTGCAAGATGAACTTCTGTTCATATGTCAAAAGGTTAAATCATGTGAAAGTAAATTCTTGTCTGGTCACTATTTCACTTTTTTACCTTCTTCACCATAACTTTGAAATTGCTACCATTTATAGCTACAGACACAAAAAAGGATATACCAGTAAAGATTTTAGCTTGCATAGTATTTCACTTTTGAGATGTTGCAACATCAAAATTTATTTCAATGTGGGGTCACATAAAAATTCTTCTGCATTATTTTTACTTATTTTTTGCTTCTGTGTCTCTATCTTCTGCTCCACTTTGGCTGGGGGTTGTTGAATTTGAGACAGTTGTACTGCCACAGAAGAGTATTGCAGTCCTTGATGCAGTGAATTTTTACATGCTACCCGTATTAGGGGCAATATGTAGGATATGTATGGAGACTCGAATATTTGCAAAGGTTTCAGTGTAGTTTTAACTTTAATATGTGTGCATACCATTCATTATTACAGTGGTGGTCAAAAGCAATTGTACTTTTTTATTTTAACTACATTTTCTACATGTGAGGGCCCTTGGTTTTATCTTGCTGATACTAGGTACTGGTTTTGTATCAATTGTGTGGAAGATTGATTCCTGGTATATGTATCTTTTTTGGCCAATTTGTAGCATATATATTTAAGACTTTAATTTTGCTTTTTCCATTTTTGAAGGTTTCAGTTATTTATTTATTTATATGGGGTTTTACGTCGCTTTCAACACTGTACAGGTCTTATCACAATGGGTAGTTGGAAGGGCAGACGAAACCAGTACATACAATTCGTCAGGGTTCTGTACTGTAAACTGCCGACCAATGGCAAGCAACTACCAGCTTTCCCACTTGAGGCCGCTCTGGGAACCGAACCCTGGCCTCAGAGGTGGGAGGAGAGAGTGTTACCACTCTCCCACCATGGCCCCCGGTTTCAGTTACTGTTGTCACTGTAACATGTGTGCCTGGAGTATACAGAATTACAATGGTGGAGATAAGCACTAGTTGTTTTTTTCATATTTTTACTACATGTATTACATATGACATCCCTAGGTTGTTCCTGTTTGAGTTCATGTGCTAAGTTTGAATATATAGGGGGAGATTCTCACCAGAGTTCATGCGAGAGACCTCTACAGAATGCGTCCCTTTCTAGACCTTAAAACATCAGTTCTTCTAGCAAATGCTTTGGTGAGCAGCAGATTGGACTACTGCAATTCCCTGTTCCTATCACTCACTGATTTTGAGTTAAGGAGATTGCAGCTAGTCCAAAACTCACTCTGCAGGGGTGTCACCTGTTCCTGAAAATTTTCTCACATCACCCCTCAACTGAAAAAACTCCATTGGCTCCCAGTCAGGTACAGGGTTCAATTCAAAATAGGCCTCATTACATACAAAATCCTTAACCAAGGTCAACCAGTTTACCTGAGAGAATTAATTCACCCCTACACTTCTTCCAGAAATACAAGGCATAGTGTACCCCTAAACTCAAGTTCCTTCATACCCCCACTTTTGACCGCAGAGTTCATAAATCAGTTAAACACTTTTCTAATTCTTTTAGTCACTACACCCCAGTTTTATGGAACTCTTTCCCCTTCCAAATAAGAAACAGTCCTTCCGTCGCATCTTTCAGGAAACACCTCAAAACCCACCTTTTCAATTCCAGTTTCCCAACTTAGACTCCTTCCCTCTCGGTCTCACCCACAACTCTGTATTACTGACCTTGAACACCCCTCGACTCTCCTTACTAAAAATGATTTTCTTTCATGGGACATGTAGCCATTTTATGGGGGCAAGATGTAGCATGTGTATTTGGGTGTTTATGCTGTTCGCATTTGTAAAGGCTTCAGTAATGGAATCACTTCTTTGAACTAATGTTTGGGTGGGGGGGGGGGGGGAATTTTGCCACTCTGGTTTCAGGGCAATACTGCATAGCCTAAAACTTCACTGTCTACTGCACTGCAATTTTAGCAATTGTAGATTTACAATAAGCTGAACATAATGCAGCCACCATACAAGGTATTTATCTGCCAACTTAGGCTAGCGCCATAATGAGTTTTACATTTTAACCTATTATCTGTTCTGGCTAGTTTTCATTTCCTGTTCTGCATATGTATTCAGTTTTTCCCATCACACAGACTTTTGTTCTCCTGGCTACATTATACTAATACCTGATAGTACAGGACGCACACAGTAGAACTCGCCACACCGGGTTAGCAACATGACATGACATACATTTTTACTTCTTGTTCTGGTCACATTTCAAGATCTATATCTGCCTACATGCATTGAGGTGACAGCACACCAACCATGTTATTGTGATTTGCTGGAGTGTTTTGTGAATCTATGTTTGATGTTTGACTGACAGTACACCAACCATATCCTTTAGTAGACATTAAGTAAGCTGTGTTTTACCCCACTCAAATGTAATTTGCATATCCCCCAGTCCATTAAATGTAATAATGTGAAACTTGTGTTTCTACCAGAGTTTCTACCAAAACTCCCCTTCATTAGTATGTTAATTGATCATGTGTCATAAATGGGAAGGCTTATTCTTCAGTTTAGTGAGTCTCAGGTATTCTTTTATTGAGATATGGGTGAAATATAAAACGAATGAAATAAAATACAAATATTCAATAAATAGTTCACAAAGCTTTCACCAACTTCTTCGTTCACTCAAAGACTCAATCTCACCCACACACAGCAAAGTTCATGATACAAAGAATACAGTAAAGCAATAAGGATAGTAAGTGTACTGACATTCACAATATATGTATGTATACAAATATAATACAAAACAATAATAAATGAACAGCATTTAAACAGTACAAAGTTCCATAGTATTGTTTATTTGGGGTTTAACGTCGCTTTCAACACTGTACAGGTCATATCACGACGGGTAGTTGGAAAGGCAGAGGAAACCAGTACATAGAGTTCGCTAGGGTTGTGTACTGTAAACTGCCGACCAACGGCAAGCAACTACCAGCTTTCCCACTTGAGCCCCTACGGGGATCGATCCCCGGCCTCAGAGGTGGGAGGCGAGAGTGTTACCACTCTGCCACCGTGGCCCCCCCCACGTTCCATAGTAACACACAATTCTGACGTGTATTGGTCTTTAATAATATCAAATACAAGTAATGCTTTGTCTTTTTTTTTTTTTTCTTTTTGGTGTGTTACAATGCATATGATACAGAAAAAAAAAACAAAAAAACATACATATCTATTACATTAAAAATTATCATTCAACAAATGTAGTAATTTTTAAACAAAAACATATATGCAACAGATATTGAAATGAAGCGACGTGTGTGGATATTACAGATTCAAGTCAGGTGAGTATACTTTTATATCAGTGTTTACTGAAATAAAGATATAGTACTATTTACTATATGCGTATTATTTATTCATTACAATTGTAACATTTCAATGAGACAACTGAACTTTTCTTTAAAAGCAATGTAGTTTTCTTGGTTTTTATGTAAGACTATGTCAATGTTTAACCTATCTTTTAAAAGATACATGTATCTATATAAACTTAACTCCTTTTCGTTTTTCTTACATTCCTTTATAAAGTATTTTCCATGGAGGATGATGTAATTTATTGTATAGAAAAGACTTTTATCAATATTTATAACACCCAGCAATATCTCTAGAACGGTAAAATTAAAATTAACTAGAAGTTTTTCTTTGAGCCATGCTTCAACTTGAACCCAAAACAGTTTGGAAGACTCACAGTAATAAAAATAGTGTTCCAGATTATCAATATGTTCACATATTGGGCACTGCGGGGACTGTTTTATTTTCCATACAAAGAGTTTATAGTTGCAGTTGAATATTCTGTGGATTATTTTAAGCTGAAAACTTATCAGATATGAATCTTTTACAATTTTTGAAGGCAGTGTGTAAATTTGTGTCCATTTTACTTTTTCAAGAAAGGGATAGTATTCTACCCATTTATTTTGGCTACTGGGATTCAAGTAGCATCTACTAATGTAATAATTGTAGACGTGTCGACTCTTTATTTTACTTAAATCTTTCAAACATTGTTTGGGTAAATCATAGGAACATGGCTCTATTTTGGGCAGATTATTCAATTTAGTTTGTATTACACTGGTAATCTTATTATATTTCATGGCATCAATATTAATATTATACCTATCTTGAAATTCACATCTTTGATAAAGTGTTCCATTGTCTTTGACAAAATGTTTAACCAGATTAATTCCTTTATTATCTAACTCTTTATATTCATTAAATATCCATTTTCCTCCAATATGGAACAAATCATTTTGAAAAAGGTGTTCTTGCAATAATTCACACAGTCTTGCAGGCTCAAAACTTACAAGGTCGTACCAATTACGAAGCAGGTCTTGGTAATATTTGGTGGCTGGTTTTTTTTCAATCGCACAATATAACCTTTTTTTAAAAATAAATTGGGGCTCTATATTTAAAAGGAACCAGGATAGCTGTTTCGATTTTGCATTAATGGGATTTGTAAGTCTCTTAACCCACATAATTTGAGATGTCTGAACAATCTTCTTGATACAAGGCATTTTTAGGCCACCCCGGCTTATAGGTTGTATTAATGTATTTTTGGCAATTAGTGCCTTTTGGTGGTTCCATACAAATTCGGTAACAAGACTCTCTATATCTGAAATTAGCTTTTCACTTGGTGAGAGACATGAGACCAGTGTTAGTATATGAGGGACTATTAATGATTTTATAATTGTTATTTTACCCTTCAATGTTAGGGCCCTCCCCTTCATAGTTATTATACTTTTAATTTTTTCAAGTCTGTCATTAATGTTAAGTAACTTAGCTTCTTCAAAGTCCGTGGAAAAATAAGTACCCAAGGTTTTGAAAGGTGGTTTAGACCAGCTGATTCCTAATTTTTTTTGTAGAAGTGACCCATCATTATAAATAATAATTGCTTCAGTCTTTGCCTTATTGAGCTTCAAGCCTGCATATCTGTAAAATTCTTCAAACACAGAAAATGCATGACATATTGAGTCAATATCTTCAACAAATAAAGTCATATCATCAGCTAGTTGACATAATTTTATACATGTTTTATTTATATTAATTCCATGTATGCAGTCTAGATTACGCATTATTATAGCAACTACTTCAGTAGCCAACAAAAATAGGAGTGCACTTAAAGGGCAGCCTTGTCTAATACCTCTTGACAACTGAAAATACTCAGATTGGTATCCATTAGTAATGCTTTGTCTTATGAAATCTTGGCTTAGTATCAACCGTTCAAGAAATGTTCTCTCCTCTAAATGACTCCCCCAGTATAACCAGAAAACATCAGCAGCATATTTAAACATCCAAATGGCTTATGTGAACAACATCACAACCAACAATAACCATCAGATAGCATCAGCATCACATCCAATAGTGAATATCAGATAGCATAAACAACATGCATCATATCCAACAGTGAACATCATTTAGCAAAAACAGCATCACATCTAACAGTGAACATCAGATAACATCAACAACTGCCGCAGATGTCCCAAGTCAAAAAACAGCTACAATTTAATGAATAACATTCATTATACACAACAGTGACACTAAAGTATCTACATTGATCTGAAATTACCCAGTATGAATATGTATGAACAACTTGTGAGTAGTGTGTAAATTTATTTGTATGTATAAACTTATTTATATGTATTATGTACATCTGCACCAAATTTATCAAATGTAACCTTTCAACAACTTATTTATCACTATGGCGAAGTTAGAAATGTACCAAGCGTATTTAGGATAGAATTTATAATTACCCTGCATCTGTATTTGAACGGATGATTCTCTATATCTGATAGAATCAGAATGTAAATGTGTGTTTTGCCCAGTGTATTTTGTTCTTTGTTCACTGGTGAAATTATTGGAAATTTAGACTGAAACTATTTTGAAACAAACATTTTCTGTACATTTGGACATAAACATTATCAATCCATGTCCTATGTAATGATTCACAATATATTTTTATCAGTATTTTAATGCTAAATTCAAAAAAGGGTATTATGATACTATAAACATTGTAAAATATTCATTAAATAATTGACAACTGGAAACTTTATTCAAACAATTTGTTTAAGTCACCTGTTTAAGTTAAACCCTAGGTTTCAAAACTTCATTCCTTTAATTGAATTAATAATAAAATAGTTTTGGCATCCTTACAATAGAAATAATTGTGAAAGCTGTTGTTCTAGTTGTCTTTTTATTTTTAGCCCCACCAACCCATATATAAAGTGAAATGCTAATCCTTACATGTACCATAAATTTTGATTAATGTTCCCTCACTCATAGATGCCCCATTTCCTTTTTATTGCAGTTTGTGACAGAAACAGTAAATGATTAAAGCACAAAAATATTTCTGATGTGTAGAGATTTTTGGCAGACAGCCCTTTTTCAGGTAAAATGTTATTAGTCACTGAAACATGTTATACATAATACAAGTTCATTGTAAATTTTCTACAAAACATCATTGTATGTATTTTTGGGTTAAATAGTGAATTTTCATTGAAAACCCACAAATATCTTTTAATGGCCTACAATAATGCCACCTTTAAAAGAAATATCCTAGGGTGTGTAATACATAAAATATGGTATTTCTATAGTCCCCAAATTTTGTAGACATGTGTGTGCCTTTATTTTTCATTTAACTTTTAAAAGTTACAAGAAATGGCTTTTCGTGGAAAGAAATCTTTTGCTTTTCATGGTGGAGAGATGGGCTTGTATATGAGACTTAACAGGTAGCTCCCAATAAACGGGATAAAATATGCCGTTATGTGATAGAAAATGACAAAAAAATAGAAGAATGCTTAAGAAAAAGAATGGCCTCTGCCATAGCTGGGAATAAAGATAGTGCAGATACATAAAACCCATTTGAAAACACTTTCACAGGGGCGGATCCATCTTTTATGTAAGGTGGGGGTTCACATCGAGTAAGGTGGGGGTTCACATTGAGTAAGGTGGGGGTTCACATCAGATATGTTATAACTAAGGGGGTCGGGGGGCATGCCCCCATGGGAAAAAATTTTTTTTGGTAAAAATAGAGTGCATTTTCTGTAAATTTAACACCACTGTCAAGAAATAATTTTGTACTTTGGGTTGAACCTCTTACCCCCCCCCCCCCCTGGATCCGCTAGTGGACTTTCTAAGAAAACCAGGTAAGGCCAAACTATCAAATTAAATTTTTTACCATCCCACACAACATATAGATTTCTTATTTCTTTATTAAGTTACAGTTACTTAACTTTAGGTTCACAGTGATGCTGTCTTGTAAATCCTTTGAAAAGGTTTCTGTCCCTTTGCCAATTTCTGTTGATATACTGATGGCATGCAATGGTGAGGGACAGAGTTCTAATATACTTGTTTTCCCATCTAAATGTTGAAGAGCATACGTGTTACCAGGAAAATAAACTGTTCATTGTTTAAGGTATATACATGTGACATCAGAAATTTGTAATACCTTTCAAACTGATATCAATAAAGTTTAACACATTTCTTAAAATGTAAGCAACCTTCACCTTCCTTTCCTGCCACCATAAATGTAATATGATATTATTTTAATGTCTGAAATGTTTGCTGAATATACAATTGTTATAATTTCTTCCATGTACGATTAATGAAAGTGGACAAGTAAAATTAGGCAGGAGAGCAGAAATGTGCCATTCAAGATTTACACAGAAGGCAAGTACTAGGGAACTCTGTCTCTTGCAATAGCATACTTTCAGAATAACAACAGCAGTTGGTGAAAGGACAGAAACTCAGTCTAGTAATTCCTTATACTCCAGCTACACAAAAGGCCACATTACCTACATTTAAAATGCACCCCAAAAGGATGAAAATCAGAGGCAGAAGTTTCCAGCTTTTCAAAACTTTCTTGGCCATTATCTGGTAAAGCAGAAAAATCTAGATTTTTTTCAGGTTTATAGACTGAAGTGTGTCAGCAATTACTGGAATGGGGTGATTAAGAAAATGCCTATACGTGTAGTTGTTACTGACAGTAGTTTGACTGGGGTAAAAGCAACATGCAGGAAAAAGTTATGGTGTTTGTCACATTATACTTACTACCAGTTTTGCTTATTTGATTGGATTTAAACCTAATTTTCAGCACATTATGCTGATAAAAATGGGTGATTTTAAGGACCATGGAAACCAATGTACAGTAACTGGTCAAGATTCTCTGCTAAAATGTTATGACAGCCACTGACTTTCATTTAATTTCTGAAATTCACCTCAACAGATTTCAATTTCCATGAATCTGACCTTCACAATTGATATGAACAGACAAGTAATTTTTAATATTTAAATAACAACACACTTTACAAAAATCCAACTTCCAAACAATTACTGTTTTGTACTTTCAAATAGGATGGATGAAGGTGTAAAGAATCTGAAGACCTTTAATGTTTATAAGGCAGGCCAGATGACAGCTCAGACTTAGTTAAAAATGAAGGCAGTAAAAACAGCTGAGAGCACAGTTATGAATGAGGCTGCAATGTTGCATGAGATGTGGTAAGTATGCTCAAAGTTAAGCACTTGAGATGTAGCCCTTATTGCAAAATTTTGGATTGAAAATATTGTTTGACCAGTATTCACATAAAGTAAATGAATATTTTATATAAAGCACATTTCACAATTGAAATATGAATGTAATTTTAAATTTTTGCAGCAATGCTGATAAAACTGAAAAGGATATCAGCACCCAAAGGTATATAAGTTAGTGTTGTGAGGTATTTGGTATTTTTGGTATAGATTATGTGGTTTTAGAAATGCAGGACTGGTAAATGCATGACTGGTTGTATTCTCTGACCAATGGAATAAGTGATGAAATTTTGGAAAAGATCTGTATCATATTCTTGCTGCAAAAAAAAAAAGAAAATCCAAAATTTTCAACAGTCATATTCCCTGTTTTTCGATGGACCTACAATGGAGATACTCGGCCACCTTTGCAGAGGTCTGTACTGTAGGACTGCTTTCTAGTTTGATATGTTATGCTATTGAATTCCAATTACTTCATTATTTCACTTTTAAGCATGAGCTCTAGCGAGACTTGCACTTCTAGAAATCACCTTTTTTCATTTTTTTTTGTCTCCAGACTTTCATGAATTGTGGCTCATTGTGATTAGTGTCTGTTCACTGAAATTAAGCAGCAATGAGCAATGTTAGTACTCGACTGGGTGACCATGCACTTCGGTGTACTACTTGTGTGTCTGATGGCTTTTTGGTTTGGGCTAGTAGACTGAAACCCGTTTCGGCCTTGTTTCACAATGCTGTCACTGAATTTAAAGAATGATCCATTGAATAACAGACACAAACAGATATATTCATGACCATAAAAGATGCATGAAAGAATAAATCAATTTTTATACTTTTCAGCTCTTTGGACCTAGAACAAAGCTTCGGTAAGGAATCCAACTAAGGGGATATTCAACCAAAGCAAAGGTACTTTTATATTGTATTTGAACAAAGATACCAAATTTTCAAGCATTGTTTCGAGAAATGTAATAGTAACCTATGTCAGCAGTTTTTTGTTACAGATATATTTTTAATGTTTATACAATTCAAAGTTCATAATGTGTGACACAAAACAAAATCTAAGTAAATACATAACATGACAACATGAGACATGAGTAAAATCACTGTATGCCAAGCTTCAGTTTCAGTTATAACTAGTTTTTGAATCCACATATCAATATTTTATGGCTATAAAGATATGTTTCTTCAATTTTGTCATTTATTTGCACAATATTATTTTTGATTTTCTGTTGCAGTGCACAAGAGAAAGATCAACTACAGTCACATAACCTACAGATAAGAAAACGTTACTTCAGAATTTACCATTAAATTAAGACAACTATTGTTTGGCACTTCTGAACAACATTTCAGAAATGCTTCAAAAATGGCCACACATGAGATGGATTTTTATCAAGAGTATCATAGGTTTAAAACTTAGCAATGCCCATATAGTCAAAACAATGTTGCACCATGATATAAACAACTTCATTCCATAAGAGATTTTTGATGACAATTTTTAAATTAATACACATTAAGTTTTCTCCATTATCACATATACAAGGTAACCATAGGCCTGCCCATCTGCCAAGCAAAAGTACCTGGCTTAAAATGCAGTTCCTTAAATGCTGTGATGAATAAACTGAATATATGGCCCCAGTGTCCAAGTGGTTAGCAGGTTCCCATGTAATCACTGTCATCTCTTTGTTACTCACAATACTTAGGGCCTGTATCAATATGACCATCTCTGTAGAATAGGAGGTAGAACATGAGAGATAAGGCTTTCACCTTGGAATAAAATAATAAAATGAATAAAGCCTTTGTAATATCACAAATTACACTATTTATAGCAATTTCTTAATGTTTAACATGCTGCAGTCAGAGAGATATCACTGTATTTCTTCTCCATGGTTAATTGTCATGGGATAAAGTTTTTTTCAAACACATGAATATTAAGATACCACTGGTTACATAAATATTTGTGACATGTGTAAAAACAGACATTTTTAGGTAGGTGTTTATATTTTGCAGTGATTTTGCAAATAAGCTTCTTAGTAAGGTGTATTGTTCCACACCAATGGATTCTATACCTAGATATATTGTAGACCTATAGGTCTTCAGATGTCATTGACAAGGCTGCAGAAAAGGCCAATACCATGTTTAAATGGGCAAAAGAAGCTGCCACGTGGCACAGCGCCTACCTGAGAGCAGAAGCAGAAACAAAAGGCATAGACATTGATAAATTCTATGTCAACAGTGACTCTGAACAAATTGTTAATTTCTGAAGAAAGTTTAAATAAAATGTTGGATAAACTTGACTTCTCTTTAAAAATTGAAATGGTCATAGTCAATTCTCATGTTATATTGTCTTGTCCTTTGTTGACTAAAGAAGCCACTACATTTGCTATAAGTGGTATCTTCTTCCTCTAAATCTTCGACCACTTACAATCCTATAAATCTTCAACTCTCGAATGCGTTGTTCTACATGAACTCTTGTTCTTGAAAAAACCCAAAAACACAATGGCATGACACTAAAAATCTATCACACAAAACACTCCAAATCAATAATCCGTGTCAAGTAGTACAGAGAGATAGGCTAGGTTCTGTACTATAAATCAATAATAAACATTATGCAACAACTGCCTTCCTAATTGAGGTCAGGCCAGGATTTAAACTTTGTGCAGGTGACAATGGTAGCATAGTGGTAACACCCTTGCCTCCCACCTCTGAGGTTTTTGGTTCAAACCCAAACCCTATGTGGGACAGTTGGTAGTTGCTTACTGATAGTCAGCAGTCTACAGTACAGAAACTTGACCAACTGATGTACTGGCTTCCTCTGCCCATAAATCCACCTGCCATGATACCACCTATACAGTGTTGAAAGTATCATTCAAACCCACATAAATAAACTCTTAGTTGGTCACCACTGACTTTTTGTGATCCATTTTATGATACAAACAAGAACACATGTTGAAATAAAAGGAACAATTAATAGCACTGCATATCAGATAAAGCTACATGATATTTAGATAACCAAAATTTGAAAAAAAATATATATTTTGTTGCATGAATAAATCTTATGACATTACATTGTGCAAATGTCATCATTATGTTGTATAAATGAGTATAATTTTTTTTATTTATTTATTTGGGGTTTTACGTCGCTTTCAACACTGTACAGGTCATATTGCAATGGGTAGTTGGAAGGGCAGAGGAAAGCAGTACATATAGTTCGTCAGGGTTCTGTACTGTAAACTGCCGACCAACAGCAAGCAAATACCAGCTTTCCCACTTGAGGCCATGCCGGGGATCGAACCCCAGCCTTAGAGGTGGGAGGCGAGAGTGTTACCACTCTGCCACTGTGGCCCCTTAAATGAGTATAACTAAAACAATTAAACAGAAATATCCATTAATAATCATACCTATTTATTTCCCTTCGGTGAACTTCTGGAACATCCTAATCATCTTCTTAATGGTACTAAATATTGGGATTACTTGCAAAGTCAAGGTCTCCAATTATATGTGTTCCTGCTGGTGTTTGTGGCAGAAAAGTATAATCGAAACATGTACTGTCAGTAAGATATCCCATAAAACCAACCTGGCTATAGGTAATGTAACCATGTACATCAACAACTAACCAGTTTATAAAGTAGCATCCCCTTTGTCTCCTATAATAAAGCCTTTATAGTCTTGCATTTGATCTGTTAATTGGAATCGGTGTACAATCCATAAAACCTACAACACTGGGAAAATCTGGAAACAACTCTTACATCTGAAGCCATTGTTGAGGTGAATGCCACACAATTTCATTGTGAACTAATTTGTGATGCAAGATGCAGAGCACATGAACAATTTCTCTGTAAATATAAATTTGGCTGATACAAAAAAGACTAGCTAAAGACCATTCAGTTGGGTAATGTCTCAGCCATATAAGTGTCAGCAGCAGTCTGTCTGAAACAGTAAGTGATCTTGAGCGGCCTTCATAAGTAAACACTTCCCTACTGGTTTCTATTCCCCTGCTTAGCTGATCACACAGGCTTTGGAAAGACACTGAAGTTTCGCCTGTCAAAACTATAAATTTTCTGCATTTTGTGATACAATATTCCATAAGTCGTCAAAATATGTTATTACCATAGAGTGTACTTAAATGTATGAGTTCAGTGAAAGCTTCAAATGCCTGAAAAAATGGGCTGGAAACAGTGGCTCATCCTCATTTTTTTTTAAACCAGGCATTTTAAAAGCTTTAAAAGCATCACTTACAACCTCTCATGGATACAGGTTTAAATCCATTGCATTGAAAGTTCACAGTACAGGTCTCAGTTATAACATTAATTATATTATAATTAATAATATAACATTAATTATATTAACATTAATTATTAATTAATAACTAATTAATTGAATTACCTTGAAAGCACACAAATACATTATTCATTCAATGTTCAGTTTGTGACTGACCATTCCAAAATGACACAAGCGTATGTTGTTATATGATACTATGTGACACTCAGTGACTTTTCAATCCTGTATTCTTGACAGAGGTAATTTATTTTCACCTGAACCAGACACTCATATGATAAAATTGCCTGTTTTAAAAATGTATTTTTTTTGTTTTTCTCCTGGTGTTTTGTATAAACGCCCAAACCAGGGTAAATGCCAGTTATTGAATAGTGTCTAGTAGGAAAGTTTTACTCATGTATTTTGTAGATATTTTGTAGTTTTACTCATGTATTTTCGTATTTTTACTAAAGTATATTGTATTCATACTTTGGTATTTGGGTAAGCCATTAGTTCAACATATCTGATAAACTTTATTGTTTACTTTCATTATGAAGTTCATTTCAAGGCGGCAGACTTTTGTCAAATGATTTTTTTTAATTTTCAGAGAGTAGGCGTGATTTGGAGTTTTAGATCAATTGAAACATTCATGACTTTGGGTTCAGACCCTGTATTGTACTTGGTAAGTTTTAATTCGTAAGACAGTGGGTCTGACTTGGTATTAACAGAGGAGATAAATTGGGATATACTGGAGATAAACTGAAGCATTCGTAACCTTGGATGTAGCCACTATATTTGTCTTAGCATTCAATTTTTATTGTAAGGTAATGGATATGGGTTCCGGTTTTTATTGTGTTGTTAACTGGGATTTGGGAAGGACAAATATTTAGTATCTCTGCCAAAAGATGATATTAAATAACACCAAGAAGTACTGAAGGTCAATTATAGTTTGTATGTTGTTTAGATAAGATCCAGTTGCCTTGGCACAGCCCCCATTGGGTTAAAGTAATAGTGCATAACTTAAAGTCTGCCTCTTTGCTCTCTATGTCTGCTGGTTACCTCATACCTGGTAGACTTACCCCTCACCTACATGCTCCTTACACCAGCCTATGTCAGGATCCTCCTCATCAATAAGTCCTTGACGTATCTGTGGGTATCTTTTTATAATCTTGTTGAGATTACAACAAGCTAGCCAGCCTTGTAACAATGTCTAAATGTTATGTCAGTGGTCTTGTGAGACTCAAATTAGCTCATTAGCTCAAATTAGCGTATTTTCCACAACTCTGCTCTGGAGAGCCTGTAGTTGAATAGTGTGTCATCTCTGTCCTGGTATCTGTGGCAAAAGAGTTTCATAAGTCTTCAGGGAAACACATAATAAGCTATGGAAAAGGGTATATCTCTGGCATCTCTAGGGAGTGGTTGTAGTGGGGGTATTCTTAGGATGATATTCTCTGTGCAGCCCTTCAGCCAGCAGTTACCCTATGCTAGGGTCCACCTAATCTGACATGCTTCCAGCAGTTACCCTATGCTAGGGTACACCTAATCTGACATGCTTCCAATCTGATGAACCCAAAATATGGTGCAAGTTCCATCTGGTTGAGAAGAGTTCTGCGACTTTTTGCAGCTGTTTGGGTGTGTGAGATAGTTTAATGGCCTCTACATCATACTCAGCATTTATGTTAGCCAGAATTTCCTTAATAAAGATTTGGTTCTAGATCCCGTTAACAGCCAAAGTCATATTGGGACAGGCCCTCAGCGTGGTCACTTGTGGGAGTTGAACCCACACAAAGGTGACAGCCTTTGATTAGCCAAACCGGCTAACCCACTAGGACATTAAGGACCTTAATTTCCATAAGGTGGTGGACAATGTTGTGGGACACTCTAAAAGCATAGGAAAAGCCCCTGTAACTATCCTCTGTGGCTAGGTGTCTGAGATTGATAGTCTGCATCCCTTTTTGATGGGCTGTCTGCAAAATGTTTTCCCCTTGGCTGGCGGGGCCCAATTCTGTGTAGCAGCTTTCTGAGCAGGACTGGATCATCCACAAAGAACTCAACTGGATCAACTAAAAGAAGGCAGATCGTCCCTCACTAGTTCAGCCATGTGGCGGTCATACATGGTGAATATTGGTCTTCTGATCAGCCAGGGTTTGACCCACGTCTCTGTTCCACAAAATCTTAGTCCATGTTTTAATTATATGATCTAATCCCTGTGTTCTAGTTTGAGTGATTAAATGAAGGGCTATACCCTAGGAATGCAGACCATAAGAATAATTGACAGTCTTGAGGTTACTGGAGGGCCTACAGGGTCCTTGGCATACACTAACAGAACATTCTCGAGTTGTTGCAAAATAAGCTAGGCTGCATTTATTGAAATAAGCAGCCTCTGTTCCACAAAATCTTAGTCCATTGAATTATATGATATAATCCCTTTGCTCTAGTTTGAGTGATCAAATGAAGTGCTATATACCCTAGGAATGCAGGCCATAAGAATAATTGACGGTCTTGAGGTTACTGGAGGGCGTACAGGGTCCTTGGCATTCCAGATCACAAGCAGGTGGTACTCACTACTCATGGGGCCCATTATTTGTTCTCATGTGTAAACATAAGTGGCTATAATCTGTGAACAATCCAATTCAAAGCCATAAGTGGATGTTTTGCTGTAAGACGTACATGTGTGTTTGCTTATGGTCTTTTGTATGCAGTGTATTGACATATAAGTCACATGTGGGGTCATGAGCAGCTCATCATTCACGTTTGTACATGCCTGCGAGGTAAAAGGGGTGAATGTTAATCAAGTAGTCATAAGTTTTGTAAGCAGGGACAAGGCGCTAGTGCATGACTTGAAGCATGTCCATATGTTGGTTGTCAGTGGGAGCTCTGCGACACATTCGCCAGATGTGATGGCTTTTTGAAAAGCGTAAACATTGTATCATGGACAAAAGTGACAGGCTGTGTGCTTACCTGCATGACTCGTCAAGTACGTGTTTTTGGGTAGTGTATATTAGTGAATTAGTTTGGGTTGTATCAGGAACTTTATACAGAGGTTATCTGGGTTTAACTTGCTTTCAACACATTGTAGGTTATTTCATGGCCGGTAGTTTTAAGGGCACAGGAAACCAGTACATATTAGATGGTCGATTTTGCATTGTAAACTGCTAGGCACAGGAAAGACACTGCCAACTTTCCCACATTAGTTCGAGTCCGGATGTAGAGCCAACAGCCTCAGAGGAGAAAGGCAATTAAGTGTGTTACCCATTACACCACCGGACCCTCCCCCATAAACTCATAGGAATAATTAGAAATATATCAACAGGAATGAAAAGGTTTTTTTCACCTCAAAGGAATGGTCAGAAGGTGAAATCTGACAGTGAAAGAATCACAATAGTTTCTGTAAGCTACTTGCAAACCTGTAGTAGCAGTTATTCCTATGGTCTGCATTCCTATGGTCGACATATTAAACATAAATGAAATTTGTTCAGTAATTCCTTAAACTCGCTGTGATAAAGTCACATTTACTAGTTTAAGGTTACCATAAAGTGGACATCTTCCTGCAGCCCAAGTGCATCCATATTTCAAATATAAAAGGAATCCATTACGTAGTTTTGGAGTATTAGCCATGAGAATGGTAACCTTAATTTCCCTATGATAAAGGTATCTTTGCGACATTACTGTCAACATAAAGTAGACGTTTTCATTCAGCCCAATAAAACCTACATGCTAAATACAGAAGAAATATGAATGTTTTGTGGAATATTAGCTAATGGAGCAGGAATTGTAAGTTGCTATAATTGTCAGAGATTGGAGGTTCAGGCAAAGTGAACATCTTTGTGTGACTTGGGACGTATGAACACCCCATAGTCATTATATCTGCAGTCGAAAATTGGTGAGATACTAGGATTTAGGTTAGTTGTGCTGCTACTACGGCCATAGGAATTTCCTTGTCTATGTGTGACTCAAATTAAAAGGTATCAACATTTTCTTATGAAACTTGGTATGTATGTTAAGGTTGAAAGGATCCCTACTTTAAGATAACCTCAACTCCCTATAATAAAGAACTTCAAGTTTAGAAATGGACCTTTGGCCACTTAAAGCCCTCTAGGCCACAACATATAAGGTTCATCCAGCTAAACATTTACCTGAGAACACAATCATATGTCCTTTTAATACATGTCAAAAATCAAAACTTTAAGTTGAGGACAAAGCTGTGTTTGAGGCACGTAAAGACCCCATTGTACATTTCTCACATATTTTGTCCTGTAACTTGGAAATGGCAACTCTAACAAGCCTCAAACTGTGTTATATATATGCCCCTTTCACACTACAGGCGGTCATCCTACGGTTAGAAGTTTTTCTCTGCGGCGGAACCGCCCCCATGTCGCCCCATTTCATCCGAGTTATTCACACTACAGGTGGATGGCCACTGACTGAACACAGTTTTTAACCGTTAATAACAGTAGAATGACAGTACTACAAACATTGGTCACCAAGAAACAACCTCCATTAACCTTAACTCACCTTCAGCAAAACGACCAATACCTTAACTCTCCTTATGTCACCGTATTACACCGAAAGATGACCGAATCACAACCTTATGTACACTGTAGACCTCACCTTCGGTTACCATAGTAGGAAATTCATATGCGCAGTATCGTCTGCGAATGCTCACAGTACCAAAATCAGAGGTGGAAATTTTAAAGACCTTAAAACTTTCATAGGACTTGCAAGGTAATGGATGGTTCGCCACTGACTTGCAAGGTTGTCTACCGATGTCAGACAGTGATCCAAGGACAGGGACATTTCCCCAAACATGGCCTCCTGTGGGTGATACCGCCTGTAGTGTGAAAGGGGTATGATATTGCTTCTATATGCACCCCTTTTTGTGTAAAATTTTGAGGTCTGGTTTTAATTTTAAGGTTAAGTTAAGGTCCTTAAAATGCCCACATAGACCTAATATATGGACTATTTGCCACTTTTCAGTAATATAACTCAAACTATTTGGTTATCTAGCTGAGATCTAACTTGGAAAAAAAACTAATATGTTAATACATGTGCCAAAAACCAAGGCTTTGACATTTAACCTGTGCCTGAGGCATGTTTTTGCCTGTTTTGCCCTGTAATTTGGAAATGGTTATTTTGACCAGCCTCTAACTGTATAAGTATAACTTCTTTTAGTTTTAATTTAAAGTCACCTTAAAGACTCTAAAAATCCCCACAGGAATCGATCAATTTTGGGAACTTTTTGTTTAACCTTTGACCTTGCCGTAGTGACCTTGACTTTGAAAATCTTGTACAGAGTATATCTCGGAAACTGAAAGGTGTAGAAAGTTGATACCTGGTAGGGACATTGGTCAGGCGTGTAAGAGTGCAATGTCAGGGTGTGATTTTGATTTGTCCTTACTGTAGTGACCTTGACCTTTAACATCATGTGTAGGCTGTATCTTGGAAAATGTATAAGGTGTAGGAAGTTTATACTTGGTAGTGACATGGCTGGGGGTGTAAGTATGCAGCATCATAGTGTAACCCTGATTTAACCTTTGACCTTGCTGTAGTGAATTTGACCTTTAATATCCTGTCCACCCATATCTCAGAAACTGTAATTCTAATTCTAATAGCACTTTTATAGTGCTTAATCTCTGTCAAAAAGACAGACTCTAAGGTGCATCACACAAAAACATTGTACAATATTCATAAACCAGAGACATTGCAGGGGTCAGCACCGCAGAGAAAGCAGGAGGAGATTGGAAATTTAGGGTGGATATGCTTTTCCAAAGAGGTATAACTTCAGCTTTGACCTGAAGGAGGCAAGTGAGTTTGCAGAACGGACCTCGTCAGGAAGGTCATTCCAAATCATAGGTGCGTCATGCGCAAAACTGAGTCCAAAATGCTTTCAAGACTTGAAAACTGAAGCAAAGTGGGGAACCTCAAGAAACATGCCATCAGATTGACTTCGATGAGTGTTATATGCACTATGTCTGGGCATGAGAAAGGGTTCAAAGTATTTGGGGTTACCACTCTGTAGGAACTTATAAACAAACACGGCAGTCTTAAAGATAGAACGGTACTCAATCAGCAACCAATGTAGTGCTTTTCTAACTGGAGTGATGTGTGAATACTTTGTGGTGTTGGCAACAATTCTGGCAAGACTGTTCTGAACACATTGTAGTTCATGCAGATCCAGAGCTGAGAGACATCTGAACAGAGAGTTACAGTAATCAAGACGACTTCCGACCAGAGCATTAGCAGCCATAAGGGCAAAACAAGCCTTGCAGACTTTCATAACATGGCAAGAGAATGACAAATCTGAATCGAACCAGACACCAAGGTTCCTAACTGCATCTACTGGTGATATAAGATTACTGAGTATGTTGACTGGGAAGGAGTGATTAAGTTTTTCATGCTGAGACTTAGAGCCAAACACAATGAATTCGGTCTTATCAGGATTTACCTTAAGCTTATTTGTAGAGAGCCATCTCTTAACGTCTTCTAGGCAACGTGACAGTTTATCAAGGGCTGAGGCAACATTTTTATGTGTGAGATGCACATACAATTGTGTGTCATCAGCATAGAACTGGAAACTAATACCAGGATGATTCTGTAAGACTTTACTTAGCGGAGTAGTATAAAGTGAAAAAAGGATTGGCCCCAGGACAGAGCCTTGAGGCACACCATACAATGACTTTTTGGCATCTGATAAAATTGACCCTATCTTAATGCACTGTACACGGTCTGAGAGATAAGACTTGAACCAATCGAGGACAACCCCGCTGATACCGAACCAGGAGCTGAGAGAATCAAGAAGCGTATCATGATCAATAGTATCAAATGCTGCTGATTGATCCAAGAGAACGACAGCAGTAGCCTCACCTTTAGCAAAAGCCAGATCAACATCATGAACATCAACTGTAAGGTGTAGGATGTTGTGAGATGTAGATACACAACATCATGGAGTGAACTGGATTTGACGTTTGACCTTGCTGTAGTTACCTTGACCTTTAAAATCTTACCCAGGCTGTATTTTGTAAACCATAAGCTGTAGGAAGTGGATACTTGGTAGGGATATTGGTTAAGGAGTGTAGGCGTGCAACATCATGGTGTGACCTTGATTTGACCTTTGATCTTGTCTTAGTGACCTTGAACTTTAAATCTTGTCTGGACCAGATTTCAGAAACTTTTAGAAGTAAGAAGTTGGGGACTGTAGGTATGCTACACCATGATGTGACCTATAACCTTGGCTCTGCAAACTGTGCTATTTCCATTGACAGCTATACTTCAAAAATATATTTTACAGCATCATAATTTTCAGTTTACTGATTAATGCTGTCATCTTCCTATTGAATTGTCTTGTTTTAATACTACATAACTTTACATACATTTTCTCTATCTTAAATTTATTAAAATTTATTTGAACCTTTACATAACTGATACTGTTGCTCTGAAAGTCTCCTGATCTTTGTACTCTATCACTTCTTTATCTCTTTATCTTAAAAACTATTTCCCCAGGCTGTGGGATATGGGCATCTCCCATGCTATTTTATAGAAAACATTAGTTATTTTTATATGTACCAAATAGTGAGGGTTAAAGCGGACATTTAACCAGTGAATCGGGCCCAGAAACACCTAATCTGGGTGACTTGTTTCTACACTTTTTACATAGTTTGGCCTGTTATTTGTAGAATTTATTTATTTATTTGGGGTTTAACGTCGCTTTCAACACTGTACAGGTCATATCACGATGGGTAGTTGGAAGGGCAGAGGAAACCAGTACATAGAGTTCGCTAGGGTTGTGTACTGTAAACTGCCGACCAACGGCAAGCAACTACCAGCTTTCCCACTTGAGCCTGTGTGGGGATCGAACCCCGGCCTCAGAGGTGGGAGGCGAGAGTGTTACCACTCTGCCACCGTGGCCCCTATTATTTGTAGAAGCATCAGTCTGTATTACATATAACTTATACATGTGATCTTTGTGGAACATTTGGCATCTGCAGCTTTTAGGTTTGTACATTTTCGGAAATATCAGCATTTTAAAGCTCTCTAGCTCTCAATCTTTGTTGTTTTTGTAGCTCATTTCTCATCTGGAAATATCTGAATATGTTCTTTTTACATGTGCCAAAAATCAAGGTTTTCAGTTGACTTTCAACCTGTGTATGAGGCTCATAAAAACCTTGCAAACTTTTCTCTTATAACTTGGATATTGAAAGTCTGATGTACCTCAACTTGCACTCAATATAACCTCTTCATGTGCTATTTGTAACAATTCCAAATATCAAGGCTTTAAATTGACATTTATATTTTTTTTTGCCTATAGTTCTCAGATATTTTTTTATGCTCCTTGGAAATATAAATTTTATTCAGCACCTTAATTTCTCACTGACATTGAGGCCCTTGCCACTTTAAAATTTTAATGGTATTAATGTTAAAACGTTAAACTTAAAAATTGGAGTTTTATATTCCTATTTTAACCTTTTAAAATCAAGCTTGTTACTTTATTTATTTATTTATTTATTTGGGGTTTTACGTCGCTTTCAACACTGTACAGGTCATATCACGACGGGTAGTTGGAAGGGCAGAGGAAACCAGTACATAGAGTTCGCTAGGGTTGTGTACTGTAAACTGCCGACCAACGGCAAGCAACTACCAGCTTTCCCACTTGAGCCTGTGTGGGGATCGAACCCCGGCCTCAGAGGTGGGAGGCGAGAGTGTTACCACTCTGCCACTGTGGCCCCATCAAGCTTGTTACACATATAAAAGTAGGCAAAAGGAACATTGGTATTTTCTGTTGTGGTTTTTCAATTTATCAGTGAATTTTCACTTCAGTGTATCAATGTGTATAGCTATTCAAATATTTGTGTGTAGTTCATCATACCTCTTAGATTGAAATGGGAGGCCACGGGTGGTGCAGTGGTAACACACTTGCCTCTCACCTCTGAGGCCTGTGGTTCAAACCCCTGACCATGCGTGGGAAAGTTGGTAGTTGCTTACTGATGGCCAGCACTTTACAGTACAGAACCAATTTATGTACTGGTTTCCTCTGCCCGTAAAACTACCATTCATGATGTAGCACTAAGTTATAGTACAGAAACGAAATTCCAAGATGGCAGCCATGTTCGAAAGCAATCTAGCCTAGGTGACCTACTACCCTGTTAAATTTCAAATTGATCATCAGATGCGTCTTCAAGTTAGAGTCTGGAAATGAAATTTCAAGATGGTGGCCATCTTGTTTTTCCAAATGGTACCAATTTCGAAAGCAACCTAACCTAGGTGATGCCCTACCAATCTGATAAGTATCAATTCAATCGGTTGAAGTGTGTTCGAGTTAGAGTCTGGTGTAGCACCAGATAATGTATCCCCCACAAAGTGTGTGGGGATACAAAATATGGCAAGGGGGCTGCCACATTTTGTATCCCTTGCCGTATTCTGCAACCCCTTTGCCACATTTTGTATCCCCTAGTATTGTATAAGCTACCATAAGAATTTCCTTCTGTACATTATGGTTATGCAGTTAATAGCCCAATGTTTGTAATATAAATACAATTTTAGTTTTCACAACATTTTAAAGGGGAAAGTTTTCATATCAGGATGAAAATCTCATTAAATTTCACTCTTGGTGTATTTATAGGTGTTATCTGGATGAATTTTGCAGCCATTGCTAGGTTTTCAAAAAAGAGCTTTATGGGAAAAGTAGAAAAAAATGTATTCTATTTTCTTTGTATATGTAATGAATATGCAGCACATAAGTGAATTCAACATAATGTGAACTACGTATTAATTCCCCATCTGACCCCTGCAATGTCTCTGGCTTATGAATATTGAACAATATTTTTTTTGTTGTGATGCATTTTGAGTCTGTCTTTTGACAGGGATTGGGCTCTATAAAAGTGCTATTAGAATTAGAATTTACAAACTTTATTAGATATTTAATATTAAACATATTTTAAATATATATCCATCTTGTTACTTTTGTAAACCACATAAAATGCATTAATGCTACAAAACCTGTGTATTTAATTTTAGAATGTTATTGCAGAAAGTTATTCCTGTGTAAAAATGTAACATCAGACTAAGTAAATGCAAGTCATACAATACAAGTCTAAGATTTAAAATGACTAAGCTTTTCTAAAGTATTTGATCATATTTACCATCTATGTTCAGCTCAACACTGGCTGACGAGAGGCCATAAGGCTTAATTCTAGTCAACTTATTAAATTGTGAATAAATCAACATGGCTTCCCATTGAGACTGAAGGGGCCCAGCAGCATAAGGTACGAGTAAATCCAATTAACTAATCACTAATCATCATTGGCCGAATACCCCTATGCCCGTGTCATTAGGAAGCCATTATTTTTACTTGCATACTTTGATTACAGGTAGAATTCAGTGGATTGCATTTAATCTTTGTTGGCCTGATGGGTCAGTTTTGGGCATAACAATACCAGATACTGTTAGACCTTACATGTATTTTGTTTACCTCTAATCTTGTATATTGTCTTCCCAATTGTTGGTAAAATATTGTAAATAATATGGAGTGAGTATACAATTCACATAATCCCCTATTGTTGGGATACAAAATATGGCAGCCACATCTGTATCTCCTGG
Source organism: Sabellastarte sp. h YS-2021 (assembly GCA_964017235.1). Lineage (NCBI taxonomy): Eukaryota > Metazoa > Annelida > Polychaeta > Sabellida > Sabellidae > Sabellastarte > Sabellastarte sp. h YS-2021. Next base: position 17,399,165 of record OZ024933.1, read on the forward strand.
AAGATCAAAGAGGGGATACAGAATATGGCAGGCATACAAACTATGGCATTACACCGGAAACCAAAATGTTCACGTAGTGAGGCACATTAGACACATTAATCTAATAGGTGGGTTGCATGTAACAAGAGCTAAAAGTTTGCAATTTGAGGATCACCACAAAAATCAAATGGACTTGAGGCTATCACTTTTAAATCTTCCTGCCAGATTTGATTACTGCAGTTGCAAAAGTTTTCCCAAAATTGCTAAGCAAGCCCTTTAAAAATTGCGATTTAGATCATTTGACCTTGTGAAAGGCACATGGTAACACTTTTTTCGAAGTTTATATACCTTACAAATATGAATGAAAAATGTCCACTAGTTAGATCTTTCATTATGACACAAACAAACCAGCTAATAAATAGTAACCACTTGTGTCTTAATTTTCAGAAAAATGTCTTGGTAGCCAGCTGAGCAAGCTACAAGAACTATAGAGTGAAGAAATTAGTCACACAAGTGTGTTTTACAAAAACCTTACAGAAAACAAGGCTGAAGTCAAACTGTGAGCCCGAAATAAGATTACGAAGGTAAAGTTTAATTTTATTGCGCTACAATGTACTTACCTATTGAAACAGAGTGCTATTCCGTTGTTGACCGGAAGAGCTACCAACGGGCTGAAAGTTGGAGACTTTCCCGGCCGAATGCGGGGAGCGGGGTCCCCGGAGCCGGCTCACTCCACCGGAAGCACCGGTGTTGAGATGACCGGTTATGTGACGACTGCGCAGCAGATCACGTGATTCTTCCTTCTTTCCGTTGGTAGCCATCTTGTTAGAAGGCTTTATTTTAAGCTCTCACTTTGTGACAGTTTTTCATTCAATTATCAGAGGATTTATCCTCTAAGTTAATGTTTATTTGTCTCACCGTTGTGCATAGACACTGTTGATATATATTTGTGAGACTTTTCAGTGTTACTTCTGTGACATTTTTAACTTTACTATGGTAGGCACTCCTCCTTATCAGAAGAGAGGGAAATGTGGGCACTGGATGCCCTCATTTGACAAACACCTGAGGTGTTATAGTTGCAGGATGCACTGCAAAGGGGAAGACCCCTGTGCCTCAGGTGCCCCTCTGGAGGCGTGTTCATCTTGTTCCTCCCTTACGGAGGTCGAATGGAATCATTTGAGAACTGTTTTCCAGGAAAGAAGTGCTAAGCGTGCGGCCAAAAATCAACCGGCCGACCTAGAACCGGACAACAGTGTAGACGAGCCGGACACCGGTGAAATTGATGATTCCATATTGGATCTCAACACAGATGAAGTACAACATACACCGGCCGGTGCTGCCAGTTATACTTCTCCGACCGAAGTGTCAGCTCCCACCGGCCTGTCTCCACTCCAGCCGGCTACGACCTCAAGTGGATTTTCTTTCCTTCAACCTTCTATTCCACCGCCAAGGTCCGCGGCTTTTCACACAGTGCCAACTTCATCTTCCTCAGCAGTCTTTTTCAAGACTCTGGCACCAGTGAATCAGGATCCAATGTTTGCCACAGCTCCGGATCCGCGGAGGCTCGTCCCTCCACCTACTCCATGCACTCAAATGCTCAAGGCACATTTTGAACAGCAAAATATGCAGATGATGGAGAACCTCTCACAACAAAATCAAAAACAAATCCAAGACTTATCATCTCAACTCCAGTCCGGATTGCAACAGTTCCTAGCTTCCTCAATGGAACAAATGTTTAAGAAGTTCTCACCACCAACTGATAACCAAGCATCAAAAGCAACATCACAGGCCCATCCCAGTCAGGTCGTCGATGCTCCACAACAGCCTATACCACCGGTTCAGTCACCTCCACCGGAACCAATGGATACCTCCATTCCACAGGCTGCATCTACCATCAAAAAGGGATTAAAAGGGGTCAAGGGCTCTTCTACTATCGCCTCATCCACCATAAAAGCGGTAGTATCTCCAACACCTCCTCCTCTTATCCAGCCTCAAACTCAATCCGAGTCCCCCCTCCAAAGACTTGAGAAGGGAGACTATGGTGTAACTGGAGACTCGTCATACTCGTCATCATCCCAACTAGATGACTCAGAACCCGAGAATCTAGCCCCTCCACCCAAAGCGGATTTCCACGCTTTCATAGACCGAGTCAGACAGTACCTCGGCATTGACGACCCTGCCAAGGCAGAGGACTACAAACTGGGATCAGGACTCGGCAGGGATCCCAACACGTTCCGTATGGAACAGTCCTCACGTCCGCCTTCACTCAAACTCCCTCTTATGGACGACATTGCAAAACTTTTGCAAAACCAGGACTCAGTAATCAAACCTAGTACCTCATCTTCTACTTCCCTGGATATCGGTCAATTCGTCCCAAATCCACCAAACAGAGGCAACTGGTACCCGGTGGCAGGAGAGAATTTTGAGCAAAAACCACAAGTGGTTCCCCAATCATTCTCAAACATTGCTAGACCTGGGTATAAAGGCCTACCCCCAGCCTCTATTAACCAAAGAGAACTGGTCAAGTTGGAATACATGGTCAGAGAATGCATTGCGACCTCCAACTTCCTCTCCACCCTTTCTACAGCCAGTGAGTCGACCTTAAACAACCTAAGAGCTGCAAGGGATCAGAGGGAAAAGATATTTGGCCTACTGGCATCAGAACCAGACCCAAGGACCAGAGACCAGCATCTCCAACAATTACTCAATACCACAATAGAGGATATCCCACAAATGCAATTCATGCTGGATATCAGCAGAAGCACGGCAGTTGCTTACCAGCACTTACTGGAAAAGTTCCTACACATTTTAACCAACCTAGTACTCATGCGCCGAGACGCATACCTCAAAAACGTCCACAATAGTCTAGACGCCTATCGTCTCAAAAACCTGCGGGCAGCTCCCATCTCTGGCCAAGACCTATTTGAACGCTCCTTAATGCAGGACTACGAACAACATCTAATAGGCTTGGGAGTCAAAGCAGGAAATCAACAAAGCTCCAGGTTTCACCCTTATGGAGAAGGCAAAAGGAAACCTAGAGGCAGAGGAAGGGGAGCTTATCACCAAGGGGGATATTATTCAGCTCCTCCCCCTCAATACATCATGCCTCCTCAGTTCTACCCACAGCAACAGAGGGGTAGTTTTCGTGGCGGCCACAGAGGCAGGGGAAATCGTAGAGGCAGGGGCAAAAGCTCCGGCAATAACCAAAACCAACAACAACAACCCCCTCAACAATGACACTCTTCAATCTCCTCCCCCCCTCAATCCTGGACAACCTCTTTCAACCCATTCCGGGCATCCCTGGGAAAACAATTCATATGAACCACAAAAACAGTTTCCCCTCAACAATCCCTACACAGAGAGGGCAAAGACTCTGGATACAAAGTCCCTACCAGAGAGGGCAAAGACTCTGAGTTCGTCAACCCCTCAGGAGGGGGTAAAGACTCCTTGTATACAACTAGTCAAGGTTCCTGTATCTATCCAAGAAAACGTAAAAGACCTCCCAGTGAGAGGCAGGCTAAAGTGGTTCATAAACGAATGGGAAAAACAAGGTGCTCATCCTTTCCACTTAGACCTCCTCAGACTAGGCTATCGCCTACCCTTCAGAGAACACCCAAGGTTGTCCAGGACACCATGCATCATCAGCAGCTACAGCGACGTCGACAAAAACAATGCCTTATCGACTTCTATTCAAAGCCTTCTCGCAAAAAACGCTATAGAGAAGGTAAACAGGGAAGACAGTCTCGGATTCTACAGCCGACTCTTCCTAGTTCCCAAACCAGGAAACCGGTGGAGACCCGTGATAGACCTCAGTTCTCCAAATCAGTTTCTCACGGTCTCAAAATTCAAAATGGAAACCCCAGAATCCATTCGCGCATCACTGAGGCAAGGGGAATGGGTTACCTCTATAGACCTCTCGGATGTCTACCTTCATCTTCCCATCCATCCACAATCAAGGAAATTCCTGAGGTTCCACCACCAAGGAAATTCTTACCAATTCACCAGCTTACCGTTCGGGCTAGCCACAGCCCCACTGGTGTTCACGTCCCTGGTAAAGGAGGTCAAACTATTGGCACTAAAACAAGACATCCGGTTGCACCAATACCTGGACGACTGGCTGATCAGAGCACCTTCCCAGACAGAATCAGGAACATACCGCCAACCTCCTTTCCCTGATCCAATCACTGGGCTTCATAGTAAATCGCCAGAAGTCGGAACTGGTACCCCAACAGAGGTTCAAATTCATAGGGTACCATTTTTCATTAGATCAGGGTCTTGTCAGGCCCACGCAAGATAGATGGGCCAAAATTCAGAACTCCTTCAACAGGATCTTAAAGAAGTCTGTTATCAATGTAAGGACTCTTATGTCCATCATTGGATTACTAGCATCCGCAGAGAAGACAGTAAGACTGGGCAGGATCCATACGAGACCTTTTCAATGGCATCTAAAGACTCATTGGAAATTCCCAATGCCTCTGAATTCTCCCATTCCCTGGACTCAGACAATGAAACAACACGCGGAATGGTGGTTAGACCCACAACACGTATTAAGCGGAGAATTCTTACACCCCAGGGACCACGACGTTCTGATCTTTACAGACGCATCAAACGCAGGCTTGGGCGCACACTTAGATCACGCCTCCGCAGGCGGCCTATGGTCTCACACAGAGCAACAGCTCCACATAAACGTGCTGGAATTAAAAGCTGTCATCCTAGCCCTCAAACACTTCTCAGATCAGTGCACCAAGAAACAGGTGTTGGTGGCCTCAGACAACACAACAGTAGTAGCCCACATAAACAAACAAGGAGGGACCCACTCGCCAGAACTCTGTGCTCTCATGTGGCAACTCCTCACATGGTGCAACAAACATCAGATCTTACTCAGAGCGCGACACGTGCCGGGGTCACTCAATGTCATTGCGGATGGCCTCTCCAGGAGAAACCAAATCCAGCACACAGAATGGTCTCTTTCCCCCCAGATCTTCAAACAAATTGCGCAACTCTGGGAACACCCACAAATAGACCTGTTTGCCACCAGGCTAAACACAAAACTTCCAGCTTACGTTTCTCCCATCCCAGACCCTCAAGCATGGGCAGTGGATGCACTGAACATCTCCTGGAAGAACATAATCGGGTACGCTTTCCCTCCAACAGCTCTGCTACCCAGGGTGGTCCAAAAATTACTCTCCCAGTCATGCCGACTCATTCTCATAGCCCCGGGCTGGCCAACAAAACCGTGGTTTTGGGACCTGGTGGAACTGTCACTCGATCACCCAAGACAACTCCCACCAATCCGATCACTGCTCAAACAACCACTGAACAACCAATTCCACGCTCACCCGGAATCCCTCAACCTTCATGTTTGGTTTCTAGGAGTACAATCCTCCAGAACCAGGGCTTCACTGCAGAAGTGGCAGATAGAATTGCTGCACCTCAAAGACTCTCTACTAGAGCCATCTATGCATCAAAATGGGCAGTTTTTCAAAGATGGTGCGCCCACAAACAGGTGGACTTCAGGGCTCCCTCTATAAAGGATATTTGTAATTTTATGTGTTTCCTCTTCAATGAGAAAAATAGACGCCCTTCCACCATTGAGGGATACAGGATGGCAATCGCAGACACATTGGGAAATACTCCCTTAGACATCAGCAATAATCCCGAGATTGCCAGACTCATTGCCAGCTTCCATAGGGATAAACCTAAGGCCTCCAGAAGCATTCCCACTTGGAACCTCTCCTTAGTTCTCCACCAACTCAAACAGCCTCCCTTTGAACCTCTGGAGGAGGCTTCCCTTAAATACGCCACGTGGAAGACAGTTTTCCTACTAGCCTTAGCTTCTGGTAAAAGACGTAGTGAAATCCACGCCTGGACCATGGACGGTCTTCTCTGCCTAGGCGACTGGGACCAAATCCAACTCATCCCCTCTCCCGCCTTCATTGCTAAGAACCAACTAGCAAGAGAAGGGACCCAGACAATCTCTCCAGTGGTTATCCCCGCTCTCAAAACTACCCAAGATGACAGAGATACTGACATTTTACTCTGCCCCGTTAGGGCCCTCTCAATCTATCTCAAACTTACTGCCGAACTGAGACAGGATAAAACCTTGTTATTTATTTCTTACACACAGGGCCATTCCAAGGACATTCTATGCTCCACCATATCTTCTTGGATCAAAAACACTGTCAAGTTTTGTTACTCAAAAGCGGGGGACACCGACATGGACTCTTTAGGGGTTAGGGCCCATGACGTCAGAGCATTCGCGGCTTCCAAAGCCTTTTACGGGGGTGTCTCAATGGACCAGATTCTCCAAGCTTGCCATTGGAAATTTCATAACACATTCACTTCATTCTACCTAAAGGACCTCTCGGGTCAGAACCAGAAGGATCTCTCTTATCATTTAGGATCCTTTGTGGCTGCACAACGAGTGATGCCTCCCTCCTAGCTGACCAAGCACATCTACAAAAGAAGAAGGGGGGGGGACATCCGACGACACATCCAGCAGATGGGGCCGGTCAGAACCCTGACCGCATAGAACGTGACTTCTCGTCACAAAAGGTAAATTATATTTTTTACTGAGGTGTTCTCTTTCCTAATTTTACATGGAATTCTCCTTCCATTTTATCTCATGGAATCATTGTTAATTTTTCATTAACATCCATTCCACCTTATTTCCTCCAATCTAATTATTGTCTTTGTACACTCTTGCAGCCACCATGGAGCGCCTCCTGACGGGACTACAGTTCTGGTCTCCTCCACCACTTAGCCCTCTCCCCGGGTATCCAGAAGAGTAACCCCAAGATCGGGCCCGCAACATACCGGCACGGATGCTCGGGTCGGGTCTCCTTCCTTCACCACTCAAGGCTCTTCCACCGGAACCCAGTCAGTGAGCTGTCTTCCCCCCATCCAAGATGTTGGAATTCAGCACTCTGTTTTAATAGGTAAGTACATTGTAGCGCAATAAAATTGAAAATTTTATTTTAAATGTAGCTTTTATAAGCTACAATACTTACCTATTGAAACAGATAGAGGCCCTCCCGGTCCGTCCCCGCTTACAGACACCTCACCTTTGGGGATGGTTCCAACGAAAAGAAGAAAGAATCACGTGATCTCCTGCGCAGTCGTCACATAACCGGTCATCTCAACACCGGTGCTTCCGGTGGAGTGAGCCGGCTCCGGGGACCCCGCTCCCCGCATTCGGCCGGGAAAGTCTCCAACTTTCAGCCCGTTGGTAGCTCTTCCGGTCAACAACGGAATAGCACTCTGTTTCAATAGGTAACTATTGTAGCTTATAAAAGCTACATTTAAAATAAAATTTTCAAGTTTACATCAATCTTCTTGACGTGGTCTCCTTGGGAACAGGTGTCCCGTGAAATTTGTTACTTCGCGCGCGCATGCGCACAAGGGTAGAAGAGCCTTTTAGGCAACTTATTTAACGGTAACTAAATCGTATACGATTTCTATGGTAACTAATTTCACGGGACACAGGCCATCAGTAACTAATTCCAACAGACAACCAGAAAAAAGTTTTTGAAAACAAAAACAAAGCATCCCAGTAAATTAAAAACAGCATCAGAGATTCCAGTACCCCACAGCACAGGGAAATAGCATTGAACATCACGATATAAAAAAGATGAAACAGTATCAAAGTCAGTAGACCTTTAGACTAGACAGTGCAAGTGCATGAGGTAATGACATGTAAGACAGCATTCATCTTAAGGATAAGGATTCTGATTTTCGGAAAATGTGGGAACCAATGATTGAGTGGCCACCACTGCCCCCTTTTTGACATGATTATTTCTGTTGAATGCCATATATACTCACTAGATTACTATTTTATTCACTATGAAAAGATTACTTGTAGACTGCGTCTTGTACTGTTGTATATTGCATATTTCTGCTACGTCAAACTCAAATATGGTAAAAAAGATTTAAAAAAACATGCAAGAGATTAATAAGACAGCATTAATAATTAAACTAAAAGTTACGAAGCTGTTACATTTCTTAAATGAAGTATAGCTGTCAAAGGAGATAAGTATAATTAATATCAGTTGGCTTATAACCAGTTGCAGCATCCAGAAATCCCCATATCTTTGTGATAGAAACGTCTCAAATATGGCAGCAGAAAACATTTTGGCAAAGCAAAAGTCAAACACTACACCAAAGTCACACCATAATATTGCACACTTATATATCCCAATCAATGACCCCATTAAGTTATCAAGTTTCTACACCTTATGATTTCCATGATATAGCCCAGACAAGATTTTAAAGGTCAAGATCACTACAACAAGGTGAAATCAAGGTCACAAAAATGCAGGCAGACCTACACACCCCAATGAATGTCTACAAAGTGTCGCCTTTCTACACCATACAGTTTCTGAGATATAGCCCCGACAAATTTTTTTTAAGTCAAGGTCACTATGGTTAGGTCAAAGGACAAGGACAAATCATGACATACACCTACATCTGCCAACAACTCTGTCTACCAAGTATCAACTTTCTACACCTTCTGTGTCGAGATATAGTCTGAACAGGATTCTAAAGGTTAAGGTCAGTATGGCAAGGTCAAATCAAAGTCACACCATAATGCTGCACATCTCCCCTCAACAAATCTCTAGACCAAGTATCAACTCTCTACACCTTGTGAACCAATGCAAATTGTATCCACCGAAAAGACTACTCATCAAAGCCAGTGAACCATCGTTTGACCTTGAAGGAGGGGCGCCAAGACCAAATCTGACCAAGTTACAAGATTCCCAGCCCATCATTTCCTATATAGGTTGGTTTCACATGCCAAACCTCTAGGACCAATAAGGGAGATATAGACACTTTTAAAATTCACTATGTGGGGCACTTTGGCACGCTGTGGATGACCTTGAATGAAGAGCTTCAAAGTCATTTGTCTGGAAGCTTGTAGAGAACATGTATATCTGTCATACATATCACCTATCAACAGATTCAACCTTCTGCTTATGAGAACCAGCCAGTATAAAAAGGCAGATAATTTTCTAAGAAATGCCCAGGGCGGCCATCTTGTTTTTCAGAATGAGGCTAATTTCAGTCCCAGAGAAGTTTACCTCCCAATAAGATATCCTGCAAATTTGGTGAAGCTAGCTGGTGTAGTTTTCAGCCGAGTGTTAACATCGAAAATTTCTCTATGCGCAGCAGCCGTAACATCGCCAGTGCTAACTCCAAGTATTCACTGGATGCATCTGGATACAATGAGCACTCGTATCAAGGAACACTTAACAGGAGACTTAAGTATCATTTGCCACATCAGATGACAACTAGACTTATGAGCCTGTCAGATTATAATTAAACCAGTAAACTAATATCTGCATCAGATTTTATACTGATTAAAATAGTATCGGCCCAAACCGAAAAGCCTGGGGAAATAGTTTAACACCACCAGACACAGAAGTAGTGAAACAGTACAAAGATTGGGAGACTTTCAGAGCAGTGTCAGTTATATAAAGTTCCAAATAATGTTTGAGAAAATAACATTTAAGAGAAAGAAAATGTATATTAAAGTATTAAAACAAAATAATTCAATAGCAAGATGACAGCATTAATCACCAAACTACAAATTAAGGTCCAAATTTATTGACTGAAGTATAGCGGTCAATGGATTAGTTTATTTGGGTTTTAACGTCGCTTTCAACACACTGTATAAGTCGTATCACAACAGATAGTTTTATGCACACAGGAAACCAGTACAGTTGGTCAAGGTTCTGTAATGTAAACTGCCGGCCGCCGGCCAGCACTAAGAAACTACTCCCTCTTAGAAAGACTCTCCATTGGCTGCCTATTGATTATTCTGTATTTAAGACTGCCATACTGGTGCACAAGTTCCTACAAAGCAGTTATCAAAAATATTTTGAACCTTATATTACACCTAGATATAGTGTGTACTATACATGTAAAAGGCAGGCAGATGGTGTGTTGCTCAAGGTTCCACACTTTGTCACCTCAGTATTTTAGTCTGGTAAGCATTTTGGCCTCAACTTTGCTTATGATGCTCCAAAGATTTGGAATGATTTGGCTGATAATGTGCATTTACCCACTTCTCTCCACTCATTCAAAGAAGTTCAAAACCTCTTTGCGAAAGCATGCCCGCCCTAATTTCTGCTTTTTCCTCGTCATTCTCTGTGGCGCTGGTCCCTGCAAAGTCTGGTAAATGGTTATGGATTTCTGCTTTTCTGTATTACGTGCCTGGAGTCTGTCTTTAGATGGAGATTAAGCGCTATTAAATTATTAGAATTAAAATTTGTCAGAGCAAAGGTTAAAGTCAAACCATGATGATTCACACCTACACCACCTAACTACTGTCCCTACCAAGTATCAACTTCCTTCACCTTACAGTTTATGAGATTTCACCCAGACAAGATTTTGAAGATCAAGGTCACTCTGACAAGGTCCATCCATGGCTGTATCATTACACTGCAAACCTACAACCGCAAACTAATGTAAAGTAGAATGATGTTGCACAACTACAGCCCCAACCATTGTCCCAATATCGACTTATTATACCTTATGATTTCTGAGATATAGTCCCGATAAGATGACTAAGGTAATGGTCACTACGCCCAGATCAAATCAAGGTCACACCATGGCACTGCTACATCTACATCTGGCATGGCCAAATTAAGGTTTAGATGTTTGGAATATTACCATGCATAAAGAAGTGGTAAGACATTCAATGAATGCTAATGTGTGGTCTTGGAGCAAAGTCTATGGCTCACTTGATGAAATTCCATCTGTTACAATGGGAAGTTGTAAAAGTAAAATTCTTAATGAATTCTAATATGACTTTAACAGTGCTTAATCTGCATCAAAAGACAGACCCAAAAGTCGAACAAGATTTTAGATGTCAAGGTCACGATGACAAGGTCAAATCAAGGTCACACCATGATGCTGCACACCTGATGATGAGCAAAGTCTATGGCTCACTTGATGAAATTCCATTGTCTTAATGAACATTTGTTCTGGGACTGTTCAAAAATTTAAAAATTTTGGGCATCCATTGTAGAGCTCTTGGAACCTTATATTAAACTGCATGATGTAATAGATAATAAGTCCGTGCTTCTGGGGACAAAATATGGTCAAAATAACATCCTGGTAAACCACATTATAAACATAATTAAAAATTATATATATGTCACTAAATGCAACAACAGAATACTTTGCCAGGTTGGAGCGTTGTCCAAAGTGAGAGAAGTATTTCATATAGAGCAAAATATATTATTACAATATAAAAAGGAAAGTAATCTGATAAACAATAAATGGAATCCTCTTCTTAATTTTTTTCAGGAATTTTTTAAAGATAATCTGTCCACATAAAGATAAAATGGAAATATAATACCCTTAAAATTTTCAAATGGCAAATTAGAAGTAAGAGAAAACTAGAATTGAGCCTCGGTAACTTGGCAAAAACCCACAGGCACAGACAGCACCACAACAGGATGGGGGGATGGGAGGGGAAAAGGGCAGGGTTTTTTTTTTTTTTTAGGGGTGTAAATAAACTGTTTCTCTTTTTTCTCCTCTCTTTTTTCATATATTAATAAAATCCAGCTTGGAAGGTCATAGAGGAATGTGTGAAGTACAATACCCTTTATTTATCAAGTTAACTCTGTATGCCAATGTACCCGCCATCTGTGTATGGCTGATTTTTGTAAGCTCCTGATGGGGGGTTGTCCACCCTCACCCCCCCAGGGTAAGGCAAAAACTTGTGCAAAAAGGGTGAATAAAAATGAATTATGCTGGGAAAAAAAAATTCTTAATGAATTCTAATATGACTTTAACAGTGCTTAATCTGCATCAAAAGACAGACCCAAAAGTCGAACAAGATTTTAAATGTCAAGGTCACGATGACAAGGTCAAATCAAGGTCACACCATGATGCTGCACACCTACAACCCCTAACCAATGTCCCTACCACGCATCAACTTCCTACACCTTACGGTTTCCGAGATATAGCCCGGACAAGATTTTAGAGGTCAAGGTCACTACAGCAAGGTCAAATCAACGTCAGACCATGACGTTGCACACCTACACCCCCCAACCAATGTCCCTACCAAGTATCAACTTCTTACACCTTACGGTTTCCGAGATATAGCCCGGACAAGATTTTATAGGTTAAGGTCACTACAGCAAGGTCAAAACACCTACACCCCCTAACCAATGTCCCTACCAAGTATCAACTTCCTACACCTTACGGTTTCCGAGATATAGCCCAGACAAGATTTATAAGTCAAGGTCACTACGGCAAGGTCAAATCAAGGTAAGACAATGACGTTGCACACCTACACCCCTATATCAATGTCCCTACCAAGTATCAATTTCCTACACCTTATGGTTTCTGAGATCCAGCCCACACATACTTTTTCCAGCCGCCCGCCCATCCAGACACCATGGGTGAAAATAATACTCAGACAGCCCTTACGGGTTGTGGGGTAAAAACCCTCAGAAATGTTCCTTCCAAGTATCAACTTTCCGAGATGTCGCCCAGACAAAATTCTAAAGCTAAAGGTCACTACAGCAAGGTCAAATCTAGGTGATAACATGATGTTGCACACCCACACCCCCAACCAATGTCAGTATTAAGTATCAACTTTCTACACCTTAGAGTTTCCAGATAGCGCCCGGACAAGATTTTCAATCTCAAGGTTACTATAGCAAGGTCAAATCACGGTCATACCATGACACTGCACACCTACACCCCCCTCAACCAATGTTCCTACCAAGTAACAACTTCCTACACCTTGCGGCTTCCGAGATACAGCCTGGACAAATTTCTTCCTGTGTGGTGAAAAGGTGTGCACCATTGTTTTTTCTTTCTTCTTCTTGGGGGTAATGTGGTTTGCTTGACCAAAGAATAACTTACTGCTTTCTGCTTGATTTAATGGGCTTTAAATAAGAGATTAGTGATCCACTAATGCAATAATTGAAACACAAGAAAATGCAGAAATAAAATAAACTTTATCATCACAAAACTGTTGCGTAAAGATTTCAATCAGTGTTTTCCACAGATGAATTAATCACACTGAATATTCAATATTCCATGGATAACAACAAAAAATTTACACACAAATATGGCACTTTAACAAAATATTAGCATTAAAACTGATTAAACCTTGTCTATTAATGACACCAATAATTTAAATACAAGTCTTTTGTACATTTTATTTCAAAATACAAGCTGTACATTTCTCCTTTTTTTCCACGATATTAAATGTTCCATTCCAGTTTGATTGGTCAAATTATAAATACAAAAAAATATATAACAATGACCAAAAATGGTTTGAAAGAGAAGTTACTACTTCATAAACCAAAAAAAAAAAAAAAAAAAGGAATTTTCCACATACTGAGCAAGTTGCTTTAAAAGAAAAACCTGTTTCATGTCCAATAGAACGAACGTTTATCTTATAATTACCAAAAATCAATTTTAACAATTTAAATTAGCAAAGCACCAAAACATAAACCTTAACTGTTTAATTTCACAATTCTTTACTATCCTTAAACTAAGTCGCATGTTTTAATAGAAAAATTAAACTAATGACATGCATTAAATCTTACCACAAGTCAAAAAAAAATAAAAAATCCTTGTCCATAGTTCTATTTATCAATGAATGCAAAAAGCTGTGTACACATTTAACATTACAGGGGCTAGTGAATATAAAAACTTCAGTTTTTAACTCAAGATTTCTTCTCAATTTCTGCAAGCATTTTAATGCCGTGAAAATAGAATCATATTCCCACACACCAGTCTGGGGAAAAAGCATTGGACACCATGGGATACAGAAGAGGCGAAACAATAAAACGATAGGAGACTTTCAGAACAGACAGTATTATGTAAAGGTGGTAGGAGAAAGAACACAAAGGTCAAAGATCACACCAAGGTCCCACTATGACATTGCACATCTACACCACCCAACTAATGTCGACTTCCTGTACCTTGTGGTTTGCGAGACATAGCCCGCACATAATTTAAAAGGTCAAGATCACTATGGTACAGTCAAGGGTCAGATCAAGGTCACACAATGATGTTCCACACCTACACAGCCCAAACCAATGTCCCTACCAAGTATCAACTTCCAACACCTAAAAGTTTCTGAGATACAGCCGGGACAAGATTTTTATCGCCCCCACCCACCGACTCAGTAGGACGCCATGGGTAAAAACAATACCCGCATAGCTTTTAAAGGCTCTGGGGTAAAAATCACCAGTTGTTTATGCATTTGTAATGCCGAGTAATTTCAAGTATTTAAACTCAGAGGGATTATCACACAAATGATGGGTAAGAAGTTTAACAGAAGTCGACAGTGTAAAAACAGGTCTTCTCTCTGAATATTCTTAAGCTTCAGTAAATGTTCATTAAACATTTTATCACTATCCACTTTTTTTTTTTTTTTTTTTTGGGGGGGGGGGGGTCCTGACATATTTCTACACTCGACTCCACACCGCAGTGCATAATATATATTTTCGCACATGCACATTAAAATGTTGCAGTGGATGGTCATATCACAACCATTTGTACTTGTCATTTCTAAATATTTTATATTTATTTTTGGTATAATACAAATGATAATTTTTGGATTAGGACAGTATTTTCATTATACTTAAAAACACTCAAAGAACATAGGCCTCTGAAAATTGGGATTTCTTGTATCCAGGAATACGACCCAGGTATATGCCAAAATTTATATCCACTTCCTCCTTTGGTCACGCCCTATCCATATAAATATCCACTCGTTTCTTTTGGTGAGTATTCATGAACACAGACAAACAAACCCAAAGACATAACCTCCTGGTGGAGATAAGCAGTGTTCGAAACTGCGCGGGCCCGGTGGCCAGGAACTACCAAGTTCTGCTCCGGGCCATCTCTTTTCGCAAATGCGTAGCCCGGCTGGCCATTTAATGCTTTGGTTCCTGATTAAATGCGAAGAAAAATACTGTACGACAACCAGTCGAAATACTCAAAACGTTTTAAAATCGAAAGAACTTCGCAGAATTTCTGCTTCCCGATGACAACGTTCTGAATGCAAATTTGCTCTGGTTCCTGATTAAACGTGAAGAAAAATATTGTACGAAAACCAGTCAAAATACTCGAAACGTTTTATAATCGAGAGAACTTCACTGGATTTCCGCTTTCTGATGGTAACGTTTTGAATGAAAACACACTGGTACGTGGGATATCTTCGTTTTTAAAGATTTGGAAATAAGATTTTTATAAATATGTAGCCTTTGAAAGCAAAGTCAAGAGATGTGTGATTTTGTTTTAAAGATTTCTTCGTTTTTTGTAGGAGTTGGGCAATATAACAATGTTTAATTTTTGATCAGTAGTGGTACTGACTTTATGTACTGAGTACATGTACTCTGCAGTAATGTTGAAAAATATATATTTTCTGACGGGCGGATCCAGCTTTTAAGTAAGGTGGGGGGGGGGGGGGGGGGGGGGGGGGGGGAGAGGTCATATCAGAGTAAGGTGGGGGTTCACATCAGACATACCATAACTAAGGGGGTTGGGGGCATGCCTTCCTGGGAAAAAATTAATTTTTGGTAAAAATACAGTGCATTTCCAGTAAATTTAACACCACTCTCAAGAAATAATTTTGTACTTTGGGTTGAACCCCTTAACATTATTTTTCAAGGGGGGGGGGGGGGAGTTCGAACCCCCTGAACCCCCTGAATGTTGAAAAAAAAATTATTGCAGACCTTGTCGTTCTGTCTGTGGCCCACTTGCTTTAAAAATAAGGCACAAAGCTAGCTCAAAATTTTCAGGGCATAAATTTGATAAATACATTGCATGGTCCTTTAGTCCAGAGCAGTGATAATTGCTTTGACCTTTTTTTTTAAAAAATTTGGCAAAACTATTTTTCTATTTTTATTTTATTTCCTATCTGATTTCTAAACCACTTGATGATTGTTTAAAAAATGGTAATTATTACAGAAAATAAAGAGATTTAAATTTAATTTTATTGGGCTATTTACATTTCATACGGGCCATCAAAAATGAAAAGTTAATGGCCCTGCTGGCCATCTGGTTTCGTAAGGTAGTTCATACACTGGAGATAAGGGTAAGAAATACGGTGCACAATAATTGGTCCAGATCTGAAAAATAGTTTGAAGAAAGCAATAGGGATGAAATTGATTAACATTAGTTGGAAAATATCTCAATATTTGCTTTAACGTAAGTTATAGCCGGTCTTCATAACAGAATCAAAGTCCTCACAATTGTACATAGTTGCTGAATTAAGCATGACCATGTAATGGCCCGTCCATTATGTTTTGTTACAAAGTTGTCCTTAATTTGAGAGTCCTTTACGATTAATTTTTTTCCTTTTTCTCATACAGTTAGGACTGAATTTTTCCCATAATAGTCATTAAACTACTATATTTAAAAGGATTTTCAAACTTACTTTTAATCAACTTTTGTCAAAGAAATGTACAAATTTTTCATGACAACAGTAAAGTTAAAAGTTGTTTCAACTAAAAGATGATACATAAACCTTCCCTCAACTTTTATAAAGAGATATAAGAGTATTTTTTTTTTCAAAAGTATCTTGAATACAAAAGCAATGTACAGCAGTTTAAAGCATTCTTTAAGGGAAAAATGACAGCATTGCACAGTATGAAACTGAAATATTCAAATTTGACAAAATCTGGCTTCTGATCATGCATTTTATTATACTCAAGGTCACAACCTCTATCAGAACCAGATTTGTCTACAAGAGACAAGATACAAAGCTGCTTCAAAAAAGACTATTTTCACTCAGGACCACCCTCACATATACAAATACTCTGGCTGGCTGTCTTTTTTACAGCTAATAAACTCAGGAAAGTTTAACGTGTCAATTGGTCACATATTACTGACTATAATATAATGAAAATGTGCTTAGATTAAATAATGTGTCTTGCTCTACCTTGATAAATCAGTTGAAAAAGACATCAATCATTCTTCTGTAAGAATCCACTCTTTCCAGCTCATAAGCCAAAACAATTCAGGCTATATTCCAGATGAAATAAAAATGACTGAAAATCTTAAACCCAATATATTTTGGAACTATTTCAGCAGCAAACAACCCCATTATCCAAAGCCTAATGCTTGCCAGTGTATACCACAGCTCAGACATGAGGCAATAAGCCACACTTCTATCTGCACAATATACATTACATATTTGGCTGATGATGTTGACACTCAGGCTAATTTAACTCATTCACTGTGTTCCAAATGTCAGAGCTGCATCTTGGGTCTCCTTGACATAATGATATCAGCCAGGTTTATTTGCCATATTTACTTTGAACCAAATATCAGAGCTGCATCTGGAGCCCCTTTGGGATGTTGATACTGCTTGGGCTTGGGCTCTCTCCTTGTAAAAGATGTTACAGTCGGTCTACTGATGCTGGATATCAATTCTTGGTAATCTTCCTCCTCCTGGCGCTCGTGTATATTCAACACGACTTTCTTGAGCCGTTCCTTTTCCTGCTTTTCAGCCAGTTCTCTTTCTTTGTAATCTGCTGCAAATTTCTCAGAGACAGGTACATTGAGATTGGAAAAATGTTGCTTGTTTCCTTTCCTTGTCATTAGAACAAAGTTAATCTTGTTTGCTTCTACTTGTTCAACTTCCGGTTCACCCGGGACAAAGTACTTGGCTTTCTGGTTCTTCACCTGCATGGGTACAGCAATGTCTAACTGCGGCACCTTTGTGTTCTCCTGCATCCGACTGGATATGGTATCTGTCAGCATTTTATCAAAGGTCACCATGAAATCTTCATCTTCTTGGCATGTTATTAACTTGGGCCCGCCAGTGAGCACACTAACACTATCTTCAGAATCTGAGTTCTGTGAAGAATCCAGCGACAGCTCATCTCTCGACTCATCTTCCTCATCATCAACCCCCATGTCATCATGTCCCTGATCTTGGCTGTTTGTTCCTGTACCACCAGTGTCACTGCCTTGAGATGGAGAGAATGAGCTGGTTTCACCCCCTGTCAACACTTGAGATATTCCCTGACTTAGTTCATCCATTTCTTCTGTCTCTTGAATAGTTGTTAAAACTGCATCTGTATCTTCGGACTGGGGTTCAAATTCGGCGTCACCATCAGATTTCTGAAGGTAATTCAGATTTTCCCTGAACTCTTTTTCCAACTGGTCCACTTTTTCGGAGGCGTCTTCAAATGACTGGCAAGGTTTCAACTTGGGCCTCAATGTTTCCAGAATATCTCGGTAACAGTACTCCATCTCCACTGGGAAGGGTTTGGTGGCAGTCCAAACTGGGTGCATCCGTTTGAACCAATAGTAGCGCTGAAAGTATGACAAGAAACAGTCCAACTTTTTCTTGCTTGATCCTCTGTCAAAGTACTGTCCACAGGTTTCAAGAAGTACACACACAAGTCTTACACGAAACAAGTGTTCTGGTGGATCCATAGGATTGAGGATTTCTGCATTCAGTGTGACACCATGAGTGATGAGGGAATAAAGTGTCTTAAACACCACTGATGACTCCACAAGACGATAATTGTAAAGTTCACCCAGATATTTCACCGTGCTGACTCGCCTCTGATTGTACTTTGGATGATTTATTTCTTGCCCCAGCCTTATGTCCTCTATCACCCCATCGACCACTGCCACTGCAACCTTTTCATGGTACGGTGCTAAACCAGCCAAGAGGTTGGCGCAGCAGTGGATGACATTGAATCTGACATTCCAAATGGCAGTCAAAGACTTTGTGGCATAAAATGCAATGTCATCATTGTCCCAATCTAACTTCCTCAACTGACGCAGAATTTTTTCAGTGGTTATCTTAGAGAGTTCCTTGTACAGCAACTTCCTGATATATTCATGCATGGGTGGTCTTACCTTCACTTCAACTTTCTTTGCCTGAGGAGGGTTACAGTAATAAAAAGCATTTTCAATCAGTGTATTGTACCGTTGATCCATATGTGTCACGGCTTTCTTCCGCATCATCACCTCTAGGTACACCTTTGTCCTGTGGTGGGAATCTAGTGATCGGTACAAAAAACGACCACAAGCTTCAAGGAGGCCACATGCCATTTCTATGTTGTGATGTTTGAAATCAAACAGCAACATCTTCAAGCAATGTAATGCTTCTGGTTTGGGGAACATTTTAAACTTCACCATCTCAGCAATGAAACGCACAGTCTTCAATTTTGACTCAATGTTAATTTGATCCTTTTTCCTCACATGCCATTTGAAGTCTCCCTTTAGCAACACGACAAGATCACTGGCAACCTCAGGCATACATGGGTTTAAGGTGGCTACAAAACGGGAGTAGAACGGAAGAAGGTCATACCTGGTTCTTGGAACAGTGAACAAAGTCTTCACCAACTTCTTTCTGTTTGACCTTGTGTTTAAATTCATACAGAAATCAATGGCAGCCTTATCTATTAGATCTCTATTGACACACGTTGGCAATCCATTCAAGAAGGCCTCCAGAATTTGTTTCATAGAAGCTGCAATATCAAAGTCATCATCTTCCAGGGCTACGGCTGGGGCTGGCTCTTCTTCTGCTGGTTCACTGACCTGTTCAGCCATTTCTTTCTCAATATCTTCAACATCCACTGCATCATTTTCTTCTGGTAAGTCCTGTATCACATGTTCTGACTTCCCAGTATGCTCACTGTCTTTGTATAGAATCTGAGGCACCAGTGCCTTTAAGTCTGGAAGATTTTCATAGAACTGCCTGGTATCTTCATCCTCAAAGAGTGTGTTTTCTCCATCATACTCAAACTCAGTGTCATGGCTGTAGATGTCTATACCCATCATCTCATCTTCTGTTTCAAGCTTCTCAATTGGTAGCTCTGGAACTATTTCTTCCAGTAAGTCTGCCAAGTTTTTTGTATTCTGTAACAACTTTTGAAAACTCTGATGTGTAGCTTCATAGCTCTCTTTCTTGTCTTGTGACAGTTCCCCTTTGCTCTGTAATATCTTTTTGTTCTGCCTTTCCACATTTTTAAAGGCCTTGTGTTCAGTTAACAGATGCTCACAAAGGGATCCATAATATTCCTTCAGCAGCTTACCGCATCCTTTCTTCCTTTCTTCCGGTAAGGCGGTACTTCTCGGTATAGACATATCAAACTTTTCTGCCAACTGCTTAAATTTTGATGGAATAAGTCCAGCATACTCATCCCCACAATGTTTACAGAAACTTATGATTATTGACACATTATTATGCTGCTCTTTATCATTGGTTGTTAACAGGAACAGCTGATTAGCGAGCAATGGCAAGCCTTCCTTCTGTGTAAATACTCCAACTGTGATTAAGTCTGCAAAAAAACGCAGGTCAACTCTGTATTTGCTGGGATTTGGGACCTTTTCATCTTTTTTAGTCAGCAGCACTTTTTGCCAACTCTCCAAAAGTGCAGGAGAAAAATCTGGATACCTCTGATGGGCCAAGGAGCACAGGTGAAGTGCACAACCTACATCTGACATTTTTAACTTGGCTTCAGTAAATCCTGCAGCAACCTCACCTATATATTTGGTCAGATTCAGACTACTAAAATCCTTTGACAGGGCATCTCTTTGAGCTTCAGTTATATTCCTCACCTTCTTTACAAATGCTGTGTTCTTCTTTAAGCTTGAATCTAATTTATAGAAGAAAGAATCATCTGGGTAATTTTCCGCTGCACAGCTGTTCTTGGCTCTCAATGCTAACTTGTGATCCATTGCTTCTTTTGTACTTTGAATATACTCCTCCAAAAGCTTTCTCACTCTCTCTCTGTCCGCTTCTTCTTCAGCTCTGGCTTTTCTCTCAAGTTCTTCCTGTTCTTTTTCCTTCTGTCGCTCCTCCTCTTCTTTCTGCCACTGTTCCTCCAGAGCTGAAGCACTGAACATCTTTCGGTCAAGCTTTGGCTTATCCCCGTTTTCATCATCACCTTTAGCCACCACACTACCACTTCCTCCGAGTTTTGCTGACAAGAAAAGTTTCTCTGTGGGCTTTGAGTCATTAGTTTTCTCAACATGAGTTGCGTCCTCGCATTTACCAGAATCTGACCCTTCTCCTTTATCGGTTTGACAGTCGTCACTGATTTCTACCACTTTGTCTGAACCATCACTTAAGTCTCTTGGAGAGACGGTTTCCAATAAATTTACGTCCAAGCTGCTTTTCCTTGGTTCTGAGGAATTTCCCAGTCTCTCATTCCTCCTGTCTCTTCTATCTCTGGCCTGCCTTCTGGCTTCCTGATAGCCTTTTCTCTTATTCGCATCAGTCTTTTCAGATGATTTTCTGGCTGAAAGACCACGTCCTTTACCTGCACCATTTTTGTCTCTATTCAAGCCAAGATACTCCTGATCCATCATGACGAGTTCAAGAAGATTTTATTTCACCTTCAAACCATCAAAATCTTCAATGCATTCTTACACCATCACTCCAGGAGATGAGCAACAATTTCATAAAGCATTGTTACCTTTTGGGAACTTTCATAATGAATTCAAACTGGTTGAATGAGAGGAGATTCTGAACATGTACCTCTGGCAGTTCTTCTCCAAGATTCTGCTACTTGTTCACCTGGTAAAAATACACCTGAAATTACAGAAAATATTGTTGTAACTAGAAATCGGCCGCCCTGTTGATAGTAGATGCGAATAGAAACAGGATAGCATAGAAGAACACACATTATCATGTGTAATGTCCACCCATGAACCTTTTGCCCAAATTGTACAGTAGTCTTACAAGACCCTGTTTCATTTGTAAAATATATCAATGATGCTTAAATATTTGTTAGTGTAGATGTAAATTATTTCAGCTTCATGCCTTTTTGCATTGGTTGGGTTGAAAATTTTGACGAAATCACTCTATCTGGCACGGTTAAGAAGATAGAAGCAAATTCCTGTTTTTCTATTTTTGGCAAAAATTTGAAAATTCAAAATGGCCGCCATTTTTGGGAAAAGGAAATTTTTTTGAAAATTGCCAAGAGTACATTTTTTAGATACCCTATGGGTCGAAAATTTCAACGAAATAACTCTATTTTGCACGGTTAAGGCCAGTTTGTGTTTTTCCATTTTGGGCAAAAATTCGAAAATTCAAAATGGCTGCCATTTTTGGGGAGGGGAAAATTTTTTGAAAATTGCAAAGATTACATTCCTTAGATACCCTGTGGGTTGAAAATTTCGACGAAATCGCTCTATCTCGCATGGTTAAGGAGATAGAAGCAAATTTGTGTTTTGCCATTTTTGACAAAAATTTGAAAATTCAAAATGGCCGCCATTTTAGGGGACGGGAAATTTTTTTTTAAATTGCCAAGAATACAATGCTGAAATACCTGTGGGTCGAAAATTTTGATGAAATCGATCTATCTCGCACGGTTAAGGAGATAGAAGCAAATTTGTGTTTTGCCATTTTTGGCAAAAATTCGAAAATTCAAAATGGCCGCCATTTTTGGGGAGGGGAAAATTTTTCGGAAAATTGCAAAGATTGCATTTCTTCGATACCCTGTGGGTCGAAAATTTCGACGAAATCGCTCTATCTCGCACGGTTAAGGAGATAGAAGCAAATTTGTGTTTTGCCATTTTTGGCAAAAATTCGAAAATTCAAAATGGCTGCCATTTTTGGGGAGGGGAAAATTTGTTGGAAAATTGCAAAGATTGCATTCCTTAGATACCCTGTGGGTCGAAAATTTCGACGAAATCGCTCTATCTCGCACGGTTAAGGAGATAGAAGCAAATTTGTGTTTTACCATTTTTGGCAAAAATTCGAAAATTCAAAATGGCCGCCATTTTTGGGGAGGGGAAAATTTTTTGAAAATTGCAAAGATTGCATTCCTTAGATACCCTGTGGGTCGAAAATTTCGACGAAATCACTCTATCTCGCACGGTTAAGGAGATAGAAGCAAATTTGTGTTTTGCCATTTTTGGCAACAATTCGAAAATTCAAAATGGCTGCCATTTTTGGGGAGGGGAAAATTTGTTGGAAAATTGCAAAGATTGCATTCCTTAGATACCCTGTGGGTCGAAAATTTCGACGAAATCGCTCTATCTCGCACGGTTAAGGAGATAGAAGCAAATTTGTGTTTTACCATTTTTGGCAAAAATTCGAAAATTCAAAATGGCCGCCATTTTTGGGGAGGGGAAAATTTTTTGAAAATTGCAAAGATTGCATTCCTTAGATACCCTGTGGGTCGAAAATTTCGACGAAATCACTCTATCTCGCACGGTTAAGGAGATAGAAGCAAATTAGTGTTTTGCCATTTTTGGCAACAATTCGAAAATTCAAATGGCCGCCATTTTTGGGGAGGGGAAAATTTTTTAAAAATTACCAAGAGTACAATGCTCAGATACCCTGTGGGTCGAAAATTTTGACGAAATCGCTCTATCTGGCACGGTTAAGGAGATAGGAGGAAATTTGTGTTTTGCCATTTTTGGCAAAAATTCGAAAATTCAAAATGGCCGCCATTTTTGGGGAGGGGAAAATTTTTTTTAAATTACCAAGAGTACAATGCTCAGATACCCTGTGAGTCGAAAATTTTGACGAAATCGCTCTATCTGGCACGGTTAAGGAGATAGAAGCAAATTTGTGTTTTGCCATTTTTGGCAAAAATTCGAAAATTCAAAATGGCCGCCATTTTTGGGGAGGGGAAAATTTTTGGAAAATTGCAAAGATTGCATTCCTTAGATACCCTGTGGGTCGAAAATTTCGACGAAATCGCTCTATCTCGCACGGTTAAGGAGATAGAAGCAAATTAGTGTTTTGCCATTTTTGGCAAAAATTCGAAAATTCAAAATGGCCGCCATTTTTGGGGAGGGGAAAATTTTTGGAAAATTACCAAGAGCACAATGCTCAGATACCCTGTGGGTCGAAAATTTCGACGAAATCGCTCTATCTCGCACGGTTAAGGAGATAGAAGCAAATTAGTGTTTTGTCATTTTTGGCAAAAATTCGAAAATTCAAAATGGCCGCCATTTTTGGGGAGGGGAAAATTTTGTAAAAATTACCAAGAGCACAATGCTCAGATACCCTGTGGGTCGAAAATTTTGACGAAATCGCTCTATCTGGCACGGTTAAGGAGATAGGAGGAAATTTGTGTTTTGCCATTTTTGGCAAAAATTCGAAAATTCAAAATGGCCGCCATTTTTGGGGAGGGGAAAATTTTTTAAAAATTACCAAGAGTACAATGCTCAGATGCCCTGTGGGTCGAAAATTTTGACGAAATCGCTCTATCTGGCACGGTTAAGGAGATAGAAGCAAATTTGTGTTTTGCCATTTTTGGCAAAAATTCGAAAATTCAAAATGGCCGCCATTTTTGGGGAGGGGAAAATTTTTTGAAAATTGCAAAGATTGCATTCCTTAGATACCCTGTGGGTCGAAAATTTCGACGAAATCGCTCTATCTCGCACGGTTAAGGAGATAGAAGGAAATTTGTGTTTTGCCATTTTTGGCAAAAATTCGAAAATTCAAAATGGCCGCCATTTTTGGGGAGGGGAAAATTTTTGGAAAATTGCAAAGATTGCATTCCTTAGATACCCTGTGGGTCGAAAATTTCGACGAAATCACTCTATCTCGCACGGTTAAGGAGATAGAAGCAAATTAGTGTTTTGCCATTTTTGGCAAAAATTCGAAAATTCAAAATGGCCGCCATATTTGGGGAGGGGAAATTTTTTAAAAAAATTGCCAAGAGTACAATGCTCAGATACCCTGTGGGTCGAAAATTTTGACGAAATCGCTCTATCTCGCACGGTTAAGGAGATAGAAGGAAATTTGTGTTTTGCCATTTTTGGCAAAAATTCGAAAATTCAAAATGGCCGCCATTTTTTGGGGAGGGGAAAATTTTTGGAAAATTGCAAAGATTGCATTCCTTAGTTACCCTGTGGGTCGAAAATTTCGACGAAATCGCTCTATCTCGCACGGTTAAGGAGATAGAAGCAAATTAGTATTTTGCCATTTTTGGCAAAAATTCGAAAATTCAAAATGGCCGCCATTTTTGGGGAGGGGAAAATTTTTGGAAAATTGCAAAGAGTACAATGCTCAGATACCCTGTGGGTCGAAAATTTTGACGAAATCGCTCTATCTGGCACGGTTAAGGAGATAGGAGGAAATTTGTGTTTTGCCATTTTTGGCAAAAATTCGAAAATTCAAAATGGCCGCCATTTTTGGGGAGGGGAAAATTTTTGGAAAATTGCAAAGATTGCATTCCTTAGATACCCTGTGGGTCGAAAATTTTGACGAAATCGCTCTATCTCGCACGGTTAAGGAGATAGAAGCAAATTAGTGTTTTGCCATTTTTGGCAAAAATTCGAAAATTCAAAATGGCCGCCATTTTTGGGGAGGGGAAAATTTTTTGAAAATTGCAAAGATTGCATTCCTTAGATACCCTGTGGGTCGAAAATTTCGACGAAATCGCTCTATCTCGCACGGTTAAGGAGATAGAAGGAAATTTGTGTTTTGCCATTTTTGGCAAAAATTCGAAAATTCAAAATGGCCGCCATTTTTGGGGAGGGGAAAATTTTTGGAAAATTGCAAAGATTGCATTCCTTAGATACCCTGTGGGTCGAAAATTTCGACGAAATCACTCTATCTCGCACGGTTAAGGAGATAGAAGCAAATTAGTGTTTTGCCATTTTTGGCAAAAATTCGAAAATTCAAAATGGCCGCCATATTTGGGGAGGGGAAATTTTTTAAAAAAATTGCCAAGAGTACAATGCTCAGATACCCTGTGGGTCGAAAATTTTGACGAAATCGCTCTATCTCGCACGGTTAAGGAGATAGAAGGAAATTTGTGTTTTGCCATTTTTGGCAAAAATTCGAAAATTCAAAATGGCCGCCATTTTTTGGGGAGGGGAAAATTTTTGGAAAATTGCAAAGATTGCATTCCTTAGTTACCCTGTGGGTCGAAAATTTCGACGAAATCGCTCTATCTCGCACGGTTAAGGAGATAGAAGCAAATTAGTGTTTTGCCATTTTTGGCAAAAATTCGAAAATTCAAAATGGCCGCCATTTTTGGGGAGGGGAAAATTTTTGGAAAATTGCAAAGAGTACAATGCTCAGATACCCTGTGGGTCGAAAATTTTGACGAAATCGCTCTATCTGGCACGGTTAAGGAGATAGGAGGAAATTTGTGTTTTGCCATTTTTGGCAAAAATTCGAAAATTCAAAATGGCCGCCATTTTTGGGGAGGGGAAAATTTTTGGAAAATTGCAAAGATTGCATTCCTTAGATACCCTGTGGGTCGAAAATTTTGACGAAATCGCTCTATCTGGCACGGTTAAGGAGATAGAAGCAAATTTGTGTTTTGCCATTTTTGGCAAAAATTCAAAAATTCAAAATGGCCGCCATTTTTGGGGAGGGGAAAATTTTTTTTAAATTACCAAGAGTACAATGCTCAGATACCCTGTGGGTCGAAAATTTTGACGAAATCGCTCTATCTGGCACGGTTAAGGAGATAGAAGGAAATTTGTGTTTTGCCATTTTTGGCAAAAATTCGAAAATTCAAAATGGCCGCCATTTTTGGGGAGGGGAAAATTTTTGGAAAATTGCAAAGATTGCATTCCTTAGATACCCTGTGGGTCGAAAATTTCGACGAAATCGCTCTATCTCGCACGGTTAAGGAGATAGAAGCAAATTAGTGTTTTGCCATTTTTGGCAAAAATTCGAAAATTCAAAATGGCCGCCATTTTTGGGGAGGGGAAATTTTTTGGAAAATTACCAAGAGCACAATGCTCAGATACCCTGTGGGTCGAAAATTTCGACGAAATCGCTCTATCTCGCACGGTTAAGGAGATAGAAGCAAATTAGTGTTTTGTCATTTTTGGCAAAAATTCGAAAATTCAAAATGGCCGCCATTTTTGGGGAGGGGAAAATTTTGTAAAAATTACCAAGAGCACAATGCTCAGATACCCTGTGGGTCGAAAATTTTGACGAAATCGCTCTATCTGGCACGGTTAAGGAGATAGAAGCAAATTTGTGTTTTGCCATTTTTGGCAAAAATTCGAAAATTCAAAATGGCCGCCATTTTTGGGGAGGGGAAAATTTTTTTAAAATTACCAAGAGTACAATGCTCAGATACCCTGTGGGTCGAAAATTTTGACGAAATCGCTCTATCTCGCACGGTTAAGGAGATAGAAGCAGATTGGTGTTTTGCCATTTTTGGCAAAAATTCGAAAATTCAAAATGGCCGCCATTTTTGGGGAGGGGAAAATTTTTTTGAAAATTGCAAAGATTGCATTCCTTAGATACCCTGTGGGTCGAAAATTTCGACGAAATCGCTCTATCTCGCACGGTTAAGGAGATAGAAGCAAATTTGTGTTTTGCCATTTTTGGCAAAAATTCGAAAATTCAAAATGGCCGCCATTTTTGGGGAGGGGAAAATTTTTTGAAAATTGCAAATATTACATTCCTTAAATACCCTGTGGGTCGAAAATTTCGACGAAATCGCTCTATCTCACACGGTTTCTGAGATATTAGCAAATTACTCAAAAGTAGTACTGAAAATACACAATGAAGTACCTAAATGGCTATTACTCATGTACTGACAAAGCTATCAGTCCCAAATGCAATACCAAGCGAGCTATGGACATAACAATCTTGTATTCAAAATTGTAGTAAAATATCTTTAATTATTTTGGCTTAAATGCACGGAAACCAATGGGTACTGAAAATAGCTGTACTTAAGTATTACTCAGTAAGCAAAAGAGGTACAACAGCCAAAAGCAATCCCAAGCAAGCTACTGACCCAATAAGCCTGCATACCAAATTTGGTGACAATAGCTCTAATACTTTTCCTTTAAATGAGCGGAAACCATGCGTGACGCCGGACATCGGACGCCGGACGCCGGACATCGGACGGCGAAAAAAGCAAAAATAATATATCCACCCCCCAGGGGGGTGGACATAATAACATAAAATGAGCAATATTAAATTATTAACTTAACACAGTGAACAGAGCTGTTACTAGTAAAAAGTACAAAAGTAAAGAATTAGGGCTGCAAGCGAGCGTGAAAATGCGCCTCGATGCCTCGTTTTATAAGAATCGACTCGGACTCGGTGAATCGCTTGATTATCGCCCACGAAATAAACTGCTTCATATTTTGCAATACCACGCCTTATTAAATAGTTACAAATCAACAACAGGAAAGAATTTTGATAATTTATTGAATTTTGGGAAAAAGACACATTTATAATGCAAAATATACGAAACTTTAACCATCTTTATATTGCGAGATTTGAGGCGTCTTCGAAATATGTTATAATAAGATGCCGTCTTATAAAACGTTGTTACACAAAGAACTAAAGTTTGCAATACTTAAAATATAAAATACTGAAATGGAAATGCCTTATATTTGTAAAATATATAAATATATTCATATATTTAAAGAAAAAAAAAGGAATTTTGTAGTAGATTTTACGTTTATGTTTAGTTGTTTTCGAAGACCCGGTTCACTTTCCTTGCCTCGAGTATAGAACTGAATCGTTTCGCTTCCGAGTAACCGAAGAATCGTTGCAGCCTTATAAAGAATAGACCATATTCGGCGTGCGGAATCAGGAGAGTACAGAGAAGTATTCTTTTGCCATTTCATGTCAATAATTTTGCAAATATTCTAATAAGACTGGCAACTTTTAAAACAAAAGTCATGGAAATTCTGTGTTTTACTCAGCCTGCAAAGAACATATGTTAAACAGTAGATTAATTGTAAAAAGAAAATTACCAACACACACTTCTAACCATAGAAGTGTGCAATACCTTAAAATCCTGTCACATATTCATTTTTTTTTAGAGTTCCGTGAGAACAGGACAGTCTATAACAGGTCTGAAATCATTACTATTTCTGGTCTGTCAAGGATAACAGTATTAAAGTAAATGCCTCCAGAACTTTCCATAGTATGCAGACTTTAACCATTAAATGTAGACTCTCCTTTAATAACCTGTTCATTCGAATTCTGCAAAAACAGGACAACTCAACTTTATATAATTTTACAAAACCAATTGAATATAGGTGACATACAAGGCAACAGTACTACTGTAATCGCATTTGTAGTTCTATTTGTGAAATTGGTAGCCCAGCACAAAGCACAAAGCTAAAGTTGTGTTCATCATATGATTATCAAAGTTCATAAAACAGTATTATCAATTATTAATTGAAATATCCTAAAAGACAAAGATGAGACGAAATGGTGTCAAGATGTAATGTATCTGAAGTAATTAAAGAAGATATTATTACATGTTTTCAACGGCCAAGGCAGGCAACAACTGAGTTTTATTTTAATAGTAAGAAACACCTGCTTGAGTTGAAATTTCACTCTTTGCATGAGAGTTTTACACAGTCCTTTTTAAACTGAAGTAGAAAAATGTTTTTTGCTAACAAAGACTAAGCGTCCCAAAAAGTTTCACTGCAATATAATATACAGTAGAAAAAGGTTTTTGAAAATAAAAACATGCAGTGCTGAGAGAAGAAGTGAAAGTTAAGCAGACAGTGTGGAAGTTCATGCATTAACATGAAAGAAAAATTTAAGATTTATTTTGTTTTCTATGGTCATAAATTGCGAAAAGTTAATTGAATAAATGCTCTGGCTAAGAATGCATAAAACATCATTACTTATAATAGGTCGAAAGTTACACCATAAAACTACTTAGGGGGTAAATCTGACCAGCTATCTAGACTCTTCACATAAGGTTTCCCATACCTCTCAATACATTCTAAAACTCTAAAACAATAAAAGAGATAAAAGGCAAAAACACAAAATCGGCTATTTTATGACTCCAGTTTGACCCATAAGGGGGGATCCGGGGGTAAATCTGACCAGCTATCTAGACTCTTCACATAAGGTTTCCCAATACCTCTTAATACATTCTAAAACTCTAAAAACAAGAATAAAGGAGATAAGAGGCAAAAACACAAAATCGGCTATTTTATGACCCCAGTTTGACCCATAAGGGGGGTGGGTGGGGGTGGGGGTGGGGGGTCCGGGGGTAAATCTGACCAGCTATCTAGACTCTTCACATATGGTTTCCCAATACCTCTTAATACATTCTAAAGCTCTAAAAGCAAGAATAAAGGAGATAAAAGGCCAAAACACAAAATCGGCTATTTTATGATCCCAGTTTGACCCATAAGGGAGGGTCTGGGGGTAAATATGACCGGCTATCTAGTAGTGAAGGGACGATTACACCAACGTTCGATTAATCGTCGGCGTTATGGTACAATCGCGTTCGGTCACTGACAACTTCTAGAAATCAATTAAATCTTACCCTTCCTTATGTGTCTCAATATCCACGTGTTTTTTATATTTTAAGCAATTTCCTTAACTTTCCTTTGATGAATAATGAGATTTGTCACGAATTTGGGTTTGTTTATGTCTACCGCCATATTTACCGGAAGCGAGTGAGTGGAGTAAAAAAGTCGATTATGGGTCGATCATCGGTCGGAAAATTGGACGAATAATCGACCACGAAAATTGAGGCGATTCCACTCACTACTATCTACTCTTCACATATGGTTTCCCAATACCCCTTAATACCTTCTGAAACTCTAGAAGCAAGAATAAAGGAGATATAAGGGGAAAAGATGAAATTGGCTATTTTATGACCCAGTTTGACCCCCTACAGGGGGTTCGGGGGGGGGGGGCTCATGTTTTTGATAGTATAAACATGTGTCTGAAGTTACAAGCCTCTGCGGTCAGTAGATTTTCCTGAACTGCGATGACGGGCGGGTGTACCCGAAAAAACTATTTTTTGATCATGTGACCTTGATAAAGATCAAAGGTCAAATTTAAGCATATGGAAAAATTTTCCCATGCCTAAGGTATATAACTGCCAAATATGGTTTAAAAGCTTGCAATAATAAGGGAGATATTCAAGGGAGACCATAATGCAGCGGCGGCGAGGAAACTGACGCGAAACCAAATAAGCGCCCTTTCAGGGACGCTTAATTATCTGTAACATGTAAAAACTAGATTGGGCCAACTCGGCGCCAACATATCCCCAGACAGGTCATCACTCACGCCACAGGTTTTGATCGGGAATTTTTTAAAGCATAATTACCCATTATTATATGAACTTCAGCACATCAATCTACTCTGTTTGTATCTTCCCAAGAAGATGGTGTATCCCCAGACGCCAAATACATAACTCAAATTATATTTTCAATCTTCCTGCAATGATAACTCTAAACCTATTTTCAAAGTATTTATTAATAAATGATTGATGATTGAATGTCCATTCTAAAATAATAATCCCAAAAGAGCATATCTCTTTCTATATTTGTTGACAAATAAAATATTATTTTTAACTCAACATCATACTTTTCAATCTTCCTGCAATGATAACTCTTAACCTAATTTCAAAGTATTTAAATGATTGATGATTGAATGTCCATTCTAAAATTCATAATCCCAAAAGCGCATATCTGTTTCTATATTTGTTCACAAATAAAATATTATTTAAAAAAAAATTATTTATATTATTATTTTATTATATTATTTATAGAATTTGTAAATTGTTTTCAGTTATTCATTTCCTCTATTCCTATATATGTGGTCCATATATATGCAACCTAAATATGTGACACAATCTCAGTTCTGACTCCCCTTTGTGTTATATGATGAAGCCCACCACCTCCTACCCCACCCCTCTCCCCTTCTCCACACCTCTCTCACTATTACACAAGATCTGCAACCCCATTGAGTTCTTTGTTTCTCATTTGATATCACTAAATACCTTTGTTTATTTAGTGTCACTCAATATAGCTGGAGGTCCCAGAGGTGGGTGGGGGATGTGGGTTGGGACTACAGCATAAATGGTAAACAAACAATCTGATATATATCAAAGGGGTAATCAAATACAAAAAGAATTGAGAATTTTAAGTATGTGATTATCAACTGAAATGAGTTCATAACTGTAGGAGCTGTGTCAAAATTAACTGAGGCAAGTTGAATAAAACTGGGCTAGTTGAGGGTTAAAAATCCCCTAGTTTTACTACATAAGGATATACTTTTATTAATATTGGGACTTAAAGGTCACCAGAAAATAACAGTGTCCATTTTGCCTACTTGAATATGTTTAACCAGTTTCATTTTAAAGAGTTAAAAACTCAGCAAGCAGAGGTACAACACACAAAAATAAGTTCTTAAAAGACTAAGATAGCCATAACATCATTAATATTCAAAATTTAAAGAGACAGGCACTTCCTTTTAAAAATTCAAAGATTTCAGCTCTATGACCCACATAGTTTGACAGTTACAGGGCTTTAAAGTGGCATAATGTCCATAAATTGGGTTTCTGTGGGCATTTTACAATTGTTAAAGAGACCTTAGCAATTAAACTACAGATCTGAAACTTTTTGGGGGACATACATAACAAACAAAAATTAGATATAATACAGTTTAAGACTTGTCACACTAAGCATTTCCAAATTACAGGGCAAAATACAGTAGAAAATGTCAAAAAAGGTCACTTGGATGAGTGTCTATGGTCGTCATACACAGGTTCAATGTCTACTACAGGCCTTGATGTTCGGTACATGGAAAAAGAAGACGCTTAATAATGTATTCCTAGTTGAGATTTCAGCCCTGTCAGTCACATAGTTTAACAGTCACAGGGCTGAAAAGTGGCAAAAAGTCCAAATATTGGGTCTCTGTGGGCCTTTTAGAGACCTCAATGTGACCTTCAAATTGAAGCTTCAGACTTAAAATCTTTCACAATCAGAGATTATACATAGAATGTATATCTAATATAGTTTGAAACTTCTCAGACTTACCATTCCAAGTTACAAGGCAAAATATGTAAAAAATGTCTAAAAAGGGTCACTCGGGTGAGTATCTATGGTCGTCATACACAGGTTAAATATCTACTAAAGGCCTTGATGTTCAGCACATGTAAAAAGAACATAATAATATATTCCCAGATGAGATTTCAGCTCTATCAGTCACATAGTTTAACAGTCACAGGGCTTAAAAGTGGCAAAAAGTCCAAATATTGGGTCTCTGTGGGCCTTTTAGAGACCTCAATGTGAACTTTAAATCAAAGCTTCAGATTTAAAATCTTTCACAATCAAAGGTTACACATAGAATGTATATCTAATACAGTTTGAAACTTCTCAAGACTTACCATTTCCAAGTTACAGGGAAAAATATGTGAAAAATGTCTAAAAAGGGTCACTCGGGTGGGTGTTATGGTCCTCACACAGGTTAAATGTCTACTTAAAGCCTTTATTTCTGGCACATGTAAAAATGACATAATGATATATTCCCAGGTGAGATTTCAGCTCTATCAGTAACATAGTTTAACAGTCACAGGGCTTAAAAGTGGCAAAAAGGCAAAATATCGGGTCTCTGTGGGCCTTTTAGAGACCTCAATGTGACCTTCAAATCAAAGCTTCAGACTAAAAATCTTTCACATTCAAAGGTTACACATAGAATGTATATCTAATACAGTTTGAAACTTCTCAGACTTACCATTTCCAAGTTACAGGGAAAAATATGTGAAAAATGTCTTATAAGGGTCACTCGGGTGGGTGTTTATGGTCCTCACACACAGGTTAAATGTCTATTAAAGGCCTAAATTTTGGGGCAGATATAAGAAAACACATAGATATATTCTCAGATGATATTTAACTTAGATGAGAGACATAGTTTGAAAGCTACAGTGCTCGAAAGTGGCAAAAAGTGCATAAATTGGGTCTCTGTGGGTACTTTTGAGACCTTAAGTCGACCCCTTTGGGTAAACCTACAGCCCTAAAATTTTCTACAGACAAGGATTACATATCAAAGTTATACCTAGTGCAGTTTGAGACTCATCAGAGTTACCACTTCCAAATTATAGGGCAAAATATGTGAAAAATATAGCAAAAAATCCCTAAGTGGGGGTCTTTATGGGCCTCAAACACAATTTTCTCCTCAACTTAAAGTCGTGATTTTCGGCACATGTACTAAGAACATATTAATGTGTTCTCAGGTGAAATTTCAGCCAGCTGAGCATCATAGTTTGTGACCTAGAGGGCTCTTAGTGGCCAAAAGTGCAATTTCTGACCTTAAGGTGGCCATAAGTTCTCTTTTATTGGGAGTTTAAGGTCACCTTAAAATAGGGATCTTCCTTTGGACACCCTTAACATGTGTACCAAGTTTGAAAAAAAAATATTAATTTGTTTTTGAGTTATCGCGTCCACAAGGAAATTTCTACGGCGGCGGCGGCGGCGGCGCGACGGACCTGAATCCAATATATCCCCGACTTTCGTCTGGGGATATAATAAACAAAACAATTTTTCAATGTATGAAATGAAAGAAGCAGATTTTTTTCATTACTGTCCAATACTGCCTTGCTATCTATTATCTCCAGGCACCATTTATCAATGAGCTAAACTCAGATAGACCTAACTTGGGAAAATGTACCCACAAAATGTGTAACTTGAACTGAAGAAGTATACACAGAAAGACTTTAAAGATATGTGGCCGCAACTGAAATATGACTATTTTAATTAGGGTTATCGTAACTGATATTTCTCAGTGAAGATTGACCCCCTTACATACACAAGAACATTATCAGTTTTATGTCAAAACTTCTCAATAAGTTACATTATTTACCCAGACACAAGTAACAACTAAAGTCACCCAATCTAATTAATTTCCAACATGTGTGGCATTTGTTTTGAAATCTCCTTGCAGTATTTTGATCTCCTTTTGGCATTTCCCTCCTTGTGATGATTAGCCCTGCTGTCCAGCAAAAATAGTTAGCACCAAGGCACTGAAGGCAGTACTACTTTGATATGTTTGCCAAGATCAGCTTATAATGTGTACTATCAGCTTCACACCAGTGCAACAGGACTGTTATGGCAACAGGAATTCTGTTTAAGTGTATTGCATATCCAAATCAAGAATAGGAAACACATGAAGTTTCCAAATCTATATGGCCAGTACACAAACTGGGGAGGGTACTACAATAACCTTGAGAATCAATGTGACTTTAGTTAGAGTTTCCAACAATAGTGGCAGAGAGGTGCAAAACTGGAGTTAAATGGAAAAAGAAATTTGTATGATGTTCTTCAACTTTCTGAGAGTATGCTGGGATGAAACCTCAACAAAGCTCGATTGTAATTAAAGAGAATACTCTACAACCTCATTTTGGGAAACAAGGCTACCGCTGCAAACATTTTGTAATCGGTTGATGGTTACTGGAACCAGAAATCAGGCTAGATGGATTTAAATGAAACTAGAAAAAGGTTTTTGCTGACAAAAACGAAGCGGCCCTGATGAAAAAGTGTGAAGTAAGCCATAAAAGATATCAAGATATGCATCACAAGGAATAGAAAATGTAAAGTTTAGTGCATTGTGTATGTTACCATATTTAACAAATGAAAAAACGACCACAGCTTGACGGAAGAGAAATTGTAGGTGTGAAATTTACTTCTCAAAAGAACGTATGTCCGATGCGTAGGAAAAATGCCTCCTAGGAAATGTACCTCCTAGAAAAAATGCCTCCGGAATATTTGTGACCAGGAAAAATACCTCCTAAGAAAAAAAGTTCTTTCAAGTATTATAACACTACAGGTTCACATTACAACTTCAGAGGCATCTTCATTTTTCCACTTGAGTCTTATAGTCGCCAATGCCTGTCAAAAACTCACAGTCTTTTACCCATTTTGCTTAGCTGTACAAAGGTATGTAAGTTTCTCTTGTAAGGTTTTGCTGGTGCTTCTCACTGTTTTGGCTGGCTGCTCATCCCTGGCTTCCATTAACATGTTTTTGATATTATACGTTATGGGTTCATATGTAACATGTTTACAGGTTGAAATAACTTTTTTTCCTCAGGAGGCATTTTTTCCTAGTCACAAAATATCCAGGAGGCATTCTTTCTAGGAGGCATTTTTTCCAGGAGGCATTTTTTCTGTGAGGCATTTTGTCCACGAGGCATTTTTTCCCCAGATTCTGTATGTCCTACATTCTTTGGTAATGTTCTCGGAGAAGAGGTCTTGAGTGAAAGGGTACATTGACCACAGACATTTCTGTTCAAAATGTCATTAGTATCAGACTTAAGTATAAAACACTAATTGAATGCAGTGAACTTGTGCTTCAACTAAAAACTTAACAAAACCACTAATAAAATCCAGTGAACCAAAGTGCCTTAGACTTTTTGTTCAAAAGTTAATGATTTTGCTTCAGAGTTATTGCTTACAAGAAAAATCAAGTTACAAACAAGTCAAGCTATAGCTCTAGAAAAATGTTACTGGATTTATTGGGAAAGAAAAGTATGAGTTTATATATTGCAATATTTATGAATGATTTAGCAAGTGAAATTAAAAATCTAGGCTTAGGAATAAGAGTAGGAGATCATGATCCATTCCACACTTCAATAATGCACAAAATTAAGACCAAACAAGTTACTGGAGTTGTTGTAGCTGTGGAAAAAGCCCCCCACCTCCCCCACTGAGGCCATTCTTTTTTTTTCCACTTGCTTTTTATGTGCACTAAAGGGGAGTTGGGGGGGGGGGGGGGGGGGGGTTCTTTCTGCATAGAAATACTTTCCATGATATCACAGAAAAGAATTGGGGAGAAGAAGAAAGGGACAAGTCATTCATTTCCACTCAGCTGGAGATACATAAAATGCTGTACAAGAGAAACTGTTTATGAGAAAGTGTTTTTTTGTTTCAGGCATCTTATATTGTGAAAGAAGTCAGGTGTATACATTTGACCAATTTACATAGTCTATGTGAGCAAGTAGGTAGATCATCAACTCCTTCTACAAAACAAAAGTTGAATCAATTGAAGCATTTTTTTCCCAGATTCTGTATGTCCTACATTCTTTGGTAATGTTCTCGGAGAAGAGGTCTTGAGTGAAAGGGTACATTGACCACAGACATTTCTGTTCAAAATGTCATTAGTATCAGACTTAAGTATAAAACACTAATTGAATGCAGTGAACTTGTGCTTCAACTAAAAACTTAACAAAACCACTAATAAAATCCAGTGAACCAAAGTGCCTTAGACTTTTTGTTCAAAAGTTAATGATTTTGCTTCAGAGTTATTGCTTACAAGAAAAATCAAGTTACAAACAAGTCAAGCTATAGCTCTAGAAAAATGTTACTGGATTTATTGGGAAAGAAAAGTATGAGTTTATATATTGCAATATTTATGAATGATTTAGCAAGTGAAATTAAAAATCTAGGCTTAGGAATAAGAGTAGGAGATCATGATCCATTCCACACTTCAATAATGCACAAAATTAAGACCAAACAAGTTACTGGAGTTGTTGTAGCTGTGGAAAAAGCCCCCCACCTCCCCCACTGAGGCCATTCTTTTTTTTTCCACTTGCTTTTTATGTGCACTAAAGGGGAGTTGGGGGGGGGGGGGGGGGTTCTTTCTGCATAGAAATACTTTCCATGATATCACAGAAAAGAATTGGGGAGAAGAAGAAAGGGACAAGTCATTCATTTCCACTCAGCTGGAGATACATAAAATGCTGTACAAGAGAAACTGTTTATGAGAAAGTGTTTTTTTGTTTCAGGCATCTTATATTGTGAAAGAAGTCAGGTGTATACATTTGACCAATTTACATAGTCTATGTGAGCAAGTAGGTAGATCATCAACTCCTTCTACAAAACAAAAGTTGAATCAATTGAAGCTTTTTTTTCCAAAAAGGAAAAGTTATATCCCCACAATTCCAAAAGAATGGAATCAGAAGAATGTGTTTTTTTTAATCTTCCTAAAATTGGGAATTTATATTATGTGAACACTGATCAGTTGCAATATGTTAATAACCACATCAGTGCATCATAAATTCGAAAATGTCATAACTTCATAAACACTAAGAGATTAGGTTTGCCAGACAGCACAAATATTTTTAAGTATACATATGCTAGGTGTGGTTTCAAAAAGTGTTAAAATAAATGAGGAGGGAGCAAGAAGTATATATTTATTATGTTAACATGGCCAAAGCCTCTTAAGTACAGGAATTTTAAGTGAAATATTATACAAAATCTTACTTTACTATAATCAATGTCAAGTTAAACAGATGTTACTGAACAGTAAATCAGTTAGGGGCTCAAAATCCTCATTTTCACGTCAAGATGGCCATGACTGTACTTGTATTGGAACTTCAAGGTGGAAAGAAAATAAGAATGTCCCTAATGTCATCTTTAAAAGTGTACAAAATTTAACTGAGCTCTGCTGAAGAATACGATAGCTGGAGATTAAAAACTCCATAATTTCACTGCAAGGTGACCATAACTTCATGCATATTGCGACTTTAAAGTGACCATAAAATGAGAATGTCCCTTTTGTCATCCTTTATAAGTGCATAAAGTTTAGCTCAGGTCAGTTGAACAATAAGATAGCTGGAGGCTGAAACTTCATTTTTCACTGTAAGGTGACCATAACTTCATTCATATTGTGACTTTAAGGTGACCATAATA
The DNA here is from genome assembly GCA_964017235.1 of Sabellastarte sp. h YS-2021. NCBI lineage: Eukaryota > Metazoa > Annelida > Polychaeta > Sabellida > Sabellidae > Sabellastarte > Sabellastarte sp. h YS-2021. The sequence goes on from OZ024933.1 coordinate 17,437,493, forward strand.
TGATAATGTCCCTTCAATATCAATATATGTTAGATATGGAAAAAGAAAAGAGCCAGACGGCTTTATTCAAATGTTATGACTTTAGGGAGGCCAAAATTATATTAACAGTTTAAGGTCACCATAAAGTCAGGATAACCCTTTGGTTTGCTATCCTTTATAGATGTGCAATGGTTAACTGAGGTCAGCCGAACAATAAGATACTTGGAGGCTGAAAACCCCCTTATTTCACTTTAAGGTGGCTACAACTCCATTCATACTGAGAGTTTAAGGTGACCATAAGTATTATTTTTATCTACTTTAATACCAGTGATAATTTCAACATAAAAAAAAATGAAAAAGAAAGGAGCCAGAGGATTTTATTCCAATTTGATGACTTTAAGCAGGCCATATGTCCATTAACATTTTCAGTTTAAGGTCACCATAAAGCCAGAATATTCCTTTGGCGAATCTTGATATATGTGCCAAGTTTGGTTGAAAAAAGTGAAAAACTAAGTGAACTGGAGGGCTAAAACCCCCTTTTTGGACATTAAGGTGACCTTAAGATCGCAGATACAGGGCTAAAACTTCGGCATGTGAAAGATTATCAAAAAGTAGCTGAATAAGTTATTCCAACAAAACGCCGAAATCCTAACCGTTTTTGAGATACAGACCAAGTACCCATTTTTAAAAAATTTACGAAAATAAAACGCCTGCCATTCAGGCATCTATGGTCCGATTGATAAGAAAATCCTTTCCGACCTTGGAAATTTGGTCTAGAATGTACCTGATGAATTTTACATCACAGGTGTGTGTGGTTTTTTCCGAAACGCGATGACGGGGTGTTTTGGACTTATGCTTAAGGTTACCTTAAGTAAAGCTTAAGGTCTGCGCAAAGTATCCCAAAAATTTTTCCCGCCCCTATAGTTTTAAAGAAAGATAAGAAGGAAAGAAAAATTTGAAAGGCTAAGAAGTTATTCAAGGGAGACCATAATTCTGCGGCGGCGGCGATCAGTCGAACTTCGGTGAAAACAAATAAGCGTCCCTGACGGGCCGCTTAATAATATTAAACTAAAACAACTATAATATGTTTGAAATCTATACAAACATAACCAAAACAACTAACCCAGACACTTTAAAGCTTTTAACAAACTCCTCCTCGACTTCACACCACATTTTATCTCTCCTCGACTTAGATTGAACAGTTTTGTAATCACCTGAGCAACAGTGGGATATACCCAAGATTCGTCTACATACTTTATCCATTTGCATTTGTGGTTATTATTGTCACTTTTTTAAGAACTGTAACAAAATATGATTTTTGTCGATATTCTAATGTGACAAAAGTGCTTCAGACAGTTGTTTAGAATTTCTAGTGATTTAGTGGTTAATTGCTAAATATTTGGTCTCTTCATATGGTTAACCCTTTATTTCATCAACTTAGTTGGCACTTCAAAGATATAATCCTTCTAACCATTATTTGGGGTATTAAGTCAAGCCTCTGAAAAGAGTGCCAATTGCAATTACGAACAATGTTAGTTATCAACTGATTAAATTGGCACTGCGTGTCTTGAATGAATGTCTAATCCTATGCATACTCCTCTACCTCCAAAAGGTTTTTAATAAGATTCACTTGATATGTACAAACCAAATGATAAATGCACGATTTAAGTTTTGTGTGGAAATACAAATTTAAATTTGGAGACAATTATGATACAATTTTGATGCCAATGAGAAATGTCATATGAACCGGTCAGCCGGTGAAGTTTGTCACCCCAGTGAAGTTCCTCAGCTGTGTTTAAAAACACTCAAGGACAAGCAATATTCACACTCTAATCTATGAAATAACTGCTTTTAGCAGCAAGGTTTAATTGTATGCTGAAAATTCACAGTAATCAAGTTTTCATACTGTCATAAAATGCTGGAGACTAACTTCCCTGGTTGAGCAGTAAATGGTTATTTTCTTTTATTTATAAATAGCAAAGAAATACGAAGAAAAAATCATGGTGATTGGTTTGACAAGAGAATTAAGGCATCAAAGAATATGCTACCAATGACATTATTACATATATTGCCATGACGAAATTCAGAGGCGCAGAATACCCACAATAATCTTGAAAAGCAAGTTGTTGTGGTGGGTGGGAAAATTAGAATGCTGGTATGCGAGGGGGGTCCAGGTGGTGGGTCAATGAAAAGTTTGACACAAACTTCCCAGAAATGTCCATTTGCAACCTGGGAATATTAAAGAGCAGTTTATAGTGTTGAATTTGAAACGGAGCCATGCTGTACACGGGTGGCCACAAAGATAAATGGATGCAAAGATAACGGTCTTCAGATTATTTCAAATAATTATTATCTGCAATTTAATTATTTGAGTCACTAAGATAAGCCAAACTCTGAGGACCATTTATCTTTGTGTCCACTGTCCAGTTAATCTTTGTGTCCATTGGTGTATACAGTACACCCCTGTTACTAAGTTAGACAGCATTAATGTTAGACAGTGACACAAAATAGGCATCCATATCTGTTTATGTGACAAAAGTACATTGGTTTATATCAGGGTTCACATATATTGCATTTGGTAACATTTTTTAGGAAATTGCGAACAATGGGCCAAGTGAATGGCAGTTTGTCTAACATCAATGCCGTCTAATATTAGTAGGCGTATTTCACAACCATAATCCGCTGAATCTAGATTCTTCAGATCAACAGATTCGCTTGTGACGTGACTTGAATCTGAATTATGAATCTGATCTACCTCCTGAGTGAGGCTGAAACACGAATACCAGATAATCATTATCCTTAGCATGGCCATAGAATAAGAATAGTAAAATGACAATTAAACTAGAAGAATGTTTTTGCTAACAAAAACTAAGCGTCCCAAAAAGGTTCACCGCAATATAATACACAGTAGAAAAAGGTATTTGAAAATAAAAACATGCAGTGCTGAGAGAAGAAGTGAAAGTTAAGCAGACAGTGTGGAAGTTTATGCATTAACATGAAAGAAAAATTTAAGCTTTATTTTGTTTTCTATGGTTATAAATTGTGAAAAGTTAATTGAATAAATGCTCTGGCTCAGAAAGCATAAAGCATCAATACTTATAATAGGTTGAAAATTACACCATAAAACTACTTAATTAAAGAGTAACAGTGCTTTATAAATGCCATATACCTATTTACATTTTAGAAAAAGGCATAGTAAAATTTGAGCCTTTGGAAAGGCAAGAAGTTTATGACACAATGCTGTGACCACATCTATCCCAATGAGTAAATAAAAGGTCAATGTTCCCACAAGCCTATTTATATCTTATGAATAATGCTCATTTCTATTTTGATATAATTGAAAATCGGCTATTTTATGACCCCAGTTTGACCCATAAGGGGGGGGGGGGGGGGGGTCTGGGGGTAAATCTGACCAGCTATCTAGACTCTTCACATAAGGTTTCCCAATACCTCTTAATACATTCTAAAGCTGTAAAAGCAAGAATAAAGGAGATAAAAGGCCAAAACACAAAATCGGCTATTTTATCACCCCAGTTTGACCCATAAGGGGGGATCCGGAGGTAAATCTGACCAGCTATCTAGACTATTCACATATGGTTTCCCAATACCTCTTAATACATTCTAAGGTGTTAAAGCAAGAATAAAAGTGATAAAAGGCAAAAACACAAAATAGGCGATTTTATGACCCCAGTTTGACCCATAAGGGGGGGTCCGGGTGTAAATCTGACCGGCTATCTAGACTCTTCCCATACGGTTTCCCAATACATCTTAATACATTGTAAAATTTTAAAAGCAAGAATAAAAGAGATATAAGGCAAAAACACAAAATCGGCTATTTTATAACCCCAGTTTGACCCATAAGGGGGGGTCTGGGGTAAATCTGACCTGCTATCTTGACTCTTCACATATGGTTTCCCAATACCTCTTAATACATTCTAAAGCTGTAGAAGCAAGAATAAAGGAGATATAAGGGAAAAAGACGAAATTGGCTATTTTATGACCCCAGTTTGACCCCTACAGGGGGAGTCGGGGGGGGGGGGGGGGGGGGGGGGGGGGGGGGGGGGGGGGGATTTGACTTGCTTTCTAGACTCTCCACATATGGTTTCCTACTACCTCCCAATACATTTTATGGCTCTAAATGCAATACTTAAAAAGATAATACGGGGTGGTGCCACGGCTCTACACGCAAGTAAAGTAGAGCCGAGGTAACCACGTCTACCTACAAGGGTGTCATTAATGCTAGACGTGGTAACCGCGGCGATCGACCCTATCGGGATCTAACGCCGTGGTTCCTCCCCATTTAAAAGTAGAGATTTCAAATATTAGCTTACTCACCATCAAAACTATCTGTAAAACGATGACACAAGTAAAAGATTCTAATATTATTTAAATTATCAATCCAATAATGCTGTTTTACATGTACAATGTAATATAATGACTTTTAACAACAATATTTATATATTTCGTCCTCCATGTTGAAATTCTGATTGGTTTGAATATATTGCTGTTTATATATGGTATGTGCTAAACCTCGGATTTCTCTGATTCCCACTTTCAAGATTTTTTGTGTTTGAAAGTATAGTTATTTGGGTTGGAATTTTTTACTAAATTTTTTTACACATTCTATACTGTTTGAACTACAAATGGAAAAATTGATATATTTTTGGCATTAGGTTTGTACTTATATGACATGATACATATAAAGATTCAACGTTTTGGCAATTCATCAAACAATAACTTTAATATTTACACATAAGAATTAGAATGTGAAATGATGTATCAATACTGAAAATGTAATGAAAAATAATTTTAATTCAAATTTAAAAAAATTATGTCCATTTTGTGGGAGATAGTGACCAGTCCATCCTTGACCAAGGAGATTTATATTGGATTCAAGTGTGATTTTATTTTTTGCACCTATTTACATTTCTGTATTTGATATGTTAAAGTTGTTTAAATATTTCTAAATTGCTTGTGAAAATATTTTGAGTTTCCCTGCAATGTTACCAATGCAACAATAGTTCAGATGAAAAAAATGTAACCCTTTCATCAGGATTGCTGATGCAAATATTTAAAATATTTTTTGACCTCTACTTGGCTTCAAAACTAATTTTTTTAATGTTGAATAAATATTACTTCAATGCAAAAAAACATATTTATAATATTTTGGTCTGCATTAGTATATGAATGTGATGAGGAATCATTTCTGTAATATTTTGTTTCAAATAAAGTTCTTTACCAAGCACTAGTGTTAGTGTGTTATGCTTTTAAAAGAAAATAAATATTTAAATTACACTATTTGCCTCTTAACTTTTTAGAAATTTTCTTCGAGTTGCAGTAATATTTCATGTGTGGGGTGACCAGAAACCGGTTTCTAGGTTTATATTAACGGCTATAAATATTAATCAGTTATTTCAGTTATGGTTACACAATATGGCGGACATATAATAAAAACAAGGTAATATAAGGTGTTACACTGAAATAAGTGTATATTTAATGTGAGTTAAGTACAAAGTATTGTTGTTTGTTGAATATATTTCGATTTAAATGCACTTAATAGGCCAATGAATGCCTAGGTTGTAAATATTTGAAAATCTCTACTTTTAAATGGGGAGGAACCACGGCGTTGGATCCCGATAGGGTCGATCGCCGCGGTTACCACGTCTACATTAATGCTAGATGTCATTAATGTTAGACAGTGACAAAAAAGATGCAGCTAAACCCATTTTATGTGATACATATATAGCCAATGTACAGATTTTCGATAGATTCACGTTTTCGATCATTTTAACAAGAAGCTCACAGTCTTTTTTTAGATGATATTTTTATAATATTTTAGAATGAATATGCAATCACATTGAATCAGTCTTTGTGGATTCAATTTTGTTGTTATATTTCTGATCATTTTTGTTGGATACTCAGCATAGTCCGTTTATATCCTCGCACGTCCAATTATCAACCACATAAGCGGAAAAATTGCCGATAAATAATATGAAATAACATACCTTTGCAAATATCCAGTTGATTATTGTCATATTATGTTATCTATGTATTGGCATGTATATATCCTGTTTTGATATGATATTTTGCACAGAAATGATTGTTTTTCTTAGGTATGTCAGCCTTGCTATACAGGAAGCCTCACTTCCAATTATCGATCACATGACTAAAGGTTGCACCTAAAGCTAGAAATAGCAGACTTAAGGTTGTAAGGTTAATAAAAAGTACTATTGATAACAGAAATTGATAAAAGTATAAAATTTATTGTATCAGCATACACAAAATTGTAATAATTAGGATCTGGAATATCTTATGTTTGGAGGGCTGATGCATCACTACTTTTTTATTCACAGTAAACAGAAAAGTTTCAAAAACTTAGCTGCACCTCTACTTGAGTAAACTTCCTCAAGCACAGCTTACAATTATGCAAAGATCAGATGAACGGCATCATAAAGGGTACACTTTTTGACAACATAGTCAGGATTTTTCTGCAATAATATACCACAAAACCTTCTTTTAAAATGAAGTAAAAGAAATATTTGAGAAATAATTTTTAACTTTTCTGGGAGAGGACCCATAAGGACCATATCACTCTCTCAGGTTTAGTACACATTATTCTTAACAATTTAGACCTATTTATTGGTTTGGATCAAAAATAAACAGAATTCTTCAGTAGAGAAATGAACTTAGTGACAGAAACATTTATAAAATACTTCAAAATTAAAGATTTATAAATTGTGAAAAACGGACATTAGTGTCTTAAGCAATTATCACATACACTTTTTAACTTTAAAAATTTCATACCTGCTCTGACCTCATCTTTTTGAAAGTTTGGCGAGATATTATTTCAGAAATGATTTACATTCAATTCTCCGATCGGCAAATTCGAAACACAGTCATGTGACCTAAGAAAGGTGATATTTGTTCCCGATCGATAATAGGAAGTGGTCGATAACGGGACGTGCGACGATATTATCATATCGAAAACCCGTCCATCGAGTATACATTGATCCATATAAACTAGTGTTCACTTTTTGCATTTCATACGTAAACTCAGACAATATAATTACAACTTGTCTAACATTAATGACACCCGTGAAATGTCACGAGTGAAGGGTCACTGAACGGGGTTGTCAGGCCAGCTCAGTGTAGGGGTATGTTTTGTTAAGATTCGTTCGTAATAGATTATTAAATTTCAATAACGTACTTTACTAACATATACAGCACAAGAAGAACATTCAAACATTATGTGTGGAAAGATGTAATCTTTATTTTTGAAAGTTTGTCAGCTTTCTTTCTCTTTCGAGCATATGGGACACGCTAAACAACGATTACTTTGGCCGATTACTTTGACGAAAAACGACTATGCCATCCCGTTAGGCTATCCGAATCCAAGTTTTTAAAAACTTTGACAGGGAGAAAGCCAAAATTAAATAAATATACATGATGATATTATGATGATATTCTAACAAAACATATGCGGAATTAACAGTTTCATTGTTTAATATCTTATCAATTTCAAAATATTACACATTCAGACTTTTTATATATTTCCATTAATGAAATGTAAATCTATGCTTCCTTGGTGAATGTGATTTTAATTTGAAAATTTGAATGATGGAAATCAACCACTCCTTAGTGAGTATGGTAAACTTTGTCGACCAGTGTGCCACATAAACGTAAAAGCCCTGACATCCAAAATTCACCTAATTTATCTCAAGCAAATACAAACTTGTCAAACATGTGTCACTCTGTAACTTATTATTTTGAGAATCAAAAACAAAACAAAAAATAAATAAATAAAAATCTAATCTAATAGTATACTGACGTGTGTATGGTGATACATGGGGGTTTCGTGGTAGTAAACATTTTATGCACCTGTAATTTCTGACAACCTTGTAGATCGATTTTACTTTAATTAACACTCAAATATGATTTAAACTACACTAAAACACATTATTTCATAAAGAATATAACATTCCAGCAGTGTCAGTGTTAACGTCTAGATTAAACACAGAAGCAATCAATACACCACATAAACTCCAATGACACAAAAATATCACAGCTACCTGCACATTCACCTAGGAAGCATAAATTTACATTTCATTAATGGAAATATATAAAAGTCTGAATACATAGAGTGCTTCTTAGCTCTGCCCCAGATAGGAGTCTACTGGTGCCTACTGTTGGTCCACCACTGGTAAATCTGTGACCACTGGAGGGCCACTGTCTTTTTGTCCGTTGGGGCAAAATTGACCCACCAGTGGCAGTACACTGGTTGAATTTCTGCAATAGCATCAGCCAATCAGATTGCAGAATGGAGTTATATGCCCATTTTGGTGCAGATGTTATAGCCAAGGGAATCATTGACAAGTCAAATGACCAAAGAAGTTATCAGTCGTATTACATATGGTCACAGGCAAACATTAACAATGGTAGATGGGAGTCTGTAATATATGTATTTTTATTAGGATGTTGTATCACTGTTATATAAATATTTGTTTGTTTTTTGTGATTTATGTATGTAAAATAATGATTCATTCTCTTGAAAGTTTATATTACTAGTTTACTGGAAGTTGTGGTTTCAAAATTTCCAGTTCCCCATACGTGTCAGAATAATACACAGGGAACTGCTGTAAAAGTAAAGGGAGGTAGTCCACCCTCACCTTTACACATTTGGAATATATTTGTAAAACTGAGATATAAAGAGTTTATTGTGATTTATTAAGTCAATTAATGTAATGTTAAAACATAGCCACTGCAAAGGCTAAGATATTTTCTTTGTCATTTTCACTCCTAGAAACATTTACGCGTTTCTCCAGCTGCATGCAACTTATCACTTTGACAGTTTGACTATTATGTTCAACCCTTATGTTATTGTAGATCTTTCCCTTCCCACAGGGCAGATTTTGATTATTAGTTTATGAGTATTAGTTTGTTACTGCAATGTACACAGGGGACAGTTTTCTGAGTTATTTTGAGGCAGTAAGAAGTGTTTTCAGCCATAGAGCTAGATATATGTATAAATATATTATTTAGGCAGACCTAAATAATTTTCATCAGAACAGTTTTGAAATTCTTAAAGAAGTATTAATTAGGCAGACCTAATTAATTACCATAAAATATATGTATCAGGATTATTGATGTAATTTCACTGTAAATAAAAGTAGAACTAGCAAATTGGAACTTTATCACTGATTACCAGGCAACTGCTCATCTGTGTTTACACTACAGAGTCCTAAGATGACATTCCATAATTCATTGATAAAATTATAACATGTTCAATAACAACTTTGTATTGTGTATTTATAATAAAATTATTGTTTTTATGACTAAAATTATTAATTAGTTAGTTAAAAATTGTGGGCTCACTGAAATCTCATTATCAGTCATACAATGATGAGTAAATTTTTAATAAGTTTCCCAAAAGCTCCTATTATTGCTTGCTGCCATTTTGAGCAAAATCCACTATTGGCCCACCAGTGGCAAATTGTAGAGACATATGCAGTCTGAAGATTGGTTGGAAAGCCACCATTGGTCCAATGGTGGCAAACTGCTGAACATGCATGCACCCAATAGCCACCAGTGGTCCAACAGTAGCAAAATCTGATGACCATACACCGTTGGGCCACCGTTAAATGTTATATGGGGTCATTTTAACTTTTATAGCTTGACATCTTGAAAACATGCATGTAACATAACATAACATGACATGACATATTTATATAGCGCTATTCTATTTAAGAAAAAACAATCATTGCGCTTTTTGTCCACAATATGCTGTTTTAAAATAATGAGTTTTTAGTTTCTTTTTGAAGATGTCCAATGGAAGTTCAATGTTCCTGATATCATCTGGCAGTTCATTCCAATACTTTAGTGCCACAACACTGAAGGCACGGTCACCCATAGAGACGAGTTTTGATCTTTTTTCTTGTAGCATGTATGATTTTCTTGCCAATCTTGTGGTGCGTTGATGCTGCTGGTAGTTAAGCATTGATGTCAAATATGATGGTGCCTGTCGATTCAAACTCTTATATACTAGTAGATTTATTTTAAATTTGATCCGAAACCTAACAGGCAACCAGTGGAGCTAATGCAGGTGAACCGATATAGAATCATGTTTCTTGACATTCAAAACTATCCTGGCAGCCCAATTTTGTACTTTCTGCAACTTATGGATAAGATATTGTGGGAGTTCAGCTAGGAGAGAGTTACAATAGTCTAATCTGGAAGATATGAGTGACTGTACTATTGTGTGTGCAGCAGACTTAGTTAGGTTTTATTTGAATGATGGACCTTAGGTGACCATAACAGGATCTGCATATGGCATTTACTTGTTCCTTAAGTGATAGGTCTTGGTCAATGATTACCCCAAGGTTTCTGACACTTGTGCTTGGCTTTATGTCAATACCAAGCACATTTAATGAATCAATAATGACTTTGGAGCGCTGTCTTCCAGCGCCAGCAATTAAGAACTCTGTCTTTTCTTCATTTAGCTTGAGCCGGTTATTAGACATCCAGTTGCTTATTTCAGATGTACACAAATGGAGTTGTTCTGCAGTTTGTTTTTGGTTTTCAAAATTACTTGGGTCAATTGATTTGTAAAGCTGTGTGTCATCAGCATACATGTGGTAAAGTATGTGAAACATTCTGATGATGATACCAAGAGGTAACGTATATTTGCAGTAGAGATCAGGCCCAAGACCTGATCCCTGAGGCACACAGCATTCTAGAACCTTTTTATGAGATTCACAGTCACCAACAACTACTGATTGAGTTCTTCCTGTTAAATAAGTTCTAAACCAGTCTAAAGCTTTGTCTTCAATTTGAAACATTTTCTCAAGTCGGTGCAGCAAAATACAATGATCAACAGTGTCAAATGCAGCTGATAAATCTAGAAAACCCATAAGTATCACTTTTTGATTATCTGCTTCCAATAGAAGGTCGTTCATGATTTTGATCAAAGCAGTCTCAGTGCTGTGGTGGCATCTGTATGCTGATTGTAGATTTTCGCAGAGATTATGACTGTTTGTGTGGTCCAGTAATTGGATTGAGACTGCTTTTTCAATCATCTTGGACAGAAAAGGCAAGTTAGATACTGGCCTAAAATTTTTGAAAGTAGGATCCACATCTGTCTTTTTTGGCAGAGGGGTAACAACTGCATGTTTGAACCCCTCTGGCATTTCACCTTGTATGAGTGACATGTTTATTACTTTGCTAATACTGGGTAACAGTAATTCAATACAGTCCTTCAGCAATGATATTGGGATTGGGGCTACATGATTTTGGTGCAGCTGATAAGATTAATTTTCTAATATCTTCATTGCTAAGAGGTTGGAAAGAAGTCAGTGGTGTTACATCAACAGTTTCATCATACTCATTGAATTTACTGGTTGATGGAAATTTAGCTCTGATCTTCGTGATCTTTTCTTCAAAATAGTCACTGAATTCATTTGCCAACTGAGTCTTTGATGAGTGTTCAGGGTAGATAGTTGGACCATTGTCCTGCTTCAGGTTTTTAATAATTTGAAACAGTTGTTTCTGATTTGATTTATTTTTTTCAATAATTTCACTATAGTATGCCACTTTTGAACTGTGAAGCACCTTTGAATATGTTTTTCTCAATTCCACCATTACTCTATTACTTTCATCTGTGTGGTCTTTTCTCCATTTCCTTTCTGCTCGACGGAATTTTTGCTTAGCTGTACGAATGTTTTCATTGTACCAAGGATTAATGTTCCTATTGCCAGTCTTTTTCACTCTTAATGGAGCATGCTTATCTAGAAGCTGACATAGGCAGCTGTTGTATTGATTCACCAACTCATTGAGCTCAGTTTTTGGTTTTGTGACAATATCTGAGTTACGAAGGTCCTGCTTGAATCTGGTTAGATCAATCTTATTCAAAGGTCTGTAAGATTTTGGTGACTCTTTATGGTTGTATGTATGTACCAATAAACAACATATGTCATATTTCAACATATTAAATTAAAGTCTTAGGTTTCCCATTTTTGTGTCAGCACTGAAATAATGATAATATAGGTTTTTGGGTTTCTCAATTATTTGTAAGAGGAAGTTACTGAAAAAAAACAATCCTTGATAAGCATGAATTTGGGTCAATTTATGAAGTGAATCATTTTTCAGAAATATTACAAAAATAATAAATGCTGTACGCCCATGTCATAAAACATTTACAATTTGTAAAATACAAAGCTATAAACCACAAAAGATCAATTTTGGTTGTTTTATATACATGTATATGTAAGTAAGTCATTTAAGTATTTTATTTGAAATGTTTATAATACTTGTGAGTGAGAAATACCTAGCACCAGTGACATCATGAAATGTTTACAAAGCAAATTTATTTTTTGTTAACACATTGATAATTTATTTCTTGTAAATGTTTCATACATGAACTTAAAATTATCATATACCAAAAAAAATTATTGATACTGCAATAATGTGGACATTGGAGGAATATTTTGTATATCCAAATCACCCAATTTATGAACGTTCTCTATTAATGTTTTTCAAAGGTTACGTGCAATTGCACTTAAAGGAGAAGATATAAATGTATAATTTCTTCTATATTTGTCTGCCAAATATCACGTCTTTACGTAATTTACTTTTTGCATAGGAATGAAAAATAGACCCACTTCACACAAACCCATATATTTTTTTTCTGGGAGGCACATCTAAATAGATTTCGAGTTAATTGTCTTGCATACTCGTAAATTGTTGGACTGGATTTGTTTATTTGTAAACATACGTGGCTTTACGGGACAGTGCAGCATAAATTAAAAAGTTCCCCACTTTACAGTGGGGCGAAAATAACTTGTGAAACACCAAAAGGTTTGAATTTAAAAGTTCTTCCAATGAAATATAGTTTTATGTACGTTACGAACTTTGCATAAGTCTTTGGAACACGCAAACACGGTTTGCCATATAAGGCGTTTCCTTGACCTTTGCGATGATGCAATACTTGACCTAGTTAGTGTTTGGTGTGTAAACAAACCTCGATCTCTGTAAATATATTTTATTTTATTGTGACCAAATATTGGCAGTTATACTTAAAAATTGAATAAAATAACATCGAGTATGTTTTTATATGTTGTTTCGAATATTTTAAAGATATTTTAAGTATTTCTTATATGTGGTAATTGCTTTAAACATCATATTATCGCCCATTGGGTAGCTTAATACAATAATACTGGGATATCAGGGGCTATGCTCCAAAGACTTTCAGATGCTCAATAAATGGGCGATTTTGATAAAATAACCACAGAAATCTTCATTTTAATGTGTAGCTGTATATATATATATATATGGCTACTGGCGGCTATATTGGCGCCTATAGCTGGCTACTGGTGGATATATGTGGCTGGTATTGATATAGATGGGTGTAGGTTGGTCATGGTATAACTGGATATATGTGGCTACTGGAATTAATCTAGATGGATGTAGGTGACTACTGGTAGCTAGAGAGCTGCTGGTAAAAATATGGTTGGTCATGGTGTAACTGGATATAGGTGGCTACTGGCACCTACATTGGCGGCTATAGCTGGCTACTGGTGGATGTATGTTGCTGGAATTGATATAGATGGGTGTAGGTTGGTCATGGTATAACTGGATATATGTGGCTACTGGCACCTACATTGGCGGCTATAGCTGGCTGCTGGTAGATGTATGTTGCTGGAATTAATATAGTTGGTCATGGTATAACTTGGTATATGTGGCTACTGGCACCTACATTGGTAGCTATAGCTGGGCGTAGGTGACTACTGGTGGCAAGATAGCTACTGGTAAAAATATGGTTGGTCATGGTATAACTGGATATATATGGCTACTGTCGGCTATAGCTGGCTACTGGTGAATATATGTTACTAGAATTGATATGGATGGATATGTGGTTATTGGTGGCTATTTGTATCGGGACATCATCTGGACGAAACCAGTATTCACTGTTGAATACATGGCTTCTCCACTACTGCACACCTTGTGGCTGCTAATTATAGCTGGCTGCTGCTTCTTCCTCCTGGCTGCTTTCTTCCCCATTGTTGGAATATAGAATTCACTACTGAATTCTGATGAATTATGGCAGCTGCGGCTATTATGTAGCAGTTCCTTATTCCTAGAATTGTGGAATTTTTGCATGTAATACAATTTGCCATATCTATCTCTGAAAAAATTATAATTTATGTGTCAATAATGTATATTTGTTATTATATTTTGTTATGAATATTGTATGAAGATATGTTTTTATTTTAAAAATAAATACATGTGCTTTCAAATAATTTTGACTTTATTGAATTTGAAACTTATTTGGATTTTGGCCAAAAAATAGGCATCAGGGTTTGAACCCTCTCCCATTGGAATGCAAACTTGTTTGTGTTCTGAATGACAGAGAGCTGTGAGGGTCAGAATCCTCCCCCATTGAACTGCTAACTTGCTTGTGCTGTGGATGACAGACACCTGTTAAGGCCAGAATCCTCCCCCATTGAAATGCAAACTTGTTTTTGCTGTGGATGACAGAGCTGTGATGGTCAGAATCTTCCCCCATTGAAATGCAAACTTGTTTGTGTTGTGGATGACAGAGAGCTGTGAGGTTTGAACCCTCCATTGTAATGCAAAATTGTTTGTGTTGTGGTGAGGGTTTTATTGTCACCATTGAAACAGGTGGCAGGTTTTAAGCTATAGACGGGTAAGAATTAAGAACCCTGAACTAACTGGTGTGACTATAATGTGGGATGGTTTGAACTCGAGAATATATTGTCTCTTTCATTTCCTTTGTATGGTTAGGGTTTGGATGAGGTTGAATCTGGATGGGTCATTGGTGGTGAGTGTAGGTATGTTAAGTCATTGTTTGACCTTTAACCTTGTCTCAGCCAAAATGTGTTCACCTGCCAAGGCTGCCATGCATATTTCTCTTAACCAATTATTATATGTATTTTTACTTAACTCTTCCCATTGACGGCTGTACATCAATTAATTAATTTTACACACACATAGTTTGGGGTATACTGATAAAGGCTATCATCTTTTTGTTGAATTACTTTGTTTTAATTCTTTATCTTTACATTTATTGTCTCTCTCATAAACATTATATGGACATTTATATAAAACAAAATGGCTGCCATATCATATGTTTAATGGAAAATAGATGCTCTGAACATAAACTGGTCAGATCTCAGCATTCTTTCTCTCCTACAGCTATCCTTCACAGGATGATCCAAAAATTACATCAATGCAATTGTCCCATAATCCTTTTAGCTCCAGGCTGGCCAGCCATGTCCTGATTTCGGGACCTATCCCAGGTCTCCACGAACATCTAACTCAATTGCCAGTGTCAACAACACATCTCAAGCAGTTCCAAACACATTTACAACAATCCTCAACATCTGAACCTTCATGCCTGGTTTCCAGGAGTGAATAGCTCAAAGAACAAGGTAGGGGCCTCAGTGGTAACGCACTCACCTCCCTTCTTTGATGTCTGTGGTTCAAACCTAGGACAATAAGTAGGAAAGTTGGTAGCTACTTACCAATGGTCGGTAGTTTACAGTACACAACCTTCACAAACTGTATATACTAGTTTCCTCTGCCCATAAAATTCCCCATTGTGATATGACCTATTCAGTGTTGAAAACTGTTAAAACCCAAAATAAAGCACCAAGAGAAAAACATAAGGGCACCACAGGCTTCACGAGGGCAATAAGAGAGTGTAACATGCCAAGGGTCTTGAGTTAAACTAAAGTCAAAGAGAAAGCTTTATGTCACATAACAGAACATTTATTTACAAAATATAACAAGCATTTTGCCAGCAATTGCTGGGGCTGAATTTGGTACAAGTACTAAAGTCACAAAAGTATCAAAAATAATCAGAAATCACATTTATAGTATATACATTCAAATAATTCCCCCAGGATCATCTAAAAGAATTGAAAACAAGACATAACACTGGAAACCTACTGTCTACTAACACTTAGACCTTGGATCATACTCTATCAAAACACTGGTTCCATCCTTTATCAAGTACCATAGTAGATTCAGTACCTAAAGACATGAATTCAATCTTTCAAAGGCACTTTAAAACATGCAGTTCTACACCCATATCATTATGCTAGCTGTGGCCTCCTCCAGCCGCAGCGGAATCCCAGTCCAGGTTGCAAACAAAGTGGTGAATTGAGGCCAGTGGGTAAAGGTAGCTCTCTTTACCATGTAGGGTACAAGAAAATATTTTAAATGTAAATGAACTAGGTTTAAGTAACACAGATATGAAGAAAAATTAACTTCTACGATTCATTTCGCTGTGTAAACAACATGCACGTGCGTTTGTTTACACTCCAAAACCAGTGCTCTCGATATAGGTCAATATGGCCGCGGAACCGTGTTTGCGTGTATGTTGTGCCAGAACAAGGAAGTGTTTATTTTCACTTTGACAGTGCACCAAGTCCGACCGGAAGCTACACTAATTTACATTATGATAGCAGTACATTTCTAACTCAAATAGTTTCAACATATCTGCAAATTCCCAACCATTTATCTTGTTTCATTACTTCGAATACGTGTAGGTTTATTTATGTGTTCTATTTTGGGTGTTTTAGATTTCGAAGTGGCTGTGGTACGGTAAATCACCGCATTTGAGAAGAAATACTACTCGGTAGCATTTATTTGCCATATTCATGTAAATTCACTAGAGTGTGGTTCAAGCTGGTGACCGAAACATCTCAAGGAGTGAAGTAGACCGAGTTTCTGTCCCGTCGCCAATTGCTATTGATATACTGATGGACACAATGGCAAGGGACAGAGCTCACATGTACCTGTTTTCTGTGTAAATTTTGAACAGCAGACAATTTTTGCATTTACCTAATAATGCCCTTGCTAAAACTATACAAATATATCCAGGTTATAATACATATGTTGTTACATTAAGCTGATTTTGCATGCCAGAAATTGCTTTTGTACATAACATACCAGTGGTGAAGTTTTGTTGACGTTTTAAAAATGTGTTGAAATATACACATACCAATAACATATGCAGCACTAAATATTAGTGAACGGCACATATACACACCTCAAAGAATGCAAATAACACTTTATATTTGTGGCAATACGTGTAGAAATATGCCGTTCAAAATTTACACAGAAAACAGGTACATGTGAGCTCTGTCCCTCGCCATTGTGTCCATCAGTATATCAATAGCAATTGGCGACAGGACAGAACCTCGGTCTAGGAGTGAAGGAAATGTATGAGGCCGTGATGGGGGTTTCTGTATTTTAGAAACAGAAAATCTAGCAATATTTTACAAATAGGATATCAAATGCTAGTACATGTATTTGCACACAGACTTAAAGAAATGTTTGGCCACGATGGGATTACTAGCCATATTTTACAAACAGAAGATCCAGCCAACCAGTCTATTTTTCGTCTGCAAACGTGATTAATGTACTTCAGCAATGAAACAATTGTTACTGAAACCTCACTCGAGACAAAGTGCTGGAGTGTGGCAATCCGTACTGTAGCATATTTTCTACTGAACGGTTTAACCGTACTGCAGCCATGCCCTTATTTAGATTTATTTACTTTACACAGGTGGTCACAATTATGTCTGGGTCATTATTGTGTCCTTTAATAATGTTTTTGACTGAGCGTGAATATACTCAGTGTGGGTGCTAGGTTCATTTTTTTTTTTTTTAATTTTTATGAAATAAAATCAATCTCAAAGGGAATAATTTTTAAAATAATATTCAAAATTTTGGTTGCAACATTTTAAGAATAAACTCCAGTAAAAACGGACATTATCAGGAAGTGAACATAATTGTGACCACCCATATAACTTAAAATGTACAAAAATGCAAAATATACATCAGTAGGTAATTGAATTACCAAAGGCTACAAACAGTGACAACTTGCAGTTCACAAAGAGTTATAATTAGCCTGAATTAGGGGACTACACTGTATATAACCCAACTTTGTCAGAGCAAGGTATCATGCAGATTTTTAAGAAGAGAAATTCAAAATTTGAGCAGACATCAGTTGGTGTGAGTGATAAAGTTGTGACCGAGAGAAATGTCATAAATTCCAAGATGTCCCATATATGTTTACAGATTTGCCTCTTCCATGTTCTGAAAACCTTTGGCAGGGGGATATAACCAGATAAGAGGGTAATATCCTCAGGAGAACAGTCTACTGTCATAGCCATAATGCAAGAATTGACATATTCCCATAATGAGGATGAGTATATGAAGCAATGTAAAGAAATGTGCTTGTCAATGTCAGCAAGGGTTAAAAATTACTTTGATGATAACTGGCACCATATCAATGAATAGTGTTGGTAGGGGGACTAAAATGCAGTCAGATGTATCTAGGAGTCCAGACTAACAATCAAATTTGAATTGTTGTTCTCCCATCTAAAGAAAAGTCTCATACAACGAGGGAGCCTGCAAGATCTGATCGAACACTACATGCTATGCCTGAGCATACTGAGAAGTGAGAGGAGTCATTGCCTGCTACAAACTGTGAGCAGAGTGCCATGTAAGTCAGTCAGGCTAGAAGAAGAGCCATACCAGGAATTTGTCAAATTCTATTGTTTTCAAAAGGATTCAAGATCAATACAAAGCATCCTATAACATTCATGTCCTGTCAAAGACTAGTGTACAAAGTTCATCAGGAACCAGAGAGGTCACAAAAACCAGCTGTAATTGTTCATTTCTTTTTCCACCATAAAAATCCCCTCCAAACTCATCCTGGCTGTTAGACAATTGAACAACCTAAACACTTTCTGCTCAGATTAAGTCAGAATTAGATGGAAAACCCAAGACTACAACAGTATGGTCCAAAAAGCACCTACACAACCTTGACTGAGCATCTCTACTCAAATGACCCTAAAGAGAGGCCCTGCGGTGACAGAGACAGATACGAGCAATCCGGGAACCAGCTTATGACATTGCAGAATGTTATGTCTCAGTGTGCGTCCAATGCATTTGACAAAAGATCCAGACTTATGTCAGAATTAATGCAGATGTAGAGAGAGGCCAAGCAGGTGCAAATACTGTCCATTCAGGATACATTTTAAACCACTGAGGATGACCAGCAACTAATCTTAAAGAATTGGATCAATGAACACACTTGTGAGATCACCGAGGAAATCTTCACTCACCACTACAGAACCAGGAAGCTGAAGGAACCCATTCCAGAAGAAGGCATCACAGAAGAGACCACCCAACACTGGCAACAGGAACCCTTAGAAGGACCAGTGCCACTATCAGAGGAAGTCATTTATGGTGATTAGAAAAACCAATCTCAGAATCGATGCCAGACCCAGTCCGACACAAGAAGAGACCCTTCCTGTTAAACATACCCCAGAACAACCCATCTCCAAACTTGTGTCTGCTCGAAGTTCTCTGCCGAATGTCCAGGAATTACATTTTGCCCAAAAATGCAGAAAGAGGGGAAGACTAAAGGTGGATGCACAACTGCCAAAGGATTGCCAAAAGCAAAAGAACTAAAGAAGGCCAGATGTTCTCCATTTTACACATTAGACATACAATTTATAAAAAAAGTTTGTTTTAGGTTGGTTAGTAAATGACAGCGTAGTGACAGATGCCATTCAGAGAAACCACTCGATACGAGCAGAACAGATTTGAAAATGTTCCAAGTCAACTAAAGCACAGTCAGGTAGATATCCACTTGTTGAAAAGGCTTTAGACAGTGACTGATGGAAACTGCTGATGGAAATCAGTCAACAAATTAAGGATAATGATTGGAAATGTGGGGAGTGCACACACAGTTGATAGTTGCTTTAGTATCCTGTAGCTCCTTTTATTATTCAGGATAGAACCACATAAACCTGAATCTTTCTAGCAGCTTTTCAGTGGAACACCTTGCAGAGATGCAACTCTTCGGGTGGTTGAAGAAGTTTTCAATTGTGTTATTTGTATGAGCACACAAGTTCAAATGTTCATTGTTCTATTTATTTACAAGGATTGTTTAATGGTAATAGTACATGCGATATCTACATTAAGTTAGTGTTTGGTAAATCAGAACAGATGCAATCTACAATATTGTACCACAGCTTATAGTGCATCAACACAAACTGTAAATTTTCATATACAGTAGAACCTCTATTATCCGACCCTTTTGGGAGAGTAAAAATTAGGTCGGATAATAGAAATGTAGGATAACGGGCTTAAATGGAGTTGGGAGAGCTGGGTTTGAGGTTGGATAATTGAAAATTTGGATAATAGAGGGTCGGATAATAGAGGTTCGACTGTACTGCCAATCATGTGTTCTCTTAATGGAATATACCTAAATTGGAACTGATACTTCAAAGATGATTTATCAAATCAATGTGTTATTTTAAGAATGATCATCGGACAAAGTTTTAATTATTTTGTGACATGAACATGATGCTTTTAAAATAAAACCATAAGCCAAAACCATACTTCCTTTCCTGTACTTCCCATTTTTATTCAGCACCCTTGATGAATGCACCAGTTCAGCACTGTTGAGTTGTGTCAAAATAACATAAAATAATCACACAACAACTAAAATATATATAACTATTCATGAAGTGAAATATCAGTTAAAACTGATGCACAAAACATAAAAATTGGTACAGGTAATCACAGTTCATGCAGTTGAAATACAGTTTACACAATTCACTTTTCTTTGGGGTCATAGACTTGAACAGAACTGGCATTAGAGTTGATATTATTAATAATATTAAACTTGTAGCCAGTAAATTAATTTAATTAAGTGTCAAAATGTTGATATTTCACATTAAACTTGGATACTTTAAATTTCTATATTTGGGTGTTGAAATGGTTGTGCTATTTTAACGCCCAGATATACATTTCTCTTTGGTAGTGAAGTCGTTCAGGGTGCCATTTCAACACAACAACAGTACCTAAATGGCTGAAAACATATCGACCTTATTGCATGATTAAAAAAACAGAAAGAAAAAAAAAACATCAGTACTTCCTGAGGTAATTTAGTTAATTTGATTATGACATAAAGTAATAAGTTAACTCTTTTGTCTGTACATTTAAACCAAAGTACTGGGAATAACAGTGTGGATATTAAAGCTTTAGTAATATAATTGTAATGTTACAGTGGTTGTCGGTATGAAAAACACGCATAAAAAGCTTGCTTTGTATTGAGTAATGGACCAGTTTCAACATTCTGAAAAGAGACCCATCTGTCTGGGTATTACACATTGATGAACGAGTTTCCGCGAATGTCCAGCCCTCCTCAACCCACCAACGTGTACGTTTCTGTTCACCTTGTGAAGGCTGGCAGGAGGTTTTTTCCAACTTTTCAAAAAGTGGCCCGAAATACTTAACGTTTTCCGATTTGGGTCAAATGTCAACAAGGACTTCCTGCTCCCATGTAAATCACAGTGAGGGCGTCCTGTCAAAATACAAGGCAGACTGAAACCCAAACTAAAATTAGATGAGCACAGTCAGTTGTGGCTCATGATTCCTGTAAGGAGAGGTGTGGACTAGGTATAAGCAGATTGATACTAAACCAGTAAACCTACACCCCACTCTCCACACACAGAACACAGACAACCAGGGAGAAAACAAAGCAAAAACATTAAGTTATTAATTTTAACACTGCTTTTACAGAATTAAGTTTTCTCTATTATCAATATAGGTATGACATTTTAAGTTGGGAAATTTTGCCATGTTTTTAATATTATGGTACATGTATAACAAGCATTCTGACGCATGCATTTATCTCCCGCCATATAAATTAGATGTATTAAAGATAACATATTTTAACAAGGTGCTCTAAATGTAATACTTTTCAAGTTATAATTGATTTAGTGCATGATTTCATGAATTTTAATGCATTAAAAATTATTTAAAAAAATTCATTAAAAAAATTTAGCATGTGAAAGCTCTCCAAAATGTAGGTGAATGAGTTATTTGAGAAATATTGGCTATCTGCAATACTTTTAGTGCTAATAGGCAGTTACTCATTTTGAGTAGGTGAGTAATTAGCTACGGATCTGAAAATTCACTAATTGAAAGCTCTCCAAATGTATGTGAATGAGTTATTTCAGAAATACTGGCTATCTGCAATACTTGTAGAGATAATTCGCATTTACTCATTTTGAGTAGGTGAATAAATAACTACGGGTGTGAAACTTCACCAAGTGAAAGCTCTCCCAAAAGTAGGTGAATGAGTTATTTGAGAGAAATTGGCTATCTGCAATACTTTTACAGATAATTCACATTTACTCATTTTGATTAAGCGAGTAATTAGCTGTGGGTCTGGAACTTCACCATGTGAAAGCTCTCCCAAAAGTAGATGAACGAGTAATTTGATAAAAATTGGATACCCGCAATACTTTTAGAGATAATTCACATTTACTCATTTTGAGTAGGTGAATAATTAGCTACGGGTCTGAAACCTCACCAAGTAAAAGCTCTCCCAAAAGTAGGTGAATGAGTTATTTGAGAAAAATTGGATATCTGCAATACTTTTACAGATAATTCACATTTGCTTTTAGAGATAATTAGCATTTACTCATTTTGAGTAGGTGAATAATTAGCTACGGGTCTGAAACTTCACCAAGTGAAAGCTCTTCCAAAAGTAGGCGAAGGAGTTATTTAAGAAAAATTGGATATACCCAATACTTTTAGGGATAATTCACATTTACTCATTTTGAGTAGGTGAGTAATTAGCTACTGGTCTGGAACTTCACCATGTGAAAGCTCTCCCAAAAGTAGATGAACGAGTAATTTGATAAAAATTGGATATCCACAATACTTTTAGAGATAATTAGCATTTACTCATTTTGAGTAGGTGAATAATTAGCTACGGGTCTGAAACTTCACCAAGTGAAAGCTCTTCCAAAAGTAGGTGAAGGAGTTATTTAAGAAAAATTGGATATACCCAATACTTTTAGGGATAATTCACATTTACTCATTTTGAGTAGGTGAGTAATTAGCTACGGGTCTGGAACTTCACCATGTGAAAGCTCTCCCAAAAGTAGATGAATGAGTTATTTGATAAAAATTGGATATCTGCAATACTTTTAAAGATAATTATCATTTACTCATTTTGAGTAGGTGAATAATTAGCTACGGGTCTGAAACTTCACCATGTGAAAGCTGTCCCAAAAGTAGATGAAGCAGTTATTTGAGAAAAATTATGTCATTATTTTGCCACAAATAAGAAAATAGGTATTACTCACTTATGGCATGCAATAGAACCCCAAACTATATGCATTTACCCTACAGTCACAATTTCAAAGTAGGTATTACTCGGCTATCCAATGTGCAACAGGTCTGAAACTTTACTATGTGATAGGTTATCAAAAACTAGATGAATAACATATGTGAAAATATTTCCCTAACTTTAATACTTTTGAAGATATTTGACATTTACTTATGTTGTTATTTTGCTACAAATAAGAAAATAGCTATTACTCACTTATGGCATGCAATACAACCCCAAAATATATACCATGTTATAGTTAAGGACAAAGTAGCTGAACAACATATTTGAAGAAAAAGCTGTAACTGCAATAGTTTTGGAGTTACAATGGATTTACTCAACAGTCACAATTTCAAAGTAGCTATAACTTAGCTATGCAATGTGCAACAGGTCTGAAACTTTACTATGTGATAGCTTACAAAAAAGTAGATGAATGACATATTTGAAAAGAATTCCGTAACTTTAATACTTCTGAAGATATTTGACATTTACTTATGTCATTATTTTGCTACTAATAAGAAAATAGCTATTACTCACTTATGGCATGCAATAGAACCCCAAACTACATGCCAGCTTATAGCTAAGGACAAAGTAGCTGAACAACATATTTGAAGAAAAAGTTGTTACTGCAATAGTTTTTGAGTTATGAGCCCTTTACTCAAAGTAGCTATGATTGCTATTACTCACTTATCTTTTGGCCTAAGTCAATAAAACCAAAAATTTTTTCAAGGGCATGAAAATTCATTGGGACAATTAATTTACAAAAAATCTGTAGCTGTAGTAGTTTTGGAGAAATCTGCGTGACTAACTAACGCATGCACACACCCACGCACGCACCCACGCACACACAGACATCATTTCATAATCTCCCTCCCGGGCTAAAGCCCGGCGGGAGATAATAAAACTTTTATATATTTTCCCATGTCAATATGTGTACCTCTAGAAAATCTCCCTTCAGTAACCTTATATTTCTACTTAAGGAGCTTGACTTAACTTTACGTCATGTGGTTCCACTTTGCTTATTAAGAGGATGTTATGTGTGTTAATGGCAACATGATTTTCCCTCCTTTGAATAGGTTGAGAACATACAAAACTGTTTTGAGGCAGTTTTGTATCAGGTATGGCACTGGCTAGATTTCATTGGAGTTGAGTAATCATGAAGTCATCAATAATTCAGACATTTTAAGTGGATTGGACACTATTTGATGTATATGACATCAAGCCATTTCTTATGTCTGTGTATTAAGAGCATTGCAAATGATTTCACAGCAGTTGGAAAACTGTAATTTAATCATTGAGACTGGACTTGTAAGTTTATTTTGACAGATTTGTTATTGCTGCTGAACATTGCTATCCAGCCATGTCTGGTTACGACCCGTGTGAGTGCGTGTGGAATCACGAACATGCCATGCAAAGGCTGCTGAATCTGGTGAGCATATTTTTAACTTTTTAGGTTTGGGAAAATTTGATGTATATTCAGTAGATTCTTTGCAAATAGAACCTGTTTTCTAGTCTTAGCCAAAGAAAGCAAGTGGTCTTTGTATATTGGACTATCAAAGAGTACTTAAGTACTTTTTTTCAGAGTTGAGTAATCTAGTAATTATCTCTACCAAGGAAGTATTATTTTCATGACAGTGTCTCTGATTGTCCATTTATTTGTTTGTCAGCAGAATTACGTGATTACCACTGGTTGGAACCTTCATGAAAAAAATCTGAGTATGGGTCTTTGTCCAACTTAGTCTATTTAGATCCCATTAAATTTTGAAAATGATGTGGATGTTTAGATATAAAAGAAATTCAGATTTTACTATTTATTTATTATTACGTGCCTTGGTGAAGGTCTGCACCCTCTGCATTGTTGTCATGTGGAAGTTATAAAATTAGGAAAAGATTGCCCCCTTATGCTTAAATATCAGCACTTTGCAAAACATTTTGGTATAAAAAGATAAATTACTATTAATATGTAGTGAAAAAAATGCTATTTTGGTATTTTTTATCACTGTACAGAACATGTGTTCAAGAGTAAAACAGTGATAAGACAGTACTCCATTACAAAAAAAAATAATAACAATTACCTATGGTAGCCCTAATTTGTGTGGCCTTATTAGATACAAGAAAAAGGGAAAACTGAGTGAGTTAATGAAGCAATATTAAAACAGATATTTTTATATATTCATATTAAAACCTGGAATTATATTAATTGATATGAAAATGTTAATAGATATTTTGTTCTTAGACTAGACATTTTGTTTTACTCCAGTGGTTGTTAATACACCAATCTCCTGATCATTGGAATGGTTGTATTTTACTTTTCAGCTGAGGAATTCACAGAACTATTGTACTGGCAATGAGTGTCCTCAGGAATGTAAGTTGTTCGGGTTGAATACATAATTTTACAATAAACTGTTGTGTTACTTTTTAAATATCAGTCTTTTGGCTCCAGTTAAAGCTGATAAAGTCACATAAAGAGATACTTAATTTATACAGATTATTTGGAAAATTCAATTTTTTTTATATTCTGTATGTTCTGAAATATTCGTTGACTTATAAACTTCTGAATATGAATACTTTACTGTAGTGAGCAAAATGGTCTCTTCAAAGAACAAACTGTGAGGAGACCATATTGTGACTTGCCAGAATGTAACCTGATGATTTAGTAAGTTATTGCATTTGTCATTTTGTGATTCTCCTTTGATTTCTCTTTTGTGCAATTGCACCATTGAAAAAGTACTTCAGGGATAGGACTTGGTGAAATCTCCAGCCTCTGATGAGACAACTCACCTGATTGTCAAAATACAGTTGTGTGTTAATAAACATAACAGTATAAGGCCACAAACACTTTACAAGTGAACTAGTAGTAGTGACTGGACACATATATACCTGTGTTTTGTATCTTCTACAATGAGTGTGATTTCTACTGATGCCAGTCACACCACTCTGATTAGTGCTGAGTCCAGAATAGACATACAGTCCAGTGAACTGGATTTGAGAGGACTAGACACTGTATTTCCCCAGGAGAAATTACCTGATGAAACATTAGACAGGCTTACTAAAGCCAAGGAGAAGTTGAGTCATGAATCTCCTAAAGAGCAGTGCCCTAAGAGCACCGCCATGAGATTGGGCAAATGCACTTAATACTCCCTAATACGCAGACACATCAGTAAAGTGCAGTGTATCCAACACAATTCACAATCTCACCAAGTTCCCAAAACACATAGGCTGTGAATTAAGTGACATAGTATATTTGATCATATGCAGAAAGTGTAACAAATGCTATGCTGGTGAAACAGGGCGTGCATTCAGATCAAGAATATATGAGCACATTCTCTCAGTGAAAAAAACCAAAGGAGGGCAGATAAACCCCAGTGTCTAAACACTTCACAGACAAGGGACAATCTGTAAATGATCTAAGATTCTCAATTCTGGAATGGTGTTCTCTAAAATACAACACACCTAAACCTACGCACAGAAACAAAGTGTGAAAGGTGGTGGATGTGGAATATTGGAGCAATACATCCAGTCAGCATTAGCCAATTAATTTATTTAACTGTGTATCATTTTTTAGCATTCCATCACACTCAGAATGCTAGTGTTCCTTGTTTTATAAACAAATAAATACAACTGATATTACATATTTATAGTGCTATTTGTGTAGCAGCAGAAATATTCAAGCAGTGATCTTATTTCATCACTGGATAAAATGGAATTTTGTGGAGATTCTCTCATACATAATAAATCTTTAAAACAACTTATCAAAAGTTGAGTTTAATTCAGATTAAAGTCCATTTGTGCGACTGTTTTTAGTACCTGGTCCTCAGGGGGACCTGGACAGTGGCTACAGCACCATGATGATGATGATGGTGGGCTGGGTAGTGGTTGCTACAGCCTTGTTTCTGATGAGGCCACGGAGCCTAAGGCAGAGAGGTGATCAGAAGCCACAGGGACCCCAGGGGGTGAGATATAAATCAGTAACAATTAGTGTGAGAAGATTCAATAAAACTACAATTTTAATGACAAGTGTCCCAGCCATAGGTAAATCAGTGACCAGTAAAAATGAAAAATGACAATTAGGATTCTTGTATCAAGCACTGGTAAACTAAACACTATTTTGACAAGATACAGAAACAATGAATACATTTGTAACAAACACCAGCCCATTTATTATTTGTCATATTACATGTATGGATAGTGGATACTAGTTCAAACAAGTTATGCAAACATCAACAAAGTTTAACATTTGAACAAAATGTTTAGTACACTTAAATTATATAGGAAATAGGAAATCATGGGCTAAGAATCTTTGGATGTGTTCAGATTTGACCTTGGACCCCTCCTTCAAGGTCAAATGAGGATAGTCAAACTTTAAAAGTGCTTATAACTCCCTTATTATTGGTCCTAGAGGTTTGCAATGTGAAACAAACTAATAGAAAATCAAGGGCTAGGAATTTTTTGATGCGGACGGATTTGACCTTGAATCCCTCCTTCAAGGTCAAATGAGGATAGCCAAACTTAAAAGTGCTTATAACTCGCTTATTAGTGGTCCTAGAGGTTTGCAATGTCAAGCCAACTCATAGGAAATCATGGCCTTCATGAAACAAGGACAGCCAAACCTAAAAGTGCTTATAACTTGCTTATTATTGATCCTAGAGGTTTGCAATGTGAAACCAACTCATAAGAAATCTTGGGCTTGGAATCTTCTGGTGTTAGACCTCTGTCAAGGTCAAACGATGGTTCACTGGCTTTGGTGAGTTGTCTTTCCGGTGGTACAAATTTTTATACTTTTGCTATGTGTATGTGTAAACAACTTAAGTCAGATTCCATGATTTTATCCTTATCAGACATGTCTTCAAAATGCTCACCTTCAATTTTGCTATGGCATCAAGCATAGTGTCTTTCATTTAAAAGGGTATTGGTGAACCTCTCACAATAGTTAAACTTTTTAATGCAACACAATATAACCAAAGTAATATGATCTCTCTTTCCTACACTAAGTCTTTCCTTGTATTTTTCTGTGTTTTAGGATCGAGGAAATCCACCTCCTACTCCACCTGTAGCCTAATGGCTTGCACAGAGGTTCTGAAGTGGTTATGTATATCCCCCTCCCTCCCCTTCTATTGAAAGCCACTACAATGCTTTATATTTTAAAGCATTTAACTGAACCTTGTCTTAACTTCTTTTACCTTCTAGTTCTTCTTAAATAACTCTTTCACCACGAAGCTTATGAAAGTTTCAGAGAAGATGCCATCAATATATTTTTGAATTCTTCAACATTGTCTGCATGGTCATTTGGAGAAAACCTACCACAGAAGAACCTCAATTTCCGCTGGCTGTTACATCAGGTTGACTGGCTCCCCCAGATTCTGTGATAACCTTTTGTGTGTTTCTTTCGAAGATGTATAAGTAAAGAACAGCATTGATATTATCTACAACAGAGAAAAAATATTTTCAAATAATGCTCTTGTTAAAAAACTATCTGGAATAAATTCTGCAATTGCAGTGGTGATGGATATGACCATTTTTTTTGTTCACTTGTACATATAGATATATTTAATAATAATGTGCAATGTTTATCTTTCTTTTTTTTTGTGTACAGAATGGTTTAGGTAATTCAATATAATTATTGCAATTTGGTGACATTAAACAGGGAAATATACAATTGTATCTTGTAATATAGTTCAGTCCAGGTAAATATGTTGCACCAAAGTTCAGTGCTTCATGGCACTTACGAATATTCCTAGAAAAAAAAATTTAATCATTTCTATGATAGAATGTACAAAAAATGCATCAAGGTGTAAATAGTGTACAGAATTCATTTCACTAAAATTAAGTGGGCTTGTAATTGAGATTAAGTACTTAAGAAAGACACATTTTTTTATTACATGTTAATTTCTTTTTTTTTTTTGTTTTTTTGATAATAAATGACTCAAACATTGTGCATTTACCATATTGCATTTTTTTTTATTTATTTTTGGTGAAAGTACTTCCCTTCCAAAAGATAGAGCAAGACATCTGATCCACAAGTTGTAAATTTTGCCACAAGGTGGAACCCTTTAAAACTGAGATAAAATATTGTGCCACTTTGTATCAAGATAGGTAATAAGCCTAATGTTATTATGAAAACCTAAAACGTAAAAAGGACTTCCCATAAGTCAAGGAAGTAGAGGTGGGGTTTTGTCACGGGAGGATTTCACATCTGTTGCTTTAAATTGGCAAATTGGTTAAGTTTCCATATATATGTCTAAGTCTTTGAGACCACCAGTACACCACATTAAGGTCAGGATAAGTTTATGCAACCTTACTTCAGGAACCTGAAGATAATACCATTATATGTAAGCAGTGGGCGATTCCAACCTCTAGGAGTTTTAAATCCATCCCAACCTTAAGTGGAAAGGTTGGTAGTTACCAATGCCAGATGGTTTTACAGTACTGAATATTGGACTAACTAGTGTGCACTATTTTCTTCCACCTTCTTAACTACAAGTCTTGGTATGACCCATACAATGTATTGAAGGGAATTTAAAACATAATCACTTGACACAGGAATATGATATGACATGGTAACTGGTGATAAATTGTGTCTGTGCAATGGAAACTGATGTACTAAATTTTGCAGTCAAGATGGTACACGTCTAAGAATCCGTTTAGGTGATTATTGGAAATATTTTGCCAAATTGACAGTCGGTGGATATTTGCTCTATCCACTCAATACAATATATATGCAGCTTGTCTTGAAAATGACACAATTCATGTGGGTTCAATCCCCAAAAGTGGCATTGTTTAAGACCTATCCCAATATAACCCTCAGTGTTGAATGGAAACTAAAATCCTAACTTTTGCCTTTAAGCTTTGCAAATGAGACTGCAACATTATTGTATCCCCAACGCGAAGCGGGGATACTATGGATTCATCGTCGTCGTCGTCTGCGCCCTCATCCGCAGAGATTTCTTGTTAGCGACCTACAGTCCACATTTCTTTCCGGATTTCTTTCATATTTTGCAGGTGGCTTGATATGGTAGAGGACTCGCCATCCTATCTTTTTGGTAGGCTTTATGTCTAAATTAGGCCTGTGGTAGACAAAAATGTCTAAAATGTGGAATATTGTTTGTTAGCGACCTACAGTCCACATTTCTTTCCAGATTTCTTTCATATTTGGCAGGTGGCTTGGTATGCTAGAGGACTCGCCAGCCTATCTTTTTGGTAGGCTTTATGTCTAAATTAGGCCTCTGGTAGACAAAAATGTCTAAAATGCATTAAAATTCATGAAATCATGCACTAAATCACTTATAACTTGAAAAGTGTTGCATTTAGAGCATTTTGTTAAAATATGTTATTCAGATACTTTTTTCATAGCTACAACATGGTGAGTAATTTGGGTGTCTGTCTCAATAGCTAAGTGAGTAATAGCTACTTTTGGGCTTTTCAGTAACTTCCATCATGAATAAAATCACTTGTAACTTGAAAACTATTGCATTTACACAATTTTGTATAAATATGTTATTCAGCTATTTTTGGGTCAGCTATAACATAGTAAAATTTCAGACCTGTAGCTCATGGCATAGCTGAGTAATAGCTACTTTTAGGTTATCACTGTTGAGTAAATTACTTATAACTTCAAAAGTATTACATTTAGAGTATTTTGTTTCAATATGTTATTCACCTATTTCGGAGTCAGCTATAACATAGTGAAGTTCCAGACCTGTGGCTCATTGCATAGCTGAGTAATAGCTACTTTGAAGTTCACACTGTTGAGTAAATCAGTTGTAATTGGAAAACTATTGCATTTACAGAAATTTGTGTAAATATGTTATTCAGCTACTTTTGGGTCAGCTATAACATAGTGAAATTACAGAACTGTAGCTCATGGCACAACTGAGCAATAGCTATTTTCAGGTACTGACTGTTGAGTAAATGACTTGTAACTTGAAAAATATTGCATTTGGAGTATTTTGTTAAAATATGTTGTTCACCTACTTTTGGGTCAGCTATAACGTCGTGAAATTACAGACTTATAGCTCATGGCATAGCTGAGCAATAGCTATTTTCAGGTTCTCACTATTGAGTAAATCAGTTGTAACTTGAAAACTATTGCATTTACAGTATTTTGCTTAAATATGTTGTTCACCTAATTTTGGGTCAGCTATAACATAGAAAAAATTCAGACATGTAGCTCATTGCGTAGCTGAGTAATAGCTACTTTGAGGTTATCACTGTTGAGTAAATCAGTTATAACGTGAAAACTATTACATTTACAGTATTCTGTTTAAATATGTTATTCACATAATTTTTGGTCAGCTATAACAGTGAAATTGCAGACCTCTATGTCATGGCATAGCTTACCAATATCTACTTTCAGGTTCTCACTGTTGAGTAAATCATTGTATCCACTGGATAGCCGCAGTGTGTAGAGAGATTTCACCATTACCGCTCTAACGAAAAAAATATTATAGCTAGCCTTCTCAAGTTTGCAAGGTATATTAGAGGGTGCACCACAGTATTCTATTGGTAGGCTTTATGTCTAAATTAGGCCTGTGGCTAAATTACTTGCCTACTAAAAATGAGTAATTCTGCATTTTCTCAAAGTATTGCAGACAGCAAATTTTTCTTAAATAACTCATTCACCTACTTTTGGGAGAGCTTTCACATGCTGAAGTTCCAGACCTGTAGGTAATTACTCACCTACTCAAAATGAGTAAATGCGAATTATCTCTAAAAGTATTGCAGATAGCCAATTTTTCTCAAATAACTCATTCACCTACTTTTGGGAGAGCTTTCACTTGGTGAAGTTTCAGACCCGTAGGTAATTACTCACATACTGAAAATGAGTAAATGCAAATTATCTCTAAAAGTATTCCAGATAGCCAATTTTTGTCAAATAACACCTTCACCTACTTTTGGGAGACCTT
Organism: Sabellastarte sp. h YS-2021; assembly: GCA_964017235.1. Classification (NCBI taxonomy): domain Eukaryota; kingdom Metazoa; phylum Annelida; class Polychaeta; order Sabellida; family Sabellidae; genus Sabellastarte; species Sabellastarte sp. h YS-2021. The sequence goes on from OZ024933.1 coordinate 17,469,599, forward strand.
TCACTTGGTAAAGTTTCAGACCTGTAGCTAATTATTCACCTACTCAAAATGAGTAAATGCTAATTATCTCTAAAAGTATTGCAGATATCCAATTTTTATCAAATAACTCCTTCACCTACTTTTGGGAGACCTTTCACTTGGTGAAGTTTCAGACCTGTAGCTAATTATTCACCTACTCAAAATGAGTAAATGCGAATTATCTCTAAAAGTATTGCAGATAGCCAATTTTCCTCAAATAACTCATTCACCTACTTTTGGGAGAGCTTTCACTTGGTGAAGTTTCAGACCCGTAGGTAATTACTCACCTACTGAAAATGAGTAAATGCAAATTATCTCTAAAAGTATTCCAGATAGCCAATTTTTGTCAAATAACTCCTTCACCTACTTTTGGGAGACCTTTCACTTGAAGTTTCAGACCTGTAGCTAATTATTCACCTACTCAAAATGAGTAAATACTAATTACCTCTAAAAGTATTGCAGATATCCAATTTTTATCAAATAACTCATTCATCTACTTTTGGGACAGCTTTCACATGGTGAAGTTCCAGACCCGTAGGTAATTACTCACCTACTGAAAATGAGTAAATTCGAATTATCTCTAAAAGTATTGTAGATAGCCAATTTTTCTCAAATAACTCATTCGCCTACTTTTGAGAGAGCTTTCACTTGGTGAAGTTTCAGACCCGTAGCTAATTATTCACCTACTCAAATTGAGTAAATGCGAATTATCTCTAGAAGTATTGCAGATAGCCAGTATTTCTCAAATAACTCATTAATATGAAAACAACTTATAGGAAGTCATGGGCTGCAAATCTTTTCATGTGGTCAGATTTGACCTTGGGCCCCTCCTGCTTATTATTGGTCTTAGAGGTTTGCAATGTGAAAACGACTTATAGGAAATCATGGGCTGCGAATCTTTTGATGTGGTCAGACTTCACCTTGGGCCCCTGCTACAGGGTCAAATAAGGGTAGCCAAACTTAAAAGTGCTTTCAGCTTGCTTATTAACGAAAAATGCTGTTTATCTTCTAAACTATGTTAGTTTGCCTTTGTCGGTGGATACATCCAGCATCTGGCCACAGATGCGTCCTTAGTCTAGTTTTTAAGGCTGGTTATTCGTGTGGTCATTTGTTTGAGACTTGATTGTCAATAACTTCAGCTTAAATGAGGGAAGATTCTAAAGCTGAATAGCTTGTAAACAGATCAGCATTGTACAGTAATGACCATTATCAGGTACACACTTGTATATCATGTATATCACTTTTACACAGCCAGGCCATAGTACAGCTGCCACTGAAAAACATCTGTTTATATGCCATTCTGTAAATATGTCTGTAAAAGTTGTCAAGATGCAAAGACACATGGCTAACTTGTGTTGTGTATTGTACTACCATCTCCGGAGACTACAGAATGTCCGCAGGTATCTAACCCATGAAATCGCTGTGAAAGTGACAAACACCATGGTCAGCAGCTACCTGTACTTCAGCTCCCTGCTGTGTCACACAAAAAAGCAAATGTTATTACACTTCAAGTAATTCAAAATACCCCCATGTGCAACCTTCACAGATTCAGTCATCTGACCCCATTCTATACATAAACTGTACTGGCTCCCCATTCAGTACCAGACTGTTTAAATACAACCTTTTTGATCACATGGCAATAAATTTAAGCAAACCCCCATATCTGTCCACTTTAATTAAGCACAGTGACCTCACAAGGGACAATCGCCTCTCAGTTTCCTCAGCCAGACCAAACAAACCCATGGAGTTGCGCAGTTTTGCAGTAGCTTCTCCCACTGAATGGAACAAGTTCCCTAAAGCCATCAGAACCAAGGATAGTATTACTGGATTTAGACAACAGTTGAAGACTTGCTTATTCAGGTTAGCCTTCCCTCCAAAATAGTGTCTGCTCTTATTAGATGCTAACAAGGACGTGTACTTTCTCCAAGCAATTGAATTCTCCCTTCTTGGACATCTCTGCTTAGAGGAGGTCTTCGTCAATATGGAGCTCTATACATACTTCATGCTTAGATAAATACTAATCTGCTGGCATTCTTTTCAAGTCCTGTAATTACACTACCTATGCCATCCAAAGTGCATCTCCATACTTTGGTATTACCGTTTCCTGCTGGCCTGCTGGATGGGAGATTATAGCCTGTACATGTGTAGGTGCATTTTATCATGTCATTAAAAAGAAGAGGAATGAGGCATTCAAATTACAGATTTGGGAGACATAAAGTGAGTTCTTACAACAAAATATTCCGACAATAGGTTAAATCATGAAGGTTCTACTGTTCTCAAGAGCCAAGGAACTGTTTCTTGAACTTAATCCCCACTAGGCCATGGAGTTGTTTACACACATACAGTCAAAATAAACTAGAGGATCGCTCACAAAAAAAAAAGATAAAGTTTTTGCATAGCAAAAACAAAGCGTCCCGAAAAGGATATAAAGGTGAGTGCTGAAGTATTAAGAAAATGCTTCGTTTCTAGCCTTATACTGTTGTGGCAACCAAAGTCAGCGCAGTCTGCTCTATCTAGCACGGTTTTCAAGATCTAAGCATTTTTGTGTTTTGCAAATTTCGAAAATTCAAAATGTCCGCTATATTTGGCAAGACAAAAATAGTTTGAAAATTGGCATGGCTACTCTGCAGAGATACCCAGCAGGTCAAAAATTTTGTTGAGTTCGCTCCATCTAGTACGGTTTTCGAGATATAAGCATTTTTGTGTTTTGCAAAAACTTTGAAAATTCAAAATGGCCACCATTTTTGGGGAGACAACAATTTTTGACAAGACCACTGCCGCGGTGTGTATCTCCAGCCGAGCATTAAAGGACAAGAAATAGCTTTTCCGAGATATTCACAATTTATCATATTCGTGTGTGAAAGCTCTTCCAAAAGTAGGTGAATGAGTTATTTGAGAAAAATTGGCTATCTGCAATACTATTAGGAGATAATTCACATTTACTTCTTTTGAGTAGGTGAGTAATTATCTACGGGTCTGGAACTTCATCAAGTGAAAGTTCTCCCAAAAGTAGATGAATGATTTATTTGATAAAAATTGGGTATCCGCAATACTTTTAGAGATAATTCACATTTACTCATTTTGAGTAGGTGAATAATTAGCTATGGGTCTGAAACTTCAAGTGAAAACTCTCCCAAAAGTAGGTGAATGAGTTATTTGAGAAAAATTGGCTATCTGCAATACTTTTAGAGATAATTCGCATTTACTCATTTTGAGTAGGCGAGTAATTAGCTATGGGTCTGAAACTTCACCATGTGAAAGCTCTCCCATAAGTAGATGAATGAGTATTTGATAAAAATTGGGTATCCGCAATACTTTTACAGATAATTAGCATTTACTCATTTTGAGTAGGTGAATAATTAGCTATGGGTCTGAAACTTCACAGAGTGAAAGCTCTCCCAAAAGTAGGTGAATGAGTTGAGAAAAATTGGTTATCTGCAATACTTTTAGAGATAATTTGCATTTACTCATTTTGAGTAGGTGAGTAATTAGCTATGGGTTTGAAACTTCACCATGTGAAAGCTCTTCCAAAAGTAGATGAATGAGTTATTTGAGAAAAATTGGCTATCTGCAATACTTTTAAGAGATAATTCGCATTTACTCATTTTGAGTAGGTGAGTAATTATCTACGGGTCTGAAACTTCACCATGTGAAAGCTCTTCCAAAAGTAAATGAATGAGTTATTTGATAAAAATTGGGTATCCGCAATAGTTTTTGAGATAATTAGCATTTACTCATTTTGAGTAGGTGAGTAATTAGCTATGGGTCTGAAACTTTACCAAGTGAAAGCTCTCCCAAAAGTAGGTGAACGAGTTATTTGATAAAAATTGGGTATCCGCAATACTTTTACAGATAATTCGCATTTACTCATTTTGAGTAGGTGAGTAATTAGCTATGGGTCTGAAACTTCACCATGTGAAAGCTCTCCCACAAGTAGGTGAATGGGTTATTTGAGAAAAATTGGCCATCTGCAATACTTTTAGAGATAATTCGCATTTACTCATTTTGAGTAGGTGAGTAATTAGCTATGGGTCTGAAACTTCACCATGTGAAAGCTCTTCCAAAAGTAGGTGAATGAGTTATTTGAGAAAAATTGGCTATCTGCAATACTTTTAAGAGATAATTCGCATTTACTCATTTTGAGTAGGTGAGTAATTATCTACGGGTCTGAAACTTCACCATGTGAAAGCTCTCCCAAAAGTACATGAATGAGTTATTTGATAAAAATTAGGTATCCGCAATAGTTTTTGAGATAATTAGCATTTACTCATTTTGAGTAGGTGAGTAATTCGCTATGAGTCTGATACTTCACCGAGTGAAAGCTCTCCCAAAAGTAGGTGAATGAGTTATTTGAGAAAAATTGGCCATCTGCAATACTTTTAGAGGTCATTCGCATTTACTGATTTTGAGTAGGCGAGTAATTAGCTATGGGTCTGAAACTTCACCATGTGAAAGCTCTCCCAAAAGTAGATGAATGAGTTATTTGAGAAAAATAGGTATCCACAATAGTTTCAGAGATAATTAGCATTTACTCATTTTGAGTAGGTGAATAATTAGCTACGGGTCTGAAACTTCACTGAGTGAAAGCTCTTTGGGATAGCTGCTCTGCAGAAATACCCTGAAGATCAAAAATTTCGTCGAAATCGCTCTATGTAGCACGGTTTTCGAGATCTTAGCATTTTTGTGTTTTGCAATTTTTGCGCAAAAATTCGAAAATTAAAATGGCCGCCATTTTTGGCAAGAGAAATTTTTTTTTGAAAATTGGTATGGCTACTCTGCAGAGATACCCTGTGGGTCAAAAATTTCGTCGAAATCGCTCTATCTAGTACGGTTTTCAAGATACAAGCATTTTTATGTTTTGCAATTTTTGCGAAAAATTCGAAAATTCAAAATGACCGCCATTTTTGGCGAGACAAATTTTTTTTTTCAAAATTGGGATAACTACTCTGCAAAGATACCCTGTGGGTCAAAAATTTCGTCGAAATCACTCTATCTAGCACGGTTTTTGAGATATAAGCATTTTTGTGTTTTCCTTATTTGGAAAATTCATAATGATTAATTAATCATTAATTACTCGGCCATTTCTTAACCAATCAATGCCAAAATCTAATAAGTAAGTAAGTAAGTAAGAAACACTTATATAGTGCCGAATTTGATGTAAACATCCTCTAAGGCGCTGATGTGCAAAAAGGGATAGTCCAGTTCCAGAAAGATGTCAGTTTCAATATTAGCGTCCGGTCGGGGAGATAGGCTATGGTGGAGGATAAGCCAATCTAAGAAGGTATGTTTTCAACTGTTTCCTGAAACCAGAAATGCTTTCTATGGTTCTGATGGCTTGAGGAAGCTTGTTCCACTCTGTGGGAGCCCCTGCTATGAAACTGCGTAGCCCTGAGCCTTTATTTGGTTTAGATGAGGAAATTGATAGGCGATTGCCCCGTGTGAGATCACTCCGCCTAATTAGAGCGGAGAGATATGGAGGTTGGCTCAAATGTATTGCTTTATAAATGAGGAGATTATATTTGAACAGTATAAGGTAATGAATGGGGAGCCAGTGTAGTTTGTGCAGGAAGGGTGTAACATGACAGTATTTATTTAGCTTGCACACCGTCCGACATAAGGCATTTTGAACTCTCTGTAGTCTGCTAGTATATGCCTTTTTTGTGTTGTAAAGCAGTGAGTTACAGTAATCCAGACGACTGCTTACCAAGGCATTTGCCACCTTTACAGCTGTTTCATGATTTAAGTACCTGCGGACCCTTCGTAGTTCCCGGAGATGGTAGTAACTTATGCGACATAGATTAGCCACGTGTCTTTGCATTGAATTTTCAGCATCCAGGATGACACCAAGGTTTTTACTGATTCAGCTGGTTCCATGGTGTTGCCAAGCAAACTCACTGGGAAAGATGACTTCAGGGAACTTCTAATTTGATCATCACCAATCACTATGAATTCTGTCTTGTCAGGATTTAATTTAAGCTTATTATTTCCCATCCAAGCCTGGACCGCCTCAAGGCAATTTGTTAATTCAGTGATACTGGAATCGAAGTTCCTAGAGTCGAGTTCCAAGTAAATTTGTGTGTCATCTGCATATAAGTGGTGGGTGACATTGAATTTAGATATGACTGAACTGAGAGGGGTTGTGTATAGGGTAAAAAGGAGTGGCCCTAGAACTGAGCCCTGGGGAACCCCGTAAGGGAGTTGAAAAGCATCTGAAAGATGTCCATCTATTTTGATGCCCTGCTTGCGTGAGTGGAGGTATGACTGGACCCACTTTAGCACTACCCCATCAATGCCATACCAGTGCTGAAGGCAGTTGAATAGGATTGAGTGGTCTATTGTATCGAAAGCTGCAGATAAGTCCAAAAGGACTAATCCAACAGCTGCACCCTTGTCCATTGATGTGGCAATGTCATTTTGTATTTTGAGGAACGCCGTTTCAGTTGAGTGAAAAGCTCTATATGCGGACTGGTTTTCGTTAGATATACCCTCGTGAGCAATATGCTCATTTATCTGCTTAGCCACAGCTTTCTCTATGAGTTTGGAGATGTAGCTGAGGTAATGATTTCCAGATTTTAATAGAATGAATGTATTCGCCAAGTATCAGGTGAATTGATTAAAGTCCTTTCAAGTTATCATCCGGACAAGCTTCCCCATCGAAAAAAGACATTTTTGGTCATGTGACCTCTCTGATTAGTTGAAATGTCACTGCAGCATATTCAAAAAAATTCCCCAAGGCTACAGAGTTATAAGGAAAACAAAATGCAGAGCCGGCGGAGCCTGAAGGTCTCCCATACACAAACAAGCGTCCCTTGTGGGACGCTTAACTAGATATTTCACGGAAAAATTTTTGCAAGTTTGTGTAATTTACGTATATATTGACAACCACAAACCCGAAAGAAGAAACATGAAATGATTCAACAAAGAAACAAGAGGGGGCTGATGGGTTGGCAGCAATTTAGAATGCTGGGACCAGAAAGGGTGTGCCTAACTACACTATCACATCAGGTAATATGTTTACACAAGGTAGGGTCTACCAATGGGTCTATCATCAAAGATTATTTGGATCCACATTGACAATTTTGTTCAGGATTCTTTTACAATATTTGCTCCATGAATCAAAAACAGCCAACCTCTGGTGTTGGCAAATACCACACTATCTCTGTTTCCTCTTGGGATACAGATATCCAGACAGTTTGGGAAAAATTCATGCAGGAACCAGTGCATGAGCAATTTTGGTAGATTTACTTGTTTTTGAGGTACACATATTTTAAAATGTATTTTGGTAAGTTTAAGTGGAAGTTGGCTAAAACTAGAACCAAATCCAGTTTATGTTGTAGGGTCTAGTTATACAGAATCTACTACACGTACATATTGGTAAGCAAGGCTTTAAATTAGTATATCTCGTATGCTTGAGCTAGATGTATTAATGTTCAATACAGATGTGAAAAGAAACAAGACGTGAGTCACAAAGCCAGCAGAGACATGAGTAGTGCACTAAAGCGGTCACCCATCCCAGTACTAACGTAGTTCACTGCCGCTTACTTCAGTGAACAGACAGGTGCTCCTCACACTACGCCACAATTCATGACAATCTGGAGACAAAAAAAGATGGGGGCGGGGGAAAAAAGTGATCTCTAGAGGAGCGAGCTTCACTAGAGGTCACACTTAATAAATGCCAGACCATGTAATAACCTTTTCAGTAAGGTACTTAAATAAATCTCAGTATGGTACATTGCATTCTTTTAAAGACAGGTATCAGAAGCTGAACAAATTATGTTGCCAACATGTATGAACAGTCTTGAATGACTCACTAACCACATGTATCATTTTTGTGTTGGGTTAGTTTTCTGAAAGCAAAGGGGGACTTCTGAATAAGTGATAGTTATTTCATATGCATCACACCAATCATTGTGTCAAGTTTCAAGTTGAAACTTTCAGCGCCAACTCAGGATAGCAATAAAAAGTTCTCATGAAATATGCAAGTCAAGTTTCAAAATTAATCAGGAAAATATCAGTCAAGTTTTGTTTCTGAATGTCACTTAAAAATGTTATTCCATATCTAGCTAGCATCAGAAATGTTTGTGTTATTTATTTGGGTTTTGTATATGAAAGAATAACAAATACTGTGTGAGATAAATTGACAGAATTGAAAACTATTAATTAACTTGATGCATGTTGATGATGCTGGCTAGGTTCTAACAAAGGCGAGTGCACAGTTTCACTGTAATTTACGCTAATTCATTAACAATAGCTCTTTTCACTCACAAATGTAAATGTTATCTCTATGGGAAATAGCAGTCTGAATATCAGAGGAAATTTCACCATAAAAGCTGCTACTGTTATGCAGGGACTGCATCAATTTACCATAAAGTATCTAAAATATACGGTGTGTCTGCAATTTTAAAATGTGTGTTGGACTTTAAAAAGCTCATTATAAGCTGCAGTAGTTATAATACCTCCTTTATTCAAGAAAACTTGGAGTAACATTTTGTTTACGTAAAAGAAGAGTCATAAAACTGAAGCAGCAATTAAAAAAACAACAAAAAAAAAAAACAAAAAACAAACAAAACTCGCCATACTCGAATCAATATGAAAAATATCTAATTTCTAGTCCAATTCCATCTTTAAGAGTTTGTTATGTGCAGTTTCCATTTATTAATGAAAATTTGGACATGCACATTGGAAACTCAATGGAACTTTCTATCAGATTGCAAAATATCTAAAACAAGAGGAGAGTGCCCGTGAACAGGCACTGTGTCAGCTGACTGAGTGTTTTTGATTTGTGAAGGTGATTAGAGGACAGAATAATTATCAGGAAAAGGGCTGTACAGAAATACAGTAAATGGTAACTGAACAGCAAGTTCGAAAGAAATTCCGAAGCTGACAGAAGAAAAGGATAAAAAAATTGTGCCCTGTAAATGGTATTATGAAGGAAAATAACAAGGTAATTGTTTAAGTGTAAAAAAAAGTGTAGGTTAAAACATATTTAAAGAAATACTACAAATGCAATATCCTCGTTCGACCTTGAAGAAGGGGTCCAAGGTCAAATCTAACCACACAAATACATTCCCAGCCCATGATTTCCTATGGTTTACCATTCCAAACCTCTAGGACCAATTATAAATGAGTTATAAGCACTTTTAAGCTTGGCTGTCCTCATTTGACCTTGAAGGAGGGGTCCAAAGGTCAAATCTGACCATACCAAAAGATTCCGAGCCAATGATTTCCTATGGGATGGTTTACCATCCCAAATCTCTGTCACCAATAATAAGCGAGTTGTAGGCACTTTCAATTTTCGCTATCCTCATTTGACCTTGAAGGAGGGTTCCAAGGTCAAATCGGACCATATCAACAGATTCACAGCCCATGATTTCCTGTCTGTTTACCATCCCAAACCTCTGGGACCAATAATAAGCGAGTTATAAGCACTTTTAAGTTTGGCTATCCTTGTTTGACCTTGAAGGAGGGGTCATTGAAGGTCAAATCTGACCACACCAAAAGATTCCCACCCCATGATTTCCTACAGGTTGGTTTATCATCCCAAACCTCTAGGATCAATAATAAGGGAGATAGAAGCACTTTTCATGACTGACAAAAACACCTGTGGCGGCCATCTTGTTTCTCAAAATGAGGCCAAAAATATTCCCAGACAACATTTTATGGTTATTAATATATACTGCAAACTTAAGAAAGCTAGCTATAATATTTTTTTTCATCAGAGCAGTAATGGTGAAATCTCTCTCTACACACTGCGGCTATCCAGTGGATACAATGATTTACTCAACAGTGAGAACCTGAAAGTAGCTATTGCTCAGCTATGCCATGACATAGAGGTCTGCAATTTCACTATGTTATAGCTGACCAAAAATTCTGCGAATAACATATTTAACAAATTACTCTAAATGTAATAGTTTTCAAGTTACAACTGATTTACTCAACAGTGAGAACCTCAAAGGAACTATTACTCAGCTATCCAATGAGCTACATGTCTGAAATTTTACTATGTTATAGCTAACCCAAAAGTAGGTGAACAACATATTTAAGCAAACTAATGTAAATGCAATATTTTTCAAGTTATAGCTGATTTACTCAACAGTCAGTACCTGAGAATAGCTATTGCTCAGTTGTGCCATGAGCTATAGGTCTATAATTTCACTATGTTATAGCTGACCCAAAAGTAGCTGAATAACATATTTGCACAAATTTCTGTAAATGCAATAGTTTTCCAATTATAACTGATTTACTCAACAGTGAGAACTTCAAAGTAGCTATTACTCAGCTATGAAATGAGCCACAGGTCTGAAACTTCACTATGTTATAGCTGACCCCAAAATAGGTGAATAACATATTGAAACAAAATACTCTAAATGCAATAGTTTTCAAGTTATAAGTGATTTACTCAACAGTGATAACTTAAAAGTAGCTATTACTCAGCTATGCCATGAGCTACAGGTCTGAAATTTTACTATGTTATAGCTGGCCCAAAAGTAGCTGAATAACATATTTATACGAAATTCTCTAAATGCAATAGTTTTTAAGTTACAAGTGATTTTACTCATGATGGAAGTTACTGAAAAGCCCAAAAGTAGCTATTACTCACTTAGCTATTGAGACAGACACCCAACTTACTCACCATATTGTAGCTATGAAAAAAGTAGCTGAATAACATATTTTAACAAAATGCTCTAAATGCAACACTTTTCAAGTTATAAGTGATTTACTCAACAGTGATAACCTAAAAGTAGCTATTACTCAGCTATGCCATGAGCTACAGGTCTGAAATTTTACTATGTTATAGCTGACCCAAAAGTAGCTGAATAACATATTTATACGAAATTCTCTAAATGCAATAGTTTTCAAGTTATAAGCGATTTACTCAACAGTGATAACCTAAAAGTAACTATTACTCAGCTATGCCATGAGCTACAGGTCTGAAATTTCACTATGTTATAGCTGGCCCAAAAGTAGCTGAATAACATATTTATACGAAATTCTCTAAATGCAATAGTTTTTAAGTTACAAGTGATTTTACTCATAATGGAACTTACTGAAAAGCCCAAAAGTAGCTATTACTCACTTAGCTATTGAGACAGACACCCAACTTACCCACCATATTGTAGCTATGAAAAAGTAGCTGAACAACATATTTTCACAAAATGCTGTAAATGCAACACTTTTGAAGTTACAAGTGATTTAGTGCATGATTTCATGAATTTTAATGCATTAAAAATTATTAAAAAAATTTGTTAAAAACAAAGTAAGACAGATCCACGTCTCATACTCACACAAGAGAATCTACCTCTGGCCTAGTACATATAAGCAAGATATGAGAGAAATCCCTGCAATAGTCACTGAGAAAATTGTGATAAAAAGTTGAAATTTTCACACTTTTGGTGGGGGTACCCCCCTTGTAATGTCTCTAGCAAACAGACGAACAGACAGATTTGCATGCCTTGAACAATTTTTCATCCTCGATAGATAAGGTATCTTTTAAAAAAAAACAGCATGTCTCTAGGCCTTGTAGTTTTGGAGAAGAAGTTGTTCACGCGGACGCGGACGCCCACGCCGCAGAGTGATGACATAATGTCAGCTGACTTGTCAGTCAGCTGACATAAAAAATCAACTCTTTTGCTGGGCTAGTGCATGTAGCAAATCTACTGGTCCTTAACAACTCTAGGTTGCTATGGGCAACTGGTCGAGTGGATACTTTCATTCTTGCAAAGGTCACCATTTTTGGCAGGACAAAAGTTTTTTGAAAATTGGGTCAGCTACTCAGCAGATTTACCCTGTGGGTCAAATGTTTCATCAAAATCATTCTATCTAGCACTTTTTTTGAGATACAGTAGATTTGGTATAAGTAGAACTGCCATAAGTAGAATATTGGCATAAGTAGAAGTAGTTTGCAAGTCCCAACAATTATTAGTGCAAAATATAAGGATAACTAGAAGTTCGACTTACAGAAAGTTGCCATAACTAGAACCTAATTTGATGCACAAAGTGTTACTTTTCAATGGGAATAACAAGGTATAAGTGGAACCTATAAATTTTGTATATACAAAAGTGTCAATATCCAAGAAAGAGGTGACAAAATAGTACCATTGTGACACTTTACCTAATTCCTCACTTTTGTGTTATTAAGATTGTACACCAAGCAAATAAATTTCACAGTAGAGTGATCACACAAGTGTTAATTATCGCAAGAGACTTAAATTACATAGTATCTTTAGTACTTCATATATTTCTCAAAGTGGGTATAACTAGAAGTTGCCATAAGTAGAAGTAAATGGCTGACATTTTACAACTTCGACTTAGACCAAATCCACTGTACAAGCATTTTTGAAAAAAATTTGAAAATTCAAAATGGCCGCCTTTTTTGGAGAGTCAAAAATTCTTTAAAACTTGGAAAGGCTAGTCTTCACTGGCCCACTGTGGATAAAAAATTTGGCCAAATCGCTCTATGTCGCACTGTTTTTGAGATACAAGCATTTTTTTGTGTTTTGCAATTTTTGCTAAAAATTCAAAATGGCTACCATTTGTGAGGGGACAAAATTTTTTTGAAAACTGGGTCAGCTACTCAGAACACTTACCCTGTGGGTCAAAAATTTTGTCGAAATTGCTGTATCTAGTACGGTTTTTGAGATACAAGCATTTTTGAAAAAAAATCTGAAAATTCAAAATGGCCGCCAGTTTTGGCGAGTGAAATATTCGTTGAAACTTGGAAAGGCTAGTTTTCACAGATACCCTGTAGGTAAAAAATTTTGCCGAATTCGCTGTATCTAGCACGGTTTTCATGATACAAACATTTGTTTTGCAATTTTTACGAAAATTCAAAATGGCCGCCATTTTGGTGGGACAAATTTTTTTTGAAAATTGGGTCAGCTACTCAGTAGAGTTACCCTGTGGGTCAAAAATTTTATCGAAATCGCTCAAAGCATTTTTGTGTTTTGCATTTTTGAAAAAAATTCAAAAATTCAAAATGGCCGCCACTTTTGGCAAGTGAAATATTTGTTGAAACTTGAAAAGGCTAGTCTGAACAGATACCTTTTGGGTCAAAAATTTTGGTCGAAATTACTATCTAGCACGGTTTTCAAGATACATGCATTTTTGTGTTTAGCGATACATTCAAAAATTCAAAGTGGCCACCATTTTTGGCGGGACAAAAATTTTTTTTGAAAACTGGGTCAGCCAGAAGAGGTACCCTATGGGTCAAACATTTTGGTCGAAATCACTCTATCTAGCACGGTTTTCGAGATACAAGCATTTTTGTGTTTTGCATTTTTGAAAAAATTTCAAAATGGCCGACATTTTTGGACAGTGAAATATTTGTTGAAACTTGGAAAGGCTAGTCTTCACAATAACCTGTAAGTCAAAAATTTTGCCGAAATCGCTCTATCTCGCACGGTTTTCGAGACACAAGGCTTAGCATTTTTGTGTTATGCAATTTTTGCGAAAAATTCAAAATGGCCCCCAATTTTCACGGGACAAAAAATTTTAGAAAATTGGGTCAGCTACTCAGCAGAGGTGGGCTGCAGGTCAAAAATTTTGTCGAAATCACTCTATCAAGCACGGTTTTCGAGATACGAGCATTTTTGTATTTTGCATTTTTGAAAAAAATTCGAAAATTCAAAATGGTTGCCATTTTTGGTGAGTGAAATATTTGTTGAAACTTGGAAAGGTTAGTCTTCACAGATATCCTGTGGGTCAAAAATTTTGTGGAAATCCCACTAGTAAATTTAAATTTTATGAAGAAGATGGTTTCAAAAAGTACTCATATATAACTTAGTATACTTCTATATGTGTACCTTATGAGCCTATATTTCCAATTTTGTGCTTTGCATTTTTTGTCAAAAATTCAAAAATGAAATATGACCCCCATTTTTGGGGAGAAAATTTTTTTTTAAATTGGAGAGAGTAGTTTGTTTTGATAGCCTGTGGTCAAAAATTTCGACAAATTGCTCTATCTCGCACAGTTAAGGAGATACAAGCAGTTGGTAATGTTAATGCTTAATTAATCATCAATAACTCTGTCATTTCTAAACCTATCCCTGCCAAAATTTAATTTACTCAGATCTTTATCTGAGGAAGGTATTTGCTAAATTTCAGATGGATAGATAAAATGCTTTGCAAGTTACCATCCGGACAAGGACGCCCTTCCAAAAAGACGCATTTTTGGTCATGTGACCTCTCTAATTGGTGAAAATGTCATCGCAGCATATTCAGAAAAAAAATTTCCCAGGGCTACTGCATACACCTACTAAATATAAAAAGAATCTGCCTTATGGCTGTGAAGCTATTGCGAAAAGAAAATGCGGCTCCAGCGGAGTCACTTCTCCCATATACAAACAAGCGTCCCTCGCAGGACGCTAAATTATTTGTTCCTTGTACCATTGCCAACATTTCCTGAAAATTGCATCAAAATCCATCCATAATGTTTCAAGTTATTTTGTAAACAAAACAGAAAAATATACCCTCCCATAAACATAACACCTTGCCTAAAGTAATGAAATTGTAGCTAAATGTCGATGGTTAAATCACATTCATATTTTTGCGATACATTTTATGAATTCCCCCTTTTGGGAACAAGTCTTCATAATCTGGCAATATGTTACAATACTTCTACACTGGCCAGGATGGTAACAGCTGTGAAAGGTATAACTAAGCACCATTTTTTCATGAGCCCGATGGTGGTGCAATTATTTCAAAAGTTTAATCATGCATGCTAGATAGGTTTTTCTTAAACAGAAAAATCAATTTTGAGTGAAAAAAAAAACACATTTGTGTGAACAGAGACATTTTTTACAGAGACACTCATTTCTGATTAAAGTTGAACTCAAAGTAAATCATTCTCTGAATCGACTTTTTAGTAGAATAGAAGATCCCAAAATAATCTTTTCCATTAAATTTAACAATATCTGTATTGCCTGGTTTAACAGTAGCGTTTCATATTCAAGATTTGGTGCAACAGTGTTCAAATGTATTTCTTTTTGAGCAATATTAAGTGTGCAAATAGAGGAGATTGCCTGTTTACATATAATGATATTCGCACTACTCTGTTTATATTGTTTTTCATATTCTCCATTGTTACACGTTCCATGTCATGTCACAACATGGAACTTGTATACAGACTTACTCCAACTTTTAGCAACGGTCAATAAAAGTCAAGTATTGCCCGATGGCCAGCAAAATGAATGGCCACTAGTGTGAGATCACATGTTCATATACAGAGGGAGGGGTTCCCCCATGCACAAAACCCTCACTGGCTTTACCATATATGGTAATTAAAATGTCTAATTTTATCTGGCCAGTAAGTTGGATGGTTCCAACTTGTACCAATTATTAGGAAAGGGCGACTAATATTCATGACAATACAGATAGATTTTCATCTTTTAATGCGACCTGTATAAGAGTTAAGAATTATAAAGAATCCAGTCTTTGTCCAATGTAAAAACCTCTTAATCTCTGTACTTGCAAACTCTAAGCAGCAGTCAGAACCACGATAGTTCAAAATTCCTTTGTAGGAGTCATACACCAGAGAAGCCAGGGAATCAAGAAAAACTCGAGGTTGAAAATTGGTTCCAAATACTCACATTTTAAGCCCTTTCCTGAAAGATACTAGAGGGAGCACTATTAATATTGAGTAAAGGGACAATTCATTCCAGAAATAAAGAGCATTGTAGGAATAAGCTGTTTTTGAAATGTTTTCTGGTACTATGGAGAAATATGAAAAGCACATCAAGAAGAATATTGTACTGAAATTAATATTTTTACAACTGCTAGTGTAAATGTACTTTACACATGTCTTGTAACTTATCTTGTGTCAGCATACACAGACTGTTGCAGCTGTTTTCCTTCCACAATTGATTTTTACCGTACATCCTGTGAATACTGAAAATTTACTAATTTAACTAACAGATATTAGTGTTGGAAACTGATGTAAATTGTATGGTGAAAATTCTCTATCTGGTAACTGGTTGTTCTGGTTAAGAAAATCAACACACAATTATAAATTGTTAATAAATACATTTTCCATTGCATATAAGTTTTATAGTTTTCAGTCTGTAATCATGTCTCACAAGTATTAAACATAAATTCACCAAATTGATGAAGCTATCTGCTTCATTCATGGTTTTGAAGATATTCATAAATTTTCAAACCAGTTTGTAACTGGTTATCAGTAATATTTAAGAGAAAAAAATAACGGTTTTGGAAAATTACAACCAACTACAAAGATAATGTACAGTAACAATGAAAAAGAATAATAACAAGAGGGTCAAAGATGCCCCAAAAGGCGGGTTGCACAGGCAGCAATAAGGTTAGCAACTGCTGTAATTACATTTAGAAACAAGGAAAAAAATGTTAGGTCACCCAGTTACGGTGAATGTGTTAAGACATGCTAAGAAACGTAAAACTTGTAATCTAGGTTACATAATTGTATCTATGCTATAAACGGACAAACGAAAGGACGAAATTACACCAATTTCGAAAGCAACTTAGCTATGATGGTGATGTATCTCCCTGTCAAGTTTGAATTTGATTGGACTGAGCGTTTTCGAGTTAGAGTCCAGAAACGGAAATGTTGACGAACAAACGAACAGGCAAAATTACACCAATTTCGAAAGGAACCTTGCTATGATGGTGATCTATCTCCCCGTCAAGTTTGAATTTGATTGGACACAGCGTTTTTGAGTTAGAGTCCGTAAACAGAAATGTTGACAAACAGACAAATGAACAAAAAACAGACAAACGAACAGACAGAATTATACCAATTTCGAAAGCAACTTAGCTATGATGGTGATCTATCTCCCTGTCAAGTTTGAATTCGATTGGACAAACCGTTTTCGAGTTAGAGTCCGGAAACGAAAATTTTGACGGACAAACAGACAAAAAATGGACAAACGAATGGATGGAATTACATTAATTTTGAAAGGAACCTAGCTATGATGGTGATCTATCTCCCTGTCATTCGATTGGACAAACCGTTTTCGAATAAGAGTCCGGAAACGAAAATGTGGACGGACAGATGGACGGACAAATGAACAGACGGAATTACACCAATTTCAAAAGGAACCTAGCTATGATGGTGATCTATCTCCCTGTCAAGTTTTAATTTGATTGGACAAACTGTTTTCGAGTTAGAATCCGGAAATGAAAAATGTGGACGGACGTCGGACACATCAATCTAATAGGCGGGTTGGTTACACGCTACCAGCCTAAAAACATGATTTGTGTATCTGATCATGGTGTATGCCAACTGTTCCAAAATGTGGCCACTCATTTTTCTTTTGATTGAAGCATGTGATTCAGCTGATTACTTGAGCAATACCAAATTTTGTGTTCCATTTACACATATCCATCAAAAACCAGGCAATCAAGTGATTAGGAGCTTGTCTTCACTCTTATCTACATTTGAGATTTTCTGATGAAAATTATATTTCAACATTATATTTTCAAAACAGCTGGGGTTGTATCAAGACACGCCAATTACATAAATTTCCGCAAGTTCCACATGAACTAAATATGAAACAGACAACTAGAGTGTGGTGAATCAAATGACAGCCCGTGCAACTCGATGATCCTCCCAACTGATGCAACAAGGTTCTGTATTGCAATTAATTGGTGGATTGTTGTCTGTCTTTTTAACTGGCATTATTTCATGAATTTGAAATGGTGTCACGAGTTTTCTTTGGCTTATATATTTGTAGTTTTTGATAATTATCTCATAACGACCACATACAAAACTCTAAGAACATAGCCAATGAGTATACCTCAAATGAAAGCTACGTCTGCACACTTCATCTAAAAATACCTGATGCGGCTCTCCAAAACTGAAGTTCCTTCATGCCCCCTCTTTCAACAGTAAAGTTTACAAATCCCATAAACATTTTTTTTTCTAACTCCTTAAGCCATTAGGTACCAACCTTCGGAAAGTCTCTTCCTTTCAAAGTAAAAACCAGTAGTGATAGAATGATTGTCTACAGACATCGAATGGTCAGTCAAAATTCACTGTAGTAGCGATGATCGATCTGGAAATAGTGGTCATCGATTCATCATTACTACTGACATAAAATTTAGTTACCTTTCCTTATGTATCTATATATCCAAATATTATAAAAATATTTTGGGTAGTTTTCCTTAATAAATTGACAAATTTGTCACAAATTTCGGGTTTGTTTATGTCTACCGCCATATTTACAGGAAGTGAGTGTTTTTGGTAGATTCTAAATGTCGGAACACCGTTATTTCTACCACATCGAAATACACCCCGGAATGTTCTTCATGGTATACCCAACAATGGAATCACTTATAGCTCGATCATCGGTCAGAAAAATGGATGATTAATTGACCATGCAAATTGAAGGCGATTCCCATCATTAATAACCAGTCCCTCAGTTATATCCTGTAGGACACACCTTAAGACTCGCCTCTTCAACTCAAGCTTCACCACTTCTTTTTACCACTCACTCCCCAAACCCTAGATTACTGACTGATACCGTCCCCTCATTGTAGTTTTTGTCAGTTCCTTTGTTTACCCAGAGTACTTCCTTGTGGGGAAGATACTGTGCCTATAAAGCAGTAGATTCCATGACATTTGGATTTTGCATGCCCTGCAGTACCGAAGGTTGACAGTATTTCTTACCGCAGGTACCATAAAATCAATATGAAGAGCTTTTGTGAGGATCTTGCAAACACATCCTTTGTCACATCTCCTGCTACAGTGGCTGCAGACCTGTATGACCAGTATATTCGTGACCTTGGTGGTGTGTTGGACAGGCATGCACCATTGATTTGTCGAAGAGCTAAGAAAACACCAGCTGGATGGCTGTCAGATTCTTACCGTAGGGCCAAATCTATCAGGCGTCAATTTGAGCGTATGTGGCGTAGGGATAGGTCACAGTTGAGCAGAAGTAGATTGCGCAGACAGATTGCCCGGTGCAATGCAATCATAAATAGTGACAAGGCTGAATACTATAGCACCATCATTAGTGATAATAGCCATGACCCAAAGAAGTTATGGCATACACTTCGTCAAGTCCTCAATAGTGGTCAAGAGAGTACTCTCCCTCCTCATCAGTCTGAGAAATCCTTAGCAAACAAATTTGCTTCCTTCTTTCATAAAAAAATCAAAAGGATTCGTGATATGTTCACAGCCTCTTCGGCAACAGTCATATCACCCATGTGTACACCTCCCAACCTACCTTCCTTCAATGAGGTCTCGGAGGACGAGGTACTAAAAATCATCAAAAATTCCCGTACAAAATCATGTCTTTTAGATCCAGTCCCTACTTTTCTTTTGAAAGATTGTGTGGAAATTTTACTCCCGTCAATTACAAAACTTGTTAATCTGTCATTGGCTGAGGGTGTATTTCCTCAAAAATTCAGAAGGCAGTTGTCACTCCTCTCATTAAGAAAGCATCACTTCCAAATGAGGATTTGCAAAATTATCGACCGGTATCAGGACTATGTTTCATGTCAAAATTGGTGGAGCGTGTAGTTGTTAAACAGCTCATGCAACATATCAATAGTAACAATCTTGATAATCCTAGGCAATCTGCATACAAAAGTGGTCACTCCACAGAAACCGCCCTGCTGCTTATCAAAAACGAGATCCATCTCTCACTATCACGGGGCGAGCCTACTGCATTGGTCTTACTGGATCTGTCAGCTGCGTTCGACACAATTGACCACCCGACTCTTCTTAATTGTCTTAAATCATGGTTTGGTGTGTCTGGCACAGCCTTGAAGTGGTTCACGTCCTATCTCAGCCACCGTTTCCAGGCAATTAAAATTGGGTCAACCCTCTCTGATTTGCATGAGTTGTTGTTGGGAGTACCACAAGGCTCCGTCCTTGGTCCTCTGCTGTTCTCCTTATACACCACTCCTTTGAGTAAGGTTATTGGAACGCATCCTGACATCAAATACCACTTTTATGCAGACGACACGCAGTTGTTTATTCATATCTCTCACAAAAATGCAGCCCTGGCTTTTAACAAACCGAATTCTTGTCTTCTGGATGTTCAAAAATGGATGTCGTCAAGTATGCTCAAACTAAATCCTGACAAAACAGAGTTTATCATCTTTGGATCCCATGCACAACTCAAGAAATTAGATCCCTATCTCCCAGTTAAGATATTTGGTAATTTCATGCATCCTGCAGTTGTTGTTAAGAACCTTGGTGTCTGGTTTGATGCTAATTTTTCCTTTGCTAACCATGTCCGCAATATTTGTAAGACATGCTTCATTCAAATTCGTGATCTCAGGCGGGTTAGAAAGCACTTGACTGATGAGGCTGCTATCCTGGCAGCTAATGCCTTGGTGAGCAGTCGCCTTGATTACTGCAACTCTCTCTTCAGGAATCTGTCCAGTCTCAATATGCGTAAACTACAGTGTATTCAAAATACACTTGCCAGGATTGTCACAAACTGTAACAAATACACGCGGGCATCTCCTATTCTCAAACGACTCCATTGGCTCCCAGTTGAATCTCGCTGTATCTTCAAAACTGCCACTCTAGTTTATAAGTTTCTTCACAGTGGTCATCCCAGTTACTTTGGTCCTCTTCTGCCCACTCGTTGCGGAAGATATAGTACAAGATACAACCATCCTGATAAAAGGTTCCTGGAGGTTCCTCAATTCTGTCCATCTGTACATAAATCCAAAAATCACTTTGGCCACAGCTTTGCTTTTGATGCCCCCACAGTCTGGAATCATTTGCCTAATGAGGTACGTTCTGCCCCAACTCTCACCTGTTTTAGGAAAAGGTTAAAATCATATCTCTTCCACAAGGCATTCCCACCTTAGCATACACTCTATCCGGCGTCTCCGTGGTACTGGACTTGGCAACGGCTATGGACAGATGATTTCTTAAACTTGATTTTTGGTGTTGCGCCTTAGAGTCTGCCTAGCAGAGATTAAGCGCTATAAAAGTACAGAATAGAATAGAATAGAATAGAATAGAACATTAGAAGTGACAAACCTCATAGTTCAAATATCAGGTCACAGTTACAGATATAATTTTGTCTTGTTCTCTATACACTTCTATTGTTTATAGAGAAATAGTTTTACTGGAACACAAAACACTCGGCTCTAAATCAAATATATTTATTACACAAGTGGTAATTGTGTGCACAATATATACTACAAGCAGAATTTATCACTACATAATAAAGACATACACATGTTTGCAAAGAAATACAACTGTTTACAAGATGAATGATGTTTTTGAAATGACATCATGCATCAAGATGCATTCACAAAATCATCAATATTTATTTAAAAAGTGAAATTCTTAAAAAAAAAACCCACAAAAATAAAGATGTGTTCCCAAGGTCAAGGATATTTTCAATCCAAAATATGATTTGAACTATTCTCCAAATATAATCACGTCTTCCTTTGGCCCGGCCCTTATAATCCACATATGAAAATCCAAGATGATCCACTCGTCACTTTTGTAGTAATGCCAACAAAAAAGCCAGATCAGTGAAAATACACTGAAACACAGGACCTTTGAAATTCTGGATATTTTTGAATCAAGAATATTTTCTGGATCTCCCCCAAAATTTAACCATATCTTCTTTTTGTAAAGTCCTACCCCACATGAAAACTTTCAGACAGATTCATTCACTAATCCTGGAGTTATTGTGAAGACAGACAGACAAACACGCCCTAAAACAGAACATCCTCTTGAAGGTAATTAATAAAATTGGAATAAGAGGGTAACACTGGTACCTTTTAATTGAAACCATTTCACTGAAGATTAGAACTGTCCCTATGACTGGCTGAATATACAGTTGCATAAATACTTAAAATATTAAGGAATATTAAGTTTAGTTTTATACATACACATGTAGTTTCCAATTGGTTTATCTCTCCATAGTTGGCCTGTTTGCCTCACCACACAGAGTTCACTGACCCTTAACAAAGTTGCCAGGGACCAGCTACCCATTACGCAATGTTTGCGTTTTAATTCCACAAACTTACACAACTCATAAAAAGGCCCACATAAATGCAATCACTGGTTTTCACTATTGATGCAATTGTCTGTAAAAGAAAACATTGTTGACCCAGAACTGATATGGTGAATAACCAGACGACCATATATATATGAGCTATAATTCCAAAACTACATGAAAAGAACTAAGAGATGGTGTAAAGTTCATAAATACCATTCTCCTTCAAATAAAGTAATTATGTGAAATATCTTATGAAATTCACAGGCTTTTTTAATATATTGTAAAATACTGATGTTTTCAAGAGCTGCTTCTTCAAAAGACAAAGTGCCGTCTGCTTTTGCTCCCATAGCTGTGTTGACTACAAAGTGTACAATTCCAAGCAATGGGGCAATTGTTAAGACATAATCAGCATTAATTTTATAAAATTTCAACTTAAACCACAAAAGTTAGCTCTTCTGTCAATTTCGTACTCCACTTGTTGCTCCATTCACTGTGGAATACTCGAGTAAGCTTTTACAGGCCAAATTAACTAACACATTCTTGCTGCCTCTGGCAAATTGCGACGCAGAGATGGATGTCAGTTTGCCAGACATGTAAGCTTGTCAATGAGAGATTCACTCAGAGTAGTAACATCCTGGAGAAAGAGACTTCAATATATCATGCCGTCAACTCAACAGAACTGAAAAAAAAAAATGCAGTAAAACATGTTATTATTATTTAGTGTACAACAGATGTAAAGGCCACGATGTAAATTTCATGCATGAGAACTTTTTGGCACAGATTTTGACTGTTACCTGACGTAAGCAGTTGGATCGTTTACTAAAATCTAAACATGTCTCTGGTGTTTTGAAACCGAATGAAATGGGATACTACTTATGCTATTTACAGTACTGAATCGGTGTAATCGTACAAGAGTCATTGATTAAAACCAGAAACACCTTTGATATAAAAAAAACTTCATTTTTTACTGATTGATAAGTGAAAATGTGATACACTTCCTCAAATTCATAGACTTTTATTATTTTAATAAGGTATGGCCCATTAGAAATCCAAAATAATGACATTTTCAATAACCATTACATCCACATTTATTACAGATTTCATCATTTCTATTATAAGGAAATGAAAATTTTAATAGTGATTTACTGTTTACAACACAAATTAAGTTACTGTAAGACAGAGATCATAAGAGTGTACAAAACTGATTTATCTAGTTCTAGGTTGGTTTGATCCTAAAAACCAACATCTAGTTATAAATTTCTGAAACTGGTTTTTGCATTCAGCATTAAATCGAAATTGTGTTTAAGTTTCTGTCCCGATTCATATGAATACTGTTAATGGTTATACACAGCAAGGTTTTCACTTCTATTCTACACTTTCCGAGCCATTTTCAACATAAACTCACCCAAGAGATTCACCAAACTGAAGCAGCCATATGGCTTCACTTACAATTTTTGGACAATATTTAAAATTGTCTAAACTGGTAAGCATTTTCTGGTTCTCACTCATTTTTAGAAGCTAATAACCTGTTCTACAAAATTCAAATCAACTGAAATGTCTTGATGCTTGTATATGCTAAAGGTGAAAAAGGATACAAAAGATTGCGTTGACTATTCATTTTTTCTTTATTTGGTTTATCTGTGAATATTTATTTATTTCCTTTGCACAGTATGCTAGAACACCTAACAGTCTATAGTTAAAGCAGAAACTATGAGAAAAGTACTAATGCAAAACAAATGAGGAACTAATCAACTAAGTTCTACATTTTTTTTAAAATGTGTGCGTTTTCAGCTTAATATGATGTTACAAATTGTGGAAAGTGGTGTCACTTTGTACATCTTTTAAAGGTATTTGAAAACAATTTTTGAATATGGAAAATGGACATGATTATCGCCCACTACAAAAGGACATTTGACTTGCATGCATACCCTTTCTGCCTTAGTATACACCGATAACTGTACAATATGATAATTCTTTCACATTCCTTGTCTACATGCACCTAAAGAATTATACAATATGAATACAAAACTACTTTTATTTTGAAAAATTCTTCAGATTTTTTTCTGAATTGAAAGCAATTGTCAATAAACAGCAGGACATTATTAAACATAAACAAACTTCCCAATTCCTGGTCTAAATTTTTAACTTTTTTTTCGCCGTTTTCAGATTAAAGAAGACTTGTATCTGTATTGGATTGTTTCAGTCTGTTGTGTGTGGAGTTTAAGAAACAAACGAACCCGTTGCCGAGGTGTCCTTTCCATCTTTATCTTTCTCTTTCTTCTTTTTCTTCTTCTTTTTGTCTTTTTTCAACTTTCCATCGTCAGGTTTTTGAACTTTTTCCTTCTTCTTCCGGAAGTCGGCATCACTGAGTGTTTCAACTACAACATAAAGATAAAAGAGATCAGTGAGTGAATGTTCTGGTTATATATCTAGAAATCCCTTTTGAGATGTATTGTCAATAGCAAGAAGTAGTGGTGTGAATGATAAACCGGTATGTGGTTTTTTGTTTGCTTTTGGTAAAAATAACGAAATCCACAAGGAATATTTGGGAACCGGTTATTGAAAACGCCATCATTTTAGGCTTTATAATGTCGGATACTTCATCAAAACGACGAAAAATATATATATTTTGGGAAATAAGTTACATTTTTACTTTATATATGAGCAAAAGTCATGTTTACATTTTTTTTAATATCTCACGAAAGCCATTTCCAGTTGCAAGTTCTGGTTCATGTACGCCCCGCAAGAAATAATCAATGCCAGTAACAAACATACGAAATACCGGATTTCTTTCGTTTCAAAGCCCTGGTAACCGGTTTTGATTTCAGTAAACGATCCCACCACTAGCAGGAAGTCACAATACCATACAGGCCATTTCCTACCATTTCCTGCATGTCATAATACAATATAACATGCCAGGTATTTTGGTTATTTAAAATTCTAATCAATTTTAATAGTGCTTAATCTCCACTAAAAAAGCCGACTCTACATTTCCACAAATAAGAATGAATAATGACTTATTAATAAAGAAGCTATAGTAGCTGAGATTTGAGAAAGCGGTGAGAAATAATGTTTTTTTTTGTAAAGAAGGAATAATCTCATCTGATAACTCTATCTACACTGCAGGTGCATGAAAACTGTAATAAAAATTGTGTCACTGATTTATGAAAAGATGAACAAAGCTGTATACCAAATCAATAGATAACGTTTTTAGAATCGGTGTAAAGCTTTCTGGGGTTTTATCCATTTATGACAATATACATACTAAGGTTTTCCTGCAGAAGATCTTTGGCCTCTCTCTTGTGTTTTTTGTGTTTCTTTCTCTTCTGATAGGAAGCCTGGCTAAAGAGGGTGCGGTACTGTTCAGGGAGCTATAATACCAACAAAAAAAGAAAACTGGGGTTGTAAAACTATAATACCAACAAAACAAGAAAACTGGGGTTGTAGACCCCTAAAGGCGGATTGTGCATTCACTATCAGGGATGGTAACACATACTAGTACTTGCCATGTCTACAGGATGGATGTATGCCAGATGTATGTACCATGAAAGCTGTGATACTGGTTCTAGACAGATCAATATATGTGCTGGGTTGCATCCTTCCAATTTGCCAAGTTTGAAATCAATCAGCAGAAGCATATTCAAGTTACAGTCTGGAAACAGAATTTCAATATGGTGGCCATCTTGCTTTTCCAAGTGGCACCAATTTCGAAAACAACCAAGCCTGGGTGCTGACCGTATTGTCTTACCAACCCTGGGCTACCACTCTGTTCAGACTGGACACCAGACTGTTTTCACAGAAAAAAGGGACTGGTATCAGCCAAATTGACCTTGACATAAAGACATATACTTCTGCCACGTCATTGTTATTTGATCAACGGAAAAAATGAAGTCATTTTCCTTGAAGTGACGATACTTTTGTGAGAATGGAAATAAGATAAAAAGTTACACTGAGCATGCTCAGAGCTCTGGGCCTGTATTCACAAAGATTCTTATTCTTAGAATTAGTCTTATTCTTAGAATTTTTCTTAGAATTGTTGTTTTTCTTAGAAAAATTCTAAGACTTTTCCTATTCACAAAGATTCTTATTCTTAGAATATTCTAAGAATTTGATTAAATCTAAGACTGGCACATAGCATGCCTAACTTAAGAAAAATAGTTGTTTTAGTGATTACAGTACAGCAACTGATTGCAAATCGACATCCAGAACCGAGTGTTACATATTAAGTTGTCCATTGTGTGTACTGTAATGAAATGTAACCTCTTCATGTTATTGCAAAAATTTCTAACTTTCTGTTCACATTTGCCAAAATCTGTATTCACAAAGATTCGTAGAATTTTTCTTAGAATTACTCTTAGTCTAGGAAAAAATTCTAAGAATTGCATACATTTCCTTTTTCTTTTTATTCTTAGAATTAGTCTTTGCTAAGAATTGTTTTATGAATAGGATTTTATTCTAAAAATAAGAAAATTCTTAGCATAGAATTTTTCTGAGATTTAAGTGTAATTATAAGAAAAATTCTAAGAATCTTTGTGAATATAGACCCTGGTCTTTCTTCTGTTGTCCAGTAATAACACATACTGACTCCTATAAATGGCCAACCAGAAGGTAGGAAGTGGATGAATAAAATGGTGGGCAATACTGGAACCTTCTTTGCCCCAAAAAGACGAGACAGGAACCAGACAACCACTCCCTGAAGTTTTAAATCGATAGGCAGAAGTGTCTTCGAGTTAGAGCCCGGAAATGGAATTTCAAGATGGCGGCCATCTTGTTATTCCAAATGGTACCAATTTCAAAAGCAATCTAGCCTGGGTGGTGTCCTGTACCCTATTAATTTTCAAATCACTCGGATTAAGCACCTTCGAGTTAAGAGTCTGGAAACCAAACTGACAGACGGATGTCGGACACATCAATCTCATAAGCAGGTTGGTTACATGCAACCCACCGTGAAAGCAAAATGAAGAAATATCAACATCATCCAAACCTCTACTCTCCAAATCAAATCAAAGTACAACACAATCATTATCCTTTCAACATCTGCTCTTAACATTAAGTACAACATATCTCTCTCACAGGCATCCCAGTGAATTTTAACGGAAAAAAAGGTTTTTTAAAAGGCTATTTTTGAAGAAAAAAAGGTTTTGAATCTGAAAAAAAAAGGTTTTCCCGTATTAATATTGCACTTGTGTTGTTTTGAAATACACTGTAGCAGTTCTAAAAGATACACTCACTTTAAAAGTTCTAAGGCCATAAGAATAACTTTTGAAAGAAAGATTCTGGATTTACCTTCTACCAATAAAAACTATATTGTGACAAGTCGCAATAACAAATATCAAGACAGACCATCTCTCACACCACAGACATTGGGTATTTTTTGTAGCACCCACTTTGTGTGATTCACAAGTATTATAAATCATTTTTCATTATTTTGGGGTCAATCTTCATGCAATGATAAGATTGATCCTTAAATGCTTTTCTGTATATTCTAAAACAGTAGCACAAAAGTTTTGTAGGGATTGTATTCTTTTATTAGGGGAGAGATTAAATATCATAAAATACTGTGATTAGATCTCAGGGGATTGGCTTATATCTCAAGAATTTTAGATTTCTTTCTTACAGATAGAAACTAGATTGGGCCAACTCGGCGCCAACATATCCCCAGACAGGTCATCACTCACGCCACAGGTTTTGATCGGGAATTTTTAAAAACATAATTACCCATTATTATATGAACTTGAGCACATCAATCTACTCTGTTTATATCTTCCCAAGGAAGATGGTGTATCCCCAGACGCCGAATACATAACTCAAATTATATTTTCAATCTTCCTGCAATGATAACTGTAAACCTATTTTCAAAGTATTTAAATGATTGATGATTGAATGTCCATTCTAAAATAATAATCCCAAAAGAGCATATCTGTTTCTATATTTGTTGACAAATAAAATATTATTTTTAACTCAACTCATCATACTTTTCAATCTTCCTTCAAAGTATTTAAATGATTGATGATTCAATGTCCATTCTAAAATTCATAATCCCAAAAGCGCATATCTGTTTCTATATTTGTTCACAACTAAAATATTATTTAAAAAAAATTATTTATATTATTATTTTATTATATTATTTTTAGAATTTGCAAATTGTTTTCAGTTATTCATTTCCTCTATACCTATATATGTGGTCCATATATATGCAACCTAAATATGTGACACAATCTCAGTTCTGACTCCCCTTTGTGTTATATGTAATGAAGCCCACCACCTCCCACCCCCACCCCTCTCCCCTTCTCCACACCTCTCTCACTATTACACAAGATCTGCAACCCCATTGAGTTCTTTGTTTCTCATCTGATATCATTAAATACCTTTGTTTATTTAGTGTCACTCAATATAGCTGGAGGTCCCAGAGGTGGGTGGGGGGAATCCGGGTGGGGGATGTGGGTTGGGACTTAGTTTAGTTTATTAGTTTATTATAGTGACATGTATTATGTTGACAAGGATTATACAAAAACTATTGAAGTAATACCCAGCCCTATATGGGCTTATAAGTCACTTTAAATAGAGAGTTAATAACAAACAGAGCAAACATATTTTGAGGTAAGATACAGTAAATAAAGACAGCAATTCAATACATAAAAATTAACAATATAATTTACTTTTTCTTTCTTGCCACAAATCAAAAATAAAATTAATAACCATATTGACATTCATATGAGTTAATACCCTTGATAATTGATCTATTAATAATTCAGATTTATCTATATTTAAAATTTTGAAATATTTCATACGAATCAGCTCTAAAGCTGGACAAACACAAACAAAATGTATCTCATCTTCTACATCTTTTTTACACAGTTTACATGTTCTCTCAAAGAGATGGAGTGCTACAGCATAAATGGTAAACAAACAATCTATATAAAAGGGGTACTCAAATACAAAAAGAATTGAGAATTTTAAGTATGTGATTATCAACTGAAATGAGTTCATAACTGTAGGAGCTGTGTCAAAATTAACTGAGGCAAGTTGAATAAAACTGGGCTAGTTGAGGGTTAAAAATCCCCTAGTTTTACTACATAGGGATATAATTTCATTAATATTGGGACTTAAAGCTCACTTAAAGTGTCCATTTTGTCTACTTGAATATGTTTAACTGGCGTTTAACCAGTTTCATTTTAAAGAGTTAAAAACTCAGCAAGCAGAGGTATAACACACAAAAATAAGTTCTTAAAAGACTAAGATAGCCATAACATTATTAATATTCAAAATTTAAATAGACAGGCATTTCCTTTTAAAAATTCAAAGATTTCAGCTCTATAACCCACATAGTTTGACAGTTACTGGGCTTTAAAGTGGCATAATGTCCATAAATTGGGTTTCTGTGGGCATTTTACAATTGTTAAAGAGACCTTAGCAATTAAACTACAGATCTGAAACTTTTTGGGCGACATACATAACAAAAATTATATATAATACAGTTTAAGACTTGTCACACTAAGCATTTCCAAATATCAGGGCAAAATACGGAAAAAATGTCCAAAAAGGCACTTGGGCGAGTGTCTATGGCCCTCATACACAGGTTAAATGTCTACTAAAAACCTTGATTTTCGGCATATGTAAAAAGGACATAATAATGCATTCCCAGATGGGATTTCAGCTCCATCAATCACATAGTTTAACAGTCACAGGGCTTAAAGGTGGCAAAAAGTCCAAATATTGGGTCTCTGTGGGCCTTTTAGAGATCTCGATGTGGCTTTCAAATTAAAGCTTCAGACTTAAAATTTGTTACATACTAAGATTACACATAGAATATGTATCTAATAAAGTTTGAAACTTCTCAGACTTACCATTTCCAAGTTACAGAGCAAAATATGTGAAAAATGTCTTAAAAGGGTCACTCAGGTGGGTGTTTAAGGTCCTCATACACAGGTTAAATGTCTACTTGAAGCCTTGATTTTTGGCACATGTAAAAAAACATAATAATGTATTCCCAGATGAGATTTCAGCTCTATCAGTCACATAGTTTAACAGTCACAGGCCTTAAAATTGGCAAAAAGTCCAAATACTGGGTCTTTATGGGGCCTTCTAGAGACCTAAATGTGGCCTTCAAATTAAAGCTTCAGACTTAAAATTTGTCACATACTAAGATTACACATAGAATATGCATCTAATACAGTTTGAAACTTGTTAGACTAACCGTTTCCAAGTTACAGGGCAAAATATGTGAAAAATGTCTAAAAATGGTCACTCGGGTGGGGATTTATGGTCCTCATACACAGGTTAAATGTCTTCTTAAAGCCTTAATTTTTGGCACATATATAAATAACATACTAATATCTTCCCAGATAGGATTTGAGCTCTATCAGTCATATAGTTTGACAGTCACGGGGCTTAAAAGTAGCAAAAAGTCCAAATATTGGGTCTTTGGGAGCCTTTTAGAGACCTCAATTTGACCTTCAAAATTAAAGCTTCAGACTTAAAATCTGTTGCATACTAAGATTACACACAGAATATATATCTAATACAGTTTGAAACTTCTCAGACTTACCATTTCCAAGTTACAGGGAAAAAGATGTGAAAAATGTCTTATAAGGGTCACTCGGGTGGGTGTTTAAGGTCCCGATACACAGGTTAACTGTCTATTAAAGGCCTAAATGTTGGGGCACATATAAGAAAACACATAGATATATTCCCAGATGATATTTAACTTAGATGAGAGACATAGTTTGAAAGCTACAGTGCTTGAAAGTGGCAAAAAGTATATAAATTGGGTCTCTGTGGGCACTTTTGAGACCTTAAGTCGACCCCTTTGGGTAAACCTACAGCCCTAAAATTTTCTACAGACAAGGATTACATATCAAAGTTATACCTAGCTCAGTTTGAGACTCATCAGAATTACCACTTCCAAATTATAGGGCAAAATATGTGAAAAGTATAGCAAAAAATCCCTAAGTGGGGGTATTTATGGGCCTCAAACACAATTTTCTCCTCAACTTAAAGTCGTGATTTTCGGCACATGTACTCAGAACATATTAATGTGTTGTCAGGTAAAATTTCAGCCAGCTGAGCATCATAGTTTGTGACCTACAGGGCTCTAAGTGGCCAAAAGTCCAATTTCTGACCTTAAGGTGGCCATAAGTTCTTTTTTACTGGGAGTTTAAGGTCACCTTAAAATAGGGATCTTCCTTTGGGCACCCTTAACATGTGTACCAAGTTTGAAAAAAAAATATTAATTTGTTTTTGAGTTATCGCGTCCACAAGGAAATTTCTACGGCGGCGGCGGCGGCGGCGGCGGCAGCGGCGGCGCGACGGACCTGAATCCAATATATCCCCGACTTTCGTCTGGGGATATAAAAATAACAGTCATATACATATGCACCAAAGGCAAACACATAAATGTCACAGTATCTACTACCACCCAACATCCCAACCCCCATCCCCACTGTTTATGCAAACAGAAGCACCACTCATTGAGGGATATATCCCTAAAAATATGCATGCTAAAATACACTTCATGCAAGGGGGAAAAGCAGATATTGAAAGGAAAAGGTTGCCCGAAAAAAGCTGATATTTGTCACAGTACACAGGTCAAGTTCTGGTTTAAATTTAAACATACTCAATAAGGATTACAGCTATTTTACATAAAAAGTGGTAAAGTTCACTTGCAAAAAACTTAGTTTATGTTAGTTTAGCAGCGACTAAACAAAAATAGGAAAAATTTCACATAACCAAATCACTTTCCACCTTGAAGCAGGGCCCCAAGGTCCAATCTAACCACATCAAAAGATTCCCAGCTCATGGTTTCCTATAGGTTGATTTCATAATGTCAACCTCTAGGACCAATAATAAGTGAGCTAAAAACGCTTTTAAATTTCCCTGTCCTCATTTGACCTTGAAGGACGGGCCCACGGTTAAATCTGACCACATCAAAAGATTCCTAGCCCATGATTTCCTATATGCTGGTTTCAAATTGCAAACCTATAGGACCAACAACAAGGGAGTTTAAGCACTTTCAACTTTGGCTATCTTCAGTTGACCTTGAAGGACAGGCCCAAGGTCAAATCTGACCATAACAGAAGATTCCCAGCCCAAGATTTTCTATAGGTTGGCTTTTTATGCCAAACCTCTAGGACCAATAATAAGGGAAATATAAGCATTTTTCATGATGTAAAAGAAACGCTCGTGGCGGCCATCTTGTTTTTTCAAAATGAGACCAAAAATATTTCCAGCCAAGATTTTATAATGATAAAGATATCCTGCAAATTTCACATCTCTTTACTGTAATACCCTTTGTTCTAGAGGGCCAACAAAACTCCCTGCTGAAAGTCGAAAAACTCCTGTGGTGGCCATCTTGTTTTTCAAAATGAGGACAAAAATATTCACAGGCAAGATTTCCAGTGGATACAATAAGTTACGTGTGGGATCTTTATGGGCTTTAAAAATTGTCAAAATGTCAATTAACTTTGAATTTGCCATATATGAAAAGAAACATCTGAGATTTTAGCTCAGTAGGGCTGCATTAAAGTGGCAAAAAGTGTATAAAATGAGCCCTAGTAGGTATACTTTTAATGACCTGAATGTGACCTTAAAATGTAAACTAAAGAGTTAAAATTTTCCAGACAAAGGTTACACATACAAGTTATATTTGTGAAAAAACAAAAAAAAAGTCCCCCAGATAGGGTCTTTGAGTATCATACACAGGTTCAATGTCAACTTAAAGCCTTGATTTTTGGTATATGGAAAAAGAACATATTAATATATTATCAGACAAGATATTAGATGAGTGAGGGGCAAAGTTTGAAAGCTATAGGGCTTAAGTGGGAAAAACCTCATAAAATTTGTCCCTGCTTCCATTGTGGAAACCCTTAGGTTATGGTTCATCTCCAAATACATGTTTGTGCCAAGTTGAAATGAATCCATGAAAGTGTTTTTGAGTTATCACGCACACAAAACATACAGTGGCAGTGCAACAAATCTGAAACCAGTACGCTCACGACTTTCTTCTGGGAACATAACAAATGTATATCTTCCTATGTTTTAGGCATTCTTGGAGAATGATTACTGCTGTTTCAGACTGTTAACTCCTCTCTCAGACCAAACATTTTGCTGGTATCACAATGGCAACTTCACTGTATGAGCTGCACAGAAGTCAAACAGTCTGAAACACTCAATTATAGCTACATACACATAAAAAGTATTAACAACAAGACCACTGCCGCGGTATGTATCTCCCGCCGAGTACCGCAGGGGAAGAAATACTACATTGAAATTTTTCCCCTTTGCATAGGACACTGTTGTACCATCCTGCGGGTCGAAAATTCGCTTGAAATTGCTCTATCTGTTACGCTTTTCGAGATATTGACACTTTTCCATTTTCAGCAAAAATCCAAGATGGCTGCCGAAAGTGGCGAAAATTGAAATTTCCCCCCTTTGCACAGGAGACTCTTGTACCACCCTGGTCAAAAATTTGCTCGAAATCGCTCTATCTGTTACGGTTTTCAAGATATTGACACTTTTCTATTTTCCGCAAAAATCCAAAATGGCCGCCAAAAGTGGCGAAAATCGATATTTTTCCCCTTTGCACAGGACACACTTGTGCTACCCTTCTGGTCAAAAATTCGCTTGAAATCGCTCTATCTCTTACGGTTTTAGAGATATTCACACTTTTCCATTTTCCACAAAAATCCAAGATGGCTGCCAAAAGTGGTGAAAATTGAAATTTTACCCCTTTGCACAGGACATTCTTGTACTACCTTGCGGGTCAAAAATTCGCTCGAAATCGCTCTATCTCTTATGGTTTTCGAGATATTCACACTTTTTCATTTTTTTCCGCTAAAATCCAAGATGGCCGCCAAAAGTGGCGAAAATTGAAATCTTTCCCCTTTGCATAGGACACTCTTGTACTACCCTGAAGGTCTAAATGCAATAGTTTTCAAGTTACAAGTGATTTCACTCATGATGGAAGTTAGTGAAAAATCCAAAAGTAGCTATTACTCACTTATCTATTGAGATAGACACCCAAGTTACTCACCATGTTGTTGCTGTGGGAAAAAGTAGGTGAATAACATATTTTAACAAAATGCTCTAAATACAATACTTTTCAAGTTATAATCGATTTAGTGCATGATTTCATTAATTTTAATGCATTAAAAATTATTTTAATAATTCAATAAGTAATAAAAAAACTTTAGCATGTGAAATATCTCCAAAATGTAGGTGAATGAGTTATTTGAGAAATACTGGCTATCTGCAATACTTTTAGTGATAATAGGCAATTACTCATTTTGAGTAGGTGAGTAATTAGATATGGATCTGAAAATTCACTAATTGAAAGTTCTCCCAAAATATAGGTGAAGTGAGTTATTTGAGAAATACTGGCTATCTGCAATACTTTTAGAGATAATTCGCATTTACTCATTTTGAGTAGGTGAGTAATTACCTACAGGTTTGGAACTTCACCATGTGAAAGCTCTTTCAAAAGTAGATGAATGAGTTATTTGAGAAAAATTGGCTATCTGCAATACTTTTAGAGATAATTCGCATTTACTCATTTTGAGTAGGTGAGTAATTAGCTATGGGTCTGAAACTTCACCATGTGACAGCTCTTCCACAAGTAGATGAATGAGTTATTTGAGAAAAATTGGCTATCTGCAATACTTTCAGAGATAATTCGCATTTACTCATTTTGAGTAGGTGAGTAATTAGCTACGGGTCTGAAACTTCACCAAGTGAAAGCTCTCCTAAAAGTACATGAATGAGTTATTTGAGAAAAATTGGCTATCTGCAATACTTTTAGAGATAATTCGCAGTTACTCATTTTGAGTAGGTGAGTAATTAGCTACAGGTCTGAAACTTCACCATGTGAAAGCTCTCCCAAAAGTAGGTGAATGAGTTATTTGAGAAAAATTGGCTATATGCAATACTCTTAGAGATAATTCGCAGTTACTCATTTTGAGTAGGTGAGTTATTACCTATGGGTCTGAAACTTTGCCATGTGAAAGCTCTTCCAAAAGTAGATGAATCAGTTATTTGAGAAAAATTGGCTATCTGCAATACTTTTAGAGATAATTAGTATTTACTCATTTTGAGCGGGTGAGAAATTAGCTACAGGTCTGAAACTTCACCAAGTGAAAGCTCTCCCAAAAGTAGATGAATGAGTTATTTGAGAAAAATTGGCTATCTCCTATACTGTTAGAGATAATTCGCATTTACTCATTTTGAGTAGGTGAGAAATTAGCTATGGGTCTGAAACTTCACCATGTGAAAGCTCTTCCAAAAGTAGATGAATGAGTTATTTGGGAAAAATTGGCTATCTGCAATACTTTTAGAGATAATTTGCATTTACTCATTTTGAGTAGGTGAGTAATTAGCTACGGGCGTGAAACTTCACCAAGTGAAAGCTCTCCCAAAAGTAGATGAATGACTTATTTGAGAAAAATTGGGTATCTGCAATTCTTTTAGAGATAATTCGCATTTACTCATTTTGAGTAGGTGAGTAATTACCTACGGGTCTGAAACTTCACCAAGTGAAAGCTCTCCCAAAAGTAGATGAATGAGTTATTTGAGAAAAATTGGCTATCTGCAATACTTTTAGAGATAATTCGCATTTACTCATTTTGAGTAGGTGAGTAATTAGTTACGGGTCTGAAACTTCACCAAGTGAAAGCTCTCCCAAAAGTAGGTGAATGAGTTATTTGAGAAAAATTGGCTATCTGCAATACTTTTAGAGAGAATTCGCATTTACTCATTTTGAGTAGGTGAGTAATTAGCTATGGGTCTGAAACTTCACCATGTGAAAGCTCTTCCAAAAGTAGATGAATGAGTTATTTGAGAAAAATTGGCTATCTGCAATACTTTTAGAGATAATTCGCATTTACTCATTTTGAGTAGGCGAGTAATTAGCTATGGGTCTGAAACTTCACCATGTGAAAGCTCTTCCAAAAGTTAATGAATGAGTTATTTGAGAAAAATTGGCTATCTGCAATACTTTTAGAGATATTTAGCATTTACTCATTTTAAGTAGGTGAGAAATTAGCTACAGGTCTGACACTTCACCAAGTGAAAGCTCTCCCAAAAATAGATGAATGAGTTATTTGAGAAAAATTGGCTATCTGCAATACTTTTAGAGATAATTAGCGTTTACTCATTTTGAGTAGGTGAGTAATTAGCTACGGGTCTGAAACTTCACCAAGTGAAAGCTCTCCCAAAAGTAGGTGAATGAGTTATTTGACAAAAATTGGCTATCTGCAATACTTTTAGAGAGAATTCGCATTTACTCATTTTGAGTAGGTGAGTAATTAGCTATGGGTCTGAAACTTCACCATGTGAAAGCTCTTCCAAAAGTAGATGAATGAGTTATTTGAGAAAAATTGGCTGTCTGCAATATTTTTCGAGATATTTAGCATTTACTCATTTTGAGTAGGTGAGAAATTAGCTACAGGTCTGACACTTCACCAAGTGAAAGCTCTCGCAAAAGTAGGTGAATGAGTTATTTGAGAAAAATTGGCTATCTTCTATACTTTTAGAGATAATTCGCATTTACTCATTTTGAGTAGGTGAGAAATTAGCTAGGGGTCTGAAACTTCACTAAGTGAAAGCTCTTCCAAAAGTATATGAATGAGTTATTTGAGAAAAATTGGCTATCTGCAATACTTTTAGAGATAATTAGCATTTACTCATTTTGAGTAGGTGAGTAACTAGCTACGCGTCTGAAACTTAACCAAGTGAAAGCTCTCCCAAAAGTAGATGAATGAGTTATTTGAGAAAAATTGGCTACCTGCAATACTTTAGAGATAATTCGCATTTACTCATTTTGAGGAGGTGAGTAAGTAGGCCAAAGTTCACCAAACCATTTTCCCCTTAGCATAGGATACTCTAGTACTACCCTGTGGTTCAAAAATTTGCTCGAAATTTCTCTATCTCTTACAGTTTGAGAGATATTTCTGATTTTTCACATTTTCACTAAAAGTAGCAATAAAGTAGCCATTACTCACTTGTACATTGAGCAACAGTTGTGAAACTTAAATATGTTACAGTTCACAAAAAAGTACATGAACAACATATTTGAGAGAAATTGTGTAGCTGCAATACTTTTGAAGATATAAGCCATTTACTCATTATGGTTATCATTAAAAATTGAAAAAGTAGCCATTACTCACTTAGCTATGGAGATACACTTCCAAATTACTGACCATGTTGTAGCTGTGGAGAAAGTAGTTGAACATCATATTGGAACAAAATTGTGTAGCTGCAATACTTTTGAAGATACAGCCATTTACTCATTGACAGTTAAAAGTCATATAATTATATTAGGTAAAAGCGCTAATACTCACTCAAAAGTAGGCCAAAGTTCACCCAACCTTTCCCCCCCTTAGCAATAGGATACTCTAGTACTACCCTGTGGGTCAAAAATTTGCTCGAAATTGCTCTATATGTTACGGTTTGAGAGATATTTCTGATTTTTCACATTTTCACTAAAAGTAGCAATAAAGTAGCCATTACTCACTTGTACATCGAGCAACAGTTGTGAAACTTAAATATGTTACAGTTCACAAAAAAATACATGAACAACATATTTGAGAGAAATTGTGTAGCTGCAATACTTTTGAAGATATAAGCCATTTACTCATTATGGTTATCATTAAAAATTGAAAAAGTAGCTATTACTCACTTAGCTATGGAGATACACTTCCAAATTACTGACCATGTTGTAGCTGTGGAGAAAGTAGCTGAACATCATATTGGAACAAAATTGTGTAGCTGCAATACTTTTGAAGATATAAGCCATTTACTCATTGACAGTTATAAGTCATATAATTATATTAGGTAAAAGCGCTATTACTCACTCAAAAGTAGGCCAAAGTTAACCAAACTTTTTCCCCCTTAGCAATAGGATACTCTTGTACTACCCTGTGGGTCAAACATTTGCTCGAAATTGCTCTATATCTTACAGTTTGAGAGATATTTCTGATTTTTCACATTTTCACTAAAAGTAGCAATAAAGTAGCCATTACTCACTTGTACATTGAGCAACAGTTGTGAAACTTAAATATGTTACAGTTCACAAAAAGTACATGAACAACATATTTGAGAGAAATTGTGTAGCTGCAATACTTTTGAAGATATAAGCAATTTACTCATTATGGTTATCATTAAAAATTGAAAAAGTAGCTATTACTCACTTAGCTATAGAGATACACTTCCAAACCACTGGCCATGTTGTAGCAGTGGAGAAAGTAGCTGAACAACATATTGGAACCAAATTGTGTAGCTGCAATACTTTTGAAGATATAAGCCATTTACTCATTAT
Organism: Sabellastarte sp. h YS-2021; assembly: GCA_964017235.1. Classification (NCBI taxonomy): domain Eukaryota; kingdom Metazoa; phylum Annelida; class Polychaeta; order Sabellida; family Sabellidae; genus Sabellastarte; species Sabellastarte sp. h YS-2021. The sequence goes on from OZ024933.1 coordinate 17,507,876, forward strand.
GGTTATCATTAAAAACTGAAAAAGTAGCTATTACTCACTTAGCTACGGAGATACACTTCCAAACTACTGACCATGTTGTAGCAGAGGAGAAAGTAGCTGAACAACATATTGGAACAAAATTGTGTAGCTGCAATACTTTTGAAGATATAAGCCATTTACTCATTATGGTTATCATTAAAAATTGAAAAAGTAGCTATTACTCACTTAGCTATGGAGATACACTTGCAAACTACTGACCATGTTGTAGCTGTGGAGAAAGTAGCTGAACAACATATTGGAACAAAATTGTGTAGCTGCAATACTTATGAAGATATAAGCCATTTACTCATTATGGTTATAATTAAAAATTGACAAAGTAGCTATTACTCACTTAGCTATGGAGATACACTTCCAAACTACTGACCATGTTGTAGCTGTGGAGAAAGTAGCTGAACAACATATTAGAACAAAATACTGTAAATGCAATAGTTTCAGAGTTATAAGCCATATAATTATATTAGCTAAAATAGCTATTACTCACTCAAAAGTAGGCCAAAGTTCACCAAACCCCAAAAATATTGAAGAGCAAAAAAATTCATTAGGACTTGTGATTTACCAAAAATGTGTAACTGTAGTAGTTTCAGAGAAAACTGCGTGACACACGCACGCACGCACGCACGCACGCACGCACATGGTGCAAATTATAATCTCCCTCCGGCGAGCCGGGCGGGAGATAATAAACTTAAATTTTCATCGACAAATTTGACTGCTGGAGAAAAAAAGGTTTTAGCTTGAAAAAAAAAAGGCTAAAAAAGGTTTTCACGCCATTTTTCAGCTTAAAAAAAGGTTTTTGTTGAAAAAATGAGAAAAAAAGTTTTTTTTGCTAAAACCTTTTTAAAAGGTTCCCCTGGGATGCCTGCTCTCATCCTAACATCTGTCCTTCAAATCAATTCAATGTACAACAGAATCTGTCTCATCCAAACATCAGTTCTCTACTGTCAAACCTTAAGTAAACATTTGATTAAATGGCATACGTGTCTAAATAGAAGTGTTGCCAGCTCCTTTGAGCACATTTTCCACAGATATTAACAAAAATCCCTGCTGAAGTAACAGTATCACTTAAATTCAACTTGACAGGTATCTGATTGGGTTTTAAGGTTTTTCAACTACTACAAATTCATGAGTCAACCGACTCAAGGTTACTATATATGATACATTGTTTGGTTCATTTTATACACTTACAGGTCCAGGGTGAAGTCTGAATCCTGCTAGTTGAGATCCTGAGAGAGGAATCAGGTCCTTGCCTCCGATGGGAGGTTTCTCAATCACAGACCGCAAGGAACTAGAACTGAAGTAGAATCAAGACATTAATTTGCTGACATTAAAACATAACATGCTTTAGCAAACTGTGAAGTACTGTATTCACCTTAAAATAGAATAAAGCCAGTAATGCAGAAGACATTCGATTTTTGCATTTTTATAATCCAGAACTAGACTTTCTACCACTTAAAAGCAGATTCCAACCGACATGTTATGATAATATGTGAGACTCAGAGGCCCTGCACTGACTGACCTTTGCTATTAAATGAAACCCCAGCTTTGATTTGGATCTCACAAAAACCCAACACATACACTTTATAAAGTATTAGTAGGTACAGCGTTTACTGATATTAGTGATATTTATTGTTGTTGATATCGTTGTATAAAGACGTGTATCAATATCGCCATATTAAGTAAAACTGTATTAGCAACTTAAACTTACTGCAAATATTTGAAATAAAGCCCAAGTTTGAAGAAATTGTAGACTTCTATCTCACATTTCTGCAGTTTTCATTTTTGATGAAAACTGTCATGCTGTGTTTTGGTAAATTTCGCTTCCTGTTGTTGGTTGGGGATATACTAAAACAAAAATGTTTTCAGTATCCAGGATTGGTCTATTTGGTAAACAATATTACCCCCCGATATCGGCCGATATTGAAATATTTTTACATTCAATATCCATATCCACACAGCCAAATGATTTACCCCCTATAAAGGATGACATCAGATGTGTTGTATTTTCGAAGACACTTCAATTACTTCAATCCAAAGGAGATTTTTAATTGGCCAAATTTAGTATATTTTCAAAGACACTTCAATTACTTCAATCCAAAGGAGATTTTTAATTGGCCAAATTTAGCATATTTTCGAAGACACTTCAATTACTTCAATCCAAAGGAGATTTTTAATTGGCCAAATTTAGCATATTTTCGAAGACACTTCAATTACTTCAATCCAAAGGAGACTTTTAATTGCCCAAATTTAGCACTAGGGATAGCCTTCCAGTCACCCTTGCATCTTCCTTTGAATGACCTGGCCATGTCATTTGTTGTGGTGATCAGTCGAATTTGGGTGAAAACAAAGAAGTGCCCCTGATGAGGCACTTAATTATGTCAAAAACAAATATTAGACAGACAGAGTCTTAGAGTCCCCCTTTGAATAGGGGAGATTAAGCGCTATAAAAGTACAATTAGAATTAGACAAGTTTCATTGATAGTAAGGTTGAAGCCATATTATTATTTATGGTTTCACAATACGAATTCCCACCTCACTACTAGTCACTAGCTTGCACCTGGTTATCTATAGCATGATTTTGAGAACCTGGGCACACAATCAAAGTTCTGGTGGTTTGCAACTGTACTGTATATTCATACTCAGCACAATATCTCCTAGTACTACAGGACTCAAGTCGCATTTTGGACCCATCCTGACTGCATAAGTACAGATCAAGCTCTTAAATGACTGACATTCTCCTATCTGAAACATTGAGGTTAAAGGATGACCATTTATCAATGTATCAGAGGGTCTTTAGCCTACCACTGGGGATAGAACCCAATGAAAGAGGATTGCCATTCTATGTGGTCACCCAAGCCACTGTATATGTCTGAACCTGGGTTCGAACTCGTGTCTTTTGTGATCCTATGTGAATGTGTTACCCACTATACCAGAGTGGGAGATAATTGCCTTACATTATAAGTGAAGCAAACAATCAACAGGATTTTGAAGACATCTGTGATTTATTTTCGCTTACATTTGTTTCGGACAAATATTGATTTCAAATTTCACTGCCCTTATTTTTATAATTTACAGCTATACGACTAGACTTTGTATTTCTCATTCCACCAAATCTGACATACATGGAATCATTATGAATCCATACAATACAAAGACTTATCTGAAATACAAACTGGTAAAAAAGTCTTGCAGTAATCATATAACACCTAAGACAAAAAGACTTGAGGAAAGTCTACCATACGATGAACTTTCTCATAAATCCTTAACTTGTGCTCTGACTCCAAAAATATAGCGGTTGGACTGGTTCTGAAAATCAAAACTGATTTCCGGGGCTTTGAAATTGAACAAAATCCAGGATTTTGTATGCTTGCCACTGATACAGTGAAAATTAACCGTGAGCATACATGACCCATAATTTAAACAGGAATTGTCTATGCGAGATATTTTGAAGTTCATAAACTACGTTTTCAATGAATTTTAAGTATAAATGTAAGATATTTCCTGAAATTCATGGGTTTATTTTTACATTTTTGACATAGTATTAACCAGTAGAAAGCCTAAAATAATAATGTTTTCAATAACCAGCATTTAAATTGTCTGCAGATTTCAACATTTCTACCTAAACAAAATGAAGTATGGTATACTAGTTTACTTTTCACACCACTGGAATAATTAAAAAAAAATATTGTGGGAAGTAGATGTTAAACCTCACTCACCAATGGCAAAAAATGAGATGTTGTCCAGGTGTCATTTTTCCATGGTATTTGGGAGTGTTTTAAATAAATTTTTAACCGATGCAACCTTCAAAATACTGCCAAAGAGAATTTGATAAAAAATTACAGTATTTGTTACCTGTTCTCCTGTGTTCCCGGGGTATCTATATTACCAGGCAGGCTGGGAAGAAATGCACTGAGCTCTTCTTTGAGCTTTTTTCCATTGAACTTGTTGTAAGAATGTTCCAAGTTATAGTAGGACATGAGATTTGTGCTTCCTGTGGCATCACATTGTTCTGCAAGAATGATAAAGGAAAATGCACTAAAGTTATTTTATGAATTTTAAATTGTAAACATATCTTCATTGTTCACTACTCAAGAAGCAAAATATATGTATTTACTAGGGCTGGGACGGGTGTTAAAAAACGACACTGAGTACTCGCCCTCTGACAACTGGCCCGAATTCGAGTAACCGTGAGATTTAGTACCTACCATTAGAAGTCTTCTGAAAACAAAAAGTCGATTTCGGAAATGAAACTTTTGAAGAAAAACGTCTTCTATTTAACCACATATTACAGAATATGGAGTAAATTATACGTTTTCAAGGGAAAACAACAACTTTAATTGATATTATCTGACGGAAATGCTGACATGTAGCATATTTTATACAAAACTTTCATCAAGTGGGCGATAATAAAATCCCTATCGAGTAACCGAGTACTTAAAATGGACTCTAGTACTAGCCAAGATCGACTCATCTATTGATGCTCGAGTATCAGTTCGCAGCCCTTGTATTTACATATCAAAATGAAACAAAGAAACTTTTTGAAAACAATACATTTAATCTTAAAGAAAAGAAAAGTTTATAATACAACAGTGGCTCAAATTCTATTCTGTACTTTTACAGTCAGTACCTGAAAGTACCTATTGTTCAGTTATGCAATGAGCTACAGGTCTGCAATTGCACTATCTTACAGCTGACCCAAAAGTAGGTGAATAAGATATTTATAGACTCAAAATGCAACAGTTTTCAAGTTACAACTGATTAACTCAACAGTGAGAACCTGAAAGTGGCTATTGCTCAGCTATGCAATGACCTACAGGTTTGTAATTTTACTATGTTATAGCTGATCTAAAAGTAGGTGAGTAACATATGTAAAGAAAATACTCTAAGTGCAATAGTCTTCAAGTTACAACTGATTTACTCAACAGTGAAAACTTGAAAGAATCTATTGTTCAGCTATGCAATGAGCTACAGGACTGCAATTTTATTTTGTTACAGCTGACCCTAAAGTAGGTGAATAACATATTTAAAGAAAACACTCTTATGACCTTGTTCCAACAAAGGATTAATCCCCGATTTGTCCTGGGACCCTTAATCCTTACAGTTTGTGAAAGAAATCCGAAAAATGGGCGGGAAAATGGACTTTGATCCAGGTGTGGGATCAAGCACAAATCGTCCTCAGGAAGCCTCTGACGTTCTCAGACAAGTCATAATCATTCCCCGACTATGAGGTGATTAAGCTAAGTTTGTGATCGGTTTCAACCCCGATCCTGTCGGGGATATACCAACTGGGTCCCAGACTGGTCTGAGGCTTCCCCAGGCCTCCTGAGACTAATAACAGATTTCTTAAGACAGCAATGGGCAATTTTTGTTGACGTCTGGGACTAAGTCCAGGCCCTCTGGGACTAAGAGTCACAGGACACCTCAGACAGCATAGGACTGTGTAAATTTGGGTCTGAGGAGGCCTCAGGAAGCCTGCGACTGGGGATTTTGTAGGTAGGGGCAAAAGTGGATCAGTTACAGTCATGAAAAATATCAAACAAGTTTGATATTTATACCAACTACAACCGATCCAAACAGACTCAAACTGACTGTCCAGGACTCTAAATCCGATCCCCAAAAACCTTTAATCTGGAACCTTAGTCTTGTGGTGGAACAGGGGCATTAATGCAATAGTTTTCAAGTTATAACTGATTTATTCAACAATGAGAAACTAAAAGTAGCTATGCTACTGCTAAGCTACACCATGACCTACAGTTCTACATTTTTACTATGTTATAGCTGACCCAAAAGTTACTGAATAATATATTTAAAGAAAATACTCTAAATACCATAGTTTTCAAGTTACAATTGATTTACCCAACAGTGAGAACCTAAAAGTAGGTATTGCTCAGCTATGCAATGAGCTACAGGTTTGCAATTTTAGTATGTTATAGCTGACCCAAAAGTAGCTAAATAACATATTTATACAAAATTCTTTAAATATGCAATAGTTTTCAAGCTACGAGTGATTTTACACATTATGGAAGGTACTGAAAAGATAGAAAGTAGCTATTACTCACTTAGCTATTAGTGAGTGGACGATTAGACCAACGTTTGATTAATCGTCGGCGTTATGGTACAATCGCGTTCGGTCACTGACAACTTCTAGAAATCGATTAAATCTTACCCTTCCTTATGTGTCTTAATATCCACGTATTTTTTATATTTTAACCAGTTTCCTAAACTTTCCTTTGATAAATCAAGAGATTTGTCACAAATTTTGGGTTTGTTTATGGTTTCCGCCATATTTACCGGAAGTGAGTGCTTTTGGTAGGTTCTAAATGTCGGAACACCGTTATTTTTACCGGATTGACAAATACTTCATCCCGGAAAGTGTTTCATGATATGTTGTCTTACAGCTGAGTAGAAAAGTCGATTATGGGTCGATCATCGGTCGGAAAAATGGACGAATAATCGACCACAAAAATTGAGGCGATTCCACTCACTATTAGCTATTACTCAAGTTACTCCCCATGTTGTAGATATGAAAAAGTAGTTGAATAACATATTTTAACAAACTGCTCTAAAATTCATCACAACATAATTAATATTTCTTAAATCATATTTATCCGAAGATCAGTGTAAAGTGGCCAGTCCTGTGAAATGTACATAATCTGAACACCTGTCTTGTATGTAGTAATATCTCCTTTGTACAACAAAATGACATACTGTACCATCAATGCTGTAATTGTGCTATTCAATATTTCTTTGACCGTGTTATATTTAACAATATATATATTATCGGCCATTTTTACCCCAAACCGGAAATACCAGTGAACGCTCTTTTTGTTTACAAATAGAAGCATTTGACATTGAACTCTAATAAAGAGATTACAAGAGGTTTCGCGGTATGGAGGTTTCACGGTAAAAACTCACTGGAGGATTCGCAGTAAACTTTTATTATTTCTTTGAAGTTTAGATGGACATAAAATCCTTATTTATGGATGAATTTTGATCATTGAGGTACCATTGTTTTCATTTTTAATCATGGATATAATGGTATGTGATAATATTAAATTATACTGAGATAGGATATTAAATTTGTGAGCAACTAGTACATCTAATTAATTCCACATGTACATACTGATTGCAATTCTTTGGACTAGCTTGGATTGGGTTCTCTTGTGTGGTAGCAATTACATAATGCACTGTCAGGGCTTAATCCTTATAATTGACTTCAAAGAAGTTAGGGTTTTTGTGTTTATCAATTAGTTTTGGATATTAGGTAGATAGATAGATATATGGTTATATATATATATGGCCCACATTAAATAAATGACATCCTAGGATCTAAGAAATTCATGCGAAACGTCTCCCATTTTTACCGTGAATCTTCTAAATTAACAGCAAACCGACCAAGACAGTGAAACCTCTCGACTGCGAAACCTCTCGACACCAATAAAGATACCACAAATAAGACGGGCATTCACTGGTGGAATGGCACTATGTGCAAACAGCCCCACTGTTTTAAACTATTGTAAAATATATGTTTTCGTGATTGTACTAGAGTATGGTAGGAACTTCACTTGACCTTTTTTCTTCACCCGTATCCGTGTCCATTATTGCCCGTATCCGTGATACCCTATAGTGGTGGTGGACCAATTCACGCCCGGGTACCAATTCATGCCCACCCCTAAATTTATCCAAAACAGTCACAGTTAAACAATAAATTACAAATGCAAATGATCCATTAGATGATTATCTATGATGTGGTAAACATCTTCTCAATGAAAAATAATAAATCTTCAAGAAAATTGAGGGTGGGCCTTAATTGATACCTGGGCGTGAATTGGTCCACCACCACTATACTGCCTTGCTACCAATTATCGCTAGACAGAATTCAAATGGATATAACTTCACCAAAGTAGCATCCCAAGTCTAGCAAATAAGGTAAAACTATTTCCAAAGTGAATGGAACAAATACACAACAAAAAGCTTTCAAAATATGTGACCATTACTGAAATATGAACGTTTTATTTTCTGGTGGCAATAGTTGGTAGCCGGCGATAATTGGTAGCAAGGCAGTAGATCATTTGGTATAAAACAGTGAACTCATCTGTGTCCGTGATTAGGAAGGAAAAAATTCGTTCTTCACAGACAGCTAGTATACTGTTTTATACCATAAGATCTAGGGTATCACGGATACGGGCAATAACGGACGCGGATGAAGAAAAAATGGACAGGTGTAGTTCCTACTTAAAACAACCATTTGGTGCATACCAGGCTGATCTTTCATTAAATAGAAAGGTCCTGTTGTGATAACAGACGGGTTTTTCCCCAAACTTATTGTTGTCTTCAATGTCCCAGTGCTGTCCGGTCTCGGATAAGCAGGCGATCGTGAACCTGGGCCCCTTGGGCTGGACTTGGGGGAACTCTGTCGGCTCACATCTGACATTTTCTCATCTTATCGCCATAATTATTGTGGGTCTATTATTTTAGTTTTGAACAGTTCCGGAACCGTGATATGCTCCTTATAAAACTATGATTCAAGCTAGAACTTAAATATTCACTACTACTTTATATCAACACGCATACTTTGTAAACCAAAACTTTACATCTGTATATGTATTTTTTTCACTTATATCAGATAATTAAAGAATTTTATAGATTTAACAGAAGGTTTGAACGAACTATACTTAAACTATAAATTAGGCCCACTTATTTAGTCATGGTTGTACGAGACAGAAATAATACTATCCAATAAGGTGGCTTGTATCTTTAACTTGCCATTGACATAATTCATATTATATTTGCTCATAATATGTGGATGTTTTAAATCATAAATGCGATGTTTCAGAAAAATTCTATATTAATGCTGCTTTTTAAAAATTTTAGTTGACATGAATGTACAAAAATAGACTTTTTAGTAATGTACGTAGCACTCTTCCACTAAATATTATTCTAACATGACATGGTTGTGTTGGCAATTCTGATTGGTCAATCGCCATTGTAAAACTGAGCATAACCTCATGGCCAGTTTTTCATATGTGGGCGATAATCCCACTTTACTTTTTAAAAGTCAAATTACAAAGAATGTGCACTACAAATCTTCATCAAAACAGTAAGGAAACAAGTAATAAATGCAAAAATATGAAATTTCATGTTAGAATTGCAATAACACATTCCTAGTGTGGGGTTATGCACGCCTTCATTCTCCATATAGCAACCCATCCCCTTGCACGCATGTGATGGAACAGCCACTCATTTTCAGTCATTTAGACATGTTTTTTTCAAAAGAAGCTTTGCAAAACGTGAGTAATATTAATTTTAAAATATTTTCATGTTAGAATAGAAATAGACAACTCCAAGCTCGGGGTTATAGGAGATTTTACAATGATGAGCGCATTAGAATCACTCAGGCTTCACCTTTGTGATTCTAACATTGCTCATCATTGTAAAATCTCCTATAACCCCTCACTCGTCATTGTCTATTTCTATATTGTGTACTTAATTTCAAAAGGAGGGTCTCACAGATGGGCACCCATTTTATAGAAGCAATAAAAAAGCAATAAATTGAAGTCAAATCCATTGTAGTAGTACCCATGTCTCATACTCAAGACACTTTAAAAATAATGGTGCAAATACAAAACAAAAAAGAATAGAATATCTGGTTATCGTTATCATAAGAGAAGAGCAGTAATGGTCAAGCAGTCACTGAAAGTTATCCTGTATAAAATGTCTCCTTATCAACTAAACAAAAATAAATATATATTCCTTAGATTTTCATTCTATTTTTAACTCAGGACACTTTAAAAGATATGCTATGTCCATAAATCAAAGGTACAAGTAATTTTTATTATTTCTAATATGGACAATAGGCACAAGGGTCATTATTTTAACAATGTCATTGTGTATCTGTACTGGCTGAGATCTTAAAAGTTTGACTCTATCATCTCAGGAATAATATGGCAATAACTCATCAAAAACGGAATTATTTAGGCATGTTAAAAACAAAAGCACTTACATATATATTATTGATATAAGGGTGATGCAATTATTTTCATTAAGTGTTTATATATTTTTTGTACATACTAATTTTGCTACAGAAAATGATCACTTTAACTTGGACTTCAATACCAAAATGGATTATAGTTTTATAACATGCATAAGTCAACAGCATTTTAAATTTTAATGGGGAAATACTTCAAATAATTAATGAGAAATATAGTGACATTCATCAGAGAATTCATGTTAAAACTAATAATTTATAACAATAATTGGAACTCTAATTGTTTCCCTTGTTTTAAGTGCTTATAACATTTGTGTTCACTGCCTTGTGTTGAGTGTAAATATGTTTAAGTGTTTCTGTGTTGTTCTTTTTCTTGTTCTTCAAGAAATGTGTGTAAGCAAAATAAATAAATAAGTGAATAAAATTGGATCCATAGATCTTAGTAGTAAGCATTTGAATATCAAATGATGTGTTTTTGATATTTTATCCTTGTTATGCATAATCTGAAGCATTTTTAATAAAATTAGTAGTTGTCAGTATTTTATTCATATGTTAACAGTGCCTCTCAAGTTTGTGCTCAATTGTAATAGAATGTAACAGAAAATAATAGAAGTAATAGATGCAAAATTAATAGTAATAGATTGATGGTAATAAATTGCCAGTAATATGTTACAATTGTGGAGATGATGTGTGATTTCATTTTATCATTTTTCGGTGGAAAACCTTGTTACTTCAAACCCACCTTGATGAAGCTGGTCTAATGACTGGTTTTCAACCAGTCTATAGAAAACATCATGCACTCCACTGATCCTTCAATATATAAAACAATCTTCTCAAGATGGTTAAAGGGTCTGTTAAAGAATCCCTCCCACCTTGATCTCTCGGCTGCTTTGATACCATTGACCACATAATTTTCCTAGACAGGTTGAACATACACTGTGGTATCAGTGATCTGGTAACTTTAAAGTAGTAGATCAGATAAGATTACATGTTGCTCAACAATTACTTGGGGATATGTTTCATGTAGGTAGGAGTGCAGAATTTTGACCAGCTAATCTTTACTGCTTTTGTTTGCTATTATTTATGCATTGTCACAAATCTGAAATATTACTAAAGTCACACTAGAGCCAAATATTTGAAAATCATGTTAATTTTTATTAAGACAAATAAACTGAAAACTTATGTGAATGTATATGCTCTTCATGGACATTAAACATTTTTGATATTTTTAAATAGCATTGAGGCTGTATTGTATAATTAGCTCCACAGGAGGTTAAAATTTTGGGTGCAATCATTTATCGTTCTGTACCTGTTCATAAAACTCCAAAAGCGATGATCATGAGTGGATCTTCATAGTTTAATTTGAATTTAAAAATTCAAAATCTTTTTTACTAATAGCCTTGAAATCAAACATTACTGTAAAAGTATATACTATAAATTTTAACTGTTTTTTTTAAATATTGTTCTATGGGGGACTCAAATTTCTTTTTGCTGAAGGCTTATTTTGCCAATTCTATAGTGCAAGGAGTATTGATTGCTAAAATCTTGGTGCATGGTGTTATATGGATGCACTTTGTAGCACCTAGCAACAAAGTGTGTATACATATAGGTTTTATATAACGTAACAGAAAATTACAAGAATCTTACTTAATTTACCTTACAACATTCATAGTAAAATTCCTACCACATATATTGTTAATGACAAACCAATGGAGATGCAGGTATTTTTGGGTTTTGGCCAAGTCAATATACAACAAAGAAAGAATGGGTTGTGAAGATTGTACTGTAAATTAGCATGCTCTGGTTGTTGGTCTACTGCAAGTAATAATTCTATATTCATTTAAACATAAGTATTTAATTACCAATGACTTTTTTTTATCTTTTTGATAATTTAAGTCACTTTGTAAGCCATCATTGATTATCAAATTGCAATAATTAACATTCAGGAACTAATAGTTGTCAGAGAAAATCCAGATCCACTTTTGTCACAGATTTACACGTGTTGCTGCAATACTTTTGCAACAGATCATGACTTCAAGTTGTTTCTTTTTCTCATATTTATAATTTTCATATACTCATAACTTATCATACTAATTAAGCAGTCTTTTTCCATTTGTATATGGCTGGCAGCATACCAGGTTTCGGAAAATTTCACAAATTTATAAACATGATCCAATATCCTTGAGTGATAAAAGGCTTCAACACACAACCCTTGTATATAACAGACCTACCTATACCAACCAGCATATAGTTGCCCCTCCATGGTGGGAGTTTGCTGGGTAGCAACCTTCGTTCAGTTTATGACTCTCCCTTTTTGGATTAAGTGCATTAGAGGGTTCTTATTGTGCTTTATAAATGTTTCTATTCTATTCTAAAATATTTATCTGTATTGTCTTATTGTCAGTTTCATCAGTTGTAAATGCAGAATTTATAATTGAAGTGTACAGAATGTTGAAACATAAAATTCAGTAATGGACAATAGCGAATAATACTTTTTTATCTAAACTTTAATATACCTGTATACTGGTAGATAGAAAGTATTTCTAGATGAAAAGTCCCATTTGGAATTCCAACAAAGCTGACTAATGTCAAAATGTTTGTATCCTATTTGGCTTTTATTAATATTTCTAGATGTTCCTGAAAAAAATTCTAATGAATCTATATGGTAACCTAATTTTCGGTTAATTGGTCTTAGTAAGAACGAAAATTTATGCCAAAATATTTATGTAAGCAGAGAAAATGGACCTTTCCACGGTGTCAATCAAAATACCGCAAATCGGCAAATATCCTGTTTACTACAATAGCAACAACCAATCATTTCCTCCGGTTTTCATCAGCGCCATTTTGAATTACAAAAACGTGGCCATTTTTAGGGACATATTTGTAAATATTATTGCTTTCTGATAATGGAATAAAATCAAACCAAAGTATAATTTGATAAAAAAATTATATCATCAATCCTACCTACTTTAAAATGTCTGAAATGTATATATATGTCCCCAAGCTGCCATTGTTTACATTTTACTGCAATGCACGAGGATTTGTTTTGATCATTAAATTGTTTATTTATTTATTTTATAATTTTTGTCACAATAAAGCAAATATACTTTATTATATAATTTCTAATTATATGCTACATCCAATCATTTAAAATGCGTGTTATTTCTCTTATATCTAGAAATACTCAATGTTTACGTTTCATTTCCCGCCATTTTCGCCATTTGTTTGTCAGACAAGGCCTGACATGGAGACAACTAAAATAGCGTAAACCAGGAAGTGGGCGTGGCCTATGGAACGGTCCATATATTTATTGTGAAAGTAAATTAATGTCAAATGCAAAAACAGTACATATAAAAGCTAACTATAGGTAAATGTAACTTAAATAATACTAATTTCCGCAAAAATGTATAATATTGAATTATCGCTCAGTGCTGTCAAATTGAGCATGATGGTGCAACATCTAACCACGTTTTACGTTTAGTGGTTGTGGACCAATTCACGCCTGTGTACCTATTCACGCCCACCCTCAATTTTCTTAAAGATTCATGGTTTTTCATAGAAAAGATGTTGACCACATCATAGATAATTATCAAATTGATCATATACATTCGTAATTTATTGTGTAACTGTGATTGTTTTGGAGAAATTTAGGGATGGGCGTGAATGGGTACACGGGCGTGAACTGGTCCACCACCACTAAATGTGGACAGTTTGTGCAACATGTGTAATAAGCTTGATATTTTTTATTGGATTAATGACATATTATTTTAAAACTGGGGTGAGTATGGGTGGACACAAAGGTAAATAATTAAAAAAACAAAACAAAAAAAAAAAAAAAAAATGGACACAACTTAAAGATAAACAGTCTTCATATTTTTTTCAGAATAAGCTTAAACAAAACTTATCAAGACATGTGTTATTTATTTTGTGCATTTTAATTATTTATACCACTAAGATAAGGCAAACTATTAAGTAGACGTGGTTACCTCGGCTCTACTTTACTTGCGTGTAGAGCCGTGGCACTACCCCACATAAAACTAGAGATTTGCATAAAATCATTTTCTGTTGAATAAAACTTGATAAAATGACTCAAAATGGTTTGATATATTTAAAAGCAGTTGATATTAAGCCAATTATTAAGGACACAACAAATACAATATGTGTATAATATATATGACATTTTATACAGCTTTTATAACAAAAGAGCATTGTTGAGTTAAACGGAAACGTCGTACTTATTCTCGCAATATTTGCAGACTATTAGGTAGATGGTAAATCAAGTACTAAAACTAACGGCACCTTATAAAGAGGGTAAAAACGTGTTCCATCACTTGTGTTGTGTGTGATAGGATGTGAACCTTTGTGTGAAATAAAAACATGGAATAAAAGACAATTAAAACTTATTCTAGATTATTTTTTAATCTTCCCACAATGGCTACAAACATACCAACAGGTTATGGGCCCAGACTCCACTTTGATGGAGATCAGGATAAATATGAACTGTGGGAAATGAAATTTTTGGGACACATGAGACTTCAGAAAATGTATGGAATATTTCATGGAGCTGATGAACCAAGTCAAGCAAATAAGGCACTAGCATTTGCACAGCTAATTCAGTACTTGGATGACAGAAGCCTGAGTCTGATTATGCGTGATGCTCCAAATGATGGTCCGAAAGCATTGAAGATTTTGAATGAACATTACATGGGAAAAGGTAAACCTCGTATTATTTACCTGTACACTCAGCTCACATCACTACAGATGGGTGAAGACGAAAATGTAACTGACTACTTAATTAGAGCAGAAACTATCTGCAATTCTCTGAAAACTGCTGGAGAAAACATTAGTGACAGCTTGCTGATGGCAATTACCATGAAGGGGCTACCTGACAGGTTCAACACCTTCTGTACAGTTATGACTCAGAAAGATGAAGATTGTAGTTTCTTGGACTATAAAATAGCACTGAAGTCGTTCGAAGAGAATGAAAGGTATCGCCACAGGACTGCGTGTGAAAAAGATACCATTATGCAACTAAATCCAAGAACAAGCAACCCAAGAAGAAATATAACATGCTACACCTGTGGAGAACCCAATCATAAGTCCTACCAGTGTCACGTCAAGAAGGGACAAAACAACGGCAACCAGAGCAACCGTAAGTGGTGTAATAACTGTAAAAGCTCAACACATACAACTGGTGAGTGTCGCAAAAACAAGAAGAAACCAAGCAGTGATACTGTGAAGACCGTCCAAGAGGATGCTGATGATCACTCATTCGTGTTTAAAGCAGACTATGTACAAAATACTGACACTGTTTTGACTGATGTTTGTAACTCTATTTTGGTTGATTGTGGTGCTACTGCACATATTATTACTAGTAAAGAAAGTTTTCTTTCAATGCAAGATTTGAGTACTGAAAAACACGTCATTGAACTAGCAGATGGTAGTAGATCAGATAATGTAGTCCTTGGTAAGGGTAATGCATCAATTTCAGTGCATGACAGCAATGGTGTTAAACATGATATTGTACTTGAAAATGCTTTGTATATACCATCCTACAAGCAAAACATTTTATCTGTACAAGCTGCTGTTAGAAGGGGTGCAAATGTCAATTTTGGTCCAAACGATGCTCAACTAATTGCCCCAGATGGCACTGCTTTTGATATCAATCAATCAGGTCGGTTGTACTATTTGAACTCTGTGAAAGGTTCCGAAAAAGTATCCCGTAGTAGCAAAAATTGGCACCAAACTATGGGTCATTGCAATGTACAAGACATCCTAGCATTAGAAAACGTCGTTGACGGTATGAAAGTCTCAGATAAGTCAGAATTTAACTGTGACACTTGTACTTTGGGGAAGATGCCTCAATACCGAAATCGAAATCCTGACAGAAAAGCCAGTAAGTTATTTGAGTTGGTCCACTGTGATCTAGCAGGCCCAATTGAGCCTACTGCCCGTGAAGGTTTCAAGTATTGTCTGATGTTTGTGGATGATTACTCGGGTGTATATATGGTGTATTTCCTGAAAGCCAAATCTGACACATGTGAAGCTACTAAGAAGTTTTTGGCAGATATTGCCCCTTTTGGGCAAATCAAAACCTTAAGATCGGATAATGGAACGGAATTCACATGTAGCGGATTTGAGTCGTTGTTGGTTCAAAACAAGGTTAGGCACGAGTTTAGTGCCCCGTACAGCCCCCACCAAAATGGTACTGTTGAACGAGGGTGGAGGACAGTGTTCGACATGGCAAGATGCATGTTAATTGAAGCAAATTTGCCAAAGTTTCTTTGGACTTATGCAGTATATACATCAGTGTATATCAGAAACCGCTGTCTCAATCGGAGACTGGGGATAACCCCATTTGAAGCAGTTACTGGGAAGAAACCAAACCTCAGTAAGATGCAAATTTTTGGTACGAGTTGTTTTGCATACATACAAAATCAGTCAAAGCTAGAACCACGTTGTGAAAAGGGGGTGTTTATTGGTTATGATAAGTCAAGTCCCGCATATCTTGTGTATTTCAAGAGTAAAAATCAAGTCAAGAGAGTAAGATGTGTGAAATTCTGTGACAATGTAGTTCAGAAAACTGAAGCTTGTGCCATTGAACCAGTTCAAAATGTAGAACAAAACATTATTAAACCTTACATACCTGAGAATACTCTTGTTGAACAAGCTCAAGGTAACGACCAAAACAGTGTAGACCCAAACCTATCCATTGATGATGCGAATAGCACTTGTAGAAAGTCAGTCAGAAAGCTTGCTAAACCAGTCTATTTAAAAGACTATGTCACAATGGTTGATGCCCCCACTGATCAAAACATTGACTTTCTATATCAAATGGGTGATTTTGAAACTCCCAAAACTTTTGAAGAAGCAATTCAGAGTGAAAACTCTATGAAATGGCATCAGGCAATGAAGGATGAAATTAGTGCACTTGATGAAAATGAAACTTTTGAGTACACCAAACTACCTGCCGGAGCAAATTTGATTGGTGGAAAATGGGTCTATACTGTCAAAAGAGATTCAGATGGTGAGGAAAGATACAAGGCTAGATATGTTGCAAAAGGGTATTCCCAGATCCCAAATATTGATTACAAAGACACATTCTGTCCAACTGCCCGTATTACGTCCATTCGCATGTTGTTACAGATAGCCATGCAACAAAACCTAAAGGTTCATCAAATGGATGTCAAAACTGCATTTCTGAATGGGCCAATAGATTGTGAACTTTATGTTGAACAACCAAAGGGATTTGAAAAGATGGGAACAAAGGGTGAAAAGCTTGTTTGCAAGCTTAACAAATCTTTGTATGGCCTGAAACAAAGTGGGAGAATATGGAACTTACTGTTGCATGGCTATCTCATTGAACAAGGTTTCAAGCAATCTTTGACTGACATGTGTGTGTACACAAAGCAAACTCATGACTGCTATGTTATTTTACTCGTGTGGGTAGACGATATCATAATAGCAGCAAATAGTGAAGATGTATTGCAAAATGAAAAGCAAACACTGAGCAAACGGTTCAAAATGAAAGACCTTGGTCAATTATCTCTGTTCTTGAACATTCAGTTTGACTTTGAAGGTGATTGTGTTACAATGCATCAAAGTAAATATATAGAACAGATGCTTGATAAGTTTAGGATGAATGACTGTAAGCCAAAGGCTGCTCCTTATGAAATGAATGTGAACAAGTTAAGATCAAGTGACTCAAAGCCACTAGAAGATTCATGTCTGTATAGGCAAATTGTAGGAAGCCTAATATATCTGATGACATGTACAAGGCCGGATATATGTTATAGCGTCAGTATGCTATCTCAGTTTCTAGAACATCCAACAAAAGCACATCTGGAATGGGCAAAGCATGTCCTTAGGTATCTCAAGGGAACAAAATCTCAAAGTCTAAATTTCAGAAAATCAACAGGCGTGAAACTACAAGGCTTTAGTGATTCTGATTGGGGAAATCTAGAAGATAGAAAAAGTGTTAGTGGTTACTGTTTTATTATGAACACAAATAGTGACATGGTTTGCTGGAAGAGCAGAAAACAAACATGTGTTGCCCTATCCACTTGTGAGGCTGAGTATGTGGCCTTAGTTTCATGCGTTCAAGAAGCAAAGTTTCTGAGGTGTCTCTATGAAGAATTTTCAGGGGACAAGGTTAACACTGTTGACATTTTTGTTGATAATCAGAGCGCTATAGCCCTAGCCAAAAATCCTGTGCTTCACCAAAGGACAAAACACATAGACATTAAATATCACTTTATCCGTGTAGAAGTTCAAAAGGGCTATATATTACTGAAGTATATTCCATCTGAACAAAATCTTGCAGATATGTTTACAAAACCAATCACACGCAAGAGATTAGACAACTTATTCGTTTAAGGGGGCGTGTTGAGTTAAACGGAAACGTCGTACTTATTCTCGCAATATTTGCAGACTATTAGGTAGATGGTAAATCAAGTACTAAAACTAACGGCACCTTATAAAGAGGGTAAAAACGTGTTCCATCACTTGTGTTGTGTGTGATAGGATGTGAACCTTTGTGTGAAATAAAAACATGGAATAAAAGACAATTAAAACTTATTCTAGATTATTTTTTAATCTTCCCACAATGGCTACAAACATACCAACAAGCATTTTCAAATTTTTGGAGAAATGGTCCAAAAAGTATTGAAAATGAGGAAATGTAATTTATTTTTTTGTCAAATATGTTTGCATGTTGGCTGACAGTTAAGGTTAATGTGACAAAATAGTTGTGGGAACAGTTGTGTGTATAATTTTTATGGTATTTGTGTTTTATGCAAATCTCCAGTTTTATGTGGGGTCGTGCCACGGCTCTACACGCAAGTAAGTAGAGCCGAGGTAACCACGTCTAACTATTAAGATATTAATATTGTTGATCTTTGTGTCCAGTTTATCTTTGTGTGAACCTGTGTAATATAATCTATAGTCACTACTGCTTCCCTGCATAAGTTGGCCCCAGTCATAAGTTGGCCGTCCTCACCACAGCTTCACAGGGCTTTAACATGAGTGGCCTACTACACTCCAAAATCATGTATTATTGTTAAACTTATTATATGCAACAGTTTTCATTGGTGTACAATAACCTATTTGTCTTTCTGGAGCCTGTAGATGAGCCGCGGCCAACTTATAACTGTGGCCAACTTATGCAGGGTAGCAGTGCGCTAATTATAACTTATGTGAGTTAAATTGTTTTCTGTGTTTATCAGGGGCCGTATTCACTTCCTGAACACACTGCAAGCTGTACAGGCTTCTGTGCAAGTTGCCACATGTACGAAAACTCAAATTGCCAATGAAATACATTTATGGAATAGCAAAAATAAACAGAGTATACTCACACTTATAATACCAATTGATGCACTTCTATATTTAATTTTTCATCAAAATCATGCAATTAAGATACTCATAATTCTCAGGAGCCGTATTCACAAATGGGACCAAGTTCAAGTTAAGCCAAAAAATCAGCTCAAATTTAGTACAAACAGCTGTAACTTGAGCTGATTTTTGGCTCAAAATACAATTTTGAACTTTATATATATGATAAAATATGTAGCATCATACCTTGAAAGCGTGTAGTATCTAAAAAAAAAGGGAAGAGAAGAATATTGAGCACATAAAATATCATGAATCAGTCTTAACTGACCCTCACAGTTACACGTGTTTAATCATGCAATTAATTTGGTGATATTTCTTCTTGATAAGATTTGTAAAATATATCACCACTATATGTATCGCTTGAATTTTAGAAAGACTAATTCCAATCTGCTTACAGTAAACATTCAAATCATTATAAACTCCAAAATGTCATCTCTGAATTCAAATGAATGCCGATTTACATGCAACTCATGACCACGGCATCTCGTGACCAACAACTCGTACCCACAACTCGTATACACTTGAATATCAAATACTTACATACACAGGTCATAATATAAATGAAGAAATAAGACATCACCCAATTAGGTGGGGTTTTCTAACAATATTTTATATTTAATGAATAGAAAAAGCTGCTTGAAGTCTGTTTAGTTAATGATCAAACACTTCAAATTCTCTTATTTCTCTAAGGGTTTCGTAGCAATATTATGAAATAAAATTTACAAATTAGAAAACCTGAGGTCATGGAATTCCGTGGGGGTTTCCTCGAACTATTATAAAATAAATTATGCAAATTAGAAAACGTGAGGAGACAGAAGTCTGTGGGGTTTCCTAGCAATATTTAAAAAAAAATCTTGGGTACAAGTTGTTGGTCATGAGCTGTCGTGGTCACGAGATGCTCGTATCTCATAAATGCCTACCATATTTAATTTATTCCAATTGGATACTTGGTTCAAATTAATGCCTGTGCCCATATCACCTAACAATAGATAATTATAATAATAATATTTAAATTCATTGAAAAAAACTAGAAAGGTAAAATTTATAATTGTTACTGATTTGTATCTGCAATTACATTGCCTCTTAACATCACTTAATAACTTAACATACATGTTAGAATGGTATCAGAATAAGTAAAAGTCCATTTGAAATATATTTGACATAAATATTTTAAAACTGTAATAACTACTAACTGGTGATCATTGAAGATTATGCTTTAAAAAGCTGCAGTTCCTGAGGTAAATAACAGAAGACTGTACTAACAAGTAGTGTTTGTGGATTCCCCAATGGAATTGGTGTATTCTTTTGAGGCATATACAACATTAATTGCAATAATAGTTCCTTTTCGAAGTACAATGATTGTTGCTTTTCACAGTACACTAGGGGGAAATCAAAGCTTGTACATGAGGACTGTTGTTGAATCATTGAGTTAACATTGGATGACAAAAATAATATATTTTATTGGATATAAAATATAACATATTTAATATGTTATTACACAAAGCTTTTACCTTTTGACCTAGAATATATACTTATAACTTTATGAACAGTCTACGGAATTCCACAGTGGCCTAGTGGCCAGCTGGTTTGGCTGCCCTCTGTGTGGGTTTTACTTCCACAAGTGACAATGCTGTTAGGCTATCCCAATATGACCCTGGCTATTGAAGGAGAAGTAAAACCCAAACTTTAACCTTATGAAAAGTGTACTGGGTATATAAAGACTTTCATATACTTAGCTATATAGCTTATTTAACTACTTTTGTTTAGGAGTTTTATTCCAACTAGACAAAATAAAAGTTTTAGATTAAGCTAGGCCAGGTTAAATGTCTACGAGATGAACTTGGTAAAATTTTAATATTGCACAGGCAAAATGTTAAATTCAGTCTTTCCTAGACAATTTACTATTTTAAAGAATGAACTTGGAAAATCTTTATCACCTCTTGGTGAAACAAATATTTTAATTTGGCCTTGGCAGATTTCAAATTTGCTCAAGTAATATCACAAATTAAAACTCTGTTGAAAAGGGGACAGACTGTTAATGGTATTACCCCTGTTTTCAGACAGCCCTATGCTGCTCCCACTGCCATCACAGTATTTTTAAGCGCCAGCCTCACTATAGCTAAAAGGACACATGTCCTTTCGGCTTTTGCCTATACAGTCATATATCTTTTGTCTCCGGACTTTGATGACATTGACAATACCTGTGCATTCTGAATTTCCCTTTCTTGCTCTCCAATAGCTAAAAGGACTCATGTCCTTTTGCCTTTTCCCATACATATGTCCTTCTTGCATCGGACTTTCAGAAATTGTGGCACAGAGTGATGACTATTTGTCTGTTCACTGAAGTTAAGCGGCAATGGGCTATGGTTAGTACTTGGATGGGTGACCGTCTCAGTGCGGGACCAGCTGTGGGATGTATCTACCTGGTAAGTTAAAATTTCTTTCTGTCACGAGACTTTCTTAAATTCTAGTGCACTACTCGTGTCTCTGATGGCTTCGCGCTCGTGCTAGGGGACCAAAACACCTTTTGGTCTTGTTTTAATTGAATATCCGGCCTAATTGATATAAGGCCTATCAAAATAATTTTTGGTAGATATCATCAACAGGTGTGGGAAATTTTTTTTGACATGTATGAATTTAATTTTTGACCTATATAAAGGTCACATGATCAAAAACAATATTTTTTCTTGCACTTCCTTTTTAGAAAATTCTCTCAGAAATTACAAGATGTAGTTCCACAAAATCTAGCAAGTATCTTTCCTCGCATAAAAATCTAGGCACCAGTCAAACTGCAGATCAATGGGGCCCTAATTGACTGACTAAGAACCAATTGGTAATTAGTAAAGTCAAAGTTGGGGTTTTACGTCCCGTTCAACAGCCAGGGTCATATTAGCACAGATCCTTAGCGTTGTCACTTGTGGGGGTCGAATCCACAGAGGTGACTGGCTGCGATTAGATGCCAAATTTGCTAACCATAGTGACTATGCCACTGAAGACCCCTTCTCTATTAGCGAAAAAACATGCTGAAATTGATTCTTTTAGCTATTTATTGTGTATATCTTACTCAGATTGAGGACCTTACACAAGTTCCTTAGGTTATTGCAGTATGAAGATTGGGTTTATAGCTTCGAAAGCTACATCATCGCATTAAACTTACCTTAAAATCAGCCAAATCAGATGTTTTTTACCTGCATTATACAGACAGAAGAGATTTGTGAAAAAAAGCAAATATCTCTTTTTTTGGATTAAGATATTTGGAATAAATTGGGAGGTAATAGGAAATCATGGCGTGGGATTCCAAAACTCCTATCAAATTTGTCCCCCGAGTCCCCCCTCAAGGTTGTTGTCCCCCGCTTCCACCTAAGGGGTTATAGTCGTCCCCTGCGCCATCTGGGCGGCAGGGGGCACAAAGCTTGTTGGTGTTCCACAGCCTAAACCCATGCACAGACTTTCACCAAATTTTCAAGGAATGTTTACCCCAAGAGGACTAGAGCTGATTTAAGCTATTCAAGAATTCCAAGCATTTTCGAAGTGTTCATACTTACAACTCAATTTTGACAAGACCAAGATAATATCAATTGGCAGCAATGCTACAGAACATCCCAAAAAGCCATCTTCCTTATCAAAAATTAAAGTTAGAAATGGCTACTTTAAAACCTCAGGAATATGGTTTTCCAAAAATACCAAAAAAAATTGTTAGCCTAAATTTTGGTGAATGGTTAGAAGACATGAGAAGATTGCTGTGTATCTGGAATGCTAGAAGCTTGTCCTTAAGGGGAAGAATTACAATCATAAAATCACTGGTTTTGTCCAAAATCATTTTCTTATTGAGCTTCATTTAGGTCCCAAAATATACACTTGATAAAATACATAAAGTATTAATTACTTTTTTTGCGGAGAAGAAAAACACCAAAAATAAAAAAGAAACTATTACAGGCTCAATAGAGGATGGAGGTTTAAAACTGGTGGATGCACATAGAATAAATGTTGCCCCCGAATGTGGCTGAAAAAAAAAATGACTTATTAGTAGTGAAAATGTTAATAGCAAACTTATATTTTTGAAAATGTTGTCCATCAATGAGTACATGTTGTACAAAACCTAGGTTTATCTTGTTTAGATAATTGCCTGTCATCACAAATAAGTAGTACAAACCTGGGACAAAGCATATGGCATAGAGTCTGTATCAAATTCTGAAGTACTAAACGAATTATGTACTATACAATAAGGAAATTAAAAATGATCTTGTTTGTTTGCTGTTTCTTTAACTTATATTTTTGCGCGTTCTTTGCATTCTAAACCATTGCATGGATTGGAGCTGATTAATTTCAGCTTTTTGGACATCCAAGGCAACAAATGTTGCCTTGGCAACATTTTTTTCTGTTTCTTGGACTTACAAATATTTTTGTGGCTTCTTTGCATTCTAAACCCCTGCATGGATTGGAGCTGATTAGCTTTTCGACAATACCTGACAACAAGTGTTGCCATGGCATCACTTTCTTGTTTGTTAGACTTATAAATGTTTTTATGTATTCTTTACATTCTAAACACCTGCATGGATTGGAACTGGTTAGCTTTTTAGCAATACAGGGCAACAAGTGTCACATGGCAACACTTTTTTCTGTTTCTATATTGTGGATATAAAAAGTCCTGAGGAAGACCTGTAGGTTAAGGTGACCTTACACTCCACAAGATTAGACTATGATCTCACTTGTTTGGTGTCCTTCAAATTGTAGATAATAGCTGTCTTTTTTCCTCCATGAAGGGAGGGAGGCAGGCAAACCGAAGGACACATCTTGCACAATGCATTAACGTATATAGGTATATGACAAGCTGTGTAAGAGTAGGTTACCAAAATGATACATTATATTCCTGCTGAGTGCTGACATCTAGTAAAATCTTAATGAAAGCTTCATATAATTATGTATATCTGTGTGTTGATCTTGCTGTCTGGCCTTGTGCCTTTAGTCAACACCTACACATTCGATATGGACTATATTTTTCAACAATGTAGGTTTTCACCATGACTCGGTCCTTCTGAAAGTGAGCCTGGATCTGCAAAAATACTGCCAGACATCCAACTGTTTACGTCTGTCCAACCTAATGGTTGGTGCTTTTGAATTTCATCCGTTTCAGTCTGTAACCAAAGCTGGTGACACAGTACAATTCTAGTGAATTCTTGTTGATTAGGTCAATGTCTTATGCATCTTAGCCATCACTTGATCACATTGTCAGGGGATTTCTGGTGGGCCTCCACAACAAAAACATATTCCTTGTTACCTCAACCAAGGAGATATTGTTTTCATGACAGCCCAGTAAACATTACAAACGTTTATAAACGTTTAGTAAACCTATAAACATTTTTTAAACCAAATATAACCTAAATATTGACAATTATTCAATATTAAGGGTTTATAAACGTTTCAGCAACATTAGTTTGGTTTATAAACGTTTATAAATGTTTTTAAACCTTTACAAAGGGTTAAAAATAGCTTAACCTCCCTTTCAGTTGGGATGATGACATCAGCACAGCCATTTTGAGAGAAACTGGAGAAATATTTCTGTTACTATATCTTGCTGTATCACTGTTGTTTGAAGCCATCATTATATTCTAAGTAGAGATATAAAAGTATATAATATAATCAAATTATATACTTCTATATATCTACTTAGAATGTAATGATGGCTTCAAACAACAGTGATACAGCAAGATATACTTACAGAAATATTTCTCCAGATTTTAAACACGTGTATAAATGTTTATAAACGTTTATATATAAACGTTTGTAAACGTTTATTAATAAACGTTTATGCTAAAACATTTATAAACGTTTATAGGCAAACGTTTAGGGACCCATCATTTTAAACCTTATCTAAACCGTTGATAGTTAGGTTTATAAACGTTTATAAACATTTGTAATGTTTACTGGGAGTTTGTCCGTTTGTCCGTTTCTCTGTTGGTTTGTCTGCAGGATTAAACAAATACTACTGTTTTTACCCCACAGCCCTTAAGGGCTGTCGGGGTATTGTTTTCACCCATGGTGTCCGGATGGGCAGGGGGGCGGGCGGGCAGGCGGGAGGGAAGAAGTTTGTCCAGGCTGTATCTCAGAAACCGTAAGGTGTAGGAAGTTGATACTTGGTTAGGATGTGCAGGTGTGCAACATCATGGTCTGACCTTGATCTGACCTTTGACCTTGCGGTAGTAACCTTGAGTTTGAAAATAGTCCGGGCTATATCTCGGAAACCGTAAGGTGTAGGAAGTTGATACTTGGTAGGGACATTGGTTAGGGGGTGCAGGTGTGCAACGTCATGGTGTGACCTTGATTTGACCTTTGACCTTGCCGTAGTGACCTTGACCTATAAAATCTTGTCCGGGCTATATGTCAGAAACCATAAGGTGTAGGAAGTTGATACTTGGTAGGAACATTGGTTAGGGGGTTGTAGGTGTGCAGCGTCATGGTCTGACCTTGATTTGACCTTTGACCTTGCTGTAGTGACCTTGACCTGTAAAATCTTGTCCGGGCTGTATCTCGGAAACCGTGAGGTGTAGGAAGTTGATATATACTTGGGACATTGGTTAAGGGGTGTAGGTGTGCAACGTCATAGTCTGACCTTGATTTGACCTTTGACCTTGTAGTAGTGACCTTGATCCTTAAAATCTTGTTGCACTTTTGGGTCTGTCTTTTGATGCAGATTAAGCACTGTTAAAGTCATATTAGAATTCATTAAGAGTTTTACTTTAACAACTTCCCATTGTAATTTACAATTTGTAACAGATAGAATTTCATCAAGTGAGCCACAGATTTTGCTCCAACACCACACATAAGCATTCATTGAATGTATTACCACTTCTGTATGCATGGTAATATTCAAAACATCCAAACCATACTTTACTGATTAATGCTGTCAGCTTGTTATTGAATTGTCTTGTTTTAATACTTCATCTTTACATGCATTATCCTTCGCTTAGACTTTATTTTCTCTATTTAAACATTGTTTGGACCTTTATATAACTGACAGTGCTCTGAAAGTATCCTGAACTTTGAACTGATACAGTTACTTCTATATCTCATGGTATTAAAAATATTTCCCTAGGCTGTGGGGTACGGGCATCTCTGATGCTATTTTTGCTGTTTATTCTTTTGTCTTTTTGTTTGTTTGATTACTAGCCGTCTTATGAAAATACTACTGCTTGGACCTTGAAAAAAAAAGTAGAAAATGAGTCTTAATCCAACCTTGCTCCCAGTGAAATTTGAAACTGATCCGAATCACAAAGATTTTCATTGTATGCTTTACCATGTCCCATCCGGGGATACATTTGTTGAATTGATAGAGTTTCTACAAACATGCCTTGGTGGAGGTATGCGTTCTCTGGGTACTCTCATTATCTTTTGTTTTACCATAGGGTGAGATAAATCAATTAACTGAGAGCCTTCCACAATGTTCTGTCTCAAGTTATATGATGGTTGGATAGATCTGATCTGCCTGAGAAAATAGTATGGTCTTTGTATTTCTAATTGTATTGAAAATGGGTCACATATTATAAATTGAAAGTAAAAATGCATATTACTGGTATTATTTTTTTAGATGAACAAGATATTGAATATCTGGTTATAATAAACAGAGCAACAGTATATTTATTTCTACATACCTTTTACTATGACTTGTACTTTAATACGTAAGAGTACCGGCAACCCCATTCGTGTATTTTACAAGACTTTATCTTTACCATTTTTTAAACTGTTCTTCACTTTCTTTGCTGTGGGATACTAGTTTTTGCCATGCAAAAAAAAACTTTTTTCAAGTTTAATTTTGCACAGGTGAGATCACAATTTAAATTTCGCCAAGGCGGATTTAAAATCTGCCTGGATTTTAATCTATGGTATGACAGAAATATGTAAATGTTTTAGGAGAAGAACATGCATGCTTTTCATGCATATTCTAATAAACTCTTTTTTTGATTGTGTCATAAGCAATAATGATTGAGTGTTACAAACTGTAACTTAACGATCTAAGATGAATGTAAATTACAAGAATATAACATTGTTTTCTGATGGTTTTGTAGTACAGGTTTATTGTATTTGTACAAACCTGACCATTATGAAATAAATATAATAAAAATGAATACATAAAGACAAAGTTTTGTACATGGAATGTTGAGTATATAAGCCAGCAGAAGTCAAATAAAATAACCAGCAAATTTCCCAGAACATTGCAGTGATATTATCACAACTATTTTGTTGGACCAGTAACAAGGTTATGTCAGCAAGTCCAGTTAGATCTCATGTGTGGATAAAATTTAAATTAATTTAACAATGTGGTAATTCATGAAAGTATGTGTATGTCATCAGTCATTTATTTTTTCAAGGTTTTTTTTTTGTTTTTAGTGTAACACTGTTTGCAAAACTAAATGATATTGTGAAATACAATATATCTATAAAGTACAAAAGCCTGGAACCGCCATCCAAATAAAAAATTTCACAATAAAGTGCTTGGTGCAAAGATGTACTATACACTGCAGAGAAATACAGGGGAAAAATTGTGTCTAGAATTATTGTTTATTATATCCCTGTACTCTATATATACTTTACTAGACTGTACCAGATATAACTTCTATATGAGATCTTTCTCTGTGGAAAATTTGAGGTCTAAATCTTTATTTTTCAGGACGCCTTAAGGTCTCAAAAATTCCCATTGGGACTCAGTTTGTGAAATTTTGCCACTTTAAATCCTGTGACCCTCAAACTATGTGACTCATCCAACTACAGGCTCATCTGGGAATATATTGATATATTCATTTTGGATGTGCCAAAAATTATAATTTGTTAACAGTAAGCCTTAATAGCTACAAATGGTAAATGGTATAACTTTTATATGTTATTATTGTCTTTGGAAAATTTGAGGTCCGTAGTTTTAATTTTAAGGTAACCTTAACGCCTTAAAGTCTCTAAAATGCTCACAGGTACCAATTTTATGCACTTTTTGCCACTTTAAGCCCTGCAGCTATCAAACTATGTGGCTCATTCAACAAATATCTTATCTCAGATTACACTCAAATGTTCTGTTTACATATATCAAGGCTTTAAGTCGACATTTAAACTGTGTATGACAGTCATAAAGAATGATCAACTCAAAAAAGCCCAAAATAAAAAACATTGCCATAAACACATCACTGTATTGGCAAACCCATAAAAAACCCCATGGATACAAAAAAAAAAAAGAAAAAAAAACAGTCTTGTGCTAAGTTCAGGACATATAGGGAACCATCTAAACACTTGAAAAAGGATCAATCTTATCATTACAGGAAGATTGGAAATAAAAGAATGCAAAATGATTAATAATTATTGTGCAATACAGAAATGCCAAATCAGTACCTGTGGTGTGAGCGATGGCCTGTCTGGTGATATGGTGGTGTTTAGTCGGTGCAATCTGTTTTCATAAATTATTCTCAGCATGGAATAAAGATTGACTCTTTGTAAATTGGCCTGTTTAAAATGTAGAAACAGTAATGAAAAATGTTCTTAAATATAATGAGAATCTCTTCAAAGTCAGGAATAGATAAAAGACTCTAGAAAATACTATGAAATGGCAGTGTAGATTTTGATGATAAATAGTTCTCTCAGGGAGAAATGTACACTTATGTAGATAGACATTCTACTTAAGAGAGTTCTACATAAAGAGTTTGCATGGCAGATAAGGTTGTAAATGGAATACTGGTTCATCTGCTTAGTTGTTACTTTGGTCATAAAAACCAACAACTAGTTGTAAATTTTCATATTTAAATGTTTCCAGTGTATTTACTTTATGACAAAAACACAATCATGGTAGCAAACAAACTTAAAGATAAGCTAACTCTAAGTTACTCTTTGGAAAATCCATTTCATCAGTCTGACTAGAGTGAGTTTACAATGATAAATGTCACAGGCTCCACCCACACTAAGCAGGCTAAGGATCGTCGTGTATTTAACCCGATGATTAAAAGCCATGCTGAGCTTTAGGTGAAACAGCTGTAGCCAAATGGAATTTAGTTAGTCACTATCATTACTAACTGAGCGTGCGTTACTAGGGGATTATCGGTGCAGAATCGAGTCTTTGAAAACACAGTATTTTATTGCTAGCCAGTCGGTGGTCCAATAATGAGGATTATTGACTGGGTTCTGATGTCACCAAGTATTTGTTCACAAATATTATACTCTCACTTGAAATGTTTAACTTGCAATATCTCACTTATTAGTGCATGGATTTTCACCAAACAAAAAACCAGAAAAAGCAGTGTAACAATATCCTTCCAATGATATATAGAATTCTTTAGTAGGTCAACTGATTAATGTGAAGAAATGGCACTTGCTTACGGAAAAAAACATACAAAAACCATTTCAAAACGAAATGTCATGGTGACATATTTTATTAGCCTCTATTTAAATGATGTCACAACATAATATTTTACTAGCACAACATCCAGTTATATAAAATTCAGCTAATAATAATAGTAATAATGTAATTTTTATGTGCAATATGCTGTAGAAATGGACCTTCATCAATGATTATCCATTTCTACAGCATATTGCCCTATAAAATTACATTCTACTCATCCCAAACAGTCACTACGGATTACATGAGATAAGGAATGTTGGTAACCCAGTCAGTTTCTGGTTTGTTGTTGCCCAGTGCAGATGTGTGTTTTGTTTTTCTGCATGTGTGTATGTGTGTTAATTCTGAGGATAACAATTCAGTGGATATTCTGTTCATTGGAGTATTGCATTGGTGATATAATAGTGATATAATAATTATGTTCATTGTGGGATAATTGTGTTCATTGCAGGATCATTTTCAGTTTGCACTGCAAACTGTCACAGACTATTGTTCTGTTAATTTCAACTGTACTACAGTTGTGACATTGGTATTACCATATTAAATACTTGTATTGTAAACTGATTACAGAATATTAGTGTGCCTTCATAGCACTGTAAAATGTCTGACTCAGAGCTTAGTGCTGAGGGGGGAGCACACCCAGATCATGCTGGACCTTCCAGGGGTAATGACAGTGCCCTGGAAAAAATAAGTGACAGTATGAATAAAATGTTTGAGGTCCTCAGTAACATGGACAAGGCTTGGCAGAACATGTCAAGGAAACGGGGTCGATGTAGTAGTGCTTCTTCTGACTCAGATGATGAACCCCCTGTTCAAAAGGTCCAAGTGACCGATGATATTTCTGACCTTTTTGATGATGGTACTGACACAGCAAGTGCTGTTATGCAGGTGCCTAATGATGATGATGACATTTTTCATGGCATAAACCTTCATCAATGATTATCCATTTCTACAGCATATTGCCCTATAAAATTACATTATTGTACTATCAGCTGAGTGGGCTATGTTATAGATTATATACAGTGATTAGCAGAATGTCTGTTACTGAAGAACCTATTTTTAGAAACATGACTATTTATGTGCCAGCTTGTCCTGGATATTTCCTTCATATATCTCTCATCTCCCAAATTAGATCTGACTCAGCAGCTGTCCTCTAGTGCATAAGCATATTAATAATGGCTACAGAGGCTGCTACATAGCCCCACCTACTTTAAATATTATGTTAATTAACTCTCTGTACATTTCCCTACTACAGGTGAGGAGCCGTGCTCTGATAGGTACTCCTAACACTAATATAGCTAATGTTGAGATCAACAAGGCAGGAACGTAGTGATTTCACTTTCTGTTTTGTATTGTGTATTTATACATAGCACAATATCTCCATGTACTACAGGACTCAAAGCGGTATTTGACCCATTCGACTGCACAGCTACAGTCCAACTTTCAAGTTACTGACATTCCCCTAACTGAAAGACAGAGGCTCACAGATGACCATTTATCAACGTCCTTGAGGTTCTTTAGTCTGCTACAGGGGATTGGACCCAATGACAGAGGATCGCCATTTTAAGTGTTCATATGAGCCACAATATATATCCACCTATACCTGGGTTTGAACCCATTTCCTCTGTGTTCCTAGGCAAGTGTATTACCCACAAGGCCACAGTGGAAGATAATGTGACTGTTATTGTATATATTGTGATAGACATGTAGAATAAAAATCATACATGTAATTATAGAAGTTCAAGTCTGGCTGAAAGAAATTTTAATAATAATTCTGCTTCTGTGCCTTTATATCTTCTCATACAGAGATTAAGCAGAATACAAGTAAGATTAGACTATTAGTAAAGAAAGTACAACTCAAACTGGTGAAGTTAAATCTCACCGAACCAGAAAATACTTCTGTTTTGTCAGTATTTTCAAATCTAGAAAAAAAGGCTTTGTTGAAAATAAGCTAGTCTTGCTTAAGGCTCAAATTTGAATGATATCTTTTTCAAACATGCAAACAGAATTTCAGTATTCATAAAGCATTCATATATGTAAGGAGATATAAGCTTAACAGAGACTATCTTAAGTTGTATGCTACTGTAAAAGTTAGTACATGTATGAGTACATTATATAAACTGAATCTTCATTATCTGAACTGAAAATTTTCCCTAACTGCAAAGAAACTTGAGCTTTCAGCAAAACTTAAAAAAGCTTACCTATTTTGAGGTAATTGAATGTCATCAGGTAACTTGTTCCTGTTATGTTAGGTGCATCATAAGCAAAACCATGGTTCAAATGTTTGTTTGATCATTGAACAGATGGACAAAAAGATGAAAAACATTGTTTCCGGTGTAGTAGGTAATCCTCCCCCCCCCTGAAGATCCCCCCCTGAGGGGGACAATTTCCTAGAATTTTGTCCCCCCCCGCTAGGAAATCCTCCCCCCCCCCCATTTTTTTTTCAGTCTAATTTACAACAGTGAAAAAATATTCTGCAAACTTTTATTACTTTCAAACAATAACACAAGAAACAAAACAAAAGCTATTGCAAAACAATATGACTACCCAAACCTAAATATAAAACATGATGCAGATATATATGTCTGCTGGAACACTATGCTACAGTTGTTGTGATTGCAAGAGTCACATTTCGTATCTTGCCACAGTCAAGAGAGGTGACACTGAATGTTTTTTTACAGTGGCAGCTTTTTTTCAAATTAAATGTTTTTTGGGCCAACATACACCATCTGATCCCATAATGTTTACGGCAAAGTTTTTATAAATTTTATTTTGGTTAATTTTCAATTTAAAATTTGCAAAACACCTGGTAATGTTTCAAAGTATAAATGATTATGTGAGCTAATTTTTTCTTAACTTTCAACTGACTTCAAGCTAAAAACTTAATCAGAGGTATAGGAAAATTCCTAGAAGTGTTTAAATCTAGACACATATATGTTCTATTATCGGCTTAATTTTAAATTAGAAATAATTGTAATATTCCATTTATTTATTTAAACATATTTATTTGCAATTGGACAACAATCGTAAAAGTACAATTATATCAAGTCCTTTTGCTGAATGATATATTTACAAATGGAACGTGATAATGGTTGGAATGAATGAGCACAGAAATGATTGGGTGGTGGTACTAGTCTATGAGAAATGTTTTGTATCTTTAAGAAATAACTGGACTGCATCTATTATGATAAAGTTTTGATTTTTGGTTAACTCTTCACTGCCAAATAGTAATAAATCGGTAGTTACCTCAGCAGTTGTTACTGCCTGGACAGAATGTAATAAATTGTTGCGCATATCGTCATACAATGGACAAGAGAATAAAAAGTGTTGTACATCTTCAGTTGGGTATCCACAACTACATGACTCATCATCAATAACATGGAGATTATTTTTGAGATGCACTTTTAGTTTGCTACATCTCATTCTGAGACAAGAATGAACTCCATTTTCATATAGACTTCCACGACCATACAATTCTTGCCGAAGTTTATGGGATGAATTGATGGGGGAATATAATTTTTGCAGTTCTTTTTTAAATGAGCTTATTGTATTAAGAGACTTCAGACTAGATGGAAGAGCATTCCATAACTTTGTTCCAATTGCAGGAAACAAATGATCAAAAAGCTTTAAGCGTGTTCTTCTAATAGGAATATCACCAATGCTAATCCTGGAATTGATATTCTGCCTTAGTTTATCTACTTGTGGAGGAAGTTCTCTCACAGTTGAAGGAACAATATTTGATAAATAAGCAGGACACAAGTTGTTTGCAATACCAAACATCATTTTTAAAACATGCATTTCTCTTCTTTTATTTAATGGGAGCCATCCAGTTTCCTTATACAATTCAGTGACACTTGATCTAGCAGGTGCACCAGTTACAATCCTCATGGCCTCATTTATAATATAATCTAATTTAGATAAAAGGTGTTGAGGTGCCCCTGACCAAATGATGTCTGCATATTCTAAAATTGGTCTGATGTACAAAGTAAAAATTGTTTCTAATGCTTTCCTATTTAGTTTGAACTTCAAAGATTTTAAAATTCCCAGACGAATTGAACATTTGTCAACTAAGTTTTTTATATGAAAGTCCCACTTGAAATTATTTGAAATCCATAGGCCAATATGTTTATGACATTGCACATTTGCTATTGGAGTATTAGAAAGTAGTAATCTGGGGTACATTTTGTCAGATTTAGTTTTGAGTGAGAGAACCATAGACTCTGTTTTTGTAGGACTGAATTTTACAATCCATTGTCTTGCCCATTCCTCAATATGCTTTAAGTCTTCATTGATATACCATGCTGCTTCAATATGATCCTTAGTAGATACAAACAGACATGTATCATCGGCAAACAGGCGTACATTGCAATACTTAACAACTGACGTTATATCATTTATATAAACTAAAAATAGAAGTGGACCCAACACAGAACCTTGTGGGACTCCAGCAAAAATGGTTTTCCAATCAGAAAACTGGCCATTTATGACAACTCTTTGCATACGGTTTGACAAGTAGTTTGCAAACCATTTCAGTAGACACCCATGAATTCCAAAACGTTGAAGCTTGAAAAGAAGACCCTTGTGCCAAACTTTGTCAAAAGCCTTTGAGATATCTAGAAAAACTATCCGTGTTCCATCTATTCTATCTATTCCATTAAAATTTTAAAAAAGCTTGAGTGGGTGGGTATTGCCCCCCGGGGGGGGATTTTCAGGGGGGAGGATTTTGTGTGGCATCGGTTTAAAAGTGGGTAAATAATAAAAGAAGTGAAAAAAAAAACATATTTCTTCATTTCTTCCTAATGCCCTATTCACGCTACAGTCGGTAGTCGTCTTGCAGTGAGAAGTTTTTCTCAGTGGCAGAACTGCATCCAGGTCGCCCCATTTCGTCCGAGTTGTTCACACTACAGGTGAACAGCCAATGATTGGACATGGTAATTTGATCCGTCAATAACAGTAGAATGACAGTACTACAAACGTTGGTCACCATGAAGCAACATCAACTCATCTTCGGTAGCCGTCGGTAATATAACCAATACCTCAACTTACCTTACATCATCTTAATACACTGCAAGACGACCGAATCACAACCTTATGTACACCGTGGACTACACCTTCGGTTACTGTAGTAAGAAATTCATACGCACATGCACAAAATTGCTGAAATTTGAAACTTTTGGAAACAACAGCGGGATTCACAAGGTAATGGACGGTTTGCCAACGATTCGCAACGTCGCATATGGAGGTCAGACGGCGATCCAAGGACAGGGACGTTTCACCAAATGCAGGTTACCATGGGTGATACTACCTGTAATGTGACTGGACTATAAAATCTGGACCATGGAGGAATTATACCTTCAATACTGGGATTTAAAAACTGTTGCAATGTCATAAAATCCAACTGGATTTTGATGGTTTTTTTCAGTCACAGTTAATTTCTGAATGATTATTATAGTCATAATGCATGTCTTATATATTTGATAACGTTTCAGATTTTATCACCAGGATTTTAAATCCTGTTGACAAAACTTAAAATCTCTCTGTAGGTATAATTTCCTATTTTTAGATGCTGCCCGACATACACATGCATACAATATATATATATATATATAATATGTTTATATAGTATATTTGCATTCATCGACATTAATCTGTGCTTCAAAACTATGTACACAAATACCTCATCTTTTTTATTTCATCGTCTGTTACACCGTTAGAAAACTTTCAGTCTCCTCTCATAATAGGAGGAAATCTCCAACTAAGGTTACATTGTGCCATTCCATAAACACACTTCTCTCTGGAGAGTTTGTGGGTGTGTTAATATTTAAAGTAAGATGATGTCACACTTTTGAAAATTTGTATAAAATCTGGGGCAGTTTAAGTGAACCATTATCAAGTCTGTTTGAATGGTTGTTTTGGGAGAGAGAAAAATGAATCAAATGTCAATGTTTATCATGTGGTACAAGCCTTGCTAAAGGCTTGTGTATCTTTGTTATCAAAAAAACCTTTCAGTTTTCAGTGAGGAAGCTTTAGTTCACATAGTGTTCTCTAACATAAACACATAGTGGTTTTTAAGCGTGAGGTGCTTTTTTTGTCTCCAGAATTTGATGATTTGTGTCGTAGGGTGATGAGTTCCCTTCGGATCACACTGAAGTTAAGCATTATTGCCCTAGGTTAGTACTTAGATGGGTGACCGTCTGAGTTCTAGGTATGGGATGTATATGACTCAGAAGTTTCTTTTGTCACCAGACTTTCATAAATTCTAGTGCAGTACTCATGCCTCTGATGGTTTTACAGCTCACACATGTAGACCGAAATGAATTTTCGGCTTTGATACATCAGTCACGGTGCTGCTGAGACTATCTGGTTAGATAAGGTCTCCTAACATATATGAGATTTTTGTGAAACCAAACATGTTGCGTCCTTCAGGAAGAAACTCAAATCATATTTATTTTTCCAAGATCTTTCCACCATAGATTCTGATTCAGTTGGTGTATTTGTGGTAACGATCATTGAGATGGCTATGGACTGATGAATTTGGAATATGATCGTAGCACCAGTTAGAACCCGCTTGAATGAAAAGACTATAAAAGTCCTGCATAGAATAGAGTAGAATGTTCGAAAAGGATTTTTTTTGTATAAATATGAGCCTACAGAAAGGCTAAAGTTAAGCATGTGATCAGTAACTTCACAGTTTTTTTCTTGTATTTGCCGACATAATTTCTGTGTTCCAAATAGTGAACTCTTAAAGGGTAGTATAAATGACCATATTATTTGTAACAGGTACAGTTTTCCCACTGCATATTTTTATCCTTTGGTAGTGTTAGCATCTGATGGATAAACATAGTACTGTGAGTTTGACTGTGTATATGCAGTAAATTGTGTGGATTTTGTTGACAAATAAGTTAAATTTTATGAAATCTATAAATCTCCAATAACACTGATGAATCAGGTTTCAGCGATTCTACTGTTATGAGGATATATTACTGGAATAGAAGTAATAAAGTGGTATTTTACTCTTAAGAGGAAATCAGAATTACTCATTCTTCTACCAAATGTGATCATTATGATGATTAAGTTAAATATCAGGAAGTACAATATAATGTGATGTAGATATCAAGGCAGGAGATATAAAACTGCTGTTAAAATAAGGGTTGATGCAGGAGTTGGCTGTCAAACTAATGATATAAATAGGGCAGCAGCCTGTTGGGTTTGTTGGTTCTTGCAGTTAACACCTCTAAAACACCAAGAGTGATTAGGACTTTATGCTGGGACAAAAATTTCCCCACAAGCTATTTCAGTAGCCTTATCAATATTGTGTGTTTATATCAAAACTAGACTGAATGTATATCTATATAATGATGGATAGTCTTACCCAGATGGGACAGTCATATTGAACAAAAGGTAAAACTCATCATGTACCTTATGACTGTCCCATTCCTTTAGCGTCCACTTCTTCATATATGCTGTTACATTGCAAACATTATAAATATTTTTTGTGTGTTTTCTTTTCAGGACAGAAGCTAGAACAAGAAACTTCAGGAGGTTTTTGATAAACATAAAACCTTGTTAAATTCTGCAACCATGTTGTGCCCAAAGGGACTCAACGCATCTTCTTTGGAATTTTCTGCAACTCTAGAAAACGAGTGCTTTCTGGATATCATATCTCTGTTTCCACCAGTCATATTTTCAGTCGGGGGAATAGTTCTCCTTCTGATTGTACATTTTTGTGGGAAACATCAACAGGAGCCACACGTGTGGACACATTTTCCTGGACATACTGTACGATGGCTGATATTTATTGGCATCTATGTCACAAACATTGCGGAACTTGCTGAAGCCGCCTTGTCCAATAGTTTGAGTAACACGGTTCATGTCCATCTATATGTGACACCCTGTGTATTTCTGTGTGGAAACATTGTGGCCAGTGTATTTTACCACAGGATAGAGATGTTTGGCCTGTCCAAGTTATTGCTTTGGCTTGTTGCCTACTGGATCTCAGCCTTATTAACCAAGTTGTTGAAATGGCATTTTACAATAGCAGAAGGATTGAATGTGTACTACATGAGGTTTGACCTGACCTTTGATAATGTGGCAGTGTATCTAGCCATGCTTGTTTTGGATGTCTACGTTTTCATCAAATTGGTAGGTTTTTACGCCACAACCCTTAAGGGCTGTCGTGGTATTGTTTTCATCCATGGTGTCCAGATGGGCAGGCGGTGAGCAGCGGGAAAAAGTTTGGGCTGTATCTCAGAAACCGTCAAGTGCAGATAGTTGATACTTGGTAGGGTCATTGGTGAGGGGGTGTATGTGTGAAACGTCATGGTTTGACCTTGATTTGACCTTTGACCTTGTCGTAGTGACCTTGACCTATAAAATCTTGTCCGGGTTATATCTCGGAAACCGTAAGATACAGGAAGTTGATACTTGGTAGAGGCATCGGTTAGGGGATGTAGGTGTGCAATGTCATGGTGTAACCTTGATTTTGACCTTTGACCTTGCCATAGTGACCTTCAGTTTAAAAAACTTGACTGGGCTCTATCTCATCAACTGTAAGGTGTAGGAAGTTGATACTTGGTAGAAACATTTTAGTTGGGGGTTGTAGGTGTGCAATGTCATGGTGTGACCTTGATTTGACCTTTGATCTTGCCGTAGTGACCTTGACTTATAAAATCTTTTACCCATGGTGTCTGGATGGGCGGGGAGGCATTGGGGTGGGTGTTTGGGTGGGAAGGCGGATGGCAGGAAAAAGTTTGTCTAACCTATATCTCAGAAAAAAATGAGGAGCAGAAAGTTGATACTTAGTAGGGATATTGATTGGGGTGTAGGTGTGCATCGTCACTGTGTAACCTTGATTTGACCTTTGCCTTTTTACCTTTAGTTTGAAAAACTTTTCCGGGCTATATCTCAGCAACCGTAAGGTGTAGGAAGTTGATACTTGGTAGAGACATTTTGGTTGAGGGTTGCAGGTGGGCAACATCATGATGTGACCTTGATTTGACCTTTGATGTTGCCGTAGTAAACTTGAATTTTAAAATTTTGTCCGGGCAATATCTATGAAGCTGTAAAGTGTAGGAAGTTGATACTTGGTAGGGACATTAGTTAGGGGTTGTAGGTATGAAGTGTCATGGTGTGATCTTGATTTGACCCTTGACCTTGTCGTTGTGACCATAAGTTTTAAAATCTTGTTCGGGCTATTTCTTGGATTCCATAAGGTGTAGAAGGCTGATACTTGGTAGGAACATTGGTTAGGGGTTGTAGGTATGCATCATGGTGTGACCTTTAACTTTGGCTTTGGCTGCCAAAATGTGTTCACCTGCCATGTTTGAGACATCTTTCTCTGATGACAAAGATATATATGGATTGCTTCAACTAATTATTATATGTACTTTAAACTTTTACATAATTATGCTGTTGCATTCAAACCATAATTCGACCATACATAATTGTGATATTTTCATTGACAGCTATTCTCCCAAGAAATTTTACAGCTTCATAACTTTTAGTTTACTGAATTGTCTTGTTTTCATACTTAATCTTTACGTTCAGTGCTCTGAAAGTATCGCAATCTGTGTACTGTTTCAGTACTTCTATATCTCATGGTGTTGAAACATATTTCCCGAGACTGTGGGGTACGGGCATCTCTGATGCTATTTTTAAAGCTTATGTGCACTGTGAGTCCAGATTACTTTTACCAATTGTCTTCAAAGTTTTATACAGTCATTGATATTACGCATGGGAGAAAGCCTATTAAGTTTGGATAAAATTGATTAAAAACATGGCTTCGGGCCTTCCGAAGGCAGTTTTGTAAAACGCAACTTTACTGATGTGATGCTAAGTACCAAAAAGCTTGCTTGTTTTTAATATGGCTGCCACCCAGTTGTAAAGCCTGTGGAGGATGTCCCACGGCCTCCAGGCTTTGTTCTAGTTTATGAAAAGTCAGGCTAGTTGTATTTGAAATTTTCAATTTTCTGCTCAAGTTGAGATTCTCAATCAAAATCTTATACCTCTGCTCTATTCCACAGTCAATCCCCAGCATGACCTTATTGGTGAAGGTGAGGAGTGTCCTTTTGATAATGTAGATAACTAACTGTAAGTCAGTTACAGACTTATCTTTGTAGTGTTACTCCTAATCTCATCAACTCCCCTATAACCTATTAACTGGATTTGTGCAAATATTCTCAAGTAAAACATTCATCAGATTAATCCCACAACTAACTGCACCAAGAGTTATTTAGTCTTGGTGTTATAGTTGATCTTTCTGAATCATAACTGTTATGAGCAAGTTAGTGTTATTTTGGTACTAGTATGGCTTTTCTTTTCAAAGGGAACAAATCATAGGTTTTGTCAGTTTTTCCACCATTTTTCGATAGGATCTGTTGAAGAAGCCACCCGAGTTTGAAGTCTTTGATAAGTTGCAAAAGTGGATA
This sequence comes from Sabellastarte sp. h YS-2021, assembly GCA_964017235.1. NCBI lineage: Eukaryota > Metazoa > Annelida > Polychaeta > Sabellida > Sabellidae > Sabellastarte > Sabellastarte sp. h YS-2021. Next base: position 17,548,083 of record OZ024933.1, read on the forward strand.
GTGGTATAACAGAATAGGGGTATGACAGCTTTGACACTTGATATTTGCTTCCCCTTAAAGTAATTGTATCCCCGAAAAGCTTCTACAGGTTTGCTATGTTCGGGGATACACCGCCAGTGGCCTATGTCTTGTTTCTACAATAGATTGCAAAACACAGTTTTGAAGAAATTGTTTTGAAAGAACTGAAGACGAGTAAAAGCATGCAATGAATATGCAGTAAAGTGTGTAGATACGTTACGTGTAAGAAGAACCAGCATGAACATTTTTAAGCCAATTTAAGTATAAATGGAACCACTTTTAAGGTTCCATTATCAGAAAGTTGAGTAGTTTCATAGTATAAGTGGAAATATCTGCATTAAGTTCTTTACTTAAGTCAGAGTACTTACTTATTACTAAGTCCAAGACTTTTGTCTTTACTAAGTGTCGGATAAGATGGCATTTGTGAAAGAACTTACGCCCAGACTTAACTTGTACTTTTTGTCTTAGCTAAGTCCACATAACCAATGCTTCAATACCCCAAATACTTACAGTCAGAATAACCCAACTTTAGTTTATATTTCTGTGCAAGAAGCTTTAAAAAATAAATTAAATGCAGAAGAGAAGCTAGAAAACCCAAGATTGAACTATCTAATAAAAAAAATTTTCAATTTTGCATTTTCTTATTTCATCAGATTGAATTCATTTAAAAAATAAAGACCTCTGGGTTTCTGTTGATTAAGTCTACATTATCCAAAATGTGGAGTTTCCAAAGTTATTTGGATAACAGAGACAGTGTAGTGTATGGTGTAGGCATATTTAAGAAACCTTTGGTTAATCTTGAAGCAACCACGAGGTCAGGGCAATACATGAATATTTGAATTATTTGGATTTTTAAAAATTATTTATCAATCAATCAATCAATCAGTTGTCCAGGTGCTTAATCTCCGTATCAACGGATTCTAAGGCACACCATCCAATCCGTAAGGCATAAATCATGAGACATTAGACATGTTCCGAGTCGTTGCCAGGGAGGCGGTCCGGTGTTTCGGTAGTAAGAAGCTATGGTGGGAATGATTTCTGAAATAGGTAGGTTTTGAGTCGACTTTTGAAACTGGAGAGATTTGGAGCACTGCGTATATCGTATGGAAGATCATTCCATAACTTAGGGGCATCATATGAGAAACTATTGTTAAAATGGACCTTTGATTTATGGATGGAAGGACAGTAAGAGGGAACCAGAAGGAACAAATTTATCAGGTGTAAAAATAAAACCAATACTTAAAATGACTTTTTAACCCCTTTGTAACCCCCGAAACAAATTTAAGAGCTACACTTGAGATAAAAGTTTTAACGTGAGACAGAAGTCATAGACTTCAGCCCAAATATGGAATTAAGTGGCCCCAGATATCCTTATGATGAGAAACCATTTCCGTTTCAGAATTAATGCATTTGCACACTCATAACATTTAAGAATGTATATCGCCTTGCTGCTTTATATGGGTTTCTATAACAATAAAAATTACAAAATATCTTAATATATATTCAAGAGAAATACATGATTTGCTATGTTTTCAGAAATATATCTGCCGAAGTCGGTCAGGTTTTGACACGGGGAAATCATTCAAGAGGACAGACTATGTATACAACTTTGTTTCCTTTCCTTCAAAGGTGAGAATACTTTCTCAGTAACTTTCTGCCGTAGTTTGGAATGCAAGACATAAGCAAAAAGTTGATTTGTTTTTCAAAAGGTCAAAGTTAGGATTTTACATCCAGTTTAACAGCCTGTATTTGTTTTTTAAACAAAATATCTTGTCACATTTTAGGACCTTTACCAGAAGAAAATTTTCTGACTAGCCATCTTTATCATACAACAGATGAGCTGCAGTGTACAGTTTTACCCCAGAGCCTCATTAAATGCTAATATTTAAATGTACACAATGTTATCAATATCACGTTCACAATAGATAAAGTTGAAAAAGTTGAAAATGTACCTGTATGGACATGTGATAGGTTCACCCAGGAACCTTTAGAAAGTGTAAATATATAGCCAAAGATGATTGTACATGACTTATTGGCAGACTAGATTTGGCTTATAGGTGCTGAAGTGATCAATTAAATACAAATTCGATGTTTTCATAGCAAAAAATTTTACCGACTCTTGATCAGCTAAAGTAACAAATAGATGCCAACAGTGAAAGTGTACTCTTGTAGAACTCTCTTGTGTAGAACTACCTTTTATGTAGAAGCTTCACCAAATGCTTAGAAGGCTTTTTTTGTATTAAATATTATTCTGTTTAATCTGTTATATGGAATTCCAGTTTAGTAAAGCACTGTAATTTGTATAATTAATGCCCCCTTTATAATTTGACGTTCCCACACTTTAAATACGGTGTATATGAAATTGTTGAGCAACGTGGGATCAAAAATAAAGGCAAACAGTACTTCTGAAAAGCCTACTTGAGATCAGCAAATTTTCGAGTTTGACAGTCTGAACTTTGTATGCCCTACACCAAATTTTTTTTAAAACAAGGAGTGAATTACAGCCCAGGCAATATTTTGGAAATTTATGGTAAATGGGGGACAACTCTGCTCATTTTTGTCTGGGAATGAGATATCTTGGCATAAAAAATCTTGTGATGACTTATCATTAAAGTTTAAACTAAGTCTAATGAAAGATTATAAGGATATTGTATTAGTCTATATCCTGGGCTGTTTTGTAAGAAAACTACCCACTCAGGTAAACTTAATGTTACATATTTCACATATTTATACTCATAAAGCTGAAATAAGTTAAACTCATTCAGTATTTGCCCATCAGAATCGGCAGTTCAAGCATTAGCACTACAGTCAGAACACTGAAAACTAGTAACTGTAAAGGTGTTGTTCCATTGATTATATGTTACAGATTTGATGTCATATCAAAACTCTCATTGAGTTCTCTAATACCTCTTGATGTTGATGTTATGGTCTTCCATATTCGACTTTAGAAAGGTTGAGGCTTTCGTGTTTGAAGCTCAACATATGATAAACATACCTCAGTCGTCTAGTGCTTGGTAACTTTGGACAAACGATTATTTCGCTCTGTGTTGACCTTTGAACAAATCCACCTCACAACAACTTGTAGGGAAATACTGAGGTTTTTTTTATTGTAATATGACCTTGGCTGTCAAAACACCAAAGAAAATAACCATCAAACTTTGACCTTTAACTTTTTGACCCTGAAAGAGCACTTATTTGTTTTCACTTCAGTTTCCTCACCGCCACCGCATTATGGTCTCCCTTGAATATCTTCCTTATTATTGGAAGTTTTGTAACCATATTTGGCAGGTATATACCTTAGGCATGGGAAAATTTTCCATGTAGTTAAATTTGACCTTTGATCTTTTGAAAGTCACATGAACAAAAAGTAGTTTTTTTTGGTATACCTGCCTGTCATCACTGCTCAGTACAATCTACTGACCGCAGATGCTTGTAATTTCATACACATTTTCATACTATCAAAAATGCAAGCTGATTAGATTTTGGGAGTTATCTGATGAAAATTGACCAATTTACGAGTGATTTTCTTACAGATACCAACTAGAAAGCTTAAAATTCATGTGAACCAAGCATTATTATCTTAAGTATAGCATTTAGCACCAGGAAATGTTTTGGAAGGTAGTAGGAAACCATATGTGAGTCTGAAAAGCAAGTCAAATTCCCCCACCCCCCTGTAGGGGTCAAACTGGGATCATAAAAATAGCAGATTTGGTGCTTTTGCCTTTTGTTAGGAAAAACATGTTTCTAGTTTTATAATTTTGATTCAGTTACTTACTGAAGATTTGTGTGTTTTGACAGGTCTTGTTTCACTGGTTGAATGCTTTTCTTTGGATGGGATATAAAAAACCTCTGGAACTGGGTGATCTTGGAGAAATACCAAGGGTAGGTACACAATTAATCATAGGGATGTCATCACAATCACTGGAGTGCTCATGACTGTAAAATAAGTAGTGTAAAGTTCTTTTAGGCTGAATCCCCAATATTAATGGAAAATCTTTTGATATAGGTGAATGTGAAATGAGTCAATTTATAACACATATTAAAGAACAGAAGTCATTTTTATTTCGTTATTACATCTTACATAATGGACAATTAACTATATTACTTGGGACAGCTGGTCCTGCCAAACACCAGAAAAAGATGTTTTGTGTCCCTACTGGCAGGACCAGCTAGGTCCCCCCCCCCCCCCATTTGCTAGGTGACGTGCAGTATTTCATTCCTGGCTACGGAACATGACATCACAGCATCTTTTTTGTTTTGCACATGTGCATTCAGCCACTTTCGTAAGTTGAAGGAATTTTTTTGTAAAATTCACTACAAAGACAACATATTTCTACAAATACTTTATATCGAGTATTTTACACATATAATGGCCAGGTTCGACCAGCGCAGTAAGTGCGTGCGGTGTCTCGACAAAAGTCCGGGTAGTGATCCTTGTGTTCTAAAGACAGACAGACTGGTAATGACTTTCCAGCGACCGGTCAACCCGTTTTATCCCACAGCGCATAAGGACTGTCGGGGTATTGTTTTCACCTATGGTGATGGGCAGTGGGAAAAGGTTGTCCTGGCTGTATCTCAGAAACCAAAGGTATAGGAAGTTGATACTGGGTAGGGACATTGGTTAGGGGGTGAAGGTGTGCAATGTGATGGTGCGACCTTGATTTGATCTTTGACTTTGCTGGAATGACCATGATCTTTATAATCTTGTCCGGGCTATATCTCGGAAACTATAAGGTGTAGGAAGTTGATGCTTGGTAGGGACATTGGTTGGGAGTTGTAGGTGTGCAGCATCATGGTTTGACCTTAATTTGACCTTTGACCTTACTGTAGTGATGACCCTAAAATCTTATCCAGGCCATATCTCGGAAACCATAAGGTCTAGGAAGTTGATACATGGTAGATTTAGATTTATTTGTTGTGTTATGTCGCGTTCAACAGCCAGGGTCATATTGTGACGGGTAGTTTTATAGGTGGAGGAAACCAGTGGGGACTTGTTATACCCTAGCGGGCGCTTTAGCTAAAGTAAAAGTAACTACCAATTGTCTATATTGGCAATTGTAATGTATAGGAAGTTGATACTTGGTACGGACATTGGTTGGGGGTTGTAGGTGTGCGGCGTCATGGTGTAACCTTTATTTGACCTTTGACTGCATACTGCACTGTAAACCACCGGGCATCGGCAAGTAACTACCAAATTTCCAACATGAAGCGCCCGGCCCGAGATTCGAACTGGCAGCCTCAGAGGTTGGAGGCGAGAACTCTAACCGCTACACCACCGAGCCCCCTCTGATACATGGTAGGGACATAAGTTGATAGTTGTAGGTGTGCAACATTATGATGTGACCTTGATATGACCTTTAGCCTTGCTGTAGTGACCTTTACCTATAATATATTGTCCGGGTTATATCTTGGCAATTGTAATGTATGGGAAGTTGATACTTGGTAGGGACATTGGTTGGGGGTTGTAGGTGTGCAGTGTCATGGTGTAACCTTTATTTGACCTTTGACCTTGCCGTAGTGACCTTGAACTTTAAAATTTTGTCTGGGCATAATCACTGAAATTGTTAAGTGTAGGAAGTTAATACTTGGTAGGGACACTGCTTTAGGGTTTGTAGGTATGTAACATCGTGGTGTGATGTTGATTTTATCTTGTTGTAGTGACCTTCAGTTTCAATGGAAACTGTAAGGTATAGAAGGTTGACACTTAGTAGGGACATTGGTTATGGGGTGTAGGTGTGCATTATCATAGTGTGACCTTTAACTTAGGCTCTGCCAAAGTGTATTCACCTGCCATATTTGAGACTTGTTTCTCTTATGACAAAGGTACATGGATTGCTGCAATTGATTATTATAATTAAAAATGAATGTACTTGTACATAATTGTGCTATTTCCATTGACAACTATTCTCCAAATAATAAATTTTACAGCTTCATAAGTGTGAGTTTACTGATTAATGCTGTCATCTTGCTATTGCATTATCTTGTTTTAATACTTTATCTTTACATACATTTTCTTTCTCTTAAACATTATTTTGTCTACTTAAACATTATTTGGAGCTTTTTACAACTGACACTGCTCTGAAAGTATCCCAGTCTTTGTACTGTTTCACTATTTCTGTATTTCATGGTGTTGAAAAGAATGTCTCCGGGCTGTGGAGAATGGACATCTCTGATGCTATTTTGTCATCGTATTTTTCCTTTTGTGTGATGCACAACATAACACTGGTATCAAGACATCTCAGCCAATGGTCAACTCACCCATAATTTCTGCAGACATCACACCTCATGTGAATTCTCACCCCATATTTTTATACATTGTCATTTATACATCTGTTCCTTACCTGATTGTAATCAGTATAAAAACCATTTTCATTAAAGGTATATGATTTTTATGTCGTCACTCTGCAGCGTTCGTGTACGCGTCCGCGTCCACGTGAACAACTTCTCCTCCAAAACTACCTAGAGACATACTTTATCTTTACATACATTTTCTTTCTCTTAAACATTATTTTGTCTACTTAAACATTATTTGGAGCTTTTTACAACTGACACTGCTCTGAAAGTATCCCAGTCTTTGTACTGTTTCACTATTTCTGTATTTCATGGTGTTGAAAAGAATGTCTCCGGGCTGTGGAGAATGGACATCTCTGATGCTATTTTGTCATCGTATTTTTCCTTTTGTGTGATGCACAACATAACACTGGTATCAAGACATCTCAGCCAATGGTCAACTCACCCATAATTTCTGCAGACATCACACCTCATGTGAATTCTCACCCCATATTTTTATACATTGTCATTTATACATCTGTTCCTTACCTGATTGTAATCAGTATAAAAACCATTTTCATTAAAGGTATATGATTTTTATGTCGTCACTCTGCAGCGTTCGTGTACGCGTCCGCGTCCACGTGAACAACTTCTCCTCCAAAACTACCTAGAGACATGCTGTTTTTTTTAAAAGATACCTTATCTATCGAGGATGAAAAATTGTTCAAGGCATGCAAATCTGTCTGTTCGTTTGTTTGCTAGAGCCATTACAAGAGAGGTACCCCCACCCAAAGTGTGAAAATTTCAACTTTTTATCACAATTTTCTCAGTGACTCTTGCAGGGATTTCTGTCATATCTTGCATATATGTACTAGACCACAAGAAGATTCCCTTATGTGAGTGTCAGACCTGGATCTTTCTTATTTATTTTTTATGAATTTTTTTAATAATTATTTAATGCATTAAAATTAATGAAATCATGCACTAAATCAGTTATAACTTGAAAAGTATTGCATTTAGAAGATTTTGTTACAAAATATGTTATTCAGCTACTTTTGGGTCAGCTATAACATAGTAAAATTTCAGACCTCTGGCTCATTGCTTAGCTGAGTAATAGCTACTTTGAGGTTCTTACTCAGCACTAAATCATTTATAACTTGAAAAGTATTGCATTTAGAGCATTTTGTATAAATATGTTATTCAGCTACTTTTGGGTCAGCTATAACATAGTAAAATTTCAGACCTGTAGCTCATGGCCTAGCTGAGTAATAGCTACTTTTAGGTTATCACTGTCGTGTAAATCACTTATAACTTGAAAAGTATTGCATTTACAGTATTTAAATTCGTATGTTATTGACCTATTTTGGGGTCAGCTATAACATAGAAAAATTCCAGACATGTGGCTCATTGCACAGCTGAGTAATAGCTACTTTGAGGTTCTTACTCAACACTAAATCATTTATAACTTGAAAAGTATTGCATTTAGAGCATTTTGTTAAAATATGTTATTAAGCTACTTTTTCCATAGCTACAACATGGTGAGGAACTACGCTGTCTGTCTCAATAGATAAGTGAGTAACAGCTACTTTGGACTTTTCAGTAACTTCCATCATGAGTAAAATCACTTGTAACTTTAAAAGTATTGCATTTACAGAATTTTGTGTAAATATGTTATTCAGCTACTTTTGGGTCAGCTATAACATAGTAAAATTTCATACCTGTAGCTCATAGCGTAGCTGAGTAATAGCTACTTTTAGGCTATTACTGTTGAGTAAATTACTTGTAACTTGAAACTATTACATTTAGATTATTTAGTTTTATCCACTGGATAGCAGGATATGTTCCTCATAATAAAATCTTGACTGGAAATATTTTTGGCCTCATTTTGAAAAAAACAAGATGGCCGCCACAGGCGTTTCTTTGTCAGTCATGAAAAGTGCTTATATCTCCCTTATTATTGGGCCTAGAGGTTTGGGATGGTAAACCAACCTATAGGAAATCATGGACTGGGAATCTTTTGGTGTGGTCAGATTTGACCTTGGACCCCTCCTTTAAGGTCAAACAAAGATAGTCAAACTTAAAAGTGCTTATAACTCGCTTATTATTGGTCCTAGAGGTTTGGAATGATAAACCAACCTATAGGAAATCATGGGCTGGGGATCTTTTGATGTGGTCAAATTTGACCTCGGACCCCTCCCTTCAGGTCAAACGAGGATAGCCAAACTTAAAAGTGCTTATAGCTTGCTTATTATTGGTCCTAGAGGTTTGGGATGGTAACCCAACCTATAGAAAATCATGGGCACGGAATCTTTTGGTGTGGTCAGATTTGACCTTGGGCCCCTCCATCAAGGTCAAACGAGGATAGCCAAACTTAAAAGTGCTTATAACTCGCTTATTATTGGTCCTACAGGTTTGGAATGGTAAACAAACCTATAGGAAATCATGGGCTGGGAATCTTTGGTGTGGTCAGATTTGACCTTTGACCCCTCCTTTAAGGTCAAAAGATGATAGTCAAACTTAAAAGTGCTTATAGCTCGCTTATTATGGGTCCTAGAGGTTTGGAATGATAAACTAACCTATAGGAAATCATGGGCTGGGGATCTTTCAATGTGGTCAAATTTGACCTTGGACCCCTCCTTCAAGGTCAAACGAGGATAGCCAAACTTAAAAGTGCTTATAACTCGCTTATTATTGGTCCTAGAGGTTTGGAATGGTAAACCAACCTATAGAAAATCATTTGATTTTCAATTATTGGTCCTAGAGGTTTGGAATGATAAACCAACCTATAGGAAATCATGGGCTGGGGATCTTTTGATGTGGTCAAATTTGACCTCGGACCCCCTCCCTTCAGGTCAAACGAGGATAGCCAAACTTAAAAGTGCTTATAGCTTGCTTATTATTGGTCCTAGAGGTTTGGGATGGTAAACCAACCTATAGAAAATCATGGGCACGGAATCTTTTGGTGTGGTCAGATTTGACCTTGGGCCCCTCCATCAAGGTCAAACGAGGATATCCAAACTTAAAAGTGCTTATAACTCGCTTATTATTGGTCCTACAGGTTTGGAATGGTAAACAAACCTATAGGAAATCATGGGCTGGGAATCTTTGGTGTGGTCAGATTTGACCTTGGACCCCTCCTTCAAGGTCAAACGAGGATAGCCAGACTTAAAAGTGCTTATAACTCGCTTATTATTGGTCCTAGAGGTTTGGAATGGTAAACCAACCTATAGAAAATCATGGGCTGGGAATCTTTTGGTGTTGTTGAATTTCACCTTGGAACCTTCCTTCAAGGTCAAACAAGGATAGCCAAACTTAAAAGTGTTTATAACTCGCTTATTATTGGTTCTAGAGGTTTGCAATGTCAAATCAACCTATAGGAAATCATGGGCTAGGAATTTTTTGATGTGATCAGATTTGACCTTTGGCCCCTCTTTCAAGGTCAAATGAGGATAGCCAAAATTAACAGTGCTTATATCTCACTTATTTGTGTTCCTAGAAGTTTGCAATGTCACACCAACCTATAGGAATCATGGGCTAAGAATCTTTTGATATGGTCAGACTTCACCTTGGGCTTCTCCAAGGTTAAGCATGTTTTAATGGCTTTGGTGAGTTTTCTTTCTGGTGGATACAATTTGCATTGCTTCTCCGATGCGGTAGGTCTAGTTTCAGTATGTTATTCACCTATTTTCAGGTCAGCTATAACATAGTAAAATTAAAACTATTGCATTTGCAATATTTTCTTTAAATATGTTTTTAACTTACTTTTTACACCTTAACAGTTACTTTCTTACTTTCCTTCTGAACACCATTTCCAGGGCACAACTTTTGTGTCCTTTTCTTCTGTCACTTGTACTCTGAAACTCAAAACACACAATCAGCTGACACGGAGCCCGTTCACGGGCACTGATTGCTTGTTTATTTAATTTACTTATTTGGGTTTTAATGTCGCTTTCAAGGCTGTACAGGTCATATCACAATGTGTAGTTTTGTGGGCAGAGGAAACCAGTACATACAGTTGATCAAGGTTCTGTACTGTAAACTACTGACCATCGGTAAGCAACTACCACTTTCCCACCTAAGGGGCAGGGCTTGAACCACTGGCCACAGAGCTGGGAGGCCAGTGTTTTACCACTGTTCCACCATGTCCCCCTTTAACATAGATGAAAAACACAATAAGATAGACACAATAGTCAGAAAGGTCACTTTTTCACAAAGCCTAAACTCTTGCAAAGTACATCAAAGGACTCCTTCCAAGTAAAAGGTTAATAAAAGTCTGTTAGAACAGTTTCTTTGCCAAAGTGTAATTGTTTTTGAGAATTTCGAAAATTTTATTCTAAGAGATCAGTATGCAAAATTGCTGACAGTAGATTGATAAAAACTTTATTTATTTTTCAGTTTTTTCTTCAGTCCTGCTTGTGGCCTGGAAAAAAACTTAAATTTATACTGTTTGTAAATTGAAATTAATACAATAAGAAAATTACGCAAGGAATATATAGTTCTAAATTTTATTTATAAATTTTATCATTTAAGACAATACATCTAGTGTCCAAGTCCATAAGAATCTAGGAATCACAAGGGTTATTTTACTTTTTTCACCATTTTATTCAAATATTAAGTTAAAAACATCCACATTGATCTAAAGAAAGCAAAAAAAAAAAAAAAAAAAAAAAAAAAAAAAAAAAAAAAATGCTCTGAAATATATTCTTTGTTTTTTTTTTCAGAAAAATAAATTTTATTTACTGACAAGTGTCAGCATACATGATACAGCAATAATATAATAAATTACAACTGTCAGATATGTTCAAAAGACATGACTAGGATGGAACATTAATATCTGTATGATAATGATTGAGTTATATTTGTCATGTAAATGACATGGTCTATTAAATGGTTCCCAGTGGCATATAACTCTGTACAAATGACAAATCTATTGGAAATTGTGAGGATCTTAACTAAACTTGACTGTAAAGTTTTTTCTTTGGCATATTGTAATGATTTTGTGGTGTGACCATTATAATATTCAGGTAAACAGTAAACTGCTGAACAATAAGACTAACAGTGATACCGTCTATTGCATTACGGAATCTGAAATGCTATTTTAACATCAACATACTAGGCATTTGACTCTGATATCACATTTTCCATGCTGCTGGACCCTTTTGCCCTCCCTCGATATCAAAATTTGATTGCCTCTGTGCTGTTGTACCCTAGAGTCTGCTTATTAAAGGGGGAGATTAAGCACTATAAAAGTTCAATTTGGAATTTGGATTAGATTACACTAGATATCAGTCCTTTTTGAAACATTGTTTTATACTCTAAAAGAGATTGTATGGCAACGTCTAATTCCCTTTTCACAAGAAAAAAACTGTCATGCTGAAATACAAAAAGCATTTTAAATTATCATAAATTTTGGAAAAGGGTTGTTTGAAAACTATTAAATCTCTTCCAATGTATGACTTTTAGTGATAAAACTGTAAAGTTATACTTTAAATGCCTTTTTAATAATTAGAAACAGTACTGAAATCAACACATGTATAGCATGGGCATTGAAATATAGATATATGATCACCTTTCCAAATCACATGATATTTCATTTTAAGCCACACTATATCATGCATAGTACAGGTGTTTTGCTTTCACGTTTCAGAGCGAGTGGTGTACCACCAATTTCTCCAAATTTAAGAAGGCATTTGCTGAAGAAAAAGTAAGTAGCTGACAAATCAATTGATACTATTCTGCATTGACTAAATACTAATTGCAATATGCTCAGATATATCGGTTCTGTTAACACCGTGGCTTCCAGAGATTGCCCTTTAGCTCAGCTGGTAAAAGAGCTAGACTTGTGTTTATATCTGTGTGTAATCCAGAGTCTGTCTGATCGACTCCCAACAGAACCAATCAATAATTTCTCCACCCACTATATAATACAGTATGGCTCTTGAACAGGACATAAAACCCTAATCTAACATTTGACCTTTTAATATATTATTGGGTTCTTACTTTCTCATTTTCTGCTGGTGTGGCCAATTTAATTTCAGGCAGAGTTTCAGTAAAAACACCAATAGGAAAAAAACACAAAGTTCTAATTCATCAAATATATTGCTTTCTTTATACAGGTCCTTTATAAACAGTGAATATACAGTTACATACAATTATGTACAAAGGAACTCACTCCTGCTTTTCATCTCATCATTAACAACCTCATTCTCCACACACTATTTTTACCCTCACTTTTCACTTCAAACTTTGCACACCAAACTGACTAAATGCTCCCCCTTTTATACTTTTTGTGTCTGGGGAAACCCAACACACCCCGGAGCCCGATTTGCTACACATTGGTATTCTAGACCAGCCTCGGGAACCCGAAAGAGACCCGCCACTGGGAAACTGAAGATGCCCGCACCGGGAGCCCGAAGGTGCCCGGTAACGGGATCCCGGAAGAGCCCGGTCAAGAGAGCCCGGTCCAGAGAGCCCGGCAAGGCTAAATGTAGTTCACCCAAGTGAACTTGAAAATCACAACACAATTCCCCACCAGGATGCTTACTCCTGGAAGCATGTAATCTATATGGCTGTTTTAGTCAAGAATAGTGCAAAGTAATTTATAGCTCCCCCCACATACCTACAAGTGTATGTTTTGTGTCCTGTTTATGGGTCAAGTATCAGGACTGACACATGTTTTTAAAAAAATATCTTCACACTTTCATTTGCACATTAAAATGTTCTTCAACACCTTGTAACCAGTAAATAGCTTTTCATTACTCTAAAACATTTACATTGGTTATCATTACAAATGTCTGAAGCCATCAAGCTGAGAATAACACAGACTTATTTTTAACTTAAGCCTTTAAAGTCTTTTGAGTCTTTTCATATTGCAAATGTCCCGAAGTACACACAACACAATAAAAAAAAGTTCAACTGATTTAATTAAAGTCTTTAAAATAAAATGTCTGCACAGACTGGAAGAAAAAGCCCGGAAGAAATGCCTGGAACCTGAAGAGGAAATCCGGGATCCCGGAAGATGCTCTATATATTAAGTGTCAGAAAATGAACTCAAAGGGAGACATCATCAAGTCAGTCTTGGATGTTTATGTTTATAACCCCAACCTTTCTGGCCTCTTTCTCTGCCTTTGACTTTTCCTGAGTCCTGGATCATTTGATTTTGATGGTTCACTGCCTTTGGAATGCTTAGCATCCTGTTTAGAACATTTACCTCTACCACTGTTCTTTCTTTCCATGGGTGGGCTAACTTTCCTCCCAGGGTCATCCCTGGGAAGAATGTTCTTCCTCAACTTTTGAACTAATTCTGGGACAGAGTCACTGGTGTAGGGTTTCAGCCTGTCAAAATGTAGGATCTTAGACTTGCCAACAGAATGTGATTTTATTTCAAACAAAAGGTCACTAAATTTCCTAGTTATAACACAAGGTCCTTTCCAAACATCAGATTTTAATTTGGGACTTTTCCCCACTGATCTGGTGCTGTCATGATAGTAAACAAGATCACCTATTTTATAAGTTTTTGAACTTAGTCTGGAGTCACTGTCTTTCTTTGGTAATTTCATCTTAAATGAGTTTCTGACAAGCTGGTATATGCTGTCCAGTTTACCTCTCAGTCCAGAAACATACTGACTTTCTTCTATATTTTTCTGTGGTTCAGCAACAGCACCAAGGGCTAGTTCAATTGGCAAATTGACCTCTCTCCCAAGCATGAGTAGATTTGGGGTATAACCAGTCTTTTCATGTGCATAACATAGGCAAATACTTGTCCCAATCAGTCTGATTCTGATCAGTATACACTGCAATCATGTCCAACAGAGTCCTGTTAAATCTTTCAATCATTCCATTTGATTGTGGGTGATAAGGTGAAGATCTGGTTTTATTGATCTCCAATAGTCTACACACTTCCTTAAAAAGTGAAGCTTCATAATTTCGACCTTGATCAGAATGTAGATCAAATGGTGTACCAAACCTTGAGAAAAATTCATACACTAACTTTTCAGCTACAGTTTTTGCAGAGAACTCAGGTATAGCATAGGCCTCTATCCATCTTGTAAAATAGTCACCCACTAATAGAATGTACCGGTTTCCAGAGCTAGACTGAGGAAAAGGTCCAAGAATATCTGTAGCAACTCTGTCCATTGGGGCTCCCAGACTGTAGTTCTGTGGGGTAGATTTCAGTTTCTTATTGGGCGACTTTCTTGCCCCACACACAGTACAGTTTTTGATCCAGGTTCTAATTGACTCCTTCATTCTGTACCAGTAAAAGCTCTTCTTCACTTTATTGATGGTCTTCTTTATACCCAAGTGACCAGCAGTCAGTCCACAGTGCAGAGACTCTAACACAGTATCTTGAAGTGACCTAGGCACAACTAACTGAAGTCGTGGTGGTATCTTCTTCTTGGGGCTGTGCCACTTCCTATACAATACTCCTTTACTTAGCACAAGCTGGTCCCACTGTAGCCAAAGATTTCTTACTGCTGGACTTTCACTTGCCACTTGATCTCTTGTTGGTTTACCATCCTTCAACTCCAACCAGCTAACCAGTGGAGCAATATCCAGATCTTCAGCCTGTGATTTCTGTAAATCTCCTGACGAATATTGCTTCAACCAAGGAACATTTACTGACAACTCATTATCTGCGGAGTCTTTTTCACAGCTTGACTCACCCTGTTCTTTTACATCACTTAAATGGTCACCAAGAGGTAGGCCTATGTTTTCAGCCACATCTGCATGTGATGAATGCACCCGACGCACTACCTTATGACCAGATTCCCCACCAAGCTTGTGCCCCATCCAACAAACTTGTACCACTGGAGAACAACAGCTTTGGACCAGCTCCACAATCTTGTGATCCACGTAACTATGAACATGAAGAATGAACCAGTGATCTGACATCTGAGTGACTGGAGGGAAGGACACGACATCCTTGTGTTTTACCCTTCTTGCCATCAGAGGTACAACATCATCCATTTCCTGAAATGATGACCACTGTTCATGTTTCTTATTGCAAACATCACACCCTCCGCATGGTAGATCAGACAACACTGATTGCCCGTCATAACAGGAACATTCTGCAGGGTCACAGGGAACCCTTGACAGAGCATCTGCATTTGAATGCTTCTTGCCATCGCGATGGATAATCTTGAACTTGTACTGGCAAAGTACTTCTAGCCATCGGGCCATTTGATCCCTGGGATCCTTAAACGACATGACCCATCTCAATGCACTATGGTCAGTTCTAATTACAAACTCTCTACCTAATAGATAATGTCTAAAATACTGTACAAAATACACAACAGCAAGAAGTTCTTTTCTTGTCACACAATACTGTCTCTGAGCTTTGGTCAAGCTTTTGCTAGCATGTGCAATAGGTCTTTCTTCTTCTTTTCCACTCTTCTCACAGTACTGGACTTGAGAAAGAGTAGCCCCAATTCCAGTTTCAGATGCGTCTGTGTCTAATACCAAGACACCAGAATCTTTCGGATATGCCATCACTACATCACTGGTCAGGGCATCCTTAAGCTCTTGAAATACACCCATGCACTCATCAGTCCACTCAAACACTACATCGGCCTTCAGTAGATGTGTAAGCGGGCTGACAATCTTTGAGAATCCCCTAACAAAACGTCTGTAATATGAACAGAAACCAACAAAAACACGTATGTCATGGACATTTCGTGGAACAGGCCAATTTGCAACAGATTCAATCTTTGATGGATCAGGTTTTATACCAGATGCGGATACCACATGTCCCAAAAACACAACTTCTTTTTGCAGTAGGTTACACTTACTGGGCTTCAGTTTCAAGCCTGCTTTGGTCAGTCTTCCAAGAACCTCATTTAAATTTTCAAGTTGGCTGTCAAAGGAATCATTGAACAAAATCAGGTCATCCAAAAATATTACCACTGATTTCCACTGCAGTCCTCGGAACACTATTTCCATACACCTCTGAAAAGTACCTGGAGCATTGGTCAGACCAAAGGGCATCACCCGATATTCATATAATCCATGTCTTGAGGTAAAAGCAGTTTTTGCTCTATCTTTTTCATGCATATTAATTTGCCAATACCCTGATTGAAGATCTAAGCTGGACATATATTTTGCACCATTTAAACAGTCAAGACAGTCAGATGTTACAGGCAGAGGATAAGCATCTTTCTCAGTCACTTCATTGAGTCGGCGATAGTCAACACACGGCCTTAGTGTGCCATCTTTCTTCCTGACATACACAATTGGTGAAGCCCATGGTGAGGATGACTCTTGGATGATACCAGCTTTAAGTTGCTCTTTCAGTATTTTCTCCTCCTCTTCTTCAAGGGCTTTTGGTGTTCGCCTTGGCTGTTGTTTAATGGGTTTTGCAGATCCTGTACTTATACTATGTTTCACCACTGCTGTCTGCCCCAAATCGGTTTGAGACATGGCAAATGCATGTTTGTTGTGTCCAATAAGCTTGGCCAACTGCTTGCTTTCCTCAACAGACAAATCTTCGATGTTCTTGTTGTATAGATCTTGTAGAGGTCCTGGCCACTCCTGAATGACAGGGTCTGGTCCATCTCTCCAAGATTGGCCTCCAGTATGCTCGTGTACTGCAGCTGTCTGAACTTTCTTGATTTTCCCTGGTATTGGAGGACTTGGACTACTTTCAGATTCAAACAAGAGGCTGATTGAATCTACCTCTGACAGTTGACCGACTACAGTGTCTTTATGAAGCAACAGGCTTTCTGCAGAAACATTCATCAAACGAACTGGTAAATATGGGGCTGCCCTTGTTAGGTCTACCAGAGATTTTCCTATCACCAGACTTTCATTCACTTCTTTTCCTGGAATGGGCTCAAAAAGCGCTGTTGTGTGTTTCAAACTTGTGACATTCAGCTTAGCACTGACCAAAAGCTGACTATTTGGTGGAATAACAGTGTCTTCTCTCACCGATACCCTAACATTGTCCAAACTGATGCCCTCTATATCAGTAGCAACTGGCTGGCCATTCAATTTCAGTCCCCAGGTGGAAAGTTCAAAGTTCTGTGCAAACAGAAAGTCCATCCCGAGTAAACCGTCCTCCTCAATGGGAGCTATTAACACATGCCATATGTACCTTTGATGACCAGTCTCAAATTTGATATCAGCAGCCCCAATCATATCAACTAGACCTTTGTCTGCTACTTCTAGTTTCATTTTACATCCAGTGTCTACAATCTTTGGCCTAATTTCTTCAGGGATTCTCTTGAAAAGTCTCTGGGACATTATAGTAACTTCTGCCCCAGTGTCTATCAAAAATCTTGTCTTTGTCTCACAAATACACACAGGTAAATACACTGATACACCAGCTACAAGTGGTTGTCTACCTACTCTTACTATATACAGGTCAGACATGATCGAATCTTGGCCGTCAGATCCGGTCAGTTTTAGTTTCCCGAGCTTTTAGCATCTTTCATAGGACATTCACGGGCATAATGCCCCTTTTCATGGCAACTGTAGCATTCTACATCTGCCTTGTTTCTGGATCTTGGAGGGCTTTTCTTCTCCAGGTTCCTCAGCATTGACTCCAGTTTACCAACTCGCTTGTCAAAGCTGGTAAAAAGCTCTTCACCAAACTGTTTCAGGTGATGATGGGTCACAAACTGAGTTTCTTGGTCATCGACAGCAGTAACCACTCTTGCCCTCGGTGGTCTTCCCAGATCATCTCTGAGACTGCTATAGGTTTCCAGGGCAGCATGGGCCTCCTCCAGTGTCAGAGGGTCTTTCATCCCCACAGCAACAGCGGTCTGTTGATCTGGCAGCCCCTTTAGAAAGTGCCGCACACCAATGGTTTCCCTGGTCCTATCATCTGCTGTTGGATAGCTTTTGTATACAAGTTTTCTTATGTCAGCTAAGAACTCTGACACCTTTTCTCGTGGCTGAAGCTTGCGCCCCTCTAGCTGAGCCAAATAGGAGGTCATGGGACTCCTTTCTTTAAAACGTACCTCAAGTGCAGCAACCAGAGCATTAAATGATTGCAGTGATTCACTGGGGAGATACCCAAAAGCATATTCAGCAGCTTCATCACGGAGGCTGTTTGTCAGCCGAAACAACTTTTCTTCTTGGCTCCACCCACATGAAACACTAAGTGAAACAAAAGGCTTTATGAAACTGTCCCATGAAGACTTTCCATCAAATAACATTTGACGAGGAAGCGGAACTTCACTAGCAATCTGGGATGGTCTTCCTCCCTGTGATCTTAGTACTTGGAACACGCCTTGAGGTGATCCCCTGGGTCCTTGCTGGGATGAAGATGTTCCGAGCATAATCGGTGAAACAGGCGGTGAGGTCCCGTGTTGATGAAAGTGGTTCCTCATGTTGGAGGTTTGCTGTGTCACACTGGCAGCTCGCCTCACTGCATTCACTTCTCTGGACTTCTCAACCAGCTCATCAGCAAGCCTGGCATTATCGCGAGTACATCTTTCAAGATGCTCATAGTTTTGAGACAACTTTTGACGCAGTTGCCTAACCTTCTCTTGTTCATCTTCTGCACAGCTTTCAAAGTCTTTTATTCTTCCCAGGAACTCTTCACGGTCACCATCAGCAGCAAGAGCCCGTTCTTGTGCTTCTCTTGCTGCTGCTCTGGCCTCTTCTAGTTGAAGCTGCAGAGTTTCCAACTGATCTCTGCAACTGACCTCATCTTCTGATGGTTCTGTTGTTGCGGATTTACTGTTATCTTTCTTGGGTGGCATCTTGTTGCTCCAACACAGTTCTGTATAACTTTATTTCTTACAGAGTTTAAAATAACAAAAAAGTCTCTTTTTTTTTTTTCTTCTGATGATGTGTGCAAGTTCTTATCCCACCGCTGCCACCATTTGTTGGGTTCTTACTTTCTCATTTTCTGCTGGTGTGGGCAATTTAATTTCAGGCAGAGTTTCAGTAAAAACACCAATAGGAAAAAAACACAAAGTTCTAATTCATCAAATATATTGCTTTCTTTATACAGGTCCTTTATAAACAGTGAATATACAGTTACATACAATTATGTACAAAGGAACTCACTCCTGCTTTTCATCTCATCATTAACAACCTCATTCTCCACACACTATTTTTACCCTCACTTTTCACTTCAAACTTTGCACACCAAACTGACTAAATGCTCCCCCTTTTATACTTTTTGTGTCTGGGGAAACCCAACACACCCCGGAGCCCGATTTGCTACACATTGGTATTCTAGACCAGCCTCGGGAACCCGAAAGAGACCCGCCACTGGGAAACTGAAGATGCCCGCACCGGGAGCCCGAAGGTGCCCGGTAACGGGATCCCGGAAGAGCCCGGTCAAGAGAGCCCGGTCCAGAGAGCCCGGCAAGGCTAAATATAGCTCACCCAAGTGAACTTGAAAATCACAACAATATATACAGTACATCTACTATTCTTTAACCCTATATTAACTGAATATTTGATATTGCAATCTAATTTTCACTATTCCAAATGTGTAATTTTCCCTATGGTTGTAACAAATTTTTGTATATTTGATGAAAATCTTGCTCTTTCCTAACATGGTTAGGTAATAGACATAGTTGTACACTACTACTAATAATAGAATAATTTATAATGTGCTTAATTGATATTGATGATGACATCCTCCAAGGTGCAGAGACCCACAAAAAGAAAGTTCATACACCAAAAATTGGTCATACTTAAAATAGCATTCTAGCAAGGGAGTAAAAGGATATGTGTTAAGATTATTCACGAAAACCAGGTACCATGACCTGGCAATTTGGAGTAAGTTTAATTATTTTCAATTTCTACATAAGAAGGTAGTGGCAACCAAGTGTTTTTGGTGCCTATTTTATAACTGAGGAGGCCTTGGAGTATCTGTCAATCAGCCTGTGATGAGGTGTCACATTTTATACTATCCAACATATGTAAAATGTGGGTTTAAATCCAGATACAGGCAGATAAATAGTGGCTCGGATTTCCTACTACACCGGAAACAATGTTTTTTATCTTTTTGTCCATCTGATGCACCTAACATAACAGGAACAAGTTACCTCATGACATTCAATTACCTCAAAATAGGTAAGCTTTTTCAAGTCTTGCTGAAAGCTCAAGTTTCTTTGCAGTTAGGGAAAATTTTCAGTTCAGATAATGAAGATTCAGTTTATATAATGTACTCATACATGTACTAACTTTTACAGTAGCATGAAGCTTAAGATAGTCTCTGTTAAGCTTATATCTCCTTACATATATGAATGCTTTATGAATACTGAAATTCTGTTTGCATGTTTGAAAAAGATATCATTCAAATTTGAGCCTTAAGCAAGACTAGCTTATTTTCAACAAAGCCTTTTTTTCTAGATTTGAAAATACTGACAAAACAGAAGTATTTTCTGGTTCGGTGAGATTTAACTTCACCAGTTTGAGTTGTACTTTATTTAGTCTAATCTTACTTGTATTCTGCTTAATCTTTGTATGAGAAGATATAAAGGCACAAAAGCAGAATTATTATTAAAATTTCTTTCAGCCAGACTTGAACTTCAATAATTGCATGTATGATTTTTATTCTACATGTCTATCACAATATATACAATAACAGTCACATTATCTTCCAATGTGTCCTTGTGGGTAACACACTTGCCTAGGAACACAGAGGAAATGGGTTCAAACCCAGGTATAGGTGGATATATTGTGGCTCATATGAGCACTTAAAATGGCGGTCCTCTGTCATTGGGTCCTATCCCCTGTAGCAGGCTAAAGAACCTCAAGGACGTTGACAAATGGTCATCCTTGAGCCTCTGTCTTTCAGTTGCGGGGTGCTAATAATTTGAGAATTGGACTGTGCTTGTACAGTCAGAATGGGTCATATAGTGCTTTGAGTCTTGTAGATATTGCGCTGAGTATAAATACACAATACAAATACAGTACAGATGAAAGTCGGGGGATATACTGGATTCAGGTTCATCGTGTCTGCTACCATGGAAATTTCTTTGTGTAGGTAATAACTCAAAGATGCATGAATATTTTCTTTTCAAATCTGATACACATGTTATGGATGGTCTAATGAAGATTCCTATTGCAATGTGACCTTAAACTCCCATTATTAAAGATGTTATGGCCACCTTAAGGTCAGAAATGGACCTTTGGTCACTTAAAACCCTCTTGGCCTCAAATAATGTGACTCATCCAGCTAACTTTTTACCTGAAAACAAATAAATATAATCTTGTAACATATGCTAAAAATCACGACTTTAAGTTGAACTCACAACTGTGTTTGAAGCCAGTAAAAACCCCACATTAGGACTGTTTTTCACATGTTTCACATATTTTGCTCTGTAATTTGGAAAAGGTGAGCCTACCAGCTTCAGACTGTAATATATGTAACTTATATGTGATCTTTATGGAACATTTGAGGTCTATATCTTTATTTTTAAGGTCACCTTAAGCTTAAGGCCACAGGGACCAAATATATGAACTTTTTGCCACTTTAAGCCCTGTAACTCCTGAAGAATTTTGGTCATCTAGCTGAATTCTCATTTGGAAATGTATCAAGTTATTTTTATATGTGGCACAAATGGAGGCTTTTAATGAACTTTAACCCTTCTATGGGTCCCATTAATAATCCCCCCCCCCCCCCCCTCCCCCCCCCCCGAGACCTTTTTTCTGCCCCTTTTCACTTATTTTGCCTTGTAACTTGGAAGTGGCTGACTGAGAGTAATTTTAGCTTCAGGTTGAAAACAAAATGGAGACCTTATGACATCTGTAAGGTCAAATCTTGGGTCATCATGCTAAAAAGGTCTCACATCTCCGTTATTATTGGTCCAAGGGCTTCAAAATGTGAAAACAACTTATGAGAAATGATGGCCTGCAAATTTTTTGCAAGTGTCGAGTTTAACCTTCGAGCCTTGCTTTAAGGTCAAATGGGGTCATCTTACTAAAAAGGCCTTGTATCTCCCTTATTGTTAGTCTTAGAGATTTTGGATGTGCAAACAATATTTTTGGCATCATTTTTCACAACCAAAATGGTTGTCATCTTGGATTTTGTGCAGAAATAAAAAATCACAAATTATCTCGGAAACCTTAACAAATAGAATGGTTTCTATTGAATTTTTGAGCCCTTAGGGTAGCACTAGATTACCCTGTGAAAGTTTACAAAAAATTATTTTAGCTATTTCAAGGTCACACAACTTATACTTGCTTAATACCTGGTGGGAGATTACCACTATGGCTGCCATAGAAAATGATGTTTCTATGTCCAAGGAATCTGATAGTGATGCCTAATCGGTTGATTTACTGTTTATGCCCATTTAACCATGGGTCGGTGGGTGTGCACAACCTTAACAAGTCACTTTTCTCCTTTCAGAAATGTCGCAATGGTCAAGTGACAGCTACTGCCTTGTGGAAATGTTACCTGAAATGTTTCTGGGCTATGCAGTTGTTTAGTGGATTTTTGAAGCTGCTGGGAGATATTCTTGTGATTAGCGGACCTCTTTGCTTGAAAGGCTTGGTGTCATTTATTGAAGAGTCTACAATGGATAACCATGGAAATGGGACAGAGGTCAAGGTTAGTTTATAACTGGTCTTATTATTAAAATTTTCATTGAATGCTAATTAAGCTGCCCATCAGGAGTGCTTATTTGTTCTTATGTTGGTTCTCCTGGTCGTTGCTGCCGGTGTCGGATTATGGCCTCACTTGAATAACTTCTTTGGCTTTGGAAATTTTTTTCCTCCTATCTTCCTCTTGCTTTCAAACTGTTGAGGTGGGAGAATATTTTGGGACACTTTGACCAGATGTTAAACTTTGTTTAATGCCATCTTAAGCATTTTTCAAAAATATAATTCATCACTTTCGGAAAAAAAATGCATAAGTGCCATAAAATCTTTTTCACATATTCTAGAACTAAATCTGAATGTCAGAAAGGAATGTCAGGTCAATCAGATCATCGATGCCTGAATGGGGGAAGGTGTTTTGATTTGATAGTTTTTTCCTATCTCAAAGACGGATAGAATTTGAGCATTGCTTGCAGATATGGCTTGAGTGTGGCTTGAGTATGGCTTTTTTCTCTATTATGTGCCTAGACTCTGTCTTTTGATGGAGGTTAAGTTCTATAAAAGTACTATTAGAAATAGAATTATTTTATTACCCGTGGCATCTGGTTGGGCGTGCAGGCAGTGGGAAAAATCTTGTCTTGGCTATATCTCAGAAACTGTAATTTGCAGAAAGTTCATACTTGACAGGGATATTGCTTGGGGGTGAAGGTGTGCCACTGTATGGTGTGACCTTGATTTGACCTTTGATCTTGCCATAGTGAGTCCGATCTTAAAAATCTAATCCAGGCTATATCTCAGATTGCATAAGGTTAAGGATATTTATACTTGGCAAGGATATTGGTTTATGGGGATGTAAGTTTATTTTATGTAACATTCACATTCATTTTATATAGGGTCAAGGTGCAACTGTGTTAAGTAAGTGTTATTGCAATCAAAAAATTTTATGCCCTCTGCAAGCCAAGGTCCTGAAGTTTTATTGCAATTGGGTTCTGTGGCCACAATGATTTAGCTTGTTCTTTGATCATTCATGTATAATGTATTCGCATAAATTAAACCTGTGCAAAAGAGTCTTTATACAGTAGTCACTTTCATCACCTCTAGCAGATAAATAATCTTAAGCTTCTCTTACATCCCATCATATGTGCACATATGTCCTGGTTACAGAGGAAAAATCATCCGATTTGCAACGGACACTAAAGCTACACTTGCGATTTTATAACAGAATATCAAGGTTCCAGAGACCCACAATGAAAATTGACATGCACCTTATTCTCTACGAGCACACAGTATGGCTACTAACACATCCATATCTCAAGGATAATGTACGAGAGGCTTGGGCAAATACATTTTCCCTGCTAGTGTTGTAGGATTTCACGATTTACTTACATTCTTTGTACGTGCTGTATAATGCACTCACATGTACCTTGCATGTATATTAACCCACTGTGTGGCCTGTAGCTAGTCGCAATCTGTTCTTTGATGTTCAAGTAGTGACACTCTGGTTGGCACAACATGCTACGCTCGTATTTTTCAACAATATTTATAACTCACTTAGTAATGCGTGTATATACATGTACAATGGGATGTAAGAGAAGCTTTAGTAGTTAGTGTGGGTTATGGTTAACATACCTCTCATAGTTATAAATCCTATGACAGTGGGAAATTACCAAATGTATGACACCCAGTTAATCATACACTGAAGAAACTGTTACAAAACAATGAATATGTGTTTTAATGTCTACTTGATTTGTTTGAGTTATATGAATGAGATGTTAAATTGTCTGAATTAATACATGTTTAATCTTGTCAAATACATACTTGTTTATTACCAGTCCAGTACTATGATTATCAATTCCTGTAGTAAAGTATGTAGTTTTTGTTTTAAAAAATATGAAAATAAGTTGGTGTTAATACTAACAGTAAACCAAAAGTACTTTCACATAGAAGCGTGAATCAGTTTATGGGTCTAATTTTGGTGAATTATTGACTTTGAACCTCAACAGCACAAAGGGTATTTCGTATATTTTCAATGTTAATACCTCAAATTATAGGTGTGTTATCCTTTTATTACTGTGCCAAATATTAATCCCTTAATATTTATGCAAATGTTAAAAATATTACTTTTTCTGTCTCTAATTGATCAAAACCCTTGAATCCAATCAGCAATCCGATTATCATAAAGAAAATATATGTCATAAAGAAAATATATTTCAAATATTACTGTAGAAAACATTTTGACAAAGTCAAGGTCAAAGGTCAGACCAAGGTCACAGTATGACATTGCACATGTATAACCCCTAGCCAATATCCCTACCAAGTTACCAAGTATCAACATCCTATATCTAATTGCCCGCCTACCCACCCACTTGCCTGCATATCTAGATGCCATGGGTGAAAACAATACCTACATTTGGACAATTTGAAATCACAATTTGAATATTTAGAAAATGATATCTGGTACAATGATAAAGGGATAACATCTGAAAAAAAATGAAATACTGGATGTTTTATTAAAGTTGAAAGTGAAAAAAACGCCCGAAACTAGACACATGAACTGATCATTACTTCCACCAAACAACACTTCATTTTCTAGAAATATAAACATGCAGAGACACTACTTCACCTTTGAAATGAGTAAAACAGGCTTATTATTTGATTACTGACCACGTATAATTATGCCATATATGGTACACTTCATATTGTTGAACTGTTCATTGAGTGTTTACCTTTTTTCAAAATAGACCCATAAACTGATTCAAGGGTTTTTATCAGTTTGACATAAACAAAGTAATATTTTTAATATATGGATAAATACTAGTGGGCAAATATTTGGCAAGGTGATGGAAGGGATAACACACTTATTATTTCAGCCATTAATATTAAAAATATGTGAAATACCTATTGTGTCATGGAGTTTCAAAGTAAAAAATTCACGAAAATTAGACCCATAAACTGATTAACGCTTCTATGAAAATGTATTTTTACCCCACAGCCTTTAAGGGCAGTCGGGGTCTTGTTTTCACCCATAGGTGTCTGGATATTGGGCAGGAAAAGTTTGTCTGGGCTGTATCTCAGAAACTGTAAGGTGTAGGAAGTTGATGCTTGGTAGGAACATTGATTATTGGGTGTAGGTGTGCAATGTCATGGTGTGACCTTGATTTGACCTTGCCGTAGTGACCTTGACCTATAAGATCTTGTCCGGGCTATATCTCGGAAACGGTGAGGTGTAGGAAGTTGATACTTGGTGTCGGGACATTGGTTTGGAGGTGTAGGTGTGCAACGTCATGGTGTGACCTTGATTTGACCTTTGACCTTGCCATTAAGACCTTGACCGATAAAATCTTGTTTGGGCTATATCTTGGAAACCATAAGGTGTGGGAAGTTGATAATTAGTAGGGACTTTGGCTAACTCCTGTGCTAAAGAAACTGCATTGGCTTCCTGTTGAACAGCGCATTGTGTTCAGAACAGTCACACTTGTTTATAAGCATCTTCACACAGGTTTTCCCAGGTATTTTTCACCACATCTTTCTTCCTACAGCAGTTCTTATAGTACCAGGCGAAGTCAAAGTGGTGGTAATTTCCTAGTTATTCCAAAGTTCTGCCCCTCTGTTCATAAATCTGTCAAACAGTTTGGTAATAGTTTTGCGTTTGATGCTCCTACTGTGTGGAATACTCTCCCTGATGTGATTCGTGCCTCTCCATCCCTGGCCTCCTTCAGAAAACAGCTTAAAACCTACCTGTACACCAAAGCATATCCACCCTAGCCTGAATCATCCTCCTGGCGTTCTCCGTGGTGTTCGACCCCTGTTATGTCCCTGGACACCGAATTTTGTTGACTGCTTTTTGTTTTGTTGCGCCTTAGAGTCCTCTTGTTTGGGGAGATTAAGCGCTATAAAAGTCCAATTAGAATTAGAATTAGGTGGTGTAGGTATGCAACATCATGGTGTGACCTTGATTTGACCTTTGACCTTGCTGTAGTGACCTTAACCTATAAAATTTTGTCCGAGCTATATCTTGGAAACTGTAAGGTGTAGGAAGTTGATACCTGGTAGGGATATTGGTTAGCGGTTATAGGTGTGCAACATCATGGTGTAACCTTGATTTGACCTTTGACCTTGTCATAGTGACCATGAGTTTTAAAATTTTGTCTGGGCCATTTCTTGGATTCCATAAGCAAGGTAAGGTGTAGGAGGTTGACATTTGGTAGGGACATAATTAGGGGGTGTAGGTGTGCATCATGGTGTGACCTTTTTGCTTTGCCAAAGTGTGCTCACCTGCCATATTTGAGACATCTTTCTCTTATGACAAAGATATATTAATTGCTACAGCCGATTATTATATGAACTTTTACATAATTGTGCTATTATTTCCATTGAGAGCTATTCTCTAATTAATAAATTTTACAGCTTTATATTTTTTTAGTTTACTGATTAATGCTGTCATCTTGCTATTGAATTGTCTTGTTTTAATACTTATCTTTACGTACATTTCCTTTCTCTTAGATGTTATTTTCTCTACATAAACATTATTTGTATCTTTATATACCGGTAAGTGACACTGCACTGAAAGTATCCTGGTCTTTGTACTGTTTCACCACTTCTATGTCATGGTGTCGAAAACTATTTCCCCAGGCTGTGGGGTACGAGCATCTCTGATGCTATTTTACACACATAGCATTGACCATTTCATAAAATGGTCAATCCAGTTTTTACCTATTTCACAAAATTGCCAAGTGAATACCAGATGATTGGCTATTTCATAAAATGGGCAAAATGCTTGCCTATTTCATGAAGAAGTAGGCAATTTCATGGATTGTGTCTAACAGATACATACACTTAAACTTATTATCATAGTGAATATGAAGTAATATCTTCCGGCTTCTTGGAATTACAGGAACTGAATCAGTAGCTAGGTTGTAATATGACAAGAGAACCAAACAGCTTGTGTGTGTATTTGCAGGAGAAGTACTATGTGGATTTTGTGGAGTTCTATACTAATGGCTTTGTGCTGGTCGGCATCATCTTCATCACAGCAACATTCAGCAACACATTACTGCAGGGACACTTCCACCTCACTATCCGAGATGGTATTAGGGCCAAAATGGCTCTGCAGGTACAATATATTAATGCTGAGACTTGTTTACCAAATTTGTAAACACATTCTTCAAATTCATGTCACAAATGGTAGTTAAGTAAATGAAGGAAAGCAGGGTATAATAGTTGTTAAAAATTCTGTATTGAAAATCATTGGACATATGCAAGCAAAGTACCAACTCTAGGAAATAGAACCCTGGACCTTAGAGATTGGAGGTAAATTTGATAGCTACTACCTCCCCCTGTTCTGCAGTGAGATATGTGGTTGTGTTGTGCCTAATTGTATCCACCGGATAGCATCTGGTGGATACTATGGATTTCGCTTTGTTACGCAGCCACCGCAGTGTGTAGAGAGATTTCACCGTTACCGCTCTGACAAAAAAAATATTATAGCTAGCTTTCTTCAATTTACAGGATATATTCATAACCATAAAAACTTGCCTTGTTTGAAAATATTTTTGGCCTCGTTTTGAAAAACAAGATGGCCACCACAGGGGTTTCTTTTTCAGTCATGAAAAGTGCTTATATCTAACTTATTATTGATCCTAGAGGCTTGGTATGTGAAACCAACTTATAGGAAATCATGGGCTGGGAATCTGTTGATGTGGTCAGATTTGACCCAGGGCCCCTCCTTCAAAGTCAAATGAGGCTAGCCAAAATTAAAAGTGCTTATAACTCGCTAATTATTGGTCCTAGAGGTTTGGAATGTGAAAGCAATGTGCAGGAAATCATGGGCTAGGAATCTTCTGGTGTGGTCAGGTTTGACCTTGGGCCCCTCCTTCAAGGTCAAATGAGGAGAACCTAGCTTAAAAGTGCTTATAACTTGCTTATTATTGGTCCTAGAAGTTTGGGATGTGAAACCAAATTATCGGATATCATGGCCTGGGAATCTTTTGATGTGATCAGATTTGACCTTTGGCCCCTCCTCCAAGATCAAACAATGGTTCACTGGCTTTGCTGAGTTGTCTTTCCAGTGGATACAAATTTGCGTCGGTTCTCCGATGTGTAGGTCTAGTTCATTATTGTTGTACCATTGATGGCCTTCTTTATCAAGTGATTAGAGAGTTTAACTTTATAGCACAAGGCCTTTGTTGTTTGATTCTCTTTTTTGTCTTTCTCACTGTCTACCAGGCCTTGATCTACGAGAAGACCATGCAGCTGTCCAGCTGGTCACTGACCCAGGGTTCCATGACACAGGGTCAGATAGTGAACCACATGGCTGTCGACTGCCAGCACATCATGGCCTTTATCTTCCTCGTACACTATAATTGGTCTATGGTCTTCAATGTAAGTAATGTCATAAAGCCTTTGTTATCGAATTGGCCATTGAATGTATACAATTATAGGAAAACTTTCCGAATTACATATACAGAAAAAATGTATCATGATTGAAGATAACAATATTATAAGAGTGTGTCTTTAACTTGCAATATCTCATCCATTTCTGCATGGATTTTTTTTGCTACAAACATGAGGAGACACGCTGTAACGTGACCTTTCTAACAATGTATTATAAATATTTGTAGGTAACAATGTTTCTGAGATATTAGTGAAAAGCCGGAAGTTATTGACACTAGTTATCCATGGTACGGAGATGTTGTATCCATGTTGTATACAACTAAAATATATCCTGTTCCGTATATCCCTCTATACCAATCAAATACAGCGAGCTGTGGATACTAAGTTCCATAATTTTTGCAGATCTCTCCCGATCTTATATGTCCTGTTATGGTAGATCACAGATAATAGACTGGAAAAGTGTGAAATCCCCTTGGAGAAGGGTGTACCATGTCTGCATGTATTAAGCCTGTACTTTGTGCATATATTAGGGACATGTCCTCTGTTTAGCCGCATTGAGTTGACATATTTACAGGAATACTTTTCAAATGGATAAAATTAAAGTACCATAACATCTTGCAATTGTTTATATCTTCTGTGTTGCTTGTTGGTATGTTATGTTTTCCTTGTCTTGAACCTTGTTCAGTTTTATTTCTTTGTACATAGTCCACTGTAGATGTATTTGTTTTCTTTCATTTTAAATGCATTTGTATGTGAAGAAATTATAAACAATAAATAAATATATCATTTGTGTTCTCAAGACTCAGATTGTATAATTAAGCTTCTCTAAATTAAAAAAAATATGCTATATATCACTTGGATAATGTCCCTGTTGTACACATCAGATGCTGCTGTTTTCGTTGTACTGGCAGCTGGGTTTTAGAGGTTGTAGAGGATTGCTGAGTGGAGCTTTCATGGCTGTGTATGATTTAGCCATACCCATTTCCAGTCTATTAACAAAATTTTTTCGCTGTAACGTTTGAAACATTTCAGCGTACTTTTCTTCTTCCACAAAATTTTGTGTTTATCCAAAACAATTCTATTTTAAGAATACATAACTTCTGTTTATATATTGGCACAAAAAACATGCATAAGTCTGATTTTAAAACCATGTAGACCAGAAAGTGGAATGGTCCGGATTCTGGTTCATGAAGCATACATCAGGTGTTAGTGGGACTGATTCTGTTGTACCTACAGCTGGGTTATAGTGGGTTGCTCAATACTTTGTCAGTTGTACTATTATGTACATCAGGCATTGTTTGTGCTGATTTGCTGTACAGACTGCTAGGTTTTAGTGGTGTACTTGCTATTCTGTAATGTTAGTTATATTTATTGTATACATCAGGTGTTGCTTGTGCTGATTTGTAGTACCTACAGCTGAGCTGTATTTGGTTGCTGGGTATTCTGTCATGTTAGTTGTGCTGTTGTATACATTAAGTGTTGCTTGCCCTAACATCCTGTACCTACAGCTGAATTACAATGGGTTGCTGGGTGCAGCTGCTGTACTTACAGCTGGGTTACAGTGGGTTGGTGGGTACTTTGTTAGTTATGTTTATTGTATACATCAGGTGGTGCTGGTGCTGATCCTGTTGTACCTACAGCTAGGATACAGCGGGTTGCTAGGTACGGCTGTCATGCTGTCCTTCCTCCCAGTTCAGTACATCCTGGCCAGGTTACTCATCAAGTTCCAGAAGAAAATGCTGGTGGGTAATATAATTATACTTTTATTACTTGTACGGTGTATCACCTCTATTCTAGCACATTCTAATGTGCATAAACGTAATCATAACTACATCAACCAAACTGGTTAGGAGAATGAGAGAGATTATGAAATGCATCCTGTGTGGGGGTGTGTCCGTTAGTGTGTCACACAGATTTCTCCAAAACAACTGCATTTACACATTTTTGTAAATTATTTGTCCTAAAGGATTTTTATGCCCTTCAAAATTTTTTTAGGTTTTTTTTTTTGCCTAAAGCAAAATGAGTAAAAGCTAATTTAAGTAAATGGCTTCTAACTCTAAAGCTATTGGATTTAGAGTATTTTGTTAAAATGTCTTGTTCAGCTACTTTCTCCCTACCTACAAGCTGGTATGTACTGTATTGCACTGCAACAGTGAGTAAGAGCTGGTTTCTTACTTTTAGCTAAATTATGGAAAGAGTAAATTTCTAATATCTTCAAAAGTACTTCACTTTGCCTATTCCTTCCCAATATGTTGTTCACCTAATTTTGAACCCTCCGGGTACTATAGCTGCCATCTTGTGTTTTCCCAGAAATTGAAAATATCAGTTACCGCAAAAGTTGTTAGAAATAGAGCGATTTCGAGCAAATATTTGACCCTGTGGGTATTATCAGTTTCGAAGATAATGTCCCTGTAAAATTTTGTGAATTCTGGCTGCTATCTTGAATTTTGCCTGAAATGGAAAATGTCAATTATCATGAAAACTGTTAAGAGATAGAGCGATTTCGAGCAAATTTTGGACTCTTTTGGTAAAATAGCCTCTGGATATAATGCCGATAAAACATTTTAATTTTCCGAATTCTGGTCGCCATCTTGAATTTTGCTGGAAATGGAAAATATCTATTATCTTGAAAATCATTAGAGATAGAACGATTTAGAGCAAATGTAGGACCCTTTGGTTCTATAGACCCTGATATGTGATGATTATCATACTTTTTGTATTTTACCAAATTCTAACCATCATTTTGAACTTTTTACCGGAAATTGAAAATGCTGATTATCTTAGAAAATCGTTTTTTGAGAAAATTTTGAACCCTTTGGATACTAATTAGAGACACTGGATATGGTGTCTCTGAAAACTTTTATTTTCCGAATTACGGCTGCCATCTTACTTTTTTGCTGGAAATGGAATATATCAATTATCTTAAAAGCCAGTAGAGTAGAGCGATCACTTCAACAAATTTTGGGAATTATAGACCCTGGATATAATGTCTCTGAAAATTTTTGTATTTTCCGAATTCTGGTGACCATCTTGAATTTTCCCAGAAATTGAAAATGTTGATTATCTCAAAAACCATTAGAGCTACAGCAATTTTGAGCAAATTTAGAACACTTCGTGTACTATAGACTCTGGATATAATGCCTGTATAGTGCCTATAAAAATTTTTATTTTCCAAATTCTGGCTGCCATCTTGAATTTTAACAGAAATTGAAAATGTTGATTATCTCGAAAACCTTTAGAGATAGAGTGATTTCCAGCAAAATTTGCACCCTTTGGGTATTACAGACCCTGGATGTAATGTGTCTGAAAAATTATTATTTTCCAAATTCTGTCCGCCCGGAAATGGAAAATGTTGTTTTTCTCAAAAACCATTAGCGATAGATCAAATTCAAGCAAATATTGGATCCTTTTGGTATTCTAGAACCTGGAATTTATGCTTATGAAAAAAATTATATGTTTGGAATTTTCGCTGCCATCTTGAATTTTGTTGAAAATAGAAAATGTAGATTATCTCCAAAACAGTTTGAGATAGAGGGATTTTGAGCAAATTTTGTAGCCTTTGGTACTCTATACCTTGGAAATTATGCCTATGAAAATTTTTTTATTTTCCAGATTTTTGGCCACTATCTTGAAATTTGGCAGAGAACAAAAATGCCTCATTTCAGAATGACTGAATTCTCTATATGTCTCATCCAGGGAAGCACTGTGTCAAATTGACACAATTCTGGTTGGTTCTAGAACTTCAAATAGGAAAACAACGTGTAGGAAGTCATGTTGTGCAAATCTCTTGCAAGTGTCAAATTTGATCTTTGACCCCTGATTCAAGGTTTAGTTGGGTCATCATATTGAAAAGACCTTTTATCTCCCTTATTGTTGTTTCTTTGGCTTTGAACGTATTTTAAAAACGACCGTGTCATTAAAGCAATACGATTACAACAAGAAGCACCAAGGTGTTGCTTCAACTTCCAACTGAAACAAATTAATGATAAATTAACAGTTATAACAAAAGAATAACAAAAAAAAAACACAAAAAAAAACACAAGCAAATGTCTCTCTAATAGATTCAGAAGATATAGTAAGAATAATGCTAACTTCACTACACAGACCTTATAATTTATATCACTTAATCTCTCTTTTAAGATTACAAGACACACAAACATAATGAAACTTAAAAGTGCATCAAAACATTTGTTGTGCAAAGATTGTACACCGGAGAGACACTGGGGACCCCCCCCCCACCCCCCCACCCCCCCCCAAAAAAAAAATTAATAAAAAAATAAATAAATAAATAAAATAAAATAAATTGGGAAAGAACTGGCAAATATGTTGGTTTTAAATCTCTCTTAAAGGTGTTAGAGAAGGAGTAACATGGACATCTCGGGAGGCAGTTCATTTCAGTGACTATTGGAGCATCATGGGAAATACTTTTAGACTCCTGAAAGGAAAGTTTGAGCGTAATATCAAAATGTGAACATCTTTCAGCACATTTGTGTTATGTGGAATTTCCCGTTTATGTAGACGTGATATATCACATGTTAACAGGGTATTGTCTGGTGAAACTCCTCACTTCTTTAATGACAAAGTGCTGAAAAAAAGTACATTAACCACATGTAAGGCCATTGGCAAACTTGGCTAGTAGTTGACAGATATCACACTCACTGATGATCACATTTTACTGTTCACTGCTAGTTGAGAGGCATAAGGTTCCAAAATGGATTAACATGTGAAAAACGGTGAAACTTGTGAAGATTTTACTTTCATGAGCTAATAAAATCTGCTGTAATATATAGGTCATTGATGAAAAACAGTGTGTTTTGCTTCAAGATATCTTATATACACATATATGCAAATACCGTATTTATTCACATAAATTCCCCTCCCTGTTACATGCCCCCCCCCCACCTTTGTGATTCTGGGATATTCCAAAATAGTGTGATTTTTTCATTCTCAATTTTAATAACCGCCAACAGGAAAGAATAAAAAAAAAAAAAAATCAAAACATGGCAGTTTAAAAATGCCTGAAAATTTGCAAAAATATGAGATAAAAGTTTACAATTTCTCCAGATTTAAGGTTCGTTTCTAATAGCTTGAGGTCTTCCACAATTTTGTGTGCTGACAGTCAAGATGCCAGTTGTAAAGTATGTCATTATTGCCCACTGCGTTTATACAGGTAAATACGGTTAACATACATCTTTTATCACCTGAGTGATCTAGTCCCAGAAAAACTACAGCAGGTTATAAATAGATAACAGTCATTTCATTGTGTTGTGCAATACCAAAACAAAGCTTGTCCCCCTCTCACCCCCCCCCCCCCAATATATGCATATACCGTATTTATTCACATAAATTCCCCTCCCTGTTACATGCCCCCCCCCACCTTTGTGATTCTGGGATATTCCAAAATAGTGTGATTTTTTCATTCTCAATTTTAATAACCGCCAACAGGAAAGAATAAAAAAAAAAAAAAATCAAAACATGGCAGTTTAAAAATGCCTGAAAATTTGCAAAAATATGAGATAAAAGTTTACAATTTCTCCAGATTTAAGGTTCGTTTCTAATAGCTTGAGGTCTTCCACAATTTTGTGTGCTGACAGTCAAGATGCCAGTTGTAAAGTATGTCATTATTGCCCACTGCGTTTATACAGGTAAATACGGTTAACGTACATCTTTTATCACCTGAGTGATCTAGTCCCAGAAAAACTACAGCAGGTTATAAATAGATAACAGTCATTTCATTGTGTTGTGCAATACCAAAACAAAGCTTGTCCCCCTCTCACCCCCCCCCCCAATATATGCATATACCGTATTTATTCACATAAATTCCCCTCCCTGTTACATGCCCCCCCCCCCACCTTTGTGATTCTGGGATATTCCAAAATAGTGTGATTTTTTCATTCTCAATTTTAATAACCGCCAACAGGAAAGAATAAAAAAAAAAAAAATCAAAACATGGCAGTTTAAAAATGCCTGAAAATTTGCAAAAATATGAGATAAAAGTTTACAATTTCTCCAGATTTAAGGTTCGTTTCTAATAGCTTGAGGTCTTCCACAATTTTGTGTGCTGACAGTCAAGATGCCAGTTGTAAAGTATGTCATTATTGCCCACTGCGTTTATACAGGTAAATACGGTTAACATACATCTTTTATCACCTGAGTGATCTAGTCCCAGAAAAACTACAGCAGGTTATAAATAGATAACAGTCATTTCATTGTGTTGTGCAATACCAAAACAAAGCTTGTCCCCCTCTCACCCCCCCCCCCCCCCCCCAATATATGCATATACCGTATTTATTCACATAAATTCCCCTCCCTGTTACATGCCCCCCCCCACCTTTGTGATTCTGGGATATTCCAAAATAGTGTGATTTTTTCATTCTCAATTTTAATAACCGCCAACAGGAAAGAATAAAAAAAAAAAAAAATCAAAACATGGCAGTTTAAAAATGCCTGAAAATTTGCAAAAATATGAGATAAAAGTTTACAATTTCTCCAGATTTAAGGTTCGTTTCTAATAGCTTGAGGTCTTCCACAATTTTGTGTGCTGACAGTCAAGATGCCAGTTGTAAAGTATGTCATTATTGCCCACTGCGTTTATACAGGTAAATACGGTTAACGTACATCTTTTATCACCTGAGTGATCTAGTCCCAGAAAAACTACAGCAGGTTATAAATAGATAACAGTCATTTCATTGTGTTGTGCAATACCAAAACAAAGCTTGTCCCCCTCTCACCCCCCCCCCCCCCCCCCCCCCCCCTTCAATCCCGCTGTAAATTGCAGAGAACTGAATCACTGTTATTATGTTTTTTTCTCTCTTTCAAAGTATACATTCTTTATTTTATTTCATTTCTTTTTTTCATACACAAAAATTGGGGCCACGGTGGCAGAGTGGTAACACTCTCGCCTCCCACCTCTGAGATCGGGGTTTGCTTCCTGGCCCGACCTCAAGTGGGAAAGTTGGTAGTTGCTTGCCGTTGGTCGGCAGTTTAAAATACATAACCTGACCAACTGTATGTACTGGTTTCCTCTGCCCATAAAACTACCCATTGTGATATGACCTGTACAGTGTTGAGAGCGATGTAAAACCCCAAATAAATAAATAAATCACACACAAAAGTTTGACAAAATACCTTTTGCAGAGAAGTTTTACTAATGCATCTTACTTGGTCGACAGATGCTTTACTTTTTATTTTAACAACTTTCTAAAGTTTCAGTCAGTTAGGGACAGATAATACATGTAATATGAATGTTCATTTGAAATGTAAAAACAATGATTTTGTACAATGTATTCATATAGAAAGTTGCATAATCAACCACAACTTTCTTTAAAGACAACAGTTCTATCTGAGTCTGTGTGTGCTACCCAAATCTGTAAATTCAGTTTATATTGAAGAATTTACAGAAACCAACAAGGGGGAGGGGAGAACTTCTTTTAATATACAAAACTAGTACATGTATGGAGTTTTAAGTTTGCTTAAAGTCTGTAAGAAAATGTACAGTGTGATCTATATTTAGCCTTGTTTAAGGCTCAAATTTGTACCATACAATTTTCCAACATAAAGCACTTGTACATGTGAAGAGATATGAGCTCACCAGACAGTCTCTGTCTTAGGAGCATACTGGCATAAAAGCCGGCATATGTAAGAGTACATTGTACAATTGGAAACTTTAATCTCTGCACTGAAAGTTTTCCCTAATTACAAGGCTAGCCTGTACTATACAAACTTGCTGAGAGATTCATGTTCAGATTATGGAAGGTTCGTAAAATAGAAAAGGTATTTTAATGCAAAAAGGCAGGAGATAATTTAGTTGGGTTTCGGCCATTCAAAATATGTGATACACTAAAGTTAACGTTGTATTAATTATTCGAAAAAAAATTGAAACTGATAAATATAATCACTGCATGTTACTTTATGCAGATGGAAACATTCTTTTATATATAAGGGAAGAACCAGTATATAACCTCTTGCCGTCAAGACTGGAAGAACAATTATGGTTGAAAATATAGTGTGTGTTCTGCATGATTATAATTTCACTGGGGATGTACATGATGATCTCATAGAGTTCTAAAAATTAAAGGGAACTAAATGTTAAGTAAAGTGAACATGCATGTTAAAGAGTTGTTTATCAATTTCATGTCTACAAATACAATTTCCTGTTTGGCATCTTTTATTGGAAATCCACGATTTAAAAGAAGAATAATTTTTTGGTGTATAATATAAAATAAACTCGCTTTTTAGAAATATATAAACAGAACAGTGTGTCAAAATATATAATTAAGTCGTATAATCCAAAATGGTTATCATCACTTGATAATCACTTATTATGTGACTACAGTTATATTTTCATATTATGTTAAAAATACAGTATGATTAAAGTGTCGTTTAAGCCCACATGATGGTGGGTTAGTTTAAGTTGTACATAAACTGTTCTGTGTGTCATCGCTTTAATGTGAATAAATAGGACACCAGATGTTCTGTTCTTTTCTGTTCATTCAATGCAAAGCCATGCAGTCAAAACCTTTTTTTTCTAACCTTTTATTTCATTTAAATGTTTAATCTTTGAATTAATTTTCACTCTTCCAAATTTGTGATATTCTCTGTTAAATTTTTACTTCTATTTTACAAAGTTCAAAACTCATTCTAAGACACTGAAGTGAAGACCACATGAGGTACTATAGTCTCAGTTCTAAGATAAAACTTAGATTTGAGAAAAAAGATTCAAGACCTTTCATGAATTCATTCCCCTGGGGCCGATTTCACTAAGTCCAAGATTCAAGACCTTTCATGAATTCATTCCCCTGGGGCCGATTTCACTAAAGGACTTAAACTAAGTCCCTTTTTTGGCTAAGTCTTGGACTTAAATCTAAAACTTTGGTCTTAGCTAGGTCTGGGACTTAAAATGGATTTCACAAAGGTGACTTAGCTAAGTCCAAGCTTATCAAATAACCACAGTGGTTTTCTGTGTCATGTGACCTTTTGTATCTATTCAAAATATAATATTGGTGCCACATATTCTTCATTTGATGTATTTTATCTAAGGATAAGTGCTGTTTTGAAATAGAAAACCTTGTTACATCATGTAAACTTCCCAAAGAATACTTCAATAAGGTGTTCTGTATAATTATACTTTATTTACAGCCATTTCAAATTTTAAAGTGGAGAAAAGTTTATGGCGGCCATATTTAAGTCCTCTTTACAAAATTTAAGCCCACTACCTCCCAGACTTAAAGTTAAGTCCACTGACTTAGCAATTTCATGGACTTAGCTGCTTTGTGAAATCCACTAAGTCTAAGACCACAGACTTAACATTCTTTTGACAAAATTTAAGACCAAAGTCTTTGATTTAAGTCTAAATCTGGACTTAAGTCCCTTTGTGAAATCGGCCCCTGGACTTGCTTTCATAAGATACATCAGGAGTCAGTTTGTGTGACTCTGACAGAATGACATCACTCTGTGTCAAGTTTCTGAATGTGTGATTGTTTCTAATTTAACCTCCTGTAACTGTGAATCATTCTTGTCATTTAATATGCAACAAACAATGCCTGAGAGTACACAAACCTCACCTGCAGTTAGTGCAGTAAAACATTCTGTATTTTTAAGTGTCAAAACTTTGGTGTGCTGTATTGATTGATAATTCAGTATCAGAATGTAAACTGTGGTCGATATTAGAGATTTTTCAAAAGTTGCACATATTAATTCAGGAACAATTAAAACTTACTGTATAGGCACCCAAAATACCTTTCTTCAATAGAAAATAAAATAAAATAAACAAAACTCACATAAAACAAGAGTTTTCATACTTTCCTGTATTATACTGGCTGTCAGGTTTAGTATCTCTTCTATGAAACAGGAAGTTGGTCATTGACAATGTAGACATGCATGGCACCAGATTTGACTCTTTCAATTGTAAGTGTGCTTTTTGAGGATATTACATAATAAATGCTTGTTTGAGCAGTAAAATTACCCTGTTTGTTTGATTTTTGTTTGTTGTGTTATTTTGATATTGAGATGGTGGTAATTTGTGTTGACATTTGCTGTTCTGTGGGATGATTGGTCGATATTGAAAGATCGAGCACCAATGCCCTAGACACCTGCATATCAAAAGATGAAGAATTCTTCAATATAAAAAACACTTCCTGTTGTGTTGTCCTTGGTGTGAATTGGCCGTTAGAGATTGTTTACCTATGGTGATATACAAAAATACAAATTGCTGATTGGGTGTTGATATCTAGTGGAACTATCCAACACAAGATATAGTTGGCCTAAAATGGGAAATGGAAACTGGATATTAATTATTTAAAAAATAATATATATTTTTTAAAATTCGCTGAAACATAATAGAGCCAAATTTGGCATGGTGGCTTATTGGGTCGATAGCTTGTATAATAAGCAAAATCTTTAAGAGTAACTCGATACATTGTTTCTGCTCATTTAAAGGTAGAGAATTCCACATATCATAGCCATATATGATATGGAGCCTTGGATTTACCAGTGAAACGTCTTCAGAACATTGATATGGTGGACATTACACATGATAAACTGTTTTGTCTATGCTGTCTTGGTTTCTTTCTGTTGTGCCAGCTAGTTTTATCAGTACATTCTATTTTTAGCTTTCCTCTTGTATCTACTGTTTTTGCTGTACCTTTTCAGGAAGTTTCAGATGACAGAATGAAGAAGGTCAATGAACTGTTTCAAGGGATGAAACTAATCAAGCTGTATGCCTGGGAAACC
This sequence comes from Sabellastarte sp. h YS-2021, assembly GCA_964017235.1. Taxonomy (NCBI): domain Eukaryota; kingdom Metazoa; phylum Annelida; class Polychaeta; order Sabellida; family Sabellidae; genus Sabellastarte; species Sabellastarte sp. h YS-2021. Next base: position 17,587,998 of record OZ024933.1, read on the forward strand.
ATTTTCTGTCATCTTATTAATGAGGTCAGATGGAAGCAGATAAGACTGCTGTTTAAATCAGCCTGTATCAATGCACTTAACAGTAAGTTTCCCACATTATAGAAAGAATGAATATTGCCCTTATGAAGATAACCCATCTGGATATCTGCCAATTAACAGAACTTTTTTTTGTTTTGGAAGATTGCCCATCACTTTATTTTCGGTATGTATGTACAATAGTTTGAAAATTTTTGAAGATTGAAAAGTTTTCAAAGTTTTACCCCACAGGCCTTAAGAGCTATAGTTTTGTTTTCATCCATGGTGTCTGGATGGACATTCAGGGGCAGGAATAGTTTGCCAGGCTTTATTTTAGAAACCGTTAGGTGTAAGAATATGTTACATGTACTTGGTAGGGACATTGGTTGACATCATGGTTTGACTTTGATTTGACCTTTGACCTTGCTGTAGTGACCTTGATTTTGAAAATCTTGTCATGCATGGTATGGACATTTGTTAGGGCATGTAGGTGTGCAATGTCATGGTGTGACCTTGATTTGACCTTTGACCTTGCCGTAATGACCGTGACCTTTAAAATCATGTGCAGGCCATTTCTCAGAAACCATAAGGTGTAGGATGGGACAGAAGTTGGGGACTGCAGGTGTACATCGTTCTGGTACATTTTTTCTCTCTTTAATGTTATTTTCTCTACTTAAAACATTATTTGAACCTTTATAAAGCTGACACTTTTTGCTCTGAAAGTCACCTATCTTTCTACGGTTTCACTTCTTCTGGATCTCATGGTATTGAAATCTATTTTTTGGGGCTCTGGGGTATGGGTATCTCTGATGTTATTTTTTTAAGTTTGAATAATTTTGGTAATTGGCAATTATAAAGTGGAATCCAAAGTAGAACAGTGTCAACAGATTACCAGTTCTTGGTTTGTACCTTAATAATGACACTCATTTGGTTTCCTGTGTGGTTTTCTTGCCTCTAACATCCTGTCACGGTTTTTGCTTCATATCCCCTTTTGATATTAACAGTATTGAAATGATTTTGGTTTCTTTGTTTTGCAAAACTTCGCAAAGGTCATATCAGTACATGTCACCAGTATATACCACAAACTGGATTTAAACCCACATCCACAGGTGTGAGAGACAAGTGATTAAGTGGCACAGTTGTTAACTACAAGACCTACTGACTGGAGAGTGGCTCATTCAACAAATTAAATATTCAGGTTCAAAGCTCTCTTGGTTTGTCTCTCTTCATGTTTGGCAATGTAAATGAGGCTATTAGAATGAATTCTAGATACAGCAAAATGTATCCTGATTTGAAAATTGTATTAAATTAGGTCTAACATTATTTGGTGTTCCACCTGTAATGTCAGACTTTTAATTGCATAATTCTGAAAAAACCCCAATAAAATCATCATTGCCTGCTGGTTGATAGACACGACACTGATAAATATACTTTTTTCATATTTTATTTCTTTTTAGATAACGTACAATATGAGATACATGTAACGCACACAATAGATAAATGTGTGCAGATATGGTCACACTGATGACCAAAGAAAGGACATATTATTTACAATATACTAGCTTTCAAAATCTTTGTACAAGTCAATCTTGTTTTGGTTCACATATATATGGCGTTTAATGCTTAACTGATCTTTCACAGTTTTACCTCCTTCATACAAATATAAATGTAATATTTCCCCAAAAGTACAATGTAATTAACATTATAGAGACTGGAAGTGCGCAGTGAACGAAAATCCGTCTGTGCGCATAGAATTAGCACGGAATAAAACCTCCAATAACGGCACGCTTAGAACCGGAAGTGTTGTTTCGATTGCTTGATTGTGTATCGGTAGTAAGATTGTCTGCTTTTACGAGAGCGATCATGCATTCAAAACAATATGGCGGCATCCTTGTTCGTTTCACCTCATCAAAATAAAGGCATGTTTCTTGAAACCAGACAGGCCGTTCTTTATAATAGTAATAAATACCTCATGCTCGGGCGTTTGTTACAGGATATACGCCCGGCAAAAATTCTTTAATAATGCCCTCGCGCCTAACGGCGCTCTGGCATTATTTGGAATTTTTGCCAGGCGTATATCCTGTAACAAATGCCCTCACACTCAGTATTTATTACTACAATAAAATGCAGTTCATCGTCATAATTGAAAAAAATATTCGAGTGACCTGCACTGTAAATGTGATCCTGACAGAAAGTTAAGAAAATAAGACACATTTTGACCTGGTGTCAGAAAGTATAACTATGTTCACAAAAGTAAAAGTAATCCTCAAGATTATCAATATTTTGACACAGGTCACACTGTCGTGATGCCTTTTTAATCCATTTTCCTAAATTCTAGTTACAGTTAATGATCCTATGCAAATTTTGGAATTGTAGGGTAATGACAACAGAGTCTTTGACTATATTAGAGAATAATGAGTAACCCCTTTTTCCCAAAGAACTGAGTCTGAAAAAACATAATACTCTGCCCATTTTATTTTCACTTGTTTGGACATTCAAGCAAGTGGTTGTACACGTTTTTGACCTTCACCTTACCAATCTTTTCATTACATAACTTGGGTATGTTTGAATGAAAATTGACATTAAGTTTTTTGGTATTAACTAAGTTTTTTTAATTGAGGCCTTTTAATGGCTAAAACTAATTTATTGTATCTCAGTTGGTCTAGGGGAATACCACTTTCGCATAAGTGCAAAGGGAGACATTAAATCTTGTTTGTCCGTTTGTGTGTCTGTCCATCGGCAAAAACTGCCAAAACCCTTTATGGATTTTCACTAAATTTGGTTTGAACTTGTATCCTTAAGAGATGACCCACATGTTCAGTTCGTTAGGATTTTAACCAAATCTGATGAAAACTGTTGCCATGGACACCATTTCTCATTGAAATTTTCAGGTTTTGGGATTTATGCTGTACACTTAACATTTTGCCAGATTTTGATCAAATTTGGTGAAATGTGGGTACTACATGAAACTTTTCCTCTTTAACTTTTTGACATAATCCAAAAAGCTGTTGCCATGGCAACCATTTTTGTGTGAGTATTTGGGTTTTTGACTTCGTTACCACAGTTTCAGAAAAAAATTTAACCTGGACCATAACTTGTAAACTCCGTAATGGATTTTCACCAATTTTGGGGGGAAAGGTGTTCCCAAAGAGATCTACTATTCTTTAGGTTTGGGGGCAGAATTCACTGGAAGGTGTTGCCATGGCAACAGTTTTTAGTGAAAATTTAAATAATTTGCCAGATTGTATCAATTTTGGTGAAAATATGTACCCTATTCAGATCTAGGCCTCATGAAGTTTTAGGCGTGATCCAACAACAACTGTTGCCATGGCAGTGTTAATTTTACTACGCGTTTCCGCGTCTTTTGTCGCTATACTGGGGCGAAAAGACGCGTACACGTTATGATCCCGAGTCGCGGTGACGCATAAATCTTGCATTATCGCCCGCGTTTTCGCTGTAAATATTGGGAAAATTAGACGAATTTTGTTTAAAAATCAAATAAAAGGACACATATATTGTCTTTTTAACCTAATTCCTCCATGTTTCCTTGCTTCTAAATGCCTTAATTTGATTGGTTGAGCGGAAACGGCACTGTCCAATCATACTTCGTTTAACAAAAATTCAGTATTTATCAACAGAAAACACGTTTATAGTAAGTGATTTAAACTCACCAGTAGCTGTAAATTTCCACTTTTTCATAGATTTGTTAAATATATATAGAAATAAATATCTATTATTTTTGCATAATGCACTCTTACAAGTGACTTCAAAGACAATCGTTAACAGGTAACAACAAACATTTTAAACTACTGTGGGACAAACTTGAAAAGTTGCATCTATGTTAATAACAAATTTTCGGCTGGAAAAAAGTTAAATAATAATTTAACTTAAACTTTACATGGTATGTTATTGCTTTAAAACCAGTTTTTTTTTGTTGTTTTTTTTTCAAAAAGTGGTGAATTTATATCCATTTACATAAATAAATCGGAGTTTTTTTGTATGAAATAAAAACAACTCCCTGAGTGAACCTATGTCAAGGTGAGTTAATTTTTTTTTCTAGTTTTAGATAGAGCAGTTGGACCATATTTATTGAAACAAAAAAAAACCAAAAAAATGAAAAAAAATCAGTAAAAAATACTTTAGTTATTGCAAATCATGTACATCATAGGAAATCTTGTACATCATGCTGACTATATATATGTCTTGAATTGAAATAAAGTTTTTTTTTCACAGTGAGTAGACTTGAATTTGATTTAGTATTGCAAATTCACTTTGAAGATAGACTAATAGTACTTTTTTCTCCTCTCTCCTATTTAAGTCAATTTGCTCAACTGTAAGGTTAATTTTTGTCATTTGACTCATCACATTTACTAAATGTCCCACCAAAATTCAGTAAAGGAGTCATTTGACTCAAGTAGCTCCAACTCTAGAATGAACACTGCCATGGCAACCATTCCGTTTCTAGAATTTTTCAAAAATGTGTCAAAGGTTTTAATCTGTGTCAACAAAGTGTCGATATAATGTACATCATCTGCCACTGTGTCCTGGCGGGTAACACACTCGCCAAGCACACTCGTTTGGACTGTACTTGTGCAGTCAGGAATGGTCACATAGTGGTTTGAGTGAAGTAACACAAGGAAATACCATGCCATGCTGAGTATAAATATACAATATGAAATACAATCATGTCAAGTGAATAACCTAAGAGCTTTAAGCATCATGTCAGATAATATGTTTATAAACTCACAAAATCAGTAAAAATGTCCCATATTTGAAAGAGGAAATACGGAGGTTTCTTCATTCTGAATTTCACATATTGTGTTGAATTTTACATTTTATACATGTATGCATCAGTTATGTGTTCATTAGAATTATTGTAAATATTCTTTCATTGCTTACCTTTGTCTTTAATCCATGCAAAGTTTTAGCAAATTCTTAGTGCCCCCTAACAAGTCTGAAAGTACTAATTAAGCGGCCCGTCAGGGACGCTTATTTGTTTTCACCGAAGTTCGACTGATCACCGCCGCCGCCGGCGGATTATGGTCTCCCTTGAATAACTTCTTGGTGTTTCAATTTTTTTTCCTTCTTATCTTTCTTAAAAACTATAGGGGCGGGAAAATTTTTTGGTTTGGAATACTTTGCGCAGACCTTAAGCTTTACTTAAGGTAACCTTAAGCATCACTCAAAAACACCCCGTCATCGTGTTTCGGAAAAAAACACACACCTGTGCTATAAAATTTATCAGGTACATTCTAGACCAAATTTCCAAGGTCGGAAAGGATTTTCTCATCAATTGGACCATAAATACCTGAACTGGAGGCGTTGTATTTTCGTAAATTTTTAAAAAATGGGTAGTTGATCTGTATCTCAAAAGCGGTCAGGATTTCGGCGTTTTGTTGGAATAACTTATTCAGCTACTTTTTGATAATCTTTCACATGCCGAAGTTTTAGCTCTGTATCTGCAAACTTAAGGTCACCTTCATGACCAAAACGGGGGTTTTAACCCTCCAGATCACTTAGTTTTCCACTTTTTTCAACCAAACTTGGCATATATATTAAGATTTACCAAAGGATTATCCTGACTGTATGGTGACCTTAAACTGTTAATATTATTGGGGCTATGGCCCCCCTAAAGTCATCAAATTGGAATAAAACTGTCTGGCCCCTTTATTTTTCCATCGTTTTAAAATTCTAATATATATTGATATTGAGGTACATCAAAAGAACATTCTTACTACCTTATGATTCAAATATTAATAATGTTAGGGCCATCTTAAACTTAAAATGTAGAGTTTTTCAGCCCTGAGCTTAAACAATGTACATTTTTCAAATAAAACTTGAGACATTTATAAAGGTTGGCAGAAAGGACATTCAGATTTTATGGTCACCTTAAAGTCCCAATATGAATGAAGTTATGGTCACCTTTCAGTGAAAAAAGGTTTTCAGCCTCCAGCTATCTTATTGTTCAACTGACCTGAGCTAAACTTTGTACACTTATAAAGGATGAGAAAAGGGATTTTCTCATTTTATGGTCACCTTAAAGTCCCAATCTGAATGAAGTTATGGTCACATTTTAGTGAAAAAAGGAAGTTTTCGGCCTCCAGCTATGTTATTGTTCAACTGACCTCAGCTAAACTTTGTACACTTATAAAGGATGACAAAAGGGACATTCTCATTATATGGTCACCTTAAAGTCCCAATATGGATGAAGTTATGGTCACCTGCAGTGAAATTATGGAGTTTTTAATATCCAGCTATCGTATTGTTCAGCAGAGCTCAGTTAAATTTTGTACACTTTTAAAGATGACTATAGGACATTCTTATTTCCTTTCCACCTTAGAGTTCCAATACAAGTACAGTCATGGCCATCTTGACGTGAAAATGAGGGTTTTCAGCCCCTAACTGATTTACTGTTCAGTATCATCAGTTTCACTTGACATTGATTATACTTAAGTAAGATTTTGTATAACACTTCACTTAAAATTCCTGTACTTAAGAGGCTTTGGCCATCTTAACATGATAAATATATACTTCTTGCTCCCTCCTCATTTATTTTAACACTTTTATAACCACACCTGGCATATATATATTTAAAAAACATTTATGCTATCTTGTTTATGAAGTTATGACATCTTCAAAGAGAAAAATGAGGTATTTGTGATGCACTGATGTGGTAAATAACATATTGCAACTGATCAGTGTTCACATAATATAAATTCCCAATTTTAGGCAGATTAAAAAAAACACATTCTTCTGATTCCATTCTTTTGGAATTGTGGGGATATAACTTTTCCTTTTTGGAAAAAAAGCTTCAACTGATTCAACTTTTGTTTTGCAGAAGGAGTTGATGATCTAGCTACTTGTTCACATATACTATGTAAATTGGTCAATTTTATTGCGTTAATATATCTTACCTAGTGGACAGATGCATTTGTCCGGCGCGCAGCCGGTCCCGCCAAACGTTAGAGAAAAACGCCTCGAGCTGGGCTCTGGCCCGGACCGGTAGTGTCCTGTTTACTCGCCAGGTGGCTGTATAGCCTCCCTGCCGGTGCACTGCGCGTGCGCGCGCATGCGTACTTCCTCCTTTTGTTTGGCGCGAAGACGAGAGGTCGTCTGTTTTTTGGAGAAACTTTTATTTTAATTTATATCTGTTACAGGATATATTTTGATAAATTCTTTGTGTAGAAGTGTTGTTTAATAACTATGGATTCACCAGGACAAAGGCGGGGATCGTGCGGCCATAAGATGGCTGGATTTGATATGCATGAGAAGTGTGCTCGTTGTCGAGACAAAGGTCTGGGTAAAGATCCCTGCATTGTGGGAGGTGCGATATGCAAGATTTGTGACAATTTTACAGCAATTCAGCGTGAGATTCTGGCCACTCCACAGTATCAAATTCGCAAGGACAAGAAAGCAGGTTTGCTAGTGTCACCACGAGATGTAACTGTGCTGTCTCCAGTTAATTCTTCTCAACAGCCAGCTAGTACTGCGCATGCTCAGCAGACGATTTCTGAAGATGACAGTGCGCATGCGCAGGACCTCCCTGGGGGTAGCGATAATGTGAGTTCTTCAGATTTTGTTTCCAAAAAAGATTTTGACAAATTAAGTGACCAGCTAGACGAGAAATTCTCTCGTTTTGAAGCACTCTTATCAAGAGGCAATATATTTGCTACCCCCAAAGTACCGGTTCAGGTTTCAAACCCACCGGTTTCTGATCAGCCATTCATAGATCCTGCCTCTGCCCGAACCACCGGTCCGGTGCGGTTTCCGGCAGTACAGGCTAGTACAGGATCAGATGGCAAGAAAGATTCAAAGAAGAAGCACAAGTCTTCTCATCATAAATCTTCCAAAGCAAAACCGGTTCCGGTTGAGGAGAATACCGGTCCGGTACAGAAAAAGCCCTCTGACACTGCACTTCAACAATCTAAACCGGTACCGGTTGGGGAGATGACCGGTCCGGTCAGGGCATACCAAACTGACACCTTTGTACCCAAGGAACCGGTTCCGGTTGTGGATGGACCTTTTACCGGTCCGGAACCGGCTGCACCGGCTGGGGAGCCGTTTATGAGAAACCTTGCTTCTGCTGGTGGCTCAGATGATATGTCCAATGTTGAACACCCCTTAACAGATGTCTTGCCTGTGGCTTCAGATGAACCACTCTTTGGGGATCATACATCAACAGATGTTGTGGATAGGGATCATGCATCACCAGATGTTTTGGATAGCGAGGATGGTGAACTTTCTGAATCAGACACTGATAAACCAGAAAAGAATGAAGAAATGAGTTACAGGGAAACAGTTCGTTCCATCAGGGCCTTTATGGGCTGGAACTTTATCCCAGACTTTGAGTTTGAGTACAGTGACCCGGATAAGTCCAACAATCCGTGGCGTGGAAAAAATCCGAAAACAAGTTCAAAGGTGTCAGTAGCCATGCCAGCAGACGATTGGCTCTGTCAGAAGCTGGAGAGGATTAATCTGACTGTAGCTGAGGGTTACCCTTCCCGAAGTCAAGAAGCAGGTGGTTTGCGTACTGACCAATTCATACGCACCCCTAAACCACAGGATAAATGGTATCCCATGCATAAGTTAAAGACAGATGGTCCCCAGCGACCAGGTAGAAAGCTGTTCAACTGGCATGGTTCTGAGGCGAAACTAAATGCTCAATTCTCAAGAATTGTCAAACCAGCTGCATATCTCGCAACAGGTCCCGTGTCGCGTCCCATATCGCAAGAAGTACTACGCAGATGGGAAAGGTGCGCCCGAGAGGGTACTTACACAGTGAACCATGCAGCTGGTTTCAGCAGATGCACTAGCGAGATTCAAGATCAGATGGCACATCACATAACTTTCCTACAGACTCATCTCAGGAAGGGCAAGTCAGCCAAGGAGGTGTCTGAAGCACTTAAGGAGTTAAGGGATTTATGTGCTTTCCACCAGAATGTATCCGTCTCTCTTGGGACAGCTCTACAGCACCTGGCTGATAGCCTTTTTGTGCAGCTGGGGAACTTCATTCTGATGCGTCGGGACTCTTATTTAGATCATGTTCGTCCCGGTATGAAGATGGACACTTGGAATGAACTGAGGAATGCTGCTCTTTTTGGATATGGGTTATTTCCCGACGCGGCCTTGAATGTCGCGGAACCAGATATCAACAAGTTTGAGACACAACATGTGTCGGTCCAGTCTCGAGTTGGTCCCCAGCACCAACAGAAGACCAAGTATCGCTATAAACCGCATGAGAAGAAGGAGGCTAAGACCATGGTTCAGCCGTCATCTGCTCCTCAACAACCTTGGCGACAGTTTGGGTCACGAGGTCGTGGCCGTGGGCGTGGTTCTACTAACCACCGTTTTTCCAAGTATGCCCGGGGTGGCAAAAATTATAAATGACAATCATTGTACAAACCCACACAACCAAATAATTCCAAAACTAGTGGGTCAAAACATCAGCTCTCAAGACATTTCAAAGACTGTATACTCAAGAACTGCTATAATTCCTGTTCCTATTGTTGTCGGTCCCGGGCAGCCGCAAAAGAAAGGCCTAAGTCCCGATCTTTGTCAGACAGAAATAAAACATGTCAAAAGTGCTTCTTTTGTCTCTCCTTGTCGTTCTGTCCCTCATGTACCAAATGTCCACAGTGTTGCAGAAAATCCTCCTGTAGGATGCAGGTTGCACAGGTTTTGGGAAACGTGGCTCAGCCTGGGTTCAAATCCTCGGGTAGTCTCCATCTTGAAGGACGGTTACAACCTCCCTTTCAAGATGAGGCCCCCATTGACCAGGTGTCCTCTGATAATCAGCGGATACGCCAACCCTCGCAGAAACAAGTTTTTGAAGGAGGCGTTGCAGTCCCTGATTACAAAACAGGCCGTAGAAAAAGTAGTGGTTCGGGCTTCTCTGGCCTTTTACAACCGGCTGTTCATAGTTCCCAAACCAAACAACAAATGGCGTCCAATCTTGGATTTGAGCGAACTCAATCTTTTCCTCCACTCGGAATCCTTCAAAATGGAAACTCCAGAGACTATCCGGCTATCCCTTCAAAAAGGCGAATGGGTCACATCGCTGGATTTCAGCGATGCCTATTTCCACATTCCCATCAACCCAAGGTCGAGGAAGTATCTCCGGTTTCACCTGCACGGTCAAACCTTCCAGTTCAGGGCTCTGCCGTTCGGCCTAGCGACGGCTCCTTTGGAATTCACAAAGGTGGTGAAGGAGGTGAAATTGATGGCCCAGTCCAGGGGTATAAGGATCCACCAGTACCTAGACGACTGGTTGCTTCGAGCGCCCTGTCGGGAGGCTTGTGTGAACCAAACGCGGACCCTGATGGCTCTGTGTCAGCAGTTGGGATGGTTTAATTCAATCTGCAAAAGTCAGAACTTGTTCCCCAACAGGAGTTCAACTTTGTCGGTTATCATTTCGACCTCTCCAAGGGTCTAGTAAAGCCGACTCAGGAGAGGTGGCAAACCCTAACTCAAAAAATAAAGATGCTAATGAACAGAGGCCATTGTTCGGTCCGAGAGTTCATGTCTCTCATAGGTTTGTTGACAGCCACAGAGAAACAGGTGGTTTCGGGGCGCCTTCACATGAGACCGATTCAGTGGCACTTGAAGAATCACTGGCACGTGCCAGAGGTACTAGAGAAGGAGATTCCTCTTCCCAGATCTCTATACCCTCATCTGCAGTGGTGGCTGGACGAAAACAATGTGCTCAGCGGCCAACCTCTTCATCCTCTGCAACATGCTCTGCAGTTGTTTACCGACGCCTCAAACGAAGGTTGGGGCGCGCACTTAGGAGACCACACGGCAAAAGGAGTTTGGTCGGACTCAGAAAGCCAGTTGCACATAAACTTTCTCGAGCTAAAGGCGGTCCTTCTGGCCCTCAAGAAGTTCGAGCAACAGTGTTGGGGCCAGATCATTTTGATAGCCACGGACAACACAACGGTTGTCTCATACATCAACAAGGAGGGGGGTATGAGATCAGGCTCACTTTGTGCCCTCCTCTGGAGACTGCTTTCCTGGTGCAATCGCAGACAGATAGTTCTAAGGGCCAGGCACATTCCGGGAAGGCTGAATGTGATAGCAGACAAATTGTCCAGGAGCACTCGGGTTATTCAGACAGAATGGTCCCTCCTGCAGGAAGTCTTCGACCACTTATGTGCCAGGTGGCACACTCCTCGAGTGGATCTCTTTGCAACAAGGTACAATCACAAACTACCCAAGTTTGTGTCCCCAGTACCCGATCCACAGGAATGGAGAGTAGATGCTCTCAGCCTGAATTGGGAGAATATGGATGCCTACGCGTTCCCTCCTGTGTCTCTTTTGGGCAAGGTGGTGTCCAAGATCCTAGATCAGGGAGTTCACAGGTTGGTTCTGATTGCTCCAGGGTGGCCCAACATGCCTTGGTTCTGGGATCTAGTCAGCATGTCTGTTCAGATTCCTCTCTCCCTTCCAAACGTGGAGAACCTGCTGACCCAACCGTTCAATCAGTGTCCCCACAGAGATCTCCTAGGGCTCAACCTCCACGCCTGGCTCCTAGAGCCTCTAGCATACAGGCACAAGGATTCTCTGATGAAGTGGCAACGAGAATTGAGGCTCCTCAAAGACAATCAACCAGAGCCATCTATGAATCGAAGTGGTCCATATTTGTCAAATGGTGCGAGTCACACAAGGTGGACTTCGGGTCACCTTCTTTAAATCAGGTAGCGGAATTTCTCCTGTTCCTTTTCAAGGAGAAAAATCTTCAACCTAGCACCATAGATGGATACAGAACTGCTATAGCCGACAAAATTGGTTGTGACAAGGTTAATTTTGGTAAAGACGAAAACCTTACCCGCTTGCTAGACAGTTTCCATAGAGATAAACCCAAGGGTCTTTGAGGAGTCCCTAGCTGGAATCTGTCTCTGGTCTTGCATCAATTAACCCAGTCCCCCTTTGAACCCCTTCGAAAGGCGTCTCTGAAACATCTTACCTTCAAAACGGTGTTTCTCCTGGCTTTGGGCTCGGGCAAAAGAAGGAGTGAGATTCATGCCTGGGTACACAGGAACATTAGACATCAGGAAGATTGGGCTAATGTTTCTTTATTCCCTTCTCCTTGTTTCTTGTCCAAGAATCAGTTGGCTAAAGAAGGGCCTTCTTCAGTAGCTCGGGTAATTATTCCGGCATTGGCCCCTACGTTGGATAAGTCTCTCAAGGAGGATAGAACCTTATGTCTAGTTCGGGCTTTGCGTTATTACCTGGACAAGACCAAAGACCTCCGTTCCGGCAAACAGTTGGTCTTTGTGTCTTTCAAGAAGAACTTCAATAAGGACATCGCTCCTGCTACGATTTCTTCTTGGATTAAACAAACCATCTTGTTGTGCTATCAATTGTCCAATGAGGATGCACAACAATTGCATCAGGTCAGAGCCCATGATGTGCGGGCCTTCGCAGCTTCTAAGGCTTTTCAAGGAGGTGTGTCCTTGGACCAGATCCTCTCAGCCTGCCACTGGAAGTCGCACAATACCTTCACCCAATTTTATTTGAAGGATGTAGCATGGGCTGATGCTGACCTGTACCATTTAGGACCAGTGGTCGCAGCCCAGCACATACGCGAGTAACTGGTATCCTTGAAAGGATAACTTGTATATAGTGTAAAGCGTTTAGAAGGAGTAGTGGGTTGTTTTAGTTGGCTCCTTCTTTTTTAGTTATCTTGTTTTGAAACCCCAGCATGCAGTTCTCAAACGGAAGGGCTGGTGTGGGGTATGAGTTATTTCTAGTTTATCCTGTTCTGCTTCCTCCGGAATCCTTGGGACTGAACTCTTACCTCCTCTCTCCTATAGTCCTAGCCCAGGTGGCTCGGTAGACGGCAAAAAAGAGGGGGGGGAACCAACTATGGTGTAGGGTATGGGAAGGATCCCTAACCCTTGGGCCGGAGGCCCAGAGTTCTGACAAGAGTCCCTGTTGAGTTTAGCTGCCCTCCATCCAATGGGTAGTTATTCTGCATCTGTCCACTAGGTAAGATATATGTCCCTAGTGGACAGAGGGATTCCCACCCTGCCTTCCCCGCAGCAAACATTCCCAGGGGACTCAAACAGGGTGCAAACAAAAGGAGGAAGTACGCATGCGCGCGCACGCGCAGTGCACCGGCAGGGAGGCTATACAGCCACCTGGCGAGTAAACAGGACACTACCGGTCCGGGCCAGAGCCCAGCTCGAGGCGTTTTTCTCTAACGTTTGGCGGGACCGGCTGTGCGCCGGACAAATGCATCTGTCCACTAGGTAAGATATTAACTTATAAAAATTTAATTTACTTATTAAATTTTCCAATGTATAGACCTGACTTCTTTCACAATATAAGATGACTGAAAAAAAAACCACTTTCTCATAAACAGTTTTTCTTGTACAGCATTTTATGTATCTCCACCTGAGTGGAAATGAATGACTTGTCCTTTTCTTCTTCCTCCCCCCAACTCTGTATTTGCTTTTGTGTGATCTCTATCAAATTCATGGAAAGTCTTTTTATGCGGAAAGACCCCCCCCCCAACTCCCCTTTAGTGCACATAAAAAGCAAGTGAAAAAAAGAATGACCTCAGTGGGGGTAGGAAGGGTGGATGGAGGGAGAGAGTGTTTTTCTGTGGCATAGATGACAGATAGAGATATATATGTTGTATTGAATGTAGATAACCATTGAATGTATAGATTCAATGGGTTAGTTATTGAATGTGTACATTCAACGGCTTGGCCATTGAATCTACACATTCAACAGCAAGCAGCCATTGAATGTGTACATTCAATAGTTTAACTGTGGAATGTGTACATTCCACAACCATAGTCATTGAATGTGTATATGAACTTCAGAAATTGAAATAAATAACTGATATTGTGTGAAATGGAACTTATTATATAATAATTGTCATTTTCTTAATAAATCACATCTGTTGATATTAACTTAAAATAAACTTTTGCATTAGTTGATTTAAATAATCAGTGGTCAATTACATAGTTAAGCATTACAACAAAAACTGTTTTGTTTTCTAATAATGTTTATCTTAATCTGTTTTCTAATTATATTGTCCCACTGAACGTCTCTAACAATACAGGGATGCAACCATGGGGCTAATTACAATTAAATACCCAGGTCTCACACTTAATTAGATGAATTATTTGCTATCACATATTAGAATCATACACTGAAAGACCATAAAGTAACTACTCAGGCTTGAACAATTTTTCTTTCATCCTTTCATTGGGAGGCCAAATATTTCAATATTTGTGGATTAAAGTAAAGCTTATAATAGAGTTTTTTTAATGACTTTGACCAGAAAGGCTTAATGCATCATAAATAATCCAATAAAATATATGACATTTATGTAATTACATATATGTTTATTCATTTTAATGTTCTAGATTGATCCTTCTTTATGTCACTTCCTGAAATGTAACACTTTTATTCCTATTAATTTAATCACTTATTATTATGCTACAAATATATAAGTTAAAAACTAAATCTTTTCAATCAGTATCAGCTTTTCATGTTTAATCATTTATACATTCCATGGCTTGGGTCATTGAATGTACACATTCAATGATTTTAGTCGTTGAATGTACACATTCCACACCTCAGCCATTGAATGTATACATTCAAAGATTTGCCCATTGAATGTACACATTCAATAGTTTGTGCCATTGAATTTATACATTCAATGGTTATCCACATTCAATACAACATATATATATGTGTGTGTGTGAAACAAAAGTGGAACAAAAAAAAGGGGAATATTTATGCTGTTCTTTCGAATGTACATTGTTTTCTTTTACTTTCTTCCATTTCACTTAAACTTCTACATTTAATTAATTTTAAGTCAAGTGGGAAATGAATTTTTGAAACTTTAATGCATTCAAATTCCTGAAGTCATGCACTAAATCACTTATAACTTGAAAAGTATTGCGTTCACAGCATTTTGTTAAAATATGTTCTTAGGCTACTTTTTCCAGTTCTTAAGTTCTTAGTTCTTAAGCATCTTAGTCCACTGCATTCAATTAGTGTTTTATACTTAAGTCTGATACCAATGACATTTTGAACAGAAATGTCTGTGCTCAATGTACCCTTACACTTGAGACCTCTTCTCCGAGAACATTCCCAAAGAATGTAGGATATACAGAATCCGGGGGAAAATGCCTCCTGGACAAAATGCCTCACAGAAAAAAGGCCTCCTGGAAAAAATGCCTCCTGGATATTTTGTGACTAGGAAACAAAAGGCTCCTGAGAAAAAAAAAGTTATTTCAACTTGTAATCATGTCTCATATGAAACCTACAACGTATAATATCAAAAACATGTTAATTTCAAATATGTACAGTAAAAACCAGAACGTACAATATCACGAAGTACAGATTACAAATATCTTCTTGAAAGGGTATCCCTTCAGCTGTACTCCGGACCAGTTTAAAAGCAGGATTTATGGCTGTGAGGTTTCTTGATCAAATAGTTGTGGCCTTTATGGCTTACAATATGCATTCTTATCAAATTACAACATAGGTTATCCCCTCTGTAAGGAGCTGATCGCAGTTAGATGCACTAGGAGGGGCAGAAATGTAATTACAAGAAAAACACAACACCTGTCATAATGGAAACCAGGGATGAACAGCCAGCCAAAAGAGTGAGAAGCACCAGCAAAACCTTACAAGAGAAACTTACATACCTTTGTACAGCTAAGCAAAATGGGTAAAAGATTGTGAATTTTGGGCAAGCATTGGCGACTATAAGACTCAAGTCGAAAAATGAAGATGCCTCTGAAGTTGTAATGTGAACCTGTAGTGTTATGATACTTGAAAGAACTTTTTTTCTTAGGAGGTATTTTTCCTGGTCACAAAATATTCAAGAGGCATTCTTTCTAGGAGGTATATTTCCTAGGACACATATTTTCTAGGAGGCATTTTTTCCAGGAGGCATTTTTTCCGTGCATCGGACATACATTCTTTTAAGAAGTAAATTTCACACCTACAATTTCACTTGTGTGAAGCTGTGGTCGTTCTTTAATTTGTTAAATATAGTAACATACACAATGCAATAAACTTTACATTTTCTATTCCTTATCATGCATATCTTGACATCTTTTACAGATTACTTCGCACTTTTTCATCAGGGCCACTTCGTTTTTGTCAGCAAAAACATTTTTCTAGTTGTACATTGCATGTTAACAGCTCTTATACTCTGTATAGAGTACTCTTTTTGCATAAGTAAAATCATTATTTAATAAAATAACAGAAACAGACTCATTTTAGTTTTGTGAGTATATTTACAAACTGCTGAATCAGATATAAAACTGCTGTTATTAAATAATAATTCTTTTCCTTATCTAGTACTATGAATAATTCATTTCTGTATTTTGAACAATTACTTACAGCCCTAATAAATAATAATTATAGTTCATTGCATCTTAACAGTTGAAGTGTTGTGCTTGTAGCTTTAGTGAACCAAGGGATTCCAGTAATTGTCACTTTAGTCGTAAGTAATCTTCAATTTCTGTATTAATGGAAAGTTTAGCTGGTAACAAATTTATCTTGACTAATTTTCAAGATTTTCGTAAATTAATTTTAACAAATAATCAATTTTCTTAATGCTTGCGTGCCAGAGTAAAAAAATGCAAGTAAGAAAGAATATTTAATGCAAGAAAACAGGAAATATCCTTGACCTCCATTTGGGATTTGAAAGTCTGATAAGTACCATTCCACAAATGCAGGCAGCCCAGCCATAATCTGGATTTTGTAGATATATTCCAGACTGTGTGTGTCGAGAATGTCTATTTTTTGTTTGGAATTCTTACTATGATTGATGTAACAATTCATTGTCTTTTTTATTGCAGACATTCATCTCCTATACTTACTTAGAAGGTCATGTGCTCACTGCGTCTGTGGCATTCTCGGCCCTGTCTCTCTTCAATATCATGGCACGTGTCCTCTGGATCTTCCCAATCATTGTACGCTTCGATGCCAATGCAAAAGTCAGCACAAAACGTATCAGCAAGTTCCTGAATGCCCCAGAAATACAGAGAACATGGTTGCCTAGCTGTGATGATCAGGTATAGATACAGTTGTCATGGTTATCAAGTTCAAAGGTCAAAGTTTGGCTTTTTATGTGATAAAAATATATTTTTTAGCATTTTAAGAGTAGAGCAGGTTTAAATTTCCAGGTAAAAATGAAACTCAAATGAGAAAATGTCAAAGTTTTTGTCACTGGAGAAAAAGGGATACAAACTGGTGGGCTCACACTCGGGGGTCAAAATCTGTAGGTGGACAAAGGTCAGTGGGTTTCACATAGTCAATAAATGTACATTAATATTCTATCAGTGGGTGAATTTGTTCTCGGTGACCCATGGAAACGTGACTATCAAAATAGATCTATCCAATGCAAACTGATTTGTATTGATTGCAAAGTGATTTGTATTAAATGCAAACTGATTCATATAGGTATGTCTTTTTTATTATCCTCTACACAATGTAGTTGCCCTAAAACTATAACATACAGACTGTGCAATATATATTTGCAATGACAACAGCTGGAGTTCCGGAGATTCCTGTTTAGCTAAATGGGTTCAAAAGTCAGGCTTATGTTTATTTCTGTGTGTAATCCAGTAATCCAAAGGCACTGGGATGGACTCCCATCAGAGGCATAACGAGTTCCTAATTTACTTCTAATGAGTGAATTTTCACATTTATAACTGTAATAGGTGTACTGCTTTTTAATTGGTCAGGATCCACTGGATGGCCATGTTGAGTTTTCAAATGGACATCTGTCCAGTAAAGCAGAGAATGGCATATCAAAACCCTGCAAGTCCACAGATATCAGGTTTGTGAACTACTTATGACAGTTGTCTTGCTGAGATTTACCCTGAGTTGAATCAGTCTAGCACTTTAGAGTCTGTCATAATATGAATATTAAGCACTATAAAAGTACTGATTACATTTTTATTATTAGCATGATTGTATTAAAATTATTAAACTGGTTTAGGTTCCCTACATTAACCATGCTGCACGTATGGCAGAAATGTATTATTAAGTTTCTTTAAGAAGCTTTTTTTCACTCATATCCTATTTACAATAACAAAGTCATTTAAATATGTATCTTATATTTCATGGTTAATCTTCTTCAGTACCTATACTGTGTAGTTTAAATGCAGGTATTAGTGAGTCTTTATAGTAAACCTATAGTTTCTTCTAGTTTCTACGGACTTTAGAGAGAAAAATAAAAATAGAATTTGCGTTCATTTAATTAATTTGATGCTGTAATATCCTAAAGTACATTAGGTCTGATAACACTGGGGCTTCCGGGGATTCCCCTTTAGCTCAGCTGGTTACAGAGCTATTTCTGTGTGTAATCCTAAGGCAGTTGGATCCAGTCCCATCAGAGACAATAACTTCTCTTTACAAAATAATACCTATACTATTTTCAGAATTTTTTCTGAAGCCTTACAACTTTATGAAGTATGATAATTACCATCCATGTATATATGTTTATCCTAACAAAAGAAATGTTACAAACATCACATGTGTTAATACATTAGAAATAATTGGAACTTGTTCTGTCTGGTTTGATGTGACTAAATTGAATCACCATCTTCCTAGCAGGTGCTCCTTGAGAAAACAGTATTCTTCAACTTCTGGTAAAATATCATAAACTTTATATGGAAAACTGAATTGTTCTTAAAATTCCAATAAAGGATCTTCCCAATCAAATGCAACCATAAATTATATACTCGTTATCAGAAAGACCATTGTAAGGCGAATTTCAATGTAAGAAATTTGAATATCCCAACATCAGAAAATGCTTTGTACTTATAGTTATTAATGGAAATTAGGTACATATTAAGCTGATCCAAACAGATACTGGTGCTTCTAGTATGATAGAGTCTACTGCTGTTTCTTGGGGACATTTTCTTCTGTACAAATTGTAGTGAATCTTCTGACTCCACCGCTGCCCTCACTGTGAGTAATGGAAACTTTACTTGGGACCTGGAGGGCCAAAAGCCTTATCTCACCAATGTCAACTTCAGATCTGAGAAAGGTCAGTTTTTATGATATAATATACATGTAGGTGAAGTGTGTTGTGAATAGGTAATATACAGTTTTAGATCACATGCAGTATTTGACCAAAATAGTGATACATATAGACTGGGTAATATAATAATTTTTTCAAGTGGTGACTTTTACTATGAAAAGTTAGCATTGGATATTTGTAAATAAATTCTGAGGTTTTACAATTATGGAAAAACTACAGTACTCTGAAATATATAGTGTATTCCATAAGTAAGATATCATTACAGTGCTTCTGCTAGTTTTGTTTGTCTCATGTGGGGAAAATTGCTGGCTGGTAATTGTTGACTCATAAGTATTGGCATTTAGTATTGCTTTAAGCCTTTGCACCAATAAACTGTACACTTGTATATATTTACTCACACTTGGTAGTAACATGCGTGACATAGATTATACACGTGTCTTGCAATTGAGTTGTCAACATCCAGAATGACAACAAAATTTTTGACAAATTTGGCTGGTTCCATGACATTACCAAGAAGACTTACAGGGAATGATAACTTCAATGAATTTCTAATTTGATCATTGCCAATGAAAATAAATTCTGTTTTGTTAGGATTTGTGTTTGTTATTTCCCATCCACGCCTGGATGGCCTCAAGGCAATTTGCCAGTTCAGTGATTTTAGAATTAAAATTTCCTGAGTTAAGATCCAAGTAAATTTGTGTATCATCTGCATATAAATAATGGGTGACATTGAATTTAGATATGACTGTACTAAGAGGAGATGTGTGTAGGGTTGAACACAATTATTGTTAAGTAGAATTGAACTGGATTCACTTGAGCATTTAAGTCTAAGATATTTGTCTCAGCTAAAGCTTCTCTTACATCCCATTGTATGTGTATATGTTACAGGCAATCTGTGTAACCAGGCATTACGCGTAATGACTGAAAATGAGCTCTAGGCATTACACGTAATGCCTGAACATAGTTTTGTATCATGTTTGATGATTATTCCTGAATTATTTTGATGTTATATAGTTTTATCCTTGCTTGTGGTGTACATAGAGAATATATGTTATGTCCATTCATGAACAATGACTATAAAAATGGTATTATGATTACAAATACCTATTTTCAATTTTACTGAAACTGTTTATTACTATCCATACAAAGTATTCAGAAAACATAATAATACATACAAATACAAAATGATGTTAACAGAAATGTTTTGAAAAAGTGGCATAATTGACCAACACTTATTTTAGGTCCTCAGTCATTATAGTATACTGATTTTTGGCATGAGAACTTTCTTTTCAGCCTCCTGTTTCTTGAATAGCTTAGTTTTAAATTTTAATTTTCTCTTAAAAGCTTCACTGAATAATGTATTTTTATTTATTTATTTTAATGAACACTAGTAATCCGTCTTGTCAAGAAATGATATCAGTTATTTAAAGCTAAAATACTGCTCCCAAGTGAGATGTAACTCACTAAACTCCTTCTTCAAGTTCTTGCACTTTTGAAGTTTAGACTTGAAATATGTCATTGTCATATATCAAGGGGGGGGGGGGGGGGGGGGGGGCATTAGTGCAGAATACTTACTTAAGTCCAGCAAGCTCAGGCTGAGTGTTTGGATGCTAAAAGGGTGGGGAACCCTAATTGCAGTTAAGCTTGTTTCATCTAAGAGGGTTAACATAAAAGTTTTCAGTATTTGTCTCATATATTTAAAGAAGCCCCACATAACAAGTTCAGAAAGCATACTCTTTTGAAAACAGTAACAACAATTAGATGCCCTTCTGACAACTAAATGAAAGAGGTATGAAAAATATGACTATTAGTGATGACATTGCAATACTACTCATTCATTTATTCAATTAAGTAAAAAAAAGTATAAGAGATCTCGAAATGTAACTTAATTGATAGTTATACAGTTAAAACTACAATGTGTGAATTGCTTCTATCTGCAAGAAATAATGCATTAAATCAATAAAACTTAAAAAAAAAGTGGTGACACAGACTGCTTGAAATCTCAAATCAAAGTTTAAGTATTTGATATACTTAAAGAAGCCACACCCCATATAACAACATGAGAGGATGTACCAAGAACTAAAAAATGGAAAATGAGAATGAGTATGAAATGTATTATTATTGATGATTATGTAGTAAAACTGTTTATGTACTCACTTATGCAAAAATCCATGAGATATGTCAATATTATAAGTTTCATTAATTGTAATATAGTTAAAACTACATCTTGAATTGCTCATAGCAAGAAATAATCATATTCTATCAAAAAGATATTTAAAAAAAAAAATCATTACACAGATTGCCTAAAATCTCAAATACTTCTTTAGACAATCTGTGTAACACTGAACCTTATATTTCAGTCAAAATATAAACTGTTTAGGCATTTCGCAAAATGACTGAAATGTTCAGTCATTACGCGTAATGCCTGGTTATACAGATTGCCTGTAACATATACACACGTAAGTGTGCTACAAAGTACTAATATTGCTGTAAAATATGAGCAAAGCCTGGTAGTGGGGTAGCAGAGATTTGCACATGCAAACAAAGTGTATTCTCCCAACAACAGTGTCACTTCTTGAATATCAAAGAACAGTCTGTGACTAGCTGCAGGCCACACATTGGGTTAATATACATGCAAGGTACATGTGAGTGTATTAATTGGCATGAGCAATGTATTTATGGCCATACTTTGAGCATGCAGAGAATAATTTGCATGCAAATTTTCATTGGGGGGGTCTGTGTAACCTTGATATTCTGTTATAAAATCCCATATATAGCTATAGCGTCCATTGAAAATCATCCAGTTTTCTCTGTAACCAGGACGTGCGTGGACGTACGATGGGATATAAGAGAGGCTTAATTTTGGTCTCAAATTGTGATTCGCAAAAGAACTTAACCTGAAAGTAAGCTACAACTGTTGTTTCCACACAACCAATGCCTCAGTTTATATGAAGACAGTCTCTATTCTTCCTAATATTACACATTCCTGTTATTTGACATAGCTAACACAGAATTTTTTCTTTCTGTTTAATGAACCTTTGAGTATCAAAACCAGTTCTGCCTTAGCCAGTATGTTTGCATAATGAAGGTTTTACTCTAATATTATCACTTTCACCAGGAGGTTATGTTTTTGGTTGTTTTTTACCCCACAGCCCTTAAGGGCTGTCAGGTATTGTTTTCACCTTTGGTGTCCGGATGGGCGGGTGGGTGGGCGGCGGGAAAAAGTTTGTCCTGCCTGTATCTCAGAAACCGTAAGGTGTAGGAAGTTGATACTTGGTAGGGATATTGGTTAGGATGTGTAGGTGTGCAACGTCATGGTGTTACCTTGATTTGACCTTTGACCTTGCTGTAGTGACCTTGAGTTTGAAAATCTTGTCCGGGCCATATCTCAGAAACCGTAAGGTGTAGGAAGTTGATATTTGGTAGGGACATTGATTAGGGGGTGTAGGTGTGCAACGTCATAGTGTGACCTTGATTTGACCTTTGACCTTGCCGTAGTGACCTTCACCTATAATGCCTATGGTTGGGCTATGTTTCGGAAACCATAAGGTGCAGGAAGTTGATATTTGGTAGGGACATTGGTCGGGGGTTATAGGTGTGCAACTTCATGGTATGACCTGGATTTGACCTTTGATCTTGCATATCTGATGCTATTGTATCTCTCTACAGGGATATGTGATACTATTTTATCTCTCTTATATCTCTCATATCTTTTACTTGAATCTTGGTTGTTGCACCTTTGGGGGTCTTTTGATGTAGATTAAGCACTGTTAAAGTCATATAAGAATTCATTAAGGGTTTTACTTTTGCAACTTCCCATTGTAACAGATGGTATTGCATCAAGTGAGCCACAGGTTTTTCCCCAACTCCACATATAAGCATGTATTGCCACATCTGTATGTATGGGTAATATTCAAAACAATCAAACCCTAATTCGACCATACATAATTGTGATATTTTCATTGACAGCTATTCTCCAGTTAAGAAAATTTACAGCTTCATAACTTTTAGTGTACTGAATTGTCTTGTTTTAATACTTAATCTTTACATGCATTGCTCTGAAAGTATCCCAATCTGTGTACTGTTTCACTACTTCTATATCTTATGGTGTTGAAAAATATTTCCCCAGGCTGTGGGGTACGGGTATCTCTGATGCTATTTTTTTCTTATCTATCTGTTTGTTTGAATTTACAATAACAGGATCTTTCTCATTTTTTTTCATATCAGTAGGGCCTGGCTGGTGGAAAATGTTACTACATTTTGGGAAAGATCTGGATCATATTCTACAAACAAAACAATTCCAAATTGTCTGTAACAGCACCTTGTGGAGTTCTGCACTCTACAAGTGGTTTCTAGTTGTTGCTAATTTTGATCACGTTGTTTTGTTGATCACACACTTGTTAGTTTGTAGCTGATTCTACAGAGTATATTTACAGGTGAGCTTACAATGATTGTGGGAAGTGTTGGATCAGGTAAAACCAGTCTGTTGGCAGCCTTACTCGGAGAAATGTACAAGATATCGGGTGACATCACATGGAACAGGTTTAAAGCAGCTTTAACCTTTGAAGTTAATTGTTACCAATAAATATATAGTTATGATATTGGTATGTATACTTTCTTATTTTATGCGAGCACTGAATATATGTTCATGAAATGATGTTTTCATGTACAAGAAGGGGGGCGGGGGTGATTTTTGATATAATTTAATTTGTATTACAGCAGTCTCATTATGTCCATCCCAAGGTTGTAAATTTGTTATGGAGGAATATAGGTTCCATAGCTTGCTTGGTATAGCTTTTGGTTGCTATAGCTCTATAGGGGTGCAATTAATAACTAATTATCTATTTTGAGTAATTATAAATGCAGAAACGTATTTGCCTTGGAAACAATGTGAGATTGAGGGATTTAGACCAAAGTTTTGTCTGGATGGTGTACGCAGTGTCATCTGCCACTTCTTGCCAAAAATTGTTTTCCCATCAATTTTGGCAGCCATCTTATATTTCTGCATCAAAATGAAAAAAAAAAAAATTCATCTCAGAAATGGTTTGAGTTAGAGCGATTTGGACCAAATTATTGGTCCATAGGGTATACGCAGGGTCATCTGCCAGATTTTGCCAAAAAAGTTTTCCTTCCCAATTTTGATGGCCCATATAGAACGATTTGAAACAAAGTTATTGCCTACAGGGTATATAACATTGTAGAGTCTTCTGCCACTTTTTGTCGAGAATCGTCAAAGTTTTCCTTGCCAATTTTGGTGTCCATCTTGAATTTCTACGTAAAATGCAAAACTGTATTTATTTCAGAAACCATGCGAGATAGAATGATTTGAAACAAAGTTTTGGCCTGCAGGGTATATAACATTATAGAGTCTTCTGCCACTTTTTGCCAAGAATCAACAATTACTGTGTCAAAATGCAAAAAAGGCATTTATCTCAGAAACGGTACGAGTTAAGTGATTTTGACCAAATTACTTTACTTGAGGGTATATGCAGAGTAATCTGCCATTTTTGTCAAAATTTGGGCTCCTTGTAAGTTTGGTGGCCATCTTAAATCTCTGCATAAAATTTAAAAAAATGTGTTTATCTTGGAAATGGAGTGAGATAGAGCAATTTGGATCAAATTTTTGGAGCGAAGGGCATACCCAGAGTGATCTACCAGTTTTTGCCAAAAATTGTTATCCTTATTGTTATTTGTGGCGGCCATCACCCATTTGTCTTGAAAATGGTACAAGATAGAGCGATATGGTCCAAATTATTGGCCCAGAGGGTCTGTACAGTCACGTGCCAGTTGTAGTCGGATATTATTTTCCTGCCATTTTTGGTGGCCATCTTGAATTTCTACATAAACATAGCAAACACGCATTTATCTTGGGAACAGTATGAGATAGAGCGATTTTGGATCAAATTTTTTGAGCGGAGGTTACATGCACAGTCACCTGCCCATTTTTCATAAAATCGTTTTCCTGCCATTTTGGTTGCTAACTAGAGTTTCTGTATAAAAGACAAAATGCATTTTTCTTAAAAACGGTGCAAGATAGAGAAATTACAATCAATTTTTTGAACCACCGGGTATATGCAGTCATCTGCCACTTCTTACCAAAAATTAGGCTCCTGTCATTTTTGGCAGCCATCTTTAATATCTTAAAAATGTCCTTTGTGTTTTAATTATCTTTAAACACCATAACACATTTATCTCGGAAATGGTGCTAGATAAACGACTTTGGCAAAATGTTTGACCTGGCCATTGGAGGGATGCTCAAAGTCATCTGAACATTTTTCAGGAAAACGTTCTCCTGCCATTTCTTATGTAGAAAAACACATTCATCGTAACAGAACAAGATACTGTCATTTTGGCCAAATCACTATAATTGCTAATTGGGAACTTTGTTTTCATTGTGAAAAAGCAATTCCTCTTTCTTTTGCAAAGCAATACTCCGCTTGTTTTTCATATAATGAGGTTATTTAAAGTGTCCTATAAAGTGTAATGAACGAGATGTTTAAAAATATTTAGCCATTTTATTGAAACGCAAATAAATTCCAATGGGGTTTCTAAATGAGATACAAGTGATAGATTTTGCGAAGATCTATAAATATAAAAAGCCACCAAGCTGGTAATAATTTACAATAATGATTATCTAGTTTTGTGTGATATATTTTGCAGCTAAAAAAATGTAAAATGAGTTTTTATAGCGAAATACCCTTACCATTTCCTAACAGTAGCTATTTGTTGGAGCCATCCAACCCAATGGCCAACGCAGAGATGCGATTTTAAGGTTTACTAACAACCTTAACCAAGCCATTGGGTTACAGTAGTCCATCCTCCCGCCAAAGAGGTCACATGACTACATTGTTTACCTCATTATTTTTGTTGGCCATCATCAGTATGGACGTCTTTGGAAATTAGTAGAAGTTTGTCAAGGTTTTCTTTATTTTTTGAGATTTTACTGTTAATCTCTCTTCATATTTATATGTATATATGATACAGAACTAATTCATTTATTGAATCTTCGAGGTATGCATTATATTATGCACTTAAAGGACTTTTGGATGGCGACATCGAAAGTTCGATCGTCTTCAACCTCGAGGAAATAAATCAACATAAAGAAGGTCATTATGCAATAATGATGTTTTTATATAGCTTGCCAGTCGTTTGGTTCAGTTTGCTGGACGTTGGAAGCTATAATTTTGCAGCATACAATACATATATAGGAAGAATGTAGTCTTCAATAACAGAAGCGATCTGGACGACGCCATCTTGGATGAGAATGATAATTCGAGTGGCCGTTATTGCTGTTCACGTTGGGTTCTAATAGCCAGGCGTTGAAAGCAATTTTATCACAGTGTGCATCCCAGTCGAATAGATTGTCGATGCCACAGAAGAAGGAATCTCCCTTGGGGGCAGCCATTAAGTTACCATGGACACGGCACCGTGGAGGAGTTTTGAATGCAGGAAAAGACTACTTCTTCGGGAAAACTCTTCCGTCGAGGTCCATTCAAAACATTCAGTAAAGGAAATACCTGCATGACGTCATTCAAAGACAATCGAGTTTTCTATTCCTCCCAAAAGGTTTAGATTCGGGTTGTCAGATGGCGGGGAGTGTCCTTCATATCTACAAGTAAAAGCTTTTGATTCAAGGTTTTGGGACAAGAATTTGAATACACTCGGGTTTCTATTTGAATACACTCGGGTTTCTATACCTCTCAAAAGGTTTAGAATCGAGTTTTCAGGTGATGGGGATTGTGATTCTTCCCAAGAATACAAAGAACTTAGTCCTTATGTTTTCAGAGTGTTGCTGACTATTATTAAGTGGCTAGTTATTGATATATAACAGTCACAGGCAGTGTGAATGCTTCCTCGTTTTGTCACTTTTACCTACATCTTGGAATTTCCACATTCCTTGGGTGAACAGCCAGCATTGAATGTGGCTTTTATTTTGGGTTTCAAGGAGTTTGAAGCCTCTGGTGTTTTTATAGAGCAGTTATGCAGGAAGAAGTTTCTGCTTGGACTTTCTTACTTAATCACTTTCCTGGACAGCTCCTTAGTTGCAGGAGGTCTGCAGGAAGTTCACTTTCAGACACCTTAGGAACAAGTTCGCTTGCAGAAGACCATAGCAGAGACCAAGAGTGTATGGTCTCACTTTTTCAGTTCAGGTCTATTAAGGGGTCTAAGGGATCAGCATGTTATGTTAGACTTTTAATGCCTTGTACAGTGTGCAATGTGCATTTTCAGTCCACAGTCGATTAGTTTGTGTGCTAATCTTCTTGTTGCAGTTTTACCATGTCTAAGAACATGTGATTCAACAGGAGGGATGTAGCTTAGAATGTTTTTAGCAAATCTACAATGTATTTTTCACTTCTAATGAGGTTCTCTTGCTGGATATATTAGAGGTTCAGAGGATTGTCATCTAGTGTTTTCATAGAAATAAGGATGATTAGTAAGTCTAGAAGTGAGCATGGACTAATAAAGGGACACCAGGCCTCATACCAGATCTTTTTGTCCCTATCATGACTGTTACCCTGGAAATAGAGTTACAAGTGCCTCCTACTCCTCAGCTAGTTAAAAGGGGAGTGGATCTTACTTATACAGGCCCTATGGAAGCAGGGATGATAGCTGGCTTCCTATGGTTTCAAGGAACCTTTGCCCAGTTTTGGTACTATACAAGTCTTGGGAAAGGAGAATATTCAGCCAGACTTTCTAGAAGTGAGGTTGGCAGAAGTTTAGGGGAAAAAAAAAAACAACAAAAAAACGGGAGAAACAGCAGTTTTGATAAAAGCTGTTTATGAAATGATCGACAAAAGGGCGATATCACCAGTCACATCGCTGGAAGTTTACAGTTACAGTCTTTTTCTTGGGTTTAGTAAAGAAGAAATGTCAGTATACTTAAGGTCAGGTAAACAAGCTTTGCATGTACCTTACTCAATATGAACTGTTGCAGTATATTCACCATTCGTGTATAGAAGGCGACTGGTTGACGTCACTAGAATTTATGGTGTAGTACACATAATTCACCGATTCATCCAGCTAACAAGGTCTCTTCGCTTCATTGGAGGCTACAGATTCTACCAGTTCACTGCCTTACCCTTCAGTATTGCTACAGTTTTTTCTCGAGTTCACCAAGGTAGCAAAAGTGTTGAAGTTGATGGCTCTCGCAGAAGGCATCAGTATTCGCCAGTATATAGACGGTTGGCTAATGACAACAAATTCAAAACAGCAATGCCAGGGATACACCCACGGGGGTGCATCTTGTCGAGAGCCTGTGTTGGATCACAAATTTCTAAAATTAGATTTATTTCCAACTCCATTAATCGAACTCAAAGGAAATCTATTGTCTTCTTGTTGAATCCATGTTGTAAGCTCATGTCACTTTGGAAAGCATGGTTTCAATGGAGAAGATTATACCATTGGGTTATCTGCACATGAAGTCATTCCAATGGTATCTGGAAACACTGCTGATATCTTCAGTCTCTGGATATCCCATTTCTTGGATCTTTGGTTCAGGGATCATCTTCACTGGCGGACTAATAGTTCAATTTTGAAGGAGGACTCACCACTCCTTCAGGAGCACAGTTTTCTCTCCATTCACAGAAGCTTCCCTAATGAGTTGGGGTGCTTTCTGGAGTCATCCACAGCCATTGGTCTGTGGAATCAGGAAGAGTCAAGACTTCTCATAACATAACATTATACAGCTGGAAGCTATGTTGTTATCTTAAAATGATTCAGAAATCAGCTTCTGAGTTGAAATCAGTTGATTTTCACAGACAATTCTTTAGTGGTTGCCTATGTGAACAGCCAGGGAGGCTTCCACTCAGGGAATAGGTACCTTCATCTGTAGAATCATGATTCAGTCCAATGCCAGAATGATTCAGATTCAGGGAAGTACATCCCAGGGAATCTACATGTTCTGGCAGATTCCTTGTCTAGGAACATAAGTTATTTCAGACCAAAGGGGCTATGAATCGTCAGGTTTTCAGTCAAATTAGACATTGCTGCCATCAATCAGTGGTTGATGTGTTTGCAACAAGATGAATCACAAGCTTCCTATGTAGCTCTGCTGTCAGCCTCTGAAAACAGGTGCTTCAACATCTCTTGTGAAGGTCTGGACAGACATGTGTTTGCCCAGGGTCTTGGTCCTGCAGGTGTTGTAACATGTATATGTCTCATGTCTCAGACAGTCAGTCTTGGGGAAACAGATGCATTGAACATCTCTGGGGAGGGTCTGGTCAGTTATGTCCAGTGGCCCTCATCCCTCAGGTGATTCAACAGATGACCACCTACAGGTGCAGAATCATCATGATTGGGTGGCCAGGGATTTTTAGTTTTGGGATCTGATGAATTTGTCCACAAAACTTCTTCTAAGACTTCCCTTGTGGGTAAATCTGTTGACTCAACCATTCAGCAACAGACTTCACAACAGTCTAGTTTACTTGAATCTTCATGTTTGGCATCTGGAAGTCAGGCATGAATATTATGGAAGATTCCCAGAGGAAGTGGTGGAAAAATGAAGGAGCACTCCTCAAGGAGAATCTGAGAATCAATTGTTCTTTTTTGGGAAGTGGTGTGAAGAGAGCCAGGTACCATTCCACATGGAGCAAATTTCCTGAAATACTAGTTTAAGGAAACATCCTAATACCATCCATTATTGTGGGCTATAGAACAGCAATTGCGGATGGTTTGGGCCAAAAGGGTCAAGAAGTATCTAAAAGTTGAGATAAATAAGACATTAACAACTTTTAGTAAGAGACAAACCAATGTTTGGAATTTGTCATTGGTCCTACATGCTCTTATCAGACAACCTTTGATCTTGTGAGGAAGGCTTTCTTGAAGTTATTTTCTTTCAAGACAGTCTTTGGTCTTGGATTCAGGTAAAGTAGTGACAGTCATGTTTGGACCCTTCCCTTAGCTATAGGGAGAATGGGTCACAAGTAACTTTGGCCCATTGACTGCCTTTTTGGTCATGAATCAGTTTGGCTTCAGATGGGCCTACTGCAATCACTGCAACTGAGCCAGTGATCTGTGTCTCTGTGGATTGCAGAGTCATGGTAAAGGAGTGACATTAATGCTTGGACATATTTTTTCCTTTAGTTATAAGGAGAATTGGTCACAATTGCCAGATCCAGTTTGCTTTGGATGGGCCTACTGCAATTAAGCCTGTGGTCATGCCAGCTCTTAGCCTCTTTGGACAACAGTTTGACTCAATGTGGGTCTGTCTGTCCTGTTAGGGGTTGGTAATCAAAAGGTTTGAGATAGAACAACATCTTTTGTTTTTACTGCCATTAAGAAAGTTTCTTAATAAGACTTATCTTTTGGCATCTATTTTATCTTGATTGAGTCAAGATTGAGTCACGGAAACTATTGATGTATGTTTTTGATTGCATCTTTAGTTTTTATAGATGATTTCCTTACATGAGTTTCTTGATACATGTTATTGGAAATTGCATCGTATGTATACCAATTTCTGTCTGAAAAACCTCTGTTGTCATAGGGTCAGTTATGAAATTGGTTCCTACAGTTGCAGTTACAGTTTGTTACTTTATAAGTATGTGTTTCATACTTATATTGGTACATTTGCAGTTTTGTGGCTGGTATGTCTGCAATGCTGGATGTATTTGTAGTTAGATATCAATGTTGCCTAAATCTGACTTGGGAAGGATTTGGCATTATGCTGATGACACTTACAGGTTGGTTTGACCTTGTTTTGGGGTCGGATGTTACAATGTAGATGGGCTATCTATTTATGACATCCTTTTGCAATACCAACATTGTCAGCAGTTGTGAGAACTACAGCTACATACTGCCATTTTTTGGAGTTGTATGTTGTGAATGTTTGGAAGTTATATGTTCATTAATGCATGTAATTCCATTATGAAGTTCTCATGATGTCTAGTTGTAGGTTAGGTAGTGGTTTTCTTTAAAAGAATTCCCTCCATCCTACAAGGCTGAATTCAGCTACTGTTAGGAAATGGTAAGGGTATTTCGCTATAAAATTGAAAAATTTAATAGTAATTTAAATTTTTATTAGAAATACTTACCATTTCCTAACACTCAAATTTCCCTCCCGCCTCCCCGCAAGTCATTCTTTTACTTGCAACAAAAATAATGAGGTAAACAATGTAGTCATGTGACCTCTTTGGCGGGAGGATGGACTACTGTAACCCAATGGCTTGGTTAAGGTTGTTAGTAAACCTTAAAATCGCATCTCTGCGTTGGCCATTGGGTTGGATGGCTCCAACAAATAGCTACTGTTAGGAAATGGTAAGTATTTCTAATAAAAATTTAAATTACTATTAAATTTTTCAAGTTTATAGGGCTCTTTCACTATTGTGATCCTCTCCCTGATAGGAATACAACCCTGCAGTTTCGCTGTTTGGGAGGTCGATCTTTTCAATATGAACAATAGTAAACCCAATGCAAACTACAATCCAAACAATCTTGTATGGAAATCCTGACATTTCCTGATGGATTTCTGATGACAGCACTTGGGAGTCCATCACTAACAGTTTGCACAATTTCAAACTGTTAGAAATTATCGCAAACCTCTCCCGATCCTTATCAGATCTTAAGCCTGTCTTTCCACTTGTAAACCTGTCTTAACGGTTGCAAAGCAATCATATTCATTGTACAGTGATTGTAAACCTATCTTTTGTATGTTAAGTCAATCTTTAAGGTTTGTAAACCAATAGGATGAATTGGGAAACTATTGTAAACCTATCGGAAGACTTTTTGAAGCAATGGCAATATCAATCATGTGTCATATATTTTGTGTAACTAACTCCAGCTATTTATTTTCAAATGTATGACACAAATTGCAGAATTCCACTTGTAATTCAGATTTTTTAATGGGTTTTCCCTGTATTTCACAGTGGAATGGCCGTGGCGTATGCAGCCCAGAGACCGTGGCTTATCAATGCTTCTCTGAAGGACAACATTCTGTTTGGAAGACCCTATGACGCAAACAGGTAGGTCATACCTGGCTTAATATTCAAGAACATTTATATTTTTAGAATAAAAGTATTTCAGAAGTTTTCTCAGATAAAAATGCATGTTTAAAATAGTCAATTCAGTTCACAACACAATCTCTTAGATTAAAAATGTTTCTTAATTTGTTGAGATATATTTATTTCCTGTCAGTGTGTGCGCTGAGACAGGGCATCATTGATTGCCTAATTTGATGTTTGACCTTGTTTTAGCTGTAGTGAGATGCTTGAGATGTGTGTTCTGAAGCAGGACGCAAGTGAACATCTATTTATCACCCTTTAACCTTGTTTCATGAGTGGTGAATACCTGTAAATACCTACCCTCACATAAGAGATTGCTAATGCATATAGTTTTTGACATTTAATCTTGTTTTAGGTACAATGAGATTCTGGATGTGTGTGCCCTGAAGCAGGACATCGCGATGTTACCAGCTGGGGATGAGACAGAGATTGGAGAGAAAGGCATCAACCTGAGTGGTGGACAGAAAGCCAGAGTGAGTTTGGCCAGAGCTATGTACTCCAATGCTCAGGTGTTGATTCTGGTAAGTAACAAGAATTTAATTTACCTTTGTTAACAGTTTTGTTCACAGAAAAACAGTAGAAAAGAATCAAAAGCTTATGTGTCTTGTGAAAAACTGGTTGCAGGAAATGTGTATATGTGACCTTTTTTAAATGGCTGATGTTTCAGTTAAAAGCTATGGCGCTCCAGTTTGGACATTGGTATTTTTATTTTAGTGTTCCTAAGTTAAGAGAATGAGAAAATCTGGTGACAACAACCTTTTTTTCTCACGGTCACAAGTTCACATCTGAATTATTATGTGGAGATCCCCACTTGGTTTTTAATGATCACTTAGACCTTGTGCAAGGTCCTTCCTGAGTGCATTATGATTCTCTGAGAGCATTTCCCTCCAGTGTGAGTGTAAAATCCAGACTGTTATAAAATGCACTCATTCATTGTCTCAAAAAATAAACTCCCCAAATTAAAGACTTGTGAGCGAGTCTAAGGATCACTAGATTATCCATTTATCACCATTTGATCTTGTGCTCATACATCATGTCGTGATCTTGATTAAATAATTTGTGAGCAATCACTCAAGGCAATCTATAACCTGTGTGTTGTAATGCTTTCAGGACGACCCATTCTCTGCACTGGACATGCACGTGGGGAGCCACATCTTTGAGCACGGCATTGTAAAGCTGTTGCTAGGCAACAAGAGAACAGTTGTCTTGGTCACCCATCATCTCCAGTACATGCCACATGCAAAGATGGTTAGTGAAGTTTTTACAGGTTTATATTTTTATTGCGTAAAATACCCTTACCTTATCCTCACTAGTGCTTACATGTTGGCGGGAGCAAACAAGTACGACCAAACGAGAATATTTTAAAAATAAATATTCTTGTCGGTACCAGTATGTATGCGCATGACCGCGCATGCGCGTGCACTGGAAGAATCCCGTTAAGCCTCACTTTTATTTTGGTCGTAAGGGAGTAAACATCGTTTGACACGATCTTCGTTAGCGAAGAGTTTCAACATGGCTGGCAAGAAAGGAGATGTTTTGAAAAGAATTCACGCTTTCATTAGAATTGGAAGGTTTTATTTCTTTTCTTTTGTGATTTCTCAGCCATCGTCGTCAGGAAGTCTCAGTGAATCTACGGCTTTTACAGACCTTTTTACTTAGTTGGTGGTAGGGTTCTGTTAGCCATTTTTAAAGAAGATTTTCCTCGACATTGAGAAAGAATTCATCTTCTGACCCTCTCCAGCTTATACTAGCACGTCTAGAAGCTATGCAGGGTCCATCAACTACCTTATTAATGAACAGAAGAACATCATTTTAAGTCTTCTGCTTCATTGTTTTGATACAGAAGAAAGACGACAGAAACTGCAATTCTTCATGAACTACCTCTTCACAGATCTCCAGTAGAGTAACCAGAATACGATCTTCATCTCACGTAAGGGTAGTACCTCTGCCTCCTCTAGGGAGGTAAATATGGCAGAGGCAACCCCGGTAACAGACACTGCAATTTTACAAGATCTTCCTCTTCAGAGTACTACCACAGATCTCTTCCTTGAGGCAGAAGAGGGGAATAGGATCTTCATCTCACAAAAGACTAATTAAGCGTCCCTTGAAAAGGGGACGCTTATTGGTTTCACCCCTGGTTTTCAGTCAGCCGCCGCCGCCGCCGCCGCCACCGCCGCCGCCACCGCATTATCGTCTCCCTTGAATATCTCCCTTGTTATTAGGCCTATCCAAATGATATGTGGCAGTGTTCTTCTATAGGCGTGAGGAAATTTTTTGACAGGCATAAATTTAACCTTTGACCTTTATCAAGGTCACATTATCAAAAATTCAAAAAAAAATTTACTTCCTTTTCACTAGATTTCCTCAGAAAGTACTGGGTGTGGGTCAACCAAATCCAACCGAATCTAGGCGCCAGTCGATATTGGGATCAATCGGGCCATAATTGACCGATTGACGGGTGATTGATTATAAGTTCATAAAAATTTTGCTAAGATTAAGCCTTGAACTCGCTTATTATTGATCGTAGAGGTTTGGGATGGCATACCAACATATAGGAAATCATGTGCTGGGAATCTTCTGGTGTGGTCAGATTTGACCTTGGGCCCCTCGTTCAAGGTCAAGCAAGGATAGGCAAAGTTTAAAGTGCTTATAACTCGCTTATTATTGGTCCTAGAGGTTTGGGATGGTATACCAACATATAGGAAACCATGGGCTGGGAATCTTTTGGTGTGGTCAGATTTGACCTTGGACGTCTCCTTCCAAGGTCAAACGGGGATAGCCAAACTGGAAAGTGCTTATAACTCGCTTATTATTAGTCCTAGAGGTTTGGGATGGTATACCAACATATAGGAAATCATGTGCTGGGAATCTTCTAGTGTGGTCGCATTTGACCTTGGGCCCCCCCTTTAAGGTCAAACGAGCATAGCCAAACTTAAAAGTGCTTATAACTCGCTTATTGGGATGGTATACCAACATATAGGAAATCATGTGCTGGGAATCTTCTGGTGTGGTCAGATTTGACCTTGGGCCTCTCCTTCAAGGTCAAACGAGGATAGCCAAACAAAAATGTTTATAACTCGCTTATTATTGGTCCTAGAGGTTTGGGATGGTATACCAACATATAGGAAATCATGGCCTGGGAATCTTTTGGTATGGTTAGATTTTACCTTGGGCCTCTCCTTCAAGGTCAAACGAGGATAGCCAAACTGAAAAGTGCTTATAACTTGCTTATTATTAGTCCTAGAGGTTTGGGACGGTATACCAACATATAGGAAGTCATGGCCTGGGAATCTTTTGGTGTAGTCGGATTTAACCTTGGGCCTCTCCTTCAAGGTCAAACGAGGATAGCCAAACTGAAAAGTGCTTATAACTTGCTTATTATTAGTCCTAGAGCTTTGGGATGGTAAACTGACATGTAGGAAATCATGGGCTAGGAATCTTCTGGTGTGGTCGGATTTGACCTTGACCTTTGGCCCCTCCTTCAAGGTACAATGAGCATAGCCAAACTTAAAAGTGCTTATAACTCGCGTATTATTGGTCCTAGAGGTTTGGGATGGTATACCAACATATAGAAAATCATGGGCTGGGAACCATCTGGTGTGGTCGAATTTGACCTTGGGCCCCTCCTTCAAGGTCAAATGAGGATAGGCAAACTTAAAAGTGCTTATAACTCGCTTATTATTGGTCCTAGAGGTTTGGGATGGTATACCAACATATAGGAAATCATGTGCAGGGAATCTTCTGGTGTGGTCAGATTTGACCTTGGGCCTCTCCTTCAAGGTCAAACGAGGATAGGCAAAGTTTAAAGTGCCTATAACTCGCTTATTATTGGCCCTAGAGGTTTTGGATGGCATACCAACATATAGGAAATCATGGGCTGGTAATCTTTTGGTGTGGTTAGATTTGACCTTGGGCCTCTCCTTCAAGGTCAAATGAGGATAGCCAAACTGAAAAGTGCTTATAACTTGCTTATTATTAGTCCTATCGGTTTGGGATGGTATACCAACATGTAGGAAATCATGGCCTGGGAATCTTTTGGTGTGGTCGGATTTAACCTTGGGCCTCTCCTTCAAGGTCAAAAGAGGATAGCCAAACATAAAAATGCTTATAACTCGCTTATTATTGGTCCTAGAGCTTTGGGATGGTAAACTGACATGTAGGAAATCATGTGCCAGGAATCTTCTGGTGTGGTCTGATTTGACCTTGGGCCCCTCCTTCAAGGTCAAACGAGCATAGCCAAACATAAAAACTTAAAAGTGCTTATAACTTGCTTATTATTGGTCCTACAGGTTTGTGATGGTATACCAACCTATAGGAAATCATGGGCTGGGAACCTTCTGGTGTGGTCGGATTTGACCTTGGCCCTCTCCTTCAAGGTCAAATGAGGAAATCCAAACATAAAAATGCTTATAACTCGCTTATTATTGGTCCTAGAGCTTTGGGATGGTATACCAACATATAGCAAATCATGTGCTGGGAATCTTCTGGTGTGGTCGGATTTGACCTTGGGCCTCTCCTTCAAGGTCAAACGAGGATAGCCAAACAAAAATGTTTATAACTCGCTTATTATTGGTCCTAGAGGTTTGGGATGGTATACCAACATATAGGAAATCATGGCCTGGGAATCTTTTGGTATGGTTAGATTTTACCTTGGGCCTCTCCTTCAAGGTCAAACGAGGATAGCCAAACTGAAAAGTGCTTATAACTTGCTTATTATTAGTCCTAGAGGTTTGGGACGGTATACCAACATATAGGAAGTCATGGCCTGGGAATCTTTTGGTGTGGTCGGATTTAACCTTGGGCCTCTCCTTCAAGGTCAAACGAGGATAGCCAAACTGAAAAGTGCTTATAACTTGCTTATTATTAGTCCTAGAGCTTTGGGATGGTAAACTGACATGTAGGAAATCATGGGCTAGGAATCTTCTGGTGTGGTCGGAAATGACCTTGACCTTTGGCCCCTCCTTCAAGGTACAATGAGCATAGCCAAACTTAAAAGTGCTTATAACTCGCTTATTATTGGTCCTAGAGGTTTGGGATGGTATACCAACATATAGAAAATCATGGGCTGGGAACCATCTGGTGTGGTCGAATTTGACCTTGGGCCCCTCCTTCAAGGTCAAATGAGGATAGGCAAACTTAAAAGTGCTTATAACTCGCTTATTATTGGTCCTAGAGGTTTGGGATGGTATA
This sequence comes from Sabellastarte sp. h YS-2021, assembly GCA_964017235.1. Classification (NCBI taxonomy): domain Eukaryota; kingdom Metazoa; phylum Annelida; class Polychaeta; order Sabellida; family Sabellidae; genus Sabellastarte; species Sabellastarte sp. h YS-2021. The sequence continues at coordinate 17,625,225 of OZ024933.1, forward strand.
CCAACATATAGGAAATCATGTGCAGGGAATCTTCTGGTGTGGTCAGATTTGACCTTGGGCCTCTCCTTCAAGGTCAAACGAGGATAGGCAAAGTTTAAAGTGCCTATAACTCGCTTATTATTGGCCCTAGAGGTTTTGGATGGCATACCAACATATAGGAAATCATGGGCTGGTAATCTTTTGGTGTGGTTAGATTTGACCTTGGGCCTCTCCTTCAAGGTCAAACGAGGATAGCCAAACTGAAAAGTGCTTATAACTTGCTTATTATTAGTCCTATCGGTTTGGGATGGTATACCAACATGTAGGAAATCATGGCCTGGGAATCTTTTGGTGTGGTCGGATTTAACCTTGGGCCTCTCCTTCAAGGTCAAAAGAGGATAGCCAAACATAAAAATGCTTATAACTCGCTTATTATTGGTCCTAGAGCTTTGGGATGGTAAACTGACATGTAGGAAATCATGTGCCAGGAATCTTCTGGTGTGGTCTGATTTGACCTTGGGCCCCTCCTTCAAGGACAAACGAGCATAGCCAAACATAAAAACTTAAAAGTGCTTATAACTTGCTTATTATTGGTCCTACAGGTTTGTGATGGTATACCAACCTATAGGAAATCATGGGCTGGGAACCTTCTGGTGTGGTCGGATTTGACCTTGGCCCTCTCCTTCAAGGTCAAATGAGGATAGCCAAACATAAAAATGCTTATAACTCGCTTATTATTGGTCCTAGAGCTTTGGGATGGTATACCAACCTATAGGAAATCATGGGCTGGGAACCTTCTGGTGTGGTCAGATTTGACCTTGGCCCTCTCCTTCAAGGTCAAATGAGGATAGCCAAACATAAAAGTGCTGATAACTCGCTTATTATTGGTCCTAGAGGTATGGGACGGTAAAGCAACATGCAGGAAATCATGGGCTGGTAATATTTTAGTGTGGTCGTATTTGACCTTGGGCCTCTCCTTCAAGGTCAAATGAGGATAGGCAAACTTAGAAGTGCTTATAACTCGCTTATTATTGGTCCTAGAGGTATGGGACGGTAAAGCAACATGCAGGAAATCATGGGCTGGTAATATTTTAGTGTGGTCGTATTTGACCTTGGGACCCTCCTTCAAGGTCAAATGAGGATAGGCAAACTTAAAAGTGCTTATAACTTGCTTATGAGTCGCTTATTATTGGTCCTACAAGTTTTGGATATTAAACCAACCTATAGGAGTTCATGGTTTGCAATTTTTTTTCATTTGTGATTTTGAAATGTTTTGCAGTTGGCCTTCATATCTGTGACAAGTGTATTTACTTTGCAACCTCTTGCTTTTGACTAAAGTTACATATATTTTTTCCTGTAGAGTACAACAACTCTATATATTACTTTGTTCTCTTTCTTTTATATTTGTAAAAAGGAATTTATAATCTTTCCCCTTCATTAATCCAACAAACAGAAACTTCACTCAGTTTACCATATTTTGAAGTGAATTACCACTGAATTATGTTCTAATGATATATATTAGGATAGTAAGTTGTTACAGTTGTAAATGTCTGATGTACTGCATATATTCAAAAAGTATACAGATCCATGCCACCTTAATAGTACATTCAACCTTTTCTTTACACTCACTCAGAGCCTTGCTTAAGGCTCAAGTACCCTAGTAATTAAGAGAAAAGATACAGAAAACATGGTCATTTTGCATAATGTACTCTTACAATTAACATGTACTGGATTTTACACATGATATGTCTGCTCAGTTTATATCTCAAAACATGCATGAGTGCTTTATGAATACCAAATATCTGTGTACAAGTATGAAAACATATGGTACAAATTTGAGCCTTAAGCAAGGCTAACTCACTGAATGAGAATTTGGAGAAAAGACACTGTTGTATACTTCAAGGATGAAAACAATCATGTAGCCTTGTTCAGGTGCACAGAATGTTTCTGTTGAAATCACCATTTTTATCACCTTTTTAATATCACATCACTTTGTGGCATTGTCTGATGGAATATTGGTGATCGATGTGCCCAAGATGGGCATCATATTTAACAAGTCCCTATAATAATATACATTGCATCATACTCATTTTATTTCCTGTAGTATGTCACAGAACATTGTAGAAATAATATCGTGTGCTACTGACATCTACATATAACATAGCTTTCAGATAATTTGTTTTTTTATACACCGGACACATATTTTTGTTAAGGAAAACAATGACCTACAATATTATAATTGTTTCATTTTTAAAGCTGTAGAACTGTTTTTGAAATAAGTAAGGTTAATTGCTGGTGGTTTATATTTTACAGTAACCTTGACCAAACATCCTAACCTGTAATGACAAATTTTAAAGTGGTTATAACTCACGTATTATTGGTCCTAAGGTTTGCAATATGAAACCAACCTAAGGGAAACCATAAGCTGGACTTGGGTCCTGTTTCGAGGTATATAGTTATAAATAGAGACTTTGGGAAAGACTAAGATAGTTGTAAAATACAGATGTTAAAAACACAACAAATGTATCAGTTTATGGGAATGATCTCCTCTTGAACTCTAAGATCCTTTTATAAAGGTAAACAGCAATAAAACCACACACATTGTACAGAACTATGTATAAACATGGTCTCGGGTGTTTTACTATTATGGAGGAATACATAGATAGATAGATCTTTATTCAGCATTACAATGTAATAATACAACAATTTAAAATAAATGCTGAAAGTAAATGTCAGAAGTTCAAATGAACTTATAACTAGACATCCCTAAATTTGGAGAGAACTGACAACGTAAAGTTAAGAACATACAATAAATACTAAACAGAAATGCCTGAAGTTCAAATGAACTTATTAGTAAATATTACTTAACTTGGACATAACTGACAACAGAAAGTCAAGAAAGAAATACAGCAGATAAAATAGATTTCGATTTATGACACAAAGAAGCTATTTAGCAATGAATATGCTAATTTGAACTGTTTGTCTGTTAATTAAATTTTAACATACTTGACAAAGTACTTAATGGTAAAAATATAGATTAAGATACACACAGATTTAGTACACAGATCCGTAACTTCCATTTGTCATACCATAATTTGTTGGATAGGCAATGGTTTTTTATATTTAGTGAGGAATTCTTCTTTTAATCTCTTTTTGAAGCTTATTATAGATGGCAACAATCTTACATGTGATGGAATTTGATTGTACAGTTTAACCCCTATAATACTAGGACATCTACTTTTCTGGAAAGTTTTGGCGATATTTTGATAAATGTTTCCACAGTTCCTTGTATTATAGTTATGAACATGCTTGACATATCTATATCGTTCCATTAGTTTAGGTGGTATCAAATTCCTATCAGCTTTGAAAATATGAGTACATGTTTTGAATTTTATTATATCCCGTAACTTTAAACATTTGAATGCATTGTATGTGTTGCTTGTTGAATCTCTGTATCTTAAGGAGCCAATCAGGCACATTCCTGACAGAGGAATCTAGGCGCCAGTCGATATTGGGATCAATCGGGCCATAATTGAGCGATTGACGGGCGATTGATTATAAGTTCATGAAAAATTTACTACGATTAAGCCTTGAACTCGCTTATTATTGGTCCTAGAGGTTTGGGATGGTGTACCAACATATAGGAAATCATGTGCTGGAAATCTTCTGGTGTGGTCAGATTTGACCTGGGGCCCCTCGTTAAAGATCAAAAGAGGATAGGCAAAGTTTTAAGTGCTTATAACTCGCTTATTATTGGTCCTAGAGGTTTGGAATGGTATACCAGCATATAGGAAATCATGTGCTGGGAATCATCTGGTGTGGTCAGATTTGACCTTTGGGCCCCTCGTTTAAGGTCAAACGAAGATAGCCAAACATAAATGTGCTTATAACTCGCTTATTATTGGTCCTAGAGCTTTGGGATGGTAAACCAACATATAGGAAACCATGGACAGGGAATCTCTTGGTGTGGTCAGATTTGACCTTGGGCTTCCTCTTCAAGGTCAAACGAGTATAGGCAAACATAAAAGTGCTTATAACTCGCTTATTATTGGTCCTAGAGGTTTGTGATGGTATACTAACATATAGAAAATCATGGGCTGGGAATCTTTTGGTGTTGTCAGATTTGACCTTGGGCCTCTTCTTCAAGGTGAAACAAGGATAGCCAAACATAAAAGTGCTTATAAGTGGCTTATTATTGGTCCTAGAGCTTTGGGATGGTAAACCAACCTGTAGGAAATCATGTGCTGGGAATCTTCTGGTGTGGTCAGATTTGACCTTTGGGCCTCTCCTTCAAGGTCAAATGAGCATAACGAAACTTTAAAGTGCTTATAACTCGCTTATGATTGGTCCTAGAGGTTTGGGATGGTAAACCAACATGTAGAAATTAAGGGCTGGTAATCTTTTGCTGTGGTCGAATTTGACCTTGGCCCTCTCCTTCAAGGTCAAATGAGCATAGCCAAACTTAAAAGTGCTTATAACTCACTTATTATTGGTCCTACAGGTTTAGGATGGTAAACCAACATGTAGGAAATCATGTGCTGGGAATCTTCTGGTGTGGTCAGATTTGATCTTAGGCCTCTCCTTCAAGGTCCAACGAGGATAGGAACTTTAAAGTGCTTATAACTCATTTATTATTGGTCCTAGAGGTTTGGGATGGTATACCTACATATAGGAAATGATGGGCTTGAAATCTTTTGATGTGGTCAGATTTGACCTTGGGCCTCTCCTTCAAGGTCAAACAAGCATAGCCAAACTTTAAAGTGCTTCTTCTTCTTTGCAGCTGAAAACACACAGTCAGCTGATACAGAACCCGTTCATAGGCACTGAGTGTTTTTTTCGTTTTAAGGTCACTCTTGTGATCCTAACATGGTCCTTTTCACGAACATTTCTCTTCACCAATAACATTTACCTCTTCACATTAGTCCTTTAGCATTTTATATAAAGCTTAAAAGCTGTAGGGACGCTTTGTTTTTGTGTACAAAAACTTTTGTCTAGTTTCTCTGTCTTTTCTAGTGAGGTAAATATGGCAGAGGCAACCTTGTAACAGAAGAAGGGTTCAGGAATGAAGGTTCTTCTCATCAGATGGTTTCACAACTACAACTTACAGGAAGTTCAGCTGCAAACAAATGGCAGGGCTTCCTCTGGTAGAGTAAACTTGGCAGAGAATGCACTTGGTCAAGAGACATTTCCTTCAAACTGATCATAATGGAAGCAAATTAAATTTCATTGGTCACTATTTACAACAACTGAAGAAGACGATCATGCTGTTAATGAAGGTTTTCTGTTAGCTAGGAACTAGATTGTCACTACAAAACTGGCATTTTTAGTCCTCTCACACTTCAGACAAGTTATACACGGCTGGGAGAGCTTTATGGTGACGATTTGAACAGGAAACAAGCAACAACTCTGTCTTTGCGGAGGTAAAATCGACAGAAATTGTTTGAGATCAAGAAGAACTACTTAAGTTATACCTTCTCATCCATGCATTTGGATATGGGAAAGGCTTACATTCTTCACTTTTCTACCTTATGCAAGGTCTATTGGGATTTCTCATTAAAGAACACTCCAACAGTTTTCACATACACAGAAATACTGCAACGTTTTATTTGGTTCCAGGGGACCAACTCTTCAATAAGATGTTGATTTACTGCTCACCTACATTCAGATCTAATTTCTTTCTTCTCAGTTATTGGGAAGTTTTAGAAATTTAAGAAGAAGTATCAATGGCAAGGATTTGCACCATGACCCTGTTTAGTACCACATATACACTAATATGTTACAAGTTATTTGCTGGTAAAACAGACAGGAATTCAGGGAACGCATCACAATCCATCAGATAAAGAAATGATGGATGAAGGTTGTTTTACTGCAACATCTAATTTAAAAACAAATGTCATCTCGAAGTTGGCCACATTATGAAGTTCTACAATTCACTTAACAATGAAACTACCTTATCGAATTGTCGAGAATTCCCACAATTCATAGCGGTTATATATTTTGACAGGAAACAACAATTAAATGGATGAAGTGTGCATCAAATGCTTCTATATGTTCGGTAATCTCAGTAAAATGCGTGCAAACCTACAGTTTTACAGTATATTGGTGATCTGTGAGGCTAGTGTATACATCAGCCATCACACGGCTCTGAGGATGCAAATTCCAAGGTAATCGGTACTCCATTTGCAAAGGTGGATAGGTAGTCGCGTTACATCTATCTGACGCGTTCTTCCTCAATCCCAGGTACATCTAAGTGTTATGCTTCATTGTTTGTTTGCTGGTGAAAGAATGCACCCTGTCATAGGTCATTCTTTTCAGCTTCACATCCCACACTTCGGTACAACAACGGATCCATTCGAATTTGGCCGTGTAGCACCACATTCATCAGTAGTGAGCACTGGTTATATGCTGTTGCCAACATCACTTATTTCCTTGTAGAAATCGAAGCAATTAGTGGCCTGTGTACAGTGGGTGATAAGCTTATGGAGTTAGAATTCATCCCAATGAAACACTTCCACTTCTTTGGTGACAAAATCAACTCTGGCAAGGGTGAAGTGTCCCTATAGAAAGAAGTCTGGTATTTGAGAAGTTTAGGGATACTTTGTACTTTGGGTGATAAGCTTCATGTCAGATCTTATCCCAACACAGCACTTACTAATTCATCCATGGCAAGGGTGAAGTGTCCTCATAGAAGGGAAGTGGGTTATTTGAGCAGCTTATGGATGGTGTACATACAAGTTTATTAGCCATTCCCATAATTCTCATGTCGTTTATAGGAATCTATAACTTAGAACATTCAGTTCTAATGGACATTTTTCACATAGATGTTGCTTGGACATTCCATTGGAATATTCACAATCTCGTCACTTTCAGACATGTTCTTAGTTTACAGAACTTGGAACTATAGAGGGTCAAAAAACACATTTGGGAGACCCGTTTGCTGTCATATGGTCAGCCACAGAAACCAGGGCTGTCAGAGGATACTGAGGGCTGCATTTCGGATGTTAAGGGTTTTCAAATTCACCTTCAAAACAAGATGGTTTTACTTCAGATAACGACATAGCACGGTGTTGTTTATCTTACCCTTTCATTAGATATGTATCGGACATCTAATGGTCTTTTGTAAGTCCATAACAAATTGTGAGGGCTCACTACATTTAGGGCTGTCATGATGGGATATCAACATCCTTACACACAGGGATAAGTCATTCAAACAGAATGTCCTTCATCCCATGGTTTTCATATGGTTTGCCATATTTGGCACACTGTTATGTTACATAGCTTTGTAACAAAGATGAAGGACAAGCTATCTGTGTTCATTTTACCAGTCTATTGCCCTAATGCAATGCAATACAATGGCAGTGGAGGTATTGAGTATCTTATTCGAGGCACTGTTTGGTTATGCCTACTGTTAAGTATTTCTCTTTTCAAAGTGGTACAAAAGATGAGAATTATACTTATTACATAATAGCAGGAATCCCAGGGTGACCAGGGATGTGTTGGTCTGGGACCTGATGGACTTATTCCCCAAGCCTATTGGCCTGCAGCATGGAGAAATCTCCTTAAGCATCTATCAGCTAGAGATTCACCAAAGCCTGCCTATCTCAGTTCAAAAAAAAAAAAAAAAAAAAAGAAATGACGTCTACAGAGCAAGGTAGTTCTTTTGAATCTGATGGAAGGAGATTCAGTTGGACTTCCAATAGCCTTCTCTCTTCTGAATGGGAGGTTTTGGAACCATTGATTCACCAGTAGAATCTGGTTTCTACCACACTTGCAGGATACAGGGATGCTATTGCAAACCATTTGGGTTCACTATTGAAATCATTCACAGTTATGAACTCAATAGATTGATAAATGGGTTGTTCTTTGGTTTCACTATTGAAATATTTCATAGGTATGGATTCAATAGACTGATTCATGTTTTTTCAGTTGGGTTCAATGTTGAAATACTTCATAGTTTTGAATTCAATAGACTGATTGATTGGTTTCATTTGAGTTAATTTTTGAAATCATTCACAGTTATGATCTAAATGGATTGATAGTGGGTGTTCTTAGGATAGACTAATGAAGGATGGTGCTATACCTTTTACATTCTTTGGTCTTGTCTTGATTTTTAGTCTTGACAAAGTCTGTTTATACAGTCTGAATCAGAATTTGAACATTCTGACAGTCAAATCAGTTTCTCATGATCTGGGTCTCTGATAGATAGAGAGGTGATGTGAGAGGTGTTGTTTGGACTTTCAAATTATTGAAACACAGAGCTGGAAGGAGTCACAATTTCTCCTTCATCAGTACTGCTTTCACTCAAGATAGGGCCTTTTGCCCCTTATAGCTCTAAGATTATATCTTGACATATTGCAAATCTTAGGGGAATATGTGCTATTCACCATTCATGATGGCTTTTCAAAGGTAAACAAGGAGTATCCATGTCACAGGCAGACAGTTCTGCTAGCTGATCAAGTATCTGACCTTGGAATTTAGAATGTTCCTAGGGTTAAGGTTCAAATGCTCCTTATATGGCTGTATTCACATTACACAGTTTTATACTTTAACTTATGACTGGGAAGTAAAATGAAGATCAGTCTATTCTTTGGAACTACAGTATCGACATGTGGTTCCTTCATAGTTTGTGTATTGTATTATACATTACAGTAAGTATATGTATATATATACAATTCCAATGGCCAGATGACACTTTTAGTGGTAATTGAAGACAGACCCATGGGAAATACCCCAATCATGGGACATTCATTTCATTCAGAGATCTTGGGAAAGCATCTGATCTGGTGGAAAGACCCAAGGAATGTGTTAATAGGAGGTCTTCTCCATATAGAGGAGCACAGTTTCCTGTTATTTACCAATACCCGTTTCAATGGTTGGTGAACACATTGGTATTTAGTGTTATAAAATTCCAAAGGTGTGGAATTTTTCAATGCCTATTCTGAACAGTTCCAGTTTACTTAATAACAGAATATAACTACATAGGTCATTTTGTTATTTTGCTAAGTATGCCAATCATACTCTTGTACTTATCACCACAAGTGTGTTTGAGATTAGTACATTGGAACTGAAAGATGCATGCAGGGCCAAGGCACCTTTGGGAAGGTTGCCAGGTAGTGCTTACATATATAACTACTAAATGTTATTTTGTTAAGTTGCTTTTACTGCATAATATAGTCTGGTACTCTCAAGTTTTCTTGAGATGTGTACTTTGTCTTTTCATTTGGTTATACCTGCTTTTGGTGGCAAAAATATTAAAAATCCCACCCCCTGTATGGTTGTAATCAAGCACTAGTGAGGATAAGGTAAGGGTATTTTACGCAATAAAATGTAAAAATTTTATTGTAATTTAACTTTTTATAAGTTAAATACTTACCTTATCCTCACTAGATTCGGATTCCCACCCAACCAACCCCACATTTTTAAGATTTTTGGGTTTACAATTTATTATATTGGCTCCCAAAATTAAAGTGAGGCTTAACGGGGTTCTTCCGGTGCACGCGCATGCGCGGTCATGCGTATACATACTGGTACCGACAAGAATATTTATTTTTAAAATATTCTCGTTTGGTCGTACTTGTTTGCTCCCGCCAACACGTAAGCACTAGTGAGGATAAGGTAAGTATTTAACTTATAAAAAGTTAAATTACAATAAAATTTTTACAATTCCTTTGAGTCCCTTGTTTCAAATACAAAGTCCACAAATCCCCCCCCCCTCAAAAAAAAAAACAAAAAACAAAAAAAAAAACAAAAACCATTAAGTCTTTCATTCACTCAGTAATATCTTTTGGGAAGCATCTTAAGACACTGGAACTCAAGTTTTCTGACCAAGTATTTTGAATTCTTTCACACTCAAAACCTCTGATGACTGACTTACATCCCTTGACTAGCTCGTCTTCTCCATTTCTTTGTTAGTGCACTGAGTTCCCCCATTGTGTGGAAGATATTTCATCTGCAAAAGTGTTTGATGTATCTTTGATATGTCAGTCTAATTAACCTGTGAACTGGTAAAGCTTAGTTTATTTAGTAAATGATATTAATGAGATTGAACCTTTGCTTGACAGGGCCGTACTGGGCAAAACATGTATCCAGTCATACTTTTGTAATTCATTAAAATCTGAATATGAATGAGAAAATAATTTAACATAGGAAGGAAAACAGAAAAAATTATTGATTTTTTAAATATTAATTGCAATTCCAATAACATTATAAAATCGCAAAACATAGAAACGGGTCAATGGCCTGTTGGTCCTACAAACTATAAATGATGCTTCAAGATCCACTTAGCATAATTTATGTTCATGATATGTACAGATATACAGGCTAGACAATGGGGAAATCACACACAGGGGGACTTTGGCAGACATCAAATCAAACCATCCAGAGCTGTTTGAAACCTGGCAGGCATTGGATAAAAGAGTCAGGTTAGTGGTCAGTGTGTATTAACTGTAAATAAATTGCAACCTCTGTTATACAATCTTGTATTATCCATGCATTTGATTTTGTGAATTAAACTTCTTTTCCCTGTTGATGAACAGCATAAACCTGACAGGAACTGGATAAATGGTCACAGTACAACAGTTACTGCAGATACAAATGTACTGTAGCTGTCTTTTTATTGCGTAAAATAGCCTTACCTTATCCTCACAAGTGCTTGTTTGGTTTTGTGGAGCAAAAACGTATCGACCGACAAGAAATTTTTAAGGAATATTCTTGTCACAAGAGGTGACCCCTTTGTCTGCGCATGTCCGCGCTTGCGCAGTAGTCGTTGTCGACAGAAGATTGTCGAGAGCTCTTCATTATATTTTTGGTCGATATGGGAGCAACACGTATTTTTCCTTATTATCGTCCATTCACGGATGAAAATCTATGAAGTTTTGAAGCGTGCAAGCGTGCACCTACCTGTAGTTGTCCATTATTCGACTGGTACTACCACTATTCTGCCTCCCTTGTCCTGAAAAGGGTCAGAATAAGATGTGCAAGAAGATGTTGCTGTAAAGTCTTCAGTGGAAGACGGTGTATATCTTCGGCTGTACTCGCCCATTATTCGACTGGAACTACCTCCGTGTCGAGGAAGGGATGCAGAAGATTTTGCTGTAAAGTTCTCAGTGGAAGTTGCTTTATTGTCCCTTAATTGATGGCATAACATGAGTATTAGCTTATGCTCGAAAACAAAGAAGAAAGAATGCAGTTGTCTTTGCAACGGAGGTCGTAGATTCTTTACTGTGGGTGGAGCGCCACTCTGGTACAGTAACAGGTCTCCCTCCACAAGAACGACTACAGAAGCGTGTCCACTTATCCTTGCAGTTATTATTTTGCTTCCCAGCAGGTACAGTGAACTTCCTGCTTCTCAGACATGAAAATAGGGACAAATTATCTTCCTTTGCTGTAGATTTAGATGAAGATCCAACAGACATCTTTGGGGCAGTATGTGCACTGCTTGTCTTTTCAGCCCTGTTGAAGAATTGAACCTTCCTATGACCATGCAGGACAGGGGCTATGTCCAGTAATTATTTGTCCTACTAACTACAAAATATCATCGTACCACTCTTCCTAGTTCACCAGGAGAGATGGATACAGAAGAACGTGGCTACATATATATGCAAATCACAATGGAAGCTGTTTTTGCAGTGTTACTGGCAGGTATGGGAGGTTTTATTGCCATCCCAGAGTTGTGCGAATCTTCAGTTTGGATTGACGAATTATTCCCAATCAAATTCACCAATGCCCGTACTACCCACAATGCAAAGCGATGACGTCAGACAGGAAAACATGGCTACAGTAAATACCGCTTAAAGACTGCTGGAAAATGCTTCAAAAGAAAGCAATTTATCCACTCAAGAATTGCAGAACTCCAGGTTTCTATGGCAGTTTATTTCTTGTATAGAAACTCGGCTAATGACGACCTCTGATAGATCTCAGTGTCCTGAATTGATTTCTAACTACGACTTCAACGGTCACTGTCCACGAGTGAAGTTCGTTTACTATGTCAATAAAACCTGCTTGTCCCTTCATTTAAACTGGAGACAGCAGAAATTATTAGAAATTCGGTTACAAAAGATGCGTTCTTCTATGTACCGACTCACCAAGATTTTCAACATCTACTTCAGTTTAATGTACACGGTCAAACCAATCAGTTCAAAGCAATATGAAATTCGGGTTAGCGACCCCTCTACAGTATCATGCGAGTAGTAAAGAAGCAAAACTCTTTCTTCAGTCTCACGGAATAGGAGTTCACCATATACCTAGAACACTGGTTGTTTAGTGTGTTTAGACACCAGTATTGGGTTCAAACCAAAGAACTCATCCAATTATGCATCAACTGGGCTTCGTGATATCGATTTCCTAGGTTACCACTGCATTTTGGTACCAGGAAATTTCTTTCACCATATACCTAGACTACTGGTTGTTTAGTGTACGTAAAAGACACCAGTATTGGGTTCAAACCAAAGAACTCATCCAATTATTCATCAACTGGGCTTCGTGATATCGATTTCCTAGGTTACCACTTCATTTTGGTACCAGGAAGTTTCTTTCTACCTCGAAAAAATTAAATACCTGAGAATCTATTCAAGACATGGCGATCTCATCACAGTTAACCCAAAGGTTGCTTATATCCCAGGTAGGGATACTAGCATCTTTGGAAAAGACTATACCAATGGGTCAGTTATGTATGTGTGCCTTTCAGTGGTATCTAGAAAAAACTGGCAATATCTCCAGTCACTAGTTGTGAGAATTCCTGTTTCAAATCCTTCTGAAAAAGCATATTCAGTGGTGGAAAATGCCAAAAAATGGGAAATAGGATGTCTTTTCTATACACAGGTGCACAATTACCTTATTTTCGTAGATGCATTAAACCAGGGTTGATGATCCCATCTATAAGCATCACAGTTAGTGGCTTTGGACAGTTAAAAATGTATATATTACATTTCAATGTCATACAAATGAAGGCAGTGTGTTCAGCCCTTAAAAGCCTTCAAGACAAATTCTTACACAAAAGAATTCTGATAGCATCAGACAACACCACTGTGTTCGGTTATCTGAACAAACAAAAGTGGGGGGGGGGGGCACATGTATCTCCTAGTTTGGCGCAACTTACCCTACTGCAATCCTTGAAATATACTCATAACAGACAGACATATTCTTGGTTGCTTAAAGGTCATAGCCAACATCATCTCCAGAAGGGATAAAGGTTTGGCGCAGCTTGGCCTACTGCAATCCTTGAAATATACTCATAACAAACAGACATATTCTTGGTTGCTTAAAGGTCATACCCAACATCATCTCCAGAAGGGATAAAGGTTTGGCGCATGCTGGCCTACTGCAATCCTTGAAATATACTCATAAGAGACAGAAATATTCTGGGGTTGCTTAAATGTCATACTCAATGATCTCTACAGAAGGGACAAAAGTAATCTGTACAGAATGGTTCTTACTCCCTTTATGGTTCAAGTTTGGCACAAATCAACAATAGGTGTTTCATGCAGGTATGCTGCATCTTGGCCTACTGCAATCCTTGAAATATTCTCATATGAGCCAGATATATTCAGGGTTGCCTAGATGTCATGACAGCCTCTCCACAAAGAACGAAATAATACAGACAGGATAGTCTCTTAATCTTTAAATATTCTATTTGATTTACATAGTTTGTCAAATACCAATGGTACAGATGTTTGCCACCAATATGAGTCACAAACTTCCATTCTATGTTGCCAGTCCCGGATGCAAATGCTCTGAACATAGATGCATTAAACATCTTGTTGGAGGTCCTGGACTGCTAGGCCTTTTGTCCTATACCACTTATTCCAAAAAGTCATTTAACAAGTGAACACCAGGTGCAAAATGATTGTAGTGGCCCCTTGGTGGCCCATGATGCATTGGTTTTGGGGTCTGGTGAGTCATTCAACCAAACCTCCATTACAGCTACTTCACTGGTCTCAGAAACAGCCATTCAGTCAGAAATACCATCTGAATCTGTTGCATTGGCACCTTCATGCTTGGCACCTTAACACCACTCAGAATCTCTTATATCATTCTCTGAGCGAGGGGTAGAGAGATTTAGGGCATCTCAAGGACCCTCATCTTGGAATGTATGAGTCATGAGGGGCCTTTTTGAGCTCTGGTACCCGCAGAATAAGGTGGCGATCTCAGAGCCTACTGTCTCAAATATACCAGATTTTTTGATCCATTTACTTGCAAAAATCTGACACCTGTCACTATTGTTGGCTTGGCAGCAGCCATAGCTGATCATTTACATTTTTTGTGCAGGAGTTGAGCAAAAGCCTGGATCTTTATAGACCTATTGCAAGTGTTTATAGAGAGAAGCCCACTGCTAACAGAGGTGTAGCATCAAGGAATTTGCTCTTTGCTTCTGTTGGTTTTCATAAAAGGCTCCTTATTAACCTTTAAAGGAGGTCAGTTAAAAAAAAAAAAAAGTTTGACTTGCAAGACTGTTGCAATGGCATTGGAAGTGTATTCTGGGACTTTGGCTCCTTCAGACACAAGCCTCATAGGAAGGAGGTTACAGTTTCTCCCTCCTACCTACCTTTTCAGCAAGGACCTATTAGCCTCAATTGGTCTAGATTGGCTCCGGTGGTCACTTCAGCTCTAGATCATTCCTAAACTCAAATTGCCTGGACACATGATTCGTTGTCCTCCTACAGCACTTACATCCTTCTTGGACAGGACTACTGCTTGGAGAAAAGGGAAAGTCTCCTCCTGCCTTTTAGCAAGAATCAGTTGGCTTCTGATGCCCCAGATGGCTCAAACCAGTGGTCATTCCAGCTCACAAACTTTTCTTGAGCTGACGTTGACTGATGTTGTGACACTCTGCCCTCTTACAGTACTTAGTTACCATCAAGACAGTACAAGTACTTCAAGGAGTTGAAGCATCTCTTGCTCATATCTTTTAAGGAAGGCTTGATGGAGATATCTTGAGTTCTGCTATCTCTTCCTGGATCAATCTGGATGTATGATTAGATTGCCAGTCCTTTAATTCTGATTCTCAGAATCCTTACATTGAGACACCTATTACATCCATGGCTGCCTCTTTAGTTTTCAAGAGTGGGGTCTTACCTGAGCAGATATCAGACTCTTGTTATTGGAAGACCCACAATTCTTTACTACATTCCACTCGGAGATGTAGCTTGGCAATCCCATGACCAGTCCATGAATAAATTGGGTCTTGTGGATTCACCTCAGCATGTAGTCAATTTTTTGTGTATTTATACATGTTATTTATATGACTCGCATATTTTGTTCTCTCCAGTTATAGAAGTGTTGTGTCACTGACATATGTCTTTCTTAACTTACATATGGCCCCATATCTGTAGTTTATGCAGTTCAGTTTGCCTGCTTGCAGATATTCTCATTGTCAGATGATGACATCTTGTTTGGGGAGTCATGCAGACATCTCCAGCCAATACTGGGTGTTGGTTAATACTGCTATATGATTTGTTGTAAAATTTTCTACAACAGCAACAGCAGCAACAATGACGACCACATCATGGATCTCTTGTTGAGGTTAGCAAATTACTTATCTGTGTTGAAGAAGTAACATATAACCTAAGATGTGGCTTATGGAAGCTTATCTTATCCTCTTATCAGTGCTTCATTTGGTGACCCCTTGTCTGACAATCATCTAACAGTGTGGCCAAAACAAATACCCTCCACCTGTTATGGTTGTATTCAAGCACTTGTGAGGATAAGGTAAGGCTATTTTACGCAATAAAATGTAACAAATTTTATTGTAATTTAACTTTTTACAAGTTAAATACTTACCTTATCCTCACAAGGATAAACCCACCCTACCTCCCCGCATAATTTGTTTTCTGGGGACCAAAAATACAGTGAAGAGCTCTCGACAATCTTCTGTCGACAACGACTACTGCGCAAGTGCGGACATGCGCAGACAAAGGGGTCACCTCTTGTGACAAGAATATTCCTTAAAAAATTCTTGTCGGTCGATACGTTTTTGCTCCACAAAACCAAACAAGCACTTGTGAGGATAAGGTAAGTATTTAACTTGTAAAAAGTTAAATTACCATAAAATTTGTTACAATTTAAGTACAAAATTGAGAGAAGATTACTCAAAGAGTTCTTCTTGTTAGATATCAGCAGTTTTGCAGTTTTTCTTATAAAACATACAAGGGGAAATTTTTTTGCTCTGGAACACATTTTCAATTAGATTTTACTGTTAGCATATTGATATATTTATAGGTATTATCTATAAAAATAAGCAAACCCAATTCGGTCTGGCTGCTAATGTATTGCATATTATCTGTGTGACAATGACACGCTGTAAATTAGTGACAGTTGTTTTTGTGTGACTGTGTATCTCTACCGTATACATTTGTATCCAGTTTGTGTAAAGTTATGGCATCAAGTAGTAACTGATAAAAGATACTAGGCATTCACTAGCTACTCTAAGTGTTTAAAAGTGGGTTTAAAAAGTACATGTTTTATGCTTTTGTTTGGTTGTTGTAAGAATGAGCCAAAACTGCTTTGCATTGTGAAAAACTGGTCCTTTTGATTTATTTACTTATTTATTTATTTGGGGTTTTACGTCGCTACCAACTACCAACTTTTCCACTTGAGGTAGAGCCGTGAACCGAACCCCGGCCTCAGAGGTGGGAGGGGAAAGTGTTACCCCTTTGCCACCGTGGTCCCTGGTCCTTTTGAAACTTCAACATTTTACACATTTATATGGCTGGCATTTCAGCTAAACATCAAACTAAAGGATAAATTTGGCCAAATATCTCACAAAAGTCACACATTTGAAGGCATAAAAGTATTATAATTTTTAAAGTATGTTAAGGTGCAATTTCTTTTTTTTTTAAATTCTTTCAAACCAGTGACAAACACATTACAGGATTTTTTGAGTCAAGGTCACTAAAAACTAGTTTTAATAAAACAAAGAGCCTTCACCTAATGTACATTTCCATGTAAACTATCGCTAGTACCATTTGTTGTACATCGATATTCATGCAGACTAAATGTGTGAGTGATTTTTCTAAGCTGCACAAAGAGTAAGTTAGTAAGCCATTGAGTTACCTTAGATTCTTATTTTTTCATTCACAGGACGGAGTCAGAAATTTCAGTTCCCAGTCCTGATATCGGATCCTCAATAAGGGATCAAGACACTGCATTCCTGAGAAAACAGCTTCAGGTAGGTTTACAATATGTGTGATGCAAAATGGTGGCATGGCATGAAAAGAAGAATGTCTACATGAGCATTTATGAATTAGAAATGGTGGTATCATATTGTTGATTTCTTCATTTGCTGAGTGAAAGTTGAAACTTAGGGTTTTACATCCTGTTCACAGACAGGTTCATGTTGACACATTCACATAGCATTTGCCTCTTGTGTGAGTCGAACCCACACAGAGGGGAAAGCCAGTGATAAGATGCCAAACATGCTAATTGCTAGGCCAGTGAGGACCTTACTGAACGAAAAACTTGCTTGAGACAAATAATTTTTAAGCACAAACTCTCCGAAGCTAATATATATAGAGATTAATTGTTTGTTCCCCGCTTTAGCTTAGGCGGAAAGGGGTAAATCTTGTTTGTCTTTCTGTCTCGTTGTCAGTCAGTCTGTCTGTCCATCACAAAAACCTGTCCCATAACTTTCAAACCCCTTCATAGATGTTCACCAAATTTGGTTGAAAGGTGAATCCAAAAGAGATCAACAATTCCTTAAATTTTCGGCAACCATTTTTACCACTCAGCCCTTAAGGGCTGTCGGGGTATTATTTTACCCATGCTGTCTGGATGGGTGGGCGGCGGGAAAAAGTTTTTCTGGGCTGTATGTCAGAGACCGTAAGGTGTGGGAAGTTGATACTTGGTAGGGACATTGGTTGGGGGTGTAGGTGTGCAACATCATGGTGTGACCTTCATTTGACCTTTGACCTTGCCATAGTGACCTTGACCTATAAAATCTTGTCGGGGCTATATCTCAGAGACCGAAAAGGTGTAGGAAGTTGACACTTGGTATGGACATTTGTTGGGAGTTGTAGGTGTGCAACGTCATGGTGTAATCTTGATTTGACTTTTGACCTTGCCGTAGTGACTTTGAGTTTGAAAATCTTCTCTGGGCTATATCTTGGAGAATGTAAGGTGTAGAAAGTTGATACTTGGTAAAGACATTGGTTGGGGATGCATGTGTGCAACATCATGGTGTGACTTGACCTTGTCATATTGATCATGAGTTTTAATATCTTGTCCGGGCTCTTGAATTCTGTAAGGTGCAGAAGGTTGACACTTCTTAGGAACATTGGTTAGGGAGTGTTGGCCTGCATCATGGTGTGACCTTCAGCTTCTTGTGTTCACCTGCCGTATTTGAGATATGTTTCTCTTATGACAACGATATATCGATTGCTGCAACTGATTATTATAATGTACTTTGATGTAATTGTGCTATTTTCATTGACATCTGTTGTCCAGAAATAAAGTTTCAGTATCATAATTTTTAGTGTACTCATTAATGCTGTCATCTTGCTATTGAATTGTCTTGTTTTAATACTTCATCTTTACATACATTTCAATGAGCCATGGTGGCAGACACCCGACCTCAAGTGGGAAAGCTGATAATTGCTTGCCGTTGGTCGGCAGTTTACAGTTATTACTGTACAAAACCTTGACCAACTGTATGTACTGGTTTCCTCTGCCCATAAAAATACCCGTCTTGATATGAGCTATACAATGTGTTGAATCCAAATAAATAAATAAATACATACATTTTTTTTCTCTTAGACGCTATTTTCTCTACTTAAACATTATTTGGACCTTTATATAACTGACACTGCGCTGAAAGTATCCCAATATTTGTACTTTTTCATTACTTCTACATCTCATGGTGTTGAAAACTATTTCCCCAGGCTGTGGGGTATGGGCATCTGTGATGCTATTTTTGTTTGACTATTTGGGTTTTCAGACTTTGTTTGTTTTCACAGACTGAACCCTTTGACAGATTTTTACAAAGTGTGGGGTAAAATGTGTACCCATTCACTTTTTGGCATGATCCAATAAAACTGTTGCCATGCTAGCCATTTTGTTTAACTCTTTCGCCGCGAGTTTCACGTAGTAAAATGCGTATAAAATGCGGCAGTCGCCTTTCGTCGACATTTCTATGAAGCGCGAAAGTCGACAATAATCGCCGTGACGTATAAAATTGTTTTCTGTGATAATGACGTGGTGAATACGTCATTTCTTTGTGTAAATAGACTGTAAATAAGCTGTAAATATTTCGTTTGCATCACATAATTACTTAAAATGCCTAAAAGACATTATTCTGCAAAAGAAACAATGAATTAGTACTATTTTCTCATTTGGCAATGAACCTATACATGCTTACGTAAATTATTCCTTATTTCCAGCAGAGAGCCTGTCAATCAACAAATACTCAAATTCTATTGGATAGCCGTCGGCCAATCAAAAAACAAAGAAAATATAATACTTTCATTGGTCAAGGACTCAACCAATGAAAAAATTCCTGTTTTCTCATTCGCTACTACGAAAAACAAAGCCGCGTTGAACAGATCAAAACTTACGTTAGCGTCGCGCTTGTTATATATGTCGACGGAAGTCGCCAATCGCGCCGAAAGAGTTAAATGTATAGATTTTTTTTGTCTGTCCACTGAGTGTCCATTAAAAACCCTCTACCTGGCCCATGACTTCAAACCGCTTCACAAATGATCAGGATATTTGGTGGAAAGGTGTATCTGAAGAGGTGTACAATTGTCTAGGTTTTGGACGAGATCAAATGAAAACATGTTGCCATGATTTGGGGATTCTTTGCTGTGGACTGTGACCCCTAAAGAGATCTATTCCTTAGGGGCATGGTCTGTGTTTTGGGCCTGATCCAGTAAAAATGGTTACCATGCCAACCATTTCTGTTCCAGTATTTAGGTTCTTGGACTGTTTGTTGCCACAGGCCAGGCCCTTTGACAGTTTTTAAGCCAACAGACTTAACCATTTGTCAGATTCGCATCATATTTGGTGAAAAATGTGGAACCCTAAAGAGATCTATGCCTCATAAAGTTTTGGGCTTGATCAAGTTAAAAACTGTGTAACATGGCAATCATTTATGTTTGAATATTTACCTTTTCACACTTGGTTTGTTGCCACTGACAATACTCTACAAAGATTATAATAATTGAAGGTTCTACTTAATTTCCAGTAATATTTTGATGAAAAAAATGTAACATAAAACCAATTTCATTCCAAAGTTGGTGACCTGACATCTCTGAATTAGCTTGTTGACCTCATTTTTAAAAGCTTTCATTAAACATTTCCTTTACATTCAATTGAAATAAACAGCCATTGTAAATTGCATTCTACCATTTGTGGTTCTAGTCATGTGCATGTATCAGCCATAGTTTTCAACAACAAACATATATCAACCACACTTCTTACCTTACATTTGTGTGTGTTCATCCATGATGAAATAATGAAAAGTAATATATGTAATATAATGAAAAAAAACCCAGTTAATTCTCAGATATTTCACAACAATCAATATTAATAAACCATAAAACTTTTCTATATTCTTCCTTAAAGGTGCAACTCATTCCTAGATAAAGACAAAGAGATTTCCAGTAAGGAGTAAAAGGATGTGTATGGGATTTATTGACTTTTTGCCAAAAGAAGGGACTTGAAGGAAGTCCAATTGGTATTGACAACTTGTTTTTCTAGATGAGGTTTTTGTGGTGTTTTTCACTAAGATGTACCTGTTGGCCATAAATCATTGTTTACTTATGTTTGTACTCATGCAAAACATTAGCAAATTTCCCAAGCCAGATTGCAGTTGTTATAAAAGAAACTATGTTCGGACTGAATTATTGACTCGGTGAGAACTTATTCAAAACAGGTTTGTGTCTCAACCAGTACCACATCTGATGGACTTGAGGATGACGACTTTGATTGCAGGTCCACTGGTAGTGGGTTTTTTCCACCGGAACTTTCCATGTCCCATACCCTTGAACCCTCACCTCTAAACAGAAGTATGTCCTTTAAGACCCCAATGTTAATCAGGAAGCAGAAGTCACAGAATGACTCTGCAGAGAACAAGGAAGAGATCCCACTGGTGGAGAAACAAGGTCAGTCCTTGGTTAATTGTGGATTAGAGTGAGTTCTTGTGGTGTTTCATCTGAGGGTTTAATTTGAATTTGTTATGATTCACTTGACTGATTTCCTTCATTACTATGAATACATATGCAGCATTTCTATGTGCATTGTTTTTTATTGCATAAAATAGCTTTACCTTATCCTCATAAGTGCTTGGTTTAGTTTTGTGGACTTACTGGTAAATCCTTGACTAAAGTTCAGATCCTGACTTAAGTCAAAGGCTTTTGTCTCAGTCAGCTAAGTTTTGACCTAAAGTGAGATTTACAACAACAGTATCAGATTTAAAAAGGTAGAACTTGAACCCTCCATTACACCTTTCTTACATTAAAATCCATACAGAAATGACTGAGACACCTTGAATTAAATTTTTGCTGTTTTTGTATTGACTGGCATATCTCCTTGCTGAGGAAATGGTCACGGCTGATATTTCAATATACTCAATGTAATTTTCCAGGGAAGGCGGGTCTGATGGAAGAAGAGGAGAGAGAGAGAGGGTCTGTGTCTCTCCGTGTTTACCTGGAGTATATGAAGGCCTACTCACCGATACTCTTCCTCGTGGTCATGGTACTCAAAGTAGCAGAGAACGTATCACTTGTGGGTCAGTTTAAAATAAAATTGTAAATGTGCTAAATATGTGACATTTTGTTCTTACATGGGGCAGAACCATTAGGTATAAACTTTAAAATATGACACAAAGTCATTTCTTTGTAATGTACTTTGGTCATAGCTCATGTATATGTGCATGTAAATTTTTACCATGTCCGTGAAACGCAAAGACTGTACTCCAGTGGCCAAGATCTGTAAAATCTTATCTGGGCTTTATATTGGAAACTGTTAAGTGTAGGAGGTTGTTACTTGGTAGGTATATTTGTTGGAAGGTGTAAGCATGTAGCATCTACCAGACTGTTTTCTACTGCCACATATTTTGAGACATTTCTCTATCACAAAACTATATAAATTGCTGCAACTAATTAAGTGTCCCTGAAAGGGCGCTTCTTTGTTTTCGCTTCTGTTTCCTCTCCGCTGCCGCCGCATTATGGTCTCCCTTGAATATCTCCCTTATTATTGGTAGCTTTCTAACGATATTTGGCAGTTATATACCTTAGATGCGGGAATTTTTTTCCACATGCTTAAATTTGCCCTTTGACCTTTATCAAGGTCACATGATCAAAAAATAGTTTTTTGGGGTGTACACCCGCCCGCCATCGCCGCTTAGCAAAATCTACTGACCGCATTTCATACACATGTTTATACTATCAAAAACACAAGCTGATTAGATTTTGGGAGCAATTTGATGAAAATCGACTGCTTTACGAGAAAGCTTAAAGTTCATGTGAACCCCATATTATCTTCTTATTAATAAGTATTGCATTTAGAGCCATAAAATGTATTAGGAGGTAGTAGGAAACCATATGCGTAGAGTCTAGAAAGCAAGTCAAATTGTCCCCCTTGACCCCTTCTTGTGGGTCAAACTGGGGTCATAAAATAGCCGATTTTATTGTGTTAATACATCCTATCCAATGGACAATTGCTAAACCGGTCGGCGCAGACCGGCCCGCCAAACGCCAGAAAAAGACGTCCTGTGTTTCCACCGGCTGGCCGGTCCGTAGTACTGTGCACTCCCCAGATGGCGCCTCGTACTTCCTTCCTGTCTAGACAACCTGACGTCATAGCATCTTTTTTGTTTGGCGCGCGTACTGTGCAAACGTGTTTTCAACATCTCCAGATATTTTAAGCAAAAGTGTGCATTATGACGGATTTTCAACCTTATATGTGGATATTTTCAGTGTAGAAGTGTTACATTCGGTTCAAAGCACGGATATACTTTTAGAAATCTGCTGGAAACGCTCCCTAGTTGACTCATTTTTTTGTTGATGATAGGGCAGTAATCGGCGGGAAATATGAAGACAGCCATTTTGCTAGTTTCCTCCCATTCAACCATTGTGTTGTTAGGGGCAGATCGACTTTATTGAGGAATTATGGATATACTACTTCAGGTATTTTTATCCGTGTCTTTTGTTTTGAATGTACCATCTATAACCTTCCAGCTACAGTCACCATAGAAACATCTTAGAAATCACGGAAAACCTCAGTCTACGTATTTTTGAGCACTGTAAATAAGGGGATTCCCCATGAAAGGTGCATTCTTCATCAGAGCGCACTGGTACAGACTTCTCTGCTGTAAAGCATCAGTCACACCAGCCCAGCTCGAGTTTTTTGATGTTTTTTTTAATCAGAAGCAATGAATTCTTCAGATTTCTTCAGAGCGCACTGGTACCGACTTCTCTGCTGTAAAGCATCAGTCACACCAGCCTAGCTCGAGTATATTTTCATCAGAAGCAAGAGGTGAATTCTTCAGATCTCTTCAACCGACCTCTCCAGTATTTACTACACAGAAGGAATTTTTGTCACTCTCAGTCTCACCCTTATGGACCCGGCCATTGTGTCGGTAGTAAGGGCAGTGGATGGCCAGGAAACTGGTTTGAGTGTACAGCCGGCTGAGAAGAAGAACCGACTTCAGACCGGCCAGGAATTTCATCTACAGAGTGCACCGGTCGAGGCTTCTCTGCTTTTAAAGCATCAGCCGACCGGCCAGCAAAAAAGAACGCGACCTCTGACGTCATATCCAGTCAGCCAATCGCGTGTCTTCACGAAGTTGGTCACGTGTTTTCACCGACCAGTCACGAAGTTTATCACGTGATTCACCGAACAAGAAGGTCGGAAGTACATTCTTTGCACTCACGTCTTCTCTGATTCCAGTTTTTAGTTCCTGTAATCCACCTCTAGCGTACTGGTACAGACTTCTCTGCTACAGGCATCAGTCGACCAGTAAGCTTGCCTTCAGTTTGATATAAGGAAAGAACGCGTCTAGTGAGGGTATATCCCCGAAGTTGGTCACGTGATTCACCGACAAGTTCACGAAGCAGATCGTCATCTCCAATCAGCCAATCACGTCCCTCCGACCAGCAAGCTGGTCACGTGACACACCGACCAACATTTGTTTCTAAATATAGCTCACAAGGGCTTTCCCAGCAACTGTCAAATCTACGTGCGTTCAAGAAATGTTTTTTAATTAATGGAGGAAGTACATTTACTTCAACAACTGGTTACAGTATGATGTGAGATTTAAAGAAATACCTTTTTTAATGGCGGAAACCTACATCCAGCTGAATTCAACACAGAGGATAGTTGTAAAATTGCTTTAGCAATTGGTTACAGAGTGTACCGACCAGGTACCGGCTACACAGCCTTGTACACTTGCTTCAACAGCTGGTTACAGAGTGTACCGACCCAGGTACCGGCTACACAGCCTTGTACACTTGCCTCAACAACTGTTTACAGAGTGTACCGACCAGTACCGGCTATACAGCCTTGTATACTTGCTTCAACAACCGGTTGCAGAGTTTACCGACCAGTACCGGCTATACAGCCTTGTACACTTGCTTCAACAACTGGTTACAGAGTGTACCGACCAGTACTGGCCACACAGCCGTATTCACTTGCTGGTTACAGAATGTACAGACCGACTACCGGCTAAACAGCCTTGTACAGTTACTTCAACAACTGGTTACAGTGTACCGACCGGCTACACAGTCTTATACAGTAGCTTCAACAGCTGGTTACAGTGTACCGTCAGGGTACCGGCTACACAGCCTTGTACAGTTTGTCAGCTGGTTACAGAGTGTACCGACTGGTTACAGGCAGCACAGTCTGCACTGAACAGCTTGCTTCATATTACCCAGCTACAAGCCCTTTTGCCTATTACCAACCAGCACTAAGAATCACCAACCCAAGGTCTTCTACCATCTGACCAGTCCTCATCAGCAGCCTATTCACCGGCGTAAGACTGATGACAGGCCTAATGATGTGTGGTTTCTGACAGGAAGTTTTTTCCTACACAGAAACTGCTTCAACCGGTTACAGAGCTCACCAACCGTTTTCCAGCTATACAGTTTTCATTGAGCAGTTTTGCTTCACACCAGCTGGTTACAGATACTACTGACCTGCTATCAGGTGCAATTGCTGTCTTGCCCTTTCAATACTGGTTTCAGAGGACCGGAACCGACCAGCAGACCACTTGGAGGCTACCTAGTTAGTAGGCCACTAACTAAATTCAGTGGTCAGCCGAACCTGCCAGTTTTACTGGTTACAGTACAAAAAATGTGGTTCACAGTCGAACAAGTTTTCACTGTGTCCGGTCAGGGGTCAGCTATCATACAAATGACAGTGTTTACATGCTGCACCTGTCAGGCGGCTTGTCTAGGGTCAAGAGTCAATGTAATGTGAAGAGTTGTGTCAGCCCCACCTGGGCTGGTCCACAACTAGAACAGATGGACTGTTAACTGGTATCATTTCACCAGGTCAGACCAGTGTTCCAGAGGGACAGTAAATGTTATCTGTCTACCAAAGGTTGCACCAAACTTACCTAAAGGGACCAAACTAAATCACCTCTGGGAGCCTTGGGAGCTGGTCCCTAGGTAGTAAAATTAGAAGGAGGGCCAGTCACCCCCCCCCTTGCCAGACCAGGCCAGGCTTGACAAGGACCATGAACATCATAAAAAAAAAAAAAAAAAAAAAAAATATATATATATATATATATATATATGGAGACACTGTTAACCATCAGACTAACCTCCCTCCATCAAGGGGAGTGGGTTACCTCTATAGTTTTCAAGGATGCCTACTTCCATATACCAATACAGGAACAGTCCAGGAAATATCTGAGATTTCATGTCCAGGGTTGGGCATACCAACTCAAAGCTCTGCTTTCGGTCTGTCCGCAGCAGTCTTGGAGTTCACTGTAATAACAAGGAGGTGAAACTGATGGTCATGTAGAAGAATATTAAATCCACCAGTACCTAGATGACAGATTGGTGAGAGCTGTAACCCACCACATTTGTCTCCAGCATACCCAAGACCTGGTAAAAAATACGCTAAGAACTAGGTTGGCTGGTGAATTTGGAAAAGTCGGAACTGGAGCCACGCAGATCTTCGATTTTGTAGGTTACCAGTTATAATACCAAGGTCCTTGCACCCACATTTACAGTGGTGGCGGCAAGAGGACATTGGCCTTACAGGCTAACCATTACACCCAATAAAACATGCTCTACAAATCTTTTTAGATACATGAAACGAAGGGTGGGGTCATCACTTAAACAAAAGCACTGCAAGAGGCACCTGGTTCCCTCTGGAAAGCAAGTTGCATAACAATTGTCTAGAACTCAAGGCAGTCCTTCTAGCCTTAAAAGAGTTCCAAGACCTCTGCATACACAAGATACTACTTGTAGCAACATCGCAGTGGTGTCATACATAAACAAAGAAGGAGGCATGAGGTTGGGCGCACTTTGTGCTCTACTACTGAGAATCTTGACCGGGTGCACCAGAAATCAAGTAACTCTCAAAGCCCGACACAGTCCAGGCCGGCTAATAAGGTAGCAGACAAGCTATCCAAGCTAGGCCAGACCATCCAATAGAGTGGTCTCTCCTTCAGGAGGTCTTCCAAACAATATGCAGCCGATGGCACCAGCCTCAAATAGACCTATTTGCCACGAAGTTCAACAATAAGTTGCCTCTGTTTGAGTCACCGGTACCGGTTCCCCTGGCCACAGCAGTGGATGCGCTAAGTCTGCCATGGGAGGATCTGGACATGTATGCCTTCCCACCAGCAGCCATCTTGGGCAAAGTGGTGGAGAAGTTACAAGACTCCCCATGCAAGAGACCTGTCTGTTTGCTCCCGGAAGGCCTAACAGGCCTGGGTTTGGGGATCTAATGGCCATATCCAGTTCAGATTCCACTGAGTCTGCCCAACTTGTTAACACAGCCCTTCAATCAGATCCCTCACAGAAATCTGGGAATTCTGAATCTCCATACATGGCTCCTAGAGCCACAACAATGGAAGAACAGGGCTTCTCTGAGGCAGTGGTAGCAAGGATTGAGGCTCCTCAAAGAGGATCAATCAGATCAGTCAATGATCCAAAGTGGTGCATCATTAATGGGGTGGATTTCAGAGCACCCCCTATAAAGTCAGTGACTGACTTCCTTATGTGCCTTTTTGAGGATAGGAAGTTACAGCCCAGCACCATTGATGGTTACAGGTCAGCCATTGCTGATAAACTAGGTTTTTTACCTGTCATCATCAGCAAATATGAAAATCTCACTCGTCTCCTGGATAGTCTCCATAGAGACAGACCCAAAGGTAGAAGGGGGATCCCCTCCTGGAACCTATCCCTGGTTTTACACCAGCTAATTAAGGCTCCTTTTGAACCAATCCTAGAGGCTTCTTTCAAGCACCTGACTTTCAAGACTTGGGTCAGGCAAGTGCAGAAGTGAGATTCATGCTTGGCAAAACAGAATATCAGACACCAATCTGTTTTGACCAAAGGTTTTCCTGTATCCATCACCCAGCTTTCTTTTCAAGAAACAGCTGGTCAAAGAGGGTCCAGACAGTGTGGCCCCAGTGGTTATACCAGCCCTGGCCCAAACTCTGGATAGGTCCCTCAAGTCTGACAGGTCCCTCTTTCCGATTAGAGCATTGCGCTACTATTTGAACAGGGCCTCAGACCTCAGGCAGAATAAGGAAATGGCTTTGACTCCTTTAGGAAAGGTTTCAACAAAGACACCTCACCTGCCTCTATCTCCTCTTGGATCAAGCAGACTGTGATCCTATATTATGAGCTCTTTGACCAGAAGGCCCACCTTTTACATCAAGCTAAAAGCTCATGATGTCGGGGCCTTTGCTGCTCCTAAGGGCTTCCAGTCGGGAGTCCCCTTAGATCCATTCTTGTCAGTGTACCACTGAAGTCACTTAATACCTTCACACTGTTCTATCTGAAGGGTGTGGCTTGAGCTGACTCAGAGCTTTACCAATTGGGCTGAGTGTTGGCTGCTCAGCAGAACCACAAGTGGCCCTTAGATTGAGGAGATTTGTATGTATGTACATTATGTAAACAGTTGTACATGCACATAGTATAAAATGGGACGTGCTTCCTTCGGGAGGTTTATTTGCTTTCTGGGACTGAACTCATCCCTCTCTTCCCCTACCTCAGAGCAGGTCTGTTAAAAAGGGGGGGGGCGACGTCGGTATAGCCCCGGGTAACCGGCTGTTGGCAACCGACCAAGGCCTTACAGGGTTTCCTGACCTTAAGGTCAATCCAGGCCTGGGCCTATGGGTCTCCTGACAAAGTCAGCCTAGACCGTAGGTTAAAATCTGCTATCATTTGTGAGTTCACATAAGTCCCTAGTAACTTACCCGCCGACCAAGCGGTAGTTATTCAGCAATTGTCCATTGGATAGGATGTATTAACGCAATAAAATTGCAAATTTAATAAGTAAATTAAATTTTTATAAGTTAATACCCTATCCAATGGACACACAAGACCCTCCCACCGACCCCGCTATCAGCTTACTAGGGGTCTAACAGGTTTAGACAACGAAAAAGATGCTATGACGTCAGGTTGTCTAGACAGGAAGGAAGTACGAGGTGCCATCTGGGGAGTGCACAGTACTACGGAGCGGCCAGCCGGTGGAAACACAGGACGTGTTTTTCTGGCGTTTGGCGGGCCGGTCTGCGCCGACCGGTTTAGCAATTGTCCATTGGATAGGGTATTAACTTATAAAAATTTAATTTACTTATTAAATTTGCAATTTTGTGTTTTTTGCCTTATATCTCCTTTATTTATACCTTTACAGCTTTAGAATGTACTAAGATGTATTGGGAAACCAAATGTGGAGAGTCTTTTTAGCCGGTCAGATTTACCCCTGACCCCCCCTTACGGGTCAAAGTGGAGTCATAAAATAGCAGATTTGGTGTTTTTGCCTTATATCTGCTTTATTATTGCTTTTTACCCCACAGCCCTTAAGGGCTGTCGGGGTATTGTTTTCCCCTATGGTGTCCGGATGGGCGGGCGGGCGGGCGTCCGGGCGGGCGGGCGGCGGGAAATAGTTTGTCCGGGCTGTATCTCAGAAACCGTAAGGTGTAGGAAGTTGATACTTGGTAGGGACATTGGTTAGGGGGTGTAGGTGTGCAACGTCATGGTCTGACCTTGATTTGACCTTTGACCTTGCCGTAGTGACCTTGAGTTTGAAAATCTTGTCCGGGCTATATCTCGGAAACTGTAAGGTGTAGGAAGTTGATACTTGGTAGGGACATTGGTTAGGGGGTGTAGTTGTGCAACGTCATAGTCTGACCTTGATTTGACCTTTGACCTTGCCGTAGTGACCTTGACCTATAAAATCTTGTCCGGGCTATATCTCGGAAACCGTAAGGTGTAGGAAGTTGATACTTGGTAGGGATATTGGTTAGGGGGTGTAGGTGTGCAACGTCATGGTCTGACCTTGATTTCACCTTTGACCTTGCTGTAGTGACCTTGACCTATAAAATGTTGTCCGGGCTATGTCTCAGAAACCGTAAGGTGTAGGAAGTTGATATTTGGTAGGGACATTGGTTAGGGGGTGTAGGTATGCAACCTCATGGTGTGACCTTGATTTGACCTTTGACCTTGCCGTAGTGACCTTGACCTATAAAATCTTGTTCGGGCTATATCTCGGAAACCGTAAGGTGTAGGAAGTTGATATTTGGTAGGGACATTTGTTAGGGGGTATAGGTGTGCAGCGTCATGGTCTGACCTTGATTTGACCTTTGACCTTGCCATAGTGACCTTGACCTATAAAATATTGTCCAGGCTATATCTCGGAAACCATAAGGTGTAGGAAGTTGATATGTGGTAGGGACATTGGTTAGGCTGTGTAGGTGTGCAACGTCGTGGTCTGACCAGGATTTGACCTTTGACCTTGCCATAGTGACCTTGACCTATAAAATCTTGTCCGGGCTATATCTCGGAAACCATAAGGTGTAGGAAGTTGATACTTGGTAGGGACATTGGTTAGGGGGTGTAGTTGTGCAGCATCATGGCGTGACCTTGATTTGACCTTTGACCTTGCCATAGTGACCTTGACCTATAAAATCTTGTCAGGGCTATATCTCGGAAACCGTAAGGTGTAGGAAGTTGATACTTGGTAGGGACATTGGTTAGGGGCTATAGGTGTGTATTATCATGGTGTGACCTTAATTTGACCTTTTACCTAGTCGTAGTGACCTTGACCTTTAAAATCTTCATGGACCTTTGGGTCTGTCTTTTGATGCAGATTAAGCAAAAGTCATATTAGAATTTATTAAGAATTTTACTTTCATAACTTCCCATTGTAAGAGATAGAATGAGCCACAGATTTTGCTCCAACACCACAATAAGCATTCATTAAATGTATTACCACTTCTGTATGCATGGTAATATTCAAACCATCTAAACCATAATTCGGCCATGCAGATGTAGATAAAGAGTGTTGAATTTTAGTTTACTGATTAATGCTGTCATCTCGTTATTAAATTATCTTGTTTTAATACTTCATCTTTATACGCATTATCTTTCTTTTAAACATTATTTCTCCATTTAAACATTGTTTGGACCTTTATATAACTGACAGTGCTCTGAAAGTATCCTGAAGTTTGTACTGGTACAGTACTTCTATATCTCATGGTGTTGAAAATATTTCCCTAGGCTGTGGGGTACGGGCATCTCTGATGCTATTTTACAGCTTTATAATGTAGTAAGATAGTCTATTTAGCCAGTCATATTTACCCCTGACCCCCCCCCCCCCCCCCCCTTATGGGTCAAACAGTATACAGTATACAGGGAAGCGTATATACAGAGTCTACATAGCCAGTCAGATTTACCACTTGTCTCCCCCACCTTATGGGTCAAACTGGGCTCATAAAATAGCTGACTTTTTCTTTTTTCCTTATATCTCCTTTAGTATTGCCTTTACAGTTTTAGAGTGGATTCCATATATGGGGAGTCTATACAGCCAGTCAGATTTACCACCTGACCCCTTCTTATTGGTCAAACTGGGGTCATAAAATAGCAGATTTTCTGTTTTTGCCTTATATCTCCTTTAAAACTACTCTTCTTACAAACTATAGCATTTATTAAATTAACTTTTCAAATTTATGACCATAGAAAACAAAATAAAGCTTCCATTCTTCTTTCATGTTAATGCATAGACCTCCACACTATCTGCTAACTTTCACTTCTTTTCACTGCGCTACATGTTTTTATTTTCAAAAACCTTTTTCTACTTTATACTATATTGCATCTAACCTTTGGGGACACTTTGTTTTATTTAGCAAAAACATTTTTCTAGTTAACATGTGTACTTAAAACTACTTGGCTAACTCAATTGACAGCCATACTTCAATTACCATTTATAAAATGGATCAATTAATAAGTTTTATATCTTAAATAAAAAAAAAGTAAAAAAAATAATAAAAAAGTAAGATTGAATCATGGAGAAGTTATAACAGATCAGGAGGGAATATTAAGCCAGGTACAACAGTACTATTGCAACCTTTTTGAAAATAAGGATGACAACCTGCAAAGTATAACTTTTGAAAATTTAGGCATCAAATCAAACACAAAAATTCCAGAAAACATTGGTATACCGTTAACAGTCGATAAAGTAGGAAAAGTTCTGAAAAAAATGAAATCAAATAAATCACCAGGTATTGATGGCATAACAGTCAAATTTGTTAAAATATTGTGGCGTCAGCTAAAATACTTCATTGTAAATGCAATAAACAATGGATTTTCAAAAGGACGTTTGTCAGTGTCACTTCGGCAATGTATTATAACATGCTTACCAAAAGCCAAAAAAGATCGATCTCTAATTAAAAACTGGCGCCCCATTTCCTTAATGAGTTTTATAAGTTTTTTTAAGTTTTATAGCTTTATCACTTTTAGTTCACAAATTAATGCTGTCATCTTCCTGTTAAAATGTCTTGTTTTGGTACTTTGTCTTTACATACATTTTCTCTTTCTGTATTGTTATTTCTCCCTTACATAACTTAACTGAATTTGTCTGTTCTAAAGAACTTCACTCCTAATCTTTTTACCTTTTTGTCACTTCTATATCTCATGCTGTTCAGTGCCACAGATTTTTAAGGCTTTTTCTACCATTTTGGAGAATACACTTAAATGTATATTATTATTGTGGATGACTTCTCAGTCAACTATTAATAATATTTACAGGTTGGATCATATATGGAACTAATTTCTTGGTGAGGAATTCTGTTTTTCAGTGAAAAACTTCCATATTAAGCAATAATTAGTGAACACCTGTGTTTTCAGGAACCAACTTTTGGCTGGCTAAGTGGTCGGGTGAGAAAGACAATGAGAGCAACTTCTCTGACTATACAGTCAACACTTCAGACTTTCTCGATGCTGACAATATCGTAAGTGTTATGGTCCTGCAAAATATAATAAAACTGCTTGTTTCACATCACAAATCTCATATCTAATCTAACCTAACATGGACTTTTATAGGGCATAATCTCCATCATTTGATAGGCTCTAAGGCACAATTAGTTACTATAAATAAATGTATTGAATAATCTCCTTGGTCAAGGTCAAATGTGGGCAGACAAAAAGTTTGAAAGTGCCCATATTTATTCATTCAATACATTAGCAATATCAAACCAACCTTTGCAGAAAATCACTAGTTAAGAAAAAAACACACTCATGTCATTTTGTCAATAAGACTTTTAGGATAAATGACCATAGAAAATCATATTGGGGTTTGCTAAATTGGGTGCTTTTGTCTTTCCCGTGTATACTAGATCTAGTCTCCAGTCAGTATTCCATAAATAACTACAGAAAAATTGCATACGAGGTAGAAGACTTGCAAAAGTGGATGCTTTGTCTTTCTGGCTGATACAAATATACATAGGTTCTCCCATGAACTAGGTCTAGTCTTTAATCAGTGCTCTAATGTTTTGGTGTTAAATTAGGCTTTTGATTTTTTTACTGTAAAATGTTCATGGTTGTCTGTTGAATTGTTGTCTTTAATGAATTGTTTGTACAGTTTCATCCAGTCAGGTTGTATGTTTCTGACACAGAGTATCCAGTCATCAGAAGAGACACTGTACTATATCCATGGTTACAGCTTGCTTTCTGGGCTCACTTTAATCATGACACTGTTCAGCTCCATCTTTTTCTACCTGGCGGGTGTGAGAGCGAGTGCCAAACTCCACAAAAAGATGCTCAGCAACATAGTCAAGGCACCCATGAGGTAAAATGAATAAGAAAACAAGTTTTAGAATCATTGTTTAACATACAAAGACATAAATCCTTAGACATGCATGTATATAAATTCAGTTTTTGCCCATCAGCCTTAAGGCTGTATGAGTATTGTTTGGCATTTAGTTGGGTGGGTAGGTGGTTGGGCAGGTAGTAGGATAAATCTTGTTTGGGATATATCTCTGAAACAGTAAACTGTAAGAAGTTGATATTTGGCAGGGACATTGGTTGGGGAGTGTAGGTGTGCAAAATACTAGTGATTTCCCGTATGACCTTACTATAGTGACCTTGACTTTAAAAATCCTGTCCTGACTTTATCTCTAAAACCACAAGGTGTAGGAAGTTGATACTTGTCAGGTGTGTGTGTGTTCAATATTCAGGGTGTGACATTTCTTTGACCCTGACATAGTCACCCAGGCCTTGCAAATCTTCTCTGGGGTGTATCTCAGAAACTGGAAAGTGTGAGATGCTGATTCTTGGTAGGGATACTAGTTGGAGGATATATGTGTGCAATGGTGTGACCTGCATTTGATCTTTTACCTTAACATAGTGATCTTGATCTTTAAAATCTTGCCTGGGCTATATCTCCGAAAATGTAAGGAGTAAGAAGTTGTTACGTAGCAGGGATATTGGCTTGGAGGAAAAGGTGTGTGATGCCTTTGTGTGACTTGGAGTTGTTGTTTGACCTTGCCTTGCCTTGTTTGTGCTCTATTTCAAAAACCATAAGATGTAGGAAGTTGTTACTTGGTAGGTATATTGGTTGGAGGGTATAAGTGTGTAACATCATGTGACCTTTGATATGTGCTCTACCAGAATATTTTCTACAACCACTTTTGAGACATATTTTTCTTATCACAAAATTATATGGATTGATACCACTGATGATTATATTGTGGTATTCATTCATAATTATGTGTCCCACAAGGAACACGTGTTTGTATACATGAGAAAATTCACATGGAAAGGGCTGCCGCCTCCGCCGCCTCCCGCTTTTTCTATTGGCTATAGCTGAGCAAGTTGCTGACAGCAACCACTGACTGGATTCTCTTCAAATTTGGAACATGTCTGCAGTACCTGTGGGGAAATTTTCTGAGTATGGTGTCATGACATTTCAACCAATCAGAGAAGTCACATGACCACAAACATGTTTTTAAAAGGGATGTGCTTGTCCCGATGATAACTTAAAAAGTGCTTCACTGATTCGCATGAAATTTGGCACTTAGGTTTGATATATAGATGTCTGGAAATCATTAACTTTTGAAAGTGATCCCATAAAATGGCTGGCTTATTAATGATTAAATGTTACAATTTTTCTTGACAATGAAAGTGAAAAATCGTTAATATCTCAGAAATGGTGTGAGATAGAGCGATTTCAACAAAATATTTGGCCTGCAGGGTATATGTGTAGTAATCTGCCAGGCTTTTGCAAAAAATTGATTTCCCGCCATTTTTGGCAGCCATCTTAAATTTCTGTGTAAAACACAGAAACGTTTTTTTTTTTTTCTCAGAAACAGTGCGAGATACTGCAATTTTGATGACATTTTTTTGCCCACAGGGCATATACAGAATCATCTGGCACTTTTTACCAAAAATTGTTTTCCCGCCATTTTTGGTGGCCATCTTGAAATTCTGTGCAAAATCCAGAAATTCATTTATTTTGGAAACAATGTAAGAAGTTTTCCTCAGAGGAATGTTCAAAATTATTTACCCATTTTGTAAGTATTTCCCCTGCCATTTTTTTTTTCAGCAGGCAGGTTGAATTTTTGCATAGATGGAAAAACACATTATACAGAGCAAGATACAGTGACTGTCATTTCAACAAAGTCATCACGTTCTCTTACAAAGCAATACTCTAGTTATCCATCAAATAATAAATACTGTTAGATCAATTGATAAATTTTACAGCTTTATAAATTTTAGTTTAAATTATAAAATGAATTGATGCTGTTATCATACTGTAAGATTGGTTCGTTTTGATACTTTGTCTTTCGAGATATTTTCTCTTATGCGTTATTTTTGCGTGGTATTGCTGTTATTATCAGAGGGTGCTGTACTTTGTCAGGTTTTTTGATACCACACCAACTGGGAGAATACTGAACCGGTTTTCTGGGGACATTGGTGTCATTGATGATGTGAGTATTTAAGACAGGATATTTTATAATTTAACCTTTCTGGAATAGTTTTGATGGAGTTATTCTGTAAAATCCTTCTGATAACTTCAATAATTGTAAATAATAGCATGTCATTTCCAATGCACTTCATAATGTATTCAGAAACTCTGTTGTATTATGAATATTTACAAACGTCGTAGCCTTCAGTGCTGTGAGGTTTTATTAATATTAGGATGCCTACACTTGGGGCCACAGAAACAAAGTATTAAATTCAAATTTCCACTTGTTGTCTCCTAAGTACTCCAATGGATTCACAGTAGACTTCCTGTATGGTTAGTGAAAAGACAAGGCAGCTCACTTTGAGGTATTTTGCCTTGAAAACCAGGACTAAATTTGGCAAAGGGTCCATTGCTGTTGTATCTCCGAGCTTGTAGACATTAGAATTATTCAGTCAGTTGTTTGTTAAAAGAAAATCGTAAAGAAAGTTATTCAAAATAATCTCTGATAAATGAAGCTTAGAGATGTGTTTTACATTGTATATGTAACCATCCAATCTTCAGTTTTAATATAATAATGTACTAAATGGCTTTTGTTAATTTTTACTTTTATAAAAATTCCAGTTTTCTCCAAAATGTAAATTGCGAAGGGCAATTTTAAGGTAATTGTAAAATCATATGTTACGCAAAAGTTCTTAGATTAAGAATACAAATTTTTATAATATTTCATATGCACCAGGTATTTTAAATAACGTTTGATTCAGTCACTTGATTCTTATCTAATTTTCACCATGTACTGGTCTTGTATTTACAGAAGCTGATTGCCACTCTTTATGGCCTCTTGTTCACAGTCTTACATTTTGTGACTGCGCTCATTGTGAATGCTATTGCCACCCCGCTGTTCCTAGTGATTGTGGCGCCATCTGTGATTATCTACTACTTCCTACAAAAGTTCTTCAGGGCCACTTGTCGGCAAGTGTTTCAAATTCTATCCTTAATTCACTAAAAGATTTTAGTCCATTATTTGTACTTAAATCTTAGAGTTTACTTTTGCCATTTTAAACTTAAGTTTTGACTTAAAGTTGATCCTAACTTAGTCTTTATATTATTGGCCAATGGTGTCTATTTGCTGTATTATTACTGGTATATGCTTGCAACAGACAAAACAAACCCATATTATCCAAACTACGTTCAAATTAGAAAAATCTAAATTCAGATAAGATAAAGTTAGATGA
Organism: Sabellastarte sp. h YS-2021; assembly: GCA_964017235.1. NCBI lineage: Eukaryota > Metazoa > Annelida > Polychaeta > Sabellida > Sabellidae > Sabellastarte > Sabellastarte sp. h YS-2021. Next base: position 17,661,794 of record OZ024933.1, read on the forward strand.
TCAAATCTGCTAGGACCTAACTCCTTTAGTGAGCCCCATCTTAGGAAACAGCCCAATGCAAAATTGAACAGTTTCAGAACATAGCTCAAACTTAGGATTTCGTACCTACTCTCCATTAGAATGATAATGTTTATTATTCTTTCTGTGCAGAAATATAAACTATTAGAATAGTTTATTATGTTGACTGTATTTTTTTTATGTAAGCATTGGTTACATACATACAGTAGTCTTCCTGACTTTTGTTGTTCACAAAATTTTCTTTATTAGCTCTGTGGCCATGAGTTTAAGCTAAGGCTTTGTTGAAGTGCCCGGGTACTGAAAAATTAAAGAATATCATGTATTTCCGTAAATAACATGGACAAAACCTAATTACCAGATTTGTCTGCTAAATCTTTATATTCAAGATAATTTTCCTTATTTTAACAGATCTTTGACATTCACTATGTATTGTTTACATTTTCAGAGAACTCCAGAGACTGGACAGTATCGCCAAGTCTCCTGTGTTGGCACACTTCTCAGAAAGCATAGGGGGCCTGGAAACCATCAGGGCTTATGGGTATTATTCTTATGCAACCTGACATAATCCTGCACTTGCTTTAAATCAGCACAAATACAGTACAACCTATAATGATTGGTGGTCTAAATGTAAGGGGTCCCTAGAACTATGAGAAAAAAAATGTAGCATGGAAGACCAGATTCTCTGCCATTTACATTCTTAATATTGAAATAATCTCGCTACAAGTGTTGACACAGACCTTTGATGTCTTTGTCATGGAGAATTCAAATTACCCCAATGCTTTCATAGCTCTCCCCATTTCTATGAATATTAAGTTTTATGGTGAAGTCATTCTTAGAACCTAGTGTCCATGTAGCAAGGGTTTATTTCTGTTTTTTGACAAGGAGTGACTCGGGTACATTTCAACTTCCCTGATCAGTAATGATCATCCTAGACCCTCTGTGTTTCAGTTAGGGGAATGCAAGTATCTTGAGAGTTTGGACTGTACTTTGTTCAGTTGAATGGGTCAAATAGTGCTTTGAGTCCTGTAGTGTATGGAGATATTGCGCTGAGTATAAAAACCCAATACATTACAATCGGGATGCCAACCTGTTGTAGTTTTACCCCATGGGCTGAGTATAAAAACCCAATAAAATACAATCGGGATGCCAACCTGTTGTAGTTTTACCCCATGTGCCAGTTTTATTACCCATGTGTACTCCTGGCTGAAGAGAGACACATATGAGTGAAGTGCCTTGTTCATAGATACAATCTCCATGACTAGCCCAAAGATGAAGCCCCAGACCTTCTGCTCTAGAGTCTTACATCCTAACAACAGAACCATTAAGACTACTGGTTTGATGTCATAAACACAGTTCTACTGTCCAAGTATTTAATTTCATGTAAATTTCATTAAAACCCCTCTTTTATTTCATAAGAGACCCAAGTGGCTGGGTGGTTATAACAAGTTTTGCTTTGGATAACTGGGTGTGGGTTCATTTCCAACTCATGTCAGAGAGCCTGTGCTTATATGACCTCAGCTGTTGAAAGGGACATAACACCTTGACTTCTTTTGTGAACATTCTATTATCCATACACATTTGACTCTTCCTGCATTGTCACATAATGTTTCACTCTATTCAGTAAATAATATATTATTCTCTGACAGATAAAATTTTTAAGACATTCATTGATTAGTTGTATGCGAATTGCATGTAAAAATTGTTTTTATTGCGTAAAATAGCCTTACCTTATCCTCACAAGTGCTTGTTTGGTTTTGTGGAGCAAAACGTATCGACCGACAAGAATTTTTTAAGGAATATTCTTGTCACAAGAGGTGACCCCTTTGTCTGCGCATGTCCGCGCTTGCGCAGTAGTCGTTGTCGACAGATGATTGTTGAGAGATCTTCATTATATTTTTGGTCGATATGGGAGCAACACGTACTTTTCCTTATTATCGTCCATTCACGGATGAAAATCTATGAAGTTTTGAAGCGTGCAAGCGTGCACCTACCTGTGGTTGTCCATTATTCGACTGGTACTACCACTAATTCTGCCTCCCTTGTCCTGAAAAGGGTCAGAATAAGATGTTGAAGAAGATGTTGCTGTAAAGTCTTCAGTGGAAGACGTGTATATCTTCGGCTGTACTCACCCATTATTCGACTGGAACTACCTCCTTGTCGATGAAAGGTATGCAGAGAAGAGCTCCCGTAGTTTTCACTGGAAAACTGCTTTATTGTCCCTTTATTGATGGCAGAACATGAGTATTAGCGTATGCTCGAAAACAAAGAAGAAAGAATGCAGTTGTCTTTGCAACGGAGGTCGTAGATTCTTTACTGTGGGTGGAGCGCCACTCTGGTACAGTAACAGGTCTCCCTCCAAAAGAACGACTACAGACATGAAAATATAGACAGATTACCTTCCTTTGCTGTAAATTTGGATGAAGATCCAACAGACATCTTTGGGGCAGTATGTGCACTGCTTGTCTGTTCAGCCCTGTTGAAGAATTGCAATAACTATTTACTAGATAATAAAACCTTCCTAGGTCCATGTCTCCATTGGAAAGAATACTGTGACTTTTGAGTTAATTCTTCTGCAAACTCAACGAAGATCAAACTGGCTAGATGAGATTTTATGTTATATTATATGTTGAAGTCCTTGCTTCCAACTTTTACACTGTATTTTGCACAGTATATTCAGGACAGGAGCTATGTCCAGTAATTTTCCCCTACTAACCACAAAAGATCGTCGTACCACTCTGCCTAGTTTACCAGGTCAGAGGGATACAGAAGAACGTGGCTACATTAATGCAAGTCACCATGGAGGCTCTTCTTGCAGAGTTACTGGCAGTGATGGGAGATTTTCATTGCCATCCCAGAGTTGTGCGAACCTTGAGACGGAGTTGTCGAATTACTCCCCAATCGAATTCACCAATGCCTGTACTACCCTCAATGCAAAGCGATGATGTCAGACAGGAAAACATGGCTACAGTAAATATACCGCTGAAATATTGCTGGAAATCCTTCAAAAGAAAGCAATTCATCCACTCTACAATGGCAGAACTCCAGGTTTCTATGGCAGTTTATTTCTTGTATAGAAACTCGGCTAAGGACGACCTCTGATACATGTCAGTGTCCTGAATTGATTTCTAACTACAACTTCAACGGTCACTGCCCACGAGTGAAGTTCGTTTACTATGTCAATAAATACCTGCTTGTCGCATCATTTAAACTGGAGACAGCAGAAATTATTAAAAATTCGGTTACAAAAGATGCGTTCTTTTATGTACCTATTCACAGGTCTCTCAACATCTACTTCAGTTTAATGTACACGGTCAAACCTATCATTTTATTACGCTACAATAGCTTACCATGTGGGACTTAATGCTGATCTCGGGTTGCCACACCCGGGGCCAACGTCTTAGAAAAAAAGATCGTTCTTGTTAGCCACCGGATATACTGGTAGTTGTCGTCACGTGATAACTTCTGACCAATCGTCCTACTTTCTCGTTGGCCACGATTGACTGGTAGCAGTTTGTAAATATACAGACATTTTCATTTATTTCTCAGACTTTACTTATTGTTGGAGGCTAATATTTGCATATTTCTTGTAATATATATTATAGATCATTCTGTTAAAGTTTCATTTTCACAGGATAAGTATTTTTATTGCTGTCGCGTGTTTTGAGTTTTCCTCGGTTCAGGCTAATACATTCTACGTCTTTTATTGCGTACAAAATGTCTACACATCAAGCAAATAAAGACAAACCGAGAGCGCAGAAATGCCGCCATTTCTGCTTTAATTTTGATACACATAATTTCTGCCCTACCTGTAGGGAGGCTGGCAAGGGAGATGACCCCTGTGTCACCTTTGAAACCCCTTGCGAAATTTGCACGTCTTTTACAGATGAGCAACTACAGAAAATCCAAAACCGGAAACGGTATTTGAAAAAGCAGAAAGCGACAACTAGTTCCAAAGATGAACTAGATCTTTTGGGTGAAGGCGACGGGGACTCTTTCACTGGGTCCAATGCAGACCTCGAGTGTGCTGCTGATAGCCTCTTTACCTCACCCCCCCGTCCACAACCTCTTGCCTTCAGTTCCCTGTCTTTGAAAACGCCAGCAAAAACCGTCCCACCCACCCCTGGTACAGCTTTGCAAAATAAAATCCAGAAAAATTTAGAGAAATCACTCGGTGATTCCTTAAATATACACTTACAGCAGCAAATGGGTTCCTTCCAGGCATCCATGTTGGAAGCTTTTCAGTCACTCCGAGAGGAGTTGGCTGTAAAACAGAAAGTCGAGACACAGTCTTCGACTCTTGCTTCAAAACCTGGCTTGTCCAGTACTTCTGCTGCCCCTCTGGATTTGCCCCATCCGAGATCTGGTACTAACGTTCCAAGCGAGGATATGGATGTGGACTATGGTCCAACTCTTCCTCCTCGTCTAGTATCTACTCAACCTTCCTCGGATCAGTACGTTGCCCCCTCTGAAGGTCATCCCGAAGAGGTTTCGTACTCTCACAAAAAGCAAAGCCATAAGCAGCCAGTTGACCCGAGCTCTGCCTCGGACCAACCAAATGAAGATTCCGATGAACCTCGGATCCCTTCTTCTAGATCCAAAAAGCACTCTGACAAGAGCAAACATAAATCAAGATCTAGATATGTGTCATTTACCTCAGAGGAGGATCACTCCCCTGTAGCCAGACACAGGTCTCCTAAGCCCTCTAGGGCTCAGCCCTCAGGAGTAGCTTCTGACCAAGACCTCCCACAACATGATCCAGACCCCCCTTACTATAGAGCAGTAGCTTTGTCTGACATGCCCTCCCAATACTCTGAGGAAGTGGATACCTTCAGGCGTATTTTGTCTCTCCCTGATCCCAGGGAATCTATGCCCAGGTCTTCCACCTCAGTGTTGGGTCTGGATGATGAAAAAGGCCGTCAAGAGCTCAGACCTAGAGGTCCCTCCTCTATTCTGCCACTTAGCTCAGTTATCAAGGACGCCTTTGATAAATTCCAACATGACTTTAAGGCTGCCAACTTATCTGAGGGAAAATATGTCAAGCCTCCTCCCTCAACTTCCAAGTGGTACAAGGTGGGACAACCAACTTTTCAGGACAAAATTCAGGAGTTGAATACAGACTTTGCTAAGATCTGTATTACTCCTAGACCTTCTGGGCCCCCAGTAGCCAGAGTTCCCATGCCAGTTCTCAAGGAGCTAGAACTTCAGGCTAGACAAAACATCTCTACCCTCAACTTCACCGCTGCATTTGCCAAAACCTCATCTTCTTGCAATGCTTCATTGGAAAAATGCCAACATAGCATTAAGTCTACCGTCAAGAAGATTAAATCTCAGATTCAGAAAGGTGCCAATCCTGAGAAAGCGGCAAAGCGCGGATATGAGGAAGTAGCTGACTACTTAGATTTTTGGAACAAGACAGTACTTGTTCAACACAGGGCCCTCACTTGTCTCAGCAAATCTCTAGCCCATATTTTGCAGAGGGAATTATACTCTATGGCTAATACCGGCTTACTCAGGCGAGAAGCCGAGATGACTCTATTACATCCTCAATTAGGAGAAACGAGACGTCAAGAACTCAGGAACTCGTCCTTTTGGGACTCCTCCTTGTTCGAGTCTCAATTAGTGAAGGAAGGTGAGGACTTCCTTCTCAAAAAAGGCACCTCAAAAGATTCTCAGGGTTTTGCACCCACAGGAAAAGAGGCTCCTACAGGAAACGCCCCTATGGGGGCAATACCTCTCAAAGCAGTAACCAGTCCTTTCCTTCGGGAAGAGGAAAATCCAACTTCAGAGGCTCCAGGGGTCGTTTTCGACCCCACAATAGAGGAAGGGGGCGTGGAAACCCCCCTCCCCAATGACTCCTCAAAAGCCTCACTCAGTCCACCAGTAGGAGGTCGCCTCCGTTCTTTCAGGAGAGACTGGCTCACAAACAAATGTTCTCAAAACGTGTTAAACATTATCACCAATGGCTACGTTCTGCCATTCCGTTCAAAGCCAAACTTGATCAGATTTCCTCTGATTCTGTCAGAGTACAAGGCCCAACCAAAAGACCAAGCCTTGGCCACTTGTATCCAGTCTCTCCTGTCAAAGAACGCTATCGAAAGGGTAGACAATGTAAAATCTCTCGGGTTTTACAGTCGCCTGTTCCTAGTACCCAAGCCTCACCAAAGGTGGAGGCCAGTCATAGACTTAAGCAGGCTCAACACTTTTCTACACGTAGAAAAGTTCAAAATGGAAACTCCAGAGTCCATCAGGACCTCCCTGATTCCAGGGGAGTGGGTATCGTCGATAGATCTGTCGGACGCCTACCTGCATATCCCCATCCACCCAAGCTCAAGGAAATACCTAAGGTTTTGCTACAAGGCTCAGGTGTTCCAATTCACCTCCCTCCCGTTCGGACTAGCTACAGCCCCCCAGGTCTTTACTATGATCGTAAAGGAAGTGAAACTAATGGCCCTCTCAAGAGGACTCAGAATTCACCAATACCTGGACGACTGGCTGATCAGGTCCCAGTCTCAGGAGGAAGCACAAGTGAACACTCAGGCAGTAGTAGACCTGACTCAGTCCTTGGGATGGATAATAAATCAGGAAAAATCAGAACTGAAACCTACACAGGTGTTTTCGTTCGTGGGCTATGAATACCACCTCGATTCAGCCCTTGTAAAACCCACTCAAGAGAGATGGCTCAAACTTCAGGATTTGATCCTACGACTCAAGTCAAAACGTGTTTTGACTGCAAGATGTTTGATGTCTCTAATTGGGTTGCTAGCCTCAACGGAGAAAATGGTCCCGGAGGGACGCCTTCACATGAGGCCCTTTCAGTTTCATCTCAAGGAGCACTGGAGATATCCTCAGTCGCTGGACAACCTCCTTCCCTGGACAGAAGCCATTGCAGCCCACCTAGATTGGTGGCAAAATCCCTCCAAGGTGATGAAAGGTGCAGACCTTCATCCCAAAGACCACAGTATCCAACTCTTTACCGACGCCTCAAACGAAGGTTGGAGCGCTCACTTAGACCAAAACTTTACCAAGGGTCTGTGGTCAGATCGGGAAAAAAGGCTTCACATAAATGTCCTAGAATTGAAGGCGGTCTCCCTGGCCCTTCGAGACTTCAAGGACCAGTGCCAGAATCAAACAGTGTTGATCGCGACGGACAACTCAACAGTGGTAGCCTACATCAACAAACAAGGAGGAACACACTCGGCAGAGATGTGTGCTCTCCTGTGGAAGATCATGACCTGGTGCCATCACTATCACATAACATTGAAAGCCAGGCACATTCCAGGGTGCCTGAATGTGATGGCCGACCTGCTATCCAGGTCCAACCAAGTGCAGTCAACCGAATGGTCTCTGCACCCACAGGTCTTCAAACAGATCTGCCAGAAGTGGTTCACCCCTCATGTAGACTTGTTTGCCACTCACCTGAACCACAAACTCCCTCTATACGTGTCTCCTATCCCAGACCCAAAGGCCTGGGACATAGATGCTCTGAACATAAACTGGACCAACCTCACAGCATATGCGTACCCTCCTACGGCTCTCCTTCACAAGGTGATCCAAAAGATCAGGCAATGCCAGTGCCTGATCATCGTAATAGCCCCAGGCTGGCCAGGGATGCCCTGGTTTTGGGACCTAGTGCAGCTCTCAACAGAGATCCCACTGCAACTCCCAGTGTCAACAACCCTACTCAAACAGTCCCACAAGCTGGTGTTCCACAACAACCCCCAGCACCTGAACCTCCACGCCTGGTGTCTAGGAGCGGACAACTCCAAGAACAAGGCTTCTCTGTGGAGGTGGCAGAGAGAATTGCTGCCCCTCAGCGGTCATCAACAAGGACCATCTACAAGTCAAAGTGGGCCCTTTTTGAAAAATGGTGCAGAGAAAATTCGGTGGATTTCTCCACTCCATCTGTGAAACAAATCTCAGATTTCTTCATGTACCTGTACCAAGACCTAAACAGGCGCCCCTCGACCATTGATGGTTACAGGACTGCAATCGTTGACACTTTGGGCCCAACGGCCCAACATATTGCACACAATGCAGACCTTCATAGGTTACTCTCCAGTTTTCACAGGGATCGTCCTAAAAGTTCCAGAAACTTACCCAAGTGGAACCTTTCTGTTGTCCTTAACGAGCTCACCAAAGCACCTTTTGAGCCCATGAAAGATTCAGACCTCAAACATCTCACTTTAAAAACTGCTTTCTTGCTAGCCTTGGCCTCCGGCAAGCGCCGCAGCGAAATCCATGCCTGGGTCGCTAACAAAGTAGCTAATTTAGGCCAATGGGAAAAGATTGCCTTGTTCCCTTCTTCTGATTTCATAGCCAAAAACCAACTAGCAAGAGAAGGTTCTCAAAGTGTGTCTCCGGTGACTATCCCTGCTCTGACTACCATTGTGGATAGACAGTTTAAAGAAGACAGGACCCTGTGTCCCGTACGGGCCCTGAGGTTTTATTTGGACCGAACTAAAGACCTGAGAGGGTCTCGTTCTCTCCTTTTCATCTCCTTTAAGAAAGGACATACCTCAGACATCAGACCCGCTACACTCTCTTCATGGTTGAAACAAACCATTTTACTTTGTTACAAACAAGCAGATCAACAAGCCTTGGACTTGGTCCAAGTCAAAGCGCATGACATCCGGGCCTTCGCGGCCTCTAAGGCCTTTTACGGTGGGGTATCGGTGGACCAAATCATGCAAGCCTGTCACTGGAAAGCTCACAACACATTTACAAATTTTTACCTAAAAGACCTTACTTGGTCGGACACCGACAACAATGTGTACCTGGGACCCGTAGTGGCTGCACAACAAGTCCTAGATCCTTCCCCTCAGACCAGTTGTCCTCGGAAAGAAAAAAGGGGGGGGGCACATCCGCTACAACCAAGTCTTCAGGAGTCTTTCCCAGGATCTAGGTATTCCTCTACCTTCAAGATGTTACGGGTAAGGTCATTTTATCCTCTAATTATCAAGTATTTTCTATTAAGGACTTATTTAGTTGTCATTAATCTCATATTCAGGTTGTAAAAATTTTATGAGATTCCCAACCTCTGGGTTGTTCACTCACACGTGAAGGGCCCCTTTTGGACCCTTAGACCTCGGAGTGAGCACTGCTGCACTCCCGTCCTTCAATAAAACATCTAGACAGTTTTTAGCACTGTCTCTCATTTACTTAGGTTTTTGGCTCGTTACAGGCCCGGCCTTCGGGATCGGGGCACTGTAAATGGGACTCAGACTGGTATTTCTGGCACTATTCTATACATATTAACTCAAAATCTTAGAAAAAATGACATTCCTTCCAGTCTCAGCTGTAATCCCGCCACCGGGCGGTTGAATTCAGCATTAAGTCCCACATGGTAAGCTATTGTAGCGTAATAAAATTGAAAATTTTAATTACTTAAATGTAGCTTTTATAAGCTACAAGCTTACCATGTGGGACTTAGAAGAGTCCCACCCTGCCTCCCCGCTGTTTACAGCTGAGGGGTAGGTTTAAAAAATTTCAACGAGAAAGTAGGACGATTGGTCAGAAGTTATCACGTGACGACAACTACCAGTATATCCGGTGGCTAACAAGAACGATCTTTTTTTCTAAGACGTTGGCCCCGGGTGTGGCAACCCGAGATCAGCATTAAGTCCCACATGGTAAGCTTGTAGCTTATAAAAGCTACATTTAAGTAATTAAAATTTTCAAGTTTAAAGCATTATGAAATTCGGGTTAGCGACCCCTCTACAGTATCATGCGCGTAATAAAGAGGCAAATCTCATTCTTCAGTCTCACGGAATAGGAGTTCACCATATACCTGGACCACTGGTTGTTAAGTGTATGTAGAAGACACCAGTATTGGGTTCAAATCAAAGAACTCATCCAATTATTTAACAACTGGCTTCGTAATATCGATTTCCTAGGTTACCACTGCATTTTGGTACCAGGAAATTTCTTTCACCTTATACCTAGACTACTGGTTGTTTAGTGTACGTAAAAGACACCAGTATTGGGTTCAAACCAAAGAACTCATCCAATTATTCATCAACTGGGCTTTGTGATATCGATTTCCTAGGTTACCACTGCATTTTGGTACCAGGAAATTTCTTTCTACCTCGAATAAATTAAATACCTGAGAATCTATTCAACACATGGCGATCTCATCACAATCAACCCCAAGGTTGCTTATATCCCAGGTAGGGATACCAGCATCTTTGGAAAAGACTATACCAATGGGTCAGTTATGTGTGTGTGCCTTTCAGTGGTATCTAGAAAAAACTGGCAATTTCTCCAGTCACTAGTTGTGAGAATTCCTGTTTCAAATCCTTCTGAAAAGGCATATTCAGTAGTGGAAAATGCCAAAAAATGGGAAATACGATGCCTTTTCCATACACAGGTGCACAATTCCCTTATTTTCGTAGATGCATTAAACCAGGGTTGATGATCCCATCTATAAGCATCACAGTTAGTGGCTTTGGACAGTTAAAATGTATATATTACATTTCAATGTCATAGCTGAAGGCAGTGTGTTCAGCCCTTAAAAGCCTTCAAGACAAATTCCACACAAAAAGAATTCTGATAGCATCAGACAACACCACTGTGTTCGGTTATCTGAACAAACAGGGGGGGGGGAGCGTATACCTCCTAGTTTGGCGCAGCTTGGCCTACTGCAATCCTTGAAAATATACTCATAACAGACATATTCTTGGTTGCTTAAAGGTCATACTCAACATATCTCCAGAAGTGATAAAGGTTTGGCGCATCCTCGCCTACTACAATCCTTGAAATATACTCTTAAGAGACAGAAATATTCTGGGGTTACTTAAATGTCATACTCAATGATCTCTACAGAAGGGACAAAAGTAATATGTACAGAATGGTTCTTACTCCCTTTATGGTTCTAGACAACGTGCAAGTTTGGCACAAATCAACAATAGGTGTTTTATGCAGGTATGCTGCATCTTGGCCTACTGCAATCCTTGAAATATTCTCATATGAGCCAGATATATTCAGGGTTGCCTAGATGTCATGACAGCCTCTCCACAAAGAACGAAATATTACAGATAGGAGAGGCTTCATCTTTAATATTCTATTTGATTTACATTGTTTGTCAAATACCAATGGTAGAGATGTTTGCCACCAATATGAGTCACAAACTTCCATTTTATGTTGCTAGTCCCGGATGCAAATTCTCTGAACATAGATGAATTAAACATCTTGTTGGAGGTTCTGGACTGCTAGGCCTTTTGTCCTATACCACTTATTCCTAAAAGTCATTGAACAAGTGAACACCAGGGGCAAAATGATTGTAGTGGCCCCTTGGTGGCCCATAATGCATTGGCTTTGGGGTCTGGTGACTCATTCAACCATACCTCCATTACAGCTACTTCACTGGTCTCAAAAACAGCCATTCAATCAGAAATACCATCTGAATCTGTTGCATTGGCACCTTCATGCTTGGTACCTTTACACCACTCAGAATCTCTTATATCATTCTCTGGGCTAGGGATAGAGAGATTTAGGGCATCTCAAGGACCCTCATCTTGGAATGTATGAGTCATGATGGGCCATTTTGAGCTCTGGTACCCACAGAATAAGGTGGCCATCTCAGAGCCTACGGTCTCAAATAGACCAGATTTTTTGATCCATTTACTTGCAAAAAATCTGAAACCTGTCACTATTGTTGGCTTTGCAGCAGCCATGGCTGATCATTTACATTTTTTGTGCAGGAGTTGAACCAAAGCCTGCATCTTTATAGGCCTATTGCAAGTGTTATAGAGAGAAGCCCACTGCTAACAGAGGTACAGCATCAAGGGATTTGCCTTTGCTTCTGTTGGTTTTCACAAAAGGCTTCTTGTTAACCTTTAAAAGGAGGTCAGTCTAAAAAGTTTGACTTGCAAGACTGTTGCAATGCCATTGGAAGTGTATTCTGGGACTTTGGCTCCTTCAGACACAAGCCTCATAGGAAGGAGTTTACAGTTCTCCCTCCTACCTTCCTTTTTAACAAGGACCAATTAGCCTCGGTTGGTCTAGATTGCCTCCAGTGGTCACTTCAGCTCTAGATCATTCCTGAACTCAAATTGCCTGGACACATGATTCGTTGTCCTCTTACAGCACTTAGATCCTTCTTGGACAGGACTACTGCTTGGAGAAAAGGAAAAGTCTCCTTCTCCTGCTGTTTAGCAAGAATCAGTTGGCTTCTGATGGCCCAGATGGCTCAAACCAGTGGTCATTCCAGCTCACAAACCCTTCTTGAGCTGATGTTGGACTGATGTTGTGACACTCTGCTCTCTTACAGTACTTAGTTACTATCAGGACAGTACAAGTACTTCAAGGAGGGGAAGAATCTTGCTCATATCTTTTAAGGAAGGCTTGATGGAGATATCTTGAGTTCTGCTATCTCTTCCTGGATCAATCTGGCTGCATGATTAGATTGCCAGTCCTTTAACTTTGATTCTCAGAATCTATACTTTGAGACACATATTAGATCCATGGCTCCCCTTTTTACTTTCCAAGAGTGGGGTCTTACCTGAGCAGAGATCAAACTCTTGTTATTGGAAGACCCACAATTCTTTTCTACATTCTACTCGAACATGTAGCTTGGCAATCCCATGACCAGTCCATGAACAAATTGGGCCTTGTGGATTCACCTCAGCATGTAGTCAATTTTTGTGTATTTATACATGTTATTCATATGACTCACATATTTATGTTCCCTCCAGTTATACAAGTCTTGCATCACTGACATATGTCTTTCTTGGCTTACATATGGCCCCATATCTGCAGTTTATGCAGTTCAGTTTGCCTGCTTGGAGATATTCTCATTGCCAGATGATGACATCTTGTTTGGGGATTCATGCAGACATCTCCGGCCAATACTGGGTGATGGTTAATTCTGCTATATGATTTGTTGTAAAATTGTCTACAACAGCAACAGCAGCAACAATGACGACCACATCATGGATCTCTTGTTGAGGGTAGCAAGTTACTCATCTGTGATGAAGAAGTAACTTTTAACCTAAGATGTGGTGTATGGAAGCTTATCTTATCCTCTTATCAGTGCTTTATTTGGTGACCCCTTGTCTGACAATCATCTAACAGTGTGGCCAAAACAAATACCCTCCACCTGTTATGGTTGTATTCAAGCACTTGTGAGGATAAGGTAAGGCTATTTTACGCAATAAAATGTAACAAATTTTATTGTAATTTAACTTTTTACAAGTTAAATACTTACCTTATCCTCACAAGGATAAACCCACCCTACCTCCCCGCATAATTTGTTTTGCTGGGGACCAAAAATACAATGAAGATCTCTCGACAATCATCTGTCAACAACGACTACTGCGCAAGCGCGGACATGTGCAGACAAAGGGGTCACCTCTTGTGACAAGAATATTCCTTAAAAAATTCTTGTCGGTCGATACGTTTTGCTCCACAAAACCAAACAAGCACTTGTGAGGATAAGGTAAGTATTTAACTTGTAAAAAGTTAAATTACAATAAAATTTGTTACAATTATAACCCATGAAACTTAATGGGAAAAAAACAGTTTAAAAGGTCAGTTACTTGAAATTCTTTTGTGTAATGCAGGTGTTCCACTGGAGGCCGACCCTACGACTATATATATATGTATAAGGTCGGCTGCAAAAGTCAGGGGGTCGGGGACAAAAATCCACAAAAAAAGGCGGGAAATTTTTGGGTCGGCTTCAACTCCCCGACAGGATGTGATACATACAGGCTTGTCTTGATCTAGAGGCCGACCTGCCGTGGTGTCGGGATGTTTTGTACAGACTGGTCTGGAACCTACCAGGCCAAGCCCTAAAGCCCTAACAGACAAGCCCTAACAGACCAGCCCTAAACCCCTAACAGACAAGCCCTAAACCCCTAACAGACAAGCCGTAGCAGGTCCCAACAAGCCGTACTGACAAACAGACAGGACTGGAGAAATAGACAGAATCACCCCGACCAGACGTGTAGTCGGTATTGCAAGGACAGTTTTTGATGAATTTTTGGGAAAAAAAAGGATCAAGTGTCCACCAATAAGCAATTCTTAAACTAGGTCACTAGTAAATATTTGGATCCCATCACGTGACCTAAACCTCCAACTTTACTTTTTTGTTATTTTAATTATAGTTTTCAGGTTTTTGCTCTCATATTATATAAGAAATGAAATAAATGTATGTCTGATTTAATTTATGAACGAAAAATTCATTTAAAATCTAAAATTTTCATTAAAAATGGTCTATCCTGTGGAAAAAAGCAGGGAGAGATGTGCTTCTAACAGTCTCTCACGTGACAATGAAACCCTTTTGCTTGTTGCTGCCTTTTATACTCCAATTTCGAGCTTCTGGGAAAGACCCTATTTTTGTGAAGGTAATGAACTTGCTGTAGTTCTGGTCACGTGATGGGATCCAAATATTTACTGGTGACATAGTTTTCGATTTGTTGATTGGTTGACGCTTAATCCTCTTTTTTCCCAAAAATTACTAATGGGTTTTTACAGTGGGAATAAGTATCTTGTGGTTGATTCCAAATAGTTTGTTAACTTTTATTTAAATGGCTCTGGTGAAATAGGCTGAGAATTTGATTATTATGTGACAAAATAAAACACTCTTTCAAGTTTCGTAATTAATTACCGGATATATGTGGACCTTTTCTAACTGTTCAAAATTATGATCACTTGCACTGCTTTCTGTCATTCCTGACATAATTGTTGGTGATATTTTCAACTCACATTATGCTGCTAATATACTGAAAATGAGCAGTACTTGTAAATTGTAAAAGACAAGCCGGCTTCATGTTAGGACAGGCCTGCAAGTGATAAGGACAAGCCTGGAAGGGTTACAGACAAGCCTTGAAGTCATAGGACAAGACGTGAAGTGACTAGGACAAGCTGGTTACCAGGGGGGTGGAGCCTAGGTCGGGAACAAGAGTCGGGGAGGGTCGAAACATGTTTCATATTTCACCGACTCTCCCCGACAGGCTGGGAACTTAAACCGACCCTAACCGACCATGTAAACATTGGTCCCGACCCTCCAAAAATGCTTAGTTACCCACCGGTCGGCTCCAGTGGAACACCTACATAAAGTCTAGCATTTGGCTGGCCTGATATTCTTTTATATTCTAGTCTTTTATAGGGTATTTATGCACTAATATGGGAAAGCCTTTTTGAAGAGATAAGATTTAGCCTTTTCCAGAAACAAGCAAGGATGGGATAGAATGAACATCATCAGGTAAATCATTCCAAACTGTATAAGACAGTTACTATATAAGCTACCATATACTTTCAGACAGCAAGATCGCTTCATGGAGACCATGTTTGATAAAATTAACACCAATACAACCACATTTCTGTGGTTAATGACTGTCAACAGATGGCTGGGAGTTAGATTGGTAGGTAGCCAATGTTTGATAAGATTACCACAAATGTTTGTTGGGGTTAACACCATTGTTTAATAGCATTAATACCAATGTTTTGATAAGGTTTATAACAATGTTTGATAGGTTTTTATCAATGTGTAATAAGAATAATACTAAATGTTTGTTGAGCCAAACGCCATCATTTGGTAAGATTAATACCAATTTTTTATCAGATTAACACAAATGTTTTCTAAAATTAACATAAATGTTTGATGAGGTTTTAAACAATATTTGGTTTATACCAAGGTTTGATAAGATTAACACTAGAACGACCATATTTCTGGGGTTTAACACAGCCAATTATTGGATAGGAAACAGATCAGTACTTTGCAAATGTTTTTACAGTTTTTATTTGAGAGCGCAATTTATACATTGAGGATCACAGATTTTTGTCTGTGATCAATTAATTTGCGATCATATTTCATGTAAAGTGCGGCGGGAAAAAGTTTGTTCGGGCTGGATCTCAGAAACCGTAAGGTGTAGGAAGTTGATACTTGGTAGGGACATTGGTTAAGTGGTGTAGGTGTGCAACATCATGGTCTGACTTTGATTTGACCTTTGATCTTGCCGCAGTGACCTTGAGTTTGAAAATCTTGTCCGGACTATATCTCGGCAACCGTAAGGTGTAGGAAGTTGATACTTACTAGGGACATTAGTTAGGGGCTGTAGGTGTGCAACGTCATGGTCTGACCTTGATTTGACCTTTGACTTTGCCATAGTGACCTTGACCTATAAAATCTTGTCCGGGCTATATCTCGGAAACCGTAAGGTGTAGGAAGTTGATACTTGGTAGGGACATTGGTTAGGGGGTGTAGGTGTGCAACGTCATGGTCTGACCTTGATTTGACCTTGCCATAGTGACCTTGACCTATAAAATCTTGTCCAGGCTGTATCTCGGAAACCGTAAGGTGTAGGAAGTTGATACTTGGTAGGGACATTGGTTAGGGGGTGTAGGTGTGCAACATCATGGTGTGACCTTGATTTGACCTTTGACCTTGCTGTAGTGACCTTGACCTATAAAATCTTGTCCGGGCTATATCTCGGAAACCGTAAGGTGTAGGAAGTTGATACTTGGTAGGGACATTGGTTAGGAGGTGTAGGTGTGCAACGTCATGGTCTGACCAGGATTTGACCTTTGACCTTGCCATAGTGACCTTGACCTATAAAATCTTGTTCGGGCTATGTCTCGGAAACCGTAAGGTGTAGGAAGTTGATACTTGGTAGGGACATTGGTTAGGAAGTGCAGGTGTGCAACGTCATGGTGTGACCAGGATTTGACCTTGCCATAGTGACCTTGACCTATAAAATCTTGTTCGGGCTGTATCTCGGAAACCGTGAGGTGTAGGAAGTTGATACTTACTAGGGACATTGGTTAGGGGATGTAAGTGTGCAAAGTCATGGTGTGACCTTGATTTGACGTTTGTCCTTGTCGTAGTGACCTTGACCTTTAAAATTTTGTTGCACCTTTGGGTCTGTCTTTTGATGCAAATTAAGCACTGTTAAAATCATATTAGAATTCATTAAGAATTTAATTTTACAACTTCCCGTTGTAACAGATGGTATTTCATTAAGTGAGCCACAAATTTTGCTCCAACACCATACATAAGCATTCATTGAATGTATTACCACTTCTGTATGCATGGTAATATTCAAAACATCTAAACCATAATTCGGTCATGCCAGATGTAGATAAAGTACATGCATTATCTTTCTCTTAGACAGTATTTTCTCTATTTAAACATTGTTTGGACCTTTATATAACTGACAGTGCTCTGAAAGTATCCTGAACTTTGTACTGATACAGTACTTCTATATCTCATGGTGTTAAAAATATTTCCCTAGGCTGTGGGGTACGGGCATCTCTGATGCTATTTTTAGTATACTGATTAATGCTGTCATCTTGCTATTGAATTGTCTTGTTTTGATACTTTATCGTTAGATACATTTTCTTTCTCTTAGAAGTTATTTTATCTACTGAAACATTATTTGGACCTTTATATAAGTGACACTGCGCTGAAAGTATCCCGGTCTTTGTACTGTTTCATTACTTCTATATGTCATGGTGTTGAAAACTATTTCCCCAGGATGTGGAGTAAGGGCATCTCTGATGGTATTTTTGTGAAATGGATCTCTAAGTGACTAGTCATAAAAATTTTATCCCAGCCAAGATTTTTTAAAACTCAGTCACAAAGCAGATCTTAGCTGAAACTAAAGTAAAAAAGCTTTCATATGTAACCACAGCATTTCTTTTGCTATGCAACTTCATTTGAACAGTTTATATATTTACACAGTAAATATCTTTAAATGTCAGATATCTGAGAAAAATTGCAATGATCAACAACATTTTCTAAAAATAAGAACTTCTCCCCATATTCCTGAAAATTGCCAGCATGTTAAAGTATATGGGACCAGCTCGATTCTCACACATTAATCACTCTGTTACAGGATAACCTTGGAGCAGTGATTGTACTGGGGGCCTCTTTATGCAGTCTGCTGGTCGGCTTGAATGGTTACATATCGGCTGGAATTGCTGGATTGGCAATCAGTTACACCCTCAATGTGAGTAATGTAATAACCATTGTATTCAAAATGGTTTTCAGTGACAGAGGAACTCCAAAATGAGCTTAAGTTTTTTTGTTTATTTACCACCATGCAATGTATTTGACCTATATACCTGGAAATACAAGGCAGTGATTTGTTTTTATCCCCGCCACTTTGTACTATGGGTATGTTTTGCAGATTTCACAAAAACAAAGGGTTGACATTTTTAAAGAAGAAATTTGTATGCATAGGTGTTCAACTACTGTTTGAAATGATTGACAACCCTGTAACATATTTGGGTGCATATTGGTGCCTGTGGGTGTGTCACTATTTAAACTGGGTGGCAAACCCATAACATATTTGTGTGTAGATGTGTCACTACTTGAACGGAGTGGTGACCTATTACACATTTGTGTACATAGGTGTGTCACTTCCTCAACTGGGTGGTGAGAGCAAATTTGTGTGCATAGATGTACAACTACTTGAACTGAATGACAACCCTTCAACATATTTGTGTGTACAGGTGTGTCACTACTTAAACTGGGTGGTGACCTATTTTATATTTGTGTGCGTAGGTGTGACACTACCTGAACTGGGTGGTGGCCTATTATATATTTGTGTGTGCTTAGGTGTGTCACTACTTGAACTGGGTGGTGGCCTATTATATATTTGTGTAGGTGTGTCACTACTTGAACTGGGTGGTGACCTATGATATATTTGTGTAGGTGTGTCACTACTTGAACTGGGTGGTGACCTATTATATATTTGTGTAGGTGTGTCACTACTTGAACTGGGTGGTGACCTATGATATATTTGTGTAGGTGTGTCACTACTTAAACTGGGTGGTGACCTATTATATATTTGTGTGTGTAGGTGTGTCACTACTTAAACTGGGTGGTGAGGTGTGTAGCAGAGACAGAGATGCACATGAACGCCGTGGAGCGAGTGGTTCACTACACAAACATAAAGACTGAACCCCAAACCGTCAACACAGGTGAGTATCGTAATAAAGAAGACATCATGAACTCATGTAAATAAATGTAAACATCATGAACTCTGCAAACAAAAAAAAGGATAAATTTAAGCTGATAAAATTGCCTGTGTACTAGGGATAGGTTGGTGGCATTGGTATCTTGGTATTCAGAGCATTTTGCTGAATTCCTCTGACAACACTTCACATCATCAAAATTGTAGAACCAGTCCATAAACCCAAAGTAATTAATATATACTTTTATCCCATAATTTTTGAGACTTTTATAGTGTTCCCTTATAGCAGAACTGCTGTGTTTTGTTTCCATAAAGTTCAGTTAGGAGATCTGTTCTACTGGAAATATGCAGCTAGCACACATAAAATTTCTTAGTATCCTGGAATCGGACTGGTTTTTAACAAGTGGGATACAAAAACATAAAACAGCATTGCTAGCATAGTCCCAGAATTTCCATACCAGTTTTGCTGAAAGAAAACAGGCAATCAGATCAATCAGATTTCAGGCCATCCACTTACTGTGTTTTCCAGCAGGAACATTGAATAGTCATCAACATTTAATATTACTAATCACAGCCTTTTGACATACTTCATATCTGTACCAACATGTTGAAGCCACACAAATGTTTCATTGTATAATCAAATAGCAAAACAACAAATTTAAGATTTGGATCCAAAAACAAACAGGTCATACTGCACTTTGGAAATCACATGACAAGGATTCGCATTAAAACACTCATTTTCAAGTAAAGGTACTTTATTGTAATAATGTGAATTGGGAATAGTGATTTGTTACAAATTCGTTTTAGAATCAAAAGATGATCTGGATATAGATGACACCTGGCCACAACATGGTCGAGTGACGTACAAGAATGTCTCTTTGCGTTATGACACAGACTTAGACAATGTGGTGCATGGAATCAGCATCAGTATTGAAGCTGGAGAGAAGGTATGATTAATTGATTGATGATTGATTGGTTGATTTGTTGATTGATGACCGATTGATTGGTTGATTGTTTGTTGATTGATAATTGATTGTTTGCTTGATTGATTGATTATAAACATTAGTTTCAACACATTGTACAGGTCATATTACAATGTATAGTTGAGAAGATGTAGGAGAGCAATGCATACAGGTTCTTTAAAATTCTAAAATGAAAACCATTATACACCAGCATGCAACTACCAACTTTGCACTAGTCAGATCCAGGATCAGAGAGATGTGAGAGTGTAACCCTCTGTGCCACCGCATCCACAAGTGAAGGTTGAAAGCAAGTTACACTTGTTACACGTGGGTTAAGGATCATATTATTTTATATTCATAGTTCCTTTCAACATAAGAGCCAGTCCCTCTGTTACATCCTTCAGAAAACATCTTGAGACTCAGTTCTTCAATGCCACACTTATTCACAGTATTCTTCCCTCTATTCCAGAACCCTGGATTACTGACAAACATCATCCCTTGGCTGTCCCTTTTCACAAGTTTTTGTGTAAATTTAGCTGGCTGAGTTCCCCTTGTGGGGAAGAAATCGTGACTGCAAAGCAGTAGATTAAATTAGAATTTTGTGGTTCCTTGGATTCCACCATTCATAGCTGCAACAACTCACCAAGTCTCTCACAAGGGACTGTATTCACAAATAGGAACGGCCAAAAGTCAGTGAAAATTATATGATACCCAAGTTTTATTTCTAAAACTTATAAGAAGACCTCCATAATTTATAACTCAGGAGGCTGCTAGTCCTATTGAAAAGGGGCTGTCAGAAAGCAAACTCACATTAGTGAAACTGGGGAATTTTCAACTCGGAGATTAGAATTCTTTCATAAATTTTTGAAAAATCTGGCTTTTGAACAGATTGGCATCTGTGGGAGAACAGGAAGTGGCAAGTCGACCTTTACCTTGGGTCTGTTTCGGTTGATACATCGAAGTGCGGGTCAGATTTATATTGATGGAGTGGACATTGACCAAGTGGCCCTGTACACTCTGAGAGAACGTATAGCCATCATTCCACAAGATCCTGTGTTATTTGGTGGCACAGTCAGGTAAGGCTGGAAACGTGTAGCAACAACACTTGTATAAAAGAGAAATGTTTCAGTATGATTTATTTTGTAAAATTTAATGTTTTTATTGTAGAAAAATTGATTGTTAACTTGTATACACTTGAAAATGAGAGTTATCTGTAATAAGTGTCATATTTCTGTTTATTTTGTCACGTTATATACTAGTAGAGTAACTATAACTTTTGAGTTATTCTTGTGATACAGTTCTTATGCCAAGGTCACACACTGGAGAGTAGAGTAAGAAATGTAAAATTCGCCACATATCTGAAATTCGCTACATGTGGAAATACTAATAAAATAAATGAATTGAGGTGAGATTTGTTGAATGTACAGTAAGTTAAGGCTTTTTGAATTGAAAAATGCCAATTTTCAGACAAAACATCATTTTCTTCATAATATTAACGAAGTTTTTAGAGGTGGCAAATTTTAGATTCCTGGCGAATTTTAGATTTCTTACTCTATGCCATGATAATCTTTATGAATGTAGAATACAGGCTATTTCAAATCCATTCAAATGAATCAAATGTTTGGTATGGACAGCTTACAGTTAGGAGCTGTAAGTATGTAATGTCATTGATACTTGGCTAGTGTTTTATCCACTTGTTTCAGTTCAAAAATGATAAATATCGCTTTAATTTTTAATGCATGTGACTAACTCCACTGACTGATGAAATTACAGCTAAAATATGAATCACGTCTTGTTCATTTTTGCAACCAGGTTCAATCTAGATCCAGATGGTAAGAAGTCAGACTCTGAACTGTGGGAAGCTTTAGACATTGCACAGCTGAAAGATGTCATATCTGCACATGGCCAGCAACTGGGTATGTCATCTAATGTACACAGACTACTGCAGGTCATACTCACAGAGATTCTACAGCTATTTTTTGCTTTAAGTAACAAAGTTTTCTTTTGTGACCTCCATCAAGGTGTTTTTATTTTGATTTGTTAGCACGATTATGTAAAGACTACTGGTTGAAACTGCAGGAAAAATAAATCAGAAGATTGGTCTTAGTCCAACTTAGATTTGATTAAATTTTTAAAATGATCTGGATCACGTTCTGGACACACAATAATCCACATTTTTCCATTCACTTATTATTAAGTACCCTGGCGAAGGTCTGGGCTCTCTGAGTACTGTTGTTTTTTTAATGAATTTTCCTTTTTTTTAAAGGAATTAAGGTTCTTTGTTTTTACATCTCAATCAGCCAATTTTAGAGTAGTCTTTTTATTTAAAAAAACAATTGCACTAAGTGATAAAGTAAACAGGAATTGGTCATATGATTTATTAACTGAAACACAGGGTACTGATGATCATTGACCTGGTTAAGGTTGTTATAAGACCTCTGTCATAGCGTGGTTAAGGGTGTTATTTACAGAATAAAACACTTCTTTCTGGGCTATATTGTGATTTACGAAGGCCAAGGACAAGTGATACTACCCTAGGGTTTTCATAAATACAATAGTGCCTTATTCTGTTTGTTCTAGCAAAAGTATTTATATTTTTCTTCTTTCCTATAGCAGTATTTATATAAGAAATCCTTGCAAGTTCCTCCAGTTAAATCAAATAAACCAATCCAGTACATGAAAGTATTAGGTTTTTAATGTTTCCTTATAAGCAGTAATTGTATGATAAAACGCTTGTAAAGGTCTCTCCAAATACAACAAATATGACGTCACAAACAATTTCCATTGACATATTTCACCATGGGCACAACGCACTGAAGACAAAGACTGATGAAATCAATATCCACACACTAACTGTGTTAATGCAGGTACTAGTGCATGTCTACAGCATTTTGTGATGTCACAATGACGTTTTTAAGTAAACATTGACTTTGTTTACACTCTCAACAAATCTGGCATCTAAGTGACATTTTTTTATCCAAAAACAGGCAATATCGTGTCATTTTGCCCACAAATACTGCAATCTGGCTGAAACTTACATGAGGTATAATAAAATACCTTATGGATGGCCTGGTTAAAGTTGTTGTGAAACATTATGTGATATCCTGGTTAAGGTTGTTATAACATATTATGTGGTGGGCTGGGTTACATGAAGAGTGGCTGAAACAAAATAACTAAAGAGTATTCCCTTTATGTAATTTCACCAAAATATTGGTTTTTCGTTTTAACCCTCATAATTTGATAGCATGACCATGAAAATCATTGAATGTGGGACTGTTGATAATTCAGGATGTTTTTGTAAATCTTTCTCAAATTCAATCACTTCCCCTTTGGTCAGGCCTTATCCACAAAAAAATCATATTAAAGGTGTTCATTAATTTCGGATTATCATGAACACAAACAGACGGGGAAATAAACAAATGTACCTGATAACAGAACATCCTCAGTGGAGGAAAGAATTAAGATTTGTAGTCATAGCCTCAGTGTTTCAATAATGAAGTAGTCATGACATAAATTATGAAGGATTTGGTCAGATGGTGATACCACTATTGTATTATAACTAGTCCTGTAATTGCATTGTTTTGTTTTCTATTCAGACAACTTGGTGTCAGAAGGGGGCGAGAACTACAGTGTTGGTCAGAGACAGGTGAGAAGAATGGATATACTGTGAACTTTCAGTTCAACTTAATGGCAATTTCCAATAAAGATCAAGTTAAAATAAATGCCTGGTCCAAATTAATGTCTGGTTCAATTGAGTTGTGGTTCAGTTTAATGTGTGGTTCAAATTAACATGTCGTTTAAATAATGTATGGTTCAAAAAGGGATTACTCCAATTAATGCCAATTTTAAGGTAATAGTTGGTTCAAATTAATGTCTGTTTCTAATAAATGCCTGGTTCAAATCAACACCAGATTAATTTTTCAAAGTAATATCTGGTTCAAATGAATGTCACATTAAAATTAGCACCATGCAGTATAAGTCTGGTTCAAATAAACACATTGTATTGGGAAGGGAGATATTATTGATTGGTTCTGCTGTGTGTCGATCTCACAGCCTTTGGATTACACACAGATATAAACACAAGTCTAGTTCTTTAACTAGCTGAGCTAAAGGGGAATCCCCGGAAGCCCAGGTATTAATAGAACTGATATACATCAGGATATTACAACGTGATCCCACTTAAGTCTGGATCAGTCATGTATTTGTTTCAAATTAAAAGATGTTAATTATTATATATAGTGTTAGGACTCTTACAAAGAACCTGAACACTGTAAAAACG
Source organism: Sabellastarte sp. h YS-2021 (assembly GCA_964017235.1). NCBI lineage: Eukaryota > Metazoa > Annelida > Polychaeta > Sabellida > Sabellidae > Sabellastarte > Sabellastarte sp. h YS-2021. The sequence continues at coordinate 17,685,970 of OZ024933.1, forward strand.
AGTCCATTACAAGATTATTTGGAGGATAAATATTGAGAAAGGATTAGTCTTTTGTACTTTAACTTTGACAGTCTTTATTTGTCAAAAAAAAATTACATACAGAATTATCATTAGGTTGGACAAGTATCTGTCACTTTTTATAGAGAAATGCCTCATTTCATTGTTTGTGTCACCAAAAAGAGTGCTCATTGAAGTGTACTTGTGAATATAAATTATCATTACGACGACCAGAAGTGCACATCTTTTTGCCATACAATATCTGGACCAATTATGTATTGCCAAAATATAGTATGGCAAAAGGCACATGAGATATAGTATTTTATTGCAATGAAATGTATCCCTAAGAGCAACCGGACTTTATGATAGAAATAAACTCCTCAGCTTGTACTTTATGTGTGCTATGAAGGGCGGCACTTCTGGCATATTATTCTGCCACTGTATTATTTGTTGGTGTAGATGTAGGATCCATAATAACAAAGTCATTAAAGTGTTTTATGCCAGTCTGTAAGTAGTGGCTTCTGCAATGTGAAAATACACTCATGAGAAACGGGGTATATTGCCAGAATGTATCCATCACAGAAACATGCCACTTATCAAACACATTTCTATTCACATTTTCACTGTTGGTGCATGTGTCTTTCAGTTGTTTTTTTTTTCTTGTCATTCAAAGATTGTAAACATACAGGTAGTTTTGACATCAGTAGTTCTTGATTAGATTTTCTACTGTGCACACGTCTTTCAGCTGTTTTGTTTGGCCCGTGCTTTCTTGAAGAAGAGTTCCATCCTGGTGATGGATGAGGCCACGTCCTCCATAGACCATCAGACAGATGAGATGGTGCAGCAGGTTATTCACACAGCATTCAAAACCAGTACAGTCATCACTATAGCTGTGAGTAATTCTGTAACTTTATACACAACACATTGAAAGATAGTACAGTCATCACTATAGCTGTGAGTAATTGTGTAACTTTGTACACAACACATTGAAAGATAGTACAGTCATCACTATAGCTGTAAGTAATTCTGTAACTTTATACACAACACATTGAAAGATAGTACAGTCATCACTATAGCTGTGAGTAATTGTGTAACTTTATACACAACACATTCAAAGCCAGTACAGTCATCACTATAGCTGTGAGTAATTGTGTAACTTTGTACACAACACATTGAAAGATAGTACAGTCATCACTATAGCTGTGAGTAATTGTGTAACTTTGTACACAACACATTGAAAGATAGTACAGTCATCACTATAGCTGTAAGTAATTCTGTAACTTTATACACAACACATTCAAAGATAGTACAGTCATCACTATAGCTGTAAGTAATTCTATAACTTTATACATAACACATTCAAAGATAATACAGTCATCACTATAGCTGTAAGTAATTCTATAACTTTATACACAACACATTGAAAGATAGTACAGTCATCACTATAGCTGTAAGTAATTCTATAACTTTATACACAACACATTGAAAGATAGTACAGTCATCACTATAGCTGTAAGTAATTCTATAACTTTATACACAACACATTGAAAGATAGTACAGTCATCACTATAGCTGTAAGTAATTCTATAACTTTATACACAACACATTGAAAGATAGTACAGTCATCACTATAGCTGTAAGTAATTCTATAACTTTATACACAACACATTGAAAGATAGTACAGTCATCACTATAGCTGTGAGTAATTCTGTAACTTTATACACAACACATTCACAGCCAGTACAGTCATCACTATAGCTGTAAGTAATTCTGTAACTTTATACACACAGCATTCAAAGATAGTACAGTCATCACTATAGCTGTAAATAATTCTTAAGTTACAAACAGCAAACCTGGTAGTCATCATTTTAACTGTAATTCTTTAACTTTGTACACAACACATTCAAAGCCGGTGTACCATGAAATCCTACCCCACTGGACCCATTTGACTGCCCCTCTGGGAAGTGATCAACGGGGGGGGGGGGGGGGGGGGGGATTTACTAAGAGTTCCTAGGAATTCCACCTCCCCCACTATAGACACAGTTTATATCTTCTACATATACATTCTGTCCAAGAAGTAATTATATCCCCAGACGAAAGTCGGGGATATATTGGATTCAGGTCCGTCGCGCCGCCGCCGCTGCCGCCGTAGAAATTTCCTTGTGGACGCGATAACTCAAAAACCAATTAATATTTTTTTTTCAAACTTGGTACACATGTTAAGGATGCCCAAAGGAAGATCCCTATTTTAAGGTGACCTTAAACTCCAAATAATAAAGAACTTATGGCCACCTTAAGGTCAGAAATTGCACTTTTGACCACTTAGAGCCCTCTAGGTCACAAACTATGAGGCGTATCTGGCTTAAATTTTACCTGAGAACACATTAATATATTCTTAGTACATGTGCCGAAAATCAAGACTTTAAGTTGAGGAGAAAATTGTGTTTGGGGCCCATAAAGACCCCACTTAGGACTTTTTTCCTAGATTTTTAACATATTTTGCCCTATAATTTGGAAGTGGTAATTCTGATGAGTCTCAAACTGCTCTAGGTGTAACTCTTATATGTAATCCTTGTCTGTGAAAAATTTAAAGGCTGTAGGTTTACCTGTTAGGCCGACTTGAGGTCTCAAAATTGCCCACAGAGACCCAATTTATGGACTTTTTGCCACCTTCAAGCACTGTAGCTTTCAAACAATGTCTCTCATCTAAGTGAAATATCATCTGAGAATATATCAATATGTTTTTCTTGTATGTACTCCAAAATTTAGGCCTTTAATAGACATTTAACCCATGTATGAGGACCATAAATCCCCACCCGAGTGACCCTTTTTAGACATTTTTCACATATTTTGCTCTGTAACTTGGAAATGGTAAGTCTGAGAAGTTTCAAACTGTATTAGATACATATTCTATGTGTAATCTTAGTATGTGACAAATTTTAAGTCTGAAGCTTTAATTTGAAGGCCACATTGAGGTCTCTGACGGGCTCCCAAAGACCCAGTATTTGGACTTTTTGCCACCTTTAAGCCCTGTGACTGTTAAACTATGTGACTGATAGGGCTGAAATCTCATCTGGGAATACATTATTATGTTCTTTTTACATGTGCCAAAAATCATGGCTTCAAGTAGACATTTAAACTGTGTATGAGGACCATAAACACCCACCCGAGTGACCCTTTTAAGACATTTTTCACATATTTTGCTCTGTAACTTGGGAATGGTAAGTCTGAGAAGTTTCAAACTTTATTAGATATATATTCTATGTATAATCTTAGTATGTGACAGATTATAAATCTGAAGCTTTAATTTGAAGGCCACATCGAGATCTCTAAAAGGCCCACAGAGACCCAATATTTGGACTTTTTGCCACCTTTAAGCCCTGTGACTGTTAAACTATGTGATTGATGGAGCTGAAATCCCATCTGGGAATGCATTATTATGTCCTTTCTACATGTGCCGAAAATCAAGGCTTTTAGTATACATTTAACCTGTGTATGAGGGCCATAAACACTCACCCAAGTGACCTTTTTTGACATTTTTTTCCGTATTTTGCCCTGTTATTTGGAAATGCCTAGTGTGACAGGTCTTAAACTGTATTATATATAATTTTTTTTTGTTATGTTTGTCCCCCAAAAAGTTTCAGCTCTGTAGTTTAATTGCTAAGGTCTCTTTAACAATTGTAAAATGCCCACAGAGACCCAGTTTATGGATATTATACCACTTTAAAGCCCTGTAACTGTCGAACTATGTGGGTCATAGAGCTGAAATCTTTGAATTTTTAAAAGGAAGTGCCTGTCTATTTAAATTTTTATTAATAATGTTATGGCTATCTTAGGCTTTTAAGTACTTATTTTTGTGTGTTATCTCTCTGCTTGCTGAGTTTTTAACTTTTTAAAATGAAACTGGTTAAACATATTCAAGTAGGCAAAATGGACACTGTTATTTTCTGGTGAGCTATAAGTCCAATATTAATGAAATTATACCCTTATGTAGTAAAAATAGGGGATTTTTAACCCTCAACTAGCCCAGTTTTATTCAGTTTGCCTCAGTTAATTTTGACACAGTTCCTACAGTTACTAACTCATTTCAGTTGATAATCACATTCTTACAATTCTCAATTCTGACTTATTATTATAAATCTGTTCTAGTGGTTTGATAATTTATATTTAATTCTGGAGGTATATAATTTTCCTGTTGGACATTCCTTATTTATATATTTGATTTTATTTTAGTGATAAGATTAACTGAGCTTTTTGTATTTGATTACCCCTTTTGTTTGTTTACCATTTGTGCTGTATTTAGTCCCACCCCCCATCCACCTCTGGGACCTCCAGCTATTGAGTGACACTAAATAAACAAAGGTATTGAATGATATCAAATGAGAAACAAAGAACCAGACTTTTCAGTGGGGTTGCAGATCTTGTGTAACAGTGAGAGAGGTGTGGAGAAGGGGAGAGGGGTGGGGTGGGGTTGGGAGATGGGGTTTGCTTCATTATCTAATAAGACAAAGGGGAGTCAGAACTGAGATTGTGTCACATATTTAGGTTGCATATATATGGACCACATATATAGGAATTGAGGAAATGAATAACTGAAAAACAATGCAAATTCTAAAAATAATATAATAAAATAATAATATAAATAATATACAATTTTAAATAATATTTTATTTGTGAACAAATATAGAAACAGATATGCGCTTTTGGGATTATTAATCATTTAAATACTTTGAAAATAGGTTCAGAGTCACCCTTTGCAGGAAGATTGAAAAGTATGATGAGTTGAGTTAGAAATAATATTTTATTTGTCAACAAATATAGAAACAGATATGCTCTTTTGGGATTATTAATTTGGAATGGACATTCAATCATCAATCATTTAAATACTTTGAAAATAGGTTCAGAGTTATCATTGCAGGAAGATTGAAAATATGCTCTGTTGAGTTATGTATTCGGCGTCTGGGGATACACCATCTTCCTTGGGAAGATATAAACTTAGTAGATTGATGTGCTGAAGTTCATATAACTTTTCCCAATATTTATGGCATACAACAAATGGCTTACATAAAAAATTCCCGATCAAAACCTGTGGCATGAGTGATGACCTGTCTGGGGATATGTTGGCGCCGAGTTGGCCCAATCTAGTTCAGTATTTATTGAACTGAATATTAATCACAGCTTCTCTTTTTGCTTTCAATTAATATTGTATCCTTGCGTATTTCTCTGGACAATGAATATGACTTGATGAGTCTGTTACTTCAGACAATACAGTAACTATTAGCAAAATAACTGAAGTATATTATGATAAATTTAATGAATATCAACTGTTAAAGTGGATGTAAATTTAAATAAATATTTATATAGAACAGTCAAAACAACAGTAATAAATTTTCATCAGCTAAAATAAGTGAAAGGTTATTATGAGAGACTTAACACCAAAATTCTTCTGCTTTTGACAGATTCATGAAATTTACTTCTTTGATGTTATTTAGTAAACTTAAAAATCCCTTCTTTGTCAATGGTATGCTTTTCTTTTGCATTTGATCTTCTAAGTAGCCCACCCGTTGCCACAATTTAAATTTTATGCTTACAAGTGCAATTACACACTTCTTACACTTAATCTGCTGTCTGTTCAGGCCTTTCAAATGTTTTTTTTTCTGGGGTTAGTTATATGAAGAACCAAGTCAATTCTTTAAAATATTTATGTTTTAAAACCGAAGTTTGATCCAGATATTATGTATATAAATACTAGGGAAATTTAACAATGTCATAAATTTTCAAATCTGCATGGAATATTTTATTTTCATATTCAAGAGATGGGGAGGATTTTCAGGGGGGAGGAGGATTTACTTTTACACCGGTACAGTCATCACTGTAAATAATAAAAATATCAACATCCTTGAAATATAAATCCCTTTCGAAAAGGTTAACATTAGTGATGCAAAATGTTTTAATATTCAAGAGATATCATAACCAAATATTATTATAGTGATTTTGTAGGTTTTCACCCTTCAGCTCGAGGGGACAACATTTACTTGTTTTACAAGCTTTGTTTGAGCATTTTAAATAAAATGTGTTTTCTCCTGCTTTCCAGCACCGTGTTTCCACCATTATGAACTATGACCGTGTGGTAGTGTTAAGTGAAGGTTCCATCCTGGAGTGTGACAGTCCAACCAATCTGATGAAGCTTCCCAACAGCGTGTTTTCAAGCCTTACACAGAAACACTAAATAACCCTGTGCAAAACTAGAGCTCTTGCTGAGTATTGGTGTACTTGTTGAAAGAGTCGTGCAATGGATTGTTTGGAGTTAATATTTAGTGCCTCTGGGGGCCACAGTGATGCAGTGGTAACACACTCTCCTGTCACCTATGAAGTTGGTGGTTCAAATCCCAGACCTTATGTGGGAAACTTGGTAGTTGTTTACCGCTGGTCAGCAATTTACAGTACAGAACCTTGACCAACTGTATGTACTGGTTTCCTCTGCCCAGAAGAGTACCCATCGTGATGAGACCTATACAGTGTTGAAAGTGACGCAAAATCCCAAATAAATAAAATATTGCCTCCACCGAGGAAGATATCTTTTTGGCAAAAGGATTTGTCTGTTTGCAAAATAAGTTTAAAAGTTATGGAAGGAATTTGATTAATTTTTTCTGAATATGTTGACAATGGCACAAAGAACAGATGATTCAATTTTGGTGGTAATCTGGATCACTCTGAATCCAGGAAATTTTTATGAATGTTTTTTTTGTTATTGCAGTCATAAGCAGTATTAGAGGTGGTGGGACATTGAGTGCTATTAAGATAAGTGTACTCTTTTCCTACTGGATCGTGGGAAATTTTCAAAATCTTCCTGTAAAAAGTGATACAAATGGCTCATTTTCAGTTACTTGTTAAGGAGCATGGCAGTTCTTGTTGTTTCTACCATTACTAAAAGTGTATTTGTTTTGTAGTTGAATAATGGGGCGAGAGTATTTAAGTACAAAAAGTACCACTTGTCAGTACTTCCTTACAAGAAGAGTGCAAACAGAAACTCATAAGTGAATGCACTAAGTGCTTCTTATATATAAAAATAATGAGTGTTTTATAAAGGACAATGATAGTATTTCATCATGTAATAAACACCCTAGATTACCATACAACCAATTAAAATTCAGCTTACAAAGCCAAATATTTGTATCAGTGAACCCAGTTGGCTAGATATTGTATTTATTTTGTGCATGAATTTTTTCTGCCAGTTTGAGGAGTGAGCCGATCTATGGTACAGGCAGCAACTTTCTTTTTAACACAGGGTCATAGCATATACCTCTAACAGGTAAGTGTGACAGGCCCCTAAAACAATGCAGCGTTTAACACTGTGAAGTCTAAGCTTTGAGGGACTTGAAATAAAATACAGTAATTGTTGTACTTAACCAGGAATTGTACATTTATACTAGTCAGCACAACATATCTCTTTAACTGCAGAACTCGAAGCTTTATTTAATCCATCCAAGCTGCACAAATACAACCCAAACTCTTTAGTGACTGACATTTACATCCTAAGTCTCAGGGTGACCATTTATCAGTGTCCCTATACACAATCTACAAAAATTCTGTTGTCATTGGATCACTGATAAAGGCCACACATACATTGTTTATTTCTAAAGGAAACATGGCAACACTCACTTCCTACTCCAGTCCACATGTACACTATGCCTTCAGCGGACCCTTTGATGCAAATTAAGCACTAATGTACCAATACCTAAAACATGTATATATAGTAATTCCCATATGTTAACTCTATTGATTTGGCAAAGCCTTTCCACATTGTAATCAGATAACTATAATGTGATAGCTCAGGATGATTGTGTTAGCTAATAACTCATTACAGCTATTTATAATACATTACATGTCTCAAGACTTAAGAATCTTAATCAAATATTATAAACCACATTTATTTTTATTTGTACCTTTTCAGTCAAATATTTGACAAAAAATAAATATTCAATGCTTGCTAATTAGATGTCATAATTTCAAAGTTTTCATTGGATTTATGAAATTGTGAAAATAAATGTAGTAGATATTTTTAAAATGAAAATGCTTTCAAATCTTTGATAACTTAAATGTAGAACACAGTTCTGTCACATACTTTTTTTAAATCTATAAAAGCTGCATACTGCCAACCACTTCGCCATATTTTGAGCTTCAACTACTGCAGATATTAGTTTATTGAGGATTTTCTTTTTATAAAATTCTCAGTGCAGTGTTACACTGTGTTGTTGTTGTTTATACCAAAATTATTAACATAGATGTGACTTGGGTATGGTCAATGATGATCCAGATAGTGTATTACTACGCTATCATCAATTGTATTTTGATAGAAGTACGTAGTTGCCAATAACCTCAAGTTACCCTTGGCAATAATGTGTGACCAAATTAAATGGTTTATCATATTTTTCAGCATAAATTTGTACAAAGAAAGTTCTATACGATTTCCTTAACTCACTTAACAAAAACAATCAAATAGCTGATTAACACAAGTCATACACATTAATGAGAATATTGTTGAGAAATACCTAAATACGATAAAAGAAAATGTACCTTTGTCAATATAAATAGTAACCTTATTAAGAGTATATTTGTTCAACATTTTGCCAACTTTAAATTTGGCATGATTAATTAAAATAAAATAGGCAAAGCCTTTGCACCTTATAGTCAATGTGTACTAAAGAACGAAGGATTGATTCATTTGTTGCAAATTTTTTTACACCAAGTAACTTTCCTGTCATTTCTGGATGTTGCGCCTTACTATTACCTAGTACATATTAGAGTTAGTGGTTTGTAACTGATTATTAAGCGGCACATCAGGGCCGCTTATTTGTTTTCACCGAAGTTCGACTGATCACCGCCGCCACCGCCGCCGGATTATGGTCTCCCTTGAATAACTTCTTAGCCTTTCAAATTTTTTCTTATCTTTCTTTAAAACTATAGGGGCGGGAAAAATTTTTGGGATACTTTGCACAGACCTTAAGCTTTACTTAAGGTAACCTTAAGCATAACTCCAAAACACCCCGTCATCGCGTTTCGGAAAAAACCACACACTCCTGTGCTATAAAATTTATCTGGTGCATTCTAGACCAAATTTCCAAGGTCGGAAAGGATTTTCTCGTCAATCGCACCACAGATACCTGAATGGGAGGCGTTTTATTTTTGTAAATTTTTAAAAAATGGGTACTTGGTCTGTATCTCAAAAACAGTTAGGATTTCGGTGTTTTGTTGGAATAACTTATTCAGCTACTTTTTGATAATCTTTCACATGCCGAAGTTTTAGCCCTGTATCTGCAATCTTAAGGTCACCTTAATGTCAAAAAAGGGGGTTTTAGCCCTCCAGTTCACTTAGTTTTTCACTTTTTTCAACCAAACTTGGCACATATATTAAGATTTGCCAAAGGAATATCCTGACTTTATGGTGACCTTAAACTCAAAATGTTAATGGACATATGGCCTGCTTAAAGTCATCAAATTGGAATAAAATCCTCTGGCCAGTCTCCTTTCTTTTTCCATTTTTTTATATTGAAATTACCTGTGGTATTAAAGTAGATAAAAATAATACTTATGGTCACCTTAAACTCTCAGTATGAATGGAATTGTAGCCACCTTAAAGTGAAATAAAGGGGTTTTCAGCCTCCAAGTATCTTATTGTTCGAGTGACCTCAGTTAAACTTTGCACACCTATAAAGGATGGCAAACCAAAGGGTTATCCTGACTTTAAGGTGACCTTAAACTGTTAATATAATTTTGGCCCCCCCCCTAAAGTCATAACATTGAATAAAGCCGTCTGGCTCTTTTCTTTTTCCATATCTAACATATATTGATATTGAAGGGACATTCTCATATTATGGTCACCTTAAAGTCGCAATATGAATGAAGTTCTGGTCACCTTACAGTGAAAAAGGAAGTTTCAGCCTTCAGCTATCTTATTGTTCAACTGATATGAGCTAAACTTTATGCACTTATAAAGGATGAGAAAAGGGACATTCATATTTTATGGTCACCTTAAAGTCCCAATATGAATGAAGTTATGGCCACCTTGCAGTGAAATTATGGAGTTTTTAATCTCCAGCTATTGTATTGTTCAGCTGACCTCACTTTAATTGTACACACTTATTAAAGATGAAAATAGGGACAAGTAACATACACAATGCAATAAAGTTCACAGTTTCTATTGCTTATGATGCATATGTTGACATATTTTATGGGTGACTTCTTTTTCATCAGGGCCGCTTCGTTTTTGTCAGCAAAAACATTCTTCTAGTTTCTGAATTACTTTTATCATTGTTTACCCATCAATATTTTGTATGCCTGAAGATACAGTATTGTATACAAATTGATTGTAACCTTAAGGTGTTAGCTTTATATTTTATTCTTTGCATTTATGGTATATGAATGAGGTTTCTTAAATCTCCATTTTTTATTTTTACAAGGTCCATAATTTACTTCTGTACTAACCTCCATATATTTACAAGGCTTCTGGATCTGCATTTCAAAAGAAACGGCTGTGTTCAGTGATTTTGTGTTGATATTTATATTTCAGGGAATATTGATCAGGGCTTGTATTCACACACTGAATTAATGATAAATCGGCCAATAAATCAGCTTAAGTATGGCCAAAAAGCAGGGTAGGGTTTTTAATGACATGACAGTGTCAAAATCTGGTTTAAACTGTCAAACACCTCAGCAAGGGTATAAAACAGCCAAACCCAATGAGGATTTAAATAACTAATTCACTAATATTATGTTTACCATATTTTCCCTAACATTATGTTCATTTTTACAGAACTTTATGTATCAAAACTAGCAAGTAAGCAATTTTACTTGAATGACATTACCTCAGCACTGGTTTGAGAGACTACCTCAACAAATGGTCATAATAATCCCTTTAAATGGCCTGAGTAAAACTGTTAGAGTTAGAGTAAGACTATCCCATTGTCTTTGAGTAGTTAGCTTACTGACACCAATCCAACAATGTAAAAACCAAAATCATGTCTGAGTAATGCTTGTCAGTGAAACATAATTCAACATAAACATTGTTATAAAATTCTGTGTTTTCTTTTGTTTTATTTTATGTTTAATTATGTCAATATTCTCAGAAAACTAAGTGCATGAGAATTTTTTTTCACTGGTTGTTAATATCAGTGCCTACATTTAGCCTTTTTTATTGCGTTAATACATCTTACCTAACAGACTAATACTATATGCTGGCATGAGCCAGTCCACCAAATGTCCGATTTAACAGAAGATTTCCTTTATTTACGGAGCTTGTCAGTGGGTGTGTGGCCAACTGCTTACTTTGTTCTGGTGTGAGAAGCAATCAAGCTGCACAGTCGTCTTGTCCATCACGCAAGGGTCTGAGCCAGATCCCTTAACTATGTAGCGAGCACATCTAATATGCACGTCGAAAATCACCATAATGTGGCAACACCCTCAATTGCTTTGGCCTGATGATGCCATGATATCCATTCAATAATTTCACAACAAAAATCTACACAACCTCACTCAAGTAACAGTATATAAAATACAATATTCCTTGATTGTGAGAAATGCTTCTAAGCAGTTTCGCGCCAAAGAAAAAAGAGGCTGTGACGTCATGGCCACCTGGCAAGTACAGTAGGCATTAGCCCTCTAGTGAGTGGAGAGGGAGCTACTGGTCCGACCGGGTGGGGGTGGGGTGGGGGGTGGGTGGGTGGGGGGGGGGGGGGTGGGTGGGTGGGGGGGGGGGGGTGGGGGTGGGGGGTGGGTGGGGGTGGGGGTGGGTGGGGGTGGGGGGTGGGTGGGGGTGGGGGGTGGGTGGGGGGGGGGGTGGTCCCAGGCATTTGGCGGACCGGCTTCCACCGGCATATTATAGCATTAGTCAGTTAGGTAAGGTACTAATTTACTTATTAAATTTTCTATTTTCTCAATAAAATTAGACACAAGGTAACTTATTAAGAAATGCATTTTAAGGTAACGGTTAGATTTTTCATAAAATTTGAAGATACATAATTGTCTTAGAAACTGAACATTATGTTTCAGTGTATACAAATATTCAGAAAACTAAATTTATGACCTATTATCCAGTTTTTGACAATTTTCCGTGGGGGTTTTTGATGGTTTTTGACATTTGGGCATCAAAAACCTGTCTTTGACATGCTGGTTTAAACCATAGATTTTAACCATGTCTGTCAAAAGCCTGCCAACCCTGGTAAAAACAGTAATAATTAGCTTTTTATAAACTGATTTTTGGCTGATCTCTGAATACAACGCTGAGGAAGTATTTGTACATCAGTAGATTTGTATTATGTTAGCTGTGTATTAAATACTAGTGCATTCTGTTATAATATGGACGACTACATAAGTCAACAGAAACAGGAGTGTGTAAATGATGCAGTCTTTATCCAATCAGATATAAAACTCAAATTATGTCAGTAGTACCTGGATTGGTTTTGTGTTAAGTTAGGTTGTCCACTTAATTTCAAGGTATGTATTTCACAAAAATCATTAGTTTGAAGGTCCTTCGTGGACCAGAAATTATGCATTTATATTATGGATGTGTATGCATTTGAAATTGGAACCAATCCATCAGCTTCCATCCAGTAACTATAGTGCAGAGTGTTGCAATCTGTATTGCGGTTTTCTATTTTGTATTCATATTTGTTTATTAGCTATGTTATCTGTACTACTGGTACTGTTTAATTGTTGGGCTGACCAGTCTTTCCCTGCAGACAAATAACTGCAAAATGGCTGATCCTGTGTAACAAGTGGTGGATTCACTAAAGAACAAAAGTGTCACCCAGGTGTTGGTGCAAGTTTCTTGGTGAATCCCAGCTTAACACAAACTTAGTTAAGACAAAGATCTTAAACATGACTCTGGTATAAATTTTATATCATATTAGTATGAGACTAAGGTTCTTCAGTGAATCTGGACATAGGACATTATTTTACATTGGGTTGTGTCAAAGAAAATTATATTCAACAGAAAGTGGTTCTGAAGTAACCAAAAATGGTTATGTTCAAGTTACTGAACAGCCACTCAAAGCAGTGTGTGTTCTTCTGAATGAATTACTCCTATGTGTATTCTGAGGTTACTTTTATGACATTCTAAATTAAAATTGATTTGGACTTGTGAAAATAAAATAATATATGATGGAACTTTTTCAGTTACTTTTCAGTTAGTACCATAAGATTACCAGTGGCCATTTTTGGAAATTCTAAAGTTTGTAGTGCATCTTTAGTTACTGTTTTACAAAAAGTCAAATATTTCATTCAATATAAAGGTTTTGAGCATTCACTCACTTTCTCATTTGTCACTTTCAACATAATCTTGAGCCTCATCTCTTCAGCTCATGCTTCCCCACTTATTGACTTTCCTCATCTACCCCACAACCCTGATACAGTACAGACCACTTGAGCAAAGTCTTATGGTATAGCTGTATGTGACACTAAAACAGTGTTCAAATGTAAAACCCTTGTTGTTCAATAATATTTACAATTCTCACACACACAAAAACACTAATAAAACTAATGAAAACATTGTCAAATATGATACACTTTAACAGCAATAAATTTGTTGAAATTACTAGTCTGTTCACAAGAAAATGACTATATTAATGCGCACATTGATAAGACTGTAATAAATTATTTCTTTTCTAAATAAATAGCATAGCCCATAATCAATATTAACTCAGAATCTTCAAATAAAATAATTATTTTTTGAGAAAAAATCTTAGAATAACAAAAATGTCCAAGTATTTCAAAATTGATAAAAAGAACACTAAACATAACTTCTAGCGATGATCATGAAATATGAAAATAAGCAATTAAGTCTCCAGGTAAAAGATCTAATGATGAAGTAAACAAAGAAAAACACATTCTGTATTTTGACTATTTTCACATAATAGGGACCAGTTTCCAAGAAAATATGGATGAATCAGTGCCATTAGTATCTCATTGTAAAACACCATTTCAGCAGAATACTGAGAGGACACTTTATAACTGGCATCTCAACTGTCGGCACAAATAATTGTGAGAGAACTTACAAAATATATTACAAACAATATATCTCAAGAAAAGATATACTTTTATATAATATTTTTGTAGATTTTATGACTTTTGTGGCAATTTTTAAGAACAAAACTCCATGGTTTGTTTTCATGAACTTCACTTCTTCTTTGTGTGCCTATTCAATTGGGGATGTACTAAAATATAATATTTTTCTGAATACCGAAATCAGAACAGTTTTACAGTGGGGAGGATATTGAAACAAAAAAACATATGCTGCTGACACATCCCAAATAAAAAAGGCCCACACAGAACTAGAGTCACTTCTACGTGAGTGAAAATTCTAATTGGCAGGGTTGGCATTCACTGACATTCAAGAAAAAAGTTTAAGGTGAACCAGTGGATTAAATAGCTACTCATGAAACGTGGATCACTTGAGCTGAAAAGATTAAAAATATTTGAATGGAATTCTTCTTTAGCCAAGAAATTTCTTAAGGGTTTATTCAGTCAAGAAGTGCCGTCCAATTCTGTAATAAGTGATTAAAACATTCATCTCTTTCTTCAAGAAATTTTACTATCAGCTATTTTCATCAGTCTTGATCCAAAAGTTAATTAATCAAAGTGCATTGATATCATAGTAAGTCCAAAATTGACAGCTACAGAAAAGCAAGTTTACCTAGGCCGGCTCCATATAAGACCAATAGTGGCATTTGAAAAACAATTGCAGGGGACCAGAATCACTAGAATAGATGATCCCTATCCCCAGATCACTCCACCCACACTTAAAAGGGTGGCTCCAAGAAGCCAATGTCCTTCAAGCTCAGCCAGTACACCCACTCAACCATGTTCTTCAAATCTTTTCAGACACCTCAAGAGGCTGGGGCACTCAAAAGGTCTAACAGCAAGATGAACTTGGTCCCTACCACAAAACAATTTGCACATAAACCACCAGGAACTAAAATCGGTCTTCTTAATCCTAAAGGAGTTCCAAGACCTCTGTTCAAACAAGATCGTCCTCAGCAACAGACGTCACCATGGCTGCATACATAAACAAGTAAGGAGGCATGAGGTCAAGCTCACTGTGTGCCCCAATGTTTAGGATCCTGACCTGGTGTTCCAGAAAACAGGTTACACATTCCAGGCTGGCTGAATTTGGTAGCAGACAAGTTATCCTGGCTGGGCCTGATCGTTCAGACCGAGTGGTCTCTCCTTTCAGATGTTTTACCAATTGATATGCAACAGGTGGCACCAGCCTCATATAGACTTGTTTGCAACAAGGTTCAACAAATTGCCTCAATTTGTGTCACAAGTCCCAGATCTCCTAGCTTGGACAGTAGATGTACTCAGCCTGCCTTGGAAGGACCTGGACCCTTATGCCTTCTCACCAGTAGCCATTCTGGGCAAAGTTTTGAAGAGACTATCCATGCAGGAGAATCATTGTTTTTTCTTTGGAATGGCCCAACATGCCCTGGTTCTGGGTTCCGTTAGCCATGTCCGGCCAGATCCCTCTGTGCCTACCCAACCTGCCCAATCTGCTAAGTCAATAATCTACTGAACCTAAATCTCCATGTCTGGCTCCTAGAGCCTCAGCTATCAAGGAGCAAGGTTTCTCTGAGGCAGTGGAAGCACAAATAGAGGCTCTTCAGAGTCTCAACCAGATCAGGAGAGAAGCAAAGTGGGCCTATTTTACAAAGTGGTGCCACAGTAATTAAGTCAACTTCAGGGTGCTACCTATCAAGCCCATAGCCGACTTCCACCTGCACTTGTTCAAGGACAGGAAATTACAGTCAAGTGCTATTGATGGCTACAGATCAGCCATAGCAGAGAAACTGGAAAATTCACCCATTAATGTCAACAAGGAGGAAACCCTCTCTTGTCTCCTAGATATTTTCCACATAGACAGACCTCAAGGTCACAGAGGCATTCCCCCTTGGAACCTTTCTGTGGTCCTGCACCATATGACAAAGGCTCCATACAGTGTGTTGTTATCCCAGCCACTTACCCAATGCACAAGAGAGGCAGTCCGAACTGACCCCTCTATCAGCTTCGTAGGGGTTTATCTAGGTTAAGACAACAAAAAAAATGCTATGATGTGACATCTAGACAGGAAGGAAGTAGGGTGCACCACCTGGCAAATACACACTATGACCCGTCCTAGTGCAGCACCTAGACATTCTCTTAGTGAATACCACCCCTGAGCTCTACTCAAAGGGGTTTGATTGTGGAGGGCTGGCTTACACAGGTTGTACCATGTGTAGTGGTTTTAGGTTTACCTAAATTTGATGAATACAAGTTCTTCTCATACAGAGTATACTGTATTTTTAAAACATTTGACATAGATATATTTTTGAACACCATGTTTCCTGGTTTTATTTCCTCGAGGCTTGAGAGGCTTGCAAACAAAACACGGAACTGGAAAAAAATACAAAGACCACATAAAGTACTATACCAGACTACTACTGAATAATTATCAAAAACATATGCACTGGAAAGTTTGAATGACACTTGGGTTAGTTTTTAAACTAGTATTTTTTTTAACTTTGTTAAAAGCATTACAAAGACTTGACTTACTTTGACAAGTAAAATACTTTATATTAAATTTGTCAATAAATCAAATTTTAAATATTACAGTTATATGACAAAATTGGAAAGACTTTGTTGAAAAAATTATTAATATAATGTAAACAATCTTTTTACCTATATTTTGAAACTGGCTCAGTAAATAATTTTTAGACATTTTTGTGTTTTTTGTGTCACAGAAAATGATTAAGGTTATTAATGTTGCAAAAATTACTTTTTAATTTGTAGCTTGTAATAAACCCAGCCAATAATTCTCGGACCTTTTATTGTGTCTTGCCCCCTGGGTCGGGGGGAGGAGAATAGGCCCAAAGTATCCTCCTATGTGTCATAACAGGCGACTAATTGGGGCCAGATTGTTTGGCATCGGTTGCAATCCGTGTCAGTGGAAGAGAAGGTCCTGGCTGTTGAGCCAATACTTTGTTCTGGTTATGAGGAGGCAATACACAGCTTTGGCCTCAATTTCACTTCGTCAGAAGGTTAAGATTGCCTAGCTTAATCAATCGGCTGGTAGTGCAAAGCACTATAGTGCTCTAAATTAATGATGGCTTGTTAATTCTAATGGTTTATAGTGTTGTTGGTGATTGCATTCTGCTGGTGTTCGGCTTGTACTTTTGTTTGGAGTATACCACGGAATCTACCAGCACCTGATCCGGGTTGGGAAGTATGGGATGCATCATGTTTAGCAATCTCATCCTCAGCACGCCTGAGCACCTCATCAGGAAACAAGGCTTCAATCTGGAGAGGAGTATTACGGAGGGCCGCAAAGGTTTCATCGACAACTTGATTTCCAGCTTAATATGATCCAGATATGTGTCATGTTGCAGGAGAGTCATATTTGCCATCTGAACAAAAAGAGTGTCTGATAGGTATTGCATGGCCTTACCCATGGCAAAAGAGACATTTTGATTGAAAGCCAACATATCAAGTGCCTTACCAAGCTGTGGAGAACACTTTCCCTTAGACAGTTCTTTCTCTAGAACCTTGATTTTATCCTTAATGTCACCTTGTAGTTTGGTAAGGCACCTATTGTATCCTGTCGCCTGACTGCAAACATAAGACGACTCCTTGAGGGCCTTTTCCCATTTCCTAGCCATCTCCTGGGCTAGTGGTCAACAAGAAGGTGTAGAAGCAGTACCAGTAGCCTTGGTGATCCAAGCATTCATAGTATTGAGAGTAGCAGCATCATTTTCCCAGTGAGATATGTATCCACCTGGTCTAGTAGCAGCAGCTGGGTCAAAACCAGAATGAACCCCATACCAATGACCTTGAGATTTTGGGGGATGAATAAACTGATCCTTGTGAAGTGCACAGATTCCATTTCCCTGACCTGATAGCCAGCACACATAATCAGGTTCAGGGACTCCAATTTGCGACACAACCAGTCCTCTGGGGGCATACCCACTGATCTTGCCTACTGATTGGGACCATTTACCGGTCGAGGGATTATCAGAGTGTGAAGACAAAGTGTATTCCAAATCCATCCCTGTTCCTGATCCAGTACCAGTGGCCGGTCCGGGAAAAGATGTTAAAGAAGAGACTTGTGAACAATGTTCCCGTCTGTTTAGAAGCAGATTTTTCTAATACTTTGTCTGGTGACCTATCCCGTACCCGGGTTGGACTGGCCAGTATTGAAGGGTCAGAGACAGAAGTCTGCAAAAACAGTGACCTAGATAACGCCCCAGCCAGGGCTGGGTGAGGCATGTGCATGCGCACCGGGCTGTAGACAGGTTGATGCGTTGCTTGTTAGCAAAGCTTCAATGCTGGCAAAATTTGCTACCCATTCATCTTTAAGATCCCCTAGATCTTGTTTAAATGAGGAAGTATCAGAGGAAGACTGTTGAGGGGGTGAAGAACGCAACTTTTCATTACTCACAGTTTCTGTGTCAACAGCCTCAGAAGCAATAGCAGAGATAACTGTGACGTCAGACGGATCCCCAAGATCCAGATTTTTGTCATCCTTAGCTTTCCTTTCCTTGTGTATTTGACACATGGGAATGGCCAACATGTTGAACTTGCTCTGAGGGCAATACAAAACGAGGATATTTGGTATAAAACACAGATCAGTTCCTTAACCTTTATCCCAACAACGGGTGCATCTTGAGTGGCCATCTAATAATGCCATTACATGGCCACAAGATCCACGCGTTTGACCCGGAGATGAGATAATTAGTATCCAGGGTGTTGAAAGAATCTACACAAGGAAAATCCAGACAGGAAAATATAAATATCCAGTGAAAAACCCAAAATATTGCAGAGAACTACAAATAGTTGTTGACAGATTCGCGCCAAGCGAAAAGATGATAGCGCGGGCTTTTACTTCACCTTGCGAGTGTGGGATGAACTAGCCACCTAGCGAGTGTAAAGGGAAATACTGGGGCCGGTTTCATGAACAGACTTAAGCCTTGAGTTAGACTCAAAAGTTGAGACTTTGTCTCAAATTTTGGAAATATTTTGCTGAGTCCGTGAACTCAGACTCAATGCATTTCACAAACAAGCTCAACTTGAGACCTGGCTCAGTCACAGGCTCAAATTTGAGCCCATGAAGGAGGTGTCTCAAATTTGAGTCCAAGCTTTGATGCCAAAAAACACATGCATAAAGCGATACAATTTGTTCCAAAATGAAATTGATAAATCTTGAAATCTTCTATTTTCATTTTATTTTGTAATTACAGCCACATATTCAATATTTACTAATAACAAAAGTCAATAGAATTGACATGCTTTATAGGCTATTATCAAGTGACAGGCCTCAAGGGTGGACTCAAAGCCAGACTCAACCTCAGTTGAGTCGCAATCTTATGGATCACTTAGAATAATATATTATCATATAATTTCTTTGTATTATGAGTATTAAAGATATTTAAAATGATAATAATCATGAAATATAACTTTTTAAACTAAAAATAAGCCCACTAAATATATGAAATGAGATTAAAAAGTTGAGACCATAACTTGAGACTGGTCTCAGCTGATCCACCCTTTGTGAAATCCATTTGAGCCAAAAACTCAGCCGAGACAAAAGTCTCAGATTTGAGACCCTGACTCAGCCTTGAGTCTGGCTCAGTTTGAGACTTTTCATGAAACCGGCCCCAGGTCTGGCCTGAGGCAACTCAGGATGTCTTTGGTGGGAGTGGCAGGCGCTGGACTGATGGTTATGTCTGTTAGATAAGATGTATTAATGCAATAAAACCATGTAGAAAATAGAGCACAAACATACATCTTGTGTTTCATTTTTTTGTTGTATGTCTTTATTTTGTTTCACCATTCATATTCAATTAAAATGCATCCATCACAAATTTATTTTCGGAGTGGTTATTTACCCAACGGCTGTGTACGCTAGTTGTGATATTGGTCTAGCGTACCCAACGGCTGTGTATACAAGATTTATATCATCGCTAGCGTACCCAACGGCTATGTACACAAGATCAGTGCTAATGCACCCATATTTTAATCACTTCTTCCTTAAATTAACTTTGTTAAAATGTAACAATAAGCTGAATAAGTTTAATTCAGAGAGTAGTCCTTGGCCCATTTCTGACTATTCAAAAAAATTCCTTAAAAATTAATTACTTCACCATGCCTTGGATACAGACCTGTTGAGTAAGCTATGAAGGGTACTGATATCGAGTGCACAACCATTGGGTGCATACTGCCTTGGGTAATGAGAAATTGGGCAGGCTGTAAAAATATTGGAGTTGTTGGGTACACTAGCAGTGATATAGATCTTGTGTGCACAACCACTGGGTATGCCAGCAATGATACTGATCTTGGGTGCAAAACCATTGGGAACACAGAGTTTACTGCCTTGGGTACAGGGTAGTTGGGTATGCCAGTACCTTAAACAGCTTTTGGTTACACTAACAAAAGAAAATATCAATGACGTTAATCTAGGGTACTTAACCATTGGGAAAACAGAACTTAGTGCTTTAACTGGATGCAGGAGAGTTGCATATGCCATTAGTCTACATACACAGCCGTTGGGTATGCTAGCAGTGATATAGATCTTGTGTACACAACCGTTGGGTAGGCTAGACCGATATCACTGTTAGAGTACACAACTGTTGGGTACACTAGCAGTGAAATACATCTTGTGTACACAACAGTTGGGTACACTAACAATGCTATTGATGTAGGGTGCACAACCATTGGGAACAAAGGGTTCACTGATTTGATTGCAGGATAGTTGGGTATGCCGTCAGTGTACATACACAGCTGTTGGGTATGCTAGCAGTGATATGGGTCTTCCATACACAGTCTTTGGGTAAGCTAGACCCATATCACTGCTAACGTACACAACCGTTGGGTAGGCTAGCAGTGAAATAGATCTTGCATACACAACTGTTGGGTATGCTAAGAAAGTTATTGACCTAGGGTGCACAACCATTGGGAACATAGGGTTCACTGCCTTGAGTGCAGGGTAGTTGGGTATGCCAGTAGTGTATGTACACAGCCATTGGGTAGGCTAGCTGCGATATAAATCTTGCGTACACAACCGTTGGGTATGCTAGACCAATATCACTGCTAGCGTTCACAACCGTTGGGTATGCTAGCAGTGAAATAGATCTTATGTACACAACCATTGGGTATGCTAGACTGACACTGATATCCCTGCTAGCGTACAGAACCATTGGGAACGCTAGCAGTATTATACATCTTGCATACCCAACCGTTGGCTACACTAGCAGTGAAACTGATCTAGTGTACACAGCCATTGGGAACATAGGGTTCAGTGCCTTGGGTGCAGGGTAGTTGGGTATGCCAGTAGTGTATATACACAGCTGTTGGGCAAACTAGCACTGATATAAATCTTGCGTACACAGCCGTTGGGTACGATAGACCGATATCCCTGTTAGCGTACCCAACCATTGGCTATGCTAGCAGTGAAACTGATCTAGTGTACACAGCCATTGGGAACATAGGGTTCAGTGCCTTGGGTGCAGGGTAGTTGGGTATGCCAGTAGTGTATATACACAGCTGTTGGGCAAACTAGCACTGATATAAATCTTGCGTACACAGCCGTTGGGTACGATAGACCGATATCCCTGTTAGCGTACCCAACCATTGGCTATGCTAGCAGTGAAACTGATCTAGTGTACACAGCCTTTGGGAACATAGGGTTCAATGCCTGGGGTGCAGGGTAGTTGGGTATGCCAGTAGTGTGTGTACACAGCCGTTGGGCACACTAGCACTGATATAAATCTTGGGTACACAGCCGTTGGGTACGCTAGACTGATATCTCTGTTAGCGTACCCAACCGTTGGGTATGCTAGCAGTGATATAAATCTTGCGTACCCAACCGTTGGGTACGCTAGCAGTCAAATAGATCTTGCGTACCCAACCGTTGGGTACGCTAGCAGTCAAATAGATCTTGCGTACACAACCGTTGGGTACGCTAGCAGTGAAACTGATCTAGCGTACACAGCCGTTGGGTAAATATCCTCTACCATTTATTTTTGTGTCCGAGAGGACTGTCCTGTACGGTTCACTGTCCAGGGGTGTAATGTTAAAAATAGAAAAGGGAAGATGAACACACATACATGAAAAAGCAAATGATAAAACAAATTAGCTTTGTACTTCAGATCTTTTATGAACACCAATACCTCAGAATCTCTTTTATTTCATCGTCTGTTAGAAAACTTTCAGGCTCATCTCATACGTAATAGGAGCAAATCTCAGTCTGAACTTACACTGTGCCATTTGACAAACACAAATCTTTCTAGACTTGAACTTTTCTCGTGCAGTTTGTACGCTATTTGCACTAAGATAAAGCCATACTTTGAAAGTACCAGTTTCTGTAAAATATGGGTTAAGTTTAATTGAACCATTATCAAGTCTATTTGAATGGCTATTTTTAGTGTAGAAAATGATGTCAATATTTATCATATTGTAGTATAGCCTTGCTTAAGGCTGGAATATCTTTATCAGGAAAACCTTTTAGTTTTACATCATAAAGTCTTATATAGCTTACACTGTGTACCCTTACATGCAGATGTATTGGGTTTTATATCAGCATACTGCTAAGAATATCTTGTGAAGTAATGTACATTAACATGTATGAATTTTTTTGAACCAGACCTTAAATTTCTGTACCTTTCTGTCTCATAATTTGCTTTACAAGGCCTTTCCACATAGTTTCTGATTCAGTTGGTGTCTCAATGGTAATGACTAGTGTGATTCCTATGGACCAAGGAATTTGGAATATATGGCATATGATTGTTACACCTTAGAGCCTGCTTGAATGCAGATGTTTAAAACCATAGATGTCCTGTACAGAATAGAGGTGTATGTTTGAAAAGGATTTGTGTATAAATTTGAGACTGGAGAAAGGCTCAAATTAGGCATGTGATCTGAAATTTTACAATATATATTTTTTTTATCTCTCAAGATAGTTTATGTGTTGAAATAGTAAATTCTTAAGTGTAGCATCATTAGACGTGATTTTGTCTGTAGTTTAAATTATAATGCACTGATAAATCAGCTTTCAGTGATTCTACTGTTTTGTAAATGTTACTGGGAATAGAAACAATAAATTGGTATTTTACTCTTAAGAAACAACAAACTCACTCTTCTGTTAATGGGATGCTTAAATTAAACATCCTACCATCAGGAAGTACAATATAATTTGATGTAGATATCAAGGCAGTACATAATACCTCGGCAGTCAATTGGTTTGTTGATTCTTGAAAAGATAACATCTCAATCTAAAACCATCAAAAGTGAAAATAAATATGACTTCATCACTGAACAAAAGCTTCCCTACCCATAAGCTATATATCAGTATATTAATCATTACCTTGCGTTAATATCAGTACTAGAAGGGATATATGATGGTGGAAAGTCTTACTAATGGGACAGTCATAATTGACTAATGGTTCAACTCATTGTGTTGTGTCTGTTATCACTGTCCCATTGCCACACTGTACTCTGCAGTTACAGTCACATTATAAACATAAAACATATTTTTTATGTGTTTTGTTTTCAGGACAGAAGCTAGAACAAGAAACTTCAGGGGATTTTTGAAAACATATTAAACCTTGGTAAATTCTGCAACCATGTTGTGCCCAAAAGGACTCAACTCATCCTCTTTAGAATTTTCTGTAAGTCTGGAAAACGAGTGCTTTCTGGATATCATATCTCTGTTTCCACCAATCATATTTTCAGTCGGGGGAATAGTTCTCCTTGTGATTGTACATTTTTGTGGGAAACATCGACAGAAGCCACATGTGTGGACACATTTTCCTGGACATACTGTACGATGGCTGATATTTCTTGGCATCTGTGTCATAAACATCGCAGAAATTGCTGAAGCCGCCTTGTCCAATAGTTTGAGTAACACGGTTCATGTCCATCTATATGTGACACCCTGTGTATTTCTGTGTGGGAACATTGTGGTCAGTGTCTTTTACCACAGGATAGAGATGTTTGGCCTATCCAAGTTACTGCTTTGGCTTGTTGCCTACTGGATCTCAGCCTTATTAACCAAGCTGTTGAAATGGAATTTTACGATAGCAGAAGGATTAAATGTGTACTACATGAGGTTTGACCTGACCTTTGATAATGTGGCTGCATATCTAGCCATGCTTGTGTTGGATGTGTATGTTTTCATCAAATTGGTAGGTTATTGCATTTTTTTTAAAAAAATCATACTGGAACCAGAAATCACAATAAAGTACTCAAATCAGGCAAGAGTTGTGTCAAATTTGTAATTTTTTTTTTCATCTAGGGCTGTATTCACAAAAGGGATCGAGCCCAAGTTAAATTAGACCAGGATCAAGTTAACTTTGTATTGAGTCAGAAGTTTAATTTTGGCTCAAGTTTTGGCTTAGCTTTTATCTACCAAGGTAGGCAATTTAACTTTTTGGATCAAATATGGCAGAATGCTCAAATCTGATTGGATGAGAGCCAAAAATCAGCTCAAGTTTTGAATTAGTTAATCTGTTCTTTCTTGAGCCTATTCTTAGTTGATCATATTTTATCAGGAAAGTTAAGCTCATTTTTTGATGAGCTTGCTCACCTAGTATTCTACCTAAGTATGAAAGCTGTTGGGAAAAACCTTAAAGCATTTCCTTTTTTCCTTGAGTATTCTTGATCGTCTTTTTATTTGTAAGCCAGTTATGACTTTATGGTATTACTGCTAATCTCTAAAACTATTCTATAATATAAATTTGTTTGAATTTTGCCCACAAAATTTATGAAATGAATCCTCCAACCGTTTCGCAAGAGGTATTTGGGCTTGTTGTTACAGTTGATCTTTATAAGTCGTTGCAGTCGTGAGTGGCGCTAAATAGGTCATTTACGGTAGTCAGTTGTATTGGTAGTATAGCAGGGTTCCCACATCCTTGAAAATCCTTGAAAAAATTGCTTCATTTTCAAGGCCTTAAAAGTTGTTGAAGTAGGCCAAAATTGAATAAAATCCTTGAAAAGTCCTTGAGTCTGTTGTTGCCCAACTTCTGTATCTGCATCATCTAGTTTTACGGCTATGGCAGACTAAGCAAAGCAAGTATGATCTAGTCTGAGCAAAATTTATGGTAAAATATTATTAGATGTGTAAACTAGCATTGTTGTAAGGAGTTTATATATAATGTTAAAATCATGTGACATAAAGAATTTTGTGGATGAACAGACGGCTATAAGGGGAGGTACAGGAGGCTGTACCTTAAACATATCCTTGAGAATTGTTGTTGTTGACCTTGAAAATCCTTGAAAAGACCTTGAATCCAGTTGACAAAAGTCTATGGGAACCCTGTATAGTATGATTTATCTTTTTCAGTGTTGAGAAATCACAAATAAGTTTTTCCACCATTTTCTGACATGATCAGTTGAAGAAACCACCCAAATTGTGAAATCAACCAGGTCTTCGATAAGTTGTAAAAGTTGAACAGTGGGGTTAAAGAACAGGGACCATATTAATTTGCCTAATTGGTTCAGTAAAATATTGTTTATGAAGGTGAAAAATATGTCAAGCTGTAAAGAGATCTTAGATCTGAGAAAGAACTGAGATTTGACACTCAATAATTAGTTATACGCTCTATGATTTCTGCAATACATTGCAAAAAAAAAAAGAAGTTTTTTGAAGCAATTTTTTTTGAAAGAACAGAAAATAAGTAAAAGTGTGTAATGAATATGCGGTAAAGTGTATATGTCCTATGTAAGTAGAATCGGTGGACATTTATAAGCCAAATTAGGTGGTAGAAGTGGAAGACTCTGCTTTAAGTCCCTACTCCCTAAGTGCTTACATATCACTTAAGTCTAAGACTTTTGTCTTCACCAAATTTGGGATTAAGTTTGGATTCATGGAAAAACTTACTTGTATAATGATAAATCTTCTCCCCCCCAAAAAAAAATATCCCCCCTGGGGGGCATATTTTCTAGAAAATATTACCCCGGGGGCATATTTTCTAATAATACCCCCTGCCTGAAAATTTTCCCCCAGCTGAAGGACATTAACCTTCAACTGATAGTTTTGTGCTTTATTAATTGTTAGAATATCTATCATCA
This sequence comes from Sabellastarte sp. h YS-2021, assembly GCA_964017235.1. Lineage (NCBI taxonomy): Eukaryota > Metazoa > Annelida > Polychaeta > Sabellida > Sabellidae > Sabellastarte > Sabellastarte sp. h YS-2021. Next base: position 17,712,058 of record OZ024933.1, read on the forward strand.
ACAACTATACAGGCCTGCAGTTTGATATAATATTTTACTATCTTTTCAGATTTTATGATAATAATACCTTCCATTCTGGTGGATCCATTAGTTTCAGTGGTTGTATAAATTCTTTGAATGATACGAAATCATGAACACATTAGGCAGACCTGTAGTTTATCATTGTATGGTTTATATTTCAGGTTACTTTCAATATCATCATAACTAACATTTTGTTGGATCTATCTTGTCACTTATGGTATGAATTCTATGAATGAATTGATTACACCCATTAAACAGCCCAGAAAGTTAGAATTTGATGTTTTCTTCTGGTTAGGTTTAATATTATTATAATAACTTACATTCCAGTTTAAACTTTCAGGTTTACTTCTTGCATAACTTCTATGAATATAAAGACATTAATCATTTTAATTTAAATAAGAGAATTCAAAAGTGTAATCTTTAACATATTATATAATTATTTTGAACAAGATAAAAGAACAAGATACTGGACAAGTCTATTCTGGTAAAATATTTATAATTACAATATAGGTTATGTATGGTTTACTTTTCCTCTATGAAGTGCTTCTGCATTGAAATATACCATGAATAAAAATGGGTTTATCTTATTTTGATATTCTAACTGGCTCTTTTATGTTGTTAAGTGCAATAGAGATAGGCTAATAAAGTCAAAAGTGTGAATGTGGTTTCTTTCTGTTTCTTCCAGCTAATTGAATTAGTATACATGGCTTCTTGTGATCCATGTAACCTACTGTGAATAGAGAAACTAAATCAAAGACGTTATCCGTTTCTAACAACTGAGTGTAAAGTTACCACTCTTGAAGAAAGGACATTTTTAATTGAAATAGACTGTTTATGTAGGCAGCCAAACAAGAGATCTATGAAAAACTGCAAAAAAATGTTCCAAAAACATACATATCCTGCTTATGGTATAATCTAAAGTGTGATCAATGTCAGTAATCTGTAACACACTGTTAGTATAAAAAGGTTAGATGTTATGTAATCTGCATTTTATATTACCTTTTATGTAGCTTTTATATTGTAATACATTGCAAAAAAAAGAAGTTTTTTGAAGCAATTTTTTTTGAAAGAACAGAAAATAAGTAAAAGTGTGTAATGAATATGCGGTAAAGTGTATATGTCCTATGTAAGTAGAATCGGTGGACATTTATAAGCCAAATTAGATGGTAGAAGTGGAAGACTCTGCTTTAAGTCCCTTACTCCCTAAGCACTTACATATCACTTAAGTCTAAGACTTTTGTCTTCACCAAATTTGGGAGTAAGTTTGGATTCATGGAAAAACTTACTTGTATAATGATAAATCTTCTCCCCCCCAAAAAAAAATATCCCCCCTGGGGGGCATATTTTCTAGAAAGTATTACCCCGGGGGCATATTTTCTAATAATACCCCCTGCCTGAAAATTTTCCCCCAGCTGAAGGACATTAACCTTCAACTGATAGTTTTGTGCTTTATTAATTGTTAGAATATCTATCATCAACAACTATACAGGCCTGCAGTTTGATATCATATTTTACTATCTTTTCAGATTTTATGATAATAATACCTTCCATTCTGGTGGATCCAATAGTTTCAGTGGTTGTATAAATTCTTTGAATGATACGAAATCATGAACACATTAGGCAGACCTGTAGTTTATCATTGTATGGTTTATATTTCAGGTTACTTTCAATATCATCATAAACTAACATTTTGTTGGATCTATCTTGTCACGTATGGTATGAATTCTATGAATGAAATGATTACACCCATTAAACAGCCCAGAAAGTTAGAATTTGATGTTTTCTTCTGTTTAGGTTTATTATTATAATAACTTACATTCCAGTTTAAACTTTCAGGTTTACTTCTTGCATAACTTCTATGAATATAAAGACATTAATCATTTTAATTTAAATAAGAGAATTCAAAAGTGTAATCTTTAACATATTATATAATTATTTTGAACAAGATAAAAGAACAAGATACTGGACAAGTCTATTCTGGTAAAATATTTATAATTACAATATAGGTTATGTATGGTTTACTTTTCCTCTATGAAGTGCTTCTGCATTGAAATATACCATGAATAAAAATGGGTTTATCTTATTTTGATATTCTAACTGGCTCTTTTATGTTGTTAAGTGCAATAGAGATAGGCTAATAAAGTCAAAAGTGTGAATGTGGTTTCTTTCTGTTTCTTCCAGCTAATTGAATTAGTATACATGGCTTCTTGTGATCCATGTAACCTACTGTGAATAGAGAAACTAAATCAAAGACGTTATCCGTTTCTAACAACTGAGTGTAAAGTTACCACTCTTGAAGAAAGGACATTTTTAATTGAAATAGACTGTTTATGTAGGCAGCCAAACAAGAGATCTATGAAAAACTGCAAAAAAATGTTCCAAAAACATACATATCCTGCTTATGGTATAATCTAAAGTGTGATCAATGTCAGTAATCTGTAACACACTGTTAGCATAAAAAGGTTAGATGTTATGTAATCTGCATTTTATATTACCTTTTATGTAGCTTTTATATTGTAGAAATTATTGACTTCCCTTACATTCTTTGTACACTGTTTAAATAAAGATAATTTGAAAATATTAATGATCTTTTATCATTATCACAGGTTGAGGGGGAGGGGGGGAATTTTCATTGCAGGGGGAAGATGTTATGGTTGGGAGGGGGGAAGATTTACTTTTACACCGGTATACCAAACTTAGCTTTTACATTTAGTTTTACTTAAGCCCACCTTTACCAGCACTTAAACACATATCAGTACAGTCAAAATAAGAAACATAATTTTATATTTCTCCAGAGAAAGTATTTAAATAAATTGAATGTAGAAGATGAGCTAATTTCTTTTTTTTCTTCCTTTTTTTTACAGATGGGATTCACTAAAAGAGTTCAGTCCTAGCTAGATTTCTATTTACTAAATCTATATTTTTGCCAAGTTTTGGTATTTTTAAGTTTTTTGTGTGACATTTTGGTGTATGGTGTAGGCATATTTAAGAAACTTGTCAGTAATTAAGCCATTATGAGGGCAATACATACTGGTAAATATTTGAATTTTTTTGAAAGACTTAAATCCCTTTTGTGCCAGGTGCCAAAATAATATAAAGCCAATACTTATTCAGGTAAAAGTAAAACATAGGGTTAACCCCTTGTGACTCCCTGAACTAATTTGAAACCTGCACATGAGACAAAAATCTTAGGTTGAGACCGAAGTTGAAGACTTTAACCAAAAAATGGAATTAAGCTCTAGAGGTCTCTGATATCCATCGATTGAAAATCCATTTGAGTCTGAAGCTTATGCACACCCAGAGCCCCAGAGGATGTATATCTTTTTATATCTATGGTGCTGTATATGTCTTTCTGTAATAATAATTATAAATTATCATAACATATTTTTAAGAGTTTTATTACATTGACTGCTTTGTTTTCAGAAATATATCTGCAGAAGTCGGTCAGGTTTTGAGACTGGGAAATCATTCAAGAACACAGACTATGTGTACAATTTTGCTTGCTGTCCTTCAAAGGTGAGAATACTTTCTAAACTACTGTCTTCTGGACTTTTGACAAAACAGAAGTGGTAATTTGCTGAAGACTCATGATTTTATGAAGCACATATCTCTGAAACATAAAGATTCTATAGTGATGTTATTGTGGGAGTCACATTTCATATACTGCCAGAGGCGAGGGGGGCGACACTTATTTTTCATATTAAACAGTTATGATGTATGTACTTCATTCCAAGAACTTAACGAGTAAAACAAAAATATATGAAAGTTACTGCTTGGCTTCATAATGTAATACAATCCTTATCTTGGCACAAACTGGAAACCCTGCAGACTGTTTCTTAACTGTTTATTGTAATACTCGTACATTGTTGGGATGTATCAATAATGCCATATAAGTTGAGAGAGAAAAATGACAGACATTATATTTTGTATTTTGGACTTTCTGTATGTGAATTGTACAAGTCAGGGTGCTAATTTCAAGTAGAATTTATATTTTTGTCCCTTTAAAAAGAAGAAGAGATCCTTCTCATCACTGCAAAAGGTGAATTGGTTTAATTTTTATGTGGATAAAGTCTATATGAATTGTGCTTGTGTCAGTGCATTTTTTCTTCCAGCTTTTCTTCCACCCAATGGGGGAGAGATTTTCTTGAGGACCTCAGTGACCTAGTGGTATCAAGTTTGGCATCTAATCATAGGGAGGATTTTGTGGTACACTGACATGTAGGCACTGAAGAGATACATGCAGATTTGAAATGCTACAAATAAATACATTCTAACTGTTCAACCATAGTCATATGTTTGATTCCAACTCATTATGATTTGTGGGAGATTCTGATGACTTGTCAATACAATATGACCCTGCCTGTCAAAAGGCACAAGGAATTATTCAATCTTGACCTTACTCATGGCAGAACATTACCATGTAAGTTCATAGTTTTTGCATAAGTAATTATTCAGGATATGTGTGTATTTACAGGCTTTGTTTCACTGGTTGAATGGTTTTCTTTGGATGGGATATAAAAAACCTCTGGAACTGGGTGATCTTGGGGAAATACCATGGGTAGGTACACACTTACTAACAGCTGCATGCATTGTCCTTGAAGACTGGTAAAATAAGGGAAAAAATTCAGAAAAGAGTACTTCTTTCTGCAGAATTCTTAGTATTACTGGAAAATATATTGATAAAGATGATGTGAAATCAGTCAGTTTATAGCATATATTAAATAACATTAATGGTTTTTACGAGCTTTTAAGGGCTATGTGGGTACTGTTTTCACCCATCGTGTCCAGATGGGCAGGTAGGCAGGTGGCATTAAAAATTTTATTGCGTTAATACATCCTATCCAATGGACAATAGCTTATCCGGTCGGCACAGACCGGCCCGCCAAACGCCAGAAAAAGACGTCCTGTGTCTCCACCAGCAGGTCGGTCCGTAGTACTAGTGCACTCACCAGATGGCGTGTCATACTTCCTTCCTGTCTAGACAGCATGACGTCATAGCATCTTTTTCGTTTGGCGCGTGCTAGTGCACAAGGAAATTTCTTCAAAGGAGTTTATTGAGTTTTTCTTCTACCATTTTGCGTTTTCTTCACTATTATTGCATTTTATTATATACCAGGACTATCATGTCTTCTCCTGGCCAACGCAGAGGCGGTTGTGGGCACGCTATGGCAAATTTTGACACTCATGCATTTTGTGCAAGATGTCGCGAGAAGGGTAAGGGGACGGACGATTGTGTTAAAAACCCCCAGTCTTCAAATTGTTCAATCTGCAATGCCTTCTCTGAGGATCAACGTATTCAGCTAGCCACTCCCTCATATAGAATTAAGAAAGAGAAGCGGGAGGCAAAGAAATTGGAAAGTACGCCTATTAAAGACACTGAGGCTTTAGTTGATCCTGCTAGCGTGTCCGTTATTGGGCCTATAGACAAACCCACCCCTGCTAAACCTGCTTTGGAAGCCCCGCCGCCTGACAAGAAAATAAAGAAAGACACTAAGAAAGTCGGTAAGAAGGATAAGTCACCTTCTTCTACTGTTTCAAAGCCCCCGTCTGCTGATGACAAGATAGCGGACTTAGATTCCAAATGGGCGGAACGTTTCAACCGTTTAGAGGCACTTCTGTTGAGCAAGAACTTTGAACCTCAGTTTTCTGCTAACGTCAAAGTAACTCCGACCCATTCACCTCCAGCTTCAGTAGAACGGGTATCAGATCCTTTCATCCGACCCTCATCTTCCTCTGTTGCGCTTCCTGGAACTGGCTTCTCTGCTGAAAAGCATCAGCCGACCAGTAAAGCATTGACCAGTCAGCAGTCTTCAAGCAGCAAGTTTCCTGGTACGGGCTCCTCTGCTCATAAGCATCAGCCGGCCAGTCAAACTAAAACCAGCCGACCTACTTCATCTACCACCACCGACCAACCTACCCCGGCTGGAGATATTGGTACCGACCTGACCCCTCTCTCTCAACAGGGCAGTCACCGACCAACCACAGATGACTCAGGCTCTCTGACCTTGCATAGGTCCAGACAGGACAGTTTCTCAAGCCTCTATTCCAGTGATGGTAGTGCACTGTCGGACAGGCCTCCCTTAGATTTATATGCCGACGAAGGGGAATGATCTGAAGAACATTCAGTAACTGAACAGGACCAGCCCATATCTGAAGAGCAGACTTACCGGGACACCATGCAAGGTATCCGATCTTATATGGGTTGGACGCACATTCCTGAGGTCGATAACACCACTGCCACATCCGACGACAATCCATTCGCCGGACCCAAAACTGTCACCCCGGGTAAGGTGTCTGTCAGGATGCCCACAGAAGAATGGCTCTGCAAAAAACTTGGCAAACTCAACCTCACTATAGCAGAGGGTTACCCGTCTAGGGGGTCGGAAGCCGGTGGACTGGCCAAGGACGTTTTCATCCGACCACCCCGCTCTCAGACTAAATGGTATGGCCTACACACCGACCAGAAGCCTGAACCGTCCAGAATCTCCTCATGGCACACAGGCGCAGTTAGACTGAATAGCAGTTACAGTTGCATAGCCAGATATACGGGACTGGGCTCTACTCCCCCTGCTTCACGCAAGATTTTTCAAGAAACTTTACGCAGATGGGAAAGGTCGGCCCGCGAGGCCTCAGTTATCTGTAATCAGACGGCCAGTTTTAACCGTTGCCTGGTGAAGGTGCAACAGAATATGAAAGAGCAACTCAAGGTTCTGAAAGCCCAGAACAAAGGGAAAGGGTCGGCAAAGGTCTCTCCTGCTATTGATGAACTCCATTACTTACTGGATTTCAATGCTAGCATCTCACAGGCAGCAGCAAAGTCGATGGAGCATCTATCCGACTTCGTCTTCATCACTCTGGGGAACCTTACTCTTGTCTGTCGTGATGCATATCTCAGTCATCTCAGGACCGGGATCAAGCAAGACACCCTCGCAGCCTTAAGAACTGCTCCTCTTCATCTGTCGACTCTTTTCCCAGATGCTACCATCAAACGAGCTGAAGAAGATATAGCTCAGTTTGAATCCAAGGGGCAATCTACTTCAGGTCATGGCAAGGGTCGGTACCACCCATACGAACGCCCGGAAAGGAAATCTAGCCACACAGACTCTCGACCGGACAAGCCTGCATGGAAAACTATTGGGAAGAGACAGTACAGGAAAGGGAAGGGTCGTGCTGCCTCATTCTCATCCCGACCTGCCAAGGGCCAGCAGTCGTATAAATGACAGTTATTGTGTAACCAAGCTCCACACACGACTGCTGGCCCAGAGCAACACCCTTGCACAGACACTAGACACTTTAAATGTAAAGCTTCCTGTTGTTCATCATGTCACTACTGCGCCCGGGCAATCACAAAAGAAAGATTTAAGTCCCAGGCCAGTAAATTGTCAATACAAAAAATGCAAATTAAAATCTGTGAAAAGTGTTTCTTGTGTCACTCAATTGTCTTATGTCAATCCTGTTACAAATGTACCAAATGTTGCCCCCAATCTAGCTGTAGGGGCCAGACTTCAGAACTTTTGGGAAACTTGGTTGGACCTAGGTGCCGGTCCAAAAGTAGTTCAGATCCTCAAAGAGGGCTACACCCTCCCATTTCAGATCCGACCAAAACTAGTAAGATTTCCAACCGTCATAAGCTGCTATGGCAATCCCCAGAGGAACAGCTACCTGCTGGAGGCATTACATCAGCTTATAGACAAAAATGCAGTCGAGCTAGTAAGAAACCAGTCATCTCTGAGCTTTTTCAACAGATTGTTTCTGGTCCCCAAACCCAACAGTCGGTGGAGACCGATCTTGGATCTGAGCAACCTGAATTTCTTCCTCAAGTCGGAGAAATTCAAAATGGAGACCCCGGAGACCATCAGGACATCCCTCCAACAGGGAAACTGGATCACCTCCATAGACTTCAAGGATGCATACTTCCACATCCCAATACAGGAACAGTCCAGGAAATATCTAAGATTTCATGTCCAAGGGCAAACCTACCAGTTCAAAGCCCTACCATTCGGGCTTTCGACAGCACCACTGGAGTTTACTGTAATAGTGAAGGAGGTCAAACTGATGGCCATACACCGGGGTATAAGGATCCACCAGTACATAGACGACTGGTTGGTGAGAGCCGGATCCTACCAGGCCTGTCTCCGACACACACAAGAGCTAGTACAGCTATGCCGGAGGTTAGGTTGGATAGTAAACCTGGAAAAGTCGGAACTGGAGCCCAAACAAGTCTTCAATTTCATAGGTTACCAATTCGATCTGAAAGCCGGCCGTGTCCGGCCCACACCGGACAGGTGGCAAACCCTCCAAGGGAAAATCTTGAAGATTCTGTCTCAACCGACTTGTCCGGTCCGGCAGTTTATGTCCCTGATTGGTCTGCTAACAGCCACAGAAAAGCAAGTTTTCCTCGGCCGACTTCACATGAGACCCATACAGTGGCATCTCAAAAACAACTGGAGAGTACCGGAAGCACTGGAAAAGGTCATTCCGGTACTCAGATCCCTACACTCCCACCTAGAATGGTGGTTAGACGAAAACAATATACTACGAGGTCAACCACTGCACCCTTTAAAGCACGCACTGCAAATCTTTACAGACGCGTCCAAGGAAGGGTGGGGTGCTCATCTTGGCGAGCATACTACAAGAGGTCTCTGGTCAGTTCCAGAGAGCAAACTCCACATAAACTTTCTGGAGTTAAAGGCAGTCTTTCTAGCTCTCAAGGGGTTCCAGCACCTATGTACGGCCAGAATTGTCCTAGTGGCCACGGACAATACAACAGTAGTAGCCTACATCAACAAGGAAGGGGGTATGCGGTCAGGCCCACTTTGTGCCCTTCTATGGAGAATCTTGACCTGGTGTACCAACCACCAGATAACCTTAAAAGCCTGGCACATCCCAGGCCATCTAAATGTGATAGCAGACAAGCTATCCAGACTGGGTCAGACCATCCAAACAGAATGGTCCCTACTTCCGGAAGTTTTTCAACAAATATGCAACCAATGGCACCGGCCTCAAATAGACCTATTTGCCACGAGGTTCAACCACAAGTTACCTCAGTTTGTCTCACCAGTACCGGACTCCCTGGCTGTAGCAGTGGACGCACTTACTCTGCCATGGGAGGATCTGGATGCATACGCCTTCCCACCGACCGCCATATTGGGCAAAGTGGTGGAGAAGCTACTGGACTCCCCATGCAAAGGATCATTATGATTGCCCCGGGATGGCCCAACATGCCTTGGTTTTGGGACTTGGTGGCCATGTCCAGCCAGGTCCCCCTCAGCCTGCCCAATCTGCTGACACAACCCTTCAACCAGATCCCTCACAGAAATCTGACAAACCTAAATCTCCATGCCTGGCTCCTAGAGCCACGGAAATCAAGGAACAGGGCTTCTCTGACTCAGTGGCAGCAAGAATTGAGGCTCCTCAAAGAAGATCTACCAGATCAGTCTATGAGGCAAAGTGGACCATTTTTACAAAGTGGTGCATCACTAATCAGGTGGACTTCAGGTCACCACCTGTAAAGTCGGTGGCTGACTTCCTAATGTACCTCTTTGAGGACAAGAAGTTACAGCCCAGCACCATTGATGGTTACAGGTCTGCTATTGCTGATAAGCTAGGTAATACCACAGTCAATATCAGCAAAGATGAAAATCTCACCCGTCTCTTGGAAAGTTTCCACAGAGATAGACCTAAAGGGCGAAGGGGAATACCCTCCTGGAACCTCTCCCTGGTGCTACACCAGCTGACAAAGGCCCCGTTCGAGCCTCTCAGGGAGGCATCTCTGAAGCATTTGACCTTCAAAACTGTCTTCCTTTTGGCCTTGGGCTCGGGTAAAAGAAGAAGTGAGATCCATGCATGGCAACACAAAAACATCAGACACCAATCCGATTGGTCTAAGGTGTCTCTGTTCCCATCTCCCAGCTTTCTCTCCAAGAATCAGCTGGCCAAGGAGGGACCGCAGAGTATAGCCCCAGTGGTCATACCAGCCCTGGCTCCTACTCTGGATAAATCCCTCAAGTCTGACAGATCCCTTTGTCCAGTCAGAGCCTTGCGCTACTATCTGGACAGGACCTCAGATCTCAGGCAGCACAAGGAGCTAGTCTTTGTCTCCTTCAAGAAAGGCTTCGACAAAGACATCTCCCCTGCCACTATCTCCTCATGGATCAAGCAGACTGTGTTCCTATGCTATGAGCTCTCTGATCACCAAGCCCACACCCTGCATCAAGTCAAGGCTCATGATGTCAGGGCCTTTGCTGCTTCTAAGGCCTTCCAGTCGGGAGTTTCCTTAGAGCAGATCTTGTCAGCTTGCCACTGGAAATCCCATAATACCTTCACACAGTTTTATCTGAAGGACGTGGCCTGGGCTGATTCAGAGCTCTTCCATTTAGGTCCTGTAGTGGCTGCTCAGCAGATCCACCAGCCAACTAGGACCTAGAGGAGATTTGTAAATATGTAAATAGTGTATATACAGTTAAGAAGCATAAAAAAAAAAAAAAAAAAAAATCAGACGTGCTTCCTTCGGGAGGTTTATTTTCCTTCAAGGGACTGAACTCAGCCCTCTCTTCCCCTACCTCAGAGCAGGTCTGTTGAAAAAAGGGGGGGGGACGGGAAGTCGGTTTGGACCGGTTACCCGGCCTATGATTACCGACCATAGCCTTAAGGGTGTCCTGACCACAAGGTTGACCCAGGCTTGAGGAGTCCCTAGTAACTTACCCGCCATCCAAGCGGTAGTTATTCAGCTATTGTCCATTGGATAGGATGTATTAACGCAATAAAATTGCAAATTTAATAAGTAAATTAAATTTTTATAAGTTAATACCCTATCCAATGGACACGCAAGACCCTCCCACCGACCCCGCTTTCAACTTACTAGGGGTCTAATTGGTTTAGACAACGAAAAAGATGCTATGACGTCATGCTGTCTAGACAGGAAGGAAGTACAACACGCCATCTGGCGAGTGCACTAGTACTACGGACCGACCTGCTGGTGGAGACACAGGACATCTTTTTCTGGCGTTTGGCGGGCCGGTCTGTGCCGACCGGATAAGCTATTGTCCATTGGATAGGGTATTAACTTATAAAAATTTAATTTACTTATTAAATTTGCAAGTTTGTTCGGGCTGTATCTCAGAAACTGTGAGGTGTAGGAATTTAATACTTGGTAGGTACACTGGTTAGGTCTAGCTGAGTAACATCATAATGTTGCCTTGGTTTGACCTTTGATATTGCCCCAGTGACCATGAGCTTTAAAATCTTAGTAAATATTTATACTAAAAATTATCCTTTCATTGTCAAACTCTGATCAGAAAATAAAGCGAGACACACCTGTCTCCCTTCACTTGAAAAAGTGAGACAAATGTGAAAAAAATGTGAGACATACTTTGCTTCAAGATATTTTGGAATATTTAGTTTCAATTTGGGATTGCATCAAATCCACTTTATTTAAACAATGAGAAACTGATGCCAAACTAAAAGTTCAAATAAATTAATTCATGCTGTTTTTATTTGTCAATTTTTTAAATTTCACTTTGGAACCAGATCTAAGCCTTAATGACTGGGTACTAGTATGTTTTGCTACTGTTAACTGGATTCATAGATAAAATAAACTGCATTTCTGCTCTTTTCTATGAAGAAATATATATTTGTCTCTTCCAATAACACTCAAATTTCTTTGGTCAGTACTTGTTTTGACTGTTTCGCCTGTGAAACTGTTTGCAGAAGACAGTTAAAAATTCACCGAAAAGCACTGAAATCTCATGAAAATACCCAAATTCCTGCATGAATTGCTGTTAGCTGGATATATTAAATAAAATAAAGGGCAAAATAAACCCCTTTCATGTCTTTCTCACCTATTTCTCTGAGGAAATATGTACTTCCTTGCTTCCGATAATATACAGATTTCTTTGGTCTGTAGTTATTTTGGGTGTTTCACCTGGTAGCGACAGCGCAGATGCGTTTGTGAGTTGGTTTTGCGACAACTTTCCCCAGAGTGCATAAACTCGTAAAATTGTGCTCGAGAGCGAACACTGTAAGTGGTACTGATCCAGTCTTTATTTAGGTCAAATATGGCACAGGTTTGGTCATAAACTTGGCTATTTCCATTCATCTACACTGAAGGATTCTATTAAGGCAAAAAATGGTTGTTAACAGGCGTCGACTTTGTATAATGTGAACAAATAAACAACAGAGATGTGTTAGAGATAGCTGTTAAGTTAGTATAATTCAATTATTTTCTGATATAATTGCCCAATAAATGGTACTCAATGGCATGATTCTCTATATAAATGGCCAAACAGTATTCAAATAACCTATCAGTATCAGAAATGCAATGATCATAACTCTACTGCAATGTTTTTCTGTTTGACACTATTTTTATGTTTTTGTGGTGTAGCCATTATAACATTCTTGGTAAACAGTAAACTGCTAAGCAATAAGACTGAAAAATGAAAATAGAACCTTTTCTGCATCATGGAGATTGAACTTTGACATCTCCATGGGGATTTTGTTCTGATTCGTGCTTAACGCATTTTCCATCCCTGTTTATCCAAATTTGACTGTCTTTGTGCTGTTGTACCTTAGAATCTGCTTATTAAAGGGGCTATTAATCACTCTGAAAGTCCAATTTAGATTAGGTTAGATATCAGTCCATTTTGGGATGTTGTTTTATACTGTAAAATAGTTCGTTTGACAATTATCTAATGCCCTTTTCACCAAAAGCTGTCATGCCAAAATACAAACAGTGTTTAAAGTGATCATATAGCTTTTGAAAAGAGATTGCTGCAAAAGATATTAAATTTCATAAAACATCTTCAAAACATATCTTCTTGTGTATGACCATTGGTGATAAAGTGATAAACTTACAATAATAACAGGGGGCCATGGTGGCATAGTGGTAACACACTTGCCTTCCACCTCTGAGGTCAGCGGTTCTAACCCCGGACCCTATGTGGTAAAGTTGTTTGCCCATGGTGGGCAGTTTAAAGTACAGAACCTTGACCAACTATATGAATTGGTTTTCTCTGCCCACAAAACTACCTGTCATGATATAAACCTGTACAGTGTTGAAAGCAACGTAAACCCCAAATAAATAAATACAACAATAACAATATTTTGAAAATACCACCTTGTTGATAACAAGAAAAAATATTGAAATTAACACATTCATAGCATGGGTATCGAAATCCAGGAGACTACATTAATATTGAAATATTAACATACAATCACCTTCACAAATTATATGACATTTTGTTTTAAGCCACATTATATCATGCATAGTACATGTGCTTTGGTTTCACATTTCAGAGTGAGCGGTGTACCACAAATTTCTCCAAGTTTAAGAGGCTGTTTGCTGAAGAAAAAGTACGTAAATGTAGCTGATGAAGCTATTGATAATAGTCAACACTAATACTCTTCATGCAATACGCTGGCCCTCGAAGAGGATGTAAACACCCTAACTTTAACCTTTGAATACTTATACAATACATCTACTATGATCTAGCCTTATATTATTAACTGAATATTTGATTCTATGACCTGTAGTTCCCTGTGTTTTTCTTAACAACTGTTTCTATTATATTACCAAAATATTACTCCTCTCGACAGCTTATTACCCCACAGCCCTTAAGGGCTGTTGGGGTATTGTTTTCACCCATGGTGTCCGGATGGGCGGGCCGGCGCGCGCTCGGCGGCAAATAGTTTGTCCGGGCTGTATCTCAGAAACCGTAAGGTGTAGGAAGTTCATACTTGGCAGGGACATTGGTTGGGGGGTGTAGGTGTGCAACGTCATGGTCTGACCTTGATTTGACCTTTGACCTTGCCGCAGTGACCTTGGCCTTTAAAATCTTGTCCGGGCTATATCTTGGAAACCGTAAGGTGTAGGAAGTTGATACTTGGTAGGGACATTGGTTAGGGGGTGTAGGTATGCAACGTCATGGTCTGACCTTGATTTGACCTTTGACCTTGCTGTAGTGACCTTGACCTATAAAATCTTGTCCGGGCTATATCTCGGAAACCGTAAGGTGTAGGAAGTTGATACTTGGTAGGGACATTGGTTAGGGGGTGTAGATGTGCAACGTCATAGTGTGACCTTGATTTGACCTTTGATCCCTGCTGTAGTGACCTTGACCATAAAATCTTGTCTGGGCTATATTTCGGAAACTGTAAGGTGTAGAAAGCTGATACTTGGTGAGGACATTGGTTGGGGGTAGTGGGTGTGCAATGTCATGGTGTGACCTTGATTTGACCTTTGTACTTGCCGTAGTGAACTTGACCTATAAAACCTGGTCCGGGCTATATCTTGGAAACCGTAAGAGGTGTAGGAAGTTGATACTTGTTAGGGACATTGGTTAGGGGGTGTAGGTGTGCTACGTCATGTGACCTTGATTTGACCTTTGACCTTGCTGTAGCGACCTTGACCTATAAAATCTTGTCCAGGTTATATCTCAGAGCCTGTAAGGTGTAGGAAGTTTATACTTGGTAGGGACATTGGTTGAGGGTTTTAGGTGTGCCATGTCATGGTGTAACACTGATTGACCTTTGACCTTGCTGTATTGACCTTTAAAATCTTGTTGCACTTTTGGGTCTGTCTGTTGATGCAGATTAAGCACTGTTAAAGTCATATTAGAATTCATTAAGAATTTCCTTTTGCAAGTTCCCATTGTAACAGATGGAATTTCATCAAGTGAGCCACAGGCTTTTCTCCAACACCACACATAAGCATTCATTGAATGTATTGCCACTTCTGTATGCATGGGTAATATTCAAAACATCCAAACCATAATATGGCCATTTTTGGTTTACTGATAAATGCTGTCATTTTATTATTGAATTGTCTTGTTTTAATACTTCATCTTTATATACATTTCTTTTCCTTAAATATTATTTTCTCTACTGAAGCATTATTTGGACCTTAATATAACTTACACTGCTCTGAAAGTATCTTGAACTTTGTACTGTTACACTACTTCTATATTTCATGGTGTTGAAAAATATTTCCCCAGGCTGTGGGGTACGGGCATCTCTGATGCAATTATCTTATTTTGATACTTTGTGTTTACATACAAATATCTTTACCAAATTTGCAAAAAATAGTGTTTATGGCTATGAAAACATGTCTGTAAAAAAATTTAAAATATTGCAGCTTGTTTCCTCACATTTCCACAAAATGTGTATAACTAGGAAAGCTTGCCTGAGAGTAATGTTGGCCTAGTTTTGAAAAAAAAATGGTTGCCATATCATATCTTTAAGGTCAAATGGGGGAGCATCATATTAAAAAGACCTTCTAACCCCTTTATCATTGGCTCTGGGGATTTTTGATGTGCAACAATATTTTTAGCATCATTTTGAAAAACAAAGTGGCCATCGTCTTAGATTTTAAGACTTACAGATATCTGTTTAAACAGATAGAGCGATTTAGATTGAATTTCGGAACTCTGAGGGTGGCGCTAGAGTATCCTATGGAAGTTCAGAAAAATTTAATTTTTCTTGTTTCAAGGTCACACAACTTCCATTTTTTGCTTATTATGTGGTGGAAGATAACTATCCTGGCAGTGGTCATGTTTAAAAGTGGTTGCCATAGAAAATTTTGTTTCTAAGGTCAGGGATCTGATAATGATGTATAATGGGTAATTATCTGGTTGATTTACTGTGATAGTGGGGTTTATTCCCATTCAATAAGGAATCATTGACCTTGTTTATGTTTAGCTGCACCTTAGAGTCTTTCAATTGATGAAGATTAAGTGCTATGAAAGTTCACATTAGATTAGATCAGAATTGATGGGTGTGCACAGCCTTACTGTAACAAATCACTTTCAAATTTTTTCAGAAACGTCGCAATGGCAAAGTGACACCTGCTGCACTATGGAAATGTTATCTGAAATGTTTCTGGGCTACGCAATTGTTAAGTGGATTTTTCAAGCTGCTGGGAGATATTCTTGTGATTAGTGGACCTCTTTGCTTAAAAGGCCTGGTGTCATTTATAGAAAAGTCTACAATGGATAACCATGGAAACGGGACAGAGTTCAAGGTTAGTGTACAATAATTATTGTTGTTTTATCAAAATGTTCATAGAATACTAATTAAGTGACTCGTCAGGGATGCTTATCTGTTTTCACATTAGTTAAAACTGATGGATGCTGCAGGATTATGATCTCACTTGCATAGCTTCTGTGAGATCTTTTTTCCTTCCTATGTTTCTCTTCATTTCAAACCGTTGAGGTGGCAAGTTTTTGTTGGACACTTTGATCAGACCTTTAACTTCATTTAATGACATAGTAAGCTTTTTTTCAAAAAAGCTCCTCTATAACTGGTTGACTGTTTTGGCTTTAGAGTCACCTTAATAAAGGGGATATTAAGTGGTAGAAAGAAGGTGGAAAACTGATCGAATGTGTGATTTGTTTGAAAGAAAGGATAAGTAATTCATCATAAAAGACGAGCACTTGGAAAACCACTATCTTCACAAAGCCCAACACCTCCAATATTGCTAATGAGTGCAATAATAAAAATCCTTTCAAAACTCCTGGAGGCAGATGATGATCTGGATCAACACCAAGTTCAAAACCATCTGTTTCTTCACACTTACTTGTACCATTGCGGCCTGTTTCCTGAAAATTTCATCAAAATCTGTCCATAGCTTTTTCCGGGATTTTGTAAATAAACAAACAAAGAGATAAATATAATACCTCAGTGAAAATCTAACCTTGACAGAAAGTAATTTAAATTGACTGACTGTGCTGAATTAGGGCACTGATTTTATATAGTAATTGCATTATCACCACTCTAAAAGTGCTCCAAATGTCACACTAATTAAGTGGCTAGTTCTTCGGTAATAGTTATTAAAGCTGCCACTTGTGTTTCAATGAAAAGCTTTGGTTTCCCAAAAGGTGATGGTGGAATCATGAAAACATCTTCCACCAATCCCTAGGTGGCATCGTTTATGGTATATGATCTTCTTCAAACCTCTGACATTCATCTTTGTTTAATGAAAGTATTCTGTTGGAAATGCTTTCGCTTTTGATTTCACTTAGTGTGAAAATGAGAGCTCCTTTACTGAGATGAACAATGGTGGAAACAAAGTTCTTTGCAGTCTTTATATTGATGAAATAATACACGCTGTTAATTCAGAATAGTATACCTCAAACACACCATATTTACATTCACTTGGTGGACATCAGAGATGAATTTGTTTTTGTCAAATGTTTAACCTTAAACTTAATCAGTATGTTGTAAATTACACGTGTGGATTAATAATTAAAATTTACTTTTTATTTCCTTGTTCCACATTTGAGAGTATAGAAAAAACTTGTGATGGTTGTGCAACCGATCTGTATACTTGTGATGGTTGGGAGATCTGTCATTTTTGTCATTTTTTTTTTCCAAAACCCATTCAAGTAAGTCTTTCCTGTTACTCACTGTCATTCGCTGTCTCTTATACACCCTTCCACCATGCCTATATCTGTATATGATCGGGGTTGAATGTGGAAGATCTGAAGTGCTTTCTGGTCCACTCGATAGTTGTTATATATGCATACACTTAAACTTATGATCTTATTGAATAGGAAGTAGTGGTTAACCAAGATGAAGATCTTTATCAAGATTGAGAACATTAAAAGATTATAAATAAATCACAAGAGATCCAAACAGCTTGTGTGTGTATTTGCAGGAGAAGTATTATGTGGATGTTGTGGAGTTCTATACAAATGGCTTTGTGCTGGTCGGCATCATCTTCATCACAGCAGTTCTCAGCAACACAGTAATACAGGCATACATCCACCTTGCTATCCGAGATGGTATCAGAGCCAAAATGGCTCTGCAGGTAAAATATAAAAAACGAACACTTGCTAACCAAGTATGTAAACATGTTTGTTTAGTTCATGTAACAATGAGTAGTTGAGGGTATGAAGGAAAGCAGTGTATAGCAATTGTTTCACATTCTGCACTCCAAACCTAAGGCACACATAACCAAGCTACCAAATTTTCCACTTAAGGAAATTGAATGCAGGACCCAAGAGATTGGAGAGGGGGCACAGTGGGACATTGGTAACACCCTCGCCTCCCATCTCTGAGATTGAAGTTCAAATCTCAGCTTGACGTCAAGTGGGAACCTTCATGGACCAACTGTATGTACTGGTTTCCTCCGCCCTTCCAACTACCTGTCAATGGAAAGGTACTTGGGGTGATGTCATAATTTAACAAATAAACATAGAGGATGGAGGTGAGTTTGCTAGCCACTATATCACAATGCACACCTCCCACTCTATCCTTCTCCTTCAGTGAGACAAGTGGGTGTTCTGCCTATTTTATATTGATATTAGACCCTAAGGTAAATATTACGTTAATATTCATTATTGTTGTACTATTAATGATCTTGGCTATCAAGTGATTTGAGCATTGAATTAATTTTATAGCAGAGAGTCTTTGGGGTTTGATTCTCTTTTTGTCTTTCTCACTCTCAACCAGGCCTTGATCTACGAGAAGACCATGCAAATGTCCTGCTGGTCACTGACCCAGGGTTCCATGACACAGGGTCAGATAGTGAACCACATGGCTGTCGACTGCCAGCAAATCATGTTCTTCATCTTCCTTGTACACTATAACTGGTGTATGGTCTTCAATGTAAGTAATGTGGCTTTCAAATTGTGGCAAATGTACCAATTTTACTTTAAATGTGCTTCATATGGTCTTTAATATATTAAGTACAGTAATGTGGCATTCATATTGTGGTGAATTTAATGCTAGTTTTGAATGTAGTTCATGTGAACAAAACATCCATTCTTCTAAATAACAAACTCTGTATCACCCATATTTTTGTAAGCCCCCCCTATACCCCCCAACAGTCTTATGTTACTGCCCATTGTCATTTGCTGATGTGTCATTCTAAGGCAAATCAACTCCATTAAAACCAAATATTAGGTCAAAATTGATTAATTTAGATCCATATTTAATCAAATACTCACTATGTTAGCAGTATTTTACATTTTATTGCAAATAAATTTATTTATATTAACCAAGCCATGCTTCCAATTGGTGTATATTTAAATTTGAGTACCTAGATTTGGGTCAGTTTTACAGAATACCCATCTGGTTTTCATTATAGTTTATGCCGATACCCACCTTTTTCACACATTTGGTGCTATCAACCCTGGGTGCTTGAGAGAGCAGATGCGATTGTTTTACGTTAATTTGCACATATTAAACAATCATCATTACTTTCATAAAACTTTGTTGTAAATCTTTGAAACATCAAATGATATCCCAAAACAAGTCATGCCAACTACACTCAAGGATTTTCATCTGCAATTTTGAATACCATAATAAAGCTTCCCTTGAATTTATTTTTTATTTATTTGGGTTTTAACGTTGCTTTCAATACTGTACAGGTCATATCACGACGGGTAGTTGGAAGGGCAGAGGAAACCAGTACACACAGTTGGTCAAGGTTCTGTACTGTAAACTGCTGACCAACGGCAAGCAACTACCAGCTTTCCCACATGAGGTATGGCCGGGAACCGAACCCCGGCCTAAGAGGTGGGAGGCGAGAGTGTTACCACTCTGCCACCATGGCCCTCTAGCTTCCCTTGAAAGGGGGACACTTATTGGTTGACCATCCTGTTTTCAGACAATCTACGCTGCCGCCACTGCTGCAGTATTGTCCAAGTGAATATCACCCCCCCCCCACCCCACCAATCTTCTGATGTGGTCAGATTTGATCTTGGGCCTCTCCCTCAGGTACAACAAGGGTAGAGACACTTAAAATTGCTTATAACTCACCTATTATTGGTCCTAGAGGGTTGGGATTTGGAGGTAACCTATAGGAAATCAGGGGCTGGGAATCTTCTGATGTGGTCAGATTTGACCTTGGGCCCCTCGTTCAAAACGAGGCAAACTTAGCAATGCTTATAAATCACCGATTATTGGTCCTAGACTTTTGAAATGTGAAACCAAGTTATAGGTAATCGTGGGCTGGAAATCTTATGAATTGGTCAGATTTGACCTTGGGCCAAGGTCAGACGTGGGCAGCCAAGCTTGAAAGTTTTTATAGCTCGCTTATTATTGGTCCAATAGGTTTGCAATGTCAACCTATTTATAGGTAACCATGGGCTGGGAATCTTGTGTGCTCGGATTTGATCTTGGGCCTTTTCTTCAAGGTCAAACAAGGGTAGCCACACTTAAAAGTGTCTATACCTCACTTATTATTGCTTCTGCATGTTTGAGGTGTGAAACCAACCTGTAGGAAATCATGGGCTGGGAGTCTACTAATGTGTTCAGATTTGACCTTGGGCCCTTCCTTCAAGGTCAAATGAGGGTAGTGAAACTTAAAAGTGCCTATATTTTCCTTATTATTGCTCCTAGAGGTGTGGCATGTGAAGCTAACCTATAGGAAATCATAGGCTAGAAATCTTCTGATGTGATCAGATTTTCCTTTAAGGTAAAACGATGGTAGCCAAACTTACATGCTTTAGACATGCTACGATATATGACAAGTTTCGGCAAATACACTTACAAGAGTGCATTCCTATAAAACTATATTGCTCTATTCCAAACTGTTTCTCAATTGCCAGATCTTCATATATTATATGGAGCAACCTACATCTGGTGATGCAACTTTTTTGTGATCAAGGTCACTTTTGTGGCCCTAACATGGTCCTTTCATGAGACTTTCTCTTCCACCAATAACTTTTAACTCTTCACATCGGTCCTTCAACATTTCATATCAAATTGCAAGCTGTAGGGACGCTCGGTTTTTGTGTACAGAACTCTTTTATCTAGTTATTTACTTCCAGTACTTCATGTAAGTTCATCCGCTACACTGACTTTTTGCAGATTCACCCTTCCCACTAATCATATCTGTCCTGTTAGTGCTACATCGGAGCTGATAGACTGGAAAAGTGTGACATCCCCTTAGAGAAGGGTTTACTGTATATGTCAAGGCTTTATATATATTGGGCACATTTTCTTAGTTTAACAATATCATATTGACGCCTTTGCTAGAACTTTTTACCCCACAGCTCTTAAGGGCTATCGGGGTATTGTTTTCCGGATGGACGGGCGGGCGGCAGTAAAAAGTTTGTCTGGGCTGTATCTCAGAAACTGTAAGGTGTAGGAAGTTGATACTTGGTAGGGACATTGGTTAGGGGGTGTAGGTGTGCAACGTCATGGTCTGACCTTGATTTGACCTTTGACCTTGCCGTAGTGACCTTGACCTATAAAATCTTGTCCGGGCTATATCTTGGAAACCGTAAGGTGTAGGAAGTTGATACTTGGTAGGGATATTGGTTAGGGGGTGTAGGTGTGCAACGTCATGGTCTGACCTTGATTTGACCTCTAACCTTGCCGTAGTGACCTTGACCTACTTGTCCGGGTTATATCTTGGACATTGTAAGGTGTAGGAAGTTGATACTTAGTAGGGACATTGGTTAGGGGTTGTAGGTGTGCAACATCATGGTGTGACCTTAATTTGACCTTGCTGTAGTGACCTTGACCGATAAAATCTTGTCCGGGCTATATCTCGGAATCCATAAGGTATAGGTAGTTGATACTAGGTAAGGACAATTGGTTAGGGGATGTAGGTGTGCGACATCATGATGTGACCTTAATTTGACCTTGCCGTAGTGACCTTGAGTTTGAAAATCTTGAATTGTCTTGTTTTAGTACTTTATCTTTACA
Organism: Sabellastarte sp. h YS-2021; assembly: GCA_964017235.1. Classification (NCBI taxonomy): domain Eukaryota; kingdom Metazoa; phylum Annelida; class Polychaeta; order Sabellida; family Sabellidae; genus Sabellastarte; species Sabellastarte sp. h YS-2021. The sequence continues at coordinate 17,733,733 of OZ024933.1, forward strand.
TACGTTTTCTTTCTCTTAGATGTTCTTTTCTGTATTTAAACATTATTTGTACCTTTATATAAGTGACACTGTGCTGAAAGTATTCCGGTCTTTGTACTGTTTCATTACTTGTATATGTCACAGTGTTGAAAACTATTTCCCCAGGCTGTGAGGTATGGGCATCTCTGATGCTATTTTTTTAATTCATAAAATTAAAGTAAGATCTGAGTATTGTTATTCCTCTGTGTTGGTTCTTGTTATGTTCTGATGTTCCTTTCCATAGTTGCTGTTCAGTTTTCTTTCTCTTTCTTTGTACATTACTGTGTATGTAGTAGTTGTTGTACTCAGGATTCAGTATGGTCACGCTGCCGCCGCCGCAGAGATTTCCTTTCGGACATGATAACTTAAAAAGTATTTTAGTTAGACCTTTCAAATTTGGTATGTGGGTATATATGGGCAATGCAACGAATACTATTGTATTGTGACCTTGACCTTCCATTTCAAGGTCACTGGTGTCCTCTTAAAGGTCAGATTTTGGCCATTGTTTCACATTTTGGCCCAGTTCTCATATACAGAAAGTTAGATCATCCTATGGCTGGTATATATAATAGATATATATGTCCTCTGTAAGCATGCAGAAATTTGACCTTGAAGCTCTTCATTGAAGGTCATCCACAGGTCATCCAAAGTACCTGACCAAGGCCATTTTTGGCCTTTCTGGAGATATTCTCACACTTATTGCTGACTATATTGCATGGAAACTATTGAAAATGGCTTTGGAGGTTGAGTACATGATGGAGTACCAGTATCCAGACTTGCTGGTTACAGAGGATTGTTGGTTACAGAGAAAATCTGCTGATTCCACAGTTATGGACAGAAAGAAGGCAGTTGTTTCATATAAGCCTACCCCTGCTGAGATGTAGTCTAATTTGCTCAGTTCTGCCAGCTCCTATGAGTTTTTGCAGAACTGTGGAGCCAACAGGAACTGGTTGCAGAGCATTGTTTCACCTATAGCCAGTTTGGCCCTGGTACTGGGCAGATCCACAGGACTGGTTAACAGACCAGCAGTGGCCTTTTAAGGGCCCAAGTGGCCGTCTCAGACCAACCAGTTACTGCCTGGGAAATTGGTTACAGAGAAATTATTATACCGGTCATTGGTCTTGGTGACATGACTGTCTCAGCCTACCAGACCAGTCAACCAGCCTACTGTTAGGACCTCCTAGCTGGTCGAAAGTGGCTATAGATAAGAAGACTTTCCCGACAAGATTTGTCCCACTGCCTGTCAGCCTTATCTTATCAGACCCCACACCAGCCAGTTACTGGTCCCAGTGAGATGCCGAACTCAACTGCACTGGTCAGCCTACTGCCAGCAAGAAGTCTGCTGTATCAGTTACTGTGGAGGTTTGTCAAGTTTTTCTTATGGGTTCCAGTGAGATACAGTGATCCACCCTCCAAGACTGGCCACCCAGCTTGCCTTTTTACCCAGCCTGTGGGCAGTGTCAGCTGACACCAGGCGCCTGAGTTTCCAACCTCAACCTTCCCCTCAAGATTATAACCCATTTGCCAGTTTTCACAACTCAAACAATGGTAAATTTATCTGTTAATCAGACCAGTTCAACCATTTAATATGCTCTGCAAATCCTTACAGATGCATCAAGAAGAGCGAGTGCTCACTTAGGGGAACACACTGCAAGGGGAACTGGGTCCCTTCCAGAAGCAAGTTACATATAAAGTATCTGGAACCAAGGTGATCTTTTGGCCCTAAAGGAGTTCCAAGACCTCTGCTTGAACCTTATTGCTACCATAGCTACGGACAACACCATGGTGGTTGCCTATTTAAGGAGGGGGGGAGTAAGTCGGACCCTCTTTGTGCTCTACTATGGAGAATCCTGACCTGGTGCTCCAGGAAAAAGGCTCAAGCCCGACACATTCACGCTTCAACCATGTCCCGTCCGGGGATATACTGCGTTGACATGCAATGTCTAGTTTTCTTTCAATTTAAAAAGGTACATTTGTGTATGAAGAAATTATAAGCAATGAATAAATTATAAGCAATAAATATATAGTATGAGTTCTAAAGTGTCAGATTGTATATTGAAACTTCCCTTAGTTTAAATTATGCTATATCACTTGAGTAATTTTTCCTGTTGTATACATCAGGTGTTGCTTGTGCTGATTTGTAGTACCTACAGCTGAGCTATATTTGGTTGCTGGGTATTCTATCATGTTAGCTGTACTGTTGTATACATTAGGTTTTAGTGGTATGCTTGGTATTCTGTAATGTTGGTTATAATATTGTATATATCAGGTGCGGATTTCACGAAAGGTCTTAGCCCGGTCTCAGGCTCAAACTTGAGATGTTTGTCTCAATTTATTAGAATATTTTACTTGAGCCCATGGGCTCAGCCTTATTGGATTTCACAAAAGGTCTCAGTCTCAGCTTTGGCTGAGCCCCTGGCTCAAATATTGAGACTGGTAGAAAGTGGGCTTAACTTTTGTAAACAAAGGCTCAAATATGGCCGCCATAATTCTTTCTTCACTTCAAAATTTGAAATGGCTGAAAATAAGGTACAAGTATATAAAACAACCCCCTGAAGTAGTCTTTGGGTGTTTTTACATGTTTACAAGGTTTCCCATTGCAAAATGGTATTTGACCAGAGATATTATATGTCAAACAAGGAACATATATAACATCAGTAGAATTTTTTTACCTCAAATAAATGGTCACATGACACAGAAAACCACTGTGGTTATTTGATAAGCTTGGTCTCAACTAAGACTCCCTTCTCTGAAAACCATTTGAGACAAAGACTTAGCTGAGCCAAAAGGCACAGATTGGAGCCAGTGGCTCAGCCTGAGACTGGGCTAAGTCTGAGACCTTTCATGAAATCCGCCCCAGGTGTTGCTGGTGCTCATCCTGATGTATCTAAAACTGGGTTATAGCATGTTACTTTGTATTGCAAGTTTTACTATTGTGTATATCAGGTGGTGCTGGTGCTCATCCTGTTGTACCTACAGCTGGGTTACAGCGGGTTGCTAGGTACAGCTGTCATGCTTTCCTTCCTCCCAGTTCAGTACATCTTGGCCAGGTTACTCATCAGGTTCCAGAAGAAAATGTTGGTGAGTATTATGAACATACTTTTATTACTTTTGTGATCTTTAATCTCTGTTCTAGTCTTGGAAGGTAGATTACAAATAGTAGTTAGGTGCGTGTGGCACCTATCCTGATAAGTTTACACTGGCTCCCAATTAAAAAGCACTCTATTTTTCAAAACAACTACACTGGTGGACAAATACCTTCACGCAGGTTACCCTAAATATCTTGCCAAACTTATTTTGGTACTACCTTTTCCTATAATACCAGGCGTATTAGGCCTGACAGATTATTTCTGTGGGATCCTAGTTTTTCTGCTTCCATATACCGATCAAAGAAACATTTCAACCATAGTTTTTCTTACGATGCTCCCACCATATGGAACAATTTGCCCGATGACATCAGATCTGCTCCCTCTCTGACATCATTTAGATCAAATTAAAATCCTCCAAAGCTTGTCCCCCTCTGTTTTTCGTCTTCTCTGGTGTCTCCATGGCTGCTGGCCTCTTTAGGACTCTGGCCTGAGGATACATTGCACTTTAGAAGCACTTTAAATGTTGAATTGTAAGATTAATGGATTGTAAGTCACAGAAACATAATCATAATCATCACTACAGTACAGCCTTTATTATCCAAACTATTTGGGAGAGTGTGGTTTTGTTTATAAAATTAAGGAAGCATTTTAGTTTTAAGTAATAGGAAACTGTAAATTCTGGAGAGTTGACATGAGGTCATAAAATTGCATATTTGAATAACAAAAAAAAAATAATAACAGAGAGTGTATTGTATTTTATTAACAGACAATGTCATGATTGTTTTATTATTATTCAAACATGTCCTTTCATGATACAGAGTGTCTATCAAGCAATAAGTTTTGAAACAACAAGTACTAACGAGCTGGATCAACTTAGAACTAAAAATTAGTTACAATAATAACAACAAGTATCTGGCGAGCACATTTAGATGGTATTGTAAAACTAACAATAAATTCACCATAAAGATCAGTATCTAACCTATTCATACTTCAATAGCACTTAATCTCTACTGTATGATTGTAAGTCACATAAACATCATCATAGTTCAAAGTTCATCAAACCATTGGATGTGGATGGGTTGTCCAACTGAGACAGTGGAGAATGCCCATAAAATTGATGGGAATTTCCAATTAAGTAGAAGTAAAATATCATATGGAATGTAATAAAACACATCTTTTTGGGAATCCCAGAAACACAAAGGTGGAGAGATGGTGGGGGGAAGGCATTTATCAGGGAGGGGGTATTTATATGAATAAATATGGTATATGTATATGTAAGTGTATGTAAGACATCTTGAAGGAAAACAAATTGTTTTTCATCTCTGACCTACATTCATTACAGCTGGTTTTATCAGCTAAAGAAAGTAAACTTTTAACATATTAACTGAAAGAAGGTTTCACTGTGTTTTATTTTAATCCATAGTAAAACCTTGTCTGTCAACAAGCATGTCAACTGCAAAAAATATATCTGTGTCATGTCTGTCAGCTACTTGTCCAAGGCCCAACATATGGTTAATTTACTTTCTTTCAGCACTGTACATATGATTAAAGATCAGGGAAATTTCTTCAGAAAACACCTGGTAATAGCCAATTAAATAACCACTAACATAAAATGAAAAAATTAATGAAACTACATAGCAGTTTTAAAATCACCTGAAAATTTACCATCATATAAGATAAAAGTGTCTTCAGGTTTAAAGTTTATTTTTAATGTTTACACTCTCCCTCAATTTTATGTGCTGACAATGTACATGCCAGTTGTAAAATATTATGTCATTATCACCCGTTGTGTTTATACAGATAAATACGGTACACGCAGATCTGTTATCAGTTGAAATCTTGTCCCAGAAAAACTACTTTAAGCTGTAAATAGATACGAGTCATTTCATCATGTGCAATACTCAAAAACAAAGTCTTGTCCCCCCTCTTATTCCCCTCTAAATTCCCCCCCCCCCACCCCACCCATCTCTTCCTCATTTTTTTTCTTTCTCCGATGGGAGGGGGGAATTTATTTACTTGGGTTTTAACCCCACTTTCAAGACATTGTATAGGTCATATCATGACGGGTAGTTTTATACACAGAGGAAACAAGTACATACAGTTTGACAGGGGACTATAAACTGCTGACCAAAGGCAAGTAACTACCAGCTTTCCCACTTGAGGTTGGGCCAGGATTTGACAAGTGAGGTAGAAATCTCAATTCTAAGACAAATCTCAGAGTTAAGAAAAGTAATTTGACCCCTCCCTAGACTTGTTTTCAGAACATATTGCATCACAAGTCAATTTCTGTGACTGACTGAATGACATCACTCTGTATCAAATTTCTGACTATGTAATGGTTTCTAATTTAAGTTTGGGGCCATATTCTACATCAATACTTAGAGCATTTCTGACTTAAATTTCTTAATTACTTAAATTTCAAGTAAGGAATTGTGGAACTGAACATTCCTAATTTTTGCTTCGTGAATGTCAAGACCTAGAAAAAGTGAAAACCTTCCCTTACTTAGATCTAAGGTCACCTTATCTAAGTATTGTTGTAGAATTTAGCCCCTGATTACTGTCAATCATTCTTGTCATTTAGTATACAACAAACAATGCCTGAGCTTCATCTGCAGGTATTTTTTTGTAGTGAATGACATAGCTAAAGAGTTTAACTGAGTTTCATCCATGTCTCTTCACTCTGACCATCACCAAATACTTCTCCTCTTCTCATTTCTACCCCTTCTAATTATTTTGCCCCTAATGACCCCTACTGCACTTCTTATATGTCTTTTCTATTTTAGTTCTCTGCTCTCCTTCTTTTATCACACTTTAATTAGTTTACACCTAATGGCTCCACTACCAGTCTTTGCGAAAAATAAGGGATAATATTCTGGATACTCGATCTGAATCCAAATCATCTTGGAAGAGACAGATCCATAGGTGAACCCAACCAATATGACCCAGATCTAATGTTTAACAGTATACATGTATTGTGAAATTATGTGCACAACCACACTCGATTACAATACCCTTGCTTCCACTTTCTTCCTGGGGCGAGGGTGATCAAAGCTTCCATTATGAGGACATTGGTTTTATTACTTCATTTTCCTTCTTTCCAAGTTTGTATTCCTTTTTCAATTTTGTCTTAAAAGGTTTCTTATATTTTATTAACTTTTCTTTATATAAACTTAATCTCCTAGCATGTTCAGATATTAGGGGCTGTACCTTTAGTATCATTGCCTAAGATAAAAAATATTGCTCATTATTTATTCTTCAAAATATTTGTATGTTAGTGGAATAAATTTTCATTAAAAGCCAATTTATACTGTAATACAGATTTAACTGTGAAGAAATAGCAGGTTAGCTGATTTTTTAAGCGCGAGCTCTAGCAAGGCTTGTGTTTCTAGGAATCATCGACAAGCCTTTGTTACACTGAGCAAAATTCCGAATTTTTTTTAAAATCAGAACCTAAATAAGGATGTTTTGGTCAGTTGAACTGTATGGGTTGCTTTTTAAACATATGCAAACATTTTTGGCATTGCCATTACAAAATCTTCAAAAGTTACTGAACATATGGTTTCTGCTCATTTAACAGTAGAGAATTCAAGATATCTCTGTCAAATATGTTATGGAGCCTTGGATTTACCACTTATACTCTTTTACAATATTCATATTGTGGACATTACACATGATAAACTGTTTTTTTCTTTGCTTTCTTGTTAGTTTTCTGTTGTGCCAGCCAACTTTTGTTGTTGCCAGTACATACTGTTTCTGGCTTTCTCTTGTATCTACTGTTTTTAGGTGGGTTGCGTGTAACCAACCCGCCTATTAGATTGATGTGTCCGATGTCCATCTGTCCATCTGTCTGTCTATCCACATTTTAATTTCCGGACTCTAACTCAAAAATGCTTTGTTCAACCAAATTCAAGCTTGAAAGGGAGATAGATCACCATCATAGCTAGGTTCCTTTCAAAATTGGTGGAATTCTGTCCGTTCGTTTGTCCGATTTTTGTCTGTTTGTCTGTCTGTCAACATTTTTGTTTCCGGACTCTAACTTGAAAACGCTTTGTCCAATCGAATTCAAACTTGAAACGGAGATAGCTAGGTTCCTTTTGCAATTGGTGTGATTCCGTCTGTTGATTTGTCCGTTTTTTGTCTGTCCGTCGATACTTTTGTTTCCAGACTCTAACGCAAGAACGCTTTTTCCAATCGAATTCAAACTGAACAGGGAGATAGATCACCATCATAGCTAGGTTTCATTCTAAATTAGTGTAATTCCGTCTGTTCGTTGTCCGATTTTTGCCCATTTGTTTGTCCATCAGCATTTCCGTTTCTGGACTCTAACTTGAAAACAATTTGTACAATCAAATTCAAACTTGACAGGGAGATATACTGTATAAGTGGTTTTTTTCGCGGGTACTTAAGTTCGCGAATGTACACTGTAGGCCTGGTTCACGAGAATTTATTTTCGCGGTGAAATATATTCAATTATCGCCGAAACTAACAACATGTTCAAATTAAAATATTACGCGGACTTCTGCTGGTTTGATTGGAAATGCATAGTTAACGTCTTTTCTTTTATACACGTTGTCAGTGTGTGAACCTACTCTGGGAGATTATAAATTTGCGAAACCCAATCGAACACACTTTCATTGATCGGCGCATGATCAAAGAAGTTGTGTACAGTAGCGGGGTCATGTAATTGAATTAATCCCTCCCTATTGGTGATAAAGATCAAAGAAGTTAGGCGTTTCTGTGAATGGTACATTTGATAAAGCAATGGAATTTATTGTTTCCGTGGCAGTGTCAAATATTGTATCTTGCACAATCTTGTATTAATGCTCACGCTAGACTGGTTCTACTGATAAAGATTGGCTAGAAGTTATTTTCGCGTTTTGTAGTCACTCGCGAATATAGCGAAAATTAATTCCACGCGAAAATAACCACTTATACAGTATTATCATCAAAGCTAAGTTGCTTATGAAATTGGTGTAATTCCGTTTATTTGTTTGTCCATTTGTATGTCTGTCAATATTTCCGTTTCTGGACTCTAACATGAAAAGGCTTTGTCCAATCGAATTCAAACTTGACAGGGAGATAGATAATCATCATAACTAAGTTGCATTTGAAATTGGTGTAATTCCGTCTGTTCGTTTTTCCGTTTGTCTGTCTGTCAACATTTTCGTTTTCGGACTCTAACTCAAAAATGCTTTGTCCAATCAAATTCAATCTTGACAGGGAGATAAATCACCATCATAGCTAAGTTGCTTTCGAAATTGATGTAATTCAGTCTGTTCGTTTTTCTGTTTATAGCATAGATACAATGAAAATACAAGTTTTTCATTTCTTAGCACGTCGAACACATTTACCTTAACTGGGTGACCTAACATTTCTTTCCTTGTTTCTAAATTTAATTACAGCTGTTGCTAACCTTATTGCTGCCTGTGCAACTCGCCTTTTGGGGCATTTCTGAGCCTCTTGTTACTGTACCTTCTCAGGAAGTTTCAGATGACAGAATGAAGAAGGTCAATGAACTGTTTCAAGGGATGAAACTAATCAAGCTGTATGCCTGGGAAACCATTTTCTGTCGTCTTATTAACGAGGTCAGATGGAAGCAGATAAGACTGCTGTTTAAATCAGCCTGTATCAATGCACTCAACAGTAAGTGGCCCACTTTATAGAAAGAATGAATGTTGCCCATCTGAAAATTACCCATCTGGATATTTACACATCAACAGAATTTGGAGGTCTGAAGTTGCCCGTCACTTTATATTCGCTTTAATACCTGTGTACATACACTATTTTCAAAATCTACTTAACGATTTAATGATTGATACGATTCGATAGTGTACAAATATTTCAGTGATTGAGTAATTTTGATAACTGGCAATTATAAAGTGAAATCTAATGTTGGAAATTGTAAAAACTTTACGATTAACAGTTTTTGGTTAAACATTGTGATTAAGCATCCTTTGATAATAGTTTTATTTTGTTTTGGGTGTATTTACCTTGCCCCCATTGTCAAGTTTTGGTCCCCCTTCATATAACTATATAAAAATGATTTTTGGTATTTATTCTTTATTTTAAATATGGCAAAATCAAATATTTGCACAGACACATTAACTTGACCTTTGACCTTTCTGATAGTTATCCCTAATTATTAACCATCCTGCAAGGGATGCTTGTTTGTATTCAGGAGACAGGGGGAGAGAGAGAGGGTCCAGATTCTCTTCAAATTTGGCACATGTATGCAGTAACCCTGAATATGGTGTCATGACATTTTGACCAATCAGAGAAGTCACATGACCAAAAACATGTGTTTAAAAGGGATGTGCTTGTCTGGATGATAACTTAAAACGCACTTCACCTATATTCACATGAAATTTGGCAAGTAGGTTTGTAATATGTCTTGAAATCATTAACTTTTGGGATTGGTCTTATACACAATGGCTGACTTATTAACGATTAACTAAACACCACAGTTTTTTTAACAATGAAAATGAGAAATCTTTATTATCTCAGAAAAAGTGTGAGATAAAGCAATTTTGATTAAATTTTTGGCCCACACGGTATGCGCAGTCATCTGGTACTTTTTACCAAAAAATCGTTTTCCCACCATTTGTGCCGGCCATCTTGAAATTCAGTGTAAAACACTAAAACATGTTTATCTCAGAAACATTGTGAGATAGAGTGATTTCGATGAAATTTTTGGCCTGCAGATTATTCTATTGGCACTATTTGTCAAAAATCATTTTTCCCGTCAGTTTTGGTAGCCATCTTGAATTTCTGCCTAAAACACAAAAATACATTTATCTTGGAAATTGTGTGAGACAGAGTGATTTCAAACAAATTTTTGGCTCCAGGGTACATGCAGAGTTATGTGCCAGTTTTGCAAAAAAATCATTTTCCTGCCATTTTTGGCAGTCCTCCTAAAATTCTTTATAAAATGCATAAACACATTTATCTCAGAAACGATGCTAGATAGAGACTTTTAGACATTTTGATGAAACTTTTGGCCCCCAGGATATAGACAGAATTATTGCCACTACTTTCTAAAAATCATTTTCCCGCCAGCCATCTTGAAATTTTGCATGAAATGCAAAAATATGTTTATCTCGAAAATGGTGCATAAAAAATTTCAACCCCCCACCCCCACCCCGCCCCCCCACCTATGCACAAATGACAAAAAAAACATTTATCTCAGAAATATTGTTAGATAGTGATTTTGACAAAATTTTGGCAGTCAGAGTCTTCTGGCACTTTTTGCCAAAAATCGTTTTCCCAGCTATATTTGGCGGCCATATTGAATTTCTATGTAAAATGCAATAATGCATTTTCTCAGAAATGGTGCGATTTTGATGTAACTTTTGGCACGCAGAGTATATGCAGAGGCATCTTTCACTCTTTCAAGAAAGCATTTTCCTGAGAATTTTCAGCTGGCAGGTGGTATTTCCATAAGTGGAAAAACATATTGAACAGAGCAAGATAGTCATTTTGGCATTTTCATTAATGTCCATTGGATCGCTTTGTTTTTGCTGTGCAAAAATAATTTCTTTTGCTTTTACAAAGCAATGCTCTATTTTTTCCTTCTACTTGCTTGTATTTATTTTATCACAGGTCAAAGTTCAGCACCAAAGGTCATATCACATTGACAGGTCCTCAATGCCATGTGGTGTATTTGAACCAACAAGAGTTGAGGGATTTTGTGCCAACCTAAACTACAAAGCACACTGATATATTGATTGGAGAGTGACCCGTTTAACAATTAAATATACAGTTTCAAAGTTCTCTTAGTTTGTCCTTGTTTATGTCCAGCAATGTTAATAAGGCAATTAGAATGAATTCTAGAGATAGAAAAATGTTAATTGATGATGCAATTATTTATTTTGATCACAATAAGGTTAAGTTTATTCATTCCAACAGACCAAAGGTTTTTCATCCAACACTATATGGTGTACAGTAGTAAAACCTTCAATGTCAGACATTTAATTGCACAATGCTAAATGTCAGTGCATATTTTATTGATTTATTTAGTGTCTTACATCATGCCTGGTACTTTATCAGTTATATTGTGAAGGGTAGTTGGAAGGGCAGAGGAAACCAGTACATACAGTTGGTCAAGGTTCTGTACTGTAAACTGCCAACGAATGACACGCAACTACCGGGTTTCTCACATGATGTCAGGCCGGGATTCAAACGCTGATCTCAGAGGTGAGAGGCTTGTAGTCAGCAGTAAAGAGTATGGCTGAGGCAAACCATAATTTTTGTACTCGAGTAATCTGTTACTATTTTACTGTACTCTATAAAGACTAAAGACCGCAGTTTGGTTATAGTTTTGCTTTTGATGTCCCCACTGTTTGGAACGTGCTTCCCAATGAGATTCGTGCATCCCCCCCCGCCTAGCCTCTTTCAGAAAGTATCTCAAAACCTACTTGCACACCAAGGCAAACCCACCTTAGTCTTACTCACCACTGGTGTTCTCTGTGGTACTTGACCTCTTTTCTGTCCTTGGATACTGAAATTTGTTGACTGTTTTTGTTTTGTTGCACCTTTGACTAGGGGAGATTAAGCGTTATAAAAGTCCAATTAGAATTAGACCACTTTTTAGTATAAGAATATCTATTTCTTTACTGTACTCTTTACAAATACACTTTTTAAAAAAAGAATAGCAACAATTAGCATTTTCTCAGGCTGAAGTTTCAGGAATAACTAATTTTGGATTTATGTGAAGAATTATGGTTAATATCAAACAAGCAAGGAATAGTGGTGGTGAACTTAACTTAATTAAAGACAATCACAGTTACGTAATAAATTACCAATGTATGTGATCAATTTTATAATTATCTATGAAATGTCAATATATTTATTGACACAAAGTATAAATCGACTGGGTACATGGGCATCAATTGGTAAAATACCACTACTCATTTAATCAATTTTATTCCAAATATTATCTTCTTTTCTTAAACAAGTATTGGCTTCTTCTATCAAGCTTAAAAGTACTATTGTTATATTGTATGTTAACAGCTCTTCTATTCTGTATAGTATTTCTATTCTGAATTTGGTAAAACTGGCAGAAATTAACTTGTTTTTAAATTAGTTAAATGAAAATATTTTCAAACTGCTTTTATCAAATAATATTCTTTTCGTTATTTGGTGCAATGAGTAATTCATTTATCTTTTTTGTCTGAACAATTACTTACAGCCCTTAAAGATAATAATAGTTCATTGCATCTTAACAGCTGATGTGTTGTGCTTGTAGCTTTAGTGAACCAAGGGATTCCAGTAATTGTCACTTTAGTTGTAAGTACCCCAAATTCTGTATTACTGCAGGTGTTCCACTGGAGCCGACCCTGTAACCGACCCTACGACTCTAGGGTCGGTTGCAAAAGTTGTAGGGTCATGGGAAAAAGTTTGCGAATATTGCTGAGTCGGTTATGAAATCCACGACAGGACGATACAGTTACAGACAGGTCGTAATGGCCATCATGACAAGACGTAGGATCGGGGACGTTTTGCAAGGCCGGTCGTAGAAGTATTATGACAAGCCATAAACCCTTAACAGACAAGCTGCATCACAAACAGACAAGCTGTAAAGACAAACAGACAAGTCTGGAGCATGTTTGCCGACCATTGCCGACAGGACTGATTGTTTTTGTGGGTCGGTATCTAGAGTCGGAATCCAGAATCGGGATCCATATCACACTATATAAACACCCCCCCTCCCCTGTGATGTGCCATTCATTTCACACTTCAAAGATTACAGGAACACATCAAGAACAACTGTTAGATCACTTGAGGGTCCTTTTGTTTTTTATTGAGTTAAATATGTTATTGTACAGAATAATTTCAAGACACAGAAGACAGCAGAACCCAGCACCTGCCCAGCCAGCATCACCATCACCTCCACCCCCAAGGAGAAGGAAGCCACAGTATCCATGGGTCCTACCCTGGATACTGCAGAGAGAGGTCGCTACAGAACACTCTTGGACAAGCTAATCACTACTGACATACCAGGCTACAGAAACTTCACCAGGATGCAACCAGCATTTTTTTATTTGATTGAAGAAAGAATCACCCCCTATCTCAGGAAGTCAATCGCCAACTTCAGGAAGCCACTGGAAGTCGGGTTGAAACCGGCAGTTACTTTGAGACACTTATCCATAGAGGAAAGCTACACTTCACTGCAATATCACTGGAGGGATGGAAGAACGACCATCTGCAAATTTGTCCCCCAGGTCTGCAAAGCCATTTTGAAAGAATTTCAAGATGTGTCCCACTGAGCCTGAAGACTGGAAGAAAATTGAAGAAAGATTTAGAAACAGATGGAATGCCCCCATGCAGTCGGTGCACTAGATGGAAAACACATTGCTATAAAGAAGCCCAAGAAGTCAGGCAGTGAATGTTTCAACTACAAGGGCTACTTCTCCCTGGTACTTTTGGCTTTAGTTGATGCAGATTACAAGTTCCTGTGGGTCAATGCGGGGGCCAGTGGGTCATCATCTGATGCTCAGATTTTCAACCGGAAGGTTGGGACTACCACCACCTGAACCACTTGGACCTGGGAGGCCAGATCTACACTACTTCCTGCTGGGGGACAATGCCTTTGCCCTGATGCCTTGGCTGATCAAGCCTTACAGTAGACGACAACTGACCAGGGAGGAGAGAATAGCCAACTACAGGATATCCAGGGGGAGGAGGGTGGTCGAGAACTCATTTGGTATACTTGTCAAGAGATTCAGGGTGCTGTTGACCAAAATGGAACAGAGGCCAGAAGTTGTCAGAGACATTGTGTTAACATGTGTGGTACTACATAACATGCTGAGAAGCCATCGGGGGTAGCAGACAGACCACCCACTCCAGCCATCGACATACAACCACCACAGGGGGAACAGAGACATGATCATGAGAGCTTAAGAAACCCATCAAGGGAGGCCAAACATCAACGAGACCTACTGAAAGACTACTTCAATCACGTGGGGGCGCTGGCTGGGCAGGAGGACAGAGTTTAAGAAGACTGAGGGGAGAAGACTGAGGGGGAGAACATGCTGTCATCTATCAGTCCTTTTCAGGACTACCCAAATAATCCAAGAACTTTTATTTAGCAAAGAGTTGATAAAAAAAACAACCAAATTTCCAACAGTTTAATTCAATTGCACCAAAATTATTCCCTATCACAAACACAAATCCCTCCCAAACTCAGTACACCAATTTGAATATCATCTTATACAGATTTAAACCCAGGTCCTCAATTTACAAAGTTCACATCCACCACCAAAATGACCTTTATGGTTTATTATGAAAAAAAACCTGCCAAATAGTAAAACAGAAATCCCATTTTAAAATAAATTCTGGCCCCCAAAACAATTTTAATGATACATTTTGTGCAGAAACTAGAAAAAATAAATTTAAAATGAGATTTCCAAAAGAAAATGCTTGAATATTTTGTTTGGTCTTGCTGTTTGTTTGCCCGTCAGTCCCTCCACACATTGAAAACACAACTTAGTTGTATGAATGTTGGGTTTCATTCTAATTTTTGTTTGGGGTGGGAGGGACGTGGATTGCTGTCTGGATCTTTGTTATTGGTTATTAAGGGAGGGGGGGTGGGGTGGACTTTTATTTTATAATTTTTTGTGGGGTTGGGGGGTGGTAGTGGCTTGCTTTGGAATTCTTAGGGGACAACTTTTATTTAAGTTTTTCGGGGTATTGTTTTTACCCATGATGTCCAGATGGGCGGGCGGGCAGTGGGAAAAAGTTTGTCCGGGCTGTATCTCAGAAACCATGTAGTTGTGCATCATAATTTTTAGTTAACTGATTAATGCTGTCATCTTGCTATTGAATTGTCTTGTTTTAATACTTTATCTTTACATACATTTTCTTTGTTGTAGATGTTATTTTCTCTACTTAAACATCATTTTGACCTTAATATAACTGACACTGCTCTGAAAGTATCCCAATCTTTGTACTGTTTCACTACTTCTATATCTCATGGTGTTGAAAACTATTTCCCCAGGCTGTGGGGTACGGGCATCTCTGATGCTATTTTTTTTTACTTTCTTTCTAAATATTTTTTAAACTTTTTTTTCCATTTTTTATTATTTTTTTTTTGTTTTGTGGTGGAACTTTATTGATATTTGTTCAACCTTCACTCATTCATTCACACAATTTTTTTCGTGTACTGTTGGGAAGTGTAAGTGTTGCAGGGTGTGCTTTTTTGTTTTGGGGCATAGACATTCCGGTTATTAATTGTTTTTGAAAGATTTGGGTGGCCCTTAGAAGGGCCGGTTTTGGTGCGACTTGTATGGGCTAATCCGCTGATTTGGGCTGACTCTGACTCTGCCGGTTGGACTGGCTGGGAGGTCTTGACTGTTCTTGATGAGTGGAAGATGGCAGTGCTGACGGTGCTGGTTGCAGTTGAGATGGTGAAAATGGCTGTTGTTTGTTGATCTGCTGGTACTGTAGTACACTTGGAATAGCTCCAGAGAGACTGGATAATCCAGAAGTGTTGTGTTGACACTGAAGGTGGGTTGAAAATCATCTCTCTGGAAGTCTCAGGCTGTTGGTCATCCACAGCTATGTAAGAAGTTGGCTGTGCTAACGCTGATGATGGCCTTGATTGTTGCTGTACTTTGGCAATCACTGTAGCAGGCTGTGTTGTGGCTATCTGTGTAGGCTACACAACTGGAATGGACTGCTTGAGTTTCCGGTATGGTGAGTATGTATTCACGTCCTGCTGTGGCCTGTGTTGCTTCTGGAAGTTGAAATGTGGTGACCTGTTGACTTGTGGTGACCTGTCGACTTGTGGTGACCTGTCTCTTGCGTTCTTTGGCCTTTGGTACTGTACTTCACTGAGAAGCTTCACTGTCTCATTCCTGAAGTTCAAAAAGTCTCTCTCCTCCAGGTGTTCAATCTCAGAGTGGAGATAGTTGCAGAACAACTGCCTTGGACTTGGAGTGGGGTCCTGACGTTCACTCAGAAATGTGGAAATCATCCACCTCATCTGCTGGAACTAATCTAAGACTGGATCTGCAGCAGTGGTGGTAGTCACAACTGGAGGCTGTTGTCGCTTAGGACTGGTGCTCGAAGCTGATGAGTAACATCTGATGCAATGCTGATTCTGTGTCTCTGGATGTATCCGGAACTGAAGCTGAGGCTGCGGCTGCAGAAGGCCTCTGGGGTGACTTGCATGCAGAAGACTTAAAAACTCCCTTTCTTCTGATGTGACCTTGTAGAAAACTGAAACTGTCCTTCAGCCAGGTCTGTCATTCTGTGCTCTTCTCAGCTGCTTGTCCTGACTTCGTCTGAGTGAGCTTGCCATAACAGATACGTTGAGTCTCAAACCACTTCTTCACAGTCTTGACAGGCAAGTTTCTGGTAGCTGCTAGCTGCTCTCAAAGTCTTTCTTTCTTCTGCTTGTCTTTGAAACTGTTGTTGGTCTTGTCATAAAGTTTAACAAACTCCACGATGGCTTCTTCTTCTGAATGGACTTCATCTGGCCCTTCTTCTGTCTGGATTGAGTTCATTCTACATCAGTATCCGTGTCTGTTTGTGCTCTCTTCTCTCCTCTTTCCTGGCTCTCTTCCCTCCTCTTTCTCTCTCCATCCTCTCTCTGCCCCTCTCTTCCTGCTCTATCCTCTCTCTCTCATCCCTCTCCTCTCTCTCCCTCCTCCTTCTCTCTATATCGTCAGCTGTATCTCCTAACTCAAACTGTGGTTGAGTGTCAGTTGGTACTTCAATCTTTCTCCTTCTGGCCCTTGGCATGCTGATCAATCAATCAATTGTACAGCTTGTTTAAAAAAACAAAACTTAAAAATAAAAGTGAAACCTCATAAAACAGATTTCACTCCCAGCCAGTCCAGCCTATCTCAAGCTTAAGCTAATTTGCAAAAAAAAATTTTAAAAAACCTAAAGAAAAGCTGCACACCAGTGGTCTCTCGACAAGTCAAAGCCCAAATATACGCAGAGTGTCTAACGACTCGCCTTTTCATACCCACAGATTTGGAAACCGACAGGCCATAAGAGGCCAAAATATTGCTGGCCTCTCGGCTACAGTTCCCGGCTTGTCTGTTTGTGTTACAGGCCTGTCGGTTTTTGTTTACGGCTTGTCTCAGTTTCAGGTTTCAGTTTTGTCGGTTACAAATTTTCGTGACTCTAGGACCCAGTCGGTTAAAGTTACCGACTGGCCTGTAAACTTTACAGGCCTGTCGGGAACAGTTACAGACAGGCCGGCTCAAGTTACCGACTGTGCTGTAACATTTCCCACACAGTCTGTTTGTCATCACGTACAGTCGGGAGGTCCGTACTTGTTACAGACAGGCCTGTTTGATCAACCGACAAGCTGGGAAGTGTAACTGACAGGCCGTTAAGTTAACCGACAGGCCAGTTGCTAGGTGGATGAAATTAGGGTTAGATACAAGGGTCGGCAATGGTCATAGAAATATCAAACATGTTTGATATTTCACCAACTCTCCCCGACAGGCTGGGAAACTACAACCAACCCTAACCGATCATGTAAACATTGGTCCCGACTCTCCAAAAATCTATACTTACCGGCCGGTCGGCTCCAGTGGAACACCTGAATAATGGAAATTTTATTGGGTAGAAAATTTCTTTTTTTTTCAAGTTTTAACATTGTTATGACTTGATTTTATTGGGTAGAAAATTTCTTTTTTTTCAAGTTTTAACATTTTTATGACTTGATTTTGACATATAATCAGATTTTACTTAACAAATTAATACAGATTTTAAATCTCACCAGGGTGGTATACACTAACAAAGATCAGTGAAGAGCAGATCAAATTTGAGCAGAAATGATCAATTTTTGATCAGATTTTTGGATCAGCTAAGATTGATATTCACAAAACATTTGATCTTATTTTCTGATCAAATTCTGGATTAACTTTGATCCATGCACTTTTATGGATTAACTTTCATATCAAGGCAGATCTTTTAATCAGCCACTACAGAGACAGAGGAACTAATGGTTCCATGAATAACACTGGAAGTTTTGGTGCATTGTTCAATGATAATTTCTTTTCCCCTCAGTGCTTAATCTATATCTTAAAGACCGACTCTAGGCTTCCTCGACTTTGTCTCTTCTGCCCAGAGCTTTGGTGAATTTAAAAGGTACTACAATGTTGTTTTCATTGGTAATTTAAAAAAAAATCTAATTGATCAATAAGTAAAACTTAGCAGATAGTCAAAGATACAGTAGATACTTAGTTGACATCTTGCAAATTACTGCAAATTTATGGCAAGATTTCATGTAATGTATTGAAAAAGAGGCAGATGAAATATTTGATCTTTTCAGCTCACTCACAGGTGATTCCTGCTTTGTGAATAGCTACTTGATCCACTGGCTCACTTGAAACTTTTTCTCAAGTTTAATCTGATCTTGATCTGATCTCAATCCATGTCAGTGAACATACTGGCCCAGAAATATATGTCTACTGACTTCTAATATAGCAATAGATAGAGCACAAAGTTCTCTTATTATGTATCTAAGCCATCCATGGCCTTACACGAGAGTAGTTTTCATCCCTTGTTGACTCAGCATGTTCCAGCTTGGTCACTTTATCAGGTTCCCACAAGCTGCTGAGAGTACAATAACCAAAAGTAAACCTATGGTGACAGTGCTTTCACATCTGTTGCGTCTCAGCTACGGAACAGCTTGCCTGCTGAACTTAGTAGTTGTTACAAACTGTAATAAACTGCAAGAAAAAATTGAAAAAATATTCATGGCAACAAAACTGAAACTATCCTTTCTCCTCCATTTTGGATTTAAAAGTCTAAAAACTAATCCACTCTGCAAATGCAGGCAGTTCAGCCATAATCTGGATTATGTAGATATGTTTATGTCTGCAGAATCCCTATTTTATGTTTGTAAGTCTTACCATCAGTGTAATAATTTCTTTTTTGTTGTTGTAGACGTTCATCTCCTACACATACTTGGAAGGCCATATGCTCACTGCTTCTGTGGCGTTCTCGGCCCTGTCTCTCTTCAATATCTTGGCACGTGTTCTCATGATCTTTCCAATCATTGTACGCTACGATGCCAATGGAAAAGTGAGCACAAAACGTATCAGCAAGTTCCTGAACGCCCCAGAAATACAGAGAACATGGTTGCCTAGCTGTGATAATCAGGTATTGATACAGTCATCATGGTTATCAAGTTCAAAGGTCAAAGTTTGGCTTTTGTGGGTTAATATTGTATTTTTTCCATTGGCTGCAAAGTAGTGCAAGTTAATATTCCCACATAGTAGATACTATCCTTGCATATATCAGCTCTATTAACAACTGGACTTTCAGGGATTCCCTTTTAGGTGAGTTACTTAAAGATTTGAACCTGAGTTTATTTCTGTGCATGAACCAAAAGTATTGGTGTCGACTCTTAGCAGAGACATGACTATTTCCTAATTTACACCTGCTACAGGGAATTTCACATTTGTTACTCCAAATGTGTACTGTTTATGGTTTTTTTCAGGATTCACTGGATGGCCAAGTTGGGTTTTCAAATGGACATCTGTCAAGTAAAGTAGAAAATGGCATCTCTACCACTGGAATATCTGAACCCTACAAGTCCAGGTTTGAACGTCTTATGACAATATTCTCTAGCAGACAATTACCCAAGTGGAGTCAAATGTTTTCTAACAGAATATAATTCCATTTGGCTCTGGTGTCTTAGAGCTAGTATTTTTCCAATTCCTTGTTACATGTCCTAAACCTTATATGGAAGAACGCAATTGTTCTTCCAATTCTAGTAAAGATTGTCCCAAACTAATGCAACTCTAAATGATACACTGTATATTAAGAACACCCAATGTAAGTTGAATTTAAGTATGCATGTAAGCAATATTAATATCCTAACATAAGAAAATACAGTGTATTAATAGTCTAATAAGATATAAATGGAAATTAGGTATTCACAAAACCAAATAGATATTGGGCCTTCTAGTAGTTATAGAGTCAACTGCTGGCATTTTCTTCTGTACAAATTTCAGTGACTTTGAACCTTCTGATTCTACCGCTGCCCTCACTGTGACCAGTGGGAACTTTACCTGGGATCTGGAGGGCCAAAAGCCTTACCTCACTGACGTCAACTTCAGGGCTGAGAAAGGTCAGTTTCCATGGTAATAATATACATGAAATTGAATTATCCACAATATTTGATCCAAATAGCAGAACACAACAACCTGGCATTGGTTTTTTATATGGCACCCTTTACTATTATGGGATGGGGCCACGGTGGCAGAGTGATAACACTCTCGCCTCCCACCTCTGAGGCCGGGGTTTGGTTCCCGACATAGCCTCAAGTGGGAAAGCTGGTAGTTGCTTGCCGTTGCTCGGCAGTTTATGGTACAAAACCCTGAAGAACTGAAAGTACTAGTTTCCTCAGCCCTTCCAACTACCCGTCGTGATATGACCTGTACAGTGTTGAAAGCGACGTAAAAAAATACTATAATAATTATGGTAGTCAGTATTGCACCTTTGTAAACAAATACCGAGGTTTTGCAAATATTGAAAAACTATAGTACCTACAAATATGTGGTATACACCACTATAAATGTATCTTTACAGTGTTTCTGCTTATTTTGCTGTATTAAAGTTATTTGGCTCAGCAGAGGACATAAATCTAAAATCTCGATCTTCACTATTTCTGGCACTTAAATGGGATTTCACAAAGTGTCACTTAGCTAAGATCAAGCACAAACTGATTTATCAAATAACCACATTTCTATTCCAAATAACTGAAGAAAATGCTATTTTGCTATGAAAAACCTTAATAACCACATACAACCTTTCCAAATACTACTCTAGGGAGGTTTTTTGTGTATTTATACTTTATTTATAGCCATTTTAAATTTTGAAGGGGAGAAAAATTATGTTGACCACATTTGATGGTTTGAATGCAAATGTTAAGCCTTCTCCCAGGTCTACTTAACTTTGAGCCTAAGACTTAACCAAACCTGTCTGTGCTGCTTTGTGAAATAAGTTAAGTCTAAGCTGCAGATTTAGCCTAAGTTTAAGTCTTCACTTTAAGTTTAAGTCTCAGCATATTTACAAGACAGATACTTTTAGTTTAATATTAATACTAATTTTGATCATGTTGTTTTGTTGATCACACACTTGTCAGTTTGTAGTTGTAGCTGATTTTGCAGTCTGAGAGTATCTTTGCAGGTGAGCTTACAATGATTGTGGGAAGTGTTGGTTCAGGGAAAACCAGTTTGTTGGCAGCCTTACTCGGAGAAATGTACAAGATATCGGGCGACATCACATGGAACAGGTTTAATATGATATTAATCTTTTTAGGTGGTCGGGGTTTGGTCTCATTTAAATTAAGTTATTGATAACAGTGTGTTCTGAAAACTGATGAAACGAATATATGTTACAGGCAAACTGTGTCATCAGGCATTTCATGAAATGCCTTAAGATTCCAGGCATTTCATGTTATGCCTAAACATTGGCCCTGTTTATTACACAACTTGCCTGATGGATTTTAGGTAAATTGTGACGACACAGTTTGCCTGTAGCATATACGAGTATATGACAAAGACATTTAAGACAAATATATGGAACTTTATTGGGTACTTCATTGTGAAATGTATTATTTTCACAATTTCTTATCACTTAATAATAGGCACATCATAACTGACCAGTAGTATCCTGGTTAAGTCGTAGTATTCTTGTGGTTCCTTTAGATCCATCTTTTCACTGAGTTTACCTGTATTTCACAGTGGAATGTCTGTCGCTTATGCAGCCCAGAGACCGTGGCTTATCAATGCTTCTCTAAAGGACAATATTCTGTTTGGCAGACCTTCTGACACAGACAGGTAGGTCATACCATGGTCAGTATTCAGTGGCATCTCTTACTTAGAGTACTAATCTAATAAACTTGGTAACTAGTCCTGTGAAATCATTTCAGAATTTTGTATTTGACGTTTGGCATATCTTCAATCTAGTTTGACCATCAAAGCAGCATTTTCTTAACCAGGGGCCGGTTTCACAAAGGGTCTCAGACTTTGCCTAGACTTTTGCTAAGTCAGGGATTTAAATATGAGCCGTTTGTCTTTTCTAAGTCCTGGACATAATGGATTTGGAAAAAGGATGACTTAGCTGAGTCCGAGCTTACCCCATAATCACAGTAGTGTTCTATGTCATGTGACCCTTTATATCTAGTCAAAATATTTTAATAGTGACACATATTCTTTGTTTAACTCATTTTATCTTTGCAAAAATATACTGTTCTGAAACAGGACATCACTGAATGTTTATTCTTTGACTGGTTACCTCTTTTGGAAGTTTTAAGCAGTACGTTATTGACTGGCCTTTCAGCTGTGACCTTAAAGAAACAGATCCTTTAAGAGAGTCCTTTGAAGAAGAATATTATCACATTATAAGATCCAATCTAAATCTTGAAACAGCACGACAATAAATGTCTATCAACTGACCTTCTTCTAGGAACAAATGCTAAGGTCCAGTCCCATGCTGACAAGGGTCAGAATTGTGAAAAAGTTGACAGGAGCATCCCATCTATTTTTCGGCTCCCTGTTGTTTTGCGTAAATATTGCTACCTCGGCAACTCAAAACAGGTTCCTCCACAATTAAAACTAAAAAACCTACTCCTACTCCTCTTGTTGTGTGGCGATGTTGCTGGCCCAACCAATTTTGGATTTGTCAACTGCAGATCCATTCGTAATAAAGGCCCTCTCATGGATGATCTTATACAACGCAGTGACTTGGATATCCTGGGCCTGGTTGAGACTCATATCAGACCAACCGACACTGATGGTCTCCTAAACTCCCTCACACCATTAAATTATAACTTAATCCAAAAGCCTAGGTGTACTGGATTGGGTGGTGGTGTTGGCTTTCTGTGCAGAAAATCCCTTTCACCCAGTATTGTCTCTTCACCGGTTTTTAGTTCATTTGAAATCATTATACTATCTTTCAGGTCCGACTACAATAGCTTTGTTGCTGCTTGTGTGTATCATCCTCCCGGTTCTTGTACTACTCAATTTCTGGAAGATTTTCTGGCTCTTTCTGGCTTTCTGTCTTCAATTGGTTCCAATTTCATCATTTGTGGTGACATCAATTTTCATCTGGATGTTGAGTATGGTGATAGGTCTAGGTTTAACGACATCCTTCAGTGCTGCAGTTTGAGTCAATGTGTCAGTGGCCCGACTCACTTACTGGGTCACACTCTGGATGTTTTGATATATCCTTGTGACTCTGATTTTGTCCACAATGTTAATGTTGGAGACTTTATCTCAGACCACGCTGCTATATGATGCCAACTCGACTTTTCCCACCCAACAACCTACATTGAAAAAATGGTCTCCTATCGTAGGTATCATAGAATTGATATTGACCAGTTCTGCAATGACCTTAGTAATATACCATTTGTATTGTCCCCTGGAGGAACTGCGACAGAACTGTATGATCAGTATATGGTTGGTGTTACCCAGGTACTTGATAAGCATGCTCCTAGCATCTCACGAATGACAAAACGGCAGTCAGATGAGTGGCTGTCTGATTCATATCACATGGCTCGCTCTCTAAGGCAGCAATTTGAACAAATGTGGAGAAAACACATGACACAGTTCAACCGGTCAAGGCTCTGCAAGCAAATTGCCTGGTGCAATCGACTGGCCAATAAAGACAAGGGTTCCTACTATACAATCTTATAACTGTGAATTGTGACGACCCCAAGAAGCTCTGGCAGCCATTGAGGAAGGTTTTGCATCGCATCTCTGAAACTGTTCTGCCAGCTCATTCCTCAGAAAAAAGCGTTGCGGACACGTTTGCTTCTTTCTTCACCAATAAAATAAGCAAAATTAGGGACGTGTTTCCTACTTCTGGTTCGTTCAATGATGCACCTGATTCAGTGCCCCCTGCTTTCAATACCTTTAAGCCTGTAACTTCAGATGAGGTCAGTAAGTGCATCAATGAGTCTCCTACTAAATCATGCTCATTGGACCCCATACCAACATTCCTCCTTAAGGATTGTCTTGATATACTCCTTCCGTCTAGTACCAAATTGGTAAATTACTCAAGTGCCTTCAAAAGAGCGGTTGTCACCCCCTCATTAAAAAGATTTCTCTGCCAAGAAACCTTAAGAATTATCGCCCAGTGTCTGGTCTTTGTTTCATGTCAAAGTTGGTGGAATGAGTTGTTGCTAAGCAACATACGTCACACATCAACAATAACAAACTGGATAATCCACATCAGTCAGCTTGTAAGCCAGGACACTCCACTGAAACAGCTTTATTGTCAATAAAAAAATAAGGTCCATCTCTCTCTGGCACGCGGCGAACCTACAGCTGTAGTTCTTCTTGATTTATCAGCCGAGTTTGACACCATAGATCATAATATTCTCCTTGGTTACCTTAAATCCTGGTTTGGTCTTGGTGGAACTGCTCTAAAGTGGTTTGCTTCCTACTTGAGTGATCAATGCCAGACCATCAAGATAGGCTCCACACTATCTGAATTAAGCAAGCTCATCTATGGCATTCCCCAAGATTCTGTTCTGGGTCCATTGCTGTTTTCACTTTATACTGCACCAAAATCATCTGCCTTCATCCGCATATTAAATTCCACTTCTCTGCGGACGACACACAGCTATACATCCATCTCTCCCATAAGAATGCCTCTGCTGCTCTCGCCAAGCTAAACGCCCGCCTTCATGATGTGCAATGATGGATGTCTCTTAGTAAACTGAAGCTCAACCCAGAAAAAACTGAATTTATTGTCTATGGCTCTAAAGCTCAGCGTCAGAAGATTTCCTCCCATTTTCCTGTTAGTATTCTTGGTAGCCTTCTTCATCTGGTTGATTCGGTCAGAAATCTAGGTGTGTGGTTTGATGCAGAATTTTCCTTCTCTGAATATGTTAAGAGGACTTGCAAAGCGTGCTTTCTTCAGATGCGCAACCTTCGTAGAATAAGACAATATCTTACTCCAGAAGTGGCTGTCCTTGCTGCAAATGCCTTGGCAAATTCTTGTCACTCAGCAGTTGTTCCTATAGCACCAGGCGTAGTTACCCAGATCATCAATACCTTACTGTTCCTCCTTTCCGCTCATCAGTCTTCAAGTCAGTCAAACATTTTGATCACAGCTTTGCCTTTGATGCTCCTAAGATCTGGAATGAACTCCCTCATGATGTGTGCAGAGCAGCATCAGTTGCCTCCTTCAGAAAGAAGCTTAAAACTTACCTGTTTGCAAAAGCATATCCCCCCATAGCCTCTCCTGTCACCCTCTGTCTCCTTGGTCTCCTGGCTATGTCCTCGGATTAATGTTAACTGCCTTGCTTTATGTTTAGTTGCACCTTAGAGTCAATCAACGATGGAGATTAAGTGCTATAAAAGTCCACATTACGTTAGATTAGACCCTGGCTGTTGAACTGAATGTAAAACTGTAAATGTGAGTTTGATTTGCAGATATAGTCAGATCCTGTCAGTAAGTGTTCCGATACAGGAAATCAACAAGTATCTAATTTTTTACCTTTGACCTTTATCATGTAGTGGTTAGTTTTTGTCAGTGTAAACAGAACATCACAAAGTATCATCTTTGACCTGTTACCTTGTTTAAGGCGTTACGAGTTCCTGTCTTTATCTAGTATTTTTTATGACATTACTGAGCATATTTTCGTTTAGGTAGAGTGAGATTTCTAAGGTGTGTACTCTGACACAGGACACCACATGGTATATAATTTGTGACCTTGCTTCAGGTGAAGCAATTTATTGTTGGTATCTATCCCCTTGTGTTCCAGTATCACTGGGTATACAATTTTTGACCTTGTTTCAGGTGTAGTGAGATGCTTGAGATGTGTGTTCTGAAGCAAGACACAAGTGAACATCTATGTATCGACCATTAACCTTGTTTCATGAATGTGAATACCTGTAAATATCTACCATCATGTAAGAGATTGCTAATGTGTATAGTTTTTGACATTTAACCTTGTTTTAGGTACAATGAGATCCTTGAGGTGTGTGCTCTGAAGCAGGACATTGCCATGTTACCAGCTGGGGATGAGACAGAGATTGGAGAGAAAGGCATCAACCTGAGTGGCGGACAGAAAGCCAGAGTGAGTCTGGCCAGGGCCATGTACTCCAATGCTCAGGTGTTGATTCTGGTAAGT
Source organism: Sabellastarte sp. h YS-2021 (assembly GCA_964017235.1). Taxonomy (NCBI): domain Eukaryota; kingdom Metazoa; phylum Annelida; class Polychaeta; order Sabellida; family Sabellidae; genus Sabellastarte; species Sabellastarte sp. h YS-2021. The sequence continues at coordinate 17,759,956 of OZ024933.1, forward strand.
AACAAGAATTAAGCGTCCCGCAAGGGACGCTTGTTTGTGTATGGGAGAGCTTCAGGCTCCGCCGGCTCCGCATTTTGTTTTCCTTGTAACTCTGTAACCGTTAAGCGGATTCTTTTCAAATTTGGCAGGTTTAGGCAGTAGCCTTGGGGAATTTTTTTGAATATGCTGCAGTGACATTTCAACCAATCAGAGAGGTCACATGACCAAAAATGTCTTTTTTCGATGGGGAAGCTTGTCCGGATGATAACTTGAAAGGAATTTTATCAATTCACCTGAAACTTGGCAAATACATTCATTCTATTAAAATCTGGAAATCATTAGATTTTGGCATTGATTGGTCAAGAAATGGCCAAGTAATTAATGATAAATTAATCATTACGAATTTTCCAAATAAGGAAAACACAAAAATGCTTATATCTCGAAAACCGTGCTAGATAGAGCGATTTTGACGAAATTTTAGACCCACAGGGTATCTCTTCGGAGTAGTTTTCCCTTTTTTCAAAAAATTTTTGTCTCGCCCAAAATGGCGGCCATTTTGAATTTTCGAAATTTTCGCAAAAATTGCAAAACACAAAAATGCTTATATCTCAAAAACCGTGCTAGATAGAGCAATTTCGACAAAATTTTTGACCCGCAGGATATCTCTGCGGAGTACTTTTCCCAATTTTCCAAAAATTTTTGTCTCGCCAAAAATGGCGGCCATTTTGAATTTTCGAATTTTTCGCAAAAATTGCAAAACATAAAAATGCTTATATCTCAAAAACCCTGCTAGATAGAGCGATTTCGACGAAATTTTTGACCCGCAGGGTATCTCTCCAGAGTAGCCATGCCAATTTTCAAAAAAATTTTGTCTCGCCAAAAATGGCGGCCATTTTGAATTTTCGAATTTTTCGCAAAAATTGCAAAACACAAAAATGCTTATATCTCGAAAACCCTGCTAGATAGAGCGATTTCGACGAAATTTTTGACCCACAGGGTATCTCTGCATAGTAGCCATGCCAATTTTCAAACAAAAAATTTCTCGCAAAAAATGGCGGCCATTTTGAATTTTTCGCAAAATTGCAAAACACAAAAATGCTTATATCTCGAAAACCGTGCTAGATAGAGCGATTTCGACGAAATTTTTGACCCACAGGGTATCTCTGCAGAGTAGCCATGCTAATTTTCAAAAAAAATTTTTCTTGCCAAAAATGGCGGCCATTTTGAATTTTAGAATTTTTGCGCAAAAATTGCAAAACACAAAAATGCTAATATTTCGAAAACCGTGCTACATAGAGCGATTTCGACGAAATTTTTTATCTTCAGGGTATCTCTGCAGAGCAGCTATCCCAAAGAGCTTTCACTTGGTGAAGTTTCAGACCCATAGCTAATTGCTCACCTACTCAAAAAGAGTAAATGCGAATTATCTCTAAAAGTATTGCAGATAGCCAATTTTTGTCAAATTAATCATTCACCTACTTTTGGTAGAGCTTTCACATGGTGAAGTTTCAGACCCATAGCTAATTACTCACCTACTCAAAATGAGTAAATGCGAATTATCTCTAAAAGTATTGCAGATAGCCAATTTTTCTCAAATAACTCATTCACCTACTTTTGGGAGAGCTTTCACTCTGTGAAGTTTCAGACCCATAGCTAATTACTCACCTACTCAAAATGAGTAAATGCGAATTATCTCTAAAAGTATTGCAGATAGCCAATTTTTCTCAAATAACTCATTCACCTACTTTTGCCAGAGCTTTCACTTGGTGAAGTTTCAGACCCATAGCTAATTACTCACCTACTCAAAATGAGTAAATGCGAATTATCTCTAAAAGTATTGCAGATAGCCAATTTTTGTCAAATTAATCATTCACCTACTTTTGGTAGAGCTTTCACATGGTGAAGTTTCAGACCCATAGCTAATTACTCACCTGCTCAAAATGAGTAAATGCGAATTATCTCTAAAAGTATTGCAGATAGCCAATTTTTCTCAAATAACTCATTCACCTACTTTTGCCAGAGCTTTCACTTGGTGAAGTTTCAGACCCATAGCTAATTACCTACTCAAAATGAGTAAATGCAAATTATCTCTAAAAGTATTGCAGATAGCCAATTTTTCTCAAATAACTCATTCACCTACTTTTGGGAGAGCTTTCACTCTATGAAGTTTCAGACCCATAGCTAATTACTCACCTACTCAAAATGAGTAAATGCGAATTATCTCTAAAAGTATTGCAGATAGCCAATTTTTCTCAAATAACTCATTCACCTACTTTTGGAAGAGCTTTCACACACGAAAATGAAAAATTGTGAATATCTCAGAAAAGCTATTTCTTCTGCTTTAATGCTCGGCGGGAGATACACACCGCGGCAGTGGTCTTGACAAAAATTTTTGTCTCCCCAAAAATGGTGGCCATTTTGAATTTTCAAAGTTTTTGCAAAACACAACAATGCTTATATCTCGAAAACCGTGCTATATGGAGCGAACTCAGCAAAATTTTGGACCTGCTGGGTATCTCTGCAGAGTAGCCATGCCAATTTTCAAAATATTTTTGTCTCGCCAAATATAGCGGACATTTTTAATTTTTTTTATTTTTTGCAAAACACAAAAATGCTTATATCTTGAAAACCGTGCTAGATAGAGCAGACTGCACTGACTTTGGTTGCCACAACAGTATAAGGCTAGAAACGAAGCATTTTCTTAATACTTTAGCACTCACCTTTATATCCTTTTCGGGATGCTTTGTTTTTGCTATTCAAAAACATTATCTTTTTTTTTTGCGAGCGATCCTCTAGTTTAATTTAACTTTATCAACAGTTTTGTTCACAGAATACCCACACAAAAGAACATAATTACTTTGCCTTGAGAAGAACTGATTCTACCAAACATCTGTATTTTATAGTAATAATTATAGAAACATTTGTATAGCGCAAAATTGATGAGGATCTTCTACATGGGTCCTCTCTGCCACTGTGGCCTACTGGTTAACACACTGGCTTAGGAACACAGAAGACATGGGTTCAATCCCAGGTACAGGCAGATACATAGTCAGTGTCAGATACATCCTCAGTGGCAGGTTAAAGAACCTTAAGGACATTAATAAATGGTCATCCTTGAGCTTCTGTCTTTCAGTTAGGGGAATGGCAGTAATTTGAGAGTTGTAACTGTACTTGTACAGTAGAATGTGTCATATAGCGTTTGAGTCCTGTAGTACATCGAGATATTGCACTGAGTGTAAATACAAATACAATACATTAAATGTAAAAACCAAAAAGGGACAGTCCAAAAACTGAGCAAAAGTTGTAACCCAGTAAGCACCTGCCAGGTGAGGATGACTATAGTGGTCGGTATGCTAGTCGGTATGAGTTGGCTCCTAAAACTCAAAACGATCTTTTGGTATCTGACATAAAGTGGCAGCATGTTCCATTTCACTGGTGCAGCCATTCATAATTGATTATTTGGTGTGAAATGTTGCAGTGCCATTTCTGATTTTGAATCCTGCATTTATGGTTCATGTACGCAGGTGTCTATTTTTCATCTTTACTTGGTGACATTACATTTTTGTTTAGCGTGTTGGACTTGAGATTTCATTTAATAGGAACATTGACATTGTAACTTTAAACCTGTTACTGATTCAAATAAAAAGTCCATCATACCATTTTAACAACAGAAGGCTTGAGTCTGACTGGAGTACTTGTGTACCCTGCGGCTGTAGGGCTGGATGTACTGAAGAACTAAAGTCCTTATCTTAAATCCTAGACTTAAGTCTAAATCCTGACCCATATCTAAGACTTTTGTCTCAGGTGAGTGAGGCGTAAGTTGAAATTCACAAAGATCACTCATGAAGATAAACAATACGATTGTCTTGCTATAGGCACATATATAATATTGTTATTTTCATCCATGATTTATCTTTTTTATATATGTTATTCAGGAAGTTTTCCTATTACATTTTTGATGCTCACATCATTTTATCGCCATACAAATCAGTCAGTAAATCTATAACCTGTGTGTTGTTATGTTTTTCAGGACGACCCATTCTCAGCACTGGACATGCACGTGGGGAGCCATATCTTTGAACACGGCATTGTGAAGCTGTTGCTAGGCAACCAGAGAACAGTTGTCCTGGTCACCCATCATCTCCAGTATATGACACATGCAAAGATGGTCAGTGAAGTTTTACCAAAGTTTGTAGGTTCACCTCAAATATAGCTTTGCGCATTTGTAAAAATAAGTGGGAAAAGCTTGTATAAAAAAAACTGTTGTTTGATCTCAGCCATGATGACATCAACACCAGATGCAGTTGCTCACTACACTTACCGAGCTCCTTTATTAGAGATCACAAATGCCACAAATACTTTTCCAAGTGTTTTAGCCATTACACACCTACATTCTGTAACCCCCTTCCTCCTCATAATGAAATCAGTCCTCAAGTACATTTTTAGGAAGCATCTTTAGACTCATGCTTTTAAGTTTTCTGACGTAGCATTTTCCCTGTGTTCATACCCACAGCCCAAAGGCTGGTTTTACAAAATGGCTAAGCCCGGACTTAGTCTTAAAGTTAAGACTATTGTCTGAGATTTAGACTAAGTCTGTGATCTTGGATCTAATGGATTTCACAAAGCAGTCTGAGAAGTCTAAGCATGCACTTAGTCTTGGGTTTAAAGCCGAGTCCACCAGTGAGTGGGCTTAACTTGTCTAAGTAGGGCCCACGGTGGTGCAGTGGCAACACACATGCCTCCCATCTCTGAGGTCGGGGTTCCATCCCGGAACCTTGTTTAGGAAATTTGTTAGTTGTTTACAGATGATCGGCAGTTTACAGTACAGAACCTTGACCAACTGTATGTACTGGTTTCCTCTGCCCACAAAACTACCCGCCGTGATACAACCTGTACAGTGTTGAAAGTGACGTAAAACCACAAATAAATAAATAAATTAACTTTTCTAAGCAAATACTCAGTTATTGATGTCGTAAATTTCCTTCTACTTCAAAATTTTGAAATAGCTGAAAATAAATTATAAATATATAAAACACCTCCCTAAAGTAGATATTGGGAATATTTTATGTCCTTACAAGTTTTTCATAGCAAAAACAGGATTTTTCCTGAGGAAAATGTGTGAAACAAAGGATTATAAGTCGCCAGTAGTCTATATTGAGTAGCAATAAAGGGTCACACATGACAAAGTAATTCACTGTTGTTATTTAATTGATTTGTTTAGCATATGGTTTTCTTGAGACCTCTTACTTTACATGGTCATACTTCAAATTGTAAAACATACTTCCTGTCATACTTTGTTAATTCATTAAAGACTGCATATTAATCAGCAAATCAAAAACAAAGGTAGAGTAAGAAATCTAAAATTCGCCAGGAATCAAAAATTTGCCACCTCTAAAACCTTAGTTAATTTTATGAAGAAAATGATGTTTTTGACTAAAAATTGGTATTTTTCAGTTCAAAAAGCCATAATTTAGTATACATTCAACAAATCTCACCACAATTCATTTATTTTATCAGTATTTTCACATGTGGCAAATTTTAGACATGTGGCGAATTTTAGATTTCTTACTCTAATAGCCCATTTACACTACTGTGGTATAACCCACAGTTTTGTGAAACACCTTCAACTACCATCTAAGGTTCATATGGGAACTTGTGATACAATGGCGAAACATCCATTACCAGTTGCTTGTCCTACTTTAGTTTTAAAATAAAATTTCTGCCTCTGAATTTCATACCATGGGCATGCTCAGACCATGAATTTCTTGCTACAGTAACTGAAGGTTCAGTCCACAGTGTATATAAGGTTGTGACTTGGTTGTCTGTTGGTGTAACACGGCGAGTGGATGTTAAGTTGATGTGTCACAAGGTCGTATACAAACCTAGGACGGTAAATGAAGGACAGGGGAATGTCACCCAACGTCTCTAACTGTAGGCTATACCACCTGTAGTTTGAATGATAAACCCATATCTCGAAAGGTATGTGGCGTTTTTAGAGGCAGTTCCGCTGCCAAGAAAAACCTCTAAATGCGGTACGTACCACTCATAGTATGAATAGGGCATAACGGAAAACAGAAAAAAATTTGTTGGTTCTTTAATGTGAGTTCCAGTTGCAGTAATCTTATAGAATCACAAAACATCAAAAATTAATGGTCTGTTGGTCCTATGAATTACAATTTATGCTTCAAGATCCACTTTAAATAATTTATGTTAATCCTATGTACAGATATACAGGCTAGACAATGGGGAAATCACACACAGTGGGACTTTGGCAGACATCAAATCAAACCATCCAGAGCTGTTTGAAACCTGGCAGGCACTGGATAAAAGAGTCAGGTTAGTGGTCAGTGTGTATTAACTGTAAATGAACTAGAACCTCTATTTTACAATCTTCTATTATCTATTTATCTGAATTTGTGAATTTATTTTTTTTCTCTGATGTGGACCTACTTAAAACATATGGCAGACACTGGATAAGTAATTATAGTTTTCACAGCAAACACAAATAAGCTTATAGATATTTCTATAGAAGCACCAGATTAGGAGAACATGACAGTCACTCTTTTTTGTGTTAATATCAGTAGTTCTATAGTTTTTCTGATAGAACATAAAGAGCAAAGTATACATTCTGGAACAACAGTCCTATTAGATTTTACTGTTAGCGTGTTTATGTACTATATAAGGTGTTATCTACAAGAATAAACAAACCCATCTCAGTCTTGCTGCTAAGGTGTTGCATATTGTCTGTGTGACATGTATATACATGTATGAGGATATTAATTTTAATTTGTATTTGATAGAAGAATGAAATGTTTTAAATGCTCTTTGACCTTACAACTTTGGGCTTTAGTAAATTTAAAAATTAGTCATGTTTTTACAACATATCAATTAAAATAATGCCAGTTCTTGCTGTTTTATGCTAAACACTTACTGTTAGCATTACACTTCTAGTAGAGTTAAATTTTACTAAAATACACTTTGACGGTAGAAATTTCTGTGCTTGATTACACTTCTACCATTACTACACTAGCTAGTTTACTAGTTAGTTTTACCATATTAGTGACAAACAAATAATAGGATTCTTTTGTGTCCAGTCTACCAATACTAGTTTTTGGCCAGGTTTTGTGTAACCAACCTGCCTATTAGATTGATGCTTCTGACATCTATCCGCTTGTCCATCAACATTTTGGTTTCTGGACTCTAACTCAAACACGCTTCCGCTGATCGATTTGAAACTTGACAGGGTGGTAGGGCACCACTTAGGGTTTCAGAATTGGTGCTATTTGGAAAAACAAGATGGCCACCATTGCCACCATCTTGAAATTCTGTTTCTGGAATCTAACTTGAAGATGCTTCTGCCAATCAATTTGAAGCTTAACAGGGTGGTAGGCAATACCTAGGCTACGTTGCTTTCAAAATTGGTGCCACTTTGAAAAACATGATGACTGCCGTGGCTGCCATCTTAAAATTCTGTTTTTGGACTCTAATGGGCCAATAGTTTTGTGGTCTATGCAACTGTTTACAGTAGAATAACTACAAAATTTGTTTTAAATCACAAGGTAAATAAGTGAAAATAGTAATGTTAATATAATTTCTCTTTAATTCGATCCAATATAACATTGGCACACACATGTTGTTTGTTGTCACTCTTTACCCCTGCCTAAAAAGGGATTTAACCTTTCACCTAATTACACTAAGGGCAACTTTTGTTGATGCAATACTACCCGTTATCTGTACATAGGAATATCTTTTGTCTATCTACACTATGGGCCACAGGATTTGATTCGTTTTTACCAACAAATAATAAACCTGAAATTTGCTGCCTGACCCATCCCTAATACGGATATCACAACCCGCCTTTTGGGGTCTACAACCCCAGTTTTCTTCCTAATAAAAAATAAACAAAGCTTTTCTTTAATAAAACTTGATTTAAAGTACATTTCCATTTAAACAATCCACTAGTGCTATAGGCTGTGTATCGGCATTCATGCAGACCAAATATATGAGCGATTTCACCAAACCATAAAAGATGAAATCATAATGAGTAAGCCATTTGGTTAATTGAGATTCTTATTGTAAATTCACAGGACAGAATCAGAAATTTCAGTTCTCAGTCCTGATAATGGATCCTCAATGAGGGATCAGGATACTGAATTCCTGAGAAAACAACTTCAGGTAAGTTTAAATTTCAAGGTGTGTGATGCAGAGGGGTACAGTATGAAAAGAAGTATGTCTACATGAGCAATTTTGATTTGCAAATGGTGGCAAGCAGTTGGTTATTTCGGCATTTGCAGAGAGAAAGATTTGATAAAGATACTTTAATAATGTTTCAAAAAGATTCATTGACAAGTGATAAAGTACACAGCCATTGTAGATTACTAAGTGTTACTTTTGCCATTCATGGTTCTACTTGTATGTAACTTCTGTGTGTCCAACCATAATTTGCAGCTACAGTAGACACTAGCCCCATGTCTTATCATAAACATATGTATATTCATCAACGGTGAAATAGTGATAAAATGACAATATTAAAATACCAGTAAATTTACAATACAAATCTTTTTGAAATGCTTCTGTAAAGATGCAACTGGTTCCTAAATAAAGAGAAAGAAATTTCCAGAAAAATGTGGAAATATGTTTAATGGGATTTCTGTGCTCTATAGTCAAACAGGGGACTTGAAGGAAGTTCAATTTTGGACAATTTGTATTTGTGGTGTTTTTCATTGAAATCTACTGGCTAGCCAATGATCATTGTTTAATTAATGCTGTTGCTTATACAAGACATTAGCCAATTTACCACACAAAATTTAAGTGGCTATGTAAGAAACTATGTCTAGACTGAATCAGTGAGAGAATTTGTTTGAAATAGGTTTGTGTCTCAACCAGTACCACGTCTGATGGACTTGAAGATGATGACTTTGATTGCAGGTCCACTGCCAGTGGGTTTTTTTCACCGGAAATTCCCATATCCAGTGCCATTGAACCCTCACCTCTGAGCAGAAGTATGTCAGTGAGAACCCCAATGTTAATCAGGAAGAAGAAGTTAGAGAGTGACCCCCCTGCAGAGAACAAGGAAGAGATCCCATTGGTGGAAAAACCGAGTCAGTCCTTGTACCAAGCACTGTTATTTGTTAATTAGAGCAAGCTTAACTGATTTCCTTCTTTACTATTGGTCATGATCATAAACTATGAGTACACATGCAGTGTTTTTGTGTGCACTGTTATTTCTTTTGTATCGTATGTTGGGAAATAAAACAAATGCACATAGTGATTGTGTAATGATGAAGCAGGAACCAAATTCATGGGAGAGGTTAAGGGTTTAGTCTCAAGTCCTTGACTAATGTCCAAAATCCTGACTTAGGTCTAAAGCTTTTGTCTCAGCTAAGTTTCGGCTTAAATTGAGATCTACAGAAAACAGTCACTGTGTTAGATTTAAAGGGGAAGAACTTTAAACCCTACTTTAAAGTCCATACATGTTGTATCCTAATGCTTTTGTTACATTAAAGTTAATGCAGAAATGACTGACACACCTTGAATTTAAATTTGTTGTTTTTACCCCACAGCCCTAAAGGGCTGTCGGGGTATTGTTTTCACCCATGGGCGGGCGGGCGGGCCATGGGAAGAAGTGTGTCCTGCCTGTATCTCGGAAACCATAAGGTGTAGGAAGTTGATACTTGGTAGGGACATTGGTTAGGGGGTGTAGGTGTGCAACGTCATGGTGTGACCTTCATTTGACCCTTTGACTATGCGGTAGTGACCTTGACCTATAAAAAATTGGATCTTGGAAATTGTACGGTGTAGGAAGTTGTTACTTGGTAGGGTTATTGGTTAGGGGTTGTAGGTGTGCAACATCATGATGTGACCTTGATTTGACCTTTGACCTTGCTGTAGTGGCCTTGACCTATAAAATCTTATCCGGGCTATATCTCGGCAAACATAAGGTGTAGGAAGTTGACACTGAGTAGGGATATTGGTTAGACGGTGCAGGTGTGCAAGTGCAAGTGTGTGACCTTGATTTGACCTTTGACCTTGCCGTAGTGACCTTGACCTATAATGCCTTGTCTGGGTTATATTTCAGAAACCATAAGGTGTAGGAAGTTGATATTTGGTAGAGACATTGGTCGGGGGTTATAGGTGTGCAATGTCATGTGGATTTGACCTTTGATCTTGCATATCTTATGCTATTTTATCTCTCTACGGGGATATCTGATACTATTTGATCTCTCTTATATCTCTCCTAGATCTTTTTACTTGAATCTTGATTGTTGCACCTTTGGGTGTCTTTTGATGTAGATTAAGCACTCTTAAAGTCATATTAGAATTCATTAGCCATTTTACTTTTGCAACTTCCCCTTGTAACAGATGGTATTGGATCAAGTGAGCCACAGGTGTTACCCCAAATCCACATAAAAGCATGTATTGCTACATCTGTATGTATGGGTAATATTCAAAACATTCAAACCATAATTCGACCATACAAATGAATATCAAAATGGAAGAAGTATTAAAGCTTCTTAATTTTTAGTTTACTGAATTGTCTTGGTTTAATACTTTATCATTTACTTTACATGCAGTTTCTTTCTCTTAGGTGTTATTTTCTCTACTTAAACATTATTTGGACACTGGCACTGCTCTGAAAGTATTCCAATCTGTGTACTGTTTCACTTATTCTATATCTCATTGTGTTGAAAACTATTTCCCCAGGCTTTGGGGTACGGGCATCTCTGATGCTATTTTTAGATTGACTGGCGTATCCCCTTGCTGAGGATATTTCAATATAATCAATTTAATTCTCCAGAGAAGGCAGGTCTGATGGAAGAAGAGGAGAGGGAGAGAGGGTCTGTGTCTCTCCGTGTTTACCTGGAGTATATGAAGGCCTACTCACTGATACTCTTCCTTGTGGTCGTTATTCTCAAAGTAGCAGAGGATATATCACTTGTGGGTCAGTTTTAAAAAGAAATTGTAAATAGCTGAAGGATCTCACATTTTCTTCTTAAATGGGTCAGTACAGTTATATATCAGGTTATAAATATGACACAAATACATTTCTTAGTAGTCTACTTCAAATTATAGCTCATGTATGTATGCATGTGAATTTTATCGTATTGATGAAAGGCAAACAAAATACAATTGATTAGGGGATGCAGGTTTGTAACATCATGGTGTGACCTTGATTTGATCTTTGATCTTATTGTAGTGGCCCTGACCTTTAAAATCTTGTCCCAGCTTTATTTCAGAAACCACAAGGTGTAGGAGGTTGTTACTTGGTAGGTATATTGGTTTGTGGATGTGAGCATGTAACATCATGGTAGGACCTTGGCATAACCTTTAAAATAGGGTCTGTTTTTAAATGTATATTTTTTACTGAATATACTTTCTGTTGCAGCTTGTTCCTCAATTTTGGGCCCCAGATGTTTAAGGCTTTTTGTTCCATTTTCGAAAACACATGTAGGTGCACATTTATTATTGTGGATGGCTTCTGAATCAACAGTTAATAATATTTGCATGTTGGACCATATATGGAACTAACTAATTTCTTGGAGGGAAAGTCTGTTTTTCAATGAAAAATTTCATTCACTTGTAATTACTGAATGCCTGTGCTTTCAGGAACCAACTTTTGGCTGGCTAAGTGGTCGGGTGAGAAAGACAGTGGCATTGAGAGCAACTTCTCTGCCTATACTGCCAATATTTCAGAATTTCTTGAAGCTGACAATGTAGTAAGTGTTTTGGACTCCAGAATGTACAATAAAACTGCTTGTGTCACATCTCAAACCAAAAGCGTCCACTGGACATGGTAGATTAGGCTTTGTTACGCTGCCAATAAATGACTGTAGGAAATTTGCGTGCCAGGTCGAGGGTTTGTTAAATATTGGATGCTTTATCTTTCAGGCTCAAAGTCCACCTTTCAATCAGTTGAATCAAAGTTTCAAATTGAATGTAAATAAAGGCTTTTGATTTATTTACTGTAAAGTGTTCATGGTTGTCTGTTGAATTGTTACCTTGTATGGAATGTTTGTACAGTGTCGTCCAATCAGGTTGTATTTTCCTGTCAGAGTATCCAGTCATCAGAAGAGACACTGTACTATATCCATGGTTACAGCTTGCTTTCTGGGCTCACTCTAATCATGATGCTGTTCAGCTCCATCTTTTTCTACCTTGCGGGTGTGAGAGCGAGTGCCAAACTCCATAGAAATATGCTCAGCAACATAGTCAAGGCACCCATGAGGTAGAGTGAATAATGTGAAGGTCATGACTCTGGAGGGGGAGTGGGGGTCTACTGTTTAAGTTATTTTAAAAGAAGCCAAATTTGCAGTAATTATGTCCACCCACTGGGGGGTGGACATATTATTTTTGCTTTTTCCGCCGTCCGGCGTCACACTTGGTTTCCAGACATTTTAGGCAACAGTTCTTATCCTATCTTTACCAAATTTGGCATGCAGGTTTATTGGGTTAATAGCTTGTATGGGATTGCTTTTGGTGATGATAGCTCTATAGCTAACTGAGTAATAGCTACTTTGCTACTTTTGAGTATCTCTTTGGTTTCCAGACATTTTAAGGAATGCTATTAAGCCTATCTTTCTGAAATTTGGTATGAGGTTCATTGGGTTAATAGCTTGTATGGGATTGCTTTTGGGGGGGAATTGCTTCATAGATCAGTGAGTAATTAATTAGATAAATAAGTAATTGGCTATTTTGAGTACTGAAAAAGGCAAATGTGCTCATATCGCCTTAACTGTGCGAGATAGAGCGATTTCGTCGAAATTTTCAACACACAGGCTATCTGAGCAATGTACTCTTTGCAATTTTCAAAAAATTTTCCCCTCCCCAAAAATGGCAGCCATTTTGAATTTTCGAATTTTTGCCAAAAATGGCAAAACACGAATTTGCTTCTATCTCCTTAACCATGTGAGATAGAGCGATTTCGTCAAAATTTTCGACCCACAGGGTATCTGATCAATGTACTCTTTGCAATTTTCAAAAATTTTCCTCTTCCCACATATGGCGGCCATTTTGAATTTTTGCCCAAAATGGAAAAACACAAATTTGCTTCTATCTCCTTAACTGTGCAAAATAGAGTTATTTCGTTGAAATTTTCGACCCATAGGGTATCTAAGAAATGTACTCTTGGCATTTTTCAAAAACTTTTCCTCTTCCCAAAAATGGCGGCCATTTTGAATTTTCGAATTTTTGCCAAAAATAGAAAAACACAAATTTGCTTCTATCTTCTTAACCGTGCAAGATAGAGTGACTTCGTCAAAATTTTCGACCCAACCAATGCAAAAAGGCATGAAGCTGAAATAATTTACATGTACACTAATAAATATTTAAGCATCATTGATAAATTTTACAAATGAAACAGGGTCTTGTAAGACTACTGTACAATTTTGGCAAAAGGTTCATGGGGTGGACATTACACATGATAATGTGTGTTCGTCTATGCTATCCTGTTTCTATTCATATGTCGCAGCTACTATCAACAGGGCGTCCTATTTCTAGTTCTAAAATATTCATAAAAAAGCACATTTATGATTCAAACTTTTCCACACTATCTGATTTTACTGGAGTTTGCATGCTGTCTCTGGATGTGAATGGATTCATTGTAAGAATGTCTCCAATTGAACAGGGCATGCACCATAATGTATACAAAATAGTATATTTTTATGGTATTAAGTAAATAATACCTAGAATATCAGTGAATTTATATTCTCCTCAATTATAAAACTGCACCTATAAATCATGTATTATTGCCAAGGCACCACATTTGTCATTGATTAAAATATAAAGACATAAACCCTTATACATACAGTCATGTATACTTGAATTTATTTTACCCATTAGCCTTAAAATGCTGTGCGGGTATTGTTTGGCCTTCGGCTTCGTGTGTGGGTAGATGGTCAGGCAGGTGGCAGGAACAATCTTGTCTGGGCTATATATCTGAAACCGTAAAGTGTAGGAAGTTGATATTTAGCAGGGACATTGGTTGGGTAGTGTATATGTGAAATATTAAGTGTGACCTTGACTTCACCTGTGACCTTGCTACAGTGACTGTGACTATTAAAACTCTTGTCCTGACTTTATCTCTGAAATCGCAAATTGTAGGAAATTGATACTTAACAGGGCCATTGGTTGGGACGTGTAGGTATGCTACATCATGGTATGACCTTGATTTGACCTTTAACATAGTGTCCATGACCTTATCTGGGCTATATCTCCGAAACTGTAAGGTGTAAAAAGTTGATACTTAGTGGGGCCATTGGTTGGAATATATACGTGTGAAACATCATGGTGTGATTTGATCTTTTACCTTACCTTATTGAGTTTGATTTTTAGCCCTATTGACCTTGGGATTTATTTGAGAAACTGTAACAAGCAAGACGATACTTAATAGGGACATTGATTGGAGGATATAGTTTACGTACATGTGAAACATTATGATGTGATTTGATTTTTTACTGTTTCGGTATCTTATTGACTTTGATCTTTTACGTTATTGACGTGGGAGTTTATCTCAGAAAATGTAAGGAGTAAGAAGTCAATAAGTAGTGAGGACTTTGGTTGGAGGATACACATGTGAAACATCATGGTGTGATTTGATCTTTTACCTTAGCTTATTGACCTTGATCTTTAAATCTTGTCCGTGCTATATCTCAGAAACTGTAGAGGGTGAGAAGCTGTTACTTAGCAGGGACATTGGTTTGAGGATACAGGTGTCCAATGTCGTGGTGTGACTTTGATTTGATCTTTCACCTTACCATAGCGACCTTGATCTTTAAAGGCTTGTCCATGCTATATTTCAAAAACCATAAGGTGTAGGAATTTGTTACTTGATAGGTGTACTGGTTGGAGGATATAATTGTGCAATATTGTGATGTGATCTTTGACATTGGCTTTGCGACAATGTGTACTACCACATTTGGGACATATTTTTCCTATCACAAAATTATCTAGATTGCTGCTGATTATCTGATTAATATCATAATTATGTACTTTTACTTAACTGTGGTATCTCTATCGATAGCCCTACTTTTATAAATAAATAGACAAATTTAATAAATTTTGGAGCTTTATAGGTTTTACTTGACAAATTAATACTATCACTTTGCTATTAAATTTTTCTTGTTTTGATACTTAGTCTTTCCAGATACTTTCTCTTCCTTAAGTGTTATTTTTCCTGCACCCTTACATAAGTTACACTGTTCTGAAAGACTCCTTATATTTGTAATTTTTCACCTCTTCTTTATCTCATCGTGTCCAAATCTATTTTCCCAGACTGTGGAGTATGGCACCTCTGATACTGTTATCTAAAAATATATATATCCAATGAACAGATATCCTAAGCAAGAAAGACAATGTAATGTCAAAAACAGCAAGTTTAAAGTCATTGCTTGATTCAAGTTGACCTCTGAGGTCTTATTCACTAAGATTCTTTTTCTATTCTTAGACTTGTGTCAACAATTTTTTTAAATTTAAAAAAACTTTCTCCCTTTAAAAGATTTTTTTCTTATAATGGTATTATGTTGGCTTTTTGGTAGCATCAGTATAGCTCAATCCTGGATATGTAACCAGTATATTCAGTCACTGTTGATTGTCATGGCATAATTATCAGTTACTGATGGCAACAATATAACTGTGAAAAGGAAACCTAGATATGTAACCAATGTAATCGGCCACTTATTACTTGCATGATATTGTTATTAATATCAGAGTGGCATTATTATCAGTTACTGGTACCAACAATATAATTATAAATAGGAAACCTAGCTATCTGACCAGTGAAATTGGTCACTTATTACTTGCATGGTATTGTTATTAATATCATAGTGCTGTACTTTGTTAGGTTTTTTGACACTACACCAACTGGGAGAATACTAAACAGGTTTTCTGGGGACATTAGTACCATTGATGATGTGAGTATTTCTGACATTTATTTCTTACTTTCACCTTTCTTTAACAATTTTAATGTAGTTATTAAGCATATTCTGTTCTGTTCATACACTGCATTACAAACTCTCCCCTTTGATACATATACCCATTGTCCATCTTGCAGAGAAGCTGGTAAAGGGGGATGACCCTTGTGTAACTAATGAAAAGCCGTGCTATATTTGCTCTGCTTTTACTGAAGAACAGCTACTCAAGATTAAGCACAGACGTAGATATGTTCAGAAACAAAAAGTGGCAGACACATCTAAATATGATGAACTGGACTTGTTGGGGGATGATGACGTGGAGGCATTTTCTGGATCACAAGCAGACCTTGAGGGTGCTTCAGAATATTTATTTTCTTCACCTCCATGTCTTCAGCTCTTACCTTTTGAAACATTATCTTTAAAAACTGTCCCACCAACCCCAGGCATGGCTTTACAACATAAGATTGAAAGCATACTAGAGAAATCCCTGGGTACACAATTTAACATCCAACTGCAACAGCAAATGGGGGCGTTCCAGGTGTCCATACTTGAAGCTATTTAGTCTCTCAGAGACAAATTTCAGACAAAGAAAAAGTCTGCAGAAGCGGGGTGGATCAGACCTTCACTTCGGTTTCAAAACCTGGAACAAGCAAATAGACTGATAATTTATCCCCGAACCAACTCCGAACACTCTGAACAGATCGGATTATCACTCCAAACAGTCCAAACAACCCGAACAGGTGTGTTCGGCTAAAGCCAAAAACACTTGGACAAAAGAAAGCATAAGGTTCGGGCAAATATATTTCTCATCTTCTTGAGAGGAAGATCAGTCCTTTGTTCATATTAAAAAATCTGCTAAGCCCCAAAGGGCTCTTTCTGAGCAAGACCAACAACAAAATGATTCAGACCCAGTCTTTTACAGGAAGGTAGACATGTCTAACTTGCCCCCACAGTATGCAGAGAAAATTGATACCTTTAGGCACATTCTTGATCTTCCTGACCCCAGGGAAACTATGCCTAGGTCTTTTACCCTTGTTCTGGGCCTGGATGATGTAAAAGGCCAACATGAGCTTAGGTCAAGAGGCCCTTCAGCTATGCTCCCTCTAACTCCTTATCTCAAAAATACCTTTGAGAAGTTTAAACAGGACTTCCGGGCCTCTAATTTACATGAGGGTAAATACATAAAACCCCCTGCTTCCACTGAAAAGTGGTACAAGGTGGGATAGCCTTGTTTTGAGGACAAATTGCAGGAGTTAAATACAGATTTTGCCAAAGTCTGTATCTCTCCAAAGCCCTCTGGGGCCCCTATGGGCAAGGTTCCCCCACAAATTCTTAAAGAACTAGGCAGAAGCTAGGCAGAATCTCTCTACCATTAACTTTGCAGCTACCTTTGCTAAGACTGCTTCTGTCTGTAACACTACTATGGAGAAGTGTCAGGACAGTCTCAAGTCTACTCTCAAAAAGGTTAAAAGCCAGATTTAGAAGGGTGCCAATCCTGAAAAAGCAGCCAGGTGTGGCTATGAAAACACCTGTGACTACTTTGAGGTATTGAATAAGAGGATTCCTATTCAGCAGAGAGCTCTAGCCTGCCTAAGCAAATCCTTAGCCCATATACTCCAGAGGGAGTTGTACACCATGGGTAACACCAGCCTGCTAAGACACGAGGCTGAGATGACCCTTCTTCAACCACATCTAGGGGATTCGAGATGACCTTTTGACCTACTCCTGTGTTCAAGTCTCAATTAGTCAAGGATGGAAAAGAGTTCCTCATTAAAAAAGCACCCCTAAAGAGTCACAGGGTTTTGGACCCTATCAGAAGCCCTTTTGTGGTCCCCACCACAATAAGAAAAGAGGCTCCTACAGAAAGTGCCCCTATGGGGCAACACTTCTCAAAGCAGTAACCAATCGTTTTTTCTCAGGTAGGGGGAAATCAAACAACAGAGGCTCTAAAGGTCAAGTGAACACTCAGACCATGGTAGACCTGACACAGTCCTTAGGGTGGATAATAAATCAGAAGTTCGAACTCAAACCTACTCGGGTGTTTACGTTTGTGGGCTACGAATACCACCTAGATTCAGCCCTTGTAAGGCCCACTCAAGAGAAGTGGCTCAACCTTCAGGAATTGATCCTACGCTTAAAGTCAAAACATGTTTTGACTGCAAGATGTTTGATGTCGCTAATTGGGTTCCTTGCCTCAACGGAGAAGATGGTCCCGCAGGGACTCCTTCACATGAGGCCCTTCCAGTTTCACTTTAAGGAGCACTGGAGATATCCCCAGTCATTGGAAACTCTCCTTCCTTGGTCAGAGACCATATCAGCTCACCTAGAATGGTGGCAAAATCCCGCAAACTGTGATGAAGGGCGCAGACCTTCACCCTTAAGGACCACAGTATACAAATCTTTACAGATGCCTCAAACGAAGGTTGGGGCACTCACTTAGAGCAAGTCTCTACAAAGGGTCTGTGGTCAGACAGGGAAAAAGGCTACACATAAATGTTCTAGAGTTGAAAGCGGTTTCTCCGGCTGTTCAAAGGTTCAAGGACCAGTGTCAAAACCAAAAAGTGTTAGTTGCTACAGACAACTCAACAGTAGTAGCCTACATAACAAACAAGGAGGAACCCACTCGGCACAGATGTGCGCTCTCCTGTGGAAGATCATGACGTGGTGCCATCATTATCAGATAACCCTAAGAGCCAGATAAATTCCAGGGTGTCTAAATTTGATGGCCAACTTTTTGTCCAGGTCGAATCAAGTCCAGTCAACAGAATGGTCACTGCATCCGCAGGTGTTCAAACAGACCTGTCAAAATTGGTTCACTCCTCATGTAGATCTATTTGCCACTCGTCTGAACCACAAACTTCCACTGTATGTGTCGCCAGTCCCAGACGAAAATGCTTGGGACATAGATGCTCTAAACATAAACTGGTCAGATCTCAGTGCATATGCTTACCCTCCCTAGGCTCTCCTTCACAGGGTGACCCAAAAAAATCAGGTAATGCAATTGCCTGATCATTGCAATAGCCCCAGGCTAGCCAGGGATGCCCTGGTTTTGGGACCTAGTGCAGGTCTCAACAGAGATCCCACTTCAGTTACCAGTGTCAACAACTTTTCGCCTCCACGCCTGGTGTCAAGGAGTGGACAGCTCCAAGAACAAGGCATTTCTGTGGTGGTGGCAGAGAGAATTGCTGCCCCTCAAAGGTCATCAACCAGGAACATCTGCAAGTCAAAGTAGGCTCTATTTGAGAAATGGTGCAGAGAAAATTCAGTGGACTTCTCCACTCCCTCTGTGAAACAAGTCTCAAACTTTTTCATGTACCTGTACCAAGACCTAAACAGGCACCCGTCGACCATTGATGGTTATAGGACGCCATTGTTGACACCTTGGGCCCAGCAGGGCTCCATATTTCCCAAAGCTCTGACCTTAACATGTTACTCGCCAGTTTTCACAGGGATCATCCCTAAAGTTCTAGGAATCTTCCAAAATGGAACCTTTCTGTTGTGCTTAATGAGCTAACAAAAGCACCCTTTGAGCCTATGAAAGACACAGACCTTAAACATCTTACTCTCAGAACTGCTTTCTTGTTGGCTATGGCCTCCGGGAAGCACGGCAGCCAAATTCATGCTTCGGTTGCAAACAAAGTATCTAATCTAGGCCAATGGGAAAAGGTAGGATTGTTCCCCTCTTCAGACTTTATTGCCAAAAACCAACTAGCAAGAGAAGGTTCTCAAAGTGTGTCTCTGGTGACTATTCATGCTTTGACTATCATTGTAGTTAGACTATTCAAAGAAGACAGGACCTTGTGTCCGGTACGGTCCCTGAGGTATTATCTGGATCGAACCACAGACCTAAGAGGGTCTCAATCCCTACTTTTTATTTCCTTCAAGAAAGGACACACCTCAGACATCAGATCCGCTACACTCTCTTCTTGGTTAAAACAAACTATCCTACTTTGTTACAAACAAGCAGACCAACAAACCTTGGACTTTGTCCAAGTTAAAGCGCATGATATTAGGGCCTTCGCGGCCTCTAAGGCCTTTTACGGTGGGGTATCCGTGGACCAAATCATGCAAGCGTGTCACTGGAAAGCTCACAACACATTTACAGTTTCATCTAAAAGACCTTACTTGGTCAGACAACAACAACAATATGAATCTGGATGCAGTAGTGGCAGCACAACAAGTCCTAGACCCTTCCCCTCAGAACAGTTATCCTCGGAAAGAAAAGAAGGGGGGTGGCACATCCACTGCAGCCAAGTCTTCATGAGTCTAAATCCCAGGGTTTACATATATGTCTACCTCCTCAGGATGTATGGTAAGGTCTTATATCTTTATTTCAGTATTTACTTGTATAATGTATTAAGGACTTATTCAAGTGTCCCCATAATCTCATCATAAGGGTGGCAAGTTAATAAGATTTCAAGCCTAGGGCTTGTGTTCATTGTAGTGAAGCCCTTGGGGCTATTCTCCACATAAGTCAGCATGGCTGCACTTTCTCTTTCTATCTAAACATCCAGACAGTCTTAGCACTGTTTTTCATTCAGTTTCTGGTTTTTGGCTTCTTACAGGCCCGGTTTCCGGTACTGGAGCACTGTAGGCGGGACTCAGACTGGTCTTTCTAAACATTCATTCTAATGTAATTAATTTAAAAAAAATGCCTCCCCGCTGTATTACAGCTGAGGGGGGTATGGTCAAAATTGCAATGAGAAAAGTAGGAAGATCAGCGAAAGTACACTACAGGGCTCACCTACAGTATTAGGAGTTCGGTCAACACTAAACAATTACATGTATTTCTCTTGGACATTGGCCTGATGCCTGCGGCCTCCTGAGGTAGCATTCAGTTCCAGGTGGTAAGCTTGTAGCTTATAAAAGCTACATTTAAGTAATTAAAATTTTCAAATTTACTGGTCTTGCATTTGTAGAAGCTGATTGCCACCCTATATGGCCTCTTGTTCACTGTCTTACATTTTGTGACTGCACTCATAGTGAATGCTATTGCCACCCCGCTGTTCCTAGTGATTGTGGCGCCATCTGTGATCATCTACTACTTCCTGCAAAAGTTCTTCAGAACCACTTGTCGGTAAGTGTTATAAATTGTGTTTGATTCACTGAAGATTTCAGTTCATCTTTAGTACTAAATAGGAAAGCTTCCTGAATGACATATACAGAAAAACTATATCTCAAATGAAGATGACAGTATTGGCTAGCATATATTTTTTCAGTATACGTCTACAGAGGGATGGTTTCCTTTTATTATCCAGAAAAGAGAATAAATAATTATTAAAAAGGCTCTCATATATGCAGGGGCACTAGTGAATATATGTAAACCTCGACCTTTATTATATACCTTTAAAAATATCTTTGCAGTGATATATTATACATATTTGTAGGTTGCATAGTTTACAAGATATTAATAAAGCATTGACACTTTTTGCCAATAATTATCCATGGTACAGAGGCAACACTGTATATTCTGCTCCTTTACAGGTTATATACAGCACGTGTTGGATAATAAAATTCTTAGAGTTTGTTTTGGCATTTTGAACTTAAGTTTTGGCTTATGTTTGATCCTAACTGGCCTTCGTATTAGGGGCAGTGTTGTAAATTTGTTTTATTATTACAAAATAAGCATGCAACAGACATAACTACATGTATTGTCCAAACTACTTTAAAAGTGGAAAAAAATTGAAATTTGTTGAGCTAATATATATACGGTAAATAAAAGTATCTATGCTGAAGTAAAGACAGGTTGTTATACTTCCTGCATGTAAACTTTAGTTGGTTGTACTACCAGTATTATATGAATGTAAACATTGCATTTGCGGGACTGAGTTAAGTCTAAAGTCTCAGCTAAGTACGGTCTTAAGTTCATTGATGATTCTCAGAGTAAAGTCCTATGAGGCATAAGTCTTAGACTTAAGCAGCTGCCATGATGTAGATAAAAGTCAAGAACTTAAGTAAAAGACTTATTTATAAATTCATCAGTGAATCCTATCCCAGAAACAGTATGCAAGGAATCCAGCGTGAGAAAACAAGATGGTTTATTGTAGGGATACGGCATAAAAAACGTTCTACACAGAATTTTAGACACATTAAAGGGCAGGAATATGCTATTTGTCTCTTTTAACACGACAACAACAGTATTTACTTTGATTAAATAACAGACTTTTTGACAATATAGTACTGCAAATTTGTATGTAACCAGATAAACTGGAACAGTGGAAAAATGATTCATTTGGTATATGATGGAAGAACATGTGGTATATGCAGAATTTTAGATGAATTTTTAACAAATCAGAATCACGTGACACAACCTTGCCATGTTAGAATTATGCTTGTTTTATGCAAGTGACTGTGAATTACTTTTGAACAGTTGTAGGGCTGTGATAGGGTGTTCTGAAAAACAGTATTTGGAAGTGAGTTGACAGTGTTGAGAAACTGTGTAGTAACAAATAGCAGGAATTTCAAATAATTGGGAATCAGATAATGTAGAGACTGTATTGTTTATATTTTCAGAGAACTCCAGAGACTGGACAGTATCGCCAAGTCTCCTGTCTTGGCACACTTCTCAGAAAGCATAGGAGGCCTGGAAACCATCAGAGCTTATGGGTATGATGCTAATGCTTCCAGACATAATCCAACACATGCCTTAAATCAAAATGAATACAGTATAACTTCTAAGGATTGGTGGTCAGGACTAAATGTAGGAGTCCCTAGAGCTAAAATAAACAAAAACACATGAAAGACAGTATTCCCTGCTTTTTACAGTCTTTATGTTTGAATTCTTCTTGGTCCATGTGTTAACATCGACCTTGACATTCTTGTCTAATTGTAAAGAAAAGGAGAATTTAAGATACTCCAAAGCCTTCTTAGCTATCCCCATTTCTATGAATATTTGATTTTGTGGTGAAGTCATTCTTAGAACCCAGTGTACCAATGTAGCAAGTTCTTATTTCCATTTTTTTTTGGAGAAGAAGTGACTCAGGTATTTTTCAGCTTCCCTGATCAGGATGCAAGCCTGGTGTAGTCTTACCTCCCCTGTGAGTTTCAGTACCCATATATACTCCTCCTTGAATAGGGACACACATATGACTGATCGAAGAACCTTGTCCATAGATATAATCTCCATGACCAGGCCACTGATTAAATCCCAAACCCTCTGCTCTGGAATCCAGCATCCTAACAACAGAACCATAGAGACCACCAATTTGATATTATAGACAAAGTTTTACTGGGCAGTTTGTATGTCCAAAGAATCATTTCATGCCATTTACATTACAACGCCTCTTCTATTCATGAGGGACCCCAGTAGCCGGGTGGTTATAACAGATTTGGCTCGAGATTACTGGGTTCATGGGTTCAGGTCCAGCTTGTGTCCTGGAGCCTGTACCTGTAAGACCTCTGCTGTGAAAGCCACAAAAAACTGTTACCTATTAACATTCTTTTCTCGATACAAATTTCACTCTCCCTCCATAGTCATATAATAGAAGTCTGACTGTATTTAGTAAATAATATATTTTGTGATCGACAAAACTTTTTAAGATGTTCATTGATTAGTTGTATACTAATTGCATGTAAAATTGGGTACCTTATTGGGTATATTATGCCAGGTAGTTGGAAGGGCAGAGGAAACCAGTACATACAGTTGGTCAAGGTTTTGTACAGTAAACGGGTGACCAATGGCAAGCAACTACCATGCTTTTCCACTTGATGTCAGGCCAGGATATGAACTCTGATCTCAGAAGTGGAGACGAGTGTGTTACCACTGCACCACTGTGGTCCAGTCATTTTTTTGTGTAAAGTCTATATTCTATCTGGCCTGATATTCAATTCTATTCTAGATTTTAATAGCACTTAATCTCTGCCCAAGGCGGGCTCCAAGGTTCAATACCAGAAACCAGAAAAAAATAATCATTATTCCGTTGACATAGCCGGGATGACTCATCAGAGAGACTAGGTAGTTTATGCTCTGAGATCGGCAATGCCTTTTTGAAGAGTTAAGATTTTAGCTTTTCCCTGAACCAGGCACGAGTGGCAGCAGAATAAACACCATCAAGTAAATCACTCCAAATGTTGGGATCATCAACAGCAAAACTGTGACCAAAGCATTTTTGAATTTTTTGAGGAACCTCCAAGAACCTTTTATCTGGTTGGCTATATCTTGTTGCCTATACATATTAATATATATATAACTTATTAATAAGTATTTTTACTGTATTTTTTCAGACAGCAAGATCGCTTCATGGAGACCATGTTTAAAAAGATTAATACCAATACAACCACATTTCTGTGGTTAATGACTGTCAACAGATGGCTGGGAATTCGATTGGTAAGTAACCAATGTTTGATAAGATTAACACAAATGTTTTCTAAGGTTAACCCTGTTGTTTGATAAGATTAACACCAGTGTTATGACCAAATTAACACTAATATTAGGTAAAATTAACATCAATGTTTGAAAAGGATTCTACCAATGCTTGATAACATTAACACTAAAGAACATGTTTCTAGGGTTGAACACAGCAGTTGAATAGGAATCAGATAATTATTAAGTACATATTCTGGAAAAATATTCTTGGTAGATAAAATCATTAATTTTTGCAAATGCCTGCTTATGGAGGTCTGAAGCCCTATTCACGAATGAAAGGCCTTAGGTAAGTCGTAGACTTAACTTTTGAATGAAGATATGGCAGACTTAAGCTTCAGATTTGGCTAAGACCTTTCTTGAATATGGCCTCTGGGCTTACGAGTGATTTCTGGCTTATATTTATAAAATATATGCATCATATTGCAAATGTTAAAAGCTAACTAATTTTATGGAATTAAAGAGTAGATACTTTTAGTTCAAACTAGTCTCTGATGAGTCAGTTTTTTGTGATCTATATTGAAGCCCAAAACTTTCAGCCAAGACAA
This sequence comes from Sabellastarte sp. h YS-2021, assembly GCA_964017235.1. Taxonomy (NCBI): domain Eukaryota; kingdom Metazoa; phylum Annelida; class Polychaeta; order Sabellida; family Sabellidae; genus Sabellastarte; species Sabellastarte sp. h YS-2021. The sequence goes on from OZ024933.1 coordinate 17,784,753, forward strand.
AAGGCTCAGTTTAGAGCTAATGACTGAGCCTGTGACTGGGCTCATTCTTAGACCTTTTGTAAAATAAATCTCAGAAAATAGCGTCTTGTAGTTCAGTATTTCTTGGACTGTATCCACAAATGCTTTTATGTTTGTCTTATCTTACTCTAAGCCCAGTCTTAAATCTAAGAATATTATCCCAGTTAAGATTTCGTATGGATAGAGGCAGTCACAAAGGAAGACTTAGACAAAGTCAAAAAGTTTGATAATATAACCACAGTGATTTGCCTTGTCATATGACTTTATTTAAACAGTGATGCTTCTAGAGCGCGGGATACGTGATATCTCGCAAGTTTTAGTACTAACCCGCAATTCGGTATATTCGGCGCGTTCGGTAGAAGACGCGATCCCGCATGTTTACAAAATGGAGGGGCACCGATCGTTTCGCGAGAATCCTTTAATTTTATCATCATGAAGGCTATATTTGGTCTTTTTTTCAGTGAAAAATGTTATTTCATATGAAAACAAAACAGATACTACAGTTTGAAAGTGGATGATGCAAACATCCGATACTAACAACAATACAGTTGAACCAGTTCATACAGCATGTCTGTTACCTCATATCTTCTCATGAATATTAATGGGTTGGGTGCTATGGCCGTGAGTTCTCAAGTTTTTTTTTTAAAGTGTTAGATCTCTGTTGAAGCTTCCATTTTATAAAATATTGCTAGAAAAACCCAATGGAAATCTATGACCACATATCTTCTTATGAATATTAATGAATTGGGTGCTATGGCTGTGAGTTCTCAGTTTTAAGTGTTAGATCTTTGTTGAGGCTTCCATTTTTTAAAATATTGCTAGAAAACCCCAGTGGAAATCTATGACCACTTATCTTCTCATGAATATTAATGACTTGGTGCTATGGCCATGAGTTCCCGAGTTTTAAGCATTTGATCTTTCATCGAGGCGCTTCTATTTCTAAAAATATTGCTAGAAAAATAATGTTATAGAATACGGCTCCAGGTCTTTGATATTTTAATGAGATGTAATGGGATCTAAGTTTGATCAGGTTCCAAGTTCAGGTTATTTTTTTCACGAAGATCCATGCAGTAGCATTTGTGAAATCCTGCTAACAAACATACAGACAAATGCTTCAAGTTAATTCCTCATTGGCGGTGGTACAAGTTCCCATTTTATTGACCAAGCCCCCACATTTTTCGGACATGGGGGGGAACTGCCCCCACATTTCAAAATTTCTAGAATCAACACTGTTTAAACAGTTTATTTATTCAGTATATACATTGTAAATGGTAAGAAAAGTTCCTGAAAGTAGGAACTTCAGTCTATATTCCCGGGAATTCTCAACATTTTAATGGGACCAGCTCAGTTTTGTCTATGAACTCACACATTAACCATTCTTTTACAGGATAACCTTGGAGCAGTGATTGTACTGGGGGCCTCTTTATGCAGTCTGCTGGTTGGTCTGAATGGTTACATATCGGCTGGAATTGCAGGATTGGCAATCAGTTACTCCCTCAGTGTGAGTAATGTAATAAACACGGTATTCACAGGCGGTATCAGTGACAGATGAGCCAAAATTGAGCTTAAGATTTTAAAATTTATTTTCAGCCACACAATGTATTTGACCTAGATACCTGGAAATACCAAGTAATCATATTTCTAATCCCTAAAACAAAATGCCAAATTTTGATATATATAGACAGCCATTTATACAGTACATATTTGTGTGCATATCTGTGCAACTACTTGAACTTAGTGATGACCTGGTACATGATTGTGTGTAGATCTGTCAGTAAATAAGCTGGGCGACAACCCTATAACATATTTGTGTGTAGGTATGTCAGTACTTCAGTTGGTTGGTCACCATTTATATATTTGTGTGTGTATAGGTGTGTCTCTTGATCTGTGTGGTGACCTGTTACATATTCATGTGTAAAGGTGTGTCTAGGTTTATGTTTATTTGGGTTTTAATGAGGCCTTCAACACTATAGGTCATATGACAATGGCTTGTTTTAGGGCAGAGTAAACTAGTACATACAGTTGGTCAAGGTTGTTTACTGTAAACTGTGTCACTACTTGAACTGGATGGTAACCTATTATATATATTTTTAATGCCTTGGTGTGTCACTACCTGAACTGGGTGGTGAGCTATTATATATTTGTTTGCACTTAGGTGTGACACTACCTGAACTGGGTGGTGACCTGTTATATATTTGTGTGTATGTAGGTGTGTCACTACCTGAACTGGGTGGTGAGCTATTATATATTTGTTTGCACTTAGGTGTGACACTTCCTGAACTGGGTGGTGACCTGTTATATATTTGTGTGTATGTAGGTGTGTCACTACCTGAACTGGGTGGTGACCTGTTATATATTTGTGTGTATGTAGGTGTGTCACTACCTGAACTGGGTGGTGACCAGTTATATATTTGTGTGTATGTAGGTGTGTCACTACCTGAACTGGGTGGTGGCCTGTTATATATTTGTGTGTATGTAGGTGTGTCACTACCTGAACTGGGTGGTGACCAGTTATATATTTGTGTGTATGTAGGTGTGTCACTTCCTGAACTGGGTGGTGACCTATTATATATTTGTGTGTATGTAGGTGTGTCACTTTCTGAACTGGATGGTGACCTGTTATATATTTGTGTGTGTGTGGGTGTGTCACTTTCTGAACTGGGTGGTGACCTATTATATATTTGTGTGTATGTAGGTGGGTCACTTTCTGAACTGGATGGTGACCTATTATATATTTGTGTGTATGTAGGTGTGTCACTTCCTGAACTGGGTGGTGACCTGTTATATATTAGTGTGTGTGTGGGTGTGTCACTTTCTGAATTGGGTGGTGACCTATTATATATTTGTGTGTTCTTAGCTGTGACACTACCTGAACTGGGTGTGGCCTGTTATATATTTGTATGTGCGTAGGTGTGTCACTTCCTGAACTGGGTGGTGAGGTGTGTAGCAGAGACAGAGATGCACATGAATGCCGTGGAGCGAGTGGTTCACTACACAAACATAAAGACTGAACCCCAAACTGTCACCACAGGTGAGTATCACAATAACAAAGACATGATTGAACCGGATCTGTTGGTAAACATATGGGCAAATTTGAGTTGCTTTATTTGGTAGTGTTTCAGTCAGATTCCAAGCCATCTATAAGAAACATTTCATTTTAGTTGGGTTTAAGTTTACTGAGTAAACTATTTTGTAATATTTCATATAGGGATGGGTCAGTACCCAAAATGTGTACATCAGAAGGTTGCCAATGCAAAACTGTACAAATTTGGGGACTGGGTTTTAGTACACCCCATCCAAACATGGACGTTTTCTCTTAACAACATCACAATAAAAAGTCGCCAAATGTGCAAATGAAATAACTGTAGTGGGATGGTAACACACAGTAAAGTTCCAGACTCAGTGATCTTCTTTTATTCTCTCACAGTAAGAAAACCCTTAACAAAAGATACAACACTGTCATTAGTGTAGTGTATTAGTATAGTATTACTATTACTGATATTGTATCGCATAAAATATTATGACAATAATAAAAACAATCCATATTTACATTATATAACTGCATACTCCATATGATTATTTACATGCTCATATCATACTTTCTTATTAATGATATAATCTAACCATTCAATAATCCATTTAATTACATACATTCTAAATTTACTAACCAATAATATCTGACTCAAACATTTGAAGTTATAATATTATAGACAATCAGTATTCAAATTACCCCATTCAAAACACCGACCAGGAATCCTTCAAATACATGTGTAGTGTATGTGTATCAATGGATGGCAAACTGCACTGAACCAAACAATCATCTGTAATTACCACAGAACAACCAATTAAGAATTGCTCAACGAATTACTTGCACACCTGGAAACAACTTACTGCAATTAAGCACATAAGATATACCAGATCTAAATACATTTGATACTGAAGATAGTATTAAAACTCAACTCCAGACAAATACCTTGTATTACAAAGTAGAGCAAATATTTACCTTCCAAATAACACCTACATGTACACAGTGTCTATTAATATTCATAAAATACTTGCCTTTATCATAAGAATTAACTTTACTCTGCTTAAAGCATCAACAATTATAAAAATAGAATACATATATTTACATTAAAATTCAGTTGAATATAACACACACAATAGTTGAAATTCACTCACCAAACACAGTCTCCAAATCCAAGTAAACAGCTTAATTCCACATCCAAATACTTATAACACTAAACACCCACTGACCAAATTCAAACTTCAAAATTCCCTCCAAATCCACAAAAATAACCAAAGTTTTCAATGCAAAATATTCCAGTACTAAACAAACATCACCTAAATTGACACATTTGACCATTACCTATTTAGTACAAAATTAGCCTTTCTATTGACTCTTTACAAATATACACAACATCTAATACAACCTAGCCTTCCAACCTGCACACAACTTCATCGCTAAAAATCAACAAAATACAATGTTACACTTGGTGGCAGTAGATTTATGATTTTTTACCAATATGTTTATAATAAGTTTTCCTGAAATTTTATGTGTTGACAAGCGAGGTTGAGGTAATAAAGTGTCATAACCAAAACATGGCAAGTTCTGCTCAATGTAATTGCTATAAAAGTCTGCAAATGCACGAAAATAAAGGATAAAAGCTTATAATTTCTTCAGATTATTAGTACCATTCTAATATTTTTACCCTTCCTTCCATTATATGTGTTGACAAACAAAGTGGCAGTTTTTACCCCACAGTCCTTAAGGGAAGGAAGGGTTAAAATACGGTGTCCCTAAATGACGAAAACGGCCGTTTTGACGAAAATGGACGAAAACTACCCATTTCTGACAAAAATGGCATTTTGAAATGCAGTCATTTGCTGTATTCCAGCAAATTAACTAGAGTGCGGTTCAATCTGGTAACCTAAATATCCCATAGAGTGAAGGAAATATGAGGCTACTTGCACTTATACACGTAAAGACTTAAGAAAATATGAGACCAGGGCTGGTATTCACGAAGGGTCTTAGACTTAGCCAGGTCTTAGGCTTAAATGTGGTCTTAAAGTTGAGACTTTTGTCTCAGCTAAGTTTTGTCTTAAATCCGTATTCACAAAAAGGGACTTAGCTAAGTCCATGATTATCAAATAACCACAGTGGTTTTATGTGTCATGTGACCTTTCTTTTCTATTTCAAACTATACTATTGGTGATATATATCATTAATTTAATGCATTTTATCAAAGGAAAAGTGCTGTTTTGAAATGGAAAACCTTGTTACCACACATAAACTCCCAAAGACTGCTTTAGTGAGGTCTTCTGTATAATTATACTTTATTTACAGCCATTTCAAATTTTGAAGTGGAGAAAAGTTCATGGCGGCCATATTTAAGTCCTCTTTACAAAACTTAAGCCCACTGCCAACCAGTCTTAGAGTTGAGCCCTTGGCTAAGCCTAAGACCGGTCTTAAATTCTTTGTGAGTACCACTAAGCCTAAGACAAAAGTCTTAGCAGTTTTTGGGCAGAAACTTGAGACAAAAGTCTCAACTTTAAGCCTAAGCCCTGGCTAAGACCTTTCATGAATACGGGCCCAGATGGATTTTCTACCATTTTACAAACAGAAGTCTTGGCAACCAGTCTACTTTTCGTCTGCAAACATGATTAATTTAATTAACCAATGAAATAATTTGTTACTGAAACGTCCACTGTTGAAGTTTTCCAGCAATATTTTACAAATAGAAATCTTCTATCTTTAACAATTTTGCTGTTACTACTTCAGTTGGACATATCTCCCTTATGCCATGCTGGATTTTCATGAAACAAACGCCAAAATGTGCGTTTGAAAATTAGCTTTCCAGCAATATATATAGTTTTGCATATCTATCTGCAGTAATGACAGAATTATTTATCAAGAACTAAGTCGTTTTCGTCAGAAATGGGTAGTTTTCGTCCGTTTTCGCCAAAACAGCCGTTTTCGTCATTTAGGGTGACCCGTTAAAATATTAGAATGGTACTAATAATCTGCAGACCTTGATTTGACCTTTGACACCCAGTTATACATAACACTCTCACCAGCACATTTCTCTCACGTTATGCAAAAACTAAAGAACTGCCTAAATAACATTCAAAATTTCATGTTTACAAATAAATTAAAACTTAACCCAGACAAAACCGAGTTTATTCTCATAGGCTCCCAAAAATATTTGTAAACAACTCCTCCCTCACTTCCCTATCAATATTCTGCAAAATCAGTTCTCGCCAGCACAAAGTGTCAGAAACCTCTGAGTGGTGTTTGACTCCAATTTCAATTTCTCAAACCATGTGTCACAGGTCATAAAGTCCACTACTGTACAGGCGAGAGACCTCTACAAAGTCATCCCCTTCTAGATCTTAATATATCAGTGCTGTTAGCCAATGCTTTGGTGAGCACCAGGTTGGATTATTGCAATTCACTCTTTTTATCGCTCACTGATTTTGAATTAAGGGGATTGTAGCTAGTCCAAAATTCACTCTGCAGGGTGGTCACCCATTCCTCTAAATTCCCTCACATTACCCCTCAACTAAATAAACTCCATTGGCTACCAGTCAGATACAGGGTACAATTTAAAATTGGCCTTATTACATACAAAATTCTCAACCAAGGTCAACAGGTTTACCTGATAGAATTAATCCACCCCTACACCTCTACCAGAAATACAAGGTGAAGTACTCCCAAACTCAAGTTCCTTCAAACCACCACTTTCGACCGTAGAGTTCATAAAGCAAACACTTTTCTAATTCCTTCAGTCTCTATGATTTGACCATTGATCTTGCCGTAGTGACCTTGACCTATAATGCCTTGTCTGGGCTATATTTCAGAAACCATAAGGTGTAAGAAGTTGATATTTGGTAGGGACATCGGTCGGGGGTTATATGTGTGCAACGTCATTGTGTAACCTGGATTTGACCTTTGATCTTGCATATCTAATGCTATTTTATCTCTCTACGGGGATATCTGATACAGTAACTATTGAATCTCTCTTGTATCTTTCTTATATCTTTTTACTTGAATCTTGGTTGTTGCACCTTTGGGTGTCTTTTGATGTAGATTAAGCACTGTTGAAGTCATATTAGAATTCATTAAGGGTTTTACTTTTGCAACTTCCAATTATAACAGATGGTATTGCATCAAGTGAGCCTCAGGTGTTGCCCCAACACTACATAAAAGCATGTATTGCCACATCTATATGTTAGGAAAATAGTCAAAACATTAAAACCACAATTCGACCATACAAATGAATATCAAAATGGGAGAAGTCTTAAAGCTTCATAAAATTTTAGTTTACTGAATTCTCCTGTTTTAATACTTAATCATGCAGTTTCTTTCTCTCAGATGTTATTTTCTCTACTTAAACATTATTTGGATTTTGGACACTGACACTGCTCTGAAAGTATCCCAATATGTGTACTGTTACACTACTTCTATATCTCATGGTGTTGAAAACTATTTCCCCAGGCTGTGAGGTACGGGCATCACTGATGCCATTTTATAATCTCATCTCAGTATTTTCTGTAAAATGCTCTCAATACTAAGCCTACCAATTCTTTGCTAATTTAATATTAGTACCAACATGTTGATGGCAGAGTATGTTACAGTGTATAACCAAAAGAGCAGAAAAAATATTTCGGATTTGTAACACAATATTTACCAACAGTTCTAGAAGTGACTTTTTTGGATCCCAAGAAAAACCAGTCGTAGGTCTCACATTAAAAAACAGTCATTTCCAAGTGAAGGTACCTTATCGTTATAGTGTGAATTGGTTTGGTATTGTAAATTTGTTTTAGAATCAAAAGATCATGTGGATATAGATGACAACTGGCCACAACATGGTCGTGTGACATACAAGAATGTCTCTTTACGTTATGACACGGACTTAGACAATGTGGTGCATGGAATCAGCATCAGTATTGAAGCTGGAGAGAAGGTATGATTGGTTAATTGATTGATTGACTGATTGGTTGGTTAATTGATTACATGACTGTCTGGTTGAGTGATTGCCTGCCTGCTTGATTGATTGATTCATCGATTGATCAATCATTCTACAATCAATCTTAAAAGTTTCTACAAAAATTTATTAATAATTGATTGCTAGGTCAATTGATTGATTGAGTAATTGAATGATTGAGCAATTGATTGATTGATAGAGTGGTAACACTCTTGCCTCCCACCGCTGAGATCGGGGTTCGGTTCCTGGCCCGACCTCAAGTGGGAAAGCTGGTATTTGCTTTCCGTTGGTCGGCAGTTTACAGTACAGAACCTTGACCAACTGTATGTACTGGTTTCCTCTGCCCATAAAACTACCCATCGTGATATGACCTGTACAGTGTTGAAAGTGACGTAAAACCCCAAATAAATAAAAGATTAATTGACTAACTGGTTGAGTGATTGATATTGGTTTGTCAGCTTAACACATTGTAAAGGTCATGTGACAATGTAGACGGATGGAGGATGGCAATGTATACCAGTACTGAAAACCATTCAACACCAGCTAGCAAGTGTCAACTTTCTGGGAATCAGACCTGGGACCTGAGATGTGGGAGGTCAGTGTGTTACTGACTATGCCACTTCATCCCCCAAGAGAAGGTTAGAAGCAAGTTGTATTTGTTACATTTGGGGAAAGGATCATGTCAATCTACTGGTCTTATAATATTGGTAAGTCTTGTTCCCTGCTTCAAATAGCTGATTAAGTAAGTCACTAACAACTAGTGACTGTATTCACAAATAGGAACAGCCAAAGATCAACATAATATCAAAAGGCAGAACTTCTCTCTTGCAAAGATTCTTAAACATGCTTGACAACATCAGCCTTCATTAAGCTACTCACCTTTATGACTAAAAACTCATTCTATCCATAAGATAATACTTGGTAGTTGGCACAACAGAATTGAGGCGATCAGGAGGCAAACTCACAAGAGCTGAACTAGGGTATATACATTTTATTGTGTATTTATACTCAGTGCAATTTCTTCATGTACTCCCCTCACTATTTAATGCATATGATTGCTAAAGTACAGCCCAAGCTCACAAGTTACTGACATTCCCAACTGAAAGAAAGAGGCTCAAGGATGACCATTTATCAACAACCTTTCAGGTTATTTATCCTGCCACTGGGGATAGGACCCAATAACAGGGGTCTGCCATTTTAAGTGGTCATCCAAGCCACTATTTATCTGCTTGTACATTGGTTTGAACCCATGTCCTCTGTGTTCCTGACTGAGTGTGTTACCCACTAGACAACAGTGGCAGTTTTCTATGCTGAGCTTACACTGATCTTTGGCACTGATCCCTTTTGTGAATTTGTCCCCTATCTATTAGAATTATTTTATAAATATTACTGAAATATCTGGCTTTTGAATAGATTGGCATTTGTGGGAGAACAGGAAGTGGCAAGTCGACCTTCACCTTGGGTCTGTTTCGGTTGATTCAGCGCAGTGCGGGTCAGATTTATATTGATGGAGTGGACATTGACCAAGTGGCCCTGTACACTCTGAGAGAACGTATAGCCATCATTCCACAGGATCCTGTGTTATTTGGTGGCACAGTCAGGTAAGACTCAGGCGGGAAAATGAATAACGAGAACACTTGTATAAAAGAGAAATGTTTTAGTGTGATTTATTTAGCAAAATGTTTGGAACATATTAGAAACCCCTAATTTTTATAGTCCAAAATTGAATGACAACTCGTATACACTTAAAAGTGAGAGTTACCTGTAACAAGTGTCATGTTTCCCTTTGTTTTGTAGCTTTATGTACTAGTACCATAACTTAAAAGTTTTACTTTGGTGAATACGATGCAGTTCTTACATTGCTCTTTTGTTGATTCACTATAATAAAGATCAGAAGTCTGTGGTGAATGTGAAATTGCCTTTGCTCATGGAACAAGTGTGCAGTGAACATGCGATAGTTGCACTCCCAAAACTGGAAGTTTTGTTTTGAATATTTTTAGCTTTCAGTTCATCAATTTTCGGATTTTACATTTTAAAAAGGGAGAACAGGCGGTCTGGTTTTTATATTAGGAAAAACACTCTAAGTTGTGTGTCTAAAATTCTAAGAATTGTTTAAGACTTGATATTTCCATTTCAGTTGGCATTCACTGAAATTGACTTGCATTAAAGTTTGGCTTAAGTTTTGTCTTAATTATAAGACTGTTATGAGAGTGCTACATATGCTTCTCACTTTGTTATAGTTGTTTGACTGGTAGGATCTGACATGTAGTTATTGTGTCTGTCTACAGGAACTTACTCTCTTGGATAAGATTTGATTTGTAACTCTCATTACAACCTGAGCAAAATTGTAACTGAGCAAAAAATGTGCAAATTTGAGATAAAATACATCTAGATCTGCCTTGTGTTCTGTAAGCCTTTGCTAAATTGATAGCTGGTTATCTCTCTGATCTGGTATCTATGAAAAACCCACTTTGATATAGAGAAAGTCTAAACAAAGATTAAATTAGGTTACAGGTTTTTTCCCTGTTGTGGCTGCAGAAGACTGCGGAACCAACTACCAGAAGAAATAAGTATCCTTCAAACTGTTGCTTATTTCATAAAAAAACGCACAAAAATTAATTATTTCAAAAGAACCTTTGAAAAATTGAATTGAGAGATATTCATGTCCACACAGCACTTCTTAACAAGATGATGTTAATGATGAACAAAATAAGTCGGTCTACGTGAAGAATCCATAAAGTATGATGTAAAACATCCATCATAGTAAAAGGCACTAGTCAATATGAAAAATTTTTAAACGGCCCACTTTAAAATTTGCTCACAAACACAGTCTCATAGATAGTAGTTTCAATTATCTCCAATCTTAGAGGCCAAGATGGTGCAGTGGTAACACACTTGTCTCCTACCTATGAGATTAGAGTTCAAATCCTGATCCAACCTGTGTGAAAGCTGTTAGTTGCTTTCCATTAGTTGGCAGTTTTCCAGTACACAACCTTCACCAACTGTATGTACTATGTCACTGCCCTTCCAACTACTCCTCACAATATAACTGATAAGCCACTAGGTGTAAAACACTAGACAAATCACTCCTGAATGTTATACAGTAACTACTCGGGTAGTGATGTTTGTCACTAGTATTTTATCACAAAATTATACTGGTTGAAAATTTAGTTTCAATGTTAATAGAAGTATACATTATAGTTTTATGGACTTGAGCCAGTTCAATTTTCTTGAGAGTTTTTTCAAGCAGGTGACTAAGTCCACTGGTTGATGAATTTTACAGATAAATTGTTAATCACATGTAAATTTCTTCATTTTTGCAACCAGGTTTAATTTAGACCCAGATGGTAAGAAGTCAGATTCTGAACTGTGGGAAGCTTTAGACATTGCACAGCTGAAAGACGTCATATCTGCACATGATCAGCAACTGGGTATATACTCTAATTGTAGTGGAAAGGGAGATTATTGATTGGTTCTGCTGTGTCTCTAACTCACAGCCTTCTGATTACACACAGATATAAACACAAGTCTTGTTTTTTTAACCAGCTGAGCTAAAGGGGAATCCCCGGAAGCCCAGGTATTAATAGAACTGATATACATGGGGATACTAAATACCACCCACCAAGGAAAGACCTGTCCTCAGGTCTTACATGACTACATTATTACACTTTACTCGCTTGGCTCTTTAGGATCTTTAGGTATCTCACCATGTACTGGGAAGGGAGATTATAGATTGGTTCTTCTGTGTCTTGAACTCACAGCCTTCTGATTACACACAGAAATAAACACAAATCTAGCTCTTTAACCAGCTGAGCTAAAGGGGAATCCCCAGAAGCCCAGGTATTAATAGAACTGATCTACATGAGGATATTACATAATGTACACAGACTACTGGAGATCATACTAAAGATTCTACTGCCATTTTTTGCTTGAAGTAACAAAGTTTTCCTTCGTTTTTAAGGAATTTTCCTTTCTGGGAAGAATGGGTCTTTGTTTTAACATTTTGGAATCGCTGATTTGAGAATAGTCATTTTTGTTTAAAAAGAAAAGTGATCAAAATAAAAACAAAGTAAACAAGTGTGCTTATGTGTCCTATTTATGGGAAGACATGCTACCAGTAACCATTGGCCAGGTTAAGGGTGTTACAAAACCTTAAAATCACATGCCTGTGTTGGTGAATGGGTTGAATGGCTTAAAGAAAATAATTAGAGTATACCCACATTGTAATTTCACACAAGTGCTGCTTTTTGTTTTAACCCACACAATTGGATAGCATTACCATGAAAATCATTGAAAACGGGACTGTTAAATTTCAGGATGTTTTTGTAGCCAGAGTATGATTCAGATGCTTCTCAAATTTCATGACACTTCCTCCATTCATCAGGCCCTGTCAACAAAAAAAAAATCAAATTAAAAATGTGTTCATTAATTTCGGATTATCATGAACACAGACAAATAAACACACCCGAATACAAAACATCCTTCGTGGAGTAACAATTAAATTGGTAGTCATAATTTCAGTGTTTCAACAGTAAAGTAATCATGACATAAGTTATGAAGGATTCCGTCATATGGTTATGCCACTATTTTAATGTGATAACTTGTCCTGTAATTGCATTGTTTTGTTTTCTGTTCAGAGAACATGGTGTCAGAAGGGGGCGAGAACTACAGTGTTGGTCAGAGACAGGTGAGAAGAATAGATGCACTATGAACTTTCTAAATGTCACCTTATGTTGAACTAATGCTAACTTCTAATAAGTACTGGGTTTAAATAAATGTCTGGTTAAGGCTTTCAAATTAAAGTGCATCATTCAAATTAACAGGTTGCTTTCAAATTAACATTAAGTTCAAATAAAGGTATTGGCAGATTCAAATTAATGTCTGGCTCTAACAAATACCTGGTTGTAAATTAATGCTAGGTTAAGGACAACACTTCTGGCATATTATTCCGCCAGTGTGTTATTTGTTGGTGTATATATAGGATACATAATTACAAAAGACATCGAAGTATATTATGCCAGTCTGTAAGTAGTGGTTTGTAAAATGTAGAAAATACTCTCATGAGAAATGTGCTCTATTGGCAGATTGTGGTCGTGCGTTAGAAATAAATCACCTGTCAAACTCATTTTTATTCACAGCTTACTGTTGCTCCATGCGACTTTCAGCTGTTTTATTTTCTTTGCAGTCAAAGATTGTAAACATACAGGTAGTTTTGACATCAGAAGTTCTTGATTAGATTTTCTACTGTGCACACGTGTTTCAGCTGTTTTGTTTGGCCCGTGCTTTCTTGAAGAAGAGTTCCATCCTGGTGATGGACGAGGCCACATCCTCCATAGACCATCAGACAGATGAAATGGTGCAGCAGGTTATTCACACAGCATTCAAAACCAGTACAGTCATCACTATAGCTGTGAGTAATTCTGTAACTTTATACACAACACATTGAAAGATAGTACAGTCATCACTATAGCTGTAAGTAATTCTGTAACTTTATACACAACACATTCAAAGATAGTACAGTCATCACTATAGCTGTGAGTAATTGTGTAACTTTATACACAACACATTCAAAGCCAGTACAGTCATCACTATAGCTGTGAGTAATTCTGTAACTTTATACACAACACATTCAAAGCCAGTACAGTCATCACTATAGCTGTGAGTAATTCTGTAACTTTATACACAACACATTCAAAGCCAGTACAGTCATCACTATAGCTGTAAGTAATTCTGTAACTTTATACACAACACATTCAAAGCCAGTACAGTCATCACTATAGCTGTGAGTAATTCTGTAACTTTATACACAACACATTCAAAACCAGTACAGTCATCACTATAGCTGTAAGTAATTCTGTAACTTTATACACAACACATTCAAAGATAGTACAGTCATCACTATAGCTGTGAGTAATTCTGTAACTTTGTACACAACACATTCAAAGCCAGTACAGTCATCACTATAGCTGTGAGTAATTCTGTAACTTTATACACAACACATTCAAAGCCAGTACAGTCATCACTATAGCTGTAAGTAATTCTGTAACTTTATACACAACACATTGAAAGATAGTACAGTCATCACTATAGCTGTAAGTAATTCTGTAACTTTATACACAACACATTCAAAGCCAGTACAGTCATCACTATAGCTGTGAGTAATTCTGTAACTTTATACACAACACATTCAAAACCAGTACAGTCATCACTATAGCTGTAAGTAATTCTGTAACTTTATACACAACACATTCAAAGATAGTACAGTCATCACTATAGCTGTGAGTAATTCTGTAACTTTGTACACAACACATTCAAAGCCAGTACAGTCATCACTATAGCTGTGAGTAATTCTGTAACTTTATACACAACACATTCAAAGCCAGTACAGTCATCACTATAGCTGTGAGTAATTGTGTAACTTTGTACACAACACATTCAAAGCCAGTACAGTCATCACTATAGCTGTAAGTAATTCTGTAACTTTATACACAACACATTGAAAGATAGTACAGTCATCACTATAGCTGTGAGTAATTCTGTAACTTTATACACAACACATTCAAAGCCAGTACAGTCATCACTATAGCTGTAAGTAATTCTGTAACTTTATACACAACACATTCAAAGATAGTACAGTCATCACTATAGCTGTGAGTAATTCTGTAACTTTGTACACAACACATTCAAAGATAGTACAGTCATCACTATAGCTGTAAGTAATTCTGTAACTTTATACACAACACATTCACAGCCAGTACAGTCATCACTATAGCTGTGAGTAATTCCGTAACTTTATACACACAGCATTCAAAGATAGTGCAGTCATCACTATAATTGTAAGTAATTCTGTAACTTTATACACAACACATTCAAAGCCAGTACAGTCATCACTATAGCTGTAAGTAATTCTGTAACTTTATACACAACACATTCAAAGATAGTACAGTCATCACTATAGCTGTAAGTAATTCTGTAACTTTATACACAACACATTGAAAGATAGTACAGTCATCACTATAGCTATACGTAATTCTGTAACTTTGTACACACAGCATTCAAAGCCAGTACAGTCATCACTATAGCTGTAAGTAATTCTGTAACTTTATACACAACACATTGAAAGATAGTACAGTCATCACTATAGCTGTAAGTAATTCTGTAACTTTATACACAACACATTCAAAGCCAGTACAGTCATCACTATAGCTGTGAGTAATTGTGTAACTTTGTACACAACACATTCAAAGATAGTACAGTCATCACTATAGCTGTGAGTAATTCTGTAACTTTATACACACAGCATTCAAAGATAGTACAGTCATCACTATAGCTGTGAGTAATTCTGTAACTTTATACACAACACATTCAAAGCCAGTACAGTCATCACTATAGCTGTGAGTAATTCTGTAACTTTATACACAACACATTCAAAGATAGTACAGTCATCACTATAGCTGTGAGTAATTCTGTAACTTTGTACACAACACATTCAAAGCCAGTACAGTCATCACTATAGCTGTGAGTAATTGTGTAACTTTATACACAACACATTCAAAGCCAGTACAGTCATCACTATAGCTGTGAGTAATTCTGTAACTTTATACACAACACATTCAAAGCCAGTACAGTCATCACTATAGCTGTGAGTAATTCTGTAACTTTATACACAACACATTCACAGCCAGTACAGTCATCACTATAGCTGTGAGTAATTCTGTAACTTTATACACACAGCATTCAAAGATAGTACAGTCATCACTATAGCTGTGAGTAATTCTGTAACTTTATACACAACACATTCAAAGCCAGTACAGTCATCACTATAGCTGTAAGTAATTCTGTAACTTTATACACAACACATTCAAAGATAGTACAGTCATCACTATAGCTGTGAGTAATTCTGTAACTTTGTACACAACACATTCAAAGATAGTACAGTCATCACTATAGCTGTAAGTAATTCTGTAACTTTATACACAACACATTCACAGCCAGTACAGTCATCACTATAGCTGTGAGTAATTCCGTAACTTTATACACACAGCATTCAAAGATAGTGCAGTCATCACTATAATTGTAAGTAATTCTGTAACTTTATACACAACACATTCAAAGATAGTACAGTCATCACTATAGCTGTGAGTAATTCTGTAACTTTGTACACAACACATTCAAAGATAGTACAGTCATCACTATAGCTGTGAGTAATTCTGTAACTTTATACACAACACATTCAAAGCCAGTACAGTCATCACTATAGCTGTGAGTAATTCTGTAACTTTATACACAACACATTCAAAGATAGTACAGTCATCACTATAGCTGTAAGTAATTCTGTAACTTTATACACAACACATTCAAAGATAGTACAGTCATCACTATAGCTGTGAGTAATTCTGTAACTTTATACACAACACATTCAAAGATAGTACAGTCATCACTATAGCTGTGAGTAATTCTGTAACTTTGTACACAACACATTCAAAGATAGTACAGTCATCACTATAGCTGTGAGTAATTCTGTAACTTTATACACAACACATTCAAAGCCAGTACAGTCATCACTATAGCTGTGAGTAATTCTGTAACTTTATACACAACACATTCAAAGCCAGTACAGTCATCACTATAGCTGTAAGTAATTCTGTAACTTTATACACAACACATTGAAAGATAGTACAGTCATCACTATAGCTGTAAGTAATTCTGTAACTTTATACACAACACATTCAAAGCCAGTACAGTCATCACTATAGCTGTAAGTAATTCTGTAACTTTATACACAACACATTGAAAGATAGTACAGTCATCACTATAGCTATACGTAATTCTGTAACTTTGTACACACAGCATTCAAAGCCAGTACAGTCATCACTACAGCTGTAAGTAATTCTAAGATATTAGCAGTCTAAGATATTAGTGGTACCAAATATATTCAAGTATTAAATAAATACCATTATGATAGCCAAGTAATTGAAGAGTGATTTTGCTGTAGGTTTTCACCTTTCCATGATAAGGGACAAGATTTACTTCTTTTACAGGATTAGTTTTAGTGTTGTAAATTAAACATGTCTTTTCTCCTGCTTTCCAGCACCGTGTTTCCACCATTATGAACTATGACCGTGTGATAGTGTTAAGTGAAGGTTCCATCCTGGAGTGTGACAGTCCCACCAATCTGATGAAGCTTCCCAACAGCGTGTTTTCAAGCCTTACACAGAAACACTAAATAACCCTGTGCAAAACTAGAGCTAGTACAGAATATTGGGGTATTTGCTGAAAGAGTCATGTAATGGATTATTTGGAGCTAATTATTACCTTCACCTAGGAAGATCTCTTTTTGGCATTATGGATTTGTCTGTTTGTATGCAAAAATAACTTTAAAAGTTATGGAAGGAATTTGACTAAATTTTGGGGAAAATTTTGACAATGGCACAAGGAACAGATGACTCGAGTTTGGTTGTAATCTGGATCACTGTCTGAATACAGGAATTTTTGAAAAGTATTCTTTGTTATTGCAGTCATAAGTAATATCGGAGGTGTTTGTACTTGGCGGAGGAATGCACTAACAGAGTGCTCATGTTAAGATAGTTGAATTCTTTTTCTACTTGAACTTGGGCAATTTTTAAAATCCTCCTTTAAAAAGTGATACAAATTGCTCATTTTCAGCTACTTGTTAAGGAGCATAGCAGGTTATGTTGTTTCTGTCATTACTAAAAAGTATTTGTTTTATAGTATTAAAGTACAAAAAGTATCACTTGTCAGTACTTTCCCGAAAGGAGAGTGCAAGCAGAAACTCATCAGCAAACTCATAAATGAACGCAGTGCTTCTAATATGTAAAAATATAATAATGAGTGCTGTATGAAGGACAATAATATTATTTCATCATGTAATAGGCACCCAAATACAACACAACCAATGAAAATACGGTTTACAAAGCCAAATTTTTGTATCGGTGATTCCCATTTGCTAGATATTGTATTTATTTTGTGCATGACTTTTTGTGCCAGTTTGAGGAGTGAGCCGACTTATGGTAGCAGGCAGTTAGTATCTTAACAGGGTCACATCATATACCTCTCACAGATAAGTGTGACAGGCCCTTAAAACAGTGCAGTGTTTAACACTGAAGTCTAAGCTTTGGGGGACTTTTAAAAAAAGTAATTGTTGTACTAAACCAGGAAGTGTACATTTTTACTAGTCAGCACAACATATCTCTTTAAGGGGCTATCAACGTAATGCATCATTTTTCAAGGCCAACCAAAGTGATTAACAAACACTTAAATTATCATTTCTGAGTAGTGATCTTTGGAGTCTTAAAGTCATATAATATCCATAAATAAATATTTATTTTTACCTTAGATGTTTTATAAATGAAATAAAATATTGAAATAAATTGTTTTAGCTGTTTTTATTCAAACTACAATTTATATAAACAATAAATACTCATGACAAATACAAACTAAAAGTGGTCTAATTTTCATCACCTTAAATATAAGACATGACTTCTGTTCGTGACCAAAAAAGCATATAAAAAAAAACAACTTTGTTTTTCTGCACACCACTCAAAAGAAAAGTATCTCACAAAAATTTTGAATGAGTTAGATTTTTATTTAAGCTCGGTATTCATTTGTAAAACTGAAAAATAAAATCACATTACTTTGCACATTCTCAATTTTTATAAACTTTCTCATATTCCTTATGTTTAAAAATCAGAAGAAATTCTTTTAAAAAAATAAATCATACAAATTAATGTGCTTGTTTTTCTGAGCAGTGTACATTTCATTATGGCCTCATTCTCAACATTTTACCATTGATTTTCTGTCATGAAAGTAAGGCATATCTTTCCATTTTTCCACTCACTTTTGAAAACTTTTTCCCTGTGGCTATAGCGTAGTAATCCAAAACAGCAGTTTTCATCACTTTGTAATTTTCACTTCTAAACAGATAATAAACTCCAAACATACTTTGAGTCAAAACTTAACATTTGGTATATAACACACTATTGGCTGAATTGATTTGTATTTATTTTATGACTTTGAGAACTGTATTTTATGGGGATTGAATTTGTTTTACTAAGTACTGCAAGAGGAGGCTTAATTGTGAACAAAAGTTTTATTGGCCATCCAAAGACTGTAATCTGTTGGAAAGATGCTAAAAACTGTTGGGGCCGATTTCACTAAAGGACTTAAACTAAGTCCCTTTATTGGCTAAGTCAGGGACTTAAATCTAAGACTTTGGTCTTAGCTAGGTCTGGGACTTAAAATGGATTTCACAAAGGGTGACTTAATTAGCTAAGTCCAAGCTCATCATATAACCACAGTGGTTTTCTGTGTCATATGACCTTTAATATCCTTCATTTGATGCATTTTACCCAAGGATAAGTGCTGTTTTGAAATGGAAAACCTTGTTACCACATATAAACTTCCAAAAGAATAGTTTAGTGAGGTGTTATGTATAATTATGCTTTATTTACAGCCAGTTCAAATTTTGAAGTGGAGAAAAGTCTATGGCAGCCATATTTAAGTCCTCTTTACAAAATTTAAGCCCACTACCAACCAGACTTAAAGTTAAGTCCACTGACTTTGCAAATCCATGGACTTAGCCCCTTTGTGAAATCCACTAAGTCTAAGCCCTGTGACTTAGCACATTTTTGACAGAATTTAAGACCAAAGTCTTAAACTTAAGCCCAAAACCAGGCTTAAGTCCGTTCATGAAATCGGCCCTTGGTTTTATGTCTGTTTGACAAGTGATGAATAAAATATAAGGTCCTTTTCCCTCAGAAAAAAACTGAAGTAAGGACATTATCAAGTAACACATATACAAAATGTGAGGTTAAAATCATGAAATGCTCTTTCTGTTGGAAGAAAACCACAGCCAATGTATATACACATATGATACATAACACTCAACTATTATGAAGGGCAACAACACAATCAATACTGTCCTTGTCTTCTCTCCTACTCTCTCTCTCTCTCTCTGAAACACAAAATCCAAAAGTTCCTCAGTGATCCAACTATTGTAAATGTAACAGCTAAATTCATAGTAAAATATAATGTTTGAAAGTTTCAATGTGTCTAGTAAGCCTATACAGACTGGATGTGAATACTAAAGTTTAATTTTTCTTTTTATTTGCTGATTGAGTATTGAGCTTTACTCACACTATTGAGTTTTGAGTATGTGACACCCAAACAGAATATCTATCTATCTATGATCAAGTGAGATATTGTGGTTTGAGTTTAGATTTGAATATAGGCGTTTACCCATTACAAAATTTTAGCAGTGACATGGTTAGCTCATAATTATTATTTGAATGCAATTTCAATACAAAAAGAGATTTTAAAAGTAGTTTCAATAGATGACACTTAAAATTGTTAAAGAAAACATGACAGTCAGACGAACAATACTGTAAATGTGACAATTGTAGCATTTTGTGGGGAGGCTTTTTTCTGTTTCATGAGTGTAATTGATTCAAGTTCCTCTTTGAGTGTTTAATAGCCTTTAGATGCACTATTTTATTCGCGTTTCCTCACTTTCAATCCTTTGTCTTGGAGTGTTGATGTGAAGCTTAGTAAGAGATGGTCTTTTGTAGGTTTATAAGAAGTAAGTTGTTAATGGCAACATTTCCTCAGATGAATTTTACTGCTGTTCATTGTATACTTGTATGGATAATAGTGGCTCAAAGTCCTTTTGTAAACAAACTACAATGAATAGGATGAACAAGATATGTTTCTTAACAATCTAACCATCAGTAATCTACTACTGTTAAGGTAGCAGGAGTGGATACACAATTTCTGAATATTTCAGTTGAAACAGTTTTAACTGTCGTATTTTATAAAACGCCAAAGTAGGGAGCATCAACTGAGGGGTTCAATGTTTAATCACTGTCTGACACTGTAGTTTAGTGGCTTTAAAACTTGGTTGTCATAGAGAGAACTAGGGTTTATTCCCAGCTATAGGCAGATATATGGTGGCTGAGATGATGATGGCTGTCTTCTATCATTACTGCCCTGCTACCAATTATCACCGGGTACCAATTATCACCAGACACAAATTCAAATATATATAACTTCACCAAAAGTACATAGCAGGGTGCTCGGTGGTGTAGCAGTTATATTTCTCGCCTCCAACCTCTGAGGCTGACAGTTCGAATCTCGGGCCGGGCGCTTCACGTTGGAAAGTTGGTAGTTACTTGTCGAGGCCCGGTGGTTTACAGTGCAGTATGCATTGGTGTCCTCCACCTCCAAATAAAATAAAACAAATAAAAGTACATCCCAAGTCTAGAAAATAAGGTGAAACTATTTCCAAAGAGAATAGACAGATACACATGAAAAAGCTTTCAAAATGTGTGGCCATTACTGAAATACAAACATTTAATTTATTAGCAACAATAATTGGTACCCAGCGTTAATTGGTAGCAAAGCAGTAGCCCTTATGCACTAAATGGAGCTGAACTCTGATTTTGGGGTCTTGTGAAAACCCTGGTGATTTATATAACTGAAAGAGATAACTTTGATCAGGTGATCAGGTAATTTGAAACATTTCAAATTTTCAATTGAAGTTTGAAATTGAAGTTTACATTCTTTTTAATTTCTGCATAGAAATATTGATGTGTCAAATTTTTAAATCTGTTTTCTGTTTTTAACAATAATTTTAACACATTATATAAAGTTCAGCCATCTTTTGGCCTAATCTCAAACATATTACAACAGAAATGAAACTACTCTAATAAGTATCAGAGACCACTACAGTGTTATATATTAAAAGTTTACAACATTTCAGTTGGTGGAACATTCAAGATGGCTGCCATAGGAGCTAAAACTTGTAATTTCAGTGACAGTATATATAAGTCGACAATCTTTCAACTTCAAATTCCTGTTAAAATGACCAAATATTTATATTACATTTACAGTGTACAAATATTTAAAAATAGGTTGCGTTTCAAACACTTGTTTTAATATTAAACAACCTATATTTATATTTTCCACCAGTTTGGCCCACATTTAATACTCCCTCAAAACAACAGAATAAGCAAACCAAGTAAACATGACTGGAAGATGTCTGCTAATGGCAACTTTCAAAATTCATATTTTAGGTGTATCTCATCATGTGTCATGTAACGCCTTTATGTCATCCCCGTGTATTGATTTGACCCAGTTGACCTGAGAAGCTACCTCAAAAAAGATCACAATTATCCCTAATTTAAATGCTGTGATAAACGTTTAACTTTCAATATCAAATGTCTGGCATTAACCGAACAGATCTGCCCCTAACACACAGCCCAGAATAAAATATTTGCCCCTTTAGTCTTTAAACTGTAAATGTCAGTTGTTTGTTAAAGTATAATGTCTGACAATATTAAATTAGGGAAAATGATTGAATAGTTGAACCAAATTGTTATGTTGAAGCTTTATCTATTGATTTCAGTACCTAACTCATTATTATGAAATAGAAAATTATCATCATAGATGCCTGTACCCCAATTAAAGGTTAGATGCAATATAAATGCAAGACAGTCTTGGATACATTTCACACAGAAAAACAGGGCACAAATCTGATCAACATTTTCGTACAGAGGGTAAGCCCACCCACAAAAAAGCTGTACAGTTGTTTGTTTTCTAAATTGTAAACTATGTTCTTGTCTATAAAAAGTTGTACTTGATCAAGTAATTATAAAGTAGAAGAAAGTTTATTTGTCGCACTGATGTTAGCTATCTTTGCACTGTTTAGAGTAATAGTACTGTAATACATCTACTGGTGTCAAGTACATGCAAGGAAACTTAGGAAAACTTATATTTTGTAAAGCAAAGAATTACTATTGGCGGTCTTTCTCGAATGGCGTAGTGTAGGGTGGATTATTCTAACAAGGACTGTAATGTCTACTACTCCTGTTCCACTTCAAAGCATCAACTTCCCCAATACAGCTTTAATAAAAATTTCACCATTTGGTGATATTCCAATGTGATTCTTATTTCATTTCTAAATGTTTTGGAACATTCTTGTTGTTCATCAGCTGAAACAGGCATGTACCCATATGTCCCTGAAAGCTATGTGATACACCTTAATTTTGGAAGTAGTTTCTGAAGTTATAGTTCTAATTCACTTCCTATCTCATTTGGCGAGTTTGAAAGTTGTTCCAAAGATGTTCTCAAAGTCCATAATTAGGTCCATATATGTCAAGTTTCTATTAATTTCTACTAAAGCCATGCAGTAGTGATGTACCAAACAAGTCAAAAGGGAGGTCTATTATCTAATTTCAGTGTCACCAATGTTGCAAATAGAAATAAATAAATAACATACACTTTGAAAAATAGCAGAGAAGTCAGCTATACATGCTTCTTGGCTGCTTTTATTCTTAATGTTACCTCATAGCAAATAACAAATGGGCCATACCTCAAACTAGGAGTGGATGTATGCATGCTATATGTATCTCATTCAAGGATTCAAAGCACATATATATATCTCCTGTGAGGATTCAAAGAGGTAATACACCTTTCTATGACTGTGCAAGAACAGTCGATCAGCGCCAATTTTGCTGTTGTTCACCTAACTGGGAGACAGAAGCTTGATGAACATTTACCAACTTTCTCAAGTATATTTAGCCTGCCATTGGGAATAGGATCCAATGACAGGAGACTACCATTTTAACTTGTTATCCAAGTTGTTGTGCATCTGTCTGTAACCTGGAATCAAATCAGGTCCTCTGCACAACAAGCAAGTGTGTGACCACAGTAATAAATGGCCCTGAGTGACCCCAATTGCATAATCTGAACCTGGCCTCGATATGTTGTAAAAGTGGAACAGGGGGTTTAATGACATTTACTAGCCAATCCAAATCAAAAACAGATCTGTTAAGCTATGTTATGTTCTCGCTATGCTGTTGTAAGCCCACTAGCAGCCCGGGGGGTGGGGGTGTCAGGGGGTTTGACCCCCCCGTGAAAAATAATGTAAAGGGGTTCAACCCAAAGTACAGTAAAGTACAAGTAAATTTACAGGAAATGCATTATATTTTTACCAAAAATAAATTTTTTCCCAGGGGGGGGGGGCATGTTTGATATGAACCCCCAACATTACTTAAAAGCTCAATCCACTCCTGAAGCCTGACCCAATATTTTAAGGCATAATAGTAAGCAATGAAATTAGCTTGAATGTATGTGGTACATTTTAGGAACTGACATAAAGAGGGATTAGTCTACAACTTTAAAATTAATAAACATATACATCATGATATAAATTTCATATATTTCCTCATCATTATTTACTATCTTTGTATATTTGAGATCACTTGTTATTACACAATAAGCTTTTGTGGCATCATTCTGCCATTCTGCTATTGTAGAGAATATTTACTTATTTCTGCACATCAATTATTTCTGATCAAAGCCATTATAAAAGATGTATCAATAAATAAGCTCCACTTTAATCCAAAAATATTAGACCGTTTGGCCTCTCAAAGAAAGAAAGGGAAATCGTGTTTGGTCTCAGCTCTCATTTAAAGCCTGAGTAATAAGTTTATGGTCCATAAGCGTTTGATTCTAAAATGTGATAATTAATTGGTACAATTATGTGTAAAATTTGGGGATGTATTTAGTCCCATAATAGCACCCCTATAATGTTAGGGAGGTTCACTGGGATAATATAATAAAAAAAACAGTTTAAGATAGACAGTTTTTAAAGGAAACAAAGAGTTGTTGTTATAGTCAGTAACTGTGTCACTGACTACAGATACTCAACTTATTGTCAAAGTTTTTAAAGTTGTTATCAGCAGATGTGAGGTTAAGAAAATGGCAAAAATAAGTTACTTTTGACAGCGTTTCAAGTACTTATCTCCATTTGTTAAGTTCATATACACATTCAATGACTTTGACTGTTGAATGTACTATGGAATGTGTACAATTCCGTGGCAAAGCAATTGAATCTACAGATTCAAAGACTAATCCATTGAATGTATACATTCAGTAGTTGTCTTCATTCAATACAACATATATAAAGGAAATTAAATAGATAAATAGAGGCTCAGGTGCTGAGACATTATAAGCTTCTGTCTTTTATGGTTGTTTTTACCCTTTCTTAGAATCTGAGAAACCTCAACCTTTTTTGTCCAGGGTTTGGGACCCTGATTGGGGGGGGGGGGGGGGGGGGGGGGGGGGGGGGCAGTCCTAACAATGTATTTCTCAAAGAAACACTTTTTTGCTCAAGAATCTTAGTATTCATTTAAGTGTAGTTTAGAAACTGAATTATCTCATTGGTCAAAATCCTAACAGTTCATTCTTTGTTGGGTTTTCTATAGACTGACAGTCCAAACGGGGTATAAATAACCCCAGTAAAGGCAAGCTGAGACCAAACACGACCGGACTCAGAGAACATCAGCTAGATCTTCTGCTTGGTAAGTACAATTGGCTCTTTTGAATTTCAATCTCATGCAATCCCCTGCTTATCCAAACAAATGCCTGTCCCATTGTGACATTTGGATAAGCAAGAGATTGGACGAGATCAAAATTTACTCTGGTAGATGGAGGTGTCAGTGGACGAAAATGGGACGACTTTATAATGTATTTATTTATTCATTTATTTATTTGAGGTTTTACGTCGCTTTCAACACTGTACAGGTCATATCATGACGGTTAGTTGGAAGGGCAGATGAAACCAGCACATACAGTTCATCAGGGTTCTGTACTGTAAACTGCCGACCAACGGCAAGCAAGAACCAGCTTTCCCACTTGAAGCTGGGAGGCCTCAGAGGGGGGAGGCGAGAGTGTTACCACTCTGCCACCGTGGCCCCCGACTTTATAATGTAGCTTCAACTATTATTTTATATAGGCATACAAACCAGGGAAAAAGCAGTGATTACATGCCACTTCAATTTCCAAATGCATTTAAGGGTGACATACCAGTTTAAACATAAAAATATTTGGATCCTTATTTTTGATTAAGAGAACAGTTACAATACAGTCTTCCGTTACTGTCAACATGTATACAATAGAAGCAGTTGAAAGTATATTGATGCTTACATTTGTTATACACGGAGAGACACGTTTAATTGATTTTTTCCCTGTAATAAAAATTTACATATATTTTAGGAGATAAACTGTTGTCATAAGTCACTGGTAACAAAAGAATAAAACCTGCTAACAGATTTTAATGAATTTGTAAAGGCATATCTTTACTTGCCGAAAGTCACTGGTTTGCAGTACTATCAATTGACTTGTCATTAAATGACCTATTAAATTTGTTAAAAGCATTCAACTCGAAATATTAATTTCCAAAAATCTTAGAAATTAAGCAAACATGGCTCAGACACCTGACACAGACATATTTTAATTCCTAATCTTACATTTAACAATGATAGAGCGAGAGTAAACTAGTCAAGTAACTTAGTTTGGCATATGTGTATAACAACAATTTTGGAGAGATAGCCCATAATTTCAAGAACTTTTGACAGATGTGTTGGAGGTTTAAAACGTTAAATATGATTTGACTGAGTTGTCAATTGTCCTTGTTTATTTAAGTGTGCACCATACGTTTTTTCTTGCAGAAATTTGAAAAGGAATCCAGATTTATATTTCCACCAAAATAATTATGTTTTAGTTTTTTATTATCTGGACTTTACTTTCACTTTCACCTCTGTTTAATCTAATAACTGTTCCAATTCATGTTTATACCAGTCCAGCCAGTTGACACATATATAAGTGTCTCATGTTTTAATACCCTTTTCATTGAACTGACCAGTTATGTGTGAAGTTTCTTTTTTTTCTGGAATGTTTTATTGCTGTAAATCTGATGGTAGAATGACATTGGGTTACAGACCGAATAATGAAGGGAAAAACTGTGCATTAACTAAACTGTATGGTCACTGTGCCTAATTTTAATATTACATTTCAGGGAAGTTTTTTTTTTCACTCAAAGCAAATAAGCTGAATTTTTTTATTCAAACAACAATTAAAACAGCTTAAAGAGATGTAGTTAACTGAATACTAACATTATTTGACACTATTTTTGTTCGGGTTTTACAATGCTTTCAACAGATAGTACAGATTATATCACAAGGGTGATTTGGTGGTTGAAGAAACAGATATATTTGTGTGGGCCAAGTTCTCAGTACCGTAAACCCATAATCTTTGTCAAGTAGACAACCAAGATCCCACTTAAGGCGTGGCCTTGGATTCAAACGTGGAGCCTTAGAGGTGAGTGTGGTACCACTGAACCACAGAGGCATATATGCTGTGTCCAGTCTACTTACTTAAAATAATAGCATATGTCATTGGTTATACAAATGAAGCACCAATTCATTATCTTTCAGGATTGTTAAAACCTTTTAGCCACAACAGAACAGAACAATGATGAAACTTGTCCTTGTTGGGCTGATCTGCCTTTGCGGATTTCTCCATGCATTACCAGGTAAAAAGAAATAAAAAGTTTGTTATTTCATACAGTTCTTTATCACACTATTTATGTATTTCATGTCTTAAGTCGCTTTCAGCGCTTTACTGGTCATATCACAAGGGGTAGTTTGGTGGGCAGAGGAAACCAGTACATACAGTTAATCAAGGTACTATACTGTGAACTGCTGACCATCAGTGAGAAACTACCAACTTTCCCACATAAGGTCCCGGGTTTGAACCACCGATCTCAGAAGTGGGAGTGTGTTAACACTGTGTGTTACCACTGCACCACCATGGTCCCCGTTATCCCTGTCAAGCCAGCTTGACCTTAAAATCCTAAAGTTCTCAGGAATTATCCACCTGTGTCCAACCTCAGTTACATCTCCAAACTCTTAGAGAAAGCTGTGGCTAGACAGATAAATGACCACATTGCTCATGAGGGTATAGCCAATGAAAATCAGTCTGCATATAGAGTTTTTCACTCAACTGAAACAACATTGCTAAAAATACAAAATGACATTGCCACTTCAATGGACAAGGGTGCAGCTGTTGGATTAATCCTTTTGGACTTATCTGCAGCCTTCGATACAATAGACCACTCAATCCTATGCAACTGCCTTCAGCACTGGTATGGCATTGATGGGGTAGTACTTAAGTGGGTTCAGTCATACCTCAATTCAAGGAAATTGCTGCTTCAAAATAGATGGACATCTTTCAGATGCTTTTCAACTCCCTTACGGGTTTCTTTTTACCTCTCCTTTTTACCCTATATACAACCCCTCTCAGTTCAGTCATATCTAAATTCAAGGTAACCCATCACTTATATGCAGATGACACACAAATTTACTTGGAACTTGACTCTAGGAACTTCGATTCTAGCATCACTGAACTGACAAATTGCCTCGAGGTGGTCCAGGCTTGGATGGGAAATAAACTTAAATTAAATCCTGACGAGACAGAATTCATAGTAATTGGTGATGATCAAATTGGAACCAGCTGAATCGGTCAAAAACCTTGGTGTCTTCCTGGATGCTGAAAATTCAATGCAAAAACATGTGTCTAATCTATGTCGCATAAGTTACTACCATCTCCAGGAACTACAAAGGGTCCGCAGGTACTTAAATCATGAAACAGCTGTAAAGGTGGCAAATGCCTTGGTTAGCAGTCGCCTGGATTACTGTAACTCACTGCTTTACAACACATTAAAGGCATATACTAGCAGACTGCAGAGAGTTCAAAATGCCTTTTGTTGTACCGAGTGCAAGCTAAATAAATATTGTCATGTCACACCCTTCGTGCACAAACTACACTGGCTCCCCATTCATTACCTTATATTGTTCAAATACAATCTCCTTACTTTTCAGCCAACCTCCACATCTTAATCCTCTCTAATTAGTCGGAGTGATCTCACACAGGGCAATCAATTTCCTCATCTAAACCAAACAAATGCTCGAGGCTGACACAAACAATGAATTTCTGCAATCTTTGCCTGTTATATGGAAATAGTTTTCTGTGAAGTATTCATCATGTCAGTGTAGGACATTATTATGACATCAGTCTGACCACTAGCAGATCCGGTGGGTGGGAGGGGTTCGAACGATCCCTTGAAAAATAATGTAAAAGGGTTCAACCCAAAGTACAAAATTACTTCTTGAGAGTGGTGTTAAATTTACAGGAAATGCACTATATTTTTACCAAAAACAATTTATTTTCCAGGCGTGGCATGCCCCCGACCCCCCTAGTTATGGTATGTCTGATGTGAACCCCCAGCTTACTTAAAAAGCTGGATCCGCCCCATGCTAGCATATTCATTTTGATATCTATTATCAGAAATAATATGATGAAACTAATTTAGATATTTACAGTTAGATGCCATTTAGATTTCATTTACATTAGTGAAAATGTATTGACTGGTTGACTTGATTTACTGTATATGGTAAATCTAAAATGTGGTATGATAGCTAACAGCTTAAAAACATTAAGAACACATCATTCAATGACATCACAAGAGGGGTGCTATTCCAACTTTTCTGTCCAACCATAAAGATGTCAGTCAGACAACATAATGGTATGTATTTAAATGACATCCATTTGCCTGCTTGGTAGAAGCTACTTGGGGATGCCTCGTGGTTTCCAGAGCAAAATCCTCTGACAAACCATGCAATACAAACAATTTCCTCCATTCATGGAATGACCATCTTGATATGACTTGAGCTTAAGTGACATACACCCAAATAAAAATATGAAAGTATGTTCTGCAACCTCTAAGATTGTTTATTGTTGTTAACATTAACAGCTGCTGACCAGGAGAAGGAACAGTTAGTAGATGGTTTGCTTGAGGTAAGCTTACATGTTTTCCATCTTTGTTGGCTTACTTGCCGAGGAATAGCAGTAATACTTTACAACAGCGTACTAATGAACTCTTTTAATATATGTAATAAAGAGATGAAGGGTTTTTTAAATTTAAAATTTTAAAATTAAAAGTGTATTCAGATTGTGAAAGAGAGAAAAAATGTCTAACCATGTCAGTACTATTTTGTTTGTAAAATGAGTCACATCATATGGTACATCTGACTAGAGCAACTTGTACAGTAATAATAAATTTGACTATAGCATGGCCTGGTAGGGGCCTGCTAGATCAGTTTACCCCCTACCTTAAATTCTAGGGTTCAATCATGATATTGGTTTGCTTAGCAACCAATGAAACTAATATGACAAAATATGGAACTAGGCTTGCCAAAAGCACATCAACTAAGTAACTTCAGTTATTTATAGAAGCGCCATTAACCAATTGGAACCTGTTGAAGACAAGCCTTGGTTTGTTTAGGCCAAGCTCCAGCCAAAGTCCAAAAGTCCCAAAAATTGTAGACCTGTAAAGTATGAGTCCAACTGTTATCGTGTATTGCAAGCTTGTGGCTATAATGATGTATGTCATTCGATACAAGCATTATTTCATAAACTGGTGCCTGGCTGTCTTTCTTTTCACAGATCCTCTCTGCAAGACAGCTTCAAGAGGCTGATGAAGCTCAAGTTCTTGATGCTAGGGAAGGTAATCATCATTACTCTGTCATTGGAAATTCATACCTGTCTTTGAAGTTGTAAACAAATAATATGAAAATGATAATGTCACCCCTGTCCCAGACTGAGGTTATATAAAACAATGTCTATTTTTCCACCCATTTTGTGTGTTTATTATTGTATAAATTCTTGATGGGTAAATATGTTTTAAAGCTAACTTATTGAACAATTACCTTAAACTAAATCTTTAAGGCTCCCTTTTATATTATCTTTTAATGGGCGTTTTGGCTCACTCTTTGTCTATTACTAGGCAACATTTCCTGAAATAGTTTGATCCAATTTTTATGAAATGTCTAATTAGCTTCCAGTTGCTACCAAACGTTTGAATTAATGAGCTTCCCAGGTAGAGGGTATTCATTCTTCTGGAATGTTTTATAGAGGACAGCAACATGAGTGATGAAACCTACCAGTTTCTAGAGTCGGTAAGTTTCACTTTACAAAGTTTTGGTTAACCTGCCACTGACAATTTATCTAATAGTATAGCATGCCACTAAAATCTTCTTTTATAGCTCTTTGTATGAGTAATTATAACACAAAATGCTTGCACCTTTTTTCCTGTTAAAAATTTTCTGCCATAACAGGTCCACTGTGATGCAGTGTGGTTTTGACATAATAGATGTTCTCTTTTTCGATGGAGTTTATTTATATAAAAATTTGGTGAAGAGAATGTGGACTGCGGTCAGAATTTTTAATGTAGTACCACAACTCACATGAAGGTGATTGTGAGGTGCTAGTTGTTTTTTTGAAGAAGTATTATATTTGTCACAATTAGTCCAAAATGTTGCATTTGAACTATCTGCCACCATTTATTGTCTTAAATGGGAAATGGAAACTGAAAACTGCACATTTAACGTTTATTGGAAATGCACATTAACTTGATAACCGTTCGGCTTTTTGTGTCATCTTATGAATACTGTGTAGGTTATGATCTGCCTACAATGACCATCATTTTTATCTGCATCACACATGGTATCCAAAAGATATTTCCCTCTGTCTTTGTACTATTCAAGGTTACTTCTCTCTGATCATATAATTTCCTCTGTTTTTGGCACAAAACAATGTGTGTAAACCATGGTACAACAAACATGCCAACAATATCGGTTGTTACACATACATGGCATAGCCAGAGTCTTAAATTACAGCACATGAAAAGCCCCATGGAGGTGTTTGTCAAAGGTAAATATTGATCACATTCTTTCACTTTTACACTCAATTTGTGTTTATGCCTATCCAAGCTTAAGCCATATGTAATGTAATCTGTAAAGCTATTCTGCTGTTTTGTAAGCGTATGTAAAAGATCTAACAATGTGTTCAAAGTTGTTTTGATTTTGTTGTAAATTGCCGCTGCTCAAGCAGATGTAATAATATGAATATGTTTTCTCAACATTTATACAGCAACAAAGACATGGCATTTCTTCCTTCTTGGTTTATGAATTGCATTTTTCAGAATGTCTAGTTTGTATGGTTTATTTATTTATTTGGGGTTTTACGGCGCTCTCAACACTGTACAGGTCATATCACGACGGGTAGTTGGAAGGACAGAGGAAACCAGTACATAGAGTTTGCTAGGGTTGTGTACTGTAAACTGCCGACCAACGGCAAGCAACTACCAGCTTTCCCACTTGAGGCCGTGACGGGAATCAAACCCCGGCCTCAGAGGTGGGAGGCGAGAGTGTTACCACTCTGAAAAGTTAATTGCTGGTAATATGCAAGACTTTCTCTGTGTCAAAGAAAAGAGGTATCCATCTTCAGTACATAATTATCGATCATTTTATATGGATGTACCGTATAGTAAGAAGTATAACATTCCTCACATATCTAAACTTCCACCTGTTAGAGCATCAATAGAATAAAGTGGAGTTATATTCATCCAATAATCTAGTTATAGAAGCCTTACTGAACTAAAACAGTTCAATCTGAAGATAAAGCAGTATTACATTCTTAAAATTGTTTCGGTTGGCGAGGTTATATTTTGGATTTTTTTTACTGTACTTGCATGTGTATCCTTCTCTGTAGTTATGGTTTAGAGCTATCACATTTCTGTATTTGTTTTAATTTTGGTATCACTTTTACTGCATGTGCTTGCACTGTATGGAAAAATAAAATAAACAATAAATAAAAAGTAACAACGTTATGATAAGCTGTATTCAATGCATCCTTCCATGCAACCCATGGTTGATGATGATTTTCTTTGATTGTTCTTCCATTAAGCCTAATACAGGCGCAAATTCTTCATAATATAAGTTAATGGTGATGTTCTATATCTTGCCATAAGGTAATATAAGAAATTTTAAAAATATCACTGCAACATGACATTTCAGAAGCAAGTATAAAGTAAGTATCTTTGAAGGTTTGCATAAACCTAGGATAAGGAGAGTTTCATCAAGATGTACGAGTAGTTAAATGAAATTTTTTGAAAACTACCCTTACTTACTTCTCTTATGTTATCTTATTGATCAGATTTATTTAAAACAAATCAATGCAGCAAAGCTGTGAAGTCGTAGAACAATGAATGTACATTTCTCAGCAGCTTGACAAATATAACATATTTGCATGCATAGTTATACCCAAAAAGGAGTTTTTTCTTCTCTTTCTCTCATCAAGTTGAAAAGACAAGTGGATGAGCATCTCCAAAAGAAATACAACTATGGTCCCCATCCTTATGGATGTAACGGTAGAAGATGTGGAAATGCTGGAACCATTAACAGTGGAAAAGGGAGCAACAGTGGACACGTAAATTTTGGGCACACTAACGGTGGTGGAAACACATTCAGCATTGGAAAATAAGGTAGAGTTTAAAATGAAACATTCATTCTGATAAGATTATATAACAATAAAGTGGAAATGAGATGGCTAACTGTCACATCCAGTGGTTAAGGCTATCTTTATTCAACCAATATTTCAATAATAATTAACACGTATAACAGTTGACTCAAGCATGAGAGAGAGTATCAAATGATAACCCAGGTGTAGTAAAAGTGATTAAAAGTTGTTTGTGCTGAAAGGAAGATTGGAAGTATTGTAGGACTTGCTTCAGGGAATTTAATACTTTATTGTGTAACTGACCTTTATTTGTCTATACATACCCCAGCTATATAAAAATAATAAAAAATTTCATTTTGCATGTTTCTGCACCAAAAGTCAAACAATATTGTAAATATTTTTGGCAGTCCTCTTTAGCTACTTTTGGAATACTCCAACTCCACCCAAATGGTTCTGAAAATACCAAGTGGTTAACAAGTTTTACTAAACGCCACCTGACTCTTAACCCTTGCAGCCATGGGCTCAAGTCCAAAACATGATGTAGTCCCGGAAATACTGTAAACGTGTCCCAATACAACCTTGGCTGTTGAACATGATGTCACACATGTCAGATTTAACCTTTCCTGTCCGGCATCAGCAGGGAATTTAAGAATGATAGGTCTGTGAAATCCTTCGTTCATCAGCTCTTTTGAATGCTAAATTGTTTGAGCTTTGTTGCAAATGCTCTCTGCCTGAAGCTGCTAATAATGTTCCTACAAATCTGCTACTACAGAGGGTTAAGTATATTCTATTGCCAGATTGACTGGCTGATTGGTTGGTCAGTTTGATGGTTGTATATGAGGCAAACACTGCAGGATGATTGAAGGCTTTTGAAAACATTTACCAAATAGAAATACTAGTCTTTGGTGAACATTTGCATTGTCACAGCCTAGTAATGACAATATGTAAGAAATATTGTAATCAACACTCTATTGTAACAGTTACAGAAGTTAGATACAGATAATCAACTAAATAAACCTGATGAGATGTAACTCTTTTTTTAAAAAGTTATAAATAGATCCCTAAATATGACTAGATGCAGAATAAACAACTTACCATACATCACACATTATCAGCTTGATTAGCTAAATATTCAAGTTTGTTCAGTTTGAACTATTTTGTAAGTGAATTGTTTTACTACTGTCTTCACAATCCATTTTGTAAATGTAAAAATGTAAATGTAAATTACATGTAATTTTAGTGCAATTCAGTGGGGAATCCCACTTAAATTATATCCCATACATGTAATGTTGGTAAAAAAATATTTTCTAGCATACAAATATCTTTCAGCTTTACATAGATAAATGCTGATTCCTATATTTAACTGCAATCTTATTTTGAGATATGAATGGCATATTACTGACCATAGCTGTACTTTTTTATATTTCCTCTAGATTGGCATTTGACACTGGGGATTCACACAGGTGATACACAGTGGTCATCAGTTAACAGTTTGGCTTCCGACAAGAACACTCTCTGACAATCTAAATATGCTGTAATATACTGTGCTAAAATGTTAATCTTAGTAAGCTAATGGAAAATAATGATTAATCTACAGACTAATAATCTAATAATCTAGTGTTTTGGCTTTTTCTGAACTCAGTTAATAGGACATGTATAATTACATGGAATAGCTAACATTTGCGAAAATATAATGATCTGTTAATTCTTTAAATCTAACCCAGTTACTTTAAGAGCTTTCGATGTAATACACTTCCAAAACAATTTTTTTTTCTCATGTGTTAATACATTTAGATGAAAATGATAACAGTTTAAAATAATAAACTTGCTTTCCTTATGCTATTTTTATTTATCAAATAAATGTCACAATTACACTTCCTATTACACTTCCTTTCACAATTACACTTCCTGTTTTACGCGACGTAAAACAACAAATAAATCTAAATCCTTCCACACTCTACAAGGTTCAGTCCACAAAGTTGACAAACTTCCGCGGTGTAATATATTGACAAACAGAATCAGTGTATAGATTGCATACGATTAACCAGTTTTATGGTTGGAGGAAACCCTTTTTTCACTTTGAACTGAAAATCTTTTTAAGTTGAGCCAATATTCTAACACACAACACCACACCACCCACCACATAACTCTTTTGAAATAAAATGAAAACACAATCAGGTTCTTGATAGGGAGATGCACATTTATGTTAATACCTTGCCTGGGAGTATATATTGCCCATGAAAATCTAAAAGTGTCAGGGATCAAGCTAGGGATTATCTGCTTTAATCAATATTAATTGAAGCACTTCTTTCAACATGGCAGGGAGTGACATTCAAATTATATTTCAACTGGACACTTTATAATACTTACAATTCACTTCCTGTTATAAAATGATTCAGCTACACATACATAGATGCTGACATCTATGTATGAATTACATAATCTCATGCTCTTGCATGCATTTGTATTTTAAAAGACATACATTTACACGGAATCATGAGGGCAATGATGCCCAACATTTGAGTTCTGACAAAACGACGTGGTATGGCATAAGTATCTTACTGCATTACATAGTTTCAGCTTCTTTACAGCCATCTTACAACATAACATACTGTGTCTTTAGAAAGTTTCCAGTTGGTGTATATTTCATTTATTGTAATTTCAACCAGTGTGACGTATTATGAAACATTTTGTATAACTCATTCTAGGCTACTATACCCATAAGCCTTATTTTAGAACAGACTGAGATACACAAACAAGAGCACTTTAAACTGTATTTCAATGGTGGATAGGTAGTTTTGTACTTAACACTGGTTCTCATGATATAGAATTATCAGTGCATTCTTCTGAGAGCAGTAGGATATGAAATGACCACTGAATCAATAGATAATGTGATGAAACAAAAGCTGACTTGGCCTTTACAACATTAAAGATTATATGGTGATGCAGAGATTGGATTTTACAGATTGCTTCAACCATTTTTGATACCATCCTACAGACTTATTCAGAAAATCTTTAGACTTTAGATGTCCATAAAGGGTCCCACTTGTACTTTCTGACCGATTTAGTTTCTGAAGTTAATATTTAGTGCCTGGCGACTGTTGAGCTGAATATGGTTATGGTTTAGGGCACCAGTTGAAACTCCCTGAATGAGTAATTATATCAATCTAACCTGTGTTAACTTTTAAAGTCAAATAAGTCATTATAAACTGTTGTTTTATATGCTCTCTGGTGTAGCAAAAGGTCAATGCTTAAGATATTTGAATCAAACTAAAATGGGCCAAACAATCTCTTTTCCCCGCAATCCACTTTTGTAAGTTCTACTAACTACTGACTCAATGCCAAAAGTACATCCCTCAAAAAACATGTTCTGTGAATGAAAAGCTTGAATGACCTTAGGGAGCCAAAAAGGTATAATTATGGAAACAGTTAATATGGTAAAAGATTATGGTTAAGATTATAGAAAATATTATATGGTAAAAGTTGCATCCAGGTTACTCCGGTGATTTGGTACAGGCATTGAAACCACAATATCTAAAGACCTTTCATGAATCAGTTAAGATAAAAATCAACCTTGCAAATATCTTCTAGGGGCCACGGTGGCAGAGTGGTAACACTGTCGCCTCCCACCTCTGAGGCCCGGGTTCGGTTACTGGCACAGCCTCAAGTGGGAAAGCTGGTAGTTGCTCACCGTTGGTCGGCAGTTTACATTACAGAACCCTGATGAACTGTATGTACTAGTTTTCTCTGCCCTTCCAACTACCCGTCGTGATATGACCTGTACAGTGTTGAAAGCGACGTAAAACCCCAAATAAATAAATAAATATGCTCTAGGGGCTTGTTTTCTGGCAACTATGTCTGGTTTATTGGCCTAAATGATATTGTTAAAAATGTTACCTAGACTCTGTGCTAAATTGTTTTTTTTAGATACTGGACCAAAAGGAAAAAGTGGTCAAATGTAGTTGGTATGAGGGTTTTCTGTACCATAAGCTTTTCCATGTGTGTTAATGGCATTTTCCACTAATTTTCTACGGTAAAGATTGCTACGCCCTAAAGTTCCTTCAAAACCAGAATATGAATGATTATCTATTCATACAACCTCTGCTGTAAACATTCACAGGTTGAAGTGTTCCAATACAGCAGCTGGATATCTCACCTGACATGAGTGTCATGTTAACACAGCTCCTCAAGGTCATAGGTCAATGAAGGTTAAGGTGAAATAGATGATGATAGTTTGGGAATATTTAATTTTACATGTTAGTAGTTTACATGATTAAAATTATAAAGTTTGAAGATTTGGGGGGATAAAATCTGAAAAACCACCATACATATACACATCCCCATAATATATGAAACACATGAATTTGCAACTCGTGCTCAAAAACTTATAATTTTATAAATGTATTTGCATGTATGCAACTAGTGCATGCTTGTAAACCATAAAACCATAATTTGACATCTGCTACTCTTGTATATTGAGACTGACTAGCGCCTTTCTCTCCCTATCTTCCTGGTGGATGTGGGGTGGGACTGGAGAGTTATTTTGACTTGTAAATCACCTTGTGTGTCCTTCAAGTGCAATTCTCAATATGAGAGACCCTATCGTTTGAAAGTTTAATGACCCATGACCTTCTTTGTTATTGGTGTTCTCAGTAGGTGTATTTCACACCCGTAATCCGTTGAATCTAGATTCAGATTTGGATTCTTTGGATTGGCTAGATTTGTGAAATACAATTTTCTGATCTGAATCCAAATTTAAAACATAACATAAACAAACATAAATATCATATATTATTACAAATTAAGATGCAATAATATAATATTATAATATCACAGTATAATAAAAATTTGCCAAATGTTAAAAATTCCTGTCACATGTTGCCGCCATTATTTTTTTAAGAATTATGGGTAATCCAAGCAATCTGAATCCGCTGATCTACCTCGAGAAGTAGATTAAGAGATTATGAATCTGAATTCAGATTCAATCCACAAAACAAGCGAATCTGTTGATCTGACGAATCTAGATTCAACGGATTACGGTTGTGAAATACACCTAGTGAAAACCAGAATATCAATAATAAAAGTATTCAGTTTCTCAAGGTCATAGGTCGATGAAGGTTAAAGTGAAATAGATAATGATAGTTTGGGAATGTTTTTTTTTTCATGTTAGTAGTTTACATGATTAAAATTATAAAGCTTGAAGATTTTTGGGGGATAAAATCTGAAAAAAAAAACCACCAAGTGCCAAACTACAAAGGAGAAGGAATGACTTTTGCAAAGGCAAGAAGGATGATAGAAGGAGCTACAGATGCGTTCTGTATATACTACCAAATTGATGAATTGGCAGTGGCAGTGATGCAAAATTCCTGTGGTTACAGGAGTGGGAGTGGCGGGGGACATTGGATAACATTTTATAACATTTCCATAAGCTTTTACATATCAAGGCCACAGAAAACTAGACAAACAGGCAAAAACAGCAAAAACATAACCTTAAATGAACTATGTATCAAAAGCGTCACCAATATGGGCACAATTGTTTCAAGTAATGAGGAGGTTGAGGCAAAATTTCTATAAAGTTATAGGATAACATCTATTTCACTTTAAAAGTGTCTCTGTTGGATTTACAGTAAGAAAATAAATAACCGTAGACCTAAGACACACAGATTTATGTTGAACTTTGTATAACTCAGCCAGTTTCATAGAACAGAAATATGTGTTTCAGAAGATAATTTACTACATGTATTTAAAATGGACAAAAATCATGGTTGTGGTTTGAACAAAGCAAACCTTAAACTAATGCGACTGCAACTCACTCCAACACACAAACTGCTACCAAACACTTAAGTGGGAACTTCACCTGTCCTTTTTTCTTCACCCGTACCCGTGTCCGTTATTGTCTGTATCCGTGTTACCCTAGATCTTTTGGTATAAAACAGTGTAGTGGCTGCCGTGTCCGTGAAGAACGAATTTTTTCCTTCCTAATCACGGGCACGGGTGACAACACTGTTTTATACCAAATAATCTAGGGTATCACGGGTATGGGCAGTAACGGACACGGATACGGGTAAGGAAAAAAGGACAGGTGGAGTTCCTACTTTAATCTGGTTTACACTCAATACTGCACTTTGAAAGTTATTCCAGACATAAAATTACATAGAACTATTAATTCCCTCAAGGACCAGGGGCCTGTAAATCGAAGCATTCGTTAAATGGCAAACTAACCAATACTTAACGACAATATAATGACATATTAACGAAAGAATTCAGTGGGTAAATAGAAAGCACTCTTTATGTTTTCGTTACATTATGCTTTCGTTTGGTAACGAAAGAGTAAATGTGTGGCTGTGTTGGGTTACTTGCATGGTTGTGTGTAACAATGATCAATACCATAGTGCCTTATTAGGCAGATAGAGAGGGGGAGAGGGGTTTTACATGTTTTATCCCATAACATATTGATATAGATCTAAAATATTTTTTACATACTGGTATAATGAGAGATTAGGAGCACCTCAATAAAAGTATATAGTTTAACATTTCACATACTCTACACTGAGCAGACTGAGATATATTTCCAATAAGCTAACATAGCAACATAGATTAGGTTAATGTGGCCATACCGTAGCTTGATCCCATTAGTTTTGTTAGGCTTTGCAACTAGTAGAGACGATGACATTAAGGTTAAAACTTAAAGTGAAGTTAATTTTAGAGGACTTTTACTTTTGCAAAAATAATTTTTGATTTTCTGGTGGGCTAAGGTGTAAAATGCTGTGGAAAAAGATCAATAAGTACCCCCATTACTGTGTTGCTTACAGCAGGGCAGATTAAACGTGACAAGTATTTATATATATGTATGAAAGTAAATGAAATGGTAAAAGGTGTAAACATAAAATATGAGTAAAAATGTAATCACTAAAAAAGCCTAAGCATCTCAAACCTGTGAGATACTATCTGGGAAAAATTGATCAAATATTTTAAGAAAATGTGATATTTATCTTACATTGTTTAGGCATCTCATGAATAGATATTAGTGGAGATCCTCTTCAATTTATAAATGTTTATGGAAATGCATCACTCACTCAACAAACTTCAATGTAAATTACCATTTTTATTCACATTACCTTTAAGTACAATATTCAGTAATTTTGTCTTACACCGCCATGTTAACTTTATATTTATTTGGAATTAAAGAACAGACATTTTAAATCAATTAACAGTTAACAAGAGGGTCTGAGTTCTCGTTAAATTTGAGGGTTTTTTACGAAAAAGTAACCAAGAGTTAACTAACTAAGGTTTTGATTTACACAAGAGTTTGCTAACTTAGGGTTAACCAATTAGTTAGCAGAACGAAGGCTTCGATTTACAGGACTAACTGTCCGTGTCCGTGAAGAACGAATTTTTTCCTTCCTAATCACGGACACGGGCGAGTTCACTGTTTTATACCAAATGATCCAGGGTATCACAGGTACGGACAATAACGGACATGGATACAGGTGAAGAAAAAAGGACAGGTGAAGTTCCTACTTTAGGCTGGAACTGCGTGGCCTATGTTGTGACTTCCTTCCTCTGCCCTTGGTTGACCCGTGACAATGCCATCAATATGTGACATCTGTTTTTTGTGGAGTCTTTATATTTACCATGCATAACGTTACATATATACATTTTAACCTTGATTATCCGACCTTCTATTATCCGATTCTCTAGCTTGTCTCCCTACTCAGTACACATAATGCACCGTCTAGCGTGAGCGATAATACACGATTTTACACATTCTCTGAAGCTATTCATTCTAATGCTTCATAGCATGTACTGTACACAAAATAACCTAATTTCTTTGATCTTTATCGCCATTGATTCAATATGGAGGGATTCAATTACATGACCTCACCACACAACTTCTTTGATAATGCGCCAATCACTGAAAATGCCTTCAATTGGGTTTTGCATTAATAATCTCCTGGAGTAGTAGATCAATTTACAGACTGACAACATGTATAGAATTTATTTATTTGGAGTTTTACATCGTTTTCAACACTGTACAGGTCATATCACGACAGGTAGTTGGAAGGGCAGAGGAAACCAGTACATACAGTTCGTCAGGGCTCTGTACTGTAAACTGCTGACCAACGGCAAGCAACTACCAGCTTTCCCACTTGAGGCCGTGTCCCAGGAACCAAACCTCGGCCTCAGAGGTGGGAGGTGAGAGTGTTACCACTCTGCCACCATGACCCCTAACATTTATAGAAAGACAAACCTCTACAATGTATTATTACGTATTATCAAATAAAGGGAAACCATTTTACCAGATTTGCCTTGCTGTATCGATAATTAGTTTTGCTGCTGGATCAGTGTGAGCCTTGTATATTGGACTAGAGATTGCATTGCATAATCACCAGGCAAATTTTACTTCAATTGAGAGACTGATTCATGACCTTGAATGGATTTGAACTGGATCTGATAGCTCCGCAGTACTGTGCAGTCTTTTATTTTCACTCTCACAAGCAAGTTAGCAATGTACATTTTCAAATGGGTGCTGCTTTTAAACTCTGTAACATTTTAACACACTCTGCATTTTTTTGCTCTTTGGGTCAGTTCATTTAATGTGGGTAGCTTTCTTTAAAATTATTTCAAATTCTTACAAAATTTGCATTTTATTCTTTTTCTCAACTATTACTTTAAGTGCAAATAGCCCATGTATAAGTTCTGCAGTGACACAATAAAGCATTAGTTTCTCAGATTAGTCTATCACTGTCTTTGGGGTAAGGGAACTGAATTTTTCAATCCAGCAAATACCTTAAAAGTTGAATTTAAATGAACAACAGATAATGCCTAATTATAGGACCCTCAGGCAAAATTACTGAACTTGTTACATCTGACATAACAGTGGGTAAACATGCAACCAAAAGGAGGCTTTTTTTACTCAAAACTTTGGGATTTGGATTAATGGCAATCACACACTTGCGCACTCAAATTGAGTAGGTCTACAAATCTTCCTACATACAAATCTTGATCTATAAGATACACCCCTGCATCACACAAAATGCTGCCCAAATCCCAGTACAGGCACTAGATTTGACTACAACAATGCCCCATATTTTGGTTCACAGACTACAACTGGTTCGAAATGCAGCTACAAATCTTGTTTCTGAAATCAGGAAATGTTACTATAACACATATACTCCAATTATTATATTGGCTTCCTGTCCAACAGCATATCGCATACAAAATCATCTTCTGCTCCAGAGAAATTCATGGACTTGTTCAAACATGTGTAAAAAAAGGTTGATAGCCAGACACACATATGTTATTGTTTTAACTTTAAAGTGCTTAGCATTTAGCTACTATATAAACTGATGCTGACATTGATGTAATCCTGACTTTCCATCTAATAGTCTGAACTCAGGAGGGAACTGTTGGGGCAGGCCTGGCAGGCAGTCAGAAATTTCCATTCATAAAAACACATCACATATTTAATTAGGCTTGAATGAACACTGTCATATATTGTTTCCTTCAGTTTGAATCTGGAAATCAAAGAAGTAACAACAATATTTACAATTCCTTTCCAACATTAATCTACTGGCTTACAAGTAACTTCAAGTTTCTATCTGTGACAACTGGATGTTGTGTATCGCCACCCCAGCTTCTTCTGTCGGAGGTTTATCTTGACCTTGTTCTATTCTATTTTAATACCATGCCTGTTGGACAGGCAGCTCCTACTTTTAAATAATAAAAAAATGAAAAGTTTAATTTGGTGTTAAAATATAGTTGTATTCTTTACGATGCCAGTTAAGTCTTTATATTATTTTTTCAGTTACATTTTGTGTCAAACTCTGTATAGATGTATTCTTTACCATGCCAGGTTAAGTCTAATTATAGCATCTTTTCAGTTGTATTTTGTGTCAAACTCTGGCGACTGTCCTAGCTCCCTATTATGATTCACATTTTGTCAGGACCATTGCTAGATGTGGTTAGCTAAGTTTCACAAGAGATGCAACATTCAAGCACTCTTTTCCAGCCATCAGTAGCCAACCCAAATACAAAAAAAATACAACTAAATTTTGTTATTTGGTGTTTTACGTCATGCCCAGTACCTATCAGTACCAGTTATATTGTAAGGGGTAGTTGGAAGGGCAGAGGAAACCAGTACATACAGTCGGTTAAGGTTCTCTACTGTAAACTGCTGACCAAGCAAATACCAGCTTTCCTGTGTGAGTTCAACTTGGGATCCAAACTCTGATCTCAGAGGTGGGACAACAGTGTGTTATCACTGCACCACCATGGCCATTTAAATTAAAGTGAAAAGCTATGTCATAAAAAGATGCATAAAAAGATTAAACTTTTGACCTACTCGATCATAGTGTCATGCAAATACGTTTAACACCATTAATATAAGTAGTAACTACTTTATGCACAAAAAGGGGTCAGTTGCGACCACTTGGGAAACAAACACTTGCTCTTGTTTAGCTTCTAAGCCTCACAAATGAAAAGATTTTCTTGACCAAACTTCTTTGAAAGGTCAAGAGGCAAACTCGTGAAAGTGGAACAGCCGTCTTAGCTTTGGTGAGTATTTAAAGGTTCGCCAAAAGTACATGTGTACTCTACCTGACAAGTGTTTTGTGCATAAAAGGGCCCTTATATATTTTATTGAAAAACTTGTTGACATAATTAAAAGCTTGTCTGCTACCCATACACGGCACATGTGGGAGTATGGAACTTGTCATTGCACTGAACTGAGAACTTCTGATGACTTGTTGTGTGGATGCCTTTCTAATTAAGGATATTATAGTGTTTACTGTTTTTGTACTAAAGTGGATTACATGAATAGGTGGAATTTTGAAAACAAAGCTTAGTTTCTGGGTTTGTTGAACAGAGTTGCACCATTAATCCGGGGCGTAGGAAACAATTTTTGGTTGGGGGGGGGGGGGGGGGGGGGGGCGAGGATCTAGATTACAACGACTCGGCTCGAGACACAACAATTCTGGTTAATTTTACCGAATGTATTGCTATGTAGGTAATACACAAATTCAAATGGTTCTAATATAAATATTTTTAAGTTCCTTTACCAAAGGAAATCTTTGTGACGACAGTGTGACTGACATCAATCCTAAGTTTCCTCG
Organism: Sabellastarte sp. h YS-2021; assembly: GCA_964017235.1. Lineage (NCBI taxonomy): Eukaryota > Metazoa > Annelida > Polychaeta > Sabellida > Sabellidae > Sabellastarte > Sabellastarte sp. h YS-2021. The sequence goes on from OZ024933.1 coordinate 17,829,088, forward strand.
ACCTTGTCTGGGTATAGAAATACATATAGGTACCTCTGAATTTGAAAGGTATTTCTAATATCTTGACTACATGTTTCCAAAACTTGTGACCTTTACTTCAAGTGCTACAAGATCTATTTTTAGCAAGGTTAATCCCCAAATTGAGGGATTGGGGATGTAAAATCATTGGACTGGCTAGGTCCAATAAATACTCACCTCTGAGGCCGGGGATCGATTCCCGGCATGGCCTCAAGTGGGAAAGCTGGTAGTTGCTTGCCGTTGGTCGGCAGTTTACAGTACACAACCCTAGCGAACTATATGCACTGGTTTCCTCTGCCCTTCCAACTACCCGTCGTGATATGACCTGTACAGTGTTGAAAGCGACGTAAAACCCCAAATAAACAAACAAACAAACCAACCAATAAACTCAGAAAAGAAAGAAGAGTTTTCTGGAAAAAATCTTATCAGCTGACAAATCGCTGTACTAAACCATTCCTCTGTGTGAATTTCAAACTACATGTCTAAGTTTTAACTATTTAGCAACATGGTAAATTAAATGTAGAAGATTACTATATGTATGATTTTGGTCTGCATAAGTGAAACGTTTCACAGAATGTTACAAATTCCATGACAGTTTAACTGAAAATGTTCATTTTAGAAATCATAAAAATAAATATTTTATAGTTCAAATGGTAGCTTACACAATGGTGCATGTGAACAGTGAACAAGGTAAAGTGTAATTTGACCACATATTATTGAGTTACCTGTAAAAATTTACATAAGCATCAAAATTGGAGGTTAGTTCTATTGTAAAATATTGGGGGGCCGAAAAGATATCTTCGCCCCCCCCCGCTGCCCCCCCCAGTTCCTACGCCTATGCCATTATAGTTATTGACTACACTGTACAGTTTTGGGAAAAAAATAACCTTACTAGTAAGATTTAAGTTCTTTGTCATGATCATGGAAAACACCTGTGGAATAAGACTGTTTACCCCAATAAACATTAACATGATAACACCAACATCTTTCTAGTCGAAGTGTTCCAGTGAAGATCAATGAGTTCAAAAACCCATGCATGGGACTACTGTATATGGATACAAAAGCCACTAAATATTAAAGTACGCAGAACAATAGTTATCTTTCTTTGGTGAGGGTTTCCACCCTGTTCTGGTGAATCTTTACTGCAGTAAACAGAGTTTCTGTCCCATGGCCAATTGCTGTTGATATACTTATGGTATGCCATGGTATAGTGCTATCATCATTACATCAGCTTCATTTATACAGTATTCCAACGAGACCACCATTTAAGTGATTATCTGACTCACTCTGTATGTATCAGCCCTAGTCCTAAAATAGGCCGTTATATCTAATAGAGGTGAACCGCTGACATAACGTCCTATCAGCTTCCATTTAAAAATCTCAGGCGTTTCAAACTTCGACTTTAAACTCTTTAAATAGAAAGATATTCTTGGATGCTCACTGGTTTTACGTTGACGCCTAGTGTAAGCTGCTGGAGAAGAATATGCTACCTTAATTCTACCTTCAGTAAAATGGAAGACTTTTGTTTTTCAACCAGATATGAACACTTTGCGAGGATTTCAAAGCTATGTTCAAACTTAATTTTCAAAGGTAAGTAAGTCCTTACTGTAATTTAAATGTAATTTTGATTGATATTACTTTGGTATTTACCAACTCGTATAGCTCATTGTATTGATCATATCATGACTATCAGTTTGGGGGGAATAGAGGAAAGTGTTGCAGACTAGTTAGTAGTGAATAATACTCTTTGTCTACACTAACAGAGAGAGGACTTATGACATCCAACGCCTAATTTGCAACTGGCATTTCTTCCAATCTTCTCATTCTTCTGGCAACATGTGTCAGATTTCATTGCAATTTTACTAGTCCTCCAACTGCTTCGAGCTTTACAAGTCAACTCAAGGCTTACCCTTTTTAGACTAGTTTTTAAACTATTAAACCCTCCCCCATACAGTAGTCATCCTCCCCTGGCAGGCACTTACTGGGTTACACCTTTTGCCCATGTTCCACCATAGGACTAAGCCCTGATCCTGTCCCCGACCCTTAATCATGGACAGTCTGTGAAAAAAAGGTAAAATGGGCGGGACTACTGAAGTCTGGGATTAAGTTCAGATCGGCCTGAGGAGGCCCCAGGCTGCCCCACAGAGTCCCAGACTGGTCTGGGACTAACCCCTGACTAAGTCCCGGCGTCCTCAGGCGTCCCAGACCAAGATAACCGATTTTTCTTTTGCTATGGGACTAAGGGTTGCAGGAAGCCTGGGACTAAGGGATAGAGGGTCTGGGACTAAGGGTCGGGGACTAAGGGTCGCAGGAGGCCTAGGACAACATAGCACTGTGTAATTTGGTCTGAGGAAGCCTGGGACTGGACACGGCCTCAACTGACCACAACCGACCCTTACAGGACACCTGGGACAAAGCAAATATTTCAAAGTGACGCCAAAAACCTTTAATCGGGAGTCTTAGTCGTGTGGTGGAACATCCACATTAGCTAGGTTTGAGGACTGTTTTGGGGTTCCAGAATATCATAGGATATTCATCAATTTTGCGATATATAAATGTTTCTGTTATTTATTATTGTTATTATTACTTAACCATACTATTAATTTGAGTGTGAGCACATACTGAGTGGGTAACAAATTCACTTGAGAATATTAAATTTATTATTATATTAACCCAGATAGCATGCTGACGTTGGGCCAACGTCGGGCCAACGTCGGCACATCCGTCGGCCCGACGATGGCTGCTGACGTTGGCCCAACGGCTTTTTGACCGGCGGCCCAACGTTGGCCCAACGTCGGCAAGCCACCAAAAAAAAATTACTCATTGTATGGCATCAACCAATCAGATTGTCCACAAACAACTTTTTCAGTGTGAATTTATAATGAGAATGTTATTTTTATTTCTAAAATTATGAAATAGTTGGTTAAAATTTGTGGGCTCACTGAAATATGATTTTTAGATATACCATTATAAATAATTTTTTACTAAGTTTCACAAAATATCCCCTATTACTGCTCACCGCCATCTTGAATAAAAATCCACCGTTGGCCCAACGTCGGCCCAACGTCGGCAAACTGTAGAGATATACTACCAGAGTTGGGGTTGGCAGGCAGCCGTTGGGCCAACGTCGGCCCAATGTCGGCAAAATCTGCCGACCTTGCGACCAACAGCCAACGTCGGTCCGACGGCGGCATGCTATCTGGGAACTGATTAAATTAACTATTCTATTCATCATTTGAGTGTGAGCACATACTAAGTAGGTAGGAATTCTCTTGAGAATATTACTTTTGAATTTATATTATGTAGGACTGAGTTTAAGATTTTGAAGCGCGAGCTCTAGTGAGGCTTGCGCTTCTTGAGATAATTTCTTTTTTTTTCATTTTTTTTGGTTTTTGTTTCTGGACTTTCATGAATTGTGGCGCAGTGTGATGAGTATCTTTCTGTTCACTGAAGTTAAGTGGCTATGGGCTTCGTTAGTACTGGAATGGGTGACTGCTTTGGTTCATGACTCGTGTCTGTGATGGTTTAGTGGCTCGCACTAGTAGACCATAACCCCTTTCAGCCTTGTTTATGATTACCACCCCTTGTTGACATTACTCTAAAAGAAATCAGCTGATCTTTCGTGACTTTTTCATGTGGGTAGGGCCTCTCCAAAGAAGGAAAATGTTACATTTTGGGAAACATCAGGACCATATGCTTGATATAAAAAGAAAGGTCCTCAGTGGCCCAGTGGTTAGCAAGCTAGGCATCAATTTAGGGACTGTCCCATTACAGGACCTGCCCCAATATGACCCTGGCTGTTGAACGGGATGTAAAACCCCAAATTTGTTCCAACTTTATTGAAGAACCCTGAATTTTGGAAATGCCCATGGGGTCGGATTCACGAAAGGTCTCAAGTCTCAAATCTGAGATTGTGGTCTCAAATCGAAGATTTTTTTTTCAGATTTGAGACCTTTTGCTCAGCTGGGATTCACAAAAGATCTCAGGCTAAGATTTGTCTCAGATATGGTCTATATGTAATAAAAAGTCACAAAACAAAATGAAAATAGTGAATTATGATATATTGTTTAACTTGTAACAAAAAAAATTAATATATATTAAAGAGTTTGTACAAAAACAACAGTAAAACATTTACATTGCAAATTTACATGAGTGGCTTGTTTTGCTGTTATAATCAGTTCTTTTGATTGACAGTACAAATTAAAGTAAAAAGACAACGTTTTGCTTGATTGAAATTATTCTAAAATGTGAGTATATATGGTAGAGTGGTAAAATATAAGTGTGTATACTTTCCAATAATCTCAACAAAATGCTACATCAGTTTTGATTGGTCCAGACACAAAACTTGGCTGAGATTTTGGTCTCAGCTGAGATTCCTTTCGTGAATCTCAACTTAAGCAGAATCTCAGCTGAGACTAAAATCTCAGATTTGAGCAAAATCTCAGCTGAGATTTGGTTAAGACTTGAGACCTTCCGTGAATCCGGCCCCTGGTGGAGGTCTGTGCTCTACCAGTTCTCTCTTGCTATGGAAGCTGGGGGGCTAGGTGGTGTAGCGGTTTGAGTGCTCGCCTTCAACTTCTGAGGTTGCCGGTTCGAATCTTGGCCTGGGCGCTTCATGTGGGAAAGTTGGTAGTTGCTTGCTGATGCCCCGTGGTTTACAGTGAAGAATCTTGCCCAAATAGTATGCACTGGTTCCTCCACCCATAAGCTACCTGTTACAATATGACCCTGACTGTTGAACGCAAAGTAAAACATAAATCTACCATGGAACCTCTGAAATGCAAAAAAATTGTGACCTATGAAACTGTTTGTTCCAGTTCCTAAATCACCTTTACAAGTTAATAATGTTAAATATTGAATTTAATACCTTGTGTGGACTAGGCAGAGACTAAGTCTTACATATAGGTTACTAACTCGTATGTATGTGGCTTGTTACAGTTAAAAAGAGGAAGTCGAATATATATGATACAGGAAGATTTTATTTATTTATTTGGGGTTTTACATCGCTTCCAACACTGTACGGGTCATATCACGACGGGTAGTTGGAAGGACAGAGGAAACCAGTACAAACAGTTCATCAGGGTTCTGTACTGTGAACTGCCGACCAACAGCAAGCAACTACCAGCTTTCCCACTTGAGGCCATGCCGGGAACCGAACCCTTGCCTCAGAAGTGGGAGGCGAGAGTGTTACCACTCTGCCACCGTGGCCCCTGATACAGGAAGATAGATCCTCGAGTTAGTAAATTGTGGAATTTATGACTTTAGTCTTATAGTTGAAAAGTTTTGGAGAATGACTGAGCCAAATTTCATTTAATGTTAAGGTTTTTTTAAACTGCTAATTGAGTATGTCAATAGATAAAGTCAGTTATAAGGTTTTATTTCTTTGGGTTCAGTTTAAACCCATACTCAATTAGACATTATTCCTTTGCTAGTTAAATTCAGTTATTAGTTTCTACATTTTAAGTTGAATTAAGATTGATTCATTTGATTTGTTTTTATTTCCTTTAGTTTTTTTAAAAAACTGGACATACATCTGGATCAGTTCTTTAGTTATACACTAGATTGTAGCTTTCTGAAGATCAATATGTCTTATATGACTACATTATGATGGTATTTTCCTCATTCCATGATTGAGTTGAATATATCCCTCCGAGTATACAGTTAACCTAGTTATACACTAGATTGTAGCTTTCTGAAGATCAATATGTCTTATATGACTACATTATGATGGTATTTTCCTCATTCCATGATTGAGTTGAATATATCCCTCCGAGTATACAGTTAACCTATACAGAGGAATAAAGCCATAGAAATTCATCATCAAAAGTTCAGGCACTTACAGAATAAAAATAAATTTTTGATCACAGCCAGAAGATCTTGAAAATATTTTTTTGAACTAGATATAAAAAATCATACAGTCAGCTAAGTAAATCCATCAATCAGCTATTAGAGTCATATTTACTTTTTAATCACATATATTAAGTAAAAATCATTTCAGCAGTTATCACCAAGTTAGAAAGAAAATCTACTTGAAGTTGTGGCTTTGACAAAAAATGGAATAAGGTTTTAATCTTAATTGTGCAGGTATCTAACAGTGGCGGCATGATACCTTTGTGTTCAGTGTGTAATGCATAAAGGGTATATCTAGAACTACTAGACTAATCAGTGTTAGCATCTGCAGGTAGCCTATAAAGAGCTTTCGCCTTATGTTGGGCTGATTTCTATATATTTCTGTTGCTACATTAGGAAAATAGGAAGGTTTACCAAATGGCACATACAAAAACATTTATATCCTGTATGAAGATGAGGCTATTATATAAATGGGTTATTTCACTTGTACCACCCACTTTTGAACCCTCACAGTCTTTAAACGTTTCTGTGGCTAATGTTGTCTCTGAAATTGTGAGGTACAGGTAATTCATACTTGGTGGGGACATTGGTTGGGGCTACAGGTGTGTAAAGTTCAAAGTTGGGGTTTTACAACCCGTTCAACAGCACAGGGTCATATTTGGACAGGTCCACAGCATTGCCACCTGTGAGAGTAGAACTGCCTGTGATTAGATGCCACACTTGCCAACCGCTAGACCACTGAGGACCTGCTACATGTGTGCAACATCATGGTTTGACCCTGACTTGACCTTTGACCTAGGCCCAGTTACCTGTAAAATATTATATTGGCTATGTCTCGAAAAATATACATAGTTGACAATTGGCAGGGATATTGGTTGATGTGTGTATGTGTACCATGTAATAACTGTGACCTTGATTTGACCTGGGCTATATACCAGAAGCAGTAAGGTGTGAGAAGTTGGCTCTTGGTATATAAGGATATAAATGTGCATCGGTCATTGTTAGATTGTATGACCTTGATGTGACCTTCGACCTTACTGTTATGGCAATGAGTTTTGAAATCTTGCTTTGTTCTGAGACTATGTCTTTATATACATATCCCATTCTTAAGTGTTATTTTTGCTGCACATTTACATAACTTACACTGTCTGGTATATACAATGCATTATCTTTGCACTTTTAGATCTCTTCTATATCTCATGGTGTCCAACATTATTTCTCCAGGCTGTGTAGTACGGGAATCTTTGATGCTTTTATTGTTCAATGCTTCACCCAGCTAATAAAATACATATTTAATGTTTAAGGGTAGTTTGACTGAACACTCTTTTGAATCTTTTACAAATGAGGTACAAATTTCCTTTACTTTAACATTTTATCAAGAGGATTTTATTGATACAATGTATTGGTTACAGCCCAAATAGCTAACAAATCCAGTCACAATTCCGAGTGACACCAATTTCATGAAGTAAATAACAAATGCAAACGTGAATTAATTAGTATAACTGATACAAACCTTTAAGGACAGCAATTTTATACATAAATTTATTAAACAATAATAACCCATTTTCTGTAAAAGGGAGGGGTAAATATATTGCAACTGTATTTATTGTCTGTTTGTCCAAATGCAAAATACAAAAAATATACCTCGGGTGGGGGTCATATTTACACAAGTTAAGTTGATGTATACCCATGGCTTGGTCCTCTTCATGGTTATTCCAGATTGTGAATCCTGAATTAGTTTTGAAATTTTTCAGAAATATCTGCAGATATTTGTACACAAGGGGTCTAGCCATGGCAGATCCTCCCTAGAGTCTATCCCTATCCTAATCGATCAATGATCCAGATAAAAAAATCAAGTTTGTTTTCTTACACTTCCCCGGGGTCAAAGGTTTGTCCATTTCCAGGCACAGCTTAGAAGAAAACAAATATGGCTTTTCTAGGAAGATGCAGTAGCTTGGGCAATAGAAATAATTTAACTGAAAAAAGGCAAACAAATAAAAGTATGCTCATGAAACACCCAGCCTCAGGTGCCGCTACTAACTCCCTGTTGAATACAGTTGCATGTTCAGAGGTGCAACATTGGTCTACATATTTCTTCGTAGCAGTTCCTTTAACTATTTTGGACCAGCTTAGTAACTTAGCAGTTTCTCCTATTGCATCAGGTGTAGTCACTCTTCCCTTCCACTCTTCTCTCTACAAGTCAGTCAATCACTTTGGAAATAGTTTTGCCTTCAATTCACCTTTTGGCATGACCTTCCTGACAATGTACACAATGCAACATTTATTGCACCCTTCAGGAAAAAGCTACAAAACTTATCCGGTGGCAAAAGCCTAACCACCATACCCACCCTGCCAGCCCTGTGTCTTCTTGTGTATGACCTGGATACGGCAATAGCCCTGTGACTATTCAATATGTTTTTGTATAATTGTGAAATAGAGTATATTAATGATGGAAATTAAGCTCTATGAAAGTTCATATTAAATTAGAATTAGATTTGATTCAAATTGACTTTTTAAAGTGACAATTTTTTTTTCATGAAACAAGGGCCCCAAATTTGGCATTTGACCAATTAACATACAGCTTACAAAGCCCATTTTAAAGCAGTGATCCTTTTTGGCTGCAGTTTGAATTCAATGTTCACTTATTTTTTTTACCTTTTTTTATCTGAGCCAAAATTTCCAAGGTAATCAGTGCAGCAAAATATTTGCAAAAAAGGGAAACTGGTCTCAGGACAAACTTTGGTGCTATCTAAAACACGATAAGTGAAGCACATGGAGTACGAAAATTATTGCACACCAAAAAAATAAGAATAACAATAATTATCATTTTTGTGTAATTTTTTACATACTATTTTTATTAGAAAATTGCCAGATGTTTTTATCAGCAAGATTTGTATTAGTTACACATGCAGTGATTTTCTTTTATCGTTTCTTTAGAAATTGTTTGACTGATTTGTTCACCTTTAGTAACACAAATAGTAAAGCGGATGTTTCACTCTCAAGAATAGTTTAGAAACATTCAAATTCTATGTATCATGTGTAAATCTCCCCCACTCCTCCGTCATTTTGAAAAATAATAGAGAGTTTAAAATACCCGTTCCCGTTGTGACTGGTACTGCAAAGTGTCATAATGACGTAATCAGCTCACAAGTAAAACCTCTAGCTTGAAGTTTTACAACGTGGAGGAGGTGTTTTGAAGTTCACCAAAACTGATAAAGTAAAACTGGTTTTATAGCTTTTATAACAGACTATATACATGAATATTGCAGAAAAGTGGGAGTTTAATATGCGTTTAAACCTTATTCGTATAAAAAAATTAAATCAGGACAACCTTTCCTGGTGAAAAGTGCTGTTTAAAAAATCTTGTAAAACCTTGGTATTTCTGTATAAAACTATGGCCTATGAAGGTGCGAACTATTTAATATTGGTATGGGCATGAAAGAGTTTTCATGTGTTTTGCATGTTTGATGAAACTGTATGTTAGCGTTGGCATTTTTGCTGTGGGTTTTCTTATCATATGTGTTTTACATTTTAAGGAGATGAATGTGAAAGCGCAGTGTTTTGGTCATTTGTGAATTAACAATGAAATTATAAATATAAAAAGTAAATAGTTAGTCCCTTCACTCTCATCAACACCAAACGTGTATTTTAACTGAAAAGCCACTCAACTGGAACGTGTACCTGTACTTGTAGTTTTGGCGCACAGGTCATCACGTGTACGGGTATTTTGAACTCTAATAATTTCCTCTGGCAAAACTGCAACTAATTTCCCTCTCAATACCCTCCCACACACTAAAGGTCACTTACTATTCGATTCCTGATTAATCTGTGATGGCACAGAAAGTCATAGCAACAGGTGTTTAAGTTGATCTATAGGCACTGTGCCAATGCATGATTTAATATAGGTACACGTTATAAGGTCAATGATTTTTCTTTTTTCTGTAGAACTGGCTAGGCTATCAGTGATATTTGTTACACTAGAGTTATCTATTGTTCTAGAGTGGCAGGGCAGCTAAAATGTTATAACTGTCCTCAAGCCCTGGTTAATCTAATCTAATGTGGACTTTCATAGCACTTAATCTCCATCACTGATGGACTCTAAGGTGCAACTGAACATAAAGAAAGGCAGTTAACATTAATCCGAGGGCATGGCCAGGTCATACCACGGAAACACAGGGGTGACGGGGGAGGCTATGGTGAATAGGCTTTTGCAAACAGGTAGGTTTTAAGCTTCTTTCTGAAGGAGGCAACTGATGCTGCACTGCGCACGTCATGAGTGAGTTCATTCCGGATCTTCGGAGCATCAAAGGCAAAGCTGTGATCAAAATGTTTGACAGACTTGAAGACTGATGAGCCGAAAGGAGGAACAGTAAGGTACTGATGATCTGGGCGACTATTCCTCAGTGAGCTTTGGATTCCAACCGCAAAACCACTAAATATGAATTGATCAATGATATGCAGCCTGACAAGAAGTTTGCCAGAAGCAACCAAGTATTCACCAAGAAATGCCAGTAAACACCTTGTCAATCAGCCATACAGCCAAGCAAACCTCTTAAGGGGAGTTCGCAAGTCCTCTGGGACGAGGGACTGACACCCGGGATGTCCTTATACAACGTACGAAAAGTAGCTCTTTTCATAACAGTTTAAACCCAGAGCTGCTTCTAGGATAGAGTTGTCCCGTTTATATTGGGCGCAAGGTTTCTAGACTATTTATCAGTTATATATGTTACTAGAGTTATTTAATGTACATTCTAGATCCTGACTTTAATATTGATCCACATAAAACAGTAACCCAGTTTAAAAGTGATGTAAATTTTAAGAATCCTATATCAAAACAATACACAATGGGAAAATAACATGAAATAACATAAAGAGAAACAACCATATGATAACAATATAATGTGATCCAATATGAGACAAAGTTCATAAATGATAACTCAGTAACTAGCATCCATGTGTATAGTCCCATTAATTTCTACAAGCTGCTGGAAATACAGCCCCAAACATAAGTATAAGTGTTGATGTGAGTGAGTGGGATTTAAAGTTTTGTCCTTCAACGAGCAGTTTAAATGTTGAATTCCAATTGACTGCAACCCATATGGAAGGAAGCAAGGTGAGATAGAACTGACGTCTTTGCAGATTAATATAGACCTTTATTAGGTTAGATCAAACAATATTTAACTTGGCAGCAGCCCCCGCCCCCTCCATTGCCATGGTGGGCATATGATTCAAAAGTTAAGCAAACAGATGAGTGAAAATCAGCTTAATCAGCAGGGGGTATCACCTGTGGTAGGCCACATTTGGGGAAACATCCCTGTCCTTACATCACCGTCCGGAATCCATGTGCAGCCTTGCGAGTCAGTGGCGAACCATCCTTTACCTTGCGAGTCCTAAACTCTTTCAGGTGTGGTCCACGGTGTACAAAAAGTTATGATTCAGTCGTCTTTTGGTTAAATACAACAACATAAAGTGACTTCAGGTATTGGACGTTTCATGGGAGGTGATTTAAGGTTAATGGAGGTGGCTTCACGGTGACCAACACATTTAGGACTGTCATCTGACTGTTACTGATGGTTAAAACAATGTGTCCAATCAGTGGCCATCCGCATGTAGTGTGAACAACTCAGATGAAATGGGGCAACCTGGGGGCGGTTCTGCCCCCGAGAAAAACTTCTAACCACGGGACGACCACCTGTTGTGTGAATGGGGCCGAGCTAGGCTTGACTTTATCTCTGTAATCCAAAGGCTGTGGGATTTACTAGCAGCAGAACCAATCAATGATCTCTCTTTACAGTACACCTTGTAGTTTAGTCAGAAAAGATGACCATGCACTTGCACATTCTAACACAGTAATATATGTTGTATTTATTTGTATATGTCACATGACTTGTGAGCTCCTGCATATAAGTATGCATGTGTGTAAGACATGAGATTTCCAGAAAGTTTGTCCAAGATGAAGTTATGAATGACCATTGGTCAACTTGTCCCTGGCAAAGGTGAGACAAAATTTGAACCCAAAGGTGAGAGTACAAAGGTCATATGTTTGACTGTCATGTATGGCTGAAAGGTCATATCTGAACTCAGCCCAACCACCACGATTCAAATCCAGAGGTGGGTATACATGCATATAAAGACTGTAAAACACAGTTTGAGAAATTTTATTTACATGTTAGACATAACCTGGTAAAATCCCCGAAAGAGGAGTTTTCAAAACATCGGAGAAGGATTTTTTAAAAATCACCAAGCCCAATCAAAAGAGTGTGGAGATAACAGAAGCAAAGGTGGAGGAGGAGGATGGAAGAAGCTTGTGTTGCGTTCCAGAGATAGGTCCAGACTGCTGGGCTTCTACAGAGCCCATGTGCCATGATATTTTCAAGTGATACATTATTGTCAAAAGCTAATGTAGCACCAGACCTACAGAAGGTATGAAAACCATGGCCAGTAGGGGATATTCGCAAGCTGTCTAGAACTGTCTTAAGTGCACCCCTGATGTGTGTATCTATGACTTGGGAAAATGGAGATTCTTTATTGGCAAACAATGTCCCAAAGGGGAAGGGGTCTGGATGGTATGAGTACTTTTAAAGTCCTAATAGGGCATAGCCAAATGTTGGCAATATCTGGAATTTGTACAGTATGATGAGATTTGTTATCCTGCATAGTCTTGCACCATTTTAAAATTAAATGGGCACCTTGGGGGTGCAAAAATGACATCCTACCTTAAAAAGTGATTCGGACTATCAAACTGTTTTAAGCTCTGGGAGGCTACATCTGACAGCCTTAAAAAGGCATAGAAAGATGTGAGAAAAATTGCTCTAAACAGGATTGGATCAGATAAATTTTCACATTGTTTGGAAATGAGACATAGGGTGGGAACATCAAACACACCTCTAGGTGTTGGTCTAAAAAGGGAGGATAGTCCCCTGAGGTATCAAAGAATGATTGGAGGGGAGATAGCTGTGTAGTCAAGGCGATATATGGAAGCCATAGTAGAGACTCAGGACAAGTAATTTATGATAACCTTGACAGAAAGTGAATTTTTAGTGTAAATATTCCAAAAAGAAAGGGTGTTGTGAAGATTGATAACTAATGGAAGTTCCATAAAGATAACAAATGCTAAATGAAATCTAAAATGAGTTCTGTGAGCTGATGCAGTAGATGGCCTGTATGCCAGGCTGAATTCAGTAGAGGGGTTGATGAAGCTGAAGCACCTGAAATTAAATATTTAAATCAATATTAAAATAAGAAACAGGAACTTTGAACCATTGGTAATTCTGTTGTAAGTCCTGCCAGAGCTGTTGGTCAATAGTTTTTTCTGAAAATATTCTAGAAAGCAAGTCAGCAATAGTATTGTTAGTACCATTGATATCCTCTATTTGTATGTTGTATGTATATTTGTATGTCTTGAGTGGCTTTAATCAGTCAAATATTGTGAATACATGCCGTCAGGAAGAGGTCTTTGGTCTTGTTGGTCTCAACCACCTGGACTACAGCCAAATTATCACAATAGAATTTTACAATAGAATGCTCCAACTGGTCAACCCATATTTTCAATGCCAACAGTATATTAAACATTTCCAAGTGGAAAATGGTCATTGTGAAGCCAGGAATGGTGTACACAGGAGTGCTGTAAACATAGCCTAAACCCCCAAAATGTTTCATCGGGATTTTCTTCAGGATGGTAGTACCATTAAATCTAGGAAGAAAGTGGAGGAATCATTGGATGTCCTGTTCCATTTCTACAGAGACTGGCAGTTTGTGTTTGTGGGGATTTTGTGTGAATGTGGCTAATATCCTATTGACAAAAGCACGGGCTGGCCTTACACATTTATGTATGTAAAGAAGTTTCCCTAAAAGGGATTCTAGCTGCCTTTTGGAAATGATATTTCTACATATTGTTTTGATACAATGTTCATATATGGCTTCTATTTTTTTTCATTATCAATACTGACAGTATTCTTTTCAATGTCTATATGTATACCGAGGCCAGTTAATGAACGAGTTGGTGAAATTCTTTTGTCTTTATTCATAGGGAGGCCTAGTTCTTTCAAGAAGTCATTAAGGATGTCAAATGCCTGCTAAACCTTAAGTTTAGAGTTTACAAGGATAAAATCATCAATATAGGCAAAAGTTTGGAAACCTTTAGGTCTCATAATGTGCATAATTATGTCAGCCACCAATTTAAATGAAGAAGATCAATGGATCCAGCCAAAGGCTACCCCTAGGTCCAGATGATATTGGCCCCTCAGGATATGCCAAATTTCATAGCATCAGCCCTATCAACCCTAAGGTTTCGAAACGCTCTTGAAATGTCAATTTTTGAGAGGAGCACTTCAGTTTGGTTGTCACAGATTTCTTGACAAATATCGTCTACAGTAGGAAATTTCAAAATAATTTTTTTACATCAGATTTTGATTTATCTACATTGTCATTGAGGGATAAACCCTTCAGATATTATAGATTTAGAATTACTCTTCTCTTATCCAAGCCTTTGGGCCTGGTAAGAAGTGGTGAACATTGAAATTGTTGAGATGGCAGTACAGAAGGTGGGCCTAAGAAAGCCCTAAAAACAATTTTCTTTGTCAAGATATTGTTGTATAGCCACTGGATGTTGGAGGGCAGAAAAGTAATTGTTGACAACATGATTGTGGATTAAATGTGATCAGTTAGTGAAAAGGGGAAGCCGAACTTTAGATACTGATAAATCCTTTTGTCTGGATAATCAGCCAGGTATTTTTCCCAAGCAGGTAAGTTCAGACTCGATTTTATTGGAAATCTTGCTTGTTGATAATTTGGTAAACCTATTTTTTATTATTCCAGCTGCCTCTATCACCTGATCAATGTCTGTGTATTTACACAGGTCCCTATCTTGGCCCACAAATTCAAAATTCGTTTCTTCCAAAGACATTAAACCTCTTGTTTTGTCTTTGTCATTAAAATCTGTGACTGTAACAGAGTTATTACACCCTATATGAGCATGATAAAAGTAAGGTATAGCAGTAGTTACATTTGCCAAAGTATCGTCTTCGGTTGATGTTAGTGTGTTAGCAATCAAAGGGGTCCCAGGTTCGACATATAGAGTCTTCAAATTCACCATTGTCATTATCAGCAGACAATTTGTCTTGCTTTCAATGAGATTATCTATGAACTGCTCATAAGGCATATGATATTTATCAAAAGCTTTACTGTCTTGATAAAAATTTTCAGCAGTACATTTGGCATACTGCCTTGCTACCAATTATCACCACCGGAAAATAAAACACTCATATTTCAGTAATGGCCACTCATTTCGAAAGCTTTTATTTGTGTATCTGTTCTATTCACTGCTGAAATTGTTTTTCTTTATTTGCTAGACTTTGGGTGTACTTTTGGTCAAGTTATGTCTACTTGAATTTTGTCTGGCAATAATTGGTACCCTGCAATAATTGGTAGCGAGGCAGTAATGTTTTTGACTGCTTATAAAGGTTTCAATCACCTACGGCCTATGAACTAACATAATTTGTGAAAATAAAATTTTAAGAGAGCCCTCTGGAACTGAATCACAATGAAAAAGTTGACCAGGGCCGAACTGTCGTGAACCTATTAAATAATAAAACTTCCCTTTGGGAATAGCTTGAGTGGTAACAAATACAATGGAAACGTGATTGGCAAATCTTGGGCAAAAGTAGTACCAATTGGTGTATTGAAAATTACCATAGTACCAATCATTTGAATCAGCTGGAAGGACAATTTGGTCAACTGTATTCATGGGGATGCAATTGTTGTCACAGAAGCTCGAACCCTGCTGTTAACCTGCTAAATAAACATGGTTCTTGTCAATTCTGTTTAATACAAACCCACCACCTCTGTTAGGCTGGCCACCATCTTGGGCATCAACTAATTCACCCTGGATGAAAGAACTGGCACCACCAGCTGGCATATTACTCTGATGATTGACATCCTGCAAATCTATATCAACGTCACATTTGTACAACCATTATCATTGGAATAATAACTGTAAACATTATTACTAAAATTTATAATGTTAAATGTTTTACACATTCTTTAAGCTTCGTGATATTTTTAACATTATCATCTAAGTCAGTACTAGCTAGATGTTGTGAGCAAGCTACTTTGTTAACTGCAAAGTTGTTATCAGATTTATGTTGGGAAAGTCCCTCAGTAACATATTTAATACGTCCAAGTGGTTGACCCTGCTCCTAGGTAAAAGATGAAGCCCCTTCCTCCTGTTTTTTAAGCGTGACCCTTGATAGAGCTCGCGCTTCTACAGATCACCTTTTTTTGTCTCTGCACTGTGATGAAATTTAGCTGTCCATTCTGAACCTCCCTCTCTTGCTGTCCAGCGAAAAGGACACAAGTCTGTTGGCTTTTCCCCCATATATATGTCCTTTTCACTCTGGACTTTGATGACATGGACAGCACTCCAGTACCTAAAAGGACAGATTTCCTTTCGGCTTTTGAATATACATTTGTCCTTTTGTCTCCATACTTTGATGACATTGACAACACCTGACTTTGCATTCTGAATTTCCCTCTTTTGCTCTCCAATACCTAAATTCTAGTGCTGTACTAGTGTCTCTGATGGCTTTGCGCTCACGCTAGGGGACCAAAACACCTTTTGGCCTTGTTTACTTTTAAAGTCACATGCTTTTTTCAGATTGGTTTGCTGTGCGTCCTTGCCTTCCACAGAAACTACAATTATGTTTGTAAAGACCATGATGGCCATCATGCGAACAAGATCCCTCATTGAAATATTTGCAGAATTTCTTTTGAGATACAGACTGCAAGCTGATCATTGAAAAACTTGCGAAGCACTTAATCTATTGAGGGCCCATTGTGTGGAATCACCCCAGGTATGATTTCCCTCCTACAATTTGTGCATTGAGCACGCCCAAGCATTCTTAACTGCAGAAAAAGGGAATTGAACTGGCATCCTTCATGGCAGCAGTGACCCGAAGTAAGGCCTGTTTGGAGGTATTATGGTCATGCATATGGAGAATATTGGTTAACTGGCCTGCCACCCATTGTTGCATGGATAAATTGTCATACAACACACGTTTTTTCCATTTGACCAATGGAAGCCCTCATTGGGCAATTTCACTTAAGGAGGGGCGGACACTGTATCGTAGTTATTGTAATGACCTGACCTTTGGTGCGGCTTATCTTGCAAAGAATCTTCTCTGCTCTAATTGTCATATGAGGCCAGAACATTAAGACACAGCCTTGTGACACATTGGGAAGCTGCCTCATGACTTCCAAGTTTAGCAACACTGCAACCCAAGGTAAGTCAGTCATACCAGACCTACTGCCTCGCTACCAATTATCGCCAGATACCAATTATCGCCAGACAAAATTCAAGTAGACATAACTTGACCAAAAGTACACCCCAAGTCTAGCGAATAAAGAAAAATGATTTCAGCAGTGAATAGAACAGATACACAAATGAAAGCTTTCGAAATGAGTGGCCATTACTGAAATATGAGTGTTTTATTTTCCGGTGGCGATAATTGGTACCCGGCGATAATTGGTAGCAAGGCTGTAGCATTAAGCTGTTGATGGTGGGCTATGTGAGGAGAATCATCAGTGTGATGTAACACTTCCATTGCCAAAGTTGTATGGATGTCTTGCGCTCATCTAGGGCTGTGGTTATGATGTAGATGAGATGGTGCCGGTATGTGTTGAGACTCTTGTGAAAAACCCCACCGCCGGGGGTTGAGAATGACTCTGAGAGGGTGAAGGTGACACTAATGATTGTTGTCGTTCTAATTTCGTCATCCTATCTGATAGTAGCTGGTTGAATGCTTATTAAACTACTGGTACTCATTACAAAAATACAGTATATATGTTATTTACGGAAATAATTTACAAAAGAATATTTGTAACACTCACCAGCTTTACACTTCTTCTATATTGATAATAATCTCTTTATTTTTATTTCCGTTTCTATTAATATGTAGTCGTGAAAATAGCAATGGAGCAATTGTATTGAGGTTGTCATCACTGTAATGTAATGTGTATTTATACTCAGTGCAATATCTCCATGTACTACAGGACTCAAAGCGCTATTTAACCAATCCGACTGTACAGTTACAGCCCCAACTCACAAGTAACTGACATTCCCCTAACTGGAAGATAGAGGCTCAAGGATGACCGTTTATCAACGCCCTTGAGGTTCTTTAACCTGCCACTGGGGATAGAACCCAATGACAGAGGACCGCCATTTTAAGTGGGCATCCGAGTCACTATGTATCTGCCTGTACCTGGGTTTGAACCCTGAGCTCTGAGTTCCTAGACAAGTGTGTTTCCCGCTAGGCCACAGTGGCAGATAACTGGATTTCATTTTCAGAGTTACATTTCTTCTCGTACATTAAAATCATATCATTTACCAGTATCATAGTATTGTATATTTGAAATACTATGTAAAACTAACTAGACCAGCTTAACTACATGTCTAAAATTACATGATTTGTATGTATTGATATGCATTTTTACATGAGCCCATAATGGCTGTATTCACAGAGCGCATAATGAAATTACTTGCAGCTATAAAACTGCACCCATTTATAATCCAATTACAACATTTATAATACAAAAAAATCTAATAAAGTAAACAGTAAATTGACAGCTAACTAACTATATATGCTGTCAAACAGACTCTATGTTATCACTGTAAAATGTTAATCATCATAATAAAATATGATATTCAATAACCGCATAACTGTAAACCTGATGGAAGTCAGTGTTATACCACCAGTGGCCCACACTTTTGAGGGTTAAGTAAAGTACTCAATAGTCGAGCAAATCCGTACAGAAGACTAGTAAACCACATTAATTATAAATCTCCTCCATGAAATGAGAAAGTGGAGCAACCGAGTATAGGAGTATAGAGCACTGGTAAACTGCATTGGACTGATGAAAGTCAACATTATTCAATAAAACTATTTGCTGAAAAAAGATAAATTGGAGCAAAACAGTACATAATACTGGTAAACCACCTAAAAGTGATGATTCAACGTAAAAGTAACTACCAAAAGTAGTGTAGTAAAAATCTACTAGGCGTTGCAATTATAAGACAACTGAAGCTGTATGTAAAGGATCAGCTACTGTATATGTATTGACAGCATCTATAGTTCACGTTCCATGCCCTTTGGTGGTTTGTAAATCTATATTGTTGTTGAATCCAGAGTGTACCGGAACATTTTGAATGAGTGAAATAAGAAGTTTTCTACTGAAGCATTGCCAGTATTTTGCTGAGATGTGATCTAATAATCTGAGACTGAATGATAGGGCCCCGGGAGGCCAAGGAAGAAGGGGTCATTGGCACGCAGAGCAGCCATTAGACATAGTCTAGAACCACATTATTCTGGCAATATATGATGAAAGTTCCCTTAACTTGAAGGCCATTTTACAATGACAATTAGAAAAATAATGAAAGTTCCCTTTATTTGAGGACCATTTTACAATGCAATTGGAAATTTTGATGAAATATGAAATCACCCCTACAGATGTGCATAGTAATTGGGAGAAGGGGCCAGATTGAAAATTATCAAAATATCCAAAAAGACAAAAAGATAAATTGTCTTGAAGACTGAAGAAATGGAGAAAACCTCGCAAGCCAGAATAATTTGTTGCAAAGTACGTACATCAAAAATACATTTCTTAACTTTTAGCTGACACCTCAACTGCTTTCAGTATATGTTTAACCTTTGGATGTTCAAACACCCCTAAAAAGACACATGTCAATTCAGCTTTTGCCGATGCATATGTCCTTTTGTCTCCGGAATTTGATGACATTTACAATACCTGTGCATTCTGAATTTACCTCTCTTGCTCTCCAATAGCTAAAAGAACACATATCCTTTTGCATTATTTCCATACATATGTCCTTCCTACATCAGACTTTCATGAGTTGTGGCAAAGAGTGATGACTGTTTCTCTGCTCACTGAAGTTAAGCAGGAATGGGCTATGTTAATACTTGGATGGGTGACCGTCTCAGTACAGGACCAGCCTTAAGATGTATCTAAGTTGGAATTTCTTTCTGTCACAAGACTTGTGTAAGTTCTAGTGCACTAGTCATGTCTCTGATGGCTTTGGGGACAGAAACACCTTTTGGCCTTGTTATCTACTGAAATCTCATATCCAATAAACTATTTCACATATATCCCCCTAAACGTTTTCCCTTACAGTGTTACTTCTTCCGTATCCATATAATTTACATTTTGTCTGTGTTAACCGCTAGTCCAGTTAAGCTTCTAAAAATTTTAAAGTAGTTGAAGTGTTGCTTTTCAAGATTTTGTAACAGCAAATTGCGATATTTTGATGTTGGTATATCCACACTGTATTTGATTTATATCTATGTTATTAATCACAAGCCTGGTTTATATCTGGACTGCAATAATAAACGGAGGTCCTCAGTGGCCTAGTGGTTAGCAAGTTTGGCATCTAATCATAGGCTGTCACCTCTGTGGGTTCGAGTCCCACAAGTGGCAATTCTGAGGACCTGTCCCAATATGACCCTGGCTGTTGAACGGGACGTAAAACCCGAACTTTGACCTTTGACCTTTTGCAATAATAAACAAGTATGCTGATACTGGATACAGATTTGTAATACAGATATGTAAATCTTGTCAAGCATCTTAGAAAACTTCAGCCAGCAGACCATGGATTCCAGACATCTTTTTATGCTTCATTTGTTTAAGCCTTATACCACTTTTTTGAAATGCTATGTACTCTCCCACATGGAAAGATTGTATACCATTCAATTTTTTACCAAGTCACATTTAACCAATGTGACTTGAAGTTGGAATTCACCCAGAATATGACCCTGAGATTGGAATATTTTTCTATGAAACAACTGAGTTCAGTTAGAATATCATGTTGATTTCTTAGACAGGTATAATTTTTGTAATATTCCTTTGATGGTTTTGTTGATGTTATTTGGACATTCTAGAGAACCAAAAAGGCTAATGGCTTTTTAGTTTCACCCAACAATTCTGTTTGTGACCGATTTGGTGTCTTTTGATGAGATCGTAGATGCTGGTATTCAAATTGCTTAGCTTTAATTTTGTCATTATCATCAGGTAAGTTACTATTTACTTACAATTTTGCTTTCTCTTGTTGGTTGCAACTTTGATAACTTTACCTCTTACTCAAATATATCCCCCAAAGACATCCCAATCAACATTTAAATGTCTATCTAAGCTTGGTTTAGTTTAAAAATAGCACATGTTACAAAGTGGGGTATTTGCATATTTTATATGTTCTTTCCTAAAATGCTCTATCTATTCTAAAACTGAAGATCATGCTTTTACGTGATATTAATCTATAATTTTGCAAGCAATGCCTGGATGCAGTGCTATATTTCAAATGCCACTTGGGTAGATTTTCACATCCTCAATGTTTGGGCCAGTTTATGTTAATCCAAGAAATGATACGGTTTGGTGGACTCTCTTTATTGTGTCTGGATCTTGACCAGGAAAATATAAACATTGTCTCAATCTTCTGATAATCCCCACTGGATTTATAGACTAAGAAATATAAAGTTGGCCACATATTTGAAATTCGCCACATGTAGAAACACTAATAAAATACATAAATTGGGCTGACATTTGTTGAATATATGGTAAATTAAGGCCTTTTGAACTAAAAATACAAAGTTAAGACAAAACATCATTTTTTTTTCATAGAATTATATAAGGTTTTTTAGAGGTGGCGAAATTAAGATTTCCAGCAGATTTTAGAATCCTTACTGTAATCTGACTTCTTGTTGTGCAACTGAGAAAGGTATGGCCTCGGTTTGGTTTGAGGTCTGGTTCTCATATGTAATAACACTCTGCAACCCTTGATTTGGGTAACTGGGTAAATACGGGTGCTTTATTTATACATACAGTTCTTCAGGATTCTGTACTGAAAACTGCCAACCAACGTTAAGCAACTACCAGCTTTGCCACTTGAGGCCTTGCCTGGAGCCGAACCCCCGCCTCAAAGGTGGGAGGCGAAGGTGCTACCACTCTGCCACTGTGGCCCCGTAAATATGGGTAAACATTGCTTCAGAGTATGTGTAAATTGTTAGTAATGCAAATTGAGAGTAAAAACAGAAACATTTCACTGGATTTTAAAAGTGGGTTTAAGGATTTTTTTATAGGATCCAGTTGGCCAGGATCCCTCTGTAAAATTCTACTTTTATGTGTTGTGTATATTTTGTTGTGATCGCTCTGTATCTTGCCTATCTTTTGATTTCTTTGCAAACCTACAAATATGTCATTCTGCAAAACTACATCCTGTGATTGTATAACTACAAGCTTTTAAGTAAGGTGGGGTTCACATCAGACATACCATCACTAGGGGGGTCGGGGGCATGCTGCCCCCGGGAGAAAAATTAATTTTTGGTAAAAAATTGTGCATTTCCTGTAAATTTAACACCACTCTCACCCCCCCCCCCCCCCCCCCCCGATCTGATAATGAACTACGCATAGGCTTTTTTATTTAATTTTTCACCCAAGTCTTTTTACTAAACAAAGTACCATCTTAACCTGATTGTCATCTTATTCAATTGTTTTAGAGTGAATCATGCTTCTGTCCAGCCAAACTGCATGCAAAATATACAGGAGGTTTTATAAATGTATTTGTGGACAGTTTTTTTTTTTAATTTTATGTCTGACTGCAAACTAAATTCTGTATGTACATGTCACGAAGCGTGTGGTCCAATGTCTATGAATTTTTTCTTGTGTGACTATGTTTTGAAATGCCAATTTTTAATCTTTTAGTATTGGCCTTTCTAGGGCTCTTGGATATTATTGGATTAGCGTGGAAATTTCCCCTAAAGGTCTTTTGGGATGGTTGTTTCCATATTCAATATTTCTAAATTGTTTGTGTTAGATTTATAATTCTGTTTAAGCATCCAGTTTTCAAGGCAGGTTGACTTGGAGTTGAATTATCTTTGTTAAATAAGTTTGGCAATAATTATTAAATATCATTAAATTCTGGTAATATCTCTAATCAAAGTTACAAGTCAGTCTTATCAAATTTATCTCTATCTGTTATTCTACACTCTTCCAGAATTGTCCAAATAATTTATTTATGTCTTAATATATCCAGGTACAGTTTGACCTTAATCGCAAAAGTTGATGTCTATTTTCCCCCATACAGTAAATGTTTAACATGTAGTTCCCATAAATGTTTTTATAGCCTTCTTTCGAGTTCAGTTGCTTTTCCATAGTTACTTGGGTGATTAATGTCAACTACATAAGCAAATTATAAAGTCCCATACCATTGTCACAAAATGTTTGACACTTTATGTGGGCACCTCTAGCACATGTTTACAATGTAGCAATTTAAAATTTGCCGACATTAGATATCTATCTTTGCTTGCAATTGTAAACCAGGTCCTCAATTGGCAAATTATTAATAAATCAAATATACAATTCTTTGTTGATTGTGTTTATTAAATTAACAAAAAAATTATAACTTCAAAAATATTTCAAAAACCAAGAATGAGAGCCCCAACTTAATGATACACTTTTCTGGAACTGTTGACTTGCTTGTGGGAACTCTGGCAAAACCAGCCAAACACGGGCTTTTACTTGGAGAACTTGAGGGGCCTTCCCAAATTATATAACTAATGATTCTAAACAGAAAAGACTTCTTATTACCAAGTTATAAAACAACGTGTACACTTTTTGATTAAATCCCTGCTTACATCAGCACTTCAATTTAATTTATCAGCTTTCCAGGTGTTTGGGGGCCCTAGATATTTCTATTCAGAAGCGAGTCCTTTAATGGCCTCTGAAATGGCTTTTTAGATGGTTTTGCTCTGAACTTACCTCAATAAATAAATATTTCAAAAGATTGTGCAATTTCTTTAATGCAAGTTGAGTTGGTGCAGTGTCCTGCTTTTTAGCAAGGTCGCCTCAACATGTGTACTATTTTAAAACTTCAGATTTTAAATTTACAAATTACCAGTTCTCTCTTAATTAGAAATTATCAATAAGACAATGCAATTAATTAATAACAGTAACATGTTGCCATGTTACACTATAGTTACATTAAAGTGAATTTTATGAATGAAATTTGCATCTCAAATCTAAGCAGACATTGCCCAGTATTGGTCGAATGCTCTTTGTTAAAAACAGTCAGAAATGGTAAAAAAATCCCTTAGTCAGGAGTGGCATATATATATTTTGTGATCTTTTGTGTTTTACATTGCTTTCAAAACATTGTATTAACTACCTTCATTTTAAAAGTGTCAAAGCACTAATGAACAGAACAATCCTGAACCCCATAAAATATATCAGTGACATTGCAAAAGGTATGGTGGCAGAGTGGCAACATTCTCACCTCCCACCTCCGATCCCGGGGTTCGATTCACGACACGGTCTCAAGTGGGACAGCTGGTAATTGCTTGCCGTTGGTCAGCAGTTTATAGTACACAACCCTAATGAACTCTATGTACTGTTTCCCCTGCCCTTCCAGCTACCGGTTGTGATATGACCTGTACAGTGTTGAAAGCGATGTAAAACCCCAAATAAATAAATAAATAAAATACATATAGAACTTTATATGATGCAAGTGTTTGTAAGATTGTGGATTATGGTTCAGCAGTATGGGGTGGTCCACTGTATAGTAAATGTGATACTGTACAGCAAAGAGCAATTAGAACCATATTAGGTGTTGGCAGGCAAACTCCACCAAATTTACATCAACTGTTTGCCTGGGGCCGTATTCACAAAAGGGATCAAGCTCAACTTAAGCTGATTTTTGGCTCAAATTTTGGCTTAACGTTGATCCAACTAGGTTGGTGGATTAAGTTTAGGATCAAAGTTTGTAGCTTTATAATTAACTAAAACAGCAAACATATGAAAAATAAATCATTGGTTAATAATCTTCAATCCTTAATTTTGTTAATTAATAAGTTTTTAATACTTTTTTCCTGTTTTAAGTATGCTTATATTGACATGTAAAATGGGTGTCATTTTGTTGTTTATTCTGGATCAAAAGTGGGCGGAGCCTAAATTTTTGGATTAAATATCAAATATTTAAAAAATTCTTCAGTGAAAAAAATAATGAACCATATTTATATTAATGAATATTTTGTGGAAATTCAGGCATAAAAATGCTGTTTACAATGTATAAAAATAATTAACTTATGTGTTGCTATGTAAAATTTTTCAAAATTTTTGGCTCAGCTGATCCTTCCTTTGTGAATACAGACTTGAGCCAAAGATCAGCTGAGCCATTTTCCTTGATCCTGGGGCCGGTTTCACAAAGGGTCTCAGACTTAGGCTAAGTCAGGGACTTAATTCTGAGTTTTTTGTCTTTGCTAAGTCCTGGGCCCGTATTCACTAACATTCTTATACTTAGAATAAGAATTTTCTTAGAATTTTTCTTAGAAAATTCTAAGAATAAGTATTTTTGGTATTCACTAAATTTTTATTCTTAGAATTTTTTCTTATTCTTAGAATTTTTTCTAAGAATGATGTTCAAATCTAAGAATGATCAAGACCTTACTTAAGTTAAGAAAAAGGTGACACAATTCATATTTTTTAATCAATTCTTTGCAAATAGACATTTTTTCTATGACCAGACAAATCCAGTGTTTGTTTTTTTTTTCTGATCAGCATGATTTTTTTATAAGAGCTTTATATTTACAGATAAAGACTGAAGTGAATGATTTATGCTATCTTGTTGACTGGTTTTAAATATGGCCGCCATGTAAATTTTCCCCACTTCAAAATTTCAAATGGCTAGAATTAAGTTAAAAATACTTACACACCCCTCTATATTAGTTTTTTGTGTGTTTCTAAGAGGTTAGAAGGTTCTCAACTGCAAAACTTATCCCTTTCTGATCCAAGTGTCAACAGTAAGTGGACAAGTTTTACAGTGTACATCGACATAATCTGAGAAATATATATCCACAAGATTAGAGTACACATCAACAGCATTTAGCAGCACATATCCAATTGTATATATATATTTACATTGACTTTATGTACATATCCCACTGTGAAAGTTTTAGTTTCACTTTTCAAATTATTTTATCCATTTGGTGCAACTATTTTATTACATAATAACCAAAAATAAATATAAATAAGATTTACAATTATATATCCCACAAAAAATAGCAAGTGCACTACGTACTACACCAAACTGATGTAAAATAATTATATTAAATACTTGAAGTTGTTTTTTCCCCAGAAATATGATTTGTTTACTGACCTTGACATAACTATAAGCATCACAATTGACATGATTTGCTCAGTGCATGGGCACTTCCCATTTATTGATTTTTTCAAAGTGGCACATATGTAGGATTTAAACAATGTGGATATAAGCAATTTGTTTATACATACAAAACAGGCTTCATACAGTTTTTAAACAATGTGCAGAATTGTTGCTAATTACAGCAAAAAAGACTTATAATCTGGCTCCATAAATCCTGTGGCGAATGTGGATACCTTCTTTTTTATTGGATATTTATTGGATATCATAAAAAATATGATACATGAAATTGGGAAACCCTATTTCAGTGCTTATAGTTACTGCAGCACTGTAATTTTGTTTTCCTTTTGAAGTGTAAATCTGATTTGAAATGTCTTATTCTGAAATTTTATGAGTTTAAGAAGTATTTATATAAGAGTGATGGAAATGGATAGGTTAATGCATTCATTTTATAGCTGGCAGGAGATGAGTTAATCAGTTAATATTGATAATTTTACCTGTGTGGGATATACTTATTTTATAGTTAATATGTACACTGCTTTGTGATTTATGTTCGATAAATTTGGTTATATGAAAAAAATCAGTCTTGGTCTTAAGTTGATGACTTTTGTTCAAGCTGAAACCTACTTTATGAATTTATGAAAATTCCTAGCTGAAAAAAAATCTTGTATTTAAGACTGGGCTACACCTAAGAAAAGGCTAAGATTAAGACCTTTTGTGAATCCGGCACCTAATTCTGACTCCATTTCAACCAATAAAGGTGTAAATATATCACATGACTGATCATGTGACATCAAAAACTATATGCATGCACATGTTTTTGTTTACTATTCTTAACTAAGAAAATTCTTATTCTTAGAAATAATTCTTAACTAAGAATTGCTTTGTGAATACAATTTTTTTCTAAGAATAAGAAAATTCTTAGATAAGAAAATTTTCTAATTCTAAGAAAAATTCTTTTTCTAAGAATAAGAATGTTAGTGAATACGGGCCCTGGACTTAAATGGATTTCACAAAGGGTGACTTAGCGAAGTCCAAGCTTATGATATAACCACAGTGGTTTTCTATGTCATGTGACCCTTTATTTCTACTCAAAATATTTTAGTGTAACATATATCCCTTGTTTAGCTCATTTTATCTTTGAAAAAATGCTGTATTTTTAAATGGGAAACCTTATAATCACACAGACATGTCCAAATAATAATTTAGGGAGGTGTCCTATATATTTATTCTTTATTTTCAAGCATTTCAAATTTTGAAGTGAGAAAAATATATGGCGGCCATATTTAAGCCTTTGTTTACAAAAGTTAAGCCCACTCTTGGGTAGACTTAGCTAAAGCCTAGACTTAGCAGGTCTGTGAAATCCTTCAAGTCTTAGATCACAGACTTAGCCTCATTTTAAGAAAAAAGTCTTCAATTTAAGTCTAAGTCTGGGCTAAGTCCTTTTGTGAAATCGACCCCTGATCTGATCTTGAGCTGATTTTTCGCTCAGCTTGATCCATGTTTGTGAATACGGGCCCTGTGGTACCACATAATAAATTCACCTGATTATCAATTACCAAAGCATTTATTTGCATTGAATTTACCACATAATGGAAAAAGGATTTAAGGTTGATGTTTGTGGGAACAAAATTAACTAATGTATTTGATACTAGCAACATTAAAGGTCTGTTTTTCACTCATATATTTGACAGGATCAAAAGTTATCTTATGTCTGTATATCGAGAAAAAATATGTGGATCTGTGGAAAACCTGTCACAACTTGCAAATAAAAAGAGTTGGGCTCTGTTTTATATATTGTTGAAAAAACTAAGGAAATTCATGTAAAAACGAAGTAACAGGTCTATTGTAGCTAAATTCAGGAGCTCTGCATTTAGTTAATTAGAAACTGAAAAGGAAAGAATCAGGAATATTGAAAAAGTTTGATAATAATTCTAAATGAAGTGATTCCTCCAGAATTGATAATGAAATACACATGCTATTATACTGTAGCAAATTTTCTCAACTCAAGGTAGAGAGCAACTCATTTCTACAGTTTGTAAACTTGACAATACATTCACTTCTCTCTCTCTCTCTCTATCTAAATTCACGCACACACAGAGAGAGAGAGACAGAGACTAACACAAAAAAAACATTGTTGGTTCACATTGGCTGGATTAGATTGGGACAATTTGTTTCCAGAAATGGAGGATCTGTTTTTTCCAAAAATAAAAATATTTTGAATGAAACAAAATCTTAATGTTGTGGAATGGAAATCTGAGTTCAAATCTTCCCCTTTAATAGCAGTAACAGGATTACCATAAAATTACTGTCAGTATTTGAATTAACAAACATAAGTATACAACAACAAGATGAGCTGTTTCCAAGAAGAAGAAAAACGTCAGAAATCTAATCCACCCATAGTCATCACTGAAACTTTATGACGTACATTTCTCTAAACAATACAAAACTAGTTCCTGCTTGACAACAACAGTTTTTTCTGCGATGTCTGGTGAGCCTTACATAAACAAATTCTAGGTACTTGCGTTGATAGCCCCTTAACTAGAGCTTGAAGCTTTATGTAATCTATCCCAACAGCAAAAATACAGTCTAAGCTCACCACTGACTGACATTTCCCTACATTCCAAGCCTCAGGGATGACCGTTTAGCATTGTCCCTGCAGTTCTTTAGCCTGCCAATGGGGAGAGGACACAGTAACAGAGGAGCACCATTTTAAGTTGTCATCCAAGCCACCATGTATCTGCCTTTGTGTTCCTAGGCCAATGTTATCAATTAAACTACAGTTCAGCATAAATTCTAGTTTATAGTATAAATAAGGAGAAATGTACAATCTACAACAATTCTGTTGTGTCACTGGATCACTGATAAAAGCCATCTATAACAATTCTGTTGTGTCACTGGATCACTGATAAAAGCCATCTACAACAATTCTGTTGTGTCACTGGATCACTGATAAAAGCCATACAGTTTATTTTCACAGTAAACATGGCAACACTCTTACTCCAGTCCACATGTATGCTATGCCTTCAGAAGACCCTTTGGTGTAAATTAAGCACCAACATACCATTGCCTAAAACATGTATATATGGCAATTCGCATAAACTCTGTTGGTTTGGCAAAGCCTTCCCATTTTATAATCAGTCTGTCAGGACACAGACACAAAAACTTGAATTAGCCATTCAGATAACTATAATGTGCCTGCCCAGTACAATTTTGTCAGCAAATAACTCATTACAGCTATTTATAATACATGTCTCAAGACTTAATGATATTAATCAAAGATTGGTGTTTATTCGAGTATTACTTGCCAGGTTTACGTCAGGAATTCTTGATTACGAATAAATCCTTAAAAAAAATACCAATCTAATTTGTAAAACATATCAGACTTGATATAAAGAACATTTATTTTTATATGGTACCTTTTCAATTGAATATTTCAAAAGATAGATATTCTGTGCTAGCTATTTAGATGGCCGATTTCAGAGTTTTCATTGCATTTATGAGTTTTTACAAATAAATGTTAACATGGTTCAAATCGTACCTTTCAAACCGAAAACAAAAAATTAAAATAGGTGATAGTTTCTCTGAGGTGGTAATTCTCCCTTTTGGAGTCCCCCGAAGGCTCCATATTGGGTCCTCTCCTTTTTACCCTTTACACTAGTCCCCTCAATCAAGTTATTTCTAAATTCAATGCTACTCATCACCTATATGCTGATGACACCCAGCTCTACTTAGCAGTAGACTCCCAAAACTTCTAGCATGGAAGAGCTAACCGAGTGTCTTAAGTCAGTACAGTAGTGGATGGTTGGTGTTAAGTTAAAACTAAGCCCAGAAAAAAAACGAATTTATCATCATAGGTCAAAAAGCCATCAGAGAGTCGCTTGCACCAAATTTCCCTGTCCCACTCCTCCAAAACAATATCCGTCGGTGGAAGTAAAGAATCTGGGTGTTATCTTTGACTCAGACAACTCCTTTGACAATCATGTTGCCAAGGTTTGCCGAGCATGTTACCATCATCTTCGCGATTTGCGACAAATTTGCAAATTCCTTAGTAATGAAACTGCAATACTTCTGGCAAATGCTATGGTCAGTAGTCGTCTGGACTTCTGTAACTCTTTACTTTATGGGGTAAGCAAGTCCAACACAGCTAAATTACAGGGAGTCCAGAATGCTCTTTGCTGCATCATCTGCAGACTTGACAAAATGAGTCATGTTACACCCGTTTTGAAAAAACTCCACTGGCTTCCAATTCAACATTGTATCCTTTTTAAGTATAATATCCTGGTATTCATGTCTATCAATCTTTCACAGCCCCCATATCTCTCAGTTTTAATAAGATCGAGCAGTCTCACTTGCGGCAACAAGATATCTGTCTCCTCAACCTGCCCTAAGAAGCACATAGGCAGGTGAGGCTTTGCAGTAGATGAACTAGCTGAATGGAACAAGCTGCCACAAACTGTCAGATCTGAGCAAACAATAGATCGTTTCAGAAGCCAGTTAAAGACACACTTGTTTAGGCTGGCACACCCCCACCTTAGTTATACCCTGGCGGGCACTTTTTAAATGTCGACCCATGCCTGTCTCTGGACTCTCCCTTCTTGGACATAAGCGCATTAGAGGATTTGTATCAATTTTGCGCTATATAAATCCTACTATTATTATTGTTATTCTATCACGTACCTTTTTTAAGTCTATAAAAGCTGCTTACTGCAAACCACTTTGCCATATTTTGAGCTTCAACTACTGCAAATATTAGCTTATAATTGAGGATTTTTTTATAAAATTGGCTGTGCAGTGTTACACAGGGTTGTTATTTATACCAAAAATATAAACATGCATGTGACTTGGGTCAGTGATGATTCAGAAAGTATATTAGTCAGCATCATCACTTATATTTTGATAGAAGTAGTTGCCAATAACCTCAAGTTACCCTTAGCAATAATGTGTGACCAAATTAAATGATTATCATATTTTTAGCATAAATTTGTACAAAGAAATTTCTAAACCATTTCCTTAACTCAGTTAGCCAACAACCAATCAAATAGCTGATTTACAAGTACACATTCTTACGAATATTGTTGAGAAATATCTAAATACGATAAAAGAAAATGTACATTTGTCAATATAAATTGTTACCTCATTGAGAGTATATTTGTACAACATTTTCCCCAATTTTAAATTTGGCATCATTGATCAAAAATAAAATGAACGATGACAAAACCCAAACCATTGGTTGGCAAAGCCTTTCCACCTTATAGTCAGTGTGTACCAAACAACTAATTTTTAAATTCATTCGTTACAACTCTTTTACAGCAAGTAGCTTTCCCGTCAATTCTGGATGTTGCGCCTGTTACTGGTGCATAGATTAAGTCGTTTGTAACTGATTAATTCTGAATCACTATTATCATTGTTTACACATCAATATTTTTTTTATTCCTGAAGATACCGTGTTGTATACAAATCGAGTATAACCTTCAAGTGTTTATAATTATATGTATACTTTATTCTTTACATTTATGGTACATGGATGATGTTTCTTAAATCCCCAATTATTTTTTTATTTTCAGGGTCTAAATCCACTTCTCTCTTCTGTACTAATCTCCAAATATGTACAAGGTTTCTGGATATGCATTTAAAAAACAGCTGTGTTCAGTGCTTTTGTGTTGATATTATATTTCAGGGAATAGTGATCAGGGCTTGTATTCACAAACTGAATTACTGATAGATGGGCCAAAAATCAGCTCAAGTATTGTGTTAAAAGCAGCAATAATTAGCTTTTTATAAACTGATTTTTGGTTGATATCTGAATACAACCCTGAAGAAGTATTTGTATTTGTACAACAGATTTGTCTTATATTAGCTGTGTATTAAATACTAGTGCTTCCTGTTATAATGTAGGAGATTACGTAAATCAACTGAAACAGGAATGTGTAAAAGATGCAGTCTTTATCCAATCAGAATCCCGATGACAAACTAAAATTATGCCAGTAGTACCTTATTGGTCGTGTTTATTTAGGTTGCCCACTTAATTTCTAGGTATGTATTTCACAAAAATCATTAGTTTGAAGGTCTTTCGTGGACCAGAAATAATGCATTTATATTATGAATGTATATACATTTGAAATTGGCACCAACCCATCAGCTTGCATCCAGTAACTATAGTTACTGTACAGGATCAGTAACTTTGTATGGCAACTTTCAATGGCAAACTAGATGAATGCTTTTGCTAACAAAAGTGAAACGTCCCAGAAAGTTTAAAATGCTTTGTGGTTTTAATAAGCATGCTGTAAAGCTAAGAATGCACAAAGCTGAACCGTACAGCAAAAGGTAAAAGCAAAGAAAAAGAAGAGAGTGGGTAGTGTAAAAATTTGTATTTTATCACGCTTGTTTGTATGTGAAGGGATGAGGAAATATTATGAACTCCTCAGACTCCCCGTTTATGGTTTAATTGTTATATATCATTTGGAAGTAATTGCATGTTGAAAAGATCAGTGCATACATCATTAGACCATAAACTTGGGACAGGTTATTTACAACATAATTTTGGAAAAAGAGGTTGTGACTACTGGAAATGTACTTCTGAATTGTTGAAAGATTAAAAATATTGGCAAAACTTAAAATATCTTATTAAAGAAGCCATTTTAGGCGAAATAAAGTTATTTGTGATTTTTTGTAAAATGGAAATGAAGTTAGGAGGTAAAACTAACCAGCTATTTAGACTGTCCAGATATGGTTTCCCAATACCTCTTAATATATTCCGAAGCTATTTAGACTCTCCACATATGCTTTCCCAACACCTCTTAAAACATTCTGAAGCTATAAAACCAACAATGAAGGAGATATAAGGCAAAAACTCCAAAGTAGCTATTTATGATCCCAGTTTGGCCCATAAGGGGGGGGGGGGGGGGGGTCGGGGGGTAAAACTGACCAGCTATTTAGACTCTCCACATATGCTTTCCCAATACCTCTTAATACATTCTGAGGTATAAAAGCAACAAGAAAGGAGATATAAGGCAAAAACTCAAAATCAGCTATTTTATGACCCCAGTTTGACCCATAAGAGGGGGCCGTAGGGTAAAACTGACAGGCTATTTAGACTCCCCACATATGGTTTCCTATTACCTCCCAGTACATTTTATGGCTCTAAATGCAATACTTAAGAAGATAATAGGGGGGTTGACCTAAATTTAAGGCTTTCAGATTGGAAGGCGTCAGAAAATCACTCATAAATGAGACATTTTTCAAGGGATTGCTCCCAAAATCTAATCAGCTCGCGTTTTCGATAGTATAAACAGGTGTGTCAAATTATAAGGCTGTTTAGTAAGTAGTTTTTCCTGAACTGTGATGACAGGGGGTGTACTTCAAAAAATTGTGTTTGATCATGTGACCTTTATAAAGTTCAAATTTAAGAATACAGAAAAATTTTCCCATGCCTAAGGTATATAACTGCCAAATATGGTTTGAAACCTTCTAATAATAAGAGATATTCAAGGGAGACGATAATGCGGCGGCGGTGGCGGCAGCGAGGAAACTGAGGCAAAAACAAATAAGAGCCCTTTCAGGGACGCTTAATTATGTAATATATTGCTAGATATTGAATTAAAAAAGTCTTCCCCTCACAGAGCTCTAACATGGAACTGATCACAAAATCTTGTATTATTGCTCACTGTGAATTTGAAACCAGTGATTTGATTGGACACCTTACTTGTACAATAGCAAATAAGACTCTTTAGTTGAATTATGTGGATTTGTTCTTTTTTATCCACATTTCTTTTAATCTGGGTCTGTATTGTGGGTTTTATATTTTGTATTTATAATTGTTTATTAGCTATGTTATCTGTACTATGATGCTATTGTTTTAATTGTTGGGCTGACAAGTCTTTCCCTGCAGACAAATAACAGTTTTACTTTGCAAAGTTACTGATCCTTTGTAACAGGTGCTGGATTCACTAAAGTCCATTCCTTGGATCATGGCGAAGACTTTACCCCAAAGTTTGTTTTGGATTCACAAAAGTACAAGCTATTTCATAAGTGACAAAAGTCTCACCCAGGTGTTGGTGTAAGTTTCTTGGTGAATCCCAACTTAATCCAAATTTAGTTGAGACAAAGATCTTAAACATGGGACGGAAATGGGACATGGTTATACCAAACTCTATTAATATTAAGGGCTGGGAAAAAGCCTACAAAATATGTTTCGAATGCTTAGATGATATCATAAAATGGTTCCAGTATAGAGTTCTTAATTCAATTCTGGGAACCAGGTCTTACCTTTATAGAGTTAAAATTGGTGACTCTCCTCTGTGTGGCTACTGCAACAATGGTGAAGAGACAATTATCCATTTAATGTGTCACTGCACTGAGGTTAAAACATTATGGATTGACCTAAAATCTTTTGTGTCCAGACAAATTCAAGTTGACTTGGACATTGACCCTAGACTTATATTATTTGGCTACCACAAACAATATACAAACCACCTGGTTTTAAATATTATATATTTAGTTACAAAAAATATATTTTTGATTGCTCCAGAAAACAAGAGGAGAGTGCCCGTGAACGGGCACTGTGTCAGCTGACTGAATGTTTTTGATTTGTGATGGTGATAATGAGAGGAAAGCATAATTATCAGGGAAAGGGCTGTACAGAAATACAGTAAATGGTAACTGAACAGCATGTTCGAAAGATATTCCGAAGCTGACAGAAGAAAATGACAAAAAAGTTGTGCCCTGCAAATGGTATTATGAAATAAAGTAACAAGGTAATTGTTTAAGGGTAAAAAGTAGGTTAAAATATTTAAAGAAATACTATAAATGCAATATCCTCGTTCCACCATGAAGAAGGGGTCCAAAGGTCAAATCTGACCATACCAAAAGATTCCCAGCCAAAGAATTTAGGATGGTTTACCATCCCAAACCTCTCGGACCAATAATAAGTGAGTTATAGGCACTTTTTAAGTTTGGCTATCCTTGTTTGACCTTGAAGGAGGGGGTCCAAGGTCAAATCCGACCACACAAAAAAATTCCCAGCCCATGATTTCCTGTAGCTTGTTTACCATCCCAAACTTGTAGGACCAATAATAAGCGAGTTCTAAGCAATTGTAAGTTTGGCTATCCTCAACTGCCCTTGAAGGAGGGGTCCCAGGTCAAATCTGACCAAACCAAAAGAATCCCAGCCCATGATTTCCTATATGTTGGTTTACCATCCCAAACCTCCAAGACCAATAATACGCGAGTTATAAGCACTTTAAGTTTGGCTATCTTCGTTTGACCTGGAAGGAGGGGGTCCAAGGTCAAATCCGACCACACAAAAAAATTCCCAGCCCATGATTTCCTGTAGCTTGTTTACCATCCCAAACTTGTAGGACCAATAATAAGCGAGTTCTAAGCAATTGTAAGTTTGGCTATCCTCAACTGCCCTTGAAGGAGGGGTCCCAGGTCAAATCCGACCACACCAAAAGATTCCCAGCCCATGATTTTCTATAGGTTGGTTTTCCATTCGAAACCTCTAGGACCAATAATAAATGAGTTATAAGCACTTTTAAGTTTGGCTATCCTCATTTGACCTTGAAGGAGGGGTCCAAGGTGAAATCCGACCACACCAAAAAATTCCCAGCTCATGATTTTCTATAGGTTGGTTTTCATTCCAACCTCTGGGACCAATAATAAGCGAGTTATAAGCACTTTTATGTTTGGCTATCCTCATTTGACCTTGAAGGAGGGTTCCAAGGTCAAATCGGACCATATTAACAGATTCCCAGCCCATGATTTCCTACAGGTTGGATACAATGATTTACTCAACAGTGAGAACCTGAAAGAAGCTATTGCTCAGCTATCCCATGACATAGAGGTCTGCAATTTCACTATGTTATAGCTGACCAAAACGTCTCTGAATAACATATTTAACAAAATACTCTAAATGTAATAATTTTCAAGTTACAACTGATTTACTCAAGAGTGAGAACCTCAAAGTAACTATTACTCAGCTATGCAATGAGCTACATGTCTGAATTTTTGCTCTGTTATAGCTGACCTAAAAGTAGCTGAACAACATATTTAAGCAAAATACTGTAAATGCAATAGTTTTCAGGTTACAACTGATTTACTCAATAGTGAGAACCAGAAAATAGCTATTGCTCCGCTATGCCATGAGCTATAGGTCTGTAATTTCACTATGTTATAGCTAACCCAAAAGTAGGTGAACAATATATTTTAACAAAATACTCCAAATGCAATATTTTTCAAGTTATAGCTGATTTACTCAACAGTCAGTGCCTGAGAATAGCTATTGCTCAGTTGTGCCATGAGCTACAGGTCTGTAATTTCACTATGTTATAGCTGACCCAAAAGTAGCTGAATAACATATTTGCACAAATTTCTGTAAAGGCAATAGTTTTCCAATTACAACTGATTTACTCAACAGTGAGAACTTCAAAGTAGCTATTACTCAGCTATGCAATGAGCCACAGGTCTGGAACTTCACTATGTTATAGCTGACCCCAAAATAGGTGAATAACATATTGCAACAAAATACTCTAAATGCAATAGTTTTCAAGTTATAAGTGATTTACTCAACAGTGATAACCTAAAAGTAGCTATTACTCAGCTATGCCATGAGCCACAGATCTGAAACTTCACTATGTTATAGCTGTTCCCAAAATAGGTGAATAACATATTGAAACAAAATACTCTAAATGCAATAGTTTCCAAGTTATAAGCGATTTACTCAACAGTGATAACTTCAAAGTAGCTATTACTCAGCTATGCAATGAGTCACGGGTCTGGAACTTCACTATGTTATAGCTGACCCCAAAATAGGTGAATAACATATTGAAACAAAATACTCTAAATGCAATAATTTCCAAGTTATAAGCGATTTACTCAACAGTGAGAACCTAAAAGTAGCTATTACTCAGCTATGCCATGAGCTACAGGTCTGAAATTTTACTATGTTATAGCTGACCCAAAAGTAGGTGAACAACATATTTAAGCAAAATACTGTAAATGCAATACTTTTCAAGTTACAACTGATTTACTCAATAGTGATGACCTAAAAGTAGCTATTACTCAGCTATGCCATGAGCTACAGGTCTGAAATTTTACTATGTTGACCCAAAAGTAGCTGAATAACATATTTATACTAAATTCTCTAAATGCAATAGTTTTCCAATTACAACTGATTTACTCAATAGTGAGAACCTCAAAGTAGTTATTACTCAGCTATGCAATGAGCTACAGGTCTGAAATTTCACTATGTTATAGCTGACCCAAAAGTAGGTGAACAACATATTAAAGCAAAATACTGTAAATGCAATAGTTTTCAAGTTACAACTGATTTACTCAATAGTGATGACCTAAAAGTAGCTATTACTCAGCTATGCCATGAGCTACAGGTCTGAAATTTTACTATGTTATAGCTGACCCAAAAGTAGCTGAATAACATATTTATACGAAATTCTCTAAATGCAATAGTTTTCCAATTACAACTGATTTACTCAATAGTGAGAACTTCAAAGTAGCTATTACTCAGCTATGCAATGAGCCACAGATCTGAAACTTCACTATGTTATAGCTGATCCCAAAATAGGTGAATAACATATTGAAACAAAATACTCTAAATGCAATAGTTTCCAAGTTATAAGCGATTTACTCAACAGTGATAACCTAAAAGTAGCTATTACTCAGCTATGCAATGAGTCACGGATCTGGAACTTCACTATGTTATAGCTGACCCCAAAATAGGTGAATAACATATTGAAACAAAATACTCTAAATGCAATAATTTCCAAGTTATAAGCGATTTACTCAACAGTGATAACCTAAAAGTAGCTATTACTCAGCTATGCCATGAGCTACAGGTCTGAAATTTTACTATGTTATAGCTGACCCAAAAGTAGGTGAACAACATATTTAAGCAAAATACTGTAAATGCAATAGTTTTCAAGTTACAACTGATTTACTCAATAGTGATGACCTAAAAGTAGCTATTACTCAGCTATGCCATGAGCTACAGGTCTGAAATTTTACTATGTTGACCCAAAAGTAGCTGAATAACATATTTATACTAAATTCTCTAAATGCAATAGTTTTCCAATTACAACTGATTTACTCAATAGTGAGAACCTCAAAGTAGTTATTACTCAGCTATGCAATGAGCTACAGGTCTGAAATTTCACTATGTTATAGCTGACCCAAAAGTAGGTGAACAACATATTAAAGCAAAATACTGTAAATGCAATAGTTTTCAAGTTACAACTGATTTACTCAATAGTGATGACCTAAAGGTAGCTATTACTCAGCTATGCCATGAGCTACAGGTCTGAAATTTTACTATGTTATAGCTGACCCAAAAGTAGCTGAATAACATATTTATATGAAATTCTCTAAATGCAATAGTTTTCCAATTACAACTGATTTACTCAATAGAGAGAACTTCAAAGTAGCTATTACTCAGCTATGCAATGAGCCACAGATCTGAAACTTCACTATGTTATAGCTAATCCCAAAATAGGTGAATAACATATTGAAACAAAATACTCTAAATGCAATAGTTTCCAAGTTATAAGCGATTTACTCAACAGTGATAACCTAAAAGTAGCTATTACTCAGCTATGCAATGAGTCACGGGTCTGGAACTTCACTATGTTATAGCTGACCCCAAAATAGGTGAATAACATATTGAAACAAAATACTCTAAATGCAATAATTTCCAAGTTATAAGCGATTTACTCAACAGTGATAACCTAAAAGTAGCTATTACTCAGCTATGCCATGAGCTACAGGTCTGAAATTTTACTATGTTATAGCTGACCCAAAAGTAGGTGAACAACATATTTAAGCAAAATACTGTAAATGCAATAGTTTTCAAGTTACAACTGATTTACTCAATAGTGATGACCTAAAAGTAGCTATTACTCAGCTATGCCATGAGCTACAGGTCTGAAATTTTACTATGTTATAGCTGACCCAAAAGTAGGTGAACAACATATTTAAGCAAAATACTGTAAATGCAATAGTTTTCAAGTTACAACTGATTTACTCAATAGTGATGACCTAAAAGTAGCTATTACTCAGCTATGCCATGAGCTACAGGTCTGAAATTTTACTATGTTATAGTTGACCCAAAAGTAGCTGAATAACATATTTATACTAAATTCTCTAAATGCAATAGTTTTCCAATTACAACTGATTTACTCAATAGTGAGAACCTCAAAGTAGTTATTACTCAGCTATGCAATGAGCTACAGGTCTGAAATTTCACTATGTTATAGCTGACCCAAAAGTAGGTGAACAACATATTAAAGCAAAATACTGTAAATGCAATAGTTTTCAAGTTACAACTGATTTACTCAATAGTGATGACCTAAAAGTAGCTATTACTCAGCTATGCCATGAGCTACAGGTCTGAAATTTTACTATGTTATAGCCGACCCAAAAGTAGCTGAATAACATATTTATATGAAATTCTCTAAATGCAATAGTTTTCCAATTACAACTGATTTACTCAATAGTGAGAACTTCAAAGTAGCTATTACTCAGCTATGCAATGAGCCACATATCTGAAACTTCACTATGTTATAGCTGATCCCAAAATAGGTGAATAACATATTGAAACAAAATACTCTAAATGCAATAGTTTCCAAGTTATAAGCGATTTACTCAACAGTGATAACCTAAAAGTAGCTATTACTCAGCTATGCAATGAGTCACGGATCTGGAACTTCACTATGTTATAGCTGACCCCAAAATAGGTGAATAACATATTGAAACAAAATACTCTAAATGCAATAATTTCCAAGTTATAAGCGATTTACTCAACAGTGATAACCTAAAAGTAGCTATTACTCAGCTATGCCATGAGCTACAGGTCTGAAATTTTACTATGTTATAGCTGACCCAAAAGTAGGTGAACAACATATTTAAGCAAAATACTGTAAATGCAATAGTTTTCAAGTTACAACTGATTTACTCAATAGTGATGACCTAAAAGTAGCTATTACTCAGCTATGCCATGAGCTACAGGTCTGAAATTTTACTATGTTATAGCTGACCCAAAAGTAGGTGAACAACATATTTAAGCAAAATACTGTAAATGCAATAGTTTTCAAGTTACAACTGATTTACTCAATAGTGATGACCTAAAAGTAGCTATTACTCAGCTATGCCATGAGCTACAGGTCTGAAATTTTACTATGTTATAGCTGACCCAAAAGTAGCTGAATAACATATTTATATGAAATTCTCTAAATGCAATAGTTTTCCAATTACAACTGATTTACTCAATAGAGAGAACTTCAAAGTAGCTATTACTCAGCTATGCAATGAGCCACAGATCTGAAACTTCACTATGTTATAGCTGATCCCAAAATAGGTGAATAACATATTGAAACAAAATACTCTAAATGCAATAGTTTCCAAGTTATAAGCGATTTACTCAACAGTGATAACCTAAAAGTAGCTATTACTCAGCTATGCAATGAGTCACGGGTCTGGAACTTCACTATGTTATAGCTGACCCCAAAATAGGTGAATAACATATTGAAACAAAATACTCTAAATGCAATAATTTCCAAGTTATAAGCGATTTACTCAACAGTGATAACCTAAAAGTAGCTATTACTCAGCTATGCCATGAGCTACAGGTCTGAAATTTTACTATGTTATAGCTGACCCAAAAGTAGCTGAATAACATATTTATATGAAATTCTCTAAATGCAATAGTTTTCCAATTACAACTGATTTACTCAATAGAGAGAACTTCAAAGTAGCTATTACTCAGCTATGCAATGAGCCACAGATCTGAAACTTCACTATGTTATAGCTGATCCCAAAATAGGTGAATAACATATTGAAACAAAATACTCTAAATGCAATAGTTTCCAAGTTATAAGCGATTTACTCAACAGTGATAACCTAAAAGTAGCTATTACTCAGCTATGCAATGAGTCACGGGTCTGGAACTTCACTATGTTATAGCTGACCCCAAAATAGGTGAATAACATATTGAAACAAAATACTCTAAATGCAATAATTTCCAAGTTATAAGCGATTTACTCAACAGTGATAACCTAAAAGTAGCTATTACTCAGCTATGCCATGAGCTACAGGTCTGAAATTTTACTATGTTATAGCTGACCCAAAAGTAGGTGAACAACATATTTAAGCAAAATACTGTAAATGCAATAGTTTTCAAGTTACAACTGATTTACTCAATAGTGATGACCTAAAAGTAGCTATTACTCAGCTATGCCATGAGCTACAGGTCTGAAATTTTACTATGTTATAGTTGACCCCAAAGTAGCTGAATAACATATTTATACTAAATTCTCTAAATGCAATAGTTTTCCAATTACAACTGATTTACTCAATAGTGAGAACCTCAAAGTAGTTATTACTCAGCTATGCAATGAGCTACAGGTCTGAAATTTCACTATGTTATAGCTGACCCAAAAGTAGGTGAACAACATATTAAAGCAAAATACTGTAAATGCAATAGTTTTCAATTTACAACTGATTTACTCAATAGTGATGACCTAAAAGTAGCTATTACTCAGCTATGCCATGAGCTACAGGTCTGAAATTTTACTATGTTATAGCTGACCCAAAAGTAGGTGAACAACATATTTAAGCAAAATACTGTAAATGCAATAGTTTTCAAGTTACAACTGATTTACTCAATAGTGATGACCTAAAAGTAGCTATTACTCAGCTATGCCATGAGCTACAGGTCTGAAATTTTACTATGTTATAGCTGACCCAAAAGTAGCTGAATAACATATTTATACGAAATTCTCTAAATGCAATAGTTTTCCAATTACAACTGATTTACTCAATAGTGAGAACTTCAAAGTAGCTATTACTCAGCTATGCAATGAGCCACAGATCTGAAACTTCACTATGTTATAGCTGATCCCAAAATAGGTGAATAACATATTGAAACAAAATACTGTAAATGCAATAGTTTCCAAGTTATAAGCGATTTACTCAACAGTGATAACCTAAAAGTAGCTATTACTCAGCTATGCCATGAGCTACAGGTCTGAAATTTTACTATGTTATAGCTGACCCAAAAGTAGCTGAATAACATATTTATACGAAATTCTCTAAATGCAATAGTTTTGAAGTTATAAGCAATTTACTCAACAGTGATAACGTAAAAGTAGCTATTACTCAGCTATGCCATGAGCTACAGGTCTAAAATTTTACTATGTTATAGCTGACCCAAAAGTAGCTGAATAACATATTTATACGAAATTCTCTAAATGCAATAGTTTTTAAGTTACAAGTGATTCTACTCATGATGGAAGTTACTGAAAAGCCCAAAAGTAGCTATTACTCACTTAGCTATTGAGACAGGCACCCAACTTACTCACCATATTGTAGCTATGAAAAAAGTAGCTGAATAACATATTTTAACAAAATGCTCTAGATGCAACAGTTTTCAAGTTATAAATGATTTTGTGCATGATTTCATGAATGTTAATGCATTAAAAATTATTAAAAAAATTTATTAAAAAAAAAGTAAGAGAGATTCAGGTCTCATACTCACACAAGAGAATCTACCTCTGGCCTAGTACATATATGCAAGATATGAGAGAAATCCCTGCAATAGTCACTGAGAAAATTGTGATAAAAAGTTGAAATTTTCACACTTTTGGTGGGGGTACCCCCCTTGTAATGTCTCTAGCAAACAGACGAACAGACAGATTTGCATGCCTTGAACACTTTTTCATCCTCGATAGATAAGGTATCTTTTAAAAAAAACAGCACGTCTCTAGGCCTTGTAGTTTTGGAGGAGAAGTTGTTCACGCGGACGCGTACGCCCACGCCGCAGAGTGACGACATAATGCCAGCTGACTGACAAGTCAGCTGACATAAAAAAAACAAGCCCCAATTAAGCATTCTTCTCAGAAAATTTCAAAGAGTGTACATTGAGCAGGAATGTCTATCATATATTAATTCCACAGAGACTATATTCCAAAAGAGATGGAGTAAAGTTAAAACTTTGGTTCAGTCCATTTAAAACTGGAATTTTGCTCCAAGTCTTTCAACTTGTTAATTTTACTAACTTGTTAATTTTATAAACTTTAAAACCTTTGAAAAAAAAATGAAAAATAAAAATAACTTAATAAAAATGATGTTGGTTCAACCCATTATTGATAAGTAATTGGAGGATATGCTATTATACGTATATGTTTATACTTGATAAAATTGTTGTAATGTATGCATGTCAAAACTTGCTAAAACTTCTGTAAAAAGTTTATAAGTAAACTTTATAAAAGTGCTGTGTCTGAATGTATGTATGTCTGTGTTGACAGAGATATCATAAAATGTATATGATGTGTACATGTTCATAAATAGTTGTACTTTGTTTTGACTTCTATCACTGTAAAGCATTTG
Source organism: Sabellastarte sp. h YS-2021 (assembly GCA_964017235.1). Lineage (NCBI taxonomy): Eukaryota > Metazoa > Annelida > Polychaeta > Sabellida > Sabellidae > Sabellastarte > Sabellastarte sp. h YS-2021. Next base: position 17,872,565 of record OZ024933.1, read on the forward strand.
ATGGGGGGTTGCCTACCCTCGCCCCTCCAAATACTTCGCATCTTTGTCCAAAAAGGGTAAATAAACGTCTGGGAAGAAAAAAAAAGATCTTAAACATAACTCTGGGATAAGTTTATATTACATCAGTGTGACACAAAGCTTCTTCAGTGAATCTGGACATAGAATGTTATTTTTTACATTCAGTTGTGTCAAAGAAAATTCATTCAACAGAAATTAGTTCTGCATTACACAAGTGACCGAGAATGATTATGTTCAAGTTACCGAACACCTACTGAAAGCAGTGTGCATTCTTCCGAAAGAAATACTTGTGTGTATTGTGAAGTTATTTCACGACTTTTCAAATTAAAATTGGTTGGTTATTGTGCACATAAAATAATAAATATATATGATGGAAAATTTGCAATTACGTTTCAGTTAGTATCACATGATTACAAGTGGCCATTTTTGGAAATTTCAAAGTGTATGGTGCATCTTGAATGACTTTTTTTTTTACAAAAGTCAAATATTTCATTTAATACAAAAGTTTTGAGCATTCACTCACTTTCTCACTTGTCACTTTCAAAATAATCGTAAGACTCAACTCTTCAGCTCATGCTTCCCCCACTTATTGGCTTTCCTCATTTACCCCACAACCCTGGATTTCTGACCTAGAATGTCTCTTGAATTATTTTACTGATTCTTAGCCATGCCTACTAAGTCTCCCCTTGTCGGTAAAATATTGCACCTGCAAAGCAATAGATGAGGCAATTTGTGGGTCACTACAGAGTGTAGTTGGTACAGGAACCAGATGTAGACTACTAGGTCAGGGTGGTGTACTGTATACCAATGGACCAACTTTCCCGCTTTGTATCACAACTGAAACTTAAATCCCTGATGTGAGAGGTGGTAGGTGAATGTTTTAGTCAGACACTACAAATAAAAGTGCGCACCAGTGTTAATTAAACTGTTGTGTCGTGCAACATTTTAGTTTGGATTTCTGATGTTGTAGATCTCAGAAAATCTGTCAATATCATGATAATTATAGGTGAAAGAGCTCTATACAATTATATTAAGTATGTAGTTAGGTGTGTCAATCTGTCTTAATGGTGCACAAAAAATTAGTAGTTACTCCAATACAGAAATGAAAAGTTACAAAATAAGTATCCACAAATGTAAACTATATAACTATGAAAAGCAAAAACACACAGTAGAACTAAACACAAGGTTCACACAGAGGCCAGAGAAAACATGTCTATACTGAGTGATAGCAATCCTTATACTGAGGGATATGCAAGCCTTCTGGAGTTGCTGTGTGTGTAGTGAGATAGAATTATAATTTACTGTCACAGACTTTTGTATCACCGAGGAAGAAAACTCGGTGTAAATGACGATATGGATTAAGACATTGATTTTTCTTCATAATGCAGCGTTTGACCTTGAGATTGAAATTGAAGGTCACGAAAAATACTTTGTGGCCTTGCCCATATTTAACTACATACCAATTTACCAAATATGGAAACTCATGACCAAATACATGTTTTTGGTGACCACTTCAGAAAGGAGATCTCCGCGGAGAAAGAAGCAGTGTGACAAGCACAAAACATATCCTTGACTTAATTTCGTCATTTCTAGGCAAAATATCTGGATTTACCACACGCTATAAGGACCTAGATTTGACTCCAGAACCACAGATGTGACAGCTAGTCAAGTTATTTGTGAAACTTGGTGACCCCTTGGGCATTTAGTAGATTTAGTGCTTTAACAGTTTGGATTATTTTTGGACAAGCCAACAGTAATCGTTGAATCATCAGAGTGATACAAATCCACAAGATAATAGCCAAGTGGTGATACTCCAAATTTGTTAACTTATGGGTAGGAGGCATGGAATCAAATATCAATTAAAATGTCCTCATTCTGCATAAAAAAATTATCAGACACCGACCCAGATAGCATTCCGCCGTCGGACCGACGTTGGCCCAACGTCAGCACATCCGTCGGTCCGACGTTGGCTGCCGACGTTGGGCCAACGGCTTTTTGACCGTCGGGCCAACGTTGGCCCAACGTCGGCAAGCCAACGGTAAAAATTATATTCTATGTATAGCATCGGCCAATCAGATATGTTCACCAAAAACTTTTTTAGTGCAAATTTATAATGAGAATATTATTTTTATGTCTAAAATTATTAAATGGTTGCTTAAAATTTTTGGGCTCACTGAAATATGATTTTTAGACATACCATAATAAATATTTTTTTTCTAAGTTTCCCCAAATCCCCTATTATTGCTCGCCGCCATCTTGAACAAAAATCCGCCGTTGGCCCAACGTCGGCAAAATATTGAGAAATCTAACCTGAGTAGGGGTTGGCAAGCCAACGTCGGCAAAATCTGCCGACCTTGCGACCAACAGCCAACGTCGGTCCGATGGCGGAATGCTATCTGGGGACAAGGAAGTATCAGCATTGCTATTGGATTGGGGCTTTGATTAAAAACCCTGACTTAAAAGATGAGTCGAGTGTGTGACTAAGATATACTGAAGGTGCAGACGACTGTATGATACCCATTTGGTTGGGGATCACGATTTTACTTGGAACAAGACTGAAGGTAGTTAAAATTATAACAGTAATGTATTTGAAGTTTATTAAAATATCTAACAAATATAAAAATGGTTCATCTTTACACATTTTCAACGTTTTCTCTTGAACTTGTCATGAATCAAATACTGCAAAAAAAATTCTCGACAGTACAAAATATAAACATGGGGACTGCAACATACAAATCTGTTGTCAGCAAAAACCCTCTAAATGCTCTGAATTTGAATAAAAAGAACAAGAAGCATGACCTTTGCCACAGTATGTGAAATTTGTCCGCAAAGAAACCCCTCTGTATCACTTGTGGGAAATTCTTTTACAATTTTGTGAGTTCTATCACTATATTTCTTGCCTTCTGATGTCTTCTGATGCAAAATTGGTTAAATATTGGATTATTGCGTCTTTCTGTCAAAGGGTGTCCCAAAATGATAAATTTCACGGCGTCGAATTTGATGGCTCTTACTCCACAACACTAGTTTAACTAGAGGATCGCTTGCAAAAAAATAGAAAATGTTTTTGCACAGCAAAAAGAAAGCATCCCAAAAAGGATATAAATGTGAGTGCTGAAGTATTAAGAAAATGCTCTGCTTATAGTCTTATACTGTTGTGATGGCTAGATCCAGATGGCCATTTTGCAGGAATGCCCTATGGGTCCAAAATTTGGTCGAAATTGCTCTACCTAGCACGATTTTCAAGATATAAGCATTTTTGTGTTTTGCGATTTTTGCGAACAATTGGAAAATTCAAAATGGCCTCCATATTTGGCGAAACAAAAACTTTATAAATTGGGATGGCTGCTCTGCAGAGATACCCTGTGGGTCATAAAAGTCATCGAAATCTCTCTATCTAGCACAGTTTTCGAGATACAAGCATTTTTTGTTTTGCAATTTTTGCAAAAAATTCGACAATTCAAAATGGCCGCCATTTTTGATGAGATAATTTTTTTTTTGAAAAATGTGCTAGTTCATCTGGAGAGATAACCTGTGGGCCAAAAATTTCATCAAAATTGCTCTATTGCGCACGGCTTTTGAGATATAGGCATTTTTGTGCTTTCCTTATTTGGAAAATTCGTATTGATTAATTAATCATTAATTACTCGGCCATTTCTTAACCAATCAATGCCAAAATCTAATGATTTCCAGATTTTGATAGAATGAATGCATTTGTCAAGTTTCAGGTGAATAGATAAAATCCCTTTCAAGTTATCATCTGGGCAAGCTTATCCTTCGACGAAAAAACACACTTTTGGTCATGTGACCTCTCTGATTGGTCGAAATATCACTACAGCATATTCCAAAAGATTCCCCAGGGCTACTGTATACACCTGCCAAATTTGAAAAGAATCCGCCCAACAGTCAGAGTTATAAGGAAAACAAAACATGGAGCCAGCGCAGCCTGATTTCCTCCTATACACAAACAATAAATAATACAACCAGAGTCGGAATGCAACCTTCACAGCACATTTGAACCTTGGCATTCCACTTTACCCTTTGCCATACATCTAAACAATTGATCACATAATGGTCTGTAACTCAGCCACAAAACCCACAAGAATGGCCCATAGCTAGTGAAGTCATCTCCACAGAAAAGTGACCGACATTATCACCACATTTTCACCATCAGAGATGCCCGTACCCCACAGCCTAGGGAAATAGTTTTAAGACCATGAGATATAGAAGTAGTGTATCAGTACAAAGTTTAGGATACTTTCAGAGCACTGTCAGTTATATAAAGGTCCAAATAATGTTTAAATAGAGAAAATAATGTCTAAGAGAAAGATAATGTATGTAAAGATGAAGATTTAAAACAAGACAATTCAATAACAAGATGACAGCATTGATCAGTAAACTAAACATTACAACACTTTTATCTACATCGACTTGACTACTGCAATTCCTTCTTCCGATGTCTCTCAGCTCTTGATCTTTGTAAACTCCAATGTGTCCAAAATAGTCTGGCTAGAATCGTCACCAACACCACCAAGTACTCACACATCACTCCTGTCAGGAAAATTCTCCATTGGTTGCCTATTGAACACTGCTCCATATTTAAGACTGCCTTACTGGTGTACAAGTTCCTAAATTGTGGTCATCCAAAATATTTTGCACCTTTTCTTAAACCCAGATGAAGTTTCTACAACGCACGCAAAAGCCAGGCTCATGGTGTGTTCCTTGAGGTCCCCCACTTTGCCACTTCAATATATAAGTCTTCTAAGCATTTTGGCCTCAGCTTTGCTTATGACGCTCCAAAGATTTGGAATGATTTGTCTGATGACGTATGTTCTGCCACTTCTCTCCACTCTTTCAGAAGCAAGCTCAAAACCTATCTCTTCGCACAAGCATATCCACCCTAACTCTTGTTTTCCCTGATCTCTCACCGTGACGCTGACCCTTGCTATGTCTCAGGCTTATGATTATAGTTTTCTGCTTCTGTTTGGTGCGCTTAGAGTCTGTCTTTGGATGGAGATTAGGCACTATAAAAATACTAGTAGAATTAGAATTACATCTGGCATGGCCGAATTATTGTTTAGATGTTTTGAATATTACCATGCATACAGAAGTGGCACTACATTCATGAATGCGTGTGTGGTGTTGAAGCAAGCTAAATTACCATAACCACCCTCCAAAATACCAATGGGTAATAGAATAGATAACAGAAATGACGAAAAAAAAGAAAAACGTGATCTCTAGAAGCGTGAGCTCATGCTTAAGAATATGAATTAACTGCTAAAATATAGAAAATTATATTTACAGAATAAAACATGTCCTTGGGCAATACCACTTGTCCTCGGGCTTCATAAATCACAATATTGTCCAGAATGACATGTTTTATTCTGTTTATTATACCGAAAGTATTTGTTTTTATCTCACCTTCTTTGTAATAAGATTAAGTGCTGTAGAAGTACAAAATAGCATCAGCGATGCCCGTACCCCACAGCCCAGGGAAATATTTTTAACACCATGAGATATAGAAGTATTGGATCAGTACAAAGTTCAGGATACCTTCAAGAGCACTGTCAGTTATATAAAGGTCCAAACAATGTTTAAGTAGAGAAATGAATGTCTAAGGGAAAGATAATGCATATAAAGAGGAAGTATAAAAAAGACAATTCAATAACAAGATGACAGCATTAATCAGTAAACAAAACATTAAGATAATCTTTATCTACATCTGGCATGGCCGAATTATGGTTTGCATATGTTTTGAATATTACCATGCATACAGAAGTGACAATACATTCAATGACTGCAGACTCAAAGGTGCAACAACATTTTAAAGATTAACTTCCTGCACCTTACAGTTCTGAGATATGGCCTGGACAATATTTTATAGGTCAAGGTAATTATGGCAAGGTCAAATCATGACACTGCACACCTACACCCCCTAACCAATATCCCTACCAAATATCAACTTCCTACACCTGATGGTTTCCGAGATATAGCCCGGACAAGATTTTATAGGTCAAGGTCACTACGGCAAGGTCGAAGGTCAAATCAAGGTCAGACTATGACGTTGCACAACTACTACCCCAAAATAATGTCCCTACCAAGTATCAACTTCCTACACCTTACAGTTTCCGAGATATAGCCCGGACAAGATTTTCAAACTCAAGGTCACTACGGCAAGGTCAAAGGTCAAATCAAGGTCAGACCATGACGTTGCACACCTACACCCCCTAACCAATATCCCTACCAAGTATCAACTTCCTACACCTTACGGTTTCTGAGATACAGACCGGACTAACTATTTCCCGCCACCCGCCCGCCCGCCCACCTACCCGGACGCCCGCCCGCCCATCCGGACACCATGGGTGAAAACAATACGTAAAAACACTAATAAAATTAATCAAAACATTGTCAAATATGACACTCTTTAACAGCAAAAAATTGTTGAAATAACTAGAATCTGTTCACAACAGAATGACTCTATTATTTGCACATTAACAAGACTGACAGAAATTATTGCTTTTTCTAAATACTCATTTATTCAATATTCACTTAGAATCTTCAAAGAAAACAGTCATTTTCTCAGAAAAATTCTCAGAATAAGTGATTAATAAGTGATTCATCTCTTTCTTTGAGAAATTTTACTATCAGCTATATTTGATCAGTCTTGATCCAACAGTCAATCCATCAAAGGAAAAAGTGTATGGATCAAAGTTTGTCCAACATTTGATCGAAAATTCAGATCAAATGTTTTGGGAATAACAATCTGAGCTGATCCCAAAATCTGATCCAAAATTGATCATTTCTGTTCAAATTTGATCTAATCGTCCCTGATCCATGTCTGTGAATACCACCCTTAATCTCCACTTGAAAGGTTTTGAATGTAGAGTGCTGGCTTACACAGTTTGTACCATGTGTACTATAGACATAAACTGATTACCTCCAGCTTTGACAGGATCTAGTTCTAGTTATGACTAAGCTTCACTCATACTATCAATATATACAGCATTATAATGTAGTTGGAACCTCAAAACGGTTCCATGTTTACCTAAATTTGACTAATACAAGTTCTCCCAATACAGAGTAGACCATACTTTTAAAACATTTAACATAGATATATATATTTTTGAACACCATGTTTCCCACTTTCATTTCCTGGCAGTGGCCACATAGATATTCCAGAAAAAGGCTAACAGGCTGGCAAACAACACACGGAACTAGAAAATAAAATACAAAATCCACATAAAGTACTTTTCCAGACTACTATTGAATAATTATGGCACATTGGTTAGTTTTTTAAACTAGATGACGTTTTTTTTTTAACTTTGTTAAAACAATTGCAAAAAACTTGAACATCAAGAGATTCTGATATCATTTAGTACTAATTCTCATATATTTAGCAGTAAAACTTCACTGAGACGCTTATCGGAATTTTTAAATCAAAGCCAAAATAATATCTGACTGTTCATCACAGCAGGTTGGATTACGGTAGTGTAAATTTTGCATACTATTGTGAATTTCGTAAACTGTGATGAATTTTACATTCTGCGATGATTCTACATTATGTGATGAATTTTATATACAGTGATGAACTGCGGGTGCTTTCTAGAATCTTGCAGAAAATAACACACTTTGGTGAATTTTAGATATAGTAGACAGGTGAATTTCACAGTGAATACTACATACTGTGTTTAATTTCATATAATGTGATGAATACTATATGAAGTGTGAGTTTTAATGGTAAATATTTAGTGCTGTGGTGCGTTTTTATATTCGAGTGCCACAATTCTATGCAGTGGTTTTAAGCTTTACACAAATTACCTTGCAAATGACAACTGAACTCTGTTTAACTTAAAGTGTAAAAACCAAAAAGTACTTCTACAAGTTGATCAGACTACATTCTAGAAAACAATATAGCTATTAATGAACTACGATAATGCAATGAATTATTTCTACAGAAAGAGTTTGGTATGTACAGTTACTATTTTCTACAGGTCAGAATTTACACTCAGTCTTACCTGCTGTGGTACATAATTGACATTCACAAACTGAAATACAGTCCACACTTTCCAGTTTGTCTTTAAAATTTCCCAAAAGGTTTCCTGAATTTTCCTAATTGCACCTTTATGGCCCAAACCCTGAAAGATATTGTGAAAACTAAGTCAATGTTGCTTTGCATTGTCCCAAACTGATGGAGCATCTACTTTGTTACTCCCTTATTTAAATGGCATATACATAATGTATGCACTCCCAAAAAAACCTTTTACATAGTGACATCAACAGAAAAAAAACTTCATAAGGCATCTGAAATCATATTTTGATGACAGTTTCAAAACTGTGACAAACAAAATATTCCATGTATTTCGTAAACAGTCTACCCAATGATTACATAGACATTTGAAACTTAGCAAAATAAAACTGCTAAATCAATTGATATTTAATTTGCCAAAAATGCTATAGATGTTGCAGTCATAAATAGCTCAGAACACTAAAAGGGGCCATGGTGGCGCAGTAGTAACACACTAGACTCCCACCACGGACCCTATATGGGAAAGCTGGTAGTTGCCTGTAGTTGATTGGCAGTTTACAGTACAGAAACTTGACCACCTGTATATACTGGTTTCCTCTGCCCACAAAACTACCCGTTGTGACAGGACATTTTTGTATTACCATGAATCCTATACTTTACCAGTTCTACAATGACAAAATTACTATTCAATTTTACTCCATGTTGCTTCCATCCTTTCAAACTGTGAACAGGTACCTAATTTTAATGCAAACCCTGCATTACTACTAATATTATATAGACTGAAAGGATTTTTTTCAGATTTAATATTCAATATGATATTAATATTAAAAGTGTCATCACAATATCTTTTTCAAATAAACCAGAACACCATATTTTCAAAATATTGCTGCTATCTCCACCAGGAGGTTATATGTTTGGGTACATTTGTCATTTTTCATTTGCATGTGTCCTGGTGGATGTCTGCATTCTACACGTACTTTCTTGTTCTTAATCTGACGGTACACTATAAATCTATTTAGTATGTCTTACTTAATAGGAAGTTTCACATTTTTAAAGGAATATCTGAGCCATTTAGGGCTTCAAAATTGATCTTTAATCCCAGTAAGTGACCAGAAAGCAACATCATGTCTTAATAGTCCTCAATAATACGTCTATGGAGTTTTATATTGAATCATTCCAGCAATACTTTACAACATAATATACAGAGCAAAATACAATAGTATGACCTTGATGACACCAGTTTGACCAGAGGATAGGAGTTCAGACAGGAAATCTGACAATATTTTAAGAATACAAGGCAACGGTTTCATTTTACCTTCTCCCAATACATTCTAATTATTTTGTACTAAGATCTAACACACTATTGATTTTTCCTGGTTTCAAATTCAAAGACGAAAGCTTCAAGTTTTTATTTTTGCCAGGGCCAGACATAATCCTCAAGCTAGACTGTAACCTAGTGATAACTAACTGTACATCACCACTACTACTTTGCCTGTTATGCTGTTTGAAATACAGTGATATCTTGTAAAAATAGTTAAAAGCTGGGTACTCATAAACTGTTCAATCACTTTTAAACACAAGGGTGCAGTGGCTGGCTTTCTGCCAACCATAGAGTCGAATCTTAGGACAGCATTGGGTTTTGAAATCTGTAAAATCGGTATTATCGCCCGCATTTGCAAACCGCTTCCAGAGAAGTTGTTTTCAGATTTGTGTAGCAAGATGGGTATTTGTAGTGACGTGATGTGAAAGTTTTACAAATATAAAGGGTCTGTAGATGTGCAGTTTTACAAGGGTGGTTTAAGATGAAAACCACCAGCATAATTCCTGTTCACGGACTTGCCTCATTAATATTAATGAGCAAATATGCGTGGTCACGGTACGTAGTTCTTTGTGGGGGGTTTCCTGACAATATTTTTATTGACCAATATCTACGTAGTAGATCTTTTACTGACGAACTGGTTTATTTTGTAAATATAAAACAATTTGGAAGACATAATTAAAGTGTTAGTATATGGATATTTTACAAAAGCAAATTGTAAGTATTTTAATAAAATATTCGTGTGTTATTTCTACATTATTACGATAGCCATAATGAGCGATAATAGGGAGCAGCAGGTTATGCTGTATTTTACCGATGAAGCATTTCGTTGTTTATTATTATTATTATTATGTATTTATACTCAGCGCAATATCTCCATATACTACAGGACTCAAAGCGCTATTTAACCAATCCGACTGTACAGGTACAGCCCCAACTCACAAGTAACTGACATTCCCCTAACTGGAAGATAGAGGCTCAAGGATGACCATTTATCAACGTCCTTGAGGTTCTTTAACCTGCCACTGGGGATAGGACCCAATGACAGAGGACCGCCATTTTAAGTGGTCATCCGAGCCACTATATATCTGCCTGTACCTGGGATTGAACCCACGTCCTCTTGAGTTCCTAGACAAGTGTGTTACCCGCTAGGCCACAGTGGCAGTTTAGCCAATCAGAATTGAGGACAGAAAAAATGAAATTGTGTGATAACTTCGAGGAAAGCACTTTCGAGTGTTACCAGATGTGTCCTCGATTCTGATTGGGTAAACGACAAATTCTAGTACTGAGTAATAGGCTGTGAGTCAAGCGATGTGATTGGTTCATAAATACTTTTTAAATTAATTGTCAAGGTTGGAGAATAAAGTCATGTAGATGCGCAGACAACAATTTTACATTAACAGTGACTGCGTGATAACCAGCAGACGAATAAATTAATTGGGGTTTCACGTCTAGAAACCAGCAGACGAAACCGTTAAAAAAGACTTGTTCGAGTAGGCCATGACAATGGGAAACACAATAGTTTCTAGGACATCCGGGAAAGCCAGACGTAGTACTAGACAAGCTTTTTACTTTATAAAATATAACTGAATAAAAGCATTAAAAATTTTCAAAATGGCAGTGTATAATATGCACCTCAATGTACCGATATGTGAACAAATATTATGCAGAATTTGACATTTAAGGGTTTAAACGGCCAATTTAAAATTGTGGCCACAACTCAGTACATAACTCGATTCGACTAAAAAATGGGGACAGGGGGGTGGGGGCCAGAAATATACAAACCTCTAAAATGGACAGAACGTAAAAGAAAACCAATAACCACGGAGGTGCCATTATATATCTGTCAAGGATAATCCGCATCACAGCTGACCATTTTGTACCACTTGGTATGGTCTTTTCCAACCATCGATAAAAAACATGCATTGTGGGTGCTACATAGAAAAACCTGTATTAAAACAGAAAAACATATTTTTTACCATTTAAACCTCATTCGCAGAACTTCCACTATCAATCCAATTATCCAAACCATAAACTACTTGTAACTCTATAAATTTGTATTTTTCTAATTTTCTATTCTATAAAATTCTAATTTGCAATGTTTATACGATCCACAAGACATCCTAGTGTACCAGGTTATTTAGCTACCAGAGGGTGTACTGTATTTTATGCATTGTATCTACAATTATTGGACAATGATACAGTCTTCCTAAAATCATTGTCATATAGTACATACATGTTTTAAGTCAACCAGAAAGAATTTTTTTATTTGATCCAGTAGAGCATGTAATTATTTTTACCCATTGTCAAACCTGTATCAATTTCTGATATATTTTCATCACAACAATTGTTCCAGATATCTTTAAATTTCCAATACTATATTGTACAAATATATGCAGGATAAATCAACACCTTACTGAGAGCTGTAAAAGCACTTAACATTCTCACAAGACTGAATCTGATGGCAATGCAAATTGTTTCTTTTTGTGTTTTTTTATGATCCAACCATCTATTATTCAAATTTTCAATTATCAGAACTGAAGCCAAATCTCTAGTTGGCTTTCTATTACACAACCTAATTATTGCTCCCAGATAATACAGTCAGATAATGGAAGTTCTACTGTATAAAAGTGTATATAAAATTATAAAGCCAAGCAAATTTCAAGTGAATGCAAAATTATAAAAGTAATCCTATTTAATTAGGATTTCAACATAATAACGTACATTTCAACAAAAGAGGCACCACAAAAATTTTTTACTTGTACTTGAAAGATAATTCTGCTCATCAGAGTTCTAACTAAAGAATTTTACTGAAACATGAAGTTTAAATATTCTCAAAGTTTTACCCAGTTGCAGAATACGCAAACACACTCCGTAAATCAACATGTTCTTTTGTGGACCACTGAGCAATAATATTCCCAATACCAGAAAGCACAGCACTGAAAATACAACAAACAGACAAATTGATAGTCAGTTTTTCAGCCCCAAAACTGAGTATACTTTTCTTTCGAAGAAACAATAATGATGAAAGAAACTGGACATCTCAGACCCTGCTGACTCCACCTCTTCTTAAACAAACTTTTAGCTGATACAAACTCACACACACTCTGATACAGACTCACTGTAAACAAAATATCCTTTTGCATTGATTTTACATAGAATATTCAGAATTCTACAGATGTAAATTTTTGAATGCATATGATATACCAATTGTAACATCACATCAACAAAAACTAGAGGAATGCTTTTGCTAACAAAAGCGAAGCGTCCCTAAAAGTTTAAAATGCTTTGTGGTTTCCATAAGGGGGGGGACTGACCGGCTATTTAGATTCTCCACATATGCTTTCCCAATACCTCTTAATACATTCTGAAGCCATAAAAGCAACAATAAATGAGAACAAAAGGCAAAAACTCCAAAGCAACTATTTTATGACCCCAGTTTGACCCAAAGGGGGGGTCGGGGAATAATACTGACCAGCTGTTTAGACTCTCCACATATGCTTTCCCAATACATCTCAATACATTCTGAAGCTATGAAAGCAACGATAAAGGAGATATAAGGCAAAAACTCCAAAGTAGCTATTTATGACCCCAGTTTGGCCCATAAGGGGAGGTCAGAGGGTAAAACAGACCGGCTATTTAGACTCTCCACATATGCTTTCCCAATACCTCTTAATACATTCTGAAGCTATAAAAGCAACAATAAAGGAGATATAAGGCAAAAACTCAAAATCAGCTATTTTATGACCCCAGTTTGACCCATAAGGAGGGGCCGGGTGGTAAAACTGACCAGCTATTTAGACTCTCCACATATGCTTTCCCAATACCTCTTAATACATTCTGAAGCTATAAAAGCAACAATAAAGGAGATATAAGGCAAAAACTCAAAATCAGCTATTTTATGACCCCAGTTTGACCCATAAGGGGGGGCCATGGGGTAAAATTGACCGGCTATTTAGACTCTCCACATATGGTTTCCTATTACCTCCCAGTACATTTTATGGCTCTAAATGCAATACTTAAGAAGATAATAGGGGGGTTGACCTAAATTTAAGGCTTTCAGATTGGAAGGTGTCAGAAAATCACTCATAAATGAGACATTTTTCAAGGGATTGCTCCCAAAATCTAACCAGCTCGCATTTTCGATAGTATGAACTTGGTTAATTTTATTGTAATTGGAATTTTTATAAATAAAAATACTTACATAATCCCAACAAATGCTTACGTGACCTACCGTTCGGTCAAGGACACAGACAATGTGTCTTGCCATTTTTTTTCTACTGAAAGTACACACGTAAACCCCAGCGGGCACCTGCTGGAGGTTATATATTCTCTGTAAGTTGCCATTCTTAAATTTTTGACCCTATCCCTCAGAAGATGGTAGAGGGGAGGAGGGAGGGACTCTCCTTGTTGGGATTATGTAAGTATTTTTATTTATAAAAATTCCAATTACAATAAAATTAACCAATTTTATTGCATAAAAACGTACTTACATAATCCCAACAAATGCTTGAATGCAGCCCTGAGGTCCATGGTGGGTAGACTTCTGAGGACTGTCAAGTGCTATAGGAGAGTTCTTGAGTTAATACAGATACAAAAAAATGCATAGAAACAATATGTTATACTACAAACAACTGTAATATATTACATATAGTTAAATTATTATTATTATTAAATTATTACAAGTACTGATAAAGTGATAAAGTAGTTGTAATAAAGTAACTGAAAGGTACTCACCCACTTATGAAAGCAGCATGCTGTACCATACATAAACATGATACATCTATCCCATCACCCTGTCTGTACAGTTGTGCAGGGGTCAAAGGTCAGTTGCGCCCAGTTGAATATAACTCCAACAGTCAGAGTGCAGCTGTCCCTCAAGCCATCCGTATGAACTTTGCCGTCATATCTAAATCATCTTCAAAATCATAGTCTTAATCCAGTCCAGTCCAACTCCACATATCCTAAAAATAAAAGTTGAACCTATCATTAAGTCTCAATTGTTCACTACATGTTGTGCCGATACAATGGGACCTAACTTAAAGATATTATCATTCTCCCAGCAAATGTCCTTCAAATAAAAATTTGTAAAGGTACTGTGGGACCCCCAGTAACAGGAGCTCAAGACCTGCTCTAAGGAGATACCTCCTTTGAACGCAAGTGATGCAGCCATAGCTCTAACATCATGAGCTCTAACCTGAGTGACCTGTTGATCAGTCATATCTGAAGACTGGTAGCAAGTATGAATGGTCTGTTTGATCCACTGGGAAATGGTTATTCTAGTGATATCCTTAGAATAACCCTCCCTAAGTGATACAAAAGAGAAGGGCCTTGCCCTTTCTCATGGATTTGGTCTTGTCTAAGTAGACTTTGAGGGCCCTAACTGGACAAAGTGACTTGTCCTCCACCAGTAAACTGTCCAACATGTTAGTAAGAGCTGGTATAACTACTGGTTTAATGGAATCAGGGCCATCTGAAGCCAACTGGTTTTTGGCCAGGAATGCTGGAGAAGGAGAAACAGTGACCTCTGACCAATTTCTCCTTGAAGAGACAGAAGAGTGAGTCCAAGCATGTATCTCACTCCTTCTTTTACCTGAGGCTAAAGCCAGCAGGAAAACTGTCTTGTCAGTTAGCCACTTCAAAGGAGCCTCAGATAAAGGCTCAAAAGGAGGTTTTGTCAAACCTAAGAGGACCAAGGAGAGGTCCCACGTAGGTATGGACCTATTTGGTTTAGGTCTATCCCTGGTGAAGCTGGCAATAAGTCTATTCAGTTCTAGACTTTTTGAGATGAGTTCACCCTGAGAACCCAAAGCATCAGCTATTGCTGTTCTATAACCAGTAATTGTAGCTGGTTTGAGGTTTTTGACTGTGAACAGGTAGTTTAAGAATTCTGCTACCTGGGGAACAGTTGTTGAGGTGATGTCCACCTTATTCTGTGAGCACCATTGCCCATAAATGGTCCACCTTGATTGGTAGACTTTTCTTGAGGGTTCCCTCTGAGGTGCCTTAATTCTTTCTGCCACTTCAGATGAGAATCTTCCAGAATTGGATTCCTGGAATCCAGAAGCCACACATGTAGATTCAGGTACTCCACGTTGTTGTGGAACCTGTTGGAGTGTGGCTGTTTCAGTAGTGTCTTCCAATGAGGGAGCTGTAGGGGTACCCTGGTCGAGAGATCCACCAGATCCCAAAACCATGGCATCCCTGGCCACCCTGGGGCCAGTACTATCCATCCTGCATGGGTATGTTATTATTTTTTTAATTACTTGTGACAGGATGGCTACTGGGCAGAAGACATAGCCGTCTAGGCCTTCCCAACAGATATTCAATGCATCTATTTTCCAAGCCTTTTTGTCTGGGACAGGAGATACATAAATTGGAAGTTTGTAATTTAGATGAGTTGCAAACAGGTCTACCATTGGTGTGTGCCAAACTTTACAAATTTGGTTGAATATCTGTTGGTGAAGGGACCACTCTGTTTGTATGACCTTGTCCCTTCTTGATAGGGAGTCTGCTATCACATTTAGGGATCCAGGTACATGTCTTGCTCTTATCTGGATCCTTCTGGAATTTGTGAATGCCAGAATTTTCCAGATAAGAGCACACATTTCTATGGAATGTGTGCCTCCTTCTTTGTTCAGATAAGATACTACTGTATTGTTGTCTGAACAGATGAGCACTCTTTGACCTTGCAAGTGCTCCTGAACCCCCTTTAGGGCTAGGAGAACAGCTATTTAGCTCCAATGCATTGATGTGAAGCTGAGCTTCCTTGTTTGACCAGAGGCCGCTGAGAACTATTTCGTTCAAGTGAATTCCCCAGCCTTTTTGGGAGGCATCTGTGAATGGCAGTGTGTTGTGAATATGAGGATGTATAGGAGCACCTACCATAAGATTCTGAAGATTCTCCCACCATTTGAGATGATTCAGAAAAATCCCTGTTACTGGGATCCTTTTGTCCAGTGACTGGGGAAATTTGCAGTGTGACTTTAGGTACCACTGAAAAGGTCTCATGTGTAACCTTCCTAGAGGTACTGTTTTTCCTAAGGAAGCTAATGTCCCTATGAGTGACATGAGCTTTGTTGGAGTCAAGACTAATGACTTTCTGATGGAAACAGTCTGAACTTCTAACCGATCGAATTTCTTTTGGGTTGGAAAGACCAGACCCCTCTGAAGATCGAAGTGATAGCCCAGAAAATCTAGTTTTTGTGTGGGAAGCAATTCCGACTTTTGAAAATTGATAAGCCAGCCTAGTTCTTGGACCAATTTCACTAAATTTTCTGAATCTTGAGACATTGTTCCTTTGTTGGTGACCAAAGAAGCCAGTCGTCCAGATATTGATGGATTCTGAGGTTCCCGGCTTGAGTTTTACCTCTTTCACAATGAGTAAACTCTAGGGGAGCTGTTGCGACACCAAAAGGGAGTGCCCAAAATTGGAAAAACCCTTCTTTTTTTTTTTTTCGGTCTGAAATCTCAGATATTTGAGATTGTGGATGAATTGAGGCATGAAAATAAGCGTCTGTGAGGTCTATCGAGGTGACCCACTCCCCCTTTCGAATCGACTTCCTGATAGATTCGGCTGTTTCCACTTTGAAAGTTGGTACATGTAAAAGGTTGTTTAACATACTTCAATCTATTACTGGTCGCCACCGTTTCATGGGTTTGGGTACCAGAAATAGTCTGCTGTAAAATCCCAGAGTTATGGGTTTTCTGCCATGAGTTATCACCTTTTTGTAAGCATGGCCTGAACTGCTTCGCGGAGGGCGCCATGTTTGTTTTCGTTACCTTCCTGAGACGTTTAAAGTGAGATGACCTCCCGAAATCAAAATTCCTGGCAGTATCTCTGTATGCCCTGGTGTCAGATTTGATTATGTAGAGTTTTTTAACATGTTGTCCTCCACTTGAAACAACATGTGTGGATGAAAACCTGCTAATCAAAGTGGCATTTATGTAGATAGGTAGATCCTTAGGTCTCAGGTTCGAACCTCAAACTTTCAACAACTGTCCCTGGCTAGGAACATGTTGCAAGCAAGGGCCATATTTTACTATAAGTCAGTGTACAAAGCAATCTCCAGAGATGAAGTAACAGATGGCTGGAGTTGTGAGTACTTCTCAATGAGATCTGCTGACTACTCCTGATTTCATTGGGTAGTTCCTGAATCCTGATATTCAACTCCTCAATGGCCATCTTAAACCACCTAACATGGCCTAAAAAACTGCACATTCTCTGTACAGACTGACTCCTGTATAAAGTGCTGTTTGATGAGACAGAGATAGAAGATGAGAATTTGGCAACTATGAGCCTTTGCTAGGGACGTCATCGTGTACCGTGATATCATCATATCGCCGATGTTTCAAGTCCGCACACGATATCGAGCTTTATTTTCATAGCCCGATTTCCGGGGTTTAGTGACTACATTAATGAAAAGTATATACGTGGGTGTACATGAGCCAGAACTCGTAACTGGAAATGGCTTTCAGCTTATTCTAAAATGAAGATTCTTGGATCTTACCCTTAATAAAGTAAAAATCTTTGTTATTTCGGAGAATTTACAGGGTTTATAATGTTTTGAATTAAAAATATGAAGTTGAAATGTAGATATAAACTTAGTGATAAATACCGCGATATCGCCCACTGTTTTGTTCACGGTATCGAGACAGCAAACTTCCCAACGATGACGTCCCTACTTCAAAGGAGCATCTTGAGGAGAAGTTATGTAAGATCATATCTGGCCTCTCAAAGGCAAGAAACTGACCATGAAAACAAGGATTCCTAAATCTGTGAACCCATGTGTTAAACAGGAGATAAAGCTAAATTCTGCTTCCTAACAACCTGTTTAGAAGGTTCCTATGAAGAAGCAGGAGCCACGAGACACTCAACTCGTGGAACTTCTAGATGCAGCAGCCCTCTAATGGCATTCCACATCTCCACATGGGAGGGGTGCAATTCTAACTGATATGAGTCTGCCTCACCCTGAGGAGACCTAGACCGATGGTGTTTCCTGGAAGGTAAGTTTGAAACATCAAAAGATTCACCTCCTGATGAATCAGGTCTTGTCTGAGAGACAGGGGCACACATACCCTGCTCCTGAAAAGATGAATCTCTGAGAAAAGAGGGAGACCCACAGTGTCTCCTGGAAGGAAAGTTTGAATCATCAAAAAGTTCACTTTCTGATGACTCAGGTCTTGTCTGAGAGACAGGGGTACACATACCCTGCACCTGTGAAAAGATGAATCTCTGAGAAAGAAGGGAAGTGTGAACTAGGCTTCAACTCCTCAGACTGGGAAGTCAGAAAAACGCCAACTGACTGCTCATGGTGTAAATAAATTCCTGAAGAGAGGAATTCTCTTGTGCAAAATTTAGGGAGCCCGCACCCATAGGGCAAAGTATTTCTTACCAGAAAAACATTAATCCTTTCCTTGCTCATCATTTCTGCCTTTAATGCAAGCTTGGTGAATATTCCAAGGTAGCATAACAGAAGAAAAAACTGTGCCTATTGTAAATATACTTTGAAGCACCAAAAAGAACGTGTGTGCACTTGACGGCGGTCAAAAAAAGAATGGCAACTTACAGAGAATATATAACCTCCAGCAGGTGCCCGCTGGGGTTTACGTGTGTACTTTCAGTAAAAAAAAAATGGCGAGACACATTGTCTGTGTCCTTGACCGAACGGTAGGTTACGTAAGCATTTGTTGGGATTATGTAAGTACGTTTTTATGCAATAAAAAGGTGTGTCAAATTATAAGGCTGTGTAGCAGATAGTTTTTCCTGAAAAATTTGGGTCAAATTTAAGCATGCAGAAAAATTTTCCCACGCTTAAGGTATATAACTGCCAAATATGGTTTGATACCTTCTAATAATAAGGGAGATATTCAAGGGAGACCATAATGCGGCGGCGGCGAGGAAAACAAATAAGCACCCTTTCAGGGACGCTTAATTACTTTTTTTGTTAAATATGCAATGGTTAAATATCAGCAGGAAAATGTTTACAAACTATGTAGCACAACTGATCAATAATTGTGTAGGCATACAAATATTAGCTCATAGAATCCTGTGGGGTTTAACAGAAATACTGCTTGAAGATTCATGGTTAAAAATATGAACCATTTCCAGTCTGCAGTGTTTCTGAAACCAATTGCTTTCTGATCTATCTGTGACTGTTTTGAAGCCATAGTGTAATCTAAAACAAGTTTGCTATGTTTGTAACCTCAATAAGGAGGCATCCTTTATAAAATGTCATGACTCACTTTGTGGGGATAAATTTTACAAGGGGTCAAGTTGTCAGGGGCCAATTTGTGAGAGGTTTAATTAAAGCTGTCTACAGCACAGCTACCTAATTTCCTCACCTGCTTTAAAAACCATAAACAACATGCAACACTGATATAGAAAACAGGAGAAACACACACTAATAACAATGATGTACAACTCTACAAATAACAACAACTGTAAAGGTGTAGGTGTAAGAAGCTAGTTCATTCTCTTACAAATTCTCTGTAACAATCATGCACCATGATAGATCTAATATAATCTACTGCTTTGCAGGTGCAATATCTTCCCCACAGTGGGGAATTCAGTGCACTGAGTTAACAAAAATATTGATCATTAGGATATTTGAGGGGCAGTGAAGGTTGGTAGACCGAAGTTGTGGGTTTGACCAAATGGAACTGCACTAAGTGGGGAAACTAGAATTAAACAGGCGAGTTTTCAGATACCTAATGGAAGAAGTGACTGACGGGCTATTATTGTACAGGCGTGAATTAATTAACTTAGGCGGTAGGCTGGTTGGGAATGAATTTGAATTTTGTATGTGATAAGGCCTAGTGGCTTTCTACCAGTAAACGCCCGCCTACCAGTGAACGCCCGCCTTATATTTCTTTCTTGGAGGTCAAGGACAAATGCTTCTATATATCTACAAAATGGGCGTTCACTGGTATTTTCAATTTGCAGTAAAAACGGCCGATAATAGAGATATATAATTAAAATATAAAGCTTTGAACCAAACATAACAAGATGGACTTAAGGTATTACATGTGGTGTATATTATTTGATAATTTGGTAGTGAAAGAATAAAATCTAAAGCTGGACAAATAATTTAAATTCAAAATCTAAACTTCAGCATGGGCGTTCACTGGTAGAATGCCACTAGCTATTTTAAATTGTGTACCCTATACTTGACTGGAAGCCATGCATTTTTTTTTCAATTGGTGATTGATATGGGAAAACTTAAGAGGAATTAGTAACAAACTGGAGAATAAGTTTTGGACATGTTGCATTCTTCTTTACTCCAAATCGGTGAGTGATACAGTGAACTGCACTAGTCCAATCTGCTGTTCACCACAGCCTTTGCAAGAAGGACTGGTGTTTTAAGGTCCAAGAGGGGATAAATTCTGGTAAGGTCTCTTGCATGGACTTAAATTCAGGACTTCACCAACTCGACTATGGTTACAATGGACACACTATTTGATACATTTCATAGTCGAGACTGCTTATTTAGCTTCAAAAAGTAACCACGTTCATTTCAGAATATTTGGATTCACCACACCAGGTGTACAAGTGAGGTTTTTGGTACTCTGGTCGGGAAAATTTATAAATCACTCTATTATCGCCCCCTATAAAATTGTGTAGCGCCTTACCTAGTGCACGACTTTGTCAGTAGCGGATTTGTTTTCAAAGCTAACATATATTGCTTTGCGATCTTTTTGCCAACATTGCCATTCTCTTTTGGTGATGCCATATTTGCAAAAGACACTGAACTTTGACACCTCTCTCCTTAGTGGTGCCGAAAAAATATAGCAAACGATTATTTACTACCGCTCAAATAGGCTGGCTTGTGGAGAAAACTTACCTGCGCTTTTATCGTTTACAAGAAAGTTTTAATATAGGATCAATAAAATTTGGCTCTGATTAAAATTATTATCCTAAAAAGTAAATGGAAAATGCTCAACATAATTAGAAGTATCTGAAATACCAAATCTTCTGTGAAAAACAACTTTAGTTTGACAGAAAGTTTGCCTGAAGAGTAGGTGTAAGATGAACATATAATATTTCACCTATGCTTTTTGCTTTATACCTAACTAACGTAGAAGTTCTTGTCAGAAAAGATTTTATTGGTTTATGCCATGTTACAGATTTAATTCATAAATTCCTAGACATTGATACATGACATGCGTACTTTTTTGCAATCATACCTACAACATGATTTAGCATGAAGTGGGTTGATTTTTTTATGCTTTTTCACTGCTGTGTAAAGCTAAATTACATAGAAACATGATATTTGGTAGAATTATAGAAAAAAGAAAAAGAGTTACTTTTACATCAGTAATTGTTACATAACTTACTTTAAACAACTACAACTGGACAAATCTTGAAACACTTCCATATAAAATGTGCATGAAGTAGATCAATTATTTTCTCAAAATTAGTTTATCTTATTCCTTTATATAAGTAAATATTTTTTTTCTTATTTATTATATTTATAAATTCATGAAAATAGTGTACAAGAAAAAAATATATTGTTATATGACTGCAGAATAGATATATTTTGTAAATATGTCATGGTGTCATTTTAAGTAGTGTATTTCCCCCTTACAAAGTAGGGTAAAAATTTAAAATTCAAAGTTTAAATTACTGAATTGAAGAAACATCTAAATAACTAAAAGTAATATGTTGCAGTTCAGCTCTGCATTGTGAAACATTTCAAGGAATGTAGCCTTTTGTTTTTTTTTGAAAATTTCTAAAAAATCAACCAACTTCATGCTGAACAATGTTACTGCATGCAGATAACACTGTAATGTTTCTGAATTTCCAAAAAGCTCTTAACAAGTTATATGATTAATGTTGAATATGGGACCTTTCAGAGAATACTGAAGAAAAAAAGAAAACGTAGTAATCATAAAAATAAAAATAGTTCCCAGCTGTAAATATTTAGGCTTTGAAAGGAACTATAATGGTAATTTTGGATGACAAAAGTTCTTAATTCTAATTCGACCTACATAGCACGCAATCAAAAGTCAAACTCTAAGGTGCATCAGTGAATGATAGAAAACTTTAAAATTCATAGTTCAGAGACATAAAAAGAGAAAAGGGCATAAGCACCACAAAAAGTTAGAAGAATATAATCAGGCTAGATTAGGACAGTATACAATATTGCAAAAGAGGTGATTTTTTTTTCTTTTTGAAAATGGATGCTTGTTTGGTAATAATTAATTTTGAACTTTTATATGTTGCAATTATATTTGTGACTCATGAAATTGTAAGAGAAATGATGTTTTAAATTTCAAAAAATAGATCTGTAAATGTAATGCTGTAAAATGATGACACCCAGAAAGGTTCTATTTAAAGCCAATTAAATTTTTATGAAATTTTCAGTGATTATGCAATAAAGGAGATGAAACATATACCTGTGGCTTACAGTATATGTTAACGTTACCTGCTTGGTAAATGTCCTGATAACTTTTATTCTGTAGCTGTGACTTTAAAAACAGCTAAAACAGCATACAGGAAATGATAGCCTATGCCAACACAACCCTAGTGGTTAAAATAGATTATAGAAAACAATAAAACTGTGTAACTAGCAGGAACACTGATGTTTAGTAACCCACTAGTCTCTTCCATCAAAATATTAGAATGTAACTATTGGAAATAAACTATCACGAATGTTATAGCTTTAAAACATAAATATATGAAGTAAGATAATGAGCTTGGGTATGCTTTGTATTTTGGCAGTGAAAGTCTAATGAAAAATGGTGAAACTTATTATAGACTCAGATAACAGAGACTTTGGTATAAATCTGGTATCATTTTTTCTTTTGCATGAATTTTCAATCAAGAAAGTTAACAACATTTATATTTATCTGCAACCATGTGCCTTGATCAATGTTGTTTACACTACTAACATTCTTAAAGGTCATATATCACACTTCCAAAAAATCTGAAATATACTCCCTATGATGTTCTTATATATATTTGAATACACTCTGTATATTTAATTTTGGTGTCACATATGTTTATTTAATATATATGGTATGAAACTGTATGCTGGTGATATTATGTCTGTATGAATTGTTGCAGATTGGGTGGGTAAATTGATTAACTATCAAATTGGCATAAAAAATGAAATGAATTGAAGCTTATTCAATCTGCAGCCAATGTGCATCCCTAAGAAAAAGTAAAGTATTACAAGCCTTATGATGTTTGTATGTAAGTCAGTTTAACAACAGTTTAATGCAAAAATTGCATTATCATCCCTTTAAAAGTATTGTTTAGCTTAATAATGAAAGTCATTGAAATAGTCTCTTTGAGCTTGTCAAGCCACCTCAAGGTCGAACAGGGGCCACGGTGGAAGAGTGGTAACACTCTTGCCTCCCACGTCTGAGGCTGGGGATCGATTCCTGGCACGGCCTCAAGTGGGAAAGCTGGTAGTTGCTTGCTGTTGGTCGGCAGTTTACAGTACACAACCCTAACGAACTATATGTACTGGTTTCCTCTGCCCTTCCAACTACCCGTCGTGATATGACCTGTACAGTGTTGAAAGCAATGTAAAACCCCAAATAAACAAATAAACAATCAAGGTCGAACAGGATCATTAAATGTAAATGTTTTTGTATAGTCACATTTGACCTTTGACCCCTGCTTCAATGTGAAACAAGTTCAACTTGCCAACAGTCCTTGTATCTCACTTATTATTATCTGTGCTGGTTTGTAAAATAAAACAAACAAATTCGTAGGATGCAAATATGTTTCCCTGTTCAGATTTGACAAATGACCTCTGTTTCAAGATCAAATGGATTGGACTTAAAATAAAGACCTTTTATCTCTTTACACAAAGCATTCTGAATGTCAAAAATAAACCTTATAGGAATCCATAGGGTGCGAATCTTTTGTTGATATCAGATTTTAGGTGGGATATGTCATTCAAGGTTAAATGGCATGAACAAATGCAGGAGCCCTTGGATGTCACTTTATGGAATTCTCTGAGTATTGAGCTGAATTTGTCCTGTCCAAGGGATAAGTTGCATTGAGACATAATGTCTAGTTGTTATTATTATTTATCCTGTTGTAGCATTCCTTGATTACTATATTCCATTTGTTTTGTACGCGGAAGCCTCAGTGGTAAAAAAAAATGGTATTTAATCCCTTGACTATACTTCTAATTCTAATTGGACTTTTATAGCGTTAATCTACCTAAACAAGATGACTCTAAGGCGCAACAAAACAAAAAGCAGTCAACTATATTTCTGTATCCAGGGAGAGAAGAGGGATCAAGCAACATGGAGAACGCCAGGGGCATGATCCAGGCTAAGGTCGGTATGCTTTGGTGTACAGGTAGGTTTTAAGCTGCTTTCTGAAGGAGGCCAGGGAGGGAGAGGCACAAATATCCTCAGGAAGATCATTCCACACAGTGGGAGCGTCAAATGCAAAACTATTACCAAACTGTTTGACAGATTTATGAACAGAGGGGCAGAACTTTGGAATGACAAGAAAATTACCACCACTTTGACTGCGCCTGGTACTATAAGAACTGCTGTAGGAAGAGAGATATGGAGCAAAATACCTGGGAAAACCTGTGTGAAGATACTTATAAACAAGTGTGTCTGTCTTGAATACTGTGCACTGTTCAACAGGAAGCCAATGCAGTTTCTTTAGCAAAGGAGTTATACTGATGTATCGACTGGTGTTTGATACAATTTTGGCTGAAAATGTCTGAAACATATCTGAAATCACAGAACATATTTAAACAAAGAAAAGTCTGAATCGAACCACACACCCAGATTTTTTACTGAGTCAGCAGGGCAGAATGAGTTGCCCAAGATGTCAATTGGAAAACATGCTTTCAACTTGTCCCGCTGTCTCTTCGAACCAAAGATGATAAACTCGGGCTTGTCAGGATTGAATTTGAGCTTACTAGATGAGATCCACTCTTTAACATCATCTAGGCACCTATTTAGCTTTTCAAAGGCAGCAGATGCATTCTTCTGGGATAAATGTATATAAACTTGGCTATCATCTGCATAGAAATGAAACTTTAATCCCTTGTGTTTACTGATAATCAAACTGCGGAGTGGTGTACAGTGAGAACAGCAAAGGGCCCAGGACAGAACCTTGGGGAATGTCAAATAGGAGTTTCCAAACATCTGACAAAGTAGAATCAATTTTTATTGATTGATAACGGTCAGTAAGGCAGGATGTGAACCATTTCAGAACAGAGCCATCAGCACCAAACCAGTTTTGGAGGCAACTAAGAAGAGTGGAATGATCTATGGTGTTGAAGGCGGCAGACAAGTCGAGCAATACCAAGGCAGTGGGTTCACCTCTTGACAATGATAAGTAAACTCCATTTTCTATGTAGAGAAGAGCTGTCTCAGTTGATTGGCTGGCCTTACATGCTGACTGGTATGAGTTGTCTAAGTTATGGACATTAATATGTTCTAACAGATGCTTGGCAACCACACGTTCTGCCAGTTTTGATATAAAACTGAGGCCAGATACAGGATGATAATTCTTCAGAGGGAAGATTTGGCTTTTTAATAAGATTAGTGACCACAGCAGATTTGAAAGCGTCAGGGACGCACCCTCTTTGGTTCTTGGTTTGAACCCACCTTGTGGAAACATGTAAACACTAGCCAAAACACTCAGGGAGAGAGAGGCAGAGTGGACCTCCTCCAATATAGCTTATGGGTGAAATGATAAAAAGTCCTTTAAAATTCTTGGATACAAACAGTGATTTGCATCACCATCAAAATTTAATCCTCTGTTTCTTATGTTATTGTCGACAATTCCTGAAAATTTTATCAAAACCCGATCTAAATGTTTTAAAATTCTTGGATACAAACCGTGATTTGCATCACCATCAAAATTTAATCATCTGTTTCTTATGCTATTGTCGACAATTCCTGAAAATTTTATCAAAACCCGATCTAAACTTTTTGAGTTGTTTTGCAAACACATGCCACACTCCTTGTTGGATTTTTACAAGCAATGCCTTCTAACACACAAACCTTTGTAGAAAAACAGACAGACAAATGGATAATGCTATAACAAAACCTTTCTTTCCCCTTTGTGGAGTGGAGTGGGGGGATGAATAATCAGGACGGTGGATCCTGAAAGTGCTGCTTAATTAGAGCTTACCTAGCTTTCTTAAACTTTTTTTGTTAATAAGCATTGCGAAGACAAAGACTCTAGCTGTTACAGAACTACACAATCACAAGCAAATATGAATTATTATTATTATTATTAATATTATTATTAGATTTTATAAATTGGATAAAAAATAGCTTAGACGTAGTTTAAATACACATTTTGTCATTGTTTAAACTTTTAGAGAGGCATTTGGTGACCTAGTAGTTACTAGAGGGCAAGTTTGGTAGCTAATTGTAGGCACCTCTGGCTGTTGGACGGGACATAGAACCCTGACTTTGATTTGAAGCTTACAGAGTGGAACATTATTCAGTTACAATTGTACACAGTATTGGAATAAAAAAAAATTTACCAATGTTCAGTGTCGCCAGTTATCACCTATACCACACAGCTAAAGTTTTTCCCGATCATAGTGGGATTGGTCGTACATTATTTTAGTTGAGAAGGTTCAGTTTAACCATGATGGGTGTTACATGCTCTTCAGAATATCAAATCTGTTAAAATACCTTATTGAGTGGGAATGTATCTTCACAGTACACACATCTGATCCTTTCAGTTGTAAGGCAGTTAACACTAATCTTTAAAGTGCCACGGATTTTTTTTTAGGTTTAGGATGTCAAGATAGAATTTATAGGCATTACAGCCTAGCTTGTACAAGGTTCTGTAACAATTGTCCTGGGCCGGGATTCACAAAAGGTCTAAGACAAAAATTTGTCTTAAATTTTGTCATAACTTGAAGACCACTGCAGGGCAGATTTAGGTCATTTTAAAAATATTCCATTGCATGTATTTACATTTTACCCTTTGTTATGGCAACTAAAATATACTATGGGGATCTATAGTTCTTATAAAAGTAATTTCTTTTGATTGTAATAGAAATTTACATCATTTAATTACCTATAAATTTCCAGAACTTTACCTTCTTGTGGTAAAACTATTGTCATAAAAATGGCTGACTCACAATAAAACACAAAGACTACTATTTTTAAATAATTTTACCAAAAAAACAAATCTATTTTATAATATTGAAGAGCATGTTTGGTGTATTTATTGATGGAAAATGTTTTTGTTTTACTAAAATTTGTTAATTTGAATTCAAAGTTCTTAAGACTTTTTGAACAAATTTTGTCTCAGCTAAGATTTTGCTAAGCACTTTTTGTGAATCCCAATTTAAGAGAAATCTTAGCTAAAACAAAAGTCGTAACTTTAAGACTGGTTTAAGCAAAAACATTGTCTAAGACTTATGACCTTTTCTGAATCCCGGCCCTGAGTGAACTGGTCGAAAGAAAAGTAAATCATATAAGTGTCCAATGACTATAATGTAATTAGCACTTTTATAGTGCTTAATAGGCCTACTCATTATATGACAGACTCTAAGGCATATTAGAGACATCAAGAAAGAAAAAGAAAATCCAAATCCAGAGACACTGCTCAAGAAAGATAGGGGCTAAGTGATATGAGTGACCTTGATGAACTGTGACTGTCAGGATTAGGTCATAGGGTTCTAGAGATCCCTTTTTTATTTTCTTCCTTTTTGTCTCCAGGGTCCGATGTCACGAAGCCTCCTTTGTTTTTTCCTTCCTTAAGTAAAAGGAACGAGAATTTCTAACCTTTAGCAAGGCTTCCCTTAAATCCTGTTTCACAAAGCCTCCTTTACTCCACCTTACCAAAGATTTTCCCTAAAACAAAGAAGGAAGATTCCCTGCGTAACCATACTGCTTGGAATTTCCCCTCCTTTACTTGTATAACCTTCACACAATTTACTTTAAATATTAAGAGAAAGAATTGCATTTCAGCATCTTAACTATTTTAAGCTTTGTAACATTAGGTACACTTTAATTTTCAGAAATATTATTTGCAGTTTATTTCTTTTGGGAGTTGTTTCCAAAACTTATAACCACATCATGCTTTTTCTTTCACTGTTAGTACATGTGTACTTGCACACTTATTTTGTACCTAAATGGCCTTATGGGGGCAAAGTCCTTATTGTAATACTGTTAAAGAACAGTAATGTCAGTAAATTTATATTTTACTGAATTTTAATAAATTTTGCAAAATGCAGATTGGTCATGAGTATATTTTGCAAATTAATATAATAGGTCACGTGACAATTTTTTACCAAAGTGAGGGAAGGACCCTTCATGTTCAAGGAAATGCCATGAATATGTTTCTCACTTCAAAAGTTTGAACATTAATTTCTCATTATTTACCCAACCAAATTGTATGAAATAAACAGCAAAACATTGTTTGTGGATGTAGGTTTGACAATAGTGTTTCAAGTTCTATATATTTAGGTGTCTTCACTTTAAAGGAAACCTCCTTAAAATCTAAGGTACCTCTTGAGTTTCCTGAAAATTAAAGGGTGATTCCTTGGAAACTGAGGCCCATACTTTCCAAAGGAGGTTTGGTGAAACTAAGCTTCACAAAAGGAAGGGGGAAAACCTTGGATTTAAGGAGACGTTTAGCTAAAGGAGGCTTCGTGCAACCAGCCCCAGACTTTCATGAAGGGTGGCATAGCATGACAGGTGGGCTATGTTAGTACTTGGATGTGTGACTGCCTCAGTGCACTATTCGTGCCTCTGATGGGTTTGCGGCTCATGCTAGTGGACCAAAACCCCTTTCGGCCTTGTTTCTGTCATGATTTTTCAGTTTTCAACTCCCTTTTTGTACAGCTGTAGCATCACCACAAATTAACTGTTATTATCAATACTGACAAAAGTGATAGAAATTGGTAATTTCTACAAGTCTTGCACATTATTGATTTCTTATGAATAGATTATTCAGATCTAAGGAGACATCTGACACGTAGTTTTGTTTCTAGCTTGTCACATGAGCAATATACAACACTGAACAATGATATTACAAGTCAGAAATTGAAATCTAAATGTTTATTTCCATGTATACGATTTGTACCAGCTGTCATGGTCTGCAAGTCTCTGTGTGGTGGGAAACTGACTCCTCAGTTTTACCAAAAATACTCTCCCTCCTAATTCTGAATTAATATGAAATATATATTGACAAAAGAAATTAACAAAAATTAATCTCAATCCAGTTCTAACTCTCGTGGGTAAATGTTTTCAAATTTGGCCCTCACAAGTCATGGTATCTTCAACTACTGTGTGGTGTTTGTATGTGAAGTTGTGGCAAAGTGGTGAAACATCCAATACCTCAAACTCACCTTATGTTGCCAACATTCATCTGCACATGCTCACATTCTTCTGCACATGCCCCGGTATGACATTCAGAAGTGGAAATTTCAAACATTTAAAAGCTACTCAGTTTTACCCAAAAATACTCTTCCTCCTAATCCTAATTAATATGAAGCACATATTGACAAAATATATTAACAAAAATTAATCTCAATGCAGTTCTAACTCTGTGGGTAAAAGCTTTCAAAGTTGGCCCTCACAAGTCATTAATCACCTTCAGTACAATACATTAAAATAGATTTCAATAAAATGGAGTCTTTTAAACTGAGCGCTTTACAATATGAACAGTACATGGGTAGGATGTCTTTGGATCGAACATCTTCATCAGCATTCAACGCAACTGACGCAATGTATTTGAGACCACTTTTTTAAAACCTCCCACAAGCTTACATGGGCTGTACAGTAATAGACATGGTGTAGGGGATGAAGGGGAGAGAAGGATGTTCTGGGAGCCCATTTCTTCAATGTGTACTATCCAGATACTAGCTAGGGTCTTATTTCCTATTTAGGTGGAAAACGAATGCATTACAGGCAGTACGTCCAGTGGTTAGAGATTTTACTCGGCGGCGGAACCACCTACAAAGATGCCTCATGTCTTCCCAGATATGGTGTTTCCATCATACTACAGGCAGTATATTTCACTGTTTTTGGCACTGGGCGAAACTCCCCTGTCCTTCAACTACCGTGTGGTGTTTGTATGTGAAGTTGTGGCAAAGTGGTGAAACATCCAATACCTCAAACTCACCTTATGTTGCCAACATTCATCTGCGCATGCTCACATTCTTCTGCACATGCCCACGGTATGACATTCGGAGGTGGAAATTTCGAACATTTTAAAACTTCCTTAGGACGCCCAAGGTAATGGACATTTCGCCACTGTGTCACAAGGGCACATACGAACCTTAGATGATAGTGGAAGGACAGGGGAGTTTCGCCCAACACCTATAACTGTGATATTTACCACTTGTAGTGTGACTGGGGATTAACGAAAGGTATGGATGGCCTATTAATGGCAATTAGCCAGTGGTATAAAGTTCATGCTCAAACAACCAGTGCAGCAATCTTTCATCACCTCAATACCAAAGTGGTTTAAAAGTTAAATATTTAACAATTAGGTTTTCAACGCCGAGGCCGTGGTTTCGAATTAATTTCATGAAATTGTTTGGTATTTCATAAAAAACCCATCTTGATAGAGCTTTGTATGTTGATGTGAAAGTGAAAGGAGAGCCACAGTGGTGTAAAGGTAACACACTTCCCTCCCACCTTTGAGATCAGAGTTTGAATTCCAGCACGACCTCAGGTGGGAAAGCTGGTAGTTGCTTGCTGCTGATCAGCAGTTTACAGTACAGAATCTTGACCAGCTGTATGTACTGGTTTCCTCTGCCCTTCTAAATACCCATTACAATGTAACTGATAAGATACTAGATACTAATAAAACACTAAATAAATAAATGAAAGTAAAACTACTAATTTACTCTTCAGGTCAGAATGAGACCAGAAAAATTGCACTAAAGTAGTGAGGACTGATTATCATAGATCGTGTTGATGGGAACATGTACAAAGGACCATCAAATGAATGAGACTGTAAATAGTGATTAAACCTGTTTGAGCAAGTTACTTTTTACTCTTGTAATGATATATTTCACAAGTTATTTCATTTTTATTTCATACTCAACTAAAAAGGTTTCATATGACATGGTGATAATATGAAACGTACAAATAACCTACAAATACATATCTTTTTGTGTTCTAAAACACACTGGAAATAAATTGCTTTAAGGCTGAACTTATAGTCAAGTAAAACGGTGCATGAAAATGAGTCATATCAATAAATTACTCCCCTATTGTCATTTTCATCAAATATCACGTATATATAAGCTTATCAATACCCACACAATCCTGACTACCACACATGCTACCAATAGGAAACAAACAGGTTAATATTTCGGCATTTTCCCTAAGACTTCACAGACGAAATGGTGGATGCAGTAGTTCTAGCTATTGGCACTGCTATAGCAGTGATTATACTTGCTATAACAGTGTACCTTTTAACCCAGCTAGTGGATGCAGAAGTAAGACTGGAATCCACTCTTGATGCAGACCAGTCCACTGTGATCAGTTTCCTACTGGATCTCAAGAACTACCAGAAGTTACATCCAAGTGTGTAAGTCATTTTGTTTTTGTTTCTTATTCATCAAATGGTTTCAAATGACACCATTTAGATGTGATGTCTTTAACTACAGCAATACTAATCCTACCAGTGGCCATGGTGGCAGAGTGATAACATTCTCGCCTCCCACCTCTGAGATCAGGGTTCGGTTCCATGCCCGACCTCAAGTGGGAAAGCTGGTGGTTGCTTGCCGTTGGTCAGCAGTTTACAGTACAGAACCCTAACGAACTGTATGTACTGTTTTCATCTGCCCGTAAAACTATCCTCCGTGATATGACCTATACAATGTGTTGAAAGCGACGTTAAAATCCAAATAAATAAATAAATAAATATACTAATCCTACCCAACTTTTATAGTGCTTAATCTTCCTTAAAAGCAGTTTCAACGTCATAAAGAACAAGTACAATTTCAAACGACAGTAGGAAGATGCATTAAAAGCAAACTGTAACCAAATGGTTACAAATGAATATTACTGTTAGCCATCACTTGACACCACCTAGTATTGTACATTCTGATATCAGGGAGAAAGATATGTATCAAACTATTTAGGATAACCATTTTGAAGAAACTTATAGGGCCTTGAGGCTGTTTTGAACACTGAGCAAACACATACTCAAAACCAGAGATGGGTCAAGAATATGTACACGCAGATATAAAAGTGGTTCAGATTTAAGAGGCCAATGAACCAAAAGATCCCTTTATCTAATCTCAGTATTAAATAAAAAATTTTTTTCTTTGTGTGCATGATATTTCTTTATTCTAGATAACCGTCCTTTTTGTAAAATGTTTTAGATGTGAGGAAAGTCAATTTATATACAATTACTATTGTTTAAAAAAGGCAAATGCATGCATACAAAGTAGAAAGAACAATTGCCTTTCATAGGGTATTTTCAAGCTTTTGAACACACCCTCTCCTTGAAATAAGTACAACAAATAAAAGAAGCTTATTTGAAACTTATTTATTTTAAGGCTACACTTCTTTGTATGAGACTCCCGATACCTGGCACCTGATTTGCAATATATAACTTGTTTGATATGTGCTTTCCCAAAGCATATGCCACTGTGGTCTAGTCAGTAACACACTCGCATAGCAACAAGGAAGACTTTGATATCATTTCTAGGTAAAATCAGATACACGGCGCCTTTAATAACCACTTAAAATGGTGATCCTCTATCATTGACATCACCATCTCCAGTGGCAGGATAAAATACCCCGGTCACATTGATAAATAGTCATCCGTGAGCCTCATTCTTTCAGTTAGGGGAATGCCAGTCAGTAGAGAGTTTGGGATGTACTTGGGCATCAAAAAATCAACGTGCATAAAATGTAGAATATACTTAGATACTATAGAAGTGCATATTTGGTTTTCTGGGAAACCCTTTTTATTTATTGCCACTTCTATGATGTCATTATTTACTTGTCTTTTCAGGTACCGCATGGCAATTTACTGATTTACAATAATTGGTAACAAAATGAGAAAAATCACTTTATGAGAATGCCTCCTTCCGTAGTAAGCTTCTTTCTTGAGGGGAATATTCTCAGTGACTCATGGTACAGTAAGGAAAGACCTTGTAGTCAGTTAAAATCATAGAAGCTTTCCAATAACGTTTGCATGCATATTTTTCATGTTCTTCAGACGATCAGTGGAGTCATCCTGTGAGACCACAAAAGATGGAGTGACCACTTCTACAGTTACATTTGTAGAGAAACCATCCCGTTCTCCTGTCAGTGTGACCTATGCCACAACTAGGAATGTGTGGAAATCAGAGGGCATTCAGTACATTCAACATGTGGCACAACTCTCTGGATTTACCAGGCTGATCTTTGGTGGTTTGGCATCTTGTAAGTATTTTCTTGTTTACTTTAAGGATGAACTGTCTCCGAGACTTGTGCTTCTCATTATCATTTTTCTTTTCATTTTGTCTACTGACTTTCATGAATTGTGCACCAACCTCAAGTGCGAAAGCTGGTAGTTGCTTGCCGTTGGTCAGCAGTTTATAGTACAGAACCTTGACCAACTGTATGTACTAGTTACCTATGCCCTTCCAACTACCCACCGTGATATGACCTGCACAGTGTAGAAAGCAACGTAAAGCCCCAAATAAATGAAAATGTACTATTCTAGTGCACTACTCATGTTATTTAATGGCTATGTAGCTCGTGCATGTAGAGTTATGTTGGCCTTGTTCATTTCGTTTCTATTATTGCCTTGGCGTGGTAATTCAATCTGATTGAATGATTAACTAGTTTGGATTTAAAATCATCTTGAGTGCATTGTATTGATGGTTAGTTGAGGAAATTGAAGTAATCAATACACACAAATTTATCAAGAGTCTGTTCTGTGATCCATTGGCCACTAGCCAGTAAATCTAAAAACTCCAGGGCTCAATGATACAAATGATCCTAATGACTCGTAGAAGTCTATACCAGGGGGTATTAAGGCTGATTGTTTTGGTTGTATTACAGATCTTCTCTCTCAGGATATATTACTCACATTATTCGTCAGTTTTCACACAGAATCACCAAGTGCAGTCAAAAAAATTCTTTATTCTCTCTAATTACCTCTGTTAAGGATATAAAGGTTTTTGGTACTGGATACAAAGGAAATCCTGAATTTTCAACACTCACATCGATGATTTGGGGTTTTAGGTTGAGATTACTTGTTAAATAAT
The DNA here is from genome assembly GCA_964017235.1 of Sabellastarte sp. h YS-2021. Classification (NCBI taxonomy): domain Eukaryota; kingdom Metazoa; phylum Annelida; class Polychaeta; order Sabellida; family Sabellidae; genus Sabellastarte; species Sabellastarte sp. h YS-2021. Next base: position 17,907,111 of record OZ024933.1, read on the forward strand.
AAAAAGCAGCATTTGGGTGAAATTACAGCATTAGGATACTTGGCTGCCTTGGCCAGGACTGGTTTTTGTTTCTAGTTTCTAGGATTGATTTCTCGTTGTATTTAATATGTAACAGCAACAATTATATAACCATCTGTTGATCAGTGAATTTCATCTACTGTGAAAATTAAGACATGTGCCAAGCTACCTCATCAATCAATAAGACTTATGTTACCTAATATTTTCAGTTGATCTCACAACTATGATTTCCAAAGGGGAATCCAACACAACCAAAGTAGAAGAGGTGGCCAAGCTGAGACTTCCCAGATTCTCCAAACTGATTGCTGTACCAGCTTTTGCCTCTGCTGAGAAGATTATCCTAGATAGTTTGAAGAAAGTATTGGAAGGGCAAAAGCAACAGTCATTTGCCTACAGAGTTTATGCATGGATGAGTTATGTGTACGCAATTCTGACATCATTAGCTGCAACAGTAAAGTCAATTTCATCTGGCATGTCAGGATGGTTGAATTTAATCAACAAGAAAGTTGTATAGAAACATTGCACACCTAGTCTAAAGGCCTGGTTGGTCAATAATGCTACAATAGAATACAGGGTATATAAATCTTGTAACTTTTATGACATACATTGTTTTTAGTTATCCACCACATATTTGACCTAATTACAGGGGTACAAAGACCAGGTAATATATTTATTATTCATTGCTCCAATGCAAGGGGTAATTGAAAATTGGTAAATTAGTAACAATAAAATATCTTTTTATTTGTGGCACCCCTAACTATGAATAGTTACAAATTTGTAAACAAGTTACAATAATATATCTTTTTATTTGTGGAGCCCCTTAATATGGAGCCCCTAAGCGTATGGCAATTTTCGGAAATATTCAATAGCCATTTAACTTACAAATATGTTATATTTATCACAGTAAGGATCAATTTACAGAGAGGGATTTTTTCGCTTATGTGACAATAAAATTCTTGAAGAAATTATGAAGTAATTTAAAGCTTAAAAATTGATATTTACTGGTGCCCTCATTGATATATTTAGTAGTAGAGGAAACCCTCAAGTAAACAAAATACACAATCCTTGCCCTAGAGACTCATCTTCAGCGATGATAAAATATGTGACCATACCTAACACTTTTTAAAAACAATTCTCTGTTTTTAGTTGAAGGTGTTATCTATAAAGCTCAAGTTTATATGGCTAGAATTCCATTATTCCTCATCTGATTTAAAGAAAATAACAATTTTGCATCATTTTGATCAGCTAAAAACAACTCATATCAGGGGACTATGCTATTGAATCATATATGGATCAGGTAAATGTATACAGACTTTGTATATAGCTTTTCATCAAACCTTTCTATCATTAGTGAGGGTCTATTGTAGTGTAGATATCTTGTGTGATATTTAAATGTCAATCAAGAGTGGATTTGAGTTTCAGTGTTGATATTTAAAGTGGCAATCTGAATCTAATTTTATTGTCAAAAAATCAGTGAAGAATTTTACCAAAAAAATCTGCCAATATAACTAGTAAACATTAATATTTATAAGTTTTACCTTAACTGCACGATGTATTTTGAGGTATAACTAGATGTTTCAAGGCTGCATGAAAATTGTGATAATTGTAAAATGTTTTGAATGGAATAATCTTACATTATGGTAAATCTAATGGAAATTCCCTGTTAAATGATGTATTTCATAATACTCCAACATTTCAATTCAATACAGGTGATAAAATACTGAAAAATCTATGCCATATAGATGAAAAATTACCAGAGTGAAATATAATTTTGGTATTTTATCACTGTATGGTTCTACAGATCCCCCAGAAAGGCACCAATTTTCATTAATTCATTATGCTGGCAAGTTGTGACCACAGATGATGCGATCACTACTATTTTCTCATGATCGCAATAATTTACTTTAATGTGATTACCAGATCATCTGGTGATCACTAAATCATCATGGTGTTCACCACATAATGTGGTGAGCTCTTGATGATTCCTTGATCGCCACATGATCTTCAGCAAAAACACAACTAGGATAGCGTTTGTACTTTTAACTGTACTGAAAAATCAGATATGTTATTTCATTATTTAACTGTACTGAAAAATCAGATATGTTATTTGATTATTTTACTGTACTGTCTGGCTTGGTAATCCAGCAAGAAGTAGGCTATAAATTCAATCTGTAACCAACCAGTATCACTAATACTAAAAGAAAACTGTAAACTGTATACTGATTGGCTGCTTGACGACTTGACCTCATTTTCATGTAAAATTATATTATCGCCCATTGACAAATTTTCTAAAGTAAAGCAACAATCTACAACTGGGTGGACTTTATGCAAAAATATAGCATGGTGGGTAGTTTAGAACCACAGAGGGGACGTTCTGAACTGCCTACAAGATTATTATTCTGCTTTAAGTCCTTCCAGTAATGGATTAGCACTATTCTAATACAAAGAAAATTTAAATCCTTGTATTTAAAAATACATCATTAACCAATTAAACACTTTTGCATACTGGACAAACCTTCATGAAGATTTATAATCTGGCCATTTTTGTCACTCAATCAATAAAAATCGTAGGCACAAGCTTGCTGTATTTGAGTATTAAATAGTTGTCTGTTATTTATAAGGCTGGATTACTTAAGCCAAGCAATACAGGAGTTTGATTCTATCAAATTGTAATTCATTTTACAATGCTAGAAGAACTTCTAAGTGTCAAAATTTGTTGTTTTGTTTCGGATGAATGCGAGCCTTTCGGTAAATAGGTAGGTGTGTTGAAACATGGGTCACATAAAAGATATTTGTCTGTCATACAGATGACTCAAAACTAACTCTCCAAAATTTGAGGTCCCCTTTACAAATCTTCTTTTGTCAAAATTCAACCTCAATCTTATATTTGTACCCCAAGTCTAGGATTTGACTGACATTTTCGTTGAAGAGGTTGGCAGATTGTTGGCAAATATTTTTTTTATCTCAAAATGCCATGCTGGTTATTCAAAATCTTAGCTAAGGTTTTCTTTGTTTCAACAACATGTATTTCGTTAACATCAACTTGAAGAGAAGTTTAGCTAAGAAATAAAAATCAGGTAGTTTGGGTCTTTGACATTTGAACCATCAAGTGACTCCATACCAAGGGTATCAATTCATTGCTATAGAACAGAGTTTTCTATGTGGCAATGTTTCACCAAGGAAAATGGAAGAGCAAAGATCCTTTGTCTTTGCTTTGTCCAAAGTTATCAAGGATAATTTTGACTTTTGGGGGTTCTTCTGTGCTTCTGTACATTCTGTGAATTAAATACAATAAAATCTAACCATAAAATAAGCTGTTGTTTTATTTGTATGGCTGTAAAATTTAGACATTCATGGCTTGAGTGTATATTGTACTGAAATAAATTTGTGACAAAGATTGCTGATACCTGTTTCACAACATAGCACAAGCATTAATTTTTATTTATTTATTCATTTATTGGGGGTTTTACGTCGCTTTCAACACTGTAGAGGTAATATCACGATGGGTAGTGGGAAGGGCAGAGGAAACCAGTACATACAGTTCATTAAGGTTCTCTAGTGTAAACTGCCAACCTACAGCAAGCAACTTCCAGCTGTCCCAATTGAGTCCATGCTGGGAACCGAACCCCAGCCTCAGAGGTGGGAGGCGAGAGTGTTACCACTCTGCCACCGTGGCCCCTTTGAGAAAATGATTGATTTCTTTAATTGCAATGAATACCTTTATACCGCAGTTCCACGGAGAAGATTTATGATCACCTCTCTCTCTCTGATTTATTATGTAGAGGCTGCTGTTACAGGTCCTGTTGAAAAAGGGTGCAAAAACTATCACAACTGGAGGAGGTCTGTGCTGAGTGAAATAAAAGTCATTCCACTGAAAAGATAAGTGTTACGACTGAAACAATAAATCTTAAATGGAAACAATAAACGACCAAAAAGATAGGTCTTTTAATCTATTCCTGACTTTGAATAATAAGAGTTAGCATGTGGTCCACCAAACTGTACTTGGATACCTGATACTCAAGTGCCTCGTTCAGTATGTCTTCTTTTTTTGAAAAACACTTATCTAAATCATTATTAAAGAGTGTATCTGATAACATCTTAAGATAAGTTGTAGCACCATTAAGATAAGACGAAAGGAACCAACCACCTATGAAGATTAGTGGTGGCCACTTAGGATGGAAATGCTCACTCACGAGGTTTTTAATGGAATCTTTCAAAATGGAACCAGCAACTACAATTGCACCCAGCATACTCCTGACCTTCATAAGTAAAAAGATAGGTCATGCAAGTTCCTCAACTTTACTCCCAAGTGTAAACTTGAGGCAGATACGAAGCTAACCTTCCATGGTAGAACCCACTATTAATGTTATACAGGCTCTTGCTTACCTTCTTATTATTTGTGTTCACCGACCTACTGGAGGAATCTTCTGATGTTTTAACTGATTAAGTTATCTTCCACTGCATGACAAATGTGTTGTAAAAACTGAATAAATTCACATTTGTGAGGCATGTTGAAGCAACATGCAAGACTTGGTGTGTACAGAAGTGGAAATTTCAGATGGTACTATTTACCCATCTGGAAATACTACTACCATGGTTGCAAATGCCTTTTAGGAAGCAGAGTCATTGCCTCAGCTGTAAGAGAGTTATGAGGTAGTTGCAATGAAAATTCCCAGATTGGGATAATATATATTTTATTTACATACAAATATCTAGATTTATGTACAATTGTAAACAATTAATGACTAGTGATAATTATTTGTACATAAGTAAACCATTAATGACTAGTGATAATTATTTTCTGAGAAGGTAAGGCCACCTTAAAGTGAAGTGTAAAAATTTGGTAAATAATAACTTAAGGTCATCAAAGTGACCAGAAAAGTTAAAACGTAAACTGACATAAGTTATCTTCAAGTTAAGTATGAATTCAGGTTTAAGGTGGTCTAAACTTGAGGAAAATAGATGATCAGAATGTATCTGAATCTATGTAATTAGGATATAAATGCAAGGAGGTTATTACCATACTAAATGAAAATGTTAAAATTTACTAAATATATTTAAACAGAAAGATCCCCACACACAGTCCACTGGTCAGTCCATTGGGGATGAGCTAATTGATTAAGTACAAGTACAAGAGCAACCTTGTTACATCATAATGTTCTACAGCAAGGATGAAACCCAAGCATTGTAATTACAATCATAATCTTTCAAATTCAAATTTATCACAGAACTTCTTACAGCAGAAACTGTGATGGATGAGGTTTCTAGTCATAGTTAAACAATGAGAACCTATTATCACAGTTCAAAAGATATTATTTTCACACATTGTCCTGGTACTACAAGAACCGCATATAAGTGCATTATAGAAGAATTAACCAACTTTAACATAACATTGTAACAACAAGTTACACTAAAATTATAAAAGATAATAAAGTCTGTTATAATGACTATTAATACTCAAGATAAAATGGATGATCTCCAAGACCTTATCAATCTTTACTTTAATCGAAGTACACTAGAGATTTGTGACAAGTAAACACGCACAAGACTGCATTATGAATTATTTAACTATTGATAAAGCATCTCTAGGAAGCTAATTAAAGTTTGACAAAGACATTTTATAATGCACCAGTTAACATACAAGAACAAGTCACCTTCCTCAATTGTAACCAAGTGTTACGGTCACGGGCAAGCACGGTAGCAATTACCGGTTGTCTTTAAGTTGTAACAGAAAAAGCAAAAAGTTGAACTTAACAAATTTATTTAATAGTCAACAATAATGATTACAGTCAACTGGTATGCTCTTAACTAAACACACTAATACAATAATAAGATCTAGCTGACCTGACCACAGAGGTTATGAGTTAAATTTATCCGCCGTATCCAGCAATCTGTTCCGTAATCCGTCCTGTAGTATATTCTGTGGTCTGTCCAATGTCCTGTGGTCTGTCCTGTGATCTGTCCAATGTTCACTCACACACGGATATCTATATCTTGTGACCTGTCTCACACTCAACAACACAAAAGGTTCTTGTCCTGCTGTCCTTTATATCTCCAGTCACACAGAATGTCTGTTTGGAGATATTTAGAGAGTTAACACAACTGTACTGTCTGCTCCAAGATGTGGACAATGTCCAAAATGCAGTAAATTCACTCTCTGTTATATGAATGTACAATATCCAAAATATCCAAAGTACAATTAATCTGTCCAGATGATGTATCCAGTTCACTCCAGTAAAAGTTCACAGTAATATAAGCATATATTATATTCCAAAACACAATAGCTCTCCTTATAGCCAGCGAATACAAAGTTCACTTGTGGTCAGATGTACATTCCTTATATACATTCACAGATTTCTCTGGAATTGTACAGAACCAACTCAAAAAAGCTTGAGCCATCTAGGCCAAAGGAGGAAGTTCTAGAAACTACTGGTAATTGGGTTTCCCCAAATCTAACATAACCACTGAGGGGGGGATTTCCCCCAGTCTGTGAACAGATCAATAAACACTAAAACACAAAAGTCAATAACTCCCTTACTTTAAATGTCAACACACAAAAAGAACCAACAACACAATTATCTTTTATGACAATGTATAAACATAAAGCTTAAATTAAACAGTGCACTAATATAGTGCCTAATATATGTAATATACAATGTACTAATATAGTGTCCAATATATGTAACACCAAGCATTACATGGGAGATGTACATTTGTTAATGTGTATGAATAAGTATCAAAAATTTAAGTTCTATTTAGCAGTCCATGACTGAACAGACAGGTACACTAAAATAGCTAAACATCTTTCAGGGCATAGGCCCATGAATTACACTAAGACTCTTACGTAATACAAGAAGCCTGATTACAAATGGGCCACTGTTGATACAAACATACACTTGACCCCAAATTTATGCATAATCATTACATACACATTTTATTAATGTACACATTGATTATATAGAAGATAACTTAAATGACAGCCAGTGTACAACACACACACAAGTTTCCTGTATATGCCTAGGGCAAAATACATACATCATAAATTACAAACATTAATGCTAGACATTCAAGGGCTACAATTTAAAAATTTACAAGTATTGAATGAACTTCAAATACAGTTAACATTACATATCCGAGCAATGCAAATAAAGCCTTGCCACACCATTATAACCAATACCAAATTCTCTTTTATATTCTTCAACATTATAACAATTACTTTGAGATTACATGTGAGGTTAAACCTAATTACGAATTACTACGGACATGACATGAGACTGCAGAAAGGAAAGCCAAGACTATATTCAGTAAAGCAACCAACACACACAAAATCTAAACCATTAAATGTAAACCAATTAATTTTACAATTAGTGACACTGAACATACACTGAGAAATACCAAGTGAGAATAAACCCCCCAAATTTGAGAAAATTTAGTATTGCTAAGCAAAGTCCCACCTAAACATAAATAAGTGCTGAGAGAAGCCAAGGGCGTCGCGACTTCCAGGCAGCTGATCTAAGGAGACAAGGAGCAGCGGGCCTAGGATACGCACTATAGGCAGGGCTGTAGCAAGCCCAGGCAGAGGACAGAGCACACAGTTGATGCAAGGGATGACGCTGTTGGAGAGTGACGCATATGAAGACGTGTAGACACACCCATAGGTTCAAACCACTTGGGTAGACTCTCATAAAGGCACTGCCACACTGTTCCAGGGGATTTTAGAGGTTTCAGCAAAGCCAAAAGCTCAACTGACAAGACTTTACTGTGAACTTAACATGAGGTCAGCAGCTGAACCCAATCCCACCAGGGGACGTGGAGGTACCTGAAAATAGAATACACTTAGTGCTGGAAGATGATGTAGGGTGGGTTTGGGGATAAAAATTTGTACACTTTGTAAAATGGCGTCCTCACTGCTTGACTTTCCTTTCAGAAGTGAGGTATTTCAATTTTTGAGCGGGAAGGATTGACCCAATGTCAAAGGTCAACCAATCACCAAAAGACACGAATTAACAAGAAAATAATTTTTTTACAAAACAACTGGAGCAATGAGCAGTGTACAACTTTTGGTGGTACACCCCTACATTGCCTCAGCTGTAAGAGAGTTATGAGGTAGTTGCAATGAAAATTCTCAGATTGGGATAGTATATATTTTAATTACATACAAATATCTAGATTTATGTACAATTGTAAACAATTAATGACTAGTGATAATTATTTGTACATAAGTAAACCATTAATGACTAGTGATAAGGTGCTTAAATGTTAAAAAATGTAAATGGTGGTGAAGAAATCAGCCTATTAAAGCGGTGGTTCCATTTTCCCGACTTTGGTCCTGTATCTTGCCAATTTTGAAATCAGAACCTACATGCTACATACTAGTAGGGAAACAAAATCAACCAAGGTTGGTGAACAATTTCAAATAGGTTGATAGTTCAATATCTCGACTCTACAAGTTAGGATGTGAGGCCTGGTTTCTTATAATGCCACTAAGTCAAATCAGTTTAGTCAAGATGCACTTCAGTCATATCCATTGCCAAGATGTCAAATTTTATTGCAATAAATTAAATTGAATTGCGGTCACATTTCATCATATTGAGATCATTTAAGTCGCGAATCCACGGGTACCCAACATCAATGGAAGTGGTGAAATTGCTAGTTGCATGGAGTCGGTACAAGCCATTTTGATTGCTAACAAAGCTGTACTGTTACTGTACTTAAGAATATTATTGAATCCCGCAAAGGATTTGAATACTTTTTGAAACTTTTTATAATTAATGTAAAATTTAACATTAATGCAGTGTTTCCACTGGAGCCGACTCTGTAACCAACCCCTACGACCCTAGGGTCGGTTGCAAAAGTCATAGGGTTGTAAGAAAAAGCGAGTAAAAATGCAGTCGGTTATGAAATCCCCCACAGGACGGTACACTTACAGACAGTACATAATGGCCATCCCGACAAGACATAGGGTCGGGGACGTTTTTGCATGGCCAGTCGTAGAAGTACTACGACAAGCCCTAAACTCCTAACAGACAAGCTGGATCACAAACAGACAAGCCGTAAAGACAAACAGACAAGCCGGGAACATGTTCCCGACCCTTCCTGACAGGACTGTTTGTTTTTGTGGGTCGGTATCTAAAAGTCGGGATCCAGATCAGGATCCATATCACATTATATAAACCCCCTTCCCCTATGATATGCCATTAATTTCACACATCAAAGATGATAGGAACACATCAAGAGCAACTGATAGATCGCTTAAGGGTTCTTTTGTTTTTTATTGAGTTGAATTTATTTTTATATGTTGTGATTTCAACACACAGAGGACAGCAGAACTCAGCACCTGCCCAGCCAGCATCACCCCCACCACCCAGAAGGAGAAGGAAGCCACAGAATCCATGGGTCCTGCCCTGGATATTGCAGAGAGAGGAGAGAGGTTGCTACAGAAAACTCTTGGACGAGCTGATCACTACTGCCATACCAGGCTACAGAAATTTCACCAGGATGCAACTAGCATTTTTTTATTTGATTGAAGAAAGAATCACCCCCATCTCAGGAAGTCATTCACCAACTTCAGGAAGCCACTAGAAGTCGGGTTGAAACTGGCAGTTACTTTGAGACACTTATCCACAGGGGAAAGCTACACGTCACTGCAATACCACTGGACAGTGGGAAGATCAACCATCTGCAAATTTGTCCCCCAGGTCTGCAAAGCCATTTTGAAAGAATTTCAACAAGAGTATCTGGTGTGCCTCACTGATCCTGAAGACCAGAAGAAAATTGAAGAAAGATTTAGAAACAGATGGAATGTCCCCCATGCAGTCGGTGCACTAGATGGAAAACACATTGCTATATCAAGAAGCCCAAGAAGTCAGGCAGTGAATATTTCAACTACAAGGGCTACTTCTCCCTGGTACTTTTGGCTTTAGTCTATGCAGATTACAAGTTCTTGTGGGTCAACGCGGGGGCCAGTGGGTCATCATCTGATGCACAGATTTTTAACCGCAGCAAACTGAAAAGAAGAATTGAGAATGGAACTTTGGGACTACCACCATCTGAACCACTTGGACCTGGGGGGCCAGATCTACACTACTTCCTGCTGGGGGACGATGCCTTTGCCCTGATGCCTTGGCTGGTCAAGCCTTACAGTAGACGCCAAATGAACAGAGAAGAGAGAATAGCCAACTGCAGGATATCCAGGGTGAGAAGGGTGGTCGAGAACTCATTTGGTATACTGGTCAAGTGATTCAGGGTGGTGTTGACCACCATGGAGCAGAGGCCAAAAGTTGCGAGAGACATTGTGTTAACATGTGTGGTACTACATAACATGCGGAGAAGCCATCAGGGGGGAGCAGACAGACCACCCACTCCAGCCGACAACATAGTAGCACCACAGGCAGAACAGGGGGAACACGGACACCATAAGAACTTGAGAAACCCAGCGAGGGAGACCAAACATCAGTTTACCAAATTAAATATCTCATACAGATTTAAACCCAGGACCTTAATTTACAAAGTTCACATCCCCCACCCAAATGACCTAGGTTATCTAAAAAAAGTAACCTGCCAAATACTAAAAACAAAAATGATCCCTTTTTAAAATGAATTCTGGCCCCCAAATATCAAAAACAGAAATAATTTTGCTGAGTAATTTTGTGCAGAAACTAGAAAAAAAATTAAATCTGAAATTTGCAAAAGATAATATTTGAATGTTTTGCTAGGTCTCGCCGTTTGTTTGTCTGTCAGTCCCTCCATAGCTTGAACTCAACTGACTTGTATGGAGGTGGGGTTTCATTTCAATTTTGGTTGGGGTGGGAGGGACGTGGATTGGTGTCTGGATCTTTGTGATTTTGGGGGTGGACTTTTCTCATTGTTTGGGGGGTTTGGGGTTGCCTGCTTTTGATTTCTTAGAGGCCAAATTTTATTTAACGTTTTTAAAAAAATTTTTAATTAAAAAAAATTTTTTTTTTCAATATTTTTGATTTTTTTAAGATTTTTTTTTTATTATTATTTTTTTTTTGGTTTCGTGGTGGAACTTAAATAATATTTGTTCAACATTTACTCATTCATTCACACAATTTTTTTCATGTACTGTGGGGAAGTGTAAGTGTTGGACGGTGTGCTTTTTTTGTTTTTGGGCAAACAGCAGTTGTTTTTGGACGATTCGGGTGGCCCATTAGAAGGGCCAGTTTTGGTGCGACTTGTGCGGGCTAATCCACTGATTTGGGCTGACTCAGCTGGCTTGACTGGCTGGGAGGTCTTGAAGATGGCACTGGTGACGGTGCTGGTTGAAGTTGAGAGGGTGATTACTGATGATACTGTAGTACACTTGGAATAGCTCCAAAGAGACTGGATAATCCTGAAGTGTTGTGTTGACTCTCCTCCTGTTGTGAAGCTGCAACTGAAGGGGGTTGAAAATCATCTGTCTGGAAGTCCCAGACTGTTGGTCATCCACAACTACATAAGAAGTAGCAGGCTGTGTTGACGATGATGAAGAAGGCCTTGGTGGTTGCTGTACTTTGGCAATCACTGTAACAGGTTCTCCTGTTGACTTGAGGTGACCTGTCTCTTGTGTTCTTTGGCCTTGTGCTGTATTTCACTGAGAAGCTTCACTGTCTCATTCCTGAAGGTTAAGAAGTCCCCTTTTTCCAGGTGTTCAATCTCAGAGTTGCAGAACGAATGTTGTGGACATGGAGTGGGGTCCTGACGTGCACCCAGAAATGTGGAAATCATCGACCTCATCTGCTGGAACTGATCTAAGACTGGATCTGCAGAAGTGGTGGTAGTCGCAACTGGAGGCTGTCGTTGCTTGGGGCTGGTGCTCAAAGGCTGATGAGTAACATCTGATGCAATGCTAATTTCCATCTCAGATTCTGTGTCTCTGGATGTATCCGGAACTGAAGTTGAGGCTGCAGCTGCAGAAGGCCTCTTGGGTGACTTGAATACAGAAGACTTGGAAACTCCCTTCCTTCTGATGTGACCTCGTAGAAAACTGAAACTGTCCTTCAGCCAGGTCTGTCATTCTGTGTTCTTCTCAGCTGCTTGTCCTGACTTCGTCTGAGTGAGCTTGCCATATCTGGTACGTTGAGTCTCGAACCACTTCTTCACAGTCTGAATAGGCAGGCTTCTGGTAGCTGCTAGCTGGTCCCAAAGTCTTTCTTTCTTTTGCTTGTCTTTGAAACTGTCGTTGGTCTTGTCATAAAGCTCCTTATGCTGTTTAATGAACTCCACGATGGCTTCTTCATCTGAATCACTCAGGAAAATGGGCTTCATCTGGCCCTTTTTTTGTCTGGATTGAGTTGATTCTACATCAGTATCCATGTTAGTTCGCGTTCTCTTCTCTCCCCTTTCCTCCTCTTCCCTGCTCTCTCTCTCCATCCTCTCTCTGTCCCTCTCCTCTTGTTCTCTCCTCTCTCTCTCATCCCTCTCCTCTCTCTCCCTCCTTCTTCTCTCTATATCCTCAGCTGTATCTCCTAACTCAAACTGTGGTTGAGTGTCAGTTGGTACTTTAATCTTTTTCCTTCTGCCCCTTGGCATAATGATCAATCAATTGTACAGCTTGTTTTAAAAAAAACAAAACTTAAAAATAAAAGGGAAACCTCATTGAACAGATTTCACTCCCAACCAGTCCAGCCTAGCTCAAAACTTAAGCTAATTTTACAAAAAATAAAAACCTAAAGAAAAGCTGCACACCAGTTGTCTCTCGACAATTCAAAGCCCAAATATACGCAGATTGTCTACCGACTCGCCTTTTAATACCCACAGATTTTGAAGCCGACAGGCCATAAGAAGCAAAAATATTGCCGGCCTGTCTGTTTCAATTGCCGGCTTGTCTGTTAGTGTTACAGGCCTGTCAATTGTGGTTTATGGCTTGTCTGTTTCAGTTTAAGACCTGTCGGTTACAAATTTTCCCGATTCTAGGACCCAGTCGGTAAAAGTTACCGACTGGCCTGTAAACTTTACAGGCCTGTCGGGAACACTTACAGACAGGCCGGCTAAAGTTACCAACTGTACTGTAACACTTCCCGCACGGTCGGTGAGTCATCACGTACAGTCTGGCAGTCCATATTTGGGACAAGCCGGATACTTGTTACAGACAGGCCTGTTTGATTAACCAACAAGCCTGGAAGTATAACTGACAGGCCGTTAAGTTAACATACAGGCCTGTTGCTAGGGGCCTGAACTTAGGGTCGGATACAAGGGTCAGTAATGGTCGTAGAAATATCAAACATGTTTGATATTTCCCGACTCTCCCCGACAGGCCGGGAACTTGCAACCGACCCTAACTGACCATGTAAACATTGGTCCAGACAAAAATACCTAGTTAGAAAATTAGATATTATGGCTTAGTTATACGAGATGAACATAAGTAATAGTACTTTTTGTGCCACATTAGTAACATCATTCATTGGCAAAGGATGAAGAGGGTTGAAAACAATAGAAGAACAATGAAGAATCCGTCAATCATCATAGAATTTACTTTTTGCAGATACTGGCCATTAAAATTTGCCACTGTCTGATCTGGGCATTACGGTCTTTCACATCTTAGAAATACAAAGCTTGGAATTGCCAAATTTCACACCCAAAATTCTAATATATGGCCAACTGGTATACATGCTGAAAAACTCCATCCATACACATCTTCTGACAAATACCATACACCGATGTCCAAAATTTAAGCTCCTTTGAGTCCTTTCTTTCGACTATAAAGTCTACAAATCCCATAAACATTCAGTCACTGTGAAGAGCTTTATGACCCCCTCTTGCTTTTCATTTAACAACCAGTTAACATCCTTCGGAAAACATCTTAAGACCACATCTTCAGCTCAAGCTTCTCCACTTAGTATCTTCCCACAAGATATTGTAATTACATTAGAGAGGTTGCGAACAACGTTTTTGAAGCCTGTATCTGTTTTCCCCTACATTACACGTCAGTGATTTCTGTGTTGAACGCCATTTTACAAGTTGAAAATTGAAAATTTCATTTTAAATGTAGCTTTCATAAGCTACAATACTTACCTATTGAAACAGAGTGATATTCCATTGATGACCGGAAATGCTACCAACGGGTTAAAAGTTGAAAACTTTCCTGGCCGAATGCGGGGAGCGGGTTCCCCGGATCCGGCTCACTTCACCGGAAACACAGGTATTGAGATAACTGGTTATGTGATGACTGCGCAGCAGATCACATGATTCTTCCTTCTTTCTCGTTGGAAACCATCCCCAACAGTGAGGTGTCGGTACTCGGGGATGGACCGGGAGGGCCTATATCTGTTTCAATAGGTAAGTATTGTAGCTTATAAAAGCTACATTTAAAATAAAATTTTCAATTTTATTGCGCTACAATGTACTTACCTATTCAAACAGAGTGCTGAATTCCAACATCTTGGATGGTGGGAAGACAGCTCACTGACTGGGTTCCTTTGAAAGAGCCTTGAAAGGTGAAGGAAGGAGACCCGACCTCAGCATCCGTGCCGGTATGTTGAAGGCCCGATCAGAGGGGTATTGCCCTTCTGGAGACCCGGGTGGGAGGGCTGTACAGTGGAGGAGCCCAGAACTGTAGTCCCGTCAGGGAGGCACTCCATAATGGCTGCAAGAGAGTACAAACAGTATGTTTAGAATGATAACAAGGAAAATTAACAGCAATTCCAGATTAAAAATGAAATGGAATGATTTTAAATGATCTGTACTATTATTTACCTTATGTGGTAGGAAACCATGCTCTATGCGGTCAGGGTTCTGACTGGCCCCATCTGCTGGATGTGTCGTCGTGTAGTCCCCCCTCTTCTTCTAGGCGTCCATAGGGAGCTAGGGAGGAGCCATCCCCTGTTGTGCAGCCACAAAGGATCCTAAGTGGTAAGAGAGGTCTCTTTGGTTCTGACCAGAGGTCAGAGGTCCTTGAGATAGAAAGGCGTGAATGTGTTATGAGATTTCCAATGGCAGGCTTGGAGAATCTGGTCTGTTGAGACACCCCCCTAAAAGGCTTTGGAAGCAGCAAATGTTCTGACGTCATGGGCCTTAACCCCCAGTAGGTCCATGTCGGCGCCCACTCTTGAATAACAAAATTTGACAGTATTTTTAATCCAAGACGATATAGTAGAGCATTGGATAGCCTTGGAGTGGCCCTGCTTGTATGAGATAATAGTAATGTTTTATTATGTCTTGAATCTGCACTAAGTTTTAAATAAATTGAGAGGGCCCTAACGGGACAGAGTAGGATGTCCTTGTCCCTGTCGTCCTGAGAAGTCTTGAGAGCGGGAATAACCACTGGTGAGACTGCTTGAGTCCCTTCCCTTGCTAACTGGTTCTTAGGAATAAAGGAGGGAGAAGGGGTGAGTTGAATTTGGTCCCAGTCACCTAGACAAAGTAGTCCATCCATGGTCCAGGCGTGAATTTCACTATGTCTTTTACCAGAAGCTAGGGCGAGTAAAAAGACTGTTTTCCAAGTGGCGCATTTAAGAGAGACCTCCTCCAGAGGCTCAAATGGAGGCTGTTTTAGCTGGTGTAGGACTAAGGAGAGGTCCCAGCTGAGGATGCTTCTGGAGGCCTTCGGCTTATCCCTGTGGAAACTGGCAATGAGTCTGGCTATTTCAGTATTATTGCTGATGTCTAAAGGAGTATTACCCAATGTGTCCGCGATTGCGGTCCTGTATCCCTCAATGGTGGATGGGCGTCTGTCTTTCTCGTAGAAGAGGAAGCACATAAAATTGCAGATGTCTTTTATAGACGGAGTCCTGATGACTACCTGTTTTTCGATGCACCATTGTTGGAAAACTGACCATTTTGATGCATAGATGGCTCTAGTAGAGAGTCTTTGAAGTGCAGCAATTTTATTTGCCACTTCTGCAGTGAAGCCCTGGTTCTGGAGGACTGTACTCCTAGATACCAGGCGTGGAGGTTGAGGGATTCCGGGTGAGTGTGGAATTGGTTATTCAGTGGTTGTTTGAGCAGCGAGCGGATTGGTGGGAGTTGTCTTGGGTGACCGAGAGACAGTTCCACCAGGTCCCAAAACCACGGTTTCGTTTTTGGGGCTATCAGGATGAGCCTGCATGACTGATCATGTTCTTCCAGGAGATATTTAGTGCGTCCACTGCCCATGCTTGGGGATCTGGTATGGGTGAGACTTAGGTTGGAAGTTTCTTGTTTAGACTGGTAGCGAATAGGTCTATTTGCGGGTGTTGCCAGAGTTGTGTGATCTGTTTGAAGATCTGAGGGGATAGAGACCACTCTGTATGTTGTATTTGGTTCCTCCTGGACAGACCGTCCGCAATAACATTGAGTGATCCGGGGACATGTCTTGCTCTGAGTGATATCTGGTGTTTGTTGCACCATGTTAGAAGTCGCCACATGAGGGCACAAAGCTCGGGTGAGCGGGTCCCACCCTGTTTGTTTATATGAGTCACTACATTTGTGTTGTCTGAGGCTACTAACACCTCTTTTGTGCCGCACCGTTTTGAGAAGTGTTTCAGGGCTAGGATTACTGCTTTTAGTTCCAGCACGTTTATGTGGAGTTGTTTTTCTACGTGAGACCATAATCCTCCTGTGGAATCATGATCTAAGTGTGTGCCCCAACCTGCGTTTGACGCATCTGTAAAGATCAGAACATTGTGATCCCTGGGGTGCAAGAATTCTCCGCATAGGACGTTTTGTGGGTTTAACCACCATTCCCTGTGTTGTTTCATTTTCTGAGTCCAGGGAATGGGAGAATTCAGAGGCATTGGGAATTTCCAATGAGTCTTGAGATGCCACTGAACAGGTCTCATGTGAATCCTGCCCAGTCTTACCATTTTCTCTGTGGACGCTAGTAATCCAATGATGGACATAAGAGTCCTTGCACTGATAACAGAGTTCCTGGAGATCCTGTTAAAGGAGTTCTGAATTTTGTACTTCTGTACTTCGTCTAGTATTTCTAAAGGAAGTGTAGGGGTGGATTAGTTCTCTTAGGTAAACAGGCTGACCTTGGTTGAGGATTTTGTATGTAATGAGGCCTATTTTGAATTGTACCCTATACCTAACTGGAAGCCAATGGAGTTTTTTCAGTTGAGGGGTGATGTGAGAAAATTTTGAGGAACGGGTGACAACCCTGCAGAGTGAGATTTGCACTAGTTGCAATCTTCTTAGCTCAAAGTCTGTGAGTGATAGAAACAGGGAATTGCAGTAGTCCAATCTGCTGCTGACCAAGGCATTGGCTAAAAGAACTGATGTTTTAAGGTCTAGAAGGGGGCGTATTCTGTAGAGGTCTCTTGCATGAGCTCTAGTGGACTTTATGACCTATGACACATGGTCGGAGAAAGTGAAATTGGAGTCAAACACCAGTCCGAGGTTCTTGACACTTTGTGCTGGTGAGACCTGATTACCAAGAATATTGATTGGAAAGTGAGAAAGGAGTTGTTTACGGTTGTTTTCGAACCTATCAAAATGAACTCGGTTTTATCAGGGTTGAGTTTTAATTTATTTGTGAACATGAAGTTTTGGATGTCGTTTAGGCAATTTTTTAGTTTTTGTACAGAGTGAGAAAAATTTGCTGGGGAGAGTGAAATGTATAGCTGAGTGTCATCAGCGTAGAAATGGTAATTGATGCTACTGTGAGATTGAATGATGGAGCTGATTGGGTTGGTGTAAAGGGAAAAAAGAATTGGACCAAGGACGGAGCCCTGGGGGACCCCATGCTGAAGGGCAACAGGATTTGAGAGTGTGCTGCCTACCTTGACCGAGAGTGTCCTTCCCGACAGGTATGATTTGAACCAGCCGAGTGCCAGTTCACTGATTCCATAGTAACCATTAAGTCTGTCCAGGAGTATAGTGTGATCAATGGTATCGAAAGCGGCGGAGAGATCTAGCAGGGTGAGGGCTGTAACAGACCCTTTGGCCATATTGAGAAGAATATCATTATGAATGTTAAGGAGGGCACTTTCAGTAGAATGGTGCTTTCTACTGGAAGGCAGTCATCAGGCCGGCTTTATCAAGGTGAGTTTGTAGCTGGACTGCTACTACCCTTTCAAGTATCTTTGAAATAAAGTTTAGATTGAAAACAGGCCTGTAATTTTTCAAAACTTCCTTGTCTAAGGATGATTTTTTGAGAATTGGGGTTACATGGGCCTGCTTAAAGAAACTAGGACACGTACCTTGTGCTAGAGAGGCGTTGATTATTGAGGTGATGGGGGTAATAAGAATATCCAGGAATTCAAGAACAAGAAAAGTGGGCCAAGGGTCAAGGGAACATGATTTAATGATTTTGGTGACCTGCTCTTCAGTTACAGCAGAGAAAGAGGCAAATGTGGGTGGAGGAGAGTCTGGGGTGATGTGTCGGAAATTGAGTGAGGTAGAGAAAATTGAGTGTATTTTTTCAATTTTTTTCTGTAAAGAACTTGACAAATCTGTCAGCCAAAAGCTTTGGGGGGTTTATAGATGGGAGAATCTTTGCTGGGATTCTGTGTAACACATCACCCAGGACTCGCCATAGTTTTTGTGGGTTGTGGTGATTGTCCCAAATTTTTTCTTTGAGGAATTCAGATTTGGCCTGCATGCAGATTTTATTGTACTGGTGGACTTTCTGCATGTATTGGGAACTATTGAAGGTAGATTTATTTCGGCCCCAAATACGTTCAAACAAACGCTTGGTCTCCTTTGCCGCAATTACAGTTTCATTAACCCATCCTGGGATGTACTTCGCCTTGGTATTTTTGGTGTGTGGTGGTACATATTTGTCAATAAGGGTGGACAAAGTAGTATGATATTGTTCATAAAGAGTGTCGGCTTCCTTGGAAGGATTATTAAGTAGTTCACAATCGAGGAGATCTGTTTTCAATTTGTCTTTATCAATTTTATGGTATTTACGAAAGGTGACAGTAGCCTTGGTTTGGGTTGTAGGGGTTGAGAGATTAAGGGTAAAACTAATTGAAAAGTGGTCCGAAAAGGCATCAGTGGTATGGACATTGGAAATATAGTCATTGTTAGATTTGGTTAATACCTGGTCAAGTGTATGTCCATGAATGTGAGTTGGAAAGTTAACTTTCTGAGTTAAATCAAATGAATCAATCAAAGAATGAAAGGTTTTTGAATTTGAACATATTGTTTCGAGGTGAAAATTGAAGTCGCCGATGATCACCAGATTCTTTATGGTATGATTAATATCCTCCAAAAGCGACTGAAACTGAGGATGTAGTACTGGAGGACGGAGGTCTATATATATTCAGAAGGATTCTTTGTGAAGGGTTATCTTGAGGAGGAAATTTTCGAGGGTGGTGCAGGTCTTTGTTGGAACTACGGAAGGATCCAATCCGTCTTTGACAAAAAAGCCCAATCCTCCACCGCGACGGGCCGCTCGTGGCTGTTGATAGAGTTTGTAGCCTGGTGGGGTAATTTCGGACAGATTTGCACTTGTGGTGTCAGGTCTTATCCAGGTCTCAGACATGGCGAAGAGATCGGTGTCATTATCAGAAATAAATTTTGCAATGGCAGGATATTTGTTGTGTATTGATCTAATGTTAGCATAGGTGACTAGCCCGAATGGTAGACTGCTATGAGATGCCTTTGTGGTGGAACCTCAGAAACTTTCTTGATTGAGGGTGAATGGGGATATGCAGATATGCGTCTGATAGGTCTATAGAGGTAACCCATTCCACTTGAGTGATGCGCAGATTGATTCCAGGGTTTCCATCTTGAACTTCGAGACCATGAGGTACTGATTTAGGGGGTTTAGATCTATCACAGGTCTCCATCGTTTCCCTGGTTTTGGGACCAAAAACAGTTGGCTGTAGAACCAAAGGCTGTCTTCTCTGTTTACCTTCTCTATAGCATTTTTGGCGAGGAGGTCTAGAATAGAAGTCGATAAGGCATTGTTTTTGTCGACTTCGCTGTACTTGCTGATTATGCAGGGGATCCTGGACAACTTGGGATGTTCTCTGAAGGGTAGGCGATATCCTTGCCTGATGAGATCCAGTTGGAAGGGGTGAGCACCTTGTTCTTCCAACTGTTTTACAAACCACTTTAGTTGGCCTCCCACCGGGAGGTCTTTTATATTTTCTTGGATAGATACAGGGACCTTGACTAACTGTACACATGGAGTCTTTACCCCCTCCGGTGGGGTGGTAGCACACAGAGTCTTTACCCTCTCTGGTAGGGATTTGGTATCCAGAGTCTTTGCCCTCTCTGTGTAGGGCTTGTTGTTCAGAGCCTGTTCCTCTGGTGAATTGAGTGGTTTTTCAGGATTGAGGAGGGGAGGGGATTGAGGAGTGTCATTGTTGAGGTGGTTGTTGTTGGCTTTGGTTGTTCCCGGTGTTCTTGCCTTTGCCCCTATGGGCTCCCCTGCCCCTGTGGCCACCGCAAAATCCACTTCTCTGTTGTTGTTGCGGGTAAAATTGTGGAGGCATGATATATTGAGGGGGAGGAACCAGATAATAGCCCCCTTGTTGGTATGCTCCCCTGCCTCTGCCTTTTGGTTTCTTTCTGTGTTTCCCATAAGGGTGGAATCTGGAACTCTGTTGGTTTCCTGTTTTGACTCTGAGACCTATTAGGTGCTGTTCATATTCCTGCATCAGGGAACGTTCAAACAGATCTGGGCCTGAGATGGGGGCTGCCCGTAGATTTTTGAGACGGTAAGAGTCGAGACTGTTGTGTGCATTCTTGAGATACGTGTCTCGACGGATGAGGATCAGGTTGATCAACAGATGGAGGAATTTGTAGATGTTGGTATGCAACAGCTGTGCTCCTGCTGATATCTAGCATAAACTGCATCTGAGGGGTGTCCTCTATAGTGGAGTTTAGTAATTGTTGAAGGAACTGATCTCTAGCTGACGGATCTGGTTCAGAGTCCAGCAGTCCGAAAGTCTTTTCTCTCTGATCCCTTGCAGCTCTGAGATTATTGAGTGTAGATTCACTGGCCGTAGATAGGGTAGAGAGGAAGTTGGAAGTAGCAATGCATTTTCTAACCATTAGTTCCAACTTGACCAGTTCTCTTTGGTTTATAGAGGCTGCAGGTAGGCTTTTGTACCCAGGTCTAGCAATGTTTGAGAAAGCTTGTGGAACAACTTGGGGTCTCTGTTCGAATTTCTCCCCTGCCACCGGATACCAGTTACCTCTGCTGGGTGGGTTAGGGACGAAATGGCCAATATCCAGTGAGGTAGAAGATGATGGCCCTGGTTTGACCACTGTGTCCTGGTTTTGGAGAAGTTTGGCAATATCGTCCATTAGTGGGAGTTTCAGAGAAGGCGGATGAGAGGACTGCTCCATGCGAAACATTAGGGTCGCGTCCGAGTCCTGAGCCTAATTTATAGTCCTCTGCCTTTGCCGGGTCGTCAATACTGAGATACTGTCTGACCCGGTCTATGAAAGTATTGAAGTCTGCCTTTGGGGTAGGAGCTAGATTCTCCAGTTCGGATTTGTCTGGTTGAGGAGTCGACGAAAATGAAGATCCTGTCTCCAAGCCATAGTCCCCCTTCTCGAGTCTTTTCACATAAACAAGCAGTTTCAGAGTAGAAGCGAAAGAAGAAAATGACTCAAATTTATGTCTCACAAATGGTATTTAGAAGTAAATACAAAGTTAACTGTTAAGATGTAAAAAGTAAATGAAAAACATATATAAAAAATACTGTAAATGCATAGTTTTTAAATAATAGTTTTCAAGTTACAACTGATTTACTCAACAGTAAGAATCTGAAAGTACTTTTGCTCAGCTAGGCAATGAGCTATAGGCATTTTACTATGCTATAGCTGACCCAAAAGTAGGTGAATAACTTATTTAAAGAAAATTTTTCTAAATACAAACTTTTAAGTTACAATTGATTTACTCAACAGTGAAAACCTGAAAGAAGCTATTTCTCAGCTATGAAATAAGCTACAGATCTACAAATTGACTATGCTATAGCTGATCCAAAAGTTGGTGAGTAATATATTTAAAGAAAATACTCTAAATGCAATAATTTTCAAGTTCTAACTGGTTTACTCAACAGTGATAACCTCAAAGTAGCTATTACTCAGCTATGCAATGAGCTACACGTCTGCAATTATATACTATGTTATAGCTGACCCAAAAGTAACTGAATAACATATTTATATGAAATTATCTAAATGCAATAGTTTTCAAGTTACAAGCGATTTTACTCATTATGGAAGTTACCAAAAAAGTAGCTATTACTCACTTAGCTATTGGGGTAGGCTCCCTAGTTACTCACCATGTTGTAGTTATGGAAAAAGTAGCTGTATAACATATTTTAACAAAATGCTCTAAATGCAATACTTTTCAAGTTATAAGTGATATAGTGCATGATTTTATGAATTTTAATGCATTAAAAATTATTTTAAAAATTCATAAAAAAACTAGATCTACGCATCGGAGAACTGATGCATATTTGTATCCACCGAAAAGACAACTCACCAAAGCCTGTGAACCATTGTTTGACCTTGAAGGAGGGGCCCAAGGTCAAAACTGAAAACATCAGAAGATTCCCAGCCCATGACCTCCTATATGTTGGTTTCATATTGCAAACCTCTAGGACCAATAATAAGCAAGTTATCAGCACTTTTAAGTTTGGCTATTGTCGTTTGACCTTGAAGGAGGGGCCCAAGGTCAAATCTGAGCACATCAAAAGATTCCTAGCCCATAATTTCCTATAGGCTGGTTTCACTTTGCAAACCTCTAGGACCCATAATAAGCAAGTTATAAGCACTTTTAGGCTTGGATATCCTCGTTTGACCTTGAAGGAGGCACCCAAGGTCAAATCCGACCAAACTAAAATATTCCCAGCCCATGATTTCCTTATAGGCTGGTTTACCATCCCAAACCTCTAGGACCAATAATAAGCAAGTTATAAGCACTTTTAAGTTTGGCTATCCTCGCTTGACCTTGAAGGAGGGGTCCAAGGTCAAATCTGACCACACCAAAAGATTCCCAGCCCATGATTTCCTATATGTTGGTTTACCATGCCAAACCTCTAGGACCAATAATAAGTGAGTTGTAAGCACTTTTAGGTTTGGCTATCCTCGTTCAACTTGAAGGAGGGGTCCAAGGTCAAATCTGACCACATCAAAAGATTCCCAGCCCATGATTTCCTATATGCTGGTTTACCATCCCAAACCTGTACGACCAATAATAAGCGACTTATAAGCACTTTTAAGTTTGGCTATCCTCGCTTGACCTTGAAGGAGGGGTCCAAGGTCAAATCTGACCACACCAAAAGATTCCCAGCCCATGATTTCCTATATGTTGGTTTACCATCCCAAACCTCTAGGACCAATAATAAGTGAGTTATAAGCACTTTTAAGTTTGGCTATCCTTGCTTGACCTTGAAGGAGGGGTCCAAGGTCAAATCTGACCACACCAAAAGATTCCCAGCCCATGATTTCCTATATGTTGGTTTACCATCCCAAACCTCTAGGACCAATAATAAGTGAGTTATAAGCACTTTTAAGTTTGGCTATCCTTGCTTGACCTTGAAGGAGGGGTCCAAGGTCAAATCTGACCACACCAAAAGATTCCCAGCCCATGATTTCCTATATGTTGGTTTACCATCCCAAACCTCTAGGACCAATAATAAGTGAGTTGTAAGCACTTTTAGGTTTGGCTATCCTCGTTCAACTCAAGTTACATTAACCCAAGTCATAAAAAACTATCTAAAAAACTATGTACATGTTACGATGGTGAATAAACGGTCAATAAAGTAGAAACTACATTTGTAGCTCTGTACACATATGGACATGTTTATGATAGTACTTGTTTTTCCTAA
The DNA here is from genome assembly GCA_964017235.1 of Sabellastarte sp. h YS-2021. Taxonomy (NCBI): domain Eukaryota; kingdom Metazoa; phylum Annelida; class Polychaeta; order Sabellida; family Sabellidae; genus Sabellastarte; species Sabellastarte sp. h YS-2021. Next base: position 17,930,846 of record OZ024933.1, read on the forward strand.
GAAAAAGATATACATATATAGTTGGCATACACCATCTGTAACATATGTGTTGTTTAACTAGTTATCAAGCAATCAACAGACATTGAAAAAATGTTTGTGGTAATAACTGCCACAGTTGTAGTTGCAATAATTATGTATTATCTTTTACAACAAGTGGAATATAATTTCAAATTTGAATCCACAGTTGAAGTTGATTTTGCAGCAATCTACAACTTTTGGAATGATCTTTCTAACATCGAAAAGGTTCATCCTTATGTGTAAGTATTTCAGATCGAATAAGGACACATCATATAAACAGTCGATTAATTTTTGTGTTGAAATGGTGGAGGCTCAGTTGAGGTGGTGGTAACACACTCTCCTGCTACCTCTAAATCATGGCGCCTATGTCAGAATGTTTGTAATTTCTCTCCAATGCCTAGCGGTTTACAGTGCAGGAACTTGACAAACTAATATATGTAATGGTTTAGTCTTCACTTAAAGCTACCTATCGTGATATAACTTATAATAAACCTAAAAGAAAACCTAAACACCTAAAAATCAAATCACAAGTTTTCTGTTGAAAGTTACATTGTAGGAGAATTTTGCCTGCCCCTTGAGATTCTAAAGGTTCTGCTTTAATTGGTGAAAGTTTGGAGATTACTAACCTGGTTTTTTAGGCTGAACTATACTGTCAAAGTAATATTTCTTTGTCATAATGCACACTGTATCAGAAGCCTTTCTAGTTCTAGAGACTCATCAGCTAACTAAGTCAAATAAATATATTAGAACAAAATCACAAACAATTATAATGTCATCAAACAGTTGTGTCTATACTATACATAATAACGCTTGTGACAAGGCTAGAGGTTTACACCCCCCTTCACTAGCCTAGGACATCAACAGGACAGGACAGGCTCTAGTGGATCCTACATGTTGTTATGAGCTGAATTCAAATGACCACAATCGAGCTAAGAACAATTTGATTCCATATTTAAAAAAACTTGTTAAGGACTAAGTCACATGAAACTCAAGGCTCTAGAATTTATGTAAGATCAAGGTAAAGTATGGTAAAGGTATTTTTTGGACCTAGTACTTCATATGGCCAATGCTTTTAGCATTTGTTTTGACATGAAGTGACTCAGAGTATTTCTAGTCCCTTGAACAGGATACCATCCTGTTATAGGCTTACCTCTGTAACTAGTGTTGGTACCCATGTTTTAATATTGAGTTAAGAGAGAACCCAATTTGTAAATTACCTTGTCTAAAAGTACAATGGCTATGGCTAGACCAACGATTGAACTCCCAGACCTTCTGCTCTCAAGTCCAGCCCCCTAAGTGCAAGGACAAGGAACCACCTTGACTAAGGGACAAAATATCTGGCAGTCAGAGCATTTTTGTAATAATCTGTAAACTGGTTTGTCAATATTATGTGCTAGCACTGGTTAGACAAGCCCCTTCTAAACTTAACCAATCATTGATGATGTTATATTCAGTAAATTGGTGAAGCTGCTCAGTGAAACAACCGATGGCAAATACACTGTGTCCAGCTACAATATCCATTTGAAGGTGCCATATTTACCACTGGTTGTTCAGTATGACAAGTGCATCACCAAGAAATACAGGGAAGGGAAGATGTTTAACCTCAGTCTAATTGCGTCTAGTCTCAAAGGAGGATTTCAGCGTATGTAAACCATGATAATGTGGAGTGTGCTAATGCAAAACTTCTTTTCTCAGGACAAAAATGATACATTGTATGCCTATTCCCAACATGTTTTACATGCAATAAGTATAGGATAATGACAAATATTAAGTGTCCAAAATTTGAAAATACTAATACAGTTAAACTCAGAAAAAGTGGCCAATACCAGAAAATATTGGCCAGCGAGGGCCAAAAGGGTTTTCATTATTTTCTGGTATTGGTCACTTTTGAGCAGTTTGGCTTTTGTAAACTCAACTATATATCCTAATTCATGCTTGGTCCCAAGATATATGATACTCTCTACCCAAATTCTGTAATTTCTCTTTTTACAGGAATAAATTAATCCCCTAAGTATAGTCATGAGGAGAACGTATCCAGTACTGTTTATGATTGGACATATCAGTTAATAGTGAAAACCTGAAAGTGGGGTTTTACACACTTAACAATATGATAATTATAGCAATAGATATGATATATTGTGTGTATGTACCAAAGCAGTTTTTTTCAATGAAATTGTGTCAGATGTATAATCACTAATCATGCAGGCCTCATAATGAAACCACTGTTGGTACTTGGTATCTAGCTATTTTTTAGCAAAAGAGAATAATTTTACAGAATTAGTTACCTATGGTTCATATACTGTTATTGAGTATACATATCACAATTGCGTACATATATAAACTGTAATTTTAAAACATGTTTTTATGCTCGATTTTCAGTGGCAATTGAAGAAATATATTCGCAATCGTAAATATTAAGTATTTTATAACATTTCTCTAAAGAATGTCACAAATACTGACATATGCTTTGGATATATAGTTAGTCACATATGAAAATATAAATGAATAACAAGACTACACAATTTAGCTGCAGTCAGTATGGCTGTCATAAAATTTCATATGATATTACAGAATATCATTATAATCTCAAATTTTTGCTATTTCAGTTGAGTATGACATTACCATCACGGAGGAAGGCACCATGCTGGCCAAGGTAGAACAAACTTCCAAAATTAAAGTGCTGAGACTTTTTGCATTTCCTGTGGTGCCTAAGATTACAGAAACACAGGAAACGGTTATGGTCAATGTCAAGAAACACCTGGAAAAGAGCCAGTAGTTTCATTAGACCGAGAAGTTTTACAGACATTTTTATGAATGCTTTTTATATAGGTGACGGGGATTATACATATATGTTATTCTTACAATACCTGTACATCTTGTTCATACAATGTTGTAGCTCTTTAAAAGTAATTACAAAGTTAAAAAGTTAATCTCTCTTATGACAGCATTCACAAACAAAACTTTAAACCCTTCCTAATTTGGAGTTTAATTATGTTAGATTTTAAATAAGAAACAAGAGCAGCAGAGAGCACGTACCTCTGCAAGTAATTAAATGGAAAAATCTGGATTATTTTATAGGAAAATCCTACCAGTAGTACTTACCTAATCCTGCTAAAAACAAACAAACAAGCAAAGAGTCCAAATAAGACCTCTGTGGAAGAGGTAGTTATGAAACTGTACTCAGAAATATTACTAACGCTAATGGGACCTTACAACCCTTAGAAATTTGTGATAGGTCATCTTGGACTCAGGAATGTTTATGAATATGGGTTCATAATTTTTCACTTGTAATCTAAATAATACTTAATTTAAGTTAGAAATGGTATAAGTATTGTCCATAAATGGCACTTCTGTGAGAATTTATGCTGTTATCATGGAATTTCTGCTTCAGCAGGAATAAATTGATAATCACATGAGACTGGATTCAACAGATAATTGCAAAAAGATAATCATGAAAGAGTTCTGAATCAATATACTGAAACACATATTTAAAGTAATGCTTTTTTTAATCATAAAATATGTTGGTAGATAGAAAACTAATGAAAGAAATCATAGAACTAAATGTAAAAAAAATATAGAAGTACTGCTTTTTTGGTATAAATTGAGTGTATGAAGCATAACAATTAAAATCAGTAATTAAAAATTCAATGTTGTTTTTTACATCCCGTTCAACTGCCAGGGACATATTGGGACAGGTCCGTGACATTTGCCACCTGTGGAAGTTGAACCCACACAGAGGTGACAGCCTGTGACTAGATGCCAAACTTCCTAACCACAAGGGCACATTGGACCTATTGGAAATCAATAAAAATATGTGCTTACAAGATTATCTGTAAACCCAAGGACCCAAACTTGATTACACTTCTTTGCAGACCACACTTTTAATAAAAATAGTTCATCCAGAAAATATATTGATTTTATCCAAAAAAGTGATTACTACAATGATAGATACGATACATACAGTCACAATATAAAAAGTAAAATATCTCGACTCTACAAGTTGGGATGTAAACCTTGATTTGCCATATTACCACAAAGTCAAATCAGGATAGTCTAGATGCACTTCAGTGATATCCATTACCACCATGTCAATTTTTATTGCAATAAGTTCAATCGTATTGCGGTCACATCTTATCATTTTGAGATTATATAGGTCAGGAATCCACTGTGGCTAACATCAATAGAAGTGATGAAATTGCTAGTTGCATGGAGTGGGCACAATCTATTTTGATTATTAACAGACCAGTATTTTTACTGTACTATCCCGCAAATGATTTGAATACTTTGTGAAACTTTTTATAGTTAATGAAAAATTAAACATTAATGAGTACAGTGGGAAAGGTGGAAGACAGAATAAATGCCCAATGTTTAACAAGATATTTGGAGTTTATTAAAACATTACATTAAAACAACTTCAGTTACAACACATTCATTAGTTACAAGTATTAGAAACTCTATGTTAATTGACACCGGGTTACTCCAGATTTCTTTAATGTCTTGTATTAAAGAGTATAAATATCTTTCAGGCAAGCCCACTACCACTAAGCAACAAATTAGAAGAGCTACTACTTTATGTGTGAAAACATATTACTTAGAAGTAGTCCTCATGCTACTAGCTACTAACTATATACAAGTTTAAGAACTGACAACCACTACTGTTATCAACTTTCAGAGACATCAGGCTGGTTAAACAGTAAACTTAAACAATTACATGACTGTGAAGGCTTGTTATATTTCAGAAGATGCAAGCTACTGTAATTTGACCTTAAAGGTCACCACTTAACTTTAACTATTTATAACACTTTGAAGGCTAAAATAGAGCCAAAGACATTCAATGTAGGTAACTGTTGGTAAAAAGTGATTGACCTCTGAAGGTCAAATGCTGTTTAATGGTGAAAAAGTTCCTTACTGAACTGCCCAAACCCCAAATATCATTGTAGTAACTGTTGGAATGTGGTAGTGGACACTAGCTCTGGCCGGTGTGTTCTGTAGGTATACCCACACTGCCTCGCTTCTCCAGTTACCATGTTGTTTTATATTTTCTAAAGCAATGTTGTCATCGAAGGCCAGTGAGGCGCCACTGCGCCTGAAGGAATGGAAGGTAAAGTGTTTTGGCTTCAAACCCAAGCTGGTAACCGCCAGTTTTAGTACTGATCGAGCATTTGCAGCTCATAAGGGGTCGCACCTTTTTTTGTCATTTTTTGACACAAAGGGCCATCTTTTTCCAGTAAATTTTGTGTTTTAATCAAAGTTTTAGTAGCTTGCACAGGACATAAGATTGAATCGCGTAGCAAAGGAAGCTGGACTACTTGATTTTGACCCGAGGTCTGCATATTTTTTGCACATGTGATTACAAGATGAACTCCAGGTTTCCCTCAAATAACATCGCCTAGAGTTAAATATCTAGTTCTTTGAAATTCTTTGGCACTATTTGGTAGAAGCGAGGCAAGGCGGAAAAACACAGTTTTACATACCTGGCCATTTTTAAGTGGTTCAACTATCTTTATTAACTTTTCTAGCAAAGATATAGTAAAGACTCCTTTTACAAGAATTTGCATTCGTGCATTCCTTTCCACTGACCTAATCAACAACTGGACCTTTCTGTGATTAAATACTTCTACAGGCCAACCAAAAGAGGCAAAGAAATGTTTTAAAACTGATATATGATTGCGCAAAGAGCATGACTTTAAGCTATTTTGAGCCAAATATTCTAAATACAGAACTATTGTGTCCATGGCGGCTGGCAAGTGGATATGAATATCATAAAGGCAAGGAACAGCGTGAATGTAGCCAAGTATGCAGAGGAGGTCCTGGGTCTGAGTCCTGCTGTGATTCTGGCATCAGCCTGTGAAGCCAAGGCCTGAGCTCGACCCTTACCTGGAAAATTGAACAACACAAGAACGGCAGTAACAAGTTCAACATTGTACTAGGGGCCCCTGGCTGGGGCCGGCAGCCAACTTCTATGGTGTATTAAATCTGAAAATTTGGCAATAGGTCCTTAGATACTACTTGTTGCAGCCTCAAAGTGAACTATGGAACCCATATTTTTAAGTGTCTCAGGAATATCACAAGTATAGATTTCCTTATTATACCTTGCACCTACTGCATTTAAAGATACATCTACAAAGATTTCATGGGTTACCTTCTCATGACCATAAAAGTTAACCATACCATTAAATTTTTCTAGAAAACGTGTAAACCAGTCTATATCCTTATAGAAACCCATAGGAAGGGCTATATAACCTCCAGCTGGAGCATTGCGCAGTACCTGTAAAATTCTATTTACTTATAACCAGGCAGGTTTTACACAACGATGTATGTATAAAAGCTTCCCCACCAAATTTTGGAGCTAGTTTCTAGTTGCCACACTCTTGGTAACCCACTGGGCACATAATTTGTTTGATTTGATATATTTTTTTCATCAGGAATTGTAAATGTACCTGTATCTGCCTTAATAATAATGCTGAGACAGTTAATTGTACTGCTAGGTGGTTCCAGTTTTCTTTGATTTATTGGTAAGCCTACATATTGCAAGATATTAACCAATGACAAATAATGACTTTTAGCTTGATAGTTTTTTGCAACCCCAAGGTAATCATCCAAATAATTCATTAGCCAGACGTTACATTTACGTAACGTAAATGTTATAGCGTCTGTACATAATTGACAAGCTGCAGCCCCAAATTTAAATCCGAACGTGACGCCTACGTCGACGTATACATCATTTTTCCAATGCAATCCCATCAAAGGGTCATCACATGGGTCCACTCTTAAGTTTCTAAATGCACGTTCTAGGTCAACTTTAAACAATTTTGCAGAGGGACCTATTTCCTTAATGCGCTCCACTATTAAATCGATTGTGGGATATTTCAATTTAAATGGCATATCATCATAGGTATCAGATGGTATACAACTATTAACGCTCGCACCCTTCGGCCATGATAAATCTACTATGACCCTCACCCCACCATCTGGTTTATCTCTTGCCAGTAGGGGGGGAAAATGAGTATTCACAAAGGGGGATTTTGTAAAAGGACCAACTATAGCTTTTTTATCTACTTCTCTTTTAAAATATCTACTGACCCCCTCAGGGCATTGGCAGGCCGACTTATGATTTTCTGCAAATTTTTGAAATTTAAAAATACTGTAGTCTACTCCCATGGCAACCCAAATTGTAAATATTGTATTAAAACAGGTATATCATAGTCTTATAGCACTTCTCTCCAGGCAGGTATTATTAAACCCGAAGGCACAGGTATACGGGCCCCTTTATAATTTGGACATTTAAATTTTTCAACTTTACTGTGCATGTGTTGTAGATATTTAAAAGGATTACCTATATCCATACGTACCGGATTACTATCTGCGAATTTGATTATTTTGGGATTTTTGCTGGCATAAAACCAAACTCCCTTCTAATGTTTTCACAGTTGGTAATGCCATTATTCGTGATTTCCTGTTCCTTAGTTTCACCTTCATTACCTCCAATATTTTGATCAGTATAATCCCCTTTACTTGAGTCGACAATATCTTGCTTCATACTGAAATATAACGTATTTACATTGTGCTGGCAACATTGCCACCCTCCCTCCATCTCTAGGTTACTAAAACTAAAACTAGCACTTATACTAAGACTTATTTGCGTTTTTTGACCGTGAGGGTCATCTTTATGACCATAGCATGAACCAGTAAATTCAGGTTCCTTTGTCAACATTATTAAGTTAGTCTTATTAGTACAATAGTCTGGCTGGCCCCAGCTAAAGCTGCAAGACAGTGTACTTACCTGGCCATGCGGTGCATCATGTTCCAAAGTACATGTACTGTTAGCATAAGTGTTATAATTTACAGCGATATGTAACCTTTCTGTACTTGTATCAATACTATTTATAGTATAGCCATATTCGTCTATCATGTACCCATAATATTGTGAAATACTCCTATTTTGGGGAAGGTCACATTCCTGTGTGACCACACCAAAACACGAATGTCCATGACCTTTGTCAGAAATTACTGGGACACATTCACTTCATCATTTTTACTTTGTAAATTAAATTCCTTAGCCAGTGGATTCAAATCAGAAATTACTGGGACATTCACTTCATTATTTTTACTTTGTAGAGTAATTTCCTTAGCCAGTGGACTCAATCCACGATTATTTACCCATGTAGTTTTTAAACCATTGTAACACCTTTTACTATGTCTACTAGTATTACTAGGTTGTTTTAAACTTGTAACGTGTACTATTGAGATATTTACATCACTATTTTAGTTTCTAGACTACAGATGTTCGTGTGTAATTGAATTTTGTTGTTATCCACACATGTACTGTTTAAACCATTATAATACTGTTGACTTTTAGTATTACTAGGCTGTTCCATACATAACTTGTTAAACCTTCTGCTCTTTTCTAGGAACTATTGTACTTTCACTCTTTGTGGTTTGGGCATTTTTGATTCGTAAACATTTAGTAAGTGGGTGATCAAATTTTTTGCCCGTTTCTTTAAGGCAGAAGCTACAACAATATTGGTATAGGACTACATTAGCAACATGGTCGTTTTGTACTCTACAAATACCTTTATTGAAGTGGGTACAGGATTGAACAGTAGCAGAACCCCCCACCCTCTGGTTTTGTACCAGTCTTTGTGTGTATCTATTTTTTGTTTTGTTTTTTCAATTTCCTCTGATTGTTCCCAATTTAATTTTCCTTTCTCAATTTCTTGTAGAACTGCCGCATGGGCCCTTTTAACTGTGGGGAAATTTAGCTCAACTGCATCTTGCATCAAAAACGCATAATATTGCAGCATTTTATCCCTTTTAATTGTTTCTGGTTCTTCAAGCATACACAACAATACACCTTGTACCCATTGTTCCTGTGTTAATTCGTCATAGGTGGGTTTTTACTATCTGGTTGCACTGTACACATATCTTGTGGCCAGTTAACACGAACTTTAATTTTTGATACACCAGCTCTGAATCTACCAGATTTCAAAGAAGTTGGCTTACCTTCAATCCGAGAAGCATCCTGGTAGTCATGCAGCCTTTTGGCAACTTCTGCTTGAATCCTCGAATCTGACTTTAATACTTCAAAGGATGGTAGCTTTGCCGGCTTTGAAGTACCAGGTTGCTGGGCAGCTCCCCCTTTTACATGCTTAGGTGAACTATGGGCAGACGGTACCATGGACATGTCGTGAAAACTGGCTTTTTCTTCCTGCTTCCGTAGCCTGTCGTCTTGATCTTTCAGCTTCTGGCCCATATCGTTCACTACTGCCAGTAATGCATCCAACTTTTGTCCCATTGTCATATATTGAGTAACGTTCGCCTGTACTTGACTGGGGGGCTCTCACATACTCGTGTTACGTACAATGTTTTTATCAGTCTGTTTAGATTTTGATTTTTTACCACCGTTCTTGCCCATTCTGAAAAATAGTAAATTTTCTTAACTTGGGAACGACTCGGCCTGAATCCAAGAGAAGAACCTCAAATAAAATCATAAAATCGAGTAAAATAACAGTAAATTCTTCTCTATAGATTCAAGTGAGCATTTCCCAAGGCTTCATGCCCTGGCCACATGAACCTCACAGCGACGAGCTAGTGTATTACACCCATTTTATAATTATTTTTGGCGGGACTTCTTTAACTACTCACATTCCAAACACTCCTTTCTTTCAATGTCTTCATGAATATTCATGATGTATTGTCTACCATATTTCTCAGCATTTATAAATAGAATAATCTGAAAACCAGGTCACCCAATTTTAAATGGTGTGCTACCTTCTTCTCGCAACACCCATAAAATTGAACCATGTCTTAAATGCTCCTGTAGTTGATGATGATTAGAATAAAATCTATAGCATTTGTGTCAAAATTAGACATAAGGTCATGAGGCTTCATTTTTCATATAATTCAGAAAAAAATTAAGTACAAGGCCTTATTTACACGAGATTAACGTCAGTAATAACACTTTTTGTGCAACATTAGTAATAGTACTTCATCAATGAACGATGAAGAGGGTTGAAGACAACATAAGAACAATGCAGAATCCACCAAGAACATCGTAGAATTTATTTTTTCATAGATATTCAACATTAAAATTTGACACTGTCTAATCTGGGCATTACACATCTTGGGAATACAAGACTTGGAATTGTCACTAGCAAATGTCACATACAAAATTCTACTATAAGGCCAACCAGTGAAAATACCGAAACACTCCAGCCAAACACATCTTCTACAAATACCACACAGTTGTGTCCAAAATTTAAGTTCCTTCAAGTCCCCTCATTCAACGATAAAGTCTACAAATCCTGTCAACATGCAGTCACTATAAAAACCCACCTCTTCAACTCCAGTTTCCTAACTTGGTCTCCTTCCCTCTTTGTCACAACCACAACTCCGGATTACAGACCTTGAATGCCCCTCGACTCTCCTTACGATAAATGATTTTTGTTAAGCTAGCCTACTGAGTTCCCCTTTGTGGAGAAGATATTGCGCCTGCAAAACAGTAGACTAGATTAGATTAAATTAGATTTTAAAAACTTCATCACACCCTCTTGCTTTTCATTTAAGAACCAGTTCCTCATTAATATCCTTCGAGAAACATATTAAGACCACATCTTCAGCTCATGCTTCTTCACTTGGTATGTTCCCTCAATATATTACATTGTAATAATTTAATTACTTCCGCCAAGCACGTATTATATTCATGACTATTTGTGTGTTTGTCCTTTTGTTTGTCTGTTTACTGGCTGGATCTTAAAACAAATCAGAAGGTGGGTCTTAGTCCAAGTTAGATCCAACTAAATTTTCAGAATGATGTTGATCACAGTCTGGATACACAAAAATAAAATATCTAGACTTTCCCAGTTGCTCATTGTTACATGCATTGATGGTGGCATGCATTCTCTGAATGCTTGGGCCATGGTGGTGGAGTGGTAACACACTCACCTCTCACCTCAGAGGTCGGCAGTTCAAAGCCTCAGACCTTATGTGGGAAAGTTCATAGTTGCTTAATGATGGTCAGCAGTTTACAGTACAGTGCCTTGACCAACTGCATGTACTGGGTTTGTCTGCCAACAAAACTACCCAATGTGATATGACCTGTACAGTGTTGAAAGCGACATAAAACCACAAGTAAATAAAAATAAAATTTCAAATGCTCTTGTTAAAACATTACGCACAATATGGATTGAACTTAATTGCTGAAACATTACATTTAAAGAATCTATTACTTTTTTCAAGTGAGGTTATGGTAGTGACTGAAGAAAACAACGATATAGTTGCAAAACACCTCATACATGAATTTGAATGCTGATCCACATTTTGTATTGTGCACCAGAACAATTTTTGTTCAATATCTAAAAGCATGCAGAAATATATTACTCTTGACTTGGGCAATGTATGCTCATAATTTGAACACTAACCACAGCTAACACTACATCGATGGATGGTAAGGCTTTAATGCTTGAGGTTCCTGAATAAGAGAAACATAGCAAAAGTAATAATTTAATATATGCACGTATTACATTTTAGAGGAATAACAACTGCCACAATGATAAAGGGAAAACAAACCTATGACCTTTAAAATATATAAAATACTTCAAAGTTCAAAGTTGGGGTTTATGTCCTGTTCAACAGCCAGATTCACAGTGGGCCCTCAGCATTGCCACTTGTGGGGATCGAACCCACACAGAGATCACAACCTGTGATTAGATGGCAACCCAATAGGCCACAGAGGACTTTGATCAAAAGAATTACACTCATAAATGTTAATTATGTATCCTACTTCTCTGCACAAATAATGCAGTAACAAAGCATATGTTTGAAATGAAATGGCTCATATCTCTAGGCTTTTAAACTACTTACAAGAAAACTAGTGTGTGACTTTATTTGAACCAATCAATTTTATGGATTTTCTGCACATTTGTAAAGATCACAAGACCAAACAAAAATCATTAACTGTCTAGAACTGAAACATATTGAACAAAGTCTTTAATTTGATCCCAAAATATGGACCATCTTTTAATGTCTATATTAATCAGTATATAAAAATCATAGGAAGATCATGAAACTTATACAACACACAGTGCCTTGTTTATAATCTGGCTTTGAATTTCAATACTACTGTTGGACCTCCTGAGCCTTGTTAAATACCCTTGGTACACTGTCACGATTTCACTAATACCCAATTCACACTACAGGCAGTATAACCTGCAGTTATAGGCATAGGGCGAAATGCCACTTTCCTTCAACAACCATCCGAGGTTCATATACAACCTTGCAACACAGTGGTGAAGTGTCCATTACCTTGTGTGTCCTAAGGAAGTTTCAAAATGTTTCAAATTTCCGCCTCTGAATTTCATACAGTGGGTATGCACAGATGAATTGGAGCATGCGCAGATGAATTTCTTGCTATGGGTAACTGAAGGTGTAGTCTATGGTGTATATAAGGTTGTGACTCAGTCGTCTTTTGATGTGGCATGGCAGCATAAGGGGAGTGGAGATCAATGGAAGTTTTGCCACCAGTAATAATAATAATAGAAGGATTTATAGAGCGCAAAATTGATACAAATCCTCTAATGCACTAAGTCCATGAAGGGAGAGTACAGGGACAGACATGGATCAATATCCAAAAAGATGGTATTTGATGGATGGAAGTTGAAGGACAGGGGCGTTTTGCCCAATGCCTATAACAATGGGTTATGCCACTTGTAGTGTGAATGATCTTGGGAAGATATGCCTTGTCCTTGAAGGAGGTTCCCCCGCCAAGTAAAACCTCTAACCACGGGATGTACAACCTGTTGTGTGGATGGGGCATTAAAAATCGACCCGATAATGCAGTGATGAGCATAACCTTATTTGTTGTATAACTTATCTTTTTCAGTCAATGAGATCAGGATTAACAATGCCATTTGTAGATACTGGTCTCATTTAAAAAAAAAAAAACACCTTCATGAGTGAGCATTTCTGTACGGAGTTGTTATGGTTAATCAAGTCACTTAAAAGATTAATATTTTAGGCTGTGCAACTTATCTTTAGGGTGTTACAAAGCATCATGTGGTTGCTGCGACTAATTTTGCACCCCCTGCTATCAACTTGGGAGCTGCATGATTTTTCCAAAGGGAGGATTTGTTGTAGGAATCATCTGAGTACTGCAACAGATTATAAGTGTTAACATTAAAATTCATCTTTATAAGTTTGTTTAACTTAATGCCGTGCCTAGTATGTTGTTTCAGTTCCATTGTAACAGGACCGCCATTTACGAGTTTGTCAAGATCCTACATTGAAACTGATCAGGCAATGGCAAGGAACTTCCAATTTTCCAACTTTCCAACGAAACCAGGAAATTAAACCTTAGATGGTTAAACAAGTGTAAGACATTTCAATGTGTTAATAAGAATTGTGGTAATCAACATTTCCATTGGAACAAAATTGCCACTGTCATACGTGACGGTAATTTTTTTAAAGATTGATGTCTTCAATATTGCAGAACAACATTGGAAACTCTCTGATATCTAGGACACAGATTACACTGGAAAGTTATAATCATTTTTAATGAAGGATGTATTTATATTATTACCATTTTTAGAGTTCCTCGTCCACATGAGATATGTATAATTTTCAGTGTTCAAATAATTTCATTGGTGCCATATTTATCAACATATTTACAATCATATTGCAGTCTTTTCACAAGTAGCAAATGGTGAGGGCCTGTCCTGGTATAAACATGGCTGTTACAAATGTTGAAAATCAGCTCAGAAAAGTGATGCAAAGAGTTTGTCTTATTGAGACCAAGTCAATAAGTGTTGAATCAACCCATATGTATCCTGTGAATTTCTGTTCAAACAAAATGGCACTCATAAATCTGTCTGTTCAATATGTACCAGGTATTTTGAAAGTAATCTGATTAAAGTTCACCATAAAGTTTGTACTCAGCCATCAGCTATTGAATGAGTATACAGGTGTCAGTGAAACTCGGTTTACATTAACTCAAGCTATATTCAACATAAAGTGTCTAAGTATAATGCTTGGTGAATAGTTGAATGGTCAATAAAATAGAAACTACATTGGAAGTCATATAATAGTATTTGTTTTCATTTCATGAGCCACAGAAAAAGGACATATATATATATATATATATATATATATGTACAGATATATAGTTAGCATACATCATTATAACATATTTGTTGTATATATAGTTATCAAACTATCAAATAAACAAAAAAAAATGTTTGTGGTGATTACTGCCACAGTTGTTGTTGCAATAATTATGTATTATCTCTTACAACACGTGGAGTATAATTTCAAATTCGAATCTACAGTTGAAGCTGATTTCGAAGCAATCTACAGCTTCTGGAATGATCTATCTAACTTAGAAAAGGTTCATCCCTATGTGTAAGTATTCCAGATTGAATAAGTACATATCATATAAACACTAGGTTGCTTTTCATGGGGGGTTTACCGGCCCCCTCCCCCAACTAGTGTCAATACTGATTTGCACTCCTGAGAGAAGAGGGTCAAAGTTGTTGTTTTACATCCCATTCAGCAGCCAGGGTGGTATTGGGACAGATCCTCAATAATAGTGTTTCTGTGGGAGTCGAACCCATACAGAGATGACAGCCTGTGATTAGATGCCAAAACCTACTACTTACCCATTAGGCCACCAAGGACCTCGGTAAAGACAGACATATATGTTAAAATAACTTGTCTAAAGATAGAATTCCCATGACCTGGCCAAGGACTGAATTCCAAACCTTCATGCCATGAAGTGTGACACTCTAACAACAAGGTTACAGAGATCACCTTGATTAAAGAGCATAGCCTATGGCAGCCAGATTTTAAGCCCTTCATAACTTAAATTCCTTTCATAAGCTGAAAAACAGTGTGCCAATATTGCTTTGTGCTAGACCTGGTTAGACAGGCAACTACCATCAGTACCATTTCAGACCAGGGCTGGGATTCAAACCCTTGACCTAAGACTTGGGAGGCAAGTGTCTCACCAATTATGTCAAAATGTACCTCCGAAACTGAACCAACAATTGATGAGTTTATATTCAGGAAATCAGTGAAGCTGCTCAGTGAAACAACCGAAGGCAAATACATTGTGTCCAGCTACGATATCCATGAGAAGGTGCCATATTTGCCACTGGTTGTTCCGTATGACAAGTGTATTACCAAGAAATACAGGGAGGGGCAGACATTCAACCTCAACATCATTGGGTCTGGTCTCAAAGGAGGACTTCAGCGTATGTAAACTATGATAATGTAAAGTATTCTAATGCAAGAGGATTTCTATATCAGGACACTCCCTCAAAAATTGTTGTGTCTATATGGCACACCGACGCCTGTAACACATTTTACATGCGATAAGTATAGGCTAATATCCAAGTAAGTGTCCAATATTTTAAAATAATGGGTTGTTTACAATAGACCATTTTTTTCTTCAAAATATGGACACTTGCAAAGCTATTGGCCTATTTAAATTACACATCCTCTTTAGTTTATAAGTTTAAGTTGTAACTTAACACCTTTACTTTTTATTTCTCTATTTCTGGTGTGTAGTTTTGGCGTTTTTCAGTTTTTATGATCATTTAGTTACAATAAAAGTAAAAGGGTTTCTTTGGAAATATGTGTGCAAAAAGGTTTTCTGTAAAAATCACTGAGGAGAACAACCGTCCATTAATGAAAACATTGGACACTTTTTACTACTGAAAAACTGTGAGATGCAATTTAAACACACTTGAATGTGTACTGATTATAGATATAGATATGATGTGTATACTTACAAAGGCAGATGTAAATGAAATTGTATCAGATATATAATCACCCTTTTCAGAAGAACTCATAATCAAACAACGTTTAGCACCTGATCTGTAGCATTTCTTAGCAAGATATATTTTGTTTGCAGAATTAGTTATTTATGTTCTACATAGTGTTAAATATTTGTACACGCATAAGCTTTAGTTTAAATATTGTATTTTCATGCTGGACTTTTTACTTGCAACTGAACAAGTATATTTGCAGTCATAAGTATATATAATTTATAAAACAGATCCAAAGAACATCACAAGTATCCTGATTTATTGCTTGGTTTTTCAAAGATCTAGTTATTCACATATTAATGTATTAGTAAGTAACACAACTATACATTTTAATTGGAGTCACTATGGTTCTCCCGAAATTTTATGTAGTATTGATGGACCAATTCATTAACCTATTTGTGCCCAACCTCAATTTTCTTAAAGATTTATACTTTTTGACAGAAAACATGTTTACCACTTCATAGATAATTATAAAATTGAAAATATACATTTGTAATTTATTGTATAACTGCGGTCCAGCAAAAAGTTGCAGTCTCAAATGTTGCTATTTCAGTGGAGTCTGACATTAACATTTCTGGGGAAGGCACCAAGCTGACCAAGGTCGAACAAACTTCCAAAATGAAAGTGCTGAGACTTTTTGCATTTTCTGTCGTGCCTCAGTTTACAGAATCAAAAGAAACTGTTCTGGCAAACATTAAGAAACACCTAGAAAAGAGCCAGTAGTTTCAATAGACCGAGAAGTATCGTAAACATTTTTATGTATGCTTATCTTATATGGGTGATGGGGATAAAATGTTATTCTTGTAATACCTGTATATCATACAATGCTGCGGCTTTGTAAAATTAATTACAAAGTTTTAGTCAATCTCTGTTAAGTACAAATGCCTTGCAAATGGAATAAATACCAGGGGCGGTCTTCACAAACAATACTTTACACAATTCCTAATTTAGATTTTAAGTATGTTAGATTTTAAATAAGAAACAAGAGCACAACCAGTAGTACTAGCCTAATCCTGCTAACAAACAAATAAACAAATAGACAAGTAAACAGTCATTAAAATAATGTCTTCGATGGAGAGGTAATTATGAAACTGTACTCATGAATATTCCTAACTCTAATGGGACCTTATAACAGTAAGAATTTTTAGGACAGGTCATCTTAGACTTAGGAATGCTAATGAATATGGTTTCATAATTTGTCACTTGAAATCTATATAATTTAAATTAGGAATGGTCTAAGTAGTGTTAATGAATACGGACCCCATCCTAAAGAAAACACTTCAATGTGAATTTGTGTGGCTATCTGGAATTTTTGCTGAAGTAGAAATAAATTGATGACTTGAGACTGGACTTGACAGAAATAGCTGCAAAAGATGATAATACACATTAGTTTTGTTTAAATGGTGAAATATGTTGATAGAAAGCCGAGGAAGGATAAAATAAATGTCACAAAATAAAATAAAAAGATTCCAACTTCTCACAATGGGGGTGTAGTGGGTGGCACACTTGCCTTCCATAGCTAAAGCTGCAGGTTTGAATGAGGCCCTGAGCAAAAGTAGGAAAGTTGGTTTTTGCTTAAGCATACCTAATGTTTTAATGAGACATCTACACTCAGCAAACAGCATTCCTTGAACTGAGTGATAAGCAGATTTGTATCTCAGGTAATTGCTTTGTTGCAGTCTTTGTCAACTACTATACATTTATTTTCCCCAATAAAGGCCTGGTTACAAGTTTTGTGCAATTGCAACACTTCATGTTTTGAAATTTGGTCCATGAACACTGCCCTATAAATTGACTTCGAGTTTTTGTTGTCCATGTTTTAAAATGTGCCACCCCGGACAGCCATGCCACCTCCGACCTCTCCCTCCACTTCACCCCTCCTGCTTGCAGAATTTAATACAGATTGAGAGACGATGAGGCTGGTGTTTCCAACATTTTGATTAATCTGATATGTGTTGAAATGGCTGTTCATGTTGTGGCGAATGCATCCTACCCTAATGTGTGGTGCCATGGTGGTGCAGTGGTAACACACCCGCCTTCAACCTCTGAGGTCAGCCGTAACATGCGCTACTTAACAGGTGAATCTAATGTCTTTTTAATTTTGACTGCTTTAAGGTCAGCAGCTTCATATTTGGCAAATGGCTATCTCCTTTAATACATTGCACAACTGCCAACACCACCAACATGTTAATAATATGCCACATGCAATAGTGATAGAAACTCAATTGAGTAATTGTAATTCTAATAAAATTTTATGGCACTTAATCTCCACTCAAAGACAGACTCTAAGTAATGACAAATATAAGGGGGGAGAAAAAGGCAACATCACAGAAACACAGGGTTAACATCCAGGCTACGGTGGATATGCTTTCCTCAGTCAACAGAGGAGGAAGCACCAACACCAGCACTCAACCTATTCCACACACTAAGAGCATCAAAAGCAAATCTATGAACAAATTGATTTATTGATTTATGAATGGAGGAACAAGTCTCTGGAATCACAAGAAGTTTACCATCACAACATCACTGCCTAGAATTGTACAGACTGGTGTAAGGGAAAAAGATGAATAATAGTATATAGAGTAACCAGTTTGAATAAACTTGTAAACCAATGGGAGAGTTTTAAAAATTGGGCAATATTCAACAGGCAGTCAGGTCAACTGTGTGAGAATACTAGATACACTAGTAAATCTACTTGTGTTTGGTACAGTTTTGGTGGCACTATTTTAAATGCATGACACAGTAAAAGTGATAGATTGACTAAATGGATCGTTTAACATTTTAACATAGCTTTTGAATACATCTTTAATAGAAGCTAAGTACAGTTAGAAATCACATTCCCAATCAGACATGCACAACTTTCAGTATAAAAGTATCTTCACTGACTGGTGCTTCTACCACATATTAATTAACATATTTGCAATCATGTTACATTTGTGGCTTATTACAATCTTTCAAATAAGTGGCAACCGTAAGGGTGCTGTGCTAATTTATATGACCTTGTCAGTGAACATTTGGTTGTAAAACGTGAACATTCATTTTTTCACAATCCTTAAAACTCAGTACATGAAATAAATACAAACCATCAGTCCAAGGGGGGACACGGGTATTTAAAACAAGGTGGAATTAAACATCATTTGCTTTTATTATTAATATTGTTGGTATCAAAGTTATTGGCAACATGTTAAAACATAAAAATATCAGTTGCTTGACAACAAAGTCCAATACTTTGCACTACCACATAGGAGACCAGTAAATGTACAAACAAACCCTTGCATACAACATGATCTGGTCCACATTTAACAGCATTTTGATTTTTACACCATTTGTACAGTAGGTGGTAGTGATACACAGGAACATATTTGTAGCACAAAGTCTGGAATAAAGTCTCTATTTACAGCTTCCATTTAAAGTATTAAAATCTTGCGATTTATCTATAAACTTATCAAAGAATTATCTTTTAAAATACATTTGCACTAACAATACAGATAATCCACTAAGAATAAAAACATTTATTCAAGTTTTAACTCAATTAGGATTAAAATATGCAATGCATCTAAGATCAAACAGATAAGAAATTTAAGAAAAATGAAATGTACCAAGCCAAACACGTATCATGGTAGGGCTAGAGCTTTTGTTGGAAGATGGTGGTCATAACTGCAAGGGCATTGGTGGTAGGGGTCAGGTATGTCCAGACTGCTTCAGATCTCCAGTGATCTTTCAACCAAGACACAGGTCGACAGTGGCCTAGTGGCTAGCAAGTTTGGCATCTAATCACAGGGAGTCGCCTCTGTGTGTGCTCAACTTCCACAGGTGGCAATGTTGAGGACCTGTCCTGATATGACTCTGGCTGTTGAAATTGATGTAAGCAACCTTGACTTTGACTCCAAGACACTGGAACGACCACTAAAAGTCCTGAATAATTTACTGTCAAAAAGACAATTTTCCCTAGGTTAGTGTTTCTGAACAACTATGTCATAATGTACTTTAATTTTGGTGACATTGATAATATTGACAGATGAATCTTAATGCTGTCAGATACATATACACCCAAAATGTCATCTGTTAAGGTGCTAAAATACATGATGACAGACACTGCTCTCATCTAGAGTAGAATTTACATTATCATGGATACTAATGTCACTTATACTGCACACATCTTTAATTTTATAACTCTGACCAATTATTTTAGAGTTGCCATGAATATGTAAACCCATATGTTCTCTACCTCCGAAGTTCCCAAAATCTAGTAATGCCCCATTCACATTAAGGGTGGTATGTCCCAGTGCTGAGGGGTTTTACAAGGCTGTCGAACCACCTACAAGGAAGCCTTATGCCTTCCAAGATTTAGTGTTTCCATCTCGCTACAGGCGGTGTAATTTGTGGTTATAGGTGTTAGGCGACATAGTTTACTTGTCTTTGAAGTGTAAAAAATAATTTTTAACTCACCTAAAAGAAAAAACTTATAAAATTCACCACTTATATATTATAAGCCTTTCAAAACAAATTTGAAAGTTGTTATCAGAATATAGAAAGTTTCCAAATTCGTTTTTATGATATAGAAACTTTTGACATTCCAAAACCAAAACCAACAAAATATCTCGTTATCACAACTTACATAATTTTTAACCCTTCAAAACAAAGTTTCTAAGTCGTTATCACTGAACAGAAATATTTTTTACGCATAAAACATACTCAACACTGTCATTTGGTTTTTCTACCAAAGATCTAGCAAAGCCACATTGTGTATTACGACTTCTAACCCTTTTAATATCATCCAACTTTTGCCATTCTAACACCCCTTTCTCAAATTTCTGTAGTACTATTCCATGAACTCTCTTACCTGTTGGGAATAAATTTTCAATGGTATCCTGAAGGACATTACCACAATGATGTTACATATATCCTCCAATTTTTTAATTACTTTCTTCCAAAATACAGTAAAGAATCTCCTGAGCCCATTATTAAGCAGAAAGATCATCATGTTGGTTGCTTACTGTCCACGACAGTGCAGAAATCCTGTGTCCAATTAATGGAATTACAAAATTTATACCTACCCTCTTATGACCATATTTTACAAATACATCAGTGCTTCACCAGCCACTTCTTTCCACTCATTCAGAAAGAAGCTCAAAACCTATCCCTTTACACAAACATATCCACCCTAATTTCTCCTTTTCTCGGTTACCTCTCAAATCAAGGTTCATGATCTGGGTGGGTTACATTGACCTTTGACCTTAATTCACCTATGGCATTCACCTATGGAGGTATTGTTTTCACCCTCAATTTTTTCTAATTTCTAATGGTAGCTAAATATTAGTCCATGGTTTACCTTGACCTTTGACCTTAATTCACCTGGGCTTTTTGAGCTCCACAGGTATTGTTTTCACCTCTCAACTCGTTCCTAATTACCACTTACTCCATAATTTCATTAAGTAGATACTAGTCGAGGTATTAGTTTATAAATTTGACCTTAAGGTCAACCCCAGTTAGATTGGGGTCATGGGGGGTCCCCAGAGATAATATGTATTAATAAGATTATAATGTTGACTTTTAGTTCTTTCTTTAATAACATATATTATGTACTCTTTAATGTCTGCTTTGTATTATATGTCTTTACAAGTATTTTTAGTAGTAATATTTATTGTATAATAAAATATATAATCCCAGTGGGCCTTTGTTGGGGCGACAGGGACTGTGCTAGGAGACATTTGGGTGTCTCAGGGCTCAGTCCTGGTACCACCTTAATGTAATTTTTATTGTAGGTTCTTGTGCCCATGTGTATTTGATACCACTTCTGTGATTGGTCAGTGAAGCCTGACCTTCCCAATAGCTGGTCAATTGGTCACTTTGAATGTAGAAGGCGACCTGTGAACACATAAAATTTCTCCCCACCCTAGGGTTAACCCCCTTCTACTTGTCAATATCATGCTGGCTGTCAGAGTTTTCAGTTTCAGGGTTTGCCTGGTTGTGGGGCTCCCTCTCCAAATGCCTTCCTGTCATCATAACTGCTGGTCTACCTTTCCTGTCTGGTGGTCAACTGCTCTACCAGTGGGTTCGAGCCTCCTGTTGTGAAGTCTTCCTGGCCAAATGCGTTGATAGAAGCTGTTTACTCGGCTCGCCAGCTTGTCTGGTTGGCCTGATGTGTTGTCGTCTGTCAATGGTCTCTCTTACCCATTGCCAGATGCCTCCTGCAGGAGCTCGCCAGTTTATCTGGTTGGCTTCCCTGTCCAAGCAGAAGTGGCTGGGTTATCTGTTTGGCGCCTGCAGTTAGTTATCAGGATGTGCTCTTCCATTTCTCATACTACGAAGTTATGTTTATCATCTTCTGTGGCTGAGAAAGTTGTGCTGCTGCCTCACCTGCTGTAATTATGTATCCCTGGGGCTCAGGTAGCAGGGTGCCTTTTAGTATCAGGGGAGCGCCTGCTCGTGTGTGATTAGTGTTATTCCATTCCTACGGACCGAAAGAGATTGGCTCATGTGTATCTGTGCAGCCTATGTTAGTACATGTAGCCTGCTGATTCATCTATGCATCCTTATCTTATCTTATCTGTTGATGATAGACTGTCCTGGCGCAGCTGTGCGCCCAACAACTGTCCAGGCATGCAGGGATATGAGAGACTGTCCTGGCGTCTGCTGGCACCCAACTGAGTAAAGTTTAATGAAGTTATTATACACACTGGCTTCTGTATTGTTTAGATGCCAGGTTATTCAGTTTATTTGTGGGAACTGTCCTGCCGCCTTGCGCCCAGCGGAGTTGATTCCATGGACTGCCCTGGCACTGCTGCACAATTGCTGTGCTATGTTGGTTATCATTAGAGAGACTGTCCAGGCTCAGTGCCCAACGAACTGTATATTGAGATGTTAATTGTATTTGCCTTCTTGTACAATTATTTACATTCTTTTATCATTCATCAATTTTACAAAGTATAATTTTAATTTACATGGCCCTTATTATATTGTTGGCTAGGTGGGCCCCTTCTTTCCATTATTATATCGACTTTCACCCACAATTTTACATGTTTATACTATATTATGACCTTGTGACCTTTTTGGATCTCTCCACTTGTCAACTCAGGGTTCGTGATCTGTGTGGGTTACATTGACCTTTAACCTTAATTCACCTCTGGCTGTCAATTCTAGAGGTATTATTTTCACCTGTCAACTCTTTCTAATGATATTAGTCCATGTTTTAGTTCATAGTTTGACCTTGACGTCAACCCGAATTATATTGGGGTCATAGGGGGGTCATGATATATAATATATATTAATAAGATTATAATGTCACCTTTTAGTACTGCTTTAATAACATTTATTATGTACTCTTTAATGTATGTTTTGCATTATAATGTCTTTACAAGTAGTTTTAGTAGTAACATTTATTGTATAATAAAATATATAATCCCAGTGCGCTTTTGTTGTGGGGAACAGGGACTGTGACCAATAAAGGTGTTAGTATATGATATGATAAAAAATATCAAAGCCTCACTGGTTGCAAACTAGAAAAGACACCAGGGAGCAACCAACAATAAAGACTCAATGTAAGTATCATCACTAGAACATATAAAAGTACACAGTTAAGAGTATTTAATATATCGGTTAAGTTTGTAACTTCAGAAAGTAGTAATGCTGCTAAGGAGACCTTATAGGTCAAGAGATGTGCAACAATAACCCCTATGTGTTAACGTGATGTTGAAATAAAAGGAAGTTACAAAAGGATTTATATGTCAAATTATTAATGTAACAAGATGAAGACTTCTCCCTAGGAGGGAGGGTCTACAGGTTTTGCCAAGAGAAGAGTTGTATTTACAGTTTGTTTGGCAAAAGTAAAGAGTTAAAGTAAAAGGGTACTGTATTTTAGATACCATACAAGACGCTGGTACAGGAAAAACACATTTATTATAACACTAAGGTAAAAAAGCATAAGGAGCTTTGTATATTTAGTCAAGCTAACACTAGGCCTTGTGAAGGCCTTTTCCACTTTTGTAAATAAAAAACTTCAAAATATGCCACAAAACTGAAGAACATTAAATAAAATTGATTTTTACAATCAGTTGTTGTTGAAGTATAACTGCTGGGCCAAACCCTGGGGCCGGTTTCACAAAGGGTCTCAGACTTAGGCCAAGTCAGGGACTTAAATATGAGTCTTTTGTCTTTGCCAAGTCCTGGACTTGAATGGATTTCACAAAGGGTGACTTAGCTTGTCATATAACCACGGTGATTTTCTAGGTCATGTGACCCTTTATTTCTACTCAAAATATTTTAGTGGTAACATATATCCCTTGTTTAGCTCATTTTATCTTTGAAAAAATGCTGTATTTGTAATTGGGAAACCTTATAATCACACAAACATGTCCAAAGAATAATGTAGGGCACTGTTCTATATATTTATTCTTTATTTTCAAGCATTTCAAATTTTGAAGTGAGAAAATATATGGCGGCCATATTTAAGCCTTTGTTTACAAAAGTTAAGCCCACTCTTGGGTAGACTTAGCCAAAGCCTAGACTTAGCAGCTTTGTGAAATCCTCCAAGTCTAAGATCACAGACTTAGCCTCATTTTAAGACAAAAGTCTTCAATTTAAGACTAAGTCTGGGCTAAGTCCTTTTGTGAAATCGACCCCTGGTCTTACAAACAAGACTAATGGGTAAAAACACACATAAACAAAGAATTGTTACTTTGGCCATTATAGCAGTCTTTCTGCAGACTGATAAACTACCAACATAATAGTTATACCAAAACATGAGAATAAGCTAGATTTATAATGAGAAATTATTAGATATGGCAAATGAATTTTGGGATAACATATCAGCAAAACAACTCATATATACATAATGTTAATACCAATAAAATATTCATTTATGCAACTGACAATTGATAAAATAATAACAACTAAGTAGGCAAACTTAGCTACTCTTGGTAAGCAAGTTATTACAGGTAATATAACTCAGTTACATAGCATAATAACACATCTATAAAAGCTATAGTTTACATACTATATATAATGTAGCAAACACTCTAACAGGAATGGTCATTTTTCTTTCGGCCCATTGCATTTTTGTTATGTATCAGATTACTAAATACCACAATCAGAAGTAATTGCTCTGTCACTGCACAGAAGTCTGCTGCCACACCAGGCTCAAGAGTGTAAGTAATAAGACGATCAAAAAGTATCATTTTCTGTTAACACAATTCATTAATGTGAGAGTCATAACCTGAAGCTATTTTCCAAATTACTGTTTTTGTGCTGGTTTGCTCTTTAGATTTTCAAATATAAAGCACAAAAAGTTAATAATATTTGGCGTAGTTATGGTGGCAACATGACCCCCCCCCCCCCCCCCCCCCCCGTATATATTAGATTACTGGAACCAGTGTAGCTCATTTCCAGTCGTGAAAGCTTGTGACAAGAGTTTTCCCCACAAATAACATATATTTGTTGAGCTTTCGAAGCTTCACTCCTTCATTATAACAAAATGCAACTGTTCAAATTTAAAAACAAAATATTGTTATGTACACCCATACAAAAGTACCTCATGAGAATGTCAAAATGGAAACATGATGTCAGTTGCAGTTGTGGAAATGCCAGAGTGAAGAGAACTTCTGTAGGTTAAAAATCTGTCAGTCAGAAAGTACTTAACAAAATGTCATAGTCATACATACTAAAACGATAAATGTTAGGTGTGAAATTGTTGGAGACTGTCCATGAATTACCTAGATGGCACCAAAGAAGCACCTAAATTTGTTTATTCGGATTCTATTAATATAAATCATTAAGCACTTAAATGAATTATAATTATGCCTGGTTGCCTTAACAAAAATCCTTGCTCTGGTGGAAGAGTTTAAATTGCCTCCTTATCCATACCCTGAAATTGAAATATAAAATAGCCTCTCAAGATGATTAAACAGAAACAATAAGATTAAAAACGTATAATGCCTGTCGAAATTTAAGCAAGACTGGTTTGAGCTTGATACAGTACCTAAATGTGACATGGTAACTGTCTCTAAAGCTTCCTGCATGAGCCTTCTTGGGGTAAAATTAGTTTATCATTGTGAATTTATATCAATAGCGGAACTGAGTTAATTTTAAAACATGTACAATGATGAAATATAATAATTGAAATATTTGACCAAAAAGTGTCAACATGATTTACCCATCCCAAAGGGCACTAGTGTCCAAAAAGCCGTCAGAAAATGAAGCATTAACCAGGGGGATTGTTATAAGGGGAAATATACAATTCTAAAGAGGTGTTTCTTGAGTTTACACCAAAAACCAGCCATAGTTTTATGGTCCCTGGCAGGCTGCAGTTCATGGAAGAGTGAATTGCAACCAAGTACTGAATTTGCCAGATAGACTGGAGTGTTGAAAGCCAAATGCTGATGAACCCCCAATTCCAGTCATTCATGTGGCAATAGCATGATTTCCTCACCAACTTTATGTGGGAAGAGAAGGAATTGATGCACTGTTTTATTGCTTCATTTGTGGGTGTTCTTGTCGAGCAACTTACTTGGTTTAGTTATTTAGGGTCGTATTCACGAAAGATCTTAGTCTAGTCTTAGGCTTAAGTTGGCTGTATTTTTATATAAAATTTAAGCCAAAAACTTGGCCAAGACCTTTAGTGAATACAGCCCCTGGGTTTAATTTCAACTTTCTATTGCTTATCCAAGGCATAGCGTTTCTTTTAGCCAGTATGCCATGCTATCCATGACTGAATGGCACAAAAGGTATTCTTGAAGTCTAACAACATTGGAGGCAAATCTATATTTGTAAATAGCCAGGTTAATTTGAGTCTTATCAGGATATGAATGGTGTTCAAGTTGAGTGGTGCTAAGCAAGAAGAGCAGTAGTCTAAGTGTAAGGTGCCAAGGGTTTTGAGTTAAACTGAAGATAAGTCAAGAGAAAACCTTGTATCATTATCAATGAACAAAAATATAAAATACAAAATATAACATGTTTAAACTATGTATTTTACAAGCAAATACTGGGACTGAATTGGTACAAGCACTAACGTAACTACAAAAATAATCAGAAATCGCATCCACATTATATACTTTACAAATAACTCCATGAGAATAATCTAAATGAATTGAAAACAAGACTAAACACAGGATACCTACTATCTACTAAAACTCAGATCTTGGATCATACTCTATTTAAAAAAAACTTGTTCCATCCTTCACCAAGCACCATAGTAGATTCAATACTTTGAGTTGAAATGAATTCAATTATTCATGGGTTTTACCCTATGAAACATTCATCAAATAATCAGCATTCAGCCTGGAAATCTGTAATCATAGGACTGAAATCAAATAGCATCATGCACAATCAACTATATACAATTACAATGTTTCAGTCCATTTAATTCCTGCCAGGTTTTACCCTGTCAATAGAAATAAAACAAAAACTACTTATTATTATTTCATGCAAAGCTAGACAAATGCAACAGACAGAAAAGTATTAAATAAAACCCAAACTATCTCCTGAAATAAACAGTTAAAATATCATGATACTTTAAATTCACAAATTCCACCTCAGATGTAACAGGTTTTACCTTGAAGTTAACAGAAATTAAACACAGGACATTCCCTTTTTCCTACTTTAACATATTACCAAATTAATCTTGCAAACTTTCCATGTCACCTTAACTATAAAATAACACCATGCATGTTTTACTCTGACATCACTGAAATCTTAACTACAGAAGAAAATACGAAGTTGTACCCTGACATATCCTGTCTAAAGTTCTACCTGTACGAATTCAGCAAGGAATGAAGAAATTCACCTTGGTTTTATAGTGAAATCTCAGACAGGGGAGATTAACTCAAAGTCTGCACCTGTAAAATTGAAGCAAGGAATCCTATTGGTTTAGTATTCCCCATACTTTGAAGTGACAATTTCCTCTCTGCACATTGATATAAGGACACAAGAAAAACCATTTAAAGCAATCGTATACATCAAAGACAATAATATATGACACCAAAAAGGTAAATAAATATTAGGTACATTCATTATGCATCAATTTCAAACCATATCACAACAAAATAACAATAATGCAATATTGTTGATATTGCCGCATGTTTCACAAGGGCCAACCATATTTTTGGTTAAGAGAATCTACATTAATAATACTGAGCATGTACAACATGATTTGTTGTCCAAATTTCCAGGCTTGTTGGTTTGGATTCATTTTCAATTATTCATTATTTTATAAATTTAGTTATTCTGTACATACTAAACTAGCTCTAAATATTGTCAAAATTGTTTTAGTTTCTATAAAAACATCAGATTCTTTATATTTCAGTGTACTTTGCTAGAGACTGGACAAGTGCTGACACACCATGCAAAATTGCTAATTATAACTAATTATTACTCGCATTCGTCATTACACCAATTTTGCTACTGTTGCTGGTTCTCCCTGGTGCTGGACACAGTTACCTGCTAGTTATGTGGATCACTTTAAACACATGATTTTTTTACAATTTGGGCTAAATGTTTGCCCCTCAAGTTCCCATGAAAGTCCTAGTAACATGAGAAGTTTTGTAATTCTTAAAAAGTCAAACATTATAAAGTGTATCATATCACATTTTTTGAGAAACTATCACATATTCCTTGGCAAAACTTGTTAGGGCCGGTTTTACAATGTTTGTAAATCTTATGTAATCTTTCTTTTCTTTTTTTAAACTTTTCTGTACTTTAGACTATTAAAATGACAAGGAGATTTTGGAAGAATGACTCACCCAAGTGTACTCAATACCTTACTTCTGAACCAAAAAAGCCTGCATTGCTTGGTAAGATTTATGAGCATAGGAAGCAGTTATACACATGTGGGTTCATAGTCGCCTGTTCTTTGGCTTATTAAGTTAAGGCAAAATATAAAGTTAATGGTATGTTCATTTTTAATTATGAGTTATTTCATTATTTTATTTGTGTGATGCAAAATGAATAATAATTCTGTAAAATAGGAGTATGTTTCAAACTTTGAATGTGTAACCATATTACATTTTCTTTTCCTTTTTTCTTTTTTTGATTGGTACTAGTAAGTAGAAGGCTAGTAACGGGGAAAGTTTAAAGCTCCAGCATTAAAATTATGTCATGCAGCACACATTTTTGTTGCAGTGTCTCTTTGTTAAAATGTGGAAATAACTTTCATGAAATTGGATTAAAAAACAACTCTGGATAGAGTTCCCAACAAAATAAAAATCGTTGTTATAAATACATCTAATAATTGTAATTCCAAATAGTATCTCTTCAGAAGTTCTCTGTTTTGTGTATTTTAGTTAAAGCATACATACAGATACACACACCTACAATGGCTTACACAGTTGTACTGTATGAGTGATAAACTGAAGGGAACAATAAAAGCAAAAAAAAATACAAAAAAAAAACTTGAAAGCATGGTAGCAGGACTGACCAAAAGCTTGCTCCGTGTATTTGATTTTACGTGTTTTACCTGATTTTAATATATGGATGGTCATTTAGTATTTTATTATTTCTGATTATGTATGATGCATCTGTGATTCTATGTTTTTGCAAATGACCTGGCCTTGTTGACTGCAGTGTGTTGACGCTGGGAAATTGGTTGACAATCTCAGGCTTGACTTGGCTAACTACGAAGGAACAGTCTAACCTAGTTTCATAACCCTTATATGACTTAGCCAATTTGAATCTGTTTTTGGCCACCAAATTCTCAGGACACCTTTTGCTGTATTTCATAGTGTGTGTGAACGGTAATGAATCATGGGAAAAAACAAAACAAAAAAAGAAGAACTTGTACAAAGCAAAGCATTACCCTCTAACTTGCAAGAACTGTTAAAACAATAAAGGTAGTGATACATAAAGTGTGAAGTTGCAGAAGGGGAACACAGTAGCAGGTAGTGGCATGAGAAGTCAGGACTCTCAGATGAATAGATCATTGAAAAGTGGGCACAAGTCTCTGCGTGGCCCATCCCTTGTCACTGAAGAGCAGAACTCTTATGTTAAAATAACCTTGGTTCGAGGCTACGGCAGCCAGCATGACAATGAAGGGGAATACAGTTCATCTGATGGAGGCAGTGGGAACCACATGCAACTTAAGATTTTTAAAGAACTAGAGAAGGTGAACAGAAGGCTTGATAAATTTGAGGGGCAAGTGGCAGATCTGAAGAAGCATGCTGGTGACTAAGGAAGGACTTGAGAATGTTAAGTATACTGGTTAAATGTCGTAGAAAGACTGATGGTATACCATAAAACTGAAAAAAAAATAGTTATGTTCAAAGTACTGAGTCGTTAAATGATGAATCTGAGCTACCAGATTTACAAACACTAAGGTCATCCAAACTTGTGCAGGGAAAGGTGGACAGCACTTTGGCTGAGTTAGGGAGCGGTCACACATGTAAAGATAATGAGAAGAGTGTAATTAAATGAAAAATAGGAGAGTCAGATAGCTGTGGTGGTATCAAATAACTTGGCCACATGAACTGGGGGCTACCAGCAAACAAAGAATTTTGTACGACCAGCTTAATATGACGCAGTTTGTTTAGGGGTTTGCTAAAACAGTGATTGAAGAAAGAGATAGGGAGGTGACAGATAAGATGTTCCACTGTTTAGGTGATTTTATGGAAGATGCCAAAACATAACATGCAAAAAGAGCCCACACTCAAAAACATGTAGTTCAAAGCAAGCAAAATTGGGGCAAAACAGTCGACAGTAAACAAGTTTGGTACTGTAAGTACTTTCAGACAGGTACCTGTCAGTTTAGTAGGGACCATGCAGGCATTGGGAAGGTGCCTAAGCACATCTCTTCTTTTTGTCTTTTCCTGGGCCGTTATTTGGGGCACCCTTTGAAAGAATGTCATTTAGCCAAGAAAAATGTAAGCTCAAAAAAACGAGCAAGTAGTTGCTCAGTATTGAGTAAGTCGCGCAGCAAAATATCTTATGCAGATTTTTTTCACAAATGGCAATCAAAATGTTTTTAGCCAGTGTAGTGTCAATGTATGTGAACAAAATGTCAGTGAAAGCAATACCGACAAAGAAGTCAATGTGAATTTAAAGTCTGTGAATACTAGTAACATGCGAGTGAAGGGGAATATATGGCCTCACACTGTATACATTTCCCAAGTCCAGAAGACATAAATTCTGAATTTATTGGCTAGGGGTTGTAAATAATCCAGATTTGGGAAGGTGGCATTGAAATGTAGTCAGGCAGGGGTCATAATGTAAGTCATGGTAAGATAAATGTTTGTAATTGTGTAGCTGGGGCTCCCATACTTAACACTGTTGGCCAAGAAGGCCAGGCCCTCGATTTGGAAGCAAATACTCAGGTGAAATATTCTGCCCCTCATAAAGCAAATGTTTTAGTAGTTGAACAAGTTGTGATGCACAAAAATTAGGGGTCACGGAAAACATGTTGTACCGCATATTGTGCAGGATGAGTGAACACAAGCTGATGCAGTTAATGATGCTGCCTGTATTAAATCCCAACAATTAAGAGGTGCAGACAGTACTGTGGCTAGAACTTGCGACAAAGTCAAATTATTTGATGCGAAAAGGCTTATTGATGATGACAAATTCATGAATGGTCTCGTGGCAAATCATAAAAATCAGATTACTGACTCTGTAAATAGTAAATGTTTTAAAATGTGGGAAAGTCATAGTGATTTCAAATTTGGTTTGGGTTTACATTAACTGCATTATGGATTTCCATTGGACTTCAAATGGAAGTCACCACTATGTCATGACAAGAGAAATCATTTGTCAGCGACTTGGTACCGTCAAGACGTTGACGCATATTTAGCTGAAGAATTACAAAGTCTCAAAATAGAAGGTTAATAATATGCTTGTTGTGGCCCGGAAACTTTTCTCTGAATGCAGGAGTTGACAAGGATACATATCTCGGCATGGATTTCTCACTGACCTTTCCCACAGTGCATCATATAATGGATCACCTGTAGAGTATTGGCAAAGGTGCCCAAGTAAGTTATTCTGGCATGTTAACTCAATCTCGATGACTATGACATCTTGGGCATTTCGTGGCCTGATGTGACGTACATTGACACTTGTTTTCCATTCAGCAGGCTTCCATTTGGTGAATTAAGTTGATGATGTTATACGATTTGGCACACCAAGCATCGCACAAAGTTTGTTTCATCAGTTGAAGTCATTTCTTCAATGTCTTGGTCTCAACATCAGTCAGTAAAAGCATGTACCTCCAATGACTAAAGCCATGTGTTTCGGCATTGAAATTGATTCTATTGAATGTACTTTTGTGATTTCTTCAAAAAAATGCAGCAAATTATCCTGATGATCTCGGAATGGTCGAGCCAGTATTTTTGTTCCAAACGTCCGTTACAATCGTTGTTAGGAAACTTGTTATACGTTCATAAATGTGTCAAACCTTCAAGGATTTACCATCTTCCGTTGTTGCAGCACTATAAAAATATTGGCATTGGGCATCTGGAGATGGTAAATGTCTTGGTGGCTGTTAGATTGTTCTCAAATTCTGGCACATGAAAAAGGTTCTCATCTTGTGTGACAACAGTTCAGTAGTTCAGGTTTTGAATTCAGGAAAAACAAAAGATCCATTTCTTGGCCGCATGTGCTATGGCTAGAAGCGGCTAGAAGTGATATTGAGCTCTTATATAGACGTATTGCAGGTCATCTGATCTGTTGTCCAGGTGGCAGACAAAGAGCTACATTCATACATAGAATCACCTAGGTGGATGGTGACACCCCCCATTGCAACTAGAGCTAGATCTTGAATTGTAATCCTGATGCTAACATGTACTTCACTTAGTTGTAGGGCGGAAGTGCCTGACCAAGACGGTGGACTGTGCCAAGGACAGGGAAAAGATGGTTTTCTGGCCTAAAATGCTATGAACTTTTCATTGTGTTTTGTTGGAACAAAACAAAATGTCAGTGAAAGTAATATAAATAAAAGCAAGATAAATGTGAGAGAAGTAGTACTGGATCATGTTGTGGCTTTTCTTGAAAACCTGGTGAAAAACAGTGTTTCAGTAGCATGATCGACAACCATATTTCTGCATTTGTATTGAATGGTTTGGATCACACCTTGTTGGATCACCCACATCTAAGATATATCACACAATCCTTAAAAATGAATACGCCTCTTACTGTGGTACAACACAATCATCTGTCTCTTAATAAATTGTTGTACTCCTTGTTGGATTTAGCTGTAACACTCCCCAAGGGTATAGTATACAAAGCTGTCTTCTTGGTGGCTTTCTTTGGTTTTTGAAGAATTTCCAAAGTATAGCTCCTCATTCGGCTTCTACTTTTGATCCTACCAGAAATTTAACTCCTGGTGACATCACATTCACCAAAAAGTATATGAGGATAAGAATCAAGTGGTCCAAAACAATGCAAAACAGGAATAGGTTCCATGTAACCACCCTAAAGAAGTTAAGATCAGTAAATATCTGCCCTGTGAAGGCTCTTCAAGCAGCTCTGGCCTTGTACAATACTGGCCATTACCCATTACTCTAGGTCCTAATCTCAAGTGGATGGCAGAACCTTATTGATTCAGGAATCAGAAAAAAACCGTCTCCAGATTGAGTAGATTGATATGTCTCCCATCGAAATTTGATCCATTTACACTTTCCAATGCTCAGGGGCCTCTTTGGCGTATAATACACATATACCTCAATGATGAAATTTCTCAATCATTTGCTTTACTTATAAATGCTAAAAAATATTTATAATTCTGCTACCTATTTTGGGCCTTTGAGGGTTGCCTATATTTAAATTTTTATTCTAATATTTTATCCATTATCTCAACAGTATCTTACTGAAACGTAGTGTATTCATGTATCTGTTATGCTATGTATGAGTCAAGCTGATGTGTGCATATGTCCATTAGATGTTTTATTAGATGTTTACATTTACTTAGTCATTTACTTTTACATATATACAATACTTGATCTGTAAATATGATTAGAATGTAGTTAGTAGTAGGTATATTTAAAAATAAACTATTAAACCTTATGTTCTTTTCAGTGATCCAGGGTGGGAGGGGACTGTGCGAATCTTTCTATACTCTGTGAAAGTGATGAACAATGATTTGATCGATCATTGATGATCAGAAATGTAAATAACACTGAGTTTTGATATAACATAAATGCAGTATACAATGATCTCTGTAGATGAATAAACATTAAGAACTCATCAAGGGTTTAATTGTGTTCCACTAATGGGGCTGTTCCACTGGAGCTGATCCTAATTGACCCTTACTTACTCTACGGTCGGTTAGCTAAGGTTGGGGATCCGAGACAAAAAATCCAGAAAATAGCATTGGAAAAATATATGGGTTGGTGTCACATCACCAACAGGACTCAATAATCCCGGCTTGTGGATTTTCTCCACAAACCATGACATCAAGCCATAGAAGTACAACAGATAAGTCATATGTGTTGGCGACAAGCTGTAGTGACAAGCCAACAAGATGGAAGAAGTTTACCAACTCACCAAAACTAAACTTGCAGTCAGTATTGCCAATCTAGCTTTGATGAATTTCTGGGATTAAGAAGGATCAAGTGTTCAACAAATAAATCGAAGACTAAGTCAATACTAAAAACATGTCAGTCCAATAAGACGGCCCCAGTGAAATACCCCTATAAGTTCTAAAAAACAATTCTTTATTGGTGAATTGTACTGGTTAAGGTGTTGATGCACTTGCCTGACTTTTACTTCAGTGTAATGTATCACCTTATGCATGGCTAGCTATTCAGGTTGAATGAAAGGTATTTTGAATCTAAAATGTTAAAATGCAGAATTTAAATTAATAATTTTTTTCTGGCTTACATTTTGACTTTCTAGTGGAGTATTTCCAATATTAAAGGAAACTAAAATTGTTAGTACACACACCAATAAAATTTGATTTGATAACAATCAATTTTAAAATTATTATAATGTCTACAATTTAAGTTATCAAATCTAGAAAATTGCTTTTACCTAAAATTTACATTTGTTTTGAATTTTGTATCAAAAATGCCATCAATTGATTAATACCAGCAGGATGACTGTGAGCTGATTTACATGTAAAATGTACAAAAATATTTTACTTCAGTATTATACAAACCTAAAACAATAAAGTTGATGACTACCATGAAGATGCATAGTATGATAAACTTTGAATTCATAGAAAAAATGAATGATTATCCGGCTTTCTCCTTTGACTTAGCCTTTTTTCCTTGCAGGTTGCACAGGGTTGGTGCTTAATAATCTCACCATGATAATGCCTTTCTATTTTATCAGCATGTAGTTCTTTACCCATTTCTTTCTGACGGAGAACTTGTATAATTGTATCCAACATCTGTGGGTCTAAACTGGCATTAAGTGCCTGTAACAAAGTGATAAAATAATTAGATTGGACTGCCTGCTAATGCAGTCAATACTTAGTGAGATGTGATAAGCAATATATTTTCAATTTCTGGTTATTGTAATGTTCTAAATGGGGTTTTTGGTAAAACATCTGTAATGCATACTATCAACTGCTAATAACTCCAAAATTTTGCTGATATGACAAAAACCAGTTTTATGTGTATCTTTTTATTCCCAACCATAACCGATAGGCTTGACTATTAGGTTTAGTCTATTTCGACTGTGAAATTTATATGAGGACAAGTCTGCAGCACATCACTTGTTAAAAGCTTAAATCGAGCTCATACTTCACAAAGGAAAGAGCAAATGAATGATTGATTGCTTTTGTACAAAAATTTGACATCTCAGTTACTCGATTTAACCTCCGATTTGATTGCTTTTGTATAAAGATTTGAGATCTCAGTGACTCAATTTAACCTCCAGTGTCTGCCAATAAATTGTCAGAGAAATAAATATGAACAATACATTGTTTCAGTAATGTGTATATATTTCATATTCAACAAGAATGGTCCTTGTTTCATGTGTGACCTTACAATGTTGATAATGGGGGCAATTGATTAGATATAATAATTGCCAGTGGTAGTCAGTGGTAAAAGTTGTTGTTTTTTTAATCTTACATTTATCATGAAACCTAACACATACCTGTCGGATGAGGCCCAATGCTTCAGCATCAGGAACGTCTTTGTTGATCTTTTGCCAGCTTTCACTAGTGATAATGTTGTAACTTACATATGATGTAAAAGATCTACCAACATAACCCAAGATACGGATCACTGGAGTTAGGTTCAGAGTTCTTTTGGCAACTTGTAGCTGACATTTATCACATAATATCGGCAGTCCAGGCCTTTGTTTGTCCTAAGAAATATACAAATCTGTATCGTTGGAATTTAGCTCACCAAGTGGCACCAGGTCACGGATATTTGCTGTGATATTTTACAAAGGACACATGATAAGTCTATTATGGCATGTTTTACACAAAATAATTTTCTCTTTTAATAGAAAGCTATGGTGACCCTGGAGTATTTAAAAACACCAACTATCCTTAAAATATGATAGGCTTAACATGCTAGGTGTATGGTGTAACTTCAAAATACTAGTAGCAAATATAAAAAAAGTATCCAGAACTATTTAACCACCAACTACCTGATTTACCATCACGTCCAGGATCTTTACTCATGAAAATCACCTTATACAGATAAACTTATACAAATAGAAATTGTTTCATTGCATACCTTCTCAAAATTTTTATCGTATGATTATATAACAAATGTAGTTGATAATAAATAGACTCTCTGGATATAGGACTTAATAATATGTACTAAATTTGGCAGTTTAGAAGTCTAGTTGTTGTATTGACTAACTCTTATGCTGGGACTATACAGATCAACTTGAACAAGCACACTTTTATTGGAGAGTACTGAGATGTGTTACAGATGAAGCAAGAACGGTCCTAAGGGGGTAGCAGGGTTGACATCTTATCACAGGCTTTCACCTCTGTATAGTTTTAACCCACACAAGTGGCACATTATATGGGCCTATCCCAAAATGATTAAAGTTTGACTTTTGTACAAGGAGGCATGGAAAAAAAAGAATGAATGTAATGCATTATCATGTTCTATCAGTCAAAACATATATGCTACCGAAATCTTTTAACATGACGCCACTTAATAATGTTTTTGATAATAAACAGAATGTCTTTAAACTTCTGAGAACTTTAAGACTGTCAAACATAAATAGAAAGTCTTCACAATAACGTTCTGAATTCATTACAGAAAAAAAACATGGTTAGAATGGACTTTTCTTTATGAACTCGATGTT
Organism: Sabellastarte sp. h YS-2021; assembly: GCA_964017235.1. Taxonomy (NCBI): domain Eukaryota; kingdom Metazoa; phylum Annelida; class Polychaeta; order Sabellida; family Sabellidae; genus Sabellastarte; species Sabellastarte sp. h YS-2021. The sequence goes on from OZ024933.1 coordinate 17,967,874, forward strand.
ATGCTGCACAAATATGAGGTAAATTATGAAACACTTTGTGTAAATTAAATAATAGCAAGGACATTATTTAGACAAGTATTAAATAGCAGAAATAGTTGAGACAAAAAATTCTCACACCAGCCTTCACCTTGACTTTCACTTCCGTAGCTTTTCTTTGTGCTGTTTGTGTGCGCTGCAAGTCAGGTAGAAGTTCATGTAAAGATGGATACATTTTCAAATGTGTGATAAATGACTGTAAAAACTGAACTATGTCACAGTATCCATGGTATCTCTCAAGGGACTGGTGAAGGAAGAACCGACTGAATTCCCGTGGGTCCATGTCTGATATGAGTTTTACAGATATCTTTCCACACGAAACCATAATTTCAGGTGACATATGGCGATAGAGTATTTCTGTCAATTCCACAAAGCCATCTCCTTTTAACCAAGTAGGGTCCTGATCTTCTTTTTCTCTGATAGCAGGTGATGATAATTCAAACTAAAATAAAAATGTCTGAATGATTTTCAAATTTTATAAAAAGTGGGATACAAGTAATTTCATTCCAATTTTTTCTTATTTTATAATCGCGGGATCTGAATATATATGTATATGTTTTTTTGTATGTCACAGGTGTAAAATAGTCTGCAAGAGAAAAGTATTTATGCTAAATTTATGTATCTTTGTATAAGAAAATACATAGCATTCTATCGTAGTTTTAGCTTTATTTTTTGGCACAAATTCAGTGCAAGAGACAATTATTAAGTTTGGTTTAACACAACTTAAGCTTACTTTGAAAACAGCCATCTCATTTTCAAGTGAAATGTTGTAAATAGAAATCCTTTTGGTCTTTCGAAATAAAGAATTGATATTTGTCACTAATCTTAAATACATGTATTCATACTTGTAAAATTGATTTTGTTTTTGTTATTTGTTAGGATTCTGGTAACAACGTTCTTTTTTAAAGTTAGATGATCAATTGAATAGTAACCTCCCATGATAGTTACTATTTGCCAAGTTTTATGTCAAATATTTATGTTTATATTGCATGTATGGTGTACACAAAATATCTACTTAAGTTGGTTGTGTTCATCTTAAGATATACATTAAATGTCCACTTAAGTTGGGTTTCTGCATCCAAAATAAACACTAAATGTTCACTACAAATGTATAAGATGTCTACTTAAGTTGGATTTTTACATACTAAAACATATACTAAATGTCCACTTAAGCTGGGTTTTTACAACCTAAAATATATACAAGATGTCCACTTAAGTTGGGATTTTACGTACTAAGATATACACTAAATGTCCTCTTAAGTTTCGTTGTTACATCCTAAAATATATACAAGATGTCAACTTAAGTTAGGTTTTTACATCCTAAGATGCACTAAATGTCCACTTAAGTTTGATTTTATACCCTAAAATATACACTAAATGTCCACAAAAGTTGGGTTTTTACATCCAAAAATATATACAGATGTCCATTTAAGTTGCCCAGGTAATGTCTTGCCGCTCTTTCAAATTTCAAATCAATCAGCAAGAGTCAAGAAACCAAAATGTTGTTGGACCCACAGACAGATTGATGCACTGACTGGCACCAATTTCAAAAGCAAATTAACCCAGGTTGTGTCATACCACCCTGTCGAGTTTCAAATTGATTGGCAGAAACTAAAATATTGATGGACAGATGGACGTATCGACTGGCACCAATTGTGAAATCAACTTAGCCCAGGTGGATTTGTTTCCAATTGATCTGAGGTCACATCTCCAAGTTAGATTACGGAAAGTAAAATATTCATGGACAGACACACGTACAGACAAATGCACTGACCTGCACAAATTAAAAAAAAACACCTATCCCAAGTGGTGTCACACATGCTGTCAAATTTCAAATCTATCAACAGAACAGTTTTCAGATAGATTCCAGAAGACAAACTGTTGATAGACAGACACACTAACAGATAAACACTGGCACTAATTTCGAGCCATGTGCCATCACCTTGTCAAATGTTAAATCGATCAGTGGAAGTGTCTTTGAGTTAGAGTCTGGAAACCAAAACACTGACAGTCACTTTTAGGGACAAGTTGAAAGCATGCTTTCCAATTGATATCTTGGGCAATTCACTCTGCCCTTCTGATTCAGTAAAAAATCTGGGTGTGTGGTTCGATTCAGACTTTTCTTTTGTAAAAGAAGCATGTTCAGAATGTCTGCAAAAGTTGTTTTGTTAAACTCTGTGATTTCAGACATGTCAGGCGGTTTCTCACTCATGATGTTTCTGTGCTTGTGGCTAATGCTCTGGTCAGTAGTCGGCTAGATTATTGCAACTCACTTTTCAGGAGCCTCTCCAAGTTCAATCTACACAAATTACAGTGCATCCAAAATAGTGCAGTTAGAATAGTATCAAACACCAGTCGATACAGCAGTATAACTCCTGTGCTAAAGAAACTGCATTGGCTTCCTGTTGAACAGCGCACAGTGTTCAAGACAGCCACACTTGTTTACAAGTATCTTCACACAGGCTTTCCCAGATATTTTGCTCCATATCTTTCCTCCTACAGCAGTTCTTATAGCACCAGGCGCAGTCAACGTGGTGGTAATTTCCTTGTCATTCCAAAGTTCTGCCCCTCCGTTCACAAATCTGTCAAACAGTTTGGTAATAGTTTTGCGTTTGATGCTCCCACTGTGTGAAATGCTCTCCCTGATGAGATTCATGCTTCTCCCTCATTGGCCTCCTTCAGAAAGCAGCTCAAAACCTACCTGTACACCAAAGCATACCCACCTTATCCTGGATCATTCCGCTGGCGTTCTCCGTGGTGCTTGACCCCTGCTATGCCCCTGGATACAGAAATTTTGATGTCTGCTTTTTGTTTTGTTGCGCCTTAGAGTCCTCTTGTTTGGGGAGATTAAGCGCTATAAAAGTCCAATTAGAATTAGAATTAGACAGATGCACTGACAGATGAACAGACTGGCACCAATTTTTAACCTTGAAGGAGGAGTCCAAGGTCAAATGTAACCACATCAGAAGATTCCCAACCCATGATTTCCTGTAAATTGGTTTCACATTGCAAACGTCTAGGACAAATGATAAGCGAGTTATAAGCACTTTTAATCTTGGCTAACCTCGTTTAACCTTGAAGGAGGAGTCCAAGGTCAAATTTGACCACATCAGAAGATTCCCAGCCCATGATTTCTTGTAAGTTGGTTTCACATTGCAAACCTCTAGGACCATTAACAAGGGAGATATAGGCAATTTTAAAGTCCATTACGTGGGGTACTCTGACACTCTGTGTATGGCCTTGAATTAAGATCTTCAAGGTAAAATGTCTGCAAGGTTGTAGAATACATGTATATGTGTTATCATATCACTTATGGAAAGATTCAACCTTCTTCCTATGAGAACCAGCCAGTAGAAAAAAGTAGATAATTTTCAAAGAAATGCCCAACAAAGAAATTGACCATTTAAATAATACTTGGAAATCAAAGGCTAATGGCATCCACAAGATAGCAGTTGGTGGATACTATGGATTGCACATGAGTACACTGCCGCAGCCGAGGTGTGTAGAGATTTTTCCATTTCCTGCCTAGACGACAAGGTATTGTAGGTAGAGTTCCCAAATTTGCAAGATATAATCATCATTACAAAATTTTGAAGGGAGAATATTTTGGCCTCATTTTGCAAAACAAGATGGCTGCCATGGGTGTTTCTTTGTCAGTCATGAAGCAGTGTGCAGAGATTTTTATTTTTTCACAAATGTCTGCTTTTATTCACTCTTTTTCCCCATTGCACTTGTGACATCCGGGGGGAGCGAGAGTGGACAACCCCCCATCGGTGTCTTACAAAAATGTCATATACGCAGTATGACTTGTGATACTAAAAACTGTTTATAACATTGCGTTATCAAAATATGTCCTAATTTACATGTAGAGCTACATATTTTCTGCGTATTATTTTTGTTAGAGAGTATCATTATAAAGAGTGGTGGTTTATTTGACTAATGATAAAAAGGCATATGGAAGTCATGTCTTCGGGCTTTGGTTATAACTTTAACTGGACAATTCAATACCATCAAATATATATTTCCAAGTGTTCCACCTTCTTTCAAATTGGGTCGATTGTGAGTTTATCAGGCTTAATGTTTCTTGTTCCAAATAAGTTTTTTTGATTTCTTTTTGAAGGAAAAAGATATTTAGTTTATAGTTATTTTTTGCACACCAGAATATATATTTTCGAGTAATCATAAGGATCAGGTTTAATGGCCAAAATTTTTGGTCATTCAGTAAATAGCCATGTAGTTTCATTAAGTTTGTTAAAACTAGATTTACCCCAAGTTTATTATTAATCCATTGCTGAATATTGTCCCACAGCTGTGTCACTTCTCTACATTTGCAAAATAAGTGCTCCAAGTTTTCATCATGCCTTCTGCAGAATGAGCATGGATTATTCATATCTATTTTTAACTTTTTAAAATAGTCCTTGGTTCCTAAAATGCCGTTCAGTATACGATACTGAAACCAAATTACACTGTTGTCGCATACAGAATAAAAGCAAATCTTGTATATTTGTTTCCATCTTTCTTTAATCTGTATGTCCAAATTTTCATTTTGAACAATATTTGTCCATTTTATTTCACAAGTTGGATTATCATTTAGAGCCTCTGCATTATTGAATATACGGTAGTAGTTCCTACAGCCACTTTTCACTTTGAAGAGCACGTCCAAATGAAAAGGATAAGTAGGCCTTTCAAGGGTCAAATTACCTAAAAGTCTATACTTTGACGTGTATATTTCAATTTTAGCTTTTATTGTATAGTAATTCAGAATATTTACATTTATGTTAAAATTATTCTTTAAGTCTCTAATACTTATAAGCTTGCCCTCCATATTTATTATATCATTTACCAAGTAGATACCTTTCTTGTACCAGTCAGGAAAAAATATTATGTTTTTGGAAATTTTAGAATTGTACCAAATGCAATTTTGTAGTAGTTCAGATTCATTCTGTGCTTGTTGCAATTTATTTAGTGCCTGCCAGTCTCTTAATACGTTGTGCCAAAATTGATTATGAACAGTTAAAGCCATTTCATTGTGCCATTAATTTGCAAAAATTATGGATTTGTTTATGTTTCGATACATTACTGTTAGTAGTTTGTGCCATTGTGAATTTGGTTGAGTAATTAGCTTCTTTATCCAGCTTATTTTAAGTGATTTATCGAAATTGTGAATGTTGATCATTTTCATACCTCCCTGCATATAGCTTAAAGAAATGGTGGATCTTCTTATTTTATCTGGCTTCCCATTCCATAAGAACTTGTACAGGATGGTGTTTAACGTTTTAAGAAATGATTCTGACCTTGGTATAGTAGATAATAGATGGACACATTGTGATATCAGGTTAGTCTTGATGACTGTAATCTTGCCTAGAGGTGTCAAATATCTGTTGCTCCATGTCTTTACCAACTTTTTTATTTTTTCTAAGGCCTTTGTATAGTGAGTGAAGTCGGTACATCCCCATTCTAGGTCTATGGTAAAGTTTAATTTGTCTTTGGAAAGTTTTTTTCTCCCAATCCAGATTACTTTAGTTTTTTCCTTATTCATTTTTAAGCCTGATAAGTTTCCATATACTTCAAGAGTATTTAAAGCTGTGTGCAGAGATTTTTGTTGCCCCCTCGAGATCAGAAGGTATTATAGGCAGTATATGTTAATCATAATGAAGGCTTGTATGGGAATAGTTTTGGCCTCATTTTGAAGAAAACACAATGGCCGCCATAGGTGTTTTTTCCATGTTTTGGATTTTAAAAGTGCATACATCTCCCTTATTATTGGTCCTAAAGGTTTGGCAAGTAAAGACGACCTATAGAAATCATGGGATGAGAATTTTCTGATGTGTTTAGATTAGACCTTGGGTCATTTCGTCAAGGTCAAACAAGGATAGCCAAACTTGAAAATGCTCTTTACTTGCTTATTATTGCTCCTTATGGTTTAGAATGTGAAAACAACCTTCAAAAATTCATGGGCAGAGAGTCTTCTGATGTTATCAGATTTGACCTTGGGCCCCTCCTTCAAGGTCAGACAAGGGTAGCTAAACTTATAAGTGCTAAAACCTGCTTATTAGTGTTCCTAGAGTTTTGGGTCGTGAAATTAAGCGAAAGGTAATCATGGGCTGGGAAACTTCTGATGTGTTCAGATTTGACCTTACGCCCTTTCTTCAGGGTCAAAAGAGGGTAGACAAACTTAAAAGTGGTTACAGCTCATTTATTATTGGTCCTACAGGTTTGCAATATGAAGCCAACCCATAGGCAATCATGAGATGCGAATCTTCTGAGGTCTTCAGATTTGACCTTAGGCCTTCTTCAAAGTCAGATGAGGATAGCCAAGTGTCAAAGTGCTTATAACTTACTTATTATTGTTCCTAGAGGTTCGGCTTGTGAAATCAACCTATAGGAAATCATAGGCTGTGAGGCTTCTGATGTCGTCAGATTTGACCTTCAAGGTCAAACAAGGGTAGCTAAACTTAAAAGTGCTGAAAACTTGCTTGTTATTGTTCCTAGAGTTTTGGGATATGAAACTGACCTATAGGTAATCTAAGACTGGGAGTCTTCTGATATCATCAGATTTGACCTTGGACCCCTTCTGCATGGTCAAACAAAAGTAGCCAAACTTAAAAGTGCTAAAAACTTGGTTATTATTGTTCCTAGTGGTTAGAGATATGAAACCAACCTATAACAAATCCTGCGCTGGGATTCTTCTGATGCAGTCATATTTGACATTGGGCCCCTTCTTCAAGGTCAAAGATGATAGCGAAACTTAAAAGTGCATATAACTCATTAATTATTTTTCCCAAATTATAGATCAAACAAAGCTCACAATCGTTTTCTCATCAAAATCTAGATGAGATATGATTTTCATAATTGGCAATCCAGGGTCATTTGATTATTGTTAATTGATATTATTTAAAAACACGACTCATTATGTGTTTGTTGAACCTTTAAACCTTAGCAGTTCCCACAACCTATATAATCCATAATGGACGTACACTTTTTAAAAGTTGCAATTTTTCTCATAATGCTAAAACAGATAGGGCCATTTATGTTCCGTTGCAAATTAAAAGTCTGAATGACGTTAGATTTTATACTCTTATTTCTGCCCTTTAACTACACTTACAGGATCATTTTGGCAGCCATCTTGCATTCCTGTGATCAAACAGTAACTTTTAACCCACACCTGTAAAACGGCTGTGTGGGTATTTTTGTCACCCTTGAGAACATTTTTTTTTGCTTCTGAGACTTATTTCATCAGGTTCATGCCAATTCTGGAGATGTGATCAATTCATTCAATTTGGTAACTAATTGCTTGTTTTTTAATTCTTTTTCCCTGATTTGCTCCCAACCTCAAAGTATGGATAATCCAGGAATATGGAACAAGGCCTTTAAAGGAGATAGGCAAAGAAATTTACTTAAACATATTTGAAAGTACACAGGGAGTTGTGATAAATGCACATAAAAACACCACCCAGCAGGCTCTATTATGTGCAATACACAGCTTTTTATCTCCACTCAGATAAACAATCCCTCCCTCCACACACAACTGGCAAGAAGGGGGAAATGACATCACTGTTGTCAGAGTCTCCCACACTAGCTGTGAATGAATACACTTTCTTAGATTCTGAGGCAATAGTTTCACAGTTTTATTTCTTTCATATTTAAAGGTTACATGTCTCATTTGAAAACCTGTAATGTTTTAAATCAGATTTTAAACTTTTCCACATTCTATCCATAAAGTTAGTTTATAAATCTGTGTTTAAAATGATTTTGGCTTCATCAAGTAAGAGGTACTGTTTTGAGAAAATAAATTGATAGCAAGTGCAATATAAGAGGAAAATGACATTGAAGATACAGTCTATTCACTTTGTTATGACTATTTTAGATTCTGATACTTTCAATAAAATCCCAGAACTAGTAAGTTATAGGTCTCTTAAAGGACTGAAGCCATTAATAAGCAACAAATTATTGTATGAAAGATGTGCAAATTATCACATTCAGATCAGACATCTTCAGTTTAGACTTTGTTTTGTTTTTTGATTGTTTTTTTTTTTTTTGCATCAAGTTTATTACTTTTATTTCAGAATGAGAAAAAATCTTATTGGAATATCTAAATTGTAATTATTTAAGAAGTGGCTACCATCAGTGACAGACTCACAACTATATATTTTGGTTACTGGTGGCAATGAATGAAGGTGTTTTCTGTTGAAGCAGTTGACTTGAAATATAAATTCTACAAATATTTGTTATTCTGAAAGTGTATTTTTGCACAATGTTTATATCACGAATGTCACATTTGGCATTAAAATTGGACAAAAATTCTACCACTACCAAGTGAGAGTTTGTTTCTGAGCAATAGTTTATATCTATATTACAAGATCATAAAACAACCACACTATGGTTTAGTTCAGCTCATTGAAATGCACACAGTGGTGAACAGATGATAAAAAGTTTTGCTCATGTAAAGTAAGTTAAAATGAATGAAAACAAAGTGAAAAAATCTGATTGCTAATGATGTGTTTCCACTGGAGGCCAACCCTACAACTCTATTATTATAAGGTCGGCTGCAAAAGTCAGTGGGGACAAAAATCCACAAAAAAGGCGGGAAATTTTGGGGTCGGCTTCAACTCCCCGACAGGGGGCTCGGTGGTGTAGGGGTTAGAGTTCTTGCCTCCAACCTCTGAGGCCGCCGGTTCGAATCTCAGGCCGGGTGCTTCATGTTGGAAAGTTGGTAGTTACTTGCCGATGCCTGGTGGTTTACAGTGCAGTATGCACTGGTTTCCTCCACCTGTAAACTACCCGTCGCAATATGACCCTGGCTGTTGAACGCGACATAAAACAACAAATAAATAAATAAATCTTCAACTCCCCGACAGGATGTGTAACATACAGGCTTGTCTGAATCTAGATGCCGACCTGCTGTAGGGTCGGGATGTTTTCTACAAGACTGGTCTGGAAACTACCAGGACAAGCCCGAAACCCATAGCAGATAAGCCGGAGAAACATACAGAACCCCAGGACCAGACTTGAAGTCGGTATTGTAACAACAGTTTTTGATGAATTTTTGTGAAAAAAGAGGGTCAAGTGTGGAGCAATAAACAATATTCTTATACTAGGTCAAGGCTGAATATTTTTATTCCATCACATGACCAAAATGTCCGAATTAATTTTTTTGTAGTTTCAATTAAAGTTTTTGTTTTAATGTACATAAAAATAAATCAGTGTATGTCTGCTTCAGTATATGAATGAAAAAGTTATTTAAAATATCAAATTGCACCTTTTCTATCTCTTTCACTTCGAAATTACGATCACTTGCACTGTTTTGTGTCATTCTTGACATAATTTTTATTGTACTTTTACTTTACATCATGCTGCAAATGGACTGGAATTGAGTTTTTACCTAATAAATTATAAAAGACAAGCCGGCTTCATATTACAACAGGCCTGCAAGTGATAACAAGCCTGGAAGGGTTACAGACAACCCAGGAAGTGTAACCAACAGCCCCTTAAGTTAACTGACAAGCCTGTTGCTAGGGGGGCTGAAATTAGGGTCAAGAACAAGAGTCGTGGAGGGTTGGGAAAATATCAAACATGTTTGATATTTCACCAACTCTCCCCGACAGGCCAGGAACTTGCAACTGACCCTAACTGGCCATGTAAATATTGGCCCTGACTCTCCAAAAATGAATAGTTACTGGCCTGTCAGTTCCAGTGGAAACACTGCATGAAATTCTTAATTATCATCCATTTAAAGCCTATTAATCTACCTCTGATGGCTTCAGATATAAACTGGATCGAAACTGGTAACTAGATGCATAGTCACCTTGAGTTTTATACTCTTATACATATTTGGTACTACATATAATAATTATTGAACTAGAAAAGATAAGACCAGTCAAGAATAAAATAGTTAACCTTGTGCCTTGTATATATGGTTCTACTTGAACAAAAAGTTAAGTTTACAATACTGAAGTAAGAATTTTGCTAAAGTTTAGTTCATATTTTTTGTCTTTCACCAATGTTCCATAAATAAATCAGCTAGGGCCTATTTTCTTGACTACTGCAAATGACTACTGTCTGAATATTTTTCATCAATTTTTTTCATCAAATATATCAGAAGATTTTTGTGGTTCAGAGCAAGAGAGTTTTAAAAGTTAATGAAAATTCTTTTAACTGTATGCCACCTCAGAACTCCTACTTTTATCCATAGATCATTAGACTAACTTTTAAATCCATAGAAATAATGAGCTTTATTGGTTCCCCCAATTTTTTTCTTCATTTTTTGATAAATATCTTAAACATAAAACTTGCATATAAGCATTAATGTTTGTTAAAACACAAGGAGGACTTGTGTAAATGTAGAGCTGTGTACTGAGATAAACAGGATCACTGTGCATGACTACAGTGACCTAGTTCAACTGTGGAGGGATTTCACACAGAAACATACACACCTTCTCTGCAGTGGAGATAAAAAGCCAATTATGTGCTGTATTGTGTACTCTCTTCAAGAAAGAACTTTATAAATGTGTTTCAGCACACAAAACAAGCTGTGGGGATATATTAGTTGAGTTTCATAAATTTTCTTTTCCTATCTCCTTTAAGATTACGATCATGAACAGCAATTCACATGGAAAACAATCAACTTTTTAAATAATACTGGGAAATCAAGGGCTATTTTAATATGACTATCGAATACTCAATAATTAAGCAATTTCAATGGGACAAACACCAAAATGCACATCAATGTGTACATTATTCTGGCTTATACAATTTAAACCTTAAATTTGGCATGAGATATTTTAACATTAACATTGTGAACAAGAACGCCAACAGAAAAAAATCCCCCAAGTAAATAATACTGGAAAATCAAAGGTTATTATAAAATGTCTGTCAAATGTCAATAATTCAGCAAATTGTAATGAGACAAACTCAAAATTACTCATTAATATGTCCTTAATGCTCCTTTACAGATAATTTAACAGGAAACTTGAAAAAGGTATCCTAAAATTAAGATGATGACCACCCACAACCATGTAAAAATCACCTAATTTAATGATACTGGGAAATCAAAGACTTGTTTAAAATCTATGTTAAATGCTTAATATTTATGCGATTTTTATGAAACAAACACAAAATTTCTGACTATTTTATGTAGAAAGCTGATTTATAGATAATGAACTGGAAAGTTGTGGTCAGATATCCTAAAATTAAGATATTGTGCAGCAACACTCGTGGAAAAAATCACCTAATTATATAATACTAGGAAATCAACAGCTTTTTTAAAAATGCCTGTCAAATGTTCATTATTAAGCAATATTAATTGAACGGACCTCAAATTACTCATTAATGTGTGCAAAATGCTTGTTCTTAGAAAATTTAACTGGAAACTTGACACAAGATTTCTTAAAAAGATCATGAACATCTATATTGCAGATATGTATGCATACACAAATACAATGTACACATGCAGCCTTTAGTCCAAAATATATATTTGGCATGAAAGAAGTATATGTATTCTAATTTTTTATTTGTGGTTAGAAGAACTTAAAACAAAGTTTAAATGATGCTTTAAAAATCTTTTACACCACAGTATAAATATAATTTACATATACACTATTAACTTTCTTAATATTTTAAATTTAAATTGTGTCTATCTAAGTGAGGTTTTTACATACTGTCTACTTAAGGAAAATATACACTTCAAAACTTTAGACTGTTATTGTTGCTTTACTTCATGAAAAATTGAAATACAAAATGATTTTATTCAAATTATAGGTACCAAGTAGACAGGAAAATGTCTACTTAGTCTACTTAACTAAAATGTCTACCCAAGGTGGTGTATTTACACCCAAATGTCTACCTAATGATGAATCCAGGAGTAATATATATATATTAATGTCTAAATGTCTAAATAGTTCAGGCATTTCGCGAAATGCCTAGCATTCATGTAATGGCTGAAAATGAGCTCTAGGCATTATGCGTAATGCCTGAACATAGCTTTGTACCATTTTTGATGATTATTCCTGAATTATTTTGATATTATATAGTTTTATCCTTGCTTGTGGTGTACATAGAGAATATATTTTATCGGTGTGATATCAATATATACACTAACATATAAATTGTTTTTATATGTATATGTATGGCATATCTGATTGAGGTATTGTTTGTTTGATTATCAAACAATAGTCAGTATTTGAACTTTGTTGATTTTTAAAATCATGATAATCACCAATGAAATCAAACATTTATTTTATTGATTTTTTTCCCCCGATCCTCCAAAAAGAGGCTCACTGGCGGCTAAGAGGCTCAAAAAAGCGGCTCAGAGAGGATAAGCTTTTTGCACCTTAGGGCAAAAGTGGGATGTGTTTTCAGCCTCTGATGAGAAAATTCAATATATTTTCGAAATATTACCAAGCATAATTGGATAATATAAGGCAGTTTAGACAGTGGTGTGGTAAATATTGTCTAGTTCAATTATATTTTAATTCTGTTTACTATACAGGCATTAACCTAGACTAGACAATAATCTCCTTACACTGCCAAGGGACAGCTGGTACATAACTGGCCTTTGTTCCAAAACTCTACACTCAGGGGGGGAAACAATCCCCCAATATAATTGCAATCGATGGTAAAGTTCATTACTAGGCAGTGGACTGAGTTAACTACACACAGGTTAACTTAAAGCTCTTTATGTCACATATATTTGTTTAATGTACTCACACAAATAAACATGGCCATTCTTGTAATAATTATCCTACAAGCAAGAAATCTTGAAAACAATCAGGATTTCCATTGATAAATTACAAAAGATATTGTTTATCAATGCTAAATCATTATAATTTTATAATGAAATTAGTGTAGAATTCGTGTTTTACAGTATGTTAGAAAGGAAGTTTTTTTGCTAAACATGCACAGTGTTTCTTATATATGTCTTAGACTTCCCAACATACATGTTTGACAGTGAACACAAATATGCAATAGATTATTGCACTCTTATTGCACCTTCTAATGCCTGTAGTGCACCTTATCTTTCTCTTGTAGAATATATTTTATGTCCATTCATAAACAATGATAATAAAAATGGTATTATGATTAAAAATACCTATTTTCAATTTTACTGAAACTGTTTATCACTATCCATACAAAGTATTCAGAAAACATAATAATACATACAAATACAAAATGATGTTTTGAAAAGTGGCATAATTAACCAACACTTATTTTAGGTACTCAATCATTATAGCATTCTGTTTTTTGGCATGAGAACTTTCTTTTCAGCCTATATTTCTTGAATGGCTTAGTTTTAAATTTTTAATTAATAAAGCTTTACTGAATAATGTATTTTTATTTATTTATTTTAATGAAAACTATTAATCTGTCATGTCAAGAAATAAAAAACTGCTCCCAAGTGAGATGTAACTCATTAAACTCCTTCTTCAAGTTCTTGCACTTTTGATGTTTTGACTTGAAATATGTCACTGTCATATATCAAGGGTGGACATTAGTGCAGAATACTTACAAGCAAGCTCAGGCTGAGTGTTTGGATGCTAAAAGGGTGGGGAACCCTAATTGCAGTTACGCTTGCTTCATCTAAGAGGATTAACATAAAAGTTTTCAGTATTTGTCTCATATATTTAAAGAAGCCCCACATCAGATCAGAAAACTTTAAAAATTTTATTGTAATTTAACTTTTTGTAAGTTAAATACTTACCTTATCCTCACTAGTGATTGATTACAAATATACTGGTGGTGGGATTTTTAATATTTTTGTCACCACAAGTAGGTATAATCAAATGAAGTGTCAAAGTACAAATCTCAAGAAATCTTGTGAGGATAAAGTACTAGACTGTATTATGCAATAAAAGTAACTCAACAAAATAACATTTAGTAGTTATATATGTAAGCACTACCTGGCAACCTTCCCAAAGGTGCCTTGGCCCTGCATACATCTTTTAATTCCAATGTACTAATTTCAAACACACTTGTGATGATAAGTACAAGAGTATGACAAGCATACTTAAAACTTACAACATATGTAGTTATGCTTGTTAAAAAGTAAACTGAAACTGGCCAGAATAAGTATTGAAAAAATTCCCACACATTTGGAATTTTATAACACTAAATACCAATGTGTTCCCCAACCACTGACAGGCGCATTGGTAAACAACAGGAGATTGTACTCCTCTATATGGAGAAGACCACCAATTAACACATTCTTTGGGTCTTTCCACCAGATCAGATGCTTCTCACAAAAACTCTGTACAGGGGAATTGAATGACCCATGATTGGGGTATCTCCAATGGGTTTTCAGGTACCACTAAAAAGTGTGATGTGGCCATTGGAACTGTACGTATACACAGAATTACTGCAATGTATAATACAATACACAAACTATGAAGGAACCACATGGCGATACTATAGTTCCAAAGAATAGTCTGACCTTGCTTTGACTTCCATGTCACAAGTTAAAGTATAAAACTGTGGAGTGTGACTTCCAGCCATATAAGGAGCATTTTGAGCCTAGGCCATGGAAACATTCTAAGATCCAAGGTCAGATATTTGATCAGCTAGCAAAACTATTCGCCTTTTGACATGGTAGCTCCTTGTATACCTCCTTAAAAGTTATCTTGAAAGAGATGAATAGAACATATTTCCCCTATCTAAGATCTCAAATATGTCAAAATACAACCTTAGAGCTCTGAAGGGGCAAAACACCATATCTTCAGTATAAGAATGATCTAAAATAGCATAAAAACAGGAATGAAACCCAGCTTGAACAATATCAAGCCCATCTGAGGCTATCTGTTCTCTGCTAGTATTGGATGAAGGAGAAACTGCGAACTCCTTCCAGTTCTGTGCTTCAATGATTTGAAAGTCCAAACAACCTCGCCTCTCTATCTATCAGAAGCCAAGGTCATGAGAAAACTGATGTGAATGTCAGAATGTTCAAATTCTGATTCAGATGGTGTTTTAGTTTTGCACACTTCTGTAAGGAAGCACAGAACCCTCCATTGAGAGGTGGATTTTATTCTATTCTCTTAGAACTGAATGTGGTTCAAAGAGACTTTGTCAAGACTAAGAATAATCAAAACACGTCCAAAGAGTGTAAAAGCTATAGCATCATCCTTCATTGGTCTATCCTATGAAAAACCTCTATCAATCCATTAGTCCATAACTATGAATGATTTCAATAGTAAACTCAAAAGAAACCCATTTATCAGTGTATTGAGTTCATAACTATGAATGATTCCAACAGTGAACCTAACTGAAAACCATCTATCAGTCTACTGAGTTCATACCTATGCATTATTTCCATAGTGAACCCCAATGAAAAAAACCATGTATCAGACTATTGAGTTCCTAACTATTAGTGATTTCAATAGTGAACCCAAATGATTTACCATAATATCCCTGTATCCTGCAAGTGTGATAGAAATCAGATTTACCAGTGCATCAATGCGTCAAAAATCTGCTATTGAGGAGAGAGAAGGCCGTTGGAAGTCCAACTGAATCTCCTTGCATCAGATTCTAAAAGAACTACCTTGCTCTGTAGAAATATGCAGCAGTAGACATAACCAAATAGTGCCTCACAGAGGATACTCAATGCCATTGCATTGCATTAAACTGGTAAAATGAATAGATAGTTTGTTCTTCATCTTTGATACAAAACTATCTCGCATTGTAGTGTGCCAAATTTGGCAAGTCATGTGAAAACTATGGGATGAATGACATTCTGTTTGAACAACTTATCGCTGCATGAAAAGGTATCTAAAATCCCATTTGACAGCCCTAAATGTGAGGAACCTTTGTTGTGGGCTTACAAAGAACCCTTAGATGCAAGACCCTCAGACACTAACTCATTAATGGGTCTGTCAAAGGTGTTCCTTACCGTTCATAGACATATCTTCTGTGTGGAGGAACCTCTGTGATTTACACCAACAACAGATATATTTTCAAAAGTGTGAATAACTTATCTGAATGTGTAAGGATTAAGAATATTATAGACGATGAAAATCCTCCAGTGGGGGAAGGGAATAGGTTTAATATTTTTGAGAACATTTTTATAGAATTAATAAAGGCCCTCCATCAATCTAATAAGGAAACGAATGATATGCTAATGTGATACGGTAATGTACTTTACGTCATTTACTGTTGGCCGGGAACAACATGTATACATTTGTTATTTATGTAATACAGACTTGTAATTAGGGCCATCATTCTTCAAGCTGTTTTTTGCTGGCACAAAGAATACCCTTATACACCGGAGAGATAAATGATCATTTGACTACCTGACTGGTATAATAATGTAATAGGCTAACATATGAAGATTCTTCTCCTGCACTGACAATATAAATCCTCCAGTGGGAGAAGAGAATATGTTTAATATTTTTGAGAACATTTTTATAGAATTAATAAAGGCTCTCCATCAATCTAGTAATGAAATGACTGATATGCCGTGTGTATAGTTGATATTTATATAATTTGGAACAGTCATGGTAATCGGGGTTATCATACCTCAACTCTTTCACTGTTGGTGCCAACTTTGTATATTGAAATGACATGGGATTGTGCATGCTCACCTGTTAGTTACAATACTGAATAGATTGGTGATCAGGGCTAATGAACTTCAAGGTGTACTGTTGATGTTGACAAATGCATGTATACTAAAAATCCTAATAATTTCATTGTAGTATTTGTTAGCTATAATCAGGCACTCATAAAAAATAGGCTAACTTGTTAAGACACTCTTCGTGAACTGATGATGTTAATCCTCAATATGTTATTGCGCTATTACATATGTTATTTGTGTAAAACTAATTGTACTTGTACTCAGGGCTAATAAACTTCAAGTCTTTTACAGCTGGAGGCAAATAATGTCGTCAGGTCGTACAAATGCGATATGTTGTAAAAACCAGAGTCATCAAAGACTTTAGATTACTTGACATGGTAATAAACCACTTATAAAAATAGACCAACAGATGAAAAACCCTCTTTCCTGCACTGACGATAAAATCCTCCAGTGGGAAAATGAGGAGTTAAGTCTTTTGACAATAGATATACAGTATGTAGTATTCTATGTACTTTCAAAGTTAAATAGATTTCAATGTATATTAATCCTTATGTAAATAGTGAATGCTAAATAAAAGCAAGAAAAAAAAGGTCAAACCCTAGTCTCATAGGGCCGTTTAATTTATTGAAAAAAAGTTGTTCATGTTCGCAACTCCACTTTGCCTGTATAACATGGGCATAAACTAGTTGTTTTCAAATGTTGTTATTTGTTTTTCCGTTTTATTGTTTTTTCTGTTTTTTTCTGTTTGTAAATGGTCAGATATAGCATATATTTGAAATGAAGCACAAGTGCTTGAATGTGGTTGTCATAGTGGCTACTTGGGATACAGTATTTCAAAAATTAGATATGTATGTTCATTGAGGTTCCAAATGTGCGAAGAGTTCTTTGCTATATGCTCAGTTATGGCATTACATAACATCCTAAAAGTGTCATCAGCAAATGTCCAGGGAATAAGAGATAAACTTAAACGAGTAGATGTCTTATCATATCTACTTGTAGACTCTAATATTTTATGCCTTTAAGATACCCATCTCACCCCTTCAGATGTCAATAGCTTATTGTCACAGTTTCCGGATCATGAGATTCTAGTAAGTGGCTCAAAAACTAATTCTAGAGGCGTTGCAATCTTTCTAAAATAAGTTTGAGTACAAAATTAAATACTCGAACACTGATCAAAATGGCAACCTGATTTTACTTGACTTGCAGTTGGGAGAAATATCTCTGAGGCTATTGAATGTGTACGCTCCAAATATTGATAACCCCTTTTTCTTCATGAAAATTAGAGAATATAGGGAAGAATCAACAGAAATGTACACCCTATTATGCGGTGATTTGAATCTGGTGCTTGATCCTAAGATGGATTCTCAGAATTATTTACATCTCAATAACCCTAAATCAAGATCTATATTAATGGAATCAATGCAAGCACTAAATCTCTCTGACATTTTTAGACAATTAAATCCGAGTCTTAGGCGATACTCTTGGCTCAGAAGAAATCCAGTAAAACAAGCTTGTCTAGACTATGCAATTGGAACTAACAGTTTGTTAGATACAGTGCATTCATGTAATATACTGCCAGGTTACAGAAGTGATCACTCCCGAATAGAAATTAAATTATTGCTTTTAAAAAAGGGAAAGGCATATGGCGTTTTAATTGTAGCCTGCTGAAAAATCTTGAATACATACAACATGTTCAAAAATGGATCAAAGAAGTTAAAGTACAGTATGCTGTATCAATTTATCACCCAGATAGCATACACAAAGTGGAGGACACTGATATTCACTTTACAATTCCAGATCCTACATTCTTAGAGATGCTTTTACTGAATATAAGAGGCAATACAATAAAATATTCCAGTAAACTTAAAAAACAATCAAATGAAAAGGAAGATAAGTTAATTAAACAGATTGAATATCTTGAAGGTATGTCAAATAATGATAATGCAAACCTAATCACCTCTAAAAAAGATGAGTTAGAAGAATTACGAGAGGTGAAGTCGAGGGGATTTATGATAAGGTCTAGAGTGCAAGATATCCAGATGAATGAAAAACCTACTAAGTTCTTTTGTAACTTAGAAAAAGTTAAATATGTTGACAAAACAATTAAGAAAATTATACTTCCTAGTGAAGAAACTAATTCAATCAAAAAAGGAAATATTGGCGCAAATCAGACATTACTATGCTGATCTTTTCTCCTGTAAGGATAAAATTGGTACAGAGGAAGAGAATTTGGAGGATCTGTTTACTACCAAGAAAACTTACAAGGTTTGAATCTGAAGCTCTAAATGGACCAATTACTATAACAGAGCTAAGCAGCATAGTTAAAAACATAAAAAACAACAAAACTCCAGGCATAGATGGCTTCCCTGCTGACTTTTTCAAAGTTTTTTTGGAAAGATCTTAAAACATATGTAGTTAGAGCACTAAATGAAAGTTATAGAAGTGGAATCTTATCACCTAGTCTAAGGTGCTACGGTATTACAACTTTAGTGAAGAATTTATAAAATGGATAACTCTATTTAATAATAAAATAACGGCCTCAATTCTACAAGTTGGCATCTTATCAGCATTTTTCCCAATTGAAAGAGGATGTAAACAAGGAGACCCCATAGCTCCATACCTTTTCCTGCTGTGTGCCCAGGTGCTGTATGAAATGATTCAAAGTAACACAATGGTTAAGGGTATAAAAATTGGTCAAGAAGAAATTAAAATTTCACAATTTGGTGATGACACAACAATTTTTATGGATGGTTCAGAGAGCTCTTTTCAACAAATACTAAATATCTTGGAAGTCTTTGGATCTCTATCGGGTCTGAAAATGAACATGTCTAAAACGAAAATGGTATGGATTGGCAAAAAGAAAACTCCATGGAAAAACTTCGCTGTGCTAACTCCTTGAACTGGGGTACAAATCTATTTACCCTGCTAGGGATAGATTTTGATGTTAATTTACAAAATATACCAGCCCTCAACTACTCCAAGGCACTTATCAAAGTAGACGAAGTAATTTCCGCATGGAAAAAAAGAACATTGACACCCTTAGGTAAAATTACTGTTATTACATCGCTAATATTGTCCCAACTAAATCATTTGTTCATGGCTATTCCACTTCCCAACAATAATTTTCATGTAGACCTGAATAAAAAACTTTATAAGTTTTTGTGGGATGGGAAACCAGAAAAAATAAAGCGTGATCTACTGTTCAAATTAGGTCCTTGTTGGGGGATAAAGAGCAATAAAAGAGTACCCAATGACTTCTGGAAAGAGATATTTGTTTCCTGGAATATAATAGATCAATCAATTCAAATGAGATCTGAACAATGTATACTTTCAACCTGTCTGTGGTATAATAGTAAACTAGGAAATTCTAATATTTATTGGAAAACATGGTCTGACAATGGTATATTTGTGATCGAGGATATTGTTCATCAAAATCTTAAAATGATGAGCAGTAAAGAAATAAAAGTAAAGTTTGGCTTTCACATAGGGAATTTTTTAGAATACTTTCAAGTCAGCTCAATGAACCTGAGATACATTAATGACTATAAACACTTAGCCATTCAAAGTAATCATCTCGAGAGACCATTCCTGCCGCTTCATATATCCTTTTTTTTCCTAAGTGATCAGGGATGTAGAAATATCTACAATAAGGTGAAGACAAAGGAAGTGGAATGCAGATATAGGGCTAAATGGAATAATGATCTTGATATACATATAGACAATAAGACATGGAGAAGAGTCTTCTATCTTATATTTAATGTTGAACAAGATAATAACTTGATCTGGTTTCAGTATAAGTTGATACATAGAATACTTGGTACAAACAGTCAACTGTATAAAATGTCCATTGAGAAATCGGACAAATGTAGACTTTGTCAATCTGATCCTGAAACATTTATGCATCTCTTTGTGAAGTGTCGCCATGTAGTAGAGTTATGGAAAGATCTGGAAAACTGGATTTATTCCAACTTGGGGAAACTGATATATTTTTCACCCATGGATATAATCCTAGAATACTTACACAGGGATAATTAGTATATTCCAATCAACACCTTAATTGCTACTACTATATACTATATCTTCAAAAGTGATACAAATAAAAGTGTTCCAAATATAGTTGGGCTTAAAAATAATTTAAAGAGGAAATATGAAGAGCAATTTTATATCCAACCGGAATATAGAGAAAAATTGTATGCTGGTTGGGGATTTTTTAACAGACTGTTTGAATAAATCCATGATTTCATCCAAAAAATACAAGGCTAGTATCCTATCACTAGACATGTAGCCTTGCAGTGTTAACATATTTAGTGCAATCAGTAAAATTTTGTTAAGAGTCTTTTTGTAATGTGTAGCATTATTTACGTTATTTCCACAATGATCAGTAAAACTGGAAGGAAACAGCTGGTTGAGAAGATCTGACTCCGGAAAGTTCTTCTTGACCAAGTGCAGCATCTACCGAGTTCAAATCACCATAGGAAGAACTGCCATTTGTTTCCAGATGAATTCTGCAACTTGTAGATCTGAAGCTATCTGATGAGAAGAATTTCTGTTCATGGTGGATTCTTCTGTTACAGGGGTTGCCTCTGCCATATTTACCCCACTAGAGGAGACAGAGGTACTAACTTTAGTAAGATGAAGATCTTTATGCGGCCACTCTACTGACTCAAGGAAGAGATCTGTGGTTAAACTGTGAAGACGTAGATCTTGAAGAATAGCAGTTTCTGTCGTTTTAACATCTGTATTTAATAACAATGAAGCCGAAGACATATCTATCAGGTTCTTCTGTTCATCAATAAGACCTTGCATAGTTTCTAAGCATGCTAGTATAAGCTGTGTGCAAAGGGTCTGAAGATGAGAAAGAGGTGGTGGAGAGCCAGGAAGATGAATTCTTTTCTCAATGTCGAGGAAAATCTTCCTGTTCATTGGCGAACAGGACGCTAACACTAATCATGTAGAAGGTCTGTAAACACCGAAAACCACTCAAAATGCAGAGTTGGGTAAAAAAGGCTGGAAAACATCAAAAGAAAAGAAAAGAAAGCCTTCCAATTCTCAAGAAGGCGTGAATTCTTTTAAAAAAACATCTCCTTCCTTGCCAGCCATGTTGAAATTCTTCGCAAACGACGATTGTGTCCAACGATGACTACTCTCTCACGACCAAAATAAAAGTGAGGCTTAACGGGGTTCTTCTGGTGCACGCGCATGCGCAGTCATGCGTATACATACTGGTATCGACAAGAATATTTATTTTAAAAATATTCTCGTTTGGTTGTACTTGTTTGCTCCCGCCAACATGTAAGCACTAGTGAGGATAAGGTAAGGGTGTTTTATGCAATAAAAATACTCTTTTGAAAACAGCAACAACAATTAGATGCCTTTCTTACAACTAAATGAAAGAGGCATGAAAATATGATTATTAGTGATAACATTGCAATATTACTCATTCATTTATTCAATTATGTAAAAAAGTATAAGAGATCTCAAAATGTAACTTAATTGATAGTTATACAGTTAAAACTACAACGTGTGAATTGCTTCTATCTGCAAGAAATAATGCATCAAATCAATAAAACTTTAAAAAAATGGTGACACAAACTGCTTGAAATCTCAAATCAAAGTTTAAGTATTTCATATACTTAAAGAAGCCACACTCCATGTAACAACATAGGAGGATGTACCAAGAACTAAAAATGAGAATGAGTATGAAATGTATTATTGTTGATGATTATGTAGTAAAACTGTTAATGTACTCACTTATGCAAAGATCCATGAGATATGTCAATATTATAAGCTTCATTAATTGTAATATAGTTAAAACTACATCTTGCTCATATTCTATCAAAAAGATACTTAAAAAAATCATTACAGAGATTGCCTGAAATCTCAAATACTTCTTTAGGCAATCTGTGTAACACTGAACCTCATATTTCAGTCATTACTAGCATTTCGTGAAATGGCTAAACTGTTTAGGCATTTCGTGTAATGCCTGGTTACACAGATTGCCTGTAACATATATATATATATATGTTACAGGCAAACTGTGTAATCAGGCATTTCACGAAATGCCTAAAAATTCCAGGCATTTCGCGAAATCCCTGATTCACTTCCCTGATTCGAAATGCCTGGAATATGTCCTTCTTTATTACACAACTTGCCTGGTCATTTTAGGCAAATTGTGAAATACAATAATTTTATATAATGCAAAGCTTTGGTGATTATTTAGTCATATTTAGATAAATGAGAAGCATTATAAAGCTCTTTAAATTGTTCCTGTTAGAAATTTGAATTATTTTATCATGGCTGATATTTAGAGCTCTGTTACACAAAATATAATAACAGTACAGATGAAATATATTTAATGATCTCGGCATATATTTTGAGTGTTTTGTATGTAATTTATCAGTTAAAGTTTTGTACAAGTTACATAATGTAATATCAAGTTATATCAAAAAAATTTAACTTGTATGACTGACTTGACAAGTTTAACACCATATAATTTTTAAGCTTAAAACAGAAGACAGTCTGTACAAATATTATGCAACAAATTTTCATGAAAATCTTGGTCAAATTAATAGGTGGTACACACTTATATTGGAACAAACATGTAAAGAAATAAAAATAAACTTAAAAAGATAGGATATGAATTAAAAATGAGTTGCATGAAAATAGAATAAATAGATTACATCTATATGACAAGCTATTAAAATATGTGCTCAAATATAAACATTCAAGGAAAATTTAACTTCAACAGCACACCAGTGTATTGTGATGAATGAGGGAGTGATGGTATTAATGACATTTTGAATCTTTATAGGTATCATCTTTTACATATTTTCACCTTTACAACCACAACCTATATGATCTTCAGACAAATAAAAATCCAATTCACTGGTGAACAGGTAGCCTTCATGTAATTGCAATTGCCTGGCATTGGGTTGGGGTGGGGGATAGAGCTTTAAGTAGTCTTTGTTCAATGTACAATGAGGGTTTATTGTTTAATCTTTTAAACCAGAGAAGCCATGTCCACTTTCAAATAAGCTTGTCTTTGATGAAATTCAAAGCATCTGTTCTAAATAAAATAATCTGTTCTATATACTAGAGAATTTGTGTTTACATGTTGTTAAGTATATTGAATAAATACCTTTTGAATTAACAAGAACAAGAAATGTTGTTGATACATTAGATGAAGGTGTTGGTAAATCTGTAATAAATATTTACATGTTGTCAAGTCTGTTGAATAAATAAGTTTCGTATCATCAACAATAAACTATTGGTGAAATAAATTTGTCTTCTTAAACCAAATGATCAAACAGAAAAAGTGATAACAATAAAATAGACTGGAGAATCATATTTAGGCATTTCATGAAATGCCTGGAGCTCAAAACCAGGCATTTCGCGAAATGCTTGGGAATTTCAGGCATTTCGCGAAATGCCTAAGTGAATCAGGGATTTCGCGAAATGCCTGGAATTTTTAGGCATTTCGCGAAATGCCTGATTACACAGTTTGCCTGTAACATGTATATATATATATATATATATTACACTTTATTCATCATTAAGTAGACAGTGTGTAAAAACCCAGCTTAAGTCGACACTAACCTATATCTTTCATTTTTAATGATAATAACTTGAGATATTAAAAATTTCTTATATTTTGAATGAGGATTTTAAATATATATCCATGCAATGCTTTTAGTTTGAAATAAAATATATAACTCAAGTGTCTGCCTAAAAATGTCTACTTAATGTTTTACCCGATTAAAATCATCATTAAGTAGACTGTGCCCTTAAGTGGTGTAAAAACAGCCACTTTAAGTAGACATTTTAATGTGTAGAAATATGAATTGGAAATCAGATAAACGATCCAAAAATAATTGCTTTCGTATTTATTCTAAATTTATGGCTCTTTGTATAAAAATACATGGTATTCTATATGTAGTTTTAGCTTTACTTTTTCACAGATTCAATGCACAAGTGACAATTATTAAGTCTGGTTCAACACAACTTAAGCTTCCTTTGAAAACAGCCATCTCATATTCAAGTGAAAAGTTCTTACTTCTACATAAATATTCCAGTTGAAAATAGAAATACTTTTGTTTTTTTTACAAAAAAGAATTGAAATATTTTGTTTTCAGACTTAAATACATGTATCTATACTTGCTAAAATTGGTTTAACTTGGATATTTTTAGGATTCTTGCAACAGTTTTCTCTTTTTAGTTTTAGTTAGATAATCAATTGAATAATAAATTTCCATGAAAGTTACTACTTGCTAAGTTTTATGCCAAATAGTTATGTTATGTATATTTATAATGCATGTATGGTGTACACAAAATGTCCACAAAAGTTGGGATTTTACATCCTAAGCTAGACACTAAATGTCCATTTAAGTTGGATTTTTACATCCTAAAATATACACAAGATGTCCACGTAAGTTGGGTTTTTACCTCCTAAGATATACACTAAATGTCCACTTAAGTTGGGTTTTTACTTCCTAAGATATACACTAAATGTCCACTTAAGTTGGGATTTTACATCCTAAAATATATACAAGATGTCCACTTAAGTTGGGGTTTTACATCCTAAGATATACACCAAATGTTTACTTAAGTTGGGTTTTTACATCCTAAAATATATACCAGATGTCCACTTAAGTTGGATTCTTACATCCTAAGATATACACTAAGTGTCCACTTAAATTTGTCAAAATGTTGATGGAGAGATGCACAGACACACAGGTGATAGAAGGAAGTGTCTTCAAGTAATTGGCCAAGAAACCAAAAAGTCAGAAAGTAGCTATTACTCACTTAGCTATAGGGATAGACTCCCAAGTTACTCACCATGTTATAGCTATAGAAACAGTAATGCATTAAAAATTATTTTAAAAATTAATAAAAAATAATTTAGAAAGATCCAGGCCTGATACTCAAGCAAATGAAATCTATATGTGGCTTATATGCATATACGCAAAATTAAAGAGAAATTTACACAATAGTCAATGATAAAATTCTCATAAAGTGTTGAAATTTTCACACTTTGGGTGGGGGTACCTTAGTTTTAATGGCTCAAGCAAACAGACAAACAAACAGATCTGAAAGCCTTGAACAATTTTTCATCCTCGAAAGATAAGGTATCTTTTGAAAAAAAAACAGCATGTCTCTTGGCCTTGTAGTTTAGGAGGTGTAGTCATTCATGAGATTGCGTACGTCCATGCCACAAAGTGATGACATAAAAAGCTAGGGTTATTTCAATGTTCTTAGTAAAATAACTTTAGGGCTTACTATGCATGAGCATTCTACTCGTGAAAATAATCATTTTGGTGTTTATCAAAATCGCTCAATTATTAAGCATTTGACAATCTTTTTAATGTAGTCCTTGATTTCTAGTTATTTTCAATTAGGCAACTTGTTTTCATGTAGTTTGGCAATCAATATCTTACTTTTAAGATATCTTAAGCAAAGTTTTCAGTTAAATTATCTATAGACACGTATTCTACACATAATATTGATGGTTGTTGGTCTTAAATATTTTACTTTTAAGATATCTTATGTTAGGTTTCTAGTTTAACCAGAATATTCCTTCGCAATAGAAAAAGAAATTATTTTTGCGTAGCAAAAACAAGGTGTAACGGATGAGTATTAATGATTGTGTAGAATTGAGCATTTCCCTGTGTTTAATATGTTTTTCCATTTGTGCAATGCGCAAGGTTTCGTAGATGAACGAGTATTTTTTGGTGTTTTATGCAGAAATTCAAGATGGTCACCAAAGGTAACGGGAAAACGTTGTGGCGAATAGTCGTCAGTAGACTGCAGATGGTGGTTTCTAAACAACGGAAAAGTGACGGAATTCCGTGATGGAAACGGAAAATTGCCTAATATAATTGAAGATTAGAGTTGTGACAATTGCATTTTTCTAACATTTTTCTTGATACAATTGTTATATATTCAAGGGTTCCAAGTGACATACTATCAGGACACCTTATGGCTAGTTTTATGTTATACATGAGAATTCTGCAGATAATAAGGAATACTTTGGTGGTCGTTTTATGAAAATTGCTCCCTCATTAAGCATTTTACAAGGATTTTAACATACCCTTTGATTTCCCAGTGTTTCTTAATTGGGCGATTTTTTCCGTGGATTTGGTCCATGAATATCTTACTTTTAAGCAATCTTATGCAAAGTTTCCAGTTTAATTATCTATTTACGACTATTCTCCACATAAAAATGAACAATTTGGTGGTTGTCTTATTAAAATCAAGCAAATGTATAGCATTTTACAAGGATTTTAACATAGCCTTGGATTTCCCAGTGTTTTTTAATTGGGCGATTTTTCCGTGGATGTTGGTGATGAATATCTTACTTATAAGATATTTTATGTCAAGTTAGCAGTTTAATTATCTATATACGACTATTCTCCACATAAAAATGAAAAATTTGATGGTTGTCTTATTAAAATCAAGCAAATATATAGTATTTTACAAGGATTTTAACATAGCCTTGGATTTCCCAGTGTTTTTTAATTGGGCGATTTTTTCGTGGATGTTGGTGATGAATATCTTACTTATAAAATATTTTATGTTAAGTTAGCAGTTTAATTATCTACCTACGACTATTCTCCACATAATAATGAACAATTTGGTGGTTGTCTTATTAAAATCAAGCAAATATTGAGAATTTTACAATGATTTTAACATAGCCTTGGATTTCCCAGTGTTTTTAATTGGGTGATTTTTCCGTGGGTGTTGGTGATGAATATCTTACTTATAAGATATTTTATGTTAAGTTAGCAGTTTAATTATCTATTTATAACTATTCTCCACATAATAATGAACAATTTGGTGGTTGTCTTATTAAAATCAAGCAAATGTGGAGCATTTTATAGCGATTTTAACATAGCCTTTGATTTTCCAGTGTTAATTGGGAGATTTTTTCCGTGGATTTGCTCCCTAAATAACTTGCTTTTAAGGTATCTTATCTTAAGTTTCTAGTTATGTTACCTATAAACGAGTATTTTACACAC
Organism: Sabellastarte sp. h YS-2021; assembly: GCA_964017235.1. Lineage (NCBI taxonomy): Eukaryota > Metazoa > Annelida > Polychaeta > Sabellida > Sabellidae > Sabellastarte > Sabellastarte sp. h YS-2021. The sequence goes on from OZ024933.1 coordinate 17,995,480, forward strand.
TATAATGAACAATATGGTGGTTGTCTTATTAAAATCAAGCAAATATTAAGTATTTTACAGATATTTTGACAAAGCCCTTGATTTCCCAGTGTTACTTAGTTGGGCGATTTTTTCGTGGATGTTGGTGATGAATATCTTACTTATAAGATATTTTATGTTAAGTTAGCAGTTTAATTATCTACCTACGACTATTCTCCACATAATAATGAACAATTTGGTGGTTGTCTTATTAAAATCAAGCAAATATTGAGAATTTTACAATGATTTTAACATAGCCTTGGATTTCCCAGTGTTTTTAATTGGGTGATTTTTTCCGTGGGTGTTGGTGATGAATATCTTACTTATAAGATATTTTATGTTAAGTTAGCAGTTTAATTATCTATCTATAACTATTCTCCACATAATAATGAACAATTTGGTGGTTGTCTTATTAAAATCAAGCAAATGTGGAGCATTTTATAGCGATTTTAACATAGCCTTTGATTTTCCAGTGTTAATTGGGAGATTTTTTCCGTGGATTTGCTCCCTAAATAACTTGCTTTTAAGGTATCTTATCTTAAGTTTCTAGTTATGTTACCTATAAACGAGTATTTTACACACTATAATGAACAATATGGTGGTTGTCTTATTAAAATCAAGCAAATATTAAGTATTTTACAGATATTTTGACAAAGACCTTGATTTCCCAGTGTTACTTAGTTGGGCGATTTTTTCCGTGGATTTTGGTGTTTAATGTCTAACTTTTAAGATATATTATGTTAGATTTTCAGATAAATTATCTATACTCGAGTATTCTCCACATAATAAAGAACATTTTGGTGGTTATCCTGTTAAAATCAAGCAAATATTAAACATTTTACAGATGTAGACCTAGGTTATCGAGATATATTATCCTCCCTCTCCCTTTAATTGATTAAAGAACTGTTAGATAGTTGTATTTTATAATCATTTTACATTTTAAAGTAAATTAGGTGATATTTGGGTGATTTTTAGGCGATATTTAGGCGATTTTCCGTATCGCCCAATGGAAATTCCGAACTTATCATTCTAACTCACTCCATTTCATAGATCAACATGTTTTTGTGTTTTACGCAGAAATTGAAGATGGCCACCAAATCTGGGGGAAAATGATTTCATTGAAAAGTCACCAGTAGACTGCAGATACCCCGTGGGTCAAACATTTCATCAATATCACTCTAGCTCTCTCTGTTTCCAAGATAAACACATTTTTGTGTTTTACGCAGAAATTCAAAATGGTTACCAAAAGTGGTAGCAAAACCATTTTGGCGAAAAGTCGCCAGTACAATCTGCATATACCCTGTGGGTCCAAATTTTCATCGAAATTGCTGTAGCTCCCTCCATTTCCATGATAAACATGTTTTTGTGTTTTACGCAGAAATTCAAGATGGCCGCCAAAATTTGCGAGAAAACAATATTGGCCATAACTTGCCAGTAGAATCTGCTGATCCCCTGGGATCAAAAATTTTGTCAAAATCGCTCTAGCTCTCTCCGTTTCCAAGACAAACATGTTTTACACAGAAATTCAAGATGGCCACCAAAAGTGTCAGGAAAACAATTTCGTTGAAAGTCAACAGTAGAACTAGACCTACACATCAGAGAACCAATGAAGATTTGTATCCACTGGAAAGACAATGCACCAAAACCAGTGAACCATCATTTGACCATAAAGGACGGGCCAAAGGTCAATTCTAACATCAGAAGATTCCAAGCCCAAGATTTTGTATGAGTTGGTTTCGCATTGTAAACCTCTAGAATCAATAACAAGCAAGTTATAAGCACTTTTAAGTTTGGCTATCCTCATTTGACATTGAAGGAGTGGCCCAAGGTCAAATCTGACCAAACCAAAAGATTCCGAGCCCATGATTTCCTATATGTTGGTTTATCATCCCAAACCTCTAGGACCAATAATAAGTGAGTTATAAGCACTTTTAAGTTTGGCTATCCTCATTTGACATTGAAGGAGGGGCCCAAGGTCAAATGCGACCACACCAGATTCCCAGCCAATGATTTCCTATATGTTGGTTTACCATCCCAAACCTCTAGGACCAATACTGAGCGAGTTATAAGCACTTTAGGTTTCGCTGTCCTCGTTTGACCTTGAATGAGGGGTTTAAAAGATTCACAGCCCATGATTTCCTATAGCTTGGTTTACCATCCCAAACCTCTTTGGCCAATCATAAGCGAGTTATCAGCACTTTTAAGTTTGACTCTCCTGATTTGACCTTGAAGGAAGGGCCCAAGGCCAAATCTGACCATGCCAAAAGATTCCTAGCCCATGATTTCCTATATGTTGCTTTACCATCGAAAACCTCTAGGACCAATAATAAGTGAGTTATAAGCAGTTTTAAGTTTGGGTATCCTTGTTTGACCTTGAAGGAGGGGCTCAAGGTCAAATCCGACCACAACAGAAGATTCCCAGCCCATGATTTTCTATATGTTGAATTACCATCCCAAACCTCTAGGACCAATAATAAGCGAGTTATAAGCACTTTTAAGTAGGGCTGGGACGGGTGCTAAAAAACGACTTTGAGTACTCACCCTCTGACAACTGGCCCGAATTCGAATAACCGCGAGATTAGTATCCACCATTAGAAGTCTCCTGTAAACAAATAGTCGATTCCGGAAATGAAACTTTTGAAGAAAAACGTCTTCTATTTCACCAGATATTATAGAATATAGCGTAAATTATACATTTTAAGCGAAAAGCACAACTTTAATTGATATTATGTGACAGAAATGCTGAAATGTAGCATATTTTACACAAACGTTTCATTACTCCTGCGATAATACAATACCTCGCGAGTAACCGAGTACTTAAAATGGACTCGAATACTAGCCAAGATCGACTCGTCTATCGAGGCTCGAGTACACGTTCGCAGACCTACTTTTAAGTTTGGCTATCCTCATTTGACCTTCAAGGAGGGGTCCAAGGTCAAATCTGACAACATCAGAAGATTTGCAGCACATGATTTCCTATAGGTTAGTTTCACATTGCAAACCTCTAGGATCAATAATAAGGGAGATATAGGCACTTTTAAAGTCCACTATGTTGGTTACTTTGGCTCTCTGTGGATGACCTTGAATTGAGAGCTTCAAGGTCAAATGTCTGCAAGATTGTAGAGGACATGTTTATCTGTTATACATATCACCTATGAAGAGATTGAACTTTCTACCTATGAGAAACAGCCAGCAGAAAAATGTAGATTATTTTCAAAGAAATGCCCGCAGCGGCCATCTTGTTTTTCAGAATGAGGCTATTTTCAGTCCCAGCGAAGCTTACCCCCAGTGAAGATATCCTGCAAATTTGGTGAACCTAGCTGGTGTAGTTTACCTCTTAAAGTGTTAATGCCGAAAATCTCTTTACGTGCGGCATTTGTGGCGGCATAGCTAAACCAACGTATCCACTGGAGGCCTCTGGTGCATACAATAAGCAGATACCCTGTGGGTAAAAAAATTCGCCAAAATCTCTCGGTTTCGGAGACAAACTTTTTGCGTTTCATGCAGAAATTCAAGATGGCTGCCAAAGTGGCGGGAAATGATTTTTTGGAAAGGTCACCAGTAGACTCTGACATAAGATATCTTGAAAGTAAGATGTTGAGGGACTAAATCTATGTAAAATAATTGCCCAATTAAGTAACACTGGGAAATCAAGGACTTCGTTAAAATCCCTGTAAAATGCTTAATATTGCTTGATTTTAATAATACAACCACCAAACTGTTCATTACTATATGTAGAATACTCGTTTATAGATAATTAAACTGGAAATCTGACATAAGATATCTTAAAAGTAATATATTGAGGGACTAAATCTATGTAAAAAATCGCCCAATTAGGTAACACTGGGAAATCAAGGGATTTGTTAAAATCCCTGTAAAATGCTTCATGTTTGCTTGATTTTAATAAGACAACGACCATATTGTTTATTATTATATTTAGAATACTTGTATATAGATAATTAAACTGGAAATGTGACGACATAAGATATCTTGAAAGTAAGATATTGAGGGACTAAATCTATGTAAAAAATCGCCCATTTAAGTGACAGTGGGAAATCAAGGGCTTTGTTAAAATCCCTGTAAACTGCTTAATTTTTGCTTGATTCTAATAAGACAACCACCAAATTGCTCATTATCATATATAGAATACTTGTCTATAGATAATTAAACTGGAAACCTAACATAAGATATGTTAAAAGTAAGATATTGAGGGACTGAGTCTATGTAAAAAATTGCCCAATTAAGTAACAACTGAGAAATCAACGGCTTTGTAAAAATCCCTGTAAAATGTTTAATTGTTGCTTGACTTTAATAAGACAACCACCAAATTGTCCATTATTATGTGCAGAATACTCGTACAAAGATAATTAAAACTGGAAACCTAACATTAGATATCTTAAAAGTAAGATATTGAAGGACTATATCTATGTAAAAATCGCCAATTAAGTAACACTGGCAGATCGGGGGCTTTGTTAAATACCCTGTAAAATGCTTAATATTTGCTTGATTTTAATAAGACAACCACCAACTTATTTATTGTTATGTGAAAAATACTTGTTTATAGATAATTAAACCGGAAATTTAACATAAGATATGTTAAAAGTAAGATATTGAGGGACTAAGTCTATGTAAGAAATTGAACCGCTTAAGTAACACTGAGAAATCAAGGGCTTTGTTAAAATCCCTGTAAAATGTTTATTTTTGCTGTTTTAATAAGAAAACCACCAAACTGTCCATTATTATATGTAGAATAGTCGGTCTATAGATAATGAAACTGTAAATCTAATATGAGATACCTTAAAAGTAAAAATCGCCCAATAAAGTAACACTGAGAAATCAAGGGCTTTGTTAAAATACCTGTAAAATGCTTAATATTTGCTTGATTTTAATAAGACAACCACCAAATTGTCCATTATTATGTGTAGAATACTCGTTTATAGATAATTAAAACTGGAAACCTAACATGAGATATCCTAAAAGTAAGATGTTAAACACCAATATACACGGAAAAATTTCCCAATTCAGTAACACTTAGAAATCAAGAGCTTTGTTAAAATTCTTGTAAAATGCTTAACATTTGCTTGATTTCACTAAGACAACGACCACATTGTTAATGATAATATGCAGAATACTCATTTATAGATAGTTAATATGGAACTTAACATAAGATATACTAAAAGTAAGATATTAAATACCAACATCCACAGAAAATTCGAGCAAAATTAAGTAACACTGGGAAATCAAGGGCTTTGTTAAAATTCCTGTAAAATGCTTAATGTTTGTTTGATTTTAAAATTGGTAATTATTGAGCACTTGACAGGCATTTTAAACAAGTACACACTATAGATCTAAACTAATATTTATGTTTGGTGTTAAATAAAGTTTGTACATAATATAAGAAATGCCTAAATGTCAGCTTGTCAGATAGTATGTTGTTCTCTATTGTAGATACACTCTATATGACTAACAAATACCCAACAGAATGTACACTAGCCTTCTTCATGGCTATTATTTTATGATATTGTATTAGACAAGACCAAGTTTTAATTGTCAATATCTGACATTAATAACTTTAATAATTATGGCTTAATATAATTTCAGATAACTTGACAATATTTTAGATGGAAGAATCATTTTACATGATTTCAAATTAAATTCACTTTTACATATCTTACTTCTTGTAAGCCTTGTGGAAGTCTAATTACCCCACTCCTGGCTGGCACATGCCATAAACAAACAGCCTTCAGATTTCCACAATGAGAACACAGTTATTCTTGTCTAACACATGCTGTGTTGTAATTAGTTGTTATCTCTAACACTGAGTTCCCCCTATGTATTCTGCATATATCAATGTACTTATTCTGTTTTATTCAGCTATTCCATATATCTACTGAAACTTGGTTTGAATAAAAATGTAAATAAACAAACTGGGTATTCTGGCTAAAGTTAAAGTCAATCTTAAGTCATTTATAAAATGCTTATCAAGTGATAAATAATTAGGCAATGTTAATAATAATATCAATGTCAAATTGCTCATTATTATGTGTAGAGTGTTTGCTTGTAGATAATAAAACTGGAACATTAACATAATATATCATAAAATTTTAATAAGACAACCACCCAATTGTCCATTATTACGTGTAGCTTCTCATCTATTCATAATTAAACTGGTAACCTGACATAAAAGTAAGACATTCAGGTACTAAATTCATGAAAAAAAATGCTGAATTGAAAATAACTAGCAAATAATAACCTCTGTTAAAAAGACTGTTAAATTCTTGATATTTGAGAGATTTTAATGAGATCACCACCAAACTGTTCATTATAATGAGAAGAATACTCATTTATTCATTAATAGATAATTAAACTGGTAACCTAAAATAAGATAGCTTAAATGTAAAATATTGAATAATTAAATATGATAAAAAAAATCACTCCATTGGAAAACACTGGGAAACCCAAGGTTATGTTATAAGCCCTGTAAAATGCTTTATATTTGCTTGATTTTAATAAGACAACCACCAAATTGTTCATTATTATGTGCAGCATACTCGTTTGTAGATAATTATTCTGGAAACGTTAAGTAAGATATCTTAAAAGTAAGATATTGAGGAATTGAATCTACCCAACCCCCCATTGGAAAACACTGGGAAACTTGAGGTTATGTTATAAGCTCTGTAAAATGCTTAATATTTTATACATTTTAATAAAACAGCCACCAAGTTGTTCAATATTATGTGTACAATGTTCGTCTATAGATAATTATTCTTAAAACCTAACATAAGATATGGTAAAAGTAAGATATTGAACACCAACATTCATGGAAAAAAATGCCTAATTATGTTATACTGAATAATCAAAGGCTTTATTAAAATCCCTGTAAAATGCTTAATATTTGCTTGATCTTAATACGACAACCACCAATTTTTTCATTATTATTGGTACAATGCTTGTCTATCAACAATTAATCTAAACACTTAACATAAGATATCTTAAAAGTAAGATATTGAACACCATCATCCAGATAAAAAAATCACCCAAAATAACCCTCACAAAATAAGGGCTTAGATTAAAGTCACTCTAAATGCTTAATATTTGCTTGATTTTAATAAGACAACCACGAAATTGTCCATTATTATATGTAGAATTCTCATCTATAGATTATTAAACTGGAAACCCAACATAAGATATCTTAAAAGTAAGATATTTAGGGACTAAATCCAAGGAAAAAAAATCGACCAATTGAAAATAAGTAGTAAATTATAAGCTCTTTTAAAAACACTGTAAAATTCTTAATATTTGAGAGCTTTTTATGAGATTACCACCAAACTGTTTATTATAATGTATAGAATACTCGATTATAGATAATTACACTGGCAACCTAACATAAGATATCTTAAAATAAGATATTGAGGGACTAAATCTATCCAAAAACTCATCCCACTGGAAAACACTGGGAAATTGAAGGTTATGTTAAATGCCCTGTAAAATGCTTAATATTTAATAGATTTTATTAAAACAACCATAAAATTATTTATTATTATATGTACAATGTTTATCTATAGAAAATTAACCTGAAAAACTAACAAGGTATCTTAACATTAAAATATTGAACACTGACATCCACTGAAAAAAACGTCTGATTAAGTTATATTAAAGAATCAAAGGCTTCTAAAAATCTGTGTAAAGTGCTTAATATTTCCTTGGTTTTAATAAAACAACCACCAAATCATCCATAATTAAATGTACAATGTTAGTTTATAAATAATAAACCTGGGAACCTAACACAAGATATTTTAAAAGTAAGATATTACACACCAACACCCATGGAAAAAATCGCCCCATTGAAAAATTCTGGAAAATAAAAGGCTTTGTTAAAATCTCTGTAAATGCTTAATATTTGCTTTATTTTAATGAGACAGCCACCAAATTGTTTATTATTATGTGTACAATGTTCGTCAATAGATAATTAATCTGGAAAAACTAACATAAGATATCTTAAAAGTAAGATATTGAACACCAACATCCACTGAAAAAATTGTTTGATAGAGTTACACTGAAGAATCAAAGGCTTGTAAAAATCCTTGTAAAATGCTTAACATTTGCTTGATTTTAATAAGATAACCACCAAATTATTCATTAATATGTGTACAATGTTCGTCTATAGATAATTCATCTGCAAACCTAACATAAGATATGTTAAATGTAAGATATTAAACACCAACATCCACAGAAAAAATCTTCCCATTGGAAAATCCAGGGAATAAGCCACCACATTGTTCATTATTTTGTGTAGAATGCCCGTCTATAGATAATTTAACTGGAAACTTTGTATAAGATACATTGAAAGTAAGATATTGAGGAGCAAATTCCATGGAAAAAATCCAGTTTAGTTTGCTACAGACAAGCATTCTGTATGTAACATCAAGCAAATTGGTGTTTATTTTGTTAAAATTTTTTAATTTTTGAGCGTTTGATAGCAATTTTGAAATAGCCTTCGATTTCTCAATGAAGTAATACTTATAGAACCCACGAAGGGACAGAGAACTATTATGTTATCATTTTTTTTATCTTGTTACCACAAGTTAGCAAGTTTTTAACACAAGATACTAGGTCATTCCCACAACTTAGTAAGTTATAGTAATGAGGTACTACGTTGTGGTTATAAGATACTAAGTCATGGGAATAAGATACCTACTTGTGGGAATAAAATACTAAGTGGTTACAACAACACAGTAAATCTTTGTGTTTTTATTCATAACCACCCCTTGCTAACTCATTGCAACTACGTCTTAAGTCATTCTCATCACTTGTTAACTCATTCCCACCACTTACTAAGTCTTTCCCACCACTTAGTAACTCATTCCCACCACTTACTAAGTCGTTCCCACCACTTATCAAATTATTCCCAGCACTTCTTCAGTCATTCCCACCACTTGGTTACTCGTTCCCACCACTTGCTAAGTCGTTCCCACCACTTAGTAATCGTTCCCACCACTTGGTTACTCCTTAGGTCATCCCCACCACTTGCTAAGTCAAATATGACCACATCAAAAGAATCCCAGCCCATGATTTCTAATAGATTGGCTTCATATCCATAACCTCTGTGACCAAATATAAATGAATTATAAGCACTTTTAAGTGTGGCTACCTTTGTTTGACCTTGAAGAAGGGGCCAAAGGTTACCAAGATACTAAGTGGTTACCACAAGACAGTAAATCCTTGTGTTTTCGGTCATACCCATCCTTTACTAACTCCTTCCCACCCCTTACTAACTTGCTCCCACCACATACTAAATCGTTCACCACTTACTAAGTCATTTGCAACACTTAATAAATCATTCCCACCACTTACTAAGTCATTCCTACCACTTACTAAATTATACCCACCACTTACTAAGTCATTCCCACCACTTGCTAACTCGTTCCCACCACTTCCTCAGTCAAATATGACCACTCATTCCCACCACTTACTAAGTCTTTCCCACCACTTAGTAACTCGTTCCCAGCACTTACTAAGTCGTTCCCACCACTTATCAAATTATTCCCAGCACTTCTTCAGTCATTCCCACCACTTGGTTACTCATTCCCACCACTTGCTAAGTCATTCCCACCACTTAGTAATCGTTCCCACCACTTAACAAGTCGTTCCCACCACTTGGTTACTCCTTAGGTCATCCCCACCACTTGCTAAGTCAAATATGACCACATCAAAAGAATCCCAGCCCATAATTTATGATAGGGTGGCTTCATGGCCATAACCTCTATGACCAATAATAAGTAAATTATAAGCACTTTTAAGTGTGGCTACCATCGTTTGACCTTGAAGAAGGGGCCCAAGGTCACCAAGATACTAAATAGTTACCACAAGACAGTAAATATTTGTTTTCAGTCATACCCATCCCTACTAACTTGTTCCCACCACTTACTAAATTGATCACCACTTAGTAACTTGTTCCCACTACTTACTAAGTCATTCCCACCACTTACTACATTATACCCACCACTTGCTAAGTCAAATATGACCACATCAGAAGCTCTGTTAAAAAGACTACTAAATTCTTAATATTTGAGAGATTTTAATAAGATTACCACCAGACTGTTCATTATAATGTGTAGAATACACATTAAAATATAATTAATCTGGAAACCTAACATAAGATATTGTAAAAGTAAGATATTGAACACGAACATCCATGGATAAAATTTCCCCATTGGAAAACACTGGGAAATCAAAAGCTTTGTTAAAATCCCTGTAAAATGCTTAATGTTTACTTCATTTTAATGAGACCACTACAAAATTTGTTCATTATTGTGTGTTGAATGTCCTTCTATAGAAATTTTACCTGGAAACTTTGTATCAGATACCTTGAAGGTAAGATATTGGGGGCAAATTCCACAAAAAAAATTCCAGTTTAGTTTTCTGTAGACATGCATACATCAAGCAAATTGGTGCTTGTCTTATTAAAATTTTCTTATTATTGAGCATTTGATAGAAATTTTAAAATAGCCTTTCATTTCTAAATGACATAATACTTACAGAGCCCAGGAAGACACATAGAACTGTTTTACTATCATTTTCTATCTTGTTACCAAGGGTTAGTGAATAATATAGTAAATCCTTGTTTTTTCATTCATACCCATCCCTAAATAACTCCTTGGCAACCAGTTACTTACTTGTTCTCACCACTTCTCAATTCATTCTCACCACTTATTAACTCATGCCCACCACTTGCTAACTTGTTCCCACCACTTCTTAAGTCGTTCCCACCATTTAGTAACTCGTTCCCATAAATTACTGCTTGTCTTATTAAAATTTTCTTATTATTGAGCATTTGATAGAAATTTTAAAATAGCCTTTCATTTCTAAATGACATAATACTTACAGAGCCCAGGAAGACACATAGAACTGTTTTACTATCATTTTCTATCTTGTTACCAAGGGTTAGTGAATAATATAGTAAATCCTTGTTTTTTCATTCATACCCATCCCTAAATAACTCCTTGGCAACCAGTTACTTACTTGTTCTCACCACTTCTCAAATCATTCTCACCACTTATTAACTCATGCCCACCACTTGCTAACTTGTTCCCACCACTTAGTAATTCGTTCCCACCACTTCTTAAGTCTTTCCCACCATTTAGTAACTCGTTCCCATAAATTATTAACTCACTTCCACCATTTACTAACTCATTCCCAGCACTTATTTACTTGTTCTCACCACTTACTAAGTCATTCCCACCACTTAGTAATTCGTTCCCATCACTTACTAAGTTATTCCCACTACTTACTAACTCATTCCACCAATTACTAAGTCACTCCCACCACTTACTTATTCCCATCACTTATCAACTTGTTTTCATCACTTACTAACTCGTTCCCACCACTTACTAAGTTGTTACCACCACTCGTTCCCATAAGTTACTAATTGACTTCCATCATTTACTAACTCATTCACACCACTTGTTTACTTGTTCTCACCATTTCTTAAGTCATTCCCACCACTTGCTAACTCATTCCCACCACTTACTAAGTCATTCCCACCACTTACTAACTCGTTCCCATCACTTACTAAGTTATTCCCACTACTTACTAACTCATTCCACTGATTACTAAGTCACTCCCACCACTTACTAACTTACTAACTCATTCCCACCACTTACTAAGTTTTTCCCAGCAATTACTAAGTTGTTCTCAGCACTTACTAGGTCTTTCCCACCACTTAATAACTCATTCCTACCAATTGCCAAGTCACACCCACCACATGCTAACTTGTTTTCACCACTTATTAACTTGTTCCCACCACTTATTAACTTATGCCCACTACTTTTTAAGTCATTCTTAACAGTTAAAATGTTCTTACCATTCTTACCTTCTTATGTTGTTCCCTCAAGGTAAGTTAGGTATTATATACAAAGAAATTGCCTGTACATTGTGCTGAGCCCAGGAAGGGACATAGTCGTTCCCACAAGTTAGCAAGTTTTTCCAACAAGATAGCAAATTGTTCCTACAAGTTAGTAAGTTGTTCGCACAAGATAGCAAGTCATACCCACAAGTTAGCAAGTTGCTCCCACAATAGCAAGTCATTCCCAGAATTTAGCAAGTTACTCCCACAAGATAGCAAGTCGTTCCCACAAGCTTGCAAGTCATTCCCACAAATTAGCAAGTCATTCCCACAAGTTAGCAAGTCATACCCACAAGATAGCAAGTTGTCCCCACAAGTTAGAAAGTCATTCCCATGAGATAGCAAATCAGTTCCGCAAGACAGAAAGTCATTCCCACAAGTTATCAAGTCGTTCCTACAAGATAGTAAGTTATTCCCAGAAGTTAGCAAGTCATTCCCATGAGATAGCAAGTTGTTCCTACAAGTCATTCCCACAAGATAGCAAGTCATTCCCACAAGATAGCAAGTCATTCCCATAAACTAGCAAGTCATTCCCACAAGATACCTAGTCATTCCCACAAGTTAGCAAGTCATTCCCAAAGTTAGCAAGTCATTCCCACATGACAGAAAGTCGTTACCACAAGATACTAAGATACATTTTCTATCTGGCCTCTTATCTAGTAACAATCTTAAACGAATTTATATATAATTAACTAGTTTCAGTAATAATTGAAAATAGAATCAGAGATCACAATGGGTAGTTAGAAGGGCAGAGGAAACCAGTACATATAGTATGTTGGGGTTCTGTACTGTAAACTGCCGACTGACGGCAAGCAACTACCAGCTTTCCCACTTGAGACCATGACGGGGATCGAACCCCGGCCTCAGAGGTGGGAGGTGAGAGTGTTGCCACTCTGCCACTGTGGCCCCGCGATGTTGGAGAAAAGCCTGTGGCTTACTTGATGAATTGCACAGTTACAATGGGAACTTGCAAAAGGATATTCTTAATGACTTTAACAGTGCTTAATCTGCATCACCAGACAGACCCAAAGATGCAACAAGATTTTAAAGGTCAATACAGCAAGGTCAAAGGTCAATCAGTGTCACACCATGACGTGGCACACCTAAAGCCCTCAACCAATGTCCCTACCAAGTATAAACTTCCTACACCTTACAGTCTCTGAGATATAGCCTGGACAAGATTTTATAGGTCAAGGTAACTACAGCAAGGTCAAACGTCAAATCAAGGTCACACTATGATGTAGCACACCTATACCCTCTAACCAATCTTCCTACCAAGTATCAACTTCCTACACCTTACGGTTTCCAAGATATAGTCCGGACCAGGTTTTATAGGTCAAGTTCACTACAGCAAGTTCAAAGGTCAAATCAAGGTCACACCATGACGTTGCACACCTACTACCCCCTACCAATGTCCTCACCAAGTATCAGCTTCCTACACCTTACAGTTTCAGAAATATAGCCCAGACAAGATTTTATAGGTCAAGGTCACTACGGCATAGTCAAAGGTCAAATCAAGGTCAGACTATGACATTGCACACCTGCAACCCCTAACCAATGTCCCTACCAAGTATCAACTTCCTACACCTTACCGTTTCCGAGATATAGCCCGGACAAGATTTTATAGGTCAAGGTCACTACAGCAAAGTCAAAGGTCAAATCAAGGTCAGACCATGACGTTGAACACCTACACCCCCTGACCAATGTTCCCACGAAGTATCAACTTCCTACACCTTACCGTTTCCGAGATATAGCCCGGACAAGATTTTATAGGTCAAGGTCACTACAGCATAGTCAAAGGTCAAATCAAGGTCAGACCATGACGTTGCACACCTACATCCCCTGACCAATGTTCCCACCAATTATCAACTTCCTACACCTTATGGTTTCTGAGATATGGCCCAGACAAAATTTTATAGGTCAAGGTCACTATGGCAAGGTAACAGGTCAAATCAAGGTCAGACTATGACATTGCACACCTACATTTCCTAACCAATGTCCCTACCAAGTATCAACTTCCTACACCTTATGGTTTCTGAGATATAGCCGGAACAAGATTTTCAAACTCAAGGGCACTACGGCAAGGTTAAAGGTCAAATCAAGGTCAGACCATGATGTTGCACATCTACACCTCCCAACCAATGTCCCTACCAAGTATCAACTTCCTACACCTTACGGTTTCTGAGATACAACCCGGACAAACTTTTTCCGCCACCCAACCACCCATCCGGACACCATGGGTGAAAACAATACCCCAACAGCCCTTAAGGGTACTAATACTGCCAAGCTGTTATGTATAATAACTATTTTAACCTCTGTCTGCATATTATTGGTCCCTGGGAATTAGTAAATAAGTGGTGGGAACGATTTATTAAGTGGTTGGAACAAGATAATAAGTGGTGGGAATGAGATAGTAAGTGGCGGGAACAGGTTAGTAAGTGGTGGGAACAAGTTAGTAAGTGGTGCGAACGACTTAATAAGTTGTGGGAACGACTTAATGAGTGGTTGGAACAAGTTAGTAAGTGGTGGGAATGAGATAGTAAGTGGTGGGAAAGAGATAGTTAGTAGTGGGAACGAGTTAGTCAGTGGTGGGAATGACTAAATAAGTGGTGCGAATGACTTAATAAATGGTTCGAATGAGTTAGTAAGTGTTGGGAATAAGTTAGTAAGTGGTACGAACGACCTAATAAGTAGTGGGAACGAGTTAGTAAGTGGTGGAAATGAGTTAGTAAGTAGTGAGAATGATTTAATAAGGGGTGGCTACGAATTAAAACAAGGATTTACTATCTTGTGGTAACCACCTAGTATCTTGTTACCACAAGTTAGTATCTCATTCGTACAACTTAGCATTAAAATTAGTCAGTAAGTGGTGGGAACGATTTATTAAGTGGTGGGAACAAGATAATAAGTGGTGGGAGCGAGATAGTAAGTGATGGGAACAAGTTAGTAAGTGGTGGGGACAAGTTAGTAAGTGGTGAGAATGACTTAATAAGTGGTGGAGTTTGACGTCTCTTTCAACAGTGTACAGATCATGTCACGACAGGTAGTTGGAAGGGCAGAGGAAACCAGTACATACAGTGGGTCAAGGTTCTGTACTGTAAACTGCTGACCAACGGCAAGCAACTACCACCTTTCCCACTTGAGGCCGGGCCGGGAACTGAACCCCAGTCTCAGAGGTGGGAGGTGAGAGTGCTACCGCTCTGCCACCATGGCCCCTAATAAGTGGTGGGAACGAGTTGGTAAGTGGTGGGAATGAGATAGTATGTGGTGGGAATGACTTTATAAGTGTTGTGAATGAGTTAATAAGTGGTTTGAATGACCTAATAATTGGTGGGAACGAGTTAGAAAGTGGTAGAGCTAGTTAGTAAATGGTGGGAATGAGTTAGTAAGTGGTAGGAATGATTTAATAAGGGCTGGGTATGAATGAAAACAAGGATTTACTATCTTGTGATAACCACTTATTATCTTGTTACCACTAGTTAGTATTTCATTCCCACAACTCATTACAACAACTTAGTATCTCATTATGATGACTTACTAACTTCTGGGAATGATATATTATATTGTGGTAATGACTTGCTAACTTGTGGGAATGATTTACTATCTTGTGGTAACGACTTGTTAACTTTTGGTAACGAGTTAACAAATTATAGGAAAACAGTTCTGTGTCCCTTCTTGGGCTCTGTAAATACTGGTAAATCAAAGGTAAGTTTAAAATTCCTCTCAAATGCTCAGTAATTGGAATATTTTAACAAGATAAACAGCAAATTGTTTGTTTTTATGTACAGAAAGCTCGTCTGGAGAACACGAAACAGGAAATTTAACTTAAGATATCTTAAAGCTAAGATATTAAGCAACTATATTCACAGAAAAATCGTCCACATTAATAATACTGGGAAATGAAATGCTATTTTAAAATTCCTGTCAAATGCTCAATAATTGGAAAATTTTAATGAGACCAACACCAAATTTCTTGTTATTATTTTGCTTATTTGCAGAAAACTATACTAGAAACCAAGATATCTTAAAGTTAAGATATAAAGCAGCAATACCCACTAAAAAATCGCCCAATTTAATTAAAAATAATTGAAAATTAAAGATTACTTTAAAATGCCTGTCAAATGCTCTGCACCAACTTGCTTAGTTTATGTACAGAATGCTAGAGTGTAGACAACTAAACTAGAAGATATCTAGTTTTCATGATATTCAGTAGTAATATCCATTGAAAAATCGCCCAAGTGAATAATATTGGGAACTCAAAAGCTTTGCTAAATTCCATGTATAGTATTTAATATTTGGGAGATTTTAATGCAAGAAGCACCAAATTGTTTATTATTGTGTGTAAAATGTTCACAATTAACTATTTAAACTGGATATCTAACATAAGATATCTTAAAATTTAGATATTTAGAAGCAACATACATGGAAAAATTCACCAATTAAGTCATACTTTGAAATGAATGTTAGAGACTATTGGTTTAGATCAAAAACAAGTAGTCAGTAAGCTACTAAATTGACCACTGTTTGTGCAAATGCTCTTTATTAGACAAGTAAAGAGAACAAATGGGACATGTCTTCAAAATAAGATACTGAGCAGCAATATGTCTGAAAAATTACTATCAAGACCTATACTATGTAATTCTGCACAAATGGATATTTTTAAATTATTGTGTACAATTTTAAGTTGTTCATAATATGCTTATTTTAATCAATATGCAATTATAACTAATATTGTACCCTTTTCTTGATCAATTTTGAAACAAACAAAATTTATTGTGCATGTATATGTGACAGCTATATATGAGTACAAAAATTCAATGTACACATGCAGTGGTTTAAACCCAAATGTATATTTGGTATGAAAAAAGTATATGTCTTCTATTTTTTTTATTTGTTGAGGGAAGAACTTAAAATAAATTTTAAACAATGCTCTTAAAAGTCCTCTACTCCACAGTATCAATATAATTTACATATACACTATTAACTTTTTCAATATTTTAAATTTAATTTGAGTCTACTTAAGTGAGGTTTTTTCACACTGTCTACTTAAGGAAAATATACACATGAAAACTTTCGGCTGTTATTCTTGATTTACTTCATGAAAAATGGAGATGCAAACTAATTTTATTCAAAATACTGCTACCAAAGAACAGGACTTAGCTAAAGTTTCCATTTTTAGATCACTCCAAAATATTTTTTAGAGGTCTAAACATTAAGTAGACACGAAAATGTCTACTTAAGTAAAATGTCTACCTAAGGTGGTGTATTTACACTGAAGTGTCTACCTAATGATGAATCCAGGAGTATATATATATATATATATATATATATATACAACAAAACATCTTTATAACTGTACAATCTTAATTAATTCTATTTACATTGTTTTATTTTTACAGAACAATATACATGAATAATTAAAGGACTCGACATACTTAAAATATTTTTAAATTATGTATATTTTGTTACTTACCACACAATAGTGTAAATGTTTTTGCGTGCCTTCAGCATCAGTTAAACACATTTGAATATTTTCCTTATTTTCAGACATTGTCTGAAGCTGGTAGAAATAATGTTTGATGCGAACTGGTGAATGAACTTTCATCTTACACATATCAAACAATGGTAAGCACTGTATCACCTGAAAAATATAAAAATGTAGTGATTTGATGAAATATGTCACTGTCACAACAGGAAATAAAATGTGCATACATTGTATGTACATATTAAAAAAAACCTTGAATTTGAAATTGCCAAACATATAGTGACAAATATGAAGGAAGTGACGATCAATGGAGCCAGTACCATCAATGGTGACGAAACTTGCACTAACATGACCTATGCAGCTATGTGGAATAAATAATGTATATCCCTAACTGATGGGTTCATGTTATTTAGGAACAGACATATTATAGATATTTTATTTAAAATAATAGGTGTTGGGTTTGAAAATCAATTATTTATTTACCAAGTACGATGAACTAAAGTCAGTAAAGAGGACAGAGGAATTCAATATTCAAACAATCATTCAGAATGGATTCACTATACTGAGAACTGTTTGGATTGAGCTTAGGATATATGTCTTCTGATATATGCTTGGGATTATCAATCTGAAAGTTTACCAGCGGATGTTACACTCATCAAATACCATGAGACAGCTGTAACAGCATGTATGTATCCAGGGGTCATAGTTCCCATTGAGATACTTGCCAATAATCACACTGGTAAAATATCAACTTATTGCATCCATAATACTTCTACTTTTTCATCAAAATGAGATTCAAATAGTCAAACTTTTATGGAAATAGAGCACAGAAAGCTGAACTTCTAATCATCCCTGTGCTTTTTAATGTGAACATTTGTGTGTAAGTATATATTTTCCTGACCAAATTGAGAGTCTCTTTATCAATCTAATCTATTGCGAACTTTTTTTAGCACTTAATCTCCATCAATTAACAGACTCTAAGGTGCAACTGAATATAAAACAAGGTAATTAACATTAATCCAATGACATAGCCAGGTCATACCAAGAAGTAATAGCTGTGACAGTGGTTGCTATGCCGGATAGGCTTTGCAAAGAGGTACATTTTGAGCTTTTTTCTGAAGGAGGCAATTGATGTTGCACTGCATACATTATCAGGGAGTTCATCCCAGATCATGGGAGCATCAAAAGCAACCTGTGACCATAAAGTTTGACTGACTTATAGACTAAAGAGTGAAATGGAGGAACTGTATTGACAATCAGGGTGACTAGGTCTGGTACTGTAGGACCACTGTGTAATAATTTATAATCCAGTGTTGCAGTTTTGAACACACTAGTCAAATACTCTGTAGTTTCTGCTGATTGAAACATGACAAACCTCTAAACAGAGACTTACAATAGTCCAGACAACTACTAAACAAGACACTTGCAACAAGGGCAGATCAGTCAGGAATAAGATACTGTCTTTTGCTACAAAGGTAGCACATCTGGAGGAAGCATGCTTTACAAGTCTTTGTGTTCAGAGAAGGAAAAATCTGTAGCAAACCATAAACCTAGGTTTTTGAAAAGGTCAGAAGGATGGAGAGACTTTCAAGAATAGTGGCAGAAAAGTGAGAGGAAAATTTCTGATGCTGAGTGTTAGAAAACAAAACATTAAATACAGAGCCATCCACCGTTGCAGGCATTAGGCTTGGTGACAGCAGTATAGGCATTTTTGTGGGAGAGATGGATTAATAACTAGGGGGAGCTGGACAAGTCCGCCCTTTGCCAAATCAGCCTTTGCCCTCTAAAAAAGTCGACCCTGGACATATCAGCCCCCTAAAAATTGGGCCCTGGACAAATCGGCCACAGTGGAAAACTTTTGTAATTAAAACCTGTATGTAGACCTGCAGAGAGCATTCGACTTGTTTGATAAAGATATTTCTTCGGGATTTTTAAAACAGAAAAACAAGGGGCCCTTTTCAACAGAAACTACTTGCCTTAATTGAAATGGGGTTGAATTAAAATCTAGTCCATGTTAATGTTGACTAAAGGGGATAATTCTGTATAATTATGTATGATGGTGAGAACTTTGTCTAGGTGTGATGGATACACATCAAAGATAACTGAATGCTGTAATCACTCTATTGACAACTGAGACAATTGCTTATATGTTGTTTGAGTAAGTGTAATTAACACATATGGAAGATGTCAGGATATTGCAATCAATCCCTTGTAACCTATGTGCAACAAAACTTGTTTATGTTAGAATTATTAAAAGTGCAATTACATTGCCTGCACAGCCTCTGTTGATGGGATTATAACTTCAGTGATCTTTGGTATTTGTTTAATAAAGAGATTACTAGCTAAATTTAAAACAGTATTAGACATTAAAAGCTGATTGTCCCTTGATGCAATGCAGAAGATTATATAATTTCCCCCTTGTGGCAATCAAAGAGAACAATGGGCATATATCCTTTTGAATTACATGATAAATCAGGAACTAAAATTTACATCTCCGCAATTAAATACAAGTTATTTTTATTATTACTATTATTATTTTATAATTTAAACATATTATCTTTTATCTATTGTTATGACTTTAAAAATGATAATAATGCAATAACTATATGGGGAAAAATACCAGCCGCTGTGAAGATTTTGAATACAAATGTATGATAAGGTCAGGGTAAACTGAAGAGATACATAAAATTCACAGGTAAACTTAAATATCTGGGGGTTATTGTAAAAAATATACATAAATCTATGTACATATATCTGTCTATATCTAGGGGGGCGATTTGACCATGAATTATTTTATAGGGGGCTGATTTGACCATCAATTATTTAACAAGGGGGATGATTTGACTAGGTGATTTTATTTTGGGGGCCGATTTGACGGGGGCCAATTTGGCAAAGGGCAATTCGTCTATGATTCTAACTAGTTATTGGCCACATAGAAATGAAATTTTATATCTGCATGGAGGCTGATGATTTTACTTAGTGTAGTTGTATAAAATGTAAACAACAGTAGACCCTGAAAAGAATCTTGGGGAATGCCGAAGATGTGCTTGCTTAGATGTACAGATAGTGTTGAATCTCACTTGATTGCCTGACAACGATTCCTCAGCAGGAGACAAACCAGTCAAGAACAGGTGCACCAAGACCAAACCAGGATATAAGATAGCCAAGGAGAGTATTGTTATTGATAGTGTCAAACGCTGCTGACAAGTCAAGTAACACTAGCACTGTGGATTCCCCACCTGCTCGAAAGAGATGGACCTCATTTGTTATTGACAATAAAGCAATTTCAGTCGAATTGCCCAGTTTGGTACTATTGATGTGTGATGTTCATTGCTTGCCAACAAGTTGGACAGGAAGCAAAGACTCTACACTGGATAGTAATTGACAGTTAATTTCTGGGTAGGGAAGCCTTCTTTATAAGGCAGTGACAAATGTTTTCTTGAAAGCATCAGAGAAAAAGCCACCAGTAAGGGAATAATTTACCAATTTGGCAATAGATGGCAGGAGGATATCAAGACAATCTTAAAGGAGGAATGTGGGTATAGGATTTGATACACACCATTTAGTGGGGACTCATTGACAATCTTGTGAATTTCTTTAGTACCAGGCACAAAGGCATTGAAAGCAGGAGATGCCGGAGTAGGTGCATCATAGCCAGAAGTAGAGAATGCATCCCTGATCTCTCTTATTTTCTTGGTGCAAAAAGAAACAAGCATGTCAGCAATGCTTTTCTTTGAGCTTCGAGCAGGCAGAAAAGTCTCAGAGTTGTGGTGCAATACCTTCTTTAGTAACTATAGCTGATTGAATTCATCACTGCTTGCAATGATGAGACTGGTATTGTAGGAGCCCCTTGTCTGTATGTGCCAGTCGGTTGCACTTATTTGCATGTGAAGCCTTGATCTATCCCACTATGTCTTATTTTGTCTTGATATCCATTCAAATTGCCACCTTAGAGATTGCGTCATGCTGTATGAGTCAGACATCTACTCTGTTGACTGCTGTTTTGCCATGTGTGGGAAGATAGGAACATGCTTGTCAAGTACATGGGTTAGATCATTCACATACTGATCATATAATTTTGCAGCATGAGACAATACAAATGGTATATTGTTGAGGTCATTGCTGAATTGGTCAATATCCATCTTCTGATACCGACAATAAGTGACAAATTGTTCAATGCTGGTTGATGGGTGAGGGAAATAAAGTCATCACCTTATAGCTGCATGGCCAGATATGAAGTCTCAGGTACAGACAAGCAGCAACAAAGCTATTGTGGTTAGACTTGAAAGATAGCATGACGCTTTCTAATAATCTAAAAACCAAGGCAGAGACACTCCTGGGAGAGATGGTTTCTCTACACAGGAAGTCAATACCACCGCCTAGTCCAGTACACTGTTTAGTCAGCCTAATATGAGTTTCAGCCAAAGCCAGGATGTTCAAGTCACTGCATTGTATGAGGTGATGAAGGAGAGGGTCTTTATTGCAAATGAACCTGTAATTAACAAACCCGAAATTGGTTGGGTCAGGTTTAAAGCAATATCACTACATACCAACAGAAGTAGGAGTAGATTTTTAGTTTTAATTGTGTGGAACATATTTTGTATTGGCAAGGTAACAACTTTTATATACCAGAATAGGAAGCCGAAAAACAGATGGAATACTCTTGTCAACATTTTCACAATTTCAACTCTTTTCAGCATTTAGCCAATTTTGGCAGAAGCAAACACTCAGGTAACTTATCAGTAGGACAGCTTGTAGTGCTAACATGACCAGCAACACACTACTAGAACCTTGCTCTTTGCCATGGGATCTGTCAACAACATGAACTAGGCTACACAAACTGTCACAAGAAAAAGAACTGTAAAAAGAAAAGGTTTGTATTTTTTGAGATTTGAGACCAATGTTTACAAGGTCAGTTGTAGGGGAGAGTCGGTGAACTTTCAGAGCCAGGAAAGGGAGAAAAGAGGGCAAGAACGAAGACGGATACTGATGTAGAATTCACTCAATCCAGACAGAAGAAGGGGCAAATGAAGTCCATTTTTGTGTGAGTGATTCAGATGAAGAAATTATTGTGGAGTTTGTTAAACAGCATGAGGAACTTTATGACAAGACCAACGACAGTTTCAAAGACAAGCAGAAAAAAAGAAAGACTTTGGGAGACACTGGCAGCTACCAGGAATTTACCTTTCAAGACTGTGAAGAAGTGGTTCAAGAATCAATGTACCAGATATGCCAAGCTCACTCAGACAAAGTCAGGACAAGCACCTGAGAAGAGCACATAAAGACAGACCTGGCTGCGGGACAGTTTCAGTTTTCTACGAGGTCACATCAAATGGAAGGGAGTTTTACTATGTCTTCCTTGTTCAAGTCACCACTGAGACCTTCTGCATCTGCAGTCACAGCTTCAGTTCCTGATACTTCCTGAGACACTGAATCTGAGATGGAAATCAGCTCATCAGCCTTCTAGCACCAGTCTTAAGCAACAACAACTCCAGTCGCCACCACCACTGCTAAGGATCCAGTTTTAGATCAGTTCTAGCAGATGACGTTGATGATTTCCACATATCTGGGTGCACATCAGGATCCCACTCCAAGTCCAAGACAGTCATTCTGCAGCTACCTCCACTCTGAGATTGAACACCTGGAGGAGTGAAACTCTTTGACCTTCAAGAATGACACAGTGAAGCTTCTCAGTGAAATAGAGTACAGGGCCACAAGAGACATGTCACAACAAGTCAACAGGCCACCACATTTCAACTTCCACAAGCAACACAGGCCACAGCACGATTTGAATACATACTCACCATACCAGCTTCTCAACCAGTCTCTGTACCAGTTGTGCAGCCTACACAGACAGGCACAACACAGCCTGCTACAGTGATTGCTAAAGTACAGCAACTGCAGGAGCCTGCATCAGCGTCAGCACAGCCAACATCTTATTTAGCCAACATTTTATCCCAACAGCCTGGGACTTCCAGACAACTGATGTTGCGGGTCCAACAAAGACAGTCAACCCACCTTCAGTTGCAGATGTACAACAGGAGGAAAATCAATAAAACACTTGTGGATAATCCAGTCTCTTTGGAGGGATTCCCAGTGTACTGCAGTATCAGCAGATCGATACAACACAACCATTTTTCACCCTCTCAACTTGCACAGTCACCAGTGCTATCTTCCACTCATCAAGAACAGTCAAGACCTCCCAGCCAGTCCAGCCAGCAAAGTCAGCCCAAATCAGCAGATTAGCCTGCACCAAGTCACACCAACTGGCTCTTCTAAGGAACATTCGAATCTTCCAAAAACAATTTATCAGCTGTTTGTCTATGCTCAAAACAAAAAGCACACTATCCAAAACTTCCCCAGATTCACGAAAAAATTGTATGAATGAATGAGTGAATGTTGAACAAAAACTAATAAACTTCCACCTCAAAACCCCCCAAAATAAAAATAATAACAAAAAACCTTGTCCCCTAAGAATTTAAAAAAAATCACCTCTACAAAAAAAGATAATTTTAAAACAAAACTTCCCCCACTTCCCACCCCCCCCCCCCCCCCCCCCAAAAAAAAAAAAAAAAAAAAAAAAATAACAGAGATCAAGACACAAATCCACGTTCCTTCCACAAAAAAAAACAAAAATTGAAATGAAACCCAACATCCACACAAGTAAATTGCTTTGAATGTGTAAAGGGGCTGACAGACAGACAGTGCAACACACCAAAACATTCAAACATATGACTGACAATTGGGTGACTGACAGACTGACAGAACTGACTAAAAATGTTAATCTGGGATTGTCACCTTGTACAATTTCGTTTTTGAAATATTATTTTAAAATTTTTTTATTTGAATATTGGGAACAAAATTTGTCATCAAAATTATTTTTCTTTGTGGTATATGGGGCCAGAGTTCATTGGAAAAAGGGGTAATTTTTACTATTTGGTAGGTTATTTTTTACATGGTGTGGGATGTGAACTTTGTAAAATGAGGACCTGGGCTTAAATCTGTATGAGCTGAAATTTAATTTTGTGAAATGAGTTTGGGAGGAATTTGTGTTTGCGATGAGGATTTTTTGGGTCCTGAAAAGGATAGATAGATGACAACACGTTCTCCCCTCAGTCTCCTCCCCTCAGTCTTTTTAACTGTCTTCCTGCCCAGCCAGTGCCCCCAAGGTGATTGAAGTAGTTTTTCAGTAGGTCTCAATTTTTGGCCTCCCTCGATGGGTTTTTAAAGTTCTCATTAGGTTCCTGTTCCCCCTGGTCTGCCTGTGGTGGTTGTATGTTGTCGGCTGGAGTGGTTGGTCTGTCTGCTCCACCTTGATGGCTTCACAGCATGTTATGTAGTTCCACACATGTTTACACAATGTCTCACAACTTTTGGCCTCTGTTTCATGGTGATCAACAGCACCCTGAATCTGTAGACAAGTATACCAAATGAGTTCTCTATCACCTACCTGCCCCTGAATATCCTGTAGTTAGTTATTCTCTCTTCTCTGGTCAGTTGTTGACTCCTGTATGGCTTGACCAGGCAAGGCATAAGGGCAAAGACATCATCCCCAGCAGGAAGTAGTGTAGGTTTGGCGGCCCATGTCTAAGTGGTTCAGGTGTGGTAGTCCCAACATTCCATTCTCAATTCTTCTTTTTAGTTTTCTGCTGTTGAATATTTGAGCAACAGATGATGACCCACTGGCTCCCACATTGACCCACAGGAACTTGCAATCTGCATCATCTAAAGCCAAATGTACCAGGGAGAAGTAGCCCTTGTAGCTTAAAGATTCACTGCCTGACTTTCTTCAATTTTCTTCCAGTCTTCAGGATCTGTGGGACACATGAAAGATTTCTGTTGAAATTCTTTCAAAATGGCTTTGCAGACCTGGGGAACAAACTTGCAGATTGTCGTTCTACCAACCCTCCATTGGTATTGCAGTGAAGTGTAGATTTCTCCTGTGGATAAGTGTCTCAATGTAACTGCCAGTTTCGACCTGACTTCTAGTGGCTTCCTGAAGTTGGTGGTTGACTTCCTCAGATGGGGGGGTAATTCTTTCTTCAATCAGCCTGGTATGTCAGTTGTGATTAACTCATCCAAGAGTGTTCTGTAGCATCCTCTCTCCTCTCTGCATTATCCAGGGTATGACCCATGGATTCTGTGGCTTATTTCTCCTTCTGGTGGTGGGGGTGATGGCACTTGCTGGGCAGGTGCTGGGTTTTGCTGTCTTATGTGTCATGAAATCATGATGTATAATAACATATTAAACTCAAGAAAACAAAAGGACCCTGAAGTGATCAACCAGTTGCTCTTGATGTGTTGCTGTCATCTTTGAAGTGTGATATGAGTGGCATATCACAGGGGAGGGGGGTTTATGTAGTGTGATATTGATCCGATTCTGGATCCCGACTATAAGTACTGACCCACAAAATCAATCAGTCCTGTCAGCAAGGCTGGGGAACATGCTCCCAGCTTCTCTGTTCGTCTTTATGGCTTGTCTGTTTGTGATCCAGCTTGTCTGTTAGGAGTTTAGGGCTTGTCAACTAGCCATGCAATAAACGTCCCCAATCCTACATCTTGCCAGGGTTGTCATAACGTCCTGCCTGCAAGTGTACCGTCCTGTCGGGGATGTCTTAACTGACTCATCATTTTCGCGCATTTTTTATGATCCTATGACTTTGACAACTGAAACTGGATCAGTTACAGGGTGGGCTTTAGCAGAACATCCACAATAACACAATGTAATACTTGTCCTACATAGTACAATATTGCACTTGTGATATATTTTTCGTATATATCATTCAAAAACTTTTCTTATCATATTAGGGAGCATGGACTCCTTGACCAGCGTTAATAAAAAATGTGTCTAAGAAAGATAAAAACAAGATATCAGAAACAATATATTATGTATTTTCAACACCTATAAAATGAGAAAGGATGAGAGTGAAAGTTACCTCTTTTCCATGACCTTTTGGTTGCCAGTCATTTGTAGAAAACTTCGGCTCCACAGCAAAACTGCCCTCTTCAAATATTGTTACTTGTGTTTGATCAGCTAATTTATGGTTAGATTTTTCGAGACTCTACAATAAATCATTTACATAAATGTCCTTTATAAAGTCAAATAAAATATTTTTGAAAAATAATGTTAAAACGTGCATTAATAATATATTAAATGTGCAAGTAGTACAATATGAAATGGTCTGCTAAGAAAACGAGTTGCAGGCATTGCAGATGGTTATTGAGTAAACTGTTTCAAAGATGTTAGAAATCAATAATTTAGACAATTTTTCTTGCTGACTAAAAGGGCCTTATACAGGCAAAATACATCTGCACCATAAATTCCCAACAAAACACTTTTCGCATAAAATATTGGTTTGAGCCCAAATAATAGTTCCAAAATGTATTCATAATTGTCCACATCTGTGAAAATTTCAAAAGTTCTCACAAAAAGAATTTGTAAAGAAATTATACGAATTGCAATCCCTATGATCAAATACCTGAATAATCGTCTCCCGAGAGCAGATTGAGGTCTTCTCGTAGCATCCAAAAGTTGTCACTAGTTCTAGGATATTTTTAGTTTGCTTGTAGAACAACAACGATTCCAGAGTAAAATATTTCACTGTCCTACCTGAGTTGTATTTCTTCACATGAACAAATGCCTCACAAAAATGATTCAGGAAGACAAAACATTCATTTCCATAAAACAACCATGTTGGCTTGTGGACCTTTAATTCATCAGCATCTACAAACTGACTGTGTCTGTCTTGCCGATACATCAGTGTCATGTTATCATAGTCATAGTGATGGGAGGCAAACAGGGGGATGACAAACATGATCTTATTTTGAATGGTCAAACCATTTGGGATGAACTCGTAGATCTTACTCATTGCATCTTTTGGGGGTGACCCTTGCCATTTCTTTGGTAAAACAGATGCCATACATGGAGTCAGATCAGCAGGTAGAGAGTTTGGTGGAACCTCAATTGTAACATTTTCGTTTGGAAAGTAGAACGATGCAGCTTTGGAAGAAATTTCATATTTCAGCAAATCCTGTAACATGAACATTGTATTTAAGAAGTATATCAGACAAAAGTAGCATAGATACAATTGCAGCACTCTATGGTCTATCCACTACAAGATTTGAAATTAGACTTGACAGTGTTTAAACTGTGAGTATGCAAAAACACTGTGATTACCTCAGGGGCTGTATCAACATCAATTTTGTGTCCTGCAAACATAAAATAAATGATTTTTACATTATGTTACTTTCCATATTTGCAATTTAAATAGAGCTAAGTATTTCAATAAAAATGTTCAGACATATAAGACTGAGTAGAAATACTTCATACACTAAAACATCATTCCATATGACAAAATAGAAAGCCAGAATAGTCAAGAAAAGTTAGCTAGCTAACAAAAACATTATTAGTCATCAAATTAGTAATCCATAAAAGAGAGATGTATGTGTAATGAATTGTTGTACCTTAGTTTACATAATTAAACGACTGGAGCTTGATTGTGAGTCTTGGGAGCTCTATTAACTTGGAGTTTTCATGTGTGACAAAACTCGATAGTTATGGGTTTGAATGTAACTTCCTTACCAGCAGAAAATACTTATAGCCTGATCTTACATGACCCCAGCAAAGACAAGGGCATACACACACTTTAGTGGTGAGTTACCTTCACTCTGACTCATGTTGGAATGGCTTGTTTTTGTCTCAAATGTTGATACACTAAGTGATGTTCCTCCCTGGTCTTCATCACTCAAATCTACTGAAAATCATCAGATTCCAATTTAAATAGTTGCTCTATCTGCATAAAATTAGTCATGAAATATAGTTATTTTAATGACTGTTATAAATATAAGAAAATCATTGACATGGGAGAATTATTGATGTTTCATCGATATTTAACCCGAAAAGTTTCTCTGAAAACATAAGTTTTTAAATCCCTGAAGCTGCAGGTACAAGTGTTGTAGACAATTTTTTTTAACTTTTTAAATGAAATTTTTTTTTAACTTTTTAAATGAAATAAATCTCTGAAAACATAAGTTTTTAAATCCCTGAAGCTGCAGGTACAAGTGTTGTAGACAATTTTTTTTAACTTTTTAAATGAAATTTTTTTTTAACTTTTTAAATGAAATAATATTCCTATTAGTATGAATAGCCACTTTGAACAAATAATAAATGATATACTTAGAGACATCATTTCAAACATGTAAAAATACCCTGTGAGAGATAACATTACAATACTAAAAAACACAGTTGACATGGAAATCTATTATAAAGTAATCCCAAAGACATATGGATCATGAGGTTATCTTAAT
Organism: Sabellastarte sp. h YS-2021; assembly: GCA_964017235.1. NCBI lineage: Eukaryota > Metazoa > Annelida > Polychaeta > Sabellida > Sabellidae > Sabellastarte > Sabellastarte sp. h YS-2021. Next base: position 18,024,195 of record OZ024933.1, read on the forward strand.
GCTGTAAATGACAACACTTACCTGCCTGTGGATTAATTGTTAAATGTCTCATATTTTGATCTGGACTTGCATTATAGTACCTGAGATAAATATTAGTCTTTACTTCATGAATAACATTGGAGCTATGTTGGCCTTTACAGCTGACTTGGAGTAACTCCCTCCCAAAATTTGCCTAAAAAACCTTTAAGTTGGTTCTGAGGGGCTGATGAATTTAACTGAGTCCGAGTGAAGTAATTTATCTACTAAAACATAGCTAAACACGTTTTCTATGTATTTTCGTTTTAAGAGCAAAATAAAAAAAAATTATTTAGAACAAAAAATTAAAAATGGTAGCTTGTTGTCAGTATAATTAATTCACTGCCACTGTGGCCTAGTGAGTAACACACTCGCCTAGGAGCACGTAAGATGTGGGTTCAAACCGAGAAATATTCACAGGTACAGATAAATAATGGCTTGGATGACCACTTAAAATGGTGGTTCTCTGTCATTGGGTCCTATCCCCAGTGACAGGCTGAAGAACCTCAAGGGCATTGATAAATGGTCATCCTTTAGTGAGGGGAATACAATTAACTTGAGAGCTTGGATTGTACCCATTAGTCGGATGGGTCAAATAGCACTTTGAGTCCTGTAGCATATGGACATATTGCGCTAAGTAAAAACCCAATACAATAATATACAATTTCAAAATTAAATTTATTAAACAGTTTAATTTTATTTGAAGCAAGCTGATGTAATAGAGTTAGGCAGTTTTATTATCCCACTTTGAAAAAAGAGAGTATGGAGCTAATAGTGATATTAACATGAAATACTGATTAAACACAAATAGTGCATAATTTTACTTAATCATTTTCAAAATATTTTTTTTCAGATACTAAGACTCCTGTTTAACATGAAAATTATATTTACACAGATATTCTTGCAAGCTATTGGACTATTACTGATATTTAAGTCATTAGGAATATGTGATTGTAAAGTTTTTTTATTCTGAAGGTAAAACGGTGTAAGATATTACAAAAAATCTCGGTTCAGGTTGCACTCACTTTTTCCAGCTTTTTTAACCTCCAATATTTCATGCAGTTCGTCTGGTTCATCTTCATAGCTGACATTAATGTAAGCACATAAATATAGGCAATATTATATTGGGTTGTTAAAGGTTAGACAATCACCTGTATATTTAATCTTTATTAAAACCATAAGTGTGTATTGCACTTTTACATTTTCTTCAAGTGATATTTGTGTTCAATATCAAAGGGTTACCAATTTTGTATTTTCATGATATTTCTTAACTAAAATTAGCAGTTGCTTCTACATACTGGCTGATGTGCTGTGTATAGTATCATCTACCACAGAATATTGTCTTGCAATAAATTATGCATAATACGAAATAGTCCTAAGTTAGGTAACAAACAGATTTTCCAATCCAAATACTGGCTATCATTGTACACACATAAAATGTGTAGTTGAGCGGATTGACAAATATTCTGTTGTAAACAATGCACACAGCCATATTATTTCGCTTAGCTATAGCATAAATTTGGAGTACAATTTGTTATTTCACCAGCGGGTGGTCAAAAGCCCTCTGTCTTTTAAAACTGGCTCTGTAGTGGCATAATTTTTAACAAATTAGTGTGATAAATTTCACATATAACTCTGTTTCTGAAGAAAGTCATTCAAAATTCATGAGACACTAATAAAGAAGTTGTACACAATCCTGAACTCTCACATCTTGCAGTAGCCCTTATTTGAGGTATTAGTTTTAGTTTTTGTTCAATTCAATAACACATAGTAACAATTATTAATCCTGTGTAATTTAATACATTGATTAATAACCAATTGTGACAAACTAACATAAATAATGGAATGATCTCTTGTTAAAATTATAACTTCATAATAAACAAAAAAAAATACTTTTCTCACAAATGTAAAATTAGTAACACAAATTTGTTCTTAAATTTGTATTTCTCTTTTGGGACCAAAATCCACACTGTGACTAAAACCACAAACTACATTGGATTGATTGTGGGGTAACAAAATTTGAATTTATGAATTGCAAAAGTAAATTGATTGAATAAATGCACTTTGATGATTACCTTTCCGTAGAACGTTTACTCTTGAAGTATTTCTGTATAACTACCAAGCCCTTATTGAAGAAAGATTGAGGAGGTTCCTCCAGGCACCTAGTGTCCAAGTTATACTTCATTATATGATTGTATCCTGCTTCACTCTGAAAGAACCTTTCTCCAAATTTGTTTATTTTCATGAATGATAAATAGATGTTTGCCACATTTATTCTTGTTATTTCATTGTTTCGTAGGTCCAAGTGTACTGGTTGAGTGTGCTGACTCCAATCACACACTTCTGTAACGTGATTCTCCCGTAAGTCTATATGCTTAATGTTAATAGGTACTTTTGAAGGATCAACTGCTCTAAGTTTATTATATGACACATTCAATTTAACAAGTTTTTGATGCTCACTCAGATCACACAATTCACTGATTTCATTTTTCTGCATATTCAAGTCCTCTATGTTTGGTGGTAGTTTTGACTGATCAATGAGAGTAAGTTTGTTATGTGACACATTCAGTTTAACAAGTTTCTGATGCTCACTGAGATCACACAATTCACTGATTTGATTGCTATACATTTTTAAGTCCTGTATGTCAACTGGTAATTTAGACTGATCAATGACAGTAAGTTGGTTATTTGACACATTCAGTTTAACAAGTTTCTGATGCTCACTCAGATCACACAATTCACTGATTTCATTTTTCTGCATATTCAAGTCCTCTATGTTTGGTGGTAGTTTTGACTGATCAATGACTGCAAGTTTGTTATGTGACACATTCAGGTTAACAAGTTTCTGATGCTCACTGAGATCACACAATTCACTAATTTGATTGTTCTGTATGTTTAAGTCCTCTATGTTTACTGGTAGTTTTAACTGATCAATGACAGTCAGTTTGTTACCAGACAGATTGAGTTTAGCAAGTTTCTGGGGCTCACTGAGATCAAACAATTCACTGATTTGATTGCTCTGCATGTTCAAATCCTGTATGTTTGGTGGTAGTTTTGACTGATCAATAACTGCAAGCCTGTTGCCTGACACATTCAGTTTAGCAAGTTTCTGGAGCGCACTGAGATCACACAATTCACTTATCTTGTTTTCAGAGATATCCAGATGTTTTATATGTTTAGGAAGTTTCATTGGGTCTGTCACCTGAATGTTATTTCCACTCAATGACAGTGTCTCAACATTCTGGAATTGTTTGTACTTAGTGAAGTCTGGTGGTCTGTCTAAGCTATTCCATGTCAGATACACCTCTGCAAATGTGATGCCTTGACTTAATTTGCGTAACCTTACTGACAACTTCCTGTCATTGAGACTTTTGGAATGCAACCACAAGGCCATATTTGGTCTGACAAATATCTGAAAGTGAATGATATATTTGAAATCATATGTCATTTTGAACAAAAATCTAATCTAATCTGATGTGGACGTTCTAAAATAAACTGATATGATGTTTATTGTAAAGTTAGCCAGCTGAATAATGTCAAAATCAATCAGCAAGACATTTATTTTAATGAATATCTATGATAATACGTGAATTCTTTTTCATTTTGTAAAAGATCTCTGAAATATACGGAAAAGTATTAGTGCCACAGAAAAATTTTTTTTTTGAATTGTCGACTTATTATCTCAACATGTTGAGATATTAACTCAACATGTTGAGATAATAAGTCGACAATTATCTCAACATGTTGAGTTAGTATCTCAACATGTTGACTTACTATCTCAACATGTTGACTTATTATCTCAACATGATGAGTTAATATCTCAACATGTTGACTTAGTACCTCAACATATTGAGTTAGTATCTCAACATGTTGAGTTAGTATCTCAACATGTCGACTTAGTATCTCAATATGTTGACTTAATATCTCAACATATTGACTTTATGTCTCAACATGTTGACTTAGTATCTCAACATGTTGACTTAGTATCTCAACATGTTGACTTAGTATCTCAACACTTTGAGATATTATCTCAACATGTTGACTTAGTATCTCAACATGTTGAATTAGTATCTCAACATGTTGACTTAATATCTCAACATGTTGAGTTAATATCTCAACATGTTGACTTAATGTCTCAACATGTTGACGTATTAAAAGACTGACTAGAAAGTAACTTATTGGCTGACAGCCTATCACCAACCCTGTTTGGATGAATATATAATTAAGAGTTCTTCCACACTGCCTCCATACTGATTCATAAATGAGTATTTAATTGACGGCCCACTACCGCCCCTGGCTGTACTAAAAGGGAATTCACTCCTTAATACTAATAAGAAATTAAGCTATTAACAATTCCCCCAAACATGCATCATACTAGTTAGCAGTTTATGCTTAAAGTGTGGGAGTATTCGGAAATACATACATGAACTTTTCATATGAATTGTTATGAATTAAGCTAAATTAAATATTACTTTCTCATCAGAAAACCATTCAGAGAGCACAAACCCTCACAATGTAAATTTCTACCAATGACAAAGAAAGACAACTTGCTTTAATATTCAAATTTTGGTACCCATAATTTAGACTAAAAAAGTTTGTTAATATTAGGGCTATCAGAACAGAAGGGGGATTAACATGACATTCAATAATAGATTTATACGGAAAAAAGCAAATTGTAAACATTTTTATAGACCAGTCTAGTGTTGCATTTAGTAGATAACATTGTATCCAAAACTTGGTAGGGCAAATTGTTGTGTGAGTATGCCTTTGCAAAATTACACCTATCCTTCAACAAGTGTGTTGTAAAGTATCAGGATGTTAAAGTTCAACATTGCTATAACAAGGTTAATCCCATTTGACACCATGACATTGTACACCTGCACCACCCAACCAATGTTAACCACCACTTAACCGCTTAACAAATATCACCATCCTATTCCTTATCATTCCCAAGATATGGCCCGGGAAATATTTTATAGGTGAAAGTCTCTATGACAAGGTCATACATCAAATCCAGGTCTCACTATGATGTTGCAGACCAACACACCCAACATATGTCACTACTAAATATCAACATCATACACCTTACAGTTTCCAAGATATGGTCCGGACAAGATTTTAAAGGTCACTGTCACTACAGAAAGGCCAAATGAAGGTCACACTATGATGGCACATAGCTACACCTCCAACAATGTCCCTATCAAATAATGACATGGTTTAAGAGATATAACCTGGACAAGAGTTTAATAGTCAAAGTCACTATGGCAAAGTCAAAGGTCAAATCAAGGTCACACTATGATGCTGCACACCTACGTCCCTAAACCAATGTTCCCACCAAATAAGTTTCTGAGATTTTAAAGGACAAGGTCACTGCAGTAAATTCAGTGAGATAGTAAGTCAACATGTTGAGATACTGAGTCAACATGTTGAGATATTAAGTCAACATGTTGAGATAGTAAGTCAACATGTTGAGATACTAACTCAACATGTTGAGATACTAAGTCAACATGTTGAGATATTAAGTCAACATGTTGAGATATTAAGTCAACATGTTGCGATACTAAGTCAACATGTTGAGATATTAAGTCAACATGTTGAGATACTAAGTCAATATGTTGAGATATTAAGTCAATATGTTGAGATAATATCTCAACATGTTGAGATACTAAGTCAACATGTTGAGATACTAACTCAACATGTCGAGATAGTAAGTCAACATGTTGAGATATTAACTCAACATGTTGACATATTAACTCAACATGTTGAGATACTAAGTCGACATGTTGAGATACTAAGTCAACATGTTGAGATATTAACTAAACATGCTGAGATAATAAGTCAACAATTCAAAAAACAAAAAAAAAATTTTTTTTTCTGCGGCACTAATACTCTTCCGTAGAAATATCCATTAGATAAATATTTTATTTCTAGTTAACACAGTTGTCAAAGTACTGGAAAAAGACATGAGGAAAACTATGTGACTCACATGTTTCAAGCAATTATCTGAAGATCATCCACACTAGGACATGCTGACTTTATGAAATCAGTAACATCAGTGACCTGTGTACATAAGTGTGTCGTCTTGATCCATCATTCCTTCACCTGAAATATTGATTGTAATTACAACAGAGATAGAATAAAATACACAGCCCCACAAAGCTAAACAATTTTCGTATTTCACCCTGAAGTATATGTGCAATGTGCAACCTATTAATTAAATTAAATATGTGTAAATAGTGGATTGAGTTGTGTTTTAATTTATGAGAGATTCACAGTTGTGGACAGTACATAAACACTTAAAACTGCTGTTGCTGTCCTGTGTGGTCAATGGCATTCCTAGTGTTGTTTAAAACAATTTTGTGAAAAAGATTATGCATTACATTATTACAAAGGTGTAACTTTGGTGATGGTGTGGAAACCATGCAACTCAAATAGGCATGTTCAGGGTTAGGGTTCACCCTAACTGATGATGTAGGTGGTTCATGTACGCCTGTAACAACTTATTTTGTATCAATGACTTATTTTGTATCAATTTTTGACTTATTTCGTATTACTGATTTATGTTGTACCAAAATTGCCTTATTTTGTATTACTTGGCCAACTTATTTCGTACCAACAGCTGAATATGTTACAAAACGGTGTGCAAAATTTTGACAAGATTTCAGGGTGATACAAAATAAGTCGATAATACAAAATAAGCTGCTCTATAGACAACTTGTTTTGTATCACTGACTTATTTTGAGATGTCCAAGGATCTTCAATTTGCAATAGGAATGGCTACACATCCAAGGAAAATTGCATGGTTTTTCATGGAATGGCTAATAAGAGGCAAATATTTGATAATTATAACAGTTTAGATATATTTTCTAACTTATGATATATGTTTTAGGGTAATCTATGCCAAAGTGTTAATGTAACACTAAAATAATGAATAAACAAAGAGTTCCACCGTTTTAAAAACACATTTCCTTACACAGTTTGGAGTTTTATAACCTGATAATACAAAATAAGTCAGTGATACAAAATTAGTTGTCTATATTGCAGCTTATTTTGTATTATCGACTTATTTTGTATCAATGTCAGTACTGAAAATAAGAATTACTATCAGGCAAATGGTAAATGGACTACAAGATTAAATACAGTAAAGATTAAATTCCTTTGAGTCCATCCTTTGATAGAGACAAGCTACTATAAAAGGTGAATTGAAATTACTACAAAATAAGTCAGTGATGCAAAACAAGTTGTTTATAGAGCAGCCTATTTTGTATTATATATATACATTTATATAGCACAAAATTGATGCAACATCCCCTAATGCGCTTAAGGCAAAACAGGAAATTCGAGGGACATGCCAGGTCAAAATCCTGATTTAGCACCGCAAGGGGAGATAGAGATATATATCGATACATAAAGATACCGTCAACCCTCAAAAATTCCTCTGACATAACATGTTACTTACAACCTTAGCCTGTGAATTTAAATTTTGAGGCAAAATGTAAGAAACATATGAATTCAGATATCTTGGCAGTTATCACCTGGCACACAAAACTCAGTTCGACCCTCCTCCATCCAACTGCTTTAAGGATATCATGAGGCACCAGAAAGTCATACATCACTAAGTCTGACTTCTTCCATGTACAGACATCATGTAAACCATAAGTCACCATATGGTCAAATGGACCTCAGTTTGAACTTCCTCTACCCTCACATATCACAGAAAACACAGTCATCACAAGGTCACACCAATCTCAGTCTGATCTTCCTCCACTCACATACATCACTGAAAACATCAGTCACCACATGGTCAGACACACTTCAGTCTGACCTTCCTCCACCATTATACATCACATAAAGCACCAGTCATCACAAGGTCACACTCACCTCAGTCAGACGTTCCTCCATCCACATACATCACATAAAACATACACAAATCAGCCTGAATTTCATCCAGTAATATACGTCACAGGAGACACCAGTCACCAAATGGTCACACACACCTCAATCTGTCCTTCCTCCACTAACATACATCACAGAAACAGTATTGCTCAGTCCTAGTCCCACTCCTTGTTACCTGACACACAACCCCTTTTATTTCAGTCATATCTAAATTAAATGCTGCCAATCATTTATACGCAAATGATACACAAATATACTTGGAACTTGAGTCTAGGAACTTTGATTCTAGTACCACTAAACTGGGAAATTGCCTTGAGGCTGCCCAGGCATGGGTGGGAAATAATAAACATAAATTAAATCTTGACAAGATGGAGGTCATGGTGAATGGTGATGATCAAATCATTCCAAGTAAGTTTTCTTGACAATATCATGGAACCAGCTGATTCAGTCAAAAACCTTGGTGTCATCCTGGATGCTGACAATTCAGTGCAAAGACACGTGGCTCATCTATGCTGCATAGGTTACTAAAATCTCGGGGAATTGCAAAGGGTCCGCATGTATTGAAATCCTGAAACAGCTGTGAAGGTGGCAAATGCCTTGGTAAGCAGTCGCCTGGATTACTGAAATTCACTGTTTTACCACACAAAAAGGCATATATTGTCAAACTACAAAGAGTTCAAATGCCTTATGTTGTACTGTGTACAAACTAAATAAATTTAGCCATATCAAACCCTTCCTGCACTACACTGGCTCCCCATTCATTACCGTATATTGTTCAAACACAACCTTCTTACTTTTAAAGCAATAGATTTTAGCGAAACTCTATATCTGTCCTTTCTAATTAAGCAGAGTGATCTCACATGGGGCATTCACCTATCAATTTCCTCATCTAAACTTTATAAACGCTCAGGGTTGCGCAGCTTCACACCAGTTGCTCCCACAGATTGGAACAAGCTTCCTCAAGCCATTAGAACTATGGGAAGTATCTTTGGATTCAGAAAACAATTGAAAAAAGATGTATCTTTTCAGATTAGCCTCAGATCAGTAATAATGGACACCATAAAACACCTGTGTAATATGAGCGATACAAAAAATTGCATAGCCTGCAAGAAAGTGTAGCAAAGAATGGGTTAAAGGCTACCCCAGTGAAAGGAGGTGGTGCTATGCAAAGTTTGCATTCCCAGTTTGAATTTAAAAATGAGGTAAACAGGGGTCATGGATATATGAAGAAAGAAATAAGACAGGAAAATGACTGAGGTTTATTTTTTGCCACATAAGGCCTGTTATTGTAAGAGTTAATAGTTAATAGCTTTTGTTAAAAGCCCAGGTCTTGACTCAACTCAATGTGACCAGGACAACAAACAAAATTGCTAGTATGATAATGCAATGTGATAATTTGTTATAATACAACTTGATATAAATTACATTCCAAGCAATATTACTTGCTACTTACTTGAACATTGGTACACTGAACAAGATATGATTGGATATCATGGAGAATAAAAACTTGTTCTGTCACTTGTTCTTTTGATTGCCAATTCCATTATCAACATGCTGCCTACAAATGACACAATGGGAAGTGACTTAAACAGTTAGAATGCAAATAATTGATTAATTTACACATCAGACAGTTAAGCTCATCACCTGCTGTATAGTTCAAAGTGGATGTTTTACATCCCATTCAACAGCCAGGGTCATATTGGGACAGGTCCTCAGTATTGTCACTTTTGAAAGTTAAACCCACCATAGAGGTGACAGCCTGTGATTAGATGCCAAATTTACTTGTCATTAGGCTAGTGAGCACAAATGTGCATGAACAATCAGTACAGGGAGAACAAGTCATTGTTTTGTCAGTCATCATCATTTTATCCCATATCCCTTAGTGCTGTTGGGGAATTGTTTTCACCCATGCCGTCTGGTTGGGTGGGCAGGCTGCTTCGGGCTGTATCTCAGAAACTGAAAGGTGCGGGAAGTTGATACTTGGTAGCGACATTGATTAGGGGTGTAGGTGTGGAACCTCATTGGTGTGACTGATATGACCTTTGACCTTGCTGTAGTGACCGTGAGTTTGAAAATCTTGCCTGGGCTATAACTCAAAAACATCATGGTGTAACCTTGATTTGATTGAAATATTAATAGTATGCAAATTCTGTTTGGTTCAAAACTATTTAAACTATGCCAACTACCAACCACTATAATCACCCTAGCCGTTGAATAGGACCTAAAACATCAACTTTGACCTATAAGTTGCACAGTAATTCCTGAATACGCACTTTCTATTAATTAAGGTTATGGGAATTTAAACTTGTGGCTAATGTCACCTTTGTCTGAATACATAACATTGAAGGCCACAATGGGTATGATAAACAATGCAATTACAGACAGCATTTTAAGCAAACTTAGTAAATGCATGATATGTAATACTCATCTGTACATGTAAGACGTGTAATAATCTAACTGTTACAAGACATTGTTACATAAAATAACACACTGTTGTACTTCTTGATAGACTATTAACTGAACCCATATTTACAAAAAAAAACTTCGGTAAGCTATTGTTACATAAATGTATATACACTGTTAAACTTGTTCAAAGGTGATTAACTGATCAGGCTTTGAACCCAAATGCTGCATTACAATACTGCTCCCAACATGCAAGTAACTGACCCATGGTGAAAACAAAATGAGCTGTGACAAAATGCGAGAGTAATGGTTTGATTGTAAATCACACAGTCAGGTAAAGGGTTAGACAAAGCCCTTCAAAAGTGTTCCACACTGCATTGTAGCATCTGACGTCATTGATTGAGTCACTACACTATGTCCCATGATATAATTGTTTTCCATTTTTTTTTCACTATTAACTTGACCTTGGGGTTATCGAATGTAACACTGCAAAGCCAAAGTGACACCCGGATTGGCGTGAAGCCGTGTCATGATTGACATAGATCAGACTGATTAATCGTTGCAGTCAAGAATACCAGTATAGTTTCCTACTTATCCCGGAAATTCTCAACAGTATTATCTGAGATAAAGAGGGATCAAGTGTCCATCAATCAAAAAATCAAAACAAGATCACCTGATAAAAACTAACTCAAGGACAAGCAACATCTCCCTTGATGTTCATTGCATGTTGTACCTCTACATCCAGGATTCTCTATTTCCCAAAGGCTAGGATTTATCTAAAATGTAGAAAATTACTGGCAACGATGCAATTTAGAAGGTGTCTATCTCAGAGGTCTGAATTTGAAGTATAAAAGCCAGAAACATGCAAGAGGGTTTGCATTGTCATGAGAGATATTGTTAGAAGCACATCTCCCTTTGCATTCATGAGTAGGATGCAATATTGTCAGTGAAAGGTTTCTATTTTAAGCTGTATTTTTTATTAACGCTCGACGATAGGAGAGGGTTATTGTAATCAGTTTGTTTCTGTCAGTCTGTCTGTCTGTCTGTCTGTGCACCGTTTCGCCCTTATAACTCAAAAACTATAACACCAATTGAGCTCAAATTTGGTGGGCAGGTATTTTATGGGGTACAGACGGATTCTTTCAAATTTGGTGTAATTTGTGTGAAAACTAAAGCCAGGAGAGAGTTTTTCTTATTTTTAATTGGGCTTTTACAGTGAAATCTGCTTCTCTGTCTGTGCACCATTTTGCCCTTATAACTCAAAAACTATAACTTCAATCAATCTCAAATTTGGTGGGAAGGTATTTCATGGGGTACAGACAGATTCTTTCAAATTTGGTGTAATTTTTTTGAAAATTAAAGCCAGGAGAGAGTTTTTCTTATTTTAATTGGGAATACACAGTGAAACTGCTTCTCTTCATCACATACGTAAAAATCAATATTTTGCTTTCTGATGATGTCATTACTAAGTGATGTCACAATGTAACTGCCATTGTGAGGTCACAAACCTAGCTTGTGATACTTGATGTCTTTAAGTAAAAATATTTCTTCTCATTGTATGTCTTGAAATTGACATAAACATAATAAAGAGGGAGGTGGTATATTCATCATTTTTATTAATTATTATTTCTGTTTTATTTTCTCTTTTTTTCTTTCAATTCCTTGACAGTCCATCACAAAAAATTACCATGCATGATTTTCACCAAGAAGTGACCTTTAAGCAGAATTTTTACCTCCACCAGCAGTTTATGTTTTTGTGTGTTAATTGTTTATGTTTGTTTTATTTATTTTTTTTTGTGTGTGTTTAGATTACTCCAAAACTAATGAACAGATCTTTATTTAAAAATTTGTGAGTAGGACCTGACTGAAGGAAGAAGTTACTAAAAGAAAGATCAGGATCTTATTTTAGATACAAAAAATTCATGATTTTTCAGAGGTCCCATTTCAATGTATTTTTAATGACTTTAGCTTTCTACTTGATACTTCTATGAAAATTAATTTACATGTTTGGTTTTATTTTATTGTCTTCCTTACAATATTTTATATCACTTGAGAGACTGGTCACATGGAGTCGAGCGTTTTGCTCTCTCTGAGTGCATCTTGTTATATTATCTGAATCAGAAACAAGTTGATGTATTTTTTCATATAGTTTAGGTGCAAATCTGAAAACCACAATTAAAAGAAAATATGTCAATTGCTCTAGTTCTGGTTACATGATGGCATCCAAAAAGTTGTTGACATAATTTTTTATCAGGTGATCCTGATTTGATTTTTTTTATTCAAATTGCTATGTTTGAATTAGCTGAGAATTTGTCACAATGTCACTGAATTATGTCATTAAAATGGCAATTTTTATAACATTTACAGCATACCTGTTGACCTTGACCTGTTAACGTCAGAGCTATGATTTTTCACATTGATTTTCAGTAGTAGTTCCAGAGAGATGACAAAACACTGGTAATTTGAGGCAAACGGTATAAAGATCCAATATCATATGTAGCTTTTGTACATAAAATGAGACATAAAATATACTTTCACAAATCACTATTTGTTGGCATCATTTCTATTGTTGTCTTCACACAGCTAAGAGAAAAAAAAACACTTGTAAGCAAATATCAACTTGAAGTTTACATTTCTTTCCAATGTTCTCAGTAAGACACACATATCCAAAGTACAGCTCCCCGGCAGTAAATAAGAAACACTTCTTGAGAATATTAACCAACGCATGTCATAATCTGCAGGTATATATAATATTATCTCTATCTACTGACCATCCAACAAGTATCACAGAAGTGAAGTACTTATCTGGGTAAAAACTATTTGAGTTGACATATGGAATGTGAGTGTAGTGTTTGTGTAGTTATGACACACAAGCAGATCTACTAACAGACGATCAATGAATTGGCAGCTACAATTCTTTCTGACTGGCATTTCAATGTTACAACCGTACTTATGATTGCACCATTTTTCAGATTGGTATGAACCCAACTAATGATAATCAGAGTGGCAGTCAATGAATATGTGCAAGTCTGTCCCTACAGCTGCAATAAGAGGTAAAACTGCCTTCCATACTCTGACAGACAGGATGTTTGATGGGCAATGATGATTATGATTGTGTGAAAACTAACACATTTCTACAGAAAGTATTTCATTATCCAATTAACTTTTCAATGAATAAGAAGGCCAAATGATAAAACAAATTTGAATTTGTCCTAAAATACGAACCTAAAATTAAGTTTATCAGCAGCATACCGGTATTAAGAACAGTTTTATGTACAAATATAGTGTGGTATTGAAGTTTCTACATACTTATTAACAATAATAAACCTTATCAACATTGAATCTGACATTATTATTTTTTTTGTCCTTTGATATAATGAAATCTAAAACAAAATAAATAAAAGTCAAAATAATTTATCATAATCTTCGTTAGAAATTCCAAATAAATGTAGGTTTTAACCCAATGCTTAACAAAGAACCACCCATATCAAGATTTGTGACATAACTTGGGATTTTGAGTTGGCCTGGCAACCTTCTTAAAATTGGCCAGATTTCAAGTTGGGCTCAACATAAACACATATTTGTCTGGCGAACAAGCCCCAAACCTGACGTGTCACCACTGAGTTACTTATAAAAACATAATACAGAAATAAGGAGGTTCACAAATATGTACTGAAACAGTAATAATGCCTAACTCCATATGCGTCATCTGCAAAATTCAAATAACATTCAATCTTAAATTTTGTCTTGAAACTTTAAATATTTATTTGCCATGACTATTGTACAGTTCATGTACAATTTATGCACATTTCTGATCACCTTAATAAACATAACTCCATTAGACCTAAAACTACATTCAAAAAGACTTCTTCAAGGGCCAGTGAGGCTTATATTATTTGTTGGAACCTTTTTGTAATAGTTTGCAGGTTCACAAGAAAGGGTACTTTATTCTTGATTGAATGTCTTGAACAACATTTGCTCAAGGGCCACTAATCGTTCTTGTTCAGTTGATGTTCATTTGCAGGCTGTATAAGCCTTTAATTTGTTGCTAGCATTGTTTTCAAAGAGTAATGGCTGACATTTTAGACACCAACCTTTCACATGCTACAATCAACAGAGTTGTAAACACATTTGGGCTCTTTTTGTGTTTTGTGTTCCATGAAAAACGATTTTATCAAATTCCCCACCACACAGAACAAGATATTGCACAATGAGCAGCACTTTTTAGGACCTTGTAATTACCAAATATCATTGCATTAATAGTGGGACACAAGTTCAAATCACAGGACCAAGAGAAAAGGAAGAAATCTGTCAATCACCAGAATTACCATTCAATAAATGTACAAGTAGTTTGCAAAATCAGCAACATTGTGGCCAAATGGCTGGGATCAGTTCATGACAGCACCATGCCGAAGGAATCTTAACTAAAACTTAAAGGTCACAGGAAAAGAATTTTTTTTTTGCTTTGGTGTTTTGGTAGGGAGGTAACATATCCCAAACATCTATTTAAAAGTAATAAAACACACCACAAACAATCACAGCAGTAAATGTTTAGTTGAACAAGCACATGTGCTTCTCAAGGCCAATTCAGGCCGAAGTCTCTCCGAGTGTCTGCACTTTGAGTGACGTCAGAGCTACTAAACAGACTTATCTCCACTCCATGCTTTACTATGTATTTATATAGAGAATCACCCAAAGCTTGTCCCAGACATATAACACTTTCAACTTAATTGACATTTTTAATCTACATTACTATAAAAATAGGAAAATATCATAATCACTAATTATATTTGCAAATGTAAAATGATTTACGTTTTGAAAATGCTATAATAGAAATAATGAAATAAGTCCTAATTGTCATTCTGGTACTTTTGACTGGGATCCTTTTGACTTTGTTTTAATTTTGCTTTGTATTGCATGTTCTAGTATAGTTTCTTTTGTGATGACCTGTGTTTCATACTACTGACTCTATTTATAGTTTAAGGTGAGAGTACTGCTGGATAGTTTTCCAGCATTATCTGAGATTTAATCTAAAACACACTCATAAACATTAGGTATATCTCCTTGGACCCATCATTTATGTCATAGTTTGAGGAGTTTGTTGTCATACTTTTAACTTGTGGGATTTTGTTTGTAGAAGAAATAAGGTATTTCTAAATTTGATGAATAATCATGGCATATGGATAAAATTCTAACTCTAACACAAACAGTGAATGTACAAAGGTTAATTTGGAATATAAAACAGAACCATATTTACATGAGCCATTGAAAAGTAAAGTTCTAGTGAAAACCAAAGTGTTTTAATCAATGATAATACAGGAAAGTGGTTAGTGGTTCACTTGTTATATATATTTAAAGTAGCTTATATCTTTTGAAAATTTTTAAAACATTCATAATTACTATAATTTACCTCAAAATGACATTTTTTTGGACATACATCTCAGTTAATATATTCTCAGTAAGTGCTTATATGAAATGTCTTTTAACTAATACAGATGGGGTGTCTACCTATGGATATGGCTATTTTCATGTAAAACAGGGCTAGCTTCTTATCTCTCCAGCTCTTTCTAAAGTGGCACTGTGAAATCATCCTCTAGAAATCAATAATTAGAGGCTGTGAGTTATCTAAATCTTTAAAATCTTTACCACCACTTCTTTCTGCTAATTTGATATAAAATTACATGTAGTTCAACAGTTTTGTGTGTACTTATATCCCATTATTAGTCTTCAAAATAATCATATTTGAATTTACCACTTGATCAGTGATAGTTAATTATAAGCTCAAAAACTTCCTATATATATACTTCCCACACACTACTTATAATTGATAAAAATATATAAAAAAAAAATAAAAAGAAAAAAAATCCTTCCACAAGCCTTGTTACAACCCCAAGCAAAACACATAACCATTCTGCCAGGTTATCATTTGTAAAACTATAAAGCTGATAATATAATATATTGTGTGATTAAATTCTAATTATGACAATGACTACAACACTTTACTGTTGTAGATTTTCAATTTTATAAACAACAGCACATGTATGAAAGTTGACTCAGCTAATACAAACTGTGTACATTTGGAGGGAAATGTTTAGTAGCTATTACGTGGCACTGAAATGCCTCACGGAAACCACCGAGTGCAGAGGTTTGTTTACTTATTAATTGAAGAGAACTGGGAAGAGAGAAAAAGCCACACACAGCAGTGTTCTACACATAAATAGGCTTGTGATAGGTTTTAATGTTTATGCTTCTGTGTACTGAAGAATATAAGTAAACTTTATTTTTCTTTTCCTGTGACCTTTAACATTGATACTTCAGATCCAAATCACAAAGGTATTTTACTGTATTTTACTGGGGAATTTTGGTTATGGATGTAACCATCTGATGCAACAAAGCTATTATTAACAAGTTAGTATCCTTTCTCCCCTCTTTGTAATCCACAGTTTTGTCTAATAAATGTAAGTTAATATCACATTGAACAGTTTGATTTATCCTCGAATTTTCACAATCAAGTAAAAAGTCAAGTCTTTGAAAGAAGAGAAATATAGTTACCCATACGTCAGACATTGGCTCTCTGAAAACTTTCAGATTATTCAGTGTTCAAAGTTTTCCCACATTTCAGGTTTATGGCTTTGTATACATACTGATACAATTAATACATATACCTCTTATAACTCTGCTTTTACTGAAACATGTTGTGTAATGGAAGATTGGGAATATATCCCTGATATTTTATGTCAACAATTTTTTTCTTATGTTGTGCACATGTACAAGACATTTTAATTCTTGTCTGTTGCACAATCTGTTTCTATTTAATCCTTTGAATATGTCAGATTTACAATGAGCCTGAGGAATGTAGCGTCTTGTGGCTATGTAAATATAAAGTCATGGTCTACTTTATAATGAGGTATAAAATAGACCATTCTGTGGATTGTCTTTCTCAAGACATGTGCCATAGACAGTAATCATGAATATCTCTCTGTTATATGAATAACGAACTCCTATAATAGGAGTCCTATTTAGAGAGCCCCTGTATCTTTTGGCAAATGGTAATGACATATTAGCCTGCCTATTACTGAAAATACAGGTACTTAACCACCAAAAAGACTGTTGCAATTTTTTTATAATATGGATTTCTTGGAAGTTTTCAGACTTAGTTTAGTCTAAGGCTTATCCACTGCCTCCAATTTGAGCCTTTTGGTTCAACAAAAGTTTTGTCTGAAACCTTTTTCTCAGAAGGGGTCTAAGCTAAGACCAAGCTTAACAAATAACCGGTTTTCCGTGTCATGTGGCCCTTCATTTCTGGTATAAATATTCTACGAATGAGCCCTCTATCTACCTGTGTCCTTGTTTGCGCCAGTGACACAGCCAAAGCTGAGACTGAGACCATTTGTGAAATACAAAAAAGGTCGGAACCCATGGGCTGAACTGAAATGTTCCAAAAATTTGTGATAAAGTCTTAACTTTCAGCCAGAGACCAGGGGCCGGTTTCATAAAACCTCCTTTAAGATAAAGGTCACCTTAAATTTAAGAATTTCCTTGAATTTCACCCTTCAGTTTCACAAAGCTTCCTTCCTGAAAGACACCTTGAAAACTCCCTTGGATTTCAAGGAAGCTAAGGACCTACCTTAAATTTAAGGAAGTGTCTTTCAGAGAATGTTTATCAAATATAAAGGACATTTGCTCCCTCCTTAAGTTTCAAGGTAAACCTTTGGTAAGGATACTTAAAGGAGGCTTTAGTAGTAAGGGGGTAGATATGCCAAAAATGTTTTTGGCATAATGTGACTCCCTTAGGGATGGAGACCAAATGGTCCACGCTAAGGAGGGGGGTTAATGACGGCTGGCCGTGGGAGGGTGAGAGGTAATTATGGTATAAGTGGGAATCTACTTAAGACCACTTGGAAAACCAATGGAATATTTACTTTAAGTAGCACATTTACTAATTATTGTAAACTAAATGGTATATTTCCATAATGATAAGAAAGGATTATTTTTGGTATAACAGGCCCCGCCTCCATGTACATTCATACAACTGTAGATTAATAGCTTCCGTTTAGTCAAAGCAAGTAACATAAACACTTTTGGCCCTGGCCCTGGATCATCTGCTAGTAATCTATCATTCTAGAGTAGAGAAGTTTTTTGTTGTTTACATGCATGTTGCTGTAACTAGTGCCTTACCCAACACTAGAAAAAACCCTTATTTGAGAATTTTTATTAAATAATTAAAAATACTAAATGTGCACGGATTTTCACCATTTAAACGCGAGCATAGAGCTCTGAGTAAGATGCCAAAATAATGGCTCCATTATCTTAAGTATAAGTGCCTTAATTCTCTGGTTAAAACTAGTACATATCTGGCGATTTTCGCAGATTTCCTAAAAACGTCAAAAATTGAAAAGTTACATGTTTTAATTTTATAATTAAAAATACTAAACGTGCACAGATTTTCACCATTTAAATGCGAGAATAAAGGCCAGAGTTCGTAGATTAACGTGCAAAAAATGGTTTCATTATCTTAAGTATAAGTACCTTAATTTTTGAGTTAAAAATTGTACATATCTAGCAATTTTCACAGATTTTTCATCACATTGCAGGGGCCAATTTCACAAAGGGACTTAGACTTAGCCAAGTTTTTGGCTAAGTCAGGGATTTAAATCTAGGACTTTGGTCTTAGCTAGGTCTGGGACTTAAACAGATTTCACAAAAGGGTGACTTAGCTAAGTCCAAGCTTATCAAATAACCACAGTGGTTTTCTGTGTCATATGACCTTTTATATCCTTCATTTGATGCATTTTATCTAAGGACAAGTGCTGTTTTGAAATAGAAAACCTTGTTACATCATATTAACTTCCGAAAGACTACTTCAGTAAGGTGTTCTGTGTAATTAAACTTTATTTACAGCCATTTCAAATTTTGAAGTGGAGAAAAGTTTATGGCGGCCATATTTAAGTCCTCTTTACAAAATTTAAGTCCATTGACTTAGCAATTTCATGGACTTAGCTGCTTTGTGAAATCCACTAAGTCTAAGACCACAGACATAACATTCTGTTGACAAAATTTAAGACCAAAGTCTTAAATTTAAGTCTAAATCTGGACTTAAGTCCCTTTGTGAAATGGATTCCAGGGCCGGTTTCACAAAGGGTCTCAGACTTAGGCTAAGTCAGGGACTTAAATCTGAGTCTTTTGTCTTTGCCAAGTCCTGGACTTAAATGGATTTCACTAAGGGTGACTTAGCCTGTCGTATAGCCTTTCCTAAGTAAATTTTGTAATGTAAAATCTAACACACCAATTCCACACAATAAAACAGAGCCTACAGATCCTGGCTAGATTCTAATGCATGGAGTTCTGGTTTTTGGTTTCTACACTTCCATTTAAATAACCAAGTGTAGCAGCTCAGAACTCCATGCAATAGAATCTAGCCAGGATCTGTAGGCTCTGTTTTATGGAGTGGAATTGGTGTGTTAGATTTTACATTATGCTTTCTCCATGCTCAGCTGACAAACCTAACTTAGGAAAGGCTACCTGTCGTATAACCACAGTGGTTTTCTAGGTCATGTGACCCTTTATTTCTACTCAAAATATTTTAGTGGTAACATATATCCCTTGTTTAGCTCATTTTATCTTTGAAAAAATGCTGCATTTCAAATTTTGAAGTGAGAAAAATATATGGCGGCCATATTTAAGTCTTTGTTTACAAAAGTTAAGCCCACTCTTGGGTAGACTTAGCTAAAGCCTAGACTTAGCAGCTCTGTGAAATCCTCCAAGTCTAAGATCACAGACTTAGCCTCATTTTAAGACAAAAGTCTTCAATTTAAGTCTAAGTCTGGGCTAAGTCCTTTTGTGAAATCTGCCCCAGGGGCCCATTTCACTAAAGGACTTAAACTAAGTCCCTTTATTGGCTAAGTCAGGGACTTAAATCTAAGACTTTGGTCGTAGTTAGGTCTGGGACTTAAAATGGATTTCACAAAGGTGACTTAGCTAAGTCCAAGCTTATCAAATTGCCACAGTGGTTTTCTGTGTCATGTGACCTTTTATATCTATTCAAAATATAATATTGGTTCCATATATCCAAATATTTGATTTATTTTATCTTATGATAAGGGCTGTTTTGAAATGGAAAACCTTGTTGCCACATAGAAACTTCCCAAAGACTACTTTAGTGAGGTGTTCGGTGTAATTATACTTTATTTACAGCCATTTCAAATTTTGAAGTGGAGAAAAGTTTATGGCGGCCATATTTAAGTCCTCTTTACAAAATTTAAGCCCACTACCTCCCAGACTTAAAGTTAAGTCCACTGACTTAGCAATTTCATGGACTTAGCTGCTTTGTGAAATCCGCTAAGTCTAAGGCCACAGACTTAACATTCTTTTGACAAAATTTAAGACTAAAGTCTTAAATTTAAGTCTAAATCTGGACTAAAGTCCCTTTGTGAAATCGGCCACAGGAGAAAATGCCTATATTGATCTAGTTCATGATGTCATTTCTTACCCCTAGTGTACTAACATTGGCATATCGACAATATTGAAAGCACACTTTCTGCAGAATAGAAGATCAACAATGTTGTAACACTCTGTATTAAAACACTGTCTGCCAAAGTTGAAACATGTGGAATAGAAGATAAACAGTGCTGTATCTGATCCATGGTTTTGATAGGGAAGTTAATTTAATTTCAAAACGTTTCTTTAAGATTTATTGTCTTGGCTTTGTGTTTGTAAAATAGCTTTATAACTTGCAATTTGCAATTATTTATATTTGGTACTGAGTAAAGTGATTCTTGTGTATTTGACAGTTTTGCAGGGCTCTTTAGAGCAAATAAAATTACAAAGTATTTGATTGGATCCAGGTTTGTGTCGCTGCTCCCCCCGCCATAGAAATGCCCTTGTATATGCAATGACTCAAAATATTGTTTCACTTATCTCTATTATGGTCATTCTATACCGTGAACCAAAAAGGCGAGTGAATGCTCCTTTTTGTATATATTTAAGCACTCGCCCTTGACCTCGCACCAAGACGCTTGAGAAAAACTATAAAATAGGGAGGATTATGCGCAAGTCATTCAAACACAAGTGAGATGTCGAACAAGCAGGAACTCTCGAGCGATGGTAAATTTCCAATAGGACAGGTTTTTTGCTTACAGGATTCCATGTTCAAAGCTATGACACCGTTCAGAAGCATGTACAGGGTTTTGCCTTTTCGACGAACAATAAATATCAGAATTAAAGCATACAAAGGGGGTTTGGTCTCCATGAGCGTGAATAAAAGACCAGAAATGCATAATATTCAAATGAATTGATTTATGCCTGTTGGGTGGACAGCTCCAATATTCCACATCCACCACTGCTCACGCCTTCTTCTGTGGGCTGTTGATGGTGTGTTGTATTTGGGAGTGCACCACTCTAGGATTGAGAACTGCATATCCTTAATAGAGTGACTTTTTCCAGTGAAATGTTTGGAAACTGGTGTCACTCTATTATCCTTAGGTTTGTTTACTGAGAGTCTGTGTTCATATATTCTCTGTCTGAACGCCCTCCCTGTTTCTCCAACATAATATTTACCACATTTTTTGCATGTGATTAAATATACAATATCACTGAGTTCACATGAGATTAGTTTTGGGAGGTTTTTAGGTTGGTATTTATCTCCACTGATGTTACAGGTAATTTCACTTATTTTAGTGATTAGAGGGCAGTAAGTGCATTTACCCAGCCGGGTGCAATGGGTGGGTATTAGTTTTGTCCTTACCATTTCTTTTGGTGGGTATGAAATGGAGGCTTTAGTAAGCATATCTCTTAGGTTAGGTAACCTCTTGAAGCCAATGATAGGTTTATCTGGGAATGTACTTGAGCAGTCATTACTGTGCTGGATAATGTTCCAGTTGTCATGAATGAAGCCCTTTATGTCAGGGTTCTGGGGGTTAAAGGTAGTGGTCATGACAGGGGTGGTCGTAACTTCTTTTGTTTTAACCTCTAGTAAATCATCTTGTGTGTATCTACTAGCTCTTAGCATATGTTTTTTTGAGGGTTTTGAATGGGTATCCTCTTTTCATGTAATGCTCAATCATTTTCATTCCATTCCCATCTAGTGAAGACACAAGCACAACCACACAGATGGATATACCCATCACTGATGCACACATTTCAGACATCAGCAAAACACCCACCCTAGAAGAGATGTGCTCAAGAAAGCCAACTCGACCTAGTCTTTTCATCCCCCCTCAGAAAAGACAGAAGTTATTGACACATCTGGTCCAATACAGAAAAGACAATAATTAAACTAGATCTCATCTAGAAATAATAACTGTTTCACGGACATTATTATTTTTGACAGTCTGAAAATAATATGTTTTAGATGTTATTAATCTTTTCAATTCTAAATATAATTTGTCCTAAAATTAATAAATAGCATAAATTATATTTTATATCTAGGCATTATTTACATACCCACCTATGAAATATTTTCTAATAAAGATCTTATTTATATATAATAAGTTATAAATAAAATAACCATATTATATTGGTGTGATAAATTTATTTGTATATATGATGACATAAATTATAAATATAATAAAATTTATATAAATAAATAACATGTTCATGCATAAATACATCTATCCAATACAATCAATACATCGAAAAATGTATTGAAACTAATAAGATGTATTGTAGTGCATATGCCATTACTAAAACTGCCCAATGCAAACAGGATATAACCACAGACCATTTCTGCCTCAGTTATAGGATTGCACCAATATTAAATAATAGGGTGCCTCCCACCTTTTACATTGTGAACAGGAATTACCCTGAATTATCATAAGCACAATTATTACTTAAAATGTGACTCAAACATTAACATATAAATCCACCCTTATGATCATACAACATTTTCAGGATACACTCTACCTGGGCTTATAAATGTGGATTATATATATAAAAAGAATATGAATTTTTTATATATAGAATATAATTCTAGGATATAACAACCTAAAAATTTATAAATAGTATAATTATAATATTTAATATAATTATATTAAATTTCCAACCTTAGAAAAATATATACTCACCTGAAATCCTACAGAATAAACAACCACCTCAAAAAAGGTGCACAGGTGCAATGCACCGCCTAGCGGTGCACAGGTGCACAGGTGCAAAAAACAGGTTCAATTGCACATCCCAAAAAGTACTTCAGGGGAGACTTTAGCCCATATTCTCCAGCCTCTGATGAGAAAGTTCAATAAAATATAGCTTTCGAAACATAATACCTATAGTTTAAAAGATATTGTGTAAGGCTCTTCTACAATATCTATTGTGAACATTTACTTGAGTGACATTATAACACTTCAATTTTCTTGCTGTTAAATATCAGAATTATGTCGACAGAATTGCAACCTTTACCACATGGCCAAAATCCATGCCAATCACGGCTAAAGAATTATCCCACACTGGATTCATCTACAAGGGATTTCCTGACAAAGTACACTGTCCCTGGAGTAAGTTAATCTTTTTCGATTTCGACAGGCAAGAAAGCACATTCGAAGAACACGTTAAACACAGCAAAGGTTGCCTTTACCTACAAATAATGGTGCCAGAAAGCATCTTGGAAGTCAAAGAAGAATTGGACTGTTTTAAAAAAATCTCTAGGGTAATAAGAATGGGATCACAAAATAGATGCACAACACACGCACACACACAATTGGAAAAAGTGAAACTTATACCATAACCAATCAGAAAAAAGTGATTTATGCCATAACCAATCGGTAACCCTTGGATTATGCCATAATCAATTGGAACCCAGGGATTTTTAGCATCACTTTTCGGAAGGGTATGCATAGGATAAAAACCCTCGCCAAAATCATCTCGTCAGCAATCATGGAACTGACAGTAGAAAAGAGTAAATTCAACAACAGACTTTTTGTTCATCTCAGCAAAAACAATCGCTACATTTGCTTCTCAGCAAATATTTGGTCTAAGCTCCTAAAAGATCACAATGCAATCGCTGAAGCTTTAAAGACTGAGAAAAACCTCAAATTAGAACTGACCAAGAACTCTACCGTGGAAACATTTTCTCTTTCACGGAGAGTGTTACGTCTGTTTTAAGAAGAATGACCTCTACATCAATCTGGATGAGACCCAATTCGATTGATTCCAAGAGGAAGCGGTTGGCATCCTTTCTCCAGAAGACAAAGAAAACGTTCACCGGAGCCAACAATTACAAGGTACCTATACGTCACAGAACACCACGCTCCTAAGTGGTTCTTCTCGAGA
Source organism: Sabellastarte sp. h YS-2021 (assembly GCA_964017235.1). Taxonomy (NCBI): domain Eukaryota; kingdom Metazoa; phylum Annelida; class Polychaeta; order Sabellida; family Sabellidae; genus Sabellastarte; species Sabellastarte sp. h YS-2021. Next base: position 18,048,771 of record OZ024933.1, read on the forward strand.
ACCAGTCTGAAGGACTACCCCGAGAAAGAAGGTTGGCTGTACCAAATCACCAAGAAAAGGGTACCGGCCCCCGACAAACTCAGAGCTCATATGACTAAAAATCAACTTTCTGATCTGGTTAAGGAACACTGCTACAGATGTCAGTACAATATCCCAGGACAAAGATATCATAGCTGTCTGGAAGAAGATGTAGAACAAAATAACATGCATTTGGTTTCTTTGAGAAATGTTATCGATAATATTAGAAAAGTGGCCAAGGTTTTAGGATTACTGGTTGACAACTACTTACCATCAGGGGAAACAACCCTACCCATCTTAGAGACATTTACAGAAGTCTATCGGGATTTGTTCCGAGAGACATTCTAAACTATTGCAATTAATACACAGACAATGTAAAATTATTGTCATATCTTTTAAGTAAATAAACTTTTTTGCTAGTAAAATTAAAAGTCTTATTTTAGGGTTTCCTGGTACCCCGTTCATTGTGTCTTAAGCGAAGGTATTATTTGTTCTATGATGAGGGTATCACCTTGGGAACCCCAACCAAGGCTCATTGTTGCCAAGATTCTATGACTTTTCCATCGTGATCCGGTACTTTGGATAAACTATTATTAATAATATCCTACATGTCGATGTTCTATGTATCTATGTGGTTTAAGCTGGGAAATTCTTCAATTTCTTCGCAGGATATTAAACCAGCTGGTTTGTAGCATTTACAAACTGGGGGCTCACCGCAAGGTCTGCAATAAAAGCCCGGTACAAAAAGAAGCATGAAAAAGCCTTTGCTATACATCTTTGCTAGACTGCACTTTTTCACCACCACTCCCCCTTTTATAAACTTTTACAATATGTTCCTGGCAGCATCCACCTTTATTTCGGCTGGGGAAGTAGCGTACAGCAATATTGCGACATTTTCTTTGAAGGCTTTGGCAAATTTCAGATTAACCCTGGTACGGCCGCACTTTTTGGCGTTACCACTTTGGGCCCTACTTTTCCAAAAATTCTAAAAAAATATATGCAGTAGCTCGACAGGTACTCTCTCATTTCTATGCATTTTCCGTATCTGGGTTCTTCTGACATTAGCATCCAGTATGCTTCCGAATAATCTCTGTTGTAATAATTCCGGGTCAAGGCTTGGGGGGTACAGATATCCCATCCACCATCACTTCCGCAAAATTCAACCCATAATTTTTAAAGTTAAGGCGGTCTTCTGCATAATTACCATTGAATGAGCTTCCACTGCATAATACCACTCGTATTTCAGATGGCATGTTTCCATGATACACGTCATTGGCTGACCAACTGTAACTTCATTTTTCAATATTGACTTTTCATATCAGACTTCCAAAAGGGGTATACAGCTTGCTTCTGTGATATGGATTTTTCCTGCGCCACCACGATAGTCGGGTTCAGTTTTACTTGGCACACTCTCAGCAATGCGTATTGTATTTCTCATTGGTTTTGGTCATGAGATGGAAAGGATCTTCATGTTGGTACAGTTTCATTCAGTTCGAATTCCGTTGAAGATGAGTTGCTTTTGCTGACAAATATCCATTCTAATGGGACCTTCTAAGAACACGGTATTACCCTTCATCATTGTCTTGTATCTCCTATCGAACCCGATATTGTTGGTTGAATCACTATCCATCTTGTCGTAAGAATCCTTATGGAATAGCTTATTCTTTAAAATACCCAAATACAAAGTGTGTAATCCGAAGTTTGCCAAACACACTTTGTCTTCTTGCTTGACCGGTTTACCCTCTCCAGTTACGATTCGTAGCCCTACTCTAAGTCTGGTTTTATTTAAATCTATATGATGTATCCATCATGAAAATATAGCCTTTCCCACCATTCGTCGACCTCATATAAAATTTTTGTTCTTCTTCACCTGCCTCTTGCTTTGGGTCAGTTTGCTTACTTTAGCCCTCCTTCTACCAGGTTTTGCCACCCCCTTCCTTTCACGACTTTTCTTTTAACCAAGATTTTAGCCATCTCCATTTGTTGTTGCACAGGGCTGATTAATTTAAGGGGATAGTAGCCTTTTGGAACCCTCATATTTTTTCAAACACAAGGTACAGTCAAACTCATTGACTTTGTAAGGTTTTAATTTTTGGTCCACAATAGTTAGCCTCAAGCTCTGTACCTCGGCTTTAGTTACTTTTAAGAAGTAAGGAAATGGGTAAAAGTTACAGACTTCCCTTTAAAAAGCTTTCTTTGCAAAAGTCCACCAGTAGGTAAAAACTTGATTTCTTTGCCGATTTTACTTTAATATCTGCAAGGGCTATCCCCATTCGCCTTCTAAATGAAATGTCTTTGGTAAATCCACGATTCACGAAAATCATTCAGTCTGTTTTGCGGATGTAAGTCTATGGAATCTTTCCAACCTACATGCAACCTACATTGCAAAACATCTTTTATAAACTTTTCAAGTCCTTCTAGGGTACCCAAGAATCAAATTTTTTGGCCAATGTAACCATCATACCAAATGTTCCTTGCGGCCCTTATGTTTGCATGTTTTTAAGACCTTACTTATTTTCCAGAGCTTGTTTTTGTCGCCCACCTTGACTTTTTGCAACTCGGCTTTGTAGAAACTCCCTTTTATATCTTGTAAGCAGTCTATGTATCTCTCATCATCATTGTACGTGATGTACCTTTTGATCACTCTTTCTGCATAGTTTGCTTTTATCTTGTTTTGACTGGTTAAATAAGCTACATCTTTATCTTTCAAAAGCCGATGTACCCATTTATTGGAGAATTCCTTCCCTTGGTCAAAACAACACCTTTTTCTTTCCTACCTTTTTCAAATGCCTCATGTAATGCTGTTTTTACTTCTTTGCCTGTCTTCGTTTTTAAGGGACTTACAAAAAAGTATTTCGAGAATACATCTACAGCTACCAAGAGAAACTTTACCCCGTCATTCTTTTTAGACAAGGACCCAACATCCATTAAATCTATATCCCATTGGCAGTCTATACCTTTGATCACTACTCTGCCATGCTTTTTAGGTTTACGCGCCTGCTCGTGTAAACAGTAAGCTTCTCGATCTTTCAGCCAGTTCACAATGTCAGATAGCAATACAACTTTCAGGGTCCCATAAAACAAACCGTGTTCTGCGGATGGCAGTAATGCTTCTCCAGAAACTTTTTCCAGGTGCTCATCTTCTCAGACAATCCTCGAGTAATGACACAATATGTCTATCCAAAAACTGTCTCCAGAGTAGTGAAATAATAGGGCAGTGACAAGCACTGCAAATGATGCAGGGACTCGACAGATGCAATCTATCTACATTTTGACAGAGGTGTGTCAGTAGTATACTTTTATAGCTTTTGCGAAGTACTCTGCTTCTTTTCCCTCATAGACAGGGGATTTTTTCAATGAGTAACTACGCTTTTAGGCACGTTTGCCTCCGGTAATATATCTAAAAATGTGCTATATAGGTGGGGGCGATTCGCCGTATTCTTGCAGGGTGTACGAGATCTGTGATGTGGCTACCCGGGTCTTGTCCTTGTGCACGACTTCTCTGTTTTCTTTTCAACTTACTTCGTTGTCGATATACTACGGTAAGGAGTCAGCCTTTGTCTTTAAAGATTTTGGCATGGCCAATAAGATCAGATCTTTCTCTAACCCCTTATTTTGCGGTTTCTCCACCCCTTCCATGTAAGGCACCAAGACCATCTTGCGTACGCTTTTCATATTCATTTTAATATGGGGCTGGCTATTTTTAAAACAAGCTTTCAAAGCTTTTTAATCTTCTTCCATTATTGGTAAATTACCCAATAGCAAGTTAAACACTGTTTCTTTCAGACACAAGATTTGCCCTCTATTTGGCAATCTTCAAAAATGACGGAAGCTGTTTGTCACTCGCCTCTGCTAAATATAGTAATAAATGTTTGTTCTTCACATCCATTATACATTGTTTTCTTTTTCAAGCCTGTTCAATCACTTTTATAATTTATCGGTATTTACACCCAAGGATTTTCTGCCTGAAATATTTTAGTTCTCAGCCTGTATACATCTTCGCCATTGGCTGTGGAATTGATAACTAAGTATTCGTATTTACTCAAAGTTGGGTCTTCATATGCCTCAACCAGAGCTTTATTGTTCCCCGGATACATTTGTTTTTCCAAAAGGGATATCTGTTGTCCCCTTATATTTCTAAACAATACCATGTAATGGGTGTTTAAGGCAATCATTCTGACACATTTGCCTTGTCTGAAACAGTTGTGGCTGACGCAAAATACACTAAGGTTCAAGTGGTGCGCTCCCTGGATGAAACGCCTTTCCATATTCGGGTCTTTTATGACTTGTTCAGAGAGATTCTCTAATATCACAACATTATGCTGGCCATCTGCAAACCCTTCTATTTCCGATTGCATTGGTACACTATGTAGAAATTCTGTACCCTCGACATCTTGCTTCATGTCATCGAATGTATCTTGGTAAATACTGTAGCAATATAATATCTTTTTAACTGGTACAGAAAACATGATTTTTTTGTTCTTCAGCAAGCGAAGCAGCCAAGTCTTTTTTCCGCTTTTGGTCACACAGGATTTTCAGGCAGTAGATGCTGCTTCAAATGGTAAGGGTACGGCTTCGTCCCATTGGAGGTCTGGACGTTTTACCGAAAGCCTTATTTGTTCCCACAAGAACAATCCTGTTTATTGCAACAAGCTTTGATTTTATAAAGAAATTAGAGGGTTTTTGTTTTAGCTATTAGAGTCAGCACAGCTTAACTGAGGGTTCTAGGTGGATTAAAATGGCCGAGTTATGAAAAAATAGTTTATTTACATGTTTATTCCAATTATGTTACAGTATTTTGCTACGATATTAACTAGAAAAGCACTGTTAACTTACAAATTAACAAACAGCCAGACAAACACACACCATCAATTACATGACTTTTTCAGGTATTTTGCAGACAAGCAGACAAATGCATGCCTTCAGTTACATGTACCTCCTTATTGGAATTAGCATTAGAACATTAGTTATGGAAAACAAATGTATTTAATGTTCTTTATAGCCATATGGCAGAGTGTCTAAATTGTCCATAACTCTTTTGTCACAGGCCACCGAGCAGGATTTCTGTTGCTGTCTGTTGAAAATGACTTGCTTCTAAGTGTCATGACAGATCTGATGAGGGTTGTCCAGTCTTGTGTGCATCGCCAATCCGTGGAAGTGCCATAGAAACACTTCTGAGCACATGGTGTTAAAATTTATTTTTTGGCATTTTCATGGTTTAGGGTGAACCCTTTAACCTTGCAGCAGGTATCCCCATCACTTGTGCAGTGAGCAAAATTCTTCAGACCCGCAGATGCAAAGTCAACTATGTGTTCGCCGTCTAGCTCGTTGGTCAAGTCGCCCAAGAAATTACCAACTGATGGCTCAGCCTCTCCGTCAAAATACAGGACTTTCTCACCTGGCAGATCCAAGATATCGTACAACCTCATCCTGGCATAGGTGGTAGTGAAGGCTTCCAAGAACATGTTTGTTTGACTATTTTCAGTGAGAAAGTCCTTGGTGTATTTCAGTCTACTTCTCACTGAGGACATGCCAATCGATGATTTCTTTGTTGGTGCTGCTCAGTATTCTAAGGAATGCTGCAATGTCAGCTATGATTTGACTCTGGCGTTGGTTTTCCGTCTGACTGAATTTTCCCCAGAAACTGAAAAATAGTAAAAACACGTAAAATGGTAAGAATCACTCGAAACAGAAAACCCTGCAAATCTGTATGAAGATGTTGGACCTCATTTGCCAAATACGTAAAGACTTACCTGTTCAAACATAATTTGGCCAAGGACTGCAACCCTGGATTTTTCTGTATCCGGTCCTGCTCTAGGGAGATTCCTTCACTGGATCTGTAGGATGCTATGTAGTGATTTTTGTCCTCTTCCATCTTGCACCATTCTGGCCATCTGGAAGACTCTTGCTTTATTTTCAGGAGGGCATTCACATATTCGGAAAACAGGTCTCCTTCACCAGTTTCTGATCCTGACAAGTTTGTAGCCCTTATTCAAAGCCCTATTGATCTCTAAAGTGGTTCATGTTCCCAGCAACACTTGCTGTTAATCGGAACACTGGCAGGGTTTTTGGTTTGTGGATTCTGCACAGGATCTACGAAGGGGGAATAGCAGCTTTCCGTGGCATCTGACTAGTAACACTGGATGATGCAAATCTGTTAGGGTAGCACTTTGACCTTGGCAATACCATAGTAATCTCGATGACCGGGTGCCCCACGGGATATATGGTCGTACTTGTTCACTGTGGGATATACCGATGTAAAGTCCACATACTTTTTCCCCCCTCTTCGACTTTCTTGTAGAGTTTGACTGCAATGGTGCATCCTCTGAAAAAGGCATCTCTGGGCTCCAGACGTTCTTCTATGTTAAGTGTTTCAACAAAATCTCTTAAGGTTTCTTTGGTCTTCAGTTCTTGGCAAAACTCGTGATCCCACTTGGCAATAACTGTGATACCTGCATCGTCTAGGATCCGCACCTTTTCCATAGTTTGGGCATATCTTTGAGCCATGGTCTGTTTATTGTATGGATCCATGGATTCTCTGTCTTGACATAAACATCCTTGTTGCAAGCAGGAATTGTACTCTAGACAGACAATTTCAGCGGTTGTAGGATTGATGTAAAACCCGTCCAGCTTGAAATACTGGTTGCTCGGTGCCGGAAATCTAACCTCCCCATCATTCAATGTATGACGGATGTTTACCCCTCGCTTTTTAGACTCCCATTCTAACTGCTGGATTTTACTGTACTGATATCTAGCAATGTAACCACTGGCTGGAATAATGACTAATGGTGAGCTTTGCAATTCAGTTTCTGCAACCTTGTCAATGGGTTCACCATCTCTGAAAAAAAAATTTTCCTTTTTTGTGCTGCTTTATTTCCCACTTGGCACTACCATCACAAGCTTCCTTTTAATATTCCCCTGATATCAGATCCATCTGGTCGCATTAACTGCATCTACTGCCACAGGAGTGACATTGGAGTCGGGATGGTATGGATTTTCCAGACACAGTTGACAGATGGTCTGAGCAACCACAAATTTGGGGACATGCACTCCACTTTCCCAGGTACACTCGAAATAAAAAAAAACATATTTACAAGGTCACTCCAATGGCTGACGTATTCTCAGATAGCACAAATGCTCACCAAGATAAAAACCTTAACAGGATGTGCATTTGAACTCCCAGCATCTGTAGTCTTCTTTACTTCTCTGGGTCATTTGTAGGACAGTTTTGCACTTTTGACATTTGTAGTAGGTCACACAAGGGGCTGGCATTTTATTTTTGTGAACCACTTTTGTTCGCCAGTGTTGTTAGTAACACTCTTTCAATCTACTTTCCATGTTGCAAGTACCGCAAACGATACTTTTGACTTTTGGGCATTTTTCTCTCATACAGGTTCCATAAAATTCTTTACAGACATGTTTGTTTCAATCATTGAAGCTTTTCAGACATATGTGGCAAAAATAGACTCTCCCCGTGAAAAACATCAAAATGGCCTCCAGTTTCATTATGGCAGGTGTAATACAAGTAGACTCTTTTCTCCCATCGAGGTCTCTGATAGTCTGGTTATATGATTCTCTGAGTCACAGGACATACACATCTACATCTACATTGGAAATGTCAGTCAAAGAACAGGGACAGGCCACGGGGGGTTCCGGCCAATTTCTGATACTCTTCGGCCTTCTTCTTTTGCAGACTCTGCTTACAGTTCATATGACGTTCCTGATGTTTTTGTAGTTTTTATCAGCCTTCTTTTTTTCCACATCATTGGGCGAGTTGATCATATCTAAATAAGCTAAAGATACTGCTAGGGCCCTAGGCAAACAGAGGTGATCCCGATTTTTAATAATCACAATGGATATTTTCCAAATCAACTATTTGTCTTCTACATCCACTGCCCCTTTCAAACGTTGCAAACCCCAATTGAATCTGGAATGCACCAGACACCATGATATTTAAAGCCGCCATTAAAGCCTCCAGGTCTGCTTCAGCCGTCATTTCACGTAAGGGTCTCGGTCATACTATGGTGGGATTGCTGAGGTTTTCTGCAGTTATATAGATACGGGCCATAGCATCATCTTCACTACCCCTAAGGATAACTTCCTCAAACATCTGAATCAATTCAGTGCAGAGATCACAAAGGGGAGTACCATTAACTTCTTGACCCGGAAGTCTGACCGGGAAGGTATTCTCTCTCAGAACTTTGCCTGTAAATTAATAATTATTCAAATTTGTATCTGTGTCTGATTAGAAGCTTAATAACAGTAGTTACCTTTAAAATTGCCCGTTGTGAAAGCTGACCTCTTCGATCCACGATTGACTGTAGATAATAAGTATAACATAATATAACAATAATAATAAATATTGATTTTTATTTTAAAAATGAGAAAAAACTGAAATAATAAAGTTATCTGAGATTACCATTTTCAGAGGATTGGTTTAAGGCTGTTTCCATGGCTGAGGCGTCAAAGGAATCATCCCGCCATTCTGTAGTAGGCTCCAAAGGAACTGCAGTTTCTTCTACTGCTGTGGTAGTTTGTTTCAACGGTGTCAATGCTTATGCTTCCTTCCTAGGGGATGCCACTTGCTGCATGGTTTGTTGATCTATTGCTTCTAAAGCTGCCTTGAAAGAGTCATCCCACCACAATTTTTCATCGGTTTGGTGCTCCTGGTTGCTTTTGAGCTTTGTAGGCTCAGTAGATGTAGCTTGCTCAGACTCATCGATTCGTCAGACTCATCGACTCGTCAGATTCCATCTGACTATCCTTACTATCCCACCAACTCAGATTGCTACCTGGCTCGGGTAGGCTCTCAGGCAAAGACCATGATGTTCCTGACGGTATTAATAGTAGCTTATAAAAATGAAAGAAATTAAATGAAAAAGCTAAAAAATGTAATTACCGGTTTCATCAGCATTTTGTGTGTTCAAAGCTTCCAGCCTCTGAAGGACTAACAGATCTTGGTGAGTGTCCACAGCCTTGGCCCACTCAAGCGACTCATTATAGTCTTTTAAAGAATCCACTTTTGCTTTCATTTTTGACATCTACAATTATAAAATTATTTTTTCTGTTTACTTTTGCTTGACACAAAGTATGGACCATTTGGTCTAGACTCATTTCTTTAAATGTACAAGATAAACGATGTACAGTAAATGTATGCCATAATTAGACAGGTTGCACATTCTCAGTGGAGTTGGTCTATCAAAAAAGGTACATCTTTAAACATTTTTTTCACATTTTTGGCTATTTTTCTGTATTTTACCATACAGTAGTGAATTTGTTATAAGTAGAACTGCCATAAGTAGAATATTGTCATAAATAGAAGTAGTTTCTACGTCCCACAAATTATTAGTGCAAAATATTAGAATAAGTAGAAGTTGGAATTACAGAAGGTTTCCATAACTAGAACCTAATTTGATGCATAAAGTGCTATTTTTCAATGGGAATAACAAGGTGTAAGTATAACCTACAAACCTTGTGTGTACAGACGTGTTAATATCCAAGAAAGAGGAGACAAAATAGTATTATTATAACACTCTGTGCCTGATTCCTCACTTTTGTGTTAAGTCTGAACACCAAAATAAATCATAGTAGAGTGATCACTGAAGTGTTAATTATTGCAAGCGAGTTAAATTACATGGTATCTTCAATACTTAATATATTTCTCAAAGTGGGTATAACTAGAACTTGCCATAAGTAGAGGTAAATGGCTGACATTTTGCAACTTTGACTTAGACCAACTCCACTGTATATGTTTAAATTTAAATGATTAAATGTGTACATAATTAGTAAATCTCTACTGTTCTTGATGAAAATGTAATGCACTATCATTATCCCATTTGAAGGATATTTAAGAATGTATCTCAATTTTTTTTAATTATTGCTATTTTCTGTTAAAAGTCTGAATTAAGTGTCATATAAAATTTTTCTTCCATAGGTGTCTTGGAAGATGACATTGTATCATAGTGTTATTTTTTCCAGATGACTGAGAGGAGCTACTGTAGAGGAGAACATTGTAAAATAGAATGGTATTTTTCTACCAGTGATGTGTACATTATAGAAGCATATGCACTACAGAAATTCTTTCACCATATTTTAGCTTAATTAACAACTTCATGATCCAAAGGGGAAAAAGTTAATTGATTTAGCTACAAATAATTGAAAATTTGCCTCGAACATTGAAAAAGTGCTTAGTAATCCAAAAACATAAGTTTTTTTTTCAAAAACAGCGGTTATCCATGAGTGCATGAACAGTAACAGGTTTATAATTGAAAGTAAAACCTCTGTACACTGATGAAAATCCTTAAATCTAATGTTATGAATATTGGTAGGATTAAGTATTTATACACAACCGATTTCTGATCTACCAATCAGAGTTAGTAAGTTTATAACATTACCAATGAGATTCTTAGAAAGTGACATCACTCTTATAGAGAACTTCTGTTTACTGAGAAAAGCAATAAAACACTTAAAGTTAAGGGCTTACTTCCAGTGGAAAAAGTATATCAGTGAAAATACTTACAGGTCAAATTATGGGTTTTATGACTCATGGAACAGCCAACTGAAATCTTTGGAATCTTTGGGAAGTTTTTACTGCCGTTTTCTACTTATATCTCAGTACATTTTGTTTGTTTAACGTCCATTTTTTGGTCAATTCATTTATTTATCTGTATATCTCATTCTACCTAACTTTCAGCCCTGTCGGTTGGGTATTTTGGTTGTTTTTAACTGTTGTGAGTTTTGCCTCGACTAGGCTTTATATGATTGGGTAGCACTGTTACTCACGTTTTTCTTTTATTGCGTTCGAACATGTCTTCTCATCAATCCAACAAAGATAAACCCTGCGCAGCTAAGTGTAATCAGTTTTGTCATTCTTTTGATGTACATAACTATTGTCCTGCCTGCAGAAAGGCGGGTAAGGGAGATGATCCCTGTGTTACTCTTATGTCACCTTGTGAGATCTACACTTCTTTTACAGAAGAGCAGCATACAAAAATTACTCACAGGAAAAGATATATTAAGAGGGGCGACAAGAAAACTGACAAAAGTGATGACTTAGATGCTGAATTATTGAGTGACAATTCGAATGAATCCTTCGGGCGTTCTCATGCAGAACGCCTTTTCACTTCTCCGCCTCGACCTCAACCTCTTGCTTTCGAGGCGTTATCTCTCAGAACGCCAGCTCATACTGTGCCCCCTACTCCAGGTATATACGGCCTTACAACAGGAAGTTCAATCCAACCTCGAGAAGTCCTTGGGATCTCGACTTGATATGCAGATAGATCAAAAGATGGGGTCTTTCAGGCAAGCATGTTAGAAGATTTCAACAATCTGTGTGAAGATTTTCAAAAAGCAAGTGGAGGTGGATCAGACCTCTGCTTCAGCTTCTAAACCAAACACATCTCATTCAAATCTGGATCCCTCGAAAACTAGTGCTGTTGAGTCGATGGATGTTGATTATGGCCCAGCCTTACCTCCTTGCCTCGACTCTTATGATAGCCTGGGGTCATCAGCTTAGTTCAGTTGAGGAACCCTCGAGGGTTGCCTAAAAAGTCTTCTCTTTCTCACAAGCAATATGATGTGGTGCCGAGCTCTGCCTCGGACCACTATTCTGACCCCTTGGATGACCCTCGACCTGCCTTGAGCAGACCTAAGAAGCACTCTGATAAATCTAAACATAAATCGAGGTCCAGATTCTTACCCTCATCTTCAGAGGAGGATCAGTCCCCTGAACATAGGCATAGGTCTCCTAAGCCCTCTAGGAAGTCAGACCCTGATCAGGAGTATCCAACATGACCCTGACCCTCCTTATTATAGGGAAGTAGCTCTGTCTGACATCCCATCCCAATATGCTGAGGAGGTGGATACGTTTCGACGCATCCTAAGATTGCCTGATCCTAGGGAGTCCTTACCTAGGTCTCCCACTGCGGCCATGGGCCTTGACGATGAGAAAGGCAGGCAAGAACTTAGACCAAGAGGCCCTTCCTCTATGCTGCCTCTTAACTCTATTATTAAGGATGCCTTTGACAAATTTGATCAGGACTTCCAGGCAGCAAATTTACCAGAGGGTAAGTACATCAAAGCCCCTCCCTCCACTTCCAAGTGGTACAAGGTAGGTCAGCATTCTTATGAATACAAAATACAAGAACTTAATACAGACTTTGCGAAGATCTGTATTTCTCTTAAGTCCTCTGGGGCCCCTATGGGCAAGGTTCCACTTCCAATTGTCAAAGAATTGAAACATCAAGCGAGGCAAAACATTTCCACGCTGAATTTCACTATTGCCTTTGCCAAGACTTTTTCTTCCTGCAATTCCACTCTGGAAAAGTGTCAGCATAGTTTGAAGTCGACCTTCAAGAAGGTCAAATCACGAATCAAGAAAGGTGCCGACCCTGAAAAAGCAGCAAAACGTGGATATGAGGAAGCCTTTGAGTATCTGGATCTGTGGAATAAGACCATCTTAATCCAGCACAGAGCCTTGACTTATTTTATTGTTAATCCATCAGTTAACTTTTGATACTACTTCTATGTAATCTTTACTCCACCAATGCCATTGCCTGATCATAGTAATAGCTCCAGACTGGCCAGGAATGCCCTGGTTTTGAGACCTAGTGCAGCTCTCAACAGAGATTCCAACTGCCAGTGTCAACAACCCTACTCAAACAGTCCCACCTTCATGTGTTCCACAGCAATCCGCAACATCTCAACCTCCACACCTGGTGTCTAGGAGTGGACAACTCCAAGAACAAGGCTTCTCTGTGGAGGTGGCAGAGAGAATTGCTGCCCCTCAGCGGTCATCAACAAGGACCATCTACAAGTCAAAGTGGGCCCTTTTTGAAAAATGGTGCAGAGAAAATTCGGTCGACTTCTCCACTCCATCTGTGAAACAAATCTCAGGTTTTTCATGTACCTGTACCAGGACCTAAATAGGCACCCCTCGACCATTGATGGTTACAGGACTGCCATTGTTGACACTTTGGGCCCAGCGGCCCACCATATCGCACACAATGCAGACCTTCATAGGTTACTCACCAGTTTCCACAGGGATCATCCCAAAAGTTCCAGAAATCTCCCTAAGTGGAATCTTTCTGTTGTTCTTAATGAGCTTACTAAAGCGCCCCTTGAGCCTATGAAAGACACACACCTCAAACATCTTACTCTCAAAACTGCTTTCTTGTAGCTTTGGCCTCCGGCAAGCACCGCAGCGAAATCCATGCCTGGGTCGCAAACGAAGTATCTACTCTAGGCCAATGGGAAAAGGTTGCCTTGTTCCCTTCTTCTGACTTCATAGCCAAAAACCAACTAGCAAGAGAAGGTTCTCAAAGTGTGTCTCCGGTGACTATTCCTGCTTTGACTACCATTATAGATAGACAATTCAAAGAAGACAGGACCCTGTGTCCGGTGCGGGCCCTGAGGTACTATTTGGACCGAACATAGGACCTGAGAGGTTCCCGGTCCCTTCTTTTCATCTCCTTCAAGAAAGGACATACCTCAGACATCAGACCCGCTACTCTCTCTTCTTGGTTGAAACAACCCATTCTACTTTGTTATAAACAAGCAGACCAACAAGCCTTGGTCCAAGTTAAAGCGCATGACACATGGTAAGCTAATAGCTTATAAAAGCTACATTTAAGTAATTAAAATTTTCAATTTCATTGAGGAAGCACTGGTATTTACAATACATATCATGGAGAGCGGTGTGCAAAAAAATTAGTTGTAAGCATTTTTAATAGTCACACAGATAATGTTAGAATGTGTTGAATTATTTCTAAAATTGACATAGATTATTAAATGAGATGATTTGCAAATCGAGTGGGAACAAGTTGAAGATGAGACCATGGAGTCGAGGAGTGGAGGGAGAAAGACAGAGAGGGAGATGGTGCTACCAGCAACATAGTGTAAACAAATAGGGGTGGGGTGGGTGGGGTTAAGGAACTTTGGGCATGAAAAAATGGTAAAAAGTATTTTTGGAAAAATTGAGTGAGGAAGGCTTATACAGCAACCTCCACATGGTGGCTTCTGGAAATTTCCACTCTGTGGATAGCTTATGGCTGTATATTCAAAATCTTTTGACCAAATGAGTCAAATCTGTACATCAGTGAATATTCTAGACTTTTTTGTCCTTATGACCAAATGAGTCACATCCCATAATCCAATGCATGTCATTATCCCAGATTTTGTCCTCATGACCAAATGAGTCAAAATATAACCGCCCTATTATCCAAAGTTAAGTCTTGCAACGAAATAGATTGTAACCAAATAGATTGTATCTTATAATCAACCTGTATGCCCATTTGTATCGTAGATGGTTGAAAGAGTGTTCTCAAACTGTTAATCACATGAGTCAATATGAACAATATATAGTCCCTCTTGACCAATTATTGTTTGTGATTATTCACTTTTACAAACTGGCTGGAGTAAAGATTACATAGAAGTAGTATCTAAAGTTAACTGATGGATTAACAATAAAATAAGGTTTCAAATATTTATTGTTAAAAAACAAATACTATTACAAATGTTAATGAAAATATTATATACATTGGTGTATATGCATTAAAATTATGTAATACAGACATGCTTAATAATATATACAAAGTGTTACATAGAGAAAAAAATAACATTTATTCTGTTAGAAAAAAGTAAATATATACATTTACGTTGAACTATATGAGTCTCTCAATTGGTATATCTATATTCTCTATGCCTCTGTTTGGTCTCTCTAAGATTGCAATATTTCTGTCTGGGTTATACTCTAGCTGGCCTTCTGTCTTGCCTATCATGATGTCTTCTATTCTGTCCAGCAGCTCTTCTTATACTCGGTCTGTCACCCTGTCCAAATCTTTGCTGTAGCATTCGGTTGTCATCAGGTCTAATCTCGGCTTCTGCCTGGTATTGTCTTTGTCAATTTGCTAGAAATCCTCTTACAGTAATCGCCATCCTTCCTGAAAATAAAAAAGGTACAGCAAGGTATTAATATTCTGTAGTTCTAATCCTTTTTTATGTTTCATAAAAAGTACAGAAAATGGATTATATTGTATTGGAAGTTAAATTAATTTTCATCAGATGCTTCTGAAAATTACTAAATATATAATTGCTTGGATCATGCATTTCAGGATACTGATGATTCCTCTGATGGTCTTAATCCAGCCTAGCATAAACACTGAGGATGTTCAAATGGTCAACAAAATTCACATAATTTTGTAAAGGAGCCTGACAGAAGGCTAGTAACAAGAATGGGAGAAGATATAGAGTGTACTAAATTGACACACTTTGCTTTGTTTCTTCAGTTTTTGAAATGTCAGTAGCAGCATCCGGTATAAGCCTAGAGTTAATCAGAGTTAGTTTTTCTAGTCTTGGAAAGTACTCTGTTATACTGATAAAATTGCAAGTACTATCCTTCAGTATGAGTTCATTTGGTTTAATGTCAGTTTTCATTTCATCGTTTAAATCCAACTGTAGACAAGAAATTTTCTTGCCAGAACATATGCATTTCTCATGGCAAAGAGAATAAACAGCCATATAAATGGAAAAAGACATGAACAAAAATTTCCAAAACATCATTGTAGTCTGATAAGAATTTGAAATTAATCTAAGTTCATGGGTGATGTTGACCCATAATTTATAGCCACAGTGTAGGAGCATCAAACAATTGTCAACAAAAGTATATAGAATATAAAACAATAGAGAAGTTAAACATTTGATAATGTATTTGAATAGATTAATAAGAATATATTCAATTGCCTTATAGATCAAATAAAGAGAATTGTCCCTTCATGTGTAAGAAAACCTCCATTTTTTAAATCTGTGGTTAAATGCTCTAAGTCTTAAGCTGTAGTTTCTCAGGGGATTATTCATTTATTAATAATTGCTTATCCTTGTATTGTTAGAGCCTTGCTGTTTTAAGCACACAAGATGTGGCTTCTCATGACATGGATGGGATTACTCATTTATTTGATATTCATTTTTATCCATGAGAATCTTGTTTTATAAAACATGAGATGTGATTTCTCATAATATTGGGGGATTAGTCATTTAGTTGATAATCTTTAATTTTTCTTGTATTGTCTTGCATTTCTAGGATGTGAGGTATGATTTCTCATGACAGGAGACTATGTTATTGGGTATATATAGAAGGCCTCAAGTGGGATTTCTTAGAAGATTTTTTTCAAAATGGCTGTCAAAGTATTATTAGTGTTTTGGATTCTGGTGATTGGTAAAGGGCTTCTTTGGTGTAATGAGAAATGTGTATGTCAGGATGAGAATGCTAAGTTGTTTTGTAGAGGGGTTAATGAAAGGGACTTGTTTCTATACACAGAGTTTACCAAGGACATTGAAGTAAGGAAGAGTTCTGTTGGATTGAAATGGTTAACTGATGTTTTTAAAAATTTGGACAAAGTGACTGTTGTGGATGGTGACCTTTTAGACTGTGCAAGCTTATATATTGTTAAAGTGGTGGGAGATTGTGTTACAATGGAGAGTACTGATATGGCTGTTATGAAAAACAAGTTGTTACTAATAAGGATGTTGTAAAGATGATCAAGAAGAGTACATTTGATATAAGCATTTCGCTAGTGATTGTATGTTCAGTGATTTTAAATGCTTTTATTATAGTGATGGTACATCTAAGACTGAAGTAAAGATACAGAGAGGAAAGACTAGCTTACATGATCAGGGCCTTAGCATTCGATTTTGATCCAGCAGAAGAAGATAGGCAAACAAAGAAGCAACTGAATTTAAGAAGCTAGAGAATAAAGGTAAAATTTGTTTCCTTTGTAATTAAAGCAGTATAAATAATGTAAGCAGTTTTTAATATGTATTCTAGGACATTTAATAAACTGGTCACTAAGACATATATGAACTGTGTGGCCATTTAAGTTAGACATGTAGTCAGTGAAAGCATGTAATTCTTATAAAGAGTTCACTGAGAGCAGTTAATTTATCATTAAGGGTATCTGTAACATTGAAAGACAAAGAGTAAAGTCCCCTACTTAAAACACTAATCTGTATATCTGAAGCATAGTCTGATGATATAGTCAATGAGGCACTGTATAATGTTGTTCTACTTGTTTAGATAAAAAGAAGAAAAAAAGACGAAAAATATCCCTGAGCAACATAGGTACAATCTAAGATTGACTGCTTGGAGAAAGGAAAGAATGAGACAAATGAATGAAAGTGATGTTTAATTGTCGGAGTGATTGTGTGATTTTTACATATATTTTGTTGTTGTAGAGAATGTTATTTATTTTTAAAGTTTGTGTGTAGATAAAAATGGATGGTCGTTAGTAGTGGTAGTTATATGTTAGAATTGTTTATTATATGTTTTCCCATTGCTTTATGTGTGAATTTTATGTTATAATGCAGCATAAGTAGAATGTATTTGGTTTTTATTCTGTTTGAAAGTGTGGGGATATATGATTTTCAATGTAGAATTTTCTTTTAAATAGTTGTTGATGAATGTATTTTATTTTGTGTGTGTGTATGTGTGTGTCAGAGAGATGCTGAATAAATATATGAATTAGAATGTGTCTTTGCATGTGTAATATAAGTTCCCAAAATTAGTAAAAATAAAAACTATAGTACATACTGACTAGAACCCTGTAAGAAAGATAACAGAATTCTATCCCATAATCTTTGATATACCCAGATTAAAATACTGCATTTACTGCTAATAGCTGAACTCAATGGGTGATCTTCACTTCTGTTCTATATCCTACTTATTTGTGATAAACTGTGTACTACAAGTGATTTGTTAGGCATCTTAAACATGTAATTAGTGTCAGGATGTATACTTAGAATAGTAAATCTACAAAATTTTTCTAGGTGTTACAGTTGTAATAATAAAATCTTATTTGGTATTATTTGAATGCTCTTGCTATGTAGATTTTAAAAACAATAAAAAAATGTAAAAAGCATAAATGATAAGAATATTAAGTAGACTGAGTGAATATTAGATGTAGAAGAAGACCATCTGTAGTCCAGTAAGATTGATTACTAACAAATAGTCCACTAGTGTTTATGGTAGGGTCTTAAACTAGACAGAAGCTAACAAGGCGGGCCTGTTACAGCAAAAGAATGCTCTCTTCTAATTAGAAGAAATATACCGGTGTCTAGCTCTTGAAGGGTGCAGACATGTTTTCTTTTTCGAATCTCTGGATAACCCTAGCTTAAGGGACTGTATATAAAAAATCTTCAATATCTGGAATGAACTTATATTATTTTTTTATTTTTTATATTATTTTTGTTGCAGTTATCCTATAATTGGATGATAATTGGATAATAAGTTAACATTATTAGCAGAGTGGTAAAAGTTAGATAACTGGATAGCAATTGTTAGTTGTCTATGACACTTTACTTGCCTATTACTTGACTTAGTTCAATCTTGTTGATCACTTATTGGATTACAGAATAACCATTATTTGTTTTGTGTTTCATCTGCATTGGAGCATGAAAACAAAAAAAAACAAGCAAGAGACATTATGTCTTTAGCACGAGTAAGAAGAGTATGGGAAGAAATAAACCCATCAATTAGTGTTACCTGAGCAGGAATCGGAATGCAGTGATGTCAGTGTTGAGAGTGGTGATAAGCTATCCCAAATTCACCAAATGGTAACAAGCATCTTAACCTCCCGACTCCGTACAAGGAGGAAATAAAGAAAGTCATCCAGAATGAGGTCTGCAAATTTACGAACAAACTTAACTGTCAGTTACAGTGGTCAAGTCAGATAGGTTTTATTATTGTATCATTGTGTGTACTATTGAGAGCATACCAGTTGACTGTAATCATTATTTTAATTGTTAAATAAATTTGCTAAGTAAAACTTTTTGTCTTTTCCTGTTGCAACCTAAAAGAGCCTGTAACTGCTACCATGCTTGCCCCGTGATCGTAACACATTCCACTGAAAAGATAAGTGTTATGACTGAAACAATAATTCTTAGGTAGGTCTTCCAACACTAGTCTACTAGTTCAGAAATTAAGCACTTGGATACCTGATACTCAAGAGACACGTTTAACATATCTTCTTTTTTTGAAAAGATCTTATCTAAATTAATATTAAAGAGTGTATTTGATAACATCATTAAGATAAGTTGTAAGCACCATTAAGATAACTCATAAGGAACCAACCACCAATGAAGATTAGTCGTGGCCACTTAGGATGGAAATGCTCACTCATGAGGTTTTTAAAACCTCTTTCAAAATAAAACCACCAAACGCAATTTCCTGGCCTTCACAAGTAAAACAATAGGCCATACAACTTCCTCAACTTTGCTCCCAAGTATAAACTTGGGGCAGATACGAGGCAAAGTTGTCATGGTAGAAGCCACTATTATTATCATCCAGATGGCTCTTGCTTACCTCCTATTTATTTATCTGTTTACCAACCTGCTACACGAACCTGCTAATGTTTAACTGATTAAATTATTTCCAAGTGCATGACACATTAATGTGTTGTTAAAAGCTGAATAAATTCACATTTGTGAGGCATGTCCAAGAAACATGCAAGACTTGGGTGTACAGAATTGAGGCTTTAGGGGGGTAAAATCTTACCCGACTGAAAACACTACTTCCATGGTTGTAAATGCCTCAATAGATAGTTGCCTTTACTGTTGCAATTAACTTTTAGGAACCAGATTATTTAAGACACGCTGGCCTGGATAGTATTAAATGTCTCCACTTTAAAAAACGTGTCTTTACTCTCTATCAGATCTTTTTTCAAAACTGTCAGCTTTGTTTATAAATTTCTAGGTTTAGGATTGCAACAGTAGTTTGATCCTTGCACAAGTAAATGTCATACGAGACATGGTAGACCTAAAAGGTCTCATAACTACTTTTTCTTTTAAACCATCAATTCATAAGTAAACAACCAGTGCCTGAGAACCTCAAAAGCATCGCCTTTGGTAAGTGCCCAACAAACTATACCAGTTCTGGATACTTGCTCCAGATCAGAAAAAAATGAGCCATAGGATTGTATGAAAATATAACCCTGATCCAATGAACAGTTTTTTAGTTATCCATGTGGATAGTGCCAAATAATCAAAACAAAAGTATTCTGGAGCTGAAGTCTGGACCTGAATCTAGATATATCATCTTTCAGGACTGAATCATGGACGGAACCCAACTTTTGTGAAAATTTAATCCTGGTATGATGTATTGTGTTTGAGCTATATCCATGGGCAGAAAGATATGACTACAATACTCACGCCTCTCCCTTTTGGGACAGAGGGTAACAACCACATTAGTTTTGGGTATTGATGCTACATAACTTTGGCATACACAAGTGCACAACGATAAGCCAAACAACCCTTCGAGCAGGTGCTTAAATGTTTAAAAATGTGAATACTGGTGAAGAAATCAGACTAGTGGAGTTGTAATTCCATTTCCCCGACTATGGTCCTTGACTCGTGCCAATTTTGAAGTCACAACCTATATACCTGGAATCACACTTGTCGGGAAACAAAATTAACAATCTTGATACAATATCAAATAGGTTGATAGTACAATATCTTGGCTCTACAAGTTGGGATGTAAAACCTGAGTTATCAATAAGCAATTGAGTCAAATCAGGATAGTCTAGATGCACTTCACTCTTGTGCATTGCCAACACGTCATATCTTAATGCAATATGTTAAATCGTATTGTGGTCACATCTACTCATATTGAGATTCTATAGGTAGGAATTCCACTGTACCCAACATCAATGAAAATGGTGAAATTGCTAGTTGCAAGGAGTGTGCACAATCTAGCCGTTTTGATTGTTAACTTTTACTGTACTTAAGAATATTATTGAATCACGCAAAAAGTTTAAGACGCTAAAATTTAAGATTTAAGAAATAATGGAATGATGTCTTAAATACCACTATAAATGATGATGATTGGAGTAAAATTTATAGAATTTGTATTAAAATCACAGAGTTTCACATGATTCAGAGAAAATTAGGTACTGGGGCTTATTTTTTGTGCTACATTGGAAAGAGTATTTCATTGGAAAAAGACAAAGAGGGTTGATGACAGAAGAACAACAAAGAATCCGCCATCGTAGAATTTACTTCTTGCAGATATTCACCATTACAATTCGCCACTGTCTTATGTAACCATTACACATCTTAGAAATACAAGGCTTGGAATTGCCACAAGCAAATTTCAGATACAAAATTGTAATATGTGGCCAACCAGTACACATGCTGTAAAACTCCATCCAAAACATTGTCTACAAATACCACGAATTGGTGTCCAAAATTTAAGTTGCTTCAAGTCCCTTCTTTCGACTTTAAAGTCTACAGATCCTGTAAACATTCAGTCACTGTAAAGAACTTTATGACACCCTCTTGCTTTTCATTTAACGACCAGTCCCTCATTAATATCCTTCGGGAAACATGTTAAGACCACATCTTCAGCTCATGCTTCTTTACTTGGCATCTTCCCCCAATATATTACATTGTAATAGTTTAATTATCTCCGTCAAGGACGTATTATATTCATGACTATTTGTGTGTTTGTCCTTTTGTTTGTCTGTTAGCAGGTTTACTGGTTATATCTTAAAACAAATCAGAGGGTGGGTCTTAGTCCAAGTTAGATCCAACTAAATTTTGAGAGTGATGTTGGATACACAAAAATATAAAAGATCTAGACTTTCCCAGTTGCTCATTGTTACATGCATTGATGGTGGTATGCATTCTCTGAATGCTCAGGCCATGGTGGTGCAGTGGTAACACACTTGCCTCTCACCTCTGAGGTCAGCAGTTCAAAGCCTCGGACCTTATGTGGGATTGTTGGTAGTTGCTTAATGATGGTCAGCAGTTTACAGTACAGTACCTTGACCAACTATATGTACCTGATTTCATCTGCCCACAAAACTCCCCATTGTGATATGACCTGTACAGTGTTAAAAGTGACACAAACTACATAAATCTGAATGCTGATCCACATTTTGCATTGTGCACCAGACATTTTTTTATTCTATATCTAAAAGCATACAGAAACGTATTACTCTTGGCTTGGGCAATGTATGCTCATAATTTGAACACTGATCATAGCAAACACTACATAGATGGTAAGGCTTTAATGCTTGAGGTTCCCAAATAAGAGAAATATAGTAAAAGTAATAATTTAATATATGCACCTGTTACATATTAGAGGAATAACATCTGACAAACCTATGACATTTAAAATATATAAAATACTTCATCCATTATCAAAAGTTCAAAGTTCGGGGTCTTACGTCTTGTTCAACAGCCAGGTTCAATTTGGGACAGGCCTTCAGCATTGGCACTTGTGGGAGTCAAACCCACACAGAGATGACAACCTGTGATTAGATGGCAAACAAATAGGCCACAGAGGACTTTGAACCAAAGAATTACACTCATAAACTCTCCAATGCTAATTATGTATCCTACTTTTCTGCACAAATAAGGCACTAAGCATATGTCTGAAATAAAATGGCTTGTCAGACAACATGACTCATATCTCCAGGGTTTTAAACTACTTACAAGAAAACTAGCGTGTGACTTTATTTGAACCAATCAATTTTATGGATTTTCTGCCCATTTGTAAAGATCACAAGACCTAACAAAAATCGTTAACTGTCTAGAACTGAAACATATTGAATAAAGTCTTTTATTTGATCACAAAATATGGACCATCTTTTAATGTATATTATTTATCAGTATATAAATCATAGGAAGATCATGAAACTTATACAACAAAAACTGCCTTGCTTATAATCTGGCTTTGAATTTCAGTACAACTGTTGAGCCTTGAATAATACCCTTGGTACACTGTCACGATTTCACTAATACCTAATTCACACTACAGGCGGTATAACCCGCAGTTATAGGCATAGGGCAAAATGACACTTTCCTTCAACAACCATCCGAGGTTTATATACGACCTTGCAACACAGTGGTGAAATGTCCATTACCTTGCATGTCCTATGGAAGTTTCAAAACATTTCAAATTTCCGCCTCTGAATTTCATACAGTGGGTATGCACAGATGAATTGGAGCAAGCGCAGATGAATTTCTTGCTATGGGTAACTGAAGGTGTAGTCTATGGTGTATATAAGGTTGTGACTCAGTCGTCTTTTGATGTGGCATGGCGACATAAGGGGAGTGGAGGTCAATGGAAGTTTTGCCACCAGTAATAATAAGAGAAGGATTTATAGAGCGCAAAATTGATACAAATCCTCTAATGCACTTAAGTCCATGAAGGGAGAGTACAGGGACAGACATGGATCAATATCCAAAAAGATGGTATTTGATGGATGGAAGTTGAAGGACAGGGGCGTTTCGCCCAATGCCTATAACCATGGGTTATGCCACTTGTAGTGTGAATGATCTTGAGAAGATATGCCTTGTCCTTGAAGGAGGTTCCCCCGCCAAGTAAAACTTCCAACCACAGTATGTACAATCTGCAGTGTGAATAAGGCATTAACAACCGACCCAATAATGCAGTGATGAGCATAATCTTATTTGTTGTATAACTTATCTTTTTCAGTCAATGAGATCAGGATTAACAATGCCACTTGTAGATACTGGTCTCATTTTCAAAAACAAAACACCTTTATGAGTGAGCATTTCTGTACGGAGTTGTTATGGTTAATCAAGTCACTTAAGAAGATTAATATTTTAGGCTGTGCAACTTATCTTTAGGGTGTTACAAAGCATCATTTGGTTGCTGCGACTAATTTTGCACCCCCTGCTATCAACTTGGGAGCTGCATGATTTTTCCAAAGGGAGGATTTTTTGTAGGAATCACCCGAGTACTGCAACAGATTATAAGTGTTTACATTAAAAGTCATATTTATAAGTTTGTTTAACTTAATGCCGTGCCTAGTATGTTGTTTCAGTTCCATTGTAACAGGACCGCCATTTACGAGTTTGTCAAGATCCTACATTGAAATTGATCAGGCAATGGCAAGGAACTTCCAAGTTTCCAACTTTCCAACAAAACCAGGAAATTAAACCTTAGATGGTTAAACAAGTGTAAGACATTTCAATGTGTTAATAAGACTTGTGGTAATCAACATTTCCATTGGAACAAAATTGCCACTGTCATACGTGCCAGTAAATTTTTCAAAGATTTCAATATTGCAGAACCACATTGGAAAATCCCTGATATCTAAGAAAATTGTTTGAATAGCACTGTTCTAAGAATATGAATGTTTGTAGATGTACAGTAAGCACACAATTTACACTGGAAAGTTATAATCATTTTTAATGAAGGATGTATTTATATTATTATCATTTTTATAGTTCCTCGTCCACATAAGATATGTATAATTTTCAGTGTTCAAATAGTTTCATTGGTGCCATATTTATTAACATATTTACAATCACATTACAATCTTTTCAAAAGTAGCAAATGGTGAGGGCCTGTCCTAGTATAAACATGGCTGTTACAAATGTTGAAAATCAGCACAGAAAAGTGATACAAAGAGTTTGTCTTATTGAGACCAAGTCAATAAGTGTTGAATCATCCCATATGTATTCTGTAAATTTCTGTTCAAACAAAATGGCACACATAAATCTGTCTGTTCAATATCTACCAGGCATTTTGAAAGTAATCTGATTAAAGTTCACCATAAAGTTTGTACTCACCCATCAGCTATTGAATGAGTATACAGGTGTCAGTGAAACTCAAGTTACATTAACTCAAGCTATATTCAACATAAAGTGTCTAAGTATAATGCTTGGTGAATAGTTGAATGGTCAATAAAATAAAAACTACATTGGAAGTCATATAATAGTATTTGTTTTCATTTCATGAGCCACAGAAAAAGGAGATATATATACAGATATATAGTTAGCATACATCACTTGTAACATATTTGTTGTATATATAGTTATAAAACTATCAAATAAACAAAAAAATGTTTGTGGTGATTACTGCCACAGTTATTGTTGCAATAATAATGTATTATCTCTTACAACACGTGGAGCATAATTTCAAATTCGAATCTACAGTTGAAGTTGATTTCGAAGCAATCTACAGCTTCTGGAACGATCTATCTAACTTAGAAAAGGTTCATCCCTATGTGTAAGTATTCCAGATTGAATAAATACATATCATATAAACACTAGGTTGCTTTTTGTGGGGGGTTGTATAGTGGGTATAACAGGTTTACCGGCCCCCTTCCCCAACTAGTGTCAATACCGATTTCCACTCCTGAAAGAAGAGGGTCAAAGTTGTTGTTTTACATCCCATTCAACAGCCAGGGTCTAATTGGGACAGATCCTCAATAATAGTGTTTTTGTGGGAGTCGAACCCATACAGAGGTGACAGCCTGTGATTAGATGCCAAAACCTACTACTTACCAACTAGGCCACCAAGGACCTCGGAGGGGCCATGGTGGCAGAGTGGTAACACTCTCGCCTCCCACCTCTGAGGCTGGGGTTTGGTTCTCGGCACGGCCTCAAGTGGGAAAGCTGGTAGTTGCTTGCCGTTGGTCGGCAGTTTACAGTACAGAACCTTGACCAACTGTATGTACTGGTTTCCTCTGCCTTTCCAACTACCCGTAATGATATGACCTGTACAGTGTTGAATGCGACATAAAACCCCAAATAAATAAATAAACCAAGGACCTCGGTAAAGACGGACATATATGTTAAGATAACTTGTCCAAAGATAGAATTCCCATGACCTGGCCAAGGACTGAATTCCAAACCTTCATGCCATGAAGTGTGACACTCTAACAACAAGGCCACAGAGATCGCCTTGATTAAAGAGCACAGCCTATGGCAGCCAGATTTTAAGCCCTGTCATAACTTAAATTCCTTTCATAATCTGTAAAATAGTCTGTCAATATTGCTTTGTGCTAGAACTGGTTACACAAGCAACTACCAACAGTACCATTTAAGACCAGGGCTGGGATTCAAACCCTTGACCTAAGACTTGGGAGGCAAGTGTCTCACCAATTATGTCAAAATGTACCTCCGAAACTGAACCAACAATTGATGACTTTATATTCAGGAAATCAGTGAAGCTGCTCAGTGAAACAACCGAAGGCAAATACATTGTGTCCAGCTACGATATCCATGAGAAGGTGCCATATTTGCCACTGGTTGTTCCGTATGACAAGTGTATTACCAAGAAATACAGGGAGGGGCAGACGTTCAACCTCAACATCATTGGGTCTGGTCTCAAAGGAGGACTTCAGTGTATGTAAACTATGATAATGTAAAGTATTCTAATGCAAGAGGATTTCTATATCAGGACACTCCCTCAAAAATTGTTGTGTCTATATGGCACACCGACGCCTGTAACACATTTTACATGCGATAAGTATAGGCTAATATCCAAGTAAGTGTCCAATATTTAAAAATAATGGGTTGTTTACAATAGACCATTATTTTCAAAATATGGACACTTGCAAGGCTATTGGCCTATTTAAATTACCTCTCCTCTTTAGTTTGTAATTTTAAGTTGTAGCTTAACACCTTTACGTTTTATTTCTCTATTTCTGGTGTGTAGTTTTGGCCTTTTTCAGTTTTATGATCATTTATTTACAATAAAAGTAAAAGGGTTTCTTTGGAAATATGTGTGCAAAAAGGTTTTCTGTAAAAATCACTGAGGAGGACAACCGTCCATTAATGAAAAACATTGGACACTTTTTACTGCTGAAAAACTGTGAGATGAAATTTAAACACACTTGAATGTGTACTGATTATAGATATAGATATGATGTGTGTACTTACAAAGGCAGATGTAAATGAAATTGTATCAGATATATAATCACCCTTTTCAGAAGAACTCATAATCAAACAACGTTTAGTACCTGATCTGTAGCATTTCTTAGCAAGATATAGTTTGTTTGCAGATTTAGTTATTTATGTTCTACATAGTGTTAAATATTTGTACACGCATAAGCTTTAATTTCAATATGTATTTTCATGCTGGACTGTTCGCTTGCAACTGAACAAGTATATTTACAATCATAAGTATAATTTATAAAACAGATCCAAAGAACATCACAAGTATCCTGATTTATTGCTTGGTTTTTCAAAGATCTAGTTATTCACATATTAATGTATTAGTAAGTAACACAACTAAACATTTTAATTGGAGTCACTATGGTTCTCCCGAAATTTTATGTAGTATTGATGGACCAATTCATTAACCTATTCATGCCCAACCTCAATTTTCTTAAAGATTTATACTTTTTGACAGAAAACATGTTTACCACTTCATAGATAATTATAAAATTAAAAATATACATTGGTAATTTATTGTATAACTGCGGTCCAGCAAAAAGTTGCAGTCTCAAATGTTGCTATTTCAGTGGAGTCTGACATTAACATTTCTGGGGAAGGCACCAAGCTGACCAAGGTCGAACAAACTTCCAAAATGAAAGTGCTGAGACTTTTTGCATTTTCTGTCGTGCATCAGTTTACAGAATCACAAGAAACTGTTCTGGCAAACATCAAGAAACATCTGGAAAAGAGCCAGTAGTTTCAGTAGACCAAGAAGTATCGCAAACATTTTTATGTATGCTTATCTTATATGGGTGATGGGGATGAGATGTTATTCTTACAATACCTGTATATCTTATTCATACAATGCTGTGACTTTTTAAAAGTAATTATAAAGTCAATCTCTGTTAAGTAGAAATCCCTTGTAAATGGAATAAATACCAGGGGCAGTATTCACAAACAATACTTTACATAATTCCTAATTTAGACTTTAAATATGTTAGATTTTTAATAGGAAACAAGAGCACAACTAGTAGTACCTGCCTGCTAACAAACAAATAAACAAACATTCATATAAATAATGTCTCCATGGGAGAGGTACTATGAAACTGTACTCATAAATATTCCGAACTCTAATGGGACCTTAGAACTCTTAGAATTTTAGGACAGCTCATCTTAGACTTAGGAATGTTTATAAATATGGTTTCTTAATTTGTCACTTGAAATCTAAATAATCTACATAATACTTTTTTTAGCCTCTTTAGTAGATGGTTGTTACAAAACAGATGTTACATAAGTTACATAAATTAATGTATAAATCAGTCACATAAATGGTCATATAGTATTCCATACCTTTGTTTAAATACATTCACATTGTTAGTCACTGTAAAAGATTCTTTCAGAATTCTAACTTTATTTTTGACATGTGCAATATAATCTGAAAACCAAATCCTTTCTTTATTATTTTTTTTTTCAAATTAATGAACCACTTGCCAAGTATGATAACATAATTGTGAGTGTAATAATGAGTATTAGTTGTAGAGGTTTTAATGATACCAAGAAGCACTTCACATATTAAAAGATTAAAACTTTCCCTTATAAAAGAATTCAATCTAAATAATACTTATAATTTAAGTTAGGAATTGTCTAAGTATTGCTAATGAATACGGACGCTCATCCTAAAGAAGGTACTTCAATGTGAATTATCTGGAATTTCTGCTGAAGTAGAAATAAATTGATAATCACTTGAGACTGGACTTAACAGAGATAACTGCAAAAGATGATAATGGAAGAGTTCTGAATAAATATATTCAAACACCTATTCAAAGTAGTTTTGTTTAAATCATGAAATATGTTGATAGAAAGCTGAGGAAAGAATTCATAGAAATAAATGTCAAAAAATAGATTAAAAGGTTCCAACACCACAGAAAGGAGGTGTAGTGGATGGCACACTTGCCTTCCATTGCTAAAGCTGTAGGTTTGAGTGAGGCCCTGAGCAGAAGTAGGAAAGTTGGTAGTTGGTCAGGGATACCCAATGTTTTAATGAGACGTCTACACTCAACTTGAACTGAGTGATAAGCAGGTCTTTGTCAACTACTATGCACTAATTTTCTCCACAAAAGGCCTGGTTACACAGTTTTGTGCAACTGCAACGCCTCATATTTTGAAATTTGGTCCATGAACACTGCCCTATAAATGGACTTCGAGTGTTGGTTGTCCATGTTTTAAAATGAGCCACCCCGGACAGCCATGCCACCTCCCACCTCTCTCTCCACTTCACCCCTCCTGCTTGCAGAGCTTAATACAGATTGAGAGAGGATGAGGCTGGTGTTTCCAACATTTTAATTAATCTGATATGTGTTGAAATGGCTGTCCATGCTGTGGCGAATGCATCCTACCCTAATGTGAGGGGGCAAGGTGGCACAGTGGTAACACACCCGCTTCCAACCCCTGAGGTCGGCGGTTCAAACCCCATACCTTATGTGGGAAAGTTGGTAGTTGCTTACCGATGGTCAGCAGTTTACAGTATGTAACCTTGAACAAATGTATGTACTGGGTTCCTCTGCCCATTACGCTGTGATATGACCTGTACAGTGTTGAAAGCAACTTAAAACCCCAAATAAACAATAAACCTAAATGAATGTGAATCCCAACATGAAACCTAATGGATACCACCAAAGCACCAAAACACATCAAGTCACAAATGAGCCTGGACGAGTTAATATTTTCAGGACGTGTGAAGCTTGTGAGGCCATCATCACCAACAGTGGGACCCAGGTGTAATGGTCTTAATATGACCTATATAATGTGATGCAGGCAAATTTAAACCAGAATCAAATCTAATCAAATTTGTGTGTGAAACATAAACAAAGGAAATCAATACAATATGTGCTTATAACATCATTTGAATGATAGCAAGTATCCAAAGTTATGTCACTTCTTTGGAGACCAAAGAATACAAATCTTTTATCTAGAATATAAAATGATTTTAACGAGAACACGGCTACTACAATGATAGATAGGATACATGCATCAGTCACAGCATAAAAGGTGAACTAACTTATGGAGAAAGGTACAGCAACACTGTCAATCACTCGTCTGGTAATTAGCAAAGCCTTTCCTTACAAGCTATTAATATCAGCAAATATATGTTTGCAAAATGCCTAAAATACAGTTAAAATAATAAACTGTAGTGTTTTTGTCAGCCATAACATGCACTACTGAACAGGTGAATCTAAGGGCTTTTTAATTTTGAATGCTTTAAGGTTAGCAGCTTCAAATTAGCAAATGGCTATCACCTTTAATAAATTGCAAACTGTCAATACCACCAACATGTGAGTAAAACACCACATGCAATAGTGATAGAAACTCAATTGAGTAAGTGTAAGTCTAAGACCCTTCGTGAATACCAGCCCAGTACTATACTTTTTTGAACAGGTTGGCCTTGTTTCTCGTACTTGAATGAACCCTGGTTAAAAAGTTTACATATTAAAAAAAAGGAAGAAAGTGCATGATCTCTAGGCCCCGTATTCATGAAAGGTCTTAGACTTAGCCAGGTCTTAGGCTTAAATCCAGTCTTAAAGTTAAGACTTTTGTCTCAGCTAAGTTTTGTCTTAAAACTGTATTCACAAAAGGTGACTTAGCTAACTCCAAGATTATCAAATAACCACAGTGGTTTTCTGTGTCATCTGACCTTTCTTTTCTAATCAAACTATACTATTGGTGACATATATCCTTCATTTAATACATTTTATCTAAGGAAAAGTCCTTTTTGAAATGGAAAACCTTGTTACTACATATAAACTTTCCAAAGACTGCTTTAGTGAGGTGTTCTGTATAATTATACTTTATTTACAGCCATTTCAAATTTTGAAGTGGGGAAAAGTTTATGGCGGCCATATTTAAGTCCTCTTTACAAAATTTAAGCCCACTACCAACCAGTCTTAAAGTTGAGCCCTTGGCTAAGCCTAAGACCAGTCTTAAATTCTTTGTGAATACCACTAAGCCTAAGACAAAAGTCTTAGCAGTTTTGGGGCAGAAACTTGAGACAAAAGTCTCAACTTTAAGCCTAAGCCCTGGCTAAGACCCTTCGTGAATACCGGCCTAGAAGAGCAAGCATCGTTAGAGCACACATTTAAAAAGTTATCTACATTTTCATTTGGTTTCACTACACAAGAACTAGCAAATACACAAATACACTGCAGAATGTTGGTTGCTTACCAGTGAGGACAGTGTAAAAATCCTGTGTCCAATTAATGGACTGGTAAACTTTATGCCTGCCCTATAACGACCATATTTACAATTGCATCAGTACTTATACTGTTAAAGCCTTGTTCTGTTTTAGACAGGTGGTCACACTGGTGAAGTCTCTTTGCCACTTCTGCCTGGATCTGTGCCTCAGAGTTCAGCTCTTCAAATATAGGTAATTGCTTGCTATCACTTTCTTCCAGACATAGCAAGCTGTGTGCTGTATGTACTGGTGAAAGCAGGGTTCCACCTGCATGAGCCTGTAACTTATCCCTCATCTTAGCAACTATATCTAACAGTTTATCAATCTCTTTCCTCTGAGGTAACAAGCTTAACGTTCCAATCTGAAGAACCAGGTTGCTCGGAAACAATTAGCCTTAGCTTTTCTACGTCCCATAATGGACAGAGAAGGGCATGATAGGTGAACTAGAAACTGACAAAAATATTATCAGTGCTTGGTTCACTACATGAAAGTTTCAAGTTAAACCTATGACCAATCCAGCGTCATGAAGAATATGTGTACACGGGTGGTCACAAAGATAAACGGTCACAGAGATAAACGGTCTTCAAATCTTTCAAATTTAAATAGTGTAAATAACAAAATTACACAAACTAAATAACAACATATACTTAAACAATGCTTACCATAACATTTGGTTTGTGTCATATAATATTGTTGTTTAAACCATTCAACTATTTTGTCTCATCATTTCTGAAGACTATTTATCTCTATGACCGTTTATCTCAGTGACCACCGGTGTACCTCATAGCTTGGCCAGTTTATATACAGCCGGTGGTCTGTCTATCCAGACGTTTTATTGGTGTTTGCGTCACGTCAGTGATGAACTTAACCTGTCAGTCACCTGCTGTGCTGTAAAATGTGGATAAGCATTCTACTTAAATAATTACAACACTGCCATTTCCATTTGATCAATCATTTGTGTACTTCAGTAATATAACCACAAGTGTCTAAAATAACACCAAAATGGGCAGTCAAACCGTGGTAAAGAAACCAATGTCCCTCATGAATATTCATGAGTTAAATTTACATGTGTGTAAATTTGAAGCAGTGCATATGCCAGTCTGTGGAAATATGCATTCATTAACTCTTTAATTCGATTGGATAATTATTCTCAATAGAAAGTAGCAGCAGGCACAAAATAGGGGTAGGTTTCATGAAAGGTCGTAGCCCAGTGCTCGGATCAAAGTTAACACTTTTGTTTTTATTTTTTGTTGTTGTTTATTTGGGGTTTTTACGTCGCTTTCAACACTGTACAGGTCATATCACGACGGGTAGTTGGAAGGGCAGAGGAAACCAGTACATACAGTTCGCCAGGGTTCTGTACTGTAAACTGCCAACCAACGGCAAGCAACTACCAGCTTTCCCACTTGAGGCCGTGCCGGGAATCAAACCCCGGCCTCAGAGGTAGGAGGCGAGAGTGTTACCACTCTGCCACCGTGGCCGCTGTTTTCATTTTTAAAATATGCTAGTTGGGCTAAAACTGGTCTTTGTCCCATGGTTTTTGTCTCAGTTTTGTTTGAGTCCCTGCTTCAAATGCTGAGACAGGTAAGTTGCATTCTTAAATATATTTTCATATATTTTCTCGACTTCAAAATTTAAAGTGGGTAAAAAATAAAAACATATAAAAAAACATATAAAAATCCCTACAAAAAAATATTTTGTTTAATACGATAGTCCAGGGTGAGAAGTTGGCTTCTGTCTTCAAGCAAATTATACAATACAAATATGTATATGATACAGAAATCTATAGTTTGTATAGTCAGTGACACCTGGGGCCGATTTCACTAAAAGACTTAAACTAAGTCCCTTTATTGGCTAAGTCTTGGACTTAAATCTAAGACTTTGGTCTTAGCTAGGTCTGGGACTTAAAATGGATTTCACAAAGGTGACTTAGCTAAGTCCAAGCTTATCAAATAACCACAGTGGTTTTCTGTGTCATGTGACCTTTTGTATCTATTCAAAATATAATGTTGGTGCCACATATTCTTCATTTTGATATATTTTATCTAAGGATAAGTGCTGTTTTGTAATGGAAAACCTTATTGCCACATATAAACTTCCCAAACACTACTTTAGTGAGGTGTTCTGTACAATTATAATTTATTTACAGCAATTTCAAATTTTGAAGTGGAGAAAAGTTTATGGCAGCCATATTTAAGTCCTCTTCACAAAATTCAAGCCCCCTACCTACCAGACTTAAACTTAAGTCCACTGACTTAGCAATTTCATGGACTTAGCTGCTTTGTGAAATCCGCTAAGTCTAAGACCACAGACTTAACAGTCTTTTGACAAAATTTAAGACCAAACTCTTAGATTTAAGTCTAAATCTGGACTTTGTGAAATCGGCCCCTGACACATATTACACCTGTCCACTTCATTGGCTCCTTATGAAGTAATGGGTGATCTTAAAACTGCCACAACATTCTTATAAAAGATCAGACTGGCCTCATCACTATCAGCTTTTAAGAGTCAACGCAAGGCTTCTGATTTAGGATGCTTATCCACCATCCTGTATTTTCATACCTGGTATGAAGGCTTTCTTGTTGCTGACCTATTCTTGGAAACGGACAAATGAACTATGGTGATGAACTTTAGAAATTGTTAATTTTTATATTAAAAATAACCATTGTAATTATTTAAAAACCTAAAAAATGATACAATTAGCTCTGCATATGTTATATCTTGTTACAGATACTACAGTTCTATTATATTGATATTTATCATAGACAATTTATATGTCCAAAGATATATCGGAATGATGTGTAGAACCTTTGTGTGGTTATTTTCATACAGTCGATGGATGAGGCAAAGAAGAAACAAAGTAATCAAGAGGAGAGTTTGTATCCACTGAACACAGACAAATCAAATGCACAATAAAATATAACAGTTTCGAAGACTACTATCCATATATATCACTTCAGTTCAACACTAACCTTGAGGTCACGATTTCTAACACTTACTTTAATATAGTTGCTGACTTTAGAAGGTTCTTGTAAGTAATATGCACAGACCAGGGGCCGATTTCACAAAGGGACTTAAGTCCAGATATAGACTTAAATACAAGACTTTGGTCTTAAATTTTGTCAACTGAATGTTAAGTCTGTGGTCTTAGATATAGCGGATTTCACAAAGCAGCTAAGTCCATGAAATGGCTAAGTCAGTGGACTTAACTTTAAGTCTGGGAGGTAGTGGGCTTAAATTTTGTAAAGAGGACTTAAATATGGCTGCTGTTTTGAAATAGAAAACCTTGTTACATCATATAAACTTTCCAAAGACTACTTCAGTAAGGTGTTCTGTATAATTATACTTTATTTACAGCCATTTCAAATTTTGAAGTGGAGAAAAGTTTATGGTGGCCATATTTAAGTCCGCTTTACAAAATTTTATCCCACTACCTCCCAGACATAAAGTTAAGTCCACTGACTTAGCAATTTCATGGACTTAGCTGCTTTGTGAAATCCGCTAAGTCTAAGACCACAGACTTACCATAAATTTAAGACCAAAGTCTTAAATTTAAGTCTAAATCTGGGCTTAAGTCCCTTTGTGAAATCGGCCCATGAGAAAAATCTTAGCCTGAGATCTTTTGTGAATCCCAGTTGGGCAAAAGGTCTCAAATCTGAGAAAAATCTAAGAAAAATCTTAGATTTGAGACCCAAATCTCAGATTTGAGACTTGAGACCTTTCATGAATCCAGCCCCTGGTTGAATTCTTGGGAGAGAGAATGGGCATATAGAGAATGAGTGAGGATCAATAATGAGTTCCTTGATGATTGCTGGGTAGTGTTTTAGCAGTTTTAGTAATTTTCTATCTATAATGAATTACCATATAAGGATGTTACATTATTCTCTAGATTCTGCAGGGGCCGATTTAACAAAGGGACTTAAGTCCAGGGGCCAATTTGAGACTTTCGTCTTAAATTTTGTCAACAGAATGCTAAGTCTGTGGTCTTAGACTTAATCGATTTCACAAAGCAGCCAAGTCCATGAAATTGCTAAGTCAGTGGACTTAACTTTAAGTCTGATAGGTAGTGGGCTTAAATTTTGTAAAGAGGACTTAAATATGGCTGCCATAAACTTTTCTTCACTTCAAAATTTGAAAGGGCTGTAAATAAAGTATAATTATACAGAACACCTCAATAAAGTAGTCTTCTGGAAGGTTATATGTGGTAACAAGGTTTTCCATTTTAAAACAGCACTTATCCTGTGATAAAATGCATTAAATGAAGGATATATATCACCAATATTATGTTTTGACCAAAAATAAAGGTCACATGACACAGACAACTAGTGTGGTTATATGATAAACCTGGACTTAGCTAATTCACCCAATAAAAAGTCACAAAACAAATGAAAATAGTGAAGTATGACATATTATTTAACTTGTAACATCAAATATTATTATATATTATGAGTTTGTACAAAAACAACAGTAAACATTTACATTACAAATTTACATGAGTGGCTTGTTTTGCTGTTATAATCAGTTCTTTTGAATGTAAGCACAAATTATAGTAAAAAGACAATGTTTTGCTTGATTGAAAATATTCTAAAATGTGAGTATATATGGTTGAGTGGTAAAATATAAATGTGTATACTTTCCACTAATCTCAACAAAATGTTACATCAGTTTTGATTGGTCCAGACTCAAAACTTGGCTGAGATTTTTGTCTCAGCTGAGATTCCTTTCATGAATCTCAACTTAAGCAGAATCTCAGCTGAGACAAAAATCTCAGATTTGAGCAAAATCTCAGCTGAGATTTGATGAAGACTTGAGACCTTTCGTGAATCCGGCCTCTGGGTCCACTAAGACCACCATATTGTTGACTCCTTGGAATCAACTGTCTCAAACCTCACACTGATATAACTGGAAAAAGACAACCCATTAACCCACTTCACAGCTCCTCTTATCTTTGTGCATCTCTGACATTTTAGACAATAATCATAGAGTGGGTTATAAAACAACAATTATTTACTTTCAAATAGTACAAATTTATGCCTGAAGCAATGGTAGATATGGCGAGTGACACTTCCTGTATGTGTCTCAGTTGAATAGATTCAAAGTTCAATGTTGGGGGTTGAAAAAATACTGTGATACACATAATTTTAACTGTACTTTACTGCAGAAATAGAGTAAAATACATACCATAATAGCATTTAGTTTAAATGTCTTTTACTTACAGTAAATTATGTATACTAGCGGCCATGACAAATTAACTGTTACTAATGGATGGCTGATCCCGGGTCTAGACAACCACAAGACAGTGTCCTAGTACTAGAACAGGGACACATGAATCTGTATATATATAGAGCCGCGTGACTGCCACGTGGCGACCTGCAGAAGCCTATAAGAGTCATATGAGTGAAGTAAAAATGATTTTATAAGTCACAACAAATAAGTCGTAATTGCGACATACTATCTCGTAATTGTGACATATGATATCTCGTAATTATGACATACTATCTTGTAATTACAGCATATGTCATCTCTAATTACGAGATACTATCTCACGATTTTTTGACATACTACGTCATAATTATGACATATGCTATCTCATAATTATGACACACTATGTCATAATGACGAGATACCATCTCATAATTACAAGATACTATCTCATAATTACAACATATACTATCAAGTAATTATAAGATACTATCTTGTTATTTATGACATACACTATGTCGTACGGGGTGGGGGGTGATGGGGGGCAGCGATTCTCCCATAAAAACTCCAAAATGCAGTTTCTTGAGAACAAATATGCAGTGTGGTTATATAAAAGTTATCGCAAAGAAAAGAGGTTCCTCAATCTGTAAAATGATGGTAGTGTCCTAAAATATATTTTGTGATAAGTACAAATACATCCATAGAACTTGTCATATGGTAATGAAATAAGGGCTGTAGAAAAGTGGACAGCATTTCACCAATTATTTTATACTGTTCCCAAAAAGTTACAAAGACTGTTAAACACTTTGCATACAATAATTAAAGCTAAGGATCAATTATTTTCATTGAGTTTTGGCATATGATCAAGTTATAAATAGTACTTATATTGACCCCAGACACACTTTAGAGAACATACAGCTCTTTGCATCAGTCAAAGGCAGTTTGTTGATCATATTTTTCACTGCATATAAACTTTTTATTAATCTTTATAATCCTGCATACTCTCAGTTCAAAAATCTTATAAAAGTATCAAGACATATTGCACTCTTTTCAATGCTATAGAGTTCCATCAGTATCATGGTAGATGTTGGTTTTAAATGAAGTACAATAGAAATTGGCGAAGCACTGTCCACTGCGAAATGCTGTCGCCTCCTGTAATTACAAGGTAGTAT
Source organism: Sabellastarte sp. h YS-2021 (assembly GCA_964017235.1). Classification (NCBI taxonomy): domain Eukaryota; kingdom Metazoa; phylum Annelida; class Polychaeta; order Sabellida; family Sabellidae; genus Sabellastarte; species Sabellastarte sp. h YS-2021. Next base: position 18,086,076 of record OZ024933.1, read on the forward strand.
CTTGTAATTAAATCATAGTGTATGTCATAAATAACAAGATACTTTGGCTTTCTAGACTCCCTGTACATGGTTTCCTATTACCTCGTAATACATTCAAAAGCTCTAAAAGCTACAATAATAAAAAAGCAAAAACACAAAATCAACAATTTTATGACCCCAGTGTGACCTTTGGGGTGGAGGCAGGGGATAAATCTGGCCAGCTGTATATGAAATCCTATTACTTCCCAATACATTCAAAAGCTCTAAAATCAGTTATAAAAGAGATAAAAGCCAAAAACCCCATATCTGTTAATTATGACCCTAGTTTGAACCATAGGGGGATCAGGGGGTAAATCTGACCGGCTTTCTAGACTCCCTGCATGTGGTTTCCTCCTACCTTCCAATGCATTCAATATGTCTAAAAGCAATAATGATGGAGATATAAACCAAAAACTCATAATTTGTTATTTTATGACTCTACTTTGACCCGCAAGCCCAAAAATGCTCATAAATTGTTCAGTTGATTCGGTCCTGCATGTAGGTGCCGGGCAGATCAGTAATATCGATCAGCAAAATTTTAGTATACACCACCATGGGTTTTGTGTCCTGTCATCTTATTGGTCAGGCTTCTTTTCACGTGTAAGCTTGCCCTTTCCTTCTGCCATTTCAAATCTGGAGGGCAAGGTGACATTGAGAAACAAAATATTTTACACTTTTACCATTTATTTTAAGTTTTTAGTTTTTTATGTTACTATTTGTCGACATGGCTGGTACTTCCACTCGACAGTACAACTTGAGGTCAGGCAACCAAGAAACACTACAGTTCCCCGTGCAGTTGCAGATGGAAGATGGAAAATTTTTGACTGAACTACTGAAGCGACAGACTGGGCAAGTGTCAGATTCTGAGTCGTCCATTAGTGAGTCAGACTGTGAAGCTTTGATAGCATCCAATCCTGAGTCAGATGGTGAACAGCCGGAAACTAGTTCTTGTAACGACAAGGTTGTTAAGGAAAGTAGTTCCGTAACACAAGATGTTATTAATGAAAAAATTCTTGCACAGCTTGATAAACTTGGTAAAAGGCTCGACAGTATTGAAAACAATGTCAGTAGAAAAGGTGTTGTCAAAAACAAGTGTAAAAAGTCAAAGTTGAAAGCTGATTCCTCGGTCACAGTGTCACCTCGTGGTCAAGTTAACAAAATTCCAGATTTGACTGTACTTAGGCAAGATATGTCGGTGCAAGCATTGGTAGATCAGCACCTTAAACTGCTGGCGGATGCTGAGAAAACAGGTACAGAGATCAAATCTTTGCATGGGGGGGTTCTGTAGAGGTTCTGGTTCCCAACCGTGTGAAATGGCCACATGAGTATGTCCTATCTGGCTTGAGTAAAGAATGTATATCGTATGACCAGTTGTCAACCACACAGTGGGTGGCTGGCTTTTGTCGCATCATGAAGGAAGAAAAAAATTCAAATATTACGGAAACATGATTTTCGTTGTTTGAGGATGCCAATGACTTTTCTTGGGATGCGGCAAAGGCCAGTCATGCGGTCCTCCTCTGTAGAATGGAGCAGGGGGAAGTCATAGTCAAACTGAAAAAATTGACAGGATACATCGTGCCAATGCACAATGGCATAATGTCACAACACTCGATAACCATAACCCCAAAAAATCAAACCCAAAACACATGAAGTCAATGCCATGCAATTATTACAATGCTGGGACCTGTTCCCATAGTAAAACACACGAGACTAGGGGTGTATTGTATGTGTGTGTGCAGCCTGCCATGCAACAGGCAAGTCTTTTGGCCACCCAGAAATTGAATGTAGATCCAAGAATAAAAACTCCCAAAAAACGAATGAACTTGGGTGGTCACATGAGTATGACCACCCAAAGACAAAAAACAAAAGTATATTACTCGTCTATTGTATCAAAGGCTAGGCAACAGTCAAACATTGATAAAAATTTGGCCATTAGGTATTTCAACAAACAGAAAGCATATCAAAGTATAAGTGCCAATAAATCTTATGCAGATGCCTTAAAGTATGGCAGAAATACTCTTGCTAAGGTTAACAACACCTTACTATCAGCTAGTCGCATAACAAAGTCGGATCCGGTAAAACAAGGTGTATCCACAACAATTGGCAGACCCTCAGCCAATCGGGTCAATGCGACCACATGCTTTAACAAGACCTACAAGCAAGAATCTCCCATACATATCACCTTGCATAATAGATTCGATGTTTTCAACACTGTTGATACAACAGACGAGGTGGATATGCCGTCTGTATGTTACAAAGATGCATTTTGTGATGAAAATATTGGCAATGTAAGTTTAGAAAGTGTACGGACTCAGCTTGGTGAACAATCTTGTCCAGTTTTGGAACGTACGTCAAAAATTTCTTCGGTGGAAAAAAAAAATGAAACTGGGTGTCCTGATGGGGTTAACAAACACACCAAGCTGGGTAAGATGGCTACAAATAATTACACCTCTGATAACTCTGCAGTACGGGACGTTTCAACTGATGGACATAGCCGTACCCACAGTGTTGATTCGAAAGAAGTATTTGACAGAAACTATGTCCTCAATAGCTGTGATAATGTCACCCACATATCAGGTACCAGAGGTGCTGAGAATGATAGTAACCATTTAAACTCTGTTGTTCACAAGTTACAGTTTGGTTTTCTGCCTTCAGAAACCTTAAAACTTTATACAGGGGATCCCGTATATTATGCACAAATCCCCGATATCATAACAACACATTTAATGGTTAAGGAAAGTGGTTTACCTAATTTCCTTCAATGTTGTATACCAGTTACATTCAACTTAAACGTTGACAGGTGGCATTTCCACTTGCTCGATTATTGGGACCAACAGTTCCCAGATCTATTGGAGTACGGTTTTCCCATTGACTATGACCGGAATTCTGCACTCACCTCTACATTTATCAACCATACTTCGGCACTGCAAAATGGGGATCATGTGGCCAAATATCTAAGTGAGGAACTTCAACATGAAGCAATCATGGGTCCATTTACCAAACCACCTTTTTCCATTCATATTTCTCCTTTAATGACTAGGGATAAGCAAGATTCCCTACAAAAAAAGAGCTATCATGGACCTTAGTTGGTCAAAAGGTCTATCAGTTAATAATGGGGTTGACAAAGATAAGTACTTGGACACTCCATATACCCTCAATTATCCATCAGTAGATAACATAACTGCCTCACTGTGTAACCTTGGTCCAGCAGCTCAGCTCTTCAAAATAGATATAAGTAGAGCTTTCCGACAGATCAAAGTTGATCCTGGGGATATAGACCTTCTAGGTATCAGATTTGAGGATCAGCATTTCATCGATTTATCGGTTCCGTTCAGATACAGACATGGTTCAAAAAGTTTTCAGCATTGCACCGACTCAATTCGCCATATTATGGCTAAACATGGCTTTCCAGGTCTCTACAATTACATTGATGACCTTATCTTTACTGGATTGCCCTCAAAAATTCATCTTGCATATGAATTCTTAAAGAATCTATTGTCAGAACTAGGTCTGGATATCAGTGATAAGAAACTGGTACCCCCAAGTACGTCCGCAGTCTGTCTGGGCATACTAATTAACACTGTAGATAGAGCCATATCTATTCCTCCCAAGAAACTCGAGGACATAGTCCATACTTGTAAAAATTGGGAAACGAAAAAAAACATACTGGAGTAAAAATCAACTTCAGTCACTCCTGGGCAGTCTTTTGTACATAACAAAATGCATCAAACCTGCCAGGATATTCCTAAATAGAATACTCCAATTACTCAGAGATAACTTTGAAAATACCAAAATTCTGCTGAATATGGAATTTTTCAGAGATTTGGCATGGTTCAATGCATTCTTATCTCAATTTAATGGAGTTATCTACTACGACCAGAAGTTCTCTAGAATTCCCGTTCATTTGGATGCATCCCTTACAGGATTGGGAGGTCATTTTGACTCAATAGTTTACTCACTCCCCATACCCATAGGTTTTATAGGTTATACAATAGTACACCTAGAGATACTTAACATTGTGGTAGCTGCCAAGATATGGGCAACCCATTGGTCAAACCAAAAAGTTCAAATTTTCTGTGATAATATGGCAGTGGTAGAAGTCCTAACGACTGGTAAGACTAGGGATACAACTCTAGCCACATGTGCCGGAAATCTCTGGCTTATTGCAGCTATATTCAATATTGACTTCATTTTCTCTCACATTCCTGGTGTCAAAAATACTGTAGCTGACCTATTATCCCATTGGCAAAATGACCTACACCATACACAGAAATTATAGAAATTGGTAGACAAACCTATCTGGGTCGACACACATATTGACCTCTTAATTATATCATATAATTCTGCATCAGTTATATATTTTCCAACACTTTATGGCAGTATACCAGGATGTGGTCTGACTTTCAGGCTTTTAAGGTAGCAGCTGGGCTGCTCACCTCTCAGGTAAATACACACATCTTGCTTGCTTTTATGGAATATCTACATTCCAATACTCATTCAAAATCCAATATTTCCAATTATATGGCCGCTATCAGGGCCTTCCACATCATATATGGCCTTTCTACTCATTGCTTCAGGGATGAGCGTCTGTCACTTTTTCTTAAATCCATCCAGAATTCAGCCCCTCTTACTCCTAGGAGGAGTACACTTATCGACATTCAAACTCTCCATGATATTATCCACCAATGTGCAAACATGGACCACCCCGTTATTTTTAGGCCCCTCTATTTACTATGTTTCTTTTCCTTTCTTAGGTTGTCCAATATCTTACCTCATACTACTTCCTCATTCGATGTTAACAGACAGCTGGCTTGGGGAGATTTTATAAAATAATGAATCAGATCCTTCCCTTATTTTTACTTCCACGTAGATGTGGTCTAGTACCACTCACAGATTCAGTGGTTCGAAAACACCTAAAGTCTGTATCACTGGCCCTGGGTACAGCCCCTCCTTTGACATTCCATGCTTTTCGCAGGGCTGGCCTCCTGGGCTTTCCATAATGGGGTTCCCCTTGAATACATAAAAAAACATGGCACCTGGAAATCGGATACCGTTCACACATATTTAGTTTCTTCCCCCTCCTTGTCGTGCCCTGTTTCCCAGGCTTCTACTGCCTCCCTTTCCTCTTAGCTTACTACTTCCTACTTGGCACTTGGGTGCTTTTCCATCTTCAAAACTTTAACCACTTGCCAGCCACTTTTCATATCTGGCTTACTTACATGTGGCATGGCTTTACTCCACTTACTATAAACAAAATTACATAACCGTACAGGTTTAAAATTTAAATTATTCACATAAACATTACCCATACTCTTTTCATGTTTTGGTTTACATCTACATAGTATGGTCTTCCTCCACCTTGGAGTAAAATCCATTGTAGCCTATCATACCTATAGTCATATTCACCTACTTTTCTGCCATGGGGTCTATCCATAACCATGTAGTATATACTCAGATACACTGTATCCACTGGTTGCATGTTCTCACTCCTTACATGGGTTTGAACCCATGTCCTTATGGCCATGCCATATTCGGGGTCACCTCACATTTCTTTCAAGGTCAAGGAAATTGCTTGACCTTGTAACAAATTTCACCTGTCTCACTTTGGGTTGTGGTGACCTCCCCTTTTTCAAGGTCAAGTCGAATTGACTCGCCTTGACAAAATTATTCATTCTTTTTAGATCTATTCTGTGAGTTCCTACAACCAGTGGTATCATAAAGCAAGTTCAGTAATATCAAGTTTATGAATAAAGAAAATTGTAATATAACTTGTATGTGCATATTAAAATATTTCGTAGATTGAATAGATATTTAAACCCATGCTTGTGTTTTCATGTCTTGGGGGGACGTACTGGGGACTGTGAGCAGATGGACCCAAAAAAACTTATCTTTGGTCATGTGACCTTGGGTAATGGTCAAAGGTAAAAAAAAGCATGAGGTCAAATTTGCCCGCCCTAAGGTAAACCTACGCCCAAAATCGGTAGAATATGTTCAAAGGACACTAAACTATGAGATAGTAACTTGTAATTACAAGCTATGCTATGTTGTAATTACAAGCTATTCTATGTCGTAATTATAAGATACTAGCTTGTATTATAATTACGACATACACATTGTAATTATTATAGTATCTCGTAATTACGAGACAGTACATTATAATTATGTCCTTTAAAGTTATTTTAACTTAACTCACATAACCCTTAAAGGCTTCGAGCCAATTCCTTTTCACAGATTAACTTGGCATGCCAGCAAACCCAAGTGGTAAAATCCTAATAATATACGCATTTTGATTTTCACCCTTTGTGCCTAACTATTGTGCTTTTAAAATTTGCGACAGTCAAGTTTGTCTTACTAAGACCAAGCCACTAAGAAATCGACCCATACGTATTCAGAGAATTTAAATTCATTCAATATTCCCCAGGTATTTTTAAAGTAAACTGGTTAAATTTCACCATAAAGTAAATAAACAACCATCAGTTGATGTATGATTCTACATTTACCAAGGACACTCTAGTTACATTTATATATATGAGGCATCAAGACAACAAAGAATTATATATGCATGTTATGTTTGTTGCATATCTGAATAGCAAATAAAAATAGAAACAACATTTGATGCTCTGTGCCCATATGGGGCATTTTGATAACAGTTCTTATTTCTTATCCCAGAAGACCACATGCAAAGAACACACATATACTTGGTTTACACTATTTAAACATCTTTTGTTTAAACAACACGGAAAATGTTTGTGGTTATCACTGCCACAGTTCTTGTTGCAATAATTATGTATTTTCTCTTGCAACATGTGGAATATAATTTTCAATTTAAATCGACAGTTGAAGCCGATTTTGAGGCACTCTACAACTATTGGAATGATCTTTCTAACTTGGAAAAGGTTCACCCTTATATGTAAGTATTTTGAATTGAATATGTACCGATCATATAAGCAGTAGATTGTCTTTTTTCAATGAAACTTACCTTTTGTGGTAGTATTTGTCTCAACAAAATTTGGGTCCCTTAAGCCCCTGTCAACAGCCACAATCATCAACAGCATACGTCTTTAGTAGTAAATCGAACTTGTTGCCATAAGATGGATTACAACCAGTCATCACAGTGGAGACCAGCAGTGATTGGGTCAATGTAATATATGTGACCAAAAGTAACAGAAAAGTAATGATTTGAATTGTAATCGTAGTAGATTGAAGTGCGACATAAATAGATTGAGAAGTGATGGAGTCTTTTCCCGGTATATTACTTTCTATTTGTTTAATTGTTGCTTTATAACATATAAAATCGCTAGAACAGTTGAAATACTTTACTTTACAATTTATTTCATTTTGTACTTTGTTTCATTGGCTACAGTCCTTGTATGCTAGTGTGTGTTTAGAGTGAGAATTTTTTAACCTCTTTTCTTTGTTGAACTCTGATCCCTATTTTAATTGCTTTGGAAGGTGATGACACATTTACATAACAAAGAAATGTTACATACTAGTCTCTCCTTGGGCTTTATACAACCTTATGGCATCTCCCCTTTCATAAAAGTAACCCAAACAGTAATTTACTTGTTGAGTCTAAGTTGTACCTTTATACATAAAATATACAAATATGTACAAATATTTAAACACATATATAATATATATTTATGTGCAGATATCTAACTTGAAACTAAGTGAATTAGCCAAAGCAGGTGCATGAGTGAACTATCATGCCCTGATGATAGGATACTATGGGGATTATTCTGCCCACAATTAGTATGTCTATCTATGTTTTCCTAAATCTGTACTTCTTATAATAAATACTGTGTTGTCCTTTATAACTGCCTTGGTTTTGTTCTGTGTTAATGTTCTCATGGAATATGTATATATGGGGTGGTCTGTCTTCTCACTCGACCACTGCTTCTAGACCTGTTTTAGGATCTGTTGACGGTTCATCTGTTGTTTCTGGGGTGGCTTCATCTGTGTCCACAGATGTGTAGATCTGTGTATGATCTATCAGTCTTTCATAACATTCCCCCTGTGTCCATTTGGGTTGCCATTTACCCTGTGATCTAACATATACAGGTTGTCCTTCTAATAGCTAGGGTATGGGGTGAGCCTGTTTGTCATAATTTCTTTTTGCCATTTGTTTCTTGATGATCTGCTTCTGTTTCACATCTCTACAGCCTTCTGGTTTTCAAAGTTTTTCAGATGTTGGAATAAGTGTCTTAATTCTAATTGGCCTTTTATAGCACTTAATCTCCTCATACAAGAGGATTCTAAGGCGCAACAAAACCAGAAGAGGAGTAGACCAAATTTCAGTATCCAGAGACAGAAGAGGGGTCAAGCACCACAGAGAACACCAGGGGATGATCCAGACTAAGGTGGGTATGCTTTGGTGTTACATGTAGGTTTTAAGATAGGTCCTAGTCCTTTTCTACATCAGTTGCTGCACAGGACTTAAGTCCATGTTTACTGTTGGGTATTTCGCCAATCCAACAGGGCCACATATACATATGAGTTGGTTTCTTTGGCCTTCCTTATTAGTTGCTTGGCAATCTTAACTGTAGATTTGGCTTTTTCATTCCCCTGACTGTGATGGGGGGATGAAGAGCTGTGTCTAATGTCTCATCTGTTTGTGAATGTGGCAAATTCCTGGCTCACAAAATTTAGACCATTATCTGTAATTATTTGCTCAGGTATACCGAATGCAGGTAAAAGTTTTTTTAAAGCTTTGATAATTCCACAGGAAGGTTGTCACCTGTAGTCTGTCTATTTCAAAATAGTCACTATAGTAGTCCACTGTCACTATGTAGTTCATCCCATTGAAAGAAAACTGGTCTATGGCTAGTTTGCTCCACGGCCAGTTTGGTATATGTGGTGTCTGTAATGGTTCTTTGCTTTGGTTCCTTGAGCACTTGGCACACACATGCCATTGTTGCATTTCAATGATTTCCCTGTACATCTCTGGCCAAAATATCACTTCTTTTGTCTTTATGGTGCATGATTCAATACCAAAATGGCTACTGTGTATTTTCTTCATGAAACATGAACACATGAGATATGAAACTTGTCGCAGGCAAAACAAATAGCCAGGCATTCTTTCTCTATAACAGCATAATTTTGTTTTGCTGCTGTTAATGCCCTTACTGCAAATGCTATTTGTTGTCCCTATTGCAGCCTTTGTCTGACGAATCACACTGTATGGTTACCACTACCTTGGTATCATAATATTTCAGGACAAGTTGAGTGGTGACAAGTCTTTTACATTCCTGAAAAGCTTGTTCCTGCTGGCTTTCCCAACACCATTCAGCATCTTTTTGTGTCAACCTCCTTAGTGGCTTTCATATTTCTGACAAATGTGGCAGGAACTTGGAGAGATAATTTGTGAATCCTGTTGGTCTTGGCATGTCTAAAATGGCAGCCATTTTTTCTGGATCTGCTTTCATCCCTTCTTCTGAGAATGTGTCCGACATATTTCACCTCATTTAGTATAAATTTTGCCTTTTTCCTGCTCAATCTTAACTTCATTTTGCGGCATCTTTCCAATAGCTGTTTTCAGGTGTCTATCGTGACTTTTTGTGGCTTCTTGTAATGTGTCTCCACAGCCACATACAAGAATATCATCAGCAATGATTTCTATACGTTCCAGGCCCTCTAGAGCGTCTTTTTGACACTCCATGTATTCTTTCAGTGCCACCTCAATCCCAAAAGGCATTCTCAGCCATCCATAGCAGCCAAATAGTGTCCAGAAAGTGGTTAAGTAACTACTCTCTTCATCCAATTCAACTTGGTGGAATCCATCTTTGGCATCCATTACTTAGAATACTTTTGCTTTTGCCAGACTTGAAAGAATTTCCCCAATTGTTGGGAGAGGGTAGTGGTTTCCCTTGAGTGCCTTATTGAGGTCCTTTTGGACAAATACAAATGCACAGTTTTTCTGGCTTCTTTACTGCCACCATAGAGGACAGCCAGTCTGTGGGAGTGTCCACCCTTTTAAGGATACTAGCTTTCTCCACTGAGAGGATTTTCTGCCGGAGTTCCTCTTTTGTTGCAATCGGCACTTCTCTTGGTGTGTGTTGTATAGGTTCAATGGTTTCCCAGGCAGTCGGCCCAAACCTTCAAATACATCAGTGTAGTCCTTCAGTAATTTGTCCATCTCATTTTTGTTGAAGTTGACTATTTCATGGTCAGTCTTCTTTTCCTGCATTGCTGTCTGGAGTATCGGTGTTTTCTGCTGTTCTGTGTTGTGGATTGAAATTAACGCCAGTCTTTCACATGTATTGGCACTGAGTAACGGTCGTCTGGCCACTCTAGTTGTTACTATTTCAAATTGTAGTTTCCATGTTTGCTGTTTGTGAGTCACGTACAACCTGAAGACTCCCAGGGGCTTCATATATGATCCATCATAAAAATTCAGTTTTGTGTTACTTCATCTTAGTTGTGCATTTGGAACTAATTTATTGAGATCATCAATTGACATGTAGTTCCTGTATCTAACAAGCACGTGAGTGAATTGGCCTTACTACCTTTCTGCTCTTTGAACTGCGTTTTGCCCATTGATTTTACATTTGCAATGGTGTGTTCAATAGCAAGGCATGTGTCACCACTTGTATATTCTTCATGTACAAACTGTGTCATTTTTTGTCCTTTAGATTTCCTGCACTTTTTGCTTCCTTCCCAGTGGTTCTTTTGATGCATGCTCTACATGTACTGCCATAAGCAGGGCAGTTACTGCGGCCAAATTGATGCACTTGTAAGCAAAATACACACTTTATTTTTTATGTATCTCCTCTACTTCCTTTGGCTTTTTTTCTTTGCAAACTGTATTGACTCTTCTGTATGGCCGTGTTCAATTTCCTGTATCTGCTGAGTTGCAATCTCACTTGCTCTCAGTTGGTCTATTACATTCACATTTAATGGCAAATATGTCCAAACCATACAATAAAATAGTAACAGCAATATTTATGTGAGCTAAAAGGTATTTTCATTAATTAAATATTCTGAGGGTTTTTTTTTCTTTTCGCTTAATTAATATAATAGTCTTTTGTATTTTTAAAAAAATCTAGACTCAGAGTTGGGAAACGATTACTTGTCTTGTTTGAATTATATTTTAGATATTTTGTCAGTATTTGAACATAAATGAAGTATAATTTTAAAAATAAAAATATTACAATGGTCAAAACTACATCAAATAATTGTGCATCAATTTCTTCAATAATCATCATACCTCACTGAGAGGCAGATGATTCAATGGAAAACAAAAACACTTGGCAATTGTGACTATTAAATTCCACTTTTAGCGTAATATATAGGACGTACAATAACTAAGATTTGCTGAGTTGAGTCTGACTTTTCCTACTCAGCTCATGTTTAATCCCTGTATGTCTTTAAAAATACACTTGAGGGATGTAAGAAAGTTAGGGGAGCGTATGCTTTGGTTAGTAGCTGTTTTGACTTTTGAAAGGCTCTCTTCAGAGGCTTTTGGAGGTTAAACTTGTGTAAGTTAGTTTATGCAATAGGTCTTGCCAGGGGTGTCACTAACAGATTAGGTATGTGCATGTAACCCCTATTGCTTCGGACTCTACATTGGCTGACTATTATATATTGCTCCATTTTTAAAACATGCTACACTGGTCTATCAATGCTTCCAGGTAGGTCCCCCAAAATACCTTGCTTCATATTTATCTCTGTAAACCTGTTCCCATAATACCAAGAAATGTAGGCCTGATAGAATGTTTTCACAGGTTCCATCTTTTTGTTCATATACTCACCTATCAAAGAAACTTTTCAACCATAACTTTGCTTATGATGCACCTAATACATGGAATGAGATTCCAGACGACATTTTATCTGCAGTCTTTTACATCTTTCAGATCAACACTTAAATCTTATTGTTCACCAAGAATTATCTACCTTCGTTTCTGATCTTTCTTAGTGTATCCATGGATGATGACCTTTTTTCATGTCTCTGGACTTTTGTGGACTCAAGCTGTCTGATTTGTTGCACCTTAGAAAATGCATTTCACAGAGATTAAACACTGTAAAAGTCAAATAGTGGTATAAAAGTTATGAAAACACGGGTTGAGGGCATGGAGGATAGGAGTACATGCTGGCAGAAATCCTACACTTAAGATAATTGGATATTGGTGTTACATCATAAAATATCCCCTCTGTAGAGTTTTTGATGATACTAAATCTAGCTGCCAATAAGAGGATGAAGATGTACAAAGTGTTGAAGCCAATTTGGTACCCATATCATAACCTGTATCCCCTTAATAATCTAAATACTAAATTATGCACTAAACCTTTTGGGCACATGCAAAAAACGACCAACTTTTCCATTTCAAGCCAGGACTGGGGTTTAAACCCATGAAACGAGACCTTAGGAGGCGAGTTTCTCACCCATTGTGCTACCACACCCGTCTTAACTACTGACTTTATTTTCAGGAAATCAGTGAAGCTGCTCAGTGAAACAACTGAAGGCAAATACACTGTGTCCAGCTATGACATCCATGAGAAGGTGCCATATTTACCACTGGTTGTTCCGTATGATAAGTATACCACCAAGAAATACAGGGAGGGCCAAACGTGTCACCTTAACATGGTTGGGTCTGTCCTCAAAGGAGGATTTCAGTGTATGTAAAACATTTAGTGCAATAAAGCTTTTAAAGAAAAAACTATCTCAGAAATGGTAATATCTACATCCTATGGTGGACCTATCTACAACTTTACCTGTTATTGGTGATTGTGTATATATTTTGCAATAAAGATACTTATATATAGCAGATGTAAGTGTTACTATTTATATTGCTTTATTGTTGTAATTTGGTAAGCTGTACATAGGATGACAATTAAAACTATAATTTTAGCTGCCAAGTCACTATGTTTATCCTGATGTCAGGTATAATCATACATGACCATACCAATATAATCTCAAACTTTTGCTATTTCAGTGGAATCTGACATTACAATCTCCGAGGCAGGGACCAAACTAGTAAAGGTGGAACAGACCTCCAAAGTAAAAGTGCTGAGACTTCTTGCATTTTTATTGTTGCCTCAGTACACAGAAGCACAGGAGGCTGTTCAGGCTAATGTCAAGAAGCACCTAGAAAAGAGCCAGTAGTTTCACCAAACTAAGAAGTACCTGAGGCTTTTTTCTGTACACTTATTAAATATCGGTAATGGACGTATACTTTACTCTAGCCTTGCACAAGGCTCAAATTTGTATATTTGATATTCATAACACACCAAAACATGTTAGGAGAAATTAGTTCAGCATTCTTAGCCATAGGCTTATGTACAATCCAGTACATGTATATATGTAAGTGTACATTATGCAAATTGAACATTTTCTGTATATTTCCCCTTAATTACAGAGAATTGAGCCTTCAACAAGGCTAACCTTATTCGTACAATGCCTATTGCTGTAGCTTTAAAAAAAAAGTAATTAGAATAACAGTCATATTCTGTAAAGTAGAATGCCAGGTCTTAGATGCCTTTTGCATGGAAATTTATCATGTGACCTGGAATTCCTGATGAAGCAGTATTTTATTTGAGGTCCCATGCAATAGGATTTAACAGTGTTAGGCTGAAAAAGATAATATCTATATATTACAGTAAAAACATAAGCCTTCTGAATAATTATCTTAACACCTAGTTCAAAAAGTACTTTTTCTTTTGAATAGGTTTGTAGATAGAAAGACTAGAAAGGATTAATAGGACTGGGTCTTAAACTTTTTCTAAACCCATGAGGGGTATAATCAGGTTCCGATCAAAAGTGGAACAGTTGGTAGTAGATACCCGATAGTTTACAGTGCAGAATCTTGACCAAATAACGTGCACTGATTTAATCTGTTGTAATGATACATATTGCATGCTTTGTTCAAAACAATGCGAGAACCTCAATAAAGAATAAGCTATGAAGGAAGTACTTCATTCCTTTGTATAATTCCACTGCTGGTGGAACACAATAGTCATTAAAATATTAACTGCTTCACAGTTAAAAAAGTGAAATATTGTGTTTCTTTGAACAGGTATGTCTTAATGAACCATCCCTGAGAGTTTTAATTCTTGGTAATTCTAATAAATTTTATGCATTTTAAACACAGGGATATTGAAGTTTTATATGCATGAACAAGACTAGCGAGATACTCATGGAGGCACAAGTCCATGAATTGTGTCATAACACAGAAGCAGACTCTAGTATTCAATGAACTGCTAAATTTGAAGCCAATATAGTGAGTGGTGAGCCTCTGCATTGTGGTCATACTTTCTGATTCCACAAAAAATGCATGCAGCTATACTTTGAACTGGTTAGAGGTTACGAAGCACGGCCTTTGACAAATTATAGTACAAGGAATTGCCACAGTGAAGCCTTGATGTACTAGTAACTAGCAGTTTTAAATGGATTTGAGCAGAATCTTGTGTAGTGAAAGGGCATAGTGATGAACCAATGTGAGTTTACCATTAATCCCTATGCCCAAGTTTTAGGCAAAAAGTGTCATGGTATAATCACCTAGTTATATCAGATATTTGGGGGCCACATTTGTACGGTACTAACACACCTCTTACCCCCGAGACTGAAGTTTAAATCCAGCCTGTCCAAAGTGGGAAAGCTGGTAGCTTGCTGTTGGCTAGAAGCAATTTACAGTACAGAACCTCACCAACTGTATGTACTGGTTTCTCTCGCCCTTCTAACTACCTATCACAATATGACTGATACAAAGGTATTAAATGTGTTGCAAAGCACAAAATAAATATCAGATAACATCATATTAACCCATGGGATGCAACTTGAAAAATTTTGTTGTAATTTTAATTTTTATTAGATAAATACTTACCATTTCCTGACCATTGCTATATGCCCCAGTAAACAATTTTAGGTTTTGCAAACGTTTGATACGAAACGCTTGGCAAAGGTTAAAAAATGATGGGTACGAAAACCATTTACAACATAATAATGTCTGAATAATAATGGGGTCAGAGGTCAAATTCAATATCTTTTTAAGGTTGCTCACTGATGAAAATATTATTTTTATGTCTAAAATTGTAAGATAGTGGCTTAGAAATTGTGCCCCCATTCAATTCTTACTTTTAGGGATTGCATGTGGGGCAAATTTTGACTACCTCCTCTAAAATCCCCTATTATTGCTCACCGCCATCTTTGTTTGGACATGTTTGAAGGTGAAGGTTTAAAAATATAGGTTTAAAAAACGTTTTTGATAGAATGTTTTTAAAACATTTGACAAGCAATTAATGTTGTTTAAACATTTTATGTGTACTGTTTATCAAACATTTTATGGTGAATGTTTGAAAAACATTTCAGTCAAAACCTTCATTTCTTCAGCAATTTTATTAATGTTTTAAAAACATTTCCAGTCAAACCTAGCTTCTTGAGTTATTTTATAAACGTTTTCACTAAAAACGTTTGTATAGAGAATGTTTATAAAACGTTTTTTAAACATTACAGCATAAACGTTTACTTGGAAACGTTTAGAAAACCATAAGATAGGGTAAATAGGTTTTAAGAATGTTTTGTAAACGTTTAAACCATTTTAAAACATTTCTAATGTTTGCTGGGTGTTGGTGCCATCCAACTCACCGGCCAACGTTGAGAAACGTTTTAAGGTACCTTAAGAGGCTAGTGAGAGAGTGTGGACTAGGAGGTCCCCCTAGTGGTCATGTGACCAAGCTAATAAACAATCTTCATTATTTTTGTTGGCCATCCTTGAGTGTGGATGTGTTTTTTCATTTCGGATTTTTATTAAAGTTTTTCGATTTCTCCTGTGAATTTGAGTTCTGTGGTGGGACATCTGTGTTGACAATGTCTCCTCAGGACAAAATTAGAAAACTGCAGAGGAAAAGTGCTTTTATGCCCATTTTATTTATTTTATTTGCTGTACACTATTTATAATATAAAGATGAAGAACTCCTTTAATTAAAAATATCTAAAATTGAGTTCATTTCCATGAGGCAATTTTCTATTATAAAACGCTATAAATTTAAACTACATGTATTTAAAATTTATTGAATAACTCATTTTTCACTCATTTTTCTGACATCTTTCAAACTTTGCAATACTGGTAAGGTCAACAAACAACACTTGGCCTTTCTGGGGATTTTTTGGTGTACGTATTCAACAAGGTAGATCTAGGGGACATATTTGTTTATGGAATATTTCACTATTGACAAAATGCCTACCATTTCAACAATGGGCTTTACTGGTATTTTCAAATATACTTAATTGTTTTCTCAACATAATTGTTAGAAGTATAAACATGATAAACACCAAGATATTGAGATGAAAGATTAGGTCTGCTTTATAAACTCATGTAGTGTTAACTCTCCATTATGCAAAAATAATGTAGACTTGACACAACAGAAGTCTCACCAGTTTGGGTTGGACATATGGAAGAGATAACTCAACTATTAGCCCATGTGCACCATTCAGGTGACACAAACTCCGGCCATGAAGTAAGCATTTCTTGATTTGTTAAAATTATATTTTGTATAAATTACTAAATTTAGACAGATACAATAATATTGAAACTGTGCAATATGGAGTAACAGGAGGTTGTTTTCTGTGAACACCAGTTGTATATATGAGATTAATACATAATGGCATCATGGCTGCCCCCATGACCTGAATGAAAATGTAAAGCATAAACACTAAAATATGTTCTGCAGTTACTGCAATTTAACTGATTGGATTTTTGGGTATATAACGTGTGAAGTATAAATTGCTATAAAGGTTTTACACAAACTTTTATGTCTTTTTTTCTGTATGACAAAAATGGAGTCATTTATTCATAATTACGAAGACAGAATTTATGTCAGAATTTGTGTCACTTGTGCAGCAAAAGGCACAATGCAGGAGTATGGTTTTATTGATTTTTAATGATTTAAGATGGAATAAGTTCATTCGGTACAAGATACAATGTTTATTTGTTTAATTGTTTATTTATTTTTGCTACTGAGTAATAAATTCCTGTTTTTATACAAAACTGTTTGCACTGCTAATGTTTTACTATTGTCCCAAAGGGTTAGACAGTCTTGCAGACAAGACAGTTACACTGGTCATAATGAGTTTCACCATTTTCATCACTGAACTGTCCTGTCCAGTTGCAGGATTTCCATAGTTGACATATATAATTGTATATTTCTGACATAAGTCAACATTTCAGTACACATGACAACACATTGTATAAGTTGTTCAGACATGTTATCTTGTAGGATATAAGCTAGTGCACATCGAGTCCAAGGCTTCGGGCTACAACTCCAGATTCACTAATGTTGGTCATATGGGGGGGGAAACATGTACGAGTCCATTGTAAATGGCTGTGGCTCCAAATCTGCTTGTAAAAGTGTGTACTTGTGTGACAAATATTAAAATATTTACATTAGTTAAACATTTCTGTAAATGTTTGATGCATTTTATCTTGTAAGCATATTTAGAGACTAAGCTTTCATCATATACTTTCAAATATATAGTTTAACCATGTACGTGCTTCTTTTCTCATCCCTCAAAAGTACACCTTAATTTACGTGTAGTTTTTCCTGTAGATATTTATCACATTATAACATCACATCCTTTCAGTCAGATCTATGTAGGGTAACAGTACACATCAGGTATTTAACACCAATGCTCCCTGATCAAGAATTAGATATTGCTGACACAAAGTTCAAGTTTTATGTCATTTTTCAACAGCCCGGTCGTATTGGAACAAGCCTGCCACTTGCCATATATGTGATTTGCAGCAAGACAGCAGTGACAGCCTGTAATTAGATGGCGAACCTGTTTATCAATAGGCCACTGAGGACATAATAATTATAGACACAACTCAGTTGAACAGCAATAGGGTAACAAAAGAGAAAACAGTGTCAGAGATGCCTGTACCCCACAGCCTGGGGAAATAGTTTTCAACACCATGACATATAGAAGTGGTGAAACAGTACAAAGATCGGGATACTTTCAGAGCAGTGTCAGTTATATAAAGCTCCAAATAATGTTTAAATAGAGAAAATAACATCTAAGAGAAAGAAAATGTATGTAAAGATAAAGTATTAAAGCAAAACAAGACAATTCAATAGCAAGACAGTATTAATCAGTAAACTAAAAATTATAAAGCTATAAAATTTATCAATTGGTGAATAGCTCTCAATGGAAATAGCACAATTATATAAACGTGCACATAATAATCAGTTGCAGCAATCCATATATCTTTGTCATAAGAGAAATAGGGATCAAATAGGTGAACACACTTTGGCAGAGCCAAAGTTAAAATTTACACCATGATGTACACCTACACCCCCTAACCAATGTCCCTACCAAGTGTCAACCTTCTACATCTTACAGAATCTTAGATATAGTCCAGACAAGATTTGACAAGAGGGTCAAAAAGGCGGGTTGCGCAGGCAGCAATAAGGTTAGCGACCGCTGTAATTAAATTTAGAAACAAGGAAAGAAATGTTGGGTCACCCAGTTAAGGTAAATGTGTTAGGCATGCTAAGAAATGTAAAACTTGTAATCTAGGTTATATAATTGCACCTATGCTATAAACGGACAAACAAAAGGACGGAATTACAGCAATTTCAAAAGCAACTTAGCTATGATGGTGATCCATCTCCCTGTCACGTTTGAATTCGATTGGACAAAGTGTTTTCGAGTTCGAGACCCCCCCCCCGAAATGGAAATGTTGACGGACAGACAAACGGACAAACGAACGGATGGAATTACAACAATTTTGAAAGGAACCCAGCAATGATGGTGATCTATCTCCCTGTCAAGTTTGAATTCGATTGGACAAAGCATTTTAAAGTTAGAGTCCAGAAACAGAAATGTTGACGGACAAATGGACAAAAAACGGACAAACGAACAGACGGAATTACACCAATTACAAAAAGAACCTAGCTATGATAGTGATCTATCTCCCTGTCAAGTTTGAATTCGATTGTACAAACCGTTTTCGAGTTAGAGTCCGGAAACGGAAATTTTGACAGATTTCAAGTTAGAGTCCGGAAATAGAAATGTCGATGGACAGACAAACGGACAAAAAACGGACAAATGAAAACACGGAATTACACCAATTTTGACAGAAACCTAGCTGTGATGGTGATCTATCTCCCTGTCAAGTTTGAATTTGATTGGACAAACCGTTTTCGAGTTAGAGTCTGGAAACGGAAATTTTGACGGATTTTGAGTTAGAGTCCGGAAACGGAAATTTTGACGGACAGACAAATGGACAAAAAAATGAAAAATGAACAGACGGAATTACACCAATTTCGCAAGGAACCTAGCTATGATGGTGATCTATCTCCCTGTCAAGTTTGAATTCGATTTGACAAACCGTTTTCCAGTTAGAGTCCAGAAACAAAAATGTGGATGGACAGGCGGATGTCGGACATATCAATCTAATAGGCGGGTTGGTTACACGCAACCCGCCTAAAAACTCATGGTCACTATGACAAGGTCAAATCAAGATCACACCATGACACTAAATACCTACAACCCCTAACCAATGTCCCTACCATGTATCAACTTTGTACACCTTACAGTTTCCGAGATATAGTCAGGACAAGATTTTATAGGTCAATGTCACTATGGCTAGGTCAAATCTAGGTCACACCATGACGTTGCACACCTACAACCCCTAACCAATGTCCCTACCAAGTATCATCTTCCTACACCTTACTTATTAAAGTGAAATGGCAAAGACAACCTTGCTGGCTTGTTGCAAGTTGTTAACAATTATTCAGAATCAAGAAGGATAAGTTTATTTACCATGTGCCCATGTCACTGAAGTGTTATGATTGCTTGTTTCCCAATCATCTGAAAAATGTGTTTTCATTTTCAAATGTGTGTATATTTTAACAAAAAGCTGCAAATTAGACAAATCTTTTATTATTGAGATTGGAGAAGTAAGGTCCCACTTTAGACTATACAGCGGAGAGATATTGCTGTTGTTTCTGTTGTCACTTTAGACAGAGTTCTGCACATGTAGAACTGCAAACTACAGGCTGTAAAGGTGTGCATAACTTAAAACTACAAGCTTCAATGCTGGGTATAACTATAAACTAAATGCTTTAAGGCAGTTTGTGCAATATTAATACTGTTACCAAGATTCGTAATTAGTTTGAACTACTTCCAAGAAAAGAGACCACAACTTAAATGAAGTGAATCCATCAATACTCAAGTAACAAGTAATCTGCAGTTACTACACTGTAACATATTAACATTTTTAGAATAATAGCCAGAGTTTATAACAGAGTTTCTAATCAATGTTTATGAAATTTATTTTGTCATTGTCACTTTTAACAAACGGAAAATGGTACATAATAATGAGTAGTTCAAGGTCTAGAGGAAACAGTGATCATGCTTTCTATACTGTATCTCACTGGGTGTGGGTAAGTTACTACCAACTTTTCACTTGAGGTTGAAAGTCAATAATGTGAGTCAATAATTATTGAAGCCTATAACCTCATAGGGAAGCCAACATTGTGCACCTAAAACTTACAACTGTCATTTGAGTTCTGGCTATATATTTAATAGAAAGGGAAATATTTCACAAATGTTAAAAACATCATTATGATTTTATACTGGTGATTTTTAACTCCCAGTAAAGAAGTAAGCACATACATTGTGTTATTGTTGAGCCCTGCCCTTTGCTGGTAGAAATAGTGGAAACTCTACCATCTGAACAAGTTCTATTGGGGTACAGACAAAAAGTATTTGGACAATAAGTATTGTAATAAGACAGACCAGGACAAAAAGTATTCAGACAAAAAGAATTGCATACTAAGACCAAGAGTATTTTACATTTTTATTTTTAACATTTATTCCTATATGGGTACATGTATTAGTATGAATGTATATCTAGTGATTTTCAACATATATAAGCTGTCCTTATAGTAATTGTAGCAACTTAATACAGTCTTATAATGTTTTCTACTCCCTTTTCATGCATATTATACTGTTATGTTGTAAAAATTTGAATTTGCTTTGATGCTAAATACACGTCAGAGAAGCCACATCCTATGAAGTCCTCTGTTGATTAAGAAATGGTAAATATATATATTAATAGTGAAGATTAATAATATCATTGTAACTTCCTTACAATAGGAGTGAATAGATGTTGCAACACTTTATATTATCAGTATCAATCAAAGGAATAAGAATACCTTCAATAAAAGTAATTCACGAGTAGTTTCCTTTAGCTTGGGGCCCTAGGTGTTCATCCTTAAATTAAATTTAATCTTTATTGCTTGGATCAAAGAAATTGGAATTAAAAGACTGACCCTTTTCATGTTCTTACCAAGCTTACGACAAATTACGAAAAAAAACTTTAACATCAGACACTAGAAATATCACTTTGTATTTGAACTGTTGCAAATAAACATAAAATTTACAACACAACTGTAACATTTACTTTAAAAAAGATCTATTTTCTTAAAGTATGTCACAAAACTGAAACATATAAGCACTTCATAAGACAGGAGTCACATCAAAAATCAATGACAAAGTAGCATAACTAAGAATATTATACATCTTTTTAAACTAAAAGGGTCATAAACACATAATAATAATCATTCTACAAATCATGTTCTGTAACACCCACATAAAAATCTAATGTAACTTGAAAAGTGCAATTAAACTTTTTTAACACTTGAAAGCCAAAAATATATTTACAGCACATTAATCAAGAATGTTGTTGTACAAGTTGTAGCTTGTAGTTGAAACGTGTACAAAATTTAGATATGATATATACATTGTCATTGCAGGAAGTCCAATCTGGTAGAATTTCAAATTCTACCAGTAGAAAGTTCAATTGGAGTTTCTACGAGTACAAAGTCCAATTGGAGTTTCTACCAGTAGAAAGTCTAATCTGGGAGATTTGGGTATTCCCCTGGGGGTCCGAAATAGAATAATCTTGAGAGATATTCAAATCTCAGGTATTTAGATATTACTCTGTGTACCATAATGTAATCTTTGTAGAAACTAAATAAATATAAGCTTGAAAGAAAGTCCAACTGAAACACAAAAAGTGGGTTTACTATTCAAATAAATCTGCTATTTAAGTAAGACGTAGCTTTCAGAAATTAATAAAATGCACATTAGAGAAGATAATCTACTGTAACACAGATTTAATAAAATTAAACATGAAAGAAACTGAACTTTTCAGTCTATTTCAAGAATTTTATAATCAACATCAAACCTATCACCATTTTTCAAGGGAAATCTGTAATAAAGACATTACTTGTGTAAGAGATAAATGTCGTATAACAAGTGCTATGCAAAACCACAGCTTTAGCCAATTAAATTTTGACAACAGTCACTTCCTGCATTGCATGTAGTTGAGCAATTAACATCTATACTTCTGCAGCAGCATTTATCAGATTTTGGACCCTAGGGCAATAACAGTAGAAACTCCAATTGGACTTTCTACCAGTAGAATTTAAAATTCTACCAGATTGGACTTTCTACCATGACATATATATACACATATACACATATATGAAATACTTTTTGTCTGTCTGAAACTTTTTTTCAAAATACTTTTTGTCTAGGTGCAATACATTTTTCCCAAATACTTTTAGTCCTACATTCATTCTATACCCCTGTATGTGACTTTTGCCTTGTAGTGAAGGACTTGTGCATCAAAAGACTGTGCCAGTGGATTTGAATCATGCAAGACCTTCAGTGGAAAAGTAAGTACCGGGGTAGTTGCTTGGCATGGCTAATGCCTTACACTTTAGAAGCTTGACTTACTCCTATATCACTGTATTTGTTCATACAATCATCTACTAGTCACGATCTGACCGATAACATGTTAGGATCTTAGGATGTTAGGGTACTTGTGGTAAGAGCTTTTATATCAGGATGAGCAGCTGACTCTAATATGATCAGCCCACCGTGGAGGTGGGTCTGCAAAACCCAATAGTTCTGCTTTTTCCTGTTCTTTATAGGGATTCATCAAGATTACTTGAACCTCATTCAGAAGTCTGTAGTCTCCTTTCTCTACATATTTTATAACATCTTGAGCAATCCAGTTTCTCAAAACATATCTTGGATTAATATTATGCATTAATTTCCTCCTTGCCTCATCTGTCATATGGGTATGCATTAATCTTTTAGCATATAATTCACTCCAGTATTTAAATTGTGCATGACTTTGCATAGTTCTCAAAGCCCACAGTGACTTTGGAATGGAATTTGCAACTATATCCTTGTGTTGCCAGTCACCAAGTTGTCGAAATGTCATTGTGAAATCACTCTTTGTATCTTGCATTATACCTAGTAACAACTCTATGAGACTGTCATCCATCTCATGATTTCCTATTATCCCAAGCTTCGTTCTGAACAATGTCAAATACTTGTCTTGGTATAAGCTTTCATAACCTGCTAGGATTTGCTTCAGAACTGCCCTTTCTGATTTTGCAATAAGTGGCTCCAATGCCAGTCTCAGTTTATTCAGATTAAATTTCCCAACAGTGGGCTGATTCTTGTAACTATACATAGCTTCATCATCAGATGTATTAGGCACCATGTTTGGATCATATTCATCCATGAATCGAAAAGGACCATAATCTATAGTAATAGACAAAATACTGAAATTGTCAGTGTTGCAAACACCATGAGCAAAACCAACACTTTGCCACTTTACCATTAACATAGCGGTCTCTTCCACAACAGAACTATATAAGGCTAGATACTTATTAGGATTATATGCATCAATCTGTGGAAAATGATAACTTATCACAAAGTCAGCAAGGCTTCTTAACAAATCTATTTCACCATGATCTGTCAATATTTCAAATGATCCAAATCGAAACCATGATTCTGCCAATCGGAGTACAACTGCTGTTGGTTCTTTTATAGGATTCCCATCATAAAACTGATCTCTCATCACATAGTCTCCACTAACTGCTATGGTCACTGCTCTGCTTGTTGGAATTCCTATATGATACAAAAGTTAATAAATAAATTTATTTTATTGTTATAAGACCTAAATTTTATTTTTGTGTTATGTACCTGACAAGTACAAGATTTACTACCAATTAAATTCCTAAATTCTGCAAAATTTATCTTAAAATCTCAAACTATCATTATTTCAATTACAACTGATATGTACAAAAACACAGTAACATATAGTAACACTGTCTTGAATTATAAATAAGATTAATTAAGGTTTTAGCTATAAGACAACTCCATTATTTCTTTAATTGCGTAAAATCCATTCAAAAGAATTAAAGATGGACAATCCAGAGAATTAAATAATGCAAAGTGGTCTGTGAAACTTAATTCTCACCTAAATAATACATTGCTTCACTGCAAAGGAACTCCCTAACTGATGAACGTACAACTGCCCTTCCATCACCTCTCCGTGAATATGGTGTCCTCCCTGATCCTTTTAGCTGCAGTTCTATATGATGTCCTTGATGATTTACAAATTCGCTGATTAAATGTGCCCTTCCATCACCTAACTGTCCAGACCAGTGGCCAAACTGATGTCCCCCATATCTATGTGTTATGGGTTCAAACCCATTTAAAACTGCGCCACCAGAAACAAAAAGCTGAAAATGTCTGTTACTGGTTATAACATGCTGAAAATTGATTAATTCAGACAATACTGACTCGGAATATGCAACAATATCGCTGGGTGTTGAAAATGGAGTTGGGTTTGTTTTTGAGAATATGACATTGTCTACCTTCCTAACATAATTTCTGCTTTCCTTATCAAGAGGGAATGACCGTTGTAATACTGACGTAATGCCCGCACCCCATGTTTTCAAACTCCTGTGGAGAAGAAAAGAGGGCACTGTGCTACTCGGGTCACCTGAAAGGCATTTGAGAGTTTTGGTTCCAAATGTAAGAATATCTTCGAACCATACATTACAACATCTTTGCGACTGTAAACAAAAGGAGTCAATGACAAACAACATACATATAAGCAAATAAGAAATGCACCAGTTCATCTTTCGTTTGTTTACGTGGAAATTCCAAGAGGATGTCCCAAGTTTTCTTGCCGATGAAAATATATGATAATATCGCAAGGCCGAATATATCGTACATATTATACACTAGGCGTATTTCACAACCAAGAATCTGCACAATCCGTCGAATCTAGATTCAGATGTGGATTCGTTGGATTAGCTAGATTCGTGAAATGCAATTTTCTATAGATCTGAATCTAAAATATGAAAATAAGATGAACCGACATAAATATAATATATTAATATATGCCAATATATAGTAAATTAATATTATCATATTACAATATAATAAAAATTTCCCAAATGTTAAAATTTTTCCCCACATGTTGCTGCCATTATTTTACAAAGAATTATGGGTAATCCAAGGACTCTGAATCCGTTGATCTACCTCTCGAGGTAGATCAACGGATTCATAATCCAGATTCAGATTCAAGTCACAAAACAAGCGAATCCGTTGATCTGACGAATATAGATTCGACGGATTACAGTTGTGAAATACGCCTACTAGGCATGATAGTCTGGTTCCCGACCCCTACTCGGCAATATAGGGTCAGGTATCGCCCACGGTATTGGGTTCTAGGTTTCCGTAGTTATATACACCTCCCAGCAGGCACGCAACTTTGAAATCAGGTTGAATCCAACGGTGAAATATGGTTGAAATACGTGTAGATTTTGCAAACTGTTTTTAGTTGGATCCAACCGGTGAAATCATGTTGAAACCAACTGATGAAATCTGGTTGAATTCAATGGGTGAAATCAGGTTGAAATACGTGTAGATTTTGCAAACCTTTTTTGGTTGGATCCAACCGTTGAAATCATGTTGAAATCAACTGATGAAATCTGGGTGAATTCAATGGGTGAAATCAGGTTGAAATACGTTTAGATTTTGCAAACCGTTTTTGGTTGGATCCAACTGGTGAAATCATGTTGAAACCAACTGCTGAAATCTGGTTGAATTCAATGGGTGAAATCACGTTGAAATACGTGTAGATTTTGCAAACTGTTTTTGGTTGGATCCAACTAGTGAAATCATGTTGAAACCAACTGCTGAAATCTGGTTGAATTCAATGGGTGAAATCACATTGAAATACGTGTAGATTTTGCAAACTGTTTTTGGTTGGATCCAACTAGTGAAATCATGTTGAAACCAACTGCTGAAATCTGGTTGAATTCAATGGGTGAAATCACGTTGAAATACGTGTAGATTTTGCAAACTGTTTTTGGTTGGATCCAACTAGTGAAATCATGTTGAAACCAACTGCTGAAATCTGGTTGTATTTATGTGTGAAATCACGTTGAAATACATGTAGATTTTGCAAACAGGTTTTGGTTGGATCCAATGTATGAAATAGGGTTGAATTCAATGGGTAAAATCAGGTTATTTACATTGTCTTCTTTATTTGAATCATTTAAGCTTGTGTGTCATAATTATAGCTTCTTAATAATATTATACAATAACTATCCATATGCATATTTTACACTTTGGATACAACTCAAAGTAATTAATTCTTTCCAAGGTGACATGTATTCATGAATCATTGTATATTCAATATTCTATTTCTGATGACATTGTAATGATACATAATTTTGCATCAAATATAATTATAATTGCTCAAGATATGTAAATCCATATTATCCAACTAGATATCTATTTTTATGTTTTAATAGGACCAGTAATATTCAATGTCTTCAATGTGAAATTTTAAAATATTTTTTTTTCTTTGTAAAAAACAAACAATTGTGACATTTTTATCTTCAGCATTTTATCCAATCAGTTTCTGTTAAATGTTTTATTAAGTTGGCTATAATTATATTGTAATTATAAAGAAGCTATAATCATGTAGCAAAGCCACAATGCTCAGTTCAGATGCTTGTGTCTCATACAACTTTGGCATATAAACTGAGAAAAAACACAAGAATAGGCACATTATTAGAACTCCACCCATTACTCCCCACCTTAATTAGTTGTCAGTGCTGACCACAAAAAAAAACCAGAAATAACACCATGCATGCAATTGAGCAACGGTAAACCCCCACCTCCACCCCTGCTGTGTTATCTAATTACTTTAGTCACAGGTCCAGTGTTCTGTGTAGCAGGGTACAGATAAGAAAAACCAGGAACCCCCAACCTCACTGTTGTGTGATAAAATGTTAGGTTCTCTGTATAGAGAAGTTTTCAGTGTAAACTTGTAAACTGAAAACTAGTTCTTTGTGTATGGGAGAATTTTGAGAAACAAATTCTAATTACTAAGTTTTGATGAATAAGTTTGAATTTATCTTTTCTTTATTTAAGATAAGTTTGACTTCAAAATGTTTTTTCTAATTATCGGGAATTGTATTAATCAAAAGATAATTATAAATTATAAAAATTATATTTGGATGCATCAGTTAATTAATAAGGAGAATGGATAAAAATGTACAAGTACATGTACACATAATCTTTATCATCTTTATAATCTTTAAAAATTAGTCTTTGCTTTACAAATACCTACAAATTCAAAAACTATTGCAATCATAGTTCTTTCAAAAAGTTAGACTTAATCACTATATCACCTTCTAGAAAATGAATTTTCAATCAACCAGTCATTCATTTCCCAATATTCAACCTGTTTTCTGTTCAATAACATGACTAAGATTTCATGTCGAAAAACCTAACTTGATTTAGTGGTTTATTATGAAGTATCATTACTTTTTCCAGTCAGAAATCCAGCTTTGAAATAGTGTTGAAATTGTGTCAGTGTCAGTTTTTCAACCAAAAATCACCATGATTTCTGGTCAAAATATCACTACTTTTTCATGTCAGAAAACTAACTTAGATTTAGTAGCTGGTAATGTGCATTTCAACGTCAGGACCTGTTTTCAACTCTAAATCAACGACATTTCAAGGCATGTGCCTGCTGGGCTAACAATGATCAAGAAGAAATTAAATAAAAATATTTCTAGTTAACACATTTGGAGCACATTTTGATACAATAGTTTTCCTTCCCTCCTTAAACGGCCCTCGACTTTCACACAAAAATGATTTTGTTTAATTAGCACACTGAGTTCCCCATTGTGGGGAAGATATTGCGCTTCCAAAGCAGTAGATTAGATTAGATTAGAATATCACCCTTTTACTGTGTAATGATATGACATAATAATTTAACCATATTTTTGATAAACAAAGATTGTGCATCAGAATAAGTGTTGTCGATCCTCTATTATTGCCGAAAATCACGCATTTACTTCTAAAGATTATTGTCTAAATATTTTAAAGTTTAATTGGCATTATTTGATGTCATAAGTCCAATAATATATTGTGAAAATATTTTGAATGCATACAAAATGCACATAAATAATTAAAATAACCATCAAGATTTTCTGATACATGGCGGATATTAGCGATCCATTTTCTTTTGGTTATTCAGGACTGGTACTTACTACTTCATATCCCAGAAAAAATGCGGTTAAAATGCAAAGAACTTTCATTACAAGAGATTAATATCGCCTCAAGAAGCACAAATGAATGCAGCATTAATAGACAAAGGCCATTGTAGGCGATACCAGTCCCTTTATTGATAAAGGTTGGCTGGTTCCCCATCTATAGGCATGACAACAGATTCATGGAGAAGTCATGCAATTTGAGCAAAATTCTCAAGAGGATCTGCATCGCTGACGGGAGTAACAAAAGCAATGTACGTAACTGGGGACGTCCCCCACTACGGACAGGGAGAATCAATTATTTGCAAATACATATACATATATAGTGTGTTCACAGTACGAATGGGCTATGATACTAAATCTCGGAAAACGTCCCCCACTGCGTACATGGCAGAGATCCTCCTTTCCTCTCCCATCCCCCACTGGGTACATGTGTCACTGAGCATCCCCCACTGCTTACATGGCAGAGATCCTCCTCTCCTCCCCCATCCCCCACTGGGTACATGTGTCACTGAGCGTCCCCCACTGCGTACATGGCAGAGATCCTCCTCTCCTCTCCCATCCCCCACTGGGTACATCAGCCACTGAGTGTCCCCCACTGCGTACATGGCAGAGATCCTCCTCTCCTCCCCCATCCCCCACTGGGTACATCAGCCACTGAGTGTCCCCCACTGCGTACATGGCAGAGATCCTCCTCTCCTCCCCCATCCCCCACTGGGTACATCAGCCAATGAGTGTCCCCCACTGCGTACATGGCAGAGATCCTCCTTTCCTCTCCCATC
Source organism: Sabellastarte sp. h YS-2021 (assembly GCA_964017235.1). NCBI lineage: Eukaryota > Metazoa > Annelida > Polychaeta > Sabellida > Sabellidae > Sabellastarte > Sabellastarte sp. h YS-2021. The sequence continues at coordinate 18,115,265 of OZ024933.1, forward strand.
CCCCACTGGGTACATCAGCCACTGAGTGTCCCCCACTGCGTACATGGCAGAGATCCTCCTCTCCTCCCCCATCCCCCACTCGGTACATCAGCCACTGAGTGTCCCCCACTGCGTACATGGCAGAGATCCTCCTCTCCTCTCCCATCCCCCACTGGGTACATCAGCCACTGAGTGTCCCCCACTGCGTACATGGCAGAGATCCTCCTCTCCTCTCCCATCCCCCACTGGGTACATCAGCCACTGACTGTCCCCCACTGCGTACATGGCAGAGATCCTCCTCTCCTCCCCATCCCCCACTGGGTACATGTGTCAGTGAGCGTCCCCCACTGCGTACATGGCAGAGATCCTCCTCTCCTCTCCCATCCCCCACTGGGTACATCAGCCACTGAGTGTCCCCCACTGCGTACATGGCAGAGATCCTCCTCTCCTCCCCATCCCCCACTGGGTACATGTGTCAGTGAGTATCCCCCACTGCGTACATGGCAGAGATCATCTTCTCCTCCCCCATCCCCCACTGGGTACATCAGCCACTGAGTGTCCCCCACTGCGTACATGGCAGAGGTCCTCCTCTCCTCTCCGTCTCCCACTGGGGACATGTGTCACTGAGTGTCCCCCACTGCGTACATGGCAGAGATCCTTCCCCCACTGGGGACATGTGTCACTGGGCGTCCCCAGTGTGTACATGAAACAGATGCTCCTCTCCACCCCAATCCCCGCTTCCATTCATGTGAACCCATTACACAGTGTTTGCTTAGCTTTCACTTCTCTCAGCAGTACTGTGAAAAGGTGATTGGAATTTTTTATTTGAGATAACCAATCAAATATCCAACTAGAACAAGAGGAGAGTGCCCGTGAACGGGCACTGTGTCAGCTGACTTAGTGTTTTTGATTTGGGAAGGTGATAATGAGAGGAAAGCATTATTATCAGGGAAAGGGCTGTACATAAATACAGTAAATGGTAACTGAATAGCATGTTCGAAAGAAATTCCGAAGCTGACAGAAGAAAAGGACAAAAAAGTTGTGCCCTGGAAATGGCATAATGAAGGAAAGTAACAAGGTAATTGTTTAAGTGTAAAAAGTAGGTTAAAACAGGTAGGTAATTATTTAAAGAAATACTACAAATGCAATATCCTCGTTCGACCTTGAAGAAGGGGTCCAAGGTCAAATCCAACCACACAAGAACATTCCCAGCCCATGATTTCCTATAAGTTGGTTTACCATTCCAAACCTCTAGGACCAATAATAAGCGAGTTATAAGCACTTTTAAGTTTGGCTGTCCTCATTTGACCTTGAAGGAGAGATCCAAAGGTCAAATCTGACCATACCAAAAGATTCCCAGCCAATGATTTCCTATAGGATGGTTTACCATCCTAAACCTCTACGACCAATAATAAGCGAGTAAAAGGCACTTTTAAGTTTTGCTATCCTTGTTATCTCCCGCCGGGCGGGAGATTATAAAACGCATTCCGTGTTATTGAGTGTGTGTGTCACGCTTTTATAAAGGGCTGTACTCACACTGGTTGTTTCTCCTTGGCCTTTTCAATGTTTTTTATGACCTTATTGCTTATGTCCTTTCATGTGATGCTGTTATTTCACACCTAGGACCATAGCTAAGTGAGTAATAGCAATGGTGGCTACTTTGAGTAAAGTGCTCATAACTCCAAAACGACTGCATTTAGAGTGTTTCTGTAAATACGTTGTTCAGCTACTTTCCCCATGTCTACAAGATGGTACCATTTTTAGGGTTCTATCTTCATAGCTAAGTGAGTAATAGCTATTTTCTGTTATTAACAATGAGCAAAATGAGTAAATTGATTTTGTCTTTGTAACTGTTACTTACAATATTGGCCTGAAATATGTTGTTCAACAACTCCTTCATGTACTATATCATGGTGAGGTGTCCAAGGTGTAGCACCATAGCTAACTGAGTAATAGCTATACTAAGTTTAACATTTGACCATTGAGCAAGTCACTTATAACTCAAAAACTATTGAATATAGAGGATTTTTGTCGAATATGTTGTTCGCCTATCTTTTGGATATACTGTATTGTGAATTTTCACAGCTGTAACTCCATAGCTAACTGAGTAATAGCTACTTTGATGATAACCATAATGAGTAAATGGCTTATATCTTCAAAAGTATTGCAGCTACACAATTTTGTTCCAATATGTTGTTCAGCTACTATCTCCACAGCTACAACATGGTCCCTAGTTTGGAAGTGTATCTCCATAGCTAAGTGAGTAATAGCTACTTTCTTAATTTTAATGATAACCATAATGAGTAAATGGCTTATATCTTCTAAAGTATTGCAGCTACTCAATTTTGTTGCAATATGTTGTTTAGCTACTTTCTCCACAGCTACAACATGGTCAGTAGTTTGTAAGTGTATCTGCATAGCTAAGTGAGTAATAGCTACTTTTTCAATTTTTAATGATAACCATAATGAGTAAACGGCTTACATCTTCAAAAGTATTGCAGCTACATTATTTCTCTCAAATATGTTGTTCATCTACTTTTTTGTGAACTGTAACATATTTAAGTTTCACAACTGTTGCTCAATGTACAAGTGAGTAATGGCTACTTTATTGCTACTGTTAGTGAAAATGTGAAAAATCACAAATATCTCGCAAACCATAAGAGATAGAGCAATTTCGAGCGAATTTTTGACCCACAGGTTAGTACAAGAGTATCCTATGCTAAGGGGAAAAAGGTTTGGTGAACTTCGGCCTACTTTTGAGTAAGTAATAGCACTTTACCTATTATAGGGTTTATGTCTAAATTAGGCCTGTAGTACACAAAAATGTCTAAATTGTGGAATATTACTTGTTGCCAACCTACAGTCCACATTTCTTTCCCCATTTCTTTCATATTTGGCAGGTGGCTTATCTCTAAGAGTATTGCAGATAGCCAATTTTTCTCAAATAACTCATTCACCTACTTTTGGGAGAGGTTTCACTTGGTGAAGTTTCAGACCCGTAGCTAAATTATTCACTTACTCAAAATGAGTAAATGCGAATTACTGTATAAGTGGTTATTTTCGCGGGTACTTAAGTTCGCGAATGTACACTGTAGGCCTGCTTCGCGAGAATTTATTTTCGCGGTGAAATATATTCAATTATCGCCCAAACTAACAACATGTTCAAATTAAAATATTACGCGGACTTCTGCTGGTTTGATTGGAAATGCATAGTTGACGTCTTTTCTTTTATACACGTTGTCAGTGTGTGAACCTACTCTGGGAGATTATCAATTGAATCGAACACACTTTCATTGATCGGCGCATTATCAAAGAAGTTGTGTAGCGGGGTCGTGTAATTGAATTAATCCCTCCCTATTGGTGATAAAGATCAAAGAAGTTAGGCGTTTCTGTGAATGGTACATTTGATTTGTTTCCGTGACAGTGTTAAATATTGTATCTTGCATAATCTTGTATTACCGCTCACGCTAGACTGGTTCTACTGGATATAAATATCAGAGTGTCTTCGGAACCGACAAGGACGGGTCACAATTCATTTAATTTCAGAACCGTCACGTTCATATTATAACTATTTGATGTGTGGCTGTTGAATTAAAGCATGCTGTCGATGAAAATAGATACAAATATTGGCTAGAAGTTATTTTCGCGTTTTGTAGTCACTCGCGAATATAGCGAAAATTAATTCCACGCGAAAATAACCACTTATACAGTATCGCTAAAAGTATTGCAGATAGCCAATTTTTCTCAAATAACTCATTCCCCTACTTTTGGAAGAGCTTTCACATGGTGAAGTTTCAGACCTATCCAAGGTCAAATCCGACCACACCAAATAATTCCCAGCCCATGATTTCCTGTAGATTGTTTACCATCCCAAACCTGTAGGACAAATAATAAGTGAGTTATAAGCAATTTTAAGTTTGCCTATCCTCAATTGACTTTGAAGGAGGGGTCCAAGGTCAAATCTGACCATACCAAAAGAATCCCAGCCCATGATTTCCTATAGGTTGGTTTACCATCCCAAACCCCTAAGACCAATAATATACAAGTTATAGGCACTTTAACTTTGGCTATCTTTGTTTGACCTTGTAGGAGGGGTCCAAGGTCAAACTGACCACACCAATAGATTCCCATCCAATGATTTCTTATAGGTTGGTTTACCATTCCAAACTTCTAGGACCATTAATATGCGAGTTATAAGCACTTTTAAGTTTGGCTATCCTCGTTTGACCTTGAAGGCAGGGTCCAAGGTCAAATCCGACCTCAACAAAAGATTCCCAGCCCATGATTTCCTAGAATTAAGCCCTGACCCTGTCGCCGACCCATAACTGTGGAGAGTCAGTGAAAAAACGGGTAAACAAGGCAGGAATACTGAGTCGGTAGTGATGTCTGGGATTAAGTACAGATCGGCCTCAGGAAGCCTGAGGCGTCCAGAGGCCACCTTACAGAGTCCCAGCCTCAGGCCTCCTGGGACTAAGCCCCGATTAACCTCTGACTAAGTCCCGGCGTCCTCAGGCCTCCTCAGTCTTCCCCAGACCAAGGTGGCCGATTATTGTTTTGCAATGAATCTGGATTTTCTGGGTATATATAAAGCAATTCCGCGATCTAATCATCAGTACTTTTCTAGGAACACAGCAGGATGCCACCATTTAGGACTACCACCTTTTCAGGACTACCAAATATTCCAAAAACAATTATTCAGCTTTGCTTGTTACAAATAACCCAACCATCTGCAAAAATAAGGACGACAAACAGACACACAAAGAAAAACCATGCCAAATATAAGGATGACAAACAAACAAACCCCATGCCAAACATAAGGACGACAAACAGACAAACCACATTGCTAACAGAACCTCCCCCAAAACAGACAGACAAACCCACTGGCAAACACAACTTTTACAAACAGATACACAAACCCAATGACAAACAGAACTTTATAATTGGATTAAATACTAGAAAATCTTTCCTAACTGGCCCAAAACAGAAACTATTTTTTTGTTGTTGAAATATTTCTAAATTTCTTGCAAATCACAATTTAAAATGTTTTTCCTACAAGAAATATCCAAAAATGAACACATAAACTTTGGTGATTTGGTCACAATATTTTGTTTTAATTTTTTTTTCTTTTTTTTTGGGGGGGGGGGGGGTGGGGGGAGTTGTGCTTGCACATGGGTTTGTCTGTTTCTTGGTTGGGGGTTATGTTTACCAGTGGGTTTGTGTGTTTTGGGGTTGGTGGATGGGTGATAGCCTAATATCTTTACCTCTAGGGAAGGTGTAAGTGTTGGACATTTCTTTACAAAGTTTAAACTATCCCATGGATTTAGAGCTACAAATGGGTAGATTATTGGCCATTTCTAGAGTTACATTATCAATTTTTACTTTTTGTGGCCATATGTTGTTAAGTGTATTACCATGGGTTATTATTTTCATGTTTGGGGTGGTGTAGGTGCTGGGCTTTTTATTCTGTCAGCTGACTTGTCAGTCAGCTGACATTATGTCGTCACTCTGCGGCGTGGGCATCAGCGTCCGCGTGAACAACTTCTCCTCCAAAAATACAAGGCCTAGAGACGTGCTGTTTTTTTTAAAAGATACCTTATCTATCGAGGATGAAGAATGTTCAAGGCATGCAAATCTGTCTGTTCGTCTGGTTGCTAGTGACATTACAAGGGGGGTACCCCCAACAAAAGTGTGAAAATTTCAACACTTAATCACAATTTTTTCAGTGACTATTGCAGGGATTTCTCTCATATCTTGCATATATGTACTAGGCCAGAGGTAGATTCTCTTGTGTGAGTATGAGACCTGGATCTGTCTTACTTTTTTTTAATAAATATTTTTAATAATTTTTAATGCATTAAAATTCATGAAATCATGCACAAAATCACTTATAACTTGAAAAGTGTTGCATTTAGAGCATTTTGTTAAAATATGTTATTCAGCTACTTTTTTCATAGCTACAATATGGTGAGTAAGTTGGGTGTCTGTCTCAATAGCTAAGTGAGTAATAGCTACTTTTGGGCTTTTCAGTAACTTCCATCATGAGTAAAATCACTTGTAACTTAAAAACTATTGCATTTAGAGAATTTCATATAAATATGTTATTCAGCTACTTTTGGGCCAGCTATAACATAGTGAAATTTCAGACCTGTAGCTCATGGCATAGCTGAGTAATAGCTACTTTTAGGTTATCACTGTTGAGTAAATCACTTATAACTTGAACAATTTTCCCACGCCTAAGGTATATAACTGCCAAATATGGTTTGAAACCTTCTAATAATAAGGGAGATATTCAAGGGAGATGATAATGCGGTGGTGGCGGCGGCGGCGGCGGCGGTGAGGAAACTGAGGTGAAAACAAATAAGTGCCCTTTCAGGGACGCTTAATTATTGCACTTAGAGCATTTTGTTAAAATATGTTATTCAGCTACTTTTTTCATAGCTACAACATGGTGAGTAACTTGGGTGGCTATCGCAATAGCTAAGTGAGTCATAGCTACTTTTGGATTTTTCACTAACTTCCATCATGAGTAAAATCTCTTGTAACTTGAAAACTATTGCATTTAGAGAATTTTGTTGAAATATGTTATTGATCTTCATTTGGGTCAGCTATAACATAATAAAATTTCAGACCTGTAGCTCATGGCCTAGCTGAGTAATAGCTACTTTTAGGCTATCACTGTTGAGTAAATCGCTTATAACTTGGAAACTATTGCATTTAGAGTATTTTGTTTCATATGTTATTCACCTATTTTGGGGTCAGCTATAACATAGTGAAGTTCCAGACCTGTGGCTCATTGCATAGCTGAGTAATAGCTACTTTGAAGTTCTCACTGTTGAGTAAATCAGTTATAATTGGAAAACTATTGCATTTACAGAAATTTGTGCAAATATGTTATTCAGCTACTTTTGGGTCAGCTATAACATAGTGAAATTACAGACCTGTAGCTCATGGCACAACTGAGGAATAGCTATTCTCAGGTACTGACTGTTGAGTAAATCAGCTATAACTTGAAAAATATTGCATTTGGAGTATTTTGTTAATATACGTTGTTCACCTACTTTTGGGTCAGCTATAACATAGTGAAATTACAGAGCTATAGCTCGTGGCATAGTTGAGCAATAGCTATTTTCAGGTTCTCACTATTGAGTAAATCAGTTGTAACTTGAAAACTATTGCATTTATAGTATTTTGCTTCAATATGTTGTTCATCTACTTCTGGTTCAGCTGTAACATAATAAAAATTTAGACATATAGCTCATTGCATAGCTGAGTAAGAGTTACTTTGAGGTTCTCACTGTTGGGTAAATCAGTCGTAACTCGAAAGCTATTACATTTAGAGTATTTTGTTAAATATGTTATTCACAGAATTTTTGGTCAGCTATAACATAGTGAAATTGCAAACGTCTATGTCATGGCCGAGCTGAGCAATAGCTACTTTCAGGTTCTCACTGTTGAGTAAATCATCATATCCACTGGATAGTAGCAGTGTGTAGAGAGAGATTTCAACATTACTGCTCTAATGAAAAAATATCATAGCTAGCCTTCTTAAGTTTGCAGTATATATTAATAAGCATAAAATGTTGCCCGGGAATATTTTGGCCTCATTTTGAAAAACAAGATTGCTGCCACAGGTGTTTTTTGTCAGTCATGAAAAGTGCTTATATCTCCGTTATTATTGGTCTTAAAGGGGTGTTCCACCACACGACTAAGGCTCCCGATTAAGGGTTTTTGGTGGTCGGTTAAAAAAATTTGCTTAGTCCCAGGCTTCCTGTTAGGGTCGGTTGTGGTTGGTTGAGGCCGTGTGAAAAACAAGAGGAGAGTGCCCGTGAACGGGCACTGTGTCAGCTGACTGAATGTTTTTGATTTGTGAAGGTGATAATGAGAGGAAAGCATAATTATCAGGGAAAGGGCTGAACAGAAATACAGTAAATGGTAACTGAACAGCATGTTCGAAAGATATTCCGAAGCTGACATAAGAAAAGGACAAAAAAGTTGTGCCCTGCAAATGGTATTATGAAGGAAAGTAACAAGGTAATTTTTTAAGTGTAAAAAGTAGGTTAAAACACATTTAAAGAAATACTACAAATGAAATATCCCCGTCCGACCTTGAAGAAGGGGTCCAAGGTCAAATCCAACCACACAAAAAACATTCCCAGCCCATGATTTCCTATAGGTTGGTTTACCATTCCAAACCTCTAGGACCAATAATAAGCGAGTTATAATCACTTTTAAGTTTGGCTGTCCTCATTTGACCTTGAAGGAGGGGTCCAAGGTCAAATCCGACCACACCAAAAAATTCCCAGCCCATGATTTTCTATAGGTTGGTTTTCCATTCCAAATCTCTAGGACCAATAATAAGGAAATTATAAGCACTTTTAAGTTTGGCTATCCTCATTTGACCTTGAAGGGGGGTTCCAAGGTCAAATCGGACCATATTAACAGATTCCCTGCCCATGATTTCCTATATGTCTGTTTACCATCCCAAACCTCTGGGACCAATAATAAGCGAGTTATAAGCACTTTTAAGTTTGGCTATCCTTGTTTGACCTTGAAGGAAGGTCAAAGGTCAAATCTGACCATACAAAAAGAGAGGAGCATCTCTGCCATGTACGCAGTGGGGGACACTCACTGACACATGTACCCAGTGGGGGATGGGGAGGAGAGGAGGATCTCTGCCATGTACGCAGTGGGGGACACTCAGTGGCTGATGTACCCAGTGGGGGATGGGGAGGAGAGGAGGATCTCTGCCATGTACGCAGTGGGGGACGCTCACTGACACATGTACCCAGTGGGGGATGGGGAGGAGAGGAGGATCTCTGCCATGTACGCAGTGGGGGACACTCAGTAGCTGATGTACCCAGTGGGGAATGGGGGAGGAGAGGAGGATCTCTGCCATGTATGCAGTGGGGGACACTCAGTGGCTGATGTACCTAGTGGGGGATGGGAGAGGAGAGGAGGATCTCTGCCATGTACGCAGTGGGGGACACTCAGTGGGTGATGTACCCAGTGGGGGATGGGAGAGGAAAGGAGGATCTCTGCCATGTACGCAGTGGGGGACACTCAGTGGCTGATGTACCCAGTGGGGGAAGGGAGAGGAAAGGAGGATCTCTGCCATGTACGCAGTGGGGGACACTCAGTGGCTGATGTACCCAGCGGGGGATGGGAGAGGAAAGGCGGATCTCTGCCATGTATGCAGTGGGGGATGCTCAGTGACACATGTACCCAGTGGGGGATGGGGAGGAGAGGAGGATCTCTGCCATGTACGCAGTGGGGGACACTCAGTGGCTGATGTACCCAGTGGGGGAAGGGAGAGGAAAGGAGGATCTCTGCCATGTACGCAGTGGGGGACACTCAGTGGCTGATGTACCCAGTGGGGGATGGGAGAGGAAAGGAGGATCTCTGCCATGTACGCAGTGGGGGATGCTCAGTGACACATGTACCCAGTGGGGGATGGGGAGGAGAGGAGGATCTCTGCCATGTACGCAGTGGGGGACACTCAGTGGCTGATGTACCCAGTGGGGGAAGGGAGAGGAAAGGAGGATCTCTGCCATGTACGCAGTGGGGGACACTCAGTGGCTGATGTACCCAGTGGGGGATGGGAGAGGAAAGGAGGATCTCTGCCATGTACGCAGTGGGGGATGCTCAGTGACACATGTACCCAGTGGGGGATGGGAGAGGTAAGGAGGATCTCTGCCATGTACGCAGTGGGGGACACTCAGTGGCTGATGTACCCAGTGGGGGATGGGAGAGGAGAGGAGGATCTCTGCCATGTACGCAGTGGGGGATGCTCACTGACACATGTACCCAGTGGGGGATGGGGAGGAGAGGAGGATCTCTGCCATGTACGCAGTGGGGGACACTCAGTGGCTGATGTGCCCAGTGGAGGATGGGGGAGGAGAGGAGGATTTCTGCCATGTACGCAGTGGGGGACACTCAGTGGCTGATGTACCCAGTGGGGGATGGGAGAGGAGAGGAGGATCTCTGCCATGTACGCAGTGGGGGACGCTCACTGACACATGTACCCAGTGGGGGATGGGGAGGAGAGGAGGATCTCTGCCATGTACGCAGTGGGGGACACTCAGTGGCTGATGTGCCCAGTGGGGGATGGGGGAGGAGAGGAGGATCTCTGCCATGTACGCAGTGGGGGACACTCAGTGGCTGATGTACCCAGTGGGGGATGGGGGGGGAGAGTGGGACCAAATCTGTTACTATCTTTTCTGAATCATTAGTTTGTGTCTCTTAATGTTATACTCGTATTGTGTGATAAATAAAAGCTAATATTTCATTGATTCTATTTTTTCTCTTCAAATAATGATTTCTCTTTTAGGCATCTTCCATTACGGACATAACGTGGTGGGGGACGTCCCCCGTTACGTACATGCCGTCCCTCATCATGCGCACTCACTTCAGCGCTGAGGATGCCCCTCGAAATTCTTGTAGTCATAGAAAAGAATAGTTTTATAAGCCAAGCCATGCAAAAGAAAAAAAAAACTGGCATTTTACTGACAATGATTGATGTACATTGATAAATGCATAACTGTAACCTAACCAGCTCTTAGGATCACACTATTTATGGTTAATATTTGAAATGTTATCTTTACAGAATCCTTAGGCTCACATTTTCTCTCTATCATTGACAGTTTCAGATGGAGTCTGATTGAGAACTTTCATATTAAAGAATATATATATTCTAACATGACATGGCTGTGTCCACAAATCTGATTGGCTATGACACGAAAAATTCCTTTGTAAAACCCAGCATAACTTTCTGGCTGTATATGTGTATATATATTATCACCCAGTGACCCCCTTGCATGTATATGATGGCACAGCCACTCATTTTCAGTCATTTAGACATGTTTATTTTTTTTAAAAGCTTTGCAGAATGTGAGCAATATTAATTTTTAAATATTGTCATGTTAGAATAGAAATAGAGAACGATGAGCAAGGGGTTATAAGAGATTTTACAACGATGAGGGCTATATTAAATTATAAAAACTTTTCAAACAAAATGGTCCTTATTCAGTTAAAGTTGAACTTTAAAAAAAGTCACTTCAAATATGATTAAATTAGTTACATTTTCAATTACATCCAATCCTTTTTAATACATTTATAAGAAAAACCATAGCTTAGTTAGTTAGTTACAGTTGTGTGCCATTTGTGTCATCACAACTTCCCCAAACATATTTTCAGGGACTATATGACACTTTCAACTACTGTATTTTAATGGGGGATGTTCTGGTTGATGTAGGGTTTTATTTACTGGGATCATGTTAATCTGTGGTATACACATATAAAGTTTTAAAGGAATTTTTTATGCACTGTGGACTTTAAGATATATTTTTAACAGCATTTAGGAACTAATATTTCATTTTAAACATTCTTAATTGATAAAATTCTTGGCATTTCCAAATTGAATGAGAGATTTTAATTTATTTCCCTTCTTCAATCTTTGTTACCATTCTTTGATCAACATGCAAAAATTTGGAAGGATAAGGATTGTAACCCCTCCATAAGACCTATTTACAAGTACTGTTATATAACGCATCAAGTGCTCAGATTATGACAACAATACACAATAATGTATTTACTATTGCTTAACAGATTCTTTAAGACCTAACAAAATGTTTATTTACATTTACAGTTTAATTAAATATTCATCACAAGTACTTTTGAAATTATTCATTTATTATTATCTTTTCAGCTTATCCACCACCAGTTACTTTTGCTTCCATTTACTGGATGGGGCCAAAATTTGAATGAAAAGTTCTGATAAAAATTGCAATATAACTTGTGTTTAATTTATTTCTGCCTATAATAAAATTTTTATGTTGAACTTCTGAAATAAAGCCCCAGAAAGAAATTTACTTATTATTACTTTAAAATTTATAGGTTTACCTCATGCTATTAGACAAGCACAAATTATGGCTTCAACTGTTAAATAAACTGCCTAGCCAATGATGTTTATTAGACATATAGAATCCAGTTACCTGCAATAAAAGCCTTCATACACCATGCAATGTTATGTCCATTTTATAATTAGCATGGTATCTTGGTTTCTGCACTGAAATAGTATATATTGGACAAATTATTATTAGATTTGGATATTTTTATAATGCCTGGTGGTTTTTAACGCAGAGTCTCAGATGGTGTGTGCAACTGTCCTCAACTATATCTACCCAGGTTTGATATTCAATTTGTTCAAAGCAATATTAAATACAAATTACCTGTTGCAAACAATATCCTTTCCCAACATGAAGAGAGATCTTATATATTTAAACTGTAAACACTATCTTACATGATGTGAACTGTACAATAGGTTAACAAAGATATACAATTCAAATACCTAAGACCCCAGTTACACATCCACGGATGCTCCGCCGGATCTCGCCAGGTTTCCTAATATGGAAAATGTTGAGTGATTTACAGATCATAATTTTCATCCGTGAATGAGTCTTTAACGTCTTTAATGTCCTTATGGCATCTGCCATGGATGCCATGTGTCTGTAAGGACACTACAGAAAAATCAAAATGGGTGATTTTCCGTAAATGGTTTGCGGATCTTATCTGTAATTGATATCCGTAACTTATCAATATCTCTTCCTAACCCGTCCCTAGCATCCTGAAAGCAATCAGGGTTGTCCTTGTGGCATCTGTGACATCCTTCACTCATCCGCACCAATAAAGGCTCGGAAATTTTCTACAGATATCCCCGGATCCTGTAAGGACGCCAAAGGATGTTAATGGACATTACCGGAAACCACAAGGACCAATAAGAATAATCCAAGAAGAAGGTTGAAGAAGGATATGAAATTTGTCTGCGGATATACACCAATGTTTACGGACTTGTCCCAGGAAAATAGGGACGGGGTTTACTGATGATAAGGACACCTCAAGGACAATAAGGACGTGGTTCACGGATAGATTTGTGGTGTCCCATGACACTCGGGAATTTACAGAAAGACATTTTCTCATGGACGAAAGCCTCTATAAGGGGCACTTGGCTTGGCTTTTGCTCATACACATTTTGCATTTCAATGAGGATACATAGATTTTTGGAACTTTACAGCATATACTGTATATGTATGAGGATATATTTTGCTGGCATATTTACTCAAAAATTTTCAGACTTTTGCTTTTTTTTCAAAATAGGGAGTTTGGTGAATATTTCTGTAAAATGTCACCAAAGAAAAGTTTAAAGAGGAGAGGTAGTCTGGAGAGGGAGAGGATGTTCACACAGGCCCAGGCAAGGAGTCCAGACTTGGACGAGTTGAGTTGTGTACCAGAGACTCAGCAGATCCAGCATGCAGCTGTGTGGAGAAGGTGGTGGTGGGAGTGGAGGATCCTCTGGAGATGTCGGATAAAGAACAAGGTGGCATTGCGCTTGAGACACAGCAGGATTCGGATTCAAGAGGTGAGGACATTGCTGACACACAGGACATGCAGGCTGTTAAGGGCACACAGAAGGGCAAGGGCAAAGGCAAGGGCAAGTCAAGGAGCAGGAAGGGGCAATATGTATTGGAAGTGAAGGCTGACAAAAGAGACAAGAAAGCCGCTGTTCTGTTCAGTACTGAGAAGGAGCAGAAATTGGTGAGCTTTTTGAGTAACAATGAAATTCTCTACAACTGGCGTTTAATGGACTACGAGGATAGATCAAAGAGGGAGGCTGTGTGGGATATGTTTTGGAAGGAGAAGAACTTTGACAAAGTTACCGGCGAAAGATGGTCCCAGAGCCAGTGCACACTCTTCGGAAAGGTCACTCATATGAAGTCCGTCCAGGGGGAACCACAGCTGACAGACCAGCAGAAATGGACCAGAGACAATTTTGACTACTTGAGGGACCACATTGTGTGTCATCTTAAAGGAAAAAGTGAATTCCGGGCTCCAAGGGGGTCAGCTTCTCAAGCCAGTGCAGCAGTGAGCTCAGCATCCAGACAGGAGACTGTGAAGATGGAACCGTTACAGGATACTTCTTGGCCAGAATCCACTTGTGACCCAGCAGACATGTCCCACATGGATACACATATGCCTACTCCACTGAAAACCTATGACAAATATTAATTTGTCAATAATTTGTCAAAACGGTGCCTAAAACAACAAACTTTCCAACTGACAAATTTAAACTTGTCATTTTCTTGTTAGACAAATTAACTGACAAACTTATGACAAGAAAATGACCCTGATAGTCCAATTAATTTGTTGTTTTAGGCACCTGTTATTGCTCACAGTCTTGTGAAATTAATTTTAAGCTCACTAATTTGCTTGTCATAAGTTTTCAATTAATTTGACCAATAACTTATGAACATTTGACTATCATTCAACCAGAAAATGGCATTTGAATTTGCGATTTAGGAAACTTGTTGTTTTAGGCACCATTTTGACAAATTAATAATTTTCAGCGTCCTAGATCGCGTGGCATTAGTGTGATGTCAAGCTCAGCAGATTCCGACATCCAATCTGCTCTCGTGGAATCTCAGAGGGGGATAATAGAGTTGAAAGACATTGTGGCCAAAAGGTTGTCTGATGACAAGCCTGATAACCCAAGACTGGGCTTCTGTGATTTTCTACAGGTGGAGGTGATACAACTAACCAGCGACTCGTATGAAGAGTTTTAACAAGAGACATTCAACTTAGTGATGAGACCTAAATGTAGGGACAAGCAGCAGCAAAGGCACCAACATGGAATCGCCACGAGTGGCCCAGACCACTGTGTACAGCCAAGCCCCGACCTCACACCAGTATCCTGTGTCTCACACCCATATGCAAGCCCCACAGCAGCAGATGCAATAGCATCAGCAGCAGCCAATGCAAACACATCAACCAATACAGCAGCAGCCCCTACAACAGCAGCAGCAGCGTCAACAAACTGTCCAAAGTTCATAGCAGGAGGCCCGCAACAAGATAACCAACAAACAGCACAACAGCAAGCATCACAAAGCGCCAGCAGCAGGTCATGTCGCCAAAACTCACAGCCACAGGCACTAGGAGTGAAAGCAGCCCAACACCACTTACCAGCACACCAACTGGATTCACATTCTCACCACTACCAAATCCACCCTCAGTTGACAGCTGGTACTTCACCAACATACAATTTATTTATTTGCGGTTTTACGTCGCTTTCAACACTGTACAGACCATATCACGACGGGTAGTTGGATGGGCAGAGGAAACCAGTACATACAGTTGGTATGGCAAGCAACTACCAGCTTTTCCACTTGAGGTAGGGCCGTGAACCGAACCTCGGCCTCAGAGGTGGGAGGCGAGAGTCTTACCACTCTGCTACTGTGGCTCCTTTCACCAAAATACAAAACACATCACAAGATGTCAGCTTTGGTGCCATCCACACGCCTCAGTTCCAGCCAGTCAACGAAACATCAACCACCCCAACAGACCAACCAGTCGCAGGGGACCAGTAGCCAGGCATTGCCAGCCAACATATCAGCGAAAGCTGATAATTTTTAAAGGCTCTTTTAAGGGCCACCATATTTTACCAAAACAAGTATTTGAGCTATGTTTTTGTTATAAAATAAACTAAATGAACTAACAAATGAAATAAAAGGTTCCCCGCACCACACAACAAACCTCCAAAAAATACAAAAAGCAAATAACAATATACAATAATGAAGGTACTAATAATATTAAAAGAAATTAACTCACGCAGCAAGCACAGTAAATATGACTTAACTATTAGTTCACCCAGCACCCCCTCGAGATAAAGAGCCAGAAGAAAAATTAGAAAGAAGCCCCCCACCAAAACATAGCAACTGAATTAATACTTTGCAATACTAGACTTCAAAAATACCTCCCCCACCCCCCAACCCCCCAAAAATAGAAAGTAAAGGGGTGCTTGAACCCATGTCCAGCTTGTTGGGGGACCCCTCAATGTCCCACCAATAAACACATTTATTCTTTCAGTTTATTCTTTGTGGTGGGGGGAGGAGGCCCATTTTACCTCAGTATTTGTGCCATGGCGGAGTGCTTGCTTGCTTCTTGATTGTCCATTGTTTTAAACCACTGCATATCAACCCTTTGAACCCTTCCATTTTGTCACCACACAGTGGGGGGACACACATTTGTGTACACAAGCAGAAGCAAAGGAATGTAATGTTTGCTATTTCAACAATAGGTGTTTGCTTTTCATCTGCTGTGCATTGTTTGACCATTAACAAGTTTCCAATGACCAGAGAGCAAAGTTTGTATTTTAAGCTAGTAAACAATTGCAATGCCCACATTGACTAAATAGAAGTTATTCATGCTCATATTAGAAATCATACTAATTATAACCAAATAAAACATTTTATTGGAAATAGTGTAAAATAGATACATTTTAACATAAACAAGGAGAATAATTTTTGACCAAAAGGGCACAATTAATACTTTAGCTTATCACCAAGTATCCATGTAATACTTTTGTCAAGTAACATAGTCCATGAGGTAGTACATAAATTTCGCAGTAGCATCATTCATATCATTTTAATTTTGGTTATGTATTAAAGTGTTCCATTGTACTATTTACATTTAAAAGGGGTCATGGTGGCAGAGTGGTAACACTCTTGCCTCCCATCTCTGAGGCCGGGGTTTGGTTCCCAGCCCAGCCTCAAGTGGGAAAGCTGGTAGTTGCTTGCTGTTGGTCGGCAGTTTACAGTACAGAACCTTGACCAACTGTATGTACTGGTTTCCTCTTCCCTTCCAACTAACTGTCATGATATGACCGGTACAGTGTTAAAAGCGATGTGAAACCCCAAATAATTGAATAAATATTTATATTTAAAGTGTCACAGTATCACAGTTTTAACATTTTTAAAGTCTGTCCATTTGCCAGGAGACCTGTGATTCAGTCATGAAGTAGTCCCTCAGAATATTCCTCTGCATTTTGGGTTGCAGTGGGTTCCAGCCCTCATGTGGAATGTTATTGCCCTCCAGCACTATCGGGGCCTGGCCGTCTGCTCCAAAGTCATCCTGTTGATCTGTGGGGTATCTCATCCATAGCAGGTTGTGCAGTACTAGGCAGGCCATGACCACACTGGTCACCACTGGGGGTTCCTGCTGAATTGGCCTCTGGAAGATCCAGAAGTGGGCTGTTAGGATCCCGAAGGCATTCTCTACGACCCTTCTTCCTCAGCTGAGCCTGTAGTTGAAGACATCATCATCCCCAAGGATGAAATAGTTCACCTTTGGTCCATCATCAACAAGGGATTCACTCTCTGGGAAGCTGATGCTGCCGTCCTCTATTATGTGTTTCAAATCAGAGTGCTTAAAAATCTGAGCATCAGAGGTTAAGCCAGCTGCCCCCAAGTCCACCCACAGGAACTTGTAATCTCCATCCATCAGGACCAGGAGTACAATAGAGTGGAAGCCCTTGTAGTTGTGGTAAAGGCTGTCACTCTGTCATGGATATCTTATTGGGATGTGCTTTCCATCCAGGGAACCCAGGGTATGTTGGATGTTCCACTTCTGATGGAAAACGGACTCGATCTCCAACCAGTCTTCTGGGCTTGTGGGGAACGTTATCACCTCATCTCGATAGGCCTTGATGATAGTGTCGCAGACCTCAGGCACAAACTTATTGATGGTCGACCTTGCCACCCTGAAAGTATACTGCAGGGTTGGGTAGCTGTCTCCACTGGACAGGTGTCTTAGGGTGAGTGCCAACTTGAGTCCTGGGGCCGGTTTCATGAAAGGACTTAAGTCTGGTCTCAGGCTCAAATCTAAGACTTTGGGCTCAAATATTGTAAATATTTTGCTGAGTCTGTGGATTCAGACTCAAAGCATTTCACAAACAGGCTCAACTTGAGATTTGGCTCAGTCATGGGCTCAATTTTGAGCCCACCAAGGAGGTGTCTCAAATTTTGAGTCCTAAGTTTGTCATCTAAATACTTGTGTATAAAGCAATATAATTTGCATGAAAATGAATTTGTTGAACCTTGAAATATTATATTTTTATTTTGCTTACTAATTAAAACTACATATTCAATATTCATAATAAGAAAAGTCAATGGAATTGACATGCTTTTTTGATCGTTGTCAAGTGACTAGTCTCAAGAGGGGACTCAAAGCTTGACTCGGTCTCAGTTGAGTCTCAAACAATTGGCTTGTTACCAATAATATTATATCAATTTTTTCATGTGTTATCAGTGTTAATGCAATTTAAATCGATAATGACAATGAAATAAATGCACTTGCATAAAAAACAAACCAAGGAAGTGTCTTAAATGAAATTTAAAAGTTGAGACTATGACTTGAGACCAGTCTCAGCTGAGTCACCTTTTGTGAAATCAATTTGAGCCAAAAACTCAGCCGAGACAAAAGTCTCAGATTTGAAACCAAGACTCAGCCCAAAACTGGTCTCAAACTGAGACTTTTCATGAAACCGGCCCCTGGACTCAGTGGCTCTCTTATCCAGGTCCTCTCCCTCTGGATCTCAGGACCGAGTCTCTGCTCCAGCTCTTGAAAGAGCTTGGGTGGCATCTGGATGAAGTTTCGATATACCATATAGGGTCATCTAACTCAAGCCTTGGGTCCATATACACATTCGGGGTGTCCTTGAGACATCCTGGGTATCTTTATATTTTCCTGGTGTGTCCTGGAGTGTTTCCGCTGCACTGCGGGTGGTCAAGGACGTGTATCCAGGGGTCATCTGCAAGCAACAAAACACGTCCCTAACATTCATGTGGCATCCTTATCATCTGTTGAGTTATCCGTGATGCATTCGTAAATCACTCACTTGTCAAACATTCTCCAAAACCCACGATCCGCAAGAGATCCTTGTCAGTTACCATGTATGGAACCATGGCCTATATCAGTGGGGTATCCTTGGAAGTGTAACTGGCCCATAAATATGATTCTAGGCATATCCATAATACCATTCACAACAGGTGGTATATGCTGAAACGTTTGCATAGTATCTGATTTTTTTTATTTTGACAAAAATGTAATTCATTATGTCATAGTTTTTGTAATACACGCATGTCCATATGCTCTATTAAAAGTTTGCTCTGATATGATGAAATACAGCAACATATGCCTTAACGTATTAGTTATGTCCGGTGTAAAAACCGGGTAGGCTGCCCGGCTCTCCGAACACTAGCAAGGACCATAAATCCAAAGTTATCGAAATTTTAAGTATCAACATTTTACGTGGTAACATGGCATATACAAGTGAACATATAGAAGCAAAATTGTCTAGTGAACTAAAGACGGATTTTGTCGTAAGTAATTCTAGGTTGCGTGTACGAGGTCAATTAAACGTTTTAATATCGCCCACCCTTGTCGCAGGGTGATGACCATCGCAGTGGACGACCGACCCAGAAACACACTCGTCAAACGCACCAAAACTGATGATTCCTGCGGCTCTCTCGAACATGTCTAAGACTTACATACCAAAAAATCAATTAAATTTCAAAATATTGGTTTATACAGTTTCAAAAAGTGTTTAGTGGTGGTGGACCAATTCACGCCCGCATACCTATTCATGCCCACCCTCAATTTTCTTAAAGATTTGTACTTTTTTTATAAAAAAGATGTTCATCACATCATAGGGGGGGGGGGGGGGGCACGGTGGCAGAGTGGTAACACTCTCACCTCTGAGGCCGGGGTTCGATCCCGTCACGGCCTCAAGTGGGAAAGCTGGTAGTTGCTTGCCGTTGGTCGGCAGTTTACAGTACAGTAATTATAAACACGGTGTCAGAGTGGTAACACTCTCACCTCTGAGGCCGGGGTTCGATCCCCGTCACGGCCTCAAGTGGGAAAGCTGGTAGTTGCTTGCCGTTGGTCGGCAGTTTACAGTACAGTAATTATAAACAATCACAGTTAAACAATAAATTACAAATGTAAATGATCCATTTGATGATTATCTATGATGTGGTAAACATCTTCTCTATGAAAACTTATAAATCTTCAAGAAAATTAAGGGTGGGCCTGAATTGGTACCCGGGCGTGAATTGGTCCACCACCACTAGTTAATCGTGTAACTGTGATTGTTTTGGATAAATTTAGGGGTGGGCGTGAATAGGTACACAGGCGTAAACTGGTCCACCACCACTACTGCTTCTGGGCATAACTTGGCCGCCATATTGTGAAATTTCTATAAATCTAAAGGGCTGTATCATTCCTCAATGATCTGTTAATAATAAGATTTATGATAAGATTACCTTTATTTCATCTCTGTTTATACAACTATAATTCTGTATATATACAAAGTATATAATAAATAAATTAGTAATGTATATAAGATTTACATGCAACTCGTGACCACAGCATCTCGTGACCAACAACTCGTACCCACAACTCTAACAAAACATTTTATAAGAATAAACATCATTTCTGCTTGAATATCAAATACTTGTATATGCAGCTCATAATATTCATGAAGAAATGTGAGATCACCCGTGAGATTTTCTAACAATATATTATATTTAATCGATAGAAATGCTGCTAGAAGAACAAGTATTTAGTGTAAGAATATCTGTTCAGTTAGTGATCAAATAGTTAGAGCTCCGTGGGGGTTTCCTTGCCATATTATGAAATAAAATATACAAATTAGAAAACATGAGGTCATGGAATTCCGTGGGGGTTTCCTAAAAGTTTTACAAAATAAATTATGCAAATTAGAAGAAAAAAAACGTGGGAGACTGAAGTCCGTGGTGTTTCCTGCAATATTTTAAAATAAAATCTTTGGAATGATTTATGGGTACGAGTTGTTGGTCATGAGCTGCCGTGGTCACGAGATGCTCGTATACCTATAATTTGAATACCACAGAGAAACACGAAAAGGAAACAGCTGAAGCAAAAACTTATCAAGGCCGTTCAACAACTGACCAGTACCAATTTTTAGTACATTACAAACACTGTGCAACCACACATTTGTTTGTTTGACACATTCAAATGAGTGGCGGCCAACTTATATGTCCGCGACCAGGTTATATCTAGAAGCAGTAGGATTACCAGGTCAGTGTGTGCAACAAGTGATGTGAACACCTGTAAAGTATGTGATTTGAAGGCACAAAGCGATATATTGTTGTTTTATGTTATTTTGACACATTTATGTATTCAGCGCACATCCTCCATACCAGCATCAGGACTGAATTTTTTTTCTTGTCTATATGGATTGGTTCCACATCAAAATGAGTTGTTGTGTAACTTTAGTAAATATCAAATATTTGGATTTTCAACTATTTTGCTGTAAAACGTGATTATTCCTTGACATATTGACTCTGATATGTCAAAATAACACTGAACCACCATACATATCCAGTGAAAATACATATAGGACATCAGTGTTCCTTAGTGTGACAAATGGTTTTGGTGTCACATTTAATTAAGCTATGAAATATACCCAGAGAAAATTAAGTGTTATTTACATACCAATCACATTTATATAGATTTATAAAAAATTTTAAAACGATGTATGAATACTTGTTCTATCTGTAATGCAATTTTATGAACACCACCAACAATAATGTTGTGTAAACCAGATTTTCATGTATTCAGGTACACATAGAAAACCACCATGACTATAAAAACTCAAAACCACTTAAGGGCAAGGAAATGTATTATTTTGATCTAAAAATGCAGGAAAATTTTACAATTAATTTTTTAATTGGCAAGCTGAACATTATGCAGGCCTTCTACCAGTGAATGCATGCTTTATAGTAAAATAAAACTTTGTTAGAAGTCAAATAGTGTTTCTGACTTGCAATAAAAATGTTGATGGTAGAGACTATTTATCAAAATATATATTCATGATTACCTTGACACTACTTTACTTTATATATAGAACCGACAGTTTTTACCCCACAGGCCTTAAGCGCTGTCGGGTATTGTTTTCACCCATGGTGTCCGGATGGGCGGGTGGCGGGAAAAGTTTGTCCGGGCTGTATCTCAGAAACCGTAAGGTGTAGGAAGTTAATACTTGGTAGGGACATTGGTTAGTATGTGTAGGTGTGCAACATCATGGTCTGACCTTGATTTGACCTTTGACCTTGCCGTAGTGACCTTGAGTTTGAAAATCTTGTCTGGGCTATATCTCGGAAACCGTGGCTATGATACTTGGTAGGGACATTGGTTAGGGGGTGTAGGTGTGCAACGTCATGGTGTGACCTTGATTTGACCTTGCTGTAGTGACCTTGACCTATAAAATCTTGTCGGGGCTATATCTTGGAAAGTGTAAAGTGTAGGAAGTTGATACTTGGTAGGGACATTGATTAGGGGGTGTAGGTGTGCAATGTCATGGTGTGACCTTGATTTGACTTTGACCTTGCCGTAGTGACCTTGACCTATAAAATCTTGTCCCCGCTATATCTTGGAAACCGTAAGGTGTAGGAAGTTGATGCTTGGTAGGGACATTGGATAGGGGTTGTAGGTGTGTAGAATCATAGTGTGACCTTGATTTGACCTTTGACCTTGTCGTAGTGACCTTGACCTTTAAAATCTTGTTGCACCTTTGGGTCTATCTTTTGATGCAGATTAAGCACTGTTAAAGTCATATTAGAATTCATAAAGAATTTTGCTTTTACAACTTCCCATTGTAACAGATGGAATTTCATCAAGTGAGCCACAGATTTTGCTACAACACCACACATAAGCATTCATTGAATGTATTACCACTTCTGTATGCATGGTCATATTCAAAACATCTAAACCATAATTCGGCCATGCCAGATGTAGATAAAGAGTACATGCATTATCTTTCTGTTAGACATTATTTTCTCTATTTAAACATTGTTTGGACCTTTGTATAACTGACAGTGCTCTGAAAGTATCCTGAACTTTGTAATGATACAGTACTTCTGTATCTCATGGTGTTAAAAGTATTTCCCTAGGCTGTGGGGTACGGGCATTTCTGATGCTATTTTTAATTATATTCAGAGTTATCATATACCAATTGATTTTACTCAAAATACACACTATGTGACATATAAGATATATTTAGTATTTTGATAGATTATTTCAACAGTAAAATGTATTAAGGAACACTCCTACATGGCTAGGTTCTTTCAAACCAATCTCCAGGTTTTATGGAGGTGTGCCATCGCTTGACACACACAGTTGAAGTCAGAACTGAAGTAATCATGTGTCCCAAGTGTATTGCTTTAAAAGAAGGATGAAACTTCATGCAACTATTAGTAGAAATAAATATCATTTGCGTGTTTGATTCAATAAAAATACTATCTAAGAGATTCTACTCCTGCCATTAGAATTAACATCAAAATATTAACCACAGGGATTCTAATCCTGCCATTAGAATTAACATCAAAATATTAAACACAGAGTGGGCATTTACTGGTAAACTGAAAATATGTGACTCCCAAGACTAAAATTTGACGCCGTCATACTGAAGTAAATTTACCAGTCTACAGTTATTTTTCACACTTCAAGCATGATCTGTTGTGGGTTCTTCATGTACCAAAAAATATTGAAATCTGCATACAGCATTTATAGATTTTGTCAAAAACTTTATTTTTTTTTACCAGTAATTATCAAGGTGGCTGTAAATAAACACATCATTCCGCTCAAAAAGATTGTTTTTAACTGTGCTGGTATCCTCTTTAAAATTTGATAGCATTATGATGCCATTTTTTATTCATGATGACATCTCCAACTGAAATAATTTGAGGTGAGATGCGGTGGTACTGGCCACCATTCTCTTGCGTTCACCAAGAGATCAATACCCATACAGCAGTAGTCTGGATTATTTTTAAGTTACTACAAACAATGTTTTTACTGTTTCCAGATTAACTGTTGTCAGATAAATTTGAAACTTGAAAGAATTGCAACGATCAATTCTTCTTTTTTATTTATTTATTTCAAAACAGAAAGTGGAAGACAACTCAGATGGGTGTGGAATGAAATTTACTTGTGTTGTTGTATCAACAAAATTTGATGGGAAGGCCCTTCTTCAAAGACATAGGTATGATATTACAAGTGTCAATGCTTTGTTTCATAACTTTTAAGTAGAAGTAAAAGCTGACTCACTATATGTATACTTGGGCTTCTGGAGATTCCCTTTCATCTCAACTTGTTAAATAGCCAGACTTGTCTGTTGTGGTGAATTTGGCCCTAACATTTTATATCCTTATCAGGTATAAAACATCAGCTTCTTTAAAAATCTTTGAATTCAACAAGTCTTGTCAGTTTAACTTCATCTCTACAACTTACAAATATGGTGTATTTATGAGGTGTGACAATACTGAAACGTATGGAGATTTACACCATGGTGGATACCATGGTTTTCGCGGGGGTGCGCCGCCGCAGTGTGTAGATGATTTCTCGTTACCCCTCTGCAGACAAAAGTATTAGCAGTAGAGGCCTCAAATTTGCAGGATAGGTTCAATGGTACAAAAGCTTGCCTCTGAGTTTTTTTGGCCTCATTTCAAAAAACAAGATGGCCGCCACGGCCGTTTCATTCAAATTTTTAGGGACTTTTGCTGCCCCAGTCTATCAAAGGGCATGCAATGTACACTTTCCAAATTTGCAGGATATGTTCATCATGGTTAAAGCTTCCTTGGGAATTATTCTGGATATCTGGACAAAAACAAGATGGCCGCCGTGGGTGTTTCTTTGACCGTTTTTTTACAAAATACAAAAAGTGCGAATATCTTGAAAACCGTAAGAGATAGAGCGATTTCGAGTGAATTTTTGACCTGCAGGGTAGTACAGGAGTATTCGGTTGCAATATGAAAAATTTCAAATTTTACAACTTTTGGCGGCCATCTTGAATTTTTGCGGAAAATGGCAAATATCTCTGAAACTGTCAGAGATAGAGCGATTTCGAGCGAATTTTGGACCCGCAGGGTAGTAGAAGAGTATTCTGTTGAAACATGAAAGTTTTCAATTTTTACAACTTTTGGCGGCCATCTTGAATTTTTGCAGAAAATTAAAAATCGCAAATATCTCTGAAACCGTCTAGAGATAGAGCGATTTTGAGCGAATTTTGCACCCGCGGGGTAGTAGAAGAAGAAGAGTATTCTGTTGAAACATGAAAATTTTCATCAAATAACTCATTCATCAACTTTTGAGAGAGCTTTCACATGGTGAAGTTCCAGACCCGTAGGTAATTACTCACCTACTCAAAATGAGTAAATGCGAATTATCTCTAAAAGTATTCCAGATAGCCAATTTTTATAAAATAACTCATTCACCTACTTTTGGGAGAGCTTTCACTTGGTGAAGTTTCGGACCCGTAGCTAATTACTCACCTACTCAAAATGAGTAAATGCTAATTATCTGTAAAAGTATTGCGCATATTCAATTTTTATCAAATAAAGCATTCATCTACTTTTGGGAGAGCTTTCACATGGTGAAGTTCCAGACCCGTAGGTAATTACTCACCTACTTAAAATGAGTAAATGCTAATTATCTCTAAAAGTATTGCAGATAGCCAATTTTTCTCAAATAACTCATTCACCTACTTTTGGGAGAGCTTTCACATGGTGAAGTTCCAGACCCGTAGGTAATTACTTCACCTACTCAAAATGAGTAAATGCGAATTATCTCTAAAAGTATTCCAGATAGCCAATTTTTCTCAAATAACTCATTCACCTACTTTTGGGAGAGCTTTCACTTGGTGAAGTTTCAGACCCGTACCTAATTACTCACCTACTCAAAATGAGTAAATGCTAATTATCTCTAAAAGTATTGCGGATACCCAATTTTTATCAAATAACTCATTCATCTACTTTTGGAAGAGCTTTCACATGCTAAAGTTTTTTTATGAATTTTTTAAATAATTTTTAATGCATTAAAATTAATGAAATCATGCACTAAATCAATTATAACTTGAAACTATTGCATTTAGAGCACTTTGTTAAAATATGTTATTCAGCTACTTTTTCCATAGCTACAACATGGTGAATAACTTGGGTGTCTATCTCAATAGCTAAGTGAGTAATAGCTACTTTTGGATTTTTCACTTACTTCCATCATGAGTAAAATCACTTGTAACATGAAAACTATTGCATTTACAGAATTTTGTGCAAATATGTTATTCATCTACTTTTGGGTCAGCTATTACATAATAAAATTTCAGACCTGTAGCTCATGGCATAGCTGAGTAATAGCTACTTTTAGGTTATCACTGTTGAGTAAATCACTTATAACTTGAAAACTGTTGCATTTAGATTATTTAGTTTCAAAATGTTATTCACCTATTTTGAGGCAGCTATAACATAGTAAAATTCCAGACCTGTGGCTCATTGCATAGCTGAGTAATAGCTACTTTGAGGTTCTTACTCAACACTAAATCATTTATAACTTGAAAAGTATTGCATTTAGAGCATTTTGTTAAAATATGTTATTCAGCTACTTTTTTCCATAGCTACAACATGCTGAGTAACTTGAGTGTCTATCTCAATAGCTAAGTGAGTAATAGCTATTTTTGGACTTTTCACTAACTTCCATCATGAGTAAAATCACTTGTAACTTGAAAACTATTTCATTTAGAGAATTTTGTGCAAATCTGTTATTCACCTACTTTTGGGTCAGCTATAACATAGTAAAATTTCAGACCTCTAGCTCGTGGCATAGCTGAGTAATAGCTACTTTTGCCTTTGCCGGTGGATACATCTTGCATCTGGCCACAGATGCGCCCTTGGTCTAGTTTTAGGATATGAATTTAATAAATTATCCCAGGGAATTTTTTTTTAATGTGTGAATATTGAGGAATAAAAGTTATTACAAAACGTTAAGTCCTGATGAGTTACAGCAATATTAAAATATTCTTCCTGTAGAATTGCCTAAAACAATATTGAAATTTACACTTTAAGTAACAATATTAAAATTCAGAAAACTATATCTGTCGATATTGGAATATCAATATTTGATCCTTTTACCACTGTTTAATTGGTCACAAAAGTTCCTGATTGAGATAGGTTCAATCATGCCCTGGTATTTTGTGTCATCTTTACAGAATGGTTAATGGAGCCCTGGAAGAAGAATTAAAGAAAATCCATGCTTTTAGCATGAAAACATACACACCAGAACAGTGGCAGAGGATACAAGACAGCTGATAGACACTCCCAGCATTTGTACTTGTAAATACAGTGAAAAACATCCTTTAGTAAAACTTTGTAAAAACCTATGTTCCACTGACGCAAGTTTGCCTCTTGACCACCTCAATAATGTAGCCCTGAGTGTAATGCACTGCTTCTGTGTGAAATTATAAAACATTGTAAACATAGAAACTTGTAGATAATACAGTAGAACCTCTATTATCCGACCCTCTTGGGAGAGTAACAATAAGGTCGGATAATAGAAAGGTCGGATAATAGAAGACCTAAAATAACATGCTTAAATGGAGTTGGGAGAGTCAATTGTAGGTCGGATAATTGAAAATTCGGATCATAGAGGGTCGGATTATAAAGTTCCACTGTATTAAAAATACTGAAAAACCTTTGCAAGTTAGCATTTCTGACCCAAGTGTGATAACCAATCTTTTTTGTTGTAAGGTGGTTCTGACTAATCTTTCTGGTGCTGCAACATAATCTGTGGTATTCCAAGTTAATTTTGGCTTATACATCTTGTCTTGTTTACCCTTGTGTTAAAAAAATGGAGCCGTGGGGAGCCAAAGGTTTTGTTTCACGGAGGTTTCATCCCCTTTATTTCGACCTTTCATACTTTCCATGTGAAATACTTGATCTTCAAGCAGTGTTTCGATTTATAAAATATTGGGAAACCCCACAGAATTCTGCGACCTCATATTTTACACGTTTACCTGAATATTAATGAATTGTACTCACACATTAGTTTGGATGAAACCTCCGAATTTTCTGGATAAAACCTCTGTGGTTTGAAACATCTGGTATTCGAGCCAAGTTAGCTTTTTCCAAGAGAATGTCAGTAGTAAGAACTACTGCTGAAGAGTGTTTATTATTACAAGTTAAATTTGTGAGTCAGGACCAGTCAGGAAAAGGTCGTAAGACCCCGCCCCTCAAAAAATTAAAACAGTAATAACCGTAAAACTCACACCTTGAGTTTAAAATTGGCTAGGTCTTGCCATGGTCAAGGATAACCTGCAAAAGTTAAACAGCAGTATTAAGTAGAATACAGTTTTTTTCCATGCAGGGCCTATTACCTGTTACCTATCCTCCTGGTGCCTAGTGGCACATAGGGCCTCCACAGAACATCTCCATCTATCTTTGTTGGCTGCTGCCACTCTGCCCATGTGCTGTGACCTAGAGTCTTTCTTTCAGTCTCTACTGTTCTTCACCAAGTTGCTTTTGTCCACGTTTCTGCTTTCCCTCTGGCGCCCAGCTAAGTACTATATATAACAACAAGCAGGGCCAGTAACTTTGAAAGCTTGTGACCCTTGTGAATATGTAGTGGCTCTTAAAAATTCAAAGAATATGTAAAAATAAACATATTTTATTCCTATATTTATTATTTATTCATATTTCCTACTGCATTTGGTGTATTGATTGTTCTCTGGGGAGATGTAAAAATATGTAGAATGTGTACTGGTTAATTAAAAGATCTTTTTGTCTTTGGGTCTTTCAAGTGTTTGGGTTGTTTGTTTTCAGTTTTTCTTTTTATCTAAACTGTTGTATTAATGTTTTGTTGATGAAGAAAATCATCTACCGGTTCACATTGAAAGAGAATTTTATGGCCCTTAATAAAATCATTTTGCCAGCTGGAATTCAGCAAAGTTCTGTCCATGCAGTATCTTAGAATTTGACTCCAGCTATCTCTAAACTTCCATCTTTATGATTGTCCAGCATTTTCCGTTATATATCAGAACTGGTTGTAATTATACCCTAATGCAAATGATACTTGTCAAGTTCTTCTGTCAACTTTAAAAGTTTATACACATTCAATATTTGGAAAATTTTGAAATCTGGTCCCACTAATACAAAGTGTACAGTATATCAAATTCGTGGTTAGATAGTATTTTTACCCCACAGCCCTTAAGGGCTGTCGGGGTATTGTTTTCACCCATGGTGTCTGGATGGGCGGGCATCCGGGCAGGCGGGTGGGCGGGCGGCGGGAAATAGTTTGTCCGGGCTGTATCTCAGAAACCGTAAGGTGTAGGAAGTTGATACTTGGTAGGGACATTGGTTAGGGGGTGTAGGTGTGCAACGTTATGGTCTGACCTTGATTTGACCTTTGGCCTTGCCGTAGTGACCTTGAGTTTGAAAATCTTGTCCGGGCTATATCTCAGAAACCGTAAGGTGTAGGAAGTTGATACTTGGTAGGGACATTGGTTAGGGGGTGTAGTTGTGCAACGTCATGGTCTGACCTTGATTTTACCTTGCTGTAGTGACCTTGACCTATAAAATCTTGTCCGGGCTATATCTCGGAAACCGTAAGGTGTAGGAAGTTGATACTTGGTAGGGATATTGGTTAGGGGGTGTAGGTGTGCAACGTCATGGTCTGACCTTGATTTGACCTTTGACCTTGCCGTAGTGACCTTGACCTATAAAATCTTGTCCAGGCTATATATCGGAAACTGTAATGTGTAGGAAGTTGATATTTGGTAGGGACATTTGCTAGGGGGTGTAGGTGTGCAGTGTTATGGTCTGACCTTGATTTGACCTTGTCGTGGCCTTAACCTATAAAATCTTGTCCGGGTTATATCTCGGAAACCGTAAGGTGTAGAAAGTTGATACTTGGTAGGGATATTGGTTAGGGGGTGTAGGTGTGCAATGTCATGGTCTGACCTTGATTTGACCTTTGACCTTGCCGTAGTGACCTTGACCTATAAAATGTTGTCCGGACTATATCTCGGAAACCGTAAGGTGTAGGAAGTTGATACTTGGTAGGGACATTGGTTAGGGGATGTAGTTGTGCAACGTCATGATCTGACCTTGATTTGACCTTGGCGTAGTGACCTTGACCTATAAAATCTTGTCCGGGCTATATCTTGGAAACCGTAAGGTTGAGGAAGTTGATACTTGCTAGGGACATTGGTTAGGGGCTATAGGTGTGTATTATCATGGTGTCACCTTAATTTGACCTTTGACCTTGTCGTAGTGACCTTGACCTATAAAATCTTGTTGCACCTTTGGGTCTCTCTTTTGATGCAGATTAAGCACTATTAAAGTCATATTAGAATTTATTAAGAATTTTACTTTCATAACTTCCCATTGTAAGAGATAGAATTTCATCAAGTGAGCCACAGATTTTGCTCCAACACCACACATAAGCATTCATTAAATGTATTACCACTTCTGTATGCATGGTAATATTCAAACCATCTAAACCATAATTCGGGCCTTGCAGATGTAGATAAAGAGGGTTGAATTTTAGTTTGCTGATTAATGCTGTCATCTTGTTATTGAATTATCTTGTTTTAATACTTCATCTTTATATGCATGATCTTTCTTTTAAACTTTATTTCTCCATTTAAACATTGTTTGGACCTTTATATAACTGACAGTGCTCTGAAAGTATCCTGAAGTTTGTACTGATACAGTACTTCTGTATCTCATGGTGTTGAAAATATTTCCCTAGGCTGTGGGGTACGGGCATCTCTGATGCTATTTTCTGGTACATGGGACTCAGCTCAACAAGGCAAAACTGTGTTCAGTTTTGTATTCTTGATAACATTTGGCTCCAATAAAATATTATTATTATCAGAAAGTTTGAGTGATGTATATTAACTGAATATAAAATCCTAAAGAAAGATGGAAAATAAAGGTGATGATAAAGATGTTATCAGTCGTTGTGTGGGGACTTAAAGCTTGCAAAGTATAACTAATGGAGCCGTCAGACTGGGAGTCAGGATTTAGGTGTTTGAGTTTGTTTCAGGACTAAAGTATAGCCCATACTTTTCTCATGTATAACTCTATAGTTTGGTTGTATTTGTACCTATGCATATTGTAACTTGTTAAAAAGTATCCCAAGTACTCATTAAAAGAATTAAGGTACACTTTACTTGGACTAAAGAATTTTTTTTTAAAAAAAAGTACATATTTCATCTTGATCATTGGCAGTTTTCATAGTATTCACATAAATTTTGTGAAATGAGTTGACTTTTGTTAATTATAATTTGCACCATGTGTATGTATGTGCATGCGTGCGTGTGTGAGTGTGTCACGCAGTTTTCTCTGAAACTACTACAGTTACACATTTTTGGTAAATTACTTGTCCTAATGAATTTTTACGCTCTTCAATATTTTTTGGGTTTGGTGAACTTTGGCCTACTTTTTGAGTGAGTAATAGCACTTTTACCTAATATAATTATATGACTTATAACTCTCAAACTATTGCATTTAGAGTATTTTGTTCCAATATGTTGTTCAGCTACTTTCTCCACAGCTACAACATGGTCAGTAGTTTGGAAGTGTATCTCCATAGCTAAGTGAGCAATAGCTACTTTGTCAATTTAAATTTTTACCCCACAGCCCTTAAGGGCTGTCGGGGTATTGTTTTCACCCATGGTGTCCGGATGGGCGGGCGGCAGGAAATAGTTTGTCCGGGCTATATCTCGGAAACCGTAAGGTGTAGGAAGTTGATACTTGGTAGGAACATTGGTTAGGAGTTGTAGGTGTGCAACATCATGGTCTGACCTTGATTTGACCTTGTTGTGGTGACCTTAACCTATAAAACCTTGTCCGGGCTGTATCTCGGCAACTGTAAGGTGTAGGAAGTTGATACTTGGTAGGGACATTGGTTAGGGGGTGTAGATGTGCAACGTCATAGTGTGACCTTGATTTGACCTTTGACCCTTGCCGTAGTGACCTTGACCTATAAAATCTTCTCTGGGCTATATTTCGGAAACTGTAAGGTGTAGGAAGCTGATACTTGGTGAGGACATTGGTTGGTGGTAGTAGGTGTGCAACATCATGGTGTGACCTTGATTTGACCTTTGTACTTGCTGTAGTGAACTTGACCTATAATACCTGGTCTGGGCTCTATCTTGGAAACCGTATGGTGTAGGAAGTTGATACTTGGTAGGGACATTGGTTAGGGGGTGTAGGTGTGCTACGTCATGGTGTAACACTGATTGACCTTTGACCTTGCTGTATTGACCTTTAAAATCTTGTTGCACCTTTGGGTCTGTCTGTTGATGCAGATTAAGCACTATTAAGTCATATTAGAATTCATTAAGAATTTCCTTTTGCAAGTTCCCATTGTAACAGATGGAATTTCATCAAGTGAGCCACAGGCTTTTCTCCAACACCACACATAAGCATTCATTGAATGTATTGCCACTTCTGTATGCATGGGTAATATTCAAAACATCCAAACCATAATTCGGCCATTTTTGGTTTACTGATAAATGCTGTCATTTTATTATTGAATTGTCTTGTTTTAATACTTCATCTTTATATACATTTCTTTTCCTTAGATATTATTTTCTCTACGTAAGCATTATTTGGACCTTAATATAACTTACACTGCTCTGAAAGTATCCTGAACTTTGTACTGTTACACTACTTCTATATCTCATGGTGTTGAAAAATATTTCCCCAGGCTGTGGGGTACAGGCATCTCTGATGCTATTTTTAATTTTAATGTTAACCATATTGAGTAAATGGCTTATATCTTCAAAACTATTGCAGCTGCACAATTTCTCTCAAATATATTGCTCAACTACTTTTTGTGAACTGTAACATATTTACGTTTCACAACTGTTGCTCAATGTACAAGTGAATAATGGCTACTTTATTACTACTTTTAGTGAAAATGTGAAAAATCATAAATATCTCGCAAACCGTAAGAGATAGAGCAATTTCGAGCGAATTTTGACCCACAGGGTAGTACAAGAGTATCCTATGCAAAGGGGAAAAATTACAATTTTCGCCACTTTTGGCGGCCATCTTGGATTTTTGACCCACAGGGTAGTACAAGAGTATCCTATGCAGAGGGGAAAAATTTCAAATTTCGCCACTTTTGGCGGCCATCTTGGATTTTAGCGGAAAATGAAAAGGTGTGAATATTTCGAAAACTGTAAGAGATAGAGCGATTTTGAGCGAATTTTTGACCCACAGGGTAGTACAAGAGTATCCTATGCAAAGGGAAAAAGTTTCAATTTTCACCACTTTTGGCGGTCATCTTGGATTTTAGCGAAAAATGAAAAAGTGAATATCTCGAAAACCGTAAGAGATCGAGTGATTTCGAGGAAATTTTTGACCCACAGGGTAGTACAAGAGTATCTTATTCAAAGGGGAAAAATTTCAATTTTCGCCACTTTTGGCGGCCATCTTGGATTTTAGCGGAAAATGAAAAAGTGTGAATATTTCGAAAACCGTAAAAGAGCGATTTTGATCGAATTTTTGACCTGCAGAGTAGTACAAGAGTATCCTATGCAAAGGGGAAAAATTTCATTTTATTGCGTTAATACATCCTATCCAATGGACAATAGCTTATCCAGTCGGCGCAGACCGGCCCGCCAAACGTCAGAAAAAGACGTCCTGTGTCTCCACCGGCCAGGCCGGTCCAATGCTGTGCACTCGCCAGGTGGCGTGTGGTACTTCCTTCCTGTCTAGACAGCATGACGTCATAGCATCTTTTTCGTTTGGCGCACATGCTGTGTACAAGGAAATTTTCGTCAGGAATCTTAATTTTAGTCTTTAGACTTTATTTCTTCAGAGTGTGTTAAGTTGTTATTACCATTGTGTTACGGAGTGTGTATAGACCTTTCTGGACCCTTTTTCGCCTTTTATCAGTTAACATGTCTTCTCCAAGCCAGAAACACGGGAGCTGCGGACATATCATGGCTAGTTTCGACAGCCATTGTTTCTGTGCCAGGTGCAGGGAGAAAGGTAAGGGCTCTGACCCCTGTATCTCCCATCTAGACTGTAACGCTTGCAACTCTCTTACTGAAGAACAACGCACCCAGTTGTCAACACCCTCTTATAGAATTAAAAAAGAGAAGCGGGAATTAAAGAAGGTTTCAGACACTCCAAAACAGGACTCCAGTTCCTCTCTCATAGACCCGTCTGTAGTTACGGTAGTGGGAGCAGTGGACGACCAGGGGATTGTGAAGTCTCCTGGTTCTAGTTCTGAGAAGAAGAAAAAGCCTTCAGATAAACCAGAACCTCACACTTCTAAATTTGGCAAATCTGACAAGCCGTCCAAGTCACTTAAATCTACAAAGTCGTCTCAGGACTCCAGATTTGATCAGTTGGACCAGAAATGGTCCGAACGCTTTAACAGACTTGAGGCCTTGTTATTATCAAAATCATTGGAACAACCAACACCGGCTTTTACGACTGTGAAGGTTACCCCTACACACTCACCACCTAAAACAGTCACTTCTTCCAAGCCTTTCATCAAACCTACACCGACCACCGACCGACCACCGGTCATGTCTTCAGATTTGCCTGGTAGTGTTCAGACTGCTTTCAAGTCGACCAGCAAATCGACCACAGGAAAAGTGCTCACCGACCAACCTTCAGATCTGGCTGGTGCTGATTCACCCTTACCTCGTCAGGCACCAAGCAGGTCGTCATCAGCCCCTACTAGGAGGCAGAGCACATCCTCCATGGATACGGACTCTGACTCAGACACCTCCGACCGTCCCCCAGTAGATATCTTTGTTGAAGAAGGGGAGTTGTCAGACCCAGACCTGGAGGCTTCTACTGCTGACCCGGATTTAACCCTATCTGAAGAACAGAACTATAGGGAGACCATGAGCGGCATCAGGTCTTTTATGGGGTGGAGTCATATCCCAGAGATGGATACAACAGCATCCAGGTCGGAGGATAACCCCTTTGCGGGTCCTAAGGCACAACCGACAGGAAAAATCTCAGTCTCCATGCCCACGGACGAATGGCTCTGCAGCAAGATGGGAAAAATGAACCTCACCCTTACAGAGGGACACCCGTCGCGTAGCTCAGAGGCCGGTGGACTGTTTAAAGATCAATTCGTCCGCCCACCAAGATCTCAGGCAAAGTGGTACAGCTTTGTACCCAACCGACCCTCTGAGGAACAGGACCCAAAAACTGTACACTCTTGGAATACGGACTCTTCAAAAGTCAATAGCACTTACAGCCGTATAGCCAAGGCTGCCGGGCTCGCCACAACAGCCCCACCTTCAAGGCAGATATCTCAGGACAACTTAAGACGCTGGGAGAAGTCGGCACGCGAGGCGTCCATCACTTGCAATCAAGCTGCCGCTTTTAATAGGTGTGTCTATAAAGTTCAAGAAAACATGCAGGCCCAGTTGAAAATAGTGAAGTCGGAGCTTAGTAAGGGGAAGTCGTCTGAGAGAGTTTCACAGGCCGCTAGTGAACTACAATTTCTACTCAATTTCAACTCCAGCATCACTCAGGCTACGGCCAAGACTCTTGAACACTTAACAGACTTTGTCTTTGTTACAGTGGCCAATACAACTCTGATAAGGCGTGACGCTTACCTCTCTCATCTTAAGATGGGCATCAAGCCAGATACCCTGTCTGCACTACGTACTGGACCCCTGCATATTGCCACTTTATTTCCGGACTCTGTTTTGAAACAGGCCGAACAGGACATCGCTAACTTTGAGAGTAAGGGACAGATCCATTCAGGAAAGAAGGGTCGTTATCATCCTTACGAAAGACAAGATAAGCGGCCTGATTACAGAAAGTCCGACCGTCCTTCCTGGAAGAATATTGGCAACAGAGGACAGAGTAAGAGAGGCAGAGGCAAGGCCTCCTACTACACCTCGCGACCAGCCAAGGGTCAGCAGTCCTTTAAATGACAATCACTTTGTAAACAGGTTACAGGAGGGACTGCTGACCGGGAGCCAGACATTGACACTAAAAAAGACTTTAAATTTTGCAAATTTTCATGTTGTAAAAAGTGTACCTTCTGCGCCCGGGCACTCCCAAAAGAGAGAGTTAAGTCCCGGGGCAGCAGCTTGTCAGACATCAAGAAATTACAAATTAAAATATGTGAACAGTGTTTCTTGTGTCACTCAATTGTGTCCTGTCCAACCTGTAGCAAATGCCCACAATGTTGCACAAAATCTACCTGTAGGGGCCAGACTTCAAAATTTTTGGAAAACTTGGCTAAAACTAGGGGCCGGTCCGAAGGTAGTTCAAATCCTTCGAGAGGGTTACTCCCTCCCCTTCCGGATCCGCCCCCAACTCACACGATTCCCTACAGTCATGAGCCGGTATGTCAATTCCCACAGGAACAGCTACCTGTTGGAGGCATTACATCAGCTTATAGACAAAAAAGCGGTCGAAAGAGTTCAAAATCCAAGATCACTAGGATTCTTCAACCGACTATTCTTAGTCCCAAAACCCAACAACAAATGGAGGCCAATACTGGACCTAAGCAACTTAAACGTTTTCCTCAAAGTGGAAAAGTTCAAGATGGAGACACCGGAAACCATCAGAACATCGCTCCAACAAGGAGAGTGGGTCACCTCAGTAGACTTCAAAGATGCCTACTTCCACATACCGATACAGGAACAATCCAGAAAATATCTACGTTTTCATGTCCAGGGCCGGACTTACCAGTTCAAAGCATTGCCTTTCGGTCTGTCCACAGCGCCCATGGAGTTCACTGTATTAGCCAAGGAGGTGAAACTGATGGCCATACACAAGGGTATAAGAATCCACCAGTACCTAGACGACTGGTTGATGAGAGCCAGATCTCAACACCGTTGTCTCCAACACACCCAAATCCTGGTCAAAATGTGCCAGGACCTAGGTTGGCTGGTGAATCTAGAGAAATCAGAACTGGACCCCAAACAAGTATTCGACTTCGTCGGTTACCAGTTCGACCTCAGGTCCGGCCGGGTCAGACCGACCCTGGACCGGTGGCAAAGCCTTCAAGACAAGATACAAGCACTTCTATCACTACCGACCTGTCCGGTCCGGCAGTTCATGTCCTTGATAGGCCTTCTCACAGCCACAGAAAAACAGGTTCACCTCGGCCGACTACACATGAGACCCATACAGTGGCACCTCAAAAACAATTGGAGGGTACCAGAATCTCTGGAGAAGATTATCCCTCTACCGAGGTCCCTGCACCCTCATTTACAATGGTGGCTACAAGAAGACAACGTGCTTCAAGGCCAACCTTTACACCCAGGAAGACATGCGCTGCAAATCTTTACAGACGCATCAAAAGAAGGGTGGGACGCTCACTTAAACGAGTTCACCACAAGGGGTTCCTGGTCGATACCGGAAAGCAAGTTGCACATAAACCTCCTAGAACTGAAAGCAGTTTTCTTAGCCTTGAAAGAGTTCCAAGATCTCTGTGTAGGAAAAGTAGTTCTAGTAGCAACCGACAATACTACAGTAGTAGCTTACATAAACAAGGAAGGAGGAATGAGGTCGGGCCCACTGTGTGCCCTACTGTGGAGAATCTTGACCTGGTGCTCCCAGCGACAAGTAACTCTCAAAGCTCGACATATTCCAGGCCACTTAAATGTGATAGCCGACAAACTGTCCAGGCTGGGTCAAACCATCCAGACAGAGTGGTCCCTCCTTCCGGAAGTCTTCCACCAGATATGCATCCGGTGGCACCGGCCTCAAATAGACCTCTTTGCCACGAGGTTCAACCACAAATTACCTCAGTTTGTCTCCCCGGTGCCGGACTCCCTGGCAGCAGCAGTAGATGCACTTTCTCTGCCTTGGGAGGACCTGGATGCATACGCCTTCCCACCGACCGCCATCTTGGGCAAAGTGGTGGAGAAGCTTCTGGGCTCCCCGTGCAAGAGACTCATTCTCATTGCCCCGGGGTGGCCCAACATGCCTTGGTTTTGGGACTTGGTGACCATGTCCAGCCAGGTCCCTCTCAGCCTGCCCAACCTGCCCAATCTGTTAACACAACCATTCAATCAGATCCCTCACAGAAATCTGACCAACCTAAATCTCCATGCCTGGCTCCTAGAGCCACAAAGATCAAGGAGCAGGGCTTCTCTGAGGCAGTGGCAGCAAGAATTGAGGCTCCTCAGAGAAGATCAACCAGATCAGTCTATGAGGCAAAGTGGACCATTTTTAAGAAGTGGTGTCTCTCTAATCAGGTGGACTTCAGGTCACCACCTATAAAGTCGGTGGCTGACTTCCTTATGTACCTCTTTGAGGACAAGAAGCTACAGCCCAGTACCATTGATGGTTACAGATCTGCCATCTCTGATAAACTAGGTGACACAACGGTCAATATCAGTAAAGATGATAATCTCACTCGTCTCTTGGAAAGTTTCCACAGAGATAGACCCAAAGGGCGCAGGGGAATACCCTCCTGGAACCTCTCCCTGGTACTACACCAGCTGACCAGACCCCCCTTTGAACCTCTGAAGGAGGCATCATTGAAGCATTTGACCTTCAAAACTGTCTTCTTGTTAGCCTTGGGCTCGGGCAAAAGAAGGAGTGAGATTCATGCATGGCAGCATAAGAACATCCGACACCAGTCTGACTGGTCCAAGGTGTCTCTCTTTCCATCTCCCAGCTTTCTTTCTAAGAACCAGCTGGCCAAAGAGGGCCCGGGAAGTGTAGCCCCAGTGGTCATACCAGCCCTGGCTCCTACTCTAGATAGATCACTCAAGTCGGATAGATCTCTTTGTCCAGTTAGAGCCCTGCGCTACTATCTGGACAGGACTTCAAACATAAGGCAGGACAAACAACTGGTTTTTGTCTCCTTCAAGAAAGGTTTCGACAAAGACATTTCACCTGCCACCATCTCCTCTTGGATCAAACAGACTGTGATCTTGTGCTATGAGCTTTCTGATCACCAGGCCCACACCCTACATCAAGTAAAAGCCCATGATGTCAGGGCCTTTGCTGCTTCCAAGGCCTTCCAATCCGGAGTCTCCTTGGAGCAGATCTTATCAGCCTGCCACTGGAAATCTCACAACACCTTCACCCAATTCTATCTGAAGGATGTGGCCTGGGCTGACTCAGAGCTCTATCATCTCGGTCCGGTCGTGGCTGCTCAACAGATCCACCAACGGACTGATACTTAGAGGAGAGTGACACATATCTGTATATATTGCACCTTTAGTTAAGAAATATTATAAAAAAAAAAAAAAAAAATTCTTCTCAGGTACTTCCTCAGGGAGTCTTACTTCTATGGGACGGAACTCACCCCTCTCTTCCCCTACCTCAGAGCAGGTCTGTTAAAAAAGGGGGGGGGGGCATGGTCGATTCTGACGGTTCCAGTCCGGTTAACCGGATGATGATATTCGACCAGAGCCTTAAGGGTTTTTTGACTGCAAGGTCTACCCAGGCTTCAGGACGGAGTTTCTTCTTATCTCTATCAGGAGTTCACACAAGTCCCTAGTAGCTTACCCGCCGACCAAGCGGTAGTTATTCAGCTATTGTCCATTGGATAGGATGTATTAACGCAATAAAATTGCAAATTTAATAGGTAAATTAAATTTTTATAAGTTAATACCCTATCCAATGGACACACAAGACCCTCCCACCGACCCCGCTATCAGCTTACTAGGGGTCTAATGGTTTAGACAACAAAAAAGATGCTATGACGTCATGCTGTCTAGACAGGAAGGAAGTACCACACGCCACCTGGCGAGTGCACAGCATTGGACCGGCCTGGCCGGTGGAGACACAGGACGTCTTTTTCTGACGTTTGGCGGGCCGGTCTGCGCCGACCGGATAAGCTATGGTCCATTGGATAGGGTATTAACTTATAAAAATTTAATTTACCTATTAAATTTGCAAATTTTTGCCACTTTTGGGGGCCATTTTGGATTTTTGACCCACAGGGTAGTACAAGAGTATCCTATGCAGAGGGGAAAAATTTCAAATTTCGCCACTTTTGGCGGCCATCTTGGATTTTAGCGGAAAATGAAAAGGTGTGAATATCTCAAACGGTAAGAGATAGAGCGATTTTGAGCAAATTTTTGATCCGCAGGGTAGTACAAGAGTATCCTATGCAAAGGGGAAAAATTTCAATTTTCACCACTTTTGGCGGCCATCTTGGATTTTAGCGGAAAATGAAAAAGTGTGAATATCTCGAAAACCGTAAGAGATAGAGAGATTTCAAGCGAATTTTTGACCCACATGGTAGTACAAGAGTATCCTACGCAAAGGGGAAAAATTTCAATTTTCGCCACTTTTGGCGGCCATCTTGGATTTTAGCGGAAAATAAAACATTGAAAATATCTTTGAAATGGTAAAAAATAGAGCAATTTCAAGCGAATTTTTGACCCGCAAGGTAGTACAACAGTATTCTGTGTTTCAGTTTTCCCCACTTTTGGTGGCCATCTTGGATTTTAGCGGAAAATGAAAAATTGTGAATATCTCGGAAAAGGTATTTCTTCCCCTTTAATGCTCAGCAGGAGATACACACCGCGGCAGTGCTCTGGTTTTCAAGGGGAAAGAACTCTTTTGGTTGTTAATATTGCTCAAAAGAGTATTTTGCTGAAACATTATCTCAGTATTTTATTTTTCAAGAAATGGCAACGTAGTCCTGTTTTGCAGGAAATTTACTGACCTAAGGGTTTGTACATTGACTCGAAGTGCAATACATTAGAACTGTACTTTCATGGTAGATGATTATATTTTTGTACTAAATTGTTGTATTCAAAAATTGATATACTGATGATTTGACTTATTTATTTGGAGTTTTACGTCGCTTTCAACACTGTACAGGTCATATCACGAAGGGTAGTTGGAAGGGTACTGATGATTTGAAAGTGCCTATATTATATATATATATTTAGAAAATGCAATGTCAGCTTATAAAATGAAAAAAATATTCAGGTTATTTATTCAAGACAGATTAGTTCATTTTAGTGTTAGTGTAAAGCATGTTACATTATCAATCAATAGTGGCTATGACTTGCACTCTCTGTAGTACTAGTGTTAATCTAGATTATAATTTTTTGAGAAATTAGTGTGCAGTCTTTTGCAGTATAAAATTACAGAACATTAAAATCCTTCCTTTACAGCTTGCATGGTTTATCTTGAGATTTAATTTGATATTTCAAGCTTTAATACATTTCATAAAGACGTCAAAGATAATATTGTATCTATGATATCCTTGTCCTTGGATAAGGATGATTGTAAAGTATGACACAGTATATAAATTATATATTGATAAATTAAGCATGAGTTCAGTCATGAGGTAATGAATTTTACAGTAACAAGCTATTTTAATATTGATGAATATGGAAGTTCAGGTTTGATAAAAGTTTTAATATTTCAATTCAGTGCCAACTCTGGTACATGTCCTGATAATATGAAATAAAAAAGAGTTGAACAGCCATTAATTATTGAAATTATAGCTTTCTATTTACTAAGTGCACTTTGTCTTCTTGCTTCAGCACAAATTTGTACACAAAATAAGAGTTAGCAATTAAATGTTTATGTCAAATTGTGGAGCAGTCAACAAAGTTTGATAAAGTCTCGTGTGTGCTTCAAGATTCGTCTGTTGTTTTCCTCTCTCCCAACTGAGATTTATTTACAGTTTGCACTGTTTAACATTTTCAAAATTGTAACATAACTTAAAATGTGTCCAGTGCTTATACAAAGTAGGTACATGACTGGCTTTAAATATCATAAAGAAATCTTAGATTATAAACTTGGTCACGTGGGATCAAATTGTAGAAATTGAATAGGCCGTGATACAATCTCACTGAAAGGTCTGATCTGGGCATGAGTAGTATCTTCTTAATACATGCATGTGGAAACACTCACAAGTGACACTAACTTTATGGGTATATTTCTTGTAGAATTGTTGAGGAGTTAAGTTTTGCATGTAAATGCTCAGCTGTTCTGGTCTCTGTGGTCATGAGTTCAAATCCTATTTATATCTGCATGAATTTGGGCCCTTAGCTGTGATTATGGTCTCCTTTGAGTAACATGGCATCACTCTGCATTTGTATGAACAACTTCTCCAAAGCTACAAGGCCCAGAGACATGCTGGTATTTTTAAAGGATACCTTATGTATCGAGGAGGATAAATCATAAAATCTATACAGATCTGTCTGTTTGTCTTCCCCAGAGCCATTAGAAAAGATGTACCCCCACCCAAAGTCTGAAATTTTCAACACTTTATCACAGTTTTATCATTGACTATTGCAGGGATTTCTCTTATCTTGCATACATGTACTAGGCGACAAGTAGAATCCCTTGTGTGAGTATCAGGCCTGGATCTTTCTTAATTATTTTTTTATAAATTTCTGAAATAATTTTTAATGCATTAAAATTCATGGAATCATGCACTAAATCACTTATAACTTGAAAAGTATTGCATTTAGGGCATTGTTAAATATGTTTTCATGCACTATTGAGTCAGCTATCACATAGTGAAATTTCAAACCAGTAGCTCATTGCATAATCAAGTAATTGCTGTAAAACCTGTACATTCCACTGCAGAAAATAATCAGAATTTATGCAGATATGTGCAGAAAG
The DNA here is from genome assembly GCA_964017235.1 of Sabellastarte sp. h YS-2021. Lineage (NCBI taxonomy): Eukaryota > Metazoa > Annelida > Polychaeta > Sabellida > Sabellidae > Sabellastarte > Sabellastarte sp. h YS-2021. Next base: position 18,157,498 of record OZ024933.1, read on the forward strand.
ACTGCCCCCCCTTTCCCACTCCCCTCACTCACATCAAATGCAGGTGAGATGCCTCTGTGTGGGGGGATGGGGGAACGAGATGGTGTGTGTGGTTATGTGTGTCACTTCATTCAAACAAAGAGGAGAATATGTGTGTAATATGTGGATCTTTTTTGTCTTGCATACATGTGAAACTGAAAGAAAATGGAAAGGTTCACTTTCACTGAGCTTTAGCAAGCCTAGCTGTGTATGCTGTTGTTTAGGATGTTTATTTTTTCACTTTTTCCCATTTCAGGTAGACACCTAAATTTACTCAATTTGAGCTTAAGTGGGAAATCCTCTGCAGATTGCTGAAAAGTAAAGAGTATGTAAAACCCAAATAAATTTTGGATACCCTGGGTTGCAAGGACTATTCTAGAAAAAATTTAAATTCTGACAGCAGTTTTGAAATTTTGTGGAAATGGATCAGCTATAAGATAGTAAACTTGCATACCTGTAGCTCATTGCATAGCTAGGCAATGGCTACTTTTAGGTTTTTCACTGTTGAGTAAATCAGTTGTAACTTGAAAATTATTGCGTTTGTAAATATTTGTACTCATTTTAACTAAACATTATTGCCACCATAACTGATTGTTTGAAAATCAATGATATTTTCTAAAATTAAAATATTACAACTGGCTGAGTCTGATTTGTACAAAATGTAAATGCCGAGGAAAGCTTGCCTGAGAGTAATTGTGGCCTGGTTTTGAAAACAAAAAATCCACCATATCACATATTTAATATCAAATGGGGGTTATCAAAAAGCCCTAATATCTCTCTCATTGGCCCTAGGGCTCTGGAATGAGAATACAACTTACTGGAAATCATAGTCTGCAAATCTTTTGCAAGTGTCAAATTTGACCTTTGACCCCTGCTTCAAGGTCATGTAGGATCATCATGCTAAAACGGCCTTATATCATATCATTGGTTCTAGGCCTTCAAAATACGAAAACAACTTGTAAGAAATCATGACCTGTGAATCTTGCATCTGAGAACATTTCGTGGATTCTATGTACTTCTTACAACTGAAAGTGTTCCAAAGATTTCCCCAAATCACAATGTTGTTGCCCAGTTAGTTGTACCTGTGGGCTGGGGTTCTTTCCTGCCAAGGCTAGCTATTTTCTATTTTTTAGATCTAACTTATTACTGATATTGAAGTAGATAAAAAGACTATGGCTACCTTATGATTTAAATATTAATTGTCATCTTAAACTTAAAATGTATGGTTTTTAGCCCTAAGATCAGTAGGTGTTTATTTTTTTTCTTATTTTATGGTCACCCCAATATGAATGAAGTTATTGTCACCTTACAGTAAAAATAAGGGGATTTTCAGCCTACAGCTATTGTATTGTTCACCTCACTTAAACATTGCACACTTATAAAGGGGAGATTCTTATTTTATGGTTGCCTTAAAGTCCCAATATGAATGGGGTGATGGTCACAGTATAGTGAAATTAGGGAGTTTTCAGCCTTCCACTATCTTATTGTTCAACTGACCTCAGTTAAACTTTACAGTTTGCACACTTATTAAGGATGACAAAAGGGACATTAATATTTTCTGATCACATTGAAGTTCCAAGACAAGTGAAGTTATGACCATCTTACAATACAAAAATGGGGATTTTAGGCCGCGAACTGACACAATAAAGCTTACACTCTGCATGCTTACAGTCTGATGCAACTTCTACAGGTTTTAATAACCCATGTCTCCATCAGAGCTACTTCATTTTGGTTAACAAAAACCTTTTTCTATAACTAGTTCTAATTTTAATTGGACATTTATAGTGCTTAATCTCACCCTTACAAGGGAATTCCAAGATGCAACATGACCAAAATGGTCAACCAAAATATCAGTATCCAGGGGCATAAAGGGGTCAACATGGCAAAAGCAACCAAAGGATATTTAGAGTAAGGTGGGTATGCCTTGGTGTAGAGGTAGGATTTAAGCTTCTTTCTCATAGAAGCAATATATAGAAGAGCATTTTCATTTAGTGGGCGCTTTAAAAAAACTAACCTGTAACCAAACTGACAGACTTTTGAGTAGATGGATGAAACTTTGGTACAAGGGAAATGATAAACACACTGGCTACTGTTATAAGAACTACTGTATTTTTTTTGGGGGGGGGGGGGGGGGGAGTTGTCACTTTTAGCACTGTACAGGTCATATCATGACAGGTAGTTTTGTGGGCAGAGGAAACCAGTATATGCAGTTGGTCAAGGTTCTGCACTATAAACAACTTCCAACTTTCCCACATAAGGTCCGGGGTTTGAACCACCAACCTCAGGTTGGATGCGAGTGTGTTGCCAATGAACCACCATAGTCCCCAAAGAACTTATGTAAGAAGAAAGATATAGAGCAAAATATTTGGGGAAACCAGTGTGAAGAATCCAGTATACAAGTGTGGTTATTTAAAAGAATGACGGATGTTCAACAGGCAGCCAATGCAATTTTGTAAGAATAGGAGTTATACATCTACAGGTGTTTTGATACAATTTCACCTTATACTATTTTGGATACAGTGTAGACTGAACTTATAGAGACTCCTGAAAAGTGAAGTACAGAACTCCAGCCAACTACTGACAAGAGTATTAGGCGCAATTATAGAAACATCATGAGTAAGAAACAACCTGACCCGTCTAAAGTCCCTGCGTTGCGTAAAACAATGTTTGCAGGCACTTTGAACATGTTGAAACAAGGAAAACTCAAAGTGGAACCACACGCTTAGGTTCTTGACTGACTTAGCCAGGCAGAAAGACTACCCAAGATGTCATTTGGGAAACATGATTCTTAAACAATGAACCAAAGAGTATAAACTCAATTTAAATCTTAACAGGATTCAATTTGAGTTTATTGTTTGTATTCCACTGTGTTACATTATTAAGGAACCTTTAAACTGATCAAAGGCAGAAGAGGCATTCTTTTGCGATAAATGTACATAAAGTTAGGTGTTGTCAGGATAAAAATGAAACAAAAACTTTTGAGTCTACCAATCACCAAACTGGGAGGAGTACTGTACAGTGAGAACAGCAAAGAACCCAAACCTCAACCTTGAGGAACTCCATACAGGAGTTTACAAGATCAAAGTAGAACCATTTTTTATAGACTGATAACTCCCGGTTAAATAGGAAGTGAACCATTTGACAACAGAGCCCTGAACTCCAAACCATGTCTGAAGACTACTGAAAAGAGTAGAATGATCAATGGTGTTAAACACAGCAGAGGTCAAGCAATACAAGGGTAGATGGTTCACCTCTTGGCAAAGATAAGTGAACTTATTTTTTATAGACAGAGGAATATGGGTATGTTATCTATATTTTTAGAGACAGGAAATGATAAAATTAAAGATGAGCTTCACAATCTTAAGAAAATCTGTATAAATCAATGCAAAATCCTGTTCAAATTGTAAAGATATGGCTGAAAATCATAGAATCTGACTTAAGATATTTGTATATGGATACATACACTCATCTGTAAATGTATGTGAATTAAATAAAAATGAATTTTTATTTTCGTTAGGAATGAAACATTCATAAAAAGCTTTCATATCTCTTCATTTGGAGAACACAAATATACATACATTTTTTTAGAAATAACAAAATTCATAATTCTTAGAATATTAGTCAATTAGTTAAGATCTCATCATATTGCTTTACCTCATCATATACGTATATTTACTTTTTTCTACTTCTATATTGGTTGTTGATAACGTCCAGAAAAAAAGGGACATGTGAAATGTGTCCTAGGAAACATATGCGTATTTAAACGGCTAATATTTATTACATTTATGTTTACGTTTGTGTTTGTGGTCCAAAAGTCGCTCTTGAAAGGTAAGAAATTTCCATATTTTCTTCTTATAGTTGAAAATAAATTGTCATGCAATAACTGTATTTTGTTTCTCTCAAAGTGTACAGATTGATTAATAAAATAATAAGTGATGTCATGTGCAGTACACTCAGTATTACCTTCCGAAAATGCAGAATCAACCAACCCATACTGCTCAGCCAGTGAAGTTCGTCACCCTAGTGAAGTTCGTCACCTGCATTTTATTACAATATTAAAGAGTTTTTATTGTCCAGTTACGGCATATATGTATACCTTGCCATTGAAAGAAGCTGTTCCATTTATTTAAATGGGAATATTGCCTGTCTTTGAGCGTTTTTACGGCAGGTGACGAACTTCACTGGGGTGACGAAATTGACTGGCTGACCAGTACTGTACTGTCGACTTGTAGTACAGTACAGTAGCCTTAAGTTACGTCTTGATTAGATGTGGTTACCTCAGCTCTACTTTGCTGGCGTGTAGAGCCGTGGCACGACACCACATAGAACTAGAGATTTGCATGAAACACAAAAGCCCTACAAATGTGTACACACAAGTGTTCCCACAACTATTTTATTTAATTTTCTTCACCAATCAGTCAACATGCAAACATGGATGAGAAAAACATAAATGACATTTCCTGATTTTCCAGGGTTTTTGGACCATTTCTCCAAAAATTTGAAAATGGTCTTTCATTATAAAATCTGAACTGCAAGTAGCATAGTGTCACAAAATTTTGTACACATATGGTATTTGTTGTGTCCTTGGCTTAGTAGCAATCGTTTCTAATTATGTTATGGGTTGTTTCAACTCCATGCACCGTTTCGACCTGGCACACTCAATATGTGCGCCGTTTCAACACCTTTTCATGGTGATAAAATGGCTTTCACCAGCCTGTCATACTTTTCTCTGTTATTCACTTTTGATGTTTGAGCACCCAGCAGGCACACGCCTTGAAATGTAGTTAATTTAGAGTTGAAAACAGGTCCTGACGTTGAAATGCACATTACCAACTACTAAATCTAAGTTAGTTTTCTGACATGAAAAAGTAGTGATATTTTGACCAGAAATCATGGTGATTTTTGGTTGAAAAACTGACACTGACACAATTTCAACACTATTTCAAAGCTGGATTTCTGACTGGAAAAAGTAGTGATACTTCATAAAAAATCACCACTAAATCAAGTTAGGTTTTTCGACATGAAATCTTAGTCATGTTATTGAACAGAAAACAGGTTGAATATTGGGAAATGAATGACTGGTTGATTGAAAATTCATTTTCTACAGGGTGATATAGTGATTAAGTCTAACTTTTTGAAAGAACTATTATTGCAATTGTTTTTGAATTTGTAGGTATTTGTAAAGCAAAGACTAATTTTTAAAGATTATAAAGATGATAAAGATTGTGTGTGCATGTACTTGTACATTTTTATCCATTCTCCTTATTAATTAACTGATGCATCCATATATAATTTTTATAATTTATAATTATGTTTTGATTAATACAATTCCCGATATTTAAAAAAAAACATTTTGAAGTCAAACTTATCTAAAATCCAAAAAAAATAAATTCAAACTTATTCATCAAAACTTAGTAATTAGAATTTGTTTCTCAAAATTCTCCCATACACAAAGAACTAGTTTTCAGTTTGCAAGTTTACACTGAAAACTTCTCTATACAGAGAACCTAAGCTATAACATTTTATCACACAACAGTGAGGTTAGGGGGTTCCTGGTTTTTCTTTTCTGTACCCTGCTACACAGAACACTGGACCTGTGACTAAAGTAATTAGATAACACAGCAGGGGTGGAGGTGGGGGTTTACCCTTGCTCAATTGCATGGTGTTTACTTCTTTAAGTCTGTTTTTTGTGGTCAGCACTGACAACTAATTAAGGTGGGGAGTAATGGGTGGAGTTCTAATAATGTGCCTATTCTTGTGTTTTTTTCCCAGTTTATATGCCAAAGTTGTATGAGACACCAGCATCTGAACTGAGCATTGTGGCTTTGCTACATGATTATAGCTTCTTTATAATTACAATATAATTATAGCCAACTTAATAAAACATTTAACAGAAACTGATTGGATAAAATGCTGAAGATATAAATAATGTCACAATTGTTTGTTTTCTACAAAGAAAAAAAATATTTTAAAATTTCACAAAAAGAATTTCAATTGAAGACATTGAATAATACTGGTCCTATTAAAAACATAAAAATGGATATCTAGTTGGATAATATGGATTTACATATCTTGAGCAGTTATATTAGAAAGATGATGGAAAATTATGTGTTATTACAATGTCATCAAAATTAGAATATTGAATATACCGGTATACTGATTCATGAAAACATGTCATCTTGGAAGGAATTAATTACTTTGAAGTTGTATCCAAATTGTAAAATATGTATATGGATAGTTATTGTATAACATTATTAAGAAGCTATAATTATGACACACAAGCTACAATGATTCAAATAAATAAGACAGCGTAAACAACCTGATTTCATTGAATTCAACCCTATTTCACACATTGGATCCAACCAAAACCTGTTTGCAAAATCTACATGTATTTCAACCAGATTTCACCCATTGAATTCAACCTGATTTCAACGTTGGTTTTAACATTATTTCATTGGTTGGATCCAACCAAAAATGGTTTGCAAAATCTACACATATTTCAACCAGATTTCACCCATTGAACTCAACGCGATTTCAACATTGGTTTCAGCATGATTTCAAAGGTTGGATCCAACATTTCAACCAGATTTCTACGTTGGATTCAACCAGATTTCAAAGTTGCGTGCCTGCTGGGCAGTAAAGAAGTTTTAAGATTGTCATAAAATGTAAGTGATGAACTTTACTGGCTAAGCAGAACTATATATATGTTAGTCGTGGTTACCTCGGTCCTACTTTACTTGCATGTACTAGTAGAGCCATGGCACGACCCCACATAAGACTGGATATTTAATTGTTTAAATACACATACCTATATATGTATTAACCCAAGTGTTTCCACAATTGTTTTGTTATAGTCCCCTTCAAGATGCAAACATAACTTAGTTAAAATAAAATTCACCCATTTTCAACATCTTTTGAACATTTTCCCAAAATATTAAAAATGTTCTTATGCTGTAATAGTTGTCTGAAATGGCTTTTATATCATAATTTCTGTGTCCTTACATCAAAATCAATTGATTTAAACTGTATAAAGTCAAATTTAGCCATGTTTCTAGTTTAATTCAGCAGAAAGGTCTTTTGTGCAAATCTCCAGCTTAATGTGGGGTCATGCCATGGCTATACACGCAAGTGAAGTAGAGCGGAGGTAACCATTTGTATATATATGTCGACTGCACTAGTAATCATGCTACTTAATTAAAAATATCACTAAAGTATATAATAAAACAAATGTACATGAAGTTCTCCACAACTGTAAAATACTTCAGGCATTCTTTTTGTCAAATTATGAAGAAAATGTTGACTAAAATGCTGTTGTTTCATTAATTTAAACATGAATGTCAAAGTTTATACATCACAGAGTTACTGAGCCAGTTTTCAATAACAGATTTCAAAAGACATAATTGTTAAACTCTGCACGTAATAACCTTTTTAATGGTATTTTAGTTGTAAAAATTAGTTACCTACTGATGATTTACAAGCTGTTAAAGATCAGCAAAATTTCATATTTCATGAATAAACAAGCATTCTGACGCATGCATTTATCTCCCGCCGTATAAATTAGATGTACTAAAGATAGTGGAATATAAATTTTCTTGTGAGATGGAGGCACATGTAGAAGTGACGACAAGTTTAATGTTTGATTGCAATACTTTTAAAGACAAAAGGCATTTACTCACTTTAGTAGCTATTACTCTGCCTTCCAAAGAGCTACAGTTCTTCACTATGTGGTAGATCACACAAAAGTAGGTGAATAACTTATTTAGAAGAAATTGCCTATGTGTAATATTTTTAGAGACAAAAGACAATTACTCATTTTGGTAGCTATTACTCACCTATCCAAAGAGCTACAGTTCTGCAACTTCACTATGTGGTAGATCACCCAAAAGTAGGAGAATGACTTATTTAGAAGAAATTGCCTACATGTAATACTTTTAGAGATAAGAGACATTTACTCATTTTAGTAGCTATTACTCAGCTATCCAAAGAGCTACAGTTCTGCAACTTCACTATGTGGTAGATCACACAAAAGTATGTGAATGACTTATTTAGAAGAAATTGCCTACCTGTAATACTTTTAGAGATAAAAGACATTTACTCATTTTAGTAGCTATTACTCAGCTATCCAAAGAGCTACAGTTGTGCAACTTCACTATGTGGTAGATCACCCAAAAGTAGGTGAATGACTTATTTAGAAGGAATTGCCTACCTATAATACTTTTAGAGATAAAAGACATTTACTAATTTTAGTAGCTATTACTCAGCTATCCAAAGAGCTACAGTTCTGAAACTTCACTATGTGGTAGATCACCCAAAAGTAGGTGAATGACTTATTTAGAAGAAATTGCCTACCTGTAATACTTTTAGAGATAAAAGACATTTACTCATTTTAGTAGCTATTACTCAGCTATCCAAAGAGCTACAGTTCTGCAACTTCACTATGTGGTAGATCACACAAAAGTAGGTGAATGACTTATTTAGAAGAAATTGCCTATGTGTAATATTTTTAGAGATAAAAGACATTTACTCATTTTAGTAGCTCTTGTTCAGCTATCTACTCACTTAGCTATTGACCTACATCTGCAAAAGCAACCAAAATATAAAGGACACAGGAAAGTAAGCTTTTAAAAAACTAGAGGAATAACAAATGAAAAGATTTGCCTAACTTTGGTACTTGTGAAGGTATTTGACATTTATTTCCATTATAATTTTGCTACAAATAAGAAAATAGCTATTGCTCACTTATGACATGCAATGGAACCCCAAACGATATGCCATCTTATAGTTAAGGAAAAAGTAGCTGAACAAATTATTTTAGGAAAATCCTGTAACTGCAGTAGTTTTTGAGTTACAAAGGATTTACTCACCAGTCACAATTTCAAAGTAGCTATTACTCAGCTGTCCAGTGTGCAACAGGTTTGCAGCTTTACTATCTGATAGCTCATCAAAAACTAGATGAATAACATATTTGAAAATATTTCCCTAACTTTTGAAGATATTTGAAATTTACTTATGTTGTTATTTTGCTACAAATAAGAAAATAGCTATTACTCACTTATGGCATGCAATAGAGCCCCAAACTATATGCCATCTTATAGTTAAGGAAAAAGTAGCCGAATAACATATTTTAGGAAAATACTCTAACTGCAATAGTTTTGGAGTTACAATGGATTTACTCAACAGTCACAATTTCAAAGTAGCTATTACTCAGCTATCCAATGTGCAACAGGTCTGAAACTTTACTATGTGATAGCTTATCAAAAACTAGATGAATAACATATTTGAAAAGAATTCCCTAATTTTAATACTTTTGAAGATATTTTAAATTTACTCATGTCGTTATTTTGCTACAAATAAGAAAATAGCTATTACTCACTTATGGCATGCAATAGAACCCCAAACTATATGGCATCTTATAATTAAGGACAAAGTAGCTGAACAACATATTTTAGGAAAATACTCTAACTGCACTAGTTTTGGAGTTACAATGGATTTACTCAACTGTAGAATTTCAAAGTAGCTATTACTCAGCTATCCAATGTGCAACAGATCTGAAACTTTACTATGTGATAGCTTATCAAAAAGTAGATGAACAACATATTTGAAAAGAACTCCTTAACTTTAATACTTTTGAAGATATTTGACATTTACTTATGTCATTATTTTGTTACAAATAAGAAAATAGCTATTACTCACTTATGGCATGCAATGGGACCCCAAACTATGTACCATCTTATAGCTAAGGACAAAGTAGCTGAACAACATATTTGAAGAAAAAGTTGTAACTGCAATAGTTTTTGAGTTATGAGCCCTTTACTCCAAGTAGCTAAGATTGCTATTACTCACTTATCTTTAGGCCTAAGTCCATAAAACCCCCAAAATTTTCGAGGGCGTGAAAATTCATTGGGACAATTAATTTACAAAAAATCTGTAGCTGTAGTAGTTTTGGAGAAATCTGCGTGACTAACTAACGCATGCACGCACGCACAGGCATCATTTCATAATTCCCTCCCGGGCTAAAGCCCGGCAGGAAATAAAAATATTGGAAAGCAAGTTAAGCAACCTTTTTGTTGGAAACCATAATATGGACTAAAAGAGTTTGATAAATGATAGCCAAGTACCTGATTTCATAACAGAAATGACAAATAGGTCATTGTAAAGACAACAGTAGATTATGACAGTTTGCATTTAAAAAAGAATTTGTTTTATATTGGCTGAGATATTGTTAAATATGCTGCAAACACACAAAAACTAGTGCTAGCATGTAAACTAGATTGTCGACCATATAATATTTATAAAGAATAGTTATAAACTACCTGTCTAAACTATGTTATCTGTATCGTATTAGACATGTTTACCTCGGCTCTACTTACATTAAAACCATAGCCCAACCTCACTTAAAATTGCAGATTTGCTTAAAATACGTCATACATGTAAACATGTACAGTCACATGTATTCAAACAACTGTTTTGTTTTGTCCCCCACAATATGCAGGCATAATTGATTGAAAGATATATGACATCCTGACTGTCAGTACCTGGAAGCTCCTTCCTCCTTTCCGCTGTTCAATCTATAAGTCGGTCAAACTCTTTGGCCATAGTTTTACCTTTGATGCTCCTAAGATTTGGAATGAACTTCCCGACAATGTACACAATGCAGTTTCTATTGCCTCCTTCAGGAAAAGCACAAAACTTACCTGTTAGCAAAAACCTTTCTGCTAGAGCCATCTTATCACCTCTGTGTCTTCTCTGGTATATCCGGCTATGTCAGTGAACCCACGACTATTCAATATGTTTGTTTAGCTGCGCCTTAGAATTTGTTAATTGATGGTGATTAAGCACTATAAAAGTCCATATTAGATTAGATAATCATAGTCGCTCAGCCTGGTTGGACCTAATAGAGATTGCATAGTTTATGTATTTTATGGGGACCTTGAGACATGGGGATTTAATCTATTGGTACCATAGATTCAGTATAACTAGACATTTCATTATCTACTGGATGTGGTTCTAGCTATGGCTGACCTTCCACTGATACTGACAGAAATACATTGGTTTTTATGTCAGCTGACTTGTCAGTCAGCTGACATTATGTCATCACTCTGCGGCGTGGGCGTACGCGTCCGCGTCCGCGTGAACAACTTCTTCTCCAAAACTACAAGGCCTAGAGACATGCTGTTTTTTTTAAAAGATACCTTATCTATCGAGGATGAAAAATTGTTCAAGGCATGCAAATCTGTATGTTCGTCTGTTTGCTAGAGACATTACAAGGGGGGTACCCCCACCAAAAGTGTGAAAATTTCAACTTTTTATCACAATTTTCTCAGTGACTATTGCAGGGATTTCTCTCATATCTTGCATATATGTACTAGGCCAGAGGTAGATTCTCTTGTGTGAGTATGACACCTGGATCTGTCTTACTTTTTTTTTAATAAAGTTTTTTAATAATTTTTAATGCATTAAAATTCATGAAATCATGCACTAAATCACTTATAACTTCAAAAGTGTTGCATTTACAGCATTTTGTGAAAATATGTTGTTCAGCTACTTTTTTCATAGCTACAATATGGTGAGTAAGTTGGGTGTCTGTCTCAATAGCTAAGTGAGTAATAGCTACTTTTGGGCTTTTCAGTAACTTCCATTATGAGTAAAATCACTTGTAACTTAAAAACTATTGCATTTAGAGAATTTCGTATAAATATGTTATTCAGCTACTTTTGGGCCAGCTATAACATAGTGAAATTTCAGACCTGTAGCTCATGGCATAGCTGAGTAATAGCTACTTTTAGGTTATCACTGTTGAGTAAATCGCTTATAACTTGAAAACTATTGCATTTAGAGAATTTCGTATAAATATGTTATTCAGCTACTTTTGGGTCAGCTATAACATAGTAAAATTTCAGACCTGTAGCTCATGGCATAGCTGACTAATAGCTACTTTTAGGTTATCACTGTTGAGTAAATCACTTATAACTTGAAAAGTGTTGTATTTAGAGCATTTTGTTAAAATATGTTATTCAGCTACTTTTTTCATAGCTACAATATGGTGAGTAAGTTGGGTGTCTGTTTCAATAGCTAAGTGAGTAATAGCTACTTTTGGGCTTTTCAGTAACTTCCATCATGAGTAAAATCTCTTGTAACTTAAAAACTATTGCATGTAGAGAATTTAGTATAAATATGTTATTCAGCTACTTTTGGGCCAGCTATAACATAGTAAAATTTCAGACCTGTAGCTCATGGCATAGCTGAGTAATAGCTACTTTTAGGTTATCACTGTTGAGTAAATCACTTATAACTTGAAAACTATTGCATTTAGAGTATTTTGTTTCAATATGTTATTCACCTATTTTGGGGTCAGCTATAACATAGTGAAGTTTCAGACCTGTGGCTCATTTCATAGCTGAGTAATAGCTACTTTGAAGTTCTCACTGTTGAGTAAATCAGTTATAATTGGAAAACTATTGCATTTACAGAAATTTGTGCAAATATGTTATTCAGCTACTTTTGGGTCAGCTATAACATAGTGAAATTATAGACTTATAGCTCATGGCACAACTGAGCAATAGCTATTCTCAGGTACTGACTGTTGAGTAAATCAGCTATAACTTGAAAAATATTGTATTTGGAGTATTTTGTTAAAATATATTGTTCACCTACTTTTGGGTCAGCTATAACATAGTGAAATTACAGACCTATAGCTCATGGCATAGCGGAGCAATAGCTATTTTCAGGTTCTCACTATTGAGTAAATCAGTTGTAGCTTGAAAACTATTGCATTTACAGTAGTTTGCTTAAATATGTTGTTCACCTACTTTTGGGTTAGCTATAACATAGTAAAATTTCAGACATGTAGCTCATTGCATAGCTGAGTAATAGTTCCTTTGAGGTTCTCACTGTTGAGTAAATCAGTTGTAACTTGAAAACTATTACATTTAGAGTAATTTGTTAAATATGTTATTCACAGAATTTTTGGTCAGCTATAACATAGTGAAATTGCAGACCTCTATGTCATGGCATAGCTGAGCAATAGCTACTTTCAGGTTCTCACTGTTGAGTAAATCATTGTATCCACTGGATAGCCGCAGTGTGTAGAGAGAGATTTCACCATTACTGCTCTGATGAAAAAAAATATTATAGCTAGCTTTCTTAAGTTTGCAGTATATATTAATAACCATAAAATGTTGTCTGGGAATATTTTTGGCCTCATTTTGAGAAACAAGATGGCCGCCACAGGTGTTTTTTGTCAGTCATGAAAAGTGCTTATATCTCCCTTATTATTGATCCTAGAGGTTTGGGATGATAAACCAACCTGTAGGAAATCATGGGGTGGGAATCCTTTGGTGTGGTCAGATTTGACCTTCAATGACCCCTCCTTCAAGGTCAAACAAGGATAGCCAAACTTAAAAGTGCTTATAACTCGCTTATTATTGGTCCCAGAGGTTTGGGATGGTAAAAAGACAGGAAATCATGGGCTGTGAATCTGTTGATATGGTCCGATTTGACCTTGGAACCGTCCTTCAAGGTCAAATGAGGATAGCGAAAATTGAAAGTGCCTACAACTCGCTTATTATTGGTGACAGAGATTTGGGATGGTAAACCATCCCATAGGAAATCATTGGCTCGGAATCTTTTGGTATGGTCAGATTTGACCTTTGGACCCCTCCTTCAAGGTCAAATGAGGACAGCCAAGCTTAAAAGTGCTTATAACTCATTTATAATTGGTCCTACAGGTTTGGAATGGTAAACCATAGGAAATCATGGGCTGGGAATGTATTTGTGTGGTTAGATTTGACCTTGGACCCCTTCTTCAAGGTCGAACGAGGATATTGCATTTGTAGTATTTCTTTAAATATGTTTCAACCTATTTTTTACACTTAAACAATTACCTTGTTATTTTCCTTCATAATACCATTTACAGGGCACAACTTTTTTATCCTTTTCTTCTGTCAGCTTCGGAATTTCTTTCGAACTTGCTGTTCAGTTACCATTTACTGTATTTCTGTACAGCCCTTTTCCTGATAATTATTCTGTCCTCTAATCACCTTCACAAATCAAAAACACTTAGTCAGCTGACACAGTGCCCGTTCATGGGCACTCTCTTGTTTTGATGGTGGAACCTCAAAAGTGGTTCTACCTTGGTCTTTATTCAGTTCGTACTGCTCTTAATACAGGAAGTGTTCTACATTTCTCTATTTTTTAGAGGTCAATTATGCTCAGTGCATGGAGAGCTATGAATAGAACAAGGAGATTAAGTCGGCACCTATGTTCTTCACAGCGAGTTCTGTCAGCCAGCACCACTAAGGCTCAAGGTATGTTACACATGTTAAGGCTAAAGCTGTGTTTCTTAGCCAGTGCATGAAACTTTGCCAGAAAGGAACAGTTTTGATGATTTACTGCGTTAAATTGTATTATTTTTGCTTTTTCCGCCGTCTGCCGTCCGGACGCTTGGTTTCCGCTCATTTGAAGGAAAAGTATTTATCCTATCTTTACCAAATTTGGTATGGGTGTTTATTGGGTTAATAGCTTGCATGGGATTGCTTTTGGTGAAGATAGCTCTTCGACCCACAGGGTATCTAAGCAATGTACTCTTGGCAATTTTCAAAAAATTTTCCTCTTCCCAAAAATGGCGGCCATTTTGAATTTTCAAATTCTTTCGAAAAATTGAAAAACAGAAATTTGCTTCTATCTCCTTAACCGTGCAAGATAGAGCGATTTCGTCAAAATTTTCTACCCAACCAATGCAAAAAGGCATGAAGCTGAAAAAATTACATGTATACTAATAAATATCTAAGTATCATTGATATATTTTACAAATGAAACAGGGTCTTGTAAGACTACTGTACAATTTTTGCAAAAGGTTCATGGGGTGGACATTACACATGATAATGTGTGTTCTTCTATGCTATCCTGTTTCTATTCATATGTCGCAGCTACTATCAACAGGGCATCATATTTCTAGTTAATCCATCTTAGAGTTTCTATCTTGCAAATAACCCTCACGGATTAACCCCAAATCAGTCTATATCTTATAAGTTTCATATTTCAAAAAGACATAAGCCTAAAATCTCTTAAGGGCTGTCGGGGTATTGTTTTCACCCATGGTGTCCGGATGGGCCGGCGGGCGGGCGATGGGAAAAAGTTTGTCCGGGCTGTATCTCAGAAACCATAAGGTGTAGGAAGTTGATACTTGGTAGGGACATTGGTTAGGATGGGTAGGTGTGTAACGGCATGGTCTTACCTTGATTTGACCTTTGACCATGCCATAATGACCTTTGAGTTAAAAAATCTTGTCCGGGCTATATCTCGGAAACCGTAAGGTGTAGGAAATTGATACTTAGTAGGGACATTGGTTAGGGGGTGTAGGTGTGTAATGTTATGGTGTGACCTTGATTTGAACTTTGACCTTGCCATAGTGACCTTGACCTATAAAATCTTGTCCGGGCTATATCTTGGAAACCGTAAGGTGTAGGAAGTTGATACTTAC
Source organism: Sabellastarte sp. h YS-2021 (assembly GCA_964017235.1). NCBI lineage: Eukaryota > Metazoa > Annelida > Polychaeta > Sabellida > Sabellidae > Sabellastarte > Sabellastarte sp. h YS-2021. The sequence continues at coordinate 18,172,997 of OZ024933.1, forward strand.
TGGGGACATTGGTTGGGGGTGTAGGTGTGCATTACTGTGCAACGTCATGGTATGACCTTGATTTGGCCATTGACCTTGCCGTAGTGACCTTGACCTATAAAATCTTGTCCGGGCTATATCTCGGAAACCATAAGGTGTAGGAAGTTGATACTTGGTAGGGACATTGGTTAGAGGTTGTAGGTGTACAGCATCATAGTGTGACCTTGATTTGACCTTTGACCTTGTCGTAGTGACGTTGACCATTAAAATCTTGTTACGCCTTTGGGTCTGTCTTTTGATGCAGAATAAGCACTGTTAAAGTCATATTAGAATTCAGTAAGAATTTTACTTTTACAACTTCCCATTGTAACAGATGGAATTTCATCAAGTGAGCCACAGAAGGCATTCATTGAATGTATTACCACTTCTGTATGCATGGTAATATTTAAAACATCCAAACCATAATTCGGCCATGCCAAATGTAGATAAAGAGTGTCGTAATATTTAGTTTACTGATTAATGCTGTCATCTTGTTATTGAATTGTCTTGTTTTAATACTTCATCTTTACATGCATTATCTTTGTCTTAGACATTATTGTATCCCCGGCGCGAAGCGGGGATACTATGGATTCATCATCGTTGTCGTCCACGTCCGCAGAGATTTCTTGTTAGTGACCTACAGTCCACATTTCTTTTCAGATTTCTTTCAAATTTGGCAAGTGGCTTGATATGGTAGAGGACTCGCCACACTATCTTTTTGGTAGGGTTTATGTCTAAATTAGGCCTGTGGTAGACAAAAATGTCTAAAATGTGGAATATTGCTTGTTAGCGACCTACAGTCCACATTTCTTTCCAGATTTCTTTCATATTTGGCAGGTGGCTTGGTATGGTAGAGCATTCGCCACCCTTTTGGTAGGGTTTATGCGTAAATTAGGCCTGTGGTAGACAAAAATGTCTAAAACACAAATTTGCTTGTATCTCCTTAACCATGCGAGATAGAGCGATTTCGTCGAAATTTTCGACCCACAGGGTATCTGATCAATGTACTCTTGCCAATTTTCAAAAATTTTTCCCCTCCCCAGAAATGGCGGCCATTTTGAATTTTCGAATTTGTGCCAAAAATGGCAAAACACAAATTTGCTTCTATCTCCTTAACCGTGCGAGATAGAGCGATTTCGTCAAAATTTTCGATCCACAGGGTATCTCAGGAATGTACTCTTTGCAATTTTCAAAAAATGTTCACCTCCCCAAAAAAGGCGGCCATTTTGAATTTTCGAATTTTTACCAAAAATGGCAAAACACAAATTTGCTTGTATCTCCGTAACCGTGCGAAATAGAGCGATTTCGTCGAAATTTTCGACCCACAGGGTATCTGCGGAATGTACTCTTGGCAATTTTCAAAAAAATTTCCCCTCCCCAAAAATGGCGGCCATTTTGCATTTTCGAATTTTTGCCAAAAATGGCAAAACACAAATTTGCTTCTATCTCCTTAACCGTGCGAGATAGAGCGATTTCATCGAAATTTTCGACCCACAGGGTACCTAGAAATGTACTCTTGGCAATTTTCAAAAAAATTTTCCCCTCCCCAAAAACGGCGGCTATTTTGAATTTTCGAATTTTTGCCAAAAATGGCAAAATACAAATTTGCTTCTATCTCCTTAACCGTGGAAGATAAAGCGATTTCGTTGAAATTTTCTATCCGCAGGGTATCTAGAAATGTACTCTTTGCAATTTTCAAAAAATTTTCCCCTCCCCAAAAATGGCGGCCATTTTGATTTTTTGACTCGCCACCCTATCTTTTTGGTAGGCTTTATGTCTAAATTAGGCCTGTGGTAGACAAAAATGTCTAAAATGTTTAATATTGCTTGTTAACGACCTACAGTCCACATTTCTTTCCAGATTTCTTTCATATTTGGCAGGTGGCTTGGTATGCTGGAGGACTCGCCACCCTATCTTTTTGGTATTGTTTTTGTCTAAATTAGGCCTGTGGTAGACAAAAATGTCTAAAATCACCTACTCAAAATGAGTAAATGCGAATTATCTCTTAAAAGTATTGCAGATAGCCAATTTTTCTCAAATAACTCATTACCTACTTTTGGGAGAGCTTTCACATGGTGAAGTTTCACACCCATAGCTAATTACTCACCTACTCAAAATGAGTAAATGTGAATTATCTCTAAAAGTATTGTAGATAGCCAATTTTTATCAATTAACTCATTCACCTACTTTTGGAAGAGCTTTCACATGGTGAAGTTTCAGACCCATAGCTAATTACTCCCCTACTCAAAATGAGTAAATGCGAATTATCTCTAAAAGTATTGCAGATAGCCAATTTTTCTCAAATAACTCATTCACCTACTTTTGGAAGAGCTTTCACCTGCTGAAGTTTCAGACCCGTAGCTAATTATTCACCTACTCAAAATGAGTAAATGCTAATTATCTCTAAAAGTATTGCAGATAGCCAATTTTTCTCAAATAACTCATTCATCTACTTTTGGAAGAGCTTTCACATGGTGAAGTTCCAGACCCATAGGTAATTACTCACCTACTCAAAATGAGTAAATGTGAATTATCTCTTAAAAGTATTGCAGATAGCCAATTTTTCTCAAATAACTCATTCATCTACTTTTGGAAGAGCTTTCACATGGTGAAGTTTCAGACCCATAGCTAATTACTCACCTACTCAAAAGAGTAAATGCGAATTATCTCTAAGTATTGCAGATAGCCAGTTTTTCTCAAATAACTCATTCACCTACTTTTGGGAGAGCTTTCACTTGGTGAAGTTTCAGACCCATAGCTAATTATTCACCTACTCAAAATGAGTAAATGCTAATTACCTCTGAAGGTATTGCACATAGCCAATTTTTCTCAAATAACTCATTCATCTACTTTTGGAAGAGCTTTCACATGGTGAAGTTCCAGACCCGTAGGTAATTACTCACCTACTCAAAATGAGTAAATGCGAATTATCTCTAAAAGTATTGCAGATAGCCAATTTTTCTCAAATAACTCATTCATCTACTTTTGGGAGAGCTTTCACTTGGTGAAGTTTCAGACCCATAGCTAATTACTCACCTACTCAAAATGAGTAAATGCAAATTATCTCTAAAAGTATTGCAGATAGCCAAATCTTCTCAAATAACTCATTCACCTACTTTTGGGAGAGCTTTCACATGCTAAAGTTTTTTTATGAATTTTTAAAATAATTTTAATGCATTAAAATTAATGAAATCATGCGAATTATCTCTAAAAGTATTGCAGATAGCCAATTTTTCTCAAATAACTCATTCACCTACTTTTGGAAGAGCTTTCACATGGTGAAGTTTCAGACCCATAGCTAATTACTCACCTACTCAAAAGAGTAAATGCGAATTATCTCTAAGTATTGCAGATAGCCAGTTTTTCTCAAATAACTCATTCACCTACTTTTGGGAGAGCTTTCACTTGGTGAAGTTTCAGACCCATAGCTAATTATTCACCTACTCAAAATGAGTAAATGCTAATTACCTCTGAAGGTATTGCACATAGCCAATTTTTCTCAAATAACTCATTCATCTACTTTTGGAAGAGCTTTCACATGGTGAAGTTCCAGACCCGTAGGTAATTACTCACCTACTCAAAATGAGTAAATGCGAATTATCTCTAAAAGTATTGCAGATAGCCAATTTTTCTCAAATAACTCATTCACCTACTTTTGGGAGAGCTTTCACTTGGTGAAGTTTCAGACCCATAGCTAATTACTCACCTACTCAAAATGAGTAAATGCAAATTATCTCTAAAAGTATTGCAGATAGCCAAATCTTCTCAAATAACTCATTCACCTACTTTTGGGAGAGCTTTCACATGCTAAAGTTTTTTTATGAATTTTTAAAATAATTTTAATGCATTAAAATTAATGAAATCATGCACTAAATCAATTATAACTTGAAAAGTATTGCATTTACAGCACTTTGTTAAAATATTTTTTTCATAGCTACAACATGGTCAGTAACTTGGGTGTCTATGTCAATAGCTAAGTGAGTAATAGCTACTTTTGGATTTTTCACTAACTTCCATCATGAGTAAATCACTTGTAACTTGAAAACTATTACATTTAGAGAATTTTGTGCAAATATGTTATTCATCTACTTTTCGGTCAGCTATAACATAATAATATTTCAGACCTGTAGCTCATGGCATAACTGAGTAATAGCTACTTTTAGGTTATCACTGTTGAGTAAATCACTTATAACTTGAAAACTGTTGCATTTAGATTATTTAGTTTCAATATGTTATTCACCTATTTTGAGGCAGCTATAACATAGTAAAATTCCAGGCCTGTGGCTCATTGCATAGCTGAGTAATAGCTACTTTTGAGGTTCTTACTCAACACTAAATCATTTATAACTTGAAAAGTATTGCATTTAGAGCATTTAGTTAAAATATGTTATTCAGCTTTTCAGTAACTTCCAACATGAGTAAAATAACTTGTAACTTGAAAACTATTGCATTTAGAGAATTTCGTATAAATCTGTTATTCAGCTACTTTTGGGTCAGCTATAACATAGTAAAATTTCAGACCTCTACCTCGTGGCATAGCTGAGTAATAGCTACTTTTGCCTTTGCCGGTGGATACATTCTGCATCTGGCCACAGATGCGTCCTTAGTCTAGTTTTCTCTATTTAAACATTGTTTTGACCTTTATATAACTGACAGTGCTCTGAAAGTATCCTGAACTTTGTACTGATACAGTACTTCTGAGGCTGCGGGGTACGGGCATCTCTGATGCTATTTTTAAAATTGTGTCAATAAAGAAAGAACTGTTGCCCATTTCAAAAGAATTTTCATACCTATGGACAGATTTTGTTAAACAATACTTCTTGAAAATAAATGATAATTCTTTAAAAGATATAAAAAATAAAGAGGAATTCTTTATGTAAAACTTAGAATAAAGAAGGAATCGTGTTTCCTTTTTCTCATCACAGTACATATGCTATTCAACGTTTCCAGATTACCAGTGTTTACTTGATATTTTTAGGGAAACCAGAGAAATACAATGGCACAAAGGCTGTTATATTTGATATGGGAGGCGTGATTCTGTCATCTCCTCTGAAGCATTTTTTGGGTAAGATTCTACTCTCGTTATTACCTTTGCCTCTTAAAGGGAAGAGGTGAAGGTATTATAATTGTATTATAATTGGTTCTGTTATTTTTCCTGTCTGTCCATAGCCATGTACATTACCCAAGAACTATAGAGTAAGAAATCTAAAATTCGCCACATATCTGAAATTCGCCACATGTGGAAATACTAATAAATTAAACAAACTGAGGTGAGATTTGTTGAATGTACAGTAAATTAAATCTTTCTGAACTGAAAAATACCAATTTTAAGACAAAACATCATTTTCTTTATAAAATTAACTAAGGTTTTAGAGGTGGTGAATTTTAGATTCCTGGCGAATTTTAGATTTCTTACTCTACATTGGATCTGGATCATATTTCAAATAAAGGAGGTCTAATTTTGGGTCTAACCCCTCAAAGATTGTCTTCATTTGGATGGCATCTCCAGAATTTTTTTGTGTTCTCTTTTCAGCACAGCGAGTTCACTATCTAAAACTTAGTTTACACTTTTCACAAATGGAATCACAGACTTGTCAGCTCTCATTTCTGGTCCAATTGCTTCATATTTGGGTGGAACATTTTATTTGAGTCAGATTTCATTATAACTTTTCAGTTTTAAGAAGTATTTTGGACACAGTGAATTCTGACACACCCTAGGAATAAGTGTGGTCTCACGATTCAATACTAATAGTTTAATTTCATATTGCAACATTGCTCATTTGTTATTGTACTAAAATCTGACAAATGCGTCATTTGCATTTATGATTGCCTAAAGCTAGCAAAGCTGTATCTGGTCAATGCTTTTATCAGTAGTTCACTTTTCAGGATTCCCTTAACTTCAGTTTGTAATTTATGATGTACCCAAAATAATTCAGCAAGAATATTAAGAGATACATCAGTATAACTGATAAAACTACATGGGCTGCCTGTCAAAGATTGTTACATGCTTAAAACAACCACACTTGTTTACAACTCTCTTAACATTTGTTTTCCAATTTATTTTGCTAAATGTTTCTTGTAGTAGTTCTTACAGTAGCAGGCACAGAAAGTGACGGGAAGACTATGATGACATATGTGCATCTCTCTGTTGCTTCATTGAAAAAGAAGCTTAAATCCTACCTCTCTACTAAGGCAAACATACCTTAGTCTCAAAATCTGGTGGTGAATATGATCCCTTATCACTTGTTGCGCCTTATTTAGAAGTGCCGGGAGAATATCGTTTCAACAGGTTGAAAGTGTACTTGTGTCACTGTATATTGACAGAGTTTGAGAAACAGTTAGGAATGCCTGCAGGGTCAATAGCCAGGACAGTGGTGACCGGTGGTGACAATAGTGCCTGGGCAAAACTAGAACGGGGAGAGTATACAGCACCTGAGTTTGCAAAGCCCTTCAGTGAGGAATGCTCCCGAGTGGTGAGTTGCACTTAGAGCAGTATTGGGTACTCCAATACTTGTTAAAGGATAGACTTGTAAATTATTACCTCTGCCAAGGAAGTATTAAATTCATGACCTTTTATTTGTCTGTTAGCGGGATTATGCAAATACTACTGGTTGATCTTCATGATAAAAAAAGTGAGTAGATGGGTATTTGTCCAGCTTGGATCACATTGAAGTTTGAGAATGATCCAGATCACCGCCTGGGTACAAAAATGCCATTGATCCGGATTTTCAAATTTACTTATAACTTAACCATTTTCAAAAAAAATCCTTTTTGCTATGGCAGGGGCATGTGCTCTCTGAGTACTCTTGTAATTAATGAGGTGTAAAATTGGGAAACCGAGTTTCATTTCTTTGATATTTTGTAAAAATGCTCATTAAACTGATCTAGAATGAGTCATTTTTTGTGTGGTTTCGAAGAAAATCATATTTATTGTAAAGCAGTTTTAGTGTCAATGTTGAAATGAGTGAAATCCAGCATTTTATTGGATTATCACTGAGAGTGACAAATTATGGAAAATATGGAATGCCACTATGGAGCATTGAGGAACTTGGTCCATACCAAGGTACGGGTAGATATATAGTCAGTCAGATGACCACTACAAATGTTAGTCCATTGTCATCGGGTACTTTCCCCAGTGGCAGGTTAAAGAATGTGCGGGATTTTCCTAAATCCCTGAGCCTTTAAGTTAGCCTTGGGTACAGTCCGTCACTGGACCTTGGGCTGTGATAATTGAAATAGTCTTGCAGTAGGGAGACGTTGCACTCTGTGAGTATAAATGACATAAAGCCATAAGGAAATAAAAATTTGAGACCATGAAAATATTAAGTTTCTTAAATTGAATATTCAGAAAACAGAATGTCAGAGGTTTTAATGTATCAAGTGCCGTTTTCAGAAAAGGGATCAGAAGTCAGCCTATTTTAGTGTAAAGAGCATTATATGTTAGCTTATTTTTCGCAGATCTTTTGCTTATGCCCATTTGTAAATACAGTAGAACCTCGATTATCCGGCCTGCTATAATCCGAATCACTTATTAATAATAATAATCACTGAATGCGTGTTCGATTGGGTTGCAATTTATAATTTCTATGAGTATGTCTATTCACAGACTGACAATGTGTACTAAAATAAAAAGCGTCAACAATGCATTTCAACAATGAAAATCACTGAAGATGACTTGATTGAAATTTTGCAGTCATTAATCTCCTAGATTTTTTCAGTGGACAAAATGCATTGAGGTTAATCAAAAATGAAATGTCAATAATGTGTGTACCAACTGAACACCCCCAACTCAAGTCCGATTATTATTTTAAATAAATATTACAATATCCACAGAAATGAAGCAAACAAATCACAATTAGAGGGGCAGTTATCTGTTGTATTACATAAATACATTAAACTCCTTCTTCAATGACCATGCTATATACATATTTAGTTCATAAAAACAATATTTCTTCAATTATTGCCCGCTTTGTAACTCCATAGACATTGGATTTTGAGCAATTTTCTAGGCTGCATCTAAGAGATTGGGGGGGGGGGGGGGGGGGGGGGGGGTGGGTGGGTAGGTGTACAGCATTATGGTTTGACCTGATTTAACCTTTGACCTTGCTTCAGTGACTTCGACCTTTTAAATCTTCCACGGGTTATGTCTGCCAAACTGTAAGGCCTAGGAAGTTGATACATGGTACGGACCTCGGCTACGGGGTGTAGGTGGGCAAAGTCATGGTGTGGCCTTGGTTTGACCTTTGATCTTGCCGGAGAGACATTGACCTTTAAAATCTTTTGCTGGCCATATCTCAGAAACTGTAAGACATAAGAATTGACAGTATTTGAGGTGCGTATGTGTACATGGTCAGGATACAGTTTCTATCTCTTAAACATTATTATCTCCACTTAAACATTATTTGACCTTTACAAAGCTGACACTTCTGATCTTTGTACTGTTTCACTTCTGCTGTATCTCATTGCATTGAAAAATATTTGGGGTACGGGCATCTCCGATGCTACTTTTTATCTGATTTCTGGGTACACAGGAAATTATAAATAAAAAAGCTTCCTGAATGAGATATTTGTTTCTGGGTTGAAAGATTGACAACTGTTTTTGTGCTAACTGTGTAGAGTAAGTGAAAGCTTACATGGAGGTTTTACTGTAAAAAATGTTGTCTTTTCAGGCGGGTAAAGAGGTGGATTTATCCGAGCTGTTGCCAAGCTATGCAAATATCCGAGGGAACGAGACTGTCGTCATACACGATGTGATTATCGATGCAATCAAGTGCATCAAGGCTGAAGGCGTGAAACTTGCACTGCTAACAAATAACTGGAAGTGGGACAATAACCTAGAAACATTGTTCCCGATTGACCCCAATTTGTTTGATGTTGTAAGTAGATTTTGGTGTGAGTAGTTGGAAAAAAGTCTTTAATGTCCTTTGGCTTAGTGGGTAAAACACTTGCCCAGGAATACACAGAACGTGGGTTTGGTCTCATGTACATGTAGATACACAGTGGCTCAGATGACCACTTAAAATGGCAGTAGGGGAGTGTCTGTCACTAGAGTATGGGGTGCAGTGTTTACTGGTTGAATAGAGATTTGAGTCCTTCAGTAAAGGAGAGATATTATATTGCACTGAATATAGATATACATTTAGAGACATTAGTATGACTTTTATTGTACAAATTTGTCTTTTGTCTGAAAGGCCCATGTCTTGTTAAACAACCACACCTAATCTTTGCCGTTGTGGCACATACATTGCTAATATGTTGTTCTGAGGTAAACAAACTCCATTGAAAACTACTATTAGGTGAAATTTGATTGCCATAATTAGTGTGCAGTGAGTGGGTCAAAAATCCAGTTGCAACTCGCTGGACAGTAAGAGAGTAACACTTGACTTTAACAGTCACAAAGTTGCATAAATCCCCCAATGAATACATCAGTTTTTTTTTCTTTTCTTCTGAGTAATATTGTAGACTGAAGTACAAGTAATGGCAAAAATCAGTGTTGTGTCATCCACCAGGAATCATTTTTTCCCCCAGATTGTGATATAATTGATCCTATTAATAATAACCAGTAACAAGAGATTCTCTACTATTTCAGTTGATTTGTATACTCAAAGCAAGTCAGCTCTCTCTTTAAGGCTTGGCACTCGGTTTACAAAGCAGTGGATGATTGACCCCTAGCTATGAATGTAATAATACTTTTTTGTGAGGTTCAACTTTTAAGTATATTTTGCTTTCAACACATTTCAGATCGTGGAGTCTTGTAGAGTGGGTATGAGAAAACCAGAAGAGAGAATTTACAAGCTGACTCTGGAGAAATTAGACGTTGATCCACAAAACTGTGTGTTTCTGGATGACTTGGGGATGAATCTAAAACCTGCAAAGGAACTTGGCATAAAGACCATCAAGGTACACCTTTAGTTTGTATTGATGTGATTAGGTTTAACTCTGCCAATGAGATTATGTGTGTAGAGGTGTTTGTCTGTTTGTTTGTTTGCAAAATAACTCAATGGGTAATGGATGGATTTTGATGAAATTTTCAGGAAATATTGACAGTGGCACAATTTAACAGATGATTCAATTTAAGTCATGATCCAGATCACTGTATGGATTCAAGAATATTTGTAAAGCATTTTTTATCGCTACACTCATAAGCAATATTAGACATATTGGTCCTTTGTAGCAGTTGTGGTTTGCAAACTCTTTCTTCAAGGTAATTGGGAGACTTCCAAACATTGGGATGTCAGCCGTTTTTCTATATTTTCATTTGTGGCTTCTTTATCATTGGTCCCAAGGGTTCAGAATGAAAATCAGCTTATAGGAAATCATGGGCTGGGAATCTTATGGGAGGATTGGATTTGACAATTGCTCCTGCTTCAAGGCTAAACTGTGTTTGTATGCTAAAAAGGTACTAAATACCAAAATCATCCGCTAAAGGGCACTTGCTCGCACTATTGCCCTTCTCTGAAAACATGTGTAAACACCCACCCTTTCCAAAAAAAATTTCAAGTTCAGATTGTTAAAGAATTTTTATACATATTCAGTGTACGCTCTCGTCAAAACTCAATGCGAGACAGACTGTCTCCCTTCACTTGAAAAGGTGAGACAACTGTGGAAAAAATGTAAGACATGCTTTGTGTCAAGATATTTATGGAATATTTAGTTCCAATGTGGGATTGTATAAAATCTTCTAAATTTAAATAATAAGAAATAGATGCTAAACTAAAAGGTCAAATAAATTAATTAATGCTTTTTTTATTTGTCAATTTCACTTCAAAATCACATCTAAGCATTAATGTCTGGGTGCTACTGTTTTCTTTTTACGGTTATTTGGATTCATCAAATAAAATAAACTGCATTTCTGTTCTTTTCTTTGAACAAATATATATTTTGTCTCTTCCGATAATATATGAATTTCTTTGGTCAGTATAGTTGTTTCGCCTGTGAAACTATATACAGAAGAGGACTTAAAAATTCAACAAAAAAGAAACACTGAAATCTCGCGACAATACCCTATTCTCGTGTGAATTACTGTTAGCTGGATTTATCAAATAAAATAAACTCACTTTCATGTCTATCTCACCCATTTCTATGAGGAAATATGTACGTCGTCGCTTCTGATAATAGATGAATTTCTTTGGTCAGTTTTGAGTGTTTCCCCTGGTAGCGACAGTGCAGACACGTTGGTGAGTTGGTTTTGCGACAACTCACCCCAGAGTGTGTACAAACTCGCGAAATCGCGCTCGAGAGCGAACACTGCATATTTTACTTCATATTCATCTGCTTAGTTTTATGAAAAGTGTAAATAGCATGGCCAAAACACATAATAAAAATAGGAATTCCCCGCACAGAGAAGTTTCAAGCGCTTTGAATGGCTGAGCTGTGGCAGGTACAATGCATTTAATGTGTTGGCTGTATGTCAGCAATACATTTATTTCATTAAGACAAATATTGGGATTTAAGACATGGATTGTTGAATTAAATGCACTATTTTGTGAAATTGTGTGGGATGTTGTTTAGTCTATTTATATGTGGTGGAATTCATCACATTTATGGGCATTAACGGGTTTCCTTATGTTCAGCTATATGCCCATGCTCACATTATTGCACCTTCCTAACTTTTCCTGTCTCACCAGTGAAGCTGGTACTGTTTGAGAAGTCTGTGTCAGTAGCTAAGTAAGTAATAGCTCTTTTATATTGTTCACATTGAGCAAGATAAGTAAACAGCTTTCTTCCTTTTCGCCTTTGACCCCTACTTCATGACCAAACAGGATTTACATTTTAAAAGCCTGATATCTTCTTTATTATTGCATGTAGGAGTTTGGCATGCAGAAAGATAGCCTGGATACATCACCAGTCATTTTTGGAATGGCTAAATTCTCTGTATGTTAGGTTACACTATGTCCCATCTGAGTTACATTGCTTTGAGATGCAATCCTAGATTAATTACTGGTATCAGTGTCTTCCTACCCTCTACCATCAGAACACTAACCATTGTCCATTTTTGCCTGAGACAAGAAGAAATTTATGTGTAGAAACTGTATATTGTCACCAGGTTAAAGTGAGAAGGTTCAGTTTGCTTTAGTTGACTTATAGATCAATTTAATGTGCATGTAAGAAATTATAGAGTATAAACTGGAGGAAATGAAAAACAGAATTATCACTTTTATGGCTCCAGCCATCTTTTCTTTCCAGCCCTAATTCAGTGATGAATAAGAAGATACTGCACATTGTTTTGATTGTCCTGCCCAATCACAGCTTCTGTCATGGAAATGCAAACAACATTTTTAAAGACCAATATATGCATGGTGAATATACTAAATCTTTCTCAAAAGGTTACAGATCCAGACCAGGCTGTGAGTGACTTGGAGAAGTTGATGGGTATTGACCTGCGTGGGTATATGGAGGGAACCATTGCGGTGCCAGAACGGTTAAAGATAGACAAGAAGAAGCTCCGCTCGTACTTAAACTGGGCGCTCAAACTCCACGACAAAGGTGACGATCAGGGTAACTATGCTTGCTGTGTTTTGTGTGCCTTTATTTATTCGGAAATCTAAATTTTCATGTACACAATTGGCGTATGCGATTTACGATGTCTACAGTTTGGCGACACATTTGCCAACCGTTATATTGTGATTTTATAAGGCAGTTGATTTCAAGGTGTCATTGTGATTTCAATTTTGTGGTTTTTTGGATAGACATAATATTCCATATATATGTGCAAATGTTATATTTTATGAATAGTTATCTAAATACATAAAGCTTAAATCTTATCGATATATTTTTTCATGTCTCGTCATAGAGTTAGAAATTTCTCACAGATTGAATGTTAGTGAATGAAAATAAAATTTAAATAACATTAGTGTTTTAGAAACTGTGATAATATTGTGAGATCATTTTGAACAAATTGGCAAGATCGTCTTGCCATCTTTGTTGCATAAAATCTAACATAAAATTTTGTCACTTTGTTCAAATTATGGAAAATATATGAAATCCACTGATATTTTGGGTAAAATTTACCAAACTTTCAATAAAATACATGTTTTATAGATGGGGGGATCGTTTGTGATGTTGGTGATTACTAAACGGTTTGTGTATTCTAAATTTTAGACTTTTAAACCAACCTCCATTTTCAGGGCAGTTAACGAATGATCTGTCAAAATTCTAGTCAAAATTGGACTTCTATCACAAATAGCAGAGTGGAAAAAAACTGCTTATCATCGATAGTTATTTGCAAGTTGTGTGCATGGAAGTTTAGTGTAAGTGTAGTTTGTTTCTATAATTACTGGTATTTTAACTGTATTATGTTTAGTTGTAGCAGATTCTGTTTAGTTTGGTTTATTTAATGTTTGTATCAGCTGATAAAGTGACTAACCAATTGTTTTTGGAGTAATGTTAACCAGAAAGACAAGGTCACTGAAAATACAGTGAGAATTGGAGTTATGAAATTCAGGACTTTTTTGTATCCAGGATACTATCTGGATCTTTTCCCAAAATTTAATCCCTTCTTTCCGTGGTCAGGCCCTGCAGACATGAAAATATTCATAAAGATCCTTTCTTTATTTTTAGAGTTATCACAAACAGACAGACAGACAGACAGACAGACAGACAAAACTACCTAAAATATAACCTTCTGCTGGAGGGTAATAACATTCTTGCCTATTTAGCTATGAATTGAGTGAGAATTGTAAAATTTGCTACAATTTTTGAATTTGCAGAGAAGGGAAATCCCTGAAACTAAAGAGAAAATGAAAACTCATTAAAATTCTGCGTAATATAAATGAATACAAGTTAAAAGTAAAACAGTGAAAACATCCATTAACTGTCACTAATTTCACACTAGCAGCATTTGTAACTAACAATTTTATCTTGCTACCCTTTGTTTTATTAGCTTTAACAAAGTTACTAACCAAGTTACAAAGTTTTTAACCAAATGTTTATTCTGTACATTCAGTTAAACATGTTCCATCTGTTGATGGACAGATAATTTATGAAAAACAGGGAAAAGAGATATATATTGGTGTCCAAACATTTGCCAGGGTCTAATATTCGCTCGAAGCTGCATTGGAGAAAAAATTATGAGATCCAGACTATGCCAAAAGTGAATCCAGAGGAACACCTGTCCTAGAATTTGATGTTTAGATGATGCAGTAGCCAGTAATTTTTGTTAACGATGCAGATTCCGCCATCTCTACGATTGACAGGAGTAACAATTTAGCTCTGGTAGAGAGTACATATTCTTACAGCAACCACATTTTCTTACTTTGACAAGAGTAATAAAACGTTCCAGCAGGGAATATACATTTTCATAGCAGCTGCATTTCCTTGTTTTCTCAGTAAAGTTTAACATTTTGAGCCTGATGTTTCTACTTAAAATGGCATTCAGGGTGACAAAGTTCCACTTATAGGGGTTTTACTGAACTTCTACTCTAATGTGTACTTTTATAGTGCTTAATCTCCATTAATTGACAGACTCTAAGGCGAAACTGAAAAAAAAACAAAAAACAATGTGAATAATTGTAAGTCCAATAACTTGGCAGGGTCATTACCAAAGAGATACAGGGATGACTGAGAGGCTATGGCAGATATGGCAGGTAAGTTTGGAGCTTTTTCCTGAAGGAGGCAATAGATATGGCACAACATACATCATTAGAAAGGTCATGCCAAATCTTGAGAGCATCAAAAGCAAAACTAAGGCCAACTTGTTTGGAAGACTTGTAGAGTGAGGATTGGAAGAGTGGAACTGTCAAATATTGATGTTGAGGGTGAGTACGCCTGGTACTGTAGGAGCAACCGACTGCTAGGAGACAAGTGTGGTCTGAAATAGCTAGGAGAACCACTGTGTAAGAATTTATAAACCAATGTTGTGGTTTTGAACATACAGCGATAATTTACAGGCATTCAGTGGAGTCACTTAAGATCTAACGTGATACCTGTACTTTCAGTGATGCCTGTGGTGAGGTGTTATGAACATGGACAGTCCAATCCAACCTACTTTGTCAAATACGCCAACAAAAACATGGTCCTCAGGAAGAAACCGGTAAAGTGCAAACACCCTTTCTGTTACTTTAAAGGAATCAATTTTTATGTCAGCTGACTTGTCAGTCAGCTGGCATTATGTCGTCACTCTGCGGCGTGGGCGTACGCGTACGCGTCCGCGTGAACAACTTCTCCTCCAAAACTACAAGGCCTAGAGACGTGCTGTTTTTTTTAAAAGATACCTTATCTATCGAGGATGAAAAATTGTTCAAGGCATGCAAATCTGTATGTTCGTCTGTTTGCTAGAGACATTACAAGGGGGGTACCCCCACCAAAAGTGTGAAAATTTCAACTTTTTATCACAATTTTCTCAGTGACTATTGCAGGGATTTCTCTCATATCTTGCATATATGTACTAGGCCAGAGGTAGATTCTCTTGTGTGAGTATGAGACCTGGATCTCTCTTACTTTTTTTTTAATAAATTTTTTTAATAATTTTTAATGCATTAACATTCATGAAATCATGCACAAAATCATTTATAACTTGAAAACTGTTGCATCTAGAGCATTTTGTTAAAATATGTTATTCAGCTACTTTTTTCATAGCTACAATATGGTGAGTAAGTTGGGTGCCTGTCTCAATAGCTAAGTGAGTAATAGCTACTTTTGGGCTTTTCAGTAACTTCCATCATGAGTAGAATCACTTGTAACTTAAAAACTATTGCATTTAGAGAATTTCGTATAAATATGTTATTCAGCTACTTTTGGGTCAGCTATAACATAGTAAAATTTTAGACCTGTAGCTCATGGCATAGCTGAGTAATAGCTACTTTTACGTTATCACTGTTGAGTAAATTGCTTATAACTTCAAAACTGTTGCATTTAGAGAATTTCGTATAAATATGTTATTCAGCTACTTTTGGGTCAGCTATAACATAGTAAAATTTCAGACCTGTAGCTCATGGCATAGCTGAGTAATAGCTACTTTTAGGTTATCACTGTTGAGTAAATCGCTTATAACTTGGAAACTATTGCATTTAGAGTATTTTGTTTCAATATGTTATTCACCTATTTTGGGATCAGCTATAACATAGTGAAGTTTCAGATCTGTGGCTCATTGCATAGCTGAGTAATAGCTACTTTGAAGTTCTCACTATTGAGTAAATCAGTTGTAATTGGAAAACTATTGCATTTAGAGAATTTCGTATAAATATGTTATTCAGCTACTTTTGGGTCAGCTATAACCAGTGTGCGAAATTCGGGGTGGCCCTGTGGCCTGGGGCCCCCCCTTTTTAAGTTAGGGCAACCACATCTTGACTGTCATGGGCCCCAACGGGCCACCACATTGACTACAACATGCCTTGTGCAGTAATACAATACAGTGTGCTGTCATTTTTTTAAATTGGTTTTCTTTCCTCGTCCGGGTCCCTAATTATGCATTGTGTTTCGCATATTCCAGATTGAGTTCAGATTGAGTTCCCCCCACCCCCCTTCACACAAGTATAGTTATTCCACTTATCCACAAGTCAATGTAAAAAAGGCTTGTTTAGCGGCAGACACTCTGTCTAAATTGTATGAAAAGAAAAACATTATTTCTTTGAAGTTCAAAGTAATCATAAAACTTGCAAAATTTAAATGTCTTGTGTAAAATTCATTGGGATAATCATGAAAAAGACTTTAGTTTCATTTTTAATGCTCGAGTATAAGAGAGGGTTATTGTGATTAGTTTGTTTGTCTGTGCACCATTTCGCCCTTAAAACTCAAAAACTGTAACACCAATCAAGCTTAAATTTGGTGGGTAGATATTTCATGGGGTACAGATGGATTCTTCTAAATTTGGTGTAATTTGTTTGAAAATTAAAGCCAGGAGAGAGTTTTTCTTATTTTTAATTGGGGTTTTACAGTGAAATCTGGTTCTCTTTTCACATATGTAAAAAAATCAATATTTTTCTTTCTGGTGATGTCATTACTTAAAGGTGTCACAATGCAGTTGTTATTGTGAGGTCACAAGCCTAGGGTATGATACTTGTTGTCTTTAAGTAAAAATATTTCTTCCTGTTTTTACCCCACATCCCTTAAGGGCTGTCGGGGTATTGTTTTCACCCATGGTGTCCGGATGGGTGGGTGGGCGGGCGTCCGGGCGGGCGGCAGGAAAAAGTTTGTCCGGGCTGTATCTCAGAAACCGTAAGGTGTAGGAAGTTGATACTTGGTAGGGACATGGGTTAGGGGGTGTAGTTGTGCAACATCATGGTGTGACCTTGATTTGACCTTTGACCTTGCTGTAGTGACCTTGACCTATAAAATGTTGTCCGGGCTATATCTCGGAAACCTTAAGGTGCAGGAAGTTGATACTTGGTAGGGACATTGGTTAGGGGGTGTAGTTGTGCAACGTTATGATCTGACCTTGATTTGACCTTTGACCTTGCCGTAGTAACCTTGACTTATAAAATCTTGTCTGGGCTATATCTCGGAAACTGTAAGCTGTAGGAAGTTGATATTTGGTAGAGACGTTGGTCAGGGGGTGTAGGTGTGCAGCATCATGGTCTGACCTTGATTTGACCTTTGACCTTGCCATAGTGACCTTGACCTATAAAATCTTGTATGGGATATATCTCGGAAACCGTAAGGTGTAGGAAGTTGATACTTGAATCTTGTTGCAACTTTGGGTCTGTCTTTTGATGCAGATTAAGCACTGTTAAAGTCATATTAGAATTTATTAAGAATTTTACTTTCATAACCTCCCATTATAAGAGATAGAATTTCATCAAGTGAGCCACAGATTTTGCTCTAACACCACACATAAGCATTCATTAGATGTATTACCACTTCTGTATGCATGGTAATATTCAAATCATCTAAACCATAATTCAGCCATGCAGATGTAGATAAAGAGTGTTGAATTTTAGTTTACTGATTAATGCTGTCATCTTGTTATTAAATTATCTTGTTTCAATACTTCATCTTTACATGCATTATCTTTCTTTTAAACATTATTTTCTCCATTTAAACATTGTTTGGACCTTTATATAACTGACAGTGCTCTGAAAGTATCCTGAACTTTGTACTGGTACAGTACTTCTATATCTCATGGTGTTGAAAATATTTCCCTAGGCTGTGGGGTATGGGCATCTCTGATGCTATTTTTTGTCTTAAAATTGACATAAAGATAACAAAGAGGGGGTGGTGTATTCATCATTTTTATGAATTTTTATTTCTGTTTTATGTTCTCTTTTTTTTCAATTCCTTGACATGCCGTCAAAAAAAAAAAAATTACCATGCGTGATTTTTACTAAAAAGTGACTTGTAAGCAATATTTTTTACCTCACCCAGCAGTTTATGTTCTTGTGTGGTAATTGTCTATTTGTCTGTCTCTCTATCTTTTTTGTGTGTGTGGGGGTGTGTGTGTTTTTAGATTACTCCAGAACTAATGAACAGATCTTTATTAAAGATTTTTGTGGGTAGGACCCAGCGTGCGAAATTCGGGGTGGCCCTGTGGCCCGGGGCCCCCCCTTTTTAAGTTAGGGCAACCACATCTTGACTTTCATGGGCCCCAACGGGCCACCACATTGACTACAACATGCCTTGTGCAGTAATACAATACAGTGTGCTGTCATTTTTTTAAATTGGTTTTCTTTCCTCGTCCGGGTCCCTAATTATGCATTGTGTTTCGCATATTCCAGATTGAGTTCAGATTGAGTTCCCCCCACCCCCCTTCACACAAGTATAGTTATTCCACTTATCCACAAGTCAATGTAAAAAAGGCTTGTTTAGCGGCAGACACTCTGTCTAAATTGTATGAAAAGAAAAACATTATTTCTTTGAAGTTCAAAGTAATCATAAAACTTGCAAAATTTAAATGTCTTGTGTAAAATTCATTGGGATAATCATGAAAAAGACTTTAGTTTCATTTTTAATGCTCGAGTATAGGAGAGGGTTATTGTGATTAGTTTGTTTGTCTGTGCACCATTTCGCCCTTAAAACTCAAAAACTGTAACACCAATCAAGCTTAAATTTGGTGGGTAGATATTTCATGGGGTACAGATGGATTCTTCTAAATTTGGTGTAATTTGTTTGAAAATTAAAGCCAGGAGAGAGTTTTTCTTATTTTTAATTGGGGTTTTACAGTGAAATCTGGTTCTCTTTTCACATATGTAAAAAAATCAATATTTTTCTTTCTGGTGATGTCATTACTTAAAGGTGTCACAATGCAGTTGTTATTGTGAGGTCACAAGCCTAGGGTATGATACTTGTTGTCTTTAAGTAAAAATATTTCTTCCTGTTTTTACCCCACATCCCTTAAGGGCTGTCGGGGTATTGTTTTCACCCATGGTGTCCGGATGGGTGGGTGGGCGGGCGTCCGGGCGGGCGGCAGGAAAAAGTTTGTCCGGGCTGTATCTCAGAAACCGTAAGGTGTAGGAAGTTGATACTTGGTAGGGACATGGGTTAGGGGGTGTAGTTGTGCAACATCATGGTGTGACCTTGATTTGACCTTTGACCTTGCCATAGTGACCTTGACCTATAAAATCTTGTATGGGATATATCTCGGAAACCGTAAGGTGTAGGAAGTTGATACTTGAATCTTGTTGCAACTTTGGGTCTGTCTTTTGATGCAGATTAAGCACTGTTAAAGTCATATTAGAATTTATTAAGAATTTTACTTTCATAACCTCCCATTATAAGAGATAGAATTTCATCAAGTGAGCCACAGATTTTGCTCTAACACCACACATAAGCATTCATTAGATGTATTACCACTTCTGTATGCATGGTAATATTCAAATCATCTAAACCATAATTCAGCCATGCAGATGTAGATAAAGAGTGTTGAATTTTAGTTTACTGATTAATGCTGTCATCTTGTTATTAAATTATCTTGTTTCAATACTTCATCTTTACATGCATTATCTTTCTTTTAAACATTATTTTCTCCATTTAAACATTGTTTGGACCTTTATATAACTGACAGTGCTCTGAAAGTATCCTGAACTTTGTACTGGTACAGTACTTCTATATCTCATGGTGTTGAAAATATTTCCCTAGGCTGTGGGGTATGGGCATCTCTGATGCTATTTTTTGTCTTAAAATTGACATAAAGATAACAAAGAGGGGGTGGTGTATTCATCATTTTTATGAATTTTTATTTCTGTTTTATGTTCTCTTTTTTTTCAATTCCTTGACATGCCGTCAAAAAAAAAAAAATTACCATGCGTGATTTTTACTAAAAAGTGACTTGTAAGCAATATTTTTTACCTCACCCAGCAGTTTATGTTCTTGTGTGGTAATTGTCTATTTGTCTGTCTCTCTATCTTTTTTGTGTGTGTGGGGGTGTGTGTGTTTTTAGATTACTCCAGAACTAATGAACAGATCTTTATTAAAGATTTTTGTGGGTAGGACCCAGCGTGCGAAATTCGGGGTGGCCCTGTGGCCCGGGGCCCCCCCTTTTTAAGTTAGGGCAACCACATCTTGACTTTCATGGGCCCCAACGGGCCACCACATTGACTACAACATGCCTTGTGCAGTAATACAATACAGTGTGCTGTCATTTTTTTAAATTGGTTTTCTTTCCTCGTCCGGGTCCCTAATTATGCATTGTGTTTCGCATATTCCAGATTGAGTTCAGATTGAGTTCCCCCCACCCCCCTTCACACAAGTATAGTTATTCCACTTATCCACAAGTCAATGTAAAAAAGGCTTGTTTAGCGGCAGACACTCTGTCTAAATTGTATGAAAAGAAAAACATTATTTCTTTGAAGTTCAAAGTAATCATAAAACTTGCAAAATTTAAATGTCTTGTGTAAAATTCATTGGGATAATCATGAAAAAGACTTTAGTTTCATTTTTAATGCTCGAGTATAGGAGAGGGTTATTGTGATTAGTTTGTTTGTCTGTGCACCATTTCGCCCTTAAAACTCAAAAACTGTAACACCAATCAAGCTTAAATTTGGTGGGTAGATATTTCATGGGGTACAGATGGATTCTTCTAAATTTGGTGTAATTTGTTTGAAAATTAAAGCCAGGAGAGAGTTTTTCTTATTTTTAATTGGGGTTTTACAGTGAAATCTGGTTCTCTTTTCACATATGTAAAAAAATCAATATTTTTCTTTCTGGTGATGTCATTACTTAAAGGTGTCACAATGCAGTTGTTATTGTGAGGTCACAAGCCTAGGGTATGATACTTGTTGTCTTTAAGTAAAAATATTTCTTCCTGTTTTTACCCCACATCCCTTAAGGGCTGTCGGGGTATTGTTTTCACCCATGGTGTCCGGATGGGTGGGTGGGCGGGCGTCCGGGCGGGCGGCAGGAAAAAGTTTGTCCGGGCTGTATCTCAGAAACCGTAAGGTGTAGGAAGTTGATACTTGGTAGGGACATGGGTTAGGGGGTGTAGTTGTGCAACATCATGGTGTGACCTTGATTTGACCTTTGACCTTGCTGTAGTGACCTTGACCTATAAAATGTTGTCCGGGCTATATCTCGGAAACCTTAAGGTGCAGGAAGTTGATACTTGGTAGGGACATTGGTTAGGGGGTGTAGTTGTGCAACGTTATGATCTGACCTTGATTTGACCTTTGACCTTGCCGTAGTAACCTTGACTTATAAAATCTTGTCTGGGCTATATCTCGGAAACTGTAAGCTGTAGGAAGTTGATATTTGGTAGAGACGTTGGTCAGGGGGTGTAGGTGTGCAGCATCATGGTCTGACCTTGATTTGACCTTTGACCTTGCCATAGTGACCTTGACCTATAAAATCTTGTATGGGATATATCTCGGAAACCGTAAGGTGTAGGAAGTTGATACTTGAATCTTGTTGCAACTTTGGGTCTGTCTTTTGATGCAGATTAAGCACTGTTAAAGTCATATTAGAATTTATTAAGAATTTTACTTTCATAACCTCCCATTATAAGAGATAGAATTTCATCAAGTGAGCCACAGATTTTGCTCTAACACCACACATAAGCATTCATTAGATGTATTACCACTTCTGTATGCATGGTAATATTCAAAACATCTAAACCATAATTCAGCCATGCAGATGTAGATAAAGAGTGTTGAATTTTAGTTTACTGATTAATGCTGTCATCTTGTTATTAAATTATCTTGTTTCAATACTTCATCTTTACATGCATTATCTTTCTTTTAAACATTATTTTCTCCATTTAAACATTGTTTGGACCTTTATATAACTGACAGTGCTCTGAAAGTATCCTGAACTTTGTACTGGTACAGTACTTCTATATCTCATGGTGTTGAAAATATTTCCCTAGGCTGTGGGGTATGGGCATCTCTGATGCTATTTTTTGTCTTAAAATTGACATAAAGATAACAAAGAGGGGGTGGTGTATTCATCATTTTTATGAATTTTTATTTCTGTTTTATGTTCTCTTTTTTTTCAATTCCTTGACATGCCGTCAAAAAAAAAAAAATTACCATGCGTGATTTTTACTAAAAAGTGACTTGTAAGCAATATTTTTTACCTCACCCAGCAGTTTATGTTCTTGTGTGGTAATTGTCTATTTGTCTGTCTCTCTATCTTTTTTGTGTGTGTGGGGGTGTGTGTGTTTTTAGATTACTCCAGAACTAATGAACAGATCTTTATTAAAGATTTTTGTGGGTAGGACCTGGCCAAAGAAGAAGTTGCTAAAAAAGAAAAATCTAGATCTTTTATTTTGGATACAAAATAATTATGAGTTTTCAGAGGTCCAATTTAAATGCATTTTTAATGACTTTAGCTTTCTACTTGATATTTCTTCAAAAATTAATTTACATGTTTGGTTTTATTTTATTGTCGTCCTTACAATACTTTATATCACTTGAGAGACTGGTCACATGGAGTCGAGCGTTTTGCTCTCTCTGAGTGCATCTTGTATAATTTGCATTTAAGCTTGAAGTTAAATAAAGAAATTTAACATAAATCACTTTTGTATCTTTTTGACGTGTCACTTTTAATAAATTAAAAAGACAATTTGTTAGAAAAAAGTTTTTAAAAAGTTTTGGGCCATCAAGTTTTAACAGGGGCCACTGAACTTCAGAACCTAGTGGCCCTATGGGGCCACCATTGCTTGGCAACGAATTTCGCACACTGGTAGGACCTGGCCAAAGAAGAAGTTGCTAAAAAAGAAAAATCTAGATCTTTTATTTTGGATACAAAATAATTATGAGTTTTCAGAGGTCCAATTTAAATGCATTTTTAATGACTTTAGCTTTCTACTTGATATTTCTTCAAAAATTAATTTACATGTTTGGTTTTATTTTATTGTCGTCCTTACAATACTTTATATCACTTGAGAGACTGGTCACATGGAGTCGAGCGTTTTGCTCTCTCTGAGTGCATCTTGTATAATTTGCATTTAAGCTTGAAGTTAAATAAAGAAATTTAACATAAATCACTTTTGTATCTTTTTGACGTGTCACTTTTAATAAATTAAAAAGACAATTTGTTAGAAAAAAGTTTTTAAAAAGTTTTGGGCCATCAAGTTTTAACAGGGGCCACTGAACTTCAGAACCTAGTGGCCCTATGGGGCCACCATTGCTTGGCAACGAATTTCGCACACTGGCTATAACATAGTGAAATTACAGACCTGTAGCTCATGGCATAGCTGAGTAATAGCTACTTTTAGGTCATCACTATTGAGTAAATCAGTTGTAACTTGAAAACTATTGCATTTACAGTATTTTGCTTAAATATGTTGTTCACCTACTTTTGGGTCAGCTATAACATAGTAAAATTTCAGACCTGTAGCTCATGGCATAGCTGAGTAATAGCTACTTTTAGGTCATCACTATTGAGTAAATCAGTTGTAACTTGAAAACTATTACATTTACAGTATTTTGCTTTAATATGTTGTTCACCTACTTTTGGGTCAGCTATAACATAGTGAAATTTCAGACCTGTAGCTCATTGCATAGCTGAGTAATAACTACTTTGAGGTTCTCACTATTGAGTAAATCAGTTGTAATTGGAAAACTATTGCATTTAGAGAATTTAGTATAAATATGTTATTCAGCTACTTTTGGGTCAACTATAACATAGTAAAATTTCAGACCTGTAGCTCATGGCATAGCTGAGTAATAGCTTCTTTTAGGTCATCACTATTGAGTAAATCAGTTGTAACTTGAAAACTATTGCATTTACAGTATTTTGCTCAAATATGTTGTTCACCTACTTTTGGGTCAGCTATAACATAGTAAAATTTCATACCTGTAGCTCATGGCATAGCTGAGTAATAGCTACTTTTAGGTTATCACTGTTGAGTAAATCGCTTATAACTTGGAAATTATTGCATTTACAGTATTTTGTTTCAATATGTTATTCACCTATTTTGGGGTCAGCTATAACATAGTGAAGTTCCAGACCCGTGACTCATTGCATAGCTGAGTAATAGCTACTTTGAAGTTCTCAATGTTGAGTAAATCACTTGTAATTTGAAAACTATTGCATTTAGAGAATTTAGTATAAATATGTTATTCAGCTACATTTGGGTCAGCTATAACATAGTAAAATTTCAGACCTGTAGCTCATGGCATAGCTGAGTAATAGCTACTTTTAGGTTGTCACTGTTGAGTAAATCACTTATAACTTGAAAACTATTGCATTTAGAGTATTTTGTTTCAATATGTTATTCACCTATTTTGGGGTCAGCTATAACATAGTGAAGTTCCAGACCTGTGGCTCATTGCATAGCTGAGTAATAGCTACTTTGAAGTTCTCACTGTTGAGTAAATCAGTTGTAATTGGAAAACTATTGCCTTTACAGAAATTTGTGCAAATATGTTATTCAGCTACTTTTGGGTCAGCTATAACATAGTGAAATTACAGACCTGTAGCTCATGGCACAACTGAGCAATAGCTGTTCTCAGGCACTGACTGTTGAGTAAATCAGCTATAACTTGAAAAATATTGCATTTGGAGTATTTTGTTAAAATATATTGTTCACCTACTTTTGGGTTAGCTATAACATAGTGAAATTACAGACCTATAGCTCATGGCATAGCGGAGCAATAGCTATTTTCTGGTTCTCACTATTGAGTAAATCAGTTGTAGCTTGAAAACTATTGCATTTACAGTATTTTGCTTAAATATGTTGTTCAGCTACTTTTAGGTCAGCTATAACAGAGCAAAAATTCAGACATGTAGCTCATTGCATAGCTGAGTAATAGTTACTTTGAGGTTCTCACTCTTGAGTAAATCAGTTGTAACTTGAAAATTATTACATTTAGAGTATTTTGTTAAATATGTTATTCACAGACGTTTTGGTCAGCTATAACATAGTGAAATTGCAGACCTCTATGTCATGGGATAGCTGAGCAATAGCTTCTTTCAGGTTCTCACTGTTGAGTAAATCATTGTATCCAACCTGTAGGAAATCATGGGCTGGGAATCTGTTAATATGGTCCGATTTGACCTTGGAACCCTCCTTCAAGGTCAAATGAGGATAGCCAAACATAAAAGTGCTTATAACTCGCTTATTATTGGTCCCAGAGGTTGGAATGAAAACCAACCTATAGAAAATCATGAGCTGGGAATTTTTTGGTGTGGTCGGATTTCACCTTGGACCCTTCCTTCAAGGTCAAATGAGGATAGCCAAACTTAAAAGTGCTTGAAATAACTTGAAAAATATTGCATTTGGAGTAATTTGTTAAAATATATTGTTCACCTACTTTGGGGTTAGCTATAACATAGTGAAATTACAGACCTATAGCTCATGGCATAGCGGAGCAATAGCTATTTTCTGGTTCTCACTATTGAGTAAATCAGTTGTAACTTGAAAACTATTGCATTTACAGTATTTTGCTTAAATATGTTGTTCAGCTACTTTTAGGTCAGCTATAACAGAGCAAAAATTCAGACATGTAGCTCATTGCATAGCAGAGTAATAGTTACTTTGAGGTTCTCACTCTTGAGTAAATCAGTTGTAACTTGAAAATTATTACATTTAGAGTATTTTGTTAAATATGTTATTCACAGACGTTTTGGTCAGCTATAACATAGTGAAATTGCAGACCTCTATGTCATGGGATAGCTGAGCAATAGCTTCTTTCAGGTTCTCACTGTTGAGTAAATCATTGTATCCAACCTGTAGGAAATCATGGGCTGGGAATCTGTTAATATGGTCCGATTTGACCTTGGAACCCTCCTTCAAGGTCAAATGAGGATAGCCAAACATAAAAGTGCTTATAACTCGCTTATTATTGGTCCCAGAGGTTGGAATGAAAACCAACCTATAGAAAATCATGAGCTGGGAATTTTTTGGTGTGGTCGGATTTCACCTTGGACCCCTCCTTCAAGGTCAAATGAGGATAGCCAAACTTAAAAGTGCTTATAACTCACTTATTATTGGTCCTAGAGGTTTCGAATGGAAAACCAACCTATAGAAAATCATGGGCTGGGAATCTTTTGGTGTGGTCGGATTTGACCTGGGACCCCTCCTTCAAGGGCAGTTGAGGATAGCCAAACTTACAGTTGCTTAGAACTCGCTTATTATTGGTCCTACAAGTTTGGGATGGTAAACAAGCTACAGGAAATCATGGGCTGGGAATTTTTTTGTGTGGTCGGATTTGACCTTGGACCCCCTCCTTCAAGGTCAAACAAGGATAGCCAAACTTAAAAAGTGCCTATAACTCACTTATTATTGGTCCGAGAGGTTTGGGATGGTAAACCATCCTAAATTCTTTGGCTGGGAATCTTTTGGTATGGTCAGATTTGACCTTTGGACCCCTTCTTCATGGTGGAACGAGGATATTGCATTTATAGTATTTCTTTAAATATTTTTAACCTACTTTTTACCCTTAAACAATTACCTAGTTACTTTATTTCATAATACCATTTGTAGGGCACAACTTTTTTGTCGTTTTCTTCTGTCAGCTTCGGAATATCTTTCGAACATGTGTTCAGTTACCATTTACTGTATTTCTGTACAGCCCTTTCCCTGATAATTATGCTTTCCTCTCATTATCACCATCACAAATCAAAAACATTCAGTCAGCTGACACAGTGCCCGTTCACGGGCACTCTCCTCTTGTTTTTTTTGTAAACAAACTTCAGAACTATTAGCTACAGTACTCATTGTGAACCTGTGTACAAGTTAGTGCTAGTGGTTTAACTCAGAAAATTATAAGGAATAAAGCTATTTCACTGAATAAGTAGTGCAGCTATGTTTTCATCTATATCACTGTAAGTTCAGATCTGTAGCTGCAGTAATCATATCTTTCTTGGAATGCTGTAGTTTGCAATAACCACTTGAAGTAAAAATTGGTCAAAAATGACGTGATGAATATCATACAATATAAATTTGGTGTGAGGGTGTATCTAAACATTCAGGGATAACACTGATGAGATACATGCATCATAAGATGTTTGGTATATTTCAGTCTGTAAGCCTCTACCAGGGATTGATCATCAGTGCTTTGAGTCCTATACTGCAAAGAGATTTTGCACGGAGTATAAATATACAAATGAAATACCCATCTTGCTGTGACACCATTAACCCCTTCGCCACCAAGGGAGAAGTATTTTTCTATACTGAAGGAAAATCCGGGATGAAGAGCTTTCAGACACAGACAACACAAGTTTTTACATCATCCATAATGTCCTCGTACATAATACTTTAAATTAGGTATTTCAGTATACCAAGACGTTCAATTCTACAGTACTGAAGGAAAGGTAGAATATCATATGAGGGTGTTGACTGCTAGCCGACGGACATGGTACTGTAGAATACACATTGCTGTCGACTGCTATTTGACAGATAAGGTCTTTAAGGGGTTAAACTACAAATACTTCTATTTTCTAAGTCCATTTTTTCCTGTATGTTTAATCTTCTACCCATGTAGCTGTAATATTTATCGAGTACCTCTGTTGACAAAACCTGATATTTTCTGTATTTGTAGCCGGGTAAGCTTCTGCCCTCTGCGCATGCTGTGGAGCGAGAGTTTCGTATCATGAAGGCGCTGAGTACACAGGGCGTGCCAGTTCCCAAGATGTTAGGACTTTGTGAAGAGAGCAGGTCAGACTCATCTAGTCTGAGGAAAAAAATGTATTCCAGTACACTAGATATGAGAACTGTGTCAGGAGCAGCGTGTTTAGTTTACCAGAAAGTTTTCCAGGCTCACTGGACCTCCTACTTCAAAATGTTACAGGTCCATAGCAAAAGTTGCCAGTTGGCATTTGAATGTAGGTTAAGTCAATACTGAGTTTCAAAAGATCTAAAGATTTTATATGGACGGGATAAAAATCTCATCAATTTTGGTGCTTTTTTTTTTTTTTTTTTTTTGAATATACGACCAGTTTTCCTAGTTACGGGACATTTGGACTTGTAACCCCAGAATGATACAGACAAGTCCATCAGAATAGATACCAGTCTTGGATGGTGGGGGGTGGGGGTGAGAGTTGTTTTGTTCACTTGTCAGGAGAAAGTCTCAACCAATTTGATCTGTCAAATGCTTATAGCACTTAATTCTTGCAATCAGGGTATTAGGACTGTGTGTGCATCAGATTGGACTACCATCTGATGAAAAGGCAGTGAAAACAATATTTCAGAGTTGGATTATGTGACCCAATCTTAATTTTTATAGCATTTAATTCTGAGACCTGAGACCTGATCTGACTTAAGTAAAGAAAGCAGGTCAGTCATCTTTTAAAACTGAAACCTTGAGCTTACTTTTATCAACGAGTAACTACATGCATCACCCATCAAATAACCGGTTTTGTTTTCAGTGTGTAGCATCTTATAAGAGAAATAAGGCCGATGGGGCTTTCAGTCTACTAGCATGAGCCGCAAAACCATCGAGTAGTAGACACGAGTAGTGCACTGAAACAGTCACCCATCCAAGTACTAACGTAACCCACTACTGCTTAACTTCAGTGAAGTGATGGGTCCTCATCCCACTAGGCCAATGCTAATGAAAGTCCGGAGACAAAAAAACAAAAAAAAAAAAAAAATTGATCACTAGAGCATAAAAATACCAAAAACATCAGATGCACTTGACAAATTAAATGTGCTGTGAATGTAAACACTCTATTCTGGTTAGTCTTTATCCATGCAAACACACACTTCCAGCTGTTACCTGGGAATGTCAGATAGCATTCTAATCTTGTTTCTCCTTTACAGCTTGTTAGGCACCCCGTTTTACATTATGGAGCATGTCCCTGGACGGGTGTTCAAGGACCCATTACTGCCAGGTTTCACGCCGGAAGAGAGGAAACAGGTCTACCAGGCTATGGTCGATGTTCTGGCCAAAATACACAGAGTCAACATACAGGAGGCTGAGTTACAGGACTACGGCAAGCAAGGTGACAAACCTTTTCATCCATTTTCATTATATTCACAAAGTCATATTATATTTTCTTGTGCTTCTATTAAATTATGCTTGAAGGTGGCACATGTAAAGATAAAATCATCTGGAATAAAAGACTCATTTTGCAGATAACTTACAAAATATATTGTATCTGCTCTCTGATGCATCCGGGTGCAATATGAGCAAATATTTACAAAAGTTAGTGATGGGTGTTTACGACAGTGAAAACAAGCTGGGTGTTCCAAAAAAAAATTACCCAAATCTGGGTACTCGTGTTTTAGCACACACCAACTGGAAACAAGGCCACAAGCCATCAGAGACATAAGTAGTGCACCAAAGCAGTTAAGTCCAGAGACAAAAAAAAAAAAAAATCTCTGGAAGTGCGAGCCTGACTAAAGTGCTTAAAAGAAAATGTGGTTGATGTAAGCTAATCTCTCTGCAATAAAATGTGAAATGACTGCAAAAATAAGGAAAAGTTTGTTGAAAGATGGATCATATAAAATAATCAAATTAGACCTATTTTGGTGGCTTGGGTAAATACAGGTAATACAGCGTAGTAGACCTGTGGACCTTTCCAAAGATATATGTAATTTTTTGAAGATGAGTAACTGAGCTCTGAGTATGTAATTACATGGTATACCTTTCTGAAGACATGCATGAAGGTGAATTAGCTTTGAGAATGTAATTACAGGTAACTATGTGAAGAGGAACTTTGATCGCTGGGCCAGGCAGTACCAAGCCAGTATGACTGAGGAGATTCCTGCCATGAATGAGTTGATGAAGTGGTTGTCTGAAAGAATGCCAACCAATGAGAAGGTCACCATCGTACATGGGGACTTCAGGTAATATGAGGGGTGGTAAAGATGGTCAATTGGCCAGTATAGAAAATATGTAGTTCAGGAGGCCGCCAATGGAAAACTCTTCCAATTTTGGGATTACGAAAAAATATATGTTTTAGTAAATTCCCAATCAAATAGGCCAACTGACAGGAGTGAAACTCATGAAACCCAAACATGGCAGTTCTGCCCAACCAGTTGCTGTAAAACACTGCATATGCAGAAAATATTGACTAAAAATTTATATTTTATTGCGTTACAATAGCTTACCATGTGGGACTGATAGCTGTTCTCGGGTTGCCGCCCGACCACAGTCAACATCTAAGAAAAACAGACATTTAGTGTTGACCGTCTTGTAGCTTATAAAAACTACATTTAAGTAATTAAAATTTTCAAATTTCTTCACGTTATAGGGTTTGTGTCTATTATTTTAAGTGCTCCTTCAATTATATTTGTTTACAATCAAGATGGCAGTTTTAAGTGTTGTCACAGTTTTTCAGTAAAATGGTCTTATTACCAATATATCGGGGCCATTAAGCCACCTCTGTTAAAAGTTGACATTATGAATTATTTGCAGTGTAAAATTGAGAGAAGAGTGTTCTTGTTCACTTGTATTGAAAGTATTTATTTATCAGCTTTAAAAGTATTTATTTACAACTAGGTAAGAAATGGGTAAAAAAATTGGTATATTTTGTGTCTTTAATTCCTGAAAAGGGCATTTTTGAAAAGACGAGTTAAAAAAGGCCAAGGGGACCACGGTGGTGCAGTGGTAACACACTCGCCTCTGATGTTAGCGGCTCAAACCCCGGACCTTATGCGGGAAAGTTGGTAGTTGCTTACCGATGGTTGGCAGTTTACAGAACCTTGACCAACTGTATGTACTGGTATCCTCTGCCCACAAAACTACCCGTCGTGATATGATAATAAGTAAAATACATCAATATCAGAAGAAATAATGTGAAAAAACTGTCATACATACAGGGGCACAAGTGAATATAAAATCTTCTAACTTTTAACTTGAGACTCATCCATCATTTCTCTGTAGATTTTAATGTAATAAAACAAGAAATGCTGTATACATTTCCATTGATGTACATAACATGTTTATAGATTACATAGTTTCTGAAATATTAACGCAAATTGTGTGTACAAAAATATACATATATCGCACTCTGTATATCCCATCTCTGTAGGCTGTGTACACTGCTTGGTGGATAATAAAATATTTCTCACAGTCTTCAGCACAAACTGGACAGTTTAATATTTCAGTGTATTTGATGTCATTTGATACTTCTAAACATTTTTTTTCCTGCAGACTGGACAACCTGATCTTCCACCCCACCAAACTGGAGGTGGTGGCTGTGCTGGACTGGGAGCTGTCCACACTGGGTGACCCCATCACTGATCTGGCCACCAACTGTATGCCCTACTACTTCCCCGAGGGAATCCCCACTGTGCCAGGTAGGTGTCTGTAATGTGTGTGACATGGTGAACTAGATCAGAAGTGAACTGTACTCAATAATAGGTGGAAAGTTTATTGTACTGAATATACTTGAGGGGATCCCCATAATAGTGTACTAGTAGTTTATGTAAATATAACAAGAAGAGTGATTAACTGTCCGTATTGAGAATCATAAACCAGAAGAGGTCATCGTGGTGTCTTTGTACTAGTATGCATGATGAACTAGTTTAGAGGATAAGAAGTTAGCTGTATGTTCTGAATAATAAGCCAGAGGGCATCCCCTTATTAAAAAGTTTTTCTCATGTGTTAAATAGTGAATTAATAAACTAGAATAAAGATTTACTATGTTTAAAATAATAAACTAGAAGCTAACTAGATAGAATGTTGACTTTTGAACTGTGACTGTTCCTTGTAGTAATTTGGCACATCCTTCAATGCAAATATACTGTGTTAAAAATTCATACATTTGGTGGAGAAGGAGACAGACATCATAACTTTTGTATTAAATGCCCTGGCCAATTACGCCCGCCCCAACATACTGTTAATAATAATTTTCAGTCACCGTGGGTTAGAAATTAAAACACACACTACTCAGTAGTAAAACGCCAGTGTTAGAGATCTGTATATTTTTATTTTAAAGTTTTAAAGTCTGGATCATATGTATCTTGCATATCTTTTAAAGTCTTTGAAGACAAATGTTATGATTTAAGTTTTTCATACAGCAACTGCCTTCACAGTATGGAATCATTTATGCAATAATGTTCATTCTGCCCCTACTCTTGTCTGTTTCAGGAAAAGGCTAAAATAGCTTAGCTATTCAAAGAGGCTTTCTCACCTTAGCCAAAAACTATCAGGTGTCTCTGTGGTATTGATCTGTACTATGATTATTTAGCTGCTTTCTGGTGATATGCCTGAGAGTCTGCTTGGGGCAAAGATTAAGTGCAATAAAAGTCTAAGAGTAGAATAGGATTATATGCAGTTAACATTATGTTGTGAAAATAAAAGTCAAACTGGGGAGTTTTAAATCCCATCAATCAGCCAAGGTTATATTACCATGGGTCCTTAGCATTGTTACTTGTAATTATGTCCACCCCCCTGGGGGGTGGATATATTATTTTTGCTTTTTTCGCCGTCCGATGTCCGATGTCCGGCGTCCGATGTCCGGCGTCACGCATGGTTTCCGCTCATTTAAAGGAAAAGTATTAGAGCTATTGTCACCAAATTTGGTATGCAGGCTTATTGGGTCAGTAGCTTGCTTGGGATTGCTTTTGGCTGTTGTACCTCTTTTGCTTACTGAGTAATACTTAAGTACAGCTATTTTCAGTACCCATTGGTTTCCGTGCATTTAAGCCAAAATAATTAAAGATATTTTACTACAATTTTGAATACAAGATTGTTATGTCCATAGCTCGCTTGGTATTGCATTTGGGACTGATAGCTTTGTCAGTACATGAGTAATAGCCATTTAGGTACTTCATTGTGTATTTTCAGTACTACTTTTGAGTAATTTGCTAATATCTCAGAAACCGTGTGAGATAGAGCGATTTCGTCGAAATTTTCGACCCACAGGGTATTTAAGGAATGTAATATTTGCAATTTTCAAAAAATTTTCCCCTCCCCAAAAATGGCGGCCATTTTGAATTTTCGAATTTTTGCCAAAAATGGCAAAACACTAATTTGCTTCTATCTCCTTAACCGTGCGAGATAGAGCGATTTCGTCAAAATTTTCGACCCACAGGGTATCTGAGCATTGTACTCTTGGTAATTTTAAAAAAATTTTCCCCTCCCCAAAAATGGCGGCCATTTTGAATTTTCGAATTTTTGCCAAAAATGGCAAAACACAAATTTGCTTCTATCTCCTTAACCGTGCCAGATAGAGCGATTTCGTCAAAATTTTTGACCCACAGGGCATCTGAGCATTGTGCTCTTGGTAATTTTTCCAAAAATTTTCCCCTCCCCAAAAATGGCGGCCATTTTGAATTTTCGAATTTTTGCCAAAAATGGCAAAACACAAATTTGCTTCTATCTCCTTAACCGTGCCAGATAGAGCGATTTCGTCAAAATTTTCGACCTACAGGGTATCTGAGCATTGTGCTCTTGGTAATTTTTACAAAATTTTCCCCTCCCCAAAAATGGCGGCCATTTTGAATTTTCGAATTTTTGCCAAAAATGGCAAAACACTAATTTGCTTCTATCTCCTTAACCGTGCGAGATAGAGCGATTTCGTCGAAATTTTCGACCCACAGGGTATCTGAGCATAGAGCAAAACACTAATTTGCTTCTATCTCCTTAACCGTGCGAGATAGAGTGATTTCGTCGAAATTTTCGACCCACAGGGTATCTAAGGAATGCAATCTTTGCAATTTTCCAAAAATTTTCCCCTCCCCAAAAATGGCGGCCATTTTGAATTTTCGAATTTTTGCCAAAAATGGCAAAACAAATTTCCTTCTATCTCCTTAACCGTGCGAGATAGAGCGATTTCGTCGAAATTTTCGACCCACAGGGTATCTAAGGAATGCAATCTTTGCAATTTTCAAAAAATTTTCCCCTCCCCAAAAATGGCGGCCATTTTGAATTTTCGAATTTTTGCCAAAAATGGCAAAACACTAATTTGCTTCTATCTCCTTAACCGTGCGAGATAGAGTGATTTCGTCGAAATTTTCGACCCACAGAGTATCTAAGGAATGCAATTTTTGCAATTTTCAAAAAATTTTCCCCTCCCCAAAAATGGCGGCCATTTTGAATTTTCGAATTTTTGCCAAAAATGGCAAAACACCAATCTGCTTCTATCTCCTTAACCGTGCGAGATAGAGCGATTTCGTCAAAATTTTTGACCCACAGGGCATCTGAGCATTGTACTCTTGGTAATTTTTAAAAAATTTTCCCCTCCCCAAAAATGGCGGCCATTTTGAATTTTCGAATTTTTGCCAAAAATGGCAAAACACAAATTTGCTTCTATCTCCTTAACCGTGCCAGATAGAGCGATTTTGTCAAAATTTTCGACCCACAGGGTATCTGAGCATTGTGCTCTTGGTAATTTTTACAAAATTTTCCCCTCCCCAAAAATGGCGGCCATTTTGAATTTTCGAATTTTTGCCAAAAATGACAAAACACTAATTTGCTTCTATCTCCTTAACCGTGCGAGATAGCGCGATTTCGTCGAAATTTTCGACCCACAGGGTATCTGAGCATTGTGCTCTTGGTAATTTTCCAAAAATTTTCCCCTCCCCAAAAATGGCGGCCATTTTGAATTTTCGAATTTTTGCCAAAAATGGCAAAACACTAATTTGCTTCTATCTCCTTAACCGTGCGAGATAGAGCGATTTCGTCGAAATTTTCGACCCACAGGGTATCTAACGAATGCAATCTTTGCAATTTTCCAAAAATTTTCCCCTCCCCAAAAATGGCGGCCATTTTGAATTTTCGAATTTTTGCCAAAAATGGCAAAACACAAATTTCCTCCTATCTCCTTAACCGTGCCAGATAGAGCGATTTCGTCAAAATTTTCGACCCACAGGGTATCTGAGCATTGTACTCTTGGTAATTTTCCAAAAATTTTCCCCTCCCCAAAAATGGCGGCCATTTGAACTTTCGAATTTTTGCCAAAAATGGCAAAACACTAATTTGCTTCTATCTCCTTAACCGTGCGAGATAGAGTGATTTCGTCGAAATTTTCGACCCACAGGGTATCTAAGGAATGCAATCTTTGCAATTTTCCAAAAATTTTCCCCTCCCCAAAAATGGCGGCCATTTTGAATTTTCGAATTTTTGCCAAAAATGGCAAAACACAAATTTGCTTCTATCTCCTTAACCGTGCCAGATAGAGCGATTTCGTCAAAATTTTCGACCCACAGGGTATCTGAGCATTGTACTCTTGGTAATTTTCCAAAAATTTTCCCCTCCCCAAAAATGGCGGCCATTTTGAATTTTCGAATTTTTACCAAAAATGGCAAAACACAAATTTGCTTCTATCTCCTTAACCGTGCCAGATAGAGCGATTTTGTCAAAATTTTCGACCCACAGGGTATCTAAGGAATGCAATCTTTGCAATTTTCCAAAAATTTTCCCCTCCCCAAAAATGGCGGCCATTTTGAATTTTCGAATTTTTGCCAAAAATGGCAAAACAAATTTCCTTCTATCTCCTTAACTGTGCGAGATAGAGCGATTTCGTCGAAATTTTCGACCCACAGGGTATCTAAGGAATGCAATCTTTGCAATTTTCAAAAAATTTTCCCCTCCCCAAAAATGGCGGCCATTTTGAATTTTCGAATTTTTGCCAAAAATGGCAAAACACCAATCTGCTTCTATCTCCTTAACCGTGCGAGATAGAGCGATTTCGTCAAAATTTTTGACCCACAGGGCATCTGAGCATTGTACTCTTGGTAATTTTAAAAAAATTTTCCCCTCCCCAAAAATGGCGGCCATTTTGAATTTTCGAATTTTTGCCAAAAATGGCAAAACACAAATTTGCTTCTATCTCCTTAACCGTGCCAGATAGAGCGATTTTGTCAAAATTTTCGACCCACAGGGTATCTGAGCATTGTGCTCTTGGTAATTTTTACAAAATTTTCCCCTCCCCAAAAATGGCGGCCATTTTGAATTTTCGAATTTTTGCCAAAAATGACAAAACACTAATTTGCTTCTATCTCCTTAACCGTGCGAGATAGCGCGATTTCGTCGAAATTTTCGACCCACAGGGTATCTGAGCATTGTGCTCTTGGTAATTTTCCAAAAATTTTCCCCTCCCCAAAAATGGCGGCCATTTTGAATTTTCGAATTTTTGCCAAAAATGGCAAAACACTAATTTGCTTCTATCTCCTTAACCGTGCGAGATAGAGCGATTTCGTCGAAATTTTCGACCCACAGGGTATCGAAGGAATGCAATCTTTGCAATTTTACGAAAAATTTTCCCCTCCCCAAAAATGGCGGCCATTTTGAATTTTCGAATTTTTGCCAAAAATGGCAAAACACAAATTTGCTTCTATCTCCTTAACCGTGCGAGATAGATCGATTTCATCAAAATTTTCGACCCACAGGTATTTCAGCATTGTATTCTTGGCAATTTAAAAAAAAATTTCCCGTCCCCTAAAATGGCGGCCATTTTGAATTTTCAAATTTTTGTCAAAAATGGCAAAACACAAATTTGCTTCTATCTCCTTAACCGTGTGAGATAGAGCGATTTCGTCGAAATTTTCAACCCACAGGGTATCTAAGGAGTGTACTCTTTGCAATTTTCAAAAAATTTTCCCCTCCCCAAAAATGGCGGCCATTTTGAATTTTCGAATTTTTGCCAAAAATGGCAAAACACAAATTTGCTTCTATCTCCTTAACCGTGCGAGATAGAGCGATTTCGTCAAAATTTTCGACCCACAGGGTATCTAAGGAATGCAATCTTTGCAATTTTCCAAAAATTTTCCCCTCCCCAAAAATGGCGGCCATTTTGAATTTTCGAATTTTTGCCAAAAATGGCAAAACACAAATTTCCTTCTATCTCCTTAACCGTGCCAGATAGAGCGATTTCGTCAAAATTTTCGACCCACAGGGTATCTGAGCATTGTACTCTTGGTAATTTTCCAAAAATTTTCCCCTCCCCAAAAATGGCGGCCATTTTGAATTTTCGAATTTTTGCCAAAAATGGCAAAACACAAATTTGCTTCTATCTCCTTAACTGTGCCAGATAGAGCGATTTCGTCAAAATTTTCGACCCACAGGGTATCTAAGGAATGCAATCTTTGCAATTTTCCAAAAATTTTCCCCTCCCCAAAAATGGCGGCCATTTTGAATTTTCGAATTTTTGCCAAAAATGGCAAAACACAAATTTCCTCCTATCTCCTTAACCGTGCCAGATAGAGCGATTTCGTCAAAATTTTCGACCCACAGGGTATCTGAGCATTGTACTCTGGGTAATTTTTAAAAAATTTTCCCCTCCCCAAAAATGGCGGCCATTTGAACTTTCGAATTTTTGCCAAAAATGGCAAAACACTAATTTGCTTCTATCTCCTTAACCATGCGAGATAGAGTGATTTCGTCGAAATTTTCGACCCACAGGGTATCTAAGGAATGCAATCTTTGCAATTTTCCAAAAATTTTCCCCTCCCCAAAAATGGCGGCCATTTTGAATTTTCGAATTTTTGCCAAAAATGGCAAAACACAAATTTGCTTCTATCTCCTTAACCGTGCCAGATAGAGCGATTTCGTCAAAATTTTTGACCCACAGGGTATCTGACCATTGTGCTCTTGGTAATTTTTACAAAATTTTCCCCTCCCCAAAAATGGCGGCCATTTTGAATTTTCGAATTTTTGCCAAAAATGGCAAAACACTAATTTGCTTCTATCTCCTTAACCGTGCCAGATAGAGCGATTTCGTCGAAATTTTCGACCCACAGGGTATCTAAGGAATGTAATCTTTGCAATTTTCCAAAAATTTTCCCCTCCCCAAAAATGGGGGCCATTTTGAATTTTCGAATTTTTGCCAAAAATGGCAAAACACAAATTTGCTTCTATCTCCTTAACCGTGCGAGATAGAGCAATTTCGTCGAAATTTTCGACCCACAGGGTATCTAAGGAATGCAATCTTTGCAATTTTCCAAAAATTTTCCCCTCCCCAAAAAATGGCGGCCATTTTGAATTTTCGAATTTTTGCCAAAAATGGCAAAACACAAATTTCCTTCTATCTCCTTAACCGTGCCAGATAGAGCGATTTCGTCAAAATTTTCGACCCACAGGGTATCTGAGCATTGTACTCTGGGTAATTTTTAAAAAATTTTCCCCTCCCCAAAAATGGCGGCCATTTGAACTTTCGAATTTTTGCCAAAAATGGCAAAACACTAATTTGCTTCTATCTCCTTAACCATGCGAGATAGAGTGATTTCGTCGAAATTTTCGACCCACAGGGTATCTAAGGAATGCAATCTTTGCAATTTTCCAAAAATTTTCCCCTCCCCAAAAATGGCGGCCATTTTGAATTTTCGAATTTTTGCCAAAAATGGCAAAACACAAATTTGCTTCTATCTCCTTAACCGTGCCAGATAGAGCGATTTCGTCAAAATTTTTGACCCACAGGGTATCTGACCATTGTGCTCTTGGTAATTTTTACAAAATTTTCCCCTCCCCAAAAATGGCGGCCATTTTGAATTTTCGAATTTTTGCCAAAAATGGCAAAACACTAATTTGCTTCTATCTCCTTAACCGTGCCAGATAGAGCGATTTCGTCGAAATTTTCGACCCACAGGGTATCTAAGGAATGTAATCTTTGCAATTTTCCAAAAATTTTCCCCTCCCCAAAAATGGCGGCCATTTTGAATTTTCGAATTTTTGCCAAAAATGGCAAAACACAAATTTGCTTCTATCTCCTTAACCGTGCGAGATAGAGCAATTTCGTCGAAATTTTCGACCCACAGGGTATCTAAGGAATGCAATCTTTGCAATTTTCCAAAAATTTTCCCCTCCCCAAAAAATGGCGGCCATTTTGAATTTTCGAATTTTTGCCAAAAATGGCAAAACACAAATTTCCTTCTATCTCCTTAACCGTGCCAGATAGAGCGATTTCGTCAAAATTTTCGACCCACAGGGTATCTGAGCATTGTACTCTTGGCAATTTTTAAAAAAATTTCCCCTCCCCAAATATGGCGGCCATTTTGAATTTTCGAATTTTTGCCAAAAATGGCAAAACACTAATTTGCTTCTATCTCCTTAACCGTGCGAGATAGAGTGATTTCGTCGAAATTTTCGACCCACAGGGTATCTAAGGAATGCAATCTTTGCAATTTTCCAAAAATTTTCCCCTCCCCAAAAATGGCGGCCATTTTGAATTTTCGAATTTTTGCCAAAAATGGCAAAACACAAATTTGCTTCTATCTCCTTAACCGTGCGAGATAGAGCGATTTCGTCGAAATTTTCGACCCACAGGGTATCTAAGGAATGCAATCTTTGCAATTTTCAAAAAATTTTTCCCTCCCCAAAAATGGCGGCCATTTTGAATTTTCGAATTTTTGCCAAAAATGGCAAAACACCAATCTGCTTCTATCTCCTTAACCGTGCGAGATAGAGCGATTTCGTCAAAATTTTCGACCCACAGGGCATCTGAGCATTGTGCTCTTGGTAATTTTTACAAAATTTTCCCCTCCCCAAAAATGGCGGCCATTTTGAATTTTCGAATTTTTGCCAAAAATGGCAAAACACAAATTTCCTCCTATCTCCTTAACCGTGCCAGATAGAGCGATTTCGTCAAAATTTTCGACCCACAGGGTATCTGAGCATTGTGCTCTTGGTAATTTTTACAAAATTTTCCCCTCCCCAAAAATGGCGGCCATTTTGAATTTTCGAATTTTTGCCAAAAATGACAAAACACTAATTTGCTTCTATCTGCTTAACCGTGCGAGATAGAGCGATTTCGTCGAAATTTTCGACCCACAGGGTATCTGAGCATTGTGCTCTTGGTAATTTTCCAAAAATTTTCCCCTCCCCAAAAATGGCGGCCATTTTGAATTTTCGAATTTTTGCCAAAAATGGCAAAACACTAATTTGCTTCTATCTCCTTAACCGTGCGAGATAGAGCGATTTCGTCGAAATTTTCGACCCACAGGGTATCTAAGGAATGCAATCTTTGCAATTTTCAAAAAATTTTCCCCTCCCCAAAAATGGCGGCCATTTTGAATTTTCGAATTTTTGCCAAAAATGGTAAAACACAAATTTGCTTCTATCTCCTTAACCGTGCGAGATAGAGCGATTTCGTCGAAATTTTCGACCCACAGGGTATCTAAGGAATGCAATCTTTGCAATTTTCCAACAAATTTTCCCCTCCCCAAAAATGGCAGCCATTTTGAATTTTCGAATTTTTGCCAAAAATGGCAAAACACAAATTTGCTTCTATCTCCTTAACCGTGCGAGATAGAGCGATTTCGTCGAAATTTTCGACCCACAGGGTATCGAAGGAATGCAATCTTTGCAATTTTACGAAAAATTTTCCCCTCCCCAAAAATGGCGGCCATTTTGAATTTTCGAATTTTTGCCAAAAATGGCAAAACACAAATTTGCTTCTATCTCCTTAACCGTGCGAGATAGATCGATTTCATCAAAATTTTCGACCCACAGGTATTTCAGCATTGTATTCTTGGCAATTTAAAAAAAAATTTCCCGTCCCCTAAAATGGCGGCCATTTTGAATTTTCAAATTTTTGTCAAAAATGGCAAAACACAAATTTGCTTCTATCTCCTTAACCATGCAAAAATGGCGGCCATTTTGAATTTTCAAATTTTTGCCAAAAATAAAAAAACAGGAATTTGCTTCTATCTTCTTAACCGTGCCAGATAGAGTGATTTCGTCAAAATTTTCAACCCAACCAATGCAAAAAGGCATGAAGCTGAAATAATTTACATCTACACTAACAAATATTTAAGCATCATTGATATATTTTACAAATGAAACAGGGTCTTGTAAGACTACTGTACAATTTGGGCAAAAGGTTCATGGGTGGACATTACACATGATAATGTGTGTTCTTCTATGCTATCCTGTTTCTATTCGCATCTACTATCAACAGGGCGGCCGATTTCTAGTTGGAATATAACAACAAACAAAAGTCCCTTTCAACATCAATGGTCATGTTAAGAGCTTTTGAAATCTGTTTTCCCTCAATAATTCTACCATTCGACCTCTCTGGATAATATTTAAGCATCCCGCTTCTGTTGGACGCTTCATCTTTGTTTGTATATAGGAGGATTTTCCATTATTTGGTTATCTGCTGGCTTCAACATTCTCTTGATTTTTGTTGTTGTTGTTTTTTTGCAACAATATAACTAAAGTAGGCATATTTCAACAGTCATAGGAAAGTGTTATTGGTCACCCTGAAAACAGCAGTCATTGAAGAGAGTCGTAATGGTGAAATAGAAGGTCCTCAGTGGCCCAGTGGGTTAACAGGTTTGGCATCTTATCACAGACTATCACCTATGTGTTGGTTCAACTCCCATAAGTGACAAATGCTGGAGACCTGTCCCAGTATGACCATGGCTGTTGAACAGCATACACAAGCCAACTTTGACTTTGATAAAATGAAGTAAAAAGATTACTACAGTAGACTCTGTATAACTAGAACCTCTAACATCCACAGCATTCAGTTCTAGGTGTGACTAACTTCCACTTATGCCTACAAAAGTACAGCATTTTATCTCCCGTCAGGCTTTAGTCTGGGATGGAGATTACGAACTGCATCCAGAGTGTGTGTGTATCTGTGCATGCATATGTCTGTCGGTATGTCATGGAAATTTCTCTAAAACTACAGCACCTACACAATTCTGGTAAAATGCTTGTCCTAATGGATTTTCATGCCTTTGTTTTGGTTTTGAGTACTTTGGTCTTAGGCTAAGTGAGTAATAGGCTACTAATAGCACCTTTAGCTAAATACCGTCTAACTCCAGAACTATTGCATTTAGAGTATTTTGTTAATGTGCCATAGCTACTTTCTCTTTACCTTCAACATTGTGATAGGATATTTGGAAGTTGAGTTGCACCCTATAATTGAGTATCATAGTCATATTCCCTGGCAAACACTTACTGAGTTATGACCTGTCTTGGTTTTAGGACTGTTCTTTTTTAGATTTCAGCACATTAGCTGATCGTCATCAATTTACCTTATATCAATGTTTCTATTGTATAATATTTTACTTCAGTTTGACTGACATTAGTTCTGCTTATAACTAAGTTTGACTTACTGCTTTTCTCCCTGTAACTTGTGACTTTGTATTGGTTCTGTTTTATACAGAGTCCACTGTGCTCTTTACAGTTAGTTTCAATTCCTACAACATTCAGAATACCGTGTTTCCAGGTTTCGGATCCTTGGACTTGGCTAGTTTGGGTTTACCAGCAAGACAGGAATACATTCAGCAGTATAGCCAGCTTATGGGTCTTCCAGGAATAGACAACTGGGATCTGTATGCCAGTTTCATATGCTTCCGCTTTGCGGCGATATTACAAGGGGTGTACAAAAGGTCCTTGCAAGGTTAGATCTGGTTACTTATGATTCTGATTGCACCGCTGATAGTATTGCCTATGCCTACAAGTTTTAAGAAACCCCTCATTCCTCCTT
The DNA here is from genome assembly GCA_964017235.1 of Sabellastarte sp. h YS-2021. Taxonomy (NCBI): domain Eukaryota; kingdom Metazoa; phylum Annelida; class Polychaeta; order Sabellida; family Sabellidae; genus Sabellastarte; species Sabellastarte sp. h YS-2021. The sequence goes on from OZ024933.1 coordinate 18,215,657, forward strand.
GTACTGCCAGGTTTCTGTCAGTAAACTTTGCATACTGTGGTATTCAGTACTTTCTATGGGCACACAGAGAGAAATTTTGATGATATGGTAAAAAATTTTGTTATGTGCATGTAGAAGTGTTCAGATTGCCATATTTTTTTCAAAATATGGCCCGGGCGTTAATTATTTTTAAATGGCCTCAGACCAGGCGTTAATTGAACCAGGCGTTCCTTTGAAATACAAAAAACAATGTTATAAATTGTAAACTGTGTGCTTGGTACCAAGCGTTAATTTGAACCAGGTGTTTATTTGAACCTTGGCGTTATTTTGAAAATTTACAGTACATGATTTTAGTCGCCTGAAAGAAAGGTAATACTGCCTGTACTGTGATCAGGACATAAGATGATGGGAAATTTGCCACTTTGATGTTGCCTCAGTGTGAGGATTTCATCATCTGCGAAATTCCGAGGGCTATACAGCTCTTTAGGAGAGTAAAATCAGTATTCAACACTTGTATTTGAATTTTGTAAGTGCAAAGGGTAGGACTGTGATGTTCTAGATCAGATCAGGTAAAGGTGCCCAAAATATTTGATTAAAATGCAAATTTGAGAAAAAAGTTTGTATTAAAAGCAATATAAATGCATATGTCCTTTGTGGCAAATTTCACATACAGTGATAAGTCTTAACTTTCTGTCAATCAATAGTTAGACAAGAGATGGCAGTCTGATGCTAGATCAAGAGGTGTACCTTCTTAAGAAAGTTACGTCACATACATGAAATGCCTTGACCATGACCAGTACACTTTTGTTGACATTTTCTTACAATATACACATCTTACCGGATAATTTTTATGCTACAAATCAGAGAATAAACATGTTTTGTACAATATACAACAAATAGAATATTAATAAATATCATACAGTGTATATTATATGGCATATTAAAAAAATCAACATCTTTAATGTACACATATTATATACATAATATCAAGGATTGACATACTTGTCAATTCAATTAAGACTTTTTGAAAAAAAACTGAGGTTCATTTCAATCCTTTATCAATTCTTTTGTCTTGTGGTAAGGTTAATTTTTAATGTGAAAAAGCTTTTCCACAATATGTTGCTGCAATACACCAGTTTTCAATTGTAAGTTACTTTATTGGTTGGGTTAATCTTTGGCTCTTAGTCGCTCTTACACTGGCAAATGCCTTGCTCAGCAGTTGATTTAATTGCGACATTTCATTTGTTCTCGGCATCACCAAAAGGATCTACATAAGTTACAGTGTATCCAATGACCATACATTTTTAGCTTGGTTGATCAGCTGTTCTATTATTAGGTCTCGCATCTTGTCTGTTCTAAAGACTCTAGAACATGTAAGACTGCAAAAGAACACTTTGAGCCCTTTTTATGCTCGTTATTATTAGGTCTCGCATCTTGTCTGTTCTAAAGACTCTAGAACATGTAAGACTGCAAAAGAACACTTTGAGCCCTTTTTATGCTCGTACAAGAAGAGTAAGGCCAATACCAAATACCAATGATGCTGACCCCAAATTTTGATGTCAGATTTCTAAATTCATGTCTGACTCTCAAAGGTCCGTTTTTTCTTACGATCCTGCAAACCTGGTGGAAGTGGCTGCTTCATCTCTGTTCCCCTTTTTGTAGCAGGTTGAACACACAAGTACAAACTTCAAGTTCTGAAAGAGTATTTTGTGTTCTCCACAAAAATGATAACTGTTAGTACTCTGCTACCAACAAAATATACAGTACTCCAAAGCAGTTCAATCCCCAGACTGTAAGTATGCACTCTTCAAAAGTTTCAATAGAGAGGGAAGGCTACTGCTTTGCAATGGTAAGATCAGTTCAGTGAACCATTGCAAATCAGCTTGATATTAACATGTTAAGCTATTTGGTCTTTGCAATTAAAACAATTAACTGTGCAATATACTCAGTGTGTGGAGAACTTGAGTTGGTCAAATTTAGGGTGAAATAGAACATGGTTTGAGGTCACAACCTTGGAGAATGCTGTAATGTTGTTGATATAAGTGAAAGGATGCCATAACTATAACCAAATCCTGTAGATATTGGAGGTTCTTGTTATACAGAGTCATCTGTAGTTGATACAGATTAAGCGTTATAAAACTTTTAAGTTGAATTAGAATGAGAATTGCAGAGTCTACTGTACTGACTTGTCTAGCTTGAGTAATGCTTGGCAAGCAGTGCCCTGGATCAACTTGATATATCATGTGTTATTATTGTCACACACTGTTGTGTGATATATTTTATTTCAGACAGTTGTTACAGGAATTAATTGTCCGTAAAACTTGTTAACAATGTGGCTATAGTGAGATTGATGCAAAAGAAAAAGTCTTGCTTCTTGTTTCACACAAAAATCATCTGGGTTTCAGCAAAGATTTGAGACATTTCCTGAATGTGGTCTTTTCAACCCCTTCCTTTCCATTTACAACATTATATGGTCCAAATATTTTCCTGAAACTTTTTGACATTTGTCTTTCATATCACAAGGTATTGTCACCTTACAAGGAGTGAGAAATCTGGACCATCTCGGGATTCCCAATCGGGAAGAATATGTACAAGACTATTGCAGACGGATGCAGGTCAAAAATATTCCCAACTTTGAGTTCTACGTCTCATTTACGTATTTTCGAGGCTGTTCAATCATGCAGGGTGTCTACAAACGGGCTCTTCAAGGTATAGACCTAAAACCCTAAAGTTTGCTGTATTATTCCAAAATATTGCCTGGGTGATGCTAATTGCTTCCTATAACCTACTAGACCATATGCATTTTTTCCAATAGTTATATACTAATTAAGCGTCCCACAAGGGACGCTTGTTTGTGTATGGGAGACCTTCAGGCTCCGGCGGCTCCGGCTGCTCCGCCGGCTCCGCATTTTGTTTTCCTTATAACTCTCTAACCGTTAGGCAGATTCTTTTCAAATTTGGCAGGTTTATGCAGTAGCCTTGGGGAATTTTTTTGAATATGCTGCAGTGACATTTCAACCAATCAGAGAGGTCACATGACCAAAAATGTCTTTTTTCGATGGGGAAGCTTGTCCGGATGATAACTTGAAAGGGATTTTATCAATTCACCTGAAACTTGGCAAATACATTCATTCTATTAAAATCTGGAAATCATTAGATTTTGGCATTGATTGCTTAAGAAATGGCCGAGTAATTAATGATTAATTAATCATAATGAATTTTCCAAATAAGGAAAACACAAAAATGCTTATATCTCGAAAACTGTGCTAGATAGAGCGATTTCGACAAAATTTTTGACCCACAGGGTATCTCTGCAGAGTAGCTATCCCAATGTTGAAAAAAATTTTGTCTTGCCAAAAAATGGCGGCCATTTTGAATTTTCGAATTTTTCCCCAAAATTGCAAAACATAAAAATGCTTATATCTCGAAAACCGTGCTAGATAGAGCGATTTCGATGAAATTTTTGATCCACAGGGTATCTCTACAGAGTAGCCATGTCAATTTTCAAAAAAATTTTGTCTCGCCAAAAATGGCGGCCATTTTTAATTTTCAAATTTTGTGCAAAAATTGCAAAACACAAAAATGGTAATATCTCGAAAACCGTGCTAGATAGAGCGATTTCGATGAAATTTTTGATCCACAGGGTATCTCTACAGAGTAGCCATGTCAATTTTCAAAAAAATTTTGTCTCGCCAAAAATGGCGGCCATTTTTAATTTTCAAATTTTGTGCAAAAATTGCAAAACACAAAAATGGTAATATCTCGAAATCCGTGCTAGATAGAGCGATTTCGACGACATTTTTATCTTCAGGGTATCTCTGCAGAGTAGCTATCCCAATTTGCAAAAAATTTTTGTGTCACCAAGAATGGCGGCCATTTTGAATTTTTTGCAAAAATTGCAAAACATAAAAATGCTTATATCTCGAAAACCGTGCTAGATAGAGCGTTTTCGACGGAATTTTTGACCCGCAGGGTATCTCTCTAGAGTAGCCATGCCAATTTTCAAAAAAATTTTGTCTCGCCAAAAATGGCAGCCATTTTGAATTTTCGAATTTTACGCAAAATTGCAAAACACAAAAATGCTAATGTCTGGAAAACTGTGCTAGATGGCGAATTATCTCTGCACATAGCCAATTTTTCTCAAATAATTCATTCACCTACTTTTGCAAGAGCTTTCACATGGTGAAGTTTCAGACCCATAGCTAATTACTCACCCACTCAAAATGAGTAAATGCTAATTATCTCTAAAAGTATTGCAGATACCCAATTTTTCTCAAATAACTCATTCACCTACTTTTGGGAGAGCTTTCACTTGGTGAAGTTTCAGACCTGTAGCTAATTATTCACCTACTCAAAATGAGTAAATTCTAATTATCTGTAAAACTATTGCGTATACCCAATTTTTATCAAATAACTCATTCATCTACTTTTGGGAGACCCGTTGGTAATTACTCACCTACTCAAAATGAGTAAATGCGAATTATCTCTAAAAGTATTGCAGATAGCCAATTTTTCTCAAATAACTCATTCATCTACTTTTGGGAGAGCTTTCACTTGGTGAAGTTTCAGACCCGTAGCTAATTATTCACCTACTCAAAATGAGTAAATGCTAATTACATCTAAAGTATTGCAGATACCCATTTTTATCAAATAACTTATTCATCTACTTTAGGGAGAACCTTCACATGGTGAAGTTCGGGACCCGTAGGTAATTACTCAACTACTCAAAATGAGTAAATGCTTATTATCTCTAAAACTATTGCGGATACCCAATTTTTCTCAAATAACTCATTCATCTACTTTTGGGAGAGCTTTCACATGGTGAAGTTTCATACCTGTAGATAATTACTCACCTACTCAAAATGAGTAAATGCGAATTATCTCTTAAAAGTATTGCAGATAGCCAATTTTTCTCAAATAACTCCTTCACCTACTTTTGGGAGAGCTTTCACTTGGTGAAGTTTCAGGCCCATAGCTAATTATTCACCTACTCAAAATGAGTAAATGCTAATTATCTCTAAAAGTATTGCAGATACCCAATTTTTATCAAATAACTCATTCATCTACTTTTGGGAGAACTTTCACTTGGTGAAGTTCCAGATCCGTATGTAATTATTACTCACCTACTCAAAATGAGTAAATGCGAATTATCTCTTAAAAGTATTGCAGATAGCCAATTTTTCTCAAATAACTCATTCACCTATGTTTGGAAGAGCTTTCACACACGAAAATGAAAAATTGTGAATATCTCGGAAAAGCTATTTCTTCTCCTTTAATGCTTGGCGGGAGATACACACTGCGGCAGTGGTCTTGTTTTCAAAAATTTTTGTCTCACCAAAATTGGGGCAATTTTGAATTTTCGAAGTTTTTGCAAAACACAAAAATGCTTATATCTCGAAAACCATGCCAGATGGAGCAAATTCAACAAAATTTTTGACCTGCTGGATATCTCTGCAGAGTAGCCATGCCAATTTTCAAAATATTTTTGTCTCACCAAATATAGCGGCCATTTTGAATTTTTTGCAAAACTTGCAAAACACAAAAATGCTTATATCTTGAAAACCATGCTAGATAGAGCAGACTGCGCTGACTTTGGTTGCCACAACAGTATAAGGCTAGAAACGGAGCATTTTCTTAATACTTTAGCACTCACCTTTATATCCTTTTCGGGACGCTTTGTTTTTGCTATGCAAAAACATTATCTTTTTTTTTGCGAGCGATCCTCTGGTTTTAATTGGTAGACTACCTATGTAAGCCTCTTATGACATCTGACGTTAGACTTGTAACAGCGATTTTTTCCTACCTTCTCATTTATAATTGATGGTTTATAGGTGTCCAAGTCCAGTTTGTGACATCCAATCTCTGACAGTCAGATTCTTTCCCAATGAGAGAGAAAAGTCAGATGACAAGTAAAATCACAATGTATTTTGTAGAAAGTTGGTTGCATATTAGCAAAAAATTGCTTGACACATATGGCAAATTGGATGTCGTAAGCTGCATACTTGTGCAGGATTCTGATTATCAGAACTTTCTAATTATTATGTCCACCCCCCTGGGGGGTGGATATATTATTTTTGCTTTTTCCGCCGTCCGATGTCCAATGTCCGATGTCCGGCGTCCGGCGTCCGATGTCCGGCGTCACGCATGGTTTCCGCTCATTTAAAGGAAAAGTATTAGAGCTATTGTCACCAAATTTGGTATGCAGGCTTATTGGGTCAGTAGCTTGCTTGGGATTGCTTTTGGCTGTTGTATCTCTTTTGCTTACTGAGTAATACTTAAGTACAGCTATTTTCAGTACCCATTGGTTTCCGTGCATTTAAGCCAAAATGATTAAAGATATTTTACTACAATTTTGAATACAAGATTGTTATGTCCATAGCTCGCTTGGTATTGCATTTGGGACTGATAGCTTTGTCAGTACATGAGTAATAGCCATTTAGGTACTTCATTGTGTATTTTCAGTACTACTTTTGAGTAATTTGCTAATATCTCAGAAACCGTAAGAGATAGAGCGATTTCGACAGAATTTTTGACCCACAGGGTATCTAAGGAGTGTACTCTTTGCAATTTTCAAAAAATTTTCCCCTCCCCAAAAATGGCGGCCATTTTGAATTTTCGAATTTTTGCCAAAAATGGCAAAACACAAATTTCCTTCTATCTCCTTAACCGTGTGAGATAGAGCGATTTCGTCGAAATTTTCAACCCACAGGGTATCTAAGGAGTGTACTCTTTGCAATTTTCAAAAAATTTTCCCCTCCCCAAAAATGGCGGCCATTTTGAATTTTCGAATTTTTGCCAAAAATGGCAAAACACAAATTTGCTTCTATCTCCTTAACCGTGCGAGATAGAGCGATTTCGTCAAAATTTTCGACCCACAGGGTATCTAAGGAATGCAATCTTTGCAATTTTCCAAAAAATTTTCCCCTCCCCAAAAATGGCGGCCATTTTGAATTTTCGAATTTTTGCCAAAAATGGCAAAACACAAATTTGCTTCTATCTCCTTAACCGTGCCAGATGGAGCGATTTCGTCAAAATTTTCGACCCACAGGGTATCTGAGCATTATACTCTTGGTAATTTTTAAAAAAATTTTCCCCTCCCCAAAAATGGCGGCCATTTTGAATTTTCGAATTTTTGCCAAAAATGGCAAAACACTAATTTGCTTCTATCTCCTTAACCGTGCGAGATAGAGCGATTTCGTCGAAATTTTCAACCCACAGGGTATCTAAGGAGTGTACTCTTTGCAATTTTCAAAAAATTTTCCCCTCCCCAAAAATGGCGGCCATTTTGAATTTTCGAATTTTTGCCAAAAATGGCAAAACACAAATTTGCTTCTATCTCCTTAACCGTTCCAGATAGAGCGATTTCGTCGAAATTTTTGACCCAAAGGGTATCTAAGGAATGTAATCTTTGCAATTTTCAAAAAATTTTCCCCTCCCCAAAAATGGCAGCCATTTTGAATTTTCGAATTTTTGCCCAAAATGGAAAAACACAAACTGGCCTTAACCGTGCAAAATAGAGTTATTTCGTTGAAAATTTGGGCAAAAGGTTCATGGGTGGACATTACACATGATAATGTGTGTTCTTCTATGCTATCCTGTTTCTATTCGCATCTACTATCAACAGGGCGGCCTATTTCTAGTTAGTAATTAATAGGAGAAATATATTGTTGGTATTTATTATAATCTTATTTTGACTAACTTTGTACAGTGCCACTAACATGAGCTGAACAAATTTCCTTTAGCTGAGACACACATGACGATATACTCTAGCAATAAATTGAACAATAAAGTCACCTTTCACTATGCAATAACATTTTTGAAAGACTCCAGACTTATCACATATCCATAAATGGGGTGTCAGTTTTGTGCATGAAAGATGTTGTAGCCTCACATCGATGGTATTACCAAAATCAATTCCAGGGTCTATATTCACTAACGTTCTTATTTTTAGAATCACCCTTGTTCCTTTGATTTTTTTAAGAAATAAGAAATTTTACTTTGCTCCTCGCATTCGCACAGACAACCATGTTTGCTCATTTGATTCAATAAGAAATTGGTTTCAGGTTGTATCTAAAATTTAACTGAAAAATAATTAGCACAGCATGTTTATGAAATGGTGCCTGACTTACTTCTCCAGTTTTTCTCTTTCATTTGGGATTTGTTTTATTTTGTAGTAAAAAACAGCCTTTTAGTTTTCTGATTTGCCATGTATATGCTTTGTACTTATTTTTAGGCGGGTTGCATGTAACCAATCTGCCTATTAGCTTGATGTGTCAGACATCTGTCCGTCCATCTGTCTGTCAACATTTTAATTTCTGGACTCCAACTCGAAAACACTTTGTCCAATCAAATTCAGACTTGACAGGAAGGTAGATCACCATCATGGCTAAGCTGCTTTCGAAATTTGTGTAATTCCATCTGTTCGTTTGTCCGTTTATAGCATAGATACAATTATGTAATCTAGATTATAAGTTTTACATTTCTTAGCACGCCTAACACATTTACCTTAAATGGGTGACCTAACATTTGCTTCCTTGTTTTTAAATTTAATTACAGCAGTCGCTAACCTTATTGCTGCCTGTGCAACCCGCCTTTTGGGGCATCTCTGACCCTTTTGTTATTCTGGTGCTTTGATGATGTGGTATTTGGAATTGATGATTTTTAAAGTTCACAGTTTAATATTTGTAATCTTTAGAGCTTTGATTCATACCCCAGTATATACCTTGCAAGCTCCTTTTGACACTCGTACAGAAAATGATTGAATCCATCGGATGCATTCGGCGGATACATCTTCGCAATTTACAAAACCAGCACTACCTGAGAATATACAAACCCTTCCAGTGCTACAAAAACAAAATAAAATTCTGGATTTTTATTCTAAATCTGGATCCAGATCTACTTTGAGGGCGGCGAAGCCATGGGTAGACTGCACCTTACGTGAAAATGTAACCCCAATTGGATGAGTAGTTTTTGAGACATGCTTTTGGAAAATTCCCAAAATTTCGGGATTTATGATCTTGATACAGATCAGCTTTGAGGAGTGCTGAGCCACGGTTGGAATGTATAATCCTGATCCAGTGTACCATTTTCAAGTTTTCAGCCCAGACAGAGATACCAGTGCATTTGCCCTTGCCCTTGCACTTGGGATGGGGGGATGTATAATTATAGATTTCAGACCTTCACATGATCTGTTACATTTAAATGACTTGCCATCCTAAGATTTGTTGGCACATATACTTATATTGACATGTTTTGCAAATTGTATTCATTTGATAGACAAAAAAAATTCATAGATTTACTGCACTTGAGAATTTTGGCCGTGAAAAATTACCTGACTGAATGCCAAGTTGAAGCATGTGCCGAATCACTACACAAAGCAGTAATTTGTCAGGAAAAAAACAACCTTATTTTGGCATTTCTTTGGCAATAGTGTGGCAGTATTGTGCTTTTACCAAAAATAGTTGTGATTTTGTGTTGAGGGAAGGCACGGTTTACTGCACAGGCGGCCAAGGAACGGGGAATTCCCTCAGTAGATGAACTTTTGTCGCAGTATGAGAGATCCATGGGGTGTTCTGTACGGGAAAACTGGCGCTTCTATACTGCCTTTGCACATTTCAAAAATGCAGCAATTCTGCAGGGTGTCTACAAGCGATATTTGCAAGGTATATATATGCATTGCACAGATGTGTTGCAAGAAATGTGTTAAGCCCACATCAATTAATCAGTCAATTGATCAATCACTCAATCAGACATTACAATTGAAAGTCTACTGCTATGAATCATTGAAAATAAGAAAAAGTTGAGTATCTAAAGAATTTCAGGTCCCCGCCTACCAACCCATACCTCCAAGGGTGCCTACCCCTTAAAGGCCAGATTAGTATTTTTAACCCATTCCTTAAAGGATGGGGTAATGGTTGTCCCCACATTGTGTCATGACTGTGGTGGAGGGCATCAAGTTTTTCATTGTTCTACAGTCTAAATCCTTGCACATATTTTTTTACCAAATTTTAAGGATATGGTTGTCCAAAGGGGAACTGGGGCCAATTTGGTGTTGAGCAACATCTGGCTACAAATGTTGCCATGCCAACATGTTTTCTTTATATTTTTTTTACCTGTAAAATTGTCGTGCGTGCTCCACATTTGAAACCCATGCAGGACTTTTTTTCCAAATTTGCAGGATATATTTACTCCAAGAAAAACTGGAACTGATAAAAGATTGGAAGAGAGCAGATGATTTAGAAGTGGACAGGGGCTTCAATCTTTTATAAAAATATACCCAAATTTTAAATGTCCGAGAAATTAGTAAAAATGTATGAATTGGTTTGAGTGTAGGGCACTCTGAAATGTAGATGCCCAAGCAATAGCAAAAGTGCTACCATGGCAACAGTTGTTGCAAGATGCTGGGAAAAAAACAATTTAGGTCCAGTTCTTCTTTGGATATACATGTCCTGATTCATTCAGTGTATTCACTCAGCAGAGTTATACAAATACGTAACATTAATACAAGAGAAACATGGAAATGGATTGACTGAAACATTGCTTTTACTGGTTTACTGTACACTTATTTAATCAATTTTATTTCATGCCAGTACTTTTATAACCAATTTGTAAATATTGAAAACAAACATATTGATAACATACACCTATGTAATATTTTAACTAACAATACAGTTATAACCACAAAGACTGCTTTTAACTCCTAAATTGTTTAATATATTTGGCATCACCATTAATTCTCTACTTATCTGTCACACACACACCACTTGAACTAGCATCAGATTTGTCACTGCAGAAGTTCTGACTGGATATTTTAAATATAATTAATATAATTAAGTTCGAGTTTATATTGTGTATTTGATCATTAAAGATATAACTTTATGATTATGTATTATAAAATGAAATATATAATTGTATAACTAAATTCGTCTAAATTCAGTTACACTTATTTTTTGGTTTTAAATTATTATTATTTTATATGAAGACTTTCTAAGATTGATGTGTTTAAAGGCAATCTGAAATAAAGAGCTAAAATTGTGTATAAATTTAACATTTATGTGGATTTTGCTTTTGTTTCTTTTAAGACCTTTTGACATTTGTGTGTTTAGAGAAAATGTAATAAAGATATTTATAAATAGTTTGGCTTGTATAATGAACTGTTCCAAAGTTTGCCTCTGTGCATTACCATATAAGGAGATGCTCTTTCGCTGTACTTAAAATGTATTTATGTATCACTTTATCAGAGTTCAGTATATGTGTACATAACTTGAAGTGTCATAGTACATCTTTTAATATTCTGAAAGTTTTTCCTGAAGTAAACAGTCTAGACGATATTTCTAGTGATTTAGAAAACGCTTACACTGTGGATTTTCAAATTTACTGTGAAAGGTTTGTCAGTGAAAATTCATTTTGAACATAGCAAAACTTCTAGTAAATTTCTGTTTAATAATAGAAGGTTAAAAAATCAAAGTGGTATTTTAGTAAACATCAACAGGGAAATACATATGGGGAGACAGAAGAAATTAGTTCATTAATTTGAAATTTCATATAAGTTGATATTTTTATGCCACTTTTCAACAGATTTTATTAGTCACTTATAGAATGTTAATGAATAGCTGTATTGGCATCAGTGTTATTGCAAGATTTGAGATAAAGATAGAGTGATATTGAGGCATAGTTCCCTGTACAAGTCTACATCGACTCATTACTATACTGGTAGCTGAACAATTTATCAGATATATATATAGTCATTGATTATTTTAAATGAAGAATAACTAAACTAAATAAATAGGCAAGGTGTGGTAAGTTTTATTTCATACTGTCTTCATGCATTAAAATGGATTTCTAGAAAGTTGTGCAATAAAAGTTGTAAAATAAGTAAATACAGTACATCTTCTATTGACCAGATATGTTATAAGACACACAGTGTAATCAGATTATAGAATATTCATAAAATAGAAGAAGCATCTCATTGTAAAACACTAAGAAATACTAAATTTGTAAAATTTAAATTGTGTTCATAAAATTAAATAATGGAAAATAGAATGTAGGATAACAGTAATTCTACTTGTATGATTTGTATCCTGATTCCAGGACAAGCGAGTTCATCCACAGCTCAGGGTGCCGGATTGTTAGCGCAGGCCATTGCACAGATTGGTTGGGACATTGCACAAAACAGCGACATCCCTCCAAACCCCTCCAAACCCACCCCTCAGACTGTGTCGTCTCCAGTAAATAGTGACTCTCAAGGTGGGGGCATACTTCAGTAGAATTCTTAATCTCTTATTTTTTACAGTAAAGCAAGTTTCAGTAGTATTTAAACCTTTTAAGACATTGTTATGCAGGCTGTTTAGCCTGTTTTACCCTTTCATGACTAATAACTCTTCTATGTTAGTTTGCAGACTTGTTTGACTAATTTTGTCACAAAGCAAGATTAATCTATTTTTAAAAGACAAATCTGCAAAGTAAGTTATAACATGATACGATAAGTCAGTAGACCCTGAAGACAAGTCACAGTAGTTTGAAAATGTCAACTCTGGGACAGCTGGCCAAGATCAGTGCGATTATGCTCCTGAGTTTCGAGAATGTAATGATAAGTATGTGTCATGTGCCACTAACTCGCGTGTTATTAATCCTAGATGTTTTGAATATGAAACTAACCTATCGGAAATCACAGGCTTGGATTATTTGATGTGTACAGATTTGACCCCTCATTTAAGGGATGTAGGTTTCATGTAGTTGGTAAATATATAGTTAAATTAATTACTTATTAATAATAATAGTAAAGTTAATTCGGGGTGTGACCAAAATTTCAACCAGCAATTTCTAGAAACATTCCTTCGTTTTCCTGTGCTTACAAACCCTGGTTTTACAAAAGTGTAAATTATTCATTGCTATTACAACAGGAAGACGTAGTTACAGCACACAAGCAAGTTCAGGGAACATGTCGGCAAACTACACAACAGGCTCAGACAGGGACATTCCAGGTAATCTAACGATCCTGTGCTAAGTTACTTTCAATTTTCATGCCTCCATTCCAGAGCCACAATAATACAGAAGTCAAAGTTCTGATTTAACATTCTCTCCAACAGCTAAGATCATATCCGGCCAGGCACTCAGTGAATCTCACATGTTATCATGAATTAACTTGAACCCAAGACCACTGATATGAGAGGTAATGCTCCATTCACACTGCAGGCGGAATACCCCGTGGTTAGAAGTTTTAGTCGGTGGCGGAACCACCTCCCAGGATGCCTCATATCTTCCGAGATTTGGTGTATCCATAAGGTATGACGCATATGGCCACTGCTTGGACACATGTGCAGTGTGTAACTGTCATTAACAGTACAATGATAGTACTACAAATGTTGGTCACTCAGAGGCAGTCTCCTTTAACCTCAACTCCCCTTCGGTTGCCTTCGGTCGAACGCGTGCTACCAAAACATGACCAAGTCACAACCTTCTATAAACCGTGGACATCACCTTCAGTTACGGTATGACAAATTTATCTGCGGAATGTCATGTTAAGAAATTCATAGGCGGAAATTTTGTAAAGTTACCATAGAACGCTCAAAGATTGGGATGGTGTGTCACTGTATCACGAGTTCACAAATGGATATCGGGCAAGAGATGAAGGATAAGGACGTTTTGACTAGAGCTGTTATCATTAGCGATTTCTGTAGATCGACGCTTGCCTGTTAGATGCGAGTTAAACTCGAGTAAATGACACAAATATAAATAAAATAACGATGTCCAAATATTATCATCAAGGGATCCACCATTAGCATGTTTGGTACCAAGAAAATATATTTTGTTGCCGGTTAAATTGTGCAGATGTGTATGAGCACTTTATGGAACAGCCACGTAAATATAAGGGAAATAAAAAAAAACAACCATTGCTCATTGATTTTTTATGTCTTTATGGTTAGATAAATTGCAAAAGTGCTTGTTTTATAACAAGATTAGTATATCATAATTTATTTCTTAAAAACTCGAGTTTAAATTGTGTAAATCGATGTGATCCCCAAATATCGCCCACCGAGTTACGACTCGAGTTTCGGTCAACTCGTTACAGCTTTAGTTTTGACCCACGCCTACTACTACGGTTTATATCCTGCCTGTAGTATGAAAGAAGTATTACTTATTCTCTTCCCTCCTGAAGGAACGTAAGACAAGGAACAGAAAAACCAGTGTATCCTGTCTGTTTTAGCTTATCCTTTCAGGCCATTCCATATCATTCCATTTCCATTCTACAGACATCCAGTCTGTTGTGCTACATCCTTGTATTTTCATTCTGCAGTCATCTGTCATCATTCTCAGTGCAGTTGTTTGTTTCATGTTGTTTCTGTCTGTTTCAGCAACGTGTCCTGTATACCTCCATCTTCCAATATTGATGTCATTATAATTTTATTACGCTACAATAGCTTACCATGTGGGACTCAATGCTGTACTCAGATGGCCACAGGGCATCATGGCCAACGTCTAAGAAAAATAGACATTTATAGTTGGCCGTAGCCTCTAGTTGTCGTCACGTGATAACTTCTGACCAATCGCCCTACTTTCTCATTGGCCACGTTGAACTGGTAGCTGTTTGTAAATATACAGACATTTTCATTTATTTCTCAACTTTTACGTGTTGTTGGAGGTCCATTTTTACCCCACAGCCCTTAAGGGCTGTCAGGGTATTGTTTTCACCCATGGTGTCCGGATGGGCGGGCGGGCGGGCGGCGGGAAATAGTTTGTCCGGGCTGTATCTCAGAAACCGTAAGGTGTAGGAAGTTGATACTTGGTAGGGACATTGGTTAGGGGGTGTAGCTGTGCAACGTCATGGTCTGACCTTGATTTGACCTTTGACCTTGCTGTAGTGACCTTGAGTTTGAAAATATTGTCCAGGCTATATCTCGGAAACCGTAAGGTGTAGGAAGTTGATACTTGGTAGGGACATTGGTTAGGGGGTGTAGTTGTGCAACATCATGGTCTGACCTTGATTTGACCTTTGACCTTGCCGTAGTGACCTTGACCTATAAAATCTTGTCCGGGCTATATCTCGGAAACCGTAAGGTGTAGGAAGTTGATACTTGGTAGGGATATTGGTTAGGGGGTGTAGGTGTGCAACGTCATGGTCTGACCTTGATTTGACCTTTGACCTTGCCGTAGTGACCTTGACCTATAAAATCTTGTCCAGGCTATATCTCGGAAACTGTAATGTGTAGGAAGTTGATATTTGGCAGGGACATTGGTTAGGGGGTGTAGGTGTGCAACGTCATGGTGTGACCTTGATTTGACCTTTGACCTTGCCGTAGTGACCTTGACCTATAAAATCTTGTCTGGGCTATATCTCAGAAACCGTAAGGTGTAGGAAGTTGATACTTGGGAGGGATATTGGTTAGGGGGTGTAGTTGTGCAACGTCATGGTCTGACCTTGATTTGACCTTGCCGTAGTGGCCTTGACCTATAAAATCTTGTCCGGGCTATATCTCGGAAACCGTAAGGTGTAGGAAGTTGATATTTGGTAGGGACATTTGCTAGGGGGTGTAGGTGTGCAGTGTCATGGTCTGACCTTGATTTGACCTTTGACCTTGTCGTAGTGGCCTTGACCTGTAAAATCTTGTCCGGGCTATATCTCAGAAACCGTAAGGTGTAGAAAGTTGATACTTGGTAGGGATATTGGTTAGGGGGTGTAGGTGTGCAATGTCATGGTCTGACCTTGATTTGACCTTTGACCTTGCCGTAGTGACCTTGACCTATAAAATCTTGTCCGGGCTATATCTCGGAAACTGTAATGTGTAGGAAGTTGATATTTGGCAGGGACATTGGTTAGGGGGTGTAGGTGTGCAACGTCATGGTGTGACCTTGATTTGACCTTTGACCTTGCCGTAGTGACCTTGACCTATAAAATCTTGTCTGGGCTATATCTCAGAAACCGTAAGGTGTAGGAAGTTGATACTTGGGAGGGATATTGGTTAGGGGGTGTAGTTGTGCAACGTCATGGTCTGACCTTGATTTGACCTTGCCGTAGTGGCCTTGACCTATAAAATCTTGTCCGGGCTATATCTCGGAAACCGTAAGGTGTAGGAAGTTGATATTTGGTAGGGACATTTGCTAGGGGGTGTAGGTGTGCAGTGTCATGGTCTGACCTTGATTTGACCTTTGACCTTGTCGTAGTGGCCTTGACCTGTAAAATCTTGTCCGGGCTATATCTCAGAAACCGTAAGGTGTAGAAAGTTGATACTTGGTAGGGATATTGGTTAGGGGGTGTAGGTGTGCAATGTCATGGTCTGACCTTGATTTGACCTTTGACCTTGCCGTAGTGACCTTGACCTATAAAATGTTGTCCGGGCTATATCTCGGAAACCGTAAGGTGTAGGAAGTTGGTACGTGGTAGGGACATTGGTTAGGATGTGTAGGTGTGCAACGTCATGGTCTGACCAGGATTTGACCTTTGACCTTGCCGTAGTGACCTTGAGTTCAAAAATCTTCTCCGGGCTATATCTTGGAAACCGTAAGGTGTAGGAAGTTGATACTTGGTAGGGACATTGGTTAGGGGATGTAGTTGTGCAACGTCATGATCTGACCTTGATTTGACCTTGTCGTAGTGACCTTGACCTATAAAATCTTGTTGCACCTTTGGGTCTCTCTTTTGATGCAGATTAAGCACTATTAAAGTCATATAGAATTTATTAAGAATTTTACTTTCATAACTTCCCATTGTAAGAGATAGAATTTCATCAAGTGAGCCACAGATTTTGCTCCAACACCACACATAAGCATTCATTAAATGTATCACCACTTCTGTATGCATGGTAATATTCAAACCATCTAAACCATAATTCGGGCCTTGCAGATGTAGATAAAGAGGGTTGAATTTTAGTTTGCTGATTGATGCTGTCATCTTGTTATTGAATTATCTTGTTTTAATACTTCATCTTTATATGCATGATCTTTCTTTTAAACATTATTTCTCCATTTAAACATTGTTTGGACCTTTATATAACTGACAGTGCTCTGAAAGTATCCTGAAGTTTGTACTGATACTGTAACAGTACTTCTGTATCTCATGGTGTTGAAAATATTTCCCTAGGCTGTGGGGTACTTGCATCTCTGGTGCTTTTTTTGGTTTTTAGGCGGGTTGCGTGTAACCAACCCGCCTATTAGATTGATGTGTCCGACGTCCGTCTATCTGTCTGTCCGTCCACATTTTTCGTTTCCGGACTCTAACTTTAAAACGGTTTGACCAATCAAATTCAAACTTCACAGGGAGATAGATCACCATCATAGCTAGGTTCCTTTCGAAATTGGTGAAATTCCGTGTGTTCGTTTGTCCGTTTTTCGTCCGTTTGTCTGTCCATCCATCTGTTTGTCCACATTTTCGTTTCCGGACTCTAACTTTAAAACGGTTTGACCAATCAAATTCAAACTTCACAGGGAGATAGATCACCATCATAGCTAGGTTCCTTTCGAAATTGGTGAAATTCCGTGTGTTCGTTTGTCCGTTTTTCGTCCGTTTGTCTGTCCATCCATCTGTTTGTCCACATTTTCGTTTCCGGACTCTAACTTTAAAACGGTTTGACCAATCAAATTCAAACTTCACAGGGAGATAGATCACCATCATAGCTAGGTTCCTTTCGAAATTAGTGAAATTCCGTGTGTTCGTTTGTCCGTTTTTCGTCCGTTTGTCTGTCCATCCATCTGTTTGTCCACATTTTCGTTTCCGGACTCTAACTTTAAAACGGTTTGACCAATCAAATTCAAACTTCACAGGGAGATAGATCACCATCATAGCTAGGTTCCTTTCGAAATTGGTGAAATTCCGTCTGTTTGTTTGTCCGTTTTTCCGTCCGTTTCTTCGTTTTTGTCCGTTTTTCTGTCCATCCATCTGTCCGTCCACATTTTTGTTTCCGGACTCTAACTCGAAAATGGTTACTCCAATCTAATTCAAACTTCACAGGGACATACATCACCATCATAGCTAGGTTCCTTTCGAAATTGGTGTAAATCCGTCCGTTCATTTGTCTTGTTTTTCTGTCCATTTGTTCGTTTTTAGATTAGAAGTATTACATTTCTTAGCACGTCGAACACATTTACCTTAAGTGGGTAACCTAACATTTCTTTCCTTGATCCTAAATTTAATGAGAGCAGTTGCTAACCTTGTTTCCTGCGTGCGCAACCCGCCTTTTGGGGCACCTCTGACCCTCTTGTTTCTTTTATTATATATCACAGAGTTGCTTCTAGGATGCGTTTTCTGCGATATCTCGCATTAATTAAGCGTCCCGCAAGGGACCCTTGTTTGTGTATGGGAGAGCTTCCGGCTCCGCCGGCTCCGCATTTTGTTTTCCTTATAACTCTGTAACCGTTAGGTGGATTCTTTTCAAATTTGGCAGGTTTAGGCAGTAGCCTTGGGGAATTTTTTTGAATATGCTGCAGTGACATTTCAACCAATCAGAGAGGTCACATGACCAAAAATGTCTTTTTTTGATGGGGAAGCTTGTCCGGATGATAACTTGAAAGGAATTTTATCAATTCACCTGAAACTTGGCAAATGCATTCATTCTATTAAAATCTGGAAATCATTAGATTTTGGCATTGATTGGTCAAGAAATGGCCGAGTAATTAATGATTAATTAATCATTACGAATTTTCCAAATAAGGAAAACACAAAAATGCTTATATCTCGAAAACCGTGCTAGATAGAGCGATTTCGACGAAATTTTTGACCCGCAGGTTATCTCTGCGGAGTAGTTATCCCAATTTTCAAAAAATTTTTGTCTCGCCCAAAATGGCGACCATTTTGAATTTTCGAAATTTTCGCAAAAATTGCAAAACACAAAAATGCTTATATCTCAAAAACCGTGCTAGATAGAGCAATTTCGACAAAATTTTTGACCCGCAGGATATCTCTGCGGAGAACTTTTCCCAATTTTCAAAAAATTTTTGTCTCGCCAAAAATGACGGCCATTTTGAATTTTCGAAATTTTCGCAAAAATTGCAAAACACAAAAATGCTTATATCTCGAAAACCGTGCTAGATAGAGCGATTTCGATGAAATTTTTGACCCGCAAGGGTATCTCTGCAGAGTAGTTATCCCAATTTTGAAAAAATTTTTGTCTCGCCAAAAATGGCGGCCATTTTGAATTTTCGAATTTTTCGCAAAAATTGCAAAACATAAAAATGCTTATATCTCGAAAACCCTGCTAGATAGAGCGATTTCGACGAAATTTTTGACCCACAGGGTATATCTGCAGAGTAACCATGCCAATTTTCAAAAAAATTTTGTCTCGCCAAAAATGGCAGCCATTTTGAATTTTCGAATTTTTCGCAAAATTGCAAAACACAAAAATGCTTATATCTCAAAAACCCTGCTAGATAGAGCGATTTCGACGAAATTTTTGACCCGCAGGGTATCTCTGCAGAGTAGCCATGCCAATTTTCAAACAAAAAATTTCTCGCAAAAAATGGCGGCCATTTTGAATTTTCGAATTTTTCGCAAAATTGCAAAACACAAAAATGCTTATATCTCGAAAACCGTGCTAGATAGAGCGATTTCGACGAAATTTTTGACCCACTGGGTATCTCTGCAGAGTAGCCATGCCAATTTTCAAAAAAAACATTTGTCTTGCCAAAAATGGCGGCCATTTTGAATTTTCGAATTTTTGCGCAAAAATTGCAAAACACAAAAATGCTAATATTTCGAAATCCGTGCTACATAGAGCGATTTCGACGAAATTTTTTATCTTCAGGGTATCTCTGCAGAGCAGCTATCCCAAAGAGCTTTCACTTGGTGAAGTTTCAGACCCATAGCTAATTGCTCACCTACTCAAAAAGAGTAAATGCGAATTACCTCTAAAAGTATTGCAGATGGCCAATTTTTCTCAAAAACTCATTCACCTACTTTTGGAAGAGCTTTCACATGGTGAAGTTTCAGACCCATAGCCAATTACTCACCTACTCAAAATGAGTAAATGCGAATTATCTCTAAAAGTATTGCAGATAGCCAATTTTTCTCAAATAACTCATTCACCTACTTTTGGGAGAGCTTTCACATGGTGAAGTTTCAGACCCATAGCTAATTATTTACCTACTCAAAATGAGTAAATGCTAATTATGAGTAAATGCTAATTATCTGTAAAAGTATTGCGGATACCCAATTTTTATCAAATAACTCATTCATCTACTTGTGGGAGAGCTTTCACATGGTGAAGTTTCAGACCCATAGCTAATTACTCACCTACTCAAAATGAGTAAATGCGAATTATCTCTAAAAGTATTGCAGATAGCCAATTTTTCTCAAATAACTCATTCACCTACTTTTGGGAGAGCTTTCACTTGGTGAAGTTTCAGACCCATAGCTAATTACTCACCTACTCAAAATGAGTAAATGCGAATTATCTCTAAAAGTATTGCAGATAGCCAATTTTTGTCAAATTAATCATTCACCTACTTTTGGGAGAGCTTTCACATGGTGAAGTTTCAGACCCATAGCTAATTACTCACCTACTCAAATGAGTAAATGCGAATTATCTCTAAAAGTATTGCAGATAGCCAATTTTTCTCAAATAACTCATTCACCTACTTTTGGGAGAGCTTTCACTCTGTGAAGTTTCAGACCCATAGCTAATTACTCACCTACTCAAAATGAGTAAATGCGAATTATCTCTAAAAGTATTGCAGATAGCCAATTTTTCTCAAATAACTCATTCACCTACTTTTGGCAGAGCTTTCACTTGGTGAAGTTTCAGACTCATAGCTAATTACTCACCTACTGAAAATGAGTAAATCTGAATTATCTCTAAAAGTATTGCAGATAGCCAATTTTTCTCAAATAAGTCATTCACCTACTTTTGGGAGAGCTTTCACTTGGTGAAGTTTCAGACCCATAGCTAATTACTCACCTACTCAAAATGAGTAAATGCGAATTATCTCTTAAAGTATTGCAGATAGCCAATTTTTCTCAAATAACTCATTCACCTACTTTTGGGAGAGCTTTCACTTGGTGAAGTTTTAGACCCATAGCTAATTACTCGTCTACTCAAAATGAGTAAATGCGAATTATCTCTAAAAGTATTGCAGATAGCCAATTTTTCTCAAATAACTCATTCACCTACTTTTGGGAGAGCTTTCACTTGGTGAAGTTTCAGACCCATAGCAAATTACTCACCTACTCAAAATGAGTAAATGCGAATTATCTCTAAAAGTATTGCAGATAGCCAATTTTTCTCAAATAACTCATTCATCTACTTTTGGCAGAGCTTTCACTTGCTGAAGTTTCAGACCCATAGCTAATTATTCACCTACTCAAAATGAGTAAATGTGAATTATCTCTAAAAGTATTGCAGATAGCCAATTTTTCTCAAATAACTCATTCACCTACTTTTGGGAGAGCTTTCACTCTGTGAAGTTTCAGACCCATAGCTATTTATTCACCTACTCAAAATGAGTAAATGCTAATTATCTGTAAAAGTATTGCGGATACCCAATTTTTATCAAATACTGATTCATCTACTTGTGGGAGAGCTTTCACATGGTGAAGTTTCAGACCCATAGCTAATTACTCACCTACTCAAAATGAGTAAATGCGAATTATCTCTAAAAGTATTGCAGATAGCCAATTTTTCTCAAATAACTCATTCACCTACTTTTGGGAGAGCTTTCACTTGGTGAAGTTTCAGACCCATAGATAATTATTCACCTACTCAAAATGAGTAAATGTGAATTATCTCTTAATAGTATTGCAGATAGCCAATTTTTCTCAAATAACTCATTCACCTACTTTTGGAAGACCTTTCACACACGAAAATGAAAAATTGTGAATATCTCGGAAAAGCTATTTCTTCTTCTTTAATGCTCGGCGGGAGATACACACCACGGCAGTGGTCTTGACAAAAATTTTTGTCTCCCCAAAAATGGTGGCCATTTTGAATTTTCGGATTTCATCGAAGTATGCGGGGACAAGATTGTAAAAGAACGCATTCAGCACAAGGCAATGCGGGATATAGGGGATATATATACGAAGCGAAAAGACGAGAGATCAAAGAAATCGAAACGATGCGTGGAGCGAGAGTTTGTCGAGGTTTTGATTTTTCCGTCGAAACGTTCTTCGAATAATGCCTGTAGACGATTTTGGTTTCGTGATCGTTTACAAACTCAAATATATTATGAGGTACAGACAGTATTTGGACATATTATACCCAAAAATATAAAATTAAGCTGAAAGTGGATGATTATATAAAAAATGGCGGCAAGAAAAACGAAACTTACAGTAGACTGGATTGTTACCACAACAGGCCATGGCAGTGAAGCCAGTGGTGACCCTATTGGCGTAGTGGCTTTCTACCAGTAAACGCCCGTGTTTAAGATAACATTTAGCATTTATCTTATATTTGGAGGTTTAGTTTATGTTCTGCTTCAACCAAATTATCCAATGACATTCAAGATAATTAATGATTTAAATATGCTGGGGAACATTTCTTTGAAAGTGATGTAATTTGACAATATATCTCTATTATCGGCCGTGTTTACCGCAAACCGTAAATACCAGTGAACGCCCATTTTGTTTGCAAATAGAAGCATTTGTCCTTGACCTCTAATAAAGATATATAAGGCGGGCGTTCACTGGTAGGCGGGCGTCCACTGGTAGAAAGCCACTACGTATCTGTCGGAATTCCCTAGAAAAATATTTTACTGGATCAAAATTCACGGACAACTCATTAATATTAATGAGGTCACAGATTTTCGTGGTGGCTTTAATTCTTAATATTTTCTGATTTAAGATCAAATACTAGAAGGACTACAGAGCTCATGTATGCATAAAAAATATTTGACGATTCCATTGGATTTTTTAGCAATATTTTACTTGAAGAATTTGTGGACTACTCATTACTATTCATGAGGTCATGGTATTCTGTGGGGTTTTCCAACATATTTGTATGAATTGATGGTGTAATGACTGAATTTGTGATGCCATGACTTCAGATGAAAACTTAAAACCATAATGCCATGACAGGAGCCACTTTGATGTAAATAACCATTTTCAGTATTTTTTTAAAATTCTATCACTAGCCTTGAAGTTTATTTTTATTGGGCAAGACAATAAAAATTGACCACTAATTAATAGAAGTCCACTGTTAAAAATGCCTAAATAAACTGAAAATGTATTTTTTATTAGTTTAAACTTATCATAAAGTCGTCCCCCAGAATTTTTAGCCCCTCCCCCCACATTTTGTGTAGTGGTGGGGGATCGCCCCCACTTTTTGAAATTCCTAGAATCAACACTGTATCATGGATTATTCTGTAAAATTTTTATTTTGACAGGATAAGTATATTTCTTGCTTTCGCGTGTTTTGAGTTTTCCTCGGTTCAGGCCCTTTATTTTCCTCGTCTTTTATTGCGTTTAAAATGTCTTCCCATCAAACGAATAAAGACAAACCGAGAGCACAAAAATGCCGCCATTTTTGTTTTTCCTTTGGTTTACACTACTATTGCTTGTAAGGAAGCTGGCAAGGGTGATGACCCCTGTGTCACCTTTGAAGCGCCCTGTGATATCTGTGCATCTTTTACAGATGACCAAATGAAAAAAATTCAACACAGGAAACGCTACCTAAAGAAACAAAAGGCGGACGCTTCTAATCCCTAAAGATGATGAACTTGATCTTTTGGGCGAAGGCGATGGGGATTCTTTCACTGGTTCAAATGCAGACCTCGAGAGTGCTGCTGATAATCTTTTTACCTCACCCCCCGCCCTCAGCCCCTACCTTTCAGTTCTTTATCACTAAAAACACCAGCCAAATCTGTCCCACCAACCCCAGGTACTGCCTTGCAACAAAAAATTGAAACAAATCTAGAGAAATCCCTGGAAAATTCCTTAAATATTCATTTACAGCAACAAATGGGCTCTTTCCAGGCATCTATGCTGGAAGCTTTTCAGTCGCTCCGAGAGGAGTTGACTGCTAAGAAACAAACAGAGGTGGATCAGACCTCGGCTTTTGCTTCCAAACCTGGTACATCTTCTCGCCCTGCTGTAAATCTGGACCTACCTCCTCCGAGACACAGAACTAATACACAAACCGAGGATATGGATGTGGACTACAGTCCAGCATTGCCTCCTTGTCTCGGATCTGACCCTCATGATACCTTGGATCAGTACGTTGCTCCATCTGAGTTTCCTTCCAAGAAGGTCTCGGATCAACCCAAAAATCATGGCCACTCTCGTAGTAGGCATGAAGTTCAATCCAGATCTGCCTCGGATCCATCTCATAAGGAATCCGATGAATCTCGGATCCGATCTACTAAACCCAAAAAGCACTCTGATAAGAGTAAATACAAATCAAGGTCCAGATATGTGTCATCTTCCTCAGAGGAGGATCAGTCCTCTGTAGCCAGACACAGGTCTTCTAAGCCCTCTGGGGCCCAACCCTCAGGGGCTGTTTCTGACCAAGACCTCCCTCAACATGACCCAGACCCCCCTTATTATAGGGAAGTAGCTTTGTCTGACATTCCCTCACAGTACGCTGAAGAAGTCGACACTTTTAGGCGCATTCTTTCCCTCCCTGACCCCAGGGAGTCTATGCCTAGGTTCTCAACTTCAGTTATGGGGCTGGACAATGAGAAAGGCCGTCAAGAGCTCAGACCTAGAGGTCCTTCCTCTATTCTTCCACTTAGCTCAGTTATCAAGGACGCCTTTGATAAATTTCAACATGACTTTAAGGCTGCTAATTTACCCAAGGGTAAATACATCAAGCCTCCTCCATCCACTTCTAAGTGGTACAGGGTGGGAGAGCCCAGTTATCAGGACAAATATCAGGAGTTGAATACGGATTTCGCCAAAATCTGTATTACTCCTAAACCCTCTGGGGCCCCTATGGGCAATTCTCAAAGAATTGGAACATCAGGCTAGGCAAAATATCTCAACCCTCAATTTCACCGCCGCTTTTGCCAAAACCTCTTCTTGCAATGCTTCCCTTGAGAAGTGTCAACATAGCATTAAGTCAGCTGTCAAGAAGATTAAAACACAGATTCAGAAAGGTGCCAATCCTGAAAAGGCAGCAAAGCACGTGTATAAGGAAGTCTGTGAGTACATGGATTTTTGGAATAAGACGGTTCTTATTCCACATAGGGCCCTTACTTGCCTCAGCAAATCCCTAGCCCATATTCTCCAGAGGGAACGATATTCTATGGGTAACACCGGCTTGCTTAGGCGCGAAGCCGAAATGACCCTCTTACATCCACAATTGGGGGAAACGAGATGCCAGGAACTCAGGAACTCGTCCTTTTGGGACCCCTCCTTGTTCCAGTCTCAACTGGGCACCTCTAAAGACTCACAGGGTTTCGTACCCTATCAAAATAAGCCCTTTTGTGGCCCCCACAACAAGAAAAGAGGCTCCTACAGGAAACGCCCCTATAAGGGCAACTCCTCACAAAGCAGTAACCAATCATTTTCCTCAGGAAGGGGGAAACCGAACTTCAGAGGCTCCAGGGGTCGTTATCAACCCCATCACAGGGGGCAGGGGCGTGGAAACCCCTCCCCACAATGACTCCTTAAAAGAGGAGGTCGCCTCCGTTCTTTCAGAAGAGACTGGCAAACAAACAAATGTTCTTCAAATGTGTTAAACATTATCACCAATGGCTACATACTGCCATTCCTTTCAAAGCCAAATTTGGTCAGATTCCCTCTGATACTGTCAGAGTGTAAGGCCCGTCAAAAAGACCAAGCCCTGGCCACTTGTATCCAGTCTCTTCTGTCAAAGAACGCAATCGAAAAGGTGGAAAATGTAAAATCTCTCGGGTTTTACAATCGCCTGTTTCTAGTACCCATGCCTCACCAAGGTGGAGGCCAGTTATAAACTTAAGCAGGCTCAACACTTTTCTACATGTAGAAAAGTTCAAAATGGAAACTCCAGAGTCCATCAGGACCTCCCTGATTCCAGCGGAATGGGTATCGTCGATAGATCTGTCGGACGCTTACCTACACATCCCCATCCATCCAAACTCAAGGAAATACCTAAGGTTTTGCTACAAGTGACAGGTGTTCCAGTTCACCTCCCTCCCATTCGGACTAGCCACAGCCCCCCAGGTCTTTACAATGATTGTAAAGGAAGTGAAACTAATGGCCCTCTCCAGAGGACTCAGACTTCACCAATACCTGGACGACTGGCTAATCAGCCAGTCCCAGGAGGAAGCCCAAGTGAACACTCAGGCGGTGGTAGACCTAACCCAGTCCTTGGGTTGGATTATAAATCAGGAAAAATCAGAACTGAAACCCACTCAGGTGTTTTCGTCCGTGGGCTACGAATACCATCTAGATTCAGCCCTTGTAAAACCCACTCAAGAGAGATGGCTAAAACTTCAGGATTTGATCCTGAGACCTAGTGCGGCTCTCCAAAAGATCAAGCAATGCCATTGCCTGATCATCCTAATAGCCCCAGGCTGGCCAGGGATGCCCCGGTTTTGGGACCTAGTGCAGCTCTCAACAGAGATCCCACTACAACTTCCGGTGTCAATGACCCTACTCAAACAGTCCCACAAGTATGTGTTCCACAACAACCCGCAACAACTCAACCTCCACGCCTGGTGTCTAGGAGCGGACAACTCCAAGAACAAGGCTTCTCTATGGAGGTGGCAGAGAGAATTGCTGCTCCTCAACGGTCATCAACAAGGACCATCTACAAATCAAAGTGGGCCCTATTTGAAAAATGGTGCAGAGAAAATTTGGTGGACTTCTCCACTCCATCTGTGAAACAAATCTCAGATTTTTTCATGTACCTGTACCAAGACCTAAATAGGCGCCCCTCGACCATTGATGGTTACAGGACTGCAATCGTTGACACTTTGGGCCCAACGGCCAACCATATTGCACACAATGCAGACCTTCATAGGTTACTCTCCAGTTTCCACAGGGATCGTCCAAAAAGTTCTAGAAATCTTCCTAAGTGGAGCCTTTCTGTTGTTCTCAATGAGCTCACAAAAGCACCTTCTGAGCCTATAAAAGACACAGACCTCAAACGTCTTACCCTCAAAACTGCTTTCTTGCTAGCTTTGGCCTCCGGCAAATGCCGCAGCGAAATCCATGCCTGGGTCACAAAGTATCTAATCTAGGCCAATGGGAAAAAGTTGCCTTGTTCCCTTCTTCTGATTTCATAGCCAAAAACCAACTAGCAAGAGAAGGTTCTCAAAGTGTGTCTCCAGTGACTATTCCTGCTTTGACTACCATTGTAGATAGACAATTCAAAGAAGATAGGACCCTGTGTCCGGTGCGAGCCCTGAGGTACTATTTGGATCGGACCAAAGACCTGAGAGGGTCTCGGTCCCTCCTTTTCATCTCCTTCAAGAAAGGACATACCTCAGACATCAGACCCGCTACACTCTCTTCTTGGTTGAAACAAACCATCCTACTTTGTTATAAACAAGCAGACCAACAAGCCTTGGACCTGGTCCAAGTTAAAGCGCATGACATTCGGGCCTTCGCGGCCTCTAAGGCCTTTTACGATGGGGTATCGGTGGACCAAATCATGCAAGCCTGTCACTGGAAAGCTCACAACACTTTTACAAATTTTTACCTAAAAGACCATACTTGGTCAGACAACAACAACAATATGTATCTGGGACCCGTGGTGGCAGCACAACAAGTCCTAGATCCTTCCCCTCAGACCAGTTGTCCTCGGAAAGAAAAAGGGGGGGGGGGGGCACATCCGCTACAACCAAGTCTTCAGGAGTCTATCCCAGGATCTAGGTATTCCTTTACCTTCAAGATGTTACGGGTAAGGTCATTTTGTTTTTAGCTTACTGGCCGTTATAGCTTACTGGCCAACGGCCGTAAGCTAATGGCATGGCCTGGCGTCGTCTTCGTCGTTGTTGTTGTCGTCAACAATTTTTTCCAGCCTCTTCTCCTCAGAAACTACTGCACCGATTTCTTTGAAATTTGGTATGGAGCTTCCTTGGGTAGAGGACTATAAGTTTTCCTCATTGCATGTTTTTCAACCAATCAGAATTGATAGAAGCAAAATTGCTTCTATCTCCTTAACCGTGCGAGATAGAGCGATTTCGTCGAAATTTTCGAGCCATAGGGTATCTAAGGACTGTACTCTTGGCAATTTTCAAAAAAAAATTTCCCCTCTCCAAAAATGGCGGCCATTTTGAATTTTCGATTTTTTGCCAAAAATGGAAAAACACAAAATTGCTTGTATCTCCTTAACCGTGCGAGATAGAGTGATTTCGTCAAAATTGTCGACCCACAGGGTATATAAGAAGTGTAGTCTTTCCAATTTTGAAAAAATTTTCCCCTCCTCAAAAATGGCAGCCATTTTGAATTTTTGCCAAAAATGGAAAAACACAAAATTGCTTCTATCTCCTTAACCATGCCAGATAGAGCAATTTCGTCGAAATTTTTGACCCACAGGGTATCTAATAAATGTATTTTTGGCAATTTTCAAAAAATTTTCCCCTCTCAAAAAATGGCGGCCATTTTGAATTTTCGAATTTTTGCCAAAAACGGCAAAACACAAAATTCCTTCTATCTCCTTAACCGTGCAAGATAGAGCGATTTCGTCGAAATTTTCAACCCATAGGGTATCTAAGAAATGTACTCTTGCCAATTTTCAAAAAATTTTCCCCTTTCCAAAAATGGCGGCCATTTTGAATTTTCGAATTTTTGCCAAAAATGGCAAAACACAAAATTGCTTCTATCTCCTTAACTGTGCGAGATAGAGCGATTTCGTCGAAATTTTCGACCCAGAAGGTATCTAAGGAATGTACTCTTGGCAATTTTCAAAAAATTTTCCACTCCCCAAAAATGGCGGCCATTTTGAATTTTTGCCAAAAATGGCAAAACACAAAATTGCTTCTTTCTCCTTAACCGTGCGAGATAGAGCGATTTCGTCAAAATTTTCGATCCACAGGGTATCTATGGAATGTAGTCTTGCCAATTTTCAAAAAATTTTCCCCTTCCCAAAAATGGCGGCCATTTTGAATTTTCGAATTTTTGCCAAAAATGGAAAAACACAAAATTGCTTCTATCTCCTAAACCGTGCGAGATAGAGCGATTTCGTCAGAATATTCAACCCACAGAGTATCTAAGGAATGTACCCTTGCAATTTTCAAAAAATTTTCCCCTCCCCAAAAATGGCGGCCTTTTTGAATTTTTGCCAAAAATGGCAAAACACAAAATTGTTTCTATCTCCTTAACCGTGCGAGATAGAGCGATTTCGTCAAAATTTTCGGCCCACAGGGTATCTAAGGAATGTAGTCTTGCCAATTTTCAAAAAAATTTCCCCTTCCCAAAAATGGCGGCCATTTTGAATTTTCGAATTTTTGCCAAAAATGGAAAAACACAAAATTGCTTCTATCTCCTTAACCGTGCGAGATAGAGCAATTTCGTCGAAATTTTCAACCCACAGGGTATCTAAGGAATGTACTCTTGGCAATTTTCAAAAAATTTTCCCCTCCCCAAAAATGGCGGCCATTTTGACTTTTCGAATTTTTGCCTAAAATGGAAAAACACAAAATTGCTTCTATCTCCTAAACCGTGCGAGATAGAGCGATTTCGTCGGAATTTTCAACCCACAGGGTATCTAAGGAATGTACTCGTTGCAATTTTCAAAAAATTTTCCCCTCCCCAAAAATGGTGGCCTTTTTGAATTTTCGAATTTTTGCCAAAAAAGGCAAAACACAAAATTGCTTCTATGTCCTTAACCGTGCGAGATAGAGCGATTTCGTAGAAATTTTCGACCCACAGGGTATGTAAGAAATGAAAAAAAATGGAAAAACGAAAATTTCCTTATCTCCTTAACCGTGCAACATTAACCGTCAAAATTTTCGACCCAACCGTCCTATTTCTATTTGAGTTATAAGGGTGAAACGGTGCACAGACAGACAGACAGAAACAAACTGATCACAATAACCCTCTCCTATTGTCGAGCGTTAACTAGAAAAGTATTGCATTTACAGCATTTTGTTAAAATATGTTATTCATCTACTTTTTCCATAGCAACAACATGGTCAGTAACTTGGGTGTCTATCTCAATAGCTAAGTGAGTAATACCTACTTTTGGACTTTTCACTAACTTCCATCATGAGTAAAATCACTTGTAACTTGAAAACTATTGCATTTAGAGAATTTGGTGCAAATCTGTTATTCACCTACTTTTGGGTCAGCTATAACATAATAAAATTTCAGACCTCCAGCTCGTGGCATAGCCGAGTAATAGCTACTTTTGCCTTTGCTGGTGAATACACTTTACATCTGGCCACAGATGCGTCCTTGGTCTAATTTACAAATGAAACAGGATCTTGTAAGACTGCTGTACAATTTTGGCAAAAGGTTCATGGGGTGGACATTACACATGATAACGTGTGTTCTATACTATCCTGTTTCTATTCATATGTCACAGCTACTATCAACAGGGCGTCCTATTTCTAGTTACAACTTTTGGCAGCCATCTTGGATTTCTGCGGAAAATAAAACATCATAAATATCTCGGAAACCGTAAGACATAAAGCAGTTTCCAGTGAAGTTTGTACCCTAGGGGTAGTATGAGTATTTTGTTGCAACCCCAAAAAATTTAATTTTTTTTTCAAATTTTGGCGGCCATCTTCGATTTATGCGGAAAATAAAAAATGGTAATATCTCAGAAACTGGAAGAGATAGCGCAATTTTGAGTGAATGTTGGACCCTAGGGATAGTAAAGAGTATAAACGCTTGCATTATTACTTATGTTAAAGCTGTGGGGTATACTTTCTCCCACATTTATTTCATATTTGGTAGATATCTTGTCACACTTTTCGTAGATGTGGTGTGAAAATCAAGTGAGTTATACCCTTTTTACATTTTCTGAGTAAAAGCCTTAGGTCTCAAAAAATTGTCCGGGCCCAGACATGATGTAAAAATGGCAAGGTCACTACAGTAAGGTGAAACTAAGGTTACACTATCGAAAACACACAATAACCTAATTTATACTCCTGACATTCTAAGAAAAGTTTTTTCCTAACTTTCTGGTACATAATGAAATGTATGCATG
Organism: Sabellastarte sp. h YS-2021; assembly: GCA_964017235.1. Taxonomy (NCBI): domain Eukaryota; kingdom Metazoa; phylum Annelida; class Polychaeta; order Sabellida; family Sabellidae; genus Sabellastarte; species Sabellastarte sp. h YS-2021. Next base: position 18,246,637 of record OZ024933.1, read on the forward strand.
CAAAACTGACAAATAATAATTGCTTTATTGAAGAAGATGTATTACATTGAAGTTTTAGTTGTGTTCACAATATACATTCTTTTGCATGATCACCGACCTATTTGGGTGACCAGGTTATATCATCACAGAATATAAAAATACATGTGACGAAATACACAAGTATGAAAAAAGTATTTGGGTGGCACAACCACAACATGCGGGTCGTCAGTAAGCAGCAGGCCTTGGCCTATTTTTTTTAGTTTGTCAAATAACTTATATTAAGGACTTATTAAGTTGTCATTAATCTCATATTCAAGTGGCACAAATTTATGAGAATTCCAACCATTGGGCTGGTCTGTCACTCGTGAAGGGCCCCTAGGGACCCTCAGACCTCTAAGTGAGCACTGCTGCACTTCCGTCCTATAATCAAAACATCTAGACAGTTTCAACACTGTCTTTCATTCTAGTTAGGTTTTTGGCTATTCACAGGCCCGGTCTTCGGGATTGGGGCACTGTAAACGGGACTCAGACTGGTATTTCTAACACTATTTCTAATATACATTACTTCAAATCTAAGAAAAATTGACATATCTTCCAGTCTCAGCTGTAACCCCGCCACCGGGCGGTTGGATTCAGCATTGAGTCCCACATGGTAAGCTATTGTAGCATAATAAAATTGAAAATTTTAATTACTTAAATGTAGCTTTTATAAGCTACAAGCTTACTATGTGGGACTCAGAGGAGTCCAACCCTGCCTCCCCACTGTTTACAGCTGAGTGGTAGGTTCTAGAAAATTTCAACGAGAAAGTAGGGCGATTGGTCAGAAGTTATCACGTGACGACAACTAGAGGCGATTGGTCAGAAGTTATCACGTGACGACAACTAGAGGCTACGGCCAACTATAAATGTCTATTTTTCTTAGATGTTGGCCATGATGCCCTGTGGCCATCCGAGTACAGCATTGAGTCCCACATGGTAAGCTTGTAGCTTATAAAAGCTACATTTAAGTAATTAAAATTTTCAAGTTTATGTTCTTCCTGTGATCCTTTTTACGACACAGTTGCTTATTGTTGATGGACACAATATCTTTACTGTTTTTTTAATTTCATTGTAATTTGCATAATAATTGAGAAGAGAACCTTACAGCTTCCAGGGGAGCCACTAAGGCCGGAATAATGGCAATACCGACCATTGACATAGTCAGTATATTTTTTAGGATCCCTTCCCTTGTCACCCAGCAACCTGTCTCCGCGGGCATATGACCTGTACAAACGAGTGAAGTCTTTCATCAAGGAACATGTTGCACCGGCTGAACCTATTCTCTTCAAGTATCACCAGGATCCACAGACCATGTGGACCATTCACCCAATGCTAGAAGAACTGAAGGTAAGGATATAAGCAAATAGATAACACGAATAACAGGATCCACAGACCATTTACCGTGGAACATTCATGCAATGCTAGAAGAGATCGAAGTAAGGAATAAATTTCGATATGACCAAAAATAATTACACAAGTATTAGGATCTACAGACCAGGCATGTAGATCAGTCACCTAATGCTGGAAGAACACAAGGTACGGATATAAGCAAGTAGTCTATGATCCAAATACGTTCTGCTAGAAAGACTCCAGGTGAAGTGGTCTGTCTAAAGTGACTGTTGTACATTTGAACTAGCTTGAGTTTACACTTATATAGAGAGTTATTTTTTTATCATAATAATTTTTACAGCAAAAAAAAAAATAAATAAATAAAAATATGAAATGACAAGCTTATGTTTTCACTTTAGACAATTATGGCAAAGTTGCTACTGTAGAAATATTTGCTGTTACAATAATATCTGATGTGACTAAGATAATCTTATACCTGCCAAGTAATATGTTACAAACCTTTCAAATAACCACTGTCACAAGTTGAGAAGCAATTTGGCTCTAGTCACCCTTAATTGAACCCAGATGGAAATGAAAAAGCAGTTTGAGACTGGTAGAAAAATCAAATGTTGGAGACAGATATTGATTTGAGAAAGAAAATATCAGATCTGAGTCTCAGATGTGATTTTAAACCTTTTGCCATCCTGATTTCTGCACCGATGAAAAAGAGTGATGTTGACCAGTTGTATAGCTTTGTTTTGTGTGGGTATTATTTGTTGTAAACCAGTTTTAAAATGAGTTTTAAAGTGGTATTTACAAGTTTTCAATAACTATTATTAAGTTTTCACAGGTATTTACTAGTTTTAACCAGTAATAACCATTTTTTTCACTGTGCACCAATTTTTTACTAATGCGGGTCAGTTTTGAACACTATTAACCAGTTTTAACCGGTAGTAACCAGTTTATTGCCATTTTCATCAGCAAAAGGCGAAAGCAGAGGGTCTATGGAACCTGTTCATGCCCAAGGACAGTGACCCGGACTGTAAATATGGTGCAGGCCTGACTAATGTGGAGTATGCGTACATGTGTGAGGAAATGGGCAAAAACCCGCTGTCTTCTGAGGTAAATATACACACACACAAATACACAATACAGTCAAACCTGCACAGAACCACCACCCTGGTGATATGCCAAAAATGGTTGCTCTTCAAAAACATCATCTTGAGAAAAAAATAATTGACAATGTGGACAGTAACAATTACAATGATTCAGATTTGTGTTAATATTACAATTAAGCAGTTATGAAAACCTGCTGTTTATAAGTAAAATATTTACTTTTGAATTTTTTTGAACAAAGTTGGTGGTCACTCATTGCAGGTTAAAGTTTCTCTTCAGACATAAAAAGGTGGTAGCAGGTAGCAGGTAGTTGCTCTTCATGTTTTAAAATTATGTAAATTGTTCTGGGCATTTTCAAAAGTGGTTGCTCCTCACAGGTGGGTTGTTTGAGCAGGTTTGAGTTGAGGCCATATCATAGGAGGCCCTTCCTGTATAGAACATGTTGTTACTAGGTAGATTTGAACCTAGTGCCTTAGAAGTTGGGGCAAAGTGATTAAATGTAAAACTTGTGAACTAATCGACCACTGAGGTTTCACCTTTTTGGTCATGTGACTTTACCCAAGATATGTAGAGGCTAGTAGAGATTACCCTTACCTGGTATAGAGTGTGGGCCTCTGGAGTAAGAGGTTGTGGATTTATCACTTCATTAGTGATTTTATCACTTCTTGGGGTGTGTTTTTGATTCATGAAATTCCACTTGGAAATAAGGAAGACTTGTTAAACCTTTCAATGTGTAAATAACAAACTAGAAATTGTGCTTTGTAAGTGAAAATGTTCACTTGCCTTCGGGTTGGTGTCCTGTTACTTTGATAAATGCTGTAAATAGATAATAAAGTATCAATACTTTCAGGTGTTTAATTGCTCAGCCCCAGATACAGGAAACATGGAGGTGTTGATTAGATACGGCAGTGAAGACTTGAAGGAGAAATACCTGAAACCTCTCCTCAATGGAGAGATCCGCTCCTGTTTTGGTATGACAGAACCCAATGTAAGTGTAATGACAAAACCCAATTCAAACGTTACGACATAACTCAGAGTATGTGAAACAAGACAAAAAAAATTATGTAAATGTAATGACAGAAATCAATGTGAGTATTGTTAGTGTAATGACATAACCAGTGTAAGTGTGATGACATAACCCAGTGTAAGTGTAGTGACATAACCCATTGTAAGTATAGTGACATTACCCATTGTAAGTGTAGTGACATAACCCATTGTAAGTGTAGTGACATAACTTAGTATAAGTGTAGTGACTGTTTATGTATAATGCTATGTTCCTTTCTGTTATGTTTCTTTGAGTTTTATATAATATTAACTACATCATAAGCCATACTTGGCTGGCTATAATACAGTTGAGAGTACAATAAAAGTTTATTTATCTATCTGACCCAGTGTAAGTTTGATGATAGAACCCAGTGTAAATGTAATGACAGAACCCAGTGTAAGTTTGATGATAAAATGATGCATGAATGTAATGACAGATCTCAAGGTAAATCTTATAATAAAGCCCAGTGTACTTACAGAATTGCCAGTTTCACACAATGGTTCACAAAAAAAATTTTTGTGTGTATGTTAATGGTATGGGAGATCCCATCTGTGTATTTTCCAGGTTGCATCTTCCGATGCTACCAATATCCAGTCGTCTATTAAGAAAGATGGTGATCATTATGTGATCAATGGTCGTAAATGGTGGACTTCAGGTGAATGAAAACACTAGGCATATAAAGTTACTTGTACTTTTAAAATAAGCACTAAATTATTTTAAACTAGAAACCTTTTAAAGTAGAAGGTTCAAAATAGTGTGCAAAACAGTGTCACCTTGTTCTCTGTCATATGTAATCCTGCAATCCAATTGGTGATAATATTTTACATGTTCATGAAATCAAGGATTTGGATATTCCTGGCCACTTATGGCATGTTTACAACTTGTGTTATTTTTTTTCTTTTTTAAGTATTGCATATCTACATTGTTCCATTGTATACACATTGATATTGTAAAAAAAAATTCAATATCGATTGATTTGGTGGTGGTGGTGGTGGGGGGGGGGGGGGTCAGAGTATGGTTATATAGTTTACTAAAGAGTCTGAATCTAGGATCACTGAAAAATAATTTGTTCTAGCATTTCCCAAACTGCTAACAGGAAGCTAAACAAAAACACTTCAGTTCTGATAAAAAATACAACGTGAATGGTTACAATTTCTTCAGAATTAGGATTTATTTTCAAATATTTGCCGTGTAAGTTTACAGGTATCCATAAAATGGTGATATTAGTATTTGTCTTTCAAACATTGATACTGGCAGGCGTGTCCCATAACAGTGGAGTAAGAAATCTAAAATTCGCCAGGATCTAAAATTCGCCCCCTCTAAAACCTTAGTTAATTTTATGAAGAAAATGATGTTTTGTCTAAAAATTGGTATATTGCAGTTCAAAAAGCTTTAATTTACTATACATTCAACAAATCTCTACTCAATTAATTTACTTTATTAGTATTTCAACATGTGGCGAATTTCAGATATGTGGCGAATTTTACATTTCTTACTCTAAATATTGCCAGTATCAATGAACCCCTCTGTTACCTCTGTATGGATTCCACTCCAGCAAGTGGCAATGCTGTGGCCTCCAAGTAAATGTCAAATGACAATTTTATCCCTAAAACGTAATCTGTAGTGCTTGACGGATTAGTAGCTATAAAATGATGTATTTTGCAGTGTCAAATGATATTTTAATATTGTTCAGTATGTACAGCCAAATGTCACTTTTATATCAAAAATTCAAATTGTAGTTCAATATGTCAGTACAACTTGAGACACATGACTGTATTTGTACAGGTGCCATGGACCCACGTTGTAAGCTGTGTATTTTCATGGGTAAGACAAATCCGGGGGGGCCGGTCCACAGACAGCAGAGTATGATTGTTGTGCCGATGGATAGCCCAGGGATCACCATCGTCAGACCCCTGTCTGTGTTTGGGTACCTAGATGCCCCACGTAAGTGGAACCATTTTAACTTGAATGTTCTTGTTAGTAGAGATGAAATGGTGGCATGTTTTCCTCATTGGTAGACTGGCAATTGAAAACTGTTACAATTCCAGAATACTGAGAAAGTAGTAAGTCTATGTGTAAGTGACAATGACTCCAGTCCTGTATAATCTCAGTAATTGCAGTAACTATTCTCATCAGAGGCTAATGAAAAAGCTGTTCTATGAATACTTTGACAGTATAAATTGGATCCGTGTTTGACACTCTATAACCTGGGACCAGTGTAGGAAATTTGTTGAAAATTACTGCAGGCCCCGCAGGACCTACTACACCAAAAGGTTGCAGGCCCGGCTTAAAAGTTGCAGGTCCTGCAGTTAATTTGAATATTTTTATATTTTTCTTTCTTTTTTTCAACTTAGATTTGTAGCAATCAGCTCACTGGTGTAAATATTTCATAATCAAACTGGGACATTGTGAATGGAGAAGGACATAATTTTTGAGCAAGTTTGGCTTTGCAGACTACTCATTAATATTCATAGGGTCACAGTATTCGGTGGGGTTTCCCAACATATTTTGACTTATTTCATTTAAGTGAATCAGTGCCCCAATAAACAAAAGATATAAGACAAGAAAGGAGAAAAAGATGAAATAAATAAATAAATGGTTGCAGTTTGTGAGTGCGAGTTAGTGGTAGATTTGTAGTGGATTTGATATGCATGTAATTTTGTAATTCTACCATGGAACACAAGCTTTATCCATGCTGTGTAATCTCCACTACTGGTGGGTGCATTCAGAATTTCAGGATGGCGGTGTAAACAAAGCGAGGTCCAGCACCAGTAAATATCTGGTTGAACGCAAAAGCCTCGGTTTTGTTTGTTTCAAGTGTAGTTTCATACACTTCATGTTATTAAACTATGAGTTGACACAAGCGCAAGTTATAAAAGCATTTTACTGACATAAAGTTAAAAGAATAAACCTTTTACACTAATTTTTAATGGGCGATAAAAAACTTCTACACAAAATTGGCACCTCAACTTGTCACTTCTGTTTCCATAATTGTATGTGAAAGTTCATGAGTTTTACCAATGACAGTAAATTGTTAATAAATATTCTGACTTCCATTTTGTGCTATTTTGAGGTTTGTGCCATAATATGGCACCAAGCAGTAGTCACATTTTTGCATTTTCGTGTCACCATGAAGGAAAGAACACCCACGTTTATTTTCATTATAATTGTTGCACAATAATTGTTGCATAAACTGCAACTTAGTGTTTTCCCCTGTTAATGTTTGTTTACTTTAATCTGAGAAGATATTCCAAGCTATTTGTCTTCTAATCGTGGAATAAGCGATATGCCCATGTGCAAGATTTATCCTCTTCAAAGTCGATATACCAAGCCAAACTTGCTCATCTGTATGCAGAAGAAAAGTAAAAAATTTGACCGTAGGGCACCGAGTTACTGTTAGCTGGATGTATCAAATAAAATAAACTCGCTTTCGTGTCTCTTTCATCTATTTATATGAAGAAATATGTACATCATTGCTTCCCATGGTAGTCAAATTTCTCGGTTAGTGATTGTTTGACTGGCTACCAAAAAGATGCAGGACTCCCAATCCGAGTGGATACAGATTTTCTCGTCTTGACCATATATTTACCGGCCTCTGTCTGCTGGTCCATCGTGAATTTCCCACACTCCCTGGGACTCATTATTCTCACTACCAAATATGGAGTTCTCAGATATACACTGGATGGGGATAGACTTGAACTAGGTACTACTAAACCCAGTGTAAAGAGCTCACACAATACTGTTACGTAACGGTAAAAGCCTGTGCATGTTAGAGTAATAAATGTAAATTCGCCACATATCTGAAATTTGCCACATGAAGAAAGACTAATAAAATAAATGAATTGAGGTGAGATTTGTTGAATGTATGGTAAATTAAGGCTTTTTGAACTAGAACATACTAATTTTAACACAAAACAATTTTTTTCCATAGAATTAAGTAAGGTTTTTAGAGGTGGCGAAATTTAAATTTCTGGCGAATTTTAGATTCCTGACTCTATTTGTTTTCACACCAGATGGTCATGCAGAGGTGCTGTTTGAGAATGTACGGGTACCTGCCTCACATCTGCTGCTGGGTGAGGGCCGTGGCTTTGAGATAGCCCAGGGCCGCCTGGGACCAGGACGGATACATCACTGTATGCGCATGATTGGAAATGCTGAGGTGGCTCTATCACTGATGATTGATAGGGTAAGTGAAAGATTGATTGATGTACTGATTGATTGATTGGTTGAATGTATCTTTGAAATATAGACGGGTGAGTGTGGCATATTTTCCATATTGTTATCTCATCGATGCAAAACCATTTCTTTTTCAGAATAATGAAAAATAGTGTTTTATTACAGTTTTTAAGCATGAGCTCTAGCGAGGCTCATGCATCTAGGGATCTTTTTTTTTTGTCTCCAGACTGGCATGAATTGTGGCCCAGTGTGATGAGTGCCCGTCTCCTCACTGAAGTTAAGTGGCAATGGGCTACGTTACTACTTGGATTGGTGACCGCTTCAGTACACTACTTGTATCTCTGATGGCTTTGTGGGTCGGGCTAGTAGACCAGAACCCCTTTCGGCCTTGTTTCGATGACATATCCCTACCAATTGTTGTTTTTTATAGCTACTAACTTGTCTTATGAAAACCTTGGATTATCTGTCATCTGGGCTGAGTAGTGTTAAAATCTGTTCATGTGCAAATAATACCTTGATATTTACAAATATGTAAACCTGTTAAAACATTTATTCTTGAGACAATGTTATATCTTTATATTAGTTCAAAACATTGGATGTATTATAAAAACTGCCACGAGTAGATAATCTTATTTTCTTTATGTTATTGAATTTATATATAAATTGAATTTTTGGGGCGATAAATAATCAAGACTCTTCAGACCAGAAAATTTACAAGTGAAGATTCCCACCAAATTTTGTTGATTTTCATTTCATCATAAAACATATATATTATGTTATGGCCAGAGGCTTGATTGCTTGTTTTTCAGATTATTTTTACCCTTCATCCCTTCTTTTTTTGAAACTTTAGAGTCTATACCGTGGACATTACACAGGTTTCACTTGGACCTTTTAAGTTACAGCTAAAGATCTTTTTTGTCTTTTGGACATAAATGCCTCAAAAACTGTTCTGATCAATTTGGCAGTTGTTACAATCATCATAGTTATCATTAATTGTTTTGCAGGTTCAGAACCGGGTTGCATTTGGTAAGCCTTTGGTGTCAATGACCAACATTCAGCAGGACATCGCAAAGTCTCGCATTGAGATAGAACAGTGTCGCCTCCTGGTGCTCAAAGCAGCTCACATGATGGACACTGTGGGTAATAAGGTGGGTTCTGTTTTGTCTTAAGTGACATTGATACTTAATTACAGTGAATAACCTTGGCTAGGTTCTTAAATAACATGAATATTTATTCACATTGTGAATAACGAAGTGGATTCTGTTTTATGAAGCTGAAAAAAAATATACCTTCACAATGAGTATTGTTATGTGCATTCTGTTTTATCTAACGTAACAGATTTTTTCGCATTTGTATTATTTTAAAGTATGTAGCTGTACATTCAGTATGGGTAACAAGGCAGATTCTGTTTTTACATAAATATAATGTACATCTTTATTGACAGTGGTTAATAATAGGTTTGGTTTTGGTTTTTCCTTAAAGGTTGTGAAGATTTATTCACAGTTGGTAACCAGATGGGAAGTACTTTGAAGAATTCCAATATCAGTGAATATAGACTGTTACCAACTTGAAAGTGTATGTTGTTTGTATTGTGTTATTTCAGGTGGCTGCACCAGAGATTGCCATGATAAAAGTGGCCGCTCCTACAATGGTTCAGAATGTGGTGGACAGGGCAATACAGGTATGATACACCACCCCAAAAGTTTTATACATTAAAAACGCCCCCACTCACAGTGAACTAAAGCTTGATTGATACTTTCCAATAAATTACTGTGGAATCTCTATTATCTGACCATGATTGAAGAGTGAATTTTTGTTTAATAAAATTAAAGGTTAAACCTCTGTTTCTCTGTCACAAGTTTGGTAACCGACTGCCCTATTAATATACCACTGAGTGTCATCTTAGGCCTCTCTTGTATCCAAACATACAAGCACATACGTGCTGACTAAGGCCAAAAATGGGCTCACGTTGACATTACATCCATGTGAAGCTCAAGTAAAATGCACATAACACCCGGCAGCATGTCATGGCCATAGAAAACAAATTGGTACACAAATTATTTACTGTGTGACCATACAAGAAACTTACAAAAGATTCTCTTGCATTATAAGTAAGATGTAAACATCTACTCGCCACAAACTGGCCACGGCTGTTTCATAAAAAAAATTCATTGGATGTTTTTACCTGTACAGTGAGATGTAAGATTAGTTTTGTCACTTGTCTGAATTATCTTTTCAGTTGTAGAGGTTGGGAACATGATCATGGCAATCGTGCTAGATGCACGTTAAAATTATAAACATGTTTAAAAACCATTGTCTCAGGTACTCATAACCAATTCATGTAGATATTGAAAGTTTTGATTAATACACACAGTCCATAATATTCATGGCACATAATACATTGCCTTATGGAGAACTTGCCCTCGTGTATAATGTAGCTGAGTTATGAGAGATACTGTCACATTGATTTGAGAAGAAATTAATAATGTAGAATTCCTTTATGTAGCAGTACATCCTTTCACCTGGAAGTCCTATTTAATTTTTTCTGTCTTGTGGGGATAAGGGTGTTCTATTTGATGTTTTCAGACTTGTGATGTGCCAGAGAACAAAGTAAGAGTGCTTCAGAGAGCGCACACCTCTGCCAATGTTTAACACTTACAATATTGCTTTTGATTACAATGATATTATTAGTTTTTAAAAACATTTGTGTGTTCCTTGTGCCATTTCAACATTTCCTGAAAATTTCATCAAAATTTGTCCATAACTTTTTGTCTTATTGTGCAAACAAAATGACAACCAACCAACAAAGAAATGCACATTGCCAATTGCATATATATATCCTTTGCAGATCTAATAAAATATAAGCCCTTAATTGCTTAGCTAAAGGAAAAATCCCATTAATAGATAAGTACTGATACTCATGAAAAGTCATACTTTAACACAATGGTTCATATTAAAAGATTTTACGGTGGTAATTGCTCTGAGCCAGATGCAGAAAAAGAGTGACAATAAAATTATGCGCTAGCAGTATAAAGGATATAGAATGACAAGAAGCTAACTGGATGCCATTGGTTTGCCATTTCAGGCACACGGCGGGATGGGTGTGTGCCAGGACACTGTTCTGCCAGGTCTATTCTCCTGGGCCCGAGTCCTCAGATTGGCTGATGGGCCGGATGAAGTCCACATGAGGGCTGTGTCCAAAATGGAAGTGAGGACGCAGAACCTGGCAAAGCTTTAGAGGTTGGGCTGGTCTGACTGTGTTGATGGATTACTGCATGATAACGAGAGATAAAAACAACAATTATAAAACCAGTCACAACAGGATTGTGTGATAGGATACAGAAGAAAACCAGTCTAAGATACACAAGACTGGTTACCAGTCTAAGAGATTCTGTCGTGTTGAAAAGATAGACAGTGAAAGTTTGATGATCTGGACATGTTGGGAGGCTTGGATGTTTTGTTCATATGAAATGGTAGAGGTGTTTCAGGGTTCCCACATCCTTAAAAATCCTTGAAAAAAATTGCTTCATTTTCACGGCCTTGAAAATCCTTGAATTTGGCCAAAACTGAATAAAATCCGTGAAAAGTTCTTGAATTTGTTATTGCCCAACTTTTGCATCTGCATCATCTACTTTTAAGGCTATGGCAGACTCAACAAAGCAAGTATGACCTAAGATATGTTAACTAGCATTGTTGTCGTGAGTTTATAAAATGTAAAAATCATGTGACAATAAAGAATTTTGTGGGAGGAAAGGACTACTAGAAGTGGAGTTAAAGGAGGCCGTGCCTTAAATATATCCTTGAGAATTGTTGTTGTTGATCTTAAAATTCCTTGAAAAGACCTTGAATCCGGTTATCAAAAGTCTGTGGGAACCCTGTGGTTTAGGGAAGTATACATTTAGGGCAGGTGTAATGAGGTTTTTGTTTGGTCCCACCGGGTATTTTTCTGCAATCAGTATAGAGGGAAAAGGTTGCAAGTGTCTATGTCTAGGATATTGTAGTTTGTTTAACCTTGCAGAGTTGAAAGTCACGCATAAGTTTTCCTGAAAGATATATTAAAAAAACCAAGGCTGAAGATGACAATATTAAACAAGTGTTTTGCATGAGTATTATATTGCTGTATTCTTATTCTTCGTGAATGATATATTTTTAACGTATGTCTTATAAGGGATGTGTTATTATCCACCATTTTGGTAAGAATGAGAAGTTTGCACAAAAGGCTGTGGGCTATATGGGGGCACTCACAATTTTTCATTGTTTCTGTATGGATTTAAATGCAACAAATATGAGCAGAAACACACAAAATACCTTTCTATTGATGTGCATACCATATTTGTAGATTAAATGGTACCATAAAAAAAAAACAAAAAAAAATCGAATTTTTTAATGCAAATTTTATATGGTAAGCGGCACTGGTGAATGAAAAAAAAATATCATGGGCCATGATGGCTCGTAGTGGATAATAAAATTATATATTTGAATAATAGAAGGTTGGATAATAGAGGTTCAACTTCATGTTAAACATAGGACTGACCATTGTAGCCTTTATTGGCAACTTTGACAGTATATCCATCTACCTAAAAGTAAACTGATTCTAGTCTACCTTATTATTTTACATATGTTGTTTTTGCAAAGTAACAATTTTGTAATATATATTGTAATTTATAGTGAAATACAATAATTACAAATTTCCTGAGTTTTACTGTCTGTGTAGTTTTCTCTCGGTTATGGGTTTGAACCCAGTTCGTGTCAACATCTATTATTCACCGAGAGTCTGACCTGATGTGACCTCACCTGTTGTAGGGGATATAAAGTTAAGGCAGGGTCGGTAACAGTAGCATCTTGATAGTAAAGACCATTTTAATGAAATAACATAGAATTATCTTTCATGAAATCCCTCTTCTGAAAAAAAACAATGGCTAATTGGTGTTTTGGCTTGGAGTAATAAATTATAATGATTGTACATTTCAATGAAACTCGTGGCTCTATATAATGGTGATTAAATACCAAAGTTGCCTACCCTAGGCTATCAAGACCCTCATTACAAAAATTCAAAGAGTTCTATGTCCTGCTCAACAGTCAGAGTTATATAATGGGACAGGCGCTCCGTACTACTACATGTTGGAGTCGAATCATTACACAGGTGACTGCCTGTAATTATATGTCTGACACTATCCAGGCCACTGAGAACCTTCTCAATACAAAAGTTCAAGGTTAGGGTTTTATGTCTTGATTAACAGCCAGGGTTCTGACAGGCTCTCCGCATTTTGACTTTGCGGGAGTTGAACCAATACAGGCAACAGCTTGTGATTAAATGACAAACTTGCCAATCACTAGAATACCTTAATTACAAATGCTCAAAGTTACGGTTTTACATGTACATCATGACCAGTGGCCAGGGTCATATTGAGACAGGTAAGTAGCATTTGCTCTGTGTTGGCATTGAACCTGCACAGAAGTGACAGCCTGTAATTAGATGTCGATTTTGCTAACCGCTAGGCCACTAACAAGTTGACAATCTTCTCATTACAAAGATCAAAGTTGGCATTCTACATCTTGATCAACAGCCATGGTTTATATTGGGAAATGCTTTCAGCATTTTAACCTGTCGGGGTTGAACCCACACCCAGAGGTAACGTCCTCTGATTAGATGCCAAACTTCTCTGTCTAAATGAAATGACACCTGTGATTTACAGGCATATGGTGGAATGGGTGTGTGTCAGGACACACCTTTACCCAGACTTTTTGCAAAATCCAGGACCATCAGAATTGCAGATGGACCGGATGAAGTCCACAAGAGGACTGTGAACAGGCTGGAAGTGAGAAGGCAGAATGCAGCCAAGCTTTAAGTGTGTCAACAGATTGTGAACAAAAAATGTTACCTTATTTGGATAAATATACTTTACAATATATTACCTAATTGCTATAATTCAGAAAATATGCGATATAAGTAATCTAATTAAGAAGCTTTTGAAATATATTTTAGAAAAACAGGTTTAAATAATTATTCAGCCAAATGGAGGTCAAATAGTAAAAAAAACTAATTGAAGGGTATCCCCATGTCAAGTAGCCTTATAGTGTTCATCTTATATGGCAGTTAATACCTTCACCTTTGTTGGTAAAAAATAGTATTGTCATGTTATTTTTAGTGGGGAAAAAATGGGAAAAAATTGTCAATACAAGGGTGTTGGCAGGGGACATTTTTGGATGATAACTAACTGGAAACAAGATGGAGTGAAGATTCAGGTCCATTAAAATAAGATTAATAATATAATATATTGTAAAACGTGACAGTTTTCTACTGGCAAGGGGGGGGGGGGGGGGGGGGGGAGTGCTTATTAAAATTCAGAAATTGTCAGTGAATTTGGCTTTCCTGTTGATTGTATTTTGGGGATAACCTACAAATTTCCAGAGTGGAAAAAAAACATTGCCAATGAAGATGCTGTGTTTTTGTCATTTTGAGTGATAAAATATAAAACTGTACTTCACAAGTGTTGTATTATATTTTATTATTCATCACTGTCCATGGATAATTGTTAAAGTAAGTCAATATTTATCAAAAGAATGTAAAAATATTCAGTTGCAAAACGTATTTCTCAAAACTTGAATTTTTAACATGAGATTTATCTTTGATTTCCACATGGATATTAATTCAGCAAAACCAACCAGAATAATTTATTCATGTAAAAATCTTTCTGATGCTAAAATAATATTTTTGTAAGTTACAAGGCTTAGCCTATTAAAATGTTTGCAAAAAATCTGCAGTTGTTTTTTGCATTAATTAAGCCAACTATCTGCTATGTGCTGCAGGGAATAAAACTAGTATTATATTAAAACAGTGTTTTATTTCCTGATATTTAGTTCGAATACTGTGGATGATGGATAATAATGGCTTTGCAGGTATTGTTTTCACCCATGGCATTTGGCTGTGTGGAATGGTGCGAAAAATCTCTGGGTTATGCCTCAGAAACTGTGAGGTATGGAAATTTCATGGTTGGTGTGCATTGTCACAGTGTGTGGCCTTGATCTGAACTTTGACTATGCCCGTAAGGACTTTAAGCGACCTTTAAAATCTTGTTCTTTCCATGTCTCTGAACCCATGGTGTAGATAGTTGATACTGGGCCGGTTCAATGGTTGGGGGTTTAGGTGTGCCTCGTCATGCTGTGACGTTGATTTGACCTTTGACCTTGCTGTAGTGAACTTGAACTTTGAAGTCTTGTCCAGGCAATATCTTGGAAACAGTGAGGTGTAGGACACTGATTCTCAATAACGCCATTGTTTAGAGGTACAGGTCTGCAATTTCATGGTGAGACCTTGATTTGACCATGCTATAATAACATTGGAAGGTGTAGGAAGTTGATACCTGGCAAGAATATTGGTTGGGTATGTGTGAATGTGTGCAATGTCTAAGTTGATGTGTGAACTTGCTGTAATGATCTTGACCTTTAAATCTTGTCTGGGCTGTATGTCAGAAACTGTTAGGTGTAGAGAATTGTTACATCATAGATATATTGCTTGGAGGGTGTTGGTTTGCAACATCATGGTGTGACCTTGCTTTAACCCTGGCTCTGCCACAATATTTTCTACTACCACATTTGGAACATATTTCTCCTGTCACAAAGCTGTATGGGTTATGTAACAGATTATTAAGCTTCCTGCAAGGGACACTGGTTTGTATTCAGGGGAGAGGGGAGGGAGAGAGGGCCTGCCGGCTCCTGAATTTTCTATTGTTATAGTTAAGCAACCACTTGGCGGATTCTCTTCAAATTTAGCACATGTTGCAGTAGCCCTGGGAGAAATTTCTGAATATGGTGTTGTGACATTTCAACCCAAAACATGTTTTTCAATGGGGAGTGCTTGTCTGAATGATATCTTAAAAATCTCTTCACCTATTCACACGAAATTTGGCTAGTAGGTTTGTTATATAGATGTCTGAAAACCATTATCATTCGGAAGTGATCCCATGCAAAATGGCCGACTTATTAACAACTAACTAAACACCACAATTTTTTCCTAACGATGAAAAGGAAAAATCTTAAATATCTCAGAAACGGTGCGAGATAGAGCGATTTTGACAACATTTTTTACCCCCAGGGTAGCTGCAGAGTGAACTGGTGATGATTCCCAAAAATCATTTTCCTGCCATTTTTCGTGTCTATCTGCGTAAACGCAAAAACGTGTTTATCTCAGAAACAGTGAGAGATAGAACAATTTCAATAAAATTTTTGACCCCCAAGGTATCTGCAGAGTGAAGGTATCATTTTCCTGCCATTTTGGGAGGCCATCTTGAATTTCTGCATAAAATGGATTTATCTCAGAAACGGTGTGAAATAGAGTGATTTCGGTGAAATTTTTGACCCCAGGGTACTTGCAGAGTGAACTCTCATATTACATTTTCCACCATTTTCAGTGGCCATCTTTAATTTCTGTGTAAAAGACAAACATACATTTATCTCTGAAACCTTGCATTTTTGCTTAATTAGAAAAGCGTATTAAACAGAGGAACATAGTCATTTTGACACAATCATTAATGCTCATTGGGATGCTTTGTTTTTGCTCTTCAAAATCAATTTCTTTTTCGCTTGCGAAGCAATAATTTAGTTATATTTACTTTTTTTTTCTAATTGTGCTGCTGACAGCTGCTATGTGTCAATAGATAAATTAATTAAAAATTTTTCAGCTTTCTAATTTTTGGTTTAGGACTTAATGCTGTAATCTTGCCATTGAATTGTCTTATTTTGATACTCTGTCGTTACATACATCTTCTCTTACATATATCTTACATATGTTACATATCTTCTCGTGCATCTTTATGTAACTCTCACCGTTTTATGAGACTCCCTGTCTTTGTATTTTTTTTACCTCTGCTATAGAGTAAGAAATCTAAAATTTGCCAGGAATCTAAAATTCGCCACCTCTAATACCTTAGTTAATTTTATGAAGAAAATGATGTTTTTGTCTAAAAATTGGTATTTTTCAGTTCAAAAAGCCTTAATTTACTATACATTCAACAAATCTCACCACAATTCATTTATTTTATTAGTATTTTCACATGTGGCGAATTTCAGATATGTGGCGAATTTTAGATTTCTTACTCTATCTCATGGTGTCATACATTATTTCCCAGGCATTACTGATGCTATTTTGTTTGATTGTGCATGCATAAAGTCTAATGTGAAATGTATAAAGTGATGTACAGGGCTGGGTATTTGCTGAGTGTAATACTACTGATTGCATTGACCTTCACTTACAGAGCGTATAATACATATCACTAATATAATAAATTGATAAAGTAATGATGGGTAAATTTGTCTCCTATTGAATGCGATCTGTATGATTAATTTTTATTTGCATCATTGTTGATGGTGGCGTTAATATATAAGATAACTCCTGAAAAAATGTTGTAGTTTTCTGCAAAGGTGAAGTATGCAAATTATGTTCTTAAAACCAGGCTTTTTATTTGGACCATGAAAAAAGTTTAGTTTATTCATTATTTACTGCCTTGTTATTGGATACCAATTACCTCCAGGCAGAATTGAAATAGAGATAACTTAAATAACTTTTCTGAATGTAGTAAGTAAGGCATTACTAACTCTAACCTGAATAGAACAAATTCACACTAAAAGACTTTTAAAAAATATAGCCATTATTGTTTTATTTTTGGCAATAATTGCAACCCAGTGGAAATGGCAAGGCAATAGTTTAATTTACACGATGAATCCAAATGAAAAACATAAAATTTTGATGCTGGAGCAGATAATGCAATTTGTGAATTAATGCTGATACCACTACAGATGAGCTAGTAAAGACAGCTGTGATACTTGAAACTGTGATTGTGCATTTATCCAGTATATAGTTGTTTAATTCTTGAAATAGATATTATAAAATCTTTGCTGTTTTAACAAAGTGTGTTGTCTAGTTTTGTTGCAAAGTAAAAAAATACACTTGTTATCTCTTTGTTTTTTTTCTTGTCAAGTAAACATACCACCAGACTTTGTAAACCCAGAAATGTCTCAACCATTCCTGGCTTTTTGAAACTAAGCTCAGAAGTCCAAAACACTTCTGCTACAGCTTTTGCCACAATGCTTCTTGTGTCTCTGGAATTAACTGCCCTTTGATATCTGCCCAGTGTATCCTCTATAACATATTTCAAGAAAAGGCTTATACCCCAACCTATTTGGTAGGACTTTTAAAACCCTCTATTTTTCCCCAATCTCTCTTGTTTACAACCCAAGCTCACTAAGTGGCTTGATGAATTTTGAACTCTAATTATGTCACTTTTCCTTAGACTCTGCCTGTATAGATATTAACTCTTATAAAATCCAGACTGAAAAACTGTGAAATGTATAAAGCTTTTTTTATATTTGAATAATATATACTTCAGTTTCTGACCTTTGATCAGAGTAAAAGTATGGGGGGGGGGGGGGGGGGGGGACCCATATTGCACAAAATTACAGCAATTGTTTTAGTTGTTGACCAGCATGAAATTATTGTGTTTGGAAAAGCTGTTTTGTTGGTACATTTTTATCACAATTCTGAAACATTCTTCTCTTCAGAAAATTGTCTGAGTTTTCCAAGAGAATGTAAATACATATGGAGCCAGCCCATGTTTTTTAATCTTAGAGGGTGGCTGTGGTGGCAAAGTGGTTGGTATAGTGACAATACCTCCCCAACAAAACCTGTTTGAAATGCTCAAGGCCTGTCCCAATATGACTATTCAGTTGATCAAGGTAGGTTAAACTCGAGGTTTGACTAGAATAATAGTGATCCCACAGGCAAAGACCTTTGGGCCTAAAGTATCAAGGAAGAGAACTTGTATTTTTATTTTAGAAATATAATAAAAAGAATTTTGTTAAGTTTGAGACAAGTTGTACCACCTCTGTCAAGCCCTATCCATGCTTAAGGAGACCTTGGTAGCCATATTTGGCCAATTATCATTTATGCCCCTGTCACAATACAGTCGGTATTTCTAGGTCTATGGACAGCATTAATAAGAAAGGTAGAATTCTGTACATCCTGTGAAACCCAGATATACACTTGTAGCTACTGTTTTCCTACTGAAGAAAAATCAGAACTGGGGAGGACAATGACTACAGTTGGACACAGAAAAAAGTCAAAAAAGATGTTGTACTGGGCCTGTATTCACCGAGACTCTTCGAATGTTTTTCTTAGAATTACACTTAAGCCTAAGAAAAATTCCAAGCTAAGCATTTTCTTATTCTTAGAACAAAAACCTATTCACAAAACAATTTTTAGATAAGAATAATATTATTCTAAGAATATAAGTAAAAAGAAATATGTGCACAGGTTAGAATATTTCTTAGACTAAGATTAATTCTAAGGAAATTTCTAAGAATCTTTGTGAATACAGATATTGGCATATGTGAACAGAAAGTCAGAAATTAAAAAAAAATAATATGAAGAGGCTGCATTTCACCACAGTACATACAATGGACAACTTAGTAGGTAGCACTCTGCTCTGGATGTCGATTGCAATCAGGTGCTGCACCATCATAGCCAAACCAACCTTTTTGGTAAAGTATGCTCTTTGCCAGCCTTAGATTTAAATCAAATTCTTATCTAAGAAGAGTTTTGTGAATGACAATTCTTATTCTTAGAGAAAAATTCCAAGAATAAAAACCATTCTTAGAAATGTTTTTAGAATAAGTGTGATTCTAGGAATAAAAATCTTTGTGAGTTATAAAATAATTATTCGTAGAATTTTTCTAAGAAAAATGACAATTCTAAGACAAATTCTAAGAATAAGACTAATTTCTACGAATAAGAATCTCTGAATACAGGCCCTGATATAGTAATGTTACAGTAAATATTTGACTTAACTGGATACACAAAAACAGAATAACAGGATGTAAAAGCCTGGAACCATATTCACAAAAGGGATCAGACAAATTATAGCAAAAAATCGGATGAACTATACAGCCTTTTGTATTGAACTTGAGCCTTTTTGGCTTATCTAGCATGATTCTTCTTATATGTGAATATGGACCCTGACATCACAGGCAAGATTTGTTTTATGTAGGAACATTACAAATGACCTCCATGGTAGCTTATGCAGATACCTTGACCAGCCACTTTGCTGTCTTTTGGTCCATTAGTTACGGCTATTAAATATTATTATAACTTCTTCGTCATTGTCAAATAAATCCACATTTTTATCCATTTATTCACTGGAAAAGGCCTTGTTTAAATCAATGGGGTTTGAAGGGTTGAAAATGCTAAATTAAATAAATACAGACAGTTAATGGTACAAGTATCATTAATGTGTTTATTATGTGCTTTCAAGATGTTCAAAACAGCAATTGACACAACTGTACTTTAGCCAAGTGCTGAAAACTGGGTCAAAAGCTTATTTATCATTGGATGTATCAAGTATATGGTCCATTTACTGATTTGTACCATCTTATGTAAATAAATTTACTGGACCCGTAGATACTGCAAGTGGTGAACTGATATATAGACTATACAAACAGTACCATACCATTACTGTTGACAATTTCTCAAATCACTTTTGTTTTCTTTGTGTTTACTGCTCTGGTGACAACTTTGTCATTAAATAAATTGTATCAGTTTATATTAGTATTATATTGTTACTGGCAGTAAATCTATTGGTATAAAGGGGATCATTAGTAAAGGTAAGTGCAAGCTGATTGATGACTATATTCTTGTAAAACTTTCACCAAAAATGAATGTCTGTTCAGTCTACTGTTATATTTATATTGACTCTACTCCTGTTTTCTTTCATGGATCACATCAGTGTTGTGGATAATACACTCACCACCTCTCAAACACAGGGTTCAAGTCCAGGGGCCGGTTTCACGAAGCCTCCTTAAGGTAAATGTCACCTTTAATTAAAGGATTTCCTTGAATTTCAGCCTCTTTTAAAAAAAAACTCAGTTTCACAATGCCTCCTTATTTAAAGGAGACTTGAAAACTCCCTTGAATTTCAAGGAAGCTAAGGCCCTACCTTAAATTTAAGGAAGTGTCCTTCAAAGAATGTGTTTAATAAATTTAAAGAACATTTGCTCCCTCCTTAAGTTTCAGGGGAGATCTTTGGTAAGGAAAGTTAAAGGAGGCTTTGTGAAACTGAAATGAAAGGTGACCTTCCCAAAGGAAAAAAAAATGACCTTCCTTTACTAAAGGATGTCTTTTCCAAAGGAGGTTTCGTGAAACTGGCCCCTGGCCTGACCTGTAGTGAAACGGTAAGTAGTTACTTGCCAGTGAAAGAAGTACTTGAAAGGTGAAATTATGGCTTTGATCTGCTAGGACTTGATCCCACTGCCTTTGGATTACACACAGCAATAAACACAAGTCTAGCTCTTTAACTGGCTGAGCTAAAGGGGAATCCCCAGAAGCCCAGGCATTAACCGAAATGATATATGTGAGGATATTACAGTACAGAATCTTGAACAACTAGAATCAACTAGTCCTCCATACTCTCTACTACCCAACAACACCAGTCTTGCTACAATCATTACCAGTGCTACCAAGTACATGCATATCACTCCTGTAACATAGACTCTCCTTTTCTTGTCCATTGAACATTGCTCTGTGTTTAAGACTGCCTTACTGGTGTACAAGATCCTACAAAATGGTTATCCTTAATATTTTGAATCTTTTCTTAAACCTGGACACAGTGTGTACAATACTTGTAGAGGTTAAGTGGATGGTGTGGTACTTGAGGTCCCACACTTTGCCTCATCACTACATAAGTCTACCAGGCAATTTTTCGTCCCAGTTCTGCATATGATGCTCCAAATCTGCCTCCTCTTTCAGGAAGAATTGAAAACTAACCTCTCTGCAAAAGATTACCCCCCATGTGTTGTTTTTTAACTTACCCCAGTCTTTCTCTGTGGTGCTGCCCCCTGCTATGTCTCTCTGGCTAACTGATATGGATTGCTGTTTTTCTGTATGACACACCTTAGAGTCAGTCTTGAAGACAGAGATTAAGTGCTGCAAAAGTACTCTTAGAACATGATATAGCCTACACCTGTAGGTGCCTAGTACCTGAGTGGCAGTTAAAATGTGAGGTGTAGTTAGAAGTGTGGAGGAAACCAGTATATACAGTCGGTCAAGGTTCTGTGCTGTAAACAACCAACCAATGGCAAGCGAGAACCATCAGCTTTCCCACATAAGGTTGGTTCAGGATCCAAATTATGATCTTAGGGGGTAGGTATTGAGTGTATTACCATGGTCACAGTGTTACTGTGGCTGCTTTTTAAAGCTTCATGATTAATGTTTTGAACAATGAAGTAATGTGCAAGTTCCAAAATAATAAAGATTAATTTGTTAGTATTGTTACCAGTGTCTGCAGAGATTTTAGAATCTTGTTAATTCTTCTATCAGAAAATAAGCTACTATGCATCCATTGGGAATTCAATGTACAGAGTAATTCCCAGGCACCATATTCACTGAAGAGAAAGACCAAAAAAACAGATAAAAAGTAGAGCATAAAAGACATGATTACTCACTGATGTTTTGCTTAATCCTTTTTCTGAAAAGGACCCCTGGCCAATGAGAGGAAGTCAGTTTTCAACCACATCTGATTCATTTTTTACTTTATTTTATGCTAATTTGATGCAAGTGTCAAATTACCAAGTCAAGCAGTATGTATTTATATCTTCATTCACACCAAAATACAAAAAGGAGAAAATTTAAAACATGAAAAGAGAACAGTAAAACAACACCAAAGGTTGTGACTTCCAATATCATAGTTCAATAATTCACTATTTTCAAAAATGTCAATCAAACATAAACTTTTAAAAATAAATTCTGATTCTCTGTAAATTAATATTCATGACTTTTCATCCCTCATTAAATTAGAGTCCTTTATCACACTAAAATTTATTTCATACAGACTTGTAATATTTTTTCTTATTTCACTGAAATTAATGTTGGCCAGATAATGCCTTTTGAATATTAATGTACTTGAAATATGATTGATATTATTGCACACTGCTTGAGCCACTGCAATCAAGGCTAATTTGCCACATAAAACTGATATTATTACTCGTCACCTGCTGTAAAAATTTACAGAAACTTTTAGCTGTCTCTAACTTAATAGGAAGTGAGTTATGTATTAGAGGAAGATAGTCACAGTGAGTCCCTTTATGGTCATTGTATGCCATTGTACACACTGATATTACCAGTCACAGTTGACCTTGTAATCATGTTCTTATAGTTTTCTGTGTCTTTCAGGTGACAGCCTACTTTGATATATAACTATAAAGTCTTCTATCTGGTTTCCTAAAAGATGTCTTCAACAACGAAAATTCTGAACCATAGGGAAGCTAGAGGTTTGTTATAATCTGTTACAGTATCATCAAATAGCTTCCACAGTGTTTTTGTGCTCTCCAAAGACTGTTTTTATTCTCAATAAAATAGTGAATACCATTTGTTCAATAATTATTTGCAGATGAATATGTACCCACAAACAAACATGAAAACATATATTTCATTCTGATCTCACTGGTGATTTGACATGCTTAAAAATCATACAAAAATGAGATAAACAATTATTTCAAACTCTATCTAATGATGATTGCTGAATTTACTGTTTGTTGATTGCTTTTGTACCAGATTAGGACACTAATTATTTAATATCATGTAGAAATTATATTATTGCCCTTTACAACTCGGCAAAATATAATTTTATAGCAAAATACCCCTACCATTTCCTAGCAGTAGCTATTTGTTGGAGCCATCCAACTTATTGGCCAATGCAGAAATGCGATTTTAAGGTTTTATATCACAACCTTAACCAGGCCATTGAGTAACAGTAGGCTGTCCCCCCGCCAATTAGGTCACATATTCAAGTTCTCATGATGTTTAGTTGTAGCCTTGGTAGTGGTTTTGTATAAGAATTCCCCCCTTTCTTACAAGGCTGAATTCATCTACTGTTAGGACATGGTAGGGGTATTTTGCTATAAAATTGGAAAATTTATTAGTAATTTAAATTTGTATTAGAAATACTTATCATTTCCTAACATGTGGATTCCCTCTCGCCTCCCTACAAGTCTTTTACTTGCAACAAAAATAATGAAGTAAACAATGTGGTCATGTGACCTAATTGCCGGGAGGATGGACTACTGTTACTAAATGGCCTGGTTAAGGTTGTGATATAACCTTAAATTCACATCTCTGCATTGGCAATTGGGTTGAATTGCTCCAACAAATAGCTACTGTTAGGAAATGGTGAGTGTTTCGAATAAAAATTCAAATTTCTTTTAAATTTTCCAAGTTTTCTGGCATTTTTTTGTGTGTAAATATTTTGTTTATTTACCTGCACAGTGAATATTTAATCAAGATGAATCCACACTCAGTTATATAAAACAAGAGCCATTAGCAATCTTATATTCCAGGTGTACCAGATATTACACAATGAACTTAATATAATTGTGTAAAATAAAATAATTGTCTAAATGGGTAAGTATAATCCCATTGAGAGTAAATATGCCTTGGATGGGTGTTCTCATTCTGTAGTTGGTAATCCATCCAACTCTCATCTTGGAGGTCACTGGTTTTTATCCTTAATGGGTCAGTACAATGCCAGTGAAAATAAAGATGCCTGAGAAGGACCTTCATGGTGTAGCTGGTAATCCATCTTACCTTTTCATCTTAGAGGTCATTGGTTTGAATCCTTTCTTTAAAAGGAAAATGTGACCGTTAAGCGCTTGTGTGACACAATTGTAAATAATGGTGAAACATATGCTAGCTATAATACACTGGCTACTTCAAGGCCCTTAATGATATGTGATCAATAAAATGAGTTGAAATATTGCCACTGCTGTCTTTTTCCTGGAGTGGAATACTACAATCCTTTCCTTAAAATGAAAAAAGATTCATACTTTCCCTCTATATTTCTCCATTTTTGTCCACCCTATTAAGTATTCAACCATGTGGTTTCATGAATGTATCTGTTCATATGGACAAATGGACATATTACTTCATCCCAGGATCCAGGGTGGGTGAGAAGTCAAGTGTAAGACCCACTGTACTAGTATTTGTTATAAGATCGTAATTCTCTTTCACAGTCTCAGGCTCACTGCCTCTCTCAGTCACTTCCCTCTCCCCCAGAGCCTTGGACTATTACACGAAGGTGAAACAATTTATTAAGGAGCATGTTGAACCAGTGGAGCACATGTTTGACGAATACAGGGCTAATCCCAAAACAATGTGGATGACACACCCTGTCATGGAAGAACTGAAGGTATGTACACCCATATGTTTAATGACAAGAGAATCACATTTGAGATTTGGTCTCAGCTGAGAACAGATCTAACCTTTGCATACAAAAACAGATCCACAGCTAAGACCAAGCTGAGACCAAGTGTCCAATCTTTTCAAACTGTAAACTTGCTTATAGGTCCAACATTTTTTTTAAAGATCAGAAACTTTTGTGTGGTATAACTTGACAACAAAATTTAGCAAAATGTAAGTAAACAAGAAAATTATTAAAAAAAAACTTGTCAATAGCTAACTGAATTTTATTAAAGGTTGAGGTCAATCTTTATTTGGGAGAATTTTAAGTGGGTATTTTTGTACGCAATCAGCTTTAAAAGTGTACAAAGAATGGCTATTCAAGCTTTCAAAGACTAATGTTGCCATTATAAGTATCAGGACATTTGGTATTTCTTTAAAATGGCCATTTTCTGGTTGTATATCATCCGCAATGCTTGTCGATTTCTTTGCAGACAAAAGCAAAGGCTCAGGGATTGTGGAATCTATTCATCCCTAAAGACACAGACCCTGACTGTAAATATGGAGTGGGTCTGACCAATCTGGAGTATGCTTTCATATGTGAAGAGTTGGGAAAACATCCACATGCACAAGAGGTATTTGAATATAGTATTTATGTGTAATTTAATACTTATGGCCTAGTGGATAACACACTTGCCTAGGAACATAGAGGACCTGGGTTCAATTGCAAGTACAGACAGATACACAGTGTGCCTGGATAAAGTATCCCAGTCTTTGTACTGTTTCACTACTTCTATATGTCATGGTGTTGAACACTTTCCCCAGGCTGTGGGGTACGGGTATCTCTGATGCTATTTTTCTCTTTTTGTCTAGATATGTGTACATGTTGACTATCAATGAAAACATCTCAATTACATCAAATATTTTCCATACACCCTGTTACACTGATTAAAACTCAATATTATCTTCATCTGTGGCAAAGGCTAAACCTAAAAAAAAAAACAAATGTCTTAATTGATTAAGTATTTTACTGACTTCCACTATTATATTCTGAAGCTTTTTATGTAACAATCATGATATCTGTTAACATGTATATTGTTTAATCTTCACTTGTACAACCACCCTTACAGACAAAGTGTAATATTAGAAGTATATACTTTAAGTAATATTAGTAATGCATACCCTCTGAATCATGGAGAAGTTTCTCAATATATTATAGTTGGTTCAACAATAACACAACTAATAAGTTACAGTTTTTATGGAAAATTACTGACAGGATCCAAAACATAATTTCAGTAATCACCAAATTGTCATTGTTGATTTAATATTCTATTAGCACAATTGTAGCACTGTCTTTTTATTCACCACACCTGTTTACAAAAATCTTACCTTTCCATTTTGATTTCATTTAATTTACTTTCCAGCTGTATCGTGTTCATTGAAATTTTTAGGACAGACTTTATATTTACCCTAATGAATTCTGACAACAGTTACTGATATTATGATGTATTTTAGTCTCTCTAAAAAGCACAAACTGTCCAATTTTCTGTGGCTCTGGGTAACGAATTTATATTCATTATTTCACTGCACAGTAGTTTTGATTGCTGTTCCTTTTATTTTCAGGGTTTTTTTATCTTGATCATTAAATATTATAAGATAAATTTATATTTGTCAAAAAAGAGAAAGTCTGATTAGAGCCAGATAGTATCATTTGGTGTACAGCTTCAACTACACAGCGACATTCATCAATTTCTTACTTCTTGCTTTAATTTATATTATAACTTTTGACCACCTAAGTTGTACACAAATCTAATTTTAGATATTGTTACACTGTCATACAATTTCCCAGTTCTGTGCCACCCATTATCGATCTTTTAACCACAATTGTAGTGGCTTTAAATACAGTATTACTAATGTGTAGTTTTCTTTGATTCTTCTTAATAGATAACTGCCAGATAAACAGCTTTAACATACTTTTATAACTTAAGCACTACTTTTATTAATTATAACACATTGTTTATTTACAATCATAATTAGCTGTAGCATAACATCTTGTATAATGTCTTCAATAATAAATATAAAACAACATAAGTTAATTACCAGCTATTACATAGTTTTTAATTATTTGTTATATACAAAGTATTTGTTTTTTCCCTGACCAATAACAGAGTATATTCAATTTGTTGACTTTCCAAAAATACAGAGTATATTCAATTTGTTGACATTCCAAAAAAAGGTACATAAATGTTTCTTGCTTACTACTCCATTAAGTTGCCATACACTTATCATTGTACATTGTACTTATTCTTTCCTGTTTTAAGTACATATATATTTGTCTCTGCAGGTGACCCACATAAACTCATTATTAATTTTTTATTTTCATATCTAATCATGGGTGGCAATGTGCATCACATGAGATTTTTCCATCCTTGGGCTTGTATTTTACAGATAGTGAAGCCCTGAGAGCATAGGTCAGTTACTTCCTCCTACTTTTACTTTACCTTTTCTACTTTTATACTATATTGCATCTAACTTTTGGGACGCTTTGTTTTTGTAAACAAAAACATTTTTTTAGTTTCATTTTAACTTAATTACAGTGATTTTTTAAGGCAACTGCTCAAATCGATGATGCTCAAATATGACTGTGGATTTGAAAAGTTGGTAAGACATCCTTGGACAGGGTCTATAATGTTTGGTGATCTTCTATTTGATGTGTGATTTCTTCATCTGCTGTTTTCTTCCTCATGCAGAATCTTTCTGTTAATGCTATCGATATGAAAAGGATGACCAGCAGTGATGCAGAAATAATTCCAATGTAAATCACCCACATTTGACTGATATTGTCAAAGAGGTATCCGGTCATGGCGGCTGAGGACATAATACCAACAGCAACTGCAATCATGAATAAACTTCCATACTGAGCTGTTACCTTCACAAAGTGAGATCCCCACAGCAAAACACATCCAAATATGGTCGACATGAAGATTCCAGCCATTCCCACAGAAATCCATAGAAGAATTGCCTCTCCAGTTACCACTGCTAGATACATGAGACAGAAGGCAACAGTTGTCATAGAAATATTGCAGAGTAACATGGTCCGTGGGTGCAGTCTTGCAGATATTGGTATGCCTACAATCTGTCCAAAAAGCTCTCCACATCTGCACACAGATGTTACAAGAGGCCCTTTGGCAACATCCCACTGTAATCCCTTGATCACAAAAGCAGAAATGAAAGTGTTGAAGTTGTAGTTCATCCATGTTTCAAAAAGTATTATGGATGCTAAAAGAGTTAAAAGCACAATTTGAAGCCTTTTCCTGGGGTTTTGGCTTTGAGGTTGTTGTTGCTGCTGTTGGGGGATCGACTGTCTGCTATCATTACCACTGTTTATATCTTGAGTGTTTTCCTCTGAGAAATCTTTTTGAGCAGTGAGTTGGTACTCTGTGGTCTTATCTTTGTTTTTAAGCTCAGATTTATCAAAACAAAATGCAACGTAAAACAACAAAAATGAAGAAAAGTTTACCATTGCTGCGATCATGTAAGCATATCGGACACTTTTGAACTCTTGAACATCAGTCTTGTTGCTGTTGTTAGAGTCAAGAAAGAAGGTATCAGTCTGATTCACTGTGTCATTGCTAGCCCATAAGTCTGAGTGGTTGTGAAACATTTGCTGTTGCGGTAACTCGGACAGGAATGGTAGAACAATAAATGATGACAAAAACGCCCCTGAAGTCCAGGTACACTGCAATGCATTGAACACTGGGTCCTTGTGTTTGTGGTCTTTCCACAACTGCAGCATATAGGACTGTCCTCCTGAATCAAGGAATCCATAGGCCACATTTTTAACCACGAGTATAAGCCCAAATATGACAATGTTGGGTGCCCATGGAAGTCCGGCCATACTGATAGTGACCCACAGGCTCATAAATCCAAGAATCAGTTCTGGATTACAGTATTGCATTAAAACACCACAGCTGATAGAACCCAGAATGTAACCAATGTTTTCCGTCATATATGCAAACCCCATTCCTTGGGTGTTAGTATGAAGAAGATATTCTATGTGGACTAGTGTTGGCCCATTGAGCCCAGAACTTAAACCCATTGCAAGATTAATCATCATGATACAAACACTTTTGAAAACTCTATTTGCTGTGAAAACAGGATGCTTTTTCAGTTTTATACAAGAGTGCTTAGTTGTACTTTCTGATTTATCATGCTGTATATTTTTGATATCATTGCTTTGCTTTTCTTGCTTAGCCTTGGTCGAGTTATTTGTCAAAAGACAAAATGTGACATCCATTTTGTTGTGTAAAATTGTCCAATGCCTCTGTCCGCATTGTTACCTAAAATTCCAATGATTCTTCTTCTCCAGATTTGGATAATAGTGTTACTGGACTTTATCTTCAGTGTGCTATGAATTATTCATTAACATCTACCAAATGATTTTGTTTCTGTTACTGTAATTTATTGTATTTATCCTTATGGCTGTCTCATTATATCCTTGTTAGAAATAGGGTGTAGTGCCAAGCTTTCCTATAGCTACACCCGAATTCACTTGTGATATCACTTAGAAAAGTAATATATTATTACTTCAAGGTACTTGTGCATCAGAAAAACTTGTCTGATAACATGAAGTGCAGTACACCTGTTGATCCATTTATTGGTATATAGAAACAAAATCTGTTTTGCAAATATGGTCTTGTGTTAAGAAAGCCTTGTGGAAATAATGCCTTCTAGAATGCAAGTCTTGTCTGTATTGTAGAAATGGGAAAAGACCTTGTGTACTAAACCCTAATGTTTGATCAGTTAAACACTAACTGAAATATTTCAACTTGTTTATAAGAAAAAAGTCTGCAAGTTCTTAATAATAAGAAAATTAAGATTTAAAAGTGTTAGAAATTTATGCTGGTTGTATTTAAGTATTACTTGATGATTTTCTGACTGAAAAAGAAATTTTCTAAACAATGTTCTAGTGAATAACCGATTGCAATGAAATGCACATCCTCAAATAAACCTATTAGATGAACCCATCAATTCAAATCTTGAGAATTATTTGTCTTTCTATGGTGATTCTGTTTATCTTTTCACGTTGAATTTTTAATTGGAAACCACCTTTTAATTATGATTTTACTAGAACTCAGTTGAAACATTAAAGACGTATTCTTAAGAAATATTTGTAACAGCTGTAATTCTGTTCTATTTTAAAATATTATCACAGTGTTAAATTTTAGAATTTTGTGATACGAGTCCATGGAAAGGCTACCCCTGCTTTCTCTGAACATAAGTGTTTGTCCTGACCCTTGGCATTCAGCGAGAGGTGCTGTTTGGATCACAGACTATCTCCACCAATTATCACATGTGATTTTGAGTGTTTTATATAATATCTGTCTTTAATTTAACAGAACTTTAAACCACATTGAAGGGCTATTTATTCTTTATTTATATTTATTAATTTCTTCCACTGGAGATGTAGCTCATAAACATAACAAACATAAATACAATTAGTTAACACTTTTGTTTTATATGTCCATTTCCAATAATCACTAAAGTGAAACAATCATTAACATAACAGTCTTAACGGTTAATCTGAGTTGTCAATTTATCACAATTTATTAATTTTCCATTTCATGTAATATATAATATTTTAATGTTCTCTTTATCAATCTTGTAATTTAAGTATTTAATTCCTCCCTTTTCCATATATCTCCTATCTCATAGCTTTAAATTTCACCACACCAACTTTCAATGTTAACTGATTCCCAACTGAATCTCTAGTGATTGGATGGACTTTTGCCTGCACATTTATAGGCAAATTGCCCCTAATAAACATATAAGAAATTATAGAGTGACCTTTGAACCTACAGAACCTTAGATAATAGAACAATACAACAAACAATACTAGTAAACACAATGATCTATGAGAACAACTATTTACAGCACACAGGACAATAGAACATCACAAAGACATAATTACATAATCACACCTTACTACCTTGTACTATAATTTTAAAGTTCACATAAAACATTATCTAAATGATCACAGAGTGTCCAGATGTGCTACAGCTCTTGAAGATCTTTGCTTTCTAGATTGCAGATCTCATAGCTTTCCTTTAACCTTACCAGGAGGTAATTATGATTGTGTGTATAGAAAATATCATTACTTTAGTGAGACCTATAAACATTACATCACAAAGGGACAGTGTACATAGGTGCACAGAGAACAAACAATAAACAAATGATACAAACAATATTATGTAATCAAAAGAGTCACATTAATTTTACACATTCTACATTGTTGATAAAAACACAAGACATATTATCTGGCCAAACTTATTATGTCATAGAGGGCAAATGTACAATCAACATAAAGTAAATTGAAAACTACAAAGACACAAAATAATCCAAATATTAACAATTATAAATTATAAACTTTTACTGAGAAAGTAGGGGTAGCCTTTCCATGGACTCGTATCACAAAATTCTAAAATTTAACACTGTGATAATATTAATAAGTAATTCAGTGAATACTAGAATATATTATTAGTCTAACCACACAAACAAATTAGGATATTATCGAACATAAGTATCAAATTAAATTTAATTTATGAGGTGTCACAAACTAGATTTCTAATTCCTTTGGAAACAAGGCTAAACATTTTTGTTTCATGAAAACAGACATGGCTTTTATTCCACAAGGCATTATTTCCACCATTTTTTTTCCACAAGGCTTCTATTCTTGGATTCTAATTTCAATCATAAAGTGGCCTCATGTGAGTGGTAGGTATGGTGTTAAATTGAAACACTATTTTCCATTGATAAGGCATAAAACATATGCTTGGTAAGGTTGATAAGATATGTTGATTTTCATTCAATAAGGAAGGGATTAATATCACTATTTTAGTATCGGTCAATACAGCTTCCGTGATTTCAATTTTCAATGGCAATTTCAATATCATTTGAAGGCAATTATTATGTCCTGCCAGTGGCTGAAGGCCATAGTTGGGAGATTATAAAATGCCTTGCGTATGTGCATGCATCTGTCTGTTCATTATGTTTTTACGTAAACCTTTAACTCTCATTCATTTATAAAGATATATTGTCCAAATTTGCAGGGTATGTTTATGGCTATGCAAACATGTCTGTGCAAAATTTTGGCCTCATTTTGAAAAGCAAAATGGCCACTATAGTTGATTGTTTGAAAATATAAGATGCCCTAAAACTTGAAATATTGCAGTTATCTTCATTAAATCTGCACAAAGATATATGGCTAGAAAGGCTAGCATGATAGTAATTTTGGCCTAGTTTCAAAACAAAATGGCCGTCATATCATATGTTTAATGTCAAATGGAGTTATTCTATTAAAAAGGCCTTATATCTATCTCTCTTACCATTGCTCCTGGTGGTTTCGAATGTGAAAACAACTTATAGGACGTAATGGCCTGAGAATCTTTTCCAAGTGTTAAATTTGATCTTTGACCCCTGCTTCAAGGTCAGATGGGGTCATCATACTAAAACATGCTTTTATCTATTTTGCTGTTGCTCCTAGACCTTTAGAATGTAAAACAGCCCATAGAAAGTCCTGGCCTGCAAATGTTTTGCCTGTGAAAAATTTTGACCTAATTTTAAAAAACAAAATGTCTATGTCATCTATAGCTGATTGTTTGAAAATCATTAAGGTGCTCTAAATCTTGAAATATTGTTGGATTTTGGTGTTTTGTTGGAATAGCTTATTCAGCTACTTTTTGATAATCTTTCACATTCTGAAGTTTAAGCCCTGTATCTGCAATCTTAAGGTCACCTTAATGTCAAAAAAGGGTTTTTAACCCTCCTGTTCACCTAGTTTTTTACCTTTTCAACCAAACTTGGCATATATGTTAAGATTTACCAAAGGAATATCTTGACTTTATGTTGACCTTAAACTGTAAATATTAATGGAGCTATGGCTTTCATAAAGTTATAAAATTGGAATAATTTTTTTGGGCCCCTTTATTTTTACATTTTTAAAAAATTAACTTATACTGATATTGAAGTAGATCAGAAGAAGACTCTTACTACCTCATGATTTAAATTTTAATAATGTTATGGTCATCTTAAAATGTAGGGTTTTAACACAAAGCTCAGTTAGTGTTTAAATTTTTAAAATAAAACTTGGCACATTTATAAAGGTTGGCAAAAGGGACATTCTGATTTTATGGTCACCTTAAAATCCCATCATGAATGAAGTTATGGCCACCTTACATGAAATAAGGAAGTTTTCAGCCTCCAGCTCTCTTATTTTGCAACAGACCTCAGTTAAACTTTGCACACTTATAAAGGATGACAAAAAGGACGTTCTTATTTTATGGTCACATTGAGCCCCAGTAGGAATGAAGTTATGGCCATCTTACAGTGAAATAAGGAAGTTTTCAGCCTCCAGCTATGTTATTGTTCAACTAACCTGACTTAAAGTTTACACACTTATAAAGGATGACAGTAGGGACATTCTTATTTTATTCCCACCCTTTCAACCTTGGAGTCCAATACAAGTGAAGTCATGGCCATCTTGAAGTAAAAATGAGTTTTTTCAGCCCCCAACTGACTTACTATTCAATAATATCAGTTTAACTTGACACATTGGTGAAGCTTACACAAAGGAAGATATTTATTATCTTTTTACTTAGAGTGCCTGTGTTTTAGAGGCTTTTGCCATAAGTATATAGAGAGTGCTTGTGTTTTAGAGGCTTTGACCATAAGTATATAGTTTTTGCTCCCACTTCATTTAGTGTCAGACCTTTTTAAACCACACCTGGTACATATATACTTAAAACAAAGTTTATTTTTTCTGGCAAAATTTAACCTCTTAGTGTTTATGAAGGTATGGCATCTTCAAATAAAAAATGAGGTATTTAGCACCCACCAATGTGGTTATTAACATATTGCAGTTGATCAGTCTTCATATACATATATAAATTCCACATCCTCTGATTCCATTCTGGTGAAATTATGGGGATACCCTTTTTCCTTCTTGGAAAAACATCTCTTTTGGGTTAAATTCACAACAGTCATAAGATTACTGGCAGTTTATTATCCTATTTATTGATATGTTTATCTGTAGCTTTTTTGTTACTCATGATTTCTAAGCTAACATTAATTCACCTTTCATTTTGCAAAAAAAGTTGTTGATCTACTTTTTTATGTAGACTATGTAAATTAGTCAAATGTATGGACTTGACTTCTTTCAGAAAATAAGGTCTAATCTAATCTAATCTACTGCTTTGCAAGCGCAATATCTTCCCCACAATGAGGAACTCAGTGCACTAATTAAACAAAATCATTATCATATGGAAGTCTAGGGGCATTCAAGGTCAGTAGTCCAGGATTGTGGGTGTGACCGGGAGGGAAGGAAGACTAAGTTGGGAAGCTAGAGCTGAAGAGGTGAGTTTTGAGGTGCTTCCTAAAAGATGCAACAGAGGGACTATTTCTTACATGGAGAGGGAAAGAGTTCCAAAGGGCAGGGGCATAGTGACTGAAGGAATTAGAAAAGTGTTTAATTGATTTGTGAACTCTACAATCAAAAGTGGGTGCTTGAAGGAACTTGAGTTTGGGGGTACTTCGCCTTGTGTTTTTAAAAGAGGTGTAGGGGTGGATTAATCCACTTAGGTAAACTGGTTGACCCTGGGTGAGAATTTTGTATGTAATAAGACCAATTTTAAATTGTACCCTGTATCTAACTGGTAGCCAGTGGAGTTTTTTTAGTTGAGGGGTAATGTGAGAGAATTTAGAGGAACGGGTGACAACCCTGCAGAGTGAGTTTTGGACTTTAAAAAAACAATTTCTCATGAACAGTTTTTCTTGTATATCTCTAGCTTATTGAAAATGAATATGATATATCTTGACACCAGTCAATTTTCACTTTGATGTGGTCACAATTAAGTGATGTGTAAGTACCGTTATTATCTCTCTATATATATTAGACTAACCATTATTATCCCTCTTTACAGTGGATTTATTAGTAAGAGGATACCCACTTAGAGGGGGAACCTAAAAAACCACGCACCACTGTTTTTGGAAACCCATAAAAAACCCCACCCTTGAAATTGACAGGGGCATAAAAAATCCCACTCTTTATAATAACACCCTTAATGTCTACTTTTCTAGAATAACTTTGTCTTCCCTACAAAATGTATGTCTCATTTTACATTGTTCGCATAAGTTTTTTAATAAGTGGGATTTTCTATGCTTGGGTTTTTTTATGGTGGAGTTTTTTGAATAGATCATCTAATACTGCAACTGCTACAGTTTTTAAATGCAGCTTTTTAAATAATCCACTTTTCCATCAGATACAAAACACAGCTCTTACATTCTGATACTGCAACTACTACAGGTTTTAATAACCCACGTCTTCATCTGGGCCACTCTGTTTTTGTTAGCAAAAACCTTTTTCTAGTTTGGCCTAGCTTCAGAAAGAAAATGGTTGCCATATCACATACTTAATGTCAAATGGGGTTTTCCTATTAAAAAGGCCTTTCTGTCTTATCATTGCTCCTAGGGGTCCAGAATGTGACAACAACTTAAAGGAGGTCATGGCCTAAGAATCTTTTCCGAGTGGTGAATTTGACCTTTGACCCCTGCTTCAAGGTCAAATGGGGTCATCATACTAAAATGTCCCTATATTTCCCTTATTATTGCTGCTATGTCATGGGAATTCTTGGCCTGCAAATGTTTTACCTGTGAAAAATTTTGGCCTCATTTTGAAAAACAAAATGGCCACCGTAACTGATTGTTTAAAAATCATTAAGATACTCTATATCTTGTTTAAATATGTTATTCACCTACTTTTGGGTCAGCTGTAACGTAGTAAAATTGCAGACCTGTAACTCATTGCATAGATCAGCAATAGCTACTTTCAGGTTCTCTCTGTTGAATGAATCACTTGTAGCTTGAAAATTATTGCATTTACAGTGTTTTGTTGAAATATGTCTTTTATCTACTTTTAAGTCAGCTATAACATAGTAAAATAGCTCATTGCATAATTCAGCAATAGCTTTTTTCAGATATGTCCTTTTATACTTTCATTTGTACTCTGAAGCTCAAAACACAAAGTCAGCTGACACAGAGCCCATTCATGGGCACTGATTGCTTATTTTATTTTGCCAGGCCTTCAACTGTGCTATTCCAGACACTGGCAATATCGAAGTGTTAATCAGATATGGAAATGACGAGATGAAAGAAAAATATCTCAAACCTTTGTTAAATGGAGAAATGAAATCCTGCTTTGGCATGACAGAACCAAATGTGAGTAAAGATAAATAAATGCATAAGTGGAATGTTTCACAGCACATTATTGTCAATTTACACTAATCTTAGCTCTTTCATCTGAAAAGATTAGCTGGTAAAAATGATTATTGCTGAAATTAGAAACAGAAAGCTAATGAAGGGCAGACTTAAAGTTATTCAACCTCCTAATTATCAGATATTGTTACCTCATAGTCCTACGAGATACCTTAATAATATTAATAATATAATATTAGTAATATTACAAGATGTTAGCTTCTTGCAATTAGCAGTTATAATATAAAGATATGGCATGAACATGCATGCATCTAATATGCAGAATTTTTAAGCACAAGCTCTGGCAGGTCTAGCAATTCTAGAGATAACTTTTTTTTGTGTCACCGGACTTTTATGAATTGTGCCATAGTGTGATGAGTACCCGCTTCGTCACTGAAGTTAAGAAGCAAAGGGCTACATTAGTACTTGTTGGGTGACTTAGTTGTAGGCCAGGTATGGGATGTATCTGACTCAGAATTTGTCTTTGTTGCCTGATTTTTATAAATTCTGTTCCACTACTCATGTCTCTGATGGCTTTGCAGCTTGAATATATAGACTGAAAGACTTTTTGGCCTTGTTGAATGCTCTATGGTTATTCTGACATGGCATCAACAATAATTACTTGTATTTATGAAATAACACCGTTTTTGGCAATTTATTACGGCAAATTAGTAAACAGCAGAAATAATTTGTTTGGTATATGATGAAAGAGGGTCTTGTGTGTGTACGTGTGGAATTTTAGATTGCTTCTTAACCAATCAAAATTGCTGACACAACTGACTCATGTTAGAATAGTTCTTCTATTTTGTAATCGTGAGAAAACATCATCTTATAATTATAAGCTGGTGCTATATGGTAATATTTACATGATGAGCATATCATGTAATTTGTTTTCTGGTAAATACTAGATAGCCGCTTCCTGTAATTGCCAAAATAGAAAAACAATTTTTAAGTTTGACCTGACTAGCCAAAATTTCAGTCACATATTTTTTTTTAAATCCCTTAAAAATAGAAATATTTAAGTTAAAGTATTAAACTATGGCACATCAAATTCTAAATACAATCAATATTTTTGAAAATCATTTGTTTTTAGGTTGCATCTTCAGATGCCACAAATATTCAGTCATCGATCCGACGAGAAGGGGATCATTATGTTATCAATGGTCAGAAATGGTGGATATCAGGTTTGTGTGTAAAGACATACACAGTACAGGCCTGTTTGCACTCAAGGTGATCTGTTCATATAGTTGGAACTAATAAGGCATATCTTGTCTGTACATACTGATGTAACAATACAAGCCATATTACAAAAAAAACATGATTTTGAAGAATTTTCCAAGTTTTAGTAGGTTTTGGTTTTGGGTGCGTTCATTCACTTGTCTATCTGTTTGTCCTTGTTCATGCATAACTTCAAAAATAACAAGATCCACTCAGAGAGAGCAAAATGCTCAACTCCATGTGACCAGTCTCTCAAGTGATATAAAGTATTGTAAGGAAGACAATAAAATAAAACCAAACATGTAAATTAATCTTCATAGAAATATCAAGTAGAAAGTTAAAATCATTAAAAATACATTGAAATGGGACCTCTGAAAAATCATGACTTTTTTGTATCCAAAATAAGATCCAGATCTTTCTTTTAGTAACTTCTTCCTTCAGTCAGGTCCTACCCACAAATTTTTAAATAAAGATCTGTTCATTAGTTCTGGAGTAATCTAAACACACACACAAAAAAAAAAAAAAAAACCAGACAAATAAACAATTAAACAATTAGCACACAAAAACATACTCTGCTGGTGGAGGTAAAAATATTGCTTAAAGGTCACTTCTTGGTGAAAATCACGCATGGTAATTTTTTTGTGATGGACTGTCAAGGAATTGAAAGAAAAAATAAAAAATAATAATTAATAAAAATGATGAATATACCACCTCCCTCTTTATTATGTTTATGTCAATTTTAAGACATAAAATGAGAAGAAATACTTTTATTATGTTTATGTCAATTTCAAGACATAAAATGAGAAGAAATATTTTTACTTAAAGACAGCAAGTATCACAAGCTAGGTTTGTGACCTCACAATGACAGTTGCATTGTGACATCACTGAGTAATGAATCATCATAAAGCAAAATATTGAGTTTTTACGTATGATGAAGAGAAGCAGTTTCACTGTGTATTCCCAATTAAAAATAAGAAAAACTCTCTCCTGGCTTTAATTTTCAAACAAATTACACCAAATTTGGAAGTATCCATTTGTACCCCATGAAATACCTGCCCACCAAATTTGAGATTGATTGATGTTGCAGTTTTTGAGTTATAAGGGTAAAACGGTGCACAGACAGAGAAGCAGATTTCACTGTGAAAGCCCAATTAAAAATAAGAAAAACTCTCTCCTGGCTTTAATTTTCAAACAAATTACACCAAATTTGGAAGAATCCATCTGTACCCCATGAAATACCTGCCCACCAAATTTGAGCTCGATTGGTGTTGTAGTTTTTGAGTTATAAGGGCAAAACGGTGCACAGACAGACAGACAGACAGAAACAAACTGATCACAATAACCCTCTCCTATCGTCGAGCGTTAATAAACGTATCTTTCTGAAATATTTTATGCGAGTAGAGCCTGACTAAAGACAGAAGTGACTAAATTTTGGGAAAGATCTGGATCATATTCTGGATACCAATCTCAAATTTTCAAAGGTCACATTTTCATTGTATTTTCAATTTTTTTGACGTTCCTCCAAAAGTAGGATCAAGACTATATTCTGGATATCAAAAAAAATCCTGAAGTTGGGAAACAAAATTTGCAACGATATCCTTCACGAACCAGAATCTGCTCATCTCCACATTCAGGTCTA
This sequence comes from Sabellastarte sp. h YS-2021, assembly GCA_964017235.1. Taxonomy (NCBI): domain Eukaryota; kingdom Metazoa; phylum Annelida; class Polychaeta; order Sabellida; family Sabellidae; genus Sabellastarte; species Sabellastarte sp. h YS-2021. The sequence goes on from OZ024933.1 coordinate 18,285,703, forward strand.
AACAGTTTTAATGTCAGACTTATCTATGTTTTTCCAGAAAAAATATTAACAGAAGCAATATATTCTTCGACTAGAAGTACAGTTTGTTATATACACGAGAAAAGTGCACCAAGATGGTTCAAATATTACAGTAAAAAAATCTGTACAATTTTTGTAATAGACTGGAAATAGGTGCAACAATCATACTATTACTGGTCACTGCAAATAGTGTACATATCTCTCTGGTTTCACAGAAATGGCACTTTTAAGGAACAATAGAAGACTCATACTGTTTATCCACCTTTTTTATTTTATTTCATACCTTTGTATATGAATAAATAATAAAGAAGTAAATAAATATAACATGCCTGTGCTTGTCACTGGGAAAACTCCATGGATTGCCAAAAATTATGTGTAAGTGCTCTTGCTTATTGCCTCTAGCTTCTTTTATGTAACTATATGGAACTATTCTGCCACTATGGTCTCGTGGGTGACACACTCTCCTAGGAACACAGAGGACGTGGGTTGAAATCCAGGTACAAGTCCTCTGTCATTGGGTCCTATCCCCAGTGGCAGGTTAAAGAATTTCAAGGACATTGATAAATTGTCCCCCTTGAGCCTTTCTCTTTCAGTTAGGGGAATGTCAGTAATTTCAGAGTTGGACTGTACTTGTACAGTCTGATTGGTCATATAGTGCTTTGAGTCCTGTAGTACATGGAGATATTGCGCTGAGTATAAATAGACAATACAAAATATTCTAATAATGGCATTGAGTTCCTACAGTCTTCTATTCTGCGAATAGATCACATGACCAAGCTTGTTTACTTCCTTAGTTTTGTATCCTCTTTACTTTAGGTGCCATGGACCCAAGATGTGAAGTCTGTGTATTCATGGGTAAAACATCTGCTGGTGGGCCAGCACACAGACAGCAGAGTATGATCATGGTTCCAATGAACAGTCCAGGAGTAACAATAGTCCGACCCCTCAGTGTACTGGGATATCTGGATGCACCCCGTGAGTGACCCTATTTTATTTATCTGAAAAACAAACAGAAGAAACAGATATACAAGATAATCAGATATAAGAAAGAGATAGAATTTCAATATCCAACAATATGTATATCCACTAATAAAATAAAGAAAACGTCCCAGCAATTTATGTGCTTCAAGTAATATGCCGGCAGCCAAGATCTAGATCACCTCAGTGTAGAAGGCCAGTATTATGCTCATTTATCTTGAATTAGCCTGGATGCTTGCGGCCATCCGTAAATAGCATTTGGTTCCACATGGAAAGCTTGTAGCCTATAAAAGCTACATTGAAGTAATTATAATTTTCAAATATATTTGGTGGATAATGTATAAATCACAAATTACTGCTCAGCTGCTGAAAAATGTGACATGGTTCCTGTTTTAGGGCAACAGCATCTTTGATTGTACTGCATGTAACTTAGGGGGAATGTCAGTCACTACAGCTTTGGGCTGTACTTTCCGATGATGAGTAATGTAGTACAAAAGACACTGCCCAAAGTATAAATATTAAATACAAACAATATGATACAATATAGAATAATATTATACATATTTACAAAAAAACCTTTTTCTCTGCAGATGGCCATGCTGAGCTTCTGTTTGAAAATGTACGTGTTCCTGCTTCACACCTGCTACTGGGAGAAGGTCGGGGCTTTGAGATTGCCCAAGGTCGCCTGGGACCGGCACGCATCCACCACTGCATGAAGTTAATAGGCAATGCAGAGGTGGCTCTTTCACTGATGATAGAAAGGGTAAATATAGCCATTGTAGATCCACCACTATGGCCTAGCTAGGATGGCTCTCAGGGGCTTATGGGACCAAAAGGAATTTGAATCTGAGACACAAGTCCCTCACTTAAATCCAAAGGGTCCATGCACACTAACAGTAATGACACAATATGATAAGATATGATGTTAAAGTTGGAACTGGCATACCATATCTTGTCAATATGCACCAAAAATGATACGGTACAATCCAGGACAAAACAGTTATTATTTTGAAGAAGGCTGTAACTTTTATCAGATATGAAATGTTAGGTATCATCACCATATCAAAAATACCTTCATTTAAAATTAAAATAACTTCCTTATTTATGGTCTGATATTGAAAATTTTTGTCACTAGCATTTTGTATTGGATCTAATTGGATCGGTTTGATATGAATGGGCCTTAAGGTTTTTGTGTCAGTTAAGATTTGGCTTAATTTGGCATTCACAAAAGAAGTAACTGATGCTTAGCTGAGACTTTTGTTTGAGCTAAGTTCAAGAAGATTGGGTCTTCTGAGAGGTGCTGTTTCCTTAAGTTCACATGTATCTTTTCATAACATATTTACATACTCATCTTTCCAAACTCATAATCTTGTCCATTTTATTGCTTTACATAAATCCAGAAGAATTATATATGCAGTATATATATCCGTGAATGTTGTAGGTCCAGAAACGTATTGCCTTTGGGAAACCTTTGGTTTCCATGAACTCCATCCAACAAGACATTGCCAAATGTCGCATTGAGATAGAACAACTTCGACTGTTGGTACTGAAGGCTGCTCATATGATGGACACTGTGGGAAATAAGGTAGTTTGCTATATATATAATTTGACCAGATCATGTTGTATTACAATTGAATAATTTTGGTTTGACCTCACTTTCAACTAATTGTATAGGTCTTATCAAGACTAGTAGTTAAAGAATGCCTAGTTGAGCAAGAATTTGCACTGAAAACTGTTGGTTGGCAGCAAGCAACTACAAACATTCTTCAGATCTTCAGGTCAGGCCTGGAATTGAACCAGAGACTTGAGAGGTAGGAGGTTAGTGTACTGCACTGTATATGCCATTATGGTAACTGGAAAAGTTGAAAGTTATTTTCAACATTATTAAAAATAATACGATTTTCCAAACTGCAAAGGATGTCTTATGAATTTAAAATGAAGCTATATTCAGGAGTTTGGCCGAAAAGAACATGGGAAATAGCTTATACCACTGTTCCACTTTTGTGAGGTTGCCTAATGACCACCCTGATTATGCAGTCCAGAACATAGCCTTATTGGTCATATGACCTTTCAGTCGTGAAGGTCCGGAGTGTAATAATAGCAATTGTAGATGTTCATCAAATATATTAAACATGTTAAAAAACTGAGAATTTTTCTGCAATTACTCATAACCGACCTTTTCACTTATAAGGGAGTTACAAAAAATCTTTGGGTACCATGACTCATCTTTATAGTGTTACAACTTATTTTGTGGCTGCTGGAACCTATCTCGTTCATTCTTCTGTAACCATTTTGCCAAGTGATCTTTTTACCAGAGTAGATTAGATGTAAGGGCCTTCAATTACTACACAAGTATGGTACAAGTAAACTTTGTGAGTCATAACAGTTGAGGGCAGAGTCATAACAGTTGGGAGCAGAGTCATAGCAGTTGGGGGCAGGCTGTAAGGCTGGTATTTTCAGTGATACACCTTATATTTACACTAGAGACAAATCCCTGAGGCGTTCTACCACATTAGTATTGATCTTAATGGATTATTGCCAGAAACCAAAGATTGTATACAAGTACCACAGTTTGTGTTTTGTATTAAGGATGAATTTGCCATGGAAGTAGCTAAATTCATTCCTCAACTGATAAGTACATGCAGATTCTATGACACTAAAATTTTAGACCATACCTTGAAGTTTTAAACAGTGTTCCTTCACAATTGCACAGGCTTGCTGGAGTATAGCATAGGGTGATATCATCTGTGAAATGGCAGAATCAGACAAAGAAAGAACATGCTTCTGAAGTACTTAAATCAACAGGAAGAATGACAGACATTTCTGACTGTGTTATTTTGCATTTGATACATCATACAGCATTCATCAACTGGATACTTCCAATCCTTTATACTGTATGACCTAGAACTAAAATTACCTGTGGAAAATTTAGTTGAAAATATTGAAGAAGGGCCCATGTTAAAAAAAAACAGCCATCAGCTATGGAAACGGTTGCCATATATCCTTTAATATATTTTATCTTAGGATAAATGTTCTTTTGGATTGGAAAATCTTATAACCACACAAACACTTTAAAAGTCTACTTTAGGAAGGTGTTCTGCATATTTGTACTTAATTCCCAGCCATTTCATATTTTTGGGGAAAAATTTATGGCAGCCATATTTAGTTCTTTATTTACAAAAGTTTATTCCCTCTCAGGTTGACTTAACTTGTAGTGTAAGACTTTGCTGCTTTGTCAAATCTCCTAAGTTTAAGACCAAAGGCTAAGCCAAAGTTTAAGACAAAAGTCTTAACTTTAAGTCTAAGTACTGGCTAAGTCTTTTGTGAAACCAGCTCCAGGATACAGCAAATTCGGTTGGAAAATTTGTGAAATTGGGTCAATATTTTTTGAAATTATAAGTGATTTTTAGTTACTGGAAACAGGGTTTTTATGTAGTTCTTATATAGTGAAAGATATGACTGTGTAGTTGATACAAAGACGAGCAGCCCTTAATTAACAGGTAAGTGACAACAAAGTGTCCTTGGCTGGGAAACAGATGTCCAAATGTAGATAATTTTTTGTCACAATTTAATATCTCTTAATGTACTTTTTCCTTTGTCAGTGAGATTGAAATAATCTTCGATCAGGTTTTTACAATACTTCTCATACACAGGTTTGAGTATTTAGATAAATAGTTTGATAGAGTTTTATAAATTAGTTACAATTATCTGCTACAGCCAGAATTATTTGAATCAGGACACTTTCATTTTAATAGAATCTCAAAGGCTATGTATTTATGAGATGGATTTACTGTCATGTTATGTTGTTTCTTTGTTCTTTGTTGTCATGTCAAACATTTCTAGTAAGCAAAATAAACACTAACAAAGAATTTTTTACTTTCTCCTATCCCATTTTTAAACGTGTGCTAAATATGTTTTTTCAGTAAATGTTTTTATTCTTTTAATTAAAAATGTTTAATCCTTGCTTTTTTCCTTGACAACTGGAAAATATCTAAGATATAATAATTATAATGTTTATGATTTACTCATTTCTGTGCTAAGTTTGCAAATACTTTTGCAACCCAAAACAGAGCAGTAAGACAAGGTTGTGTACAGTCACTGTTATAACTTGTGAGGGAATAATTATACCATCTATATTCATTATACAATTGAGGATATATTTTTTAAGCATAAACAAAACCTCCCCTGATTGTGTGTTAACATACTAGGTGGCTGCTCCAGAGATTGCAATGATAAAAGTTGCTGCTCCAAAGACGGTACTAAAGATCCTTGATCGGGCAATACAGGTATGACTTTAACCTGCTGAGAGTATAACTTTAAATATAGTTTATTAAGCGTATATTTTGTGTGCATTTGATGTGTAATAAATAGCTGCCTCATTTGCTTACAAGAGAATGTGTCTTTATATTTGTCTATTTTTGAAATTTTTATGTGAACTGTATTTGATATAATAAAACTTGTAAATTTATTACTGCATTGTGAAGGAAAAAGGTGCTCAGAGAGTGCACACCTCTGTCAAGGCCCTGTCTCTCTACTATTGCTATGTTATAGCAAGACCCACCAACTGTGAAAACTTGCTGTAAATCCCTAAAGCAGTTTTTTCATAATCTTGCTCACATACTAATCAACAGAATCAAATGGTCTCATAACCGTCCTGGTGTCTCACCCACAAAGGATATATCTAGAAAATGCACAGAATATTTTAAACTTAAATTTAAGAGTAAATTAAAAACTAGAGGAAAACTAGACTTTAAGTATACTATTCTTCCTACAAGAAGGCTTATTATAATCTTTGTTGATTTTGCCTGATTGCTTCAATAAATTATTATTTATGAAAGTATTCCATTTGTTGTTTTATCTCTGTTTACCTGATTTGGCCAATCTAATCTCTTTATTACCTGATTCACAATTTAATGCCATAGTTTATTAAGTATTCCTATGATGTTTTGTTTATGTTTTGATCTGCCTATACAAAATACTTCGACAAACTCTGTTGATGTATGATTATTTCATACTTTGAAGTATGAAATATTTTTCTTATTTTGCATTAAACAAAATCTAAAGTTTAAGCCATTTATCTCATTTGTTGGATATATCACTGCAGTTTGGTAGTTATGACTTAATTTTAGGATTAGCTCCAGATAGCTATTTCACATACAGCTGATGAATTTTTTTAAAATAGTTTATTGTTCATAAACAAATACATGTACAACACAAATACAATACAAAGACTGCAAATACCACACACAGATACTTAACAACTTATTACACAGTTAAAACAGACACTAAACAAGTACTAGAAAGAAGACATTACAATACAAATACAATACAAAGAGTACAAATACCACACACATGTATTTAACAATTGATGACAAAGTTAAACATACGCCAAAAGTACTAGGAACATGACATTACTTGCACACCTTGACAAAAACATTTATGACACTGTCTTTATTTAAAGGATATCCCAAGCATTAAAACTTATTACAAAAGATAATTTATGAAATTAAAGATTCAAGCAATGGTATTGTACGTTCGTCACATTCATTTATTCTAAGTAAAGTCAGATTAACCATAATTTTGTCCTTTACTAAAAAATTCAGCAGGAGTCAATTTTTTACTATATGTTCGTTGTTTATTGATATAAAATTTACCATAATATAATAAACAAGCCTGATTAATTCATCCAATTCACGTATTACAAAAATAGTTTCACAAACGGTAAGGTTAAACAAAACCCCCAATCAGTCATAGATCCATAATTTGACTTCATTCCAGAATGTTTTTACTACCTGACACTCAAACAAGTGATGGGTTATTGTCTCCAACTCATTACAATATTCACAGACTGGTGAGTCTTTTATTCCCCATTTATATAGATTATAATTACAATTTAATATCCTAGTGACTACTTTATACTGAAAACTTTGAAGGTAAGTTTCTTGAGCAATTTTATGTGGCAGAATAAAGGTACATTTCCAATCATGATTTTCCAAAAATGGGTATAGTTCAGTCCAACTCGCAATAGCTATTGGTGGTTTTGCAATTCTTCCGATTAATTCATTGTACAATTTTTTGATATCATTTTTTCAAGTGATACTAATACATTATTACAAGTAAGTCTTATATCGTCTGTTAGCCTGTCTGTCATATTCACTGATTTTTCTTTAATTTTGATTTTCCACTCATTTGGTATTGCACTAACAAGTGAATTATACGTCATCTGAGAAAGATTTGAACCAAGCTTTTTATTTAGTTTGGTTCATTTTAAAAGGTCCCCACTATTATCCAACATGTCAATTATTTTCACATTATGCAGAAAATAATCACGAATATGTGTTAGTCACTACTACACATTTCACTAACAATGTGTTCTTGGCCTGATACTATTGTGTTCTTATATACACAACTGTATTTCGACAAGCTAATGAGTTGTCTCATCACTACTACACATTTCACTAACAATGTGTTCTCTAGTGTTGTCTATTTTCACATTATGCCCTAGATTATTTGGAAACCTCGCTACACTTATTGTTCCTTTGGCTATGGTGATATATTTGTTGTAAAGAATGTATTCGTTTAAAATCTCTTTAAAAGTAAATGATTTGGAACAATATAATTCTGTCCAACTTTCTAAAACCTGTTTATGAAATGCTGTCGCACACTTTTGAAAAAATGTGTTATCCAACCTTTTATTTAGCAAAGTTTCTTTCATTGCTAACAATTTCAAAAATAAAGTTTTCCAATGACACTGGTCTGTACTTCTTAAATGTTTAATCCACATAGCTTTTGCAACTTTATGCATGATATATATATCAACCATTTTTAAACCTCCAGAAGTTATTGATCCAATGATTGTACTTCTTTTTACTTTGGAAGGTTTACTATTCCATAAAAAACTGAAAAATAGTTCGTCAATTTGGTCAAGCACACTTTTTGGTACATAGATTAAGTTAAAGAGAAATAAGATTTGAGGCAATATTAGTGTTTTCAATATTATTATTTTACCTTTGAGTGATAAATTCCTTGACCTCCAGATATCTAGTTGTTTTTTCATGTTTCCAATTCTTTCATTGAAATTTAAATCTATCATCTCTGCCTCATTGTAAGAAAACCAAATTCCAAGCATTTTAAATGGGCCCCTTTTCAATGTTATCCCTGAAAGTGTTTTTTGTAGCTTGTCTCTGTATAGGTTGGATCCTATAGGTATAACTTCTGTCTTTTGCAAATTTAATTTTAGACCAGAGCATTTTGAAAATATATCAAAATCTTTGATTGCTAGTTCAACTGAAGATAGATCCTGTAATAGTAAGGTTGTATCATCAGCAAGCATTTTAATTTTTATTTCAGTGTTACCAACTATAATACCTTTAATATCAGCATTATTCCTTATATGTATTGCTATATACTTCTGCCACTAATAAAAATAAAAGAGCTGATATTGGGCACCCTTGTCTTATCCCTCGTGATAACTTGAAGTAATTAGAATAAAATCCATTGTTACCAACACATGATGATGTATCAATGTACAGTAGCTTGATCCATCTAATGAAATTTTCCCCAAAGTTAAAATGCAACAAACATTTAAACATGAAACCCCATTCAATTGAGTCGAAAGTCTTTTGAAAATCAATAAGGGCAATATATCCTGGAATTTTATGAAGTTGAGAGTATGTCATGATGTCTTGTATTATCCTTATGTTTTCACCAATGTATCTATTTGGTATATATCCTACTTGGTCCGTACTTATTATTTTAGGAAGAACTTTTTGTAATCTTAAAGCTAAGGTTTTAGTTAGGATCTTATAATCAGATTGTAAAAGGCTGACTGGGGGCCAGTTTGAAAGATATCGTAAATCTTTTTGGGTTTGGGGATAAGATTGAGCACACCCAATTTTTGATCATTACTTAAAGTTCCATATATAAAAGAGTATCTAAAACTGTGAAACAGAAAGTCTTTAATATCTATCCAAAATAATTTATAGAAATTAGTGGTAAACCCATCAGATCCTGGTGATTTATTATTTGGTAGCAGTTTTAAGGCCTTTGTAATCTCTTCAAGAGTTAGAACTTCATCACACAAAATTTTTTCTAAATTTGGTAATTGAGGAATCCTGTTTTGTTCGAAAAAATTCTGACCTTCACTAATATTTCCTTCATCTTTCGATTTTGAAGTATACAAGTCTTGATAAAATTGCATTTCTTCATTTATTATATCTTTTAATGAAGTTGCCTCTTCATTATTTTTTGTAATCAATTTGCGAATATACTTATTATTAAAATTCCGTTTTTCTAAATTTAAAAGTATTTGGTATTTTTTCTCCCTCTTCCACCCATTTTGCTTTTGACCTAGTTATAACACCTAGATGCCTTTTCTTTAGAAACTGCTGATGAAAATGATATTATTTTCTTTATGTTCCAGTATATTCTTTTTTGTCATTGTTTTAGGCATTTGGAGGGATGGGTGTGAGCCAAGATACACCTCTGGCCCATATGATGGCCTGGACACGAATTCTGAGGATTGCTGATGGTCCAGATGAAGTGCATATGCAGGCAGTTGCAAAAATGGAAATCCAATCACAGAACAAAGCCAAGCTATAGATTGTCTGACAACTGGTTTTATTGTACATCATGCAATATATATCACGCTAATACCAGGAAATAAAGACCTGTGTAGCACTGAATAAGATCCCTCCATAAAATTATTAAATTGACACTGAGTAATATTTTTTTTATTCCCGAAAATCTATAGATAATTTTTCCAAATAACTGCCGACTTTTGCAAATCTTTCAAAAACAGTGTAAACTACAAATATGTTCTATATATCATTACAAAGGTGTTTTTAACACAAGCCCATAAAGGTTGGGGTCATAGTTGGCCCCTGCGCCATCTGGGTGGCAGCAGGCATAAAGTTTGTGGGTGTTCCATAGCCTAAACCCATGCACAGATTGTGCCATGGCACCACTTTGAAGATTTTGGGGTCTTAAAGTTTGTGGGTATTCCACAGCCTAATCGCGTGAACAGATTTTCACCAAATTTTTCAGGATATGTTTACTCCAAGAGGATCTAGATTTGATTAGGTTTTGGTGGATATCTGGCAAGAAATGATGCCATGGCCACAGTTTTAAGATTTTTGAGTCTTATTGTTTCTGGGTGCTCCGAAGTCCATGCATGGATTTTCATCAGATTTTCAGGATATAGTTACCCCAAGAGGATCTAGAACTGATGAGGTTGATGGGAGGGGGTATCTGGCAACAACTGAACGTTTATTGGTGTTCCACAGCCTAAACCAATGCACGTATTTTCATCAAATTTCAGGATGTTAAGCCCCAGAGGACCTAGACCTGATTAACATTTGGGGGGTATCTGGCAGCAGCTGCCCAGCAGTCACACGCCTTGAAATGTATTTGATTTAGAGTTGAAAACAGGTCCTGACGTTGAAATGCGCATTACCAACTACTAAATCTAAGTTAGTTTTCTGACATGAAAAAGTAGTGATATTTTGACCAGAAATCATGGTGATTTTTGGTTGAAAAACTGACACTGACACAATATCAATACTATTTCAAAGCTGGTTTTCTGACTGGAAAAAGTAGCGATACTTCATAAAAAAATCACCACTAAATCAAGTTAGGTTTTTTGACATGAAATCTTAGTCATGTTATTGAACAGAAAACAGGTTGAATGTTGGGACATGAATGACAAGTGATCGTTGATTGAAAATTCTTTTTCCAGAGGGTGATATAGTGATTAAGTCTAACTTTTTGAAAGAACTATTATTGCAATAGTTTTTTAATTTGTAGGTATTTGTAAAGCAAAGACTAATTTTTAAAGATTATAAAGATGATAAAGATTATGTGTGCATATACTTGTACATTTTATCCATTCTCTTTATTAATTAACTGATGCATCCAAATAGAATTTTTATAATTTATGATTATATTTTGATTAATGCAATTCCCGATAATTAAAAAAAAAACATTTTGACGTCACACTTATCTTAAATAAAAAAGATAAATTCAAACTTATTCATCAAAACTTAGTAATTACAATTTGTTTCTCAAAATTCTCCCGTACACAAATACCTAGTTTTTAGTTTGCAAGTTTACACTGAAAACTTCTCTATACAGAGAACCTAAGCTAAAACATTTTATCACACAACAGTGAGGTTGGTTTTTCTTATCTGTACCCTGCTACACAGAACATTGGACCTGTGACTAAAGTAATTAGATAACACAGCAGGGGTGGATTTGTTTATTTGGGGTTTTACGTCGCTTTCAACACTGTACAGGTCATATCACGACGGGTAGTTGGAAGGGCAGAGGAAACCAGTACATATAGTTCGCTAGGGTTCTGTACTGTAAACTGCCAACCAACGGCAAGCAACTACCAGCTTTCCCACTTACGGCCATGACGGGGATCGAACCCCGGCCTCAGAGGTGGGAGGCGAGAGTGTTACCACAGCAGGGGTGGAAGTGGGGGTTTACCCTTGTTCAATTGCATGCATGGTGTTTACTTCTTTAAGTCTGTTTTTTGTGGTCAGCACTGACAACTAATTAAGGTGGGGAGTAATGGGTGGAGTTCTACAAATGTGGCTTTTATTGTGTTTTTTTTCAGTTTATATGACAAAGTTGTATGAGACACAAGCATCTGAAGTGAGCATTGTGGCTTTGCTACATGATTATAGCTTCTTTATAATTACATATAATTATAGCCAACTTAATAAAAAATTTAAAAGAAACTGATTGGATAAAATACTGAAGATATAAATAATGTCACAATTGTTTGTTTTTTACAAAGAAAAAAAAATATTTTAAAATTTCACAAAAAGAATTTTAATTGAAGACATTGAATAATACTGGTCCTATGAAAAACATAACAACGGATATCTAGTTGGCTAATATGGATTTACATATCTTGAGCAATTATAATTATATTTGATGCAAAATTATGTGTCATTACAATGTCATCAGAAATAGAATATTTAATATACAATGGTTCATGAATACATGTCATCTTGGAAAGAATTAATTACTTTGAAGTTGTATCGGAGGTCCTCAGTGGCCTAGTGGTTAGCAAGTTTGGCATCTAATCATAGGCTGTCACCTCTGTGGGTTCGAGTCCCACAAGTGGCAAATCTGAGGACCTGTCCTAATATGACCCTGGCTGTTGAACGGGACGTAAAACCCCAACTTTGACTTTGAAGTTGTATCCAAAGTGTAAAATATGCATGTGGATAGTTATTGTATAATATTATTAAGAAGCTATAATTATGACACACAAGCTACAATGATTCAAATAAAGAAGACAATGTAAATAACCTGATTTTACCCATTGAATTCAACCCTATTTCATACATTGGATCCAACCAAAATCTGTTGCAAAATCTACATGTATTTCAACCAGATTTCACCCATAAATACAACCAGATTTCAACAGTTGGTTTCAACATGATTTCACTGGTTGGATCCAACCAAAAAGGGTTTGCAAAATCTACACATATTTCAACCAGATTTCACCGTTGGATTCAACCAGATTTCAAAGTTGCGTGCCTGCTGGGTGATGCCATGCCAACGCTTTAAATACATGTCAGTCTTATGCTTCTTAATTGAAAAAGGGGTGCTATTAAACCGATGTTACTACAATTGCATTTTCATCTTCCGCTGGCCAAAGGCTGGGGTCCCGAGATAATAAAACGCCTTCCATGTGTGCATGCATGTGTTTGTCACATTTTTACAGAAACCTTTGTATCTTATGCATTTATAAAGATATCTTCAAGATAGTTAGGGGAATGTCAGTTACTTGTGAGTTGGGGCTGTACCTGTACAGTCGGATTGGTTAAATAGCGCTTTGAGTCCTGTAGTATATGGAGATATTGTGCTGAGTATAAATACATAATAATAATAATAATAATCTTCAAATTTGCAGAGAATGTTTATGGCTGTAAAAACATGTCTTAAAAAATTTTGTCCTCATTTAAAAAAACAATATGGCCCCCATAGCCGATTGTTCTAAAAGCATTAATATGTTCTAAAACTATATATATTGCAGCTAGCTTACTTAGATTTGCACTAAATGTAAATGGATAGGAAAACTTGCCTGAGAGTAATTGTGGCCTTGTTTTGAATACAAAATGGCTGCCATATCACATGTTAAATGTCAAATCAGGTCATCATATCAAAAAGACTCCCTTATCATTAGTCCAGGGTCCGGAATGAAAAACAACCTGTAGGAAGTCATGCCCTGTAAATCTTTTGCAAGTGTCAAATTTGACTTCTGACCCCTGACCCAAGGGGGTCATCATACTATATGTACTACAAAGCTCTTATATCTCCCTTATTATTGGTTCTTGGGCTTGCAAATGTGAAAACAACTTATAGGAAATCTTGGCCAGAAAATATTTGCAAGTGTCAAATTTGACTTTTGGCCCCTGCTTCAAGTTCAATTAGGAGCATTATGCTGAAAAGGATTTATATCTCCCTTATAATTGGTCCTAAGGCTTCAAAATATGAAAACTTCTTGTAAGAAAGCATGGCCAGTGAATCTTTCGCAAGTGTCAAACTTGACCTTTGACCCCTGCTTCAAGGTTGAGTGGGTCATCCTACTAAAATATACTAAAATATGCGATATGTCTCTTATATATTGGTGGCTGGGCTTGGGACAGAACATCTCATGGGTTCTCTAAACTTCTTACAACTGAAGTTGTTCTTCACACTTCTCCAAATCTCAATGTTGTTGCCCATTTAGTTGTACCTGCAGGCAGTGTTTCTTGCCTGTTGAGGTTGGCTATTTTTATGAAGCTACTGTTTCTTTTTGTTGCATTAAATCCATGCAGAAATTGTGGATAAATCAAAAGTTTAAAATTGCATTTTTTAGTTTACTGTCACCCCTTACCACAGATTTCTCTGCACAGCAGATGTGTGACATTATTAATGTATTCAGTCTACTTATTGTTAAAACAAGATGATTGTACATATTTACTTCTCTGTTGAATGAAAAAGAAAATAAAATTTTAAAAATATATGTCAAATGGATATTTTTTCCTATTATACTATCCCCATTAAGTTAGATTACCTCTTAAGACGAATGTTTTTTATTTACACTTGCTGTTGTCTGGAAGGATTGGTAAAAACTGCAGTGATTTTCTTGTTCTGAAAGGTTCCAATTAAGAAATTCCAAATATAGAGATAACAATGGAGTGCACAATAAGATTGTGCTTTGTTTCATTTGAAAGCAAACCTATTTCTTCCCAATTCATGATCATTCAGATGCACAATATTTTAAGACATACAGTACACAAATGTTTAACTTTCAGCATCTTAATACTTCCATCAGATTTTTCTGACAAGATACCCCAAATATACCCATATTTGGACACATGTCTGTAAAGTGTCTTTGAAACTAATATGGAGACAGACTTATCTTGGTAATTGGGGTATCCCCCTTTTCACATCAGCACCTTGGGAGTATGTCTACATCAATTCAGTGCTTTATAACATAGTTCCTTATTGTAAACTCTGAAACAATGTCAGAGCATTTTAATAGTGTATGATCTGCTTGTGTTTGTATCTATAACCAACATTCCTCTGAACATTTTAAACCAGTAAAAACATTTGTTTAAAATTTAAAATTATATCGGAGACAATATAGTGAACATGTGGGCATACTAACCTTAATGTGAACTTAATAAAGAGAATCTTCCAAGGAAGAACTATGCATAGAGTTCATAAATTCATGACATGTAGTAGAAAGCTACTTTTGAAAAGCTGAACTTTATTTTAAAATAAGTTGTGTTTTTCTTCACATACAGCTTACAGGTTGGTGAAACAAAGTTAATATTATGTTATGAATTGTACATTGAAATTACTGTTTAGTTGGGTGAATTGCAATAAAAAATAAAGAATGGCTATTGAATGTTGTTTTTATTACACCAAAGTAAACTAGACCTAGTCCATTGGAGAACCAATTGCAATGAATACTTTTATCTGCCAGAAACATAAAGAACCCTAGTTAGCAAGTGATTTACCTAGTACCCATACTAGGACCAATTGTAAGAAAATTATAAGCACTTTTAGGTTTGGCAACATGAGTTTGACCATGAAGGGGGAGTTAAAGATCAATTCTGAATACACTTACCGGGTACACTTCCTGAATCTGAAGGACAAATCGTAGGCTAGTTATAAGCACTTTTAAGGGTGGCTACACTTGTTTGACTTTACAGAGAGGTCATAGGTGAAATATGACAAATAAAATAATCCCAGCACATAATTTTATATAGTTTACTTACATATGCCAAGCCTCCAGAATAATAATAAAAAACCAATAAACCACACTGGCAGCATAATGTATAGAAATTCAAAGGATCCACCCGAGTCCTCCAGTGGATATAATGATTATACATTTGATACACTAAAATAAGTGTTGTCTTATTTTGTCTTCTTGTTTGTCCTTTTAAAGCAGTATCATATTCTGTCCAACATCCTTATTCTATCTGACTCCGCATGTTTAGCCTGTATTAGGCAGACCTGGTAGAGCTGTAAATGGTGTAACACCCTTCTATACATTGGCAGTTAACAGCTTTTATTTTAGGTTAACCTGCTAAAGATCCAGACATACATTGCAGTAAGTAGAAATTCTTGCTCACATACTAATCAACAGAATCAAATGGTCTCATAACCGTCCTGGTGTCTCACCCACAAAGGATATATCTAGAAAATGCACAGAATATTTTAAACTTAAATTTAAGAGTAAATTAAAAACTAGAGGAAAACTAGACTTTAAGTATACTATTCTTCCTACAAGAAGGCTTATTATAATCTTTGTTGATTTTGCCTGATTGCTTCAATAAATTATTATTTATGAAAGTATTCCATTTGTTGTTTTATCTCTGTTTACCTGATTTGGCCAATCTAATCTCTTTATTACCTGATTCACAATTTAATGCCATAGTTTATTAAGTATTCCTATGATGTTTTGTTTATGTTTTGATCTGCCTATACATAATACTTCGACAAACTCTGTTGATGTATGATTATTTCATACTTTGAAGTATGAAATATTTTTCTTATTTTGCATTAAACAAAATCTAAAGTTTAAGCCATTTATCTCATTTGTTGGATATATCACTGCAGTTTGGTAGTTATGACTTAATTTTAGGATTAGCTCCAGATAGCTATTTCACATACAGCTGATGATTTTTTTTAAATAGTTTATTGTTCATAAACAAATACATGTACAACACAAATACAAATACAAAGACTGCAAATACCACACACAGATACTTAACAACTTATTACACAGTTAAAACAGACGCTAAACAAGTACTAGAAAGAAGACATTACAATACAAATACAATACAAAGAGTACAAATACCACACACATATATTTAGCAATTGATGACAAAGTTAAACATACGCCAAAAGTACTAGGAACATGACATTACTTGCACACCTTGACAAAAACATTTATGACACTGTCTTTATTTAAAGGATATCCCAAGCATTAAAACTTATTACAAAAGATAATTTATGAAATTAAAGATTCAAGCAATGGTATTGTACGTTCGTCACATTCATTTATTCTAAGTAAAGTCAGATTAACCATAATTTTGTCCTTTACTAAAAAATTTAGTAGGAGTCAATTTTTTATTATATGTTTGTTGTTTATTGATATAAAGTTTACCATAATATAATAAACAAGCCTGATTAATTCATCCAATTCACGTATTACAAAAATAATTTCACAAACGGTAAGGTTAAACAAAACCCCCAATCAGTCATAGATCCATAATTCGACTTCATTCCAGAATGTTTTTACAACCTGACACTCTACCTGACACTCTGTGTTTTTACTACCTGACACTGTGTTCTCTAGTGTTGTCTATTTTCACATTATGCCCTAGATTATTTGGAAACCTCTCTACACTTATTGTTCCTTTGGCTATGGTGATATATTTGTTGTAAAGAATGTATTCATTTAAAATCTCTTTAAAAGTAAATGATTTGGAACAATATAATTTTGTCCAACTTTCTAAAACCTGTTTATGAAATGCTGTCGCACACTTTTGAAAAAATGTGTTATCCAACCTTTTATTTAGCAAAGTTTCTTTCATTGCTAACAATTTCAAAAATAAAGTTTTCCAATGACACTGGTCTGTACTTCTTAAATGTTTAATCCACATAGCTTTTGCAACTTTATGCATGATATATATATCAACCATTTTTAAACCTCCAGAAGTTATTGATCCAATGATTGTACTTCTTTTTACTTTGGAAGGTTTACTATTCCATAAGAAACTGAAAAATAGTTCGTCAATTTGGTCAAGCACACTTTTTGGTACATAGATTAAGTTAAAGAGAAATAAGATTTGAGGCAATATTAGTGTTTTCAATATTATTATTTTACCTTTGAGTGATAAATTCCTTGACCTCCAGATATCTAGTTGTTTTTTCATGTTTCCAATTCTTTCATTGAAATTTAAATCTATCATCTCTGCCTCATTGTAAGAAAACCAAATTCCAAGCATTTTAAATGGGCCCCTTTTCAATGTTATCCCTGAAAGTGTTTTTTGTAGCTTGTCTCTGTATAGGTTGGATCCTATAGGTATAACTTCTGTCTTTTGCAAATTTAATTTTAGACCAGAGCATTTTGAAAATATATCAAAATCTTTGATTGCTAGTTCAACTGAAGATAGATCCTGTAATAGTAAGGTTGTATCATCAGCAAGCATTTTAATTTTTATTTCAGTGTTACCAACTATAATACCTTTAATATCAGCATTATTCCTTATATGTATTGCTATTACTTCTGCCACTAATAAAAATAAAAGAGCTGATATTGGGCACCCTTGTCTTATCCCTCGTGATAACTTGAAGTAATTAGAATAAAATCCATTGTTACCAACACATGATGATGTATCAATGTACAGTAGCTTGATCCATCTAATGAAATTTTCCCCAAAGTTAAAATGCAACAAACATTTAAACATGAAACCCCATTCAATTGAGTCGAAAGTCTAATAAAGTCGAAAATCAATAAGGGCAATATATCCTGGAATTTTATGAAGTTGAGAGTATGTCATGATGTCTTGTATTATCCTTATGTTTTCACCAATGTATCTATTTGGTATATATCCTACTTGGTCCGTACTTATTATTTTAGGAAGAACTTTTTGTAATCTTAAAGCTAAGGTTTTAGTTAGGATCTTATAATCAGTTTGTAAAAGGCTGACTGGGGGCCAGTTTGAAAGATATCGTAAATCTTTTTGGGTTTGGGGATAAGATTGAGCACACCCAATTTTTGATCATTACTTAAAGTTCCATATATAAAAGAGTATCTAAAACTGTCAAACAGAAAGTCTTTAATATCTATCCAAAATAATTTATAGAAATTAGTGGTAAACCCATCAGATCCTGGTGATTTATTATTTAGTAGCAGTTTTAAGGCCTTTGTAATCTCTTCAAGAGTTAGAACTTCATCACACAAAATTTTTTCTAAATTTGGTAATTGAGGAATCCTGTTTTGTTCGAAAAAATTCTGACCTTCACTAATATTTCCTTCATCTTTCGATTTTGAAGTATACAAGTCTTGATAAAATTGCATTTCTTCATTTATTATATCTTTTAATGAAGTTGCCTCTTCATTATTTTTTGTAATCAATTTTCGAATATACTTATTATTAAAATTCACTTTTTCTAAATTTAAAAGTATTTGGTATTTTTTCTCCCTCTTCCACCCATTTTGCTTTTGACTTAGTTATAACACCTAGATGCCTTTTCTTTAGAAACTGCTGATGAAAATGATATTGTTTTCTTTATGTTCCAGTGTATTCTTTTTTGTCATTGTTTTAGGCATTTGGAGGGATGGGTGTGAGCCAAGATACACCTCTGGCCCATATGATGGCCTGGACACGAATTCTGAGGATTGCTGATGGTCCAGATGAAGTGCATATGCAGGCAGTTGCAAAAATTACAGATAAACTGTTGGAAAATCTTTAGAAATACTGAATGAGAATTAAGTTTAGTTTTACTCCAGCAAAGTCTGTAATATGAGTGATGTAAGTCTGCCTTTCATTTTAGACCAAATACAAAACCATATTGGACATTCATTGTAAACTCATAATTACCAAAGATTCCTACAGATTTTACTCTGTTTAGAGTAAATAATATAGAATAACTCAACCACATTGTGTTTCCAACACATATCTTTTGTACAGTGAATTTTTGCACATATCTTTTATGTACAGTGAATTTTTTTTTATTAGTTTTAATTGTCCCTATCTTGAATTTTTTTTATTTTTCTTTTGAGATCATATTCTCAATCTTTTTTGTTTTTGTTTCACGTTTTTACTCTTTCTTTTCTTTTTATTACCCAATATGTGCACTTTTATATTTCTTGTTATTTTTCCCATTGACTGTATACTGTTTATTTTGAAAACTACATATTCAGAAGTATTTTGTCACTATAACTACAATTTTGTTATGGTGATACTGCTTGGGATGGAAGGAAAATTAAATCAAGTTCATTAAAATGAAAACAACAATTAAAGCATCATTTTCTTTGATGCACACAGGAAGAAGCCACCGCCTTTGTGTAATATTTGACATATTAAAACAAATATGAGTTTAAAACTTGGGGAATCAATATCAATAATTTCATTTAACTGTCAAGGAATACGCAATAAGGGTAAAAGATATGATGTTATCAACTATTTACAAAATACTGGTGCAAAAATTATCTGTTTACAAGATACACATCTTATTCAGACAGACATGGCTACCCTCAAAAATGACTGGAATGGTAATATTTACTTAAATGGATCCAAAACAAATGCCAGAGGTGTGGCAATTCTCATTAGTAATTCGCTTGAATATAAAATAACGCATACTGAAATGGATGCTGTTGGTAACATGCTGTTGTTAGATATAACTGTGTGCAATATAAAGATTAGACTTCTAAACATTTATGGTCCAAATACTGATGATCCCAATTTTTTTGTAGAGATGGAAAAATATTTAAGCAAACATGACCAGAGCTACATTATCTGGTGTGGAGACTTCAACTTGACACTAAATCCTAAACTTGATTCTTATAATTATGTAACAATTAATAACCCTAGATCACGAACTATTCTGTTAGATATTATACACAGACTTAATCTGGCTGATGCCTACCGATATTTTCACCCCATCAGTAAACGCTTCACCTGGCGCAGACGTAATCCCTTAAAACAGTCCAGACTTGACTATTTTCTGATTTCATCTCCTCTCACAGATTTAATCTCAAACATTGAGATAAGAGCAGGCTATAAATCTGACCACTCAATTCTATACATGTCAATTCTTATAAATAAATTTGAAAGAGGAAAGGGTGTGTGGAAATTTAACACAGAGCTTCTGAAAGATGAATCTTACTTGAAACTTGTTAAGGAATGTATAATGGATGAAAAAAGGAAATATGCGGTCCCTGTCTATAACCTTCACAACTTAGAAACTATTGATGATTCTGAAATTCATTTAACTGTAGACTTTGATATTTTTATGGAAATGTTACTACTTCGAATTCGAGGGGAAACTATAAAATATGCTAGTTATATAAAAAAGAAAATGTGTGAGAACGAAAATATCTTGATATCGAAAATTCAAACATTAGAACAGGCCAATCCACCAAATATGGAGCTTTTGACTATTACAAAAAGCGAATTAGAAAAACTAAGGGAAAAATCTATGAAAGGTCATCTTATAAGGTCACGTACTCAGTGGCTAAGCCAAGGTGAGAAACCAACAAAATATTTCTGTTCATTAGAACATCATAATTATACAGAAAAAACTGTTAAGAAAGTTATTAAAAAGGACAGAACAGAGGTGTCAGACCAAAAGCATATTTTAAATGAGTTAAAAAGTTATTATTCGAACTTGTTCAAGTCACAGGATCTTCAGTTAGAGAATTTTGACTTAAATGAATTACTCTATGCCTATCATGTTAACAAGTTAGATAATTTACAATCTGAAAGCATTGATGGACCATTAACTTATACAGAGATACATATGGCATTAAAACAAATGAAAAATAATAAAACACCAGGCATTGATGGGTTCCCTGCAGAATTTTTTAAAGTCTTTTGGAAACAGCTTGGTATGCTGATCTTAAAAGCATTAAATAATAGTTTTGAAAAGGGAACTTTGTCAACATCTTTACGACAATGTTTAATAGTATGCCTTCCAAAGAAAGGAAAACAAAGACAATTTATAAAAAACTGGCGCCCTTTATCAATGCTTTCGGTCTTGTATAAGATAGCTGCAGCTGCTATTGCAAATAGGATTAAACCATATTTGACTAAACTGATAAGTGAAACACAAACTGGCTTTGTATCAGGGAGATATATTGGGGAGAGTACAAGATTAGTCTATGACATCATGGACTTTACGGAAAGACATGATATCTCAGGACAACTCATGTTAATCGACTTTGAGAAAGCTTTCGATTCGATTTCTTGGAACTTCATCTACAAAACCCTAAAATTTTTTGGATTCGGAAACAATCTGGTGAGGTGGGTTCAACTATTTAATCAGGACATAACAGCCAGAGTACTCCAATGTGGTTTCATGTCTGATGCAATTAACATAGAACGAGGTTGTAGACAGGGTGACCCCATTTCTCCTTATTTGTATATTCTAGCAGGTCAGGTACAATCTATCTTAATTTCACAATGTGATGAGATAAAAGGAATCAATATAAAAGGACAAGAATTTAAAATTATCCAATACGCTGATGACACCACTCTATTCTTAGATGGTTCATGTTCTTCCTTTGACGCTGCACTTAATATATTGGAAATTTTCGGCTCTATTTCTGGTTTAAATGTCAATAAAGATAAAACTAAGTTGGTGTGGATAGGGAAGAAGAAACATTGTAAAGATAAATTGAAGAAAAGTGGGTTCCAGTGGGGCTGTACACAATTCGATCTTTTAGGATTAACCTTTTCAGTGAACCTTTCCGAAATGATAGATTTAAACTTCAAATCAAAAATACTTGAAATCAAAGAGCTTATAAAAATATGGAATAAGAGATATCTGACACCATTGGGGAAAATAACTGTTATCAAAACCTTTTTATTGGCTAAATTGAACCATCTGTTCCTCACTTTACCAAACCCAGGTAAAGCATTCATTGGTGAACTGAATGACCTTTTTCATAAATTTATCTGGTCTAATAAGCCAGACAAGATAAATAGGAAAACTATAACTCTGAAGAATCGTTCTGGAGGGCTAAATATGATAAATCTGGAACTATTTCAAAGGTCCCTCAAAACAAACTGGCTTCGAAAAATAGTCCAAGAAGAAAACACTCCTTGGAGAACATTATTTCAGTGTACAATAAATTTTGAAATTGAAAAAATTTGTAGTCTTGGACCTGAATATATCCTATCCTTAAAGCGAAAGACTGGCAATAAATTTTGGTTACATACCTTTGATGCTTGGCATCATGTTCTGAGTGTCCAAAAAATTGTAACTTCTGAACACTTGCACAGAACACCGTTATGGTATAATAGCAAAATTTCAAGTGAAGTACTATATCTTCCAAGTTGGTATGCGAAAGCAATCACTATAATTTCTGACTTATTAGATGACACTGGCTCCTTTATGAGCCGTGAACAGCTCCGAATTAAGTATAATTTTGACAATATAGACTTTCTGTCTTATCTAAGAGTCAAACAAAGTGTCCAGAAATTTCTCAAGGAATGTAAAATAGATGATACTGAAACTCTAGCTCACCCTTTTATCCCTCATCATATTAATGTAATCTTTAAATCCAAGAAAGGGGCTCGTGACTTTTATGAATCACTACAAGCTGACCAGAAAAATAATCATATTATGAAGCAAAGCTGGAATAAAGATCTTAATACATTTATAAATGAAGGACAATGGAATCTTATTTTCAGGGTGTGTTTTAAAACACTGCAAAACAATTCTTTGATATGGTTTCAGCTAAAAATCCTTTATAGAATCTTGGGCACTAATCAATATTTGCATAAAATAGGGTTGTCAGATAGCCCACTTTGTTCTAGATGTAATACTACATCCGAAAGTATTTTACATCTATTGTCTCAGTGTAATGAATCAAGGAATTTTTGGAATTCATTGGAAAACCTTATTTATAAAAAGATAAAATTTAGAATTAAATTCAATGATTCCAACATAATACATGGCTATCTATCTATAGATCAAAATAATATTCCGTTGAATACATTAATAATTACTGCAAAAAAGTATATATTTGATTCTGTTACATCAAAAAGTCGATTGCATATAATGGCTTTCAGGCACAAATTCTCAGATATATACACTGAACAATCATTTGTTTCAAAATTTAGCGAACAAGAGGCAAAATTTAAGAAAACATGGCAAAAATGGCTTCCTCTGGTTGAAACATAGTTCCCTCTATCCAAGCATTATCACCAGATACTTTTTCAACACTTTTTCATAATGTTAAAAAGTGCAACATGTGAAAACTGAAAGAATGTCATAAATGCTAGGAGTATAATGAATTATATCAATTTTTTCATGTATTTAATGTGTAACTTTAAATACTTCTGTAAAAATTATCGTTTTTGTATATACACTGTTGTTATGGGAAACAATAAAAAAAAAAAAAAAAAATGGAAATCCAATCACAGAACAAAGCCAAGCTATAGATTGTCTGACAACTGGTTTTATTGTACATCATGCAATATATATCACGCTAATACCAGGAAATAAAGACCTGTGTAGCACTGAATAAGATCCCTCCATGAAATTATTAAATTGACCCTGAGTAATATTTTTTTTATTCCCGAAAATCTATAGATAATTATTCCAAATAACTGCCGACTTTTGCAAATCTTTCAAAAACAGTGTAAACTACAAATATGTTCTATATGTCATTACAAAGGTGTTTTTAACACAAGCCCATAAAGGTTGGGGTCATAGTTGGCCCCTGTGCCATCTGGGTGGCAGCAGGTATAAAGTTTGTGGGTGTTCCATAGCCTAAACCCATGCACAGATTGTGCCATGGCACCACTTTGAAGATTTTGGGGTCTTAAAGTTTGTGGGTATTCCACAGCCTAATCTCGTGAACAGATTTTCACCAAATTTTTCAGGATATATTTCTAATCTAATCTAATGTGGACTTTTATAGCGCTTAATCTCCATCACTGATGGACTCTAAGGCGCATCTAAACATAAAGCAAGGCAGTTATCGTTAATCAAGGGACATAGCCAGGTCGTACCAAGGAGACACAGATGTGACGGGAGAGGCTATGGTAGGTAGGCTTTTGCAAACAGGTAAGTTTTAAGCTTCTTTCTGAAGGAGGCAACTGTTGTTGCACTGCGAACATCTTGAGGGAAGTCATTCCAGATCTTAGGAGCATCAGAGGCAAAACTATGGCCAAAATGTTTGGCTGACTTAAAGACTGATGAATGGAAAGGAGGAACTGTAAGGTATTGATGATCTGGGTGACTATGCCTAGTACTATAGGGACAACTACTAAAAGACAAGAACGGTTCGAAGTAAGAAGGAGAACCACTATGCAAAAATTTATACACAAGTGTTGCGGTTTTGAAAATACAACGATACTTAACAGGCAACCAGTGGAGTTTCTGTAGAATGGGTGTAACATGAGCATACTTTCTATGATTTGTAACAATACGAGCAAGGGTGTTCTGAATACTTTGCAATTTGTGCTGATTGAAACCGGACAAACCTCTGAACAGAGAGTTACAATAGTCCAGACGACTACTAACCAAGGCATTTGCAGCAAGGACTGCCACTTCAGAAGTGAGATACTTTCTAATTCTATGGAGGTCATGCATCTGAAGGAAGCACGCTTTGCAAGTCCTCTTGATATGCTCAGAGAATGAAAAATCTGCATCAAACCACACACCTAGATTTCTGACAGAATCAACCGGATGAAGAAGGCTACCAAGAATGCTAACAGGAAAGTGAGAGGAAATCTTCTGACATTGAGCCTTGGAACCAAAGACAATAAACTCAGTTTTTTCAGGGTTGAGCTTCAATTTACTGAGAGACATCCATTCTTGAACATCACGAAGGCAGGCATTTAGCTTGGCGAGAGCCGAAGAAGCATTCTTGTGGGAGAGATGGATGTATAACTGAGTGTCATCCGCATAAAAACGGAATTTAATATGTGGGTGGAGGCGAATAATTTTACTGAGTGGTGTTGTATAGAGTGAAAACAGTAACGGACCCAGAACAGAACCTTGTGGGACTCCATAGATGAGATTGCTTAATTCAGATAGTGTGGAGCCTATCTTAATGGCCTGGCAACGATTTCTTAAGTAGGAAGCAAACCACCTTAGAGCTGTTCCACCAAGACCAAACCAGGATTTAAGGTAACCAAGGAGAATATTATGGTCTATAGTGTCAAATGCGGCTGATAAGTCAAGAAGTACTAGAGCTGTGGGTTCACCGCGTGCCAGAGAGAGATGAACCTCGTTTTTTATAGACAATAAAGCAGTTTCCGTGGAATGTCCTGGCTTATATGCTGACTGATGAGGATTGTCCAGTTTATTGTTATTAATGTGTGACGTTAGCTGCCTGGCAACGACTCGCTCAACCAACTTTGACAGGAAACAAAGACCAGACACTGGGCGATAATTCTTAAGGTCGTCTCTAGGAAGGGAAGCCTTTTTTATGAGGGGGGTGACAACCGCCTTTTTGAAAGAATTTGGGAAGGATCCTTCAATGAGAGAATAATTTACCAACTTGGTAATGGAAGAGAGGAGGATATCAAGACAATCCTTAAGGAGGAATGTTGGTATAGGGTCTAGTGAGCAAGATTTAGTGGGGGATTCACTAATACACTTATAGACCTCGTCTTCAGTGACAGGCATAAAGGCATTGAAAGCAGGAGGCACAGAATCCGGTGCATCATTGAAAGAGCCAGAAGTAGCAAAGGTGTCCCTGATTTTGCTTATTTTATTGGAGAAAAAAGAAGCAAACATGTCCGAGAGGCTTTTGTCTGAGCTATGAGCAGGCAGGACAGTCTTGGAGGTGTGATGCAACACCTTCCTCAATGACTGCCATAGCTTCTTGGGGTCACGACTATTAGCAGTTATGAGATTTGTATAGTATGAACCCTTGTCTTTATTGGCCAGTCGATTACACCAGGCAATTTGCCTGCGGAGTCTTGACCTATTCAACTCTGACTTATGTTTTCTCCACCTTCGTTCAAATTGGCGTCTAAGAGATCGAGCCATGCGATACGAATCAGACAACCACTCATCAGACTGCTGTTTAGCCTTGCGTGAAATGATAGGAGCATGCTTGTCAAGTATCTGTGTAACACCAGTTATGTACTGATCATAAAGTTCTGCAGCAGTACCTTCAGGGGACTGTACAAACGGAATATTATTAAGGTCATTTCTGAACTGGTCGATATCAATCCTGTGGTACCGTCGATAAGAGACCCATTTGTCGATGCTGGTTGATGGGTGGGAGAAATCCAGTTGCCCTCTTATGGCAGCATGGTCAGAAATGAAATCCCCAACACTAACATTGCGGACAAAATCTGAGTCACAAGGAGATATCAAAACATCCAGAGTGTGACCCAGTAAATGAGTCGGGCCACTGACACTTTGAACCAAACCACAACACTGAAGGATGTCGTTAAACCTGGACCTATCGCCACACTCAATATCCAGATGGACATTTATATCGCCACAAATGATGAAACTGGAACCAGTCGAAGACAGAAAGCCAGAAAGAGCCAGAAAATCTTCCAGAAACTGAGTAGTACAAGAACCAGGAGGACGATACACACAAGCCGCAACAAAGCTATTAAAATCAGACTTAAATGAAAGTATGATAATTTCAAATGACCTGAAAACTGGTGAAGAGACAATACTGGGAGAAAAGGTTTTTCTACACAGAAAACCAACACCACAACCCCGACCAGTGCACCTTGGTTTTTGGATGAAATTGTAATCTGCTGGTGTAAGAGAACTCAGGAGGCCATCAGTATCATTTGGTCTAATATGCGTCTCAGCTAGACCCAGGATGTCTAGGTCACCGCGTTTTATCAGGTCCTGCAGGAGAGGGCCTTTATTGCGAACGGATCTACAATTGACAAATCCAAAACTGGTGGGGCCAGGGTTTGAAGCAACATCGCCACACAACAAAAGGAGTAGTAGTAGGTTTTTAAATTTCAGTTGTGGAGGAACCTGTTTTGTATCGCTAGTGTAACAATATTTACGGATCAAGACAGAAAGCCGAAAAATAGAAGGGATACTCCGGTCAATCTTTTCGCAGTTCTGACTCCTGTCAGCATTCAGCCAGTTACACAAGACACCAACACACAGGAAACATATCACTAGAATGACTTTCACAAATAACATGGCCGAGAACACATTACCCAGTCCAAAAACATAAAGGAGACCAGAACTGTGTGAAAATCAACTGTCACGAGAAAACAAATGCAAAAAAATTGCAAGAGTTAGCAAACCATAAAAGCAGAGGAACCCATAATTACAGTCATTCACAAGCCAGAGTTAAAACCACCACAGCAATGACCTTAAACAATAAAAATGATAATGGGACATAAAAACCATAAAATAATCGCTGGGACATGTCAGGTGATAAGGGGAATGTGAATTACAACAACAAATGGGTTGAAAATAATACCACGATAATGGGGAATGTGGGCGATAATAGGGTATACTGATATTTAAGGAAACTAAGGCAATATTAAGGAGATTAAGACACCAAATTGTTGAAATGGAGTATATATGTTATAAAATCGCCAATGGTGAACCTTATCAAGCAATATGTAGCATAATTCATGCAATTTGAAATCGGAACGTCAGAAAACCCAATACCCGCCATGGCCTCACGCCACGTTTACTCCAAGAGGATCTAGATTTGATTAGGTTTTGGTGGATATCTGGCAAGAAATGATGCCATGGCCACAGTTTTAAGATTTTTGAGTCTTATTGTTTCTGGGTGCTCCAAAGTCCATGCATGGATTTTCATCAGATTTTCAGGATATAGTTACCCCAAGAGGATCTAGAACTGATGAGGTTGATGGGAGGGGGTATCTGGCAACAACTGAACGTTTATTGGTGTTCCACAGCCTAAACCAATGCACGTATTTTCATCAAATTTCAGGATGTTAAGCCCCAGAGGACCTAGACCTGATTAACATTTGGGGGGTATCTGGCAGCAGCTGCCCAGCAGTCACACGCCTTGAAATGTATTTGATTTAGAGTTGAAAACAGGTCCTGACGTTGAAATGCGCATTACCAACTACTAAATCTAAGTTAGTTTTCTGACATGAAAAAGTAGTGATATTTTAACCAGAAATCATGGTGATTTTTGGTTGAAAAACTGACACTGACACAATATCAATACTATTTCAAAGCTGGTTTTCTGACTGGAAAAAGTAGCGATACTTCATAAAAAAATCACCACTAAATCAAGTTAGGTTTTTCGACATGAAATCTTAGTCATGTTATTGAACAGAAAACAGGTTGAATGTTGGGACATGAATGACAAGTGATCATTGATTGAAAATTCTTTTTCTAGAGGGTGATATAGTGATTAAGTCTAACTTTTTGAAAGAACTATTATTGCAATAGTTTTTTAATTTGTAGGTATTTGTAAAGCAAAGACTAATTTTTAAAGATTATAAAGATAATAAAGATTATGTGTGCATATACTTGTACATTTTATCCATTCTCTTTATTAATTAACTGATGCATCCAAATAGAATTTTTATAATTTATGATTATATTTTGATTAATGCAATTCCCGATAATTAAAAAAAAACATTTTGACGTCACACTTATCTTAAATAAAAAAGATAAATTCAAACTTATTCATCAAAACTTAGTAATTACAATTTGTTTCTCAAAATTCTCCCGTACACAAATACCTAGTTTTCAGTTTGCAAGTTTACACTGAAAACTTCTCTATACAGAGAACCTAAGCTAAAACATTTTATCACACAACAGTGAGGTTGGGTGGTTCCTGGTTTTTCTTATTTGTACCCTGCTACACAGAACATTGGACCTGTGACTAAAGTAATTAGATAACACAGCAGGGGTGGATTTGTTTATTTGGGGTTTTACGTCGCTTTCAACACTGTACAGGTCATATCACGACGGGTAGTTGGAAGGGCAGAGGAAACCAGTACATATAGTTCGCTAGGGTTCTGTACTGTAAACTGCCGACCAACGGCAAGCAACTACCAGCTTTCCCACTTACGGCCATGATGGGGATCGAACCCCGGCCGCAGAGGTGGGAGGCGAGAGTGTTACCACAGCAGGGGTGGAAGTGGGGGTTTACCCTTGCTCAATTGCATGCATGGTGTTTACTTCTTTAAGTCTGTTTTTTTGTGGTCAGCACTGACAACTAATTAAGGTAGGGAGTAATGGGTGGAGTTCTACAAATGTGGCTTTTATTGTGTTTTTTTTTTCAGTTTATATGACAAAGTTGTATGAGACACAAGCATCTGAACTGAGCATTGTGGCTTTGCTACATGAGTATAGCTTCTTTATAATTACATATAATTATAGCCAACTTAATAAAAAATTTAAAAGAAACTGATTGGATAAAATACTGAAGATATAAATAATGTCACAATTGTTTGTTTTTTACAAAGAAAAAAAAATATTTTAAAATTTCACAAAAAGAATTTTAATTGAAGACATTGAATAATACTGGTCCTATGAAAAACATAAAAATGGATATCTAGTTGGCTAATATGGATTTACATATCTTGAGCAATTATAATTATATTTGATGCAAAATTATGTGTCATTACAATGTCATCAGAAATAGAATATTTAATTTACAATGATTCATGAATACATGTCATCTTGGAAAGAATTAATTACTTTGAAGTTGTATCCAAAGTGTAAAATATGTATGTGGATAGTTATTGTATAATATTATTAAGAAGCTATAATTATGACACACAAGCTACAATGATTCAAATAAAGAAGGCAATGTAAATAACCTGATTTTACCCATTGAATTCAACCCTATTTCATACATTGGATCCAACCAAAATCTGTTGCAAAATCTACATGTATTTCAACCAGATTTCACCCATTAATACAACCAGATTTCAACAGTTGGTTTCAACATGATTTCACTGGTTGGATCCAACCAAAAAGGGTTTGCAAAATCTACACATATTTCAACCAGATTTCACCGTTGGATTCAACCAGATTTAAAAGTTGCGTGCCTGCTGGGTGATACCATGCCAACGCTTTAAATACATGTCAGTCTTATGCTTCTTAATTGAAAAAGGGGGTGCTATTAAACGGATGTTACTACAATTGCATTTTCATCTTCCACTGGCCAAAGGCTGGGGTCGGGAGATAATAAAATGCCTTCCATGTGTGCATGCATGTGTTTGTCACATTTTTACAGAAACCTTTGTATCTTATGCATTTATAAAGATATCTTCAAGATAGTTAGGGGAATGTCAGTTACTTGTGAGTTGGGGCTGTACCTGTACAGTCGGATTGGTTAAATAGCGCTTTGAGTCCTGTAGTATATGGAGATATTGTGCTGAGTATAAATACATAATAATAATAATCTTCAAATTTGCAGAGAATGTTTATGGCTGTAAAAACATGTCTTAAAAAATTTTGTCCTCATTTAAAAAAACAATATGGCCCCCATAGCCGATTGTTCTAAAAGCATTAATATGTTCTAAAACTATATATATTGCAGCTAGCTTACTTAGATTTGCACTAAATGTAAATGGATAGGAAAACTTGCCTGAGAGTAATTGTGGCCTTGTTTTGAACACAAAATGGCTGCCATATCACATGTTAAATGTCAAATCAGGTCATCATATCAAAAAGACTCCCTTATCATTAGTCCAGGGTCCGGAATGAAAAACAACCTGTAGGAAGTCATGCCCTGTAAATCTTTTGCAAGTGTCAAATTTGACTTCTGACCCCTGACCCAAGGGGGTCATCATACTATATGTACTACAAAGCTCTTATATCTCCCTTATTATTGGTTCTTGGGCTTGCAAATGTGAAAACAACTTATAGGAAATCTTGGCCAGAAAATCTTTGCAAGTGTCAAATTTGACTTTTGGCCCCTGCTTCAAGTTCAAGTAGGAGCATTATGCTGAAAAGGATTTATATCTCCCTTATAATTGGTCCTAAGGCTTCAAAATATGAAAACTTCTTGTAAGAAAGCATGGCCAGTGAATCTTTCGCAAGTGTCAAACTTGACCTTTGACCCCTGCTTCAAGGTTGAGTGGGTCATCCTACTAAAATATACTAAAATATGCGATATGTCTCTTATATATTGGTGGCTGGGCTTGGGACAGAACATCTCATGGGTTCTCTAAACTTCTTACAACTGAAGTTGTTCTTCACACTTCTCCAAATCTCAATGTTGTTGCCCATTTAGTTGTACCTGCAGGCAGTATTTCTTGCCTGTTGAGGTTGGCTATTTTTATGAAGCTACTGTTTCTTTTTGTTGCATTAAATCCATGCAGAAATTGTGGATAAATCAAAAGTTTAAAATTGCATTTTTTAGTTTACTGTCACCCCTTACCACAGATTTCTCTGCACAGCAGATGTGTGACATTATTAATGTATTCAGTCTACTTATTGTTAAAACAAGATGATTGTACATATTTACTTCTCTGTTGAATGAAAAAGAAAATAAATTTTAAAAATATATGTCAAATGGATATTTTTTCCTATTATACTATCCCCATTAAGTTAGATTACCTCTTAAGACGAATGTTTTTTATTTACACTTGCTGTTGTCTGGAAGGATTGGTAAAAACTGCAGTGATTTTCTTGTTCTGAAAGGTTCCACTTAAGAAATTCCAAATATAGAGATAACAATGGAGCGCACAATAAGATTGTGCTTTGTTTCATTTGAAAGCAAACCTATTTCTTCCCAATTCATGATCATTCAGATGCACAATATTTTAAGACATACAGTACACAAATGTTTAACTTTCAGTATCTTAATACTTCCATCAGATTTTTCTGACAAGATACCCCAAATATACCCATATTTGGACACATGTCTGTAAAGTGTCTTTGAAACTAAAATGGAGACAGACTTATCTTGGTAATTGGGGTATCCCCCTTTTCACATCAGCACCTTGGGAGTATGTCTACATCAATTCAGTGCTTTATAACATAGTTCCTTATTGTAAACTCTGAAACAATGTCAGAGCATTTTAATAGTGTATGATCTGCTTGTGTTTGTATCTATAACCAACATTCCTCTGAACATTTTAAACCAGTAAAAACATTTGTTTAAAATTTAAAATTATATCGGAGACAATATAGTGAACATGTGGGCATACTAACCTTAATGTGAACTTAAGAAAGAGAATCTTTCAAGGAAGAACTATGCATAGAGTTCATAAATTCATGACATGTAGTAGAAAGCTACTTTTGAAAAGCTGAACTTTATTTTAAAATAAGTTGTGTTTTTCTTCACATACAGCTTACAGGTTAGTGAAACAAAGTTAATATTATGTTATGAATTGTACATTGAAATTACTGTTTAGTTGGGTGAATTGCAATAAAAAATAAAGAATGGCTATTGAATGTTGTTTTTATTACACCAAAGTAAACTAGACCTAGTCCATTGGAGAACCAATTGCAATGAATACTTTTATCTGCCAGAAACATAAAGAACCCAATAAACCACTAAACCACACTGGCAGCATAATGTATAGAAATTCAAAGGATCCACCCGAGTCCTCCAGTGGATATAATGATTATACATTTGATACACTAAAATAAGTCTTGTCTTATTTTGTCTTCTTGTTTGTCCTTTTAAAGCAGTATCATATTCTGTCCAACATCCTTATTCTATCTGACTCCGCATGTTTAGCCTGTATTAGGCAGACCTGGTAGAGCTGTAAATGGTGTAATACCCTTCTATACATTGGCAGTTAACAGCTTTTATTTTAGGTTAACCTGCTAAAGATCCAGACATACATTGCAGTAACCAGAAATTCACAACCACCTACATAGTTGTTTAACTATGTAGTGTGAACATTAGATGCATCAAATTCCCCCTCTCAATAAATCATTACCTCTACCAAATAGGTATTCTTCTCAAGACTGTTTATTTTGTCTGCCTGTTTGATTGCCTTGCCTTGCAAGATTACATAAATACTACTGGTTTGGACTTCATGAGAAAAAGATGGGTCTCTGTCCAATTTAGATCCTTTTTTAATTTTAAGAGTGATGGGGACCAATCTGGATACCAAAAAAAATAATCTCAATTTTCTGATTTACTTCTTATTATATGCCTTTGCGGAGGTCTGCCCTCAATTAGTCTTTCTTTGCCACTGTGGTCTAGTGGATAACAAACTCTCCTAGGAAAATGGAGGGTGTAGATTCAAACGTAGGTAAAGGCAGACATACAGTAGCCCTGATGAATCCATTGTAGCAGGCTGCAGAACCTCAGAGATTTTGATAAATGGTCAATTTGTGCTTCTGTCTTTCAGGTAGTGAAATGTAAGTCACTTGACAACTTAGGCTGCACTTGTTCTGTCAGGATGGGCTGAAAAACCTCGTTCAGTAATGTAGTGTGAAGAGATATGGAACTGGATATATATATACAATACAAAATAGAATCTTACATTGTCCTTTTTAAGTTGTGCATTTTACTTCAAGGAATACTTTTTATTAGTTAGTTTGATTACTCTATATCTGCAATATATTTGAGCATCAAAGCATTAAAAAAATTCATATATATTTTTGTTTTAATAGCAGCTCTAGTCTCAAAGGATAACAATCGAACAGGATATCAGTTTTTAAATTATAATTGTACTCTGAAAACTATGAGTTAAAATCTATGTGTTACAGTCATTCCTATATACAAGACAAATATTTTTAGATAGAATAAGAAAATCACTTGTCAAAAGTAGCATGGACCTGAGCTCTTCAGTTATAACATTTTATCAGTCTGAGAACACAATAGTGTCATGGGGTTCACATATTTATCTGCATGGTATACTCACCTTAGGTCTGTGACTAAAACTAATTACTGAAAGGACCACACAATAGAAAGTGTTTACTCTTTCTCCATAGCATGGTGTGTGCTTGTCCAGCTAGGTCCACTCTTTTGTGGTCAAAGTTGAAAACTAATTAAACTGGAGCAGCAGTGTGGTGAAGTTATACACATTTAGCTTGGTTGTTATTTATTTAAACTACATTCAAAAGATATATATTTTGAGAGATGGGAAAAAACAAGGCCAAAAAGGGGTTTCGGTCCCCTAACGCAAGCGCAAAGTCATCAGAGACACGAGTAGTGCACTAGAATTTACAAAAGAAATTCCAACTGAGACACATCCCACAGCTGGTCTAGAACTCAGACCGTCACCCATCCAAGTACTAACGTAGTCCATTGCCACTTCAGTGAGCAGACAAATACTCATCACGCTGCCCCACAATTGATGAAAGTCCGGAGAAAAAAAAAAGATCTGTAGAAGCATGAGCTCTTTCGAGGCTCGCGCTTAAAAACATTGTGATTTTACTTAAGAGTTTCTTTCTAATTGCAATGTCTATTTTAATATAATATTTAGCAAATCTGACTGGGTAAAATAGACACAGAGAAAGTCACTTAACAAATATTTAATTTATTTTAAAATATTACCAAGAATTCGTAAGATGAAATTTGGATTATCCTATTATATAAAGATAAAATAATGGATGTCTAGGTGGAAAATCTAGAGATCTTAATGTATAACTATAATATGGTTACCATATACTGAGTGATGAAATTGAATCACATGCTCAATCATAATAAACAGATATAATGATGAGATATTATTATTATGAGAATGCAGCTTGCCACATGAGAACCAATAGTTTGAGCTACTAAATGAGAAATAAAAAGTATATAAATGCAGTGATTACATAAAAGATATATCTGGTTTGGAATAATATCTGTGTTGGAATAACATAGGTTAAAACATTGGTTCTAACTAACAATAATTGGCAAATTCAAAATATACTTCACCCGTTGGATTCAACCTGATATCACTTGTTGGATCCAATTGAAAACAGTTTTCAAAATCTATGTGTATTTTAATCAGATTTCACCGGTTGATTTCAACATGATTTCAACTGTTGGATCCAACTAAAAATGGTTTGCAAAATCTACATGTATTTCAACCAGATTTCACCATTGGATTCAACCTGATTTTAAAGTTGCATGCCTGCTGGGTAATATATTTGTGGAAAGCTTGAAAGTTTTCTCAGGGGCCAATTTCACAAAGGGACTTATGCCCACATTTAGACTTAAATTTAAGACTTTGGTCTTAAATTTTGTCAACAGAATGTTATAAGTCCGTGGTCTTAGACTTGGTGGATTTCACAAAGCAGCTAAATCCATGAAATTGCCAAGTTAGTTAAATTTTGTAAATCAGACTTAAATATGGTAGTAATGAACATTTCTCCACTTCAAAATTTGAAATGGCTATAAATAAAGTATAATTACACAGAACACCTCACCCAAGTAGCCTTTGGGACGTTTATATGTGATAACAAGGATTTCCATTTCAAAACAGCACTTACCCTCAGATAAAATGCATCAAATGAAGGATATATGTCATCAATGGTATATTTTGAATAGATGCAAAAGGTCACATGACACAGAAAACCACTGTGGTTATTTGATAAGCTTGAACTTAGACTTTGTGAAATCTATTTAAGTCCCAGACCTAGCTAAGAGCATAGTCTTAGATTTAAGTCCCTGACTTATCCAAAAACTTGGCTAAGTCTAAGTCTCTTTGTGAAATCGGCCCCAGTTTATTAGAGTCTGTCATGAAAAAAGATGTTCTTTAATTTGGTTCCAAATTTGTCACAGTAATGTTTCTGCAATGCCATGGCTGGTCATAGAGAAAGACATCTCAATAACTCTGAAAATGTGGCTGAATATAATTTTCAAGAAATTATCAGGAACTGTAATCCATCTATTTTAAATAAGTCTGTTGATTGAGATGTGGTGCCAATAGATGGTTTTGTCTTGTGCTTGAATTATTGACAGGTGTTCGAGGCATTCCCCAGATAGCAAAACCCTAGTGGGCCACCATTGGCTATGGGTGGCAAAATATAGCTAGTGGGCCACCACTGAGCCACTTCTGGATCACTGACCATAAACATCTTCAAAAGCAACCTCAATTACTGTTTTCTGACATATTATTTAACAATATTCAATATTAAAACATGTTATTTCAAAATATATTGCGTGGCCCACTGTTGGCCCACCAACTACCAAAGTCAGTGGCTGTAGCTCAGGGACCAGCCTCCGCCCACTGGTGTAAAATTCAGGGAAAAATTAGATAAAATGTGCATTTTCTTTCACTTAACATAAGTTTAATGTCATTTATATAACAAACTTATTCTGTACTCCTTCATTTTGCTCAGTCAGTCTTTCCTCCACTTTATTACTTTATATATTACTTGGTTATATATTTGCCACAGATGGTCCATCAATGGTCCACCCACTACATAAGTAGTACATGACCCATGATGGGCAGCCAGTGGGCCACTGGTGGCAAATATTTTTTTTAATGAAGGTTAAAGATATTTTCATTTTTTTCTTTTGATATAATTTTGTTTTTTGATGAAACCTAAAACTATCGCAGAATTTTTTTGTATGACACATCCAACTATGATCTGTAAGAACTATACTTAGTTGGTGGACCAATGGTGGTCCTCTGGTGGCTAAACCTCAAGCTCTGCTGAACGGCATTTGTTTATACAGATCTTGAAAAGAGACTGTCTTGGCTTAAATTCATTTGTTTTAAGTGAATTACTTTCTGAAAGTGGTTGTTTGAATTTTATTTCACAAAAAATTGTAAGATTTGCCACTGGTGGTCCATCAGTGGTCCACTTTCTGCATGAATGGTACACATACTGTTGGTCCAACGTTAGCCCTCCGATGGCAAAGTATTGGATACTTTATGTACTTGTGTGGCCACTGTTGGCTATGGATGGCAAAATATAGCTAGTCGGCCACCATTGAGCCACTGCTGGACAACTGACTGTATTTTTAAAAATTTTTTAAAGCATTATAAACTACTTCATAACCAACCTCAACTATTGCTTTCTGACATATTGTTTAACAATATTCAATACTAAAAACATGTCATTTCAAAATATATTGCGTGGCCCACTGTTGGCCTACCAACTACCAAAGTCAGTGGCTGTAGCTCAGGGACTAGCCTCCGCCCACTGGTGTAAAATTCGGGGAATAATTAGATAAAATGTGCATTTTCTTTCACTTAACATAAGTTAATGTCATTTATATAACAAACTTATTCTGTACTCCTTCATTTTGCTCAATCAGTCTTTCCTCCACTTTATTACTTTATATATTACTTGGTTATATATTTGCCACAGATGGTCCATCAATGGTCCACCCACTACTTAAGTAGTACAGAACACATGATGGGCACCCAGTGGGCCACTGGTGCAAATATTTTAGTTTTAGTGACAGTTACAGAAAATATCTTCATTTTTTCCATGTGATATAATTTTATGTTTTGATGAAACCTAAAACTATCCCAGAATTTTTTTTTATCTGACACATGCAACTATTATCTGTAAGAGCTATACTTAGTTGGTGGACCATTGGTGATCCTCTTTTGGCTACACCTCAAGCTCTGCTGAATGGCATTTGTTTTGACAGATCTTGAAAGGAGACTGTCTTGGCTTAAGTTCAATGGTTTTAAGTGA
This sequence comes from Sabellastarte sp. h YS-2021, assembly GCA_964017235.1. Classification (NCBI taxonomy): domain Eukaryota; kingdom Metazoa; phylum Annelida; class Polychaeta; order Sabellida; family Sabellidae; genus Sabellastarte; species Sabellastarte sp. h YS-2021. Next base: position 18,323,452 of record OZ024933.1, read on the forward strand.
ATTACTCTCCAAAAGTAGTTGTTCTGAAGTTTATTACACAAAACAATTATAAGATTTGCCACTGGTGGTCCATCAGTGGTCCACCTTCTGCCTGAATGGTACACATACTGTTGGTCCACCAGTAGCCCACAGATAGCAGAGTAATTGGATACTTTATGTGTGTGTATATCACTGAGACACTGACATTTTTAAATAACAGATGTTACATCTCTGCATTAATATATATTTCTATTTTTCCCACTCTTGTGCCACAGATTTCTTCTAAGGTTTACCACTGGCAGCACACCAACTATATGGGTGGTATATAAGCTATGAATGATGGGCCACTGATGGGAATTTTCTAATTTTCACCCAGATTTTAGATCAAATCAATAAAATCATCTGACAATTATACAGAAAAGTTAACAAAAGTTAAAGTTTCCCCTGTAAACAAACCATAAAACATGTACAGGTGAAAAATATGTTATTAAATCAAACAGACCGACTGCTATGCCGCTGGTGGGCCAGTGGTGGCCCTACAGAGTTTTGCTATCTGGGTCTCTACAGACTCTCTCAACATGTTTAATCAAAAACGTAATTTTTGGCTAAGTTTCTGGTCTGTTTGATGTCTTGATAAAAATGATGAAAGATACATAATTGGTGACGCATCCTGAATTGTTTTCTGGGTTTTACCTGTTACTTATGTTGTGAACTCTCTTTGGATCAATTTTAATACCTTCTTTAGTGCACTCTTTGCCAAAGAGTTTGCTTTTACTTTGGTGACCATGCATTTTATGTTTTTAAAGACTTACCGTTCGTCCTCTGCCCATCTTAAGGTATGTTTTGGCTGTGCTCTTTTTCAGTGGCCCCTGTTAGTCATATACTGTCCACTGTCTCTGTAATGCCTTCTATGTAGGCTTCTATGATTTTGTCAGTTTCTTCTAGGCCGGGATTCACACAAGGTCTTAAGCAAAAAATTGTCATAACTTTAAGAGAAAAGTCTTAACTGTACAAGAATTTTGTGATAAAGTTAAGACTTTTTTGGCTTAGACAAAATGGGATTCACAAAAGGTCTTAGACAAAAATTTATCTTAGATTTTGTCATAACTTTAAGACCACTGCAGGGCAGACTTAAGTCATTTTTAAAATATTCCATTGCATGTATTTACATTTTACCCTTTGTTATGAAAACAACATATATACTATGGGGATCTATACTTCCTATAGAAGTAATTTCTGTGGATTGTTATAGAAATTTACATCATTTAATTACCTATAAATTTCCACATTTTACCTTCTTGTGGTAAAAATATTGTCATAAAAATGGCTGACTCACAATAAAACACAAATATTACTATTTTTAGTGGTGTGAACGGTAAACCGGTAGGCCGCATTTCGTTTCATTTAAGTAGAAATGACGAAATCCGCAAAGAATATTTAAGTACCGGTTATTGAAAACATCATCATATTAGGCTTTCTACTGGTTAATATTTCGTCAAAACAATAAAGAGCATATACTTTTGAGGAAAAACTTACATTTTCGCTTTATATTCATGGTAAATGAAGTTTACAAACTTCAAAATGTCTTGCGAATCCATATTTCCTATTGAGAATGTACACTCATGTACGCTCGCGTAAAACTTTTTATCATATATCTGTACACTTTCGAAATCCTGGATTTCGTTCGGTTTCAAAGCCCCGAAAACCGGTTTTTATTTTCACAACCAGTCCGACCACTACTATTTTTACATAATTTTACAAAAAAGAAGTAACAAATCTGTTTTATAATTTTAAAGAGAATGTTTCTCAGATAGCATTCCGCCGTCGGACCGACGTTGGCTGTTGGTCGCAAGGTCGGCAGATTTTGCCGACGTTGGGCCAACGTTGGCCCAACAGCTGCCTGCCGACCACAACTTTGGTTTGATATCTCTACATTTTGCCGACGTTGGGCCAACGGTGGATTTTTATTCAAGATGGTGGCGAGCAATAATAGGGGATCTTGTGAAACTTAGTAAAAAATTATTTATTATGGTATGTCTAAAAATCATATTTCAGTGAGCCCACAAATTTTAACCAACTATTTAATAATTTTAGAAATAAAAATAACATTCTCATTATAAAGTCACACTGAAAATGTTGTTTGTGGACAATCTGATTGGTTGATGCTATACATTGAGTAATTTTTTTTCGGTGGTTTGCAGACATTGGGTCAACGTCGGGCCGCCGGTCAAAAAGCCGTTGGGCCAATGTCGGGCCGACGGATGTGCCGAAGTTGGCCCGACGTCGGAATGCTATCTGGGTTGGTGTATTTATCGATGAAAAATGTTTTGGTTTTACTAAAATTTGTTAATTTGAATTCAAAATAGTTAAGACTTTTTGCACAAATTTTGTCTCAGCTAAGATTTTGCTAAGCACTTTTTGTGAATCCCAATTTAAGAGAAATCTTAGCTAAGACAAAAGTCATAACTTTAAGATTTGTCTAAGCAAAAAAATTGCCTCAACTTAAGACCTTTTGTGAATCCCAGCCCTGGATTTCACCACGGGATACATTCAGCCCAAATGGTAGTCTGCTTTTTGGATCAAGTTTGTTTATTACTGTGCGCCTGTTGCTCTGATGCTTTGATTCATCTCCTGCTCTGAGAGAATAAGTTTAGAAATCACCATTAACTATGACGTAAACAGAGTAAACATGGTGAAATGATAAACAGGCGCATCGTACTTGTTACAATACATTCTCAACTATTCAGCTGATATATTTTAGATATAGATAATACTCAAAAGGTTTGTAATACCAATTCCCTGCTCCAAGAAATGTCTGAGTAAATCCACGTTTCTTTTGGGCGATAATATAGTGTGATGTGGCAATATGGATGGTCATGGCCATTTAGGTACTGTACTGGTGCCTAGCGGAAATGTCACCTGGAGACATTTCAACAACAAAGAAACGGTGTGTTGAAACAGTGCAACTATGTCAACACCCCATTAAATAATGTTAAATATTCACTTTTAATAATAGTGGCGTCCTACCAGTAAACGCCCATGCTGTAGTTAACATTTTGAATTTAACTTAGTTTTACAGCTTTATAGTTTATTCTTCTACCACCAGATTATCAAATAATATACACTACAATTAATAACTGAGATGTACATTTGTTACATTTGTTTCAAAGCTTTATATTTTATTCTAACATGACACGGCTGTGTCCGCGATTCTGATTGGCTAAGACGCGAAAAGTTGCTCTGTTAAACCCTGCATAACATCCCTAGTTCTATTTTATCGCTCACAATGCCGCTCCGCAAAAAGAAAACTTCAAGTAACAGCTTGGATTTTTGTTATTAAATAAACAAATAATGGTAAATACGACATTTATGGATTCTTACATTTGAAAATAGAATATACTGATATAAATGTACAAAATTTTAAGGAGGTTTAACAAAGAAAGGGTTATTTTATTTGTGGCTCTTCCAATATTTCAACTGCACCATTTGATAAATAATCTTTATAGAATATTCGTATATTTTTGTACAAAATAGCTTCAAAACTAATTTTTATGAGATAATTTTAAAATGTCATGTTAGAATAGAATAGACAACTCCGAGCTCGGTGTTATAGGAGATTTTACAACGATTAGCGCATTAGAATCACTCAGGCTTCGCCTTCGTGATCCTAATATCGCTAATCGTTGTAAAATCTCCTATAACACCTCGCTCGTCGTTGTCTATTTCTATAACATTTCATCTCTATTATCGGCTGTTTTAACCGCAAAACGGAAATACCAGTGAACGCCCATTTTGTAGATATATAGAATCATTTGTCCTTGACCTCTAACAAGGAAATATAAGGCGGGCGTTCACTGGTAGGCGGGCGTTCACTGGTAGAAAGCCACTAAATAAAATAAGTCCATTAATTTGCATTGAATTAAACTTTGATAAGAACTAATAAATATCAAATTGATTCATTAGTACAGAAGGAATGCAGACTTTTTATTCGCAGTGGTTAAATCACGGGACATCCCGATATGTAACTTACTGGCTAAATGTCGGGGAAATAATTTCATTTGTTGATTTTTGATCGTTAGTTTTCTATATTGTTAGAAAATCTGGGAAATCTGTGACCTCATATCTTCTCATGAATATTAATAAGTTGATGCTACTGCCGTGAATTCTCGAGTTTGAGGTGTTTGATCTTCATTGAAGATTCGATTTTACAAAATATTGTTAGAAAACCCCGGGAAATCCGTGACTTTATATCTTCTCATGAATATTAATGAGTTGGTGCTACTGCCGTGATATCTCGAGTTTAAAGTATTTGATCTTTTTTGAGGGAAGGGCCTTCATTTTGTAAAATATTGCTACAATCCTAAAACAAGGCATCCTGTGATATAAAGCACTTCCCTAGATAAAACACTTTCCGGTTCTCACGATTTAGCACTTCCTGACATATAGCCAATATGTTACATATCGGGACGTCCCGGGACATAACCTTGCCGTTTTTTATTAGTAACGAGAAAACCCCACAGATGGCCATACACAATTAATAGATTCAATTATTAAATGTTGAAATTGCTGCGCCACCTCAACACCAGATCTTGAGGCTGTAGTGCTGAATTGGCACACTTTTCAAGTGTGGCAATTTGAAATGACACACGGTACTGCAACAACCTGTAATATGGACAGCATGCGTAAAAGTACACATATATATGGCATTGCTCACTTAACTGTATCAGTTTTTCCTGCCAGTAAATGGCCGCTTAGCAGTGAATGCCCGCCTTCAAGTGCTTCTATTTGCAAACAACATGGGCGTTCACTGATATTTCCGGTTTGTGAAAACATGCCGATAATAGGATATACTGCTTCTAGGCATAACTTGGCCACAGGCATAACTTGGCTTCCACTCATTTGAATGTGTCAAACAGACAAATGTGGTTGCACTGGTTTTAAAAGTGCTACTTATCATAAATCTTAGTATAATAGACCATTCAAGAATGATACAGGCCTTTAGATTTATAGAAATTTAAAAATATGATGATGGCGGCCAAGTTATGTCCACGGCCAAGTTATGCATAGAAGCAGTATTGTCAAAAACATCACTTTCAAAGAAATGTTCCCCAGCATATTCAAAGTATTAATCGTCTTGAAAGTTATTTGATAATTTGGTTGAAGAAGAACATAAACTACACCCCCAAAAATAATATAAATGTTAAATATTATCTTAAACACAGGCATTTACAGGTAGAATTACACTAGTCGTAAAACATGGTTAAATTAGAATTGCAATCCCTATGCCATCTCTTAGTCAAAATCTTTTTACAAACAAAAAATAGCTATTCATGAAAACTGAAACTATCACTCAAAATTAGTTGTGTGAATTTTAAAGAGTTAAAGAAAAAAAGATCAGATACAACATCTCTATTAAGGGATTTTGCAAACTCGAGACAGTTGTACAGTCAAGACAGTTTCAACAGACAAAAAGTAATAGTCATTTTGTCTATTAAGTATGTATCTGCTGTAATTACTTTAACTTTTACAAATCTAAGTAAATATTCTGATAATCTTAAAAACTCCATGTTTGTAGCTAAATTTAAAAAATACTGTTCTGAAATATGAACAGTAAAGGTTAATGCCATTTTAGTCAGTAAAAATGGAATTATATGGACTAAAACTTCTTAACTGAAGTAGAAAATATAAATGAAGACATTTCAACCTGATAAACCATTCCACTTTTATAGAATTTTTTTATAATATTTTATGTGATGGTGGCTTAAACATATTTTTGTAGCAACAAGATGTTGGAGCGACTATTTCACTATGTGAGCATCACCACTCTGGCTGTTCTTGCAGGCAGTTTAGCGGCCGGCTGTTACATTTACTCATCTTTGTCAGCAACAGATGCAACTGAGAAGGTACACGTCTTGTAATCTTGTTTGTGTTTTTAACTGATTGCTGGAATTCCAAATATTTTGTAAGAAAATTAGTGAAAAAAACTCTTTACAGTGCAATTAAAACACAAGCACTCCGAGAGAAAAAAGTCTGTTAAAAAATTCCAGGATCCAGACGGTCACCCGAATAACCACCAAAGTCTAGGCATCTGTTCCTTGTAACATTGTTGACATTTTCTGAAAATGTCCTCAAGATCCATCTGTAAGTTTTCACTGTATTTTGCAAATAACCAAATGCATCTGCCCAAAATGTATCTTACTTGGCTGAGGTAATTAGTAATTACCTTGCAGTATAACACAAAAGAGTGCAGTTATTCTTGTGAAAATTTGAAAATTCGCATGCAGAGAATGCGGTATCATTGGAGGGCCAAACTGTAAAGTATGAAGTATTTGTAAGTTCAAGACCAGTATGATAGTTTCCATTGATTATAGTATAAATATTGAATACAGCAAAGATTGTTCTAATTTTAAGAACTGGTAATTGAAATGTCAGTAATTTGTATATTTTTATGCTTGAGCTCTAGCGAGGCTCGCACTTGTAGAGTACCGATCCCACCACTGAGTGTAAGCAGCAGTGGGCTATATTAGAACTTAGATGCCTGACCATCGAAGTTCTAGGCCAGATATGGGATGTATCTGACTCAGAATTCATTTTTGTCACCTAACTTTCATATATTCTAGTGCACTACTCCTGTCACTGATGGCTTTGCAGCTTGCTCATGCAGACTAAAAGATTTTTCGGCCTTGTTACATCTGATGTTTCATGAAAACTATAGACATCTAAAAGTTGATGAAACGCTTCAAATTTGGTGTGATAATAGAAACAATATTGAAATTGACACCTTAAAATATTCATAAGCCTATGGTGATTAATATTCAAATTTTGATACACAATTCTTTCCTACTTGAGACATCCCTGCCTTTGCCTGTGGTGATAGTTTTATGACTGTTTGTTGGTTGTGGTGTTTTGTAGAAGCCAAATAAAAAGAAGATGAAACCTAAAGAGAAAGAAGTTGCCACACAAGCTGTTGAGGTGTCACCTTCCCATGTGTATGAGACCATCAAGATCTTCTTTGCAACTCAAACAGGAACAGCCAGGGTAAGTAAAATAGGAAAACTTCTAGAATGACATATACCAAAAAGATATCACGGATCAGTATTACATCTGTATGTCCCCCTACTCAGGGCAACTACAGCTTATAGTAGATATCAACTCTTTATTTGTTAAAAGGATGCTCTCACTAGTTACAGATTTAAAACAAATAGAGTACTGGTCAATATTCACTGATGCTGTTATTTTTTTCATCTCGTCTGATGAAAAACGTACTAGGTTTCAGTGTTTTGATTTTCTTTATTTTTTTCATAGAAATTTGCTCAGGACTTGGAGAAGGAACTCGTTAAAGCAGGATTCTACACTGAGGTTATGAATGTGAAGGATTATGACCCTGAGGATAACTTAACTGAAGAGGTGAGGGGAAGTGTTCATAATAAAATATATTTGCTCACTGTAAAATCTGTCGCTTTGCAACTAAACTCATGTCTAATCTACAGAGAGAGAAAAAATATATTCAGTCCACGTCTAAAGCAAGAGTGATCATATTTATTATATCCTCATCAACAGGTAACACTGAACATTAATGGGTATATATCGTTTGGCTGTGTGGATATCTATATTGAAAAATCGGGGTGTATCGGGGAGTTGATGTTGTCTTCCAAATATTCCAAATTCAGGATACGTTTTATTCTAGTGTATCCCAACCCGCTACCAGGAAACTAAATTTATCAAAACAAAACATTGCAGTTTTCATCAAAAATGCATTGAAATCTTTAAAAATGTGAGATAAACTTGTACAATGTCTTCAGATTTGTGCTTTATTTCAAATATATGCAGTGTAAATTTATAGTTTTACTTAATATGGTAATATTGAAATACATCTAGATCTCGATGTCGGTAATCCCGTCCCAAAGTAATGAATATTGGCAATGTTGATAAACAATGAACCCACTACTGAATATAAAAACTCAAGTATGATGTTGAAGTTGTATTTCAATCTTTACACAATACTGACCCATCCCTAATAGGTTAAGCAATGTTTAATCCCATGATGATATTGATTGATTGTTTTGTATTTAGAAAGCAGTGTTTTACCCATCCCAACTTCACAAATACAGCCCAAGCTCCAGTAACTGACATTCCCGTAACTGAAACAATGAGTCTCAGGTACGATCTTTTATGAAATAGAGGTTTTACAACCGCCACTTTGCTTGTCAGCTTATATCATGGAAGGAACACAAAACATTGGGAACATACCCAAAATCTGAAGAAATTATAAGCTTTTGTCCCATATTTTTGTGTATTTGCAGACTTTTATAGCGATTATGTTGGGCAGAACTACCATGTTTTGGTTATGATAGTTTATAACCTCTATCTTGCTTGTTAACGCATATAAATGAAGGAACCACAAATTGGATAAAATTGCACGCTTTTATGCTATAGTTTTGTGTATTTGGGGACTTTTATTGTGGTTTCCTTTATAGGAAACGCCCATGTTTGATTGGGGGGGGGGGGGGGGGGGGGGGTGGTGCGGAGTCCTGGAATTGGAATGATTTTGCATTGGTGACCTCGGAGGCACCTGGTCTACACATTTTTTATACCGACCCATCTCTAATTGTGAGTAGTCACCCACTAGGCTACAATGACAGATTCACAGTGGTTTTTCTTTATTGTGTCTTGTCAGATCAATCCCAAGCAATTGAATGTGTTTATTGTGTCCACGTACACAACGGGCAGCCCTCCAGCAGGCAGTGAATGGTTCTTCCAGTGGCTGTCAGAGGCTGCCACCGACTTCCGTGTGGGAAAGACGCACCTCAGTGGATTGTCATATGCAGTGGTAGGGCTGGGAAACTCACTGTATGCAGAGCATTTCTGTAAGGTATGGAAATCCAAGTGATAATAATTATAATAATAATAGAAATAGTTATATTTTTGCAAAATTGATAAAGATCCTCCGATGCGCTGGAATACGAAAATGGATCAGGGAGAGGTCATAAACCAGTAAGCACCCAGCTAGAGAGAGATATCTGTGGTGGTGGATACTGTGGAAGAGTACTGAGTCTTTATTTTGGAGTCGAGTAATACTGTGATAGGTAATGTGGTTATGCAGACTGGTCTGAGTTTGTTGAGAAACCTAAGTACAAACTAACAAACCAGATGCTGAAAAAATATTGAAACATGGTTTAAAGCCATATATAATTTCAGTAAAACTTTTAAATTTGCCCAAATTACATTGGCTTCTTGAGGAATTTTCCTTATCTTCAGAGATATGTTACTTTTGATGTGTTTGTTTACATCATCTGCCATGTTTGATTCTCTTGTTACCACTTAAATGTAGTAGTTACCTGGATTTGGGTTGGTTATGTTGTGAAATGAATACCTGGTAGTGGTCGGACCTGTTCTGAAGCCTAATATAATGACATTTTCAATAACTGGTACTTAAATATTCTTTGAGGATTTTGTCATTTCTAACCTAACCAAACAAAATGTGGTATGCTGGTTTACCAGTCACACCACTTATACCTTGACCTATTCTTCTGCCCGAATCACAACTTACGGTGGAGCAATACAATGTTTAGTGTATGGTACAAAGTAAGGAAATGACTACTCTTGTGTTTATTAATTTTCATAAAAAGTTTTTCCATTTTTGGTATTTTATATTGTTTTAAAGTGTACTTGTTACTAAAGAAGTACTCGGATTTCATGCAAAATATACTAATCTGATAATTATATGCCATTTGTTTAATAAGTGACTGATGATTCACCTCATTACCTTTTCCAAGGAGGTACTAAATTCATGACCATTTAAGATTACCCAAGTACTACCGGTTTGATCTTCATGAAAACTGAGAAGATGGGGCTTGGTCCAACTTAGATTCCATGAAATTTTGAAACTGATGTGGATCACTATCTGGATACAAGACAAAATCAAAGATCCATATTGTCCTATTTATTTATTGCATGCCTTGGTGGACGACTACACTCCCTGAGTGCTCTAGTTGGATGGACCTGTACTAGTACACATCCTTTTAGGATCACAATGATCAGATCAGTTTTATAATATATTTTTCCTATGTACTACAGGTGGGTAGTGACCTGGACCAGTGGCTGTCTGAACTGGGTGCTTCCCGGGTTCTTGGTCTCGTCACTGCTGATGAGAATGTGGCCGAAAGTAAGAACTCAGGTGAGTGTGTGTTCACACTTATCTGATAAGATTGTGTAGGTAGACAGTTAGAGTTCCCACCGGACAGGGAAACCAGGGAATGTGGGTTAGTAATGTCTACTTATTGGGGATTCGGTGGATAATAAAACTTTGAGAATGATAAGGGAGTTTTAGAGCAGTTTTGTGAAGCCAAAAATATCTCTGGTATTACTTCTTTTATTTTAATATGTGACCAAGGTCAAAGGTGGATTTTTCTCTCCTGTCATCACCCGAGGTCATATGAGGACAGGTCCTCAGTAACTCCCACATGGTGTCAGGAGCTGGATTTAAACTTAAGGCTGCAAGCGAGTCCAGAAATGCACCTCAATTCCTTGTTTTGGAAGAACCAATTCGTACTGTTAAGCACTTGATTATTGCCTACAAAACGAGTGAGATTCATTAAAGGGGAAAGTTTTCCTCCCATGACGAAAATGTCATTAAATTTCACTCTTGGCATATATATAGGTGTTATCTAGAAGAGTAAACAAACCCAACTGGTTGCTGGGGTATTGCATATCATCTGCCTGACAGTGAAATTTTCTCTTAATATATATATATATATATATATACAGAAGTGTTACAGCTTTGATATGTGTATATATATATATTTTTTTTTTTCTTTAACATTTTATTGAATTTACAGTTCATACAGAAATAGGAAAGAACAAAAAAGAAACTTTACAGAGCCTTTGTGTGTGTGTGAAAACAGATAACGGAAAATAGATACCTTTTAAAGCATTTAAAAGAGTAGTACAATGTGGCATACATATTTAAGATAAGGTATCATTATTGCAGCAGCTCAGTAGATTATCCCAATGCTGAAGAGTATCCACATTAGGAGAAATGCTTTTAGTTTTAAGAATATAAATTTCATCTTCAATTCTATTTTTCATGATATTTTTAAAATGACTAAAATTCAAAACACTCTGCCTTTTGTAGGTGTACGCAAACCATTTAGAATAAAGGATTACAAAATTAATTTGACACAACAAACTATCTTTAATACATGGGATTCCCAACAAAATTTCTAACACAGTTAAATCAATTTTTACTTGAAAGGCTTCCAGGATCAACTCTCTTACTTTCTCCCAAAAGGGAGTTACACTGTTACAGTAAAAAAAGAAGTGTTCAACAATATCAACATTCTGGCAATCGTCACAGTATTGAGAGGTACTAACATTCCATAAGTAAAGGTTATAATTACATGTGATAAACCTATTTAAGATTTTATATTGAAAACTTTGCATTTTTGGTTCCGAACATATTATATTAGGGAGTTTAAACAGAACAGACCATTCAAAATTTTCCATAAATGGGTAGTATTCTATCCATTTGTTTACAGAAATAGGAAATTTGCGTTTGTAAGTAAGAAAAGCGTACATATCTTTTGCAGTAATCATTTTCATATCTTTTTTTAAGTGAGGAATATCGTAGGTTTCATACATGATTGGTTTGTAGTTTCTTGAGATTTCTTCTTTCCAGTGGAAAGGTATTGAAGAAATCAAAGAATTATAAAGCATGACAGGAATGTTACATTCAAATTTTTCATTTAAACGATCTTGTGATAGCAATACTTTATTTTCAACTAGGTCACTTATACAGAGTATTCCTTTTCTGGTAAATGAGTCAAACTCCTTGTTGAGAGGCTTACCTCCAACTTGGATTAGAGTATTGTTGCACAGCTTTTCGTGAAGCATATCTGTATAAGAAGTGGGAACAACCGTATATATTTCATGCCAGCATTTAAGAATCTGTTGGTAAAAATCACTTAAGGGTACGTTGCTATATTTGCGAATGTTGGTCTTTTGTAAAAAGTGAGTCTTTGTTTTTGTCATTTGTTATTATGTCCTTTCTAACTTTAGGTCTTTTGTCCTTGCCCCATAAAAAGCTAAAAAGCATTTGATGGATTTTTAGAATGAAGTGTTGTGGAACATAGACCATGCTACAGATATTAATAATTCGACTCAGTATTAGGGTTTTAATAATCACAATTTTTCCTTTTATACTAATTGAGAACTTGGACCAGGTTTTCATTATTCTATCAATTTCAGCAATTTTAGGTTTCAAGTTAAGTTCATAAGAGTCATCATTTTCTGAGAACCAGACACCCAAGACTTTAAAAGGTCCTTTCTTTATTTGATTTAGTTTTTGTTTATCCCCATGACCCCCTAATGCAATAATTATATCCCCAGACGAAAGTCGGGGATATATTGGATTCAGGTCCGTCGCGCCGCCGCCGCCGCCGCCGTAGAAATTTCCTTGTGGACGCGATAACTCAAAAACAAATTAATATTTTTTTTTCAAACTTGGTACACATGTTAAGGATGCCCAAAGGAAGATCCCGATTTTAAGGTGACCTTAAACTCCCAGTAAAAAAGAACTTATGGCCACCTTAAGGTCAGAAATTGGACTTTTGGCCACTTAGAGCCCTGTAGGTCACAAACTATAATGCTCAGCTGGCTGAAATTTTACCTGACAACACATTAATATGTTCTTAGTACATGTGCCAAAAATCAAGACTTTAAGTTGAGGAGAAAATTGTGTTTGAGGCCCATAAATACCCCCACTTAGGGATTTTTTGCTATACTTTTCACATATTTTGCCCTATAATTTGGAAGTGATAATTCTGATGAGTCTCAAACTGCGCTAGGTATAACTTTGATATGTAATCCTTGTCTGTAGAAAATTTTAGGGCTGTAGGTTTACCCAAAGGGGTCGACTTAAGGTCTCAAAAGTGCCCACAGAGACCCAATTTATGCACTTTTTGCCACTTTCAAGCACTGTAGCTTTCAAACTATGTCTCTCATCTAAGTTAAATATCATCTGGGAATATATCTATGTGTTTTCTTATATGTGCCCCAACATTTAGGCCTTTAATAGACAGTTAACCTGTGTATCAGGACCATAAACACCCACCCGAGTGACCCTTATAAGACATTTTTCACATCTTTTTCCCTGTAACTTGGAAATGGTAAGTCTGAGAAGTTTCAAACTGTATTAGATATATATTCTGTGTGTAATCTTAGTATGTAACAGATTTTAAGTCTGAAGCTTTAATTTTGAAGGTCAAATTGAGGTCTCTAAAAGGCTCCCAAAGACCCAATATTTGGACTTTTTGCTACTTTTAAGCCCTGTGACTGTCAAACTATGTGACTGATAGAGCTCAAATCCTATCTGACAAGATATTAGTATGTTATTTTTTTATGTGCCAAAAATTAAGGCTTTAAGAAGACATTTAACCTGTGTATGAGGACCATAAATCCCCACCCGAGTGACCATTTTTAGACATTTTTCACATATTTTTCCCTGTAACTTGGAAATGGTAAGTCTAAGAAGTTTCAAACTGTATTAGATGCATATTCTATGTGTAATCTTAGTATGTGACAAATTTTAAGTCTGAAGCTTTAACTTGAAGGCCACATTTAGGTCTCTAGAAGTCCCCATAAAGACCCAGTATTTGGACTTTTTGCCAATTTTAAGGCCTGTGACTGTTAAACTATGTGACTGATAGAGCTGAAATCTCATCTGGGAATACATTATTATGTTCTTTTTACATGTGCCAAAAATCAAGGCTTCAAGTAGACATTTAACCTGTGTATGAGGACCTTAAACACCCACCTGAGTGACCCTTTTAAGACATTTTTCACATATTTTGCTCTGTAACTTGGAAATGGTAAGTCTGAGAAGTTTCAAACTTTATTAGATACATATTCTATGTGTAATCTTAGTATGTAACAAATTTTAAGTCTGAAGCTTTAATTTGAAAGCCACATCGAGATCTCTAAAAGGCCCACAGAGACCCAATATTTGGACTCTTTACCACCTTTAAGCCCTGTGACTGTTAAACTATGTGATTGATGGAGCTGAAATCCCATCTGGGAATGCATTATTATGTCCTTTTTACATATGCCGAAAATCAAGGTTTTTAGTAGACATTTAACCTGTGTATGAGGGCCATAGACACTCACCCAAGTGCCTTTTTTGACATTTTTTCCGTATTTTGCCCTGTTATTTGGAAATGCTTAGTGTGACAAGTCTTAAACTGTATTATATATAATTTTTGTTTGTTATGTATGTCCCCCAAAAAGTTTCAGATCTGTAGTTTAATTGCTAAGGTCTCTTTAACAATTGTAAAATGCCCACAGAAACCCAATTTATGGACATTATGCCACTTTAAAGCCCAGTAACTGTCAAACTATGTGGGTTATAGAGCTGAAATCTTTGAATTTTTAAAAGGAAATGCCTGTCTATTTAAATTTTGAATATTAATAATGTTATGGCTATCTTAGTCTTTTAAGAACTTATTTTTGTGTGTTATACCTCTGCTTGCTGAGTTTTTAACTTTTTAAAATGAAACTGGTTAAGCATATTCAAGTAGACAAAATGGACACTTTAAGTGAGCTTTAAGTCCCAATATTAATGAAATTATATCCTTATGTAGTAAAACTAGGGAATTTTTAACCCTCAACTAGCCCAGTTTTATTCAACTTGCCTCAGTTAATTTTGGCACAGCTCCTACAGTTATGAACTCATTTCAGTTGATAATCACATACTTAAAATTCTCAATTCTTTTTGTATTTGAGTACCCCTTTTATATAGATTGTTTGTTTACCATTTATGCTGTAGCACTCCATCTCTTTGTAGTCCCAACCCACATCCCCCACCCGGATTCCCCCCACCCACCTCTGGGACCTCCAGCTATATTGAGTGACACTAAATAAACAAAGGAATTTAATGATATCAGATGAGAAACAAAGAACTCAATGGGGTTGCAGATCTTGTGTAATAGTGAGAGAGGTGTGGAGAAGGGGAGAGGGGTGGGGGTGGGAGGTGGTGGGCTTCATTACATATAACACAAAGGGGAGTCAGAACTGAGATTGTGTCACATATTTAGGTTGCATATATATGGACCACATATATAGGTATAGAGGAAATGAATAACTGAAAACAATTTTCAAATTCTAAAAATAATATAATAAAATAATAATATAAATAATTTTTTTTTAAATAATATTTTATTTGTGAACAAATATAGAAACAGATATGCGCTTTTGGGATTATGAATTTTAGAATGGACATTGAATCATCAATCATTTAAATACTTTGAAGGAAGATTGAAAAGTATGATGAGTTGAGTTAAAAATAATATTTTATTTGTCAACAAATATAGAAACAGATATGCTCTTTTGGGATTATTATTTTAGAATGGACATTCAATCATCAATCATTTAAATACTTTGAAAATAGGTTTAGAGTTATCATTGCAGGAAGATTGAAAATATAATTTGAGTTATGTATTCGGCGTCTGGGGATACACCATCTTCCTTGGGAAGATATAAACGGAGTAGATTGATGTGCTGAAGTTCATATAATAATGGGTAATTAATAATTATTAATTATGTTTTAAAAAATTCCCGATCAAAACCTGTGGCGTGAGTGATGACCTGTCTGGGGATATGTTGGCGCCGAGTTGGCCCAATCTAGTTTCTGTTTTGCTTTTATTAAGTTTTAAGCCTGAACATTGGCCAAATAAGTCAAGTCTGTGAAATGCTAATTTCACTGACTGTTCATCTTGTGAAAACAGGGTAGTATCATCAGCGAGCTGGCAGATTTTGTACTCAATATTGTTTATAGTAATACCTTTTATGCTTTCATTTGATCGAAGATCAATTGCGAATACCTCTAGCACTAGCAAAAACAAAAGTGCACTCAAACAGCATCCCTGCCTTATCCCACGATATAATTTAAAAAACTGTGAAGCCTTTCCATTATTTGTAACACAACTTTCAATGTTATTATATAGCATTTTAACAGCTGCTATGAAGTTGTTGCCAAAATTAAAAGCTTTAAGACACTTCAATAAAAACGACCAGCTTACAGAATCGAAAGCTTTTTCAAAGTCTAGCAAAGTTAGTAGCCCAGGTTTTTGTGAGCTGGAACTAAGATTAATCAAATCTCTTATGGTGCATACAACTTCCCCAATGAACCTACCCTTAATATAGCCCACTTGATCTGGGTTTATAATTTTGCCGAGAATTTTTTGTAAGCGAGACGCAAAAAGTTTTGTTAAAATTTTATACTCAACATTCAAAAGACTAATTGGTCTCCAATTTTTTAGTTGACAGAGATTTTTATCTTTTTTAGGAACAAGGGTAATAACCCCCCTTTTCTGATCATCAGATAATTCACCACTTTGCAAAGACCAAACAAAACTATTAAATACAAAGTTCTTTATTTTTGACCAGAAGAATTTATAAAACTCTACCGGTATACCATCACATCCTGGTGATTTGTTGTTAGAGAGACCCTGAAGAGCTTTGGAACATTCTTCTATTGAAATTGCTTGGTCGCATAATGCTCTATCAATTTCAGACAATTTTGGCAAGTTAGGGTTTGAGAGGAGCTCTTCTGTTGATGTTTCTATCAAATTATCAGATGATGATTTTTCTTCATTGAGGATTTCGATTTCCTCTGTGATGTTACCAGTCGGGGTTTCTAGGCACTTAATACATTTAGAATTGTAATTCCTTTTTTCGATTGACAAAAAGTATTTTGAACATTTTTCATTTTCTTCAATATCTTGGGCTCTTGACCTAGTTAGGTGACCTTTAGCCTTTGTAATATGAATTTCTTCCAACAATTGCTTTGTTTCCTGATATCTGTTTAACAGGTCAGGTGAGGGAGTTTCACCTATGACTTGTTCTAAACTTTCCACCTCAGCTGATAATTGTGCCTCAACCATTTTCTGCTGTTTTGATTCAAATGATGAATAGGATATAGTCAAACCCCTAAACTTGCATTTACAGTAGTCCCAAAAGAGTGCTTTATTTTGGGTACTTTTATTTTCATTTTCAAGTTCTGTAATTTCCTTGTTAATCATGTCAACGTAAAATTTATCTTTGAGCAAGCTGGTATTGAACTTATAAAAGCCTTTACCTCTCTCCCAGTCTTTGCTTATAACAAAATTGATTTCAATCAAGCTGTGATCAGACTTTATACTTGGGTGGATTAATGCTTTTATTTTTTGAAATTGTAAATCTTGGGATACTAGAAACATATCAAGTCTAGAATGCACCCAACCATTTCTTCCTTTGTTTCTCCAAGTGTATCTATGTTTATCAGGATTTTGGAGCCGATAAATATCACAAAGATTAAGTTCATCAACAAGGTCTTGTAATATTACTGAACATTCTGACTGATTTTCACAGATTCCTCCTTTTGTATCTAATTCAGGATTCATATATATATTAAAGTCTCCTCCCATAATAATCTTCTTGCCTAAAAAGTAAAAAGTAACACAAGTGCTCTCTTACAAAGTTCAGACTTAGCTTCTGTTCTTCTGGATTATCTTTTGTTGGTGCATATAAGTTTACTAGCACAAATTCTGAGTTGTCAATAAAACTATGCAACAAAAGAAATCTTCCGTTTTCGTCAGAAATTTGTTTAACTACCTTATAACTAAGCTGCTTTGGAATCATTGTACATACGCCACGTGCCCTATTGGTCCCATGTGAATACCAAATATTGTAATCGCTTGCGTATTTATTCCAGTCTAATTCAACTGCTTCGGATGAGTGAGTTTCCTGTAAGAAGGTTAAACCCTTGTGGTTAGAAGCCAACCAAGATAAAACGGATGTTCTTTTTAACTTGTTATTAAGTCCATTGCAATTCAAGCTTAATATTTTAATTTTGCTGCCATTATTTGCCATTTTGGATTTGAAAAGCAATTAGCATAGCATAAAATCCCGAAGGAAGCATTACATTAATAATCTGGGTATTACTTATAATCATTGTAATATTCGGGTAATGAGAAAGGTTTTTCATTTTAAAGCAAAAGTAAACGATTTTTGGAGATGATCGATACAGAGCTGCTGCTGGTACCTTTGAGACCAAACTATAATTAACAGAACTAGTAGTCGCAAAGCAACATTGCCACATACAAAAGGAATTAACATAATATGAGAAAAAGTCTGTTACTACACCAAGATCTGGAATAACACAGATCATTAAAACTGTAAACAAAGATTTAGAAAGACAAGAAAGCAAAACAGAACATACACTCCCATAGACATAATCTATGAGGATATATCGAACATAAGAAAGAAAGACAGAACGTAAAATCCATTGGAGACAAACCATGTGGACTAAAATACTTGTAAGAAAACTGGAAAAAAATGCAGAGAGAGAAATAAATTGGACTTCTTTATCTCCGATTTTAAATAAAAAACAATTATCTATGTCATTGTATGTTTGGTGGTGTCATTGAAAGACAGCTAAAGCAAAAAAAAAATCGATCACAAAACAGTAAGGTTTATCTTAATCACAAAAAGTAAAAAAGGTAGATTTATAGCTGACCATATCAAGAGATATTCAATTCAATGATATAGGTAAATGTATCAGTTCTTATATGAATATTGTTTCTACAAATTCTACAAACTTTCTATACGAGACTTAACTGATTTGCATTTGTAATGCAGAGTGCTAGTGAGCTATTTACATTACATTACCGAACAAAATATTGTTTCACTTTTAAACAACTTACGTGCATTAATACATAATAGAGAAGTATTATTAAAAGCTCTTTTTTCTAAATCATAAAAAAGCAGTTTTTTTAGTTGGTCATTTTCCAAAACATGAACATACTACTACTACCTTTATTTACTGAATAATGTATCAGGTTTCTAAAAAAAAGCAGAGTATCAGATAAAATTTTGTGCCAATCAAGTTACTTGAAACAATTAGAGTTCATATTTTTGCATGTAACATGCGTCATGATAAGAATTAAAAAATAGCATCAGAGATGCCTGTACCCCACAGCCTAGGGAAATATTTTCAACACCATGAGATATAGAAGTACTGTACCAGTACAAAGTTCAGGATACTTTCAGAACACTGTCAGTTATATAAAGTTCCAAACAATGTTTGAATGAAGAAAATAATGTTTGAAAAAAAAGATAATGTCTGTAAAGATCAAGTATTAAAACAAGATAATTTAATAACAAGATGACAGCATTAATCAATAAACCATAATAATACACACCTATAGCCCCTAACCAATGTCCCTACCAACTTCCCACACCCTACGGTCTGCGGGATATAGCCCAGACAAGATTTTATAGGCCAAGGTCACTACAGCAAGGTCAAATCAAGATCACACCATGACATTTCGCACCTACACCCCCTAACCAATGTCCCTACCAAATATCAACTTCCTACACCTTACAGTTTCCGAGATACAGCCCAGACAAGATGTTATAGGTCAAGGCCACCACGGCAAGCCCAAAGGCCACACCATGATATTGCGCCATGACATTGCACACTTACACACCCTAACCAAAAAGAATAGCATTATTCTATTCTTATCCTTTACGAGTATTATACCTATTGCTGGCTATACAATGTATTTTAAATATTTATGGTACTTTGTGGGCGTACATCATTTTATGACCTAATTATTTATTTAAAACTGCCTGTGTACAAATGCTTCAATGCACTATTACGAGTGCTATCACATAATACTTACATAGTATTTCATTAATAGTTATATCGAATTGAGCTGTACACAAAAATAATCTTTAAATATCTGGCTTATGAATTGCTGAATATTTGAAACTTTTGCATGTTAAAAGTTCAACAAAAGAAAGTTTTACACAGGTAAACCAGCTTTAAGTGTATTAATTATGAAAGTTTTAGACTGCCTGTGTACAGATGCTTCAATGTACTATTACAACTGCTGTCACATGATACTTACATAGTATTATTTCATTAAGGGTTATATCAATTTGAGTTGTACACAAAAATATTTAAATATGTGGCCTATGATTTGCTGAATATCTGAAACCTGTGCATATCACAGGTTCAATAAAAGACTGTTTTTATACAGATAACAATCTTAAAGTGCATGAATTACGAAAGTTTTAACACTGAATATTTCAAACCTTTGCATATCAAAGATATCACAGTTTTTATACAGATAACCAGATTAAAGTGTATGAATTATGAAAGTTTTTACACAGATAACCTGCTTTAAGAGTATATACATTATGACACTTGAAAAAATGCTTTTAGTATCTTGCAGTAGGAAAAAAAAAGAGTACATGAATTTCTAGTGTATCTGTGAACTGGGTACTATTCTTTCAGATGCTGCCTGACTCGCATCAAAGCTTGTCCCAACTTATTTTCTCCTTTCCATGATTTAGCAGAGAAAATAGCAGGGTTGTGGAGAGAAAGCCCTACTCCAAACACACTATCAAAGGGATTGTCTTCTACCAGAGTGTCCTCCTTTGTGTTCCTCAGGAAATATCCCAGATTTTCGTTCTGACTAAATTTTGCAGTCAAGCCTTTGTCTAAAACAGAGTCCAACTCCTTCAGCCATACTGATGCTTTAAAATCCTTAATTTTCTTTCCTAACTGTTTCAGCCTGACAGGATTATCCTCAGCTATGATAGCAGCAGCAGAATCAGCATCACCAAATAAGTTAGCCTTCATGTGCATCAGATATTTCTCCATACTTGAGTAAACTGTATCATTTACTTGGAACCTACACATATGGTGGTTTGAAAGGGCACTGTAACTTCTGAAGAATGCTGTGATTCCATTTCTGGAGATATTGAACAGCTTGTCAATGGACAGGGGTTCAGGAAGTTTGTCCAAGCTGTCAGTATCAAAACTTTGTGTATATATTAATTATCTTGGACTGGTCATGTTTATGGTAAGATGTTTATGGTAGGGCTGTGAACGAGTACTTGAGCCTCGATAGACGAGTCGGTCTTTGCTAGTACTCGAGTCCATTTTAAATACTCGGTTACTCGTGAGGTATTGTATTATCGCCCACGTAATGAAACGCTTGTGTAAAATATGCCACATTTCAGCGTTTCCGTCACATAATATCAATTAAAGTTGTTATTTTCGCTTGAAAATGTATAATTTACTCCATATTCTATAATATCTTGTCAAATAGAATTCATTTTTCTTCAAAAGATTCGTTTCCGGAACCCACTATCTGTTTACAGAAGACTTCTAATGGTAGATACTAAATCCCGTGGTTACTCGAA
Source organism: Sabellastarte sp. h YS-2021 (assembly GCA_964017235.1). Taxonomy (NCBI): domain Eukaryota; kingdom Metazoa; phylum Annelida; class Polychaeta; order Sabellida; family Sabellidae; genus Sabellastarte; species Sabellastarte sp. h YS-2021. The sequence continues at coordinate 18,344,680 of OZ024933.1, forward strand.
TACGGGCCGGTTGTGAGAGGGCGAGTACTTGATGCTGTTTTTCAGCACCCGTCCCAGCCCTAGTTTATGGTAAGATGTTTACATTATCAACACATTTGACTGAGGAATGACTGATTTGAAGTGCTGTTTGACCTCTCCACTTTTAGGCTTTAAGGGCTTCTACTGATATGACTTTAGCTGTTGAAAGCAACATAAAACTCTGGCGTTGACCTTAATCTTGTATTATTAAAAACTACAACTATAACAAAAATGTATCATTTTGGTTTAATATAAATTTTCCAGGCCTGGAGGGGGATTTTGCAGCCTGGAAAGCATGCTTGTTTGAACGCATCAATACCAAGGAGATCCAGAGGTCAGAATGTGGGTCAGGAGAGGCGGGGTCTTGCTCCTGTCAATCAAATGGTGGCTGTCAGTCAAAGGTGAGTCAGCGGGTCTAAGATTAAGTGAGTTTTCAATTTTTTTCAAATATAGTAAAAAACTCATTCACCTGACCTACTTTTGATCTTTAATGGAGGTAAACCTGTGGCAGACTGGTAACCTGTATATGTACTTCCTCAAGACCCGTATGCGAAAAAAGTATTAGTTAATAATGAGACAAAAATTGGATTAAGTTTAATGTAAAAGTTATTTCTTTGAGCTGAACTTTATTTGATCCCTTTCATGAATACAAACCAAAAACTCTAATGAAAGTAACACAAGAAATTTTTTTAACCTCTGACAAGATATATATAGTTGGTGGCATATGTTTGCATACAAAATAACTCGAAATGTTGTGTACAGATTTTGGGGAAATTTTCAGGAAGTGCTGAACAGAGTTTGAGGAACACATCGTTAAATTTTGATGGTTATTTAATACAATTCTGAGTCAAACTTAATGTGTTAGTTTGTAGTTTTCACATAAGAGGCAGTGAGTTCAAAATACATAAATGAGTAAATTTGTTAATACTTCCCATCATGTTATCTCCTGCAAGTCAGTGGGATTCCTTCAAAGAGTGCAAAACTCCCTTGTCAGGTTTTACTTCACAGTCTGTGATATGCATTGTGAGAGATTACTGCCACTCCAGTGGACTTGTTTCTGTTTATTTCCCTGCTTCTTTCAGCCCACTGACACAGAGGTGCTGTATGAAACAGAGAGTGAGAGCGAGGACGGCCTTGGGTCAGACGGGGAGGGCGGGGAACTGGTAGATGTGGAGGACCTGGGAACCATGATGCACGGGCTCAAGAAGGCTAAGGTAGTTCCCTGTTTAAAACACTAATCATAATTTTGCTAGCTTCAACATAAAGCCTGTCCAAACAAATGTTGTGTTGAAAGAATAAAACACCTGGATTAAATTAACAATTGGTTTAAATAAACACCTAGTTTAAGAGCTGGCTTTAATAAACACCTTGTATGAATTAATGACTGGTTAAAATAAACACTTGGTTTCAATTCCTTCCTGGCTAGAGGATGTGACGTCATGGCATCTTTTTTTCATTTGTTGCAAGTGTGAAAGCTCTTGATATTCAAAGCAAATTTTTTAAATATTTCTGTGTAAAGACTTTATTACTGCAAATATTTGTGTAGAAGTGTGAAAATTTATTGTGGCATCATCAGGATGTCATTTTCTGATGTTTGACAGGGCCGGTTTGCATCGACAGTATAGCTGAGTGTCCATTAAGTAAGGTATAACTTGTAAAAAATTTAAATTAATTCGTAAATTTTCAATTTCAAGCACTGGATAAGTGCAAGTAAATGTCACTAATTCTCCATTTTTAAGAAATTCACCAGAATTCATTTTCACTTATGACTAGTTTCTACTGGAGATATTTGTACAGATTTAAAAATTGACCAGGAATTAATTTTCACTGCCCAAGCTAAAATAGCTAAAATTAATGCCTAGTGAAAATTCCAACTTATACAGTATTGTATCAGTCATTTCACACGAATCTTTGCAAATTAACAATCACAGGATATGAACAATCTTTTCATTGTAACCCTTGTGTTTGTGTTTGCGTGTGTAGGTCCGTCGCCGCACGGAGGAGAAATCGGCAGCTACAGGCAAGGCACGCGAGATGGTGACGCCGATGTTAAGGAAAGCACTGGAGAAACAGGGATACAAACTGGTGGGCTCTCACTCGGGGGTCAAACTCTGCAGGTGGACAAAGGTCAGTGGGTTTTACATGGTCAATAAATGTATTCTATGAGTGGGTGAATTTGTATTCGATAACCTATGCAAATGTGACTAGCGAAATAGACCTTTGATATAATGCAAAGTGATTTGTATACAAATGTAAGCTAATTTGTCTCCAATACAAATTGATTTGTATTAAATGCAAATTGATTTGTATTGAAATCAAACTGATTTTAATTAAGTACAAACTAATTTGTATGATATGCAACCTGATTTTCATTCAGTGAAAACTGTCTTTTCACCCTGTCTTAAATATGCAGTGCAAATTGATTTCCTCTCTGTACAGCCTGGTATTTAACTGGTTAGTGTCCATAATACACTGGTTGTCTGTTAAGCTAGGTCCAGTAATAATACTGTTATGATTGTGACTTTGGATGGTTGTTATTATATTCAACCAGAATACATTACTTTTTTTCTCTAAATTTTGTACTCATTAAAATACTCCATCGTTTAATAAATGCTCAACCAATCTATAACATCCCTAGATCCCTTGTTGTATTTTTCAGTCCATGCTGAGAGGTCGAGGTGGCTGTTACAAACACACGTTCTACGGTATAGAGAGCCACAGATGTATGGAGACCACACCCAGTCTGGCTTGTGCCAACAAGTGTGTTTTCTGCTGGAGGTAAGTTGTACAATAATATGCCCCAATTGTTTGACTGATTCAGTCAAAATCCACTATGTCCTTTATGTATTCTTATTTCGAACAGGACGTTCTGTTTTGGGGGTGTTTGCATGTCTATTTTGTGTGGTTGTGATAATGCCAAAAGTAATCACCGGATCTCCCTGATGTTTTTTGTATGGGTGAGACCTGACGAAATGAATAAATGATTAAATTTTAAGAATGATTTGAATTGTATCCTGTATACATACAAAAAAAAAAAAAAATCCCTAGTTTTCAAAGCTCCTATTTTTAATATATTTTCAATGACTTTGATTTTCTGGTTGACATTATTCCAAAATTAATAATCAGGTTTTCATGAATTTTTTTTTTGTATGTGGTTGGGGCCTGGTCAAAGGAAGAGGTGATTACATTAAACTTTATGTGTCAGTCACCAAGTATTTTTCCTATTTGAGATGAGTAAGAGCCTAATCCTATCATTAACGTTCCTCGCTTTTCCAGCTGAAGCTAAAGACAAAATCCACAATTGAATATTTTTTTTGCAATGACTTTTAGTATAGTCCATAACAGGCCCAAAAAATACACAGCAAGGGATAAGCATTTGCATGTTGTTTAAAGAAATGGCATCCCAAGGTTATGGTCACAAGAAAAAAAAATTATCTGCAGATTAGTTCATTCAGTTGATAGCCACATCTAGCAAGAATGAAAAAGGCAAGAAGTAATAAGTTTGTTGTTTCTAAAAAATTGCTATAAAATTTGACTTGAGGAGATAATTTTGCAAAAGAGACCCTGCCATTAATTCTACCAAAACCCCTGAAAAATGTGTTGAATGTATATAATGACCATTTAATAAAAGAGACCTAGGTTGATGTGTCTAACCCAGTGACGCTCGTTTTCAATACATTTTCATCATAACTAAAAAGAAAATAGTGTCCCATTGTTTCACAGCCATGTGTTTTGTGGCCGTACACAAACTTTGCCTATAATATAACCAAGCCATAAAGGACACAAGTAACTTTATAACTTATATTATTATTGTGTCTCTTATCCAGACACCACACCAACCCAGTGGGTACAGAGTGGAGATGGCAGATGGATGATCCAGAGACCATACTGGAGGGGGCTTTTAAAAACCATGTGGGACTCATCAAACAGTTTAAAGGTACATTGTCATGCAGTTGATGTTCTTTGAAATATTCCTTAACAACACTGCCTATTTACTATTGTGATGAGGGGTATTCTTGTATTCTAACTTTTCATTCAGCTCAGCTGCACCAATCAAAAAAGGCTTATATGTGCTATTGCTTGAATGTGATTTTTTTTCAAGATTTGTATTAGTACAGTAGAACCTTTAATAATTAGGTTGGATGATAGAAAGATATTTGTTGATTTTAATTATTTTGAAGTGCTAGCTAAAAATGGAGGGGGAACTGCTATGTTATGTTTTCAAGGAGCTACACTACCTGTAAGTGTGTCTATTTGAATGGGTTTGCCAAAGCGCATTCTTTTTTGGAATCCTAGAATTGGAATGGTTTTGTATTGATGTCCTTCTGTTCTACATATTTTGATACCGACCTATCCGTAATAAATATGAACTCCGATCACTAACTTCTCACCGCACGGCTTCATAGATAATTTCAGGTACAGGGTAAAATGCCAGTTTACTTATAATTATTATAATTTCACAGATTAACTTAATCTAAACAGACAAAAACCAAAGAAATTTTTGAAGATAAAAAAACAACAAACATAACTTGACCTAGCACATCTGAGAACTTATGTATATTTGTATCCACCAAAGGGACAAAGTACCCTAGTTAGCAGGTGCTTTACCCAGCACCCATGCTTAAAGCATACAATTTTTGGACAATGATAAGTGAACACACGCTGCTTCTATTAAGTTTGAAGAAACTTAATGCCAGTAAACACACATATGAAATCTATATGTTGTAATTACAGGAGTGCCGGGTGTACAACCAGAGCGGTTTGAGGAGGGTATGTCCCCGCGTCACTGCGCCCTGTCACTGGTAGGAGAACCCATCATGTACCCAGAGATCAACACGTTTGTCAAACTACTGCACAGGAAACGAATCTCATCCTTCTTAGTGACAAATGCTCAGTTTCCTGAAGCCATCAGGTAGGGAAAATGGTCCAACTATTCTAGTCTAATCTGCTGCTTCTTGGCGGTCATTTTTTCGCTATAAAGTACTGACTCCAACAATATTCTATGAAAATGTTGTACATTCAGTCATAAAACCACAGAAGTAACTGTAAATGCAAAAAAAATGTAAAATAAACAGAAAATACCTTTGGTTTTCTTATATTTGTCAAGGTAATCATAAAATCAACCAATCACAAGCGTGCATACATAATGTACCATATGGAGTGAGAAAGATTTTTGTAAAAAGCTTTAAGTTTATATTTTGGTTATGTTTGTGTAGATGTGTGTCCATTTGCCATGTTTTAGTTTAATAATTGATTTAAATCTGTTGACTGACGATTGAATGAAGCATAATTATCTCCCGCCTGCGGCCGAAGGCCGTTGTTGGGAGATTATAAAACGCCTTCCGTCCGTGTGTCCGTCCGTCACGTTTTTGCATATACCTTAATATCTCATTCATTTATAAAGATATCTTCACCAAATTTGCAGGGTTTATTGCGGTGGTTTATTTTGTAACCAAAGGACCACTGGATGATCCGGTTGTTTGTTTGCACTCTTACTGGTTGGCTGAAAAGTGATGTCAATTGAAACAAAAAACAATCATCAAAGATATTAAGTAAAAAAGCTTAATAGATGCAAAATATTGGCAAAAAAAACATTAAATTACTTTTTACTTATAGCTTGTTTTAAATAGTTTATAAGTTTGGCCACTAACAATTGACATAATGGTCATAGTATTTTCGTTTCAGTGAAATGATTTTGAAACCATCTCTACTGTGTAACTACAGATATTGTCTTGTATATGTACCTAGCTAGGTAGTAGTTCACACATATAGTTTGTATTCATTCAGAAACATGTCTCCAGTCACACAACTGTATGTGAGTGTCGATGCAAGTACAAAAGACAGTTTGAAGAGAATAGACCGACCCCTGTTTAGAGATTTCTGGGAAAGATTCTTAGAGAGTCTCACAGCTCTGGATGTGAAGGTATGAGATAAATGGAAAACTATTGTGGTTGCTTGCATGCAAATATCAGTAAAATCCATCAAGTAGGCACTTTTATAGCATTAATATATTTTACCTAACAGACTATTGCCATAGGTCCGGCGCAAGCTGGTCCCGCCAAAAAAATACGTCCTGAGTGTCCTCCAGTGGAAATGGCCTTAGTGTTACCCCGACTCGCTAAGGAGCTAGTGCCTCCCTCACTGGCCAGGCCAACAGATCTTTGAATCTCTGGAATCTATATAGGAATCTCTGACAAAATTCCCATCACCAATGTTCCCTTCAGCAAAAATTTGGGGATGAACAAGCTCCAATCACAAGTTGTATGTTCTCATCACACACATCAGTATTTCAGTATCGGTTTATATTGGTTCTGATTTTGAATTTCAATTATGAAATTTGTAAATTTCAATCTTATAAATAAGCAGTTTTCTCAATGTGTTTCTAAAATGATTTCAATACTATTGAGATTCTACAATGTATAGCCTGCCTGATTTACGTTGAAATATATTTTGATGTTTCAAAACTTTTGCATAGCCTTGTGAAGGTTATGACTTTACACAAACTATGTTATACCTTGGCAGAGGTATGCACTCATCCGGGTGCTCTTGTTTATTATTTTATTGGTTAATTGAACAGGATATAATTTCTTACATTAAATGTGTGATGATCTGGTAAAAGGTCAGCAAATCGAGTTGTTTTTAACTAATTAGGTTTCAGTGTTGACTCTCCAAACTCCACTTCCAGTGAATATGACATTAACAAAACACTTAGCACGAAAAATGTGAAATAAAGTATATTTGTTATGAATGCATATATAAAGAAAATAATGGACTCTGTGAGAGAAATATGTTAGACAGCTTTTATTTTATCACAACTGTTAAAAAGTGTGAAGTTATTTCTTGCAATTGACTTCTATGGGTTCCCTGTGATTGTTTGACTTTCCTGTCTGCCCACTAGAAGAGCTAAATGGCCTTTGTTCAGTACCAAGTGCCATCCTTGGTTTGTTTGCATGCTAACATCAGTTAAGTTCAGAAAGTAGGCCCAGCGTCTTACAGAGTGTTGTGCTTTATTTCTACACTAAACCCACGTGTCTAACTGTGTATGTTTAGGGTCAGAGAACTGTGTACAGGCTGACCTTGGTGAAATCCTTCAACACAGAAGAACTCAGGAACTACGCCGAACTGGTGACACTTGGAAACCCCAACTTCATAGAGGTCAAGGTGACTAAAGCCATTCAGTTACAATTGAACCCCTTTCAAATGCAATATAACTAATATTATCCAACCATATTTGTAGAGCGAGATTTTGTTCTGATAGTGGAAGGCACTTAAAATAGATGAGACATCCAGTTTCACAACAGGAAAGTTGAGATATTTGTCTTAAACTCAGGCTAAGTCTGTGGTCTTAGACTTGGGATTTTGCAAGGCTGGTAAGTCTAAACTTTGGCAAAGTTTATCCTGGAGTGGGCTTAATTTTTGTAAGCAAAGACTTAAGTATGGCTGCCATGATTTTTTACCACATCAGAATTTGAAATGCCTAAAAATAAAGAATAGATGTATAGAACACTTACTTTGTCTCCTGCTTCAAGGTCAAATGGAGTGGACATAGCAAAAATACCTTTTATCTCCCTTTTCCTTTATCACGGGAGTTTGAAATGTGAAAACAACTTTTGTAGGAAATCATTAGTGCTGGGACAGTTGGTTGGCCATTGCAAACGGCTTAGTCAGAGCTCTAGAAATCATGGACTACATACTTTTGACCCTACTTCAAGGTCAAATGGAGTACATTTACATTAAAAGCCTTGTATCTCCCTTATTGATCCAAAGGGTTTGGAATGTGAAACAATTTACAGGGAGCCATGCGTATTGATGATATAAGGTTTGACCTTTGACCTATTGAAGGTCAGATGAGATCGGCATACTAAGGACCTCTGATATCTCACTTATGGATAGTCTTATGATATTTTAAATTTTCCCAGTCTGTGGATATGTGGCAGGTTAAGGAACCTCAAGGATGTTGATAAATGGTCATCCTTGAGCCTCTATCTTCAAGTTAGGGGAATGTCAGTTACTGGTGAGTTGGGGCTGTACCTGTACAGTCGGATTGGTTAAATAGCGCTTTGAGTCCTGTAGTATATGGAGATATTGCGCTGAGTATAAAAACATAATAATAATAATAATAATAATTGAGATGCAATGTCTAGTTCTGTACCTTTATTCACTTTTTCCCTAGGGCGTGACATACTGTGGGGAGTCTAAGGCCAGCACTCTGACTATGCAGAATGTACCCTGGCACACGGAGGTGGTGGGATTTGTACAGCAGCTGGCCGACTTACTGCCGGATTATGAGATCGCATCAGAACACGAACACTCCAACTGTGTTCTGCTGGCTCATAAAAAGGTCTGGTTTTATTGTTTTCTCATTTTTAAACCTTGATTTCTAATTTGCCTTCAGTCATCAAAGTTTATATTGTCGACCAGACTGATTGAGGAAGAGTTTTCTCATTAGTTTGGCTGAGTATGGCAATATCTGTAATATCTAGGGATGGTTTGGTAGGCCTGGTATCTCAGTATCCAGAGCAATTTTATGAAATACCTTTATGAGATTTTACAACCGCCACTTGGCTTGTCAGCACATATAATGGAAGGAAAACCTAAAATGTAGGGAACAAACCCCAGATCTTAAGAAATTATAAGCTTTTATCCCATATTTTTGTGCATTTTGCAGACTTTACACAGTACTCGCGAGTCGCGATTACGTTGAGCAGAACTGCCATGTTTTGGTTACGATACTTTATAACCTTAATCTTGCTTGTCAACACATATAATTGATGGAAAACTTAAAATATTGGAAACAAACCACAAATCTGAAGAAATTCTGCACTTTTATCTCATATTTTGTGTATTTATGGACTTTTATTGTGATGTCGTTAAGAGGAGCGTCCATGGGTGGTTGGTGTATACTGAAACGCGGAATCCCGGAATCAGTACGGTTTTACATTTGCGACCTCTCGATGTACACATTTTTGATACCAACCCATCCCTAGTAATATTCATAATGGTGTTTAATATTCATCAGATTAAAATGTATATGTTATCAGTATTTGTGAAAAGTGAGCAGCTATTGCAACATGTACATAGAAATAAGGTTAAAAACCATTAATCTAAAAGACAGAAAGCTTCCTTCTAATTGGAGCTCATTAACAAAATACATGTACATAAAACAATAAAAAAAATAATGGAAATAACCATCTTCAGCAGGCTCTTGTTGTGGGAACAGTGCTTGAAGATTTTGAGAGAAATGGAAAACCATGTCGATGTGTGGCTCAATTCAGAGAATTAAAGTGGATTTCCCCTTTCAGTTATTCTACTACATTTGTTTTTGTAAATCAAACAAGAATACAAATTCAGTCTTGACAAACTTTCGAAGACTGCAAACCTCCACCACTAAATTTTTTTTTTATTATCCATCAAGAGCCATATTGGATCTAATTAATTGGACATACACAGCCCGGTGGAACAATCTCAGATTAAAAGTTAAAGTTTCTATATTCATTGTTGCCACCAGTTTCACAGCTATTTTTTGCATTCTCATGTTAAACATTGACATCCATCATTAGACATATATTCAGAAAAAATGTACAATTTAACCAGCAAAAATGTATATTTCCTTGCAATAAAATGGTTTTAAACACAAGTAGTGATAATATTTGGACACTATGTTATTGTATCCACCGGAGGCATCCGGTGGATACTTTGGTTTAGCGTTCGCTATGCCGCCGCCACCGCACGTAGAGAGATTTTCGGCGTTAACGCTCTCAGAGGAAAACTACACCAGCTAGGTTCACTAAATTTGCAGGATATCTTCATTGGGGGGTAAGCTTCTCTGGGAAGGAAATTAGCCTCGTTCTGAAAAACAAGATGGCCGCCGCGGGCATTTCTTTGAAAATTATCTACATTTCTCTACTGGCTGTTTCTCATAGTAGAAGGTTGAATCTCTTCATTGGTGATATGTATAACAGATATATATGTCCTCTACAACCTTGCTGACATTTGACCTTGAAGCTCTTAATTCAAGGTCATCCACGGAGTGCTAAAGTACCCCACATAGCGGACTTTAAAAATGCCTATATCTCCCTTATTATTGGTCATAGAGGTTTGCAATGTGAAACCAACCTATAGGAAATCATGTGCTGCGAATCTTCTGATGTGGTCAGATTTGACCTTGGACCCCACCTTCAAGGTCAAACAACGATAGACAAACTTAAAAGTGCTTATAAGTCACTTATTATTGGTCCTAAAGGTTTGGGATGGTAAACCAACATATGGGAAATCATGGGCTGGGAATCTTCTGGTGTGGACAGATTTGACCTTGTGCCCTTCCTTCAAGATCAAACGAGGATAGCCAAACTTAAAAGTGTTTATAACTCTCCTATTATTGGTCGTAGAAGTTTGGGATGGTAAACCAACATATAGGAAATCATGGGCTGGGAATCTTCTGGTTCGGTCGGGTTTGACCTTGGGCCCCCTGTAAGGTCAAACGAGGATAGCCAAACTTAAAGTGCTTATAACTCGCTTATTATTGGTCCTAGAGGTTTGGGATGGTAAACTAACATATAGAAAATCATGGGCTGGGAATCTTGTGGTGTGATCAGATTTGACCTTGGGCCCCCCCCTGTAAGGTCAAACGAGGATAGCCAAACTTAAAAGTGTTTAAAACTCGCTTATTATTGGTCGTAGAAGTTTGGGATGACAAACCAACCTATAGGAAATCATGGGCTGGGAATCTCTTGGTGTGATGAGATTTGACCTTGGACCCCTCCTTCAAGGTCAAACGAGGGTAGCCAAACTTTAAAGTGTTTATAACTCCCTTATTATTGACCCAAGAAGTTTGGGATGGTAAACCAACATACAGAAAATCATGGGCTGGGAATCTTCTGGTTTGGACGGATTTGACCTTGGGCCTCTCCTTCAAGGTCAAACGAGGACAGCCATAATTAAAAGTGCTTATAACTAGCTTGTTATTGATCCTAGCAATATGAAACCAACTTATAGGAAGTCATGGATTTCAAATCTTCTGTTATGGTCAGATTTGACCTTTGGCCTCTCCTTCAAAGTCAAACAAAGGTTCACTGACTTTGGTGAGTTGTCTTTCCGGTGGATACAGTTTTGCATCGGTTCTCCGATGCGTAGGTCTAGTTTTATTTATAATTTTAAACTCGAGTTTAACTCGCTTCTAACAATTGATACTCGATCTTCAGAAATTGCCAATGATAACATTCCTAGCATATCTGCCTTGTATAGCCGTAGTAACAAGAAAGGAAGTTCATGAAAATGTGACAGTGCTGCTGAAAAATAGAACTCCTAAAAGGTACAAAAACATGGTATAAAAGTTTTTAACGAGTTCAGATTTAGGGTTACTTTCTGAATAATTTTTTAAAACTTCCCCACAGTTTACATATACTAACTATCAGGGTGCTGTCTATAAATTGCTGTCACAGTATTTGATGAAATGGTCCTGATACCAATGCCATAGCCTCATCCCTTGGATACTGCAATCCAGGAAACTAGATCAATCAATTTTGAAATATAAATTCTTGGCTTCTATTCTAATTGTTTGTTTATATTTTCAGTTCAAAATCAACGGAGAGTGGCACACATGGATTGATTACGACCGTTTCCACGAACTGATTGCTCGTTTTGAGGAGTCTGATGGAAAGCAGACCTTCTCTGCCTTGGACTATGTGGCTAAAACTCCCGCCTGGGCTGTGTACGGAGCTTCAGAACGAGGCTTCGATCCAGGGGAAACACGATTTTACAGGAAAAAGAGGAAAGATATCGGCGGCTGCTGACAACCGTGACACTGTGATTTGTTGAAATTCCACATGATGATAGTGTTTTGTGTAATTATAAAGCAGAGGCCTTAAATGGGCAAAGACAGGAAGTAAAAATAAATACAGGCAATGATCACAGTTGTTTGACATATTAAGCTTTTTTAGCTTTATCCTTTTGTAAGGTTATACTTTTATTTTATTTTTTTAAAGTAGTGGTGTCATCAGGAGCGGTGAGATCACAGATTCATCAGTGATGGAATAACTGGATGATAATCGAGGGTTAATGATCATCCGCGATACATTTTATAAACATATTTAACCATTAACGGTAGCTTATTTTCGAAGGCATTTAATAAAATGTGATGAATATTCATATAATTTTTACTTTCATGCAGTTTTGTTATGATGTGTGATATAACTATGGCGATAACGTAAGTTTTCTTTACTTTTTATTGCTTCAAACATTCGCCATTTTAACAACGGTCCCCACAAATGAAACATAAAATGTAGTTTATTTCAGTATTAGTTATCAGTGCACATCTATTTAGAAAGGAAATGTAGGTTTAATTTGTAAAACGATGACACCATGATATCGCTCACGGTTTTGTTAACTGCATCATGACCTCCTATACCCAGATGATAACACCACTACTTTAAAGACATACTTAAAAGTTTAATTTGACATTTTTGCCTTAAAATTCGCACTTCTGTCAATGTTAGAGTCGATAGGAATATTTGGATAATTTGTTGTATTTTCCTGGCACATATGGTCTATATCTTAAGTTTTTATTCACATCTGATCAAAAGCCTATGTTGACATACCAGGATTGTTACCTGGCTTTTCCACCTTGTTGAGATTCTGGCCAAGGGTGCAGAGGCAGATTGTAATGTATCTCGACCTCAGTCCAATACCTCCTTTTCTACAGAAGCCAAGACACAACTTGATCCATCCCAACTGCACAAGTATGGCTCAAGCTCAAGTCACTGGCATTCCCCAGACTGAAAGACAGAGTCTCAGGAATGACCATTTATCTACATTACTGCAGTTCTTGAGCCTGCCACTAAGTACAGGACCCTATAACTGAGGATTTTATGTGGTTATCTCAGTCACTATGTACCTACCTGTATGTGTGATCAAACCCAGGTTCTCTGTGTTCCCAGGCAAAGCGTGTTAGCCACTTGGCTACTCTGATATGGCCAGGATCAACCAGGTCAAATGCCCTGGGTCATATTTTCATTAAGCGTCCCACAAGGGACGCTTGTTTGTGTATGGGAGAGCTTCCGGCTCCGCCGGCTCCGCATTTTGTTTTCCTTATAACTCTGTAACCGTTAGGCGGATTCTTTTCAAATTTGGCAGGTTTAGGCAGTAGCCCTGGGGAATTTTTTTGAATATGCTGCAGTGACATTTCAACCAATCAGAGAGGTCACATGACCAAAAATGTCTTTTTTCGATGGGGAAGCTTGTCCGGATGATAACTTGAAAGGAATTTTATCAATTCACCTGAAACTTGGCAAATACATTCATTCTATTAAAATCTGGAAATCATTAGATTTTGGCATTGATTGGTCAAGAAATGGCCGAGTAATTAATGATTAATTAATCATTACGAATTTTCCAAATAAGGAAAACACAAAAATGCTTATATCTCGAAAACCGTGCTAGATAGAGCGATTTCGACGAAATTTTTGACCCACAGGGTATCTCTGCGGAGTAGTTTTCCCAGTTTTCAAAAATTTTTTGTCTCGCCAAAAATGGCGGCCATTTTGAATTTTCGAATTTTTCGCAAAAATTGCAAAACACAAAAATGCTTATATCTCGAAAACCGTGCTAGATAGAGCGATTTCGACGAAATTTTTGATCCTCAGGGTATCTCTGCAGAGTAGTTATCCCAATTTTGAAAAAAATTTTTGTCTCGCCAAAAATGGCGGCCATTTTGAATTTTCGAATTTTTCGCAAAAATTGCAAAACATAAAAATGGTTATATCTCGAAAACCCTGCTAGATAGAGCGATTTCGACGAAATTTTTGACGCGCAGGGTATCTCTGCAGAGTAGCCATGCCAATTTTCAAACAAAAAATTTCTCACACAAAATGGCGGCCATTTTGAATTTTCGAATTTTTCGCAAAATTGCAAAACACAAAAATGCTTATATCTTGAAAACCGTGCTAGATAGAGCAATTTCGACGAAATTTTTGACCCGCAGGGTATCTCTGCAGAGTAGCCATGCCAATTTTCAAACCAAAAATTTCTCGCAAAAAATGGCGGCCATTTTGAATTTTCAAATTTTTCGCAAAATTGCAAAACACAAAAATGCTTATATCTCGAAAACCGTGCTAGATAGAGCAATTTCGACGAAATTTTTTGACCCACAGGGTATCTCTGCAGAGTAGCCATGCCAATTTTCAAAAAAATTTTGTCTTGCCAAAAATGGCGGCCATTTTGAATTTTCGAATTTTTGCGCAAAAATTGTAAAACACAAAAATGCTTATATTTCGAAAACTGTGCTACATAGAGCGATTTCGACGAAATTTTTGATCTTCAGGGTATCTCTGCAGAGCAGCTATCCCAAAGAGCTTTCACTTGGTGAAGTTTCAGACCCATAGCTAATTGCTCACCTACTCAAAAAGAGTAAATGCGAATTACCTCTAAAAGTATTGCAGATGGCCAATTTTTCTCAAATAACTCATTCACCTACTTTTGGAAGAGCTTTCACATGGTGAAGTTTCAGACCCATAGCCAATTATTCACCTACTCAAAATGAGTAAATGCGAATTATTTCTAAAAGTATTGCAGATAGCCAATTTTTCTCAAATAACTCATTCACCTACTTTTGGGAGAGCTTTCACATGGTGAAGTTTCAGACCCATAGCTAATTACTCACGTACTCAAAATGAGTAAATGCGAATTATCTGTAAAAGTATTGCAGATAGCCAATTTTTCTCAAATAAATCATTCACCTACTTTTGGGAGAGCTTTCACTTGGTGAAGTTTCAGACCCATAGCTAATTACTCACCTACTCAAAATGAGTAAATGTGAATTATCTCTAAAAGTATTGCAGATAGCCAATTTTTCTCAAATAACTCATTCACCTACTTTTGGGAGAGCTTTCACTTCGTGAAGTTTCAGACCCATAGCTAATTACTCACCTACTCAAAATGAGTAAATGCGAATTATCTCATAAAGTATTGCAGATAGCCAATTTTTGTCAAATTAATCATTCACCTACTTTTGGGAGAGCTTTCACTTGGTGAAGTTTCAGACCCATAGCTAATTACTCACCTACTCAAAATGAGTAAATGCGAATTATCTCTAAAAGTATTGCAGATAGCCAATTTTTCTCAAATAACTCATTCACCTACTTTTGGGAGAGCTTTCACTCTGTGAAGTTTCAGACCCATAGCTAATTACTCACCTACTCAAAATGAGTAAATGCGAATTATCTCTAAAAGTATTGCAGATAGCCAATTTTTCTCAAATAACTCATTCACCTACTTTTGGGAGAGCTTTCACTTGGTGAAGTTTCAGACCCATAGCTAATTACTCACCTACTCAAAATGAGTAAATGTGAATTATCTCTAAAAGTATTGCAGATAGCCAATTTTTCTCAAATAACTCATTCACCTACTTTTGGGAGAGCTTTCACTTCGTGAAGTTTCAGACCCATAGCTAATTACTCACCTACTCAAAATGAGTAAATGCGAATTATCTCATAAAGTATTGCAGATAGCCATTTTTTGTCAAATTAATCATTCACCTACTTTTGGGAGAGCTTTCACTTGGTGAAGTTTCAGACCCATAGCTAATTACTCACCTACTCAAAATGAGTAAATGCGAATTATCTCTAAAAGTATTGCAGATAGCCAATTTTTCTCAAATAACTCATTCACCTACTTTTGGGAGAGCTTTCACTCTGTGAAGTTTCAGACCCATAGCTAATTACTCACCTACTCAAAATGAGTAAATGCGAATTATCTCTAAAAGTATTGCAGATAGCCAATTTTTCTCAAATAACTCATTCACCTACTTTTGGGAGAGCTTTCACTTCGTGAAGTTTCAGACCCATAGCTAATTACTCACCTACTCAAAATGAGTAAATGCGAATTATCTGTAAAAGTATTGCAGATAGCCAATTTTTCTCAAATAACTCATTCACCTACTTTTGGGAGAGCTTTCACTTGGTGAAGTTTCAGACCCATAGCTAATTACTCACCTACTCAAAATGAGTAAATGCGAATTATCTCATAAAGTATTGCAGATAGCCAATTTTTGTCAAATTAATCATTCACCTACTTTTGGGAGAGCTTTCACTTGGTGAAGTTTCAGACCCATAGCTAATTACTCACCTACTCAAAATGAGTAAATGCGAATTATCTCTAAAAGTATTGCAGATAGCCAATTTTTCTCAAATAACTCATTCACCTACTTTTGGGAGAGCTTTCACTTCGTGAAGTTTCAGACCCATAGCTAATTACTCACCTACTCAAAATGAGTAAATGCGAATTATCTCTAAAAGTATTGCAGATAGCCAATTTTTCTCAAATAACTCATTCACCTACTTTTGGGAGAGCTTTCACTTGGTGAAGTTTCAGACCCATAGCTAATTACTCACCTACTCAAAATGAGTAAATGCGAATTATCTCTAAAAGTATTGCAGATAGCCAATTTTTCTCAAATAACTCATTCACCTACTTTTGGGAGAGCTTTCACTTGGTGAAGTTTCAGACCCATAGCTAATTATATCCCCAGACGAAAGTCGGGGATATATTGGATTCAGGTCCGTCGCGCCGCCGCCGCCGCCGCCGCCGCCGCCGTAGAAATTTCCTTGTGGACGCGATAACTCACTAACAAATTAATATTTTTTTTTCAAACTTGGTACACATGTTAAGGGTGCCCAAAGGAAGATCCCTATTTTAAGGTGACCTTAAACTCCCAGTAAAAAAGAACTTATGGCCACCTTAAGGTCAGAAATTGGACTTTTGGCCACTTAGAGCCCTGTAGGTCACAAACTATGATGCTCAGCTGGCTGAAATTTTACCTGACAACACATTAATATGTTCTTAGTACATGTGCCGAAAATCACGACTTTAAGTTGAGGAGAAAATTGTGTTTGAGGCCCATAAATACCCCCACTTGGGGATTTTTTGCTATACTTTTCACATATTTTGCCCTATAATTTGGAAGTGGTAATTCTGATGAGTCTCAAACTGCGCTAGGTATAACTTTGATATGTAATCCTTGTCTGTAGAAAATTTTAGGGCTGTAGGTTTACCCAAAGGGGTCGACTTAAGGTCTCAAAAGTGCCCACAGAGACCCAATTTATGCACTTTTTGCCACTTTCAAGCACTGTAGCTTTCAAACTATGTCTCTCATCTAAGTTAAATATCATCTGGGAATATATCTATGTGTTTTCTTATATGTGCCCCAACATTTAGGCCTTTAATAGACAGTTAACCTGTGTATCAGGACCATAAACACCCACCCGCGTGACCCTTATAAGACATTTTTCACATCTTTTTCCCTGTAACTTGGAAATGGTAAGTCTGAGAAGTTTCAAACTGTATTAGATATATATTCTGTGTGTAATCTTAGTATGTAACAGATTTTAAGTCTGAAGCTTTAATTTTGAAGGTCAAATTGAGGTCTCTAAAAGGCTCCCAAAGACCCAATATTTGGACTTTTTGCTACTTTTAAGCCCTGTGACTGTCAAACTATGTGACTGATAGAGCTCAAATCCTATCTGGGAAGATATTAGTATGTTATTTATATATGTGCCAAAAATTAAGGCTTTAAGAAGACATTTAACCTGTGTATGAGGACCATAAATCCCCACCCGAGTGACCATTTTTAGACATTTTTCACATATTTTGCCCTGTAACTTGAAAATGGTAAGTCTAAGAAGTTTCAAACTGTATTAGATGCATATTCTATGTGTAATCTTAGTATGTGACAAATTTTAAGTCTGAGGCTTTAATTTGAAGGCCACATTTAGGTCTCTAGAAGGCCCCATAAAGACCCAGTATTTGGACTTTTTGCCAATTTTAAGGCCTGTGACTGTTAAACTATGTGACTGATAGAGCTGAAATCTCATCTGGGAATACATTATTATGTTCTTTTTACATGTGCGAAAAATCAAGGCTTCAAGTAGACATTTAACCTGTGTATGAGGACCTTAAACACCCACCTGAGTGAGCCTTTTAAGACATTTTTCACATATTTTGCTCTGTAACTTGGAAATGGTAAGTCTGAGAAGTTTCAAACTTTATTAGATACATATTCTATGTGTAATCTTAGTATGTAACAAATTTTAAGTCTGAAGCTTTAATTTGAAAGCCACATCGAGATCTCTAAAAGGCCCACAGAGACCCAATATTTGGACTTTTTACCACCTTTAAGCCCTGTGACTGTTAAACTATGTGATTGATGGAGCTGAAATCCCATCTGGGAATGCATTATTATGTCCTTTTTACATATGCCGAAAATCAAGGTTTTTAGTAGACATTTAACCTGTGTATGAGGGCCATAGACACTCGCCCAAGTGCCTTTTTGGACATTTTTTCCGTATTTTGCCCTGTTATTTGGAAATGCTTAGTGTGACAAGTCTTAAACTGTATTATATATAATTTTTGTTTGTTATGTATGTCCCCCAAAAAGTTTCAGATCTGTTGTTTAATTGCTAAGGTCTCTTTAACAATTGTAAAATGCCCACAGAAACCCAATTTATGGACATTATGCCACTTTAAAGCCCAGTAACTGTCAAACTATGTGGGTTATAGAGCTGAAATCTTTGAATTTTTAAAAGGAAATGCCTGTCTATTTAAATTTTGAATATTAATAATGTTATGGCTATCTTAGTCTTTTAAGAACTTATTTTTGTGTGTTATACCTCTGCTTGCTGAGTTTTTAACTTTTTAAAATGAAACTGGTTAAACATATTCAAGTAGACAAAATGGACACTTTAAGTGAGCTTTAAGTCCCAATATTAATGAAATTATATCCTTATGTAGTAAAACTAGGGGATTTTTAACCCTCAACTAGCCCAGTTTTATTCAACTTGCCTCAGTTAATTTTGACACAGCTCCTACAGTTATGAACTCATTTCAGTTGATAATCACATACTTAAAATTCTCAATTCTTTTTGTATTTGAGTACCGCTTTTATATAGATTGTTTGTTTACCATTTATGCATCCCCCACCCGGATTCCCCCCCACCCACCTCTGGGACCTCCAGCTATATTGAGTGACACTAAATAAACAAAGGTATTTAATGATATCAGATGAGAAACAAAGAACTCAATGGGGTTGCAGATCTTGTGTAATAGTGAGAGAGGTGTGGAGAAGGGGAGAGGGGTGGGGGTGGGAGGTGGTGGGCTTCATTACATATAACACAAAGGGGAGTCAGAACTGAGATTGTGTCACATATTTAGGTTGCATATATATGGACCACATATATAGGTATAGAGGAAATAAATAACTGAAAACAATTTGCAAATTCTAAAAATAATATAATAAAATAATAATATTAATAATTTTTTTTTAAATAATATTTTATTTGTGAACAAATATAGAAACAGATATGTGCTTTTGGGATTATGAATTTTAGAATGGACATTGAATCATCAATCATTTAAATACTTTGAAGGAAGATTGAAAAGTATGATGAGTTGAGTTAAAAATAATATTTTATTTGTCAACAAATATAGAAACAGATATGCTCTTTTGGGATTATTATTTTAGAATGGACATTCAATCATCAATCATTTAAATACTTTGAAAATAGGTTTAGAGTTATCATTGCAGGAAGATTGAAAATATAATTTGAGTTATGTATTCGGCGTCTGGGGATACACCATCTTCCTTGGAAGATATAAACAGAGTAGATTGATGTGCAGAAGTTCATATAATAATGGGTAATTATGTTTTAAAAAATTCCCGATCAAAACCTGTGGCGTGAGTGATGACCTGTCTGGGGATATGTTGGCGCCGAGTTGGCCCAATCTAGTTATTCACCTACTCAAAATGAGTAAATGTGAATTATCTCTAAAAGTATTGCAGATAGCCAATTTTTCTCAAATAACTCATTCACCTACTTTTGGGAGAGCTTTCACTCTGTGAAGTTACAGACCCATAGCTATTTATTCACCTACTCAAAATGAGTAAATGCTAATTATCTGTAAAAGTATTGCGGATACCCAATTTTTATCAAATACTCATTCATCTACTTGTGGGAGAGCTTTCACATGGTGAAGTTTCAGACCCATAGCTAATTACTCACCTACTCAAAATGAGTAAATGCGAATTATCTCTAAAAGTATTGCAGATAGCCAATTTTTCTCAAATAACTCATTCACCTACTTTTGGGAGAGCTTTCACTTGGTGAAGTTTCAGACCCATAGCTAATTACTCACCTACTCAAAATGAGTAAATGTGAATTATCTCTTAATAGTATTGCAGATAGCCAATTTTTCTCAAATAACTCATTCACCTACTTTTGGAAGAGCTTTCACACACGAAAATGAAAAATTGTGAATATCTCGGAAAAGCTATTTCTTCTGCTTTAATGCTCGGCGGGAGATACACACCACGGCAGTGGTCTTGACAAAAATTTTTGTCTCCCCAAAAATGGTGGCCATGTTGAATTTTCAAAGTTTTTGCAAAACACAAAAATGCTTATATCTCGAAAACTGTGCTATATGGAGCGAACTCAACAAAATTTTGGACCTGCTGGGTATCTCTGCAGCGTAGCCATGCCAATTTTCAAAATATTTTTGTCTCGCCAAATATAGCGGACATTTTTAATTTTTTTATTTTTTGCAAAACACAAAAATGCTTATATCTTGAAAACCGTGCTAGATAGAGCAGACTGCGCTGACTTTGGTTGCCACAACAGTATAAGGCTAGAAACGAAGCATTTTCTTAATACTTTAGCACTCACCTTTATATCCTTTTCGGGACGCTTTGTTTTTGCTATGCAAAAACATTATCTTTTTTTTTTGCGAGCGATCCTCTAGTTACATTTTATTCCCTGTTAATAGAAATATACATCATGTTTTGCATTACTAAGAATTTTAAACAATTTTCCTTCAGCTTCCTATCTGAGTCGTCACAGTTCTCTTTTGTCTGGTTAGATCTCTCTCTAAACCCAGATTCTAGTATGCACTTATGTTTTATCAAAATGCAGCGACCAAATGTCTAAAACATCATATTTTACTTGCAAATAAACTTTAGGTTTAATTTTATGTCTCATGTATATTGCCATAACACATTTCATAGCTAGGCTAATATTAAATCAAACAACTGACTTCTACGTAATTTTTGTGTCACCAGCATTTATGCTGCGTGGCATATAGGGATCGCTTCGTCATCCAAATTTGTGGCGTCAGCGTCGTTGTCTGTCGTCGTCACACTTTGTATTCTGGACAGTATCTCAAAAATGGCTTGTCAGATTTAATTCAAATTTGGGATATGGATGTAACTGGTCCTGGGGGTGTGCTGTATAGTTTTGTGACCTTAAACTCCCACTAGGAAAATACTTAAACTCAATTTAAGTTTTTTCGTTTCCGGACAATATCTCAAAAATGACTTGATGGATTCAGTTCAAATTTGGCCTGTGGTTGTAACTAGTTTTGAAGGTGTGCCCTATCTTAAGGTGACCTTAAACTCCCATGTATAAAAAACTTATGGCCAGTTTACGTTTTTTCTTTCTCCATGGAGTATACTGAAACTAACTTAAGAAATTTCATTCAACTTTTGCAGTTATATGTAACTGGCCATAGGTAAGTGCCACACATTAAGGTAACCTTAAACTCCCATTAATAACAGAATTATATTCACTTTAAGTTTGGTAATTTTTGAATAGTAAGTCAAATATTGTGCAATTCTAGGTGTTTCAGTTGTGAATGTAACAAACCTTGAACAAAACTTTCAGGAAAAGATTACCTTAAACTCGCTACAATATACAACAGTGCAAACAAACTTTGAGTTTAAGGTTGGGTCAATTTTTTTGGTGTTTGGAAGATATTTTATATGCAAATTAGGACTTTTTACATTGATATTCATCATGTACATATATCTCCACAAGAAGAAAATGGTCTCTTTTGTAAGGTTATAGTAAATTGCTGATATTTTATAAATTAATGAGTTTAAGGTTGCATTGGTTTGTGTCACTAGCAGCTTTGATGGAAGACATACATGGTCATTGTCGTCTTTACACTTACTTTGCAGAGAGTATCTCAAAAATGGCTTGATGAATTAAATTCCAATTTGGCATGTTGATGTAACTTTTCCTCAAGGTGTGCCCTATTTAAGATGACCTTAAACTCACAGTTGTAAGATGCTTATATTGATTTGAATGTTTTTTTGTTTCTGGACAGTGTCTCAAAAATTGTAGACAGATTTGATTCAAATTTGGCATGTGGTTGTAACTGGTTTTCAAGGTGTGCCCTAGTTTAAGGTGACCTTAAACTCTCATGTATTAAAAAGTTATATTGAGTTTACATTATTTTTCCATAGAGTATACTGGAAATAACTTGGGAATTTCATTCAAGTTTTGCATGTATATGTAACTGGCCCCAGGTAAGTGCATTACAATAAGGTGACCTTAAACTCCTAGTAATAACAAAATTATATTTACTTTAAGTTTGGCAATTTTTCAACAGTATTTCAAACACTGTGCAATTCTAAGCATTTTTCAAGTTGTGGATGTAACAAACCGTGAACAAAACCTACAGGAAAAGATTCCCTTAAACTTCGTTACAGCAGCAAACTAACTTTGAGTTTAAGGTTGGGACAATTTTTGGTGTTTGAAAGATATTTGATGTGCTAATTAAGACTTTTGATATCCATCATGTACATCTGTCTACACAAAAAAAATCTCTTTTGTAAGGTAAATTCCTGATATTTGATAATCTTATGAGTTTAAGGTTGCATTACTTTTGTGTCACTAGCAGCTATGTTGTAGGACAAATATGATCAGTGTCGTTGTCACACTTCCTACACTACAGAGTATCTCAAAAATAGCATTATGGATTAAATTCAAATTTGGCATGTGCATTTAATTGGTCCTCAAGGTGTTCCCTATTTTAAGGTGACCTTAAACTCCCACTAGTAACGTATTTATATTGATTTTAAGTTTTTCCGTTTCGAGACAGTATCTCAAAAATTTGTTGACGGATTCAATTCAAATTTAGCATGTGGTTGTAACTGGTATTCAAGGTGTGTCCAATATTAAGGTGGCCTTAAACTCCTCTGTCTGAAAGAATTATGTTCAGTTTAAGCTTTTAACTTTTCCATAGAGTATACTGAAGGATTTTAAGTTTTTCCGTTTCCTTGATAGTATGTTGAAAATGGGTTGATGGATTCTATTCAAATTTGGCTTGTGGTTGCAACTGGTATTCAAGGTGTGTCGTATTTTAAGGTGACCTTAAACTCCCATGTATAAAGGAAGTATGTTGAGTTTAAGTTTTTACTTTTCCATAGAGTATACTGAAGGTAACTTAAAAAATTCCATTCAAATTTTTGCATATATCTCTAACTTGCCATAGATAAGTACCACATATTAAGGTGACCTTAAACTCCCAGGACTAACACATTGAGAGTGTCATTGTCACACTTCCTTTCCAGACAGTATCCCAAAAATGGCATGATGGATTAAATTCATATTTGGCATGTGGATGTAACTCGTACTCAAGGTGTGCCCTGTTTTAAGGTGATCTTAAACTCCCACTTGTAACATACTTATATAGATTTTAAGTTTTTCCGTTTCCAGACAGTATCTCAAAAGTAGGTTGATGGATTCTATTCAAATTTGGCATGTGGTTGTAACTGGTATTCAAGGTGTGTCCTATTTTAAGGTGACCTTAAACTCCCATGTATAAAAGAATTAGGTTGAGTTTAAGCTTTTAACTTTTCCATAGAGTATACTCAAGGTAAGTTAAGAAATTTCATTCAAGTTTTGCATGTGTATGTAACTGGCTATAGATAAATGCCATACATTAAGGTGACCTTAAACTCCCAGTAATAACACATTTTTAGTGTTGTCATCACACTTCCTTTCCAGACAGTATCTCAAAAATGGCATGATGGATTAAATTCCAATTTGGCATGTGGATGTAACTGGTGATCAAGGTGTGCCCTGTTTTAAGGTGACCTTAAACTCCCACTAGTAAAGTACTTATATTGATTTTAAGTTTTTTCGTTTCTTAGATAGTATGTTGAAAATGGTTTGATGGATTCTATTCAAATTTGACATGTGGTTGAAACTGGTATTCAAGGTGTGTTCTATTTTAAGGTGACCTTAACCTCCCATGTATAAAAGAATTATGTTGAGTTTAAGCTTTTTCTTTTCCAGAGGTTGCTGAAGATAACTTAAGAAATTTCATTCAAATATTTCCATGTATATGTAACTGGCCATAGATAAGTGCATACATTAAGGTGACCTTAAACTCCCAGTAATAACACATTGTAAGTGTTGTCGTCACATTTCCTTTCCAGACAGTATCTCAAAAATGGCATGATGGATTAAATTCAAGTTTGCAATGTGGATGTAACTGGTGATCAGGGTGTGCCCTGTTTTAATGTGACCTTAAACTCCCACTAGTAATGTACTTATATTGATTTTAAGTTTTCCCGTTTCGAAGATAGTATGTTGAAAATGGTTTGATGGATTCTATTCAGATTTGGCATGTGGTTGTAACTGGTATTCAAGGTGTGTTCTATTTTAAGGTGACCTTAAACTCCCATGTATAAAAGAATTATGTTGAGTTAAAGCTTTTTATTTTTCCAGAGGTTGCTGAAGATAACTTAAGAAATTTCATTCAAATATTTGCATGTATATGTAACTGGCCATAGATAAGTGCATACATTAAGGTGACCTTAAACTCCCAGTAATAACACATTGTCAGTGTTGTCATCACACTTCCTTTCCAGACAGTATCTCAAAAATCACACGATGGATTAAATTCATATTTGGCATATGGATGTAACTCGTACTCAAGGTGTGCCCTGTTTTAAGGTGACCTTAAACTCCCACTAGTAACATACTTATATTGATTTTAAGTTTTTCCATTTCCAGACAGTATCTCAAAAGTAGGTTGATGGATTCAATTCAAATTTGGCATGTGGTTGTAAATGGTATTCAAGGTGTGTCCTATGTTAAGGTGACCATAAACTCCCATGAATAAAAGAATTATGTTGAGTTTTTTTTTATTTTTACATAGAGTATACTGAAGATAATTTGAGAAATTTCATTCAAGTTTTGCATGTATATGTAACTGGCCATAGGTAAGTGGCATACATTAAGGTGACCTTAAGCTCCCAGTAATAACACATTTTGACTGTCACACTTTCCACACATTATCTCAAAAATGGCATGATGGATTAAATTCAAATTTGGCATGTGGTTGTAACTGGTATTCAAGGTGTGTCGTAACTTAAACTCCTATGTATAAAAGAATTATGCTTTTAAGCTTTTTATTTTTCCATTTTTGACTAAATTCAAATGTGGCATGTGGATGTAACTGATCCTCAAGATATGTCTTATTTTAAGGTGACCTTAAACTCCCACTAGTAACATGCTTATATTGATTTTAAGTTTTTCCGTTTCCAGACAGTATCTTGGACATTGGACAGACATTGACCTGTACATTGAATCAAGGCTATATTTTTCAACAAGGTACTTCTTAAGGATGGTCTGGATATGCAAAAATACTGCCAGTCAGCCAACTAATTTATGTTCAGCATAATTTTTGTTCCTTTGAATTTCATCCACTTCAGTCTTTAAACCAAAGCTGGTGACACAGTACAATTCTTCTGAATTCTTGTTATTTTTGTTGTTGTTGTTGTTTTCAGGACCCTGGACGGTATTCTACGACAATACTTTTTCATTTCTCATTTCTAACTAAGATTTCAAGTAAGAAATGATGAAACTGAATATTCTTAACTTTTGTTTCATGAATGCAAAGTGCAAGAAAACTTAAGTGAAAAACCTTCCCTTACTTAGATCTAAGGTTACCTTATCTCAGTGTTGTTGTAGAATATGGCCCCGGGTTTCATAAATTTCTTTCAATTTTTAACAGTGATAATTTGTCATAGCAGTAGAACAAAGTTTCTGAGTTAGATCCAATCTGGAGATGAGAACTATCTCAATATGGATTATTCAAAAAGTGCAATTATGGCTATTTGTATCCACCAGATAGCATCCGGTATTTATAACTCGCTTATTGGTCCTAGAGGTTTGCAATGTGAAACCAACCTATAGGAAATCCTGGGCTGGAAATCTTCTGATGTGGTCAGATATAACCTTGGGCCTCTCCATCAAGGTCAAACGAGGATAGCCAAACTTAAAAGTGCATATAAATCGCTTATCATTGGTCCTAGAGGTTTGCAATGTGAAACCAACTTACAGGAAATCATGGGCTGCGAATCTTTTGATGTCAGATTTGACCTTGGGCCCCTCCTTCAAGGTCAAACAAAGATAGCCAAACTTAAAAGTGCTTATAACTCGCTTATTATTGGCCCTAGAGGTTTGCAATGTGAAACCAACCCATAGGAAATCATGGGCTGTGAATCTTCTGATGTGGTCAGATTTGACCTTGGGCCCCTCCTTCAAGGTCAAACGAGGATAGGCAAACTTAAAAGTACTTGTAACTCGCTTATTGGTCCTAGAGGTTTGCAATGTGAAACCAACCTATAGGAAATCATGGACTGGAAATCTGATGATGTCAGATTTTACCTTGGGCCCCTCCTTCAAGGTCAAACAAGGATAGCCAAACTTAAATGAGCTTATAACTTGCTTATTATTGGTCATAGAGGTTTGCAATGTGAAACCAACATATAGGAAATCATGGACTGCGAGTCTTCTGATGTGGTCAGATATGACCTTGGGCCCCTCCTTCAAGGTCAAACAAGGATAGCCAAACTTAAAAGTGCTTAGAACTTGCTTATTATTGGTCCTAGATGTTTGCAATGTGAAACCAACCTATAGGAAATCATGTGCTGCGAGTCCTCTGATGTGGTCAGATTTGACCTTGGGGCCCCTGCTTCCCAAACTTAAAAGTGCTTATAACTCACTTATTATTGGTCCTAGAGGTTTGCAAAGTGAAACCAACCTATAGGAAATCATGGGCTGGAAATCATCTGATGTGGTCAGATTTGACCTTGGGCCTCTCCGTGAAGGTCAAACAAGGATAGCCAAACTTAAGAGTGCATATAAATCACTTATTATTGGTCCTAGAGGTTTGGCATGTGAAACCAACTTATAGGAAATCATGGGCTGCGAATCTTTTGATGTGGTCAGATTTGACCTTGGGCCCCTCCTTCAAGGGCAAACAAGGATGGCCAAACTTAAAATTGCTTATAACTTGCTTCTTATTGGTCTGACAGGTTTGCAATGAGAAACCAACCTATAGGAAATCATGGGCTGCAAATCTTCTTCTGTGGTCAGATTTAACCTTGGGCTCCTGCTTCAGGGTCAGATGAGGGTAGCCAAACTTAAAAGTTCTTACAAGTATTATTGAAAAATGCTGTTTATCTTCAAAACTATGTTAGTTGCCCTTTTCCGGTGGATACATCCTGCATCTGGCCACAGATGCATCCTTGGTCTAGTTGTATCCACCGGACTGCCGCCGCAGTGTGTAGAGAGATTTCACCGTTACCGCTCTAACGAAAAAAATATTATAGCTAGCCTTCTCAAATTTGCAGGATATATTCATAGCCATAGAATCTTGCCTGGGAATATTTTTGGCCTCATTTTGAAAAACAAGATGGCCGCCACGGGCGTTTTTCGACTTTAAACAAGGACTTTTGGTGGCCCTCTAGAGCAAAGGGTATCATAGATAGAGATCTCAAATTCGCAGGATATGTTCCTCATTATAAAATCTTGACTGGGAATATTTTTGGCCTCATTTTGAAAAACAAGATGGCCGCCACAGGCGTTTCTTTGCAGTCATGAAAAGTGCTTATATCTCCCTTATTATTGGTCCTAGAGGTTTGGGATGGTAAACCAACCTATAGGAAATCATGGGCTGGGAATCTTTTGGTGTGGTCAGATTTGACCTTGGACCCCTCCTTCAAGGTCAAACGAGCATAGCCAAACTTAAAAGTGCTTATAACTCACTTATTATTGGTCCTAGAGGTTTGGGATGGTAAACCAACCTATAGGAAATCATGGGCTGGGAATCTTTTGGTGTGGTCGGATTTGACCTTGGACCCCTCCTTCAAGGTCAAATGAGGATAGCCAAACTTAAAAGTGCTTATAACTCGCTTATTATTGGTCCTAGAGGTTTGGGATGGTAAACCAACCTATAGGAAATCATGGGCTGGGAATCTTTTGGTGTGGTCAGATTTGACCTTGGACCCCTCCTTCAAGGTCAAACGAGCATAGCCAAACTTAAAAGTGCTTATAACTCGCTTATTATTGGTCCTAGAGGTTTGGGATGGTAAACCAACCTATAGGAAATCATGGCCTGGGAATCTTTTGATGTGGTCGGATTTGACCTTGGACCCCTCCTTCAAGGTCAAACGAGGATAGCCAAACTTAAAAGTGCTTATAACTCACTTATTATTGGTCGTAGAGGTTTAGGATGGTAAACCAACCTATAGGAAATCATGGGCTGGGAATCTTTTGGTGTGGTCTGATTTGACCTTGGACCCCTCCTTCAAGGTCAAACGAGGATAGCCAAACTTAAAAGTGCTTATAACTTGCTTATTATTGGTCGTAGAGGTTTGGGATGGTAAACCAACCTATAGGAAATCATGGGCCGGGAATCTTTTGGTGTGGTTGGATTTGACCTTGGACCCCTCCTTCAAGGTCAAACGGGAATAGCCCAACTTAAAAGTGCTTATAACTCGCTTATTATTGGTCCTAGAGGTTTGGGATGGTAAACCAACCTATAGGATATCATGGGCTGGGAATCTTTTGGTGTGGTCGGATTTGACCTTGGACCCCTCCTTCAAGGTCAAACGAGGATAGCCAAACTTAAAAGTGCTTATAACTCACTTATTATTGGTCCTAGAGGTTTAGGATGGTAAACCAACCTATAGGAAATCATGGCCTGGGAATCTTTTGGTGTGGTCGGATTTGACCCCCTCCTTCAAGGTCAAATGAGGATAGCCAAACTTAAAAGTGCTTATAACTCGCTTATTATTGGTCCTAGAGGTTTGGGATGGTAAACCAACCTATAGGAAATCATGGGCTGGGAATCTTTTGGTGTGGTCAGATTTGACCTTGGACCCCTCCTTCAAGGTCAAACGAGCATAGCCAAACTTAAAAGTGCTTATAACTCGCTTATTATTGGTCCTAGAGGTTTGGGATGGTAAAACCAACCTATAGGAAATCATGGCCTGGGAATCTTTTGATGTGGTCGGATTTGACCTTGGACCCCTCCTTCAAGGTCAAACGAGCATAGCCAAACTTAAAAGTGCTTATAACTCACTTATTATTGGTCGTAGAGGTTTAGGATGGTAAACCAACCTATAGGAAATCATGGGCTGGGAATCTTTTGGTGTGGTCTGATTTGACCTTGGACCCCTCCTTCAAGGTCAAACGAGGATAGCCAAACTTAAAAGTGCTTATAACTTGCTTATTATTGGTCGTAGAGGTTTGGGATGGTAAACCAACCTATAGGAAATCATGGGCCGGGAATCTTTTGGTGTGGTTGGATTTGACCTTGGACCCCTCCTTCAAGGTCAAACGGGAATAGCCCAACTTAAAAGTGCTTATAACTCGCTTATTATTGGTCCTAGAGGTTTGGGATGGTAAACCAACCTATAGGATATCATGGGCTGGGAATCTTTTGGTGTGGTCGGATTTGATCTTGGACCCCTCCTTCAAGGTCAAACGAGGATAGCCAAACTTAAAAGTGCTTATAACTCACTTATTATTGGTCCTAGAGGTTTAGGATGGTAAACCAACCTATAGGAAATCATGGCCTGGGAATCTTTTGGTGTGGTCGGATTTGACCTTGGACCCCTCCTTCAAGGTCAAATGAGGATGGCCAAAGTTAAAAGTGCTTATAACTCGCTTAATATTGGTTGTAGAGGTTTAGGATGGTAAACCAACCTACAGGAAATCATGGGCTGGGAGTCTTTTAGTGTGGTTGGATTTGGCGTTGGACTCCTCCTTCAAGGTTAAATGAGGATAGCCAAACTTAAAAGTGCTTATAACTCACTTATTATTGGTCCTAGAGGTTTGAGATGGTAAACCAACCTATAGGAAATCATGGGCTGGGAGTCTTTTGGTGTGGTCGGATTTGACCTTGGACCCCTCCTTCAAGGTCAAACGAGCACAGCCAAACTTAAATGTGCTTATAGCACGCTTATTATTGGTCCTAGAGGTTTAGGATGGTAAACCAACCTATAGGAAATCATGGGCTGGGAATCTATTGCTGTGGTTGGATTTGACCTTGGACCCCTCCTTCAAGGTCAAATGAGGATAGCCCAACTTAAAAGTGCTTATAACTCGCTTATTATTGGTCCTAGAGGTTTGGGATGGTAAACCAACATATAGGAAATCATGGGCTGGGAATCTATTGCTGTGGTCGGATTTGACCTTGGACCAATCCTTCAAGGTCAAATGAGGATAGTAAACAAAATCATGTGCTGGGAATCTATTGCTGTGGTCGGATTTAACCTTGGACCCTCCATCAAGGTCAAACGAGGATAGCCAAACTTAAAAGTGCTTATAACTCGCTTATTATTGGTCCTAGAGCTTTGGAATGGTAAACCAAAATCTAGGAAATCATGGGCTGGGAATCTTTTGGTGTGATCGGATTTGACCTTTGGCCCCTCTTTCAAGGTCAAATGAGGATTGCCAAAATTAGTGTTTATATCTGGCTTATTCGTATTCCTAGAGGGTTGCAGTGTCACACCAACCTATAGGAAATCATGGGCTAAGAATCTTTTGATATGGTCAGATTTCACCTTGGGCTTCTCCTTCAAGGTTAAGCGATGTTAGAATGGCTTTGGTGAGTTTTCTTCTGGTGGATACAATTTGCATCGGTTCTCCGATGCGATAGGTCTAGTTATCTTTTTGATTGTTAAATTCTATGATGTAAAATAATCTTAACACAGGACTTTTGGTTGAGTCACCCCTATCTGGGTTTACCTCCACTATTTGTCCAGTTTACTGGAGAAGTATGTGTCAGATGTTTGACTGTTAAAGAAAATCAGGAGATAAAAAAACAACCTATTTCAGCTTTTACTATGAAGAATGTTGCTATATTTTGTTTGGAAAATGTATGCATTTCTTTTTTCCTTTGCTTTGAATCATTGTCTTTAATAACCATGCTTATTTATGCATTTATTAAAAACCAGTTGAAAAATAGAAGAAAATCTGTTAATTTTATAGTGGTCAGACCAGTTCTGAAAAATAAGTTTTCAGGGCTTTAAAACCAATTAAAATGTGGGATTTCCAAAGTTTGCACTGATACAGTGAAATTTAACATGGCATACATGAGCTGTATTGTCAAGAGGAAATACTTATTCGCAAGATATTTTGAAGTTTAAAAAATACATTTACCATGAATATAAATTGAAAATGTAAGATGTTTTTCTAAAATTTATATGTTCTTTATTGTTTTGATGAAGTATTAACCAGCAGAAAGCCTAATATAATGACGTTTTCAATAACCTCTACTTAAATATTCTTTGCAGGTTTACCGTTCACACCACTAATATTTTATGTTGTGTGCTTGATGTCTGTCAGAATAGGAACAACAAAAAAACTGTGTAGGTTGTATTACAATACCAATACACCACCTAGTGGATGTTATAAGCAGTTGCACTTGACTGATGATTCGTAGACAATTAGAATTTACTTACAAAAAAGGAGGTCTAATCTAATTTTAATGAGTCAAAAATATCTCTTGAATGATTGTCCAAAATTATTTTGGTTTTCCTGGAATTTTGGACTGCTATGTTACAAAATATTGTAGGATAAATGAAATATTATGTTTGTAAAGCGGCTAAGAGGGCATATTTGTTTTATTTGGTCATCAGCAGTAATATTCATGTATGATGCAGATTTTAATTAACTGTCAAAGGTATACATTTATCATGCCTTTCTTTAAGTTTTTTTTTTCTGTGAAATTATAAACATTGTCTTCGGCTTCATAAGAATTTATTTGGTATTAAAGATATTAAAATCTACCTAATGTTTTATGTTTTTAGGCGGGTTGCGTGTAACCAACATTTCCACATTTCGTTCCGGACTCTAACTCAAAAACGCTTTGTCTGATCAAATTCAAACTTGACAGGGACATAGATCACCATCACCGCTAGGTTCCTTTCGAAATTGGTGTAATTCCGTCCGTTCGTTTGTCCATCAAAATTTCCGTTTCCGGACTCTAACTTGAAAATGGTTTGTCCAATCGAATTCAAACTTGACAGGGAGATAGATCACCATCATAGCTAGGGTCCTTTTGAAATTGGTGTAATTCCGTCCGTTCGTTTGTCTGTTTTTTTGTCAATTTGTCCGTCAAAATTTCCGTTTCCGGACTCTAACTTGAAAATGGTTTGTCCAATCGAATTCAAACTTGACAGGGAGATAGATCACCATCAGAGCTAGGGTCCTTTTGAAATTGGTGTAATTCCGTCCGTTCGTTTGTCTGTTTTTTTGTCAATTTGTCCGTCAAAATTTCTGTTTCCTGACTCTAACTCGAAAACGCTGTGTCCAATCAAATTCAAACTTTACAGGGATATAGATCACCATCAGAGCTAGGTTCCTTTCAAAATTGGTGTAATTCCGTCCGTTCATTTGTCCGTCAACATTTCCGTTTCCGGACTCTAACTTGAAAACGCTTTGGCCAATCGAATTCAAACTTGACAGGGAGATACATCATAGCTAAGTTGCTTTCGAAAATTGGTGTAATTCCGTCCGTTCGTTTGTCTGTTTATAGCATAGATACAATTATATAACCTAGATTACAAGTTTTACATTTCTTAGCACGTCTAACACATTCACCTTAACTGGGTGACCTAACATTTCTTTCCTTGTTTCTAAATATAATTACAGCAGTCGCTAACCTTATTCTGCCTGCGCAACCCGCCTTTTGGGGCATTTCTGACCCTCTTGTGTCATGAATATTCTGATTGATATTAGTACTGGAAGAAAATGTATGATATTGTGCAAGTAACCAGCTAAGTTACATTAACTTTAAAACCGACACCAAATATTTGAATAAAAATTTTATGCTTTTTTGGAGGTCAACTTTAATTGGTTCACAACTGTCCTTGTAGAATTGTCTGCCAATGGAAAAGTCAAAATCACAAAGACTGCTTTTTTACAAAACTTCCACTGGTTGCAGGTTTGGACTGAAAAAACCTTTACGGGTAATACCTACCGGAGAAAACCTGTTCTTGGGTCACAAACTATCGGTCTCTTTCAGAATCCAGAAACTGCTTTTGAGGCGTGCCTTCCCACCATCATAACAGTCTCTGACCAGTAGATCTTGCTATTAATCTATCACTTCTTTTATAAGCTGCACATGCGAGGTTTTTTTCACATCAAATTGGCACCATGTGTATTATTCAAGTTAAGTTTTGATCTATTGCATGATTTAGTTTATAACATATGTAGTTAATAAATTAATAAATGTAATTCTGCAGCTGGATAAAATTTACTCTACTTGGGTTAAATGTCACTTTCAACAGAATTTGCAATTCAGTTCAGGCTAGATGTTAGGGTAGTTGTTAGGCTAGTTGTTTGGGTGGAGGAAAGCAGTGCATCCTGTTTCATCATGATGCTGCACTGTAAACTACTAAGAATTGGCAAGCAACTTGTGACCTTCCCTGCCTGCATTTTAGAAATTCAGTGTTAGTGACCAGGCACCAGAGTCCCTAGGATTCCATTAGTGAGAAAAAAAAAGATCACCAAAGTCAAATTTCTATGTTCCCGACACAGAAAGTCCTGGAGTATTTGAAATGACCTTGGTTCTTGTGTAAGCAACAGGCATGCTATTTATTTCTATGAACAAAAGATGAAGTTCTTAATACACTTGGAAGTATTTCCGGCTGTCTGTGGACATGGACAACTACTATGAAAGTCCTTGATGAATTTCATTCGAATTTGGTGTGTGGGTCTATCTCGAATTTTAATTTTCTGATAAAGTTGACTGATATGGAAGCAATAAAAACAAGATATAAAAAAGAACATAATTTATTTGTTGCACACAGATATGTTCTCTGTACATTTCTTCATGTACATCACATTGCTCAACAGGAAAGCATGAACTTCTTGGAGATGATACTGAAGTTGACATTTTTCACATGGAAACACAGCATCTTTGTCAATTGATGTGCAATATGTGTACATAAGATCAACACCAACTCAATCAAAATACTTGACATAATCCCAAACAACTGTTTACGGTGAAAAGCTATTGGTTAAATACATAGATATTTAAATATCCTCAAGGTGGTGGACTGGTATCATAGTACAGCCTGCATAAAGACCAGTTCATTATTCATTATTTTCACCTCCTAGCCCAGAAGATGCAAGTAATTTTATTCATAAAAATTCAAACTACAACAATAAGAAATGACAACTGCAAAGCCCTCTATTTTTGACAAAAAACACTCCGTAAATACTGTCAAAGACATACAACTTCCCTACTTTTTTATATTAAAAAAAAAACCTCACCATCCTCGAATCACAGATAACCAGTCCAATACATTAGAGTCTTGAGAATAGGTTCTGTTTCTTTGGAAATATAAGTATGCGGATTAATCATGTAACAACTAATGTTAAAACCAGATATTCGGTATTCTTTCACTAGTACTATTTGAATACCATTTGACAAACAACCAGAAATATTTGTGTATTATCTGTAAAACACAGATATCCTATGTAAACAATAACCATTGTGAAACAATAATCAACTTGCCCTGTGTAAATGGGTTGTTACCATTTATTTCTTGAAGACGTGTTAGTTTATTACAACACAAACTTTGTACATATGAGTGTCTTTTGTTCAGATTCTCTTCACTAAAATACTTCAGCAGAAGTGGTAGTGAGCTCTTATTCATGAACATGTTTGAAATGTGGTGCTGTGAGTTTGCACTCAGAATGCTGACCAAAAAAAGCATCAAAATGACAAACTTCAGTCAAGTGACTTTTACTGTAGTTTTACGGTCACTGAGGTCAAGGTCTGTTGACAAATATGTAGAGTAACCCTTTACGTAAATTGTTCAATATAGTCAACAATAAACAGTGGTATGGAGTGATTTATTTAATTTTATGGATCGTTTAGTTGGATATTTAGGAGATTCGAGCGATTTCAAATCTCTGATTCTAATTTGGTCTTCATTTTTTGACTTCGACTATGTTTTAGCCCTCAAAGTCTAGCCAACAGGGCATGTTTCTCTTTGACAAATCTCAAATATCTCCAACATAGTGAGAGCTGGAAAGATTCTGAACTCACTTTCAACACTGCAAGGCTAGTCAAGAGTTTTAGTGGTTATTAACTCAATTTTTTTCACTTGCTATATTTTTTTCGGTCATTTTGTACCTTTATGAACATACAGTATTTTTGAAAATAGAATTATCTTGGAAACCAAAATCTGTACAGCGAATTTGATTTATCTGCAACTCTACAGTATATAATCAAAGAATATATGAATTCAGTTTAGCAGATAATTTTCAGGTCCATTGCAAGTTTACTGTAAAGGGTCCAACTGCCAGTGAGTGCCTACAATCTCCAATGACTGTCTACATACTTGACTGTCCATAAACTCCAATTATTGCCTATATACTCCAGTGACTTCTATCCGTGTCTCATGTAATAGTCTATTGCTGTTGAAAATGCAGCGAATCCCATGGCTCCAAGTACACCAGCTTTCAAACCAGCTACAAAAAAATTCAAAGAGTTGGCTAATATTTCAACTGCAAATACTAACTTATAATATAGGAATAACGCCTGACAAACCATGGTATATGCAGAATTTTACCATGGTTTGAGATTATAAACCTCAAACCTGAGGTTTATTGCCTCAAACCATGGTAAAATTCTGCATATACCATGGTTTGGAGGGCGTTAGTCCTATTCTAACATGACAAAACAATTAAAATACTTGTAATTTCCTTATATTTTGCAAAAAATCATGTCCATTTCACAAACGTTCGAAACAAATCAGGCTGTTCCACCAATTATACATTGTGCCAGTACATAGCATTTTCTCACTAAATATGCTGAAATAAAGAGTTTTAAAAAAAAATTTATGTTCTATATATATTTTTTTCATTATCAGAATTATATTTAATAAAAAACTGCTTTTATCACTAATAATAAGTTGTGATCCTTTACTGTAAAAAACGGAAGCATGTACTTGGTTATTGTTACTTGCGAAGGGATGACAATGGAACAGCCAAGATGTATATCGAGGTTTTACCATAGCTCTCGACCAATCAGAATCGCGGACACAGCCGTGTCATGTTAGAATATTGTATATTTTTTAAATACTGAACATGTAAATTTTGGTGAAGTTTCTTTCAAGATTTAAACACAATTTTACAATATATTATTTGGTGGAGTACCATGTTTTGTAAAAACTCTTTCGATTGGGTTTTAGCCAAAAAAAAAAAAATGCATAGAATTACTGAATTGATAAAGCTATATGTTTTATCAAATTTTGAAGAAATTTGAAAATTTTAATTACTTAAATGTAGCTTTTATAAGCTACAAGCTTACCATGTGGGACTTAATGCTGTTCTTGGGTTGCCACACCCGGGGCCAACGTCTTAGAAAAAAAGATCGTTCTTGTTAGCCACCGGATATACTGGTAGTTGTCGTCACGTGATAACTTCTGACCAATCGCCCTACTTTCTCGTTGAAATTTTTCATTAAACCTACCCCTCAGCTGTAAACAGCGGGGAGGGAGGGTGGGACTCTCCTAAGTCCCACATGGTAAGCTTGTAGCTTATAAAAGCTACATTTAAGTAATTAAAATTTTCAATTTTATTACGCTACAATAGCTTACCATGTGGGACTTAATGCTGAATTCAACCGCCCGGTGGCGGGATTACAGCTGAGACTGGAAGATATGTAATTTTTTTTCTTTCTAAGATTTGAATTAATATATACAGAATAGTGCCAGAAATGCCAGTCTGAGTCCCTTTTACAGAGCCCCGATCCCGAAGATCGGGCCTGTAACGAGCCAAAAACCTAAGTAAAAAGGGACAGTGCTAAAATTGTCCAGATGTTTGGTAGTAGGACGGAAGTGCAGCGGTGCTCACTTCGAGGTCTAAGGGTCCCTATTAGACCTTCACGTGTGACTGACCAACCCAGTGGTTGGGCATCTCATGAAATTTTTAACCTGAAATATGAGATTAACGACAACTGACGTCCTTAATAGAAATTACCTGATAATCAAAAAATAAAATGACCTTACCCGTAACATCTTGAAGGTAAAGGAATACCTAGATCCTGGGAGAGACTCCTGAAGACTTGGTGTAGTGGATGTGCCCCCCCCCCCCCCCCCCCCCCCCCCCCCCTTTTTTCTTTCCGAGAACAACTGGTCTGAGGGGAAGGATCTAGGACTTGTTGTGCCGCCACTACGGGTCCCAGATACATATTGTTGTCGGTGTCCGACCAAGTAAGGTCTTTTAGGTAAAATTTGTGAATGTGTTGTGAGCTTTCCAGTGACAGGCTTGCATGATTTGGTCCACCGATACTCCACCGTAAAAGGCCTTAGAGGCCGCGAAGGCCCGGATGTCATGCGCTTTGACTTGGACCAAGTCCAAGGCTTGTTGATCTGCTTGTTTGTAACAAAGTAGAATGGTTTGTTTCAACCATGAGGAGAGTGTAGCGGGTCTGATGTCTGAGGTATGTCCTTTCTTAAAGGAGATGAAAAGGAGAGAACGAGACCCTCTCAGGTCTTTAGTTCGGTTCAAATAGAACCTCAGGGCCCGCACGGGACACAGGGTCCTGTCTTCCTTAAACTGTCTATCTACAATGGTAGTCAAAGCAGGGATAGTCACTGGTGACACACTTTGAGAACCTTCTCTTGCTAGTTGGTTTTTGGCTATGAAATCAGAAGAAGGGAACAAGGCTACCTTTTCCCATTGGCCTAAATTAGCTACTTTGTTAGCGACCCAGGCATGGATTTCGCTGCGGCGCTTGCCGGAGGCCAAGGCTAGCAAGAAAGCAGTTTTGAGAGTAAGAGGTTTGAGGTCCGAGTCTTTCATGGGCTCAAATGGTGCTTTGGTGAGCTCGTTAAGGACAACAGAAAGGTTCCACTTGGGTAAATTTCTGGAACTTTTAGGACGATCCCTGTGAAAACTGGAGAGTAACCTATGAAGGTCTGCATTGTGCGCAATGTATTGGGCCGTTGGGCCCAAAGTGTCAACGATGGCAGTCCTGTAACCATCAATGGTCGAGGGGCGCCTGTTTAAGTCTTGGTACAGGTACATGAAAAAATCTGAGATTTGTTTCACAGATGGAGTGGAGAAATCCACCGAATTTTCTCTGCACCATTTTTCAAATAGGGCCCACTTTGACCTGTAGATGGTCCTTGTTGATGACCGCTGAGGGGCAGCAATTCTCTCTGCCACCTCCACAGAGAAGCCTTGTTCTTGGAGTTGTCCGCTCCTAGACACCAGGCGTGGAGGTTCAGCTGTTGTGGATTGTTGTGGAACACATAGTTGTGGGACTGTTTGAGTAGGGTCGTTGACACTGGGAGTTGTAGTGGGATCTCTGTTGAGAGCTGCACTAGGTCCCAAAACCAGGGCATCCCTGGCCAGCCTGGGGCTATCACGATGATCAGGCAATGGCATTGCTTGATCTTTTGGATCACCTTGTGAAGGAGAGCCGTAGGAGGGTAGGCGTAGGCCGTGAGGTTGGTCCAGTTTATGTTCAGAGCATCTATGTTCCAGGCCCTTGGGTCTGGGATAGGAGACACATGTAGAGGGAGTTTGTGATTCAGGTGAGTGGTGAATAAGTCTACATGAGGGGTGAACCACTTTCGGCAGATTTGCTTGAAGACCTGAGGGTGCAGAGACCATTCTGTTGACTGCACTTGGTTGGACCTGGATAGGAGGTCGGCCATCACATTCAGACACCCTGGAATGTGCCTGGCTTTCAATGTTATATGGTAGTGATGGCACCAGGTCATGATTTTCCACAGGAGAGCGCACATCTCTGCTGAGTGAGTTCCCCCTTGCTTGTTGATGTAGGCTACCACTGTTGAGTTGTCCGTCGCAACTAACACTGTTTGATTCTGGCACTGGTCCTTGAAGTCTCGAAGGGCCAGGGAGACCGCCTTCAATTCCAGGACATTTATGTGTAGCCTTTTTTCCCGCTCTGACCACAGCCCTTTTGTAGAATTTTGATCTAAGTGAGCGCCCCAACCTTCGTTTGAGGCGTCGGTAAAGAGTTGGATACTGTGGTCCTTGGGATGAAGGTCTGCGCCTTTCATCACATTTGAGGGGTTTTGCCACCAATCTAGGTGGGCTAGAATGGCTTCTGTCCAAGGAAGGAGGTTGTCCAGCGACTGAGGATATCTCCAGGGCTCCTTGAGATGAAACTGAAAGGGCCTCATGTGAAGGCGTCCCTCCGGGACCATTTTCTCCGTTGACGCTAGCAACCCAATTAGAGACATCAAACATCTTGCAGTCAAAACACGTTTTGACTTGAGTCGTAGGATCAAATCCTGAAGTTTGAGCCATCTCTCGTGAGTGGGTCTTACAAGGGCTGAATCTAGGTGGTATTCGTAGCCCACGAACGAAAACACCTGAGTAGGTTTCAGTTCTGATTTTTCCTGGTTGATTATCCAACCCAAGGATTGGGTTAGGTCTACCACTGCCTGTGTGTCCCTTTGAGATTCCTCCTGGGACTGGGACCTGATCAGCCAGTCGTCCAGGTATTGGTGAATTCTGAGTCCTCTTGAGAGGGCCATTAGCTTCACTTCCTTTACGATCATCGTAAAGACCTGGGGGGCTGTGGCCAGTCCGAAAGGTAGGGAGGTGAACTGAAACACCTGGGCCTTGTAGCAAAACCTTAGGTACTTCCTTGAGTTTGGATGGATGGGGATGTGAAGGTATGCGTCCGACAGGTCTATCGACGATACCCACTCCCCTGGGACCAGGGAAGTCCGGATGGACTCCGGGGTTTCCATTTTGAACTTTTCTACATGTAGAAAAGTGTTGAGCCTGCTTAAGTCTATGACTGGCCTCCACCTTTGGTGAGGCTTGGGTACTAGGAACAGGCGACTGTAAAACCCGAGAGATTTTACGTTTTCCACCCTTTCGATGGCGTTCTTTGACAAGAGAGACTGGATACAAGTGGCCAAGGCTTGATCTTTTTGTTGGGCCTTGTACTCTGATAGAATCAGAGGAAATCTGATCAAGTTTGGCTTTGAACGGAATGGCAGAACGTAGCCATTGGTGATAATGTTTAACACGTTTTGAGAACATTTGTTTGTTAGCAAGTCTCTCTTGAAAGAACGGAGGCGACTTCCTACTGGTGGACTGAGCGAGGCTTTGGAGGAGTCATTGAGAAGGGGGGTTTCCACGTCCCCTTCCCCTATTGTGGGGTCGAAAACGACCCCTGGAGCCTCTGAAGTTGGATTTTCCTCTTCCCGAGGGAAAGGATTGGTTACTGCTTTGAGAGGTATTGCCCCCATAGGGGCGTTTCCTGTAGGAGCCTCTTTTCTTGTGGGGGCCACGAAAGGGCTTATTCTGGTAGGGTGCAAAACCCTGAGAATCTTTTGAGGTGCCTTTTTTGAGAAGGAAGTCCTCACCTTCCTTAACAAGTTGAGACTCGAACAAGGAGGAGTCCCAGAAGGACGAGTTCCTAAGTTCTTGGCGTCTCGTTTCCCCTAGCTGGGGATGTAATAGAGTCATTTCAGCTTCACGCCTGAGCAAGCCGGTATTAGCCATGGAATATAATTCCCTCTGGAGAATATGGGCTAGCGATTTGCTGAGACAGGTAAGAGCTCTATGTTGAACAAGAACCTTCTTGTTCCAAAAATTCAAGTACTCAGCAACTTCCTCATATCCGCGCTTTGCTGCTTTCTCAGGATTGGCACCTTTCTGGATCTGAGACTTTATCTTCTTGACAGTCGACTTGATGCTATGTTGGCACTTTTCCAAGGAAGCATTGCAAGAAGAAGAGGTTTTGGCAAAGGCAGCGGTGAAATTGAGGGTTGAAATATTTTGTCTAGCCTTATGTTCCAGCTCCTTAGGGACTGGCAGAGGGACTTTGGCTACTGGTGCCCCAGGAGGTCTAGGAGTAATACAGATCTTGGCAAAGTCCGTATTCAACTCCTGGATTTTGTCTTGAAAAGTGGGCTGTCCAACCTTATACCACTTAGAAGTGGATGGAGGAGGCTTGACATATTTTCCCTCAGATAAATTGGCAGCTTTGAAATCATGTTGAAATTTATCAAAGGCGTCCTTGATAACTGAGCTAAGTGGTAGGATAGAGGAAGGACCTCTAGGTCTGAGCTCTTGACGGCCTTTTTCGTCATCCAGACCCAACACTGAAGTTGAAGACCTAGGCATAGAGTCCCTGGGGTCAGGGAGAGAAAGAATGCGCCTGAAGGTGTCTACCTCTTCAGAGTATTGGGAGGGAATGTCAGACAGGGCTACTTCCCTATAATAAGGGGGGTCTGGATCATGTTGTGGGAGGTCTTGATCAGAAGCTGCGCCTGAGGGCTGAGCCCTAGAGGGCTTAGAAGACCTGTGTCTGGCCACAGGGGAGTGATCTTCCTCTGAAGATGACACATATCTGGACCTAGATTTATGCTTGCTCTTGTCAGAGTGTTTCTTAGGTCTAGGATGGATCCGAGGTTCGTCGGAATCCTCATCCAGTTGATCCGAGGCAGAGCTCGGTGCTACTGTTTGCCTGTGGCTTTGTTTTTTGTGTGAGTACGAGGAATCCTTCGGCATAGCTTCAGAAGGGGCAACGTACTGATCCGAGGA
This sequence comes from Sabellastarte sp. h YS-2021, assembly GCA_964017235.1. Lineage (NCBI taxonomy): Eukaryota > Metazoa > Annelida > Polychaeta > Sabellida > Sabellidae > Sabellastarte > Sabellastarte sp. h YS-2021. Next base: position 18,386,385 of record OZ024933.1, read on the forward strand.
AGTTTTGTTAAGTACTAGTCGAGGAGGGAGTGCTGGACCAACGTCCACATCCATTGCCTCGGACTGTGCATTAGTACTTGACCTCGGAGGGGGTAGGTCCAGATGAGCAGCAGAGTTGCTGGATGAACCTGCTTTTGAAGCATGAGGCGAGGGATCAACCTCGGCAGGCTTTTTAACTGCCAACTCCTCTCGGAGTGATTGAAATGCTTCTAACATGGATGCCTGGAAGGAACCCATTTGCTGCTGGATATGTATATTTAAGGAATCACCCAGGGATTTCTCTAGATTTCTTTGAATTTTGTTTTGTAAAACAGTACCTGGGGTGGGTGGAACAGCTTTGGCTGGGGTCTTTAGTGATAAAGAACTGAAGGCGAGAGGTTGAGGACGGGGGGGTGAGGTAAAGAGGTTTTCGGCAGCACTCTCAAGGTCTGCATTAGAACCAGTAAAAGAGTCCCCATCGCCTTCACCCAAGAGATCTAGTTCATCTTTGGAACTAGTTTCCGCTTTTTGCTTTTTTAAGTACCGCTTCCTGTTTTGAATTTTTTGCAATTGTTCATCAGTGAGAGACGTGCAAATATGGCAGGGTGCTTCAAAAGTGACACAGGGGTCATCTCCCTTGCCAGCCTCCCTACAGGTAGGGCAGTAATTATGATTATCAAAACTGAAGCAAAAATGGCGGCATTTCTGAGCTCTCGGTTTGTCTTTGTTTGCTTGATGGAGAGACATTTTAACGCAATAAAAAGACGTACAATTGAAATTGCCTGAACCGAGAAAACTCAAAACACGCGGATTGTAAGGAAAATACTTAAGTTGTGAAATTAAAAATTTTACAGTATAATCTATGAAATATATTTAAAGAAATATCCAAATATTAGCCTCCAACAATACGTGAATACTGAGAAATAAATGAAAATGTCTGTATATTTACAAACTGCTACCAGTCATCGTGGCAAACGAGAAAGTAGGGCGATTGGTCAGAAGTTATCACGTGACGACAACTACCAGTATATCCGGTGGCTAACAAGAACGATCTTTTTTTCTAAGACGTTGGCCCCGGGTGTGGCAACCCGAGAACAGCATTAAGTCCCACATGGTAAGCTATTGTAGCGTAATAAAAGTTGTAATTTTAAACAATTTGCAACTGGATATCTGTGTTTTTTTTAAAAGTCAACCTAATGCTATAAAAATAAGAAAACCAAAACAAGAAAATTATGGTAAAAGTGAACAGCTATTTTATATTCTGGGACAGGGCATTAGTATTTTAAACATGAGCTGGTTACAAAGCCAACAACACAAACATGGTAACCAGTCCACTTGAGGCCTCAGCAACATAGGTGAAGAAAATAAATAAAGGTACTGTTTAGTCTACTGAAGGCTGCCAGTGACCTTGAGGTTGATGCATAGGTCACAAAACACTACCGATTTCTATACCCTTGCCTCAAAATATCACAACTAAGGGCCTACTAAGATCTAGATTTAATAGCATACTTTCTTCTATATTTAGTAGACCTTTGTGAAACTGGGCCCAGATGTTTTCAGATGACATATTTTTACCTCTTAGGCCAATGACACCACCGACAATGCCTCCTGACATTGTTCCATTCAGTAGCTCTGTTTTTCCTCTGTACTGTAAATTTCAAACAGAAATGAACTTTAAACAAATTGAGTGGACCTATACAAATGCCAAAGTTAGGGTTTTACTTCCCATTCAACAGAGTCATATTGGGACAGGTCCTCAGCATTGCCACATGGGGAACTCGAACCCACAGAGGTGACAGCCTGTGATTGGATGCAATGGACCTATACAACAGATATAAACACTCATGTTTAAACTTCAGAGTGTAATTTTCATTGGATACTTTAATGCAATTTGATTCCTACTTGTACTTTTTAAATAAATAAAATATAATTACATAAATATTGTAATAAATTTTAAACTCTATTGGGAAACAATCTCATCAAGATGTTGGTATACAAATTAGTGATGAAAAGTATTAAATATCCTACAAAGATTACCAAATGTTGACTTCCAGACAACATGCACAATTCACCGGTGAGACTGCCCCACCTTCTTTATGTTACTTTCAATAACTGGAAAATCTCATTGAATTTTATGATTACTTTAGGGAAATTATCCTGTGTGCTGTAGCATCCACACAAATTTGCTTTCTTTTTGCGCAAGACTGAACACAAGTGGCAAATTTTTACATATTGTACTAAATTTCACATATCTTACTGTATATATACTTGAATGAGACAAAGTGACAACAAAATAGAAAATACATGTATTGGGCCAATGCCCTAGCAGTCTTTTTAACCATTCACAGATCTTTAACCATCTGTGAATCAATATTCTAATGTAATTTTGAGGCAATAAGCTCATCATTACAAATGTTACTCAATTAACCAAGTTTGAATATCTAATTTTTAGGTTATAAATGCTAATCAGTTGACTTCTCAATCTTCATATGTGTAGGTATAATTACACTTCGCCTTTTACTGACATCTAAACATTAATTATTTACCGGTATGTGACAGTATTTCTACCACTGGCATTATTTCAGTTAATACTTATGAAAATACTTGAAAAATACTTTTAAATCTTAACTAATATCTCTTCATATTAAAGAGCCATAAAACATGCACAAGTTCATTGTTCAATAATCGATTCATCTCTAGCAAATGGACTGTATGGTTTGTGAACTTTGGTGTTCTAGAAAAACAAGTTAGTCACTTTTTCTTGTTTAAGACTCTGGTCATCTTTGTTATTTATATAGATAGATCAAAAATGGAGGAGGTTGAGAAACTGACAAAATGTGTTGTACTTTGAAGACTTTCTATTGCTTGAGGTATTTGTCCATATATTATACAGGTGACAGTTGGATAGTTTAGGTAAGGATAAGGACAGTTGCTTCATTTTCGGATTATCAAAAATTTCTATTATAAAAGTTTATAAGATTCTATTCTATAGAATATTAAGCCTGCATAATGTGCAAAATCTGTGGGCAGTAATTGACTTACTGATTCAATACAACATTCTGTTCCTGCAAACATGGCTCCAATTAAAGCAAAGTTTTTGGCATAGGAAACTGTTCTAAGTTTCATTTCTTTCAAGACCAGTTTGGTGGTTGGGGTCTCAGTGCCGGTGATGTTTGGGTCAATACCTGCAGTGAACAGTCCAAAAGCACCTCCCAATGCCAATCCTGGAAAACAAACATTTCAATTATAATTTCTAAAATTTAAATGAGCAATACTGAGATAGCTATATGGAATACATCTTATTTAAAATACAGTTTTACCCTTTAAGTGTGGCACTGTTAAGTGGAATTCCTTTTACGTAGGAATATATATCAACTCCCCAAAGGGCAAGTTTCACTGAAATTTATCCTGCAAACTGGTATTCCCTGTTAATAAGTGGCTGAAATTAACTTTGAAATTTTTCCAAGCATAAATGGAAATAATTGTCAGAGTTAACATTGAACTTGTGCGCATTAAGTGAAATCATTTCAAGGTTCTTTTCCTCCATCCCCAATATTTTTTAGGGCACTATTTGTTGATGAAATGTACAAACACATAATATACGACGCCGACAATGACAGCAGTAATTCCCAGACACTGAATGACATCATTTGACTTGGTTTATGATGTTATAATTGATTTATTTGGATTTTTTAACTGCAGACCAAAGGGCAAGTTTCACTGAAATTTATCCTGCAAACTGGTATTCCCTGTTAATAAGTGGCTGAAATTAACTTTGAAATTTTTCCAAGCATAAATGGAAATAATTGTCAGAGTTAACATTGAACTTGTGCGCATTAAGTGAAATCATTTCAAGGTTCTTTTCCTCCATCCCCAATATTTTTAGGGCACTATTTGTTGATGAAATGTACAAACACATAATATACGACGCCGACGATGACAGCAGTAATTCCCAGACACTGAATGACATCATTTGACTTGGTTTATGATGTTATAAACTTATAATTGATTTATTTGGATTTTTTAACTGCAGTTAATTTACTGCTACATAGAAAAGACTAAAACACAATACTTTTGGTATAATAAACTACATAAAACATTTCATTCTGGAGAGTATCTTTACTTTAGACGCCCTATTATTGGATAATTGATATTATCCCCAGGCTTCGTAAATCACACGATTGTCCCAAATGAAGGGTTATCTCTCATAAAGCCCTTCATATTACCAAAGCTATAAAAGCTACACCACATTAATAGGCCTGAAAACATAGCATTCTGCTAACCACGGTCCATTATAATTACCCAAAGTTATTTAGTGTGCGGGTATTCATTTTCTAAATTCACCACCGTTTAAGCAAACACTGATACTGAATGACATTGATTGATCTGATTTTGTCATGTTGCTACATGATGTATTAGTTTTTAAGTGTGAGCTCTGGCAAGATCCATGCTTCTGGAGATTTTTTTTTGTCTCCAGACTTTCATGAATTGTGGTGCAGCATGATGAATATCTGTCTGTGCACTGAAATTAAGCGGCAATGGGCTATGCTACTACTGGGATGGGTGACCGCTGTAGTGCACTACTCGTATCAGCTAATGGCTTTGCGGCTCATGCTAGTAGACCGAAACCCTTTTGGCCTTGTTTACTACAGTTGTACTGCAGTACTGCTTAATACAAGGAAAGATTAAAACTAAATAATCACTACTGTAGCGCATTAGAGGATGTTGTATCAATTTTGCGCTATATAAATGTTTCTATTCTATTCAAATAAGTTGCTATAATATACAGAATAAAACATTTCACTTGGGCAAGTATTTTGACAGTATTTTAATTTCTGATGGACTTGGTCAAGTGAGGTTATCCTTGGGCTTCGTAAATCACAAGACTGCCCAGAATGTTTTTTTAAACTGGAATTATCGCCCAAAAATCGGTTCAGATTATCAAAGCTACAAAAACCGTTTTAATAGATTATAAAGTCACGAACTAATAGGCTTGAAAATAATTCGCTAGCCAGTCCATTAACTTAAGTATACGTACCCAAAACACCACTCATTCCGGTTTTAAAGCTACAACTGTCAAATACTTTCTTGAGTGTTACTTCCATCGGAAGCAATGGGGCTTGTGGAATTCCCGTAGGTGGCTCATATGGTTCTTTTCTCAGTTTGTTATTCCCTATTGTTCTGGCCATCATTTCATTCCAATCTGACAAGAGTTCTCCCCTTTCCCCGTTAAAGTCCACATTTTCGCCGACTTTGCTGGGCGCAGACATATTGGGTGTTTCTAAAGAGAATATCGGACGAGTCGCATAAAAATGGGCTCGCCCATGCGATCGTCAGTTCATTCACACCACTTTTTGAGAATTAGTCTGATGAGTCTGATACCAAAACATTTTATTCTACACTAGCACATAATTCAATATACATTATACATAATACGTTTTTATCCCTGCACTTGTACACCCCAGATATTTAATCTTGAGAATTACCTGGTATAATACCTAAAAATTATACAACACTGCAACATCTGCCACTGTGGCCTAGCGGGTAACACACTTGTCTAGGAACTCAGAGGACGTGGGTTCAAACCCAGGTACAGGCAGATACATAGTGGCTCAGATGACCACTTAAAATGGCGGTCCTCTGTCATTGGGTCCTATCCCCAGTGGCAGGTTAAAGAACCTCAAGGACGTTGATAAATGGTCATCCTTGAGCCTCTATCTTCCAGTTAGGGGAATGTCAGTTATGTGTGAGTTGGGGCTGTACCTGTACAGTGGGATTGGTTAAATAGCGCTTTGAGTCCTGCAGTATATGGAGATATTGCGCTGAGTATAAATACACAATACAACAATACAATTTATTTATCCTGTGTTGCTCCATCCTGCTTACTCACTGGTCCATAGATTTTTCCACACTTCTTCAATAACTGTGTTGCTGTTATATTTCCTCTGGTGAACCCATCTAAAACTGCTGTTACACCTTTGTTGATGTTCCTGTATTCCTTTCTCTCCACTCTTCTCAGGTCATCATTTTGTACAAGCCTAGTTTGTATTCCGACATACTCGGCTTCCTTGTTGGGAAGCTCAATTAGAGCAAGTGATGTAAATTCGCCATTGGATGTAAATTCGCCACTTTTTGGTTTTTGTAAATTTTACAGCAGATATATGGGAAACATTTCATAATTTTGTTAAATATATATAGATAAAATGCAGATCTATTGCACTGCAAGATTTTATCATCCAACTTTATATATTTTCACAGTATTAAGCATATTTCTGAAAGATACTTTTTTACAAGTGATTTTAAAGAATGAAAATTGTGCAGTTTTTAACAAATACCAACCAACATTTTCAAGTTCTGTGGGACAAGCTTTTGGAAATTTGCATTTATGTTAATGACAATGTTTGGTTAGAAAATATGTAAAATAATTATTTAGCTTAAATTTTTCACAGTATGGTAAGTATTATGCTTGAAAAACAGTTTTTCCAGTAAACGGCGAATTTACATCCACTTTCATAGATAGATATTTTTGTATGAAATAATAACAGCTCTCTGAGTGAGCCTATGTCCAGGTGAAATAATTTTTTTCTTTAGTTTTGGATAATAGAGGGATGGGCCATATTTATTAAAACAAAAAATTGAAAAAAAAAATTGTGACTTGATGTAGCAGAATCAAAAAGTGCAAAAAAACAACTGGCGAATTTACATCACTCACTCTTTTACAACTGCGGAACCCGTTTTGGTGTGAATGATCTGGATACCTATCAAGGTAGGTCAGAACTAGACAACTATTAAATAACTCTCTTGTATTCACAGTGCCTCATCATTTGTGATCAACAGAAATAAAGAGATCTGCAAAATAGACCAAGTTCTTATTTATGATGATGCACATCTAACAGATTTAGAGTAATCGTCACAATGCCTACAGTAAACTGCCTAATCACTGGCTGCCCTTACGCTATCCCAGACGTTGATGCTATCTTAGCTGCAGCTCTCATCAACACTCATACAATGACACATGCGGCTGTTACAAACACTGCCATAGCCAAAATGGAAAAAGTAAAATGTCCCACCATATCCTCTGGTGGCACGAACAAGGAATGGAGATACTTTATTTCACACTGGGCTGACTATGTCGAAGCCACAGAAGTGACAGGTAAGAACAAAGTTATACAACTCCTAGAGTGCTGTGAAGAGCAACTACATAGAGACATAACACGCACGACTGGTGGTTCCCTCACTAACAAAACAGAGGATAAAGTCCTTGACTCCATTAAACATTTGGCAATACATGAGGAAAACATCATTGTAGCCCATGTCAACCTGTACAATATGCATCAGGACCATGATGAACCAATACGTGCATTTGGGGCTCCCCTCAGGGGTCAGGCTGCCACATGTGGATTTACCATAAAGTATCCTCGCTGCAACCATGACGTCGACTACACAGAACCGATGATACGTGACTGCTTTGACAAGGGCCTACAGGATTCAGACATCCAACTTGACGTGCTGGGTGACATTGACCAATCCAAGACCTTAGAAAGCACCCTAAAATTTGTAGAGCCAAAGAAACTGGTTAACTATCAGCTGCACAGCTACTACACTCACAACTTCACAACGCAGCAGCAGCAAGCAGCTCATACTGCCGTAACTTGAACAACTCCAGAAAGGATTGCTCTACAGGACAGCTAAAATCAAAAGACAAGACAGAAGTTTGCTTCTATTGTGGTAAACCAGGTTACAGCTGACGTCTCCCTGCTAAGGTATGCAAACAGGAATGTCCAGCCTTCGGTCACAAATGTACAATCTGCAGCAAACTCGACCACTACAACCAAGTCTGCCAGCAAAAGGACAGAATTAATACTCAGACACCTGGAATCCCCCAGATGAGCATGAAGGTGCTGTGTTTAACTCACTGTGCACGGTAACAGCCACTAATCCATCTCGCAGGAAACCCCTCACACCATCACATATATAACCGCCTCTGACACATGGACTAGGCAACCGTCACAGCCCCAACCCTACATCCGCCTCAGGGTTGGAATCGACCCAAGTGACTATGAAAGATTTCATTTGAAAATCAGTACCCAGACCACATATGTCACTGCCCCATGCATGGCTGATACAGGATGCTTGGCTGGTGTCAAATTCCTAGACAGCCTTGGGATTACATTACAGGACCTCATACCAGTGTCCCTTAAGATGCATGCAGCCAATAACAAAGGGATTAGAATCTTAGGTGCAACAATCTTGAGATTCAGTGTTGAGGACAAAAACAACACCATGGTTGAAACAAATAACATACATAACATACAGCTCTGACAAGATCTTCTTTAGTCAGGAGGCATGCACCAGTTTAAATATGATAACTAATAACTTCCCTATGATTGGTGACACAATGTCAGATTCTGTCAATGCAGCCAGTGTCTATCGGAACCATGTAACTCCTCTGCCTGACTGTGACTGTACAAGACGCCAACTCCAACCACCATTACCTAAGGCAATGCCTCACCCAGCAACTAGTACCAACAGAGCTAGCCTTCAGCAATACATACTTGAATACTGTCATTCAAGTACATTCAACGCATGTGAACATCAACCCATACCAATGATGGAAGGCCCACCTCTCCGCCTCATGATATCCACCGATGCAAAACCCATTGCCCACCATACCCCAGTCCCAGTACCTGTACACTTGCAGGAGGAAGTGAAGGCTGGTTTGGATAGAGATGTGCGACTAGGTTTATTGGAACTGGTACCAATAGAAGAACCTGTCACATGGTGTCACAGGATGGTAGTCTGTGCCAAGAAAAATGGCAAACTGAGGTGCACCGTACATTTACAGGCACAGAATGTAAATGCCTCAAGGGATACCCACCACACACAGTCACCATTTCACCAGGCCCGCTCTGTGTCATCAGGAATTTTGAAAACAGTATGCAATGCATGGAACGGCTACAACAGTGTCCCACTACATCAAGACGACAGACACCTAACAACGTTTATCACACCTTGGGGCAGGTATCGATATTGCACAGCTCCACAAGGATACATAGCATCAGGTGATGGATACTCAAGGCGGTTCGATAAGATAGCTTCTGACTTCCCAAACAAGACAAAATGTATAGATGACACACTCTTCTGGGCAGATTCATTGGAAGAAAGTTTCTACTGAATGTGCGAATGGCTCAACCTTTGTGGTAGAAATAGTATCACACTCAACCCAGAAAAATTGATATTTGTGCAAGACACTGTGAAAATTGCTGGCTTTAAAATCACCACTAACTGCGTCAGGCCCTGCAAACGATTCCTTCAAGCTATCATGGACTTTCCCATTCCACGCAACATCACTGATATACAGTCTTGGTTTGGCCTAGTCAATCAGGTAGCATATGCTTTCAGCATGACTGAGAAAATGCTCTCATTTCGTGACCTCCTGAAACCCCATACCCCTTTCTGGTGGGATGATCAACTAAACGAGTCTAGACCCATCTGCCTTGCCACTGATTGGTCCAAAGTTGGAATTGGATTTTGGCTCTTTCAAAAACACTGCAATTGTTCTGGGAGACTTCTTTTCTTTTGCCCAACTGGATGGCGTATCGATATATCACACTTGTCGGCAGTCGCTTTACACATGTTGCCCAATCCCGCTATGCCTCCATAGAAAGAGAAGCCCTCGCTGTTACAGATGCCCCAGACAAGGAGTACTTCTTTGTATTAGGCTGCAAGGACCTCAATGTTGCAGTAGATCACAAACCTCTACTGAAGCTCTACTGTGACAGATCCCTAAAAGACATTCCAAACCCTAGACTCCGTAATCTGAAGGAAAAAACCCTCCGATACAAGTTCAGAATGATCCACATCCCCAGTGTCAAACACAGGGCTGCAGACTGCGTATCAAGGCCTTCAGGCGAGCTTAACCCAGACAGGTTACACCTCACTGATGATGTGTGTGGAGTATAAACTGACATCCTTACCCTCCCTATATTCTCAGAAACTATGGGGCACTTCCTAGGTGGGATTCGACAAGACATATCAGACACACTAACTGAATCAGTGGACACCCGGTTGCATCTGCATCTGACCCACCCCCAGCCATTACTTGGGGCAGAGTCAGCTTGGCAACTACCACTGACCCTGATATGCACTACCTGACAACAATAATACCTGATAAAGAGAAATGGCAGAAGGATCACCTGCCCCGTCAGATACAAGCTTATTATGCTTTCAACAACGGATGGTGTAGTATTGTACAAGGATCGGATTGTCCTACCACCATCCCTACAGCCTGACTGTCTGAAGGCCCTACATGCTGTTCACCAGAGTACCTCATCAATGATTTCCAGAGTTGAATTTAAGTTTCCATCTTCTCTCCCGGCATCACGAATGCCATTGCCTCTACACATGACAACTGCTAACATTGCAACCACCTGGCACCGTCACAACCAAATGCTCCCCCAATGCCTCCAAAACTCTCTGTCTAACCATTTCAGTGTGCTTGTGTTGACTACTTTCACTACAAAGGCATCAACTACATTGTGATTGTGGACAAATACTCCAACTGGCCTATCGTGGAGAGAGCTCAGGATGGTTCATACGGACTAATAAACTGCCTCTGCCACTGCTTTGCCACTTTTGGTATCCCTAATTAATTATCCTCAGATAGTGGACCTGAATTCATCATAGCAGCCCCCTGCCAATTCCTTAAAACCTTTGGTCTCCACCACAGATTGTCATCTGTTGCTTTTCCCCACAGGAGGTTGGAGTCAAGACAGTCAAAAGAATGATCACGGACAACACACAAACTCCTTCCAAAGGGCAATTCTGCAGTACCATTACTGCCCTGATATGGACACCAAACTATCACCAGCCATCTGTCACCAGTAGCAGTGGGTGACCATGTGAGCATAAAAATCCAAATCGGGAGAAACCCAAGGAAATGGGACAAAACTGGACAAATTATTGAAGTTAGACAACATAATCAATACATTGTGCGCATTGATGGATCCCGCAGAGTGAGCCTCCAAAACGGAAAGTTCCTCAGAAAGTATATCCCCATCTATTCACCTCAACAAGGCTTTGACCTCGCCTGAAGCCTGCCACAAGGCCCTAGGATTCCACCCTCTAATAACCCAGAACAACCACATAACACTACTGCTTAGCACACACCTGAGCTCACACCAGCTAAGTTGCCACTTAGTACCACTTCAGAACAGGATGACAGGCCCCAAGGCATCGACACTACACCCCCTGCGACTGCTGTGATGCCCACTCAAACAATACCAGCTAGAACCTGTGAACCATAACATCAAGACATTCAACCCACACCAGGCAACCTCCTAAGTGGCAGACATCTAGCGTTTATCATATGACCAGCTATATCCATGGGGCTTTTCTACATGCATGATGGGCAGTCTGTATATTGACAGTGACATTCAGTAATTAACCTCTTTACATACCTTTGCAAATATACTGTTTTTAGGTTCTTTTATATTTTTCTTTTACGTTGTCAGTCTGTTACTCCATGTAATTACCAATCATACATCCGAGTGTTTTGAGAATTTGCATCTTGTGACTGTAATTCTTCTTGCAAAGACTTGGGGGGAAGATAGATAAATATTAAGTAACTCTCTTGTATTCACAGTGCCTCATCATTTGTGATTAACAGAAATAAAGAGATCTGCAATATAGACCGAGTTCTTATTTAAGAAACGGTAAATTATAAAAGTGGGAACCGGACTCGGAACTGGATTTTTTACCGGATTGCACCTCTTATTGCCCCTCTTTATTGCACCACTGTATCACCATATATATTTTCCTTTGAATTTTTGTAGCAATATTTTATAAAATGGACATAGCACCCAAGTCATTAATATTCATGAAAAAATATGAGGACATGGATGCCCCTTGGTTTCCATGCAATATTTTATAAACTAGAATCATAGACGTAGATCAAATACTTTAAACTCAAGAACTCACGGCCATAGCACCCAAGTAATTAATATTCATGAGAAGATATGAGGACACATGAGATGTTCACATCTTCTCATTAATATTAATGATTTGGGTGTTATGGCCGTGCATCGCATCCCCATGGCACCTCTCCGATAGCACCTCCGGAAGTCTGGGTTTTATAAGGAACCACAACAGAATTACATTCCCAAAAAGCTAATGGATCAATTTTGTTTTTCCTATTTTAAAGTTGAATATTTTTTATTTTCAAGATGAAAATCCTAAATTCATTAAACTGGCTGTTGAAATGGCTGTGCTGCACTATATATACTAGCCATTCTCCACTATCAACTTGCTTAGATATGACCTATACAAGGTATTAGAAACTACATTGTTAAAAAAATTTATTTAAACTAGAGAAAAGTTTTTGTACACAAAAACAAAGCATCCCTACAGCTTAGAAATTGTATATTAAGTGCTAAAGGACCAATGTGAAGAGTTAAATATTATTGGTGAAGAGAAATTCTACTGAAATGACTATGTTAGGGTCACAAGAGCGACCTTAAAATCAAACAAGCAATCAATGCCCGTGAATGGATTCTGCATCGGCTGTGTTTTGAGTTACAAAGTAGAAGTGAGAGTATAAAAAGACACACAAGTTGCCCAGTTATGCAATGAGCTATAGGTCTGCAAATGTAACTATCTGATAGCTGCCTAAAAGTAGGTACATAACATATTTAAAGAAAATTCTATAAATGAAATAGTTTTCAAGTTACAAGTGATTTACTCCACAGTGAAAACCCGAAAATACCTATTGCTCAGCTAGGTAATGAGCTACAGTTCTGCAGATTCACTATGCTATAGCTGACCCTAAAGTAAATGAATAACAAATTTAAAGAAACACTCTAAATGTAATAGTTTTCAAGTTACAACCAATTTACTCAACAGTGAGAACCTGAAAATAGCTATTGCTCAGCTATGCAATGAGCTACAGGTCTACAATTTTACTGTTATAGCTCACCCAAAAGTAGGTGAATAACATATTTAAACACAATTCTGTAAATGCAATAGCTTTTAATTTACAAGCGCTTTTACTCATTATGGAAGTTGCTGAAAAGTCAGGAAGTAGTTAATACTCACTTAGCTATTGGGAAAGGTTCCCAAGTTACTCACCATGTTGTAGCTATGGATAAAGTAGCTGAATAACATAGTTTAACAAAATACTGTAAATGCAATACTTTTTAGGCTATAAGTGACTTAGTGCATGATTTCATGAATTTTAATGCATTAAAAAGTTGTTTTAAAAATTCATTAAAAATAATTAACAAAGATCCGGGCCTGATACTCACACAAGGGAATCTACTTGCAGCCTAGTACATATATCCAAGTTAAGAGATAAATCCCTTCCATAGTCAAGGAGAAAAACTGAAATAAAATGTTGAAATTTTCACACTTTGGGTGGGGGTGCCTCTCTTCTAACGGCTATGGGGAACAGATGAACAGACCAATCTGTATGTCTTGAACAAGTTATCATCCTCGACAGACAAGGTATGTTTTAAATGTAACAGCATGCCTCTGGGCCGTGTACTTTTGGAGAAGTTGTTCACGAGGATGTGGATGTATACCGGACAATGCAGAGTGATACCATGTCAGCTGAACGACAAGTCAGCTGACATAGAAACCAAGAAACCATAATTTTACTGATCATCATAACTGCTCAGATGGGCCACTTAAAAAGCTATAATAAGATTTCATTAACGCAATCATGGGTAAAACCTGTGTATGTACACTGCATGACTGAAGTACTGGAAATTGAAGAATGTGACTTCATCAGTAGACTTACAAATGCACTTGTTTTTTTTTAAATTTTAACTGATATTTGACTTGATTTTGCTTTGTAGCATAATTTTCACCATATTGGTTAAGTCCCATCGCGATTGCCATTTTTTTGATGGAGTGAAGCAGTGCAGGATAAAATAGACCAAGGACGCATCTATGGTCAGATGCAAGATGTATCAACCGGAAAAGGACAACCACCATGGTTTTGAAGATAAACAGCATTTTTCAAAAATAAGCGAGTTGTAAGCACTTTTAAGTTTGGCTTCACTAGCTCTCAGCATGTCAACTGCTTCATTTAGATTGACTACCTTCTCTCTAAACATCCATGCTCTTGTAGCCTTGTCTTTTGTACCCAGAACTATCCAGTCTCTTAACAAACTGTCAGTCATTGCTTCAAAGTTGCAAGACTTTGAAAGTTGTCTCAGTCTGTAAACCCAGTGATCCACATTTTCATTGGGTCCTTCATCACATGAGTAGAACATGTACTGTTTGTAAATCTCATGTTGGGTTGGTTTGAAATAACTTTCTAGTGTCTTTATGCACTTTGCTATATCTTTGCAGATTTTTTAAGATTCTAAAACAATCTCTACCCATAACATAGACTTTCACCAAGTCCTTTTGTCTTTTGTGTAATATATGGGCACTGTATGACCTTTGGAGAAACTACCAGCCCGTTTTTCAGAGACTATCCCCCATACTCCAGAATGCTTATGCTATAATGAACTCTTGTAAGTTTCCAGTTTAAATTTAACTGTTCTAGTTACTGATGGATATAAATACAAAGACTTGGAGTAAGTCTACCCATAACAGATCTTAAAGTTGCAACTCTTACATTCTTTGATTTCTCCCTTAGTCCAGTGGCAATTTTGTAATTTTCCCATTGATGTTTGAAAAATGTCCGATTACTAAGTAAGTCCCCTTTCAACTCCACTGGAGCTGGAACAGGGATATTAAGAAAAAGCCTTTCTGAATATTTCGATTGTTCTGTGTATTATATCCTGTTGTCACTATTTGTATCCTATTATGAGATGTATTCCTCCATAATAGTCACACACCTGACACAATGTTTATAGTTTGGATGTATATATTATTATATAATATATATATTAAAGATAGTTGTATATAAAGTTATATCTTTCTAATTTATTGTATAATCACACACACATTGATAAAGGCACATGTATATGGTTTTGTTCACAAGATTTAACTACTGCTATTTACCTTTATAAAAGGATCAAGAGGAGATCAAGAGGAAATCATTCCCATAAACGGATACATTTAACATTTGGATTTTATACTCCATTTTACAACTGTCTTAGCCTTTCTCAAAGTCTCTACTTATAACTGTATACCTCTAAACAGGGACCAAGTCAAATCTGTACACATCAGAAGATTCCCAGCCCATGATTTCTAACAAGTAGGTTTAACATTGCAAAAACTCTAGGACCAATAATAAGCGAGTTATAAGCACTGTTAACTTTGGCTATCCTCATTTGACCCTAAAGGAAGGGCCCAAGGTCAAAGCTGATCAGAGAAGATTCCCACCCCATGATTTCCTGTAGACTGGTTTCACATTACAAACCTCTAGGACCAATAATAAACGAGCTATGAACACTTATAAATTTATCATTACAGGTTAGGATGGTTGATCAAGATTACTGCAAATATAAACCACCAGCAATTAACCTTACTTATTTCCAAAACAGTTCTACAGCTTTAAAAATGAAGCAATTATAATATTGTAGGTCTTTGTTTTCATTAACAAAAATGGTCTGGTGTTAAAAAAAACAAATTATCTGAAAGCTATGTTATCTGTAGATAATCTCAGTAATACATTCTCAGTAGTATTTCTACAATGTATTGTGGCATATTACAGGAAATAAAATGAATACGATGCAATGTCTGTTATTATAGGGAGTTGTTAAATATTATTTGTATTCATCTCGGGCACATCGATCACCAATATTCCATCAGACAATGCCACAAATTGGTCCTATATAAAAAAGGTGATTAAAATGGTGATATCAACTGAAACAATCTGTGCACCTGAACAAGGATACATGTTTTTTTCATCCTTGAAGTATATATACAACAGTGTGTTTTCTCCAAATTCTCATTGAGTAAGTGCAAAGAAAAGGTTGAAGCCACTATTAAGTTTGCATGGATCTGTATATTTTTAAACAGAAAGAATTTGTCCACACCATGTAAAAGTAATTACATAAAATAGCATCAGAGATGCCCGTACCCCACAGCCTAGGGAAATATTTTCAACACCATGAGATATAGAAGTACTGTACCAGTACAAAGTTCAGGATACTTTCAGAGCACTGTCAGTTATATAAAGTTCAAAACAATGTTTAAATGGAGAAAATAATGTTTAAAAGAAAGATAATGCATGTAAAGATGAAGTATTAAAACAAGTCAATTCAATAACAAGATGACAGCATTAATCAGTAAACTAAAATTCAACACTGTTTATCTACATCTGCATGGCCGAATTATGGTTTAGATGGTTTGAATATTACCATGCATACAGAAGTGGTAATACATTTAATGAATGCTTATGTGCGGTGTTGGAGCAAAATCTGTGGCTCACTTGATGAAATTCTATCTCTTACAATGGGAAGTTATGAAAGTAAAATTCTTAATAAATTCTAATATGAATTAACAGTGCTTAACCTGCATCAAAAGACAGACCCAAAGGTGCAACAAGATTTTAAAGGTCAAGGTCACTACGACAAGGTCAAAGGTCAAATCAAGGTCACACCATAATAATACACACCTATAGCCGATAACCAATGTCCCTACCAAGTATCAACTTACTACACCTTACGGTTTCCGAGATATAGCCCAGACAAGATTTTATAGGTCAAGGTCACTACGGCAAGGTCAAAGGTCAAATCAAGGTCAGACCATGACGTTGCACACCTACACCCCCTAACCAATGTCCCTACCAAGTATCAACTTCCTACACCTTACGGTTTCTGAGATATAGCCCAGACAAGATTTTCAAACTCAAGGTCACTACGGCAAGGTCAAAGGTCAAATCAAGGTCACACCATGACGTTGCACACCTACACCCCCTAACCAATGTCCCTACCAAGTATCAACTTCCTACACCTTACAGTTTCTGAGATACAGCCCGGACAAACTTTTTCCCGCCGCCCGCCCATCCGGACACCATGGGTGAAAACAATACCCCGACAGCCCTTAAGGGCTGTGGGGTAAAAATTACATAAATTACATAAAATACAGTCATTGTTAACCAAAGATTATAAAGTCCTTTTTACAAATATAAAAGGAAGAGAACAAAGTAATATATGGTGTTGTTGCACTGTGCAGGAAAAAAAATCTATGTAACTTCAGTCAAAAGCAAGAGGTTGCAAACTAAATACACTTATATGACGGCGAACTGCAATACATTTCAAAATCACAAATGAAAAAGCAATTTTCATGTGATTGTAAGATGTGTTACAATAACATGTGTATTGTGTCTTTAGTCATTTACACATAAGCTATGACTTGTCAGAACTGAATTTATGACACACCTTATCTGTAGGTAAATACTTATAATAGGAGTGTTTATTTCAGGAAGGCCAAAAGATTTTCCAATAGGTTAATTTCACATCCCAATTGTCTATCCTCGTTTGACAGTGAAGGAGGGGCCCAAAGTCAAATCGGATTTATGACACAACTTATCTGTAGGTAAATACTTATAATAGGAGTGTTCATTTCAGGAAGGCCAAAAGATTTTCCAATAGGTTAATTTCACATCCCAATTGTCTATCCTCGTTTGACAGTGAAGGAGGGGCCCAAAGTCAAATCGGATCATACCAGAAGATTCTCAGCCCATGATTTCCTATAGGTTGGTTTACCATCCCAAAACTGTAGGACCAATAATAAGCGAGTTATAAGCACTTTTAAATTTGGCTATGCTCGTTTGACCTTGAAGGAGAGGCCCAAGCTCAAATCCGACCACACCAGAAGACTCCCAGCCCATGATTTCCTACATGTTGGTTTACCATCCCAAACCTCTAGGACCAATAATAAGCGAGTTATAAGCACTTTTAAGTTTGGCTATGCTCGTTTGACCTTGAAGGAGAGGCCCAAGGTCAAATCCGACCACACCAGAAGACTCCCAGCCCATGATTTCCTACATGTTGGTTTACCATCCCAAACCTCTAGGACCAATAATAAGCGAGTTATAAGCACTTTTAAGTTTGGCTATGCTCGTTTGACCTTGAAGGAGGGGCCCAAGGTCAAATCCGACCACACCAGAAGACTCCCAGCCCATGATTTCCTACATGTTGGTTTACCATCCCAAACCTCTAGGACCAATAATAAGCGAGTTATAAGCACTTTTAAGTTTGCCTATCCTCGTTTGACTTTGAAGGAGGGGCCCAAGGTCAAATCCGACCACACTAGAAGACTCCCAGCCCATGATTTCCTACATGTTAGTTTGCCATCCCAAACCTCTAGGACCAATAATAAGCGAGTTCAAGGCTTAATCTTAGCAAACTTTTTATCAACCGATAATCAATTGCCCATCAATCGGTCAATTATGGCCCGATTGATCCCAATATCGACTGGCACCTAGATTCTTATGTCAGGAATGTGCATAACCAATTTGGTTGACCCACACCCTGTAATTTCTGAGGAAATCTGGTAAAAAGGAAGTAAATTTTTTTTTGAATTTTTGATGTGACCTTGATAAAGGTCAAATTTATGCCTGTCAAAAACTTTTCCCACGCCTATAGAAGACAAGATCACTGCCGTGGTATGATCTCCCGCCGCACTACATCAAAAAGTAGGTGAACAACATATTTGACAAAACTCCTTTAAATTGAATAGTTTTGCTGTTTAAATTATTTAAATCAAAAAAGTCAAAGTAGCTATTACTGAGTTAGCTATGGACCCACAGCTTTCAAAATTTGCAATGAGTTATTTGAGAAAAATTGGCTAAGTACAATACTTTTAAGAGATAATTTGCATTTACTCATTTTGAGTAGGTGAGTAATTATCTACGGGTCCGAAACTTCACCATGTGAAAGCTCTCCCAAAAGTAGATGAATGAGTTATTTGAGAAAAATTGGCTATCTGCAATTCGCATTTACTCATTTTGAGTAGGTGAGTAATTAGCTATGGGTCTGAAACTTCACCAAGTGAAAGCTCTCCCAAAAGTAGGTGAATGAGTTATTTGAGAAAAATTGGCTATCTGCAATACTTTTAGCGATAATTCGCATTTACTCATTTTGAGTAGGTGAGTAATTAGCTATGGGTGTGAAACTTCACCAAGTGAAAGTTCTCCCGAAAGTAGGTGAATGAGTTATTTGAGAAAAATTGGCCATCTGCAATACTTTTAGAGATAATTCGCATTTACTCATTTTCAGTAGGCGAGTAATAAAAACTTCACCATGTGAAAGCTCTTCCAAAAGTAGGTGAACGAGTTATTTGAGAAAAATTGGCTATCTGCAATACTTTTAGCGATAATTCGCATTTACTCATTTTCAGTAGGTGAGTAATTATCTATGGGTCTGAAACTTCACCATGTGAAAGCTCTCCCAAAAGTAGATGAAGGAGTTATTTGAGAAAAATTGGCTATCTGCAATACTTTTAGCGATAATTCGCATTTACTCATTTTCAGTAGGTGAGCAATTATCTATGGGTCTGAAACTTCACCATGTGAAAGCTCTCCCAAAAGTAGATGAAGGAGTTATTTGAGAAAACTTGGCTATCTGCAATACTTTTACAGATAATTCGCATTTACTCATTTTGAGGAGGTGAGTAATTAACTATGGGTCTGAAACTTCATCAAGTGAAAGCTCTCCCAAAAGTAGGTGAATGAGTTATTTGAGAAAAATTGGCTATCTGCAATACTTTTAGAGATAATTCGCATTTACTCATTTTGAGTAGGTGAGTAATTAGCTATGGGTCTGAAACTTCACCAAGTGAAAGCTCTCCCAAAAGTAGGTGAATGAGTTATTTGAGAAAAATTGGCTATCTGCAATACTTTTAGCGATAATTCGCATTTACTCATTTTCAGTAGGTGAGTAATTAGCTATGGGTCTGAAACTTCACCAAGTGAAAGCTCTTCCAAAAGTACGTGAATGAGTTATTTGAGAAAAATTGGCTATCTGCAATACTTTTAGCGATAATTCGCATTTACTCATTTTCAGTAGGTGAGTAATTAGCTATGGGTCTGAAACTTCAAGTGAAAGCTCTCCCAAAAGTAGATGAACAACTTATTTGAGAGAAATTGTGTAGCTGCAATACTTTTCAAGATATAAGGCATTTACTCATTATGGTTATCATTAAAAATTGACAAAGTAGCTATTACGGTTTGCGAGATATTTGTCCCCTATTCAAGGGACGCTTAATTAGGAAGCTCAAGTCTGTATCTTTCAAAGCAGAAGCATAATCAAGTTACTCAAGTTGAACTACAAATAATTTTTTTTGCCAGAGCTGATTGATACAATGAAAAATATTGTATTTTTCAAGCTTTTTTGTGATACATAGATTTAATTTGCAGGCTTGTTGCATCAGGCAAGCTCTGTTGCAATTTTTAAATTTCTTTTTCAAACCACTATGTTTCTCCACCACGGAATGGGACTAGCCTTGTAAATTTTGTTTTGGACATGAAAAAGATGGTATGTCATTATATTTTGGTCAGGCCCTGAGATGAATTACTTTGTCACTAAGACAGGTGCACTAAAAGCGATGGATATTTCACAGTGGGTGTTGGATGGGGGGTCTATAAAGAGTTTAAGTTGCCAAAATTCACACCAAATGCATGACATCTGGTCTATATATAAGGGCTTCAAACACTGTTTTAAACAATGTTTTCCACCAAACCAAGGAAGGAAAGTACGGTAACCATACTGGGATGTCAACTGATCACTGACATGGTAAGGATGGAAAGTCAGGAGATCTGCTACCATAAACAGGTTAATAGCCTATAATCAATGTCACCAATGTTTTCTGTATACTTCTGTAAAAGCCTAATGAAATAAACATTTGTAATCATTTTTTGCTTGTATCTTTATTTGTTCCAACACACATGCCATAGTTTTTCAGGATGTGACAAGATTTCACAATAACAGTAACAATGATGATGAAAATAATAATAGTCTCAAAATATTTTTGTTTTATTGGTTTATTTATCATTAAAAATTAAAAGTTACAGATATAAATACATCAACATTTACTGATGTCCATCATAAACAGAGTAAAAATTCTTTGATTTGTGGAATGTCTACGAAGTAGATCATACAACAGTACATCACTAACAACTTATAACAGAATTCACTCAGTTCTAAAATCAAATCTTATGGACGTATAGAGTAGAACTCCCATTATCCAAATATCTTGGCAGGACAAGATTATGTATAGAGAATAAAATGTTTTAAACTTGGAGAAATACTCATTTTAAATAGGAATACAGTTTAATTCTGATGCAAAGTCAGGGTTTTGGGGTCCTGTTTAACAGCCAGGGTTACACTGGGACAGGGCCTTGGTATTGCCACTCGTAGGAGTTGAACCCACACGCAGATGTCGCCCTGTGATTAGATGCTACAACTGCTAATAAACTAGGCCACTGACTTCCTTGTGAAGGAATCAATCAGAAGAATACTTCCAGTAAAACAGGAATTCTAGACAACTGGATAATTATCAATAGAAAAGGCTGAGAAGACATTAGAAGAATTACTTGCATAATTATATGCACCATATAAATGCCCCAATGCATGGTAAAAAGTACATTTTTTTGTAGATTTTAAGGCGTTCTTGATCAAAAATGTTTTGTTTTGATGAACTTCATTTCCTCTTTAGGAGGCGTGTATTAAAATGTATCTTTTTTCAAAATCTCAGCATCGCATTGAAGAGGGCAGTTGGGGGGTAAATTTAATAGGGAGGGGGATGTTTATATGGTGAAATACAGTAATTCTAGTACAGTGTAAATGTGTTTCTAAGACGTTCATAAATATTTTTAAGAAATTTTACCAAGATACACATAAGAAAGATTTGTGAAAGA
The DNA here is from genome assembly GCA_964017235.1 of Sabellastarte sp. h YS-2021. Taxonomy (NCBI): domain Eukaryota; kingdom Metazoa; phylum Annelida; class Polychaeta; order Sabellida; family Sabellidae; genus Sabellastarte; species Sabellastarte sp. h YS-2021. The sequence continues at coordinate 18,408,184 of OZ024933.1, forward strand.
CAACTGTATCATCAAAACTTTAACAGCATTAACCAAATCACCACTAAGAACTGGGAGGCAAGATATTGTGTAAGACACTGACACTGCAAAGCAAATCACCACATTTCAGAGCAGGGAGCACACAATATATAGCTTAACATATCCAACAAATGCATGTTATTGTAAACCTGCAACAAGTGACGCAGTTGTAAATGTAAACAGGTACACAATGACAATGGCTTGTACATGAAATCAGGTATACTTCTCTAACAATTGTCTTTAAAATATGTGAAAAAAAAATAATTCAAAGTTGGAGCATTTAATATGTACACAACAAAATTCAAAGTTGGACCAATTAGTAATTTTACTAAATCTTATCAAAAATACTGTACATTAGATATAGCAAACTTAGTAGAACTAAAATCAGTGCAAGTCAAATGTAGGTATAAAGCCTCAACATCAGAATCTGCATAACCTAGACCAAACCCTGTGGATATTGGAAGTTATATTTACTGTATACAGTAGAAATTACCCATAACTAGAACCAACTCCTGTGGATACTGGAGGTTCTATTTCTACAGAGTCTACTGTATATAGTAGAAATTAGCCATAACCAGAACCAACTCCTGTGGATATTGGTGGTACTAGTTATACAGAGTAGTAGAAATTGGCTATAAAGGCCAGAATCCAATCATATGGATATTGGAAGTTCTTTTTATACAGAGCTAACTCTATATAATAAAAGTTAGTAAAATCAAATTCTGACAATATTGAAAGCTCTAGTAAGAGTCTCTTTTGTAGGTTTATAGTGGATGTTAGACCAAGAACCAATTCCTGTGGATATTGGAGGTACCACTTATGCAGAGTCTACTCTACAATACTGTACACTATAATGGAAGATTCTCAAAATAGATGAGTTAATATGGCATAAAACAATAGGAAAATAAAACAGAACAGGTATTTTAGGTGTACAACAGAAAACAATCACCAATTTAGAGAGACTATGTGTTCATGAAATACCTAAATTTTTTATTTATTTGGGGTTTTACGTCGCTTTCAACACTGTACAGGTCATATCACGACGGGTAGTTTTGTGGGCAGAGGAAACCAGTACATACAGTTGGTCAAGGTTCTGTACTGTAAACTGCCACTATTGGTAAGCAACTACCAACTTTCCCACCGGTCCGGGGTTTGAACCACTGACCTCAGAGGTGAGCCCGAGAGGCGAGTGTTACCACTGCGCCACCGTGGCCCTTATGAAATGGTTTTCTAACAGAAACTCTGATGGTAGAGGTTCTACTACGGCAGAGTAAGGTGAGGTGGTGGGTGGTTAGGGTACCCTTTTAACAGTGAGATAAAATAATTAAAATATATTTCAGATTAGTATGAGGGGAGATCAGAGGTCTAATAGGAAAAATTCCTGAATCACATATATCACGAATGAAGATAACAATATTATACGAGTTTTCTGCCACTTAGTTAAACTCGTCCATTATCGAAGGTGAGGTGGTGGGTGGTTAGGGTACCCTTTTAACAGTGAGATAAAATAATTAAAATATATTTCAGATTAGTATGAGGGGAGATCAGAGGTCTAATAGGAAAAATTCCTGAATCACATATATCACGAATGAAGATAACAATATTATACGAGTTTTCTGCCACTTAGTTAAACTCGTCCAATTCATGTTTCCAAATGATATCATCAGGCCATGAGAACCAGTATTCTGGCTTCAGTTCAATACCCGTAACCAAGGAAAATGCCTTGTAGCCACGGCGATGTAACATGACTACTGTCTGATGCACTAACTCCTTATCTTCACTCTGCGTGATCTCGGCACCATAGTAACCACGGAGCTGCATCCACTCCATTATGATGTGAGAGATGAAGACCTACAGAACAAAAATAAAAGAGAGAGTAAATAGAGAATGTGGTACATAACGCCTGCATAAGAAAACAAACGGTGAGAAAGTATCTTAATTACAATAGAGAGATGAAAAATGTTTTGTAACAATAGAGAGTAAAGAGAATCTGAAAAAACACTCGAGAATGAAAACTGATAAACACTGGAGAATTTAAAAATAGGTTTATAACATAAGAGAGGAAAAATATCTTCAAAAGATCCTTGAATAAAAGATATTTTTATAACATGCAATAGTAAGAGTTTTCTTTTTAACAGCTGAGAGTGAAACAAGCAATCAGAAGGGGCTCTGTGTCAGCTGACTGTGTTACAAAAGTTGTGCCCTGCAAATAGTATTCAGAAGTAAAGTTAGCTGTTAAGGTGTAAAAGTAGGCGGAAAACATATTTCAACAAAATACTGTAAATGCAATACTTTTCAAGTTACAAGTGATTTAATTAACAGTGAGAATCTCCAATAGGCTTTTACTCAGCTTTGTACTGAGCTACAGGTCTGCAATTATACTATGTTATAGCTGACCCAAAAGTAAGTGAATAGCAAATTTAAGCAAAGTTCTCTAAATGCAAAACTTTTTGAGTTAAAACTGATTCACTCAACAGTGAGAACCTGAAAGAAGCTATTGCTCAGCTATGTTATGAACTACAGGTCTGCAATTGCAGTATGTTCTAGCTGACTGAAAAGTAGGCGAATGACATATTTAAAGAAAATACTGTAAAAACAAAAGTTTTCAAGTTACAACTGATTTACTCAACAGTGATCACCTAAAAGAAGTTATTACTCAGCTATGCAACGAGTTACAGGTCTGAAATTTTACTATGTTATAACATATTTATACAAAATTCTCTACCTGCAATAGTTTTCGAGTTACAAGTGATTTTACTCATTATGGAAGGTACTGAGAAGTCAGAAACTAGCTACTTACTCAGTTAGCTAGATAGACTCCCAATTTACTCAACATGTTGTAGCTATGGAAAAAGTAGCTGAATAACATATTTTAACAAAATACTGTTAATGCAATACTTTTCAAGTTATAGGTGATTTAGTGAATGATTTCATGAATTTTAACGCATTAAAATTATTTTAAAAATTCATAAAAAACAATTAAGACAGATCCAGGTCTGATACTCACATAAGGGAATCTACTTGTGGCCTAGTACATATATGCAAGATATTAGAGAAATCCCTGCAATAGTCTCTGTGAAAATTGTGATAAAGTGTTGAAATTTTCACACTTTTGGTGGGGGTACCTCCCTTGTAATGGCTCTAGCAAAGCGACGAACACACAGGTCTTTAGGAGTAATGTAATACCTTATCAAACAGAGCTTGAGAGTGAGTCAGAGCTCTGTGTTCATGGCCTTCAATGTCCATCTTCATGACCGCCTTCTTGAAGTTGATCACCTGAAAAGCAAAAACAACATGGACATCTGCCATCAAAAAAGGGCAATATTTGGCTCAATATCACTTAAAAAGGTAACAGACTTTAAAACCCCAATACTGATATGTGTGTAAGATTACTGAGAAAATATTATACTTGGATGACAATGGTGAAGTGGGTGCCCTTCTCCTATCCTCTCCCACCCTCAGATCCTGGGTTTGAATCCTGGTCTTGACCTGGGGTCAGTTTCACAAAGCCTCCTTATGATAAAGGTCAACTTAGATTTATGGTTTTCCTTGAATTTCTCCCTCCTTTATTGAAACTCAGTTTCACAAAGCCTCCTTCCTTGAAGGAGACCTTGATATTTCAAGGCAATTCTCTTAAATTTTAAAGAAATGTTCTCCTAGAAATGTTTAATAATTTTTGCTTCATTGTAAAGTTTCAAGGAATACCTTTCGTAAGGAGCAGTTGTGAAACTTAAATGTAAAGTGGCTTCCCATGGGAAAGAAACTTGAAAATTTTAATTACTTAAATATAGCTTTTATAACCTACAAGCTTACCATGTGGAACTAAATGCTGATCTAGGATGGGTGCAGGCCCCGGCCGAGGTCCAAGAAAAATAGATGTCTAGTACTGGCCAGTGCCTCACAGAGAGGTGAGCCTCGTAGTGAAATAACGCCTGATCCCCCTTCTTTCTCATTGTAATTTTGCACGTAGCCCCTGAGCTGTAATGCATCTGGGAGGCAGGGTGGGACTCTCTTCAGTTCCACATGGTAAGCTTGCAGTTTATAAAAGCTACATTTAAGTAATTAAAATTTTCAATTTTATCGCGCTACAATAGCCTACCATGTGGGACTGAATGCTGAATCCAACTGCTTGGTGGAGGAATTACACCTGTGACTGGAAGTATTGTCAATTGTTCTCGGATTTTGAATTTATACGATCAGAATGAAAGTATTAGAAAGATCAGTCTGAGTCCCGTTTACAGTGCCCCGCTTCCAGGAACTGGGCCTGTAAGAAGCCAAAAACCAGAATATTTGAATGACAGTACTAAGGCTGTCTGGATTTTGAAGGGTTAAGTGCAGCTGTACTCACTTATATAGTATATAGCCCCAAGGGCATGACCACGAATAAAAACTGGACACTGCATCTTGACGCAGTGTATCCCCGGACGGGACATTGTTCAAGTGTGACATACAGAGTAATATACACCATTATAGGTATGAAGGACCACATTCGATCTTCAAGGAGGGCTCCAAGGTCAAATCTAACCCCACCAAAAGATTTGGGGCACATAATTTCCTATACCCCTAACCAATGTACCTACCAAATATCAACTTCCTACACCTTACGGTTTCTGAGATATAGCCCAGACAAGATTTTACAGATCAAGGTCACTGTGGCAAGGTCAAAGGTCAAATCAAGGTCACACAATGACGTTGCACACCTACACCCCCTAACCAATGTCACTACCAAGTATCAACTTCCTACACCTTACGGTTTCCGAACTTTCCGGGATATAGCCTGGACAAGATTTTATAGGTCAAGGTCACTACAGCAAGGTCAAATCAAGGTCACACAAAGACGTTGCACACCTACACCCCCCAAACAATGTCCCTAGACTATGTCTCAGCAGGGGTAGGCTTATATGAAACAACTGCCTTCTGCCTGTCCATAACTGTGGAATCAACAGTTTTCTCTGTAACCAACAATCCTCTGTACTGGTAAGCCTGGATGCTGATACTCCATCAAGTACTTAACCTCCAAAGACATATTCAACAGTTTCCATGCAATATGGTCAGCATTAACAAAACAAGAGGAGAGTGCCCGTGAACGGGCACTGTGTCAGCTGACTGAATGTTTTTGATTTATGATGGTGATAATGAGAGGAAAGCATAATTATCAGGGAAAGGGCTGTACAGAAATACAGTAAATGGTAACTGAACACATGTTCGAAAGATATTCCGAAGCTGACAGAAGAAAACGACAAAAAAGTTGTGCCCTGCAAATGGTATTATGAAATAAAGTAACAAGGTAATTGTTTAAGGGTAAAAAGTAGGTTAAAAATATTTAAAGAAATACTATAAATGCAATACCCTCGTTCCACCATGAAGAAGGGGTCCAAAGGTCAAATCTGACCATACCAAAAGATTCCCAGCCAAAGAATTTAGGATGGTTTACCATCCCAAACCTCTCGGACCAATAATAAGTGAGTTATAGGCACTTTTTAAGTTTGGCTATCCTTGTTTGACCTTGAAGGAGGGGGTCCAAGGTCAAATCCGACCACACAAAAAAATTCCCAGCCCATGATTTCCTGTAGCTTGTTTACCATCCCAAACTTGTAGGACCAATAATAAGCGAGTTCTAAGCAATTGTAAGTTTGGCTATCCTCAACTGCCCTTGAAGGAGGGGTCCCAGGTCAAATCTGACCACACCAAAAGAATCCCAGCCCATGATTTCCTATATGTTGGTTTACCATCCCAAACCTCCAAGACCAATAATACGCGAGTTATAAGCACTTTAAGTTTGGCTATCTTCGTTTGACCTGGAAAGAGGGGGTCCAAGGTCAAATCCGACCACACAAAAAAATTCCCAGCCCATGATTTCCTGTAGCTTGTTTATCATCCCAAACTTGTAGGACCAATAATAAGCGAGTTCTAAGCAATTGTAAGTTTGGCTATCCTCAACTGCCCTTGAAGGAGGGGTCCCAGGTCAAATCCGACCACACCAAAAGATTCCCAGCCCATGATTTTCTATAGGTTGGTTTTCCATTCGAAACCTCTAGGACCAATAATAAGTGAGTTATAAGCACTTTTAAGTTTGGCTATCCTCATTTGACCTTGAAGGAGGGGTCCAAGGTGAAATCCGACCACACCAAAAAATTCCCAGCTCATGATTTTCTATAGGTTGGTTTTCATTCCAACCTCTGGGACCAATAATAAGCGAGTTATAAGCACTTTTATGTTTGGCTATCCTCATTTGACCTTGAAGGAGGGTTCCAAGGTCAAATCGGACCATATTAACAGATTCCCAGCCCATGATTTCCTACAGGTTGGATACAATGATTTACTCAACAGTGAGAACCTGAAAGAAGCTATTGCTCAGCTATCCCATGACATAGAGGTCTGCAATTTCACTATGTTATAGCTGACCAAAACGTCTGTGAATAACATATTTAACAAAATACTCTAAATGTAATAATTTTCAAGTTACAACTGATTTACTCAAGAGTGAGAACCTCAAAGTAACTATTACTCAGCTATGCAATGAGCTACATGTCTGAATTTTTGCTCTGTTATAGCTGACCTAAAAGTAGCTGAACAACATATTTAAGCAAAATACTGTAAATGCAATAGTTTTCAAGTTACAACTGATTTACTCAATAGTGAGAACCAGAAAATAGCTATTGCTCCGCTATGCCATGAGCTATAGGTCTGTAATTTCACTATGTTATAGCTAACCCAAAAGTAGGTGAACAATATATTTTAACAAAATACTCCAAATGCAATATTTTTCAAGTTATAGCTGATTTAGTCAACAGTCAGTGCCTGAGAACAGCTATTGCTCAGTTGTGCCATGAGCTACAGGTCTGTAATTTCACTATGTTATAGCTGACCCAAAAGTAGCTGAATAACATATTTGCACAAATTTCTGTAAAGACAATAGTTTTCCAATTACAACTGATTTACTCAACAGTGAGAACTTTAAAGTAGCTATTACTCAGCTATGCAATGAGCCACAGGTCTGGAACTTCACTATGTTATAGCTGACCCCAAAATAGGTGAATAACATATTGAAACAAAATACTCTGAATGCAATAGTTTTCAAGTTATAAGTGATTTACTCAACAGTGATAGCCTAAAAGTAGCTATTACTCAGCTATGCCATGAGCTACAGGTCTGAAATTTTACTATGTTATAGCTGACCCAAAAGTAGCTGAATAACATATTTATACTAAATTCTCTAAATGCAATAGTTTTCAAATTACAAGTGATTTACTCAACATTGAGACCTTCAAAGTAGCTATTACTCAGCTATGCAATGAGTCACGGGTCTGGAACTTCACTATGTTATAGCTGACCCCAAAATAGGTGAATAACATATTGAAACAAAATACTCTAAATGCAATAATTTCCAAGTTATAAGCGATTTACTCAACAGTGATAACCTAAAAGTAGCTATTACTCAGCTATGCCATGAGCTACAGGTCTGAAATTTTACTATGTTATAGCTGACCCAAAAGTAGGTGAACAACATATTTAAGCAAAATACTGTAAATGCAATAGTTTTCAAGTTACAACTGATTTACTCAATAGTGATGACCTAAAAGTAGCTATTACTCAGCTATGCCATGAGCTACAGGTCTGAAATTTTACTATGTTATAGTTGACCCAAAAGTAGCTGAATAACATATTTATACTAAATTCTCTAAATGCAATAGTTTTCCAATTACAACTGATTTACTCAATAGTGAGAACCTCAAAGTAGTTATTACTCAGCTATGCAATGAGCTACAGGTCTGAAATTTCACTATGTTATAGCTGACCCAAAAGTAGGTGAACAACATATTAAAGCAAAATACTGTAAATGCAATAGTTTTCAAGTTACAACTGATTTACTCAATAGTGATGACCTAAAAGTAGCTATTACTCAGCTATGCCATGAGCTACAGGTCTGAAATTTTACTATGTTATAGCTGACCCAAAAGTAGGTGAACAACATATTTAAGCAAAATACTGTAAATGCAATAGTTTTCAAGTTACAACTGATATACTCAATAGTGATGACCTAAAAGTAGCTATTACTCAGCTATGCCATGAGCTACAGGTCTGTAATTTCACTATGTTATAGCTGACCCAAAAGTAGCTGAATAACATATTTATACGAAATTCTCTAAATGCAATAGTTTTCCAATTACAACTGATTTACTCAATAGTGAGAACTTCAAAGTAGCTATTACTCAGCTATGCAAGGAGCCACAGATCTGAAACTTCACTATGTTATAGCTGATCCCAAAATAGGTGAATAACATATTGAAACAAAATACTCTAAATGCAATAGTTTCCAAGTTATAAGCGATTTACTCAACAGTGATAACCTAAAAGTAGCTATTACTCAGCTATGCAATGAGTCACGGGTCTGGAACTTCACTATGTTATAGCTGACCCCAAAATAGGTGAATAACATATTGAAACAAAATACTCTAAATGCAATAATTTCCAAGTTATAAGCGATTTACTCAACAGTGATAACCTAAAAGTAGCTATTACTCAGCTATGCCATGAGCTACACGTCTGAAATTTTACTATGTTATAGCTGACCCAAAAGTAGGTGAACAACATATTTAAGCAAAATACTGTAAATGCAATAGTTTTCAAGTTACAACTGATTTACTCAATAGTGATGACCTAAAAGTAGCTATTACTCAGCTATGCCATGAGCTACAGGTCTGAAATTTTACTATGTTATAGCTGACCCAAAAGTAGGTGAACAACATATTTAAGCAAAATACTGTAAATGCAATAGTTTTCAAGTTACAACTGATTTACTCAATAGTGATGACCTAAAAGTAGCTATTACTCAGCTATGCCATGAGCTACAGGTCTGAAATTTTACTATGTTATAGCTGACCCAAAAGTAGGTGAACAACATATTTAAGCAAAATACTGTAAATGCAATAGTTTTCAAGTTACAACTGATTTACTCAATAGTGATGATCTAAAAGTAGCTATTACTCAGCTATGCCATGAGCTACAGGTCTGAAATTTTACTATGTTATAGTTGACCCAAAAGTAGCTGAATAACATATTTATACTAAATTCTCTAAATGCAATAGTTTTCCAACTACAACTGATTTACTCAACAGTGATAACCTAAAAGTAGCTATTACTCAGCTATGCCATGAGCTACAGGTCTGAAATTTTACTATGTTATAGCTGACCCAAAAGTAGGTGAACAACATATTTAAGCAAAATACTGTAAATGCAATAGTTTTCAAGTTACAACTGATTTACTCAATAGTGATGACCTAAAAGTAGCTATTACTCAGCTATGCCATGAGCTACAGGTCTGAAATTTTACTATGTTATAGCTGACCCAAAAGTAGGTGAACAACATATTTAAGCAAAATACTGTAAATGCAATAGTTTTCAAGTTACAACTGATTTACTCAATAATGATGACCTAAAAGTAGCTATTACTCAGCTATGCCATGAGCTACAGGTCTGAAATTTTACTATGTTATAGTTGACCCAAAAGTAGCTGAATAACATATTTATACTAAATTCTCTAAATGCAATAATTTTCCAATTACAACTGATTTACTCAATAGTGATGACCTAAAAGTAGTTATTACTCAGCTATGCAATGAGCTACAGGTCTGAAATTTCACTATGTTATAGCTGACCCAAAAGTAGGTGAACAACATATTGAAGCAAAATACTGTAAATGCAATAGTTTTCAAGTTACAACTGATTTACTCAATAGTGATGACCTAAAAGTAGCTATTACTCAGCTATGCCATGAGCTACAGGTCTGAAATTTTACTATGTTATAGCTGACCCAAAAGTAGGTGAACAACATATTTAAGCAAAATACTGTAAATGCAATAGTTTTCAAGTTACAACTGATTTACTCAATAGTGATGACCTAAAAGTAGCTATTACTCAGCTATGCCATGAGCTACAGGTCTGGAATTTTACTATGTTATAGCTGACCCAAAAGTAGCTGAATAACATATTTATACGAAATTCTCTAAATGCAATAGTTTTCCAATTACAACTGATTTACTCAATAGTGAGAACTTTAAAGTAGCTATTACTCAGCTATGCAATGAGCCACAGATCTGAAACTTCACTATGTTATAGCTGATCCCAAAATAAATGAATAACATATGAAACAAAATACTCTAAATGCAATAGTTTCCAAGTTATAAGCGATTTACTCAACAGTGATAACCTAAAAGTAGCTATTACTTAGCTATGCCATGAGCTACAGGTCTGAAATTTTACTATGTTATAGCAGACCCAAAAGTAGCTGAATAACATATTTATACAAAATTCTCTAAATGCAATAGTTTTGAAGTTATAAGCAATTTACTCAACAGTGATAACCTAAAAGTAGCTATTACTCAGCTATGCCATGAGCTACAGGTCTAAAATTTTACTATGTTATAGCTGACCCAAAAGTAGCTGAATAACATATTTTACGAAATTCTCTAAATGCAATAGTTTTTAAGTTACAAGTGATTCTACTCATGATGGAAGTTACTGAAAAGCCCAAAAGTAGCTATTACTCACTTAGCTATTGAGACAGACACCCAACTTACTCACCATATTGTAGCTATGAAAAAAGTAGCTGAATAACATATTTTAACAAAATGCTCTAGATGCAACAGTTTTCAAGTTATAAATGATTTTGTGCATGATTTCATGAATGTTAATGCATTAAAAATTATTAAAAAAATTTATTAAAAAAAAAGTAAGAGAGATCCAGGTCTCATACTCACACAAGAGAATCTACCTCTGGCCTAGTACATATATGCAAGATATGAGAGAAATCCCTGCAATAGTCACTGAGAAAATTGTGATAAAAAGTTGAAATTTTCACACTTTTGGTGGGGGTACCCCCCTTGTAATGTCTCTAGCAAACAGACGAACAGACAGATTTGCATGCCTTGAACAATTTTTCATCCTCGATAGATAAGGTATCTTTTAAAAAAAACAGCACGTCTCTAGGCCTTGTAGTTTTGGAGGAGAAGTTGTTCACGCGGACGCGTACGCGTACGCCCACGCCGCAGAGTGACGACATAATGCCAGCTGACTGACAAGTCAGCTGACATAAAAATGGCCTCGGTAAGGTACTTTGGTGGTCTGTGGATGACCTTCAATGAAGAGCTTCAAGGTCAAATTTCTGCATACTTATGTATTACATATACCACCCATAGGATGATCTAACTTTCTGTATATGAGAACTGGGCCAAAATGTAAAAAATGGCCAAAATTTGACCTTTAACAGGCCACCAGTGACCATGAAATTGAAGGTCAAGGTCACAAAACAATAGCGTTCGCCCACATATACCCACATACCAAATTTGAAAAGTCTAGCTAAAATATTTTTAAAAGTTATCACGTCTGAAATGAAATCTCTGCGGCGGCGTGACCGTACTGAGTCAGAAGTATCCCCGACTTTTGTCCGGGAATACAATAAGCCGTAGGCTTGAAAATCTCATCAACTTGCCACCCTTATGATGAGATTATGGGTTCATCTGAATAAGTCCTTAATACATGTTAAATACTGTAACTGAAATAAAAAGATAAAGACCTTACCAAACATCCTGAGGAGGTAGACATATACCTAAACCATGAGGTTTAGACTCCTGAAGACTTGGCTGCAGCGGATGTGCCATCCCCCCCCCTTTTCTTTCTTTCCGAGGATAACTAGTCTGAGGGGAAGGGTCTAGGACTTGTTGTGCTGCTACTACTGGGCCCAGATACATATTGCTGTCATTGTCTGACCAAGTAAGGTCTTTTAATAGGTAAAAAAATTGAAAATGTGTTGCGAGTTTTCAAGTGACAAGCTTGCATGATTTACTCCACCAAAAGCCCCACCGTAAAAGGCGTCAGAGGTCGCAAAGGCCCTAATGTCATGTGCTTAAACTTGGACCAAGTCCAAGGACTGTTGGTCTGCTTGTTTGTTATATAACAAGTAGGATAGGATAGTTTGTTTAATCAAAAAGAGAGAGTAGCGGGTCTGAAGTCTGAGGTATCTCCTTTCTTGAAGGAAATAAAGAGTAGGGACCAAGGCCCTCTCAGGTCTTTGGTTAGAACCAAATAGTACCTCAGGGCCCGTAGTGGTCACAGGGTCCTGTCTTCTTTAATTGTCTATCCATGATGGTAGTCAAAGCAAGGATAGTCACCGGAGACACACTTGAAAACCTTCTCTTGCTAGTTGGTTTTTGGCTATGAAGTCTTAAGAGGTGAACAAAGCTACCTTTTCCCATTGGCCAAGATGAGATACTTCGTTTGCAACCCAGGCATGAATTTCGCTGTGGTGATTGCCAGAGACCAAAGCGAGCAAGAGAGCAGTTTGAGTTTAAGATGTTTAAGGTTTGCGTTTTTCATGGGCTCAAAGGGTGCTTGTGAGCTCATTAAGAACAACAGAAAAGTTCCACTTTGGGAGATTCCTGGAACTTTCACTTAGATCCCCGTGAAAGTTAGGAAGTAACCTGTTAAGGTCAGAGCTTTTGAGGAATATGGAGATCTGTTGGGCCCAAAGTGTCAACAATGGCTGTCTTGTAACCATCAATGGTCGACGGATTCCTGTTTTGATCTCGGTACAGGTACATGAAGAAGTCTGAGACTTGTTTCACACATGGAGTGGGGAAATCCACCAAATTTTCTCTGCACCATTTCTAAAACTTGATTGTAGATGGTCCTTGTTGATGACCTTTGAGGGGCAGGCATTCTCTCTGCCACTTCCACAGAGAAATCTTGGTCTTGGGGCTGTCCACTCCTAGACACCAGACGTGGAGGTTGAAATGTTGTGGATTACTTTGAAAACACGAAGTGTTGTTGATACTGGTAAGCGGAGTGGGATCTCTGTTGAGAGCTGCACTAGGTCCCAAAACCAGGGCATCCCTGACCAGCCAGGGGCTATTACAATGAGGCAGTTGCATTGGATCACCCTACGAAGGACAGCCATGGGAGGGTAAGCATAAGCAGTGAGACTCGACCGGATTATGTTCAGAGCATCTATGTCCCAAGCATGTTGGTCTAGGACTGGAAATACATACAATGTAATTTTGTGGTTCAGATGAGTGGCAAATCGATCTACATGAGGAATGAACCACTTCACAGATCAGTTTGAACATCTGCGGATGCAGTGACCATTCTGTTTATTGGACTGGATAGAAGGTGGCCATGACATTGAGGCACCCTGGAATGTGCCAGGAGAGCATGCATCGCAACCCCTTTTTGTTTATGTAGGCTACTACTGTTGGGTTTTGGTGCTGGACCTTGAACCTTTTCAGGGCCAGAGAAACCGCCTTCAACTCTAGAACATTTATGTGTAGTCTTTATATCAATGTCTGACCACAGATGTTTTGTAGAGACTTGCTCTGATTGAGCGCCCCAACCTTCATTTTAGGCATCTGTAAAGATTGTATATTGTGGTCTTGGTGTGAAGGTCTGCGCATTCATAATGTTTGAAGGATTTGCCACTACTCTAGGTGAACTGAAATGATCTCTGACCAAGGAAGGAGGATGTCCAATGACTAAGGAAAAACTCCAATCACTTTGTGGTGAAACGGAATGGGTTTTATGTGAGTGCGTCCCTCAGCGACTATATTCTCCATTGAGGTGAGCATCCAAGTTAGTGACATCAAACATCTTGAAAATCAAAACATGTTTTGACTTTAAGTGTAGGAACAGATCCTGAAGACTGAGCCATCTCTCTGAGAGGGTTTCACAAGGGCTGAATCTAGGTGGTATTCGTAGCCCATGAACAAAAACACCTAAACAGGTTTGAGTTAAGACTTCTGATTTATCATCCACCCTAAGGACAGTGTCAAGTACTTCCTTGAGCTTTGCTGGAAAGGGATGTGAAGGTGGCGACAGACCGGTCTATCGACGACACCCATTCCTCTGGAATTAGAGAGGCCCTGATTGACTCTGAAGTTTCCATTTTGAACCTTTCTACAAGTAGAAAGGTGTTGAGCCTGCTTAGGTCTATCACTGGCCTTCACCTTTGGTGAGGCTTGGAGACTAGAAACTGTAAAACCTGAGAGATTTTATATTTGAATTTTTAATAAAATCTACAGAAAAGGGGGGCAACTATTATTGCCAAACCAAGGTCTCCCCTAACACCACAGGGAGACATTAGTTTGCAAGCACCTGTTGTCTAGACGAAGATGATTTCTTGAACAAGGACTCATTTTAGTGATTTATTTTAAGTTTTAACCCTTTAAATGGTCAAACAATGTAGCAGATAAGGGTTAAAATATTTTATTTTATTTATTTCGACAGATAAAAGTCCTGTAAAAAGCTACATACATGATTCGTAGTCTCTCAGCACTTGCTGTCTAGATGAAGACGTCACCAAAGAGGTTTCCTAAGGATTCCGTTCGGAGTCAGTTTTCGTGCTTTATTTCATATTTTACCTTTAAAATGGTCAAATAATGTAGCAGAATGGGGATAAACCCTTAAAATATTTATTTTATTTGATTTCAACAGGCACATATTCCTGTATACAGCTACATACATGAGTTGTTGTCGTCCACACTTTTCTTTACAACGTGAACCCGGAAGTGGATTTATGTTGTAAAATATGTTAAATATACATATCTGTTCTGTGAACTGTCACAAAATTAAGATTTTGTGATATAAAATAAAGAAACTGATGAAGTGTCCAATGACAAGTATATCCATTGAAACAAATTAAAGTTCATTCCTTGCAATAAAATGCATGAGAAACTATGCTGGCCAACGAGAAAGAAAGGGGATCAGATGGTATTTCAGTACAAGGCTCACCTCCATGTCAGGCACCGGCCAGTATTAGACGTCTATTTTTCTTAGACGTTGGCTGGGCCTGTGGCCATCCAAAATCTGCATTCAGTTCCACATGGTAAACTATAGTAGAACAATAAAATGACCTTACTTTACTTAAGGAGGTACTTTCCAAAAGAGACTGTGGAAAGTAGTTAATTTCAAGTACCGAGTGCTTTCCATTCCGATGCCAAATACAATACTCAAGGCGACGTTAAACATAACACAGCGTGTCCGTGATTCTGATTGGTTAAGAGCTATGGTAAAATCCCTGTATACAAGTTGGCTGCTTTGATAGTAAACCTCTGCAGGAATAATGAATGAAACAGCCTTCATAAAAATAGCATCAGAGATGCCGGTACCCCACAGCCTGGGAAAATCGTGTTCAACACCACAAGACATAGAAGTAGTGAAACAGTACAAAGACCGGGATACTTTCAGCACAGTGTCACTTATATAAAGGTCCAAATAATGTTTAAGCAGAGAAAATAACATCTAAGAGAAGGAAAATACTTGTGAAGATAAAGTACTAAAACAAGACAATTCCATAGCAAGATGACAGCATTAATCAGTAAATTAAAAAATATGAAGCTATAAAATTTATTAATTGGAGAATAGCTGTCATTGGAAATTGCATAATTATGTAAAAGTGCATATAATAAACAGTTGCAGCAATCACATATCTTTGTTATAATAGGAAGATGGGTCAAATATGGCAGGTGAACACACTTTGGCAGAGCAAAAAGGTCACACCATGATGCACACCTACACTCACTAACCAACATCCCTACCAAGTGCAAACCTTCTACACCTTATGGAATCTAAGAAATAGCACAGACAAGATTTTAAAACTCATGGTGACTATGACAAGATCAAAGGTCAAATCAAGGTCACATTGTGATGTTGCACACCTACACCCCCTAACCAATGTCCATACCAAGTATCAATATCCTACACCTTACGGTTTCCAAGATATAGAAGAGACAAGATTTAGCCCACACAAGGTTTTATAGGTCAATATTACTACGACAAATCAAGGTCACACCATGATGTTGCACACCTACAGCTCCTAACCAATGTCCCTACAAAGTATCAACTTCCCACACCTTGGGATTTCCAAGATATAGCCTGGACAAGATTTTATGGGTCAAGGTCACTACGGCAAGGTCAAAGATCAAATCAAGGTCATGCCATGACATTACATCCCCTAACCAATGTCCCTACCAAGTATCAACTCCTACACCTTCTGGTTTTGGAGATATAGCCCGGACAAGATTTTATAGGTCAAGGTCACTATGACAAGGTTAAATCAAGGTTAAGACCATGACGTTGCACACCTACACCTCCTAACCAATGTCCCTACCAAGTATCAACTTCCTACACATTATAGGTTCTGAGATACAGCATAGACAAACTTTTTCCTGCCGCCCGCCCATCCATCAGGAAACCATAGGTGTATTTCCATAAACAGACAAAACATGAACCTATGATTTGTTTTTAACAGAATTATCAGAGATATGACATTAACGAAGAAACTGTTTATTTTAGCCACCATACTATCGACTTACCGGTATTTGAATTGTTGAAAAACGTGGATGTCCATACAAATAACTATAAATGCAGAAGTGAATGTGAAATATTTTAAAGCTAAAAGACATCATATTTAACCCTTTTAAGGTATTTTATTAAGTATTTATTAATATTTCCGACAACATTCTTAAAATGTCAAACAATGTGAGCCATGCACTGTGGATAAAAAAACAGATTTAACCCTACCGGTTCTCACTGCTTGATAGCAGTTGTCGCTATTTATCGCTATTTTAGTCCAAAACGAAACGAAATGTGGTATGCCGGTATTACATCAACAACACCAGAATCAAGTCATGTGACCCACACACCTCTAGCAAATCATCCATGAAGACAGCCTTCACTGACTTGGTGCAGTTCTCATGCATGCAGGGGTTTCTGTTCTCTCTGTCTATCTGAACGCCTCCGTGGTTTTCTGGATCCACCCAAAGTGCAACATGATTCTTCCTCATGTCAGACACCACATTCCGCAACACAGTCATTTTATCAGTAAAGTTTCCTGTAAATTAAAGCACACAAGCTTAATATTTAGAAAGGTGAAAAGCTTAATTTTTATTAAGTGGCTGGGCTACTGTCATTGACGAATTTACAACTATTTGTCTGGGTTTCAGGTAGCAATAATTGTCAGTAATTGTCTTTGAAATACGCCAATTTATTCATTTTTTTTAATGATATTTATGTTGTATGGTGGTTCAATGACATTTTACTTCATTTAAAATCACAAAATGGTCATATTTTGGAATAAAAATGGATGTATTTCTGTCACTTTATTGTCGCTAATCTGATACAACTGGCAGTTTCTTCTGCAGATGATAATTCACATTTATATTATAAATTGGTCAATATAACAAAATTACTACGCCTGTGACAGAATGCAGCTCATTATTCTGAAGACAATGCTGAAAAACTTGGAACAAAAATTGGAACATGCTACATGCTGTCATCAGCTCACATTGCAAGCACACAAACTAAATGAAGTAAACAAAGTACAATAGAACCTCTATATACCGATCCTCCTGGGGGATTAACAATTAGGTTGTATAATAGAAAGTCTAATATGACAGGTTTAGATGGAGTTACGAAAGCGAGTTAGAGGTCAGAAAACTGAAAATTTGGATAATAGAGGGGCAAGTAATAGAGGTTCAATTGTAATTAAATGGGCACCAAACTGACACCGAGTTATGGAACAAAGTCCAATCAACTGAACACAATAAGGGGCAAATTACAAATGATGACATGGGCTACTTTACACTTTTTTCCCACTTTACCATAGTGAACTTATCCTCTTTTATTTATACTAGAGGTTAATGTTATCAATAAGTTTTGTGTGAATTACAATGGTGAACCTATCCACTTTCAGTATATTTTGGGTCAATGTTATCACCCAAGTTCTGTGTACATTAAAGTACACACAGTAAAGGAAGTAAAACAATGCACAAATATTGTCACTGAATGTCAAAGTCTGAGAAGTACGTCTACTGATTCACAATAAAGTAAATGGGAAAATTCTTCACAAGAGGATTTCACAGTGTGGAAAATATCCCATTTGTTATTACACACTGGAGAGGCTGGGAAATTTTGCTCAAAGCACTTACCCTTTTAAAGTGTAAAACAGGCATCATTAACTGGATTTTCCTTTGTATGGACTACAGTCCCACCTGGTACCTTACCTAGTTGAACGGCTTTGTGGAAGTGATGTAGGTTTTGTTTGTATGGCTCCACTGCCACTACTTCATGTCCCATCCTTGCAGCAATCAGGCTGTACAGGCCAATGTTTGCACCTGTGTCAGATGAAAACACAGGCATGGTTTAATCATTTAAATGTTGTCTACAAAAAGAGTAAAATGTACATCTCCAGGAGTGGACCAAAACTTCTAATAGAATCAATTTATCTAATACATAATAATCAATGAATCTGTAATCTGGACAATTAAAAATACACATCCATTTCTTAACTAAGGATTAAAATTTGGCTTTTCGCAGCTCACTCATTGGAAGAAGGAGAAAATTGGGTAGAATGCAAAATAAAATAAGAGGAGAGTGCCCATGAACGGGCACTGTGTCAGCTGACTGAGTGTTTTTGATTTGTGAAGGTGATTAGAAGACAGAATAATTATCAGGAAAAGGGCTGTACAGAAATACAGTAAATGGTAACTGAACAGCAAGTTCGAAAAAAAATTCCGAAGCTGACAGAAGAAAAGGATAAAAAAGTTGTGCCCTGTAAATGGTATTATGAAGGAAAATAACAAGGTAATTGTTTAAGTGTAAAAAATAGGTTAAAACATATTTAAAGAAATACTACAAATGCAATATCCTCGTTCGACCTTGAAGAAGGGGTCCAAGGTCAAATCTAACCACACAAATACATTCCCAGCCCATGATTTCCTATGGTTTACCATTCCAAACCTCTAGGACCAATTATAAATGAGTTGTCAGCACTTTTAAGCTTGGCTGTCCTCATTTGACCTTGAAGGAGGGGTCCAAAGGTCAAATCTGACCATACCAAAAGATTCCGAGCCAATGATTTCCTATGGGATGGTAAACCAAATCTCTGTCACCAATAATAAGCGAGTTGTAGGCACTTTCAATTTTCGCTATCCTCATTTGACCTTGAAGGAGGGTTCCAAGGTCAAATCGGACCATATCAACAGATTCACAGCCCATGATTTCCTGTCTGTTTACCATCCCAAACCTCTGGGACCAATAATAAGCGAGTTATAAGCACTTTTAAGTTTGGCTATCCTTGTTTGACCTTGAAGGAGGGGTCATTGAAGGTCAAATCTGACCACACCAACAGATTCCCACCCCATGATTTCCTACAGGTTGGTTTATCATCCCAAACCTCTAGGATCAATAATAAGGGAGATATAAGCACTTTTCATGACTGACAAAAACACCTGTGGCGGCCATCTTGTTTCTCAAAATGAGGCCAAAAATATTCCCAGACAACATTTTATGGTTATTAATATATACTGCAAACTTAAGAAAGCTAGCTATAATATTTTTTTTCATCAGAGCAGTAATGGTGAAATCTCTCTCTACACACTGCGGCTATCCAGTGGATACAATGATTTACTCAACAGTGAGAACCTGAAAGTAGCTATTGCTCAGCTATGCAATGACATAGAGGTCTGCAATTTCACTATGTTATAGCTGACCAAAAATTCTGTGAATAACATATTTAACAAATTACTCTAAATGTAATAGTTTTCAAGTTACAACTGATTTACTCAACAGTGAGAACCTCAAAGGAACTATTACTCAGCTATGCAATGAGCTACATGTCTGAAATTTTACTATGTTATAGCTAACCCAAAAGTAGGTGAACAACATATTTAAGCAAACTACTGTAAATGCAATAGTTTTCAAGCTACAACTGATTTACTCAATAGTGAGAACCTGAAAATAGCTATTGCTCCGCTATGCCATGAGCTATAGGTCTGTAATTTCACTATGTTATAGCTGACCCAAAAGTAGGTGAACAATATATTTTAACAAAATACTCCAAATGCAATATTTTTCAAGTTATAGCTGATTTACTCAACAGTCAGTACCTGAGAATAGCTATTGCTCAGTTGTGCCATGAGCTATAGGTCTATAATTTCACTATGTTATAGCTGACCCAAAAGTAGCTGAATAACATATTTGCACAAATTTCTGTAAATGCAATAGTTTTCCAATTATAACTGATTTACTCAACAGTGAGAACTTCAAAGTAGCTATTACTCAGCTATGAAATGAGCCACAGGTCTGAAACTTCACTATGTTATAGCTGACCCCAAAATTGGTGAATAACATACTGAAACAAAATACTCTAAATGCAATAGTTTTCAAGTTATAAGTGATTTACTCAACAGTGATAACCTAAAAGTAGCTATTACTCAGCTATGCCATGAGCTACAGGTCTGAAATTTTACTATGTTATAGCTGGCCCAAAAGTAGCTGAATAACATATTTATACGAAATTCTCTAAATGCAATAGTTTTTAAGTTACAAGTGATTTTACTCATGATGGAAGTTACTGAAAAGCCCAAAAGTAGCTATTACTCACTTAGCTATTGAGACAGACACCCAACTTACTCACCATATTGTAGCTATGAAAAAAGTAGCTGAATAACATATTTTAACAAAATGCTCTAAATGCAACACTTTTCAAGTTATAAGTGATTTACTCAACAGTGATAACCTAAAAGTAGCTATTACTCAGCTATGCCATGAGCTACAGGTCTGAAATTTTACTATGTTATAGCTGACCCAAAAGTAGCTGAATAACATATTTATACGAAATCCTCTAAATGCAATAGTTTTCAAGTTATAAGCGATTTACTCAACAGTGATAACCTAAAAGTAGCTATTACTCAGCTATGCCATGAGCTACAGGTCTGAAATTTCACTATGTTATAGCTGGCCCAAAAGTAGCTGAATAACATATTTATACGAAATTCTCTAAATGCAATAGTTTTTAAGTTACAAGTCATTTTACTCATAATGGAAGTTACTGAAAAGCCCAAAAGTAGCTATTACTCACTTAGCTATTGAGACAGACACCCAACTTACTCACCATACTGTAGCTATGAAAAAAGTAGCTGAACAACATATTTTCACAAAATGCTGTAAATGCAACACTTTTGAAGTTATAAGTGATTTAGTGCATGATTTCATGAATTTTAATGCATTAAAAATTATTAAAAAATTTATTTAAAAAAAAGTAAGACAGATCCAGGTCTCATACTCACACAAGAGAATCTACCTCTGGCCTAGTACATATATGCAAGATATGAGAGAAATCCCTAGTCACTGAGAAAATTGTCATAAAAAGTTGAAATTTTCACACTTTTGGTGGGGGTACCCCCCTTGTAATGTCTCTAGCAAACAGACAAACAGACAGATTTGCATGCCTTGAACAATTTTTCATCCTCGATAGATAAGGTATCTTTTAAAAAAACAGCATGTCTCTAGGCCTTGTAGTTTTGGAGAAGAAGTTGTTCACGCGGACGCGTACGCAGACGCGGACGCCCACGCCGCAGAGTGATGACATAATGTCAGCTGAAGTCAGCTGACATAAAAAATTGCAAATTTAATAAGTGAAATAAATTTTTATAAGTTAATGCCCTATCCAATTGACAATTGCTTTACCGGTCGGCCTGACCAGTCCCGACAAACACCTCAAAACGTCCTGTAAATACTGCTGGCAGGACCGGTCATGGAGTGTGCATTCGCTAGGTGGCAAATCGTACTTCCTTCCTGTCTAGACAGTGTGACGTCATAGCATCTTTTTCATTGTCTAGTCCTATTAAGACCCCTAGTAAGCTGATAGCAGAGCCGGTTGGGAGGGCCTTGTCTGTCCATTGGATAGGGTATTCACTTATAAAAATAAAAAAATTTAAATTACTTATTAAATTTGCTTTTTAATTGCATTAATACATCCTGTCCAATGGACAATTGCTGAATAACTACCGCTTGGTTGGTGGGTAGGTTACTAGGGACTAAAGTGAACTCATAACAAACATTAAATCACAGGCCTGGGTTGACCTAAAGGTCAAGCGCACTCTACAAGGCCAAGGTCGGGTACCAGAATCTGGTTAATCGGAGATATACCGACACTGCTCCCCCCGTTTTAAACAGACCTGCTCTGAGGTAGAGGAAGAGAGGGAGAAGCGTGTCACAGTTGTTTTTTTTTATTTTACTTATACACTATGTACAAGGTATATACACTATGTACATATGTACAGAATCTATTCATTTTTGGGTTTGATGGTAAACCCGCTGGGCAGCCACCACGGGGCCCAGGTGAAAAAGCTCTGAATCAGCTCAAACCACATCCTTCAAATAGAACTGTGTGAAGGTGTTGTATGACTTCTAGTGGCAGGCTGACAAAATGTGGTGCAAGGACACTCACAATTGGAAGGCCTTGGAAGCAGCAAAGGCCCTCACATCATGGGCTTTAACCTGATGTAGTGTGAGGGCCTTTTGGCCAGAGAGCTCACAGCACAGGATCACAGTCTGTTGATCCATGAGGAAATAGAGACAGGTGAGATGTCCTTTCTTAAACCTTTCTTAAAGGAGACAAAGACCAACTCCTTGTTCTGCCTGAGATCTGAGGTCCTGTTGAAGTAATAACACAGGGCTCTGACTGGACATAAAGACCGGTCACCCTTTAGTGACTTGTCCAGAATGGGGGCCATTGCTGTTATAACCACTGGGGCCACACAGTCTGGACCCTCTTTAATCAGCTGAAAGAAAGCTGGGTGAGGGGTAAAGGGACAGTTTTGACCAGTCTGACTGGTGTCTGATGTTCTTATGTAGCCAAGCATGGATCTTACTTTTGCATTTGCCTACACCCAAAGCCAACAGAAAATCTTGAGTCTTGAAAGTCAAGTGCTTCAGGGAGGCTTCTTTAAGGGGTTCAAAAGGAGCCTTTGTCACCTGGTGCAGTACCAGGGACAGGTTCCAGGAGGGGATGTCCCTCCGTCCCTTGGGGTCTGTCTCTGTGGAAGCTATCCAGAAGACGAGTGAGATTCCCATCTTTGCTGACATTTATGGGGGAATTTCCCAGTTTGTCAGCAATGGCTGACCTATAACCATCAATGGTGCCTGGCTGTAACTTCCTGTCACAAAACAAGTACAGAAGGAAATCAGCTATGGCTTTTAAAGGTGGTGCCCTGAAGTCCACCTGATTACTGAGGCACCACTTTGTAAAAATGGCCTCATAAACTGATCCAGTTGATCCTCTTTGAGGAGCCTCAATTCCTGCTGCCACTGCCTCAGAGAAGCCCTATTCCTTGATAGCTGAGGCTCTAGGAGCCAGGCATGAAGATTCAGGTTCAACAGGTTCCTGTGCATGGTCTGGTTAAATGACTTGGTCAGACGACTGGGCAGATTGGGCAGACACAAAGGCCTGTGGATCTGGAACCTGTGATACAAACTGTGGCAGTTTGTTGTTGAACCTGGTGGCAAACAGATCCACTTGAGGCTGTTACTGTAGGTTTCATATTACTTGGAAGACTTCTGGAAGGAGAGACCATTCTGTTTAAATGGTCTGGCCTTTTCTGGACAGTTTGTCTACTATCATGTTCAGCCGGCCTGGGATGTGTCGAGCTTTGAATGTCACCAGTCTCCTGGTACACGAGGTCAAGATTCTCCACAGAAGGGCACACATAGGGCCTGACTTCATCCCCCCTTCCTTGTTTATATAGGCAACCACTGTGGTGTTGTCTGTAGCTATGAGAACTGTGTTGTTTAAGCAGAGGTCTTGGAACTCTTTCAAGGCCAGAAAGACTGCCTTTACTTCCAGGAAATTTATGTGTAGCTTGCTTTTTGGAAGGGACCAGGTTCCCCTTGCAGTGTGTTTAAGTGAGCGCCCAACCTTCTTTTTGATGCGCCTGTAAATATCTGCAGAGCATGTTTTAGTGGGTGTAATGGTTGAGCTTGAAGCACATTGCTTTCCTCCAGCCACCATTTTGGAATCACCTTTTCCAGACTCTGGAACCCACCAACTGTTCTTCAAGTGCCACTGAATGGGTCTCATATGCAGCCGACTTAGGTGAACTTGCTTTTCTGTTAAGCTGGTCACCACTGCAGCAGGTGTCTTCACCGGTTCCACTGGTTCAGCAAAAGACTTAGCAAGTGACATTGCTTGAAGTCTTGTAAACCTCTGGGACCACTTCTCATCCAGGCTCTTGAGGTCGTCACACATGGGTTTGCTGCTGGATTTCTTTTTGCTGGGCTCTGGGGACTCGTCAGGTCTCTTCTCCTTGCCAGCAGGTGTGATTTCTGTAGTTTTTCCAGCTCATTCTCCCTCTACCCATCCTAACAGTTTCACTTCTGAAGGGTCCATGAGAGTGGGGATAGCTCACACAGAGGAGGCAGAAACAGTCTTCTTCTGCTCTTTTTCTTTCCTGGTTCTGTAGGTGGGGGTGGCTTTGCATATGGAGCAGTTTTTCTTCAACGCACAAGGGTTGTGATCCAGCCCCTTGTCTCTGCATTGTGCGCATAGCCACAAGTGCCTCTCTTCTGTCCTGGTGAAGACATAGTGATCAGGAAAATGGCAGAAATACACAGAAATAAAATAAAGTTCA
Organism: Sabellastarte sp. h YS-2021; assembly: GCA_964017235.1. NCBI lineage: Eukaryota > Metazoa > Annelida > Polychaeta > Sabellida > Sabellidae > Sabellastarte > Sabellastarte sp. h YS-2021. The sequence goes on from OZ024933.1 coordinate 18,432,663, forward strand.
ACTAGAAGAATGTTTTTGCTGACAAAAACGAAGCGGCCCTGATGAAAAAGAAGTCACCCATAAAAGATGTCAACATATGCATCATAAGCATTAGAAACTGTGAACTTTATTGAATTGTGTACGTTACTTATCCCTATTTTCATCTTTAATAAGTGTGCACAATTAAAGTGAGGTCAGCTGAACAATACAATAGCTGGAGATTAAAAATTCCATAATTTCACTGCAAGGTGGCCATAACTTCATTCATATTGGGACTTTAACGTGACCATAAAATAAGAATGTCCCTTTTCTCATTCTTTATAAGTGCATAAAGTTTAGCTCAGGTAAGTTGAACAATAAGATAGCTGAGGCTGAAACTTCCTTTTTCACTGTAAGGTCACCATAACTTCATTCATATTGCGACTTTAAGGTGACCATAATATGAGAATGTCCCTTCAATATCAATATATGTTAGATATGGAAAAAGAAAGGAGCCAGACGGCTTTATTCAAATGTTATGACTTTAGGGGGGGGGGGGGGGGGCAAAATTATATTAACAGATTAAGGTCACCTTAAAGTCAGGATAACCCTTTGGTTTGCCATCCTTTATAGGTGTGCAAAATTTAACTGAGGTCAGTCAAACAATAAGATACTTGGAGGCTGAAAACCCCCTTATTTCACTTTAAGGTGGCTACAACTCCATTCATACTGTGAGTTTAAGGTCACCATAAGTATTATTTTTATCTAGTTTAATACCAATGATAATTTTAACATAAAAAAATGGAAAAAGAAGGAGCTAGAGGATTTTATTCCAATTTGATGACTTTAAGCAGCTCATATGTCCACTAACATTTTGAGTTTAAGGTCACCATAAAGTCAGGATATTCCTTTGGCAAATGTTAATATATATGCCAAGTTTGGTTGAAAAAAGTGAAAAACTAAGTGAAATGGAGGGCTAAAACCCCCTTTTTGACATTAAGGTGACCTTAAGAGTGCAGATACAAGGCTAAAACTTTGGCATGTGAAACATTATCAAAAAGTAGCTGAATAAGTTATCCAACAAAACGCCGAAATCCTGACCATTTTTGAGATACAGACCAATAACCCATTTTTTTAAATTTTACGAAAATTAAACGCCTCCCATTCAGGCATCTATGGTCCGATTGATAAGAAAATCCTTCCCGACCTTGGAAATTTGGTCTAGAATGTACCTGATAAATTTTATAGCACAGGTGTGTGTGGTTTTTTCCGAAACGGGATGACGGGGTGTTTTGGAGTTATTCTTAAGGTTACCTTAAGTTAAGCTTAAGGTCTGCGCAAAGTATCCCAAAAATTTTTCCCGCCCCTATAGTTTTAAAGAAAGATAAGAAGGAAAAAAAAATTTGAAAGGCTAAGAAGTTATTCAAGGGAGACCATAATCCGGCGGCGGCGGTGATCAGTCGAACTTCGGCGAAAACAAATAAGCATCCCTGGCGGGCCGCTTAATTAATGGTGAATTCGTTGAAAAACTTTTAAAATATTCTCTCTGCAGAAAACATGTCCACACACTCCATGTGCCAGATAAACAAGAGGAGAGTGCCCGTGAACGGGCACTGTGTCAGCTGACTGAGTGTTTTTGATTTGTGAAGGTGATTAGAGGACAGAATAATTATCAGGAAAAGGGCTGTACAGAAATACAGTAAATGGTAACTGAACAGCAAGTTCGAAAGAAATTCCGAAGCTGACAGAAGAAAAGGATAAAAAAGTTGTGCCCTGTAAATGGTATTATGAAGGAAAATAACAAGGTAATTGTTTAAGCGTAAAAAATAGGTTAAAACATATTTAAAGAAATACTACAAATGCAATATCCTCGTTCAACCTTGAAGAAGGGGTCCAAGGTCAAATCTAACCACACAAATACATTCCCAGCCCATGATTTCCTATGGTTTACCATTCCAAACCTCTAGGACCAATTATAAATGAGTTATAAGCACTTTTAAGCTTGGCTGTCCTCATTTGACTTTGAAGGAGGGGTTCAAAGGTCAAATCTGACCATACCAAAAGATTCCGAGCCAATGATTTCCTATGGGATGGTTTACCATCCCAAATCTCTGTCACCAATAATAAGCGAGTTGTAGGCACTTTCAATTTTCGCTATCCTCATTTGACCTTGAAGGAGGGTTCCAAGGTCAAATCGGACCATATCAACAGATTCACAGCCCATGATTTCCTGTCTGTTTACCATCCCAAACCTCTGGGACCAATAATAAGCGAGTTATAAGCACTTTTAAGTTTGGCTATCCTTGTTTGACCTTGAAGGAGGGGTCACTGAAGGTCAAATCTGACCACACCAAAAGATTCCCACCCCATGATTTCCTACAGGTTGGTTTATCATCCCAAACCTCTAGGATCAATAATAAGGGAGATATAAGCACTTTTCATGACTGACAAAAAACACCTGTGGCGGCCATCTTGTTTCTCAAAATGAGGCCAAAAATATTCCCAGACAACATTTTATGGTTATTAATATATACTGCAAACTTAAGAAAGCTAGCTATAATATTTTTTTTCATCAGAGCAGTAATGGTGAAATCTCTCTACACACTGCGGCTATCCAGTAGATACAATGATTTACTCAACAGTGAGAACCTGAAAGTAGCCATTGCTCAGCTATGCCATGACATAGAGGTCTGCAATTTCACTATGTTATAGCTGACCAAAAATTCTGTGAATAACATATTTAACAAATTACTCTAAATGTAATAGTTTTCAAGTTACAACTGATTTACTCAACAGTGAGAACCTCAAAGGAACTATTACTCCGCTATGCCATGAGCTATAGGTCTGTAATTTCACTATGTCATAGCTGACCCAAAAGTAGGTGAACAATATATTTTAACAAAATACTCCAAATGCAATATTTTTCAAGTTATAGCTGATTTACTCAACAGTCAGTACCTGAGAATAGCTATTGCTCAGTTGTGCCATGAGCTATAGGTCTATAATTTCACTATGTTATAGCTGACCCAAAAGTAGCTGAATAACATATTTGCACAAATTTCTGTAAATGCAATAGTTTTCCAATTATAACTGATTTACTTAACAGTGAGAACTTCAAAGTAGCTATTACTCAGCTATGAAATGAGCCACAGGTCTGAAACTTCACTATGTTATAGCTGACCCCAAAATAGGTGAATAACATATTGAAACAAAATACTCTAAATGCAATAGTTTTCAAGTTATAAGTGATTTACTCAACAGTGATAACCTAAAAGTAGCTATTACTCAGCTATGCCATGAGCTACAGGTCTGAAATTTTACTATGTTATAGCTGGCCCAAAAGTAGCTGAATAACATATTTATACGAAATTCTCTAAATGCAATTGTTTTTAAGTTACAAGTGATTTTACTCATGATGGAAGTTACTGAAAAGCCCAAAAGTAGCTATTACTCACTTAGCTATTGAGACAGACACCCAACTTACTCACCATATTGTAGCTATGAAAAAAGTAGCTGAATAACATATTTTAACAAAATGCTCTAAATGCAACACTTTTCAAGTTATAAGCGATTTACTCAACAGTGATAACCTAAAAGTAGCTATTACTCAGCTATGCCATGAGCTACAGGTCTGAAATTTCACTATGTTATAGCTGGCCCAAAAGTAGCTGAATAACATATTTATACGAAATTCTCTAAATGCAATAGTTTTTAAGTTACAAGTGATTTTACTCATAATGGAAGTTACTGAAAAGCCCAAAAGTAGCTATTACTCACTTAGCTATTGAGACAGACACCCAACTTACTCACCATATTGTAGCTATGAAAAAAGTAGCTGAACAACATATTTTCACAAAATGCTCTAAATGCAACACTTTTCAAGTTATAAGTGATTTAGTGCATGATTTCATGAATTTTAATGCATTAAAAATTATTAAAAAAATTTATTAAAAAAAAAGTAAGACAGATCCAGGTCTCATACTCACACAAGAGAATCTACCTCTGGCCTAGTACATATATGCAAGATATGAGAGAAATCCCTGCAATAGTCACTGAGAAAATTGTGATAAAAAGTTGAAATTTTCACACTTTTGGTGGGGGTACCCCCCTTGTAATGTCTCTAGCAAACAGACGAACAGACAGATTTGCATGCCTTGAACAATTTTTCATCCTCGATAGATAAGGTATCTTTTAAAAAAAACAGCACGTCTCTAGGCCTTGTAGTTTTGGAGAAGAAGTTGTTCACGCGGACGCGGATGCGTACGCCCACGCCGCAAAGTGATGACATAATGACATAATGTCAGCTGACTGACAAGTCAGCTGACATAAAAAAATGCTATGACGTCGCGCTGTCTAGACAGGAAGGAAGTATGATGTGCCATCTAGTGAATGCACACTCCATGACCGGTCCTGCCGGTTGTATATACAGGACGTCTTTTTCTGGCGCTTGGCGGGATCGGTTGCGCCAACCGGTAAAGCAATTGTCCATTGGATAGGATGTATTAACTCAATAAAAAACAGTTTTTTTCGCCTTTATTAATTTATAACAGTTATATTAAGGAAGCAACACTTTTATTTTCTTTGCACTACACATTTATTTAAAGTTAACCAGTTAAAGGTATACATTTGTCACATTTAAATGTATGTTCTCTTTCTAACATTACTGTCAGTAACAAAACTCACCAATATCAATAAAACCATAGTCTGGGTTGCTGAACAGGATATTCTGAAACTCTTTGACAATATGTGGCTCCCATATGCCGGTGTTTCTGATGTGTTGTGAGATGTGGACATCCTCTGCATTAGGATACAGGCAAACCTTTACCGTAGGTTTTATAGCAATATTCAGACATTCGTAATCTGTAGTTATATGTGTACCCATGTCATAAATAGTACACTGAGCCGTACCACCGACTAACTTTCCACCAAGTGGGGCTGCAATATTTACAGTATTCTCATCTAAATTGTCAGCTTTTTGAGCAATGTCTTTGTGCGATTCCTTTTTAGAATTCTTTCGGTCATCCTTTTCACGCAGCACATACACAGCGTTGTAATCATCAAAGTCCTTTCTCACAATATCTACCTCAAAATCTTTCATGGCCAAGTTGACTTCTTGTTTTTTATCCACTTTCTCATTTTCCAGGTCTTCAAATTCGTACTTGTATCTATTGCCTTTCCTGTCATCTATGACTCCATCTACATTGTCGTCTATGCCATATTTCTTGATCCCATCCTCTCCATCTTCCAAATTATCATTATTGACATGCACTCTCCCTTTCCTGACTGCCTCATTGAGTTCCTGTTTCTCTAGTTCTAATTCCTTGTGCTTCTGTTTCCATTCATCAATCAAAGCTTGCTGTCGAGAATATGAGAGGTCAATTTTTCTGCCGTCTGGTTGTTCATGTAGCCATGACAAAAAGTTGAAGACAAAACTGAATGCAACAAGCATGACAAATATAATAAGCAGATCTGACCGGTAAACCAGGCCGGAGACTTTCATCCTGATGCACTTCTTGGATTTCATTTGCAATAATGTGAACCAGTTTTTATTGTCATAATGCATAATTACAATATTAACCTTTTCAACTTAATTTGTGCATATTTTGCACACCTTGCTTCAACTTGCTTTAAAATCTGTGTAGTAACCCTATACTGCCTTTAGTGACTGTAGATTGTTACTTGGTGCATGAATAAAACACAAAGCATTTTAAAAACCATTTGTAAAAACTTTGTTGTCACAGTAACATATTTCCTTATACAGATGTGAAATGTAATGTAAAAATACTAAATTGCATTCATTTTTGTTGTTTCTTCTTCACAAACTTTGATCATCACTTGCACAGGATTATCAATAATGCTTCAACATTGCGGCTTATGCACCTCTGACATCTCATAAAGCCTACAAAGAGAAATAGATTTGTCACTCAATGGTGTAAAATATATTCCAAATCAATTTACATTTGTGATACTGTGACTTGAAATGAAAACATGAAAACTTTGGACCAATGATTCTAAACTTTTAATGGGAAGACTATATACACACATGGCAGTATAAACTTTATTGTACTAATCATGCATCAAATATTGAAGGGAATTATGTGCACATGGGGATAAAGATGGCTGTACCACACAGCAAACATTAGGATTATATGTTCTAAGTTAAACAAGAGGAGAGTACCGTGAACGGGCACTGTGTCAGCTGACTGAATGTTTTTGATTTGAGATGGTGATAATGAGAGGAAAGCATAATTATCAGGGAAAGGGCTGTACAGAAATACAGTAAATGGTAACTGAACAGCATGTTCGAAAGATATTCCGAAGCTGACAGAAGAAAAGGACAAAAAAGTTCTGCCCTGCAAATGGTATTATGAAATAAAGTAACAAGGTAATTGTTTAAGTGTAAAAAGTAGGTTAAAAATATTTAAAGAAATACTATAAATGCAATATCCTCGTTCGACCATGAAGAAGGGGTCCAAAGGTCAAATCTGACCATACCAAAAGATTCCCAGCCAAAGAATTTAGGATGGTTTACCATCCCAAACCTCTCGGACCAATAAGTGAGTCATAGGCACTTTTTAAGTTTGGCTATCCTTGTTTGACCTTGAAGGAGGGGTCCAAGGTCAAATCCGACCACACAAAAAAATTCCCAGCCCATGATTTCCTGTAGCTTGTTTACCATCCCAAACTTGTAGGACCAATAATAAGCGAGTTCTAAGCAATTGTAAGTTTGGCTATCCTCAATTGACCTTGAAGGAGGGGTCCCAGGTCAAATCCGACCACACCAAAAGATTCCCAGCCCATGATTTTCTATAGGTTGGTTTTCCATTCGAAACCTCTAGGACCAATAATAAGCGAGTTATAAGCATTTTAAGTTTGGCTATCCTCATTTGACCTTGAAGGAGGGGTCCAAGGTGAAATCCGACCACACCAAAAAATTCCCAACTCATGATTTTCTATAGGTTGGTTTTCATTCCAACCTCTAGGACCAATAATAAGCGAGTTATAAGCACTTTTATGTTTGGCTATCCTCATTTGACCTTGAAGGAGGGTTCCAAGGTCAAATCGGACCATATTAACAGATTCCCAGCCCATGATTTCCTACAGGTTGGATACAATGATTTACTCAACAGTGAGAACCTGAAAGAAGCTATTGCTCAGCTATGCCATGACATAGAGGTCTGCAATTTCAATATGTTATAGCTGACCAAAACGTCTGTGAATAACATATTTAACAAAATACTCTAAACGTAATAGTTTTCAAGTTACAACTGATTTACTCAAGAGTGAGAACCTGACAGTAACTATTACTCAGCTATGCAATGAGCTACATGTCTGAATTTTTGCTCTGTTATAGCTGAACTAAAAGTAGGTGAACAACATATTTAAGCAAAATACTGTAAATGCAATAGTTTTCAAGTTACAACTGATTTACTCAATAGTGAGAACCTGAAAATAGCTATTGCTCCGCTATGCCATGAGCTATAGGTCTGTAATTTCACTATGTTATAGCTAACCCAAAAGTAGGTGAACAATATATTTTAACAAAATACTCCAAATGCAATATTTTTCAAGTTATAGCTGATTTACTCAACAGTCAGTGCCTGAGAATAGCTATTGCTCAGTTGTGCCATGAGCTACAGGTCTGTAATTTCACTATGTTATAGCTGACCCAAAAGTAGCTGAATAACATATTTGCACAAATTTCTGTAAAGGCAATAGTTTTCCAATTACAACTGGTTTACTCAACAGTGAGAACTTCAAAGTAGCTATTACTCAGCTATGCAATGAGCCACAGGTCTGGAACTTCACTATATTATAGCTGACCCCAAAATAGGTGAATAACATATTGCAACAAAATACTCTAAATGCAATAGTTTTCAAGTTATAAGTGATTTACTCAACAGTGATAACCTAAAAGTAGCTATTACTCAACTATGCCATGAGCTACAGGTCTGAAATTTTACTATGTTATAGCTGACCCAAAAGTAGCTGAATAACATATTTATACTAAATTCTCTAAATGCAATAGTTTTCAAATTACAAGTGATTTACTCAACATTGAGAACTTCAAAGTAGCTATTACTCAGCTATGCAATGAGTCACAGGTCTGGAACTTCACTATGTTATAGATGACCCCAAAATAGGTGAATAACATATTGCAACAAAATACTCTAAATGCAATAATTTCCAAGTTATAAGCGATTTACTCAACAGTGATAACCTAAAAGTAGCTATTACTCAGCTATTGCATGAGCTACAGGTCTGAAATTTTACTATGTTATAGCTGACCCAAAAGTAGGTGAACAACATTTTTAAGCAAAATACTGTAAATGCAATAGTTTTCAAGTTACAACTGATTTACTCAATAGTAAGAACCTCAAAGTAGTTATTACTCAGCTATGCCATGAGCTACAGGTCTGAAATCTTACTATATTATAGCTGACCCAAAAGTAGCTGAATAACATATTTATACGAAATTCTCTAAATGCAATAGTTTTGAAGTTACAAGTGATTCTACTCATGATGGAAGTTACTGAAAAGCCCAAAAGTAGCTATTACTCACTTAGCTATTGAGACAGGCACCCAACTTACTCACCATATTGTAGCTATGAAAAAAGTAGCTGAATAACATATTTTAACAAAATGCTCTAAATGCAACACTTTTCAAGTTATAAATGATTTTATGCATGATTTCATGAATATTAATGCATTAAAAATTATTAAAAAAATTTATTAAAAAAAAAGTAAGACAGATCCAGGTCTCATACTCACACAAGAGAATCTACCTCTGGCCTAGTACATATATGCAAGATATGAGAGAAATCCCTGCAATAGTCACTGAGAAAATTGTGATTAAGTGTTGAAATTTTCACACTTTTGGTAGGGGTACCCCCCTTGTAATGTCTCTAGCAAACAGACGAACAGACAGATTTGCATGCCTTGAACAATTTTTCATCCTCGATAGATAAGGTATCTTTTAAAAAAAACAGCACGTCTCTAGGCCTTGTAGTTTTGGAGGAGAAGTTGTTCACGCGGACGCGCACGCGTACGCCCACGCCGCAGAGTGACGACATAATGTCAGCTGACTGACAAGTCAGATGACATAAAAATGAGAAGTCTGTGGTTTTGTAGGACACAATTAAAAGAAAATCAATTACACATCCATGAAAGTGAACTGTGGGTCCAACTGTCAATTTGATTACAAATATGTTTTGTTTTGATTCAACATGTCATTCATTAATATTCAGGAGTTGAATTTAAAAGTCTGACGACTTGTTGGATTCAATTGTCAAACCAATATATTGAATATGCTCATGAGTTGACAAAAGAATAATTTGGAAATCATTATCTTAAAGAGGCCTTTGGAGGGTTGACAGTTTTTCAGATAGACCACTCACAACAGACAGGAGTTTTCTCATTACATAACTGATGTTTGATTCATACGATCAGTAAAATATTCAAAAATAGCTTGCACACAGATCCAGAAGTAGTTTATTTTAATAAAAATCACAAAAGACCTTATGTCACCTAATTTAGGTTTTATTGGCCTTTTACTTGGGCTTGGCACAGTGTCCAAATCCAACACCATTACACCAACAGCCGTGTTATACCATGCTTTGGGTCCTGTAGTATATGGAGATATTGCGCTGAGTATAAATACACAATACAATACAATGTCTACCACTACACATTCTAAAATGGTACGCTGCACAGTGACCTTGGACATGTCTTTTGCGCAATGCTTGAACGGCGAATATAGAACGGTAAATAAAGCACGCTGTTGAAATCTCGTACATCGTCCCTTCGCGTATAAATGTAAACAAACGACTCGCGGTTAAAATATTCATAAAATTGTTCTTTTTTGCTTGATTTTAATAAATAGCATATCGTTTTAAAGCTTACAACAAAGTGAAAGCATCTACAGTGACAATCTCCCAATATTTTTTTACAGATTCTGCGAAAATAGAGTAACAAATATCCTATATTTTCACAATAGATATCACTATGTATGTGGTATTGATGGAACAGCCAACATGGCGTTGGATTTGTTTTGATTTTTGCGTAAGATTTACCACTTATTTTGACCAAATTATTAATATAACCATTTTAGAATAGGAATAAAAGACAAATTCTCAAAAATTCTTAAACTATTGATCGCCTGTATTAAAGCACTCAGCCCTTCAGGCTTCGTGGCTTTAATATTCAGCCGCTCGATAGTTTAAAACCATCATAAAGCACTCGAATATGTCTTTTATTCCTATACTAAAGAGTTCCATACATGGGTGTTTGTGTTAAGGTAGATTTCATGGATGATAGTAATGTTGATCACATAAGAGAGCTTTAGAAAAAGGAGTAATTGATCTCACTATAAAAAGTTCAAATAAATCAAAAAATGTTAATTAGTTTTTAAGTATGAAAAGTTCCAATAAACTGAAAAATGTTAAATTAGTTTTTAAAGTATAACATTACACGTCAAATAGACAAACAAAATCCCGCATGTATTCTAATAATTGTTTTTAACAGGAAGTTTACAACTGGGTATTAGGATGCAGAAAAAAACAGGAATTTGCCAAAAATGATCATAAAGTCAATCATCTAGAACCACAACTTTCATTGTAGTGAGTAAAATAAGAGTAGTTATGAAGTGCTCAATTAGATACAGAGAGCAAAATTCTGCAGATTTTACATTCAATTTGGTAGTAACATAATAAAATAAAAATTAACAATAAAACTTAAAAAATAAGATAGTAATAAACCATTTATTAAAACACAACCACTTATGTAAGAACTCAAGTAACTCAATTTAAACTATTTTTATTTTGAAGCAAAATTGTATCCCCAGATGACGCATGAAAAACCAGGATCTTTGCCCACAAGAACTTTGCCCGCAAGGAAATTTCCCCACAACAATCTGTACAGGGTAAGATGTCCACCCATAATACAAATTTTTCTTACTAAACAGACATTTTAATTTTTTTATCAATCAATCAATCAATACTCCCCTTAGATAACCACTCAGGACATAGAGTGTTGAAAGAGATAAACATTAATTGTAGTTCCTAAGTTGCACTATTTTAAGTATATAACTCAATTTCTTTAGCATTTGATTCAGTGTTGATAGATTAACATAGAATTGCAAAATGGAAATAATAAAAAATACCAGAGGTGGCCAAAACCTTTGAAGTGAAGAATACACGTACAGTAAAAAGGTTTCAAGAAAGTCCAACCTTCATTGAGATAATGAAGTTTATCCATTTCTATGTTTTAATATATTAGTGGATATATGAAATATTGTAAAACGAATATGTGGTTAGATCCCAACACATTAAATTATACTTTTACAACATTTTTTTTATAATTTGACGTGTATCCTTCCAAGCCTTTTACAAAGTAATTTAAAGTTGGTTTCACGGTTTCATTTATAATAAGAAGAAACAGTAAGATCTGAGAATATCACTTCTCAGTTGCTTGCAAATAAAATGAAGTTTCAGTTTATATAGTGCTACATATGACAGGTTTTACACCACCATACTATCTTAGCAAAGATGATGATTTCTTTTTCCATATATCTGTGTACAGAAGAAGATATGGTATAAATCTGAAATATGATTTGCGCATATCTAATTAAATAATAAGACCACTGAAGAACTGAAGAGACCACTAGAGAAGATCAGCAACCCTACTGTTTATTTCTTTCTTATCTGATATTACCTCTATACTTTCTGTTTACTTAGTCTCAATGAGATAGCAGAGGGACCTACATTACCTAATGAGACAGAGGAAGGTGAAGTTTGTAAATAAAGCCAATATGATGCTAACTGCATGAGCTGATGAAGTCCCCCACCAACACTTATGTCAACAGAACCCCTAATGAGATTAATAATAATAATAATACTGGGCTCTTATATAGCGCTTTTTCTATCATTAGCTCAAAGCGCTTTACACAGTATTATCCCAGCAAGGATAGCTAGCTTTGGTAACCATACCTATTGCTGCCATTCAAGGTGCAGAAGCCTGTATCCCTTAAAGCTGGGTACCCATATTTCCCCTGGGTGGAGAGAGGCCCAGACCAGGTTAACATCTTGCCCAGGGATGTTATCCCACATGAAACAGTTGGCATCACTGGGGATCGAACCCATCACCCTTGGATTATAAGTCCAACACCCTACCACCCATATGAGACCCATGTTTACAAACACTCTAATATGCATACAAGGGTGAATAGGCTAAAAATCCCCTATTTTTACTACATAAGGCTATAGTTTCATTATATTGGGACTTAAAGCTCACCACAAAATAACAATTTCCATTTTGCCTACTTTAATATGTATAACCAGGATCATTTTAAAAAGTTAAAAATTCTAAATGGCCGCCATCTTTGGCAAGACAAATTTTTTTTGAAAATTGGGTTCACTACTTTGCAGAGATGGCCTGGGGGTAAAAAATTTCGTCCAAATTGCTCTATCTCGCACGGTTTTTAAGATACAGGCATTTTTGTGTTTTACAAATTTTGCAAAACATTCGAAATTCAAAGTGGCCGCCAGTTTTGGTGAGACAAAGTTTTTTTGACATTTGAGTTAACTACTCTGCAGAGATACCCTATGGGTAAAAAAATTAATCAAAATCACTCTATCTTGCACAGTTTTCATGATACAGGCATTTTTGTGTTTTGAAATTTTTGCAAAAAATTCGAAAATTCTAAATGGCCGCCATTTTTGGTGAGACATAATTTTTTTTTCAAAGTTGGGTTAATTTCTCTCCAGAGATACCCTATGGGTCAAAAATTTTGTCAAAATCACTCTATCTCACATGGTTTTCAAGATACAAGCATTTTTGTGTTTTGCAATTTTTGCGAAAAATTCGAAAATTCAAAATGGCCGTCATTTTTGGTGAGACAAAATTTTTGGAAATTGTGTTTACTACCCTTCAAAGATACCCTGTGGGTCAAAAATTTTGTCGAAATCTCTGTCTCGCATGGTTTTCAAGATACAGGCATTTTTGTGTTTTGCATTTGCATTTCCTGTTAAAATCCAAGATAGCCACCATAAAACACAATTCCATTAACATGCAATGAGGAAACATGATAGCCCTCTACCCGAGGAAGCTCTATACCGAATTTCAAAAAAAATCAATGAAGTAGTTTCTGAGAAGAGGCTGAAAAAAATTGTTGACCCTGACGGTGACAAAGATGACGCCAACCCATGCCAATAGCTTACGGACGATGGCCAGTAAGCATTTTTGTGTGTGTTTTTCAATTTTTGTGAAACATTCGAAAATTTAAAATGGCTGCCAGTGTTGGCGAGAGAGACAAACATTTTTTGTAAATTGAGTTAACTACTCTGCAGCGTTACCCTATGGGTAAAAAATTTTGTCGAAATCACTCTATCTCGCACAGTTTTCAAGATACAAGCATTTTTGTGTTTTGCAATTTTTTGCGAAAAATTTGAAAATTCAAAATGGCCACCATTTGTGGTGAGACAATTTTTTAGAAAATTGGATTTACTACTCTGCAGAGATACCCGTGGGTCAAAAATTTCGTCAAAATCGCTCTATCTCGCACAGTTTTCAAGATACAGGCATTTTTGTGTTGTGCATTTGCATTTCCTGTTAATATCCACGATGGCTGCCGTAAAAACAATCCCATCAACATGTAACGAGGAAACATGATAGTCCTCGACTGGAGGAAGCTCCGCACCAAATTTAAAAAAAAATGGTGAAGTAGTTTCTGAGGAGAAGAGGCTGAAAAAAATTGTTGACGTCGAAGGCTCCAACCTATGTCAATAGTTTATGGCCGATGGCCAGTAAGCTAAAAATTCAGCAAGCAGAGGGATAAAAACACAATAATAATTTCTCAAAAGTGTAAGACAGCCATAACATCATTAATATTCAAAATTTAAATAGACAGGCACTTCCTTTGAAAAGGAATAGTTCGACAGTAACAGGGCTTTAAAGTGGCAAAAAGTCCACAAATTGGGTTTCTGGGACATAGATAACAATCAAAAATAGCACCAGAGATGCCCATACTCCACAGCCTAGTGAAATATTTTCAACAACATGAGATATAGAAGTAGTGTATCAGTACAAAGGTCAAATCAAGGTCACACCATAATGTTGCACACCTACAAATCCCAACCAATGTCACTACCAAGTATCAAGTTTCTACACTTTACCATGTTCGAGATATAGCCTGGACAGGATTTTTAAACTCAAGGTCACTACAGAAAGGTCAAATCAAGGTCAGACAATGATGTCGCACACCTATACCCCCAACCAATGTTCCTACCAAGTATCAACTTCCTACACTTTACGGTTTCCAAGATATGGCCTGGACAGGATTTTTAGGTCAAGGTCACTACTGCAAGGTCAAAGGTCAAATCAAGGTCACACCATAATGTTGCACACCTACAAATCCCAACCAATGTCACTACCAAGTATCAAGTTTCTACACTTTACGATGTTCGAGATATAGCCCGGACAGGATTTTTAAACTCAAGGTTACTACAGAAAGGTCAAATCAAGGTCAGACAATGATGTCACACACCTAAACCCCCTAACCAATGTCCCTACCAAGTATCAACTTCCTACACCTTACGGTTTCTGAGATATAGCCCGGACAAGATTTTCAAACTGAAGGTCACTACGGCAAGGTCAAAGGGCAAATCAAGGTCAGACCACGACATTGCACACCTACACCTCCTAACCAATGTCCCTGTTACATATCGACTTCCTACACCTTACAGTTTCTGAGATACAGCCCAGACAAATTCATCCGACTGTCCCCCAAAATAGAGATCTTCCTTTGGGCACCCTTAACATGTGTACCAAGTTTGAAAGGAAATATTGATACCTTTTTTGAGTTATCACATACACAAGGAAATTTCTACGGCGATGTAGACATTGTAAACCTATACCCCCTAACCAATATCCCTACCAAGTATCAACTTACTACACCTTAGGGTTTCCAAGATATAGCCCGGTCAAGATTTTATATGTCAAGGTCACTATAACAAGGTCAAATCAAGGTCACACCATGACGTTGCACACCTACAACCCCTAATCAATGTCCCTACCACTGATCAACTTTCTACCCCTTACAGTTGCCGAGATATAACCTGGACAAGATTTTCAAACTCAAGGTCACTGCAGCAATGTCAAATCAAGATCACACCATGATGTTGCACACCTACACCCCTCAACCAATGTCCCTACCAAGTATCAACTTCTTACATCTTATTGCATTTTTAAAAATATTGTTAGGAAACCCACAGGATTCAATGACTTCATACATGACCTCAAACATGAATATTATTATATTAATGAGTTCTATTTGCAAATTTGGTCTATTAATAGAATATTATTGGGAGACACCAACGATTTATATGGCCTCACATGTTATAAAAGTCTGAGACTATGAAATTATTGGATCTTCAAGCAGCATTTGTTGTGAAACTCCATGGAATTCGTGACCTCATATTTTCTACATAAACATGAATATTAACCATTGTATGTGTGCTTATTAATTGGTACCAAGTTGTGGTAGCTAGACAATGGTACTGTAGCGAGTTGCAGTGTTCGCGAGTTGTACTGTATACTGCTTGGTGCCATATAATGGCACACGACTCAAATTGGCACAAAATTGAAGTTAAAATATTTAATAACAATGATTCTTTATCGCGTACACTCATGCATTTCCACTTCACAAATAAGGAAGTTGAAGTGACGATAGAAATAATTTAAATGTTTTTGGCAATTTCCGTATGCAAACTATGCCAATTTGAGGCACTAATTTCATGTACAAATTATATTATAGCCCCTTAAAAATGATTCTAAAAGGTTTGATTGGATGCTAGTAATAAACTTAGTGGTGGTGGACCAATTCACGCCCGAGTACCAATTCACGCCCACCCCCATATTTATCCAAAACAATCACAGTTAAACAATGAGTTACAAGTGTAAATGATGCATTTGATGATTATCTATGATGTGGTAAACATCTTCTCTATGAAAAATTATAAATCTTCAAGAAAATTGAGGGTGGGCGTGAATTGGTACCCGGTGTAGCGCCAGATTTTACACCCCACATAAAATGCATGGGGGTGTAATATATGGCAAGTGAACTTGCCATATTTTACACCCCTTGCCATATTCTACACCCCCTTGCCATATTTTTCACCCCTTGGTGGATTTCTTTACAGTTACTATGTTATGAAATAAGTGAAGTTCAACAGCTATAAACATCCACAAATTAAGCATTAAAACTCAAAGACAATAATTCCTTTTCTTACAAATTGTTTAATGTCTAAGAATAGCAAACTGAATGAAATAAAATATATTTAGTGTTAATACAGTGGGACAAATCCTTTCTATATATTTTTCTTTGAAGTGATAGGCCAACACATTGTTGATTTGTATTCACTAGGCTAGTCCCTAACTGAAAATATCCCTATTGTTGTCTTAAGTTCCCACAGCCCTTTGATTGAAATCTTGCTACTAGACCTGCAACTATGTGCAAGGCTTTAAGCTTCTGTGGCTTCTCACCTGGGGGTTCTTGTTTATGAACTGTTAGTGTTTTCTTTTATTGACTTTAAAAAGACATGCAGTAATAGATGATACATAGGTTATTGTTCTATGATAAGTTAGTGATTAATTAATTAGATAATCTATGCATTGTTTCTTTTGGTTGGATTTACATCACATAATGAACAAAATGGGTCCATTGACCAACTTAGCTCTGACTTCTCATCTAGAAACCATGAACAAGCAAAAATGGCATATGTATATAAATTAAATGAATTGTAATATATTATTGATATCCATGAATATCGAAATATATTTTATGATACCTGAACACATTGGATGTTATTGCATATCTGAGTATTTTATTAACAATGGTATTTTACAGTTTTCTATGTAATAATAATAATGTAATAATAAAATTCTTCTAGAATGATTTTTACTGTGAATATAATATAAACCATACAAGCATATGTAAATGAAGAAATTTATGTTACATTATCAGGGAGAAGTATCTCCCAAAAATACCTTAAAAAGACTTTTTCAACAATACCAATTAATCCTGTTAGCTTAGTTAGTCACTTAACCACAAGTGAAGTTTTTGTCGCACCCAGAAGTAAAACAAATCAAGTTCTAAGCAGTGGTTAGACAATTACAAACTCAAATGCAATCTAACCAATAAAAGGTTTGCTCTTAATCCCCAATTGATTTGCTCTGTATGGCCCAGTAGGGGGTGTAACTTTTGATGGGGGTGTAAAATGTGGCAGTAATATTTTACACCCCCTAAATCCCCTATTGTTAGGGGTACAAAATATGATTGCCATATCATGCACCCCCTAAAAGATCAAAGAGAGGGTGTAAAATATGGCAGGGGTGTAAAATATGGTGTTACAGGACCCGGGCGTGAACTGGTCCACCACCACTAGCTTAATAACTTGCGCCTGTGTCAATTCATATGTTAATAAAAAGAAACCCACGAAATTACCGTACATTTAGAACAAGCAACAATAAGTTTTTTGTGTCCACGTTGTGCCAAGTTAAGGCGGGAGGCAGTATCTTCCCCCAGCACAAAGTTAAAACCTTTTATTATCGCTCATTTACTTCCAATAAACCTATATATTACAAATTTAATCGTTTTGGAATTAGTGAAAATAATGTGGTTCTGTTGATATTATACTTTTCACATTTACCATTCCATTTTATCCCCCTTGAAAGTTACATTTAACCTTTTAAAACTTTGCACTATGGCAGATACTAAAACGAAAACATCTGAAGAACTAAACTGTACCAGATGGGTAGTTCAACACCTGGGGCGGATTTCATGAAAGGTCTCAGACTTAGCCCAGTCTCAGGCTGAGCCACTACAGGGGGGGACAGCGATTCGTTGGGGACAGCGATTCGCGAATTTCTATTGTACCTCATTTAAAACTAACATATATGTTGATACTGAATGATTATTATATCATAGAAAAGTGTGCAACATGTCTTGATACTTTTCTAAGATTTTAGAACTAACAGTATGCAGGATTAGAAAGATAAATAAAAAAGTTTATACATTGGTAAAAAAATATGTCTAACAAACTGCATCTGACTGAGGCAAAAAGATGTATGTTCTCTAAACTGTGTCTGGGGTCAATATAAATACTATTTATAATGTCATCATATGCTAGAATGCAATGACAAGAATTGTTCTTTTGCTTTTATTATTCAATACAAATTGTTTAACAGTCTTTGTAACTTTTTAGGATCAGTATAAAAATAATTGGCTAAATGCTGTCCACTTTTGGACAGCCCTAATTTTACTGCCATAGGACAAGTTCTATAGGGGTATTTGTACTTATCATTAAATATATTTTATGATGCTACTATCATTTTACAGTTTGATGAACCTCTTTCCATTCTGATAAATTTTATAAAACCAAACTGCATATTTGTTCTCAAGAAACTGCATTTTGGTGTTTTTATGGGTGAATCGCTGTCCCCCCCTGTAGCTCAAATCTGAGCCTTTTGGCTCAGCCAAGTTTTTGTCTCAAATGGTTTTCACAGAAGGGGTCTCAGTTGAGACCAAGCTTATCAAATAACCACAGTGGTTTTCTGTGTCATGTGACCATTTTTTGTAGTCAAAATATTCTACTGATGACATATATGTTCCTTGTTTGACACATAATATCTCTGATCAAATACCATTTTGCAATAGGAAACCTTGTAAACATGTAAAAACACCTAAAGACTACTTCTGGGGGTTGTTTTATATACTTGTACCCTATTTTCAGCCATTTCAAATTTTGAAGTGAAGAAAAAATTATGGCGGCCATATTTGAGCCTTTGTTTACAAAACTTAAGCCCACTTTCTACCAGTCTCAACATTTGAGCCAGTGGCTCAGCCAAAGCTGAGACTGAGACCTTTTGTGAAATCCATCAAGGCTGAGCCCATGGGCTTAAGTAAAATATTCCAATAATTTGAGACAAAAGTCTCAAGTTTGAGTCTGAGACCGGGCTAAGACCTTTCGTGAAATCCACCCCTGGGGCTGGATTCCCGAAAGGTCTCAACTCTTAACCAAATCTCAGCTGAAATTTTGATCAAATCTGAGAATTTTGTCTCAACTGAGATTCTGCTTAAGCTGAATTCATGAAAGGAATCTCAGTTGAGACTAAATATCTCAGCCAAGTTTGGAACCTGGACTAATCAAAACACATGTAACATTTTGTTGAGATTAGTGGAAAGTACACATATTTATATTTTACCACTCTACCATGTATACTCACATTTTAGAATATTTTCAATCAGGCAAAACATTGTCCTTTTACTATAATTTGTACTGACATTCAAAAGAAATGATTACAACAGCAAAACCAGCCCCTTATGTAAATTTGTAATGTAAATGTTTGCTGCTGTTTTTGTAGTACAAACTCTTAATATATATTCATATTTTGTGTTACAAGTTAAATAATATGTCATACTTTAGTATTTTCATTTTGTTTTGTGACTTTTTATTACACATACTCTCTTTTATGAAAACTTAAGTCAACCCCTAGGCAGTCTTAGATTTGAAACTAAATCTGAGAAAAATCTTATCCTGAGATCTTTTGTGAATACCAGCTGAGCAAAAGGTTTCAAATCTGAGAAAAATCTAAGAAAAATCTTGAAACCAAAATCTCAGATTTGAGACTTGAGACCTTTTGTAAATCTGTCCCCTGGCCTCTGGTGTTTACATAGCATCCAACCCCCACCGCACCTTGTCGCAACCATCGCACCTCTCCGATGGACCTATGCTTTATCTATGCTTTAAAGAATAACATCAGCCTTTTTACATACCCGTTTTTAGTGTAAATTGAAGCTTTATATATTACACTTAGACTAATAAAGTGTTATTTGTTAAAGTTGCCTATATCTGCTGTAAATAACATTAAAAATACAGTATCATTGCCTCATTTGGATATTCATGTGTGGCCTCTCGAAAATGGGTGAGTACACATGAAATAAATAAACATATGTGGGTGATGTCAGATGGGTGACTTGGCTTAGTTTTGGCTTAGAATTTTTCTGATTTTTACTACTTTAGCATTAAATTGTCATTATAAAAATGTAGTCCTTGTACAACATGGTAAAAGTAACAATATTCTAATTGTAGAAACAATAAAACTTTCAAAATGTGTGAGTTTAGCAGAAGTAAATGTAATATGAATCATAATAAGGAGAAATTGCCAATGTCAACACTGAGAGCAAGGACATGTTTATATTCTTTACTCAAAACAGTGTATATTTGGTACACTTTTTAAAACTTTCCCTTCTATCAACTAGTCTATGTTTAGTGAGATGAGTTTCTAGTAAATATTTTACTGTGAAAGTGTGTACTTTCTGCAGTGATCCATATGCCAGCCTCTTGGGGGGTAAAAAGTTCATGTCAGTACAGGCTTCATTCAGTAAATGTGTTTATTGTATATAGTACACAATTTCAAATTTGGAAATCTACTGTTTCATACATTAATATAAATATTTACTTTAAATATATTACTTAACTGTTCAAATAGCTTGTATATAAAGAAACAGTCCAACAACTGTAAACTGCCGACCAACAGCAAGCAACTACCAGCTTTCCTGCTTGAGGCCATGCCGGGAATCAAACCCCAGCCTCAGAGGTGGGAGGCAAGAGTGTTACCACTCTGCCACAGTGGCCCCTTCATCGATGTAATCCTAAGCCGTAAACTGATTTGTATTTTGTAATTGTTGAATGATACACAGGTATACATATTATAATTAAGGTAATTTAAATACAGACTCTTGACTAATTAATATGCTCTATTCCTGTCCACCTTTACAATTTCCTGTTTATCTGGGAAATATTAATCCACAGTAACAGATTAATGAAGTGGACAATAATAATTTTTTTTGGCAATACAAGTACCGCCCACTAGTTCTGGCAAAACCAAGTGTGGCTAAAGGTTCAGTAAATGTTCAATCATATAACTTCTCTAAAATTATGTAAACATGAAAACATTGTCAGTCACAATATTATGGGCAGTTGGTCACTATTTAGTTTTTACTTACAATGCAGTTTTTCCGCTAAGTTTCCATTTCTTTTAATATTCAAAAGCATTTCTAAAATAATATGAAAATATTAACTTGAGTCTTATTGGATATATTAACTATACCTTAAAATGTGTTCAACTCTGGCTTCCTGATTTTGTATAAACCTCTAGACTCTCATCTCTGTGGTTGTGGGTTTAAATTGTTATATAATTTAAGAAATGTTGATCACCTGCTTGTAATGTGACCTTATTTGTTACAAGTGATATAAACAGCCAATTTTTAACATTTACATCTTTCTCCTTTCAGCTATTTGACATGCCTTGACACAGGGCCTAAAATTGAATAACTGAATATTTTTTACCATCATCATTTATTTAATTTATTAGCTTCAGTATCTTGATAGTTACTTTTTGATTATTTTGCAAAAATAAGAAAAATATTTTTCTAATTTTCTTTTTGCTAATTGTATATGCACTAATTCTACTTCTTCAGTCATTATATTAATGCTACCATTTTCAATTGACAACTGCAAAAATAAAGTTAAAAGAAAAAAGTCTAAACATAAATACATTACACATAGATCTATTTTTTTCTCTGCATACGCAGCACTGAAACACATGACGTTTTCACACCATGTGACTAGTGAAAGGAGCTGAAGGAGGTAGTTGTAAATTTTAAATTTATCTCCCATTATTAAAACTTGTTTATGAAGTAAACGGACTACTTTGAGTACTTAAAGTACCAGGCATATGTTTTAAATAGGCAAGAGTATCATATCCTGGATTTAACTCAGAAGTAAAAAAAAACACTGAAGTCATCCCTGAATCTAACTTTAAAATCAGGGTACCTACCGTTAATTTCTTTACCTATATCTCTTTTTATTGGGATTGAAACAGTAAACAGTTTGTTACCCTTTTACTGTTTTGGGCTGAACAGACTGAAATATACATATTATCATTTTGCATGTGATGTAAATGGAAAAAGCACAAAACAGTAGGTTTTAAACCCCCTCACAAGGTACCTACTGTTAATATGAAAACCATTCTATGTTTAGAACTTTTTACAAACAGTTGATCTCCCTTTTTCTGTTTATTGTTTGATTGTTCTAAGAAATAGTAACACATATTTAAATCAATTTCTGCCACTAAAGGGAGGACTGATCAATCAAGGTACATACTGTTTACTACTTTACCCATTTATATACAGAGAAACACAAAACGGTAAAGCACCTACTTCCGTTTTACTGTTTTATGGTTTTAAAGCACTGTATTCTTACCCTTTACCTATTGGTTCACAAAAATTAGGAAAACTGTTTAAGGGCCAGGATTTCAAAAAGAAAACGACCTATTTCCATTTGTCTGTTTGTGGTATATTTTGGCTTCTCATACATTCTCACAGCTTATTAAGTGAAGGCCATATCCCTAGCAACCACAGTAGTCTTGATTGTGATGTCACAATGCAAAATTTAGAAATATGAATGGGTTTCAAATAATTTATATTACCATATAATAAATTATTCCAAAAATACCAGGTTGATTTTATTAATATTTGTAAGTGGATGACACAATGTATGGACAGTACTTCTGCTTTGTGGTGACCTTAAACTCCGGGCAATAAGTTTATTATAGCAACTTTAAGTCTTTGTTTACACTGGAGCACCATCAGATGCTTTAATGACATGCCTTTCAAAACTTAAAGTATTCATTCTCTGCAAAAAATATAGTCATTAAAATGCAATCCATACATTTTATTTTGATCTACCACAGTAAAGCCAAGAAACTGCCATTGCATTAAAATAATCTGTTTGAAATGAAAAATTTCCATAAAATATAAAACTCCCACTGAGTTGTGACATCACTGACATTAATGACATCATAGGCCCTTGAAGCATAACCACAAGGGTCACTTCTCACCAGCACGTGGCTGTCCCCCCACTCCCCCTCCAAAAAGACACAATGGGTTAAAATAGTAAAAGGGTAAAAGGTATATTAAAATGAACAGTAAAAGGCCTGATATTCATTGAAGCTTTATTACAGCATATAAACTGTTAAAAGTTGCTTTACATATTTCTCATTGTCTTGCTAGAAAATGAAATTAAGTATCTTAACACTTTAACTGTTTCAAAACAGTAAAACAGTAAAACGGAAATAGGTGATTTACCATTTTGTAATTCTCTGTTTATATAAAGGGGAAAAGTAGTGAACAGTATGTGCCTTGACTGGTTCACTGTACATTAAAGTTGTCATGTTAAAGACATTAGATTAACAGTTGGTACCACTGAAGAATGTTGACTATTTTGCCTTTTTATTAATTTACACTTTGACTGTTTTTTAACTTGAAAGGTTAAAAGGGTAAACTGTAGTTTTCAATGTTTTCAGCTGCAAGTGAAAATTGGTGAAAATTGTATTCTACTCATTATTAATTCATCAAATTGCAAGTATACAATGGTAATGGGTAGTTTTCCCTTATAAATTTTAGAATATATTATTAGGTAAAGAAATTAACGGTAGGTACCCTCATTGTTTAATTATGTAAAATATATATTCTTTAGTTCTTTTCACTTGTCAATGTCCATATAAATTGTTTAATATGAGGTTTTAAATATCCCAGACATTTAAACAATAAATGAAACAATAAATTTGCACATATATAGTATAGAAGAGTTAAATCACTTACTCATAGAAGCGTGAACCAGTTTATGGGTCTAATTTTGGTGATATTTTTTACTTTGAACCTGAATAACACAAACAGTATTTCATATATTTTTAATGTTAACACCTTAAATAATAGGTGTGTTATCCCTTTCTTACTGTGCCAAATATTAATTCCCTAATATTTATACAAGTATTAAAATATTTCTTTTTCTATCTGTAATTGACCAAAACTCTTGAATCAGTTTTTGGATCTATTTTGACAAAAATGTAAACAATGAATAAATACTTCAAGTATATGAAGTGAACCATATATGGTATTGTTATATATTGTCAGTAATGAAATAATGAGGCTGTTTTACCAACTTTAAATGTGAACTCGTGTCTGTGCATGCTTTAAGTACTAGGAAATGAGGTTTTGTTTGGTGGGATTAATGATCAGTTCATGGGTGTAATTTTGATATTTTTTAAAATTTGAATCTTACAAGCATATCCAATATTTAATGCATTGTAATGCTCATAGCTCAGATGCCATCCCTATATCATTGTACTCATTTCTCAAATATTTGTATAAATATGAAAAGTATTGCTTTCTTTGCCTCCCATTGCTGAAAACCCTGTGATC
Source organism: Sabellastarte sp. h YS-2021 (assembly GCA_964017235.1). Classification (NCBI taxonomy): domain Eukaryota; kingdom Metazoa; phylum Annelida; class Polychaeta; order Sabellida; family Sabellidae; genus Sabellastarte; species Sabellastarte sp. h YS-2021. The sequence goes on from OZ024933.1 coordinate 18,456,943, forward strand.
AGCTTTTGGGTCTAATTTGAACAAAAACATCTTCAAAGAATTACCATTTATTTGCTATTACCTGTGGTCACTGAGGAGTGACCACATTATAATTCTACATTGTCCAACTGAAATAGTGAGCAAATGTAGGGTTACTATTGTGATGATTTGGTGTGAATGTAACACAACTCTCCATATGTGAAACTCTATGTTTCATCCATACTTTCTGTAGCAAGACACTTATAGAAAAATTACTTCTCCTGAATAGAATAAAATCAAGTTACTAAAGGAAAGATGAGTGAGGTAAAGAAACAATCGTTGAAGGAACAAATGAATCAGGCTAAGCAATTAGTGGCAGAGGGATTAACTGTGTATACACAGCAGCTAAAAGAACTGGCATACCTAAAGAAACTCTAAGAAGGCATTTGCAACACAGTCATTATGACAAAAAGAATGGTCCAGGTGCTATATTATGCAAGAGGGATGAATCCCAACTTGTTGTTTATGCCACATTTGTTGCCTCATCTGGCCACCCAATAACTCCAAAGTGGATGTGTGAGACAGCAACACGTCCTCTGCAGGAATTGTAGGAAAGTATTGAAACACTATTTTCACACACCATGTCGAAGTCAAAATTGGATGTCTAAAAGAAGTCAGAGTTAGTCTTTTCTATCCCATTCAACAGACGGGATCATGTTGGGAGAGGCCCTCACCATTTGCCAATTTGTTAAACCCAACAAGAGGTGACAACCTGTGGCTAGATATTAAACTTGCTAAGCAACTATGCCACTGAGAACCTATTTCACCCATTTTACCCCTGTTCGTGTGTTAGATTTGAACAATCAAATGGAGAGGTTAAAACCACCTTTTAAATGCCAAACCTGTTAACCATTCAGCCAAGTACACAATTTCACCCCCACTTGCTGTTCTGAAACAGCTACATTCTAATGTTATGCTTGATATCAAATGATTGTCACCTCATTTACTATGTAGGTATGCACACACCTTTGTAAATGTTTATTGGTTGCAATAACCTTCTACCTTTGAGCACTATTGAGTATTCTATCACTTTACACTGACAACCAAAAGTTGGTAGATGGTACCAAGATATAGTAGCTGAAGCAAATTTTAACTAGCACCTTAGTTGCTAAAACTAATAACCCTGTTTGGTCCAGCTAAGTTTGAGTTTGAGCATGCTCCATGCATTGTTTACATTTGGATTTTAAATAAATTAAACAAGTTATATATAGAGGTTTGTAAGTTTGATGTGGATAGAATTTTATATTATCAACCGCTAAAATAAATATTGCTAAATATTCACTTTATTTGATTATTTCATGGGAAATCCCAAAGTAACATTAATTCTTTATATGTTATTGTTGTTTTGCTTTGTTTGAAATGTTTTAACAATACAAAATTAAGTGTAATGAAAATTTTTATTTTGTTCAACTAATTGTACTTGTTAGAGAAACTAACACATCAGTTTGGTTAACCAGTCTGATTTGTAGGAGCTACAGATTTTGAGTTGGTTAGTCAAACTAATTATATATAACATACATTTGTTGGAATAAGTTGTCCCAATTATTCAATGTTGGTTACTTTTTTCAATATTTTATTTTCACAATTTTAACTTTTTTAGCTTTATGCAATACTTTGGAGTTTTTAGAGTGCAACACACTTGACATCAGCCTGTGAGGTTGGCCCTGGACCAGACCCGATGTGGGAAAGTTGGTTGTTGCTTATGAATGCCCAGAGTTTACTCTGAGGAATTTTGGTCAACCAGTATGTTTATGTATATTATTTTTATTTCTGATAAAATATATTTCAATAAAGAATTTTGAGAGTATGATTGACTTGTTTCTTGTTTATTGTCATGTAAAGCATCATTTTGAAAAAGATGAGGTAATAACTTTATTTGACCATGCAGCCAGATCAGTAATACTTAATCAATTTGATTAATAAAGGTAACTGACTGATCTACTTTATAAAACCTAATTATAGCACTTACCCATGAAATCAGTTAAGGTATGCAGCTTACATTGGCCTGTCTAACCAATAAAAGAGACTGCACTAACCAACCAGCTTTGTTCAAATAACTAACTTACTTTGTTGAATAAACTAAGTCATCTGGTAGAACAAACCAATCACTTTAGTTGGAGTAACCAGTATGATTTAACTAACTTGGTTGGTTAAATTAGACATCGTAGGATCAACCAACTTTTCTTTGTTAGACCAACTAATTTTTGTTTTCATTGAATGTTTTGGTCACAGAGGAGAAGAGAATGGAAAAATATTAACAAGAGGATGGTTTCAGCGATTTTCTTCTCAAAATCCTGAATTGACACTAAGAACCCCAAACCTGGGCGATACAGCATGAGCAGATCTAGTGTGATAAATCTATTTTTTCAAGAAATTACTCATTTTATGACTGCTAAGGACCTGTTGCACAAATCCCACTGAATATATAACATTGATGAAACCTGGTTTTCACCAAAAGATGCCAAACTTCAAAAGGTACATGATGTTTCTAATTTTGTGCATGTGCATCAGGTGAACACTTGCCTCCTATGTTCACATTCAAGACTTCTATGCCTAAAGGGACTGATTTTCATACACTAGGACCTGAAAACACATTTCCAGTACCTCTGAATCTGGACACACAGACATAGACTTTTATTTTGATTACATTTGGCACTTGGAACCATTCTTATGTAAAACAAGACCTGTAATCATTTTCCAAGATAACTTGGCAGCCCATGAAAACTATGAATTAGTTCAACTGTGTGTTGAAAAAAAATTCACTTGTACAATTTTCCACCCAAGGTTTCTCACCTCATTCAACCCTTAGATAAACTATTTGGGCCATTTAAACTTAAATTTGAACAGAAAACACAAGAGGCAATGATGTTACAACAAAAATATGTGGCAAAAGATAGAATCCCTAATTATTGCAAGCTTTGCAATGGCGGCTGTAAATTCGGAGGGAATCAGAAATGCATTTGGAAAAACAGGCATATATCCTTTGAACAGGGTAGCCATTTTGAGTAACTTGTTGGCCAGTGATGAAGTTTGCCACAGATCTGAAAATACTGATAATACACAGCGTACAAGTATCAATGACAACCTTGTCACTGCAAGTGTTTGATGACAATGATAATGGGATATAAGATACCATTAATTGTAAAACTCACAGATCTCAACAGACACAAACTGAGCCTTTGAAGTCATTGCCCGCTGAAACTTTTTCACAAATGAGGTTTCCCTTCACCCAGCAGTTGCTGCTGGGGTTGTGGACAATGAATTATCAAATGTGTTTCTGACTAATGCTCCAAAAAGTGTTGAAACTGCGAAGAGGTCAACGTCAAGAGACTGTTCAACCAGAAGATGTTTAACAAACTCTACTGAGATGAAAAGGCTGAAGCAGAGGCAGGAAAATACAGAAATGGAGCTGGAAAGAAACAAGAGAAGGCTTGAAGAGAGACAAAAACTTTGCATTGAAAAGGAGATAGAAGAGACGATTAAGAAAAAAGACCAAGAGAAAAAGAAGAGGCAGATACTAAAGGAAGCCGAGTTAGAAGCATGAATGAGATCTTGCACAAGAACAGAGTTTGCATTAGCTGCAGACTAAAAGTAAATCAAGAAGACACTACTGTTTGTGTGCTTTGTGACAGAAGGTTAATTGTCTGAAGTCTGGCCATGCAAAATCAAACAACATGTAATCTGATGATGAGTTTATTTTGTGTATGCTGGAATTATTTGTGGACTGAATGTGATAAAGTTACATTTGATTTGTTTTCTGAAGATACTTTAATTCACAAATATTACTCAGTTTTCAATTGTTCAATTTAATTAAAGAGTTATAAACATAAAAATAAACAAATTTATAATACAAAATGTGTTTACCTTTTAAATGATACATCAAACAAAGTTTTACAAATACTTGACACACCAGAATTCAACTGATTTCACCAAAATAGGCTCACAACTTGGTCCCTGCCCATGTGTTACAGTCTATATATGGTGAATGTAAAACAGCTAGGGGCTTCTGTCAGGTGTGACGATTTTTTTCCAAGAGACCCAAAACTGATTCAAGGGTTTTCCTCAATTACAGATAGAAAATTATGTTTGTAATATTTACGAAAACATTTGGTGAATAATATTTGGTACAGTGATAAAGGGATAACACACCTATTATTTGAGGCATTAACATTAAAAATATACAAAATTACTCTTCATGTTATTGAGGTTCAAAGTCAAAAATTCACCAAAATTAGACCCATAAACTGATTCACACTACTACTGTTCCTGCGAGAGGTGCACAGGTTTATAGTACAAAAAGTACAGTTTTACCAGGAGGTGCATTTAAATGCTAATAATCAGGAGAGGATTGATATGTTGATTTAAACAAAAATGTAGATTTTTTAAAAAATACAATAAAAAATTAGAATTTCTCTGGATTATTGTACACATTACAACTCATACAAAATTTTAACTTGTACATACTGTATAAATAATCTATCCTAGTTGATGTTTTATGAGTTATTTTTAGGTCCAAAACATTTACAACAAATGATAAGGGGCATGAACATGCATGAACTTCTATATTTCTGTAGGTACTAGCTAGTTTTAAGTGCATCTGTTTGGCCTTAAAGCAGGGGCTCCCTAATTGTTGATTTGGAGGTAGCAAGAAGTAAAGTTTTTAACTCCCAAAAAAGGATAAATTAAAGTTAGTTATAGTCATATATGTCAGATAAAAAATATGTGATATGAAAATGTTTGGATCACTGATCACAGCTGGGCAGGAAAGAATACATGGATATCTGTAATAAATGGATAATTGATGATGCAAAAATGTCATATTCTGTCTGTTTAATATAAAATTTAAAACCTAAACCAGTGATGCATGACACAATGATATTGTGATAAATGCCAGACCAAGCCTAACATTTCTTTGATATAGAAAGGGAAAAGCTTTCAACTTTGGCAAGTATTGAACATTTAACACCAATTAACACCAAATACAGTACCTGGAGGAAAAGAACCCAAACCGTTGCAAGAAATGATGTGTTGTGAATTGTCAAAGGGCCTGAAATAATTGTCTCCAATTAGGTCAGCCTGTAAACTAAGCATTGAACTGGAAGGGCATTTAGGACATTTGAGGGAAGGCTTTGTTTACACTGGGCATGGATTAATTTTTTTTTTGTGTGTGTGTGTTGAAAATTTTGGATATAAATGTGAGCTGAAAACACATAGTTCTATTACTAAAGGGATAAATATTTTGTTCTAGAAACTCTTTAGAAGACTTTATCAAACAGTTAGGATACAGTTGGGTTAATAATATACTGTGACAGAGATTAACTGTTACATTGGATTTTCTGGTTTGCCAACATATGGCACATCCAGATATATTATAATGTCAACTCCTGCTAGCAAGAGACTTAATACAGAGATGTCTTTCTCTCCAGAAACACACACCGTGATAGACAAAAAAGAATGGCGTTCTATCCTGTCTGACCTTTTAGAAGAAAAGTTTGAAACATACGAGGGGGGGGGGGGTTGTTTGGGGTTTGTATCATTTGTTGTTAAAATATTGTGCACTTAATTTGGATTAAAGCTAAAGAACAACTAAACCAAATATTTGAGCTGATAACTTTTATTTGCAATTTGTTGAAAAGTATATACACTGGTCAGTTAAAATATTGATTAAATGAAGATATTTGTTTGCATCATCTGATGTTTGTCAAGCCCAGCTGTTGATTTTCTTTATTTACTATCTGAATTTCTTGCACACTCCTTTTGTATATGACTATGTTATGTGTTTTGTATGCTTGCTTTGTTGTATGTTGTTTTGTTTCATTTTATTTTTTTCCCCTTTTTTATGCAAGTTGGCATGTTTTTCTTTTCTGGTACATTGTGGTACAGTGTGTACTTTTTTACAAATGTTATTTGACCAAAGTGATGAGCACTTAAACTTTTACTTTAACATCCATGAGTAACACTCTAAATTTATTTAGTTTTAATGCCCATGGTCTTGGTGATCGTAAAAAAACGTATGGCAGTCTTTTTGTGGCTGAAATCTAAAGGTTCTGGAGTCTATTTACTTCAAGAATGCCATTCAACTGCTAACTCAGAACAAATATGGCAGCAGGATTGGGATGGTAGAATTTAATTTTCACATGGCAATTCTAACTGTAGAGGTGTGGCAATCCTTATAACAAAAAACCTACCGATTGATATTAGCTCGGTATTTTGTGATAACGATGGTAGATTTCTCCTATTGCAATGCAACTATGGCACGTACCCATTGACAATAGTAAACCTATATGCCCCTACATCTGATAAAAGGTCTCAGCAGATTCACTTATGATGTTTTCTTAATGACCAAATGTCAAATTTTGTAGGTGGTAATATCATCTTAGGGGGTGATCTTAACATATGTCTGGATAATTTGAAAAATTCAAACTCAACTAGCACCCCATCCTATGGTGATTCTCTTTTTCAAATGTGTGAAACATTAGATTTAATTGACATTTGGCGACTTAAGAATGCAAATATAACTAGATTTACCAGACGAGAACAGACCCGCTTTGGTTTTTCCCAATCAAGAATTGACTATTTTCTTATCTCGTCTCATTTGCAATACCATCTCTGCAAAACAGATATTGTTCCTAGTATAAAATCAGACCATAGTTTACTTCTTCTAATTTTCGACATTGAAGTTGAGAATAAGCGTGGAAGGGGTCTTTGGAAATTAAACACAGGTCTTCTTCTAGATAATGAATACGTTAATGTGATAAAAGATACTATTAACATAGCAAAATTAGATGCTCAAAATCTTCAAAATAAAAATTTAGTCTGGGATTTTATTAAATGCAGAATCTGGACAGAGTCTGTCACCTTTGCTATACGTAAAAACGTGTTCAAATGATTTACTAAAAACTCTGTCAAACAGGTTGGCAGAATTAGAGGAGTTGGTAAGTACCCAACCTACTTTGGATTATCTTGACAAAATAAATCGGACAAAATCTAAAATTGAAAATATTTATAATGAACGTGCAAGAGGTTGCATCATAAGGACAAGGTCCAAATTTACAGAGGAGTATGAAAAACCGACAAAGTTTTTCCTTAATCTTGAAAAGGCAAATAGCAATAAAAAGCACATTCGTTCTTTAATTATCGCAGACAAGATCATAAAGAAGCCTGATGAAATCCTTTCAGCACAGAGGGAATTCTACTCTAAATTATATACATGTCCTCCTAACAGTGTCTCTAATGAATGTGTTGATGAGTATTTATTTAGCTGCAACCTCCCTCAAATTTCAAAAACATCAAAAGAAATTTGTGATCGTCCAATTTGTTTAGAGGAAGTTAAAAAAGCAATTCTAGAATTGAAAAATAATAAAACACCTGGCCCTGATGGCTTTCCGGCTGAGTTTTACAAGATATTTTGGAATGATATATCAGATATTGTTTTTCAAACCTACTTGGAAGCCTTTGAATCAAGCAAGTTGATACTAAGTCAACGTCAAGGTGTCCTTTGTTTGATACCCAAGAAAGGTAAAGACCTAACAGATTTGAAATCTTGGCACCCATTGTCAATTCTAAATGCAGACTACAAAATTTTGGCTAAATTACTATCAAATAGATTGAAGACGGCTTTGAAAGAAAATATAAATCCCGATCAAATAGGTTATATGGAAAATAGATTTTGTGGCGAAAACACTAGACTGATTGGCGACATGATTGAATTTTGTAAACTAAAACAACATCCCTGCATTATCCTTCTTGTTGATTTTGAAAAGGCTTTTGGCACCATAAATTGGAATTTCCTTAATATTTGTTTAAAACATTATGGTTTTGGTGTGGACTTCCAACGATGGATATCCATTCTGTACTGTGATACTGAGAGCTGTGTCTCAAATAATGGCCACCAGTCTACATACTTTAAGCTCTCTAGAGGCATCTGACAAGGTTGTCCTATTAGTGCCCTATTATTTTTATTGCCGGCAGAGGTTATTGCTACTATATTGCATTCTTTGACTGTTGTTAAAGGAATAACCATAAATAATACATGCATCAAGCTGTGCCAGTTAACGGATGATATGATGCTATTCTTAAAAGATAACAGGTCAGTGAGGTCAGCTATACAGACATTTGAAGAATTTTATCGATATGCAGGCCTTAAACTGAAATAGGGCAGAAGCTATGATAGTATATAATGACGGATCACTATATGAAGACAAAAAAAATAGGAATAAGCTGGATAAATAGACCATTTAAAACCTTGGGAACATGGTTTTCCCTTAATTCTGATCAAATGATTGCTTTAAATATTAAGGAAAAGCATGATAGTATAAAAAATATTTTGTTTTCATGGCAACCACGTTTGCTAACCTTGAAAGGTAAAATTACTATTGTGAAAAGTCTAGTTGTCCCACATATTCTATCATTAGCTTCTGTTGTGCCTCTGTCTGATAAATATTTAGCAGATCTAGATAGATTGTTGTTCAATTTTATCTGGAGCAATAGGAAACATCTCGTTTCCAAAAGCACTCTCCTCCAACCATAGAAAGAGGGGGTTTAAAGATGGTATCTGTTTTAGATACTGTTACAGCAATGAAAGTTATGTGGATTAAAAGATACTGTGATCCTGTTAAAGCTAAATGGAAGGTTTTAATGGAATCACTGTCGAATTTCGACAAAGAAAAGCTGCTCAAAAAACGCTTCTACAAAAGTTTTAAGTCAAAATCCCAAACTTCTTTTTACTGTAGCCTCATATCTGCGTGGTATAATTTCATTACAATTGAACCAAAATCCTTTAAAGAATTTTTGCTTGAGCCACTATTCTATAATGATCTTATACTTATTGGAAAAAAGGCTATAACTACTGAATACAACGACTTGGCTGTTGTTGGTGTAAGCAAAGTTCAGGACATAGTTAATGAAGATGAATCATTCCTGAGTAAACAGAGTATTGAAACCAAATTTGGGGTTTCCCTGGACCTACTGAGATACAATAAGCTAGTTAGCTGCATGAAGTCTAAGATAAACTTGTTGCCTAAACGATCAAATGTCAACCTGCTTCTAAACATTCCAAACTTATGTATTGAAAACATTGGCAAGATTAATTTTAAAAAAGTATATAACCATTTGATTGAATCTCAGCAAATTGTTCCAACTAGTGAATATAAATGGATAGAGTATTATCCCTTCTTAGGCTTGGTTGACTGGAAAAAGATTTACTCTTTACCCTCAAAAATTGTCAAAGATTCTTTTGTTGTTGCCCTACAATATAAAATTTTGCATAGAGTTACAAACTGTAACTATAATTTAGCAAAATGGAATATAAAAGAATCACCACAATGCGACCTGTGTCAAAACATTGATAATATTGAGCATTACTTTTACTACTGTGAGCACAGTCACACCTTTTGGCAACAGGTTGAAATGTGGATGGCTTCCTGTCTTTCAGTCAAGATAAAGTTTACAGTGCTGGAAGCTTTAATGGGGTTTTTGAATTATGATAGTGAACTTCTCTTAATTGTTAATTACATTGTGCTTTTGGGAAAATATTATATTTATGTGTGTAAGAAGGATGCAAAGCTGTCAAGTTTACCTTCTTTATATTCTTTCTTGTGTGTCATCAAGGATAAGCTTTGCATTGAACAACATGTATATATGAACCAAAACAAGTGTCATTTGTACATAGAGAGATTTGGCAAGCTACAAAGTGTATTGTGAATGAATATGCAAAATATATTTGTGAATACCAAAACAAGAGTGATCTGTTTAAAGCAAGATTTGTTAAGCTATGTTGTTTTACTATGCCTTGTTCTTTGGTCACAAGATTATTTTATGTATCTAAATATGTCTTTATTGTATCACCTGTATCTCACTTTGTACTTTATCAAAAATAAATAAAATTTAAAAAAATTAAAAAGTACAAAAAGTACAGTTTTACCAGGAGGTGCATTTAAATGTTAATAATCAGGAGAGGATTGATATGTTGATTTAAACAAAAATGTAGATTTTTTAAAAATTACAATAAAAAATTAGAATTTCTCTGGATTATTGTACACATTACAACTCATACAAAATTTTAACTTGTACATACTGTATAAATAATCTATCCTAGTTGATGTTTTATGAGTTATTTTAGGTCCAAAACATTTACAACAAATGATAAGGGGCATGAACATGCATGAACTTCTATATTTCTGTAGGTACTAGCTAGTTTTAAGTGCATCTGTTTGGCCTTAAAGCAGGGGCTCAGGTTAATAGCGATCTACTCTGCTGCCCACATACCCACAACACATTCTCAAAACATAATTTCATAAACAGTGCATTCATGTCCAACAATTTTTCAACCAATAATAAATTGCATACGTTTTTAAGTTTTAAAATCCCCAGTTAAAGGCCTAGCACCTACCGTATAACTTTGCCTCATATATTCAACTAACATGGACATATGCCAGTAATTATAACTATAGAGAGTTTTTTTTATATATTTATATTCTTTTCATAACAGGTGCAAAAAACATTTACATATAAAAAATTAAATACACACTTGTCACTTTTAGGCAAAGAAATCCACGTCTTTCCACAATTCGTCAATTCGTTTGAATTTGGACATTCATAAAAAATATGCAGTAGGGATTCTGGCTGTTGACAGAAACAACAGTTGGGACTATTTCTTATGCCTAGTTTATGCAGAGAACTGTTGGTTCCTAAGATCCTATAAATCAATTTTAGCTGAAACCATATTAAATTGTTATTAGTCACTGTTTTAAAACATATGGAAAAGAACATTCTCCAGGTGTCATGGTCAATTCAAATTTCAAACTCTTGGTTCCATCTGGATTTCATTTTGTGATCATATTGAAAATTGGTCTGAAAAATTCTGTAGATTGTTCCAACCCCTTTTTCTTTTTAAAATATATTTAAGATTGACAGGAACAAATGGCCTCACTAATATAATATTTTCCACTGCATACCCAAATTTTGTCAAAAATATATTTATTTTGCATTTCACTGAAAGATAATTCAGATAGTTGAAGTGAGTGGAAAACTATTGACAAAGTTCTTCGTAACTGATCACCTTGTTATAAGATACAACATCTGCAACTGTTATAACTCCTTTCTGGTACCAGTCAGGAAGATATAACAGTTGGGCTGAGATGAGTGGATTATACCATAATGGAACTGTCAATCAGTCAATATTGTTGTCAATTCTTAAGTTGGCTGACATGGCAATCCACCCCTCAAAGACATCTTGCCAAAAGGGGTTAAAAGTTCTTATCATTTCTGACAAATATTGTGGTTCAAAGTGAGAGATTTTGGTTAAGCAAATTGAAGTTTCAGCTTGTAGAAGCTTAATCCACGGGGCATTGTTGTATCTAAACGGTCTCCTTATCCAAGTAATTTTCAACGATTTCATAAATACTTCAATATCTACCATTTTTAAACCCCCTGCCAAATATGCCAGTCTCATCACAATTTTGATAAAAATCCACACTGAATAATGGTGGCTTTGATGTCTGTATTAAATAATTTTATCCAATTGATAAATGATTTTCCAAATCCAAAAAATTCTCAAGTTTTATAAATAAAAGTCCATCATTTAATGCTCTTAAAACACAAGATTTTAAATACCTCCAAAATATTTTATAAAACTCAGATGGAAAACCATCAATACCTGGTGTTTTATTATGTTTCATGTACTTTAGTGCATTCCCTAATTCATTTTCCGTTAAGTCACCCTCTAGTGCATTAGCTTCAGTTGTATTTAATTTATTAATGGAATACTTTCCTAATATATCTGCGAGATAAAAACCTTGAAAATTTTGATCATTTGCTTTAAAAAGTGTCTTGTAATACTGAGATATTGAGTCTAATATTTCATTCTGGGAAGTTAGATAATTGCCATTAAGCTTTTTAAGGCGCTTAATAGTTGTGGCCAGGTAATTTTTTGTTTCCAGTGAGCAGAAATATTTCGATGGTCTTTCACTCTCGATGTTCCACTGAGAGCGTGATCGAACCCACTGACCCTTCATTCTTTCACTTCTTATTTCTTCTGATTCCATCTTTTTAGTTTCAAGATTATCAGATGGGTTATTATCATTTTCAGATTCCAATTTCTCAATATCGGCTTTTAGCATATTTTCTAAATTATTTTGCTTCCTTTTGGCATTACTTGCATATTTGATATATTCACCTCTTAATCTTAATAACATTGCTTCTAAAACACTTTCACTATTAATTGTAAGAACAATATCTGGAAAAGAATCTACTGATATATATGTTGAGTTGTACACTGTCAGTGCATATTTGATATATTCTTCCCTGATTGCCTTATTTATTATTCTCACATGTTCTGGATCACATAAGTATCTTGTATTGAATTTCCAAATTCCTTTTCCTGTTTTGAATTTTGTCAAAGTAAGCCGTAAATACAGAAAGGAATGATCTGATTTATAACTAGGTTTGATGTCTGTGGTATCAACAGGTGTCAGAGGTCAGAATGTAATCTAAGCGAGCCTGCTTTAGTTCAAAATTCAAAATTTTTACTGATAAGAATAGCTACACCTCTCGCATTGCTGCGACTACCATTTAAATAAACGTCCCCATCCCAATCATGTTTAACAACACTTTCCATCGACTCAACCAAGTGGGTATCCTGCAGACAGGCTATATTTATTCTAGCCTCCTGTATGTAATTTAAGATATCGTATCGTTTTTCCTTATTATTCAATACCCGACAGTTCGCTGACAACAGAGTATTTTGTACAACAAAGTATTTTCCCACAGATTTGCCCAAGCCTGGGATGTACTGGCATTTCAAATTTTGTTTACTAAAATTATTTTTAATTTTAAGGTAATCTCTGGTAATAACAATTAACTGACAATGGTGCAAACGTCTTTTACTTTTCTTTGGCTCCATTACAGTGACAAAAAACTGAAAACAGGAAAAATTTAGGTGCAGGTGAAATAAAAAAAAACTAGAAACATAATACAAAAAAATTACTATTATATAAACAGATTAAAAAAAAAAAAGAAAAAGCAAGTAACAAAATGAAAAGAAAAAAAAAAAATATATATATATAAAACAATATAATATATATATATATATATATATGTAACAAAGAAATGAAACTTTGCAGGATTAAATGATTCTATGAACTGAATTATTTCACAATTTCAAATCTAAGATTATGGCTGTCTCCAAATATTAAATTTGATACATAGCAAGATTTCTGACTCATGATAATAAGAGCCACATGACAAAAATGTTCAGATGGAGATAACTTAAGTTGTAAAAAAAAACAAATGGCAAATATACAATAAAAATACCATCATGATGGAGTTTGAAGATTTTTGACATCATCCATATCTTGATTTGCAATATATTTTATTATTTATAGGCCACATGTATTGTACTAGCAGTTGTTTAAAAAGTTTGGAAATACTTATTCTGAATACTTTTTATTTGAACTGAGAATATTTCTTGCACACATATTTATTGTCCAACATATAGAGCTTATGACAGGACATCTGTTCAATACTAATTTACTTTAAATTTGTTTGATAGCAGCAATCCAAATGATTTCAAACTAATGAGTGAACCATGAAGTTTATAATTATTTAAACATTCGTAATAGGTTTATTAAAGGGCTTTATCACTAATTGAACTGTAAACACCCAGTGTGTCCTCCTGGTTTGCAGCATGAAATACTTTCAATTATATTAACCAGAAAAAAGGAACAACGTTTTATTTTGTAAACAATAACAACCATTTGTAACCAATATTACACTCTTGGTAAATAATTTTTATTAAAGACATATTCATTAATATGTCATTAATGTCAGTAATCTAAATAATTTTACACTAATGAGTGAACTATGATGTTTACAATTATTTAAACATTCGGCAGGTTTATTTAAAAAAGCTTTATCCCAAATGAAACTGTAAACACACATTGTGTCCTCCTAGATCCAAGAAATCATTACAGTTTTTTAAGAATAATAAATGGTAACAGTAATTTTCTTTTTAATTACTGTACTCAATATGACTTGATATTCATGTCCTTAAAAAAACATCACATACACACTCGCATTACTAGACCGTAAATAGATTATTCTATAAACTGAGTTAACTTCAATATTCTATAATCACAACTACTTTTTTATTTGGTCCATGAGTATACGTTTTGAGATAAGATCAAAGATTAATTTTTTATACATTTAATCACAGCAAAGAATGTCAAGATTCAGCACAGATTTAGTCTTGCATGTTCAAGAGTCTTGCCTGCAGTGTTGAGTCCAGTCCATTTAGCCTTGTTGAATAGATCTTTGCTCCTGAGTGAAACTCCACATCCCCAAAATTTATCAGTTGAGCTGGCTTCTACTGGCACATTTTTCCCAGTTGCTTTCAGAAAAGCCTTCAGCTTATCATTCTGGGAAAACTTAGCAGTCATAGCTTCAAACATACAGTCTGGTCCATTTTTAATCCAAGTGTCCTTATTAAATCCACTCACCGATCTGGTTTTCGCTTCTACAGGGTCATGACTTTTAAGAATCTTATCTGCCATTTGTTGATCTTGGAAAAGCATTGCCTTTTTGTACATTAGGCACTGTTCTGCACTGTAGAAGGTCTTGCCTCCTAATTGAAATTCACAGGGGTAGTGGTTGCTGAGTGGGGAATACTTAGTAGAGAAGGCTTGAATACCATTCTGACAAGGAGTAAATATTGATTCTGGGTGTAACTCTTTGTTGGGGATGGTGTATATATTGTCACTAGTGAAGATCTTACCTCCAAAAAAATTTATCAAGCTGTAGTCTAGGGTTCATTTGTGGGTAAATTTCCTTGGCTTTGAAGAAAATTGGTAAGAGAAGTCTTCTGCACTCAACAACCTCAATAGGAAAGTCTTCTTGCACTGTGATTCCTATTTGTGCTAATGCTGGTTTAGATTTCATCACCTTTTCTCTCTGTCTCTAGCTTACAAGTCGAACTAGGATCGCTCCCTTAGGTGAGCGTTGGCTAATATAGTGAGCTCTTTCTATGTCCTCCAGATTTAGAGAGAGACCAACTTTCGCAAAGTTTTGAATCAATATCTGCTCAACACTATGACCTGGTGGAGTACTGATGCTGATCACCCTCAAGTTATTTTTTCTGGAGTAAGTTTCTTGTTTAATACTCCTATACTTAAGCTTACAATTTTCTTGGCTTACTTTTATAAGCTCATTTTTGATGCACTGAAGTTGGAGATCTTGTTCAGATATTATATCCTCTAAGTTTGAAATTTTTTCAGCTCATCCAGTGTATATGATAAGCTATGTTCAATCTTTTCAAGTCTTTCTATCACTGGGTTTAACTTTTCATTCAACATTTTTGAAAATGTGGCCAACAGTTCTTCCTGTTTTGATCTTGTGTTCATGTTTCTGAAATATATGACTATTCCAAAAAGAAGTAAATATCCAAAGTTCACCTTCAATTGTGTTGATTGGGAGATTTTAGTTTGCTGTCTTTTAAATAGGGTAGGGTACAATATCATTCACAATATTAAAATAATCTTTCACATAACCCTTTATTTCTACATATAGTCTACAAAAGGAATCCCAAAGTGCAGATTCTTTTCAAAGTTCAAATCTTTCAGTGGTCCATGGTCCACAAAAGATCTATTAATAACTCCTGATTGTTTTTAAGGTAGGCTGATATCCCTTGTACTAGGCTTGTAAATAAAAATCAATAGAATTTTCCTCACACCTGAAGGCACTGACATCACATAAAAGGTCTTTAATTCACCTCTAATTGTTAAAAACACAGGCAGACTAGTATCTCTTTCATTAGTATTTTTACCAAAGCCACATATTGAAAAAAATATTAAACAATGATGTATTCAAACAAAAAAGCTTGAAATATACGTAAACAGAAGAATATATTTTATAATAATCCAGTCATTGCTGACTCTGATCTTTTATGTGTAATATTTATTACTTTCCATATTTCCACTGATTCTAGTTTGTGTCAAATTTTAATGTTTTTATCCTGCTAGAAACATTCCCTTCTACCACACTGACATGATTCAGCACGATAGAGTTAGAATAGAATGGAAACATTTATATAGCGCAAAATTGATGTAACATCCTCTAATGTGCTTAAAGAGTTGTGTGCTTAGATAAACATTTCACATTTTATGCTGCTTGTCAGCTTTCTGCTTCAACACAAAGAGTAGCCATTTTATCTCTTGTGCATTTGTCACTGGTTGTGTGTAATCTGTATATATAGTACTGGCTTCACTATATGATATGCTGTTTGTTGATGAACTTGATAAAAACTGTCTTACAATGACCAATTGAATATTTAAAATTTCTTGACTGTAAGTGAAGATTGCATATGAAAATCTATTGAGTGAAAATCCCCAGATAGAGAATCCCTGAATAGTGTCAAACCCATAGAAAATCCTAAAATGTGGCATAAAAAATCAGCAATATAAAAAGTCCTAATGAAAGTTATACAGACTATTAATAAGGTTGTTAATGGAAAACTGGTTTATTTGGTTCTTGGTTAGTTTGTGTTATAAAAACCAACAACCAGTTGTAAACTTTCAAAACCCGAGTTGTTGCTTTTCACATTAAAAAATACTTTTTTGTGTATTTTTTTCCTTAAAATGTCATTAAATTGGAACATTGATTTACCAAATTGATGAAAATGTCTGCTTTTTGAGAGATTTTTCATACAATTTCAATACCAGTTAATTCCAGGTATAACCTGTTTTTGAAATCAACAACCGGTTTTGGAATATTAAAACAAACTACAACTCTACCTATTAGGTCAAGCCTAATTTTTTCAGGGAGTCAAAGGACTGACTCATCAATTTAGCAACTAAATGTATGCTCTGAAACCCACCCAAACACCTTACAAATAAAGTGTATTGTAAAATATTATTTTGTTGTCTTATTTTTAGGGATTTTTTATCTTGGGGATTTTCAATGTCACATCTGGGATTTCTGTGCAAATATTTAGTGATTTTCAATCTGGGAATTTTTAGTGTGTTGCAAAAGTCAAATAAAAAAAAATATCTGGTAATCAAATTAACTTTATAATATACCTTAGATAATTTTGCCTCTTTTAACTATAGGAAATAATATTGTTAATTTAATAAAGCAAGATGTGACACATCTTTGATGTTCAGATCCAACGGAATTATTTGGATGTTTTTAAACATACTGAAACATAAGAAAAGCATTATAATCTACTTAACTGTTTTGAAGAATACTGAGAAAATTAAGACAAAGAATTTTTAACGATTTATTTATATCATTATAAATTATCAGTAAATTTTAAAGGTGCAATACAACTAGCTGTTTGGATGGAAATGAGAAAATTAAGACAAATCTGTGTTTGCTGTCATTTTTATAGGTTAAATGTTAAATCTAACCCCTGATTTAGATTTCCAAACCCATAATTCTCATCCTCACATTTACCCAGAACCTCTAAAACCAATACGAGACATTGCACATTTTTAAGATTCCGGATCCAGATATAAAAAGTATATTGTCCAATATGATAATGCAGTATATATCTCCCCCTTACTAATGTTGTCAATTTTGTGTTACTAGGCCTTTAAACACTGAATACTAATGAAACCTAAGTTTATATCTGTCATGTTGACTATGAGAAAAAATGTAAAACGTTTTTGCTTTACAATGGAAAACTATTGAAAAACTTGAAACATTTATTTTGGAAAGTCAATCTTTACATTTTATATTTCATTGGCAGACCAGCTGTTCTGATAATGTCTTCACATTCAGGGATCAAGGCATCTGAGCAGAAATATGAAACTTAAGTTTAAAGTGCATGGCACCAAGTTCTTACTCAATAGCTACCAGAAATAGACTAAAATTTTCCAGCTGTTTAGTTTGATGGTAACCGTACAGCTTAGGAATCTTGTTTTATACCTTGTATTATGTACAATATTTTATACTCATATCATAACTGTATGGTATGCTTCTGACCATCACATCAAGGATTTTTACAGAATGCAAAATTTTCCCTATGTTTACTGTTATAATTGTGGTAAATAGTTCAGGAGTTACCTATTGGTACATGATTGTGTATGAACTCAAGACCAATATATGTATAAATAGCTTCACTTCAACGAGTTCAGTACTCCCTTTTTAGTTATGTGTCATCTAAAAATCTAAACTCACATCATCTCTCTTCTTTTAAAAAGCTTGATTTACTTCCTGTTAGTCATGCAGTGCAGTTTCTTGCAGTTACAACATGCTGGTATTCAAGGCTTTAAATTTCATCTAATCTACCCATTTGTCTTCATCGACAAATCATTGACACATCCTTGCAAATTCACTTGGTGGGTGCAGATTGTGTATGTTCAAGTTTTGGATCCATAAAGAAGTTGGCGGCATGAGTTGTACAGTTTCATTGCCTTTGGAGTGGAATAGATTTCCAACTGCAGTGATATCAATATTGCTCCCAAACTAAGAATATACTTTTTATACTCTGCATCTCACACACATAACTTTAACCTGGTCGACAGTGGTTTATAATTGGTTTTGAACATTTTCTTGTAACTCGACTGGCTTTTATTAACCACTACTTTAAAGGATACATACATCAATTTTGTTTTACACAAATAATTCAACAAAAAATACTGGTTATGTAGTAAATCTCTCACGGCTTGTTTGAATTGCTGGCATATCTAACAACTAGCCTCAGAATAAGAACTGAAAATACGTATTCAAAAGGAGATTTGATGTGCAATTTGGTTGTTTCAAATGGCCTCAGAAACAAAGGCTCAGGATCAAAATTAAATATGTTTTCGCTGAGAACAAACAGTTCTTAGTTCTGGAAATAGGATACAGATTTAACCTCAGTAACAAATGTATATGATAATAAGGTTCAATGTCATTTCTGTGAGGTAAAACAGGTTCTGTAAACCAGTAATCTAATGTGGACTTTTATAGCGCTTAATCTCCATCACTGATGGACTCTAAGGCGCAACTGAACATAAAGCAAGGCAGTTAACATTAATCCGAGGACATAGCCAGGTCATACCAAGGGGACATAGGGTGATAGGGGAGGCTATGGTGGATAGGCTTTTGCAAACAGGTAAGTTTTAAGCTTCTTTCTGAAGGAGGCAACTGATGCTGCACTGCGCAAATCATGAGGGAGTTCATTCCAGATTTGAGGAGCATCAAAGGCAAAGCTGTGATCAAAATGTTTGACTGACTTGAAGACTAATGAGCGGAAAGGAGGAATAGTAAGGTATTGACGATCTGGGTGACTATACTTGGTACTATAGGAACAACTGCTGAGAGACTAGAATGATTGAAAATAGTAAGGAGAACCACTGTGCAGAAATTATAAACTAGTGTTGCAGTTTTGAACATACATCTATACTTAACGGGCAGCCAGTGGAGTTGCTTCAGAATGGGTGTAATATGATTATACTTTCTATGAGTTGTAACAATACAAGCAAGGGTATTCTGAATACTTTGCAGTTTGTGTTGATTGGAACATGACAAACCTCTAAACAGAGAGTTACAGTAGTCCAGACGACTACTGAGCATCTGAAGAAAGCACGCTTTGCAAGTCCTCTTGACATGCTCAGAGAAGGAAAATTCTGCATCAAACCACGCAGCTAGATTTCTGACAGAATCAACTGGATGAAGAAGGCTAGGAAGAATACTGACAGGAAAGTGGGAGGAAATCTTTTGATGCTGAACCTTAGAACCAAAGACAATAAATTCAGTTTTTTCTGGGTTGTAAGCAATTATATTCTCGATTTATGACTTTCATTTGGGGAAATAATTATAGTGGATATTACTTTTATTTTTTAAGGAATTATTTGTATGAGCATTATAAAATCACCTGCAAAATATATCATAAATTATGTTTTTTAAATTGAACTATTACCAATGCTGAAAATAAACTTATTTTTGGTGAAGAATACACTACAGGAACACATGAGGAGACTTTAGTGCATATAGGCTAAATTAACAAGGTATGTAATTTTGAAAGAGTAGACAGCAACTGCAATTAATGATTTACCAATATCATACACCTGATAGTATTATTTTGTTAAAAGTGACCAGTATCTTTCACCTTTGGTCAGTTTGTGATTTTGACCATAAAGAGAAGTCTTTTTAGCACATTTCCAAAGAAACCCTTTTACATTTATTTCAACTAAAATGATCATAAAACCGAAAAAAAATTACACACCAGGAATATAGAAATGAAAAGTAATGATGGTAAACAACATCTTAAATATTATAAATTAAGGAAGATGTGTAATTTTAAAGACTGGACCTCGTAAACAGTTCATTATTTTCCAATATTGGGCACTTACTTGGCCATTAACCTGTACATACTATGTATCCTGTGTACGGATTTGAAATTAATGAATAGGTAAACGATCAATCAATCAATCAATAAGAAGGTACTTATGAAATGACAGCAGATTCCCTCTCTAATCTGATATCAGTGACAATTCTCTGCCAGAAGACACAAAAATTCTTAAAACGTGTTTGTTACAAATATGTTTTTTCAAAGCGCTTCTAGCAGATGAAACAGAGTGTATTTCTTCCACCTTATGCTTTTGAACATGTGACATAGGTACTCTACAAAACAGTACATATTACATTACATTCTACTTAATACCTAAAGGTGAAATATTGGTCAACTCGAAATGTATTGAATATTTCCTTTAGTTAGACCACAAGCACCTAAACTTTTGTTAGAGAGATTCCTATATCATTTTAGGATTTAATTTCAACCATAAACTCCAAATCTTTGAAAATATTAGTTGTTTATTTTTTGTCTCCAGCTTTTTACCAATTTTAACCTCTCTTCTTCCTTTAGTCAGGCCATAGCCACATTTCATGACAATGCCTTTAATATTTTTGAATTAATGGTGAATTTTAACAATGCTAGATCGTAATACGCATGATCAAAAATTACTAATTTTTAGAGATTTTTGTCTACAGAATAGGAAGCAATAAACCCAAGGTACACCTGAAGAAGAATTGTACAAAAAAAAGTCAAATTCCCTTTCAGTAAATGTGAAATATCAAGTTTTTATATAGAGACCCTTTTAGGTGTGACCTCGTCTCTGGACTTTCATGAAGTGTACACTACTCATTTTTCTGACTGCGCTATTTGACCCATCCTGACTGCACAAGTACAGCCCAAGCACCGCAGTTGACTGATATTCACCTGACTGAAACACTCGGGGATGACTATACTTATCAACATCCCTGAGGCTGTTTAGACTAACACTGGGGATAGGACCCAATGGCAGAGGACCAACATTTTAAGTGGTCATTAAGCCACTGTGCATCTGTTTGTACTGGGTTGAACACAACTTGTCAACAGGTTGACAATTCATTCACTTGGCTCTAACTTTTGTGGACATGGGTTCAGTCCCATGACCGTGCATGATTTGCTCTGACGGCTTGTCTTGTTATCTCAGCTTTTGGAAGAGCCATAAATTTAATTAACCTGCCACTTTGTGGATGACCTATATAAATGCAATAAATGAAAATTAACTCCTACTGAATGTGGAAAATACATTTTACCAATGTTTCCGGATTGTGTATGTCAAGAGCATAGATTATTTGCCCTTGCGATTTGATCAGAGCTTAGCAAATCAAAATAGCTCTTGCATGCCTTTTTTTACTCATTTTGGGGTTTTACGTCGCCTTCAACACTGTACAGGTCATATCACAATGGGTAGTTTTGTGGGCAAAGGAAACCAGTACAAAAAGTTGATAAAATTTTTGCACTGTAAACTGCCAACCATCGGTACGCAACTACCAACTTTCCCACATAGGGTCTGGGATTTGAATCTCCATCTTCATAGGTGAGAGGGGAGTATGTTACCACTGTGACACCCCCCCCCCCCCCTTAATAGACCTTGCAAGCAATGTTTTATTTTTGTATCAGTGATTTGGACTTGCTAGATATTAAATTGAGTGATTACTTCAGTTTTTGACAATTTGAGGTAGAATCTATGTGCAGAATTACAGAGCCGAACAGTGGTAGCTTTTGTTTTTGAAAATAGAGTAATTTTATTACAATGACTGTACATGTTTAACAATTTCATAAAACATAATTCACCACCAATATTTACTCACGCTACTTGGGCTTATGTCACTTTCACTTTGTACAGACAATTAGTCACCTGGGCAGTTAGACAAAATGAATCAAGTTAACACACAATGGAAAAGAGAAAATAATTTGAGTTCTTCAAATTTTGTTTATATACCAACAATGTTTTCATTATAAAAGGGACAAAGCTTTCTCACAATTCTTATTCTGACAGATAATTTGTTCAAGTCATTCAAAGGGTGAAAATAAATCATACCTATTTGTAATTTCATTATAGTTCATCTCTTATTCATTTTAGACGAGACAGATGCATACATAAATTTTGGAATTTATCCTGGACTCAATTACTGAATCAAAACAAACACGGGTGTTCTTCAGAAGCATGCAAGACATCCTTGCATATTGGTTTTAATGTTATGTTTTTCATGGGTGACTGAGAGCTGCTGTTTACATGTGTTTACCTTGTTTCTGCTTTGGAGCCACATGCAACTTAAGTATATTGACCATTATACCTCGCAGCTTGTAATTCACTGAGCTGTGAAGTTCAATAAAGGTAGTATTTTCTTTCTGAACAAAAATTGCCAGAACTAATCAATGGTAATTAATATTTCATGAAAACAGAAGAACAATACACATCCATAGTAGTTCACATAAGCTGGCAATTGCCTGCTGTCAAAGCTATCAATATTCATAGCTTAAATAGAAATACCAATGACATTAGTGATTTAGATACAAGCATGGCTTTCCATGAAATTAGCCCATCGGGAAACTTACCCATTGGGTAAAATTCTCTAGTCAATTCATGTCCACCACAGAAAGTTCTCAACACCTAAAATGGCAAGACTCCACCATTGCATTATTTAATTCTCTAGTGTAACTACTTTCAACATTAATTTGTAAAAAATACTTTCATTATTCTACAACACACTGTACTTATTATAACCATCAATAATAATAATGAAAAAAAACCAAGATATAATCTTTATACTAGATTATTTTGAGGTGTAGAAACCATAGAAAAGGTTAGGTATCATTGTAAGTCATACCCAGTGAAGCTTTTGGTGCTTGGTAAGAGGTGCGGGGTTCTAATTTTAAAACTTTTAAGGGCAGTAGCTGAACATATGGTAGGAGCCAGACAAGTAAGTCCTGAACATAAGCAAAAGATATTTTCTATTAAGATTAAGCAACGAGCTTCTGTAAAAAATATTAATGGAAATAACAATCACACACAAAATGCCAATTATAGCCTTTAAATTGTATCCCTCTTGATTTGAATCTTTAGTTACCTAAGCTACTCTGTGTGTGTTTTATTTGTATACCATGCCATTGTATTTGCAATTTCCATTTTGTATTCAAAAAAGAAAAACAAATCCTCCTACTAAAAGCAAGTTTTTTTTAACATAACCGCCAATTTCAATGGCACAGACCTTATACGTTTACTTCTAGTCATCAGAATTCTATACAAAGGGGGTAACTTTGACTGTTATACCACAGTCTAATTCTATCTTAGCATAAACGAAGATTACTCACTGGAGAATGGTTCTCACCTATAGTATTTGACTACTTTATTCA
Source organism: Sabellastarte sp. h YS-2021 (assembly GCA_964017235.1). Classification (NCBI taxonomy): domain Eukaryota; kingdom Metazoa; phylum Annelida; class Polychaeta; order Sabellida; family Sabellidae; genus Sabellastarte; species Sabellastarte sp. h YS-2021. The sequence continues at coordinate 18,480,623 of OZ024933.1, forward strand.
CCTCTGTGGGCGAGAGTTTTAATTCTGCTCATGACAACAGTTGTTACGTACTGAGGGGATGCACTGTTATGACCTTTTAAAACAGGGGGGGGGGGGGGGGGGGGGGGGAGAGACCTTAATTTTGACCTTTAACACATGCATTGTTTGCCAATGGTCTTCAGTTTATAGTGCAGTAGCTTGACCACCAACTGTATGTACTGATTTCCTCCACCCTTCCAACTACCTATCATAATATAACCGATACAAGGGTACTGGGCTCGACACAAAACACTAACGAACAAAATAATAAACACCATTAATGAAATGCTTGGCTTACGGATGTAATTATTAATCACATTGTGTATTAGTTAGTGTACTTCATTTGTTAAACAAAGATAAAGCTCAAATTGAATAAAACCCAATGAAATAGATTCGATTTAGTATGGATATTGGTGTGACTAAGATTGGATGTTGACGTAATTATAATCTTGCACTTATGATGACTGCAGAACAGATTAGAGCAAATGCCCACCTGGTCAATAATACTTATGGGCAGTTTTCCTACAAGGGAAGAAACCTGTAAAATTGTCAGTACATAGGCCACTTTCATGAGAGGGGATATAGCTTGCCAGTTGGAATATACTCTGTTCAAAGATGAAGGGAATTCACTAAGACTACCATCGACTTATGATGAAATTATACAAAAAGAAACTGTACTGTAGTTTTTTGGAACCATCAGCTGTGTGCAATAATTGCAGTTATTAACTTAAGTCACACAGGTTATACTTTGCTGAGCTATGAAGTTGATTCAAAGAATATCTTAAAACTGGAGAGATGTAGAATTTAGAGAATATTTTATAATCTGGAACTACTGATACTTTTGGGACAGCTGGATATCTACACATCCAGGCATTGCAGAAAATGTTTGGACATAAAACAGAAAAAATGAATTAAACTATACTTAGTAAGTGAACCTTAAATAGTGCATGGATAAATGTGGTTAAGATATTTGCCTGCACAAATTTTTCGTATAATTCACAAAACAAGTGAAAACATTTGAGATCAGGATCTGTTACAGTAATATTCTGAGGGGGACAAAGGATTTCGTTGAACAGTGCAAATCTCATATAAATCTCATCATGTTTGAGAATTAACATTTGCAGAGAAAATGGAAGTTAGTCCAGCAGTGATTCTGCTACTGATCACTGTCGCATCATGCACCGTCTTTCTATTGTGGTTTCTGTACAATATTCTTTTCACAGAACTTGGGATGGGATATTTTAATGAAGGCATATTCCATGAGGCCATGCAAACTGGGTTTCAGATAATCTTGTGCCTTGGATTTGTAAGATGGCTTGTCATGACTTTCATGTACCTGGAAGACAAAGTGAGATGGCGCCACCTGAGCATCCCATTGCTTGGTGCAACTTCCTGCATTGTGGTGTATGTCTGGACTGTGTAACTGAATGTTACTGTCAAATCTTACAAGTATTGGATATTGTGGCTGACGTTTCCTTTGATGGATATGGTCTAAACTTATAGAAACATTGATCAGTTAATGGGTTGAAGTTTTGACTTTGAACCTCAATAATGTGTCCAGTATTTCACATATTTCAATGTTAATAGCTCAGATAATAGTTTTGTCTCTTGGTCATTGTGCCAGATACGGTTCCCCTTGTATTTATGCAAATGTTAAAAAGGTTACTTTTTGTCTCTAATTGCTGAAGACCCTGCCATCAGTTGATGGGTCTATTGAGTAAAAATAACTGAATGCCTCAACTACTTGACTTCACCATGTGTGGCATTGTTATCTGTGGTCAGTACTCTAATTATGAGCTTTTCTTTGTGTGCCCCAATAAAACTAGAATTTCTGTCTCGAACAGATGCAATTTATTGGCTATTAATGGTATGTTTGTATAACCAGACTTTATGTATCATGATAGATTGGCCTTCTATCACTCACTAACTGGAATTAACTAATAGCTGTAGTAATTACCTGCTTGGAGAACTTGAATTGAAGGTCAAGTTGGGGGTTATAATGTCCCTTGTAAGAGTTAAGCTCATATCAAGACAGATCGGTGAATCTCAAAGGTTGCCACGAGTTGGGTTTGAGCCCACTTCTACCAGAGTGATTGTCAAATGTTTAAATGTGGAACTTAACCACTCTGTCAAAGTGGCCTCAGCTAGATTAAAGGACATATGTTATATATTATTAAGGCCTGACACATTATGAGAAAAAACACCAATAAGCTATGAAAAGTAGTTGTTAACAAATGAAGAAATTATGACTGAACAGAATATAATCTAATCCAATGTGGACTTTTATAGCGCTTAATCTCCACCACTGATGGACTCTAAGGTGTATCTGAACATAAAGCAAGGCAGTTAACGTTAATCGCAGGACATAGCCAGGTCATACCAAAGAGCCACAGGGTTGACAGGGGAGGCTATGGAATATATTAGTTTTAGTATCATAGAATCATAGCTTTCATATATCTCAAAGACAAAGTGTGGTGGGGTCACCTGAATGTCCCATTGCTTGGTGCAATTTCTTGTATTGTGCAGTTATGGGTGGAGTTTTGGAATGACTATTACTTTTTATTATTGAATAGTTTACAGTGGGGTCAAAAGCATTAGGTTACACGTAAATCTGATTGACCTTTTATACTTTAAAATGTGCTTTCCTTCAATTTGCATTGAAGTAATAAACTTGCCTTAACACTTAAAAGTATTACTTTTTACTTATACCTAGAGAAATACTCCTCTGACCTGCCATCTTCAAATTATCTGGATATAATAACATTTTAGTAGGTCAAAAACAATCGATAGGTAAACTTACAAATACCTTTAGTTACAACTGATTTACTTAACAGTGAGACTCTCAAAGTAGCTTTTGCTCAGCTTTACAATGAGCTACAGGTCTGCAATTTTACTGTGGTATAGCTGAGTGAAAAATAGGTGAATAACATATTTAAACGATATACTGTAAATGCAATAGTTTTCAAGTTACAACTAATTTACTCCACAGTGTGAACTTGAAAGTAGCTGTTGCTTATGTATGTAATTAGCTACAGGTCTGCAATTTTACTATTTTATAGCTGACCAATTACTAGGTGAATAACAAACCTCGGTGAGGAATACACTTCCCAAGTTTGGTTGACTCAAACCCTTTACTTTCTGATAAAATCTGGTGAAACAGAAGTACAAGAAATAAAAAATTTGTTTTATATTTATCCTGGCTATCTTTGTTTGACCTTGGAGGGGCCCAATGTTTAATCTGACCACATGAGAAGACTCACAGTCCATGATTTCCTATAGGTTTGTTTCATATCCCACAACTCTAGGACAAATAATAAGCGAGCTATAAGCACTTTTAAGTTTGACTATCCTCGTTTGACCTTGAAGTAGGGACCCAGGTAAATTCTGACCACACCAGAAGACTCCAAGCCTATATTTCCTATAGGTTGGTTTCACATCCCACCCCTCCAGAACCAATAATAAGCAAGTTGTAAGCAAGTTTGGCTATTGTCTGACCTTGAGGAGGGGCCCAAGGTCAAATCCCACCACATCAGAAGACTCTTAGTCCAGGACTTCCTATAGGTTGCTTTCACATCCCAATTCTCTAGGAGCAATTATAAGCGAGTTATGAGCACTTTTAAGTTTTGCTATCCTTGTTTGACCTTAAAGGAGGTCCCCAAGGTGAAATCCGACCACATCAGCAGACTCCATGCCCATGATTTCCTATATGTTACTTTCACATCGCAAACTTAGGATCAATAATAAGCGAGTTATAAGCACTTTTAAGTTTGGCTATCCTCGTTTGACCTAGAAGGAGGTGCCCCAAGGGCACATCTGACCACAACAGAAGACTCCCTGTCTATAATATCCTATAGGTTGCTTTCACCTTAAACCTCTGGGATAATAAGCGAGTTTTAGCACTTTTGGCTTTAATTTTAGCAAGTTTTTTACCAACTGATAATCGCCCATCAGTCAATTATGGCCAGATTGATCTCAAAATCGACTGAAGCCTAGGTTATGATGTGAGGAATAGGCCGAGTAAGTTTGGTTGACTGAACCATTTACTTTCTGAGAAAAACTGGTAAAACGGAAGTGCAAGAAAATAATTTTGTTTTTCATCATGTGACCTTGATAAAGGTAAAATTTATGCCTGTTAAAAATTGTTCACATGCTTATAGAAGATAACTGCCAAAATATCAGTTTGATAGGTCTAATAGCAAGGGAGATATTCAAGGGAAATGATAATGTGGTTTCTGTCTGAAAACTGGGGGTGAAAACAATAAGTGTCCACCTTTTCAAGAGACGCTTTACTATGACATCTTGTAAACATCTTTTGACCATTTGTACAGAGGGACAATCTCTTTTTTTGGCCAACAAGAACATTGCAAATTCAGCAAAGTAACTGTTGGGGGCCTCCTAATGTGCGCATGATCTTTTTTTAGAAATTTATGGAGTAAATCTTCTGATTTTTTTCATGGGGTTCCAACAAGTAGTATTTACTTAATAGTGCTAACAAGCAAATAAAGGGACAATCATGAAAATAACTGCTCCTTGAGGAGGGAATAAAGAATTCTGTATCACAACTTTATTATCGAATAGCCAATACTGAAAAACTAACGCATCAATTTTGTTGTTTTTGGTACTTGGTTGTTCTAAAGCACCAGTAAGATGTCTTCTTTATGGTAACCTTAAATCTCAGAGATAATATATGCAGCGTGACTTTAAGATTACTCCTTTAATGGCTATTATTGCAAAAAGTACATGATGGACTTCATTCATATTTTTGTATTTATATTTTTATGTGGCTATCTTTAGGCCCTAGAAAGATAGCCACTCTATGACAAATACGAAATAATACAAAATTTCATTTTTAATTACATCATTGATATTGCTGAAGTACTGTATTACAACGTTTTTGTAAATCAAATGGCATTCAGGATGAAGAATCACATTTAGGGGATCAGATCATACACAAGACAAACAAAATAGTTTAATTCACACAATTATTCTTCATTGGACATTTCAAAATCAGTTTCATTTGACATAAAAGCACCAAAGGTCTAACAAAGTTGATCACAGAAGAATGTTAAGTCAGCCACAGTACACAGGCGACACAAATTTTGACTGACACAAACTCAATTCTTGTGCTGAATAAATAACCTCATTTTTATCACCATTTGCATACGGCCCACAAAAAGTGTTTGTGAAAACTTAATTAACAGTTTCTATTTATTACATCATATATACTGAACGGATGCAGTTTTATTGAATATTAATGTTGAAATGAAATAAAGATATCCAACAGAAACATAAAATACAAGAAGTATGTATGTGTTCAACTTCATATATGTACTTATGCTTTTAACGGGAACACTACAACAATTTACACTGGTGTCTGACAGGACTATCCCCTCTGATTCACTGCCAGTTACTGTATTTACTAAAATTCCTATACCCATCTTGCGAATTTGCCTACCAGCTACCCCAATAATGCAGCCCACGTGTATTTTAATGGTCACATGACTTATCTTTTGGGCTGTAAAGGTGAGAGTGTAATTGCTGGGAGTTTAATTTTACAAGTTAAAAATCCTCTGCGAGTGATCATTTCCACCAATCTTTATGGTCCCAAGTCATTTGTGCAAAGTTGGTAGGTTTAATTGAAAGGGTGGTTTTAACTAGAACTGACGAAATGAGGTTCAAAAATAAACAAATTCTATAAAGCCATGCACTTCATTCACCAAAAGGAATGTCTAAATTAAAAGAGATACAGGTATTATAAAAAAAATCCTTATCTAAAGTAGAGAAAACTAGATCAAGGACGCATCTGTGGCCAGATGCAAGATGTATCCACTGTAAAAGGACAAGTAACATGGTATTGAAGATAAACAGCATTTTAATAATTGAATTATATTATTGAAGGGGCCCAAGGTTAAATCTGAATACATCAGAAGATTCCTAGCTCATGATTTCCTATAGGTTGGTTACACACTGCAAACCTCTAGGACCAATAATAAGCGAGTTATAAGCACTTTTAAGTTTGGCTATCCTCGTTTGACCTAGAAGGTGGGCCTAAGTTCAAACCTTCCTATAGGTTGGCTTTACATACCAAACCTCTAGGACTAATAATATGGAGATATAAGCACTTTTCATGACTGAAAAAAGAAACACCCGTGGCGGCCATCTTGTTTTTCAAAATGAGGCCAAAAATATTCCAAGTCAAGATGTTATAATGATGAACATATCCTGCGAATTTCTGATAAGTCTTAAGACAAGTCGCAGTAGTTAAACAGGAGTATAAGAACATGATGAATCACCTAATTACTAAAAATATATTGTCACACTACATGTCAGTGATACTTGTTATGCCAGATATAATCGTACGGACTTGCCCAGGCCTGTGAACCCATAAAGTTATTTTTTAGACAGTATTCGAAGGTGAATGGGTTGAGGTTTTTCTCCTCAATGTCCCTCTCCTCCGCTTGCATTTCCTCCATCATTTTCTGGTTGACCGCCCTGGCTTTGAAGGGCAGTTTGTTGGCTACACGGCGCAGTAATGGCTCCACTTCCTCCCACTCACAGTAACCACCTAACTCCAATATAATACGACCTGCAAAAAGCAGTGGTATGCAGACTGTATTGTACAGACTACTGGCATGGCAAAAAGACCTGCAAAAAGCAGTGATATGTAGATTGTATTGTACAGACTACTGGCATGGCAAAAAGATCTGCAAAAAGCAGTGGTATGCAGAATGTATTGTACAGACTACTGGCATGGCAAAAAGACCTGCAAAAAGCAGTGATATGTAGATTGTATTGTACAGACTACTGGCATGGCAAAAAGACCTGCAAAAAGCAGTGATATGTAGATTGTATTGTACAGACTACTGGCATGGCAAAAAGATCTGCAAAAAGCAGTGGTATGCAGAATGTATTGTACAGACTACTGGCATGGCAAAAAGACCTGCAAAAAGCAGTGATATGTAGATTGTATTGTACAGACTACTGGCATGGCAAAAAGATCTGCAAAAAGCAGTGGTATGCAGAATGTATTGTACAGACTACTGGCATGGCAAAAAGACCTGCAAAAAGCAGTGGTATGCAGATTGTATTGTACAGACTACTGGCATGGCAAAAAGATCTGCAAAAAGCAGTGATATGCAGAATGTATTGTACAGACTACTGGCATGGCAAAAAGACCTGCAAAAAGCAGTGATATGCAGAATGTATTGTACAGACTACTGGCATGGCAAAAAGACCTGCAAAAAGCAGTGATATGTAGATTGTATTGTACAGACTACTGGCATGGCAAAAAGATCTGCAAAAAGCAGTGATATGCAGAATGTATTGTACAGACTACTGGCATGGCAAAAAGACCTGCAAAAAGCAGTGATATGCAGAATGTATTGTACAGACTACTGGCATGGCAAAAAGATCTGCAAAAAGCAGTGATATGCAGAATGTATTGTACAGACTACTGGCATGGCAAAAAGACCTGCAAAAAGCAGTGATATGTAGATTGTATTGTACAGACTACTGGCATGGCAAAAAGACCTGCAAAAAGCAGTGATATGCAGAATGTATTGTACAGACTACTGGCATGGCAAAAAGACCTGCAAAAAGCAGTGATATGTAGATTGTATTGTACAGACTACTGGCATGGCAAAAAGATCTGCAAAAAGCAGTGATATGCAGAATGTATTGTACAGACTACTGGCATGGCAAAAAGACCTGCAAAAAGCAGTGATATGTAGATTGTATTGTACAGACTACTGGCATGGCAAAAAGATCTGCAAAAAGCAGTGGTATGCAGAATGTATTGTACAGACTACTGGCATGGCAAAAAGACCTGCAAAAAGCAGTGATATGCAGAATGTATTGTACAGACTACTGGCATGGCAAAAAGACCTGCAAAAAGCAGTGATATGCAGAATGTATTGTACAGACTACTGGCATGGCAAAAAGACCTGCAAAAAGCAGTGATATGCAGAATGTATTGTACAGACTACTGGCATGGCAAAAAGACCTGCAAAAAGCAGTGATATGTAGATTGTATTGTACAGACTACTGGCATGGCAAAAAGACCTGCAAAAAGCAGTGGTATGCAGATTGTATTGTACAGACTACTGGCATGGCAAAAAGCAGTGATATGCAGATTGTATTGTACAGACTACTGGCATGGCAAAAAGACCTGCAAAAAGCAGTGATATGCAGAATGTATTGTACAGACTACTGGCATGGCAAAAAGACCTGCAAAAAGCAGTGATATGCAGAATGTATTGTACAGACTACTGGCATGGCAAACAGACCTGCAAAAAGCAGTGGTATGTAGATTGTATTGTACAGACTACTGGCATGGCAAAAAGACCTGCAAAAAGCAGTGGTATGTAGATTGTATTGTACAGACTACTGGCATGGCAGGGATAATACATCGATATTTCAATATTCAGTGATATATTTCTGCAAGTGCCAGTTTTCTGTTAACAACACAAACTAATGGAACAGATATATTTCTGTAGAACAAAACTGATTGCACTCCTTCCCTTTTTAGGGACCCCTTGCATTATACTTAATATGACAACACTAAAAGACAAACTAGATTGGGCCAACTCGGCACCAACATATCCCCAGACAGGTCATCACTCACGTCACAGGTTTTGATCGGGAATTTTTTATGTAAGCCATTTGTTGTATGCCATAAATATTGGGAAAACATAATTACCCATTATTATATGAACTTCAGCACATCAATCTACTCTGTTTATATCTTCCCAAGGAAAATGGTGTATCTCCAGACGTCGAATACATAACTCAAATTATATTTTCAATCTTCCTGCAATGATAACTCTGAACCTGTTTTCAAAGTATTTAAATGATTGATGATTGAATGTCCATTCTAAATTCATAATCCCAAAAGCGCATATCTGTTTCTATATTTGTTCACAAATAAAATATTATTTTTAAAAAATATATTATTTATATTATTATTTTATTATATTATTTTTAGAATTTGCATTGTTTTTCAGTTAATCATTTCCTCAATACCTATATATGTCGTCCATATATATGCAACCTAAATATGTGACACAATCTCAGTTTTGACTCCCCTTTGTGTTATATGTAATGATTTATAATAATAATTCAGAATTGAGAATTTTAAGTATGTGATTATCAACTGAAATGAGTTCATAACTGTTGGAGTTGTGTCAAAATTAACTGAGGCAAGTTGAATAAAACTGGGCTAGTTGAGTGTTAAAAATCCCCTATTTATACTACATAAGGCTATAATTTCCTTAATATTGGGACTTAAAGCTCATCAGAAAATAACAGTGTCCATTTTGCCTACTTGAATATGTTTAACCAGTTTCATTTTAAAAAGTTAAAAACTCAGCAAGCAGAGAGATAACACACAAAAATAAGTACTTAAAATAGCATCAGAGATGCCCGTACCCCACAGCCTAGGGAAATATTTTCAACACCATGAGATACAGAAGTACTGTATCAGTACAAACTTCAGGATACTTTCAGAGCACTGTCAGTTATATAAAGGTCCAAACAATGTTTAAATGGAGAAATAATGTTTAAAAGAAAGATCATGCATATAAAGATGAAGTATTAAAATAAGATAATTCAATAACAAGATGACAGCATTAATCAGCAAACTAAAAATTCAACCCTCTTTATCTACATCTGCATGGCCGAATTATGGTTTAGATGGTTTGAATATTACCATGCATACAGAAGTGGTAATACATTTAATGAATGCTTATGTGTGGTGTTGGAGCAAAATCTGTGGCTCACTTGATGAAATTCTATCTCTTACAATGGGAAGTTATGAAAGTAAAATTCTTAATAAATTCTAATATGACTTTAACAGTGCTTAATCTGCATCAAAACACAGACCCAAAGGTGCAACAAGATTTTATAGGTCAAGGTCACTAGGACAAGGTCAAAGGTCAAATTAAGGTGAAACCATGATAATACACACCTATAGCCCCTAACCAATGTCCCTACCAAGTATCAACTTCCTACACCTTACAGTTTCCAAGTTATAGCCCGGACAAGATTTTATAGGTCAAGGTCACTACGCCAAGGTCAAAGGTCAAATCAAGATCAGATCATGACGTTGCACAACTACATCCCCTAACCAATATCCCTACCAAGTATCAACTTCCTACACCTTACAGTTTCCGAGATATACTGTATAAGTGGTTATTTTCGCGGGTACTTAAGTTCGCGAATGTACACTGTAGGCCTGCTTCGCGAGAATTTATTTTCGCGGTGAAATATATTCAATTATCGCCCAAACTAACAACATGTTCAAATTAAAATACTTATTATGCGGACTTCTGCTGGTTTGATTGGAAATGCATAGTTAACGTCTTTTCTTTTATACACGTTGTCAGTGTGTGAACCTACTCTGGGAGATTATAAATTTACGAAACCCAATCGAACACACTTTCATTGATCGGCGCATTATCAAAGAAGTTGTGTAGCGGGGTTGTGTAATTGAATTAATCCCTCCCTATTGGTGATAAAGATCAAAGAAGTTAGGCGTTTCTGTGAATGGTACATTTGATAAAGCAATGGAATTTACTGTTTCCGTGACAGTGTTAAATATTGTATCTTGCATAATCTTGTATTATCGCTCACGCCACTGTAGACTGTCTACTGAATATAAATATTGGCTAGAAGTTATTTTCGCGTTTTGTAGTCACTCGCGAATATAGCGAAAATTAATTCCACGCGAAAATAACCACTTATACAGTAGCCCGGACAAGATTTTCAAACTCAAGGTCACTACGGCAAGGTCAAAGGTCAAATCCTGGTCAGACCATGATGTTGCACACCTACACACCCTGACCAATGTCACTACCAAGTACCAACTTCCTACACCTTACTATTTCATATATATTTAGCCCGGACAACATTTTATAGGTCAAGGTCACTACGGCAAGGTCAAAGGTCAAATCAAGGATAGACCATGACATTGGACACCTACACCCTCTAACCAATATCCCTACCAAGTATCAACTTCCTACACCTTACGGTTTCTGAGATATAGCCCGGACAAGATTTTATTGGTCAAGGCCACTATGGCAAGGTCAAAGGTCAAATCATGGTCAGACCATGACACTGCACACCTACACCCCCTAGCAAATGTCCCTGCCAAATATCAACTTCCTACACCTTACGGTTTCCGAGATATCGCCCGGACAACATTTTATAGGTCAAGGCCACTATGGCAAGGTCAAAGGTCAAATCAAGGTCAGACCATGATGTTGCACACCTACACCCCCTAACCAATATCCCTACCAAGTATCAACTTCCTACACCTTACGGTTTCTGAGATATAGCCCGGACAAGATTTTATAGGTCAAGGTCACTACAGCAAGGTCAAAGGTCAAATCAATGTCAGACCATGACGTTGCACACCTACACCCCCTAACCAATATCCCTACCAAGTATCAACTTCCTACACCTTACAGTTTCCGAGATATAGCCCGGACAAGATTTTATAGATCAAGGTCACTACGGCAAGGTCAAAGGTCAAATCAAGGTCACACCATGACGTTGCACACCTACACCCCCTAACCAATATCCCTACCAAGTATCAACTTCCTACACCTTGCGGTTTCCGAGATATAGCCCGGACAAGATTTTATAGGTCAAGGTCACTGCGGCAAGGTCAAATCAAGGTCACACTATGACGTTGCACAACTACACCCCCAACCAATGTCCCTACCAAGTATCAACTTCCTACACCTTACGGTTTCAGAGATATAGCCCGGACAAGATTTTCAAACTCAAAGTCACTACAGCAAGGTCAAATCAAGGTCAGACCATGACGTTGCACAACTACACCCCCTAACCAATGTCCCTACCAAGTATCAACTTCCTACACCTTATGGTTTCTGAGATACAGCCCGGACAAACTTTTTCCCCCCGCCGCCCGCCCGCCCATCCGGACACCATGGGTGAAAACAATACCCCAACAGCCCTTAAGGGCTGTGGGGTAAAAAGCCTAAGATAGCCATAACATCATTAATATTCAAATTTTTTTAAAATAGACAGGCACTTCCTTTGAAAAATTCAAACATTTCAGCTCTATGAGCCACATAGTTCGACAGTTACAGGGCTTTAAAGTGGCATAATGTCCATAAATTGGGTCTCTGTGGGCATTTTACAATTGTTAAAGAGACCTTAGCAATTAAACTACAGATCTGAAACTTTTTGGGGGACATACATAACAAACAAAAATTATATATAATACAGTTTAAGACTTGTCACACTAAGCATTTCCAAATAACAGGGCAAAATACGGAAAAAAATGTCAAAAAAGGTCACTTGGGCGAGTGTCTATGGCCCTCATACACAGGTTAAATATCTGCTAAAAGCCTTGATTTTCGGCACATGTAAAAAGGACATAATAATGCATTCCCAGATGGGATTTCAGCTCCATCAATCACATAGTTTAACAGTCACAGGGCTTAAAGGTGGCAAAAAGTCCAAATATTGAGTCTCTGTGGGCCTTTTAGAGATCTCAATGTGGCCTTCAAATTAAAGCTTCAGACTTAAAATCTGTTACATACTAAGATTACACATAGAATATGTATCTAATAAAGTTTGAAACTTCTCAGACTTACCATTTCCAAGTTACAGAGCAAAATATATGAAAAATGTCTTAAAAGGGTCACTCGGGTGGGTGTTTATGGTCCTCATACACAGGTTAAATGTCTACTTGAAGCCTTGATTTTTGGCACATGTAAAAAGAACATAATAATGCATTCCCAGATGAGATTTCAGCTCTATCAGTCACATAGTTTAACAGTCACGGGCCTTACAACTGGCAAAAAGTCCAAATACTGGGTCTTTATGGGGCCTTTTAGAGACCTCAATGTGGCCTTCAAATTAAAGCTTCACACTTAAATTTGTCACATACTAAGATTACACATAGAATATGTATTTAATACAGTTTGAAACTTCTCAGACTTACCATTTCCAAGTTACAGGGCAAATATATGAAAAATGTCTAAATATGATCACTCGGGTGGGGATTTATGGTCCTCATACACAGGTTAAATGTCTTGTTAAAGCCTTAATTTTTGGCACATATAAAAATAACATACTAATATCTTCCCAGATAGGATTTGAGCTCTATCAGTCACATAGTTTAACAGTCACAGGGTTTAAAAGTAGCAAAAATTCCAAATATTGGGTCTTTGGGAGCCTTTTAGAGACCTCAATTTGACCTTCAAATTAAAGCTTCAGACTTAAAATCTGTTACATACTAAGATTACACATAGAATATATATCTAATACAGTTTGAAACTTCTAAGACTTACCATTTCCAAGTTACAGAGCAAAATATGTGAAAAATGTCTTAAAAGGGTCAATCGAGTGGGTCTTCATGGTCCTCATACATGGGTTAAATGTCTATTAAAGGCCTAAATTTTGGAGTACATACAAGAAAAACATATTGATATATTCTCAGATGATATTTCACTTAGATGAGAGACATAGTTTGAAAGCTACAGTGCTTAAAGGTGGCAAAAAGTCAATAAATTGGGTCAAGGTGGGCAACTTTGAGACCTTAAGTTGGCCTAATAGGTAGACCTACAGCCTTTAAATTTTTCACAGACAAGGATTACATATAAGAGCTACACCTAGTGCAGTTTGAGACTCATCAGAATTACCTCTTCCAACTTATAGGGCAAAATATATTAAAAATATAGGAAAAAATCCTAAGTGGGGTCTTTATGGGCCCCAAACAGAATTTTCTTCTCAACTTAAAGTCTTGATTTTCGGCACATGTACTAAAAATATATTAATGTGTTCTCAGGTAAAATTTGAGCCACATAATCCTCATAGTTTGTGACCTAGAGGGCTCTAAGTGGCCAAAAGTGCAATTTCTGACCTTAAGGTGGCCATAAGTTCTTTATTATTGGGAGTTTAAGGTCACCTTAAAATAGGGATCTTCCTTTGGGCATGCTTAACATGTGTACCAAGTTTGAAAAAAAATATTAATCTGTTTTTGAGTTATCGCGTACACAAAGAAATTTCTACGGCGGCGCGACAGACCTGAATCCAATATATCCCCGACTTTCGTCTGGGGATATAATAAATATAATTTTTAAAGCTGTGTTATTGTTGGCGGAATAAATTAAGCATGACATTCCTTTTGTACAAAAAAATATGTCAATTATAAATACAAATATTGAAGTTTTTGTCAACATTAGATTTATTTTAGACTTATTTGTTGTTTTACGTAATGTTCAACAGCCAGGGTCATATTGCGAGGGGTAGTTTACAGGTGGAGGCACCAGTGCATGGTAGTTGGTCAAGATTCTGCACTGTAAACCACCAGGCATCGGCTAGTTAGTACCAACTTTCTAACATGAAGTGCCTGGGCCGAGATTCGAACCGGCAACCTCAGAGGTTGAAGGCAAGCACTCTAACTGCTACACCACCGAGCTCCCCCCCGCCCCTTGAAGTTTTTGTCAAAGAACAGCAATAGCATCCCCTGTATTTTGGCTATCAAATTGGGGCTTGTTTACTGCAAATGTCATCCTGCCATTACATGATTGTGTAGACACAAACGGTTATATAATAGAATTTTGTTAAAGACATAAACAGATGGAGCACACACATTTCTGCAGAAATAGTCTCACCCTTTTTAACAGGTGCTATGTAGTGCTGAACAGACTTTTTGCCGCCTCCCATTCTGTGGCCTTGACCTTTCTTTGTGACGGGTTTCCAGAGGGGCTCCGTTCGCCAGATGGCAAACATCCTCTTCTGGTCCATGTTCCGGTTGATGTACAAACGCATCCCTTCAATGTGTCCGAACTTCATGGCACCAGCCCCCATAGCCTAGGAAAACAATTTGATTTATTCTGAGGCTGAAAACTAATGGAAAAAAATCCCTATTGGACAACCGATAAAGGTTATGAAAGCAACAATTAGCATCAATATTGTTGGGACTTTTTAACTGTTTTCTAATGTTTATCATAACGGATGTAACATGATAGTTTTGGACTTAAAGTTTGGAGTATCTTTGAGCCTGACATAAAGGGGGCTTAAGTCTTATAAAAGTATTCATAACACGTTTTTGAGAATCACAACTTAAGCCCCAACTCAGAGGAGACAAAAAAACTTACAATAATTTCTGTATTAAATGTCCTGGCACTGAATCCATTTCATTTTTCACAATTTTTGTTGGATTAACTTTAAACATGTAATAAAAGTGGACACTTCTGACAAAATTAACAATATAAGGTATACAAGGCATTTTCTGGTGAACAACTACAGTAGAAGTGGCTCTATTTATTTTTGTTTTATGAAGATTTTACTACACTTGTATGATATACACACATGAGAGATAGACAAGAAAACTGTGAAACTTACCGATCTCAATACTGTTTGACTAGTTTCTGCGCCTTGGTTTTTTAAGACTGTTCGGTGCATTATTAACGAGGGGTGTTTATTGCAGTCATTATAATAAGTCAGGAACTTAAACCATTGTAATTCTAGCTCCTGGACTGGCCAGCCTCTATGTGGTTTATAATCCACTCATGTCCAATGGCTGGTTGTAATTATAACAAGGTTTTGTTTTATGTGCACATGTGTGTATCTATAAAATTAGACTGTCCTCAAAATCTATAAATACAGCACTGCACTTTTATCAAGTCTGTGCATCCACATAATAATTTTTGATAAAATAAACACAGGAAAAGTTAAAACAATTTGGTAGTTCATCAAATAACTAACCTTTTGTAAGCAATATATAATCCATATCTTTATAGAATCTTGGCCAAAACTTTGAAAAGTTGATCATATTTTGAGCCAAGTAATTGGATGCCAAACTTAACCACTTGGACCGCTATTCTTTCATAGTTATGAAGTTATTGTTTACAGGCCCAATTACTGTGAACAATTCATTATTTTATTGTTTTACAAGTACTCTGGAACTTATCAAGACACCCAATACTGTGAATATTCTGTTACTTATTCTTCAGTACCGTTGTACTTTTTAAAGCTCCAATACAGTAAATAGTTCATTGTTATATTTTTCCACAAGTACTCCGGTACTTATCAAGGCCCCATTATTGTGAATAGTCTTACTTTATTCTTCACTAGTGATTCTGTACTTTTTACAACCCCAACACTGTGAACAGTTCATTACTTTATTCTTTTTTAAGTACTTGAGCACTTTTTACAGCTCCCAAAAGTGTAAATAGTTCATTACTCTATATTTATTAAAGTTCCAAGTTCCTCTCATAGTCATAGCTCTGCAGTTAGAAAATACAACAGACCTGTATCCCAAACTGTTCGTGCATTAAGAAGTTATGTACTAGCTCTGGACCCCGCATGTACTTCAGATCTTTAGGCATTTTCTGCTGCTTGTCAAAGACTGGCCGTCCTGTCAGTATACTCGGCGTCTTCTCAATAAGCCGCAGACGGTTTCTCTCACTGGGTGGAAACTCTACATCTGTAAGAAAAAAAATTCTTTGTTAAAATCCTCTTAGTCACCTTGTAAAACATGTCTAGAAATACCTAATGCAGTTTTTCTCAAACTTTAAGCCAGTTCAAGCCCCCTCTTTCGACTGTAAAGTCCATACATCTTTCAAACTAGTGGCAGTACCAAATACTGATACAGTAGAACCTCTATTATCCGACCTTCTATTATGCAAATTTTCAATTATCCGACCACAAACCCACTCTCCCAACTCCATTTAAACCTGTTATTTTAGCCCTTCTATATCTGACCCTTCTATTATCCGAACCAACTGTTCCTCCCACAAGAGGGTCGGATAATAGAGGTTATACTGTATTTCACCACTGATTGATAATGGATACAAGGAATGGCTCATTCTGTACTGTGTACTACCAATATACGAGGCCTCTTTTCAGAGCCATAAGGACGAGGTCGTGAAGTGGAAATCCAATACATACAGAAATGACGGGAGGGTCTGGCCTAGTCATAGTGGCCTAGGCATAGTGGCCTAGTCATAGTGGCCTAGTCATAGGGGCCTAGGCATAGTGGCCTAGGCATAGTGGCCTAGTCATAGGGGCCTAGTCATAGGGGCCTAGTCATAGGGGCAGTAACTCAAGTCCATTGTGAGGATGAAGAGTATTGAAATGAAGACACTTACCAGGAGGAATCTGGGGCTTCCAGTTCTTTACGCCCGCTATACATGACACACGACACACATTATTAAGACAACCTGAAAACAGAAACAGGAAATAATGTGATGACAGAGAGGTTGCCCACAATGTTTTTTATCTCACTTTAACTTAATTTGAGGTTGGGTGAAATGTCACTGATGTGACAATACAATATTTGTGTAAAACTCTACTTATAATACTTTAACAAAAAAATAATACTTTAACAAAAAAAAACAGCAGGGCCACTGGGAGCAGGTCTTGACTGGAGTTTTAATCTTGATATAAAAAGCTGTTTTGATGTTGTATATTAATCTCTACTGAAATATCATTTCATGTTGTACAAAGCATCTGTTTTTTGCATAATTTACAAAAAATATCCAAGATATTTCTACAAAGGCCTTCAATTGCATATAAAATTTGTGTTTTTTTTGTAGCACTGTATAGACATGACATTTCATTTAAAAATTGATGAAACAGTTCTTTTTTGTGCACGACCTCTCTCCTAAACAACATGCCCTGTAACAACTTATTTTGTATCAACAACTTATTTTGTATTACCTGACTTATTTTGTATCAATTTTTCACTTATTTATTCAAGTCAGTGATACAAAAGAAGTTGTCCATAGAGCAGCTTATTTTGTATTATCGACGTATTTTGTATCACCCTGAAATCTTGTCAAAATTCTGTACAGACAATTAGGTTTAATAATAGAAAGGTTGGATAACAGAAAGGCTAAAGTAATAGGCTTACATGGTATTAACATAGTGGGTTAACTTTGTGGTTGGATAATTGAAAATTTGAATTACAGAGGGCCGGCGGTAGAGGTTCTACTGTACCAATAAAGCAAACATGGATTATGTAAAGAAATCTACTGAAAAATAAAATGGTAAAAGTCTGTGGAAATAAGAAAATTGCATGAAAAGCTATTACTACAAAGTACAAACCTGGTTGAATATTGTTTTTCACCCCTGCTATTTATGAAATATGTTTTATGTTAATAGATTTACGGGTACTCAGCTAGTTTGCACCAGTGGTCCACTTTCGAGTACCAGGAACCCTGTAACAACCCTAGTTCTGGTCCCACTAAAACCTTCACTAGGTATGTGTGCTTATCAGGCATCATAAAGTGATGGTTGTTTCTGGTTATATCTGTATGCAGTCACTTTCTGCACATTAGCATGAAAAACACATATAGTGCACATAAGCTCACGATTTTTATCTTCGATGTCTGTCTTACTCCAAAATCTGTTGGCAGTTATGTAACTTTATTGAAACCATAATGCCTGTATTGTCATTGGAGCTTTTTTTAAATGTTATCCCTTCTTGAACACATTCAACCATCAAAACTAGATTGGGCCAACTCGGCGCCAACATATCCCCAGACAGGTCATCACTCACGCCACAGGTTTTGATCGGGAATTTTTTAAAACATAACTACCCATTATTATATGAACTTCAGCACATCAATCTACTCTGTTTATATCTTCCCAAGGAAGATGGTGTATCCCCAGACGCCGAATACATAACTCAAATTATATTTTCAATCTTCCTGTAATGATAACTCTAAACCTATTTTCAAAGTATTTAAATGATTGATGATTGAATGTCCATTCTAAAATAATAATCCCAAAAGAGCATATCTGTTTCTATATTTGTTGACAAATAAAATATTATTTTTAACTCAACTCATCATACTTTTCAATCTTCCTTCAAAGTATTTAAATGATTGATGATTCAATGTCCATTCTAAAATTCATAATCCCAAAAGCGCATATCTGTTTCTATATTTGTTCACAAATAAAATATTATTTAAAAAAAAATTATTTATATTATTATTTTATTATATTTAGAATTTGCAAATTGTTTTCAGTTATTCATTTCCTCTATACCTATATATGTGGTCCATATATATGCAACCTAAATATGTGACACAATCTCAGTTCTGACTCCCCTTTGTGTTATATGTAATGAAGCCCACCACCTCCCAACCCCACCCCTCTCCCCTTCTCCACACCTCTCTGACTATTACACAAGATCTGCAACCCCATTGAGTTCTTTGTTTCTTATCTGATATCATTAAATACCTTTATTTAGTGTCACTCAATATAGCTGGAGGTCCCAGAGGTGGGTGGGGGGAATCCGGGTGGGGGATGTGGGTTGGGACTACAAAAAGATGGAGTGCTACAGCATAAATGGTAAACAAACAATCTATATAAAAGGGGTACTCAAATACAAAAAGAATTGAGAATTTTAAGTATGTGATTATCAACTGAAATGAGTTCATAACTGTAGGAGCTGTGTCAAAATTAACTGAGGCAAGTTGAATAAAACTGGGCTAGTTGAGGGTTAAAAATCCCCTAGTTTTACTACATAAGGATATAATTTCATTAATATTGGGACTTAAAGCTCACTTAAAGTGTCCATTTTGTCTACTTGAATATGTTTAACCAGTTTCATTTTAAAAAGTTAAAAACTCAGCAAGCAGAGGTATAACACACAAAAATAAGTTCTTAAAAGACTAAGATAGCCATAACATTATTAATATTCAAAATTTAAATAGACAGGCATTTCCTTTTAAAAATTCAAAGATTTCAGCTCTATAACCCACATAGTTTGACAGTTACTGGGCTTTAAAGTGGCATAATGTCCATAAATTGGGTTTCTGTGGGCATTTTACAATTGTTAAAGAGACCTTAGCAATTAAACTACAGATCTGAAACTTTTTGGGGGACATACATAACAAACAAAAATTATATATAATACAGTTTAAGACTTGTCACACTAAGCATTTCCAAATAACAGGGCAAAATACGGAAAAAATGTCAAAAAAGGCACTTGGGTGAGTGTCTATGGCCCTAATACACAGGTTAAATGTCTACTAAAAACCTTGATTTTCGGCATATGTAAAAAGGACATAATAATGCATTCCCAGATGGGATTTCAGCTCCATCAATCACATAGTTTAACAATCACAGGGCTTAAAGGTGGTAAAAAGTCCAAATATTGGGTCTCTGTGGGCCTTTTAGAGATCTCGATGTGGCTTTCAAATTAAAGCTTCAGACTTAAAATTTGTTACATACTAAGATTACACATAGAATATGTATCTAATAAAGTTTGAAACTTCTCAGACTTACCATTTCCAAGTTACAGAGCAAAATATGTGAAAAATGTCTTAAAAGGGTCACTCAGGTGGGTGTTTAAGGTCCTCATACACAGGTTAAATGTCTACTTGAAGCCTTGATTTTTGGCACATGTAAAAAGAACATAATAATGTATTCCCAGATGAGATTTCAGCTCTATCAGTCACATAGTTTAACAGTCACAGGCCTTAAAATTGGCAAAAAGTCCAAATACTGGGTCTTTATGGGGCCTTCTAGAGACCTAAATGTGGCCTTCAAATTAAAGCTTCAGACTTAAAATTTGTCACATACTAAGATTACACATAGAATATACATCTAATACAGTTTGAAACTTCTTACACTTACCATTTCCAAGTTACAGGGAAAAATATGTGAAAAATGTCTAAAAATGGTCACTCGGGTGGGGATTTATGGTCCTCATACACAGGTTAAATGTCTTCTTAAAGCCTTAATTTTTGGCACATATAAAAATAACATACTAATATCTTCCCAGATAGGATTTGAGCTCTATCAGTCACATAGTTTGACAGTCACAGGGCTTAAAAGTAGCAAAAAGTCCAAATATTGGGTCTTTGGGAGCCTTTTAGAGACCTCAATTTGACCTTCAAAATTAAAGCTTCAGACTTAAAATCTGTTACATACTAAGATTACACACAGAATATATATCTAATACAGTTTGAAACTTCTCAGACTTACCATTTCCAAGTTACAGGGAAAAAGATGTGAAAAATGTCTTATAAGGGTCACTCGGGTGGGTGTTTATGGTCCTGATACACAGGTTAACTGTCTATTAAAGGCCTAAATGTTGGGGCACATATAAGAAAACACATAGATATATTCCCAGATGATATTTAACTTAGATGAGAGACATAGTTTGAAAGCTACAGTGCTTGAAAGTGGCAAAAAGTGCATAAATTGGGTCTCTGTGGGCACTTTTGAGACCTTAAGTCGATCCCTTTGGGTAAACCTACAGCCCTAAAATTTTCTACAGACAAGGATTACATATCAAAGTTATACCTAGCGCAGTTTGAGACTCATCAGAATTACCACTTCCAAATTATAGGGCAAAATATGTGAAAAGTATAGCAAAAAATCCCTAAGTGGGGGTATTTATGGGCCTCAAACACAATTTTCTCCTCAACTTAAAGTCATAATTTTCGGCACATGTACTAAGAACATATTAATGTGTTGTCAGGTAAAATTTCAGCCAGCTGAGCATCATAGTTTGTGACCTACAGGGCTCTAAGTGGCCAAAAGTCCAATTTCTGACCTTAAGGTGGCCATAAGTTCTTTTTTACTGGGAGTTTAAGGTCACCTTAAAATAGGGATCTTCCTTTGGGCACCCTTAACATGTGTACGAAGTTTGAAAAAAAAATATTAATTTGTTTTTGAGTTATCGCGTCCACAAGGAAATTTCTACGGCGGCGGCGGCGCGACGGACCTGAATCCAATATATCCCCGACTTTCGTCTGGGGATATAATTACCCTGGAGTTGGACTTTGAACATAGGAGAGAAAACTCTGCAACTTCTTAATAGTAGCACACACATATATAGGCTTTATAAGAATTACGGTACATATAAGAGTGTTGTGTTCCAAGAATAAAACCTGCTTGTACAAACAGAGTATTTTACTGGTCAAGATACAACAAATATTATGTGGATAAAGTCTGATTCATATTCACTGAATCATTTGACACACTCACTCAATTCAACACAAAAACCAACCATCGGTTGATTCTTCTCAAATAAAACCTAACATTATTTCTTTCCTTGTTATCTGAGAACTGCCATATTACTGACTTTATAACAAACTAGTCTATCCAAATTACGGGTGCAATGTTTTGAATAATAACACTCCTTTTTGTGTATGTTTATTTGGGCTTCACCATATTTTTTGCACAAAGTCTGATTACTTATGATTGTTCTGTATATCAAATGATTTATTTGTCTATTTGATAACATTGTTATACTTTTTGGTTTACCATATTTTCTGCATAAAGTCCAACTAGCTATTAAAGATTGCTTCTTTAAGTAAAATGATTTATTTACTGCCTCGCTACCAATTATTGCTGCATACCAATTATTGCCACCAGCCAACAAAACATTCATATTTCAGTAATACCCATATATTTTGAAAGCTTTTTGTTGTTGATTTGTTCTATTTACTTTGGAAACAGTTTTACCGTATTTGCTAGACTTGGGATGTTACTTTTGGTAAAGTTATGTCTACTTGAACTCTGTCTGGCGATATTTGGTATCCGGAGATTATTGGTAGTAATGCAGTATATATTTGCCAACACTGTTCTTACTTCACAAATATTTCATCATTATTTATCTAGTATTAACTCATCAGGATTAACTTAACACAAATCCTTCCAAACAAATGAAATACAAGAAAATGGAAATGAAAGCGCTGATGACAGAATTCGAAATTCACAAATATAACAGCCACATAAAGAAAATAGCAGTGAAAAATTGTAACCATATTTAACTATAATTAACCATAACTGTCTGATTGATTTTTTTTAATGATTAACTTACCCAAAATCACTACATATACGAAATTGCATGATCAACTGATTTGTGTAAATTTGTTGATCAAGATTCATAATGACTCCCTGTTACAAGAGCTGGGATAAAATTACAGTAATCTGCCAACAATTCTGTGTCCTGTATGCAATGCCAGGCATTTTTTTGGTTTTAAAGCACTGAATACATCTGTCCAGAATTGCCAACAACCTTGGAAAGAGTCACTGGATCACTTGACATATTCACTCAATTCACCACAAAAACCAACCATCGGTTGATTCTTCTCAAGTAATACCTAACATTATTTCTTTCCTTGTTAGCTCAAGAACTGCCATATTACTGACTTTATACCATACTAGTCCATCCAAATTATGGGTGCAATGTTTTGAATAATAACACTCCTTTTTGCATATGTTTATTTGGGTTTGACCAATTTTTCTGCATAAAGTCTGATTATTTAAGATTGTTCTGTATATAAAATTATTTGTTTGTATATTTGCTGACATTGTTATGCTTTTTGCTTTACCATATTTTCCGCATCAAGTCAGATAATTAAACATTGCTTCTTTTTTTTAAGAAAAGTGATTTATTTATTGCGTCACTAGCAGGGTTCGAAACTAGCGCTGGTCCGCCAGTCCGAGACCGACAAAAATGTTACTGGGTCGAAAAGATTAAAAACTTTCCAGTCCGTGTGTCCTAATAATATTTCTTGGATCTACGATTCCGCCATTTTGTAAACAAAGCACACTCGTGGTATTTCTATTCAGCTATCTGATTAGTTTAAAATTGAGGCGAATCGTGACGACAGCCAATAAAAAGCTTGCATACATCTAGCAAGAGGGATCGAAGGCATTTCTGTTCTGTCTTTTCATTGGTTGTACAACGCATTGAAGATCTTTCCATTCACCTATCTGATTAGTTTAAAACGACAACGACAGCCAATAAAAAGCTAGCATACACCCAGCAAGGGAGCAAATTCACTTCTTTTCTGGCATTTCATTGGTTGAAGACGTGTATATTGTTCACAGAAATCTAGGAACTGATGCGTCATAACAACTACAAATGAGAACATCTGTCAAAGAAGAACCAGAAAGTAGGGAATATTTAATTTATGTGATTTCTATATATATAAGCATTTATCTTATAAATGATATTGTGGAAATAGCGTAATAAATTATATAAATTAGTTCTGTAAAGAATAT
The DNA here is from genome assembly GCA_964017235.1 of Sabellastarte sp. h YS-2021. NCBI lineage: Eukaryota > Metazoa > Annelida > Polychaeta > Sabellida > Sabellidae > Sabellastarte > Sabellastarte sp. h YS-2021. The sequence continues at coordinate 18,504,656 of OZ024933.1, forward strand.
GGGATTTATGTGAGATATTTGTTCAGTTTTAACATAAATCCTCTATTTTCGCCATGTAATAGCTTATCTGGTGATACAAATTCATCAGTAAAGCCTAATTTGTCTTCAATATTTCCAAAAATATTTAACTTACAAATGTGTTATATACATCATTGGAAAGGTATTTTAAACAGCTTCTGCTCGCTTTATTACATTAAAGTCCATGGAAAAAATGGAGAAGGAATCACAAGGTTTTTTTTTGGGGGGGAGGGGTTTGTAATTTTTTGTGTAATTTTATGCCCCTATATGACATTTATTGCAATTTTTTATAGTTGGACTTATTTTACTTATTATTTAAACAAACTGGTGGATAATAATAAAACACTCATTAAACTTTTTCATATATTTTTGTACTATTTTCCTTATAGTTTTGTACTATTTTCCTATTATTCTTTTTTTAGCCTCATTATTAGCTTTTTATGTTATGATATTTTGAGAAAAAAACATAAAATTAAGAGCATATTTCATTTTTGACAAACTGCTCTGATAATAAATATCAAAATTAGAGTAATTTATTTCACTTTTAAGAAATTGTAATTTTTTTTGTCCCCTTAATTTCTACAAAAATGGACCATGCACATGTTTCATCCACATTTTTTTTCTGATATTTAACTTAGATGAGAGACATAGTTTGAAAGCTACAGTGCTTGAAAGTGGCAAAAAGTGTATAAATTGGGTCTCTGTGGGCACTTTTGATACCTTAAGTCAATCCCTTTGGGTAAACCTACAGCCCTAAAATTTTCTACAGACAAGGATTACATATCAAAGTTATACCTAGCGCAGTTTGAGACTCATCAGAATTACCACTTCCAAATTATAGGGCAAAATATGTGAAAAGTATAGCAAAAAATCCCTAAGTGGGGGTATTTATGGGCCTCAAACACAATTTTCTCCTCAACTTAAAGTCGTGATTTTCGGCACATGTACTAAGAACATATTAATGTGTTGTCAGGTAAAATTTCAGCCAGCTGAGCATCATAGTTTGTGACCTACAGGGCTCTAAGTGGCCAAAAGTCCAATTTCTGACCTTAAGGTGGCCATAAGTTCTTTTTTACTGGGAGTTTAAGGTCACCTTAAAATAGGGATCTTCCTTTGGGCACCCTTAACATGTGTACGAAGTTTGAAAAAAAAATATTACTTTGTTTTTGAGTTATCGCGTCCACAAGGAAATTTCTACGGCGGCGGCGGCGCGACGGACCTGAATCCAATATATCCCCGACTTTCGTCTGGGGATATAATAACACTGAACCAGCAAACAGACTTACAGGCAACTACTTCTTTGTTGACCAATTCCCAGTTTTACTTATCTGATGTTGTGTTGGTGAAATTCATCCTACACTTGACTGTTAACTAATATCCTGAAAGGGTCATGATGGCATAGTGATCAACATACTCCCCTGTAAACTCTTAAGTTGTCAATTTGAATTTTCACTGAGATTGTATTTGCTATACAATGGTTTTCAATGATATACTGATAGTTTAGAAACCGAGTTAGATTTTTCACTGAGTTGATGAAACAAACAATTTGTTTCTACAGAAGATCCCCTAGATCAGTAGCCACATTAGAAAGTGGCACATGACTAAACAGAGGAAGTAAGACACAAATGTTGGTTGAAAATGCCAGGGAATTAAGTAATGAGTTTGAGGAACAATTTTTTTCAGCGGAAGAAAAGTAAACACTCTAGTAGATAGTTACTAAGTACTATCTAACTAAACTTACAGTGATACAGGATATCAACAAGGCCACTCTTTGTTCCTAATAATGAGACAAACACCTTTTAAAGCTCATGATACCAGTGTATGGCATCATATATGATGATAATGATACAAAGGCTTTGGAGAGGTAATGCTTGATATCCTAACAACTTTGAGAAAACCATGTAGGACTCATGTCCACTACTAGAACCTTTGGCAAAGATAACAGAAATGTTAGCAACAGATGATATCATAACACATAGCTGAGTTTATATACTTCCAAATAATTTATTTTAAGTAGAAGTATTTTGAAAGAGGCGGAAAATGATTCAAGGGTGATGAAACGAGTGTAAATTTAAGGTCACAGAAGGATAACAAAAGTGCTTAAAGGCACATCAATATAATGTCCCTAACACTTAGTGACATCAGCTCTACTTATTGCAAGCATTCCTGATCCCAGCTACAAAAAGTCTAACTGGTAGAGATATCCTCCAATCAGAAAAAGGAGAAAAATTGAACAATAGATTTTGGAGTAAAAAGGAAATTGTCTTCTGTAAGTTAAGCAAGAAACCAATAAACCTGAAAATCAGCCAAGTCATCCTTAGATCTAATATATTATCCAAGGGGATGTTACAGCAGCATCAGCCCGCTAAATTTTGGACGTGATGAACTTAAAGATTATTTGACAACACACACAGACTATGATATATAAGCCATTGTATATATAAGCCAACTTTACAGTAAAAGAAAGTTTTCAATTTTTTTGTTAAAGTCCATTTATTTTCACCCAATTATGTTTACATAGTGAAGAGGTATATAACAAATCAATTCTGGAAATACTTGTCTGAACACATTTGTATAATCAAGTATCCTTGATTAGAGGGTCTTGTTGATTTGAGTATTGCCGTTTTTCTTGGATAACAAGTAGGGGTGGGAACGGTTACTTGAGCCTCAATACTATTGAGTCAATAGACAAGACAGTTAATGGGTTTGATTGAGTGCATACTTCAGCTTCGAGTACCCGTATTCACCAATTTGGCTGTACAAATGGAGTCACATGGCCTAGCAGGCATGAAAGCATTTCTCAAGTGTAGCTTCGGAATTAAATTTTTTCCTTTCTATTTAGTCCTTAAAACGAAATATATGTCATTTTACAAATGATAAATAATGTGTGAATCAGGTTCAGGGCTCTATTGGGATATAAACAAGGTGGTTACTGGTTGCAGATAGCAGGTTGTTGCTCTTCGCAGGTTCAAACTAATGTAAAATGCCATGGGCAGTTTCAAAGGTGGTTGCTCTTTGCAGGTGGTAACTCTTCGGAGGTGGTTGTTTAAGCAGGTTCAACTGTAGTTTTATTTATTTGAGGCAAATATAGCAGAATACAGACCTTATGTAACATTGAATGGCTTATTTTCAAGCATTTTCTTTTGAGGAACGGGTACTCAACGCAAATCGAGTGTGTGAGGATGGTTGCTCGAGGTCATTTTTGTGCACCCGTCACAGCCCTAGATATAAGAGCATCTATTTTCACTTTTTATAGCATAAAATGGTGCTTTGGTATCTATAGTAGAGCTGGAAGGGATATTCGCATTATTCGTTTTCCAGTCCGCATTTTCCGGTGTTGAGTTAAACGGAAACGTCGTACTTATTCTCGCAATATTTGCAGACTATTAGGTAGATGGTAAATCAAGTACTAAAACTAACGGCACCTTATAAAGAGGGTAAAAACGTGTTCCATCACTTGTGTTGTGTGTGATAGGATGTGAACCTTTGTGTGAAATAAAAACATGGAATAAAAGACAATTAAAACTTATTCTAGATTATTTTTAATCTTCCCACAATGGCTACAAACATACCAACAGGTTATGGGCCCAGACTCCACTTTGATGGAGATCAGGATAAATATGAACTGTGGGAAATGAAATTTTTGGGACACATGAGACTTCAGAAAATGTATGGAATATTTCATGGAGCTGATGAACCAAGTCAAGCAAATAAGGCACTAGCATTTGCACAGCTAATTCAGTACTTGGATGACAGAAGCCTGAGTCTGATTATGCGTGATGCTCCAAATGATGGTCCGAAAGCATTGAAGATTTTGAATGAACATTACATGGGAAAAGGTAAACCTCGTATTATTTACCTGTACACTCAGCTCACATCACTACAGATGGGTGAAGACGAAAATGTAACTGACTACTTAATTAGAGCAGAAACTATCTGCAATTCTCTGAAAACTGCTGGAGAAAACATTAGTGACAGCTTGCTGATGGCAATTACCATGAAGGGGCTACCTGACAGGTTCAACACCTTCTGTACAGTTATGACTCAGAAAGATGAAGATTGTAGTTTCTTGGACTATAAAATAGCACTGAAGTCGTTCGAAGAGAATGAAAGGTATCGCCACAGGACTGCGTGTGAAAAAGATACCATTATGCAACTAAATCCAAGAACAAGCAACCCAAGAAGAAATATAACATGCTACACCTGTGGAGAACCCAATCATAAGTCCTACCAGTGTCACGTCAACAAGGGACAAAACAACGGCAACCAGAGCAACCGTAAGTGGTGTAATAACTGTAAAAGCTCAACACATACAACTGGTGAGTGTCGCAAAAACAAGAAGAAACCAAGCAGTGATACTGTGAAGACCGTCCAAGAGGATGCTGATGATCACTCATTCGTGTTTAAAGCAGACTATGTACAAAATACTGACACTGTTTTGACTGATGTTTGTAACTCTATTTTGGTTGATTGTGGTGCTACTGCACATATTATTACTAGTAAAGAAAGTTTTCTTTCAATGCAAGATTTGAGTACTGAAAAACACGTCATTGAACTAGCAGATGGTAGTAGATCAGATAATGTAGTCCTTGGTAAGGGTAATGCATCAATTTCAGTGCATGACAGCAATGGTGTTAAACATGATATTGTACTTGAAAATGCTTTGTATATACCATCCTACAAGCAAAACATTTTATCTGTACAAGCTGCTGTTAGAAGGGGTGCAAATGTCAATTTTGGTCCAAACGATGCTCAACTAATTGCCCCAGATGGCACTGCTTTTGATATCAATCAATCAGGTCGGTTGTACTATTTGAACTCTGTGAAAGGTTCCGAAAAAGTATCCCGTAGTAGCAAAAATTGGCACCAAACTATGGGCCATTGCAATGTACAAGACATCCTAGCATTAGAAAACGTCGTTGACGGTATGAAAGTCTCAGATAAGTCAGAATTTAACTGTGACACTTGTACTTTGGGGAAGATGCCTCAATACCGAAATCGAAATCCTGACAGAAAAGCCAGTAAGTTATTTGAGTTGGTCCACTGTGATCTAGCAGGCCCAATTGAGCCTACTGCCCGTGAAGGTTTCAAGTATTGTCTGATGTTTGTGGATGATTACTCGGGTGTATATATGGTGTATTTCCTGAAAGCCAAATCTGACACATGTGAAGCTACTAAGAAGTTTTTGGCAGATATTGCCTCTTTTGGGCAAATCAAAACCTTAAGATCGGATAATGGAACGGAATTCACATGTAGCGGATTTGAGTCGTTGTTGGTTCAAAACAAGGTTAGGCATGAGTTTAGTGCCCCGTACAGCCCCCACCAAAATGGTACTGTTGAACGAGGGTGGAGGACAGTGTTCGACATGGCAAGATGCATGTTAATTGAAGCAAATTTGCCAAAGTTTCTTTGGACTTATGCAGTATATACATCAGTGTATATCAGAAACCGCTGTCTCAATCGGAGACTGGGGATAACCCCATTTGAAGCAGTTACTGGGAAGAAACCAAACCTCAGTAAGATGCAAATTTTTGGTACGAGTTGTTTTGCATACATACAAAATCAGTCAAAGCTAGAACCACGTTGTGAAAAGGGGGTGTTTATTGGTTATGATAAGTCAAGTCCCGCATATCTTGTGTATTTCAAGAGTAAAAATCAAGTCAAGAGAGTAAGATGTGTGAAATTCTGTGACAATGTAGTTCAGAAAACTGAAGCTTGTGCCATTGAACCAGTTCAAAATGTAGAACAAAACATTATTAAACCTTACATACCTGAGAATACTCTTGTTGAACAAGCTCAAGGTAACGACCAAAACAGTGTAGACCCAAACCTATCCATTGATGATGCGAATAGCACTTGTAGAAAGTCAGTCAGAAAGCTTGCTAAACCAGTCTATTTAAAAGACTATGTCACAATGGTTGATGCCCCCACTGATCAAAACATTGACTTTCTATATCAAATGGGTGATTTTGAAACTCCCAAAACTTTTGAAGAAGCAATTCAGAGTGAAAACTCTATGAAATGGCATCAGGCAATGAAAGATGAAATTAGTGCACTTGATGAAAATGAAACTTTTGAGTACACCAAACTACCTGCCGGAGCAAATTTGATTGGTGGAAAATGGGTCTATACTGTCAAAAGAGATTCAGATGGTGAGGAAAGATACAAGGCTAGATATGTTGCAAAAGGGTATTCCCAGATCCCAAATATTGATTACAAAGACACATTCTGTCCAACTGCCCGTATTACGTCCATTCGCATGTTGTTACAGATAGCCATGCAACAAAACCTAAAAGTTCATCAAATGGATGTCAAAACTGCATTTCTGAATGGGCCAATAGATTGTGAACTTTATGTTGAACAACCAAAGGGATTTGAAAAGATGGGAACAAAGGGTGAAAAGCTTGTTTGCAAGCTTAACAAATCTTTGTATGGCCTGAAACAAAGTGGGAGAATGTGGAACTTACTGTTGCATGACTATCTCATTGAACAAGGTTTCAAGCAATCTTTGACTGACATGTGTGTGTACACAAAGCAAACTCATGACTGCTATGTTATTTTACTCGTGTGGGTAGACGATATCATAATAGCAGCAAATAGTGAAGATGTATTGCAAAATGAAAAGCAAACACTGAGCAAACGGTTCAAAATGAAAGACCTTGGTCAATTATCTCTGTTCTTGAACATTCAGTTTGACTTTGAAGGTGATTGTGTTACAATGCATCAAAGTAAATATATAGAACAGATGCTTGATAAGTTTAGGATGAATGACTGTAAGCCAAAGGCTGCTCCTTGTGAAATGATTGTGAACAAGTTAAGATCAAGTGACTCAAAGCCACTAGAAGATTCATGTCTGTATAGGCAAATTGTAGGAAGCCTAATATATCTGATGACATGTACAAGGCCGGATATATGTTATAGCGTCAGTATGCTATCTCAGTTTCTAGAACATCCAACAAAAGCACATCTGGAATGGGCAAAGCATGTCCTTAGGTATCTCAAGGGAACAAAATCTCAAAGTCTAAATTTCAGAAAATCAACAGGCGTGAAACTACAAGGCTTTAGTGATTCTGATTGGGGAAATCTAGAAGATAGAAAAAGTGTTAGTGGTTACTGTTTTATTATGAACACAAATAGTGACATGGTTTGCTGGAAGAGCAGAAAACAAACATGTGTTGCCCTATCCACTTGTGAGGCTGAGTATGTGGCCTTAGTTTCATGCGTTCAAGAAGCAAAGTTTCTGAGGTGTCTCTATGAAGAATTTTCAGGGGACAAGGTTAACACTGTTGACATTTTTGTTGATAATCAGAGCGCTATAGCCCTAGCCAAAAATCCTGTGCTTCACCAAAGGACAAAACACATAGACATTAAATATCACTTTATCCGTGTAGAAGTTCAAAAGGGCTATATATTACTGAAGTATATTCCATCTGAACAAAATCTTGCAGATATGTTTACAAAACCAATCACACGCAAGAGATTAGACAACTTATTCGTTTAAGGGGGCGTGTTGAGTTAAACGGAAACGTCGTACTTATTCTCGCAATATTTGCAGACTATTAGGTAGATGGTAAATCAAGTACTAAAACTAACGGCACCTTATAAAGAGGGTAAAAACGTGTTCCATCACTTGTGTTGTGTGTGATAGGATGTGAACCTTTGTGTGAAATAAAAACATGGAATAAAAGACAATTAAAACTTATTCTAGATTATTTTTAATCTTCCCACAATGGCTACAAACATACCAACATCCGGATTCGACTTTCATCATAAGCAAACAAATATTCGGTATGAATATGGAAATTAGGCTTGGTATATGTAAATATTGCAAATAACACTCATTTTGTCTAATGTTTTACCAAATAATAGAGCAAAAAGTGAACTTACTTGTTTTCCTTCCAGTGGTTGATTGAAAACCTAAATGTCCGTGATTTTACCTAAATTTTGGAACACACTAAAAACTATTTACAAATTTCCGGAAAATATTGGAAGATATATAACGAATATTCGACTGCAATTTTGGTTTTCTCTTTCAGCTCTAATCTATAGTTTTATAAAACACATCCAAATTGCTGAAAAATAAAATATTTAGACATGAAATAAGCTCGTAACTAAAACGCTAAAGCTTGCGAATCATCAATTGAGACGTAAAGCTAGGTACGTTTTTGAATTTGATAAATTAATAACTTACATTTCCGCTTTATATTCATGGTTAATGAAGTTTACAAACTTCAAAATATCTCGCGAATGCATATCCTTTTGAGGATATATCTCATGTACGCTCGCACAAAACTTTTTACCATATCTCTGCAAACTTTCAAAATCCCGGATTCCGTTCGGTTTCAAGCCCCGAAAACCGGTTTTCACTTTCAGAACCAGTCCGACCACTACATTACATAACCCAGTAAACAATGCAAACCTTTATAAACGTTTAGTAAATGTATAAACGTTTTTAAAACCACATATAAACCTAATTATTGACAATTATTCAATATTATGGGTTTATAAACGTTTCAGCAATATTAGGTTGGTATATAAATGTTTAATAAACGTTTTATAAAGAGTGAACACTATTTTAACCTCATTTTCATTTTGGATTACGGTGTACATGCTTATAAACGTTTATGTATTAACGTTTATAAATGTTTATGTATTAACGTTTATAAATGTTTATACTTATTACTTAAACGTTTATAATCGTTTATAGGCGAATGTTTAGGGACCCATCACTTTAAACCTAAACTAAACCATTCATATTTAGGTTTATAAATGTTTATAAACGTTTGTAGTGTTTACTGGGAAAATGTCAATTTAGTTGAAGATCAAATACCCCAACAGAGAAATATATGGAGCGAAACCTAGCTCCCACATAATGGAGCGAAACCTCTGTGGAGCTAAACCTCTTGAATTCTGCGTTTACTGGTAGAGTGCCATAACCACTGCACTATCTAAAGTTCAATGTGTCAAACTATTTTGGTAATTAATATTCTTCGGAAAAAGTGGGCAAATTGTTTCTTGACACCATGTTGATATGACAACGTAAATGGACAATGCTGAATATCACAACTAACGCAGTCAATATCATCAGACATAAAACATCAATAATAAATCCTGAAATTCGCTGGTTCAGTGTGACTGCATATTCATTCTAAAATATTGCAAAAATGACATCCAAAAACGAGGCTGAGAGGTTGTATTTTAAATGATCGAAAACGTGAATATATTGAAAAGCTGTACATCGGCTATGCATACTGGTCGGCCAGTGAATTTCGTCACCCCAGTGAAGTTCGTCACCTGCCATAAAAACGCTCAAGGACAGGCAGTATTCACATTTAAATAAATGGAATAGCTTCTTTCAACGGCAAGGTATACATATATGCTGTAACTGGACAGTAAAAACTGTTTAATATTGTCATAAAATGTAGGTGTCGAACTTCACTGGGGTGACGAACTTCACTGGCTGAGCAGTACAGTTAACCTAGGAGGATGATCCTGAAACCCACATTATCGCTCACGTTAAGCGTGACATTATTTTATAGAATAAAAAAAGCTGCAATCAATAATGACAAAATAGAATGTCTTAATATTACTAACGGTATAGATACTGTAAAGTTTTTGTTTGCCTCAAAACCACACTCATGTTTTAACTGTTTGCAACAAGTACTTGGCACATTCTAAACGGTTTCGGGTGGTTTCTAAACCACGGAAAAGTGACGGAATTCCGTGACGGAAACGGAAAATCGCCTAAAAATCGCCTAATATACACCATATGCCTAGTTTTATGTTATACATGAGAATTCTGCAGATAATAAGGAATACTCTGGTGGTGGTTTCATGAAAATCGCTCCATTATTAAGCATTTTACAAGGATTTTAACATAGCCTTTGATTTCCCAGTGTTTTTTAATTGGGCGATTTTTTCCGTGGATGTTGGTGATGAATATATTACTTATAAGATATCTTATGTTAAGTTACCAGTTTAATTATCTATCTACAAGTATTCTCTACATAATATTGAACAATTTGGTGGTTGTCTTATTAAAATCAAGCAAATATTGAGTATTTTACAAGGATTTTAACATAGCCTTTGATTTCCCAGTGTTTTTTAATTGGGCGATTTTTTCCGTGGATGTTGGTGATGAATATATTACTTATAAGATATCTTATGTTAAGTTACCAGTTTAATTGTCTATCTATGAGTATTTCCCACATAATAATGAACAATTTGGTGGTTGTCTTATTAAAATCAAGCAAATATTAAGCATTTTACAGGGATGTTAACTCGGCCTTTGATTTCCCAGTGTTTTTTAATTGGGCGATTTTTCCGTGGATTTGGTAAATTAATATCTTGCTTTTAGGCTATATTATGCAAATTAAGTTTCCAGTTATGTTACCTATAAACCTTGTATTCTGTAATCTAAAAGAGTTGTGGATTTAATTTTTGATGTTGCTGTTCAAGAGGTCATTTTAAAGTAAATTAGGCGATATTTGGGCAATTTTAGGCGATATTTAGGCGATTTTCCGTATCGCCCAACGGAAATTCCGAACTTTAGAAACCACCACGGTTTCGTTTCCGGATATCGTTTCGAACAGAGTTCTTTAGATGTGAGTGTTAATAGGCGTTTTCCACAACTTGAGATCTGTGTGATCTTTGTGATCCAGGGGCCGCATTCATGAAAGGTTTCAAGTCTTAGCCAAATCTCAGCTGAGATTTTTCTCAAATCTGAGATTTTTGGCTCAGCTGAGATTCTGCTTAAGTTGAGATTCACGAAAGGAATCTCAGCTGAGACCAAAATCTCAGCCAAGTTTTGAGTCTGGACCAATCAAAATTGGTGTAACATTTTGTTGAAAATAGTGGAAAGCATACACATTTATATTTTACCACTCTACCATATATATACTCACATTTTAGAACATTTTCAATCAAGCAAAACATTGTCTTTTTACTATAATTTGTACTGACATTCAAAAGAACTGATTATAACAGCAAAACAAGCCACTCATGTAAATTTGTAATGTAAATGTTTATTGTTGTTTTTGTACAAACTCTTAATATATATTCATATTTTGTATTACAAGTTAAATAATATGTCATACTTCACTATTTTCATTTCGTTTTGTGACTTTTTATTACATATACTCTATTTTATGAAAACTTAAGGCAGTCTTAGATTTGAGACCAAATCTGAGAAAAATCTTAGCCTGAGATCTTTTGTGAATCCCAGCTGAGCAAAAGGTCTCAAATCTGAGAAAAATCTAAGAAAAATCTTAGATTTGAGACCAAAATCTCAGGTTTGAGACTTGAGACCTTTCGTGAATCCGGCCCCAGATCGAGATCGAGATTCTTCAGATCAGTAGAATCCGTGAAATGCAAAATTGCAGAAATGATGATCTAAGATGGCCACTGAAATGGCATGCTTTGCATGTAATTGCGTAGACTAAATTACATCTTAAAATACCTTGACTACAACTCTGGACAAGGTCTATTAAATCAAATTTTTCATTACTGTTTAATTCTGCAAAGTTGCCGGCAGAAATTATAAATGAAAATTTCAAACCTCGTGTTTTCCGCCATCTTTACAAAGAATTGTAGGATATCTCGCAGATCTGATCTCTCGAATCCGCCTTTTCATGAGATCACTCAGATCATGATACAGATCAGTCAGATCAGGTTCTTTTGACCTGATCCATTGATCCATGGAATCTGGATTCTACAGATCATGGCTGTGGGATACGCCTATTGTTCACTGTAGAAATAAACTACGTATGCACTGACTTTATTGGCAATTCAATCACAAAAATAACCTGAGAAAAAAAAAATATCTTAGTTTAACCTGTCTGAGAAGGATAATAGATCTTTATTGAATACCAAAGTCAAATAAAGGTTTTTTATTCTGTTCAACAGGTTGAGTTGTACTGGAACAGACAGTCTCTAAGCATTTGTCACATGTTGGAGTCTGCACCCTAAAGACAGCATGTGGTTAGATGCCCAACTTGACAGCCTTAAGCCACCAAGGACCTGTAAAGCTTTGCAGAACGAAATTATTAAATGTACCCTATAGGCAGCAATGTTCCTTATAAGCTTATGCTACAATAAAAGAAAAGGTTTAATGTTTTATGTGCATGATCTTTACTATTTAGACTAAATTAATCAACATATAAAAACGGCATATCATATACACATCTCAGAAAAATTCAATATGTAAGGAATGGCTTTGTTGCCTGCCATTTTAAAACCATTGACCGTTTCAAAATAGCCATGGCTATATCGAAATGGCCAAGTATTTTGGGTAACCATGTCAAAACCTACTTGAGGTTTTCATATGGCTTGGCCATTTTATAACGGCCAAATAAACCTGTTGACCATTACTGATCATTTATTCAAATTTCTATCAAAATAACACAATAATCATTCCTTTGACACTGGGTTATATTCTAAAATTTATATATAATATGCTTATTTTATACAACAGAAGTTACATAAACTAATCAATGTATTAGGGATGTTGGAACAATAGATATACCTGTAAAATCATTTAAAAAATTATTATAACCAATAGAAAACAAATCAATATTAAAGAAAACAGACATTTTCCCCTCTGTTCAGATAGCTTTTGAAATGGCCAGGCCGTTTCAAAACCATGAACGGTTTTGAAATGGCCATGCACATAAATTATTTAGCTGTTTGAAAATGGCCAGAGTTGCAAAACGGCCAGAAAAAGCTTCACCAAAGAATTAATATAACTGAATGGTGCATGATTGCATCAACCCAGCTTTGTTTCATAGCTTTCATAATCTTACTATTCATTGATTAAGTAATTAGTTTATATTAACAATGTACATACTTACTTTCTTTAGTGTTTGTCATCTTCTTTGTATAATATTATATTGTAGTGCCAAATTTTATTATAATTTCAGGTAACAAATGATTCATCAGAACAATGCTCTCATAGTCTGGACCCATTAATTTATTGCACACTAAGTCATGAATATGAGAACATCTAGTGAAAACCACTTACTATGCGATGATCACTATATAGAAGCTCTTGTGAGGATGAGATGATCTTATGATAATTACTCAATTTTTGAGTAGTGATAAAAAAATGATGTGGTAGTACTCATTTATTTTTCTTGCATGTGATTATCATGTGATGTGGTGCTTATAATTTATTTAGATCACTAGATGAGCTAATGCTCACCAAATGATACAGTGAGGAAGCAGAAACAAAAGTGCATAAAAAGAAAGAAGAAAAAAAAAAGCCTGGCGATTTTACATCACTTGCTCTAGGTAATCGGGATATTGATGTCTCCTGATGAAATTTAGAGGCAAATTCAATTCTATGTTTAGTACGTACCATTGAAATCCTTGGCAACTTTTTCCTTCAGCAAAAGTTATGACATGCCATTTTCCTAATTGATCATATCCATTAATTAGTACTCCAAAGAGGTTTGTGTTAAGCGTCTTGTATTCTTTGATTTTGTGAAAGTATTTTCGTTGTTGCTAAAATGCTTCTATTATCGCTCACCCATCACTCTAGTGGCTTTCTACCAGTAAACGCCCGCCTACCAGTGAACGCCCGCCTTACATTTCTTTGTGAGAGGTCAAGGACAAATGCTTCTATAAAGGGCTATTTCCATACGTACGGCATCCGGTATCCTGCATGCGTGATACGGTAAACTGCAGAATTCAATTTATATATAACATATAAGAGGTGTTTTTATGTATGCGGTACGGCTATGACACAGAATAAGGCGTCCGGTAAACCTTTCAATCCTTGGATTGAATTATAGCCGTATTCCGCATACAAAAATCAATAAATTACGTCAGAATGACGTCACTCAGTAGTACTAGGTAGTCCGTATAACAACTTGCGGTTATATAAATTAGATCAGAATATTGGTAAATATACATAAAATTGCCATTTCTTGCTTAATTTTAACAAATAATGTATCATTTTAAAGCTTATATCCAACAGAAACCATATGTGATGACAATGATTCAATATTTAAACACAAACTACTGAAAAATTGAGTGTACCTGATTAATTGGTAAAAATAAAACTCAATGTTTGTGATTTCTTCCTCATTTGTTCTTGTATTTTGAGGCAATAAAACTAATCAATGCACTGTTCAACTACATTTATTATATACTAATATCAAGTAATATATACTATTGTTATTGCATTTATACATGTTTGTAGATCACTCCTTCAATTAACTGAAATGGGCACTTGATCAGGCCCTCCATCTTGCTGGGATTTGGCTGAGAATTGCTGTACACAAATTTTATTATTTTACTTTATACCATTTTGATGGAAATTATTGTAGTTCATAATGCTTTTTATAAGAATCAACTGGGTGTAGTGATGGCCAAAGAATTTTGAAAAAAGTTTTGGCTTCATCTGAAAATGAGTTTTACAAAATAATAAATATTTGGCAATTCAACTATACAGATTACACATCAGTGTGTAAATAAAACATTGAAGTTAAAAATATGACATTTATGCATAAATAATAATAAAGGGACTTTGTTGTAGGTTGTATTGCTTTTTTTTTGATTAGGTTAGACTGGATATTTGCTAAAGGTATCTGAGGAATTGTTGTGCATGCTTGATGTAAGTAAAGTGCATGTAGTTGTATATATAAGGCCAAACTTTGAATTAGAATTTTTCTCTTTTTCTGGATTTAATGCAATAAAAGCAGCAAACATTGTTCAAATACCTGTCTAATAATATTTGTCTTTTTTCTGTTGGTTTTGTGTGTGGGTAAAGTACTTTTAAAAATATTTGCAAAAGATTAACATCTTATGCTGATGCCCTCCATCTTTGGAATTTGGTTGAAAATCTTAAATATTCAACTAAGTAGCAATTTATGTTAGTACATATGGAAACACACCAACCAGATGCCGGATACCGGACCCGGATGCCGTGTCCGGATGCCGGATACCGGATGCCGCATGTATGGAAATAGGCCTTTAATCTACAAAATGGGCGTTCACTGGTATTTCCGGTTTGCGGTAAAAACGGCCGATAATAGAGATGAATTATGAAAATATAAAGCTTTGAAACAAATGTAACAACATGCTTCTCAATTATTATTTGTACTGGATATCATTTGACAATCTGTTGGTAGAAGAATAAAATATAAAGCTGCTAATACAATTTAAATTCAATATATTAACTTCAGCATGGGCGTTTAGTGGTAGGGTGCCACTACTACAGTAGTGGCAAACTACCAGTAGGTGCCCATGTCGTGATTAATATTTTGAATTTACATTATATCAACAGTTTTCTAAATTACATTCTTCCGTGATTAAATTATCAAATGACTAGCACTGCAATTAATTGTTTGAGTAGTGGTGGTGGACCAATTCACGGCCGTGTACCTATTCACGCCCACCCCAAAATTTATCCAAAACAATCACAGTTAAACAATAAATTACAAATGTAAATGATCCATTTGATGCTTATCTATGATGTGGTAAACATCTTCTCCATGAAAAATTATAAATCTTCAAGAAAATTGAGGGTGGGCCTGAATTGGTACCTGGGCGTGAATTGGTCCATCACCACTAGATTATAATATTTTTAGAAGGTATTACTGCTTCACGCCTTAACTTGGCACACCATGGACACAAAAACCCCATTTGTTGTTATTATTTGTTTAATATCGTGGATTTCTATTGATTAATTTATGCATTGACACAAGCGCAAACTATATTTGTGCTTTAACAACAAAAAAAATCAAAATAATAAACGTTTTACAAGGCATTTTAAGAGTCGATAATATATTTTCTACATGAAATCAGCACCCCAACTTGCCACAATTTGCATACGGAAATTGCTGAAAGATATTTTGATTGTTTCTGTCGTCACTTAAACTCCCTTATTTAGTAGGCGTAAATGCACGAGTGTGGGCGATAAAAAAAAAAAAAGAATTAGGAAATATTCTGTCTTCCGTTTTGTGCCAATTTGAGGCGTGTGCCAATATACAAAGCCAGGCAGTATATTTTAACAATTTATCTCTCTATTATTGGCGGTTTAATGACAAACCAGAAATGCCAGTGAACACCTATTTTGTAAACTTATGGAAGCATTTGTCCTTGACCTCTGACAGAGAAATAAAAGGCTGGCGTAGATTTACACTGTTAGGCGGACATTTACTGGTAGAAAGCCGCTAGCGCTATTGTGCTTTTCAAGCAATTGGGGTCATTGCTCAGCCACTAAAGTTAAGATAAGCAATATTGACAGTGATACAAATGAAACAAGTGCTGGCAGCTGTAGCCTTAGTCATGGTTACCTCGGCTATACTTTGTATGTAGAGCTGGGGCATGACCCCACACAGAACTAAAGATTTGCATAAAATCCTTTTCTGTTGAATAAAACTTGATAAAATGACTTGAAATGGTGAAATGTAGGTAGAAACAATTGATATCGAGGCAATGACTCAGTAAATACAACATACACCAGTGTAAGATATATGCCATTTTACACAGTTTTTATAATAAAAAAAAACATTTTCAAATGTGCAGAGAAATGGTCCAAAACATTTTAAATAAGCAAATATCATTTACTTTTTAATTTTAATCAACTATGTTTGCATGTTGACTGATTATTGAAGGAAATGTAACAAAATAGTTAATGGAACAGTTGTGTGTACACATTTGTATGATATATGTGTTTTATGTAAATCTCCAGTTCTATGTGGGGTTTTGCCATGGCTCCACACACAAGTGAAGTAGAGCCGAGGTAACCATGTCTACTGTAGCCTACTGTATATTGGCGATCTTGTTGTGATGAACCAATTCACAACCATATTTTAATTAAACCATGCAAATTATCAACTAATAACCATTATTATTAATAGTTCCTTTAGGTTCATTACATTTATTTCAAACTAAAATATTTTGACAATATTCTACATTTTTGGGAGTTTTTACCACAAACCGGAATTTTTTTTTACCGGATATACCACTGTACACTGTTTGATACACATACAGAATCATATTTGTCCTTGACCTTTGACAAAGAAATAACAAGTAGGCATTCATTCATTATATGTGGGAAGTGGAAGTGTGTGGAAGTGTTTTTCCCACTCTCTCAAAAAAACCTTTTAAAAACATTTGTGTGATTGATCAGGACACAGGAAAAAATGTAGAACTTTTGTGAATATATCTTCTGGACTAGATCTTCAAACTGGATATCAATTTTTTGGACTCATAAGGTGGCTATAAGCAATTTCTTCACAGTAAGTTGGGTGATATTAAAAGTATTTGGTGTCAACTTATAACACTAAATTGGACACAGTTATTGTTTAAACACTGAAAAAACATGTACTCTTAACTGATGCGAATTTCCTGCATTTATTTCTTAATCACCAATTAATGATGAAGTGTGTTGGCATACCAAATGGCCCTTGTCCTTATAATGCCTCAGGTCCTAGTGTTCACTTCAGGTTTGCAGAACTAGACCTCTGTTCTCCTTGTGAAAAGGTACAAAGAGAAGCCACAATGAAGGCAAGTGGGGGGAAAAGTCCTGTTGGTAATCAGCCTCAGAATAGAAACACCTCTAATAATAGAACCCAATCAAGTATAAATAAAGCCAGCCAAGTGAAAGCAAAGGAGAATAAAAGTGCTTCCATCAAAGATGACAGTGTTAAATTAATGTCTCAAAACACTGACAACAGCTTGATAGTGAGCCCACTGCTCTCTTACATGTTGTTCTCCCTGCAAAGTGGTACAGAGGAAAATGTGCAGAGGGCTGTGTTAGGAAACTTTACTGCTGCAGAAATAATAGAGGCTAAGGATCTACTCTGGGATAAGTGTGAAGAACAACACATTGGTAAAAAGTGTCGCCGTGTCGGATCATCCATGCGTCCAGAACATGAGGCCCATTTGCAAGACATTTTTCTTGCTCTTGATAAATTAGATAAGTTGCAAAAAATGCCCACTGTTGTGATTCCTGCATTTCAACTACACTTGATTCCACGCTCTCATCCAGAGGAATTAAATAATATGTCACTTCTGGACAGATTAAACCGTATTGAGAAAAAGATGGCTGATCTCCAGTTTAATACTGACAGAGTGATAGCTGAAAATATATCAATAAATGAACGACTTACTAATCAATTCTCATATGCATCTGCAGTCCAGAGTAGAGCACCATTAATTGCTTCAGCCAAGGATACTTACACAGTTAAGACCCTAGATCCACCACCCATCAGAAGGCATCCAAATTCATCCATTCAATGTAGAAGTAATGATAACAAATTCCGGCTCCCCCTTCCAGTGAAATCACCTCCAAAAGGCTCTACAGGTAAAAGCTTGAATGACACTCCTGAAATAGATCGTGTGAGTATGGCTGATTCTTCTGGCTTTCTGTACCCCAGACGTCGTAGAAGAAATGTTGTTGTTGGCAAAGATAGAAGTTCAGGTGCTGTGAAAGGTGCCCCAGAACCAAACCGTGATGTCTTTATTTACAGAGTGGATAAATCTACTAATGATGACAGTCTATATGACTATCTTATCGACAAAGGTATAACCCCAAATTCTCTTGATTGTGTCTCAAATCCTGATGCCAGATATAAATCTTACAAGCTGTCAATTCCTTTATCAATGTATAGCACTCTGCATGACCCAGACTTGTGGCCTGAAGGAATAAGGATCCGCAGATTCTACAATCCCAAGAACATAAACAATGGCCAGTCAAACAGTTCTTAAATTTTGTACCTTTAATAGTCATGGCCATGGCCCTGGAAGGATGGATTACATAAAACAACTTTGCCATAACTGTGACTTTGTTCTATTACAGGAACATTGGCTATTTGACACCCAACTCTCAATGTTTGAAAGTGAAATTTCTAATATAAATTCCCACTGTATCTGGTATGGATAATTCCTGTCTCAGGTATGGGAGACCTTACGGCGGTTGTGGTATTCTTTGGAGAAATGATCTTCTTTTGGAAATAACCCCTGTTCTGACTGAATCGAAGCGCATAAGTGCAGTATCTATCAAACTTGAATCTTGTACTATATTACTGTGTTCAGTGTACATGCCTGGATGTGCCAAACTATGTTCAGTTGATACAAGGAGTGATGTGATCCAAACTCTTGCACATTTGACTGACAGTTCTACATATGATTTCATAATAATCGGAGGAGATTTTAATTGTTGTTTAACAGACAGAACTAAAAACTCTGTAAAAGAGATTTTTCAAATGACAGAAAATGAAAACCTTTTCTGTGTTTCTGATTTAAATCATTCTCATAATATAAAATATACCTTTGAAAGTAAGGCAAATAAGTCACAAAGTTTTATAGATCATTTCTTTTTGAGTCAAAATTTACAAAACTGTGTTGAATCATACTATGTTTGTAACGACCTAGAAAACCCATCTGATCACCTGCCACTATTTCTGCATCTACGTATGAGTGAAAACATCGTACTTAAAAAATTGAATGCAGTGACAAATACTCATAAAGTCAGGTGGTATAAGGCATCTCAGAAAGATCTAAACAGTTATAAATTAAGACTTGACTTTAATCTAGATCATGTAAATGTTCCTTGGGATGCTGTCCATTGTGGTAATATGTTTTGTAATGAGCACCATGATGATATCCAGTCACTATATGATAATATTATAAATGCATGTCTCGACGCTACTCCTAAAGTGTGTAACAGGCTAGATGAAAAATCCACCAACAAACTCCCAGGCTGGAATGATCTAGTCCGTGATCTACATCATACAGCCATGTTTTGGCATTCAATCTGGAAAAGTTCTGGATCTCCTAATGTGGGGATCATAGCTAATATCAGACGTTCTACACGTGCAAAATACCACTACAGTGTGAAACTCTTAAAAAGACAGAAGGATAACACTGCTGCAGATAAGTTGGCACATGAATTGTTAAATAACAACTATACTAACTTTTGGAATGACATTAAAAAACTCAGTAAAAAGGTTACTAAACTTCCAAATTCTATTAATAATACTAGTGGTGATTATAATATTGCCGAGTTATTTAGGGAAAAATATTATAATCTTTATAACTGTTCTACATGTTCTCCAGTGGAGATGCAATCAATAAAGCAGGAAATTAGTCAAGGAATCAGTCATTCTTGTCTCAGAGGTCAGTGTTACCATAACCATAATGTAGATGTTAATTGTGTTAGTACAGCAATCAAATTGTTAAAAAAGGGAAAAAGTGATGGGACTTGTAATATTACTACTGACCACCTAATAAATGGTTCTGGAAAACTAGTTGTATACTTATCATTGTTATTCAATTGTATGATTAAGCATGGTTCTGTACCATCTGGATTCTTAGAATCCCAAATCGTTCCTATACCAAAAAATAAAAGAAAATCATTGAATGATATTTCAAATTACAGAGGCATTGCAGTGAGCTCAGTCATAGGCAAGATATTAGATAGTGTGATTATTCATCTACATGAAAGTGTTCTTCAATCATGTGATATGCAGTTTGGATTTAAAAAAGGACATTCAACCACTCAGTGTACTGCAATTGTTGAAGAAGTTGTAAATTATTATAAAAATAGAAATTCTTCAGTTTATGTATTAATGTTGGATGCAAGTCAAGCCTTTGACAGGGTGAATTATAAAAGTCTTTTTTGTACTCTTTTGAATCGTGGCTTGTGCTTTTTAACTACTAGGTTATTGTTTAATTTATATAACAATCAGTTATTGTCTATTAAATGGGGTAATTGTATTAGTACAAAATTTAAGCCATCCAATGGAGTTAAGCAGGGTGGTGTTTTATCACCTTTATTATTTACCCTATATATTGATAATTTATTCACAGAGTTGAAGCATTGTGGCTTTGGGTGCTACATAGGGAATTTATTCTCAGGAGCCTTTGGATATGCTGATGATATTGTTTTATTGGCACCTACTGTTTTCTCTTTAAACAAACTCTATAGTATATGTAAACAATATGGACATTCTCATAACATAGTTTTTAATCCTCAAAAAAGCAAGTTACTCATATTTGGAAGTGATATCCAGGGTTTTGTTATTGACAACAACTTTTTAACATGTCAGCCCACTGATAAGCATGTTGGTCATGTAATTGGTCCTAGTCTTGTTGATCAAGATATCAAAAGTACAATCAATGAAATGGTTATAAATACCAATCATTTAGTATCGACTTTTAGAAATGCATCATATGATATAAAGTACAAACTATTTAAAACATTTGCAATGCCACTATATGGATGTGTTCTGTGGGACTACTCTTCAGTGTATATCGAAAAGTTATTTGTATGTTGGAGAAAGTGTATTAGAAGACTTTTAAGTGTCCCTTACAATACCCACTCTATATTGTTGCCTATCATTTGCAGTGATTTACCAATAGAATGTCAACTACACAAAAGAGTTATGAAGTTCTTTATATGCCTGGCAAAGTCAAATAATATTTATAATAACTTAGCATTGCAGTTAATTGTCGAGGGTAGTAAATCTCGTATGTCTAATTCATTAAATTATATCTGTTATAAATATGGAATATGTAAATATGATTTAAGTAATGTACAATTGAGTCAGCTAACTTATGTCATGAAACACCTTTTCAGTACAATTGTAGATGTAGATACCTTGGTGTATGCTGATGTGATTATTGATATGCTCAGTTTTATAGATCAGAATAAGTTTAACATTTTGACTCCAACTCAAACACGTGAATTACTGTCCTTTGCCTGTACAATATAGCCTGGTTGTGTTTTACTTCTGTGTGTATAATGTTTTGTTTACATTTTTTTTTTCTCTGACTCTGTCTTTTCATTCCTATGTTATTTTGTGTAAATAATTAAAAAATAACTGTATCAATCACATGCAATTGTATACGAATAAATAAATAAATAAATAAAATTCACTAGTAGGTGGGTGTTCACTGTTAAAATAACCAGTATAACATCCAGCTGTGGTTAATATAATTAATTAAGCGGCCCGTCAGGCTTATTTGTTTTCACCGAAGTTCGACTGATCACCACCACTGCCGCAGGAGTATGGTCTCCCTTGAATAACTTCTTGGGCTTTCAAATTTTTCTTTCCTTCTGATCTTTCTCTAAAATTATAGGGGCGGGAAAAATTTTTGGGATACTTTGCGGAGACCTTAATCTTTACTTAAGGTAACCTTAAGCATTTTTCAAAAACACCCCGTCATTGTGTTTCGGAAAAAGCTACAAACACCTGTGCTATAAAATTTATCAGGTACATTCTAGACCAAATTTCGAAGTTCGGAAAGGATTTTCTCATCATTCGGACCATAGATGCCCGAATGGGAGGCGTTTCAATTTCGTAAATTTTTTAAAAATGGGTACTATAAGGATAATCTTTCACATGCCAAAGTTTTAGCCCTGTATCTGCAATCTGAAGGTCACCTTAATGTCAAAAAAGGGGCTTTTAGCCCTCCAGTTCACTTAGTTTTTCACTTTTTTCAACCAAAGTTGGCACATATATTCAGATTTGCCAAAGGAATATCCTGACTTTATGGTGACCTTAAACTCGAAATGTTAATGGACCTATGGCCTGCTTAAAGTCATAAAATTGGAATAAAATCCTCTGGCTCCTTTCTTTTTCTATTTTTTTATATCTAAGTTATCACTGCTATTAAACTAGATAAAAATAATACTTATGGTCACCTTAAACTCTCAATATGAATGGAGTTGTAGCCACCTTAGAATGAAATAGGGGGGTTTCCAGCCTCCAAATATCTTATTGTTCAACTGACTACGGTTAAACTTTGCACACCTATAAAGGATGGCAAACCAAAGGGTTATCCTGACTTTATACTGACCTTTAATAATATAATTGGTGTTATGGCCCCCCCCCCCCTAAAGTCATAAAATTTGAATAAAGGCGCCTGGCCCCTTTCTTTTTTCATATTTAACATATATTGATATTGAAGGGACATTCTCATATTATGATCACCTTAAAGTCACAATATGAATGAAGTTATGGTCACCTTACAGTGAAAAAAGGAAGTTTCAGCCTCCAGCTATCTTATTGTTCGACTGACCTGAGCTAAACTTTATGCACTTATAAAGGATGAAAAAAGGGACATTTTTATCTTGTGGTCATCTTAAAGTCCCAATATGAATGAAGTTATGGCCCCCTTGCAGTGAAATTATGGTGTTTTTAATCTCCAGCTTTGTATTGTTCAGCTGACCTCAGTTTAATTTTGCACACTTATTAAAGATGAGTATAGGGACAAGTAACATACACAATGCAATAAAGTTCACAGTTTCTATTGCTTATGATGAATGTGTTGACATCTTTTACGGATGACTTAGCACTTTTTCATCAGGGTCGCTTCGTTTTTGTCAGCAAAAACCTTTTTCTAGTATTTTGAATTTAAATTGTACTAACAAACTTAGGTCATCCTTGTATTGAACCAAACTACGAAATGATATTTATTTGCAGTTATAGCTCTCTCTTGTAAAGTAAGACATTTTGACCAATAATCTCTATTATTGGCCATTTTTATAGTATACCGGAAATACCAGTGAATTATGCAACTTAAATAGTTGTTACAGAATCCCACTGTTTGTCTAATGGTGGCAAAATCTGCCAACCATACGACCACTAACCGATGTTGGTCTGACAGTGGAATGCTGTCTGGGAAAGCCCATTTAGTAATACATAGAAGTATTTATCCTTGACCACTAACAAACATGTATAAGGGAGCTGTTTACTGGAAGATGGGCATTCACCAGGTTTGAGTATGAGTCAGTCAGTATGAGTTACTGTATCGGTGGTTTAACCAGTTAAAACCATCTTTTAATGGTCAATCAAGTGGAGCTGTTATACTTCAAAGGCTTTATATCTCGATTCTTATTGGTCCTGGGGATTTGGAAGGTGAAAACAACTTGTAGAAAGTCACAGGCTGAGTCCTTTCAAAGGGTCATAGAACTCATATTTGATCTTTGACTCTGGCTTGAAAGTTAAATGGGGTTAAAGGATCGAATTTCACATTTCATCATGGCTGCAAGATCAAATATGGCTGTCATAATAAAAAGACCCTGGCTGTAGAATTGAAATTAAAATCCTAACTGTGAAATATCAAAGCCCTCAGATAAGACCGTTATGGAAGGGTTCAGGTGAAAGTAACTTTGTCAAAATTTTACTGGGGAAGGTTTTGCAACTTTATTATGGAGTATTTATTATTTGAGCTAGAATCTGTTATAATTGTGAGTGATGAAAAAAGAAAAAAAAAATTAAATTAAAAAAAATTAATAAGAAAATTAAAAAAAAAAAAAAAAAAAGAAACTGAAAGACAAGTCTTGGCTGTTTTTTTTTAAATTTACATATACAATGTATGTATATTTAGATGGCAACATAAACATTGGTTACTGGTAAACAAATGCAGTATAGTCTTTCCCCAAAAGTCATACTTGTTGTAACTTTGCTCTTTTCTTTTTTATATTTTTATTCAAGACTGGAAATGAGTGGGTTGGCAAATACCTTTGACTTGCGGGATAAGAAGCAAGCCCAGGAGTACTTGGATACAATTGGTGTGGAATATAGATATCAGTGCTATGGGGAAAAGAGACCAGGTAATGAATTGAGCTGCTTATAGTACAGAGAAGTGGACGAATACCTGGGCAAGATTTGTAAAAGGTCTCCAGAATTTTTTCTTTGTGTAAATTCTGGCTCAAACTGAGGCTTACAAAACAAGTATTAGCCGATACCAAGATTTAAACCAAGATTTTACATGTTTTTATAAATAGTTTTTTTTTTTTATTTCTATTTTTGGGTATAACATGTGCGTATACAAAGACAATACAAAAAGAAACATAAATCAATAAAAAAATTACTTCCACAGTTTATACAGGTCAATCCGTGTCATTAAAAATAGCATACTACAGTTTCTTTACTACCCTTGCATATCATTAATTTGGGAGAAGACAACAATAGCCATTACAAGAAGTGTTTATCCTGTTTTAACAATCAATTCAGGCCGAACTTTGATTATGCAGTCAAGTATAATTCAGCATTCATAATACCTAGATTTTATTATAAAGCACTCAGGTAGTCTTCAAACAATCAACAAACAAAAAGGTGTGAAAAAAATGTTTTATACTAGTTACAAACTTACAAAGATGTTTTTCCAGACTGACCAATTTTTTTCAAAAAAATCACTTTTAATATTTAGCTTTGATAAGGTATTTTGTTCAATGTATTTCTTTTTTATTAAATTTTGTAGATGGTAAATATTCAAGTGGTGATTAGCTCTTGCACAAGTGAAAATATAGTGCCTTGTTATCTCCCGCCGGGCTTTAGCCGGGGAGGGAAATTATGAAATGATGCCTGTGTGTGCGTGCGTGCGTTAGTTAGTCACGCAGATTTCTCCAAAACTACTACAGCTACAGATTTTTGTAAATTAATTGTCCCAATGAATTTTTACGCCCTCGAAAATTTTTTTGGTTTTATGGACGTAGGCCTAAAGATAAGTGAGTAATAGCAATCTTAGCTACTTGGAGTAAAGGGCTCATAACTCAAAAACTATTGCAGTTACAACTTTTTCTTCAAATATGTTGTTCAGCTACTTTGTCCTTAGCTATAAGATGGTACATAGTTTGGGGTCCCATTGTATGCCATAAGTGAGTAATAGCTATTTTCTCATTTGTAGCAAAATAATGACATCAGTAAATGTCAAATATCTTCAAAAGTATTAAAGTTAGGGAATTCTTTTCAAATATGTTATTCATCTAGTTTTTGGTAAGCTATCACATAGTAAAGTTTCAGACCTGTTGCACATTGGATAGCTGAGTAATAGCTACTTTGAAATTGTGACTGTTGAGTAAATCCATTGTAACTCCAAAACTATTGCAGTTAGAGTATTTTCCTAAAATATGTTATTCAGCTACTTTGTCCTTAACTATAAGATGGCATATAGTTTGGGGTTCTGTTGCATGCCATAAGTGAGTAATAGCTATTTTCTTATTTGTAGCAAAATAACAACATAAGTAAGTTTCAAATATCTTCAAAAGTATTCAAGTTACGGAAATATTTTCAAATATGTTATTCATCTAGTTTTTGATGAGCTATCAGATAGTAAAGCTGCAAACCTGTTGCACACTGGACAGCTGAGTAATAGCTACTTTGAAATTGTGACTGTTGAGTAAATCCATTGTAACTGAAAAACTACTGCAGTTACAGGATTTTCCTAAAATAATTTGTTCAGCTACTTTTTCCTTAACTATAAGATGGCATATCATTTGGGGTGCATGTCATAAGTGAGCAATAGCTATTTTCTTATTTGTAGCAAAATTAGGATGGAAATAAATGTCAAATACCTTCACAAGTACCAAAGTTAGGCAAATATTTTCATTTGTTAATCATCTAGTTTTTCAAAAGTTTACTTTCCTGTGTCCCTTATATTTTTGTTGCTTTTGCAGATGTAGGTCAATAGCTAAGTGAGTAGATAGCTGAGCAAGAGCTACTAAAATGAGTAAATGTTTTTTATCTCTAAAAGTATTATAGGTAGACAATTTCTTCTAAATAAGTCATTCACCTACTTTTGGGTGATCTACCACATAGTGAAGTTGCACAACTGTAGCTCTTTGGATAGCTGAGTAATAACTACCAAAAAGAGGAACTGTCTTTTATCTCTAAAAATATTACACATAGGCAATTTCTTCTAAATAAGTCATTCACCTGCTTTTGTGTGATCTACCACATAGTGAAGTTGCAGAACTGTAGCACTTTGGATAGCCGAGTAATAGCTACTAAAATGAGTAAATGTCTTTTATCTCTAAAAGTTTTACAGGTAGGCAATTTCTTCTAAATAAGTCATTCACCTACTTTTGGGTCATCTACCACATAGAGAAGTTGCAGAACTGTAGCTCTTTGGATAGCTGAGTAATAGCTACTAAAATGAGTAAATGTCTTTTATCTGTAAATGTATTACAGGTAGGCAATTTCTTCTAAATAAGTCATTCACCTACTTTTGGGTGATCTACAACATAGTGAAGTTGCACAACTGTAGCTCTTTGGATGGCAGAGTAATAGTTACCAAAATGAGTAATTGTCTTTTATCTCTAAAAATATTACACATAGGCAATTTCTTCTAAATAAGTCATTCACCTACTTTTGTGCGATCTACCACATAGTGAAGTTGCAGAACTGTAGCTCTTTGGATAGCTCAGTAATAGCTACTAAAATGAGTAAATGTCTTTTACCTCTAAAAGTATTACAGGTAGGCAATTTCTTCTAAATAAGTCATTCACCTACTTTTGGGTAATCTACCACATAGTGAAGTTGCAGAACTGTAGCTCTTTGGATAGCTCAGTAATAGCTACTAAAATGAGTAAATGTCTTTTACCTCTAAAAGTATTACAGGTAGGCAATTTCTTCTAAATAAGTCATTTACCTACTTTTGGGTGATCTACCACATAGTGAAGTTGCAGAACTGTAGCTCTTTGGATAGCTGAGTAATAGCTACTAAAATGAGCAAATGTCTTTTATCTCTAAAAGTATTATAGGTAGGCAATTTCTTCTAAATAAATCATTCACCTACTTTTGGGTGATCTACCACATAGTGAAGTTGCAGAACTGTAGCTCTTTGGATAGCTGAGTAATAGCTACTAAAATGAGTAAATGTCTTTTATCTCTAAAAGTATTACAGGTAGGCAATTTCTTCTAAATAGGTCATTCACGTACTTTTGGGTAATCTACCACATAGTGAAGTTGCAGAACTGTAGCTCTTTGGATGGCAGAATAATAGCTACTAAAATGAGTAAATGTCTTTTACCTCTAAAAGTATTACAGGTAGGCAATTTCTTCTAAATAAGTCATTCACCTACTTTTGGGTGATCTACCACATAGTGAAGTTGCAGAACTGTAGCTCTTTGGATAACTGAGTAATAGCTACTAAAATGAGCAAATGTCTTTTATCTCTAAAAGTATTACAGGTAGGCAATTTCTTCTAAATAAATCATTCACCTACTTTTGGGTGATCTACCACATAGTGAAGTTGCAGAACTGTAGCTCTTTGGATAGCTGAGTAATAGCTACTAAAATGAGCAAATGTCTTTTATCTCTAAAAGTATTATAGGTAGGCAATTTCTTCTAAATAAATCATTCACCTACTTTTGGGTGATCTACCACATAGTGAAGTTGCAGAACTGTAGCTCTTTGGATAGCTCAGTAATAGCTACTAAAATGAGTAAATGTCTTTTATCTCTAAAAGTATTACAGGTAGGCAATTTCTTCTAAATAGGTCATTCACGTACTTTTGGGTGATCTACCACATAGTGAAGTTGCAGAACTGTAGTTCTTTGGATGGCAGAGTAATAGCCACTAAAATAAGTAAATATCTTTTATCTCTAAAAGTGTTACAGATAGGCAATTTCTTCTAAATACATCCTTACCTACTTTGGTTTGATCTACTGCATAATAAAGTTGCAGAACTGTAGCTCTTTGGATGGCAGAGTAATAGCTACTAAAGTGAGTAAATGCCTTTTGCTTTAAAAGTATTGCAATCAAACATTAAACTTGTTGTCACTTCTACATGTGCCTCCATCTCACAAGAAAATTTATATTCCACTATCTTTAGTACATCTAATTTATACGGCGGGAGATAAATGCATGCGTCAGAATGCTTGTTACTGAAAGTATTAGATTTAATGGCCAAAAGTTTGCATCTGTTTTTGCATAGCCTAAGATTTTATCAACTTTATTCAAATCAATCCTAATAGGAATACTTGAATGTATCCAAGACACAAGATTTTCCCATAAAGTGGCAGACTTTATACATTCAAAAAAAATATGTTTTATTGTTTCCTTTTGCTCACCACACAGTCTGCACTTGTCTGTCTTTGATATCTTTATTTTAAATAAAAAATCTTGAACACCAAGAATTCTGTGTAAAATTCGGTATTGAAACCAAACATAGTCATTATCTAAAACTGAATAAAAACAGCTATTATACAATGACCTCCAAAGTGTTTCAGTACATTCTAAAGACTGATTCCACTTTAATTCATTATTATTTGATGTAATGGTACCAGTTTGTTGAAAGACCTGATAGATATTTTTACTCCCTGCGTGGGAACCCACCAAGGCTCTCATATATAGTGGTATATATGGCCTGCAAAAGTCAAATCCATTCTGGGTAGAGTTTTGTTTAATATACTTTTTGACGAGACCTCTGACAGTTAAGTAATTCAGATAGTTTGGTCTAAATCCAAATTTGGTCTTTATTTCGTCAATTGATAGAAGATGGCCATGTTGTTTTATGATGTCCCCATTCTCCCAATGACATGTACTCCATTATGGAACCAGTCAATAAAATATATTTTTTCTGTACCTAGTGGCTTGTTTAACCAGATATTTGTACATAAAATATCCAGGTTTGTTTTGGCCTTTACATGCTGACAAAACTGATTAAAGTGTGGAAATGCTGTTTTCCAAAATGGGTTTAATTTGTGTATTATTGATAAGCACCACTGGCTTCCTAAAGACGAAAGACATGACAAATTAATATCATTCAGAAGTAGGTCAAGCCAAATCTTTCCATGCGAAATGAAAATCTGTTTTAACCATCTCAGCTTCATTGACTTTTCAAAATTGTACAGATTTGTCATTTTGAGTCCCCCATTTAAATGACAAGTACAAAGTCTGTCTCTATTAATTTTGTCGGGCTTTCCATCCCATACAAATTTAAACAACAGTTTATTTAACTCATTCAGTGTTTCTAATGGAGTTGGTATTGTCATAAATAGATGGGTAAATATGGAAAGGATCAGAGTTTTAATGACAGTAATTTTCCCAAATGGGGTTAAATACCTGTATTTCCAAGAATTCATGGGTTTTTTTTGCTTTTTTAATTGCATTTTGATAATTTAAAACTGGCATCAAGTTTAGGTCATTTGAAAACGTTATCCCCAATAAATTAAATTGGGTTTCTCCTAGGGCTACCGCGAGTAACCGAGTATTAATCTACGACGCGAGTTGGCACGGTACTCGAGTTTAAATTCAGTACTCGTCTACTCGCAATAATTTTATTGTTTCTACAAATTATCAGCATATTTAACATTTATAAAACAAAAATACCTTTCTATTGTCATAAAAGGACACTAGTACACACAATAAACAACTGCAAAACACTTTCTTGAAGTTTCTTCATTGTGACGTTATTGATCATGTATACACGTCACAAATTTTTACACGTCATACAGTAAATCAATAAAATATCTCCTGTTATTTTTCAAATATATCAGGGACTTTTGTTTTGTAAATTTAATTACTTTGGTGGATTTCACTGAACTATTGACTTGAATTTCATCTATTACTGAACTATTGATTTAGAATTGGTGATCTTACTGAACTTTACTGAACTTTAACTTTTGTGTCATCATTATCAATCATGACTACTGTTTCAAAGGATAAAAAATTTAAATCTCCAGTATGGCAGTATTTTACAGAACCTGAACTTAAGGATGGGAAAAGGTTAACAAAATGCCAACTCTGTAATATTAGCCTGGGATATTTTGGAGGAACAACTTCCATGAGGAATCACTTGCAGTATAAGCACCCATCAGTGAAAATTTCTGATTCTGGCACTGGTGAAAGTAGTGTTAAACCAAAAAAATCAGGCTCTGGTGGATTTAGACAAGCCTCAGCATTGGTGGGGAAACAGATATCGCTGACTGATATGAAATGGAACAGACAGCCAATGAGTGCAGCCAAGAGTGACCAAATTACAAGAAGTTTGGCACTCATGTGTGCATTGGATGCATGTCCACTTAGTATTGTTGAAGGGGCTGGATTCAGAAATTTTGTGAGGACTCTGAACCCAGATTACAACCTACCTGGCAGAACCACAGTAACAAAGTACCTCCACAAAATTTATGTGGATGCAAAAGCCGAGGTTTTGGATGAAATTAAAGGAAAGCCTATGTCCCTGACAAGTGATATCTGGACATCAAATGCTTTGGATGGTTACATTTCCGTGACGGGCCACTTTATTGATGACAACTGGGCACTGAAAGCCAAAAACCTGTCTACAAATGCCATATATGAGCGTCATACAGGTGTACATATTGCTAAAGCTATTCTGGATGTGACAACTGATTTTAAGGTAGATCCAAAAAACATCACCTGTCTAGTTACTGACAATGCAGCAAATATGCATACAGCCTCCAGGGAGGGAGAGTTCAACCATCTTGGCTGCTTTGCTCATACTATTCAACTGGCTGTTGAAGACGGGCTAAAACTTCCTGTAATTAGTAAGGCTTTGGGTGCTGGCCGTAAACTTGTTGCTCACTTTAACCAGTCTGTTTTGGCTACGCAGGCATTATTAAAGAAACAATCTGATAACCAAGATTCAAACTCGAAGGCCCTGAAACTAATACAAGACGTGGCTACCAGATGGAATTCTTCCTTCCTTATGATGAAACGTTTGTTACTCCTCAGAGTTCCCATTTATGCTGTTTTGCATGATGATTCGGTCACCAAACAATCTGATAAGGGTAGGCTTGATATGAAAGATTCCACATGGAAAGTCATGGAAGAAATTGTCCCCATTCTTGAAGCATTTTTTGACAGTACAGAAGTACTGGGGAAGGAAGAATCTCCAACTGGTAGCCAAGTCTATGTCCTGTTACATAATCTTGTAGGAAATTTAGAAACGAGTGAACTTGATTCAGGTGTGGCACGGGATCTTAAAGATAAAATAAGAGATGGATTGACTAAGAGGTTTGGGATATCAACTGATGGTACACCAACCAAAGTAACAGTACAAAATTCTCTTTCAGTTATGGCAATGGCCTTAGACCCAAGATATAAATCTTTAAAAATACTGAGACCAGAGCACAGGGACATTGTCAAAGAAAAAATTTTGCATGAAATAAATCAGACAGATGGCAACCATGTTCCTGACTTAATTCCAGAAATCAAACAGGAAAGGCCTGAGGGTGATGAACCTGAGCTTAAACGGGCAAAAATCACAGAATGTTTGATGGGGGATGTGGTGATTGACATCACAAATGACACTTCAGTTGAACAAGAAATCAGAGATTATTTTAATGAAGTTGTCAGAATTGCTGACCCACTTGAGTGGTGGAAGGTATCTCAAATTCAGTTTCCAAATTTGGCTTCTTTGGCAAAAAAATACTTAACTATTCCTGGGACATCTATCCCAAGTGAACGGGTTTTTTCAGTGGCTGGGTTAACAGTTACAAAGCTTAGAGCATCCTTGGATCCTGATACAGTGAATGAAATTCTATTTTTACACAAACATATGAAAAAAACTGTTGGCCAGCTACAGGGAAAACTTGCACTTGAGGATGTTGTCCCAGGGATAGGTGCCACACCTGAATCTGATTCTCAGAACAAGGAAATCCCTGATAGTCTTAAAATAAAACAGGAGAGTAGCTGTGAAAATAACCTCCCAAACCAAGATGCATCTTTACCTGCCTTACCAATGTTACCATCCTTACCAAAACTCTGAAATCTTTGCTTCAATCTGCACTGGACTATTCAGTTGACATTAAAAAGTGTAACCAGTGAATTGAACTCTTACTTACTATGCTGGTATTTCAGACATTTGATGGAAGATAACATTTTTTAATTAAGTTAATATTGTTTAAGTCCCTCTACAGGATTTTTTTAAAATCACTTATGACATAAAATATTTAAGTCATCCTTTTATAATTGGTGTAAATTGTCAATAAAGTTTTCTATGTGGTAAGAAACAAATAATAAAACACACCTGAAAAAGAATAGATTTTATTTGATTCAACAGTTAAACCTCCCCACTTGGGTACACATACATTGGTGACAACCTTAAAAGCAGAAGATCAGAACTTTACTGTAGTGACCTCGTTCTGATTTTATCTCCTTGACAACACAGTACAGGTAGACAAGTACTGATAAGTACTGAATAATCACCTGTGTGGCTGTAAAAGGTAAGAAAACTGTGTAGATATTTGATTTATATATGAAAATATTAATAAAAAAAGATTTTTACACAGCCAGTTGCTGTAATTTGACACGGGTATTACTCGCGAGAAAAGAGTAGTGATTCGAGTTCTTCCCGGCGATTACTCGAGTGCAGATTTGTGTACTCGCGGCAGCCTTAGTTTCTCCCCAATACAATTTCTGTGATACTTTAAGTTTTCTTTTTGAAGTCTTTTCAGTATTTATTTTTAATCCTGAAAGATCACCAAATAACTCTAAAATATTTAATGCAGCTTGCAAAGAATTTACACTGCCATCCAAAATCAAAGTAGTGTCATCTGGAAATTTTTATAAATAGTTTGTGTCATCTGGAAGTTTTTATAAATAGTTTGTTATGTTACAATATGGATATAGGGTAAAAATGATACACACACATAGAGACCATGAATTGGAATCTTGGATTACACAGGCCTGATATAATAATTGTTGGGACTTTGGGGATACTTCTGCTTGTGGTAATATTCTACTTATGGCACTTTTACTTGCACCAAATCTACTGTAGAATACGATCTTCTTGCCTTTCAGATGGCTGTCACAGACTCGCAGACTTCTTAGATGCCTTTAGAAAAGACCCGGAAAAAGCACGAGTGGTGTACGAGAAAAACTGCACAGAGAATAAGTATGGGCAGAGTTGTTACAAACTGGGAAATTACAGTTTAACTCAAAAGGCTGGGCCTATGGACTCTGAAGCAGCTCTGAAGTATTTCATCTTGGGCTGTGACTATGGATACGCCCCCGCTTGTGACAATGCCGGTACTTTGTTTCTTGATGAGAAACGGCTAGGGCGATATGAACCACATATGGCCCTGCCATATATAGAGAAAGCGTGTAAAATGGAGGACGTCAGAAGTTGTGAGAAATTGTCTGAGCTTTACATCAGAGGCAGCAAAGGGATTGCTCAGGATATGAAAAAGGCTTTTACGTTTGCCCAAAGATCTTGCGACCTGGGACATTATAAGGGCTGTGCAAATTTGAGTATCATGTACAAAAGGGGGGATGGAGTAGACACAGACTTATCACTGTCCGAAAAATATAAACAGCAAGCACGTAAATTGTATGAGGAAATGACTGAGGTAAAACGGCAGATGAAGTTTGGGCAGTAGTTTAACAAATAAAGGATAGCGGGGATGGGTGGTATGTGTAGTGGGGGTGGGGGGTATGTGTAGTGGGGGTGGGGGGTATGTGTAGTGGGGGTGGGGGGTATGTGTAGTGGGGGTGGGTGGTATGTGTAGTGGGGGTGGGGGGTATGTGTAGTGGGGGTGGGGGGTATGTGTAGCGGGGATGGGTGGTATGTGTAGTGGGGGTGGGGGGTAAGGGTGCGATCTAATCAAAAGGTTGGAAAAGAGTAGCAAAATCTATAGTTGAATATTTGTTCATTGAACAATATTTCAACATTTGGTGTATAATTTTTTAGTTTATGTAAGTTTGATTGTTTTTTATGTGAGCCCTTAACTTTCCCTCCATTTATCTCATTAATTAGGCAATTTTTCACAAAAAAAAAAAATGGAAATTTTATGTATATTTTAATAACTAAATAAATCAGAGCTCAGGCTCACTGATTGACAATGGATATTTCTTGTGTCAAAAGTAAAAATAGGGAAAGTTTGTTCTCAAGATATTTTCATAAACATAAAAGTTTGTATTTTTATATAAAAACCTTGAAGAAAAGCACCTTGGGTGTATGAATTTAATCAGTTAGTTAAAATATGCCAGATGTTTTGTTAGGCAACATAGCAAGTCATTCCATATGTTAGGTAGATTATAAGGCAAGCAATGGTTGAAATGTTTCTTTAAATCAGCGAGGAGATGGACAGAAAGATCAAACCACAAATAAGTTTATAATAAACGAATAATCAGACATTAGAAGGGTAGATAATAAAATTTCTCCTGTTTGTAACAAATTATATTTATATTGACTTTATTGTTACAGAAACCTAAATAAAATGATATTTATTTTTTGTATACGAACTGTGGGTTTTCATTCAGAAGGAATGGAGAATTGGTGACCTTTATGAAAAATAATTATATCCCCAGACAAAAGTCGGGGATATATTGGTTTCACGTCCATTGCGCTGCTGTATGTTTTCACTTATGTGCGCGATAACTGAAAGAACGGTTTCACAGATTTCATTCAAACTTGGCAATCACATGTATTTGTCTGTCAGGAGAGGAACCCTATTTTAAGGTGACCTTAAACTCACAATAATAAGAACTTATGGTCACCTTAAGGTCAGAAATTTGACTTTTCGCCACTTAAGGTCCTCTTGATCACAAACTATGTTGCTCATCTGGCTCAAATTTTACTTGGGAACACATTACTATGTTCTCCTTACATATGCCAAAAATCAAGACATTTTGAGAAGCTTACAATTGTCTTTGAGGCCCATGAAAACCATACTAGTCTTAGACATTTTTTGACATTTTTACCATATTTTCCCCTATTACTTAAAAAAAGTAACTCTGACAAGTCTGTAACTGTAGTCGATGCAACTTATACATGAACTCTTAGTCTGTGAAAAATTTTAAGTCTGTAACTTTAATTTTAAGGTCACCTCAAAGTCCCTACAATGCCCACAGAGACCCAATTTATGGACTTTTTGCCACTTTGAAGCCCCATAGCTGTCAAATGATGTGACTGATACAGCAGAAATCTCATCTGGGAGATTAATATGTTCTTTTTTCATGTGCCAAAAACCAAGGCTTTAAGTAGACATTTAACATTTATGTGAGGCCCATGAATAATCTACTCGGAGGATTTTTTAAAAATTGACCCCCCAAAAAATGAAAAAAAAAAAAAAAATGGTTTGACCAAAAAAAAAGAAAGAGTGCCTGTGAGAGATTGCCTGTCTGGGGATATGTTGGCATCGGGTTGGCACAATCTAGTTTTATTTTTGCTTAATGTAAGCGGTTAAGTATGTCCATTTCAAACTGAGTTTACAAAGCAGCAGAAGAAAGATTTATTTTTGTCCAGAAAATTAATCAAGTATAGAAATGGATAATATGTGGCTTAGTTGATATCTTCGTTAAGCTGATGTCTGACACCTATTCTTTCACTTGTTACATTCCCAGATAAAAATCAAGGCTAGTGTCACAAAAGGACTTAACCCAGACTTTTGTCTTGAACTTAAGCTAAGTCTGAGAACTTTATAGATTTTTTGCCAAATTTTCAGAATATATCTATCGCAACAGGAACTGATAAAGCTTTGGGCCACATCTGTAACCATGGCAACATGATTTCTATTCTTTGGAAACATTTTTTCTTGTTTTTAAATGTTGCCAATTTACCAGAATTTATTTTGGTGTTCTGTGTGTTGTACCTGCAGGCTGGGGTTCCCACGTGCCAAAACTGGCTAGTTTTATACGCATTTGGTGCTGTGACAGTTGTGAAAGGTCTTTACTGACATCTGTACTGAAATATGTAATGCATGTCCCAGCAGCGGCATAGATGAACATAGATAAAGAAATATATGAACATAATATGCCATTTACTCAGTATGTGAAATTCAGTGGCCTGTAAACTCCCAGCACTTTACTCATGCATGAAAAGAGATTATAAAATGCAGCATTTTCTCAAAACAAGACCATTAGTGTGGCAGTTATCAAATTCTAACACTTTTATAGCACTTAATCTCCATCTATTGAGACACTCTTAGGTTCATAATGCCAGAAATCAGAGATCGTAATTGTTAAATCAGAAACATTGCAGTGGTCAGCATCTCGGAGAAAGTCTGAGACTAAACCAGAAAAACTAGGGTGGGTAAGCTTTTGCAGAGATAGGTTGTTAACTTCTTCCTGAATGAAGAAAGAGATTTGGCTTAGCATACATCATCAGGCAGATCATTCCAAATCCTTAGGGCATCAGATGCAAAGCTGAGGCCAAAATGTCTTTTAGTCTTATATATTGATGCAAAGTGTGGGACCTCGAGTAGCATACCATCAGATTAACTATTGTGAGTTTTCTACACACTATGTCTGGGTTTAAGGAAAGGTTCAAAGTATTTTGGATGACCACTATGTAGAAACTTGCACACCAATATGGGCGTTTTGAAAACTGAGCAATGTTTGAGTAGGAAATAATGCAGACTCTTTCTAATAAGAGTGAAACACCAGTACTTGGTGGTATTAGTCACAATTCTAGCAAGACTGTTTTAAATACACTGGAGCCTATGAAGATCAAGAGCAGAGATACTTCTAAACAAGCAATTACAGTAGTCCAGATGACTTTGAACCATAAGTGCAGCTTCACACACGAAAGTTCTTGAGCCAAACAGAATAAATTCAGTCTCAATCAGGACAAAGCTTAAACTTGTTTGCAGAAAGACATTTTTTTGACATCATCTAAGCAGTTTTCAGCTTGTCAAAGACCTCAGTGACATGCTTTTTGACATGAACACATAACTGCATGTCATCTGCATAAAGTGGAAACATTCTAGGATGATTTCAAATAACTTTGCTGAGGGGAGAAGTGTATGATGAAAACAGGATTGACATCGGATTAAACAGAACCAATGTTGATGCACTGATAGCAGTCACAGAGGTACGACTTGAACCAGTCTAGAACCACACCTCCAACACCAAAGCAGAAACTCAGACATTCAGTGAGCATACTATGATCTCCCATCAGGTGTCGTTTGGTTGGTTTTCGTAAGGTATAGATATACATTTCAAGGATGAGTGAAATGCATGGTAATTTTTGAGTATTAGTCATTACAGCAGTAAACATAATTTATATTTAGGGTTTTAAGGTAAACAGTTTCCTAAAAAGATCATTTGTGATTGCTTTTCAGTTATTACTGTTGATTTCTATTAAATAAAATATACATTGACAAACTATAAATACTCATTCATGGCATATATACAAATTAATTAATTCTTTACTGTGTTTTTTTAAAGTGGCGATAATATAATTTCTACCAGGAATCAACTTGGCAAAATTTGCATATGGAAAGTACCGAACTTAGTTAATGTATTGCTTTTGTCGCTTCTACTTCTTTGTTAGGTATTCTAATGTGTATGAGTTTACCAATGACAACCAAATGTTAATAAATATTCCATCTTCCGTTTTGTGCCAGATTTGTGCCATGATGGGGTGCTAAGCAGTACAACAGAACCCAAAACCCTCTGCTCTGAAGTCAAGTGCCTAAGCCCTAAGGACACATTACAGGAGTTTGCCATGACACAAAGATTCCAGTGAAAGATGGATAGTATGAAGAAATAAAATACTTCAGTCCGAGCTTGTTTCTCCAGAAATAGTTATGCAGTATCCAAGTATTACATGCCAAATACAGAAGGACTTTTCTGGAAGTTTAGAGTGAAGTTCCTGTCAAATATGGGCACCCATTTATCATATTGGGGTCTGCTATTACCTCTATAAGGAGGTTATATTTTGGGTGTGTTTGTGTTTGCACAACTCCAAAAGTAATGAACGAATGTTGCTCAAATTTTTTACTTTCGGGAAAGATCCGGATCATATCCTGGATAAAAAAATCCCAAATTTTCAAAGGTCCCAATTTTATTGTGAGTGAGTGTCTTTCTGGTTGAAATTACTCTAAATGTAATGAGCCGAAATTCATGAAATTTTTTATGTTTGTAGGACCTGTCCAAAGGAAAATGGATTAATTTTTGGAAAAGATCTGGGTTAGATCTGGATACAAAACAGTCCTGAATTTTCAAAGTCCCATTTTCAATGTATTTTAATGACTTTGGCTTTCCGGTTGGCATTAATAAAAAGCAGATCTTCATGAAATTTTTTTGGGGGGAAACATTCCGTTGTGAAGGTCTCTGCTCTATGAGTGCTTTCTAGTTTGATTTGATGTAGAAACTTTGTGAATCTTACGTCCTTTTCCTTCATTTTAGGGTGAGAAATTGACATTTTGTACTTAATCTTTAAAGAACAGATTATTAGATAAATGAATATTTTATTGTAAATATATGTAGCAACATCAATAACAAGTACATAACAGCAAATTATAACATAACAATATGGCTTAACAATAACTTCAACCCTGTACAATAAAATTAACCTAAAATAAGGAGACTAGTGCAATATTTACATCACATGATAGAAGTATTTATAACCTCCTGTAACAAATGGGTAAGGTTGCTTAGTTACCAATTATTGCTAGGTACCAATTACATCCACCAATGAAATCAGAGTTCAGCTTTCAGTATTGCCCACATATCTTTAAAGCCTTTTAGTGTACATTTGTTCTATTTGTAAACAGTTATACCTTATTTACTAGGTATTGAAGGTACTGTTTGCTGGTACATCTATTGAAATTCCGCTAACAGTAATTGGTACCTGGTGATAACTGGGAGCAAGGAAGTAGTATTTAGATATTGATTTCTTGTGGCACATGTTTGCAGTGAGATCTGTTGCATAACACAGTTGAAAAGAACTACAAACAGAAGCTCATTCACATGCATACAGCATGCTTTGTAAATGTAAAAAGTCTGTTTCGGAGGCAATGTAAGATTGTGTTAATCAATCATAACCTTTTAATTACACTAAATGAAATTTCGAGAACCATTATTTTATTATACAGAAAAAGTTACAACTAGTATATGCAGTGTCCTATGTATTTACATAGTTTCTTTTCCACAAAAAGAAATTTGTGGTCACCCTCCTGCATGGGAACAAAGTATGATTCTAATCTACCTTTGAATGGTTACTTTGAGAAAACTTCCAAATTTCAGCAACACTTGAAATACATGGAACATGATGTGTAGGTGTACAAGGGTCCATAGACACCAGGATTGTTACCCCCCCCCCCCCCTCCACCCCCCCCCCCCCCACCCCCCCAAAAAAAGGAGGGTATTGTGGTACTATTGTAATTTGGTCTGTATTGTCCATGTGCGTAAGTTGAAAACTATATATTATTTATTGAAACTGGGTCACATTTTTACACAAGGTGGGGGGTGGGGGTGGGGGGCTGGGGGTGTCTAGCCATAGCTTGGTCCTCTCACCAAAGATTGTTTGTATCTGGGTCTTGAATCCAGAAATTTTTTTTTTAATTTTTTTTTCTCAATATCGACATGCAGAGGTCAAAAACTATTCATCAGGTCGGGGTTAAACTTTCACACAAGATGGGGTCTACCAATGGCTTGGTACTCGTCAAGGTTAGTCTAGATCTGAATTGAAAATCCAATTTTGTTTTCAGTTTTCACACCACTACCAATGTGTGAGGGTCTGCTTGTTGTATTTGGAAATACTATCTCGTAGGAGAATGTTCTAAGTTTTAAAAACAACCACTTGACTTTGCCTGGTATATAACATTTTACCATTGTAGATTTCATGTATATTTTGAAGAAACAAACACTTCATTACACGTGCTTCATGCTTATAATATCTAAATCCATTTAACAAAATAATACGTCCTCTACTTGTCAAAAAAAAAAAAAAAACCCAATGGAAATCCTTTTTTAAAAAATACATTTTATAGAAAGCTATAAAGCAAACAAACAATATCTTGCAAGGATGGGGAAAAATTTTAATATCAATATCTGTAAAAATGTACAATTTATTAATATTATTTCAATGTTATCCTCAAACTCATGATGTTTTTGTGCAAAGTTAAAAATACCTGTGGGTTCCTTTAGAGAAAACAGGAATTGTTAACCATTCACATCATTAATGTACATTCTTCAATGGAATTTGGAATTCTATGTAATGTACCTATTTAAATGTATATTTATGATAATATTTTCACAAACTGTGTACCCTTGGTATAAATGTGAAATATAAAGTCAATAAAAAACATTAAAACCTGTTTACTTGATGGCTGTAAAATGTGAATTTTTCTTGAGTCTGTACTGCATTTGTTTAGTATATAAATGAGGAAATTATTATAAAAAAATTAAAGTTATTTTTTTATAATGCAGTTATACATACCTGACTGTTTGTGAGTAATTTAAACATTTTATCACATGTGAAAGTATGTACCCAGTACATATACATAGTAATGTAGATATATTTATATATCTGTATACTTTGTTAAAAATTTAAAAAAATATTTACACTTTTATCACAGATAAAGTTTGAAAGATTTTGATAGCTCTACAAGTTAATCTAAATAAACTTAAAAGATTCAGTACTTTAAAGTTTAAATTGGTCTAAACTACTCAGTTATATATATTTTATATATAAAATCAATAATGTTAACAGCTACATTGTTGTACCACTATCTTATTAAGGTAATTTCATTGTTGGTTATCGTACACAAGAATTAGCGGGGGATCATTTTTATGGTAGGTTTCAAGTCTCACTTGAGCTTGTTTTGTCTCAAGTTTTGGATTTTTTTCTCTAAAAATTAGCTCATCATCAAACAGCTTACCCTCTGGAGTGAACAATATTGTGCTTTGAATTGTATTGAACCCTCATTCTAAAAATAAGCATAACTATGAAAAATAAAATACAAGAAAATTTGGTAAAATTCTTATGTATGGGTTAAAGCCTGTAGAGCACCTTAAAAAGAAGAAGTAATAAGAACAGAAAAAGTGTTGTACTGGTGACAGTTGCTACCAAATGTTTGCCTTAATCAGCTCCAGTTTCGCTTAGGATAAATATATCTTGAAAATATGGTAAAAATTTGTGTAGGAATTTCATCTGCAGAGCACCCACAAACTCTATGCCCATAACTATCCAGATTGAATGGGAGACAACCATAACCCCAGCTTTTTTGGACAGGGTTAAAAACAGTAAGGACAGTTAATTGATATTATAAAACTTTTGATGTTTAACAAGCATAATAAATAGTATTTAACACTTGCACTAAGAAGATCAATTATCACTGCAGTTCACAGGCCTGGATTTTGCAACATAATTAACTGTAGATTGCAGTTTACATCAGCATGGTATTTATAATTATTAAAAAGACTAAGAACACTTCATTGCCATTGGAAAATGTTTGACGTTTAATCAAGCGCAATGAACAGTTGCCTACTGATCTTTGGAAGTAACATGATCAAATATCACTGCACGACACAGGACTGGCTGGTTTTTACACGGTTGAATTCTCGGGTTAGTAACACTGCATGCCCTACTGCTTTAAATGAGGAGATCTTGCGTTTCTGTTCCGTGATGTGAGCCCTGGTGATGGTAGACAGCCGTTTCTGCATGTTGTGAGTATTTTGAATGTTTCTGATGTCTGCCCTCAAAGTTACAGCTTTTCCAGAGAGGCTGAAGCCATTCAAGTTTGCATGACCGTTTGCTGCGGTTTCAGCCATACCATTTGTAATAACTTTATCATGCGTGGTGTGGACTCTGCTGTCAGATACAACCTCGTGCTGTTGTGGCTCATTCCTACTGGGTAGCAGATTGATGATCTCCTGCATTGGGTCAGCTGTTTCCAGAATGACACTGAATGACATGACTCTGCCATCCCGACAACCTACCAGTAATGTATGGTCATTCTGGGCGACTTGCAAATGATCTGCCACCCCATGGAGAAAGATCCTTGCTTTACGCACACCATCACAGCCCCGAACAATTACCAGGTCTCTTCTGTTTGACAGCAGCATAGCCACATAGCGACCGTCTAAGACCAGGCAGATGCAGTTGGGAAGAATGTCTGTTAAATCTAATTTAGAAACCACTTCATTGTCTATTGTGCTGATGAAATGCCCGCTATGGTCTAGGATGTATGAACGCTTGCTTGATAAGACTATCTTGTCCATAACTGTGCTGGGGAGGAGGAACTTATCCAAACGGCTGATCACATTGTCATTTTTGAAGTCGTACAAGAATGAGGCCTTGTCGATATGCCTGTTTCTGTCTAGAACTCCATTGGGTAGGTGAGAGAAATGCTTCAGCTTGTGTCCATAAGTTACTAACACCGTGTCCTGGTTGAACAACTGAAGATCCAGAAACTGGTCTGTATCAATGAAACCATTCCATAAGTTCATCAGGTCCAGAATTTTCAGTCCTCTCCAAAGTTTCTCAAAACTGTAGACAATCAGCTTGGTGGTGTAATTATTTTCCAATCTGGACTGTAATAAGAAAGCCAGGTAGATGCCACTCTCTGTAACAACAGGTTTTCCAACAAGATCCCCATCTGGAAGACCAATTAAATAAGTGTTGCCAGCTTGTTCACCAGTCAAGCAAGTGATCAGCAAATCATAGGAGATGATTCCCCAGTCGTATGTGCTGTAGTTTTTGCAGATGAAGAAACAGACCTTGTCATCGTTTGGACTGAAGATGAGGCACCTTGAACTCGTAACAGTCTGCATGAGTTTGCCCGTACTCAGATCCCACAATTTGTCTTCTTTCAATTGTGTCCATGGCTCCAGGAAGTCCGGAATATCGTTGTTTTCCAATTGAGTTATGGCATATTTTCCACAGGGGGACATGATGACATCATCTAGCTGGCGACCTATCTCTTCAGTATGTTCCAATGTCCACTCACACTCATTATTTTTGAGGTTTAGTATCCTCCCTTCTGCATGTTCCTTGCCACAGCATATCACTCTGTCTCCATGCTGGGCACTGGACATTGCTTTAATGGAACCTTTGATGATGGCATGTAGGTGATGGACGTCTGCATCCAAGTTGTCTAAGTTCCATACCTGTAAATAATTACGTAGGTTAGCATGTTCAAAGTGGGTAGATTTATGTCATATTTCACCATATAAAAACCCTCTCCCTATTAAGTGCCCCCTGCTTTTTCTCCACTTTGGCTTCTGAAAAAGATGTGTGTTAGTACATCCCTAGCTGAATAGCAGTTAACAGCATATGGAAAAAAAATTAAAACAAAACATGGCAGTTTTGACCAAGAATTTCTTAAAACCATCAAAAATATGAGATAAAATTTTATGATTTTTTCATGTTAAAAGTTTGTTTCCAATACTTTTTCTTTTACTTTTTCTTCCAAAATTGTATGTGTTGAAAACTGAGATGCAGGTTGTCAAGTATTTATTTGCCCAATGCCACCAGACAATTTTTAGTTGTTTTTTTGTCTGTAATAGTAGCTCCCCCCCCCCCCCC
Source organism: Sabellastarte sp. h YS-2021 (assembly GCA_964017235.1). NCBI lineage: Eukaryota > Metazoa > Annelida > Polychaeta > Sabellida > Sabellidae > Sabellastarte > Sabellastarte sp. h YS-2021. Next base: position 18,548,636 of record OZ024933.1, read on the forward strand.
CCCCACACACACACACACTATCAATATAGATTGTCCCTGGGGTGTTTATATGGTGAATTGTTTTTCCGTATTACATGATTAATCAAAAAGAAACATAAAACATGATATTTGGGAGACAAGTCAAACAAAGTAACAGTAAGTATCATTATAGCAGTATTTTATACCTAGCATTCTTCATTCAACTGTAATTGCACAAAACCTTTGAAAAACTTCTGGACAAAAACGAGGAACATATATCTCACTTTTCTGCAACATAATCTCACTTTTCTATGTAAAATGAAATATTAACCTTCCTTTAACATGTTTCATGCAGAGTTTTATTAATGTAACTGATAGATTTATCAGAAATCCATTGTTTAAAGCATTTGACACAACATAGACAGTGTTTCTAGCAGGATTGATTTTTTCCTGAGCTGCTTGTTTATAAACATGCATTACCCTCGTATGAGGTTCATTTGTGGAATAAGGAACTAGGTCATGCAACTTAAAATACCAGTTGTTACCACCGCATGGTACAGTGTGAAGGGGCTTTTGGGGAATAATGACAAACAATGTAGCAAAAATAAGTAAATAATTGATCCTGGCTTGATCATCAAATGACAAAGTATGTGATTACTGGACCTGAAAAATTGGGGTCGAATCCTATTTATTCAGTACTTGTTAGTATCAAATGGGAATTACAATATTAATATTAAACTTCAATTTGGCTTTCCATATTTATCAATATTGAACTACTTTTTTCCTGCCATAAAATGCATTACTTTAAAACTAAACTCCTGTTTAATTAACTGTTATGTGTTACATTATTTTGTGTGACATAATTAAAAATTGTAACGATCATAAAGCATTGCGGTCAAACTCTGAGAAGTCAAAATATATCTAAGACATAGAAGCTGTTAATTGCGGATTTTAACCTTCAGCAGTTAAAAATTACAGAACTTGATTGAGGAAATTATCCAGAGAATGATATTGAAATCCATAAACAGAACCAAGAATTTCAAATATTGACAAATCATTTCAAAATTATTTCATATTTGTTCTCAGGTCAATAAGAAGAAAGTTTTGAAACCACATAACCTAAGATATGTGTTGGAACATATGCTGTGTCTTGCTAACTATAAGTTGTTTTAATTTTTGAGTAGTGATCAATTTTTTCGTGCACATGAACTCTTGTGTGCATATATGCAAGAAACACTTAATTTGACTTTTAAAAGAAACTCTCTGGCATACCTGAAGTGAGTGGTCCTGTAGGAGAGTAATGGCTCTGTTGACAGTATCGGATGTAAACAAACCCACCACTGGAGACACTGAGGACTGGAGAAGCCTGACAGGCTGGCCGGTCTTGGCACTCCATACTCCCAGGTAGATATGTCGGGCTGCTACAATCAGCTCATCATTTGGTGTGAAGCCAGCTTCCTTGAAGGTTGATAATCTCTCGATAAACACACCCGAAGGCATGCTGGTAATTCTGTGGCTGATGGACTCTTTCACTGTATCAAAAATGTACAGGCATCTGGATGAACGAACAAGTAACATATTCTCAGAGTGTGAGAGCTTGAAGTCCTTCATCTCAATATCCCATACAATTCCTGTGGACTTCCCTTTGCGATGGATGTAGTTCATTCGAAGGCACTTAAGTTCATGCCCACTGTCTTGGACATAGAACTTAGAGTTGTCGGATGAGAAGAGAATCTTTTCTGGAATGTGTGATGTTTCCATGACACACTTTCTTTCCATCAAAGGGAAGGAATGCACTGCAATGACCCTGCCATTGTTCGTGACCAGGTACCGTTCGTCCCGACTGATTCCTACTGCTCTGGCTTGATACTGGAATCTGTGGAGCAACTGATGGGCCTCAATATCAAGAATCACAGGGCTTGCGGCCTGTTCAAAGGTGAA